>OX031006.1:101838684-104809124 GCA_943735925.1 Pollenia amentaria
ATATTATTATATTATTATATTATTATATTATTATATTATTATATTATTATATTATTATATTATTATATTATTATATTATTATATTATTATATTATTATATTATTATATTATTATATTATTATATTATTATATTATTATATTATTATATTATTATATTATTATATTATTATATTATTATATTATTATATTATTATATTATTATATTATTATATTATTATATTATTATATTATTATATTATTATATTATTATATTATTATATTATTATATTATTATATTATTATATTATTATATTATTATATTATTATATTATTATATTATTATATTATTATATTATTATATTATTATATTATTATATTATTATATTATTATATTATTATATTATTATATTATTATATTATTATATTATTATATTATTATATTATTATATTATTATATTATTATATTATTATATTATTATATTATTATATTATTATATTATTATATTATTATATTATTATATTATTATATTATTATATTATTATATTATTATATTATTATATTATTATATTATTATATTATTATATTATTATATTATTATATTATTATATTATTATATTATTATATTATTATATTATTATATTATTATATTATTATATTATTATATTATTATATTATTATATTATTATATTATTATATTATTATATTATTATATTATTATATTATTATATTATTATATTATTATATTATTATATTATTATATTATTATATTATTATATTATTATATTATTATATTATTATATTATTATATTATTATATTATTATATTATTATATTATTATATTATTATATTATTATATTATTATATTATTATATTATTATATTATTATATTATTATATTATTATATTATTATATTATTATATTATTATATTATTATATTATTATATTATTATATTATTATATTATTATATTATTATATTATTATATTATTATATTATTATATTATTATATTATTATATTATTATATTATTATATTATTATATTATTATATATTATTATATTATTATATTATTATATTATTATATTATTATATTATTATATTATTATATTATTATATTATTATATTATTATATTATTATATTATTATATTATTATATTATTATATTATTATATTATTATCTATATATAAAATTGTAACGTTACTGACTGACTGACTGATTCATCATCGCACAGCTAAAAACTGAAATTTGGACCACGGGATCATCTCTCCCCAAATCGATCAACTAAGACGGAATTTTTGGAAATTCGAATGTTCAGGGGGTAAAAACGAGTAAATTCGGTAACCTTATGTCTCCAAAACTAAAACGAGATACAAAAATTTAATTCTTATCTTTGTTCTTTAGAAAAATAAGCGGACAGGTGTCTGGTACTTTTTGGAAATTCAGCCCTTTAACGAAGTAAACTGGTAAAACCTATATTTTAGTAATTTTTTGTCATTTGAAACTTATCTTAAAAATCCAAATACAAATTTGGTACTTTTTCGCTAATATTGGACGTAGAAACATAAACTTCAACATGCAATATCCTGAGTGGATAGGAACCTATGAGGGTACTTTTTGGTTCTGTTTGCTTTTCAACTGGTACTTTTTGAATTTCCATTAGTATAAGACCTAGAAACATAAAATAAATATGCAGAGTTCTGAGTGAATGAGAATTTGTTAGAGGGATCTTTTTGGTACTTTTTCTTTCTTTAACTGGTACTTTTTTAATTTTCGTTAAAATTAGACCTATTAACATAAAATAAAACATGCAAGTTCCCAACTGAATGAGAATTTGTAAGAGTGGTTTTTTAGTACTTTTTCGTAATGTATTGTTTTCCAACAGGTACTTATTGAATTTTTGTTAGTATTGCATCTACAAACATAAAATTAAACAAGCAATGCTTTGACTAAATGAGCATCTGTAAGAGGCGCTTTTTGGTACTTTTTTTTTGCTTTACGTGGTACTTTTTGATTTGCTGTTAATATTGGACCTAGAAACATAAAATTAAACATGCATGTTCCTGAGTGAATGCGAATCTGAAAGGGGGATTTTTGGTACTTTTCCTTTCTCTAACTGGCACTTTTTTAATTAAAGTAGTACTTTTTTTAATTTAATACTTATTTTGTTCATTAAATAAAAAAGAGAATTCCCTTTTAGGGAGTAAAAGGGTAAATCCTGTACTTTGGTACTTTTTTCCCCATCTATCGTTTAAATCAATGCACATAGAAATAAAAATTATATAAAATTTATAACTTATCGCACAGCCGAAACGCCTGAAGCTAAAAAGTTGACATTTGGACCGAAGGTAGGCCTCTTGCCAAATCGATCACGCTTACCTCATATCTGCTTAGCTAAAGGAGAACAAAAAAATTTCATACTTCTTGTTGTTTAATAGAAAAAAATGTGATAAAAATGTAAATTCGCTAACCTCATATCTGCTTAACTAAAAGAGATGCAAAAAATTCCTATTTTTGTTTATTAAAAAATAAGCGGACAGGTGTCTAGCACTTTTTTGAAGTTAGGAGTAAACGGGTAAAAATATTTTTCTTCATCTATCTATATAATATAAAAATGTAACCTTACTGACTGCTTCATTTGGACCGGAGGCTGGGCTCTCGCCAAATCGATACCGCTCACCTCATATGCCGCTAAAAAAGTCCTAAAAAAAATTAGAACTTATTGTGGTTCAATAAAAAAAATAAGCGGACAGGTGCCTGGTACTTTTTTGAAATTCGGCCTTTTTGGGGAGTTAACGGGTAAAACCTGTATTTTAAAACTTTTTTGCTATGCTATCTATCTTTTGAAACCAATAAACATTAAAATAAAAAATATAAATCCAAATTGGATGCGTTTCGAAATTCGAACGTTAAAGGGGTGAAAATCGTACCTAATTATGTTCCTTTTTTTAAAACATTTTTCTTCATCTACCTTTATAATATAAAATTGTAAAAGCCTGAAGCTAAGATGTTGAAATTTGCCCGGGAGGTTGGCCTCTCGCGAAATCGATTCTCTAGGATGGGAGTTTTGGAAATTTTTATAGTTACATGAAAAAAAGGTAAAACCGGGTAAATTCCCTAACCTCATGTTCATTAAAAGAAATAAGCGGATAGGTGTCTGATTCTTTTTGGAAATTCAGCTTTTTAACGAAGTAAAGGGGTAAAACCTGTATTAACTCCTCACGATAAATCACCGATAGATTTGATTATTTTACTTAAACGATAGCTAAAAGTAGGATTTTATCGGCCGTATAAAAGGTGTTCCACTGTTACAACTTTACTATAGTGAGCGATAAGTTTAAGAAAGATTCGTCCTACATGGTAGGTTTATGTGAAGTTGAGACACTTAATAGCAAATTTAGTTTTAATGAAATAATTTCCGTGCGTTTTTGATTGCGTTTGACTCATATGAAAATTTTTTAATGCAATTTATTAAAATTGTATTATATTATGATGCATAAATGCGGGATATCCATATAAGCAAATTCTTATACACGAAAAATTGCATCTATTTTAAATAGCAAACTATAATAGTACAGTCATAGATGTAAAAAAACGTAAAATACTTTCAACCGGTCTGCAAATAATCGATAAATAGTGTACCTGATACTATTTATGGTTTCGTAGTACTCTTTGTACACTTGCATACTTTTCGGAGGAACGCATGGATGGTGTTGAAAATCTAAAAGATGCGTTTACACTTGAAACATCTATTATAGCCTTTTTACACTTGAGCACATCTTAGGGGAATGCATGAAAGGTGTTCAAAATTAAAAAAAAAAACTCTTAAGATTTGCAACATATTTCATCTGGAAAAATATTTTTTTCAAGTGTTGAGTAAAAATAAAAATTAAATAAAATGAATTTAAAAAATTCAGCGGTAATTGGATTAATTGTTGCCCTTGAAAGGAAAAAGCTGGAGGACGAAGATGATGAAGAATTCTTTATTTTTACACAAGGTATTTCGAGTCGTCGAGGCGTTTGGCTATTTGTTGGTAATTTTATTTTCTTTTTTCTTTAAATTTGGTTTTGAAATCATATAAAAAAATATCGCCGTCTTTATTGGGGATTCAGCAGTTTTCAACAACAGTAATGAAGCCATACCCCTTTTCAACTTCCGTCTCTTTGGAACAACAAAACTTTAATTACAATTTGTCCAAAGCAAGGCGTGTAGTTAATAATGCGCTCGACCACATAAAGGCTAGATTTCGGCGCATAGGAAAGGATTTAGATAATCACCCAAAATTCAACAGAAAAATGATTATGTGCTGCTATATTCTGCACAACTTTCTAAATTGTCACAATATCCCGTCCCCAACCAGACGATAACAATACATCTGCTGATTTTTCAGAATCAGCAGAAAATATAATAATAACAGCCATTTCAAAATATTTGTCAGAAGGATAATTTTTAATAACCTTAATGCTTTCCTTTGTTTTATTACCTTTAAAACAAAATATTTGAATATTGTATTTTTTTAAAATGTAGTAGTTAAAAAAAAATATTTATAAATCACCATTTACTTATATATGTTATAAAAAAAAGGAAAACTTAAAAAAAAAACAGCAAAACATGAAATCATAGGATGTAAAAACTAAATTCACAAATCAAATAAAACGTAGCAAACGTTACGCCCTCTAGCCAATTTTATAATCTCCGCATTTACATCCAGTTTCCTTTCCTTTGGCTAAGTGCGCTGGTTTTCGTCAGTATCTGATGCTTTCCAACGGCATGTTGTTTGGTTGTCATCAACATTTAGAGGGTCAAACTCTACTATGTCTTCTGTATTTAAAAGCGTAGACATATCTGTCAATAAAAAACTTCAGAGACTTTTTAAATTATTTATGGTTTTACTCATATACATACAATTACAATTGGGTAATTCCATGCCAAATCGACCAAGAGTGCGACCTGACCCCTTTGGATTTGAATGAAATTTGGTGAGTAGGTTGCTTTCATCCTCTAAGGAACATATATCAACGAAAATAAATTTTAAAATTTTTTTTCCAAAACTTATGTCATATTCAACATGTCATAATTTCGCCTAATTAGCCGAATGTGTTGAGGTTTTTTTTCAATATCTCAAAAACTACTTAACAAACGAAGATGATTTGTATGTCATTTTAAAGAGAATACTTGGGGCTACAAACAATATATTAAAAAAAATTTTTATTTTTTTTTGAAAAATTTAATATGTGCAAAATATTAAATTTTAAAAATGGAGTAAGTCAAAAACCTAATTTTTTTTTATATAATACCTCAAACTGTTCTTTAAAAATACTGAAACTTTGAACGAGGTGTTTGTTTTTCTTTTTTAAGATATGATTTTCTTTTGCAACCTTTAAAAAAATTATCTTAAAATAAAATTTTCATATCGTAATTTCGAGCAATAAGTATTTATTAAGTCTGATTTGTTTGATTTAAGGTGCTAAAAAAAGTATAGAAATTGATAAAGTTTCTTTTGTTTAATTGTTGCATTTTTTTTCTTGGATCTCAATGTGGGTACTTTCAAAAAAAGGTATACTTTTTGTCACGTTACGTCTCGAAAAAATTTAATGAGTCTTATACATTACTAGCTGATCCCGGCTTCGCTCGGAAGCAATTTATTAATTAGAGATGAAAAGGAGACAGTGTGTTTAGTTAGGAAATTATTAAATATTTAACGTTTCCCCTTAAAGAAGCTTATGCTAAAAAAATGATAAGTGAATATACAGTAAAAACTTAAATTTTTCGAGTTTAACGAAAAAAATTATTTTTTACAAACAATCTCTTAAAAATTTCGAAGCGAATAAAAAACAAATTATCCAAATCGCGCCAGCCGTTCTCACGTAATGCGATTACCTACATGGACCGTTTAATTTGCACATATATTTATATGTTGTTTTTAGCGAAGTCGTTTTTCTCTTTGTCTCTTTTCCTGCCATTGATGACTGGCTGCTTTTGTTAAGCTAAAATTAATTAAAATGATGTGAATGTTGAATGTTAATCCAATATTTAAAATTAAACGTTACTTTTACCTTTTTTAAAGCCTGGTTCGTTAGTAAACTTGTCATTATGAGTATTTTTTTCAATTTAACCTCCTCTCCTACGATAGAAGAAGGAAACGTTTTTATTTTAATATACAGGAATGCCACCATGACAGGAACGGTAGAAAAGGAGGCAATGAAAAACGACTTCGCTAAAATAGTGCATAAAACTCATTAAATTTATTGGAGACGTAACGTATACCTTTCTTTGAAAGTGCCCACATTGAGCTCCAAGAAAAAAATGCAGCAATTAAACAAAAGAAATTTTATCAATTTCAATACTTTTTTTAAAACACCTTAAATCAAACAAATCAGACTTAATAAATACTTATTGCTCAAAATTACAATATGAAAATTTTATTTTAAGATAATTTTTTAAAGGTTGCGAAAGAAAAAAAAATCATATATTAAAAAAGAAAAAAAAACACCTCCTTCAAAGTTTCAGGATCTTTAACGAACAGTTTGAGGTATTATATAAAAAAAATTAGCCAAATAAAAAATTAGGTTTTTGACTTAGTCCATTTTTAAAATTTAATATTTTGCAGATATTACATTTTTAAAAAAAATAAATTTTTGAATATATTGTTTGTAGCCCCAAGTATTCTCTTTAAAATGACATACAAATCATCTTCGTATGTAGTAGTTTTTGAAATATTGAAAAAATAAACTCAACGCATTCGGCTAATTCGGCGGAATTATGACATTTTGAATATGACATATCTTTTGCAAAAAAAAATTAAAATTTTTTTTCGTTGAAATATGTTTTTTAGAGGGTTAAAGAAACCTTCCACCAAATTTCATTCAAGTCGAAAGAGGTCGGGTCCCACTCTTGGTCAGTGATGTCAGATGGAATTTTAAAAATTCCCTACGTTTCGGTATAAAAATCCCCACATTTCTCCACAACAGCAAATTTTTCCCCCTACAATTTTCCCTACCTTATATTAGTTATAGGTAAACTCAAAAATTATAAATAATTCTATATAGTATATTTTATTTCCACTAAACACAAAACGAAAACATAAATTTTAAAAAAATTTTAGGTAGCTTAAAGTAAGAAACAAAAAAAAATTATATAACATAACATAAAAATCTTTGGATGTTTGTATACGTAAAATTTAAAAAAATTGTTTGTTGTAAAGCAATTTTCTTTAAAAGACAACGGAAGCTTGTACAGTTTTAAGATTTTTGATTTTAAGTGAGATTGAAGAATACATATGGAATCTAAAACCTCGTGTCTCAGTTTATCTCTTTTTTTCGCGCGGATGTCAGTAACAATTGAAAATATCCTCTCAGCATCTGCATTGGCATGTGGTAAACTCAGTAGAATTTTGGATAATTTTGAGTGGCAAGGGAATACTAAATTTTCATTGAAATTCTTAGCCTTTGTCGTAAATGGTTCCAATTCCATCTTTGAAAAATAATTTATTTCTTGTTCTGAAAAATTATATTCTAGGGTTAGCCATTATTGAGTAAGTAGTAATCTGTGGAATATTTTACCGTCTGCAAGTTAGCCCCCTTCAAGCCTAGGCAAGTTACTTGCTCAAGTCTCTTGCACAACTCTTGATTTGTTGATGTCAGTGGAAAGGTCGCGGTAAGGGGGAACAAATTGAGTACAGACTTTGTTGTACTCGGCAAGTTACTTGCGCAAATAACTTGCCGAGTCTGAAAGGGGGCATATTAAAATGCAACAATTGCCGCTTTAAGAGTTACAAAAGTATTGATTACTTGGGTACTTGATACTCAAAAACAATTATTTAATAACAAAGTAGCCATATTGTAATTATTGAAGCGATATGCTTTTATACCACAGAGGTCTTTTGTCTTTTTGCCCTACAGTCTGATTTTTGGAGAAAAATCCCTACAAGTAGGGAATATTCCCTACATCTGACATCACTGCTCTTGGCCGATTAGACATGGAATTACCCAATTACTCATACAATTACAATTACTCATATACATACATACATTATGGAGTCTGAAAGACCCCAAGATAATACTAACCTTTTGTTAATGCTCCCATGATGAAGGTGCTCCTCCTGTATGCCTAATTTATACTTTTTTTTCTCTGAAACACAAACTGTACTTGTATATTTACTATCACGTAATATGAACTTTTTAATGTCTGTATATTTTGTTTGTTTTACCAGTATTTTCGAGTAAGGTTGTCCACTTACATCTCTTCAGCTGCTACAAAATCCGGCTTCTTGTAACTTTGCTGCAATTTCCTGGAACACGTGGGAGTTCTACCTTAAACCTCGCAGCTCCTCTATTTTCTCCTGCCAAATATCCAGCAGCATGCATTCCATAGTAGCAGTCAATAACACACGTACATATATATAGTAATTTTTCTCAGTGATGGCATATTCTTTTTGACAAGTTATTTGTTTTTTCTAGTGATGGCACTAATGTAATCGAAAGACTTTGAATGAAACATAATGAGAAAGTTACATATTTTAAAGATGTTGATTTTTAGCCTTGTACAATTCTTATGGGAAGATGTTAACGTCTTTGCTATAAGCTGAAAGATGTAATATGTGAGCAGGTATAAAAAGCCTATAAAATCTACAATCAAAATTAACGCCGATTTTAAATCAAAATAGATGTATTCCAAACCATTAATTCGGTTTTAGAAGAAAGCATAGCACAATTGAACAAACTCATCGTATAGTAAATGTCATAAGAAAAGCCTTTGAAGAAAAAATATATTGCTCAGCACCCTTCATCGATGTGTCCCAAGCTTTCGATAAAGTCTGGCATGAAGGATTGCTACAGAAATTGCAGCTAAACTTACCTGAAAACATACACAAGCTGTTAGAAAGCTACTTAGTCGATCGTCCATTTATTACCAAAGAAGGCGATTTTTTAAGTTCTCCACAGCCAATTAACGCTGGGGGTCCCACAAGGCAGCATCCTGGGCCCTCTATTATAGTTAATTTATACTTCGGACATGCCAACCAACAGCTACACCCATACCTCAACATTTGCGGACGATACAGCTTTGCTAAGCGTACACGCAAACTGTCAAGCAGCATCTCGTTACTTACAGGACCATATATTTGAACTGGAAAAGTGGTTAAAAAAATGGAGGATAAAGATCAATGAGCAAAAATGCGCACATATAACATTCACATTGCGTCGGGACACGTGCTCCCCTATTAAAATCAATAATCAAATAATACCTCAACACTCGCATGGAAAATCCCTCGGTATACATTTAGATCGGCGTTTAACTTGGAAATGGCATATAGAAGCTAAATTAACACAAATGAAACTAAGAGCAATTCAAATTAATTGGCTTATTAAAAGAAAGTCTGTTCTTAGCATCGATTGCAAACTTCTACATTACAACTCTATCTTAAAGCCAATTTGGTGCTACGGTATTCAGTAATGGGGCACTGCCTCGGCTTCTAACATCGAAAAAATTCAAAGGCGCCAAAATAAACTTCTTCGAATAACCACAGCCGCTCCCTGGTACGTCAAAAACTCAAATATCCACAAGGATCTCAACTATGATAACGAAATATGCAGTAAAATATTTAAAAAGGCTGGAACTGCACCCAAATCCATTAGCTCGAAATATTTTAAATTATGGCGGCCACACTCGCTTAAGAAGAAAAGACACTGCAGCACTCACCCAATCAGATGAGTGATAAACACCTAAATACGTGAACAGAAACCGTGATGACGAAATCTTTTTCGTCTGGCACTGGCAGGACATAAAGCAAATATTAGGATAAGATTTGATTAATTACACTGTGCAAGAAATTGACACTTTTTTTTCGTGACAAGCTGGGCACCTGGCGTTTTTACATAATTCGGGTACGCTGAATCCAGTGGTGCCCGCGGTTTTTTCAGATTGGTTCTGGTTTTCGAGATATACCGTTATTTCGAAAAGGGAGGAGGTTGCGCAACATATGTTCGCGTAGCTTAAAAACGCTTTAGCTTATTGGAAAAAACTTAAAAAATCGAAATTCCGCAATAAAATTTCCTTTAAGAAAAGTAAAACTTCTTTTTAATATCCGCAGTCTTTTTAGGAACATATTTTTTTTTTTTTGGGAAAAAAATAATTTTTTTAACAAAATTTCGAAATATTTGTTTTTTTGGATTTTATTCACAAAAGTCGACAAATTTTAATTAATTTAAGAATTTCATAAAACGCAATATTTGTATGGGAGCCCCCTAGGGGCGACTCCTGGGCATTTATGGGACTTCTTCGTCAATATATTTCTAGTCTGCATTGAACATTTTGTATGGAAGCCCCCTTAAGGAATGGAGATAGCGGGTGGGTATGTTAGAAATAAATGATTGAGATGAAAAATAAAGTGGGGTTGGTCATACATTTGACCCATCTAGGGGCATCCTAGGTACTGCAGGGGCAAAATTTAATAATTTCATTAAACGGCAATATTTGTATGGGAGCCCCCTAAGGTTTCATAAGCAACTTTATTATATTCAACATTTTTCATTTTTCGAATTTATTCTATGAGTTAAATTTCAGTTATGTATTTTATAAAGCTATTACAAAAAGCTTTATAAAATACATAACTGAAATTTAACTCATAGAAAAAATTCGAAAAATGAAAAATGTCAAACTTAAAAATTTTAAAACATTTATTTTTGTTGTTAATAAGTTAAAGTTAAAGATTTTATTTAGAAATTTATTCTTCTTCCTCCTGCATATTCCAACATATATCCCCTAATAGCGGTTTTCGAGCCTGGCTGTTACTTGGAGAAATCTCTCGCCATGTTCATCAGACTCGGCTGGTGATTGTTCACTAAATTTTTCGGCATGGTAATGAAAAAAATGTATTTTCAATGACATGCTAACGTTTAAGTTTTTAAATGCGGTTAGGATATTTTTGATTAAAATTCGCCAGTTTTCGGACCGATGATTTCCTAATACATTTTCTATTAATAATTTCACACAATTCTAGGCCAATAGCTCGATATCATTTAATGCAACCTCAAATTGATGGTCCTTCATAAGACGACGAATGTCCGGTCCATTAAGAATTCCTGTAAAAATAAAAACATTATGATATGAAATATAAATCTAATTTAATAAAGTAGTTAGAGTTCATACCTTCTTTTACTTTCATGCCGCTTAATCGTGGAAATATTCGGCGCGATTTGGTAAAAGCAATACCATCTGGGCTCAATGCTTTTATAAAATTTTTTACAATACCCAGTTTGATGTGGAGTGGAGGACCAAAATCTTTTTCATCGGCACAAGTGGTAATTCAATAACATTATTTCTATGCAATCTGCTTTCCTAACGTAAAGCCCAATCCCGTATATTGTACTGGTCGCACATGAAGTACATATTTTTAGTATAGCCCTATTGCATGACTCTTTAAAGAGCTACCACTTTTAAATCTGCGCATATTTTCCACTTGTGGTCTTCATATTTAATTAACTGTATTATTTTTTTCATTGATGCGTATGTCTCTTTAGTATTTGTGCTTAGTGCTACCGGAATAGGTCTTTTTAAATTAGTGACAAAAAAAACTGCTTTTAAGCTACTTTTGGAAGAATCAATCAATAAGCGCCAATCTCCAGGATTATATTCATTTTGCATTGTTAAATCCAAGCCGCGGATGTCAGTACAATACGCGATAGAATTATTCTCAATAGATTTTAAAAAAGTCGTAAATCGTCTATGGCAACTGATAGCCCCGTATATTTGTACACCTGGTGCTAAAATATAAGCTCGTTTTAACTCTTTTGTCAAGAGAATGCTCTGTCTTTGAGATAATTTTAGACGCCGCACAGTGGCTGAAAATCGTTTTTCATCGGCAAAAAATCTGTAACTTTTGAACCGATAGAGATAATTTTGCAGGAGAGAAGACTTCTTGAACTTTTTTGCAGTGTTAATTTTGTTAAAATCGCTTCAGTAGTTGTTGAGAAATTTAAGGTCAAAGTTAAACTTTTGATGTTTTTTAGCATTTAGTATGAAAATGCTAATGATTGAGATTGCGAATTATGGTATTTTTTATTCAAAAAGTGGGATGTTTTTCTGCCCACTGTTTTAAGAACTTTTTAATCTACATAACTGCCAAATTTCATTAATATATCTTTGTTCATGTCAGATTTATAGAATGTCAAACTTTAAAATTATTATTTTTTACTCATGTTGAAAGCCCTTTTATTCATTTACACTATATAAATAATAATTTTAATGCTTGACATTCTATAAATCTAACATGAATAAAGGTATCATAATAAATTTTGGCAGTTATGTAGATTAAAAAGTTCTTAAAATAGTAAACTGAAAAACATCCCCATTTTTGATTAAGAAATACCCAAATTCCCAATCCCGGAAAACGGCTTTAAATTTTTTTTTGTTCAAGAAAGGCAATACAATTTACCACTCGATATTGATCAGAATTTTCTAGAAAATAATGGACATATTAGAAAACATTACTGTTCTAATTGTATAAAAACCGGTGTGATTTTAATAGTGTCCCTTGGTGGCAAACATTCCTTCTTAGCAGCAGTTATGTGATGATAAGCAGGATACAGATTTAAACCTTTTTCAATGGCACGTACTCTGAGCTGAATATATTGCTCTTTTGTTAACTTCAAATCTAAAAATAATGCTAATGCCTCTTCATTTGAAAACTGTTTTTCATCGCTTGGCGTTGGAACACTCTTAAGAATCCGTTTTGTTCTCTTGGGACTAGCGATAAGCACTTTTTCAATAATATCGACTTTTCTGAGTTCTTTTTGTGATCGCAGTTGATATAGCAAAGCTTCTTGAATATTTTTATCCCCGATTTCTTCGTTGATATCCTTAAGCTTCCGCCTTTTAGATCTATCGCTACAGTTCTCAAGTGTTTTCTTAGGTCTCCCAAGGTTCTTTTCATTTGTACCATCTGAAGATATCTGGACACTGACTTCGCCATCTAACCAGTTTGCAAAACTGTTGTAAAATCTAGGTTTACTCCATCCAACTTGTTTGAAGCGCTTTTTTAAGTTTTTGACGAAATCGGTTATTTTATTTTGCAGTTCCGATCGTATTTCAGTGCTGCAGGAATATATATTGAGTTTTCCTTCAATGTAACTTAAAACATCTTCCTCCTTTTTATTTTTAAAATACTCTTCGGATAATTCTTTATAGCTGAAGCTCTCCATTTTTATAGATATTAAAAAAATTATATTGTTATTGCTTAGATATATTTTAACAACTGAGATTTTATTCGAATACCACTGGCTTTTAAACATTGCTTGCGTTATACTGTGTTCCTAGGTAGCAAAATAAGGTAGAATAAAGAACTAAAATGGGCTTAAGTAGGATACGCTTAAAATCCCACAGGTATTGGTAATTATATAATATAAAATACTTGGCTTGTACACTTTTATTTCAGTCATATGAATAGGTAAAATTAAAAGAGCAAAAGAAATGTTGCGAATAATTTTACACAAACTAAAAAAGTTTTCTATAGGCTGGTCCAAACAGGTACAAAAGTGCATTTGGGTTTAAAGTGGATACTTTCACCTACCTACAGCTAGTAAAATTTCTTTAACCACTTTTGACCTCATAAATTCTATTCTTCTGAACTTCAATTTGACTAAAATATAGAACCTGAAAAAATATTTAATAACACAGCAGGTATAATCGGTACAGTAATACAACATAACATTGTTTAAAGACTGCTTTACTACCAATATAAAAAATGTTGAACCCACTATTGATAACAGTTTGACATAAAACATAATAAAAATCAAGCCAAAAAATCCGTTTTATCCGAATATCTCCAAAAGCAAAGGAGATAACCTAAACATTTAAGCATATTTTTTGAAACTCAGCTTAAGTTAAATTTTTTTTTGCAATCCATAAATATATTTTTGGTGAATTTTTTAAAAGTTTGAATTTCCGAGGTTACCAATTTTAGAGGTCCGCAAGTCACTCTCCCGACCCTCAATGGACCCGTGTTCTTCCAATTCAAAACAAAAGCTACGCGGCCATCACAGTTTAAAATTTCATTCAAATATGTTCAGCCGTTCATAAGAAGCAAAATTATTTTTCAAAACAAAACGCTCGTAAACCATTGTGTTATATTTCAGTCATATGAGCAGCTTAAATAAAAAGAGCAAAAAAAATGTTGCGAGTAATTTCATTAAAATGAAAAAAGTGTTCAACAGACAGTTCCAAACAGTTGCACAAGTATATATGGGGTTAAAGAGGACACCTTCAGCTTTCTGATGGTACTAAAATCTCTTTGACCTCTTTTGACCCTAACAAGTTCTACTCCTCTAAAATTCGGATTTAACTAAAATATAGAACCTGGGGAAACATTTAATAACACATCAGGTATAAATGATACATTAATGTAATGATCCATTTCTTAAAGACTACTATCCCATTAATATAACAAAAAAAATTTCGACCAATTATTGATAACGGTTTGCGAGAAATCATAATTTAATTCTGATCAAATTTACAAAAATTAATTTTTTTCTAAAACAAAATAAAATATTTGTTTCCAGCAGCATGCCACAGCCACAATTACGAATATTTTAATCTAGTTTTTTTGATACCTTAGTTCTAATATGTTTGCTATCGAATGGCATTACAATTTTTGAAATCGGCGATGACAAAAAATTGGACTTTTGGCCGATGAAATTCAATTTTCAGCCACAGTGCGCTGTACCATTATATCCAGACGATCTTGCGTGATTTCATTATGACTGCATGGAACCGTGATGCATGACGGTTGAAACATTGAAGTAGGTGGTCCACCCGCTTCAACAGAATGAATTATTGAGGGAATATGTTCTGTTGGTATTTGGTATTTTAAAGTTGTTTTTTGATATACCAAATTCCACACTAAAATGATGGGATAATTTATTAAATAGTGTTAAAGCTCCAATAAATGGACCATAAAGCACAAAAACAAATTGTGGTGACGAAGATTCCTACATGGAAAGTTAAAAGCAACTTTACCCAGAAGATCAGGGCAATCAATATTTCCATTTAATAAATCTAAAATAAATGTCAATAAAAAAATTTTACGACGCAACTCCAGAGTTTCAAGTCCTTTAAGCAAACTACGTTCAGCATAGGGTGACAAAGGGTAAACAATTTAACATTTCCTAAAGCAAAAGGCACGAATTTTCTTTGTATATTTTTAACCGATATGCATGCCTTCTTGCGCTATCGATTTGAACAAGACATGAACATAACGCCGGCAGAGCAGCGGCATTATTTTGTTCATGTTCTTCTATTTGGTGAATACGTGTTGATGTTCTCATTTATTAACCTATCTTTTACAAATGCCTTTGCCAGTTCGAAAAACTAAACACAATCACAATTTTTTACTAATGAACCCACATTTTTCGCAATGGCAGCTCCAGTGGCAACAAAAATTGCATGCGAGTGGAAAGTTGACACTTGCATGCCACTAACTGTCAAAACGATTAGCAGTGTTACTAGCAGGGCTGTGGAGTCGTCCGAAAAAAGTACTAACTCCGACCCCGACTCCAAAAGCTGAAATTTTTTAAGTGCGACTCCGACTCACGATCCGACTCACGACTCCGACTCCTACTCTAACCGTGATGCGAAATGAATGAGACGTAAAATTATTTCTCTTTTGTGTAGAAACATCTTTATTAAACGAATTATGGGAATCCCCGCGTAATGTGCATAAGAAAAACATGAGTGTTATGGTAGGAATTAAAGGCAGGCCGATAAAGATGTTTCTACACAAAAGAGAAATAATTTTACGTCACAATTTTTCTAATACATACTAGTATTTATGCGCTATAGCAACACTTATTCTGTACAATGTTGAAAATATTTCAACGTTGATGGTTAAAAAATTCTGATATTAAAATTATTTGCAATACCTGTCATTATAATTTTTTAGCATGAGTAAATTATTTAAAAAATCACACGTCTTTTTCAACTAGATCAATAACTTAGTATAAGTTTTGCTAATGTAATTTAGACTTTTTCCCGCACGTATAAAAAATATACCTAAATATACTTAAATAGTAAAGTACTTGAATCAACTATTTCTCATAAAATAAATTAAAATCTACGTATTCATATTGATCTGCAAAATATTACATCGCCAATTTCGAAGAATTTTTATATTGGAAAATATTAGAATTTTTTTTTTAATTTTTTATGCCGAAAAATTTTGGAGTCGGAGTCGCGCGTTTTTTTGGGTACTGCGACTCCGACTCCGGTACAAAAACCTCAACTCCGACTCTTCAACTCCGACTCCGACTCCGACTCCACAGCCCTGGTTACTAAGGTTGCCATTCGTACTGTTTTTATCAGTACGCAAATGTACTGATTTTTTTATTAATGTACTGTTGCTGTACTGTTATAATATATTAACATTGTTCAATATATAGTTTGTCATATTGTCAAATTGTTTCCGATACATATATTTATATAGATGTTCTTATCGATGAATTATTAACATTAAAGTTTTTTGCGAATCAGTGCGAAAAGAGAAGACAGGAGAAGAAAAATGGAAATAGTTTCTAAATGGTGGTGTGTTTACGAATTTGAGGAAATGTGTACTTTTATTTTTCCCATTCCACATTCAAACGCTTTTACAGAATGAGTCTTAAGTTTTCAAAGTGGAGAAAAGAGAGAAACAGGCTCCTAATATAAAACCTCGAAAGTGAGTTGTAGATAAAGACAAACTTTGGTTATAGTTGTAATAAGTTTCTTGAAGACTGAAGATATGAAAGAAATTAGGGACAATGCAGAAAAAGGCCATAAATATTTGTAACTTGTACTTAAATATTTATGTGCATACATATGCAAATATATTATTTATTAAAATATGTAGTATAAGATCGTCTGAGAAACGAATGTGCCTTTTGCAATAATTACAATTATTAATATTAATTAGTTGTAAATAACTTTTAAATAATTTTTTAAATTATTTGAAGATAAATACGTAACAAGCTTAGTTATTTCACGAGTTTAATTTGTTTTTTAACATTGTTGTCCTTATATCTGTAATTTGGTGCTAAAAAGGCCGATGTCAAATAATTCATTTTCGAGAAAATTTAAATTTTAGTTTTTTATAGAAGAGGTCTTAGTGTAATTGGCTAGCAAACCCCTTTTGAACTCGGTTAAATTATACATTGGCTGTTTCCGCAAAATAAAAGATTCAGCATGACCTTTTAATTGCAAAATGAAATTAATTATGCTGGTAGATATAGCAAAAAAATACTTTTATTTAATTTTGTGTTGGCCTTTATTAAAAAAATATAATAGAATAAAGGAAATAAAATTTTAGTTCACATTAGAGATGAGCGATCCCGTGATTTTTAAATATCATGGTGATTAGTGAACGTGATTTAAAAATCACTGCTCCTTTAAACTGTTATTGTGATCACGGTTTATCAGTTTTCTGTTCTTTTATAGCAATTGCGGCCAAACTATATGTACAATGCGCGAGCTTTCGCAAGAGCTTTTGTAAGGAGTTTGCAAAGAAACAACAACAAATTGTAAGAGCTTTCAAATCTGTTTACTTATACATACATACTTGAACAAATAAACTTTGGATTAAAAAAATACTAATAATATAGAAGAGAGAATGAAAGGAACAGCAACATTATTCGCCATTTCATTCACAAACAGTGAAATATCATTAATTTGTTACAAAAAGAACGACTTAGAAAGTACCTGTTACTTGACAAATTTGGTCACAACTGTGATTCGTGATTTTTCAGTAACAGTGATTAAATCACAGGTACAGAAATATCGCTCATCTCTAGTTCACATGTTTGTCACGTTTTTTTTTCGTCAAATATTTGCTAGGTGTGACCGTAGCTTAAGAAAATACCTAATGCAACAATTAACTCAAAAAAAGTAGAATATTGACATTGGCCCTTTAAGTACCAAGATACAGACATAATGAACACAAATTTTGCTTTTGATAAAA
The DNA here is from genome assembly GCA_943735925.1 of Pollenia amentaria. Lineage (NCBI taxonomy): Eukaryota > Metazoa > Arthropoda > Insecta > Diptera > Polleniidae > Pollenia > Pollenia amentaria. Next base: position 101,856,642 of record OX031006.1, read on the forward strand.
TTAATGTTAAAATTAATATTAAGCCAAGTAGCTTACAAGGAATTAAGAATCGAATTTTTAACAACTTGTTGTGTTTTAGCTTTTTTTTTTTTTTTTGGTATTCACTTTGTATTTCCGCTATAAATATATACGGAATTGAATTATTGTATTGACAAAAATTCAGTTTTATTAATTAAATTTTTTTACGGTTAAAATTATAGAATGAATTAATGTTTTGTTTTAAAAAAGATTAAAGCTTTTTTGTTATTAATATGTAATTTTATATTAAAAATTTTATTTACTGTTTTTTATGCAATTGTACTGATTTTTGAAATTTAATGTAAATCGACTGGATTGTTGTCGAACTCTAATTAAAGTTTTAACTGTTAAATGAATTATTATCATTCATTTTTTGAAACGCCCATTAAAAAAAGCAGGTTTGTTAATTATAGAGCATTAATTTTGCTAAAATAATACTAATATAAATAAATGTAACTATTGTAAATAGTTCCCCAAAACTAAAACTATGTGATGAGGCCGGTAACTCTTTTTTGTTTTCTGGTATTTTTTTTTTAATTTGAAAATTAAACAAATTATGACGCTTCGAAGACATTTTGAAAATGAACTGGCAGTGGCATGTGTAAACAGAAAAGCAAATGGCATGATATTCGACTATTTCGAACACTTTTTCGTTGATAATATGTATAGAACAGTGGCATGCTACTACTTGCATGTGTAAAGGCAACGTAAGTGATCACTTTGTTTTTTTCGGTTGTATCGTTGTAGACAATGACATGGTAAGGCGAACATCATGGCGAACATGGTTGCTAAGACAAATTTTTAGGCAACAATGACAGCACATGAACGAAATATGAACATGAACAGTCTACTAGCAGAATTCATGTGCGACATATGTTTTGTTCACTGTTCTTACCAAGTTGATGGATAGTGGGAACGGGTAGTAAGGGCTCCAAGCTACTGCACTATATTAAAGTTTTTAACTTATTAGAGAAGTGAGCAAAATCTTTATGGCAGAAGAATCACAAAAATCATTGCAATTTCTTTTGATAAAGGCCAGTACTGAGTATATTTTTTGAATAATAACTTAATTTCGCATTAAATAGTATGCCCAAAGCATTTACACCATTAACTGTTTTCAATATATTGCAACCAATTCTAAGTGATCCTTAATTATCCAGCTATAATCAGTTATCAAAGAGCCGATGTATTGGTCCTTGGATAAAGACATTTGAGTGGAATTAGTGGCGAACGCTCTCTCCAGGCATAGATTTCGTAAAGACAAAAATATTACATCTACGAATTACGACAGAATGTAAAAATTAGACCGTTAGCAGATTCCCAGGAAAAACTTTTTGAATTTTGGTAATACGTAGTAGTTATTTCATATGTTGCCTGGTAAGTAGTTGTCATTACAATTGTCATTATTCTGAAAGCCTCAATTAGTACTTACTAGTAATGACCTCAGTAAGTAATTTTCACTTCTATTATCTTAACTTCTGAATATTTGCTTACTCATAATCAGCTCAATAACTACTAATTCGTTGTGTTGTTTTCAGTACACCAAAATTGCTTTTCGCCATCGTGGAACGGAATTAGTAATACCACCCATTGACTTCTTAAAATTAAAGCTAATTAAAATTGGAATAATGCCAAATATGTCTTACTCTACAAGTACCGCTGATAAAATTCATAACATTTATATAAATTTTAACGTCCAACTTCTAACTTCCAACACCGACTGTCAGTGCAGTGTTATTCGTAGTACGAATTTCGTACATTTCAATGTTATAAAACGTAAATTTAATGATTTCTTTTGCTAATCCATACACATAAAACTGAATGTATATATGTTTATTTGTTTGTTTGTACCTTCTAGCCGCCTAAAACGCTGAAATGATCTTCATGAAACTTTCACAGTATATTACTGATAGTCTGGAAGGATCTATATGCTATATATTTCTTAGAAATCTTGAGTGGGCGTGGCATACAAAAACCATATAAAATTCTGTATATCTAAAGCACGGAAAGGCCTAATTTGGTACGTGCATCTTGGTTATCAATATACAACATCTGACAAAATTTGGGCGTGATTGGATAAGTGGGCGTGTCACAAAATGTCTTTGTTAATTTCTAAACAATAGTATGGGAAAAATTGTCCAAATTTGGTACACAAAGCTGGTTATCACTACAAAACATCTCTGACAAAATGGGCACGATTGGAATGGTAGGCGTGACATTTCCCATTCAAAGACATTGCGGATTTATGTATATTTGGAGAACGACAGGATCCAAAGTCTCCAAATTAGGTACAAGCATTTTGGTTATCAATGCACAACATCCGACTAAATATGTGCGTTACTGAAGAAGTGGGCGTGGCACAAAGTAGAATTATTTATATCTAAAGACAAATTTTCCAAATTCGATACACATATTTGGTTTATACATATATACGTGGTACCTCCCATAGAAAGACAATATAGATTTCTATATATCTAGAGAACGGTTAGAGCGAAGGTTTCCAATTAAGGTAAACACATCTTAGTTATCAATACACAACATCCGACAAAGCGTGGACGGAATTGGAAATGTGGGAGTGGCATCTCCCATATAAAGAGATTATAGATTTCTGTATGTCTGGAGAATGGCAGAAACCAAAGTTTCCAAATTAGGTACAAGCATTTTGGTTAGTAATTCACAACTTCTGACAAAATCTTTGCGGTATTGGAGAAGTGGACATGGTATAAAATAGATTTATTTATATCTAGAGAACGGTAAGATGAAATAGTTGTACAAATTTGGTACACATAGCAGTGTTATCGACACGAAACATCTGTCAACAAAAAGGCAGGAGTGGATAAGTAAGAGATTTCTGTACGGTCAAAGAACAGTCATAGCTAAAGTTTCCAAAGTTGGTACAAATAGCTTGGTGGTCCATACGCAACATCAGTCAAAAAGTGGGCGCGATTAGATAAGTAAGCGTGGCACAAAATAAAATACCGTATATTTGAAGAACGGTAAATGTAAATTTGTCTTAATTTGGTACAATTAGAATAGCTATCAACAAACAGTCAGCATCTGTAAGTCATGTGCGGGATTGGAGAAGTGGGCCTGGACCAAACTCGACAATTTACAAATTTGGAACAAGTACCTTGCTTATAAATGAACAATGTCTGTAAAAGTTCCACTGCCTTATTGTAGACATAGGCGGGACAACTTCAAAAGAAATACCATATAGATTTATGTGCAACTGGTGAAAGGTAACAGTAAGCGTATTCAAACTAATGCATTAAACACATTCGAGACAGCAGGCAACACGAAGGCACGACTACAAATGCTGCAGGTTGCAATTGTAGTCGCGTAATCAGCTACTGAATTATTTTGAAGACGACAGCTACAATTAAAAAAATATAAACAGCTGTGTTTTTTATTATGTATTTACATTTTAGTGGTGCCACTATCGTTTTTAATTTTTATAAATTTAACAACATGCATAATTGCAGACTCGTACACAAACTTAATTTAAGCCTACAAAAATATAAATACTTATTTATGATAAATTTTTTAACCTAAAAACAAATGAATTTATTAAAAAACATTTAAAATACTTTAATTTTATTGTTTTTGGAACTCATGAAGAATATCATCTTCATGGCAGGTTGAATAAAAAAATCCTAATATACAGTATAATCGCGAAAAAGTAAACTGAAATGTCCTAAGGGTTGTTAACATTTTCGTCTTATTTATTAACTTTTCTAAATTGTAAAAAAATGCAATAATAAACATATGTACCTATATTTTTTTCAATGACTTAGTTTTCATCTGTACAAAAAAGAAACTTAGATCTAATTTGTACCGGCTATAATTTGTAATTAATAATTATACAATCAGTCATGTGTTAGATGCTACATATGACGTTTGTCAGAAAATTAGTTCTTCAAAAATTTTCAGATAGCGAATTCTGGGTATTTTCTAAACATTTGCCAGCCATCCATTACTGACATTATTGTCTTTTCAGGTTGCAGTTACACGAACTCGCGCTTAGCTATTGATATTGAAATTAGAACAGTGATTGCGCAATTACGTTTTCGATGCTTCAAGAAAACATTTGTGCAAACTTGCTTTAAGATCGGCATATTTTAGTCTATGTAATGTTTTCCTGTATGCTTTTTCCTATGTATTCTTCAAAGCCTCGAAAATTTTGTGACGTTTCGTTCTTATTTTTGAGATGGCAACTTCAGATATACAATAATACAACGCCGATAGTTTTTCTTTAATGTATTTCTCAATTTTGTTTAAACTCTCGACTTTCAGCTTAAAATTTAATCTAATTTGTTATCGTTTGTACAAATCAGTACTTTTACTAATACGATCTGAAAAGTTAACTTAGAGTTAACGTTTAGAGCGGCACAGAAGCGCTAAAATTTGGTTAACTTGATTACTGTATCGCGATTCTACTGTAATTTTTTGGTCCAACGCACTAAGTTTATGAATTATAGGTCGTAAAGGTTTCAGAGCCCTTTATCAATAGTATAGGAAGAAAAATATAATCTGAATCTTTAAAGTATTGGTATCATAATAGAGCTTTCGAAATACATTTCATATGATGTATTAAATATACCGATTTATTAACCCATTAAGAGGATTTATCTTAAAATTTTGTCGATATGTATAATAATATTTCCTCAAATAGAATATGTTATAGAGAACACCCCAAGTTCTTATATGCTATATTTTTAGAAACTCCATCATATAAAATTTTAAAGTTATTAGGGTTAAACAAATTTTATTTTGGAAAACTTTACAATTTAATTATAAGTTTGAGTTAAAATATATAGGGGTAATAGTTTATACAGTTATTACATATTGAAATATAGTAATATGTAAATATTTGAAAAGTGTTCCGGAAGGCTGAAAACCCGCAATACAGAAAAACTTTATTAACCAAAGTCCTTATAACTTTGGTAACATTGTATATTATTGTTAAATAATTATTATTATATCGACATAATTTAAAGATAAAGCAAATTTAGTAAAAAAGTCAGTCAAGAAGTATGAGAATTTGAAATGGGCTCTTAATGGGTTAATAAATCGGTGTGCTTTAAACACCATGTGAAAAGCACTTTCAATTTTTCAATGATACCCATACTGCTAAAACTAAGAGCGTTGGCGTGACAAACATCTTCCTATATAACTTATTTTAAGGATACTAAAAAGTAATAACAATATAGATTTGGTGGTGAGCCGCGCTTATATTCTTGTTTCAATCCGGTTCTTTGCTGTTTAACCAAAAAATTATTATTATATATTATAAGCACTAATTCTTCTAATTTTTGATTATATTAGAAGCACTTTTTCTGTTTTGTAGCGTACAAAAAAAAGACATTAGTTTAATTTGACTACAACGACAATATTAGCATAGACAACAACCTGCAGCCATTTTGCCGCGTCGTCGTTAAAATAATCATTTCCATATACACCCATGTATTCTATTGTTGACATATTGAAGTCGGTAGTCTGCTGTCTCGAATGTGTTTAAAGCATAATACGTAAAAATAACTTCAAAACCAATGCATGATGCCTTAAACACATTCGAGACAGCAGGCAACACGAAGGCACGACTACAAATGCTGCAGGTTGCAATTGTAGTCGCGTAATCAGCTACTTAATTATTTTGAAGACGACAGCTACAATTGAAAAAATATAAACAGCTGTGTTTTTTATTATGTATTTACATTTCAGTGGTGCCACTATCATTTTTAATTTTTATAAATTTAACAACATGCATAATTGCAGACTCGTACACAAACTTAATTTAAGCCTACAAAAATATAAATACTTATTTATGATACATTTTTTAACGTAAAAACAAATGAATTTAATAAAAAACATTTAAAATATTTTAACTTTATTGTTTTTGGAACTCATGAAGAATATCATCTTCATGGTAGGTTGAATAAAAAAATCCTAATATACAGTATAATCGCGAAAAAGTAAACTAAATTGTCCTAAGGGTTGTTAACTTTTTCCTCTTATTTATTAACTTTTCTAAATTTTCGATGCTTCAAGAAAACATTTGTACAAACTTGCTTTAAGATCGGCATATTTTGGTCTATGTAATGTTTTCCTGTATGCTTTTTCCTATGTATTCTTCAAATCCTCGAAAATTTTGTGACGTTTCGTTTTTATTTTTGAGATGGCAACGTCAGATATACAATAATACAACGCCGATAGTTTTTCTTTAATGTATTTCTCAATTTTGTTTAAACTCTCAACTTTCAGCTTAAAATTTAATCTAATTTGTTATCGTTTGTACAAATCAGTACTTTTACTAATACGATGTGAAAAGTTAACTTAGAGTTAACGTTTAGAGCGGCACAGAAGCGCTAAAATTTGGTTAACTTGACCGCAAGATTACTGTATCGCGATTCTACTGTAATTTTTTGGTTCAACGCACTAAGTTTATGAATTATAGGTCGTAAAGGTTTCAGAGCACTTTATCAATAGTATAGGAAGAAAAATATAATCTGAACCTTTAAAGTATTGGTATCATTATAAAGTCTTTCGAAACACATTTCATATGATGTATTAAATATACCGATTTATTAACCCCTTAAGAGGATTTATCTTAAAATTTTGTCGATATGTATAACAATATAATATGTTATAGAGAACACCTCAAGCTTTTATATGCTATATTTTTAGAAACTCCATTATATAAAATTTTAAAGTTATTAGGGTTAAAAAAATATTATCTTGGAAAACATCACAATTTATTTATAAGTTTGAGTTAAAATATATAGTGGCAATAGTTTATGTATGCACTTCTTACATATTGAAATATAGTAATAATATGTAAATATTTGAAAAGTGTTCCGGAAGGCTGCAAACCCGCAATACAGAAAAACTTTATTAATCGAATCCTAATAACTTTGGTAACATTGTATATTATTGTTAAATAATTATTATTATATCGACATAATTTAAAGATGAAGCAAATTTTTTTAAATATTCTTGTTTTAATCCGGTTCTTTGCTGTTTAACCAAAAAATTATTATTATATATTATAAGCACTAATTCTTCTAATTTTTGATTATATTAGCAGCACTTTTTCTGTTTTGTAGCGTACAAAAATAGAAATTAGTTTAATTTGACTACAACGACAAAATTAGCATAGACAACAACCTGCAGCCATTTAGCCGTGTCGTCGTTAAAATAATCATTTCCATATACACACATGTATTCTATTGTTGATATATTGAAGTCGGTAGTCTGCTGTCTCGAATGTGTTTAAAGCATGAGATTTGTATTGAAGAAAATATTTTATTTGAAAGAGGGTAGCGAAGCGCACTTAGTTGCGCTAGTGCTGTATAAAGAAGAAAGAATAACAGTGAAAATTTTTTTTGTTTTGTTTTTATGCCTTTGTATAGGTGTTGTTCTTTTGCACTTGCAAAAATCAAATTGGAATAATAAATGTTCGCTTTGTTGGTGTTTTATTGTTGGCTCCGAACTCAATCGGTACTAAGAAGAGTGTACTGGTTTTGGATTTTTTGTCGTTGGTTTTTTTGTCATTGACATAAACTCGCTCTTATGCTTTAAACACATTCGAGACAGCAGACTACCGACTTCAATATGTCAACAATAGAATACATGTGTGTATATGGAAATGATTATTTTAGCGACGACACGGCAAAATGGCTGCAGGTTGTTGTCTATGCTAATTTTGTCGTTGTAGTCAAATTAAACTAATTTCTATTTTTGTACGCTACAAAACAGAAAAAGTGCTGCTAATATAATCAAAAATTAGAAGAATTAGTGCTTATAATATATAATAATAATTTTTTGGTTAAACAGCAAAGAACCGGATTGAAACAAGAATATAAGCGCGGCTCACCACCAAATCTATATTATTATTACTTTTTAGTATCCTCAAAAGAAGTTATATAGGAAGATGTTTGTAACGCCAACGCTCTTAGTTTTAGCAGTATGAAGTATCATTGAAAAATTGAAAGTGCTTTTCACATGGTGTTTAAAGCACACCGATTTATTAACACATTAAAAGCCCATTTCAAATGCACATACTTCTTGACTGACTTTTTTACTAAATTTGCTTTATCTTTAAATTATGTCGATATAATAATAATTATTTAACAATAATATACACATGTTACCAAAGTTATTAGGACTTTGATTAATAAAGTTTTTCTGTATTGCGGGTTTTCAGCCTTTTCAAATATTTACATATTACTATATTTCAATATGTAACAAGTGCATAAACTATTACCACTATATATATTAACTCAAACTTATAAATAAATTGTGAAGTTTTCCAAAATAAAATTTTTTTAACCCTAATAACTTTAAAATTTTATATGATGGAGTTTCTAAAAAATATAGCATATAAAAACTTGGGGTGTTCTCTATAACATATTATATTTGAGAAAATATTATTATACATATCGACAAAATTTTAAGATAAATCGTCTTAAGGGGTTAATAAATCGGTATATTTAATACATCATATGAAATGTGTTTCGAAATACTTTATTATGATATCAATACTTTAAAGATTCAGCTTATATTTTTCTTCCTATACTATTGATAAAGAGCTCTGAAACCTTTACGACCTATAATTCATAAACTTAGTGCGTTGAACCAAAAAATTATAGTAGAATCGCGAAACAGTAATCTTGCGGTCAAGTTAACCAATTTTTAGCGCTTCTGTGCCGCTCTAAACGTTAACTCTAAGTTAACTTTTCAGATCGTATTAGTAAAAGTACTGATTTGTACAAGCGATAACAAATTAGATTAAATTTTAAGCTGAAAGTTGAGAGTTTAAACAAAATTGAGAAATACATTAAAGAAAAACTATCGGCATTATATTATTGTATATCTGAAGTTGCCATCTCAAAACTAAAAACGAAACGTCACGAGGCTTTGAAGAATACATAGGAAAAAGCATACAGGAAAACATTACATAGACCAAAATATGCCGATCTTAAATCAAGTTTGTACAAATGTTTTATTGAAGCATCGAAAACGTAATTGCGCAATCACTGTTCTAATTTCAATATCAATAGCTTAGAGCGAGTTCGTGTAACTGCAACCTGAAAAGACAATAATGTCAGTAATGAATGGCTGGCAAATGTTTAGAAAATAACCAGAATTCGCTATCTGAAAATTTTTGTCATATGTAGCACCTAACACATAATACATGACTGATTGTACAATTATTAATTTTAAATTGTGGCCGGTACAAATTAGATCTAAGTTTCTTTTTTGTACAGATGAAAACTAAGTCATTGAAAAAAATATAGGTACATATGTTTATTATTGCATTTTTTTACAATTTAGAAAAGTTAATAAATAAGACGAAAAAGTTAACAACCCTTAGGACATTTCAGATTACTTTTTCGCGATTATACTGTATATTAGGATTTTTTTATTCAACCTGCCATGAAGATGATATTCTTTATGAGTTCCAAAAACAATAAAATTAAAATATTTTAAATGTTTTTTTAATAAATTCATTTGTTTTTACGTTAAAAAATTTATCATAAATAAGTATTTATATTTTTGTTGGCTTAAATTAAGTATGTGTACGAGTCTGCAATTATGCATGTTGTTGAATTTATAAAAATTAAAAATGATAGTGGCACCACTGAAATGTAAATACATAATAAAAAACACAGCTGTTTATATTTTTTCAATTGTAGCTGTCGTCTTCAAAATAATTCAGTAGCTGATTACGCGACTACAATTGCAACCTGCAGCATTTGTAGTCGTGCCTTCGTGTTGCCTGCTGTCTCGAATGTGTTTAATGCATTACTCATAACCTGTTTGTTTAGTTTTTCGTTGAATGCTGTCGTCGTTTGCAAAACTCCTTCGTTTAGAAAAATAAAAATATACGACCTGTGGTGCTTTTAACGATCCGACAATCGTAATTTTTGTCGACATATACATATATTCGCTTGCAGTAAAGGCCATGTCAGATAAAACTTTTGCTTCGCGTTGCGTTACCGATTCGCTTTGACATCTAAGATAAAATATACATACTTATACGAAACATGTCACATAAAGTGCTTTTAAAGCGGAGCGAAGCAAAAAGTTAGCCAACTCTCATCTTTTTGCGCGCTTTGACAATTGGCTAGTATAATTTTCTTTTTTTTTAAATTTTTTTTGCCAAATTCAATTCCAAAAAACCGTCCAATTAAATTTTTAACTTTTATTTTTATAACAAATAATTAAATGTACAAATTACCAACCGATTTTATAAGTAAACAAGCAATGCGTGAGTGTTGTCAAAGTCTTCATTGTGTCATACACCTTTTGCTTTGCGTTTTTCTGCCAAAGGTAGAAACGTCACGCAAAGCGACCAAGTTGTATCTGACACGGCCTTAACGATAGTGTGATTCTGTAACTTATTTTTAACGATTGTAAACAGCTGTAGTTTTTGTAACATCTCGGTCTACAAAATGTCAAAATAAACGAAAAGCACAAAAGAGAATAGAGAAAATTAAATTGTGTTTAATTTACTGTTTTTATATTTTATATTGTGAATTTTACATTTAGAATTTTGTTTTTGTTCATAATTTGTTTTTTTTTTTGTACATTTTGAATTTAGAATTTTGTTTTTGTTCATACCTATACATATGTATGTATGTATGTAGTACGTATGTAAGAAGTCGGGCCTCAGCCACTTTAAACATAAAATACACTTTATCGATTAAATAAACACAACGTAACTTATTGTCGTTAAAATAACGAAAAAAAAACTGCGAAATTGTGTATGACGCTGACATTCCTGGTTTAGACTCTAAACTTTAGAGCAGGAATGTCAGCGTCATACACAATTCTGTAAGCAAAACTCACATGTACGCTAAAGCCTATAGTACACGGCATGTAAAAAGACACATGCGCATGTGGTTCTGACGTCATCACACAACACGCAATGTTTATTGTGGCTTTGCATTGACGTCAAAATTACGTCAGAACCACATGCGCATGTGTCTTTTTACATGCCGTGTACTATAGGCTTAACGCTCTTTTATTTTGCGAGCGTAAAATATAATTGTTTACTGCAAACACTCTCATTCAGCGCGAAATATCGCACGGCCTGTTTTGAGACCTCTAAAAAGAAATAATATATTTATTATATGTTATCTTTGTTTCTGTTTTGTTTTATTTCTGTTTTTAACATTGTACAATGGTTTAAAAAAAATAAATTGCTTGTGGTTTTTGTACGCCTTGATGTTGCGTTTATTGAGCTTCTGTAAACTTCAAATTTGAATTTTATTAATTAGTCTTGTAGACAGCGATAACGAGCATACAAGCGGATGAGTTTATTTAAAATTTAATCCTCCAGATAGGGAAAATATTATTGAGTTCTGGAAAAATTTAGACGGGGCACTATATCCTGTATTAAACAAAAATTCCTTCAAATGTTTGTCGCTTTTTTCCTCAACATATCTTTGCGAACAAATATTTTTCGACATTTGCTCAAAACAACGCAATAAATTAACGTCCGCAAACCTAAAAAATGTTTTGTTGTTTCGAAACTGCAATATAAATTTAGAAGATATTATTGGTAAATAAAAGTATATTTTTATAGGCTAGTAAAATCTTCTCTTTTTATAATGGTGGTTAATAATTATAGAATATTTTTAAACTTAGTGGGGTTATTATTTGCATTAGTATGTGCAAATGAATTATCGTTGTTGGCATTCGCAAAGGTATGTTGAGCACAAAATTAAAAATATTGGAAAGAATTGTATAAGGTTGTAAAAAGACTTCAAATATTGTCAAGTGCTCAATTTTTCAAAAAATAAGCAAAGTTTCTGCGAAATGCAGGTTCCAAATTAAATTTATTTAAATAATTACTGATTGTGTCTGTCCATAACTCAAAATTTTTCTATAATTGTATTATTATTAATTGCTCTAAAGTCTTCATAGCAAAATATGTATGTAAATTAGGCCTCGTAATAGGCCTCACAACCGCAGATTTCTCCCGCTGGGAATGTAAGAGACAAGAGTAATCGCACCAACACAATCATAATTGACACCACTGCTTTAGAGGCACAAAGGTGTTAAATAAAAATAGTATCTACCACACAACACTCGCCATTGAATTTGGTAAAGACACATGTCTCTTAAACAGAATTGACCACAACTATCGAACAAGGCGTAACTTCGAAGGGAGATTCTAAATTCCAAGATTCAAAAACAACTATGGAAAAAACACACTGGCTGTGGTAATACCAACAATACTTAATTCAATGCCTATGGATATTATTAATATTCCAGGAAACCATTTTAAAAGGAAAAAAGAAATAAAAATTTTGTTTATAAATATGCAATAAGTACTTATCAATTGCGAAAATATTAAAGTATTCAATACGTACTATTAATCCCTTGAATGAATTATGTATTTGATATGCAAAGAATAAATATATAAACATATAAAAACATTTTTTTTTTTGTAATCTTTATTTTTATATTTGATGTATCTTTTTTGTTAATAATTTTGTAGACTGTACCTGCAGACAAGCCTAAACGGCTTCGCAAGGTCAATATAAAAGAATCAATAATAATAAAATAAAATAAATAAATAAAATAAAAAGCTTATTGTATTGACGATTATGGTATTCAATCTGACAATTGGTATGTCGTAAGTTTTATCTGTGCAATAAAATTAAGATTTAAATTTAAAGTTTTATTTAATACTTATACAATAGAATAAACATAAAGTTAGGCTTCGATTTTCGAATTTTATGGCAGAAAATTGTTCTTATTGTAGCAATTGGGTTATGATTAATAATTTTAGATTATAGTACCTATATAAAATATGTTATTTAACAATTTTAATAAAAAAATTTCAAGTCATTCTTTAAGAATATATAGTTTTAAATTAAATTTAATGTAGCTTAATTCTGTGGTTTTCACGAATAATCGCGTAAGTTATAAAACCAAACTTTTCAGGAGAGCAAAAACAATTATTTTTTTCAATTGCGGCTTCTGTAGATGCTTTTTTAAACTTTTTTCTTTACTATCCTCTTAACAGTGACTTTCTACGTATTATACATAGTTTTCATGAAAAAATCCTCACAGGATCACAATCTGTAAAAGGATTAAAAATGCATATGTTTGATTGACTCATTAAGTGTGTGCAATATAACATCATTTCTCCACATAAGTTCTTTTTTGTGAAAATAAATGTTATCATTTTAATCACACATGACGACTTACGTTGTTATTTTTACGACTTTAGTTGTTATTAATAGAAAAATTTTCAAAAAATACTCTCATATTTTTTGCACGAATAACAACATAACATCACATATGCTTTTTATTTGGAAACATATTCAGCAATTTTACAATTTTTGGCGATGTATGTCGACATAAATCGTAATAATAGCAAAATATTTTATTAAACAGTTAACTTAAGTTGTTTTTAGCAGAAAAAAATTAATAATACTACATTATATTCTAAAAAGCTTAATACTTATAAAAACCTAATGCAAAATGTAGCACTTTGACATCATTATCTCAATTTCGGTAAAACCCGACTTACGCGATTATTCGTGAAAACCACAAAATTTTGATAAAAAATCCATATTTATTTTTCAAACTTATGTTTAACCCTGTAGAAATTGTCGAATGTGTTATGGAGTACCCTTCCCGATTGTTCCAAATGGGGAACTAAGCGCCACATGTGAATAATAATTTTACCCTTTTTTGGTTGTATTAAGGTGATTTCTGGAGTAATCCTCTATTAGCTTATTCCACAGTTTATTATGCGGTCTCCTTTTAGAATCCCAGCACCAAGGGAAAATGTATAGTTCTTTGTAAGGATAGAGTAGTGTTTTAAAATTCAACTGCATAAGCAAAATGTTGTTACAATAAAATTTAAATGTACATGTGCATGGACAATGGAACGAAATAAGATGCATCAGAAGGAAAAATTAAAGTAGACTAGAAAAAAGTGATGAACCTTCATTAACAAACGTTTAGTTAAAATAAACAAATAAAGAAAATATTGGGGAAAAAAGCAATATTGGCAATATCTCCTGGCGTACGTAACAAAAAATTCTTCCTGCGGTAGCTACTCATATATTTTTTGTTTTATAGCCAATTTATGTGTAGGTTAGCTGTAGCTAAATAAGTAGTCGGGACTCAATTTTGTAAGGGCTTCATTATAAAAACTATAGTGGTTGTGTGATCAGAAGATAATTAAAGGAAAGCTACTGCATAGCCCGTTTCCATTGGAATATTTCCAACCAGGACAAAATCCATGATATATGGAATTTTTCGTTGTTCATCAGTTGTCCATTTGCTATCATACCTAGTCCCTTCTTAGAAATTGTACCAAATAAAACTCGATTTCCTCTGGTTTCATAAGTCGTAAACCCCAGAAGGTAGTGACTTACAATATTTATGATACTGGCTTTCTGTTATTGTGAGTCTGAATGGGCAAATGTTACAATTGTTTGGTGCTTAAAGATAGTCTCCACGAAGATCACACATTAAAAAATTTCTAATTCGTGCTCCTAACAAAATGGCCGAACTTCCCCCAATCTGTATCTCTAAGCTCCTTGCTTTCATATACAATATCACCATTGATTTGAAACAATTTTCTTATTTTGCAAGATTAAGCGACTCATTTGATTAATTTTTTTTTAGAAATACATTGAAGTTAAATCGATAGGCATTTTCAGCTAATTTTTTTTAAATGATTGTAGCTGTTCTCGATTAAAATAGTTGTCATGGTAAAGGTAAGTAGTACTTAAAGTATGAAGTATCACTGCGGAAAACTTGTATCAATTGTTTTTAAAGCACTTATACCGTGACGAGTGAACACAAAATTTTATTTAAAAAAAAAACGAATTATGGTAGGTGAAAACAAGACATATCACTTAACTGGTGGTAACGTGTTTCAAGTGTAGTTACTCCAGAGGATAGGTAATTGACACGAAACTTTTCATTTGACTAGATTTTGTGCGGGGATTGGCAGATTCTTTCTGGTTTTATTACTTAATAAAAAGTGGATCTATCATATTAACATGGTTCACTCGGGACAATATCTGCGACAGGCATTATACTAACCGAAATTGAATGTGTCCATTTAGGTTGCTAGAACCGGTCCCTATCACTTTAGAACTGTCACGTGACAAATTTTGTGTTAATTTACTTTCCACTAGGGCATAAGAGGGGTTCTTTTAATGTACTTTCAAAGCAGGATCGCTTTCAACATTTGTTTGATTTCAATTTTCTTTTAATTCGATTTCCAAAACATCGATTCTTAACATATTTAGCATACAAAAACTCCAGTATAAATACAATTGAAGAAAAACACAAGCCGAATATCAAGAAGCGAAATAAGACTTGAAAATATTTAAAATCTAATAAAATCGCATCGCTGGTTTTAGATTCAGTTAAGAAACGAATTTCTCCGCTAAGAATGCCATCAAAGTTTGTTTCATCTAAAAATTTATTCAGAATACCTGATTCCATTATATATTTCAAATAACGATTGAATAACTGGAGATAAGGTAAGTTTCGCCGTGCGGTAAAATACTCCTGCACTATCATTATTGCATTATTGATTTTATACATACGAGGAACTTTTAGATTACGCTGCTGAAATAATACAAAATCCGCTTTCTTTTCTATAGCTACAAAACAGTATGAAATATTAAGTTCACGGTGGGCTATAAAAATTTCGTTTCAAATACAGATTGGTCAATATAAAACCGTTAATGAACATCAGAAAATAAATTAGTTTGTGGATAAAAGTTTTGATTTTAAATTTTGCCTGATGTTGACAGATTGACAAGGCCAGTACATATAAAGTGGATTTGCTAAAATCTATTTCATTTGTATAGTGCTGCCGGTAGTAAATAAAAGACACTGCCAAAACACAAAATAACAGTAGTAGCAGAATAAAAATCCAGGTGGAAAGAGTGTACGGGTGCATAAAGTATTTAGTTCTTGACAGGGGTGTGGGATAAGGTGCCATAACAAGCACTTTCATATTCCACATAACATCGCTACTGCTACCAGCTAAACGATCGTATACAAACAATCCAAAAGGCAAAATATCAAAAGTTTTATTATTTACACCCTGTTTAAGTGTCTCATAATCTAATTTGTTATAATAATCTTGAATATCTATTAATTGGAAGTTATGGCGTTGTGCAAATAATTTAATAATTTTGTATAAATATCCAGTATTTATTATTTTTCCAGAAGGATCGTGAAAACGATAGGAACGTGGAGGAAAATTTACAATGGGTACTTTTAAAGGATAATTTTGAAAATCTTGTACTTCTTTCCTGTCGACATACTCTGTTAGATGTTTGATAGGATAAATTGTTATGTTAGGCACAGGTTGGTAAGTAAATAATCCTTCATCTGTGTAATACAAAACATTCGTATAGCCAGAAAACCAATTTTTCTTTGCTAAACTCCACAAGTCTGTCATGTTGGCTTTCGGTACAATCCATAAAATATGGGTAAATTGTGAATGTTTCAAGAGATTTTGGACAATGCCGTAGAAATTATTCAAAGCTGAAAGTTTTAAGTGCACTATGGTGAGAGCCTGGTCGCGATATAACATCTTGGTATTCGTGTTAAATTTCTTAGATATTAACAGCACCGGTAAACTCAATGACTTTGGCACATCCTCCAATTCCTGCTTGAATTCTAAAGCGACCACAGCATTCCATTTTATATCGAGTTTCTGATTTAATTCGTTTATGATATTAACTAGAAAGTTATGACCATTTCCATTTTTTGTTGGACTTAATTTTGCAACGGAATATTTTGCAGCTACTAATAAAATAAGAAAATTGTAAAACTTCATTTTTATGTTCTTTTTCTTAGAATATAATTTTTAAGCTCTCTTTCCTGTGGCAATACAAACTTGTAGTGATTTCAAGTATTTGTGTGCTTAAAAAAAAATTTTGAAGAGCGCGGCATCTTCTTTCTTCTTTGTTAAAGATGGAAATCTGAAACAAAAAACGGTTTAGTTTTTTAATTAGTCCTAATTTTCACCATGCAAGTCTTATCGATCAGCTTTCTGCTTTATATGCGAGAGTGGCTAGGGGAAAAGAAAGGATTACTTTTCAAATACGTTTTGTTTTCTTATTCGTTATGTTAAAAACGTACATAAGTGTGTGTGTTTCAAACATAAGAAAGTAATATTTCAGCATTAAGACTCGCATTGTGTGTGAACGGCGAAGATAGTTCATAGAAGAAAATTAGATAAGCTCATCAATAAGCATCGTGAAAACTGGACTTAATAAGTCAGGGCTTACACACTTCAACTTGTAATGCTCAGCAGAGACCATAAAAGGAACGGTCCCGTGCAATGTTTAAACTGCCAAGAATTTGGTCACACTAAGGCATACTGCCATTTAACACCTGTTTGCGTTGTATGTGGAGAATTGCATGGCACAGCTCTCTGCGATAAGTCTAAAAACGACCCCAATGTAAAAAAATGCAGCAACTGTGGTGGTAATCACACTGCCAACTATAGAGGATGCCCTGTATACTCTATCGTCAAGCGCTCGGTTGGACCGAAACCTAATCCACCTCAAATTCAGGAAACACAT
Source organism: Pollenia amentaria (assembly GCA_943735925.1). NCBI lineage: Eukaryota > Metazoa > Arthropoda > Insecta > Diptera > Polleniidae > Pollenia > Pollenia amentaria. The sequence continues at coordinate 101,874,251 of OX031006.1, forward strand.
CAAAATAATACTAATGACATTCATGTACCGCAGCCTAGTAATAACAGAACATCCTACGCTAACGTCCTAAAATCAAACCATATGCCAATGCAAGGTGATTTGCCAAATAATGATGAGACCCCAGTTTCTAATTTAAGTCGTCTAGAAAAAACCATGGAAACACTAGTACAAACAGTAACAAACTTTACGAATACAATGGGTAATATGATGCAGGAAATGTTAAGAATGCAATCGATGTTATTGCAAGCTGTACTTAACAAGCCATGAATTGTTTAAAAATTTGTTTTTGGAACGCAAACGGCATTCGCCAACATAAAAATGAACTAGAATATTTTCTTAAAAGTAAACAAATTGATGTAATGATGGTTTCTGAAACTCATTTGACCTCAAGAAATACGTTTAAAATTAATGGTTATTTATTATATGATACCAAGGACCCTCGAGATAGAGCTTGTGGAGGTTCTGCTATTTTGATAAAAACCCGAATCAAACACTACTTAATGTGTGATCATCGTGAAGATTATCTGCAAGCAACGAATATTTGTGTTGAAGAGCTAAATCGAAACGTTGTACTTTCATCTTTATACTCTCCACCTAGATTTTCAATATCAGAAAGCCAATATTATAAATATTTTAAATCATTAGGACCCTGTTTCCTAGCCGCTGGCGATTACAACGCTAAACATACCTTCTGGGGTTCACGGCTCATTACACCAAAGGGTCGTGTTTTGTATAATACAATGTCTAAAATGGATTTAAATGTGGTCGCGAGTGGACAACCAACTTATTGGCCTACTGATCAGCAAAAAATTCCAGATGTCATCGATTTTGGCGTGGTTAAAAACATCCCCGCAGAAACGATTCACGTTGAAGCTTCTTTAGAATTATCTTCTGATCACACACCTACAATTCTTACCATATCAAACCCTTATAGAATTGTATCTCCGTCTGGTTACTTAGTGACGTCAGCCACACAAATAAATTGGTTAAAATATAAAAAATATCTCAGTACCCACTGCACTGAAAATATTCCGCTTAGAACACCGGAGAATGTGAATCTTTCTATTGTAAATTTTGACAATTATCTCAAACTAGCTGTTCAACATTCTAGCATAGCCCGCAAAAATATCAAAAATAGTAAAATATATTCTACTGATGTCGAGCGTCTCTTGACTGAAAAAAGGAGAGTTCGAAGAGAGTGGCAATTGCACAGATCCCCTCAACTTAAAAATTTACTAAAAGAGTGCACAAAAAGGCTAAGAAACTTACTGCAGTCTCAAAAAACGGCTTCTCTGGAAAAATATCTTAAGGAACTTGATGCAACACCTCAATCTGATTACTCATTATGGCGTGCAGCTAGAAATCTTAAAAGACCAGTTATCACTAAACCACCATTAAGAAACTTAAATGGACGTTGGGCACGAAATGACATAGAAAAAGGTAATATTTTCGTTAATCATTTGAAAACCGTATTTACCCCTCATACATCTTTCGATACTGCGGTCGAGTTACCACCTGTTGCTGTTAGATCAGCTGTTCCACTAAGGTTTGAAGTAAGAGAAATCGAGAAGGCTATTCATGATTTAAACCCCAAGAAAGCCCCTGGTTTTGATAAGATCAGTAACAAAATGCTTTTGGAGCTACCCAGCATAGCAAAGAAAATTATTCTACTAATTTTTAATGCTATTTTACGCCTTGAATACTACCCACAAGAGTGGAAAGTATCCTTAGTTACCATGATACCTAAACCAGGAAAGGATCCCACAAAAGTTGAGTCATATAGACCTATAAGCTTATTGTCTAATATATCAAAGCTTTTTGAGAAACTTCTAGTGTCTAAATTAACGCCGATTTTAAATGGTAACAGATGTATTCCCAATCATCAATTCGGTTTTAGAAGAAAACACAGCACAATTGAACAAACTCATCGAATAGTAAATGTCATAAGAAAAGCCTTTGAAGAAAAAAAATATTGCTCAGCACTCTTCATCGATGTGTCTCAAGCTTTTGATAAAGTCTGGCATGAAGGTTTACTACTGAAATTGCAGCAAAACTTACCAGCAAATATACACAAGCTGTTACAAAGCTACTTAGTCGGTCGTCAATTTATTATAAAAGAAGGCGAATTTTTAAGTCCTCCACAGCCAATTAGCGCTGGAGTCCCACAAGGCAGCATCCTGGGCCCTCTATTATACTTAATTTATACTTCGGACTTGCCAACAAACAGCTACACCCATACCTCAACATTTGCGGACGACACAGCTTTTCTAAGCGTACACGCAAACTGTCAAGAAGCATCTCGTTATCTACAGGATCATATATTTGAACTAGAAAGGTGGTTAAAAAAATGGAGGATAAAGATCAATGAGCAAAAATGCGCACATATAACATTCACATTGCGTCGGGAAACATGCCCCCCTATTAAAATAAATAATCAAATAATACCCCAACACTCGCATGTAAAATACCTCGGTATACATCTAGATCGGCGTTTAACGTGGAAATGGCATATAGAAGCGAAATTAACTCAAATGAAACTAAAAGCAATTCAAATTAATTGGCTCATTGGAAGAAATTCTGTTCTTAGTCTCGATTGCAAACTTCTACTCTACAACTCTATCTTAAAGCCAATTTGGTGCTACGGTATTCAGTTATGGGGCACTGCCTCGGCTTCTAACATCGAAAAAATTCAAAGGCGCCAAAATAAACTTCTTCGAATAATCACAGCCGCTCCCTGGTACGTCAAAAACTCAAATATCCACAAGGATCTCAATGTGCCATTAGTAAAAACTATGATAACGAAATATGCAGTAAAATATTTAAAAAGGCTGGAACTGCACCCAAATCCATTAGCTAGAAATATTTTAAATTATGGCGGCCACACTCGCTTAAGAAGAAGAGACACTGCAGCACTCACCCAATCAGATGAGCGATAAACATCTATATATGTAAACAGAAACCGTGATGACTAAATCTTTTGTGTTTGGCACTGGCAGGACATAAAGCAAATATTAGGATAAGATTTGATTAATTATTGTTAGTTCATATTTAATATATGAAGATTCAATAAATAAATAATGAAAAAAAAAAAAAAAAAAAAAAAAAGCAGAGACCAGATTTAACGCATTCTTTTTTGCTACCTATTCATAAATGCATTGATATTATAAGACAACAATAAAAAATGAATAGCTTAAGGTGTGGTCACACCTAACAAATATTTGACGCAGAAATCCCAAAAAAGACCGTACTTTTTTTAAATCAAGGAATCGTCCTTGATTAACTGGCGCCCGAGCAGGGACCGGCCAGTCGGAATAAAGGACGTGCCGGGTCCTTAATAAAAAATATATCTTGGCTCGCGAAAGTTAAATAATTTAAAAAAATAAAAGAATCAATTGGTTGTGAATAAGGATAAAAAATCCTGTAACAAAAAAGAAAAATCTTTTTTAAAAAAAATAATAAAAAGAAAATTATGATATTTTAAAATCTTTTTTAAAAAAATAATAAAAAGAAAATTATGATATTTTATTTAAAAAGGAAAAAAATCACTAAAGAACGGTGAAATTAAAATGTTTAATAAGTGTGGAAGTTAAGAAATCTATCGTGCTATAAAAATGTGAAAGTGACCAATATGGAATCCTAAACCGATTCCAGCGTACTGCGATCCTGAACTCCAGGCACTCCAGTACGTAAAAAATTTAAAATGTCACCTTAATAATCTAATAACATTAGTCCTTTTTGAAAAACGCGTAGATTTCCCTATCATCAACTAGTGATGTTGCGAAGGGCGAAAATAGGCTCAAAGATCCTTACAAGTTGTAGTAAACTTAAGAACCTACACTACTTAGTACGGATGGAGCATTCCCCTTTCGCTTAATAAAAAGTTGGAAAAGTCGTGTGGTGAGATAAATCGTTCCTTAGTACGTCGGTGATCACCGTTCGAAACCGGACAAAACGATCCTCCATCCTTAAGGACCATAACGAAATATATGAAATAATACAATAAATTGAGTGCGTAATAGTTTCATTAAATGAATTCCACAGTATGATATAAAAGTTATAAAAAAATAAAAAAGTGAAAGGAAAAATAAATTAATTAAAAATTGTTCTTGTTTAGTACATAAGGTTATTCAGGTGAGTATTGTGCTATTATAAAAACATGACTAATATGATGCCCCAATGGTTTCAGCGCGGTGCGACCTCGAACTCCGAGCTCGCCAGCGCCTAAAAAGAAAACTAATTGCCACAAATGAAATAGTAATAATTAATCTTTGGGAAAATGTGAAATTCTCCTTCAAAACATCCTTTTCATTATAATGAGATTACAGAAGGTTAAAGATGGCTTCTTCTACAAGTCGTAGTAAACGTAAGATCCTGCGCTACTTAGTAGAAATCCTGTTAGTTGTAGTTAACATTAGAACCTGCACTACTTGATGGGAACTAAGTCATACTTTTTACCTGGTAATTGGGGATGACGGTTGGAGGATTCACAGGGTGAGACCAATCGTACCTCAGTACGTCGGCATCTGCCGTCGAAACAGGACCATGCGATCCTCCACTCAAAAGATTATAACAAAATACATATAATAATAATAAAAAAAATTAACAGCACAATACAAAAGCAAAAATTTTAAAAAATCGGAAAAAATTAAATTTTTCCTACCTGAATTCCCTACAATTTATAAAAAATCACGTGTGGTGTCTGAATATAAAGAAATTTTTGGAAAATTTATAAAAAATATATTCTTGAATAAATTTAAAACACGTATGAAGTTTAAATGTGCATTTCCTTTTTTAATAAATAAATAAATATCCCAATGTAAAAATTAAATAAAAAATATAAAAGTAATATATAAAAATGTTAAAGGTCGTGAGCCAAGATATAATAAAAAAAAAAATAAAAAGAATTAAATAAAATTAAATAATAAAACGTGAATAAAATTTTATCGTTTTAGAAATCTGATCACATGTACGCGGTTGCGACGATTGTAACGTACGATAAAAAATACTAAATAATTAACTGATATTAAAAATACAGCCTAGAATTGGATAATTTCAAGGGTAAGTGCAAGGTTTTGTTTTCCATTTTAAATTTAACTTTCAATATTTTGCGTAGTAACTTCCTTATTTTTGCCAGACAAAAGGTATTATTGCTAGTTGACAAAAAAGAAAGATTAATATTTTGGGATCTGTTTGTTGAGGTTGTTTCACTTAATTTGTCGTACCAAAAAAATGGAGGAACTAAAAAAAAACCGTAATGGAAATGACAGGAGCTTTAAACGCGACCGTTAATCAGATGAAGACCATGGAAGCTAAGATAAGGTTGCTTGAAAGCAAAACTGGCTCCTCCTCCACGGAAACTAGCCAAGTTGAACCACCTCGTCCTCCTAGGAGTGAATTAGAACTCCGAGAATTAAGCAGGCTTCCGGACTGCGTAAAGGAATTGCAGGCGTTTGACGGGAATCCCACACAATATGTGTCGTGGATACATAGCGTTGAGGCGATCCTTAGCGACTATGAAATTGTTAGGAATAAGCCAATATATAGGGCAATACTGCAGAGTATTAGACAGAAAGTTAGGGGGGACGCAGATTCTGCCTTAGTCTCTTATAATATCTTTGATAATGACTGGACAAAAATTAAGGAGTGCTTATCGCTTCATTATGCCGACAAGAGAGATATTAGAACTCTCGAGCATCAGCTAAATCAATTGCTTCAGAAGGGATCTAAGGTGGATGAGTTCTATGCGGCAGTGAATCATCAATTTTCTTTGATTATCAATAAGATAAAAACGGAAAATTACTCTAAAGAGACTGTGGACGTACTGGTCGAAACGTATAGGAACCGAGCTCTAGATGTTTTTGTTCGAGGCCTGAACGGTGATCTGTCCAGGCTTCTGATTATTCAAAGGCCAAAAACCCTTCCAGAGGCATACGCAATGTGCATGGAGATGCAAAACCTCAATTTGAGGAGTACGACTCTTCACCCGTATATTCGGAATCAGATTAGCGTTCCAATTAATACGATGTCTCGAAGGGAAATAATACCTCAGGTTCCGCCTAGACCTTTTATTCCTAATAGAAATGGCAATTTCGGGCAGTGGAAATATTCTCCAAAACAACAGGATGCTCCATCAATACCTTATGCTCCCAAACCTCAAGAGAAAATGGAGGTTGACCAATCCATTAGGTCAAAAAGAGTAAATTATATGAACAGGCCAGGTACATTTAAGAGAAATGCGAAATCAGAAAACGTAACTAATCCCTTTAAACAGCAAAGATTGTTTCACACCTATACGGAACGCGAAAACGCACCTGAGTATAATTATGAACAACAACATTGGTTAGAACCCTCTTTAAGTCAGGACCATGTTCCTGTACAATCCGTCGGTGTCGAAAGTGACAACGCTGAGGACGCTGAGATAAATTTTATGTCAGAGGCCTCCCTTCAAGCGTACCATATATAGAATACAAAACTAACGGGGCGCTACTAAAGTTTCTAGTTGATACGGGAGCCAACAAGAATTTTATAGGGTCTCACATTTGTGGTAGCGCTATACCGCTCCTTAAACCTTTCTCTGTAAGGACAGCGGCGGGAAATATTATCATTAGTCAAAAAGTTAATGGCAAATTTTTCGAATCAGCGGGAGTAGATACCATAGTAACATTTTACGTGTTGCCTAAACTAAAATCTTTCGACGGAATTATTGGGGACGACACCCTTAAAGAGATGCAAGCCATTATTGATAGGAAGAACAATACACTAACCATTAAATCCGGTATGATCATTCCACTCAGGGAGAAATTTTCGCAGGAGGTTAATAATATTACTCAAAACATGCCTGAGGAGGTGACATACAAACTAGGAAATCTTCTGGAGAAATTCGCTCCATTGTTCGGCCCCCTTGAAGCCGGAGAAATGGCTACGACTTCAGTCAAGGCCGAGAACATCTACTAATGAGCCTATATATACAAAAAGCTACCCATATCCTGTAAACCTCCGGTCTGTGGTAGAGGAACAGGTTTCTGAACTCTTAGAACAAGAAATTATCAGGCCCTCTAATAGTCCATATAACTCGCCGATTTGGGTGGTGCCCAAGAAACCCAAGCCGAATGGGGAGAAACAGTATCTAATGGTGATAGACTTCAAAAGGTTGAATGCTGTTACAATATCTGATACATATCCCATTCCGGACATTAACTCCACTCTGGATAGCTTGGGTGAGGCAAAATACTTTACGACCCTTGATCCGACGTCGGGATTCCATCAAATTCCAATGAAGGATTCCGATATTCCGAAGACCGCTTTCTCTACCTCAAATGGAAAGTTTGAATTTCTACGCCTGCCGTTCGGCCTGAAGAATGCCCCGTCTATTTTCCAAAGAATGATCGATGTTATACTCAAGAAATACATTGGGAAAATCTGTTACGTCTATATTGACGACATAATTGTTTTTGGGAAAAATTTTGATGATCACTTGGGAAACCTGGAAACTATATTTGAGAAATTGTTAGCTTCAGGGCTCAGGGTTAATCTGGAGAAAACTCAGTTCCTAAAAACGGAGGTATCATTCTTAGGGTATATAGTCTCCGGTGATGGAATACGAGCTGACCCAGGTAAGGTGGAAGCCATCCAGAAGTTAGCTCCTCCTTCAACACTTAAGGACCTGAAAAGTTTTCTAGGTATGACATCATATTATAGGAAATTTATTAAAGATTACGCGAAGGTCGCCAAGCCATTGACGAATCTCACGAGAGGGGAGAACGCACAAATTAAAGCGAATATGTCCAGGAAGGTTTCTATCACTCTAACTGAAGAGGCATTGCAAGCTTTTAATGAATTAAAAACTTTGTTAATGTCATCTGAAGTTCTATCATTCCCCGACTTTGATCAGCCATTTATACTGACTACCGATGCTTCTAATTATGCAATTGGGGCAGTCTTGTCTCAGGACCATATGAATGTCGATAGACCAATAGCATATATCTCCCGTTATTTGAGTAAAACTGAAGAAAATTATGCAACTAATGAGAAGGAGATGTTAGCCATCGTCTGGGCTCTAGACAACTTGCGCTCTTATCTTTACGGTGCGAAGAAAATTAAAATATTCACCGATCACCAACCGCTAACTTACGCGCTTGGTAATCAGAACCATAACGCTAAATTAAAAAGATGGAAGGCCAGAATAGAGGAATACAACTATGAACTCATATATAAACCTGGCAAGTCCAATGTAGTGGCTGACGCGCTTTCGAGACTGGGTTCCAATTTGAACCATATTGATACTCCTAGCGATGCTAGCACGGTAACAGCGTCTGAAATTGGCTCTGAAACCATAACGGCGGTCGTGGGTTTAGAAGAAAGATCATTTCAGTCTGACGCTACGGTACACAGTGCTGATCAGGATGGTAGTGACCTGATCCCTCATGTCGAGGCTCCTCTGAACGTCTTTAGGAACCAGATAGTAATCAAGCAGGGCAAGGAACTACACAGTAGCATACAGCCACATCCTGGTTTTAATAGACACCATGCGAACATTGAACAGATAACTTCAGAAACACTTTCGGAAACACTCAAAAGGTGTTTAAATCCAAACTGCATTAATGGTATCAAGATACCTGAATGCTTTATCCAACTATTGAACGAAGTCTATTTGGCTCACTTCGTTTCTTATAAGATGAGGATTACTCAGCGATTAGTACAGGATATAAGCGACCCTGAGAGGATCTGTAGCATAATTGAAAATGAGCATAAACGAGCTCACCGCAATCCGAGGGAGAATGGGCAACAGATCTTAGAACAATTTTACTTTCCTCGCATGGGAAGTCTGGTCAAACAGTACACAAGGAACTGCGAAGTTTGTAAGCTGAATAAATATGACAGACAACCAAGTAAACCTAAACTTCAGCCAACCCCTATTCCTAGTTATCCATGCGAAATTCTACATATTGACATCTTTGAAATTCAGGGGTTGAAGTTTATCAGTTGCATCGACAAGTTTTCTAAATTTGCTAAGCTTTTCCACATAAAGAATCGATCAGCTGTTCATCTCAGAAATAGACTTTTAAAGGTTTTGCATTATTTCACTGTGCCTCGAATGATCGTGTCGGACAATGAAAGGGGATTTTTAAGCCCAATTATTTTAAATTTTATAAGATCACTTAACATAGAAATATATTTTACACCCGTACAGAGGAGTGAGGTAAATGGACAGGTGGAAAGATTTCATTCAACTCTTATTGAGATATATAGGTGTTTGTCGAGGGATATAAAAAATCTTGGTCCAAAAGAATTAATTAATCTCGCGGTAGATCGTTATAATAACACGATACACTCGGTAATTAAGAAGAAACCGTCAGATATTTTTTTCAACAGATCTCAACGGTTTAATTATCAGCAGTTGATAAATTTTCGCGAACAGGTCAATGAAGACATTCGCGGCCTTATCGAATATAATCAGAAGACGGTGAACGATCGAATAAATAGAAATAGGTCCGATCCGGTCGAACTTAGTGGGAATCAGGATGTTTTTATTAGGGATAGGCAAATTAAGCCGAAGCACAAACCTCCATACAAACGGCACAAAATATCTACTAATAATAGAGTTACTATTTGCACTTCAACAGGGAGAAAATACCACAAGGCACAGATCAAAAATGTAAAAACATAAAAATATTAACCCTTGCAGTTACCCCGGAAATCTTAGAACATTAAGCACAAACCTAACCAGGTCTAAAGCTAAAATAATAAATATATTGATTTCCTCATTTGAAAATTTTAATTTTTCTAAGAGAAAAGAGGGAAAATTTGAAATTGGAAATTATTGTTAACAAAATTCTAAAAAATTTGTTTCCCAACTTCAAAACTTATATTAAAACATTTAACCAAAACCAAGAAAAACTTATTAATTACAAATTAAGTATAATTTTTTTTTGTCAATTTATATCTTACTAGCTTAACCCGGTGCGCTTCGCTACCCCTGCACCTACCCCATTTATTTTTGTTTTAAAATTTGTCCTGTAAAGGTTGATAGCTCTTGTGTTCAGATATATGGTATTTAATATGTCTTCTATGAGGGGTACTGCTCCTACTCTGTCTACCCCGCACATTTTTATATTGAAATTTATAGTTTACTATAATAGTAGCTTTAACCACGTTTGAAGACTCTCCCTTTAATAGTTCTTCAGTTGAGCGATATTTAATGTATGCATTCTATGGGAGGTATTTCCCCCCCTGCGCCTACCCGCTTTATTTTTATTTTCAAAAGTGTAGTATACCATAAGAGTGACTTTTAGAAAGTTTGAACATTCTCACTATTACAGTTCTTAAGATATGCGATGTTAAACATTGGCGTCCTATGGGGTATTCCTATACCCCCGCTGCTATTTTATTTCAATTCCGGGGCTCAGAAGATCCTACTACAAAAGTTCAGCAAAATGCGTGCAGCGGCTCTTAAGATATGCGATATTTAATATTGGCATCCTATGGGGGGTACCAATTCCCCTGCCCCTATCGAAAAAATAAGTAGCCTTATTTATTTTTAGGGCTCACGTGATATTACTGTAAAAATTTCAGGAAAATCCGTTCAGTATAATATTGGCATCCTATGGGGGGTACCAATTCCCCTGCCCCTATCGAAAAAGTAAGTAGCCTATTTTATTTTTAGGGCTCACGTGATGTAACTGTAAAAATTTCAGGAAAATCGGTTCAGTATAATATTGGCATCCTATGGGGGGTACCAATTCCCCTGCCCCTATCGAAAAAATAAGTAACCTATTTTATTTTTAGGGCAATGACATTTCTAACTCCGATAATTGTTAGGTGTTATCCGGATTAGTGGTTTTGGAGATTTTTGAATTTTACGTTTTTTGAAAAAAAGTGGGCGTAGAAGTGGGCGTGGTCGATGAAACCTAGCCTATGTCCATCCTGGAGGAACACTTTAAACATTGCTGAAAACATTTTGGAAATCGGATGAGTAGTTCCGGAGATTACTTTCTACAAACAAACAAACAAAAAAACAAACATTACCTCTTTATAATATTAGTATAGATTTTCACCCTTACTATTAAGTAATAAAAAAGAAACAAAAAAGTCAGTAACTCTTAAGCTTGTCCAATTCTATGCATGATAACCAAATCATAATTATTGTAAGCTACCCGTACTAACCCATATTTAATATTTTACATTCTTAAGTATTTTTCTACTTTCAACAAATGTTGGAAGCTTCCACATTTTTGAGTATCGGTCACCGCTCGTAACGATTAAAGCCGGAGAGGGATGGCTTATTAACGGGCATCTGAACATCGTACATGTGATCCAACTGGAAAAATTCGAGGAGATGCTTCGAACAACCGCAGACGTATTCATGGCCACTACAAAAAATAAAGAGGGCACAGAGATGTTCAGGTATCAGCTAAAAAAGGCATACGACCGAATAACAACAATAAAAGGAATCGCAAGGCATAAGAGATCTATAGATGGATTGGCTCTGCATGGAAATGGATAGCCGGTTACCCGGATGCGACTGACTGGAACAAGGTGTTGGACAGCCAACAGAAACTAATAGAAAATAACCAGCAACAATACGTTGTGAATAAAGATTTGTTTGCCACAACAAATGAGCTAGTACGAAAAATGAACGACCTTATCGACCGATTTAATAACAAGGTAGTAGCGTCGGAATCAAAAGAAATCGGCCGCGAATCTTTAAACCAAATAATAGCAATCAAAGAGGACATTGGAGAAATTGTACGGGCTTGTCAACTTGCTAAAGGAGGCATTGTGAATACTAATTTGTTAAATATGGAAGAAATTCATCAGATTGTTTCTGAAGTTGAATCGCTCCCCTACAATAATGAGATCGAGGCAATAGAATATGGGAAACCAAGTATATTCTCTAACGGGACGTCACTACTATATGTTATATCAATACCTAAGGTAGATTCTGTTAGGTACAACAAAATTCTCCTTAGAGCTGCCGTATCTCTTAATCGCCAGCTTGATTTAAAATTCAATACGGTTCTCCTTAACCACGAGCAAATTTATGGTATTAAGGATCACTGCTCATCACTTAACAATGTCACAATTTGTTCACCAGAACAACTAGAAAAGCTACAAGAAGAAGATTGTTTGTCGAGAATTTTAAGAGGAATCACCGCGAATTGTACATTCCGTTCAAATGAAGAAACTACGATAGAACTATTAGAAGATGATCTCATATACGTCACAAATTTCGAAGGATATGTTTCTTCTAAGGAGAACACTGTTACCATAAATGGCACATAACTCATAAGGATTTTTAACGAAACAGTTGTGGTCGGTAAGAGGAATTTAACAAATAAAAGAATCACGAGCCTACAGGCGCTTCCTCCGCTATTAACTAATGTGTATGAAGAAACACGCAAGCCTGATACTAACCTTCTGCACGAGCTCCACGAAAGGAATATCAAGCACATTCAAAGTTTGGTGCGTCATGTAAACCAATCTCATGGGTCAAATGCTGCAACCATCTTGAGTGTTGTTGCTATAGTATTTATCTTAGTCGTGATCTGGAAGAAAATATTCGGTCGTATTACCATGCCAGCCTTGAACACTACAGATCATACCAAACCTGTTGCAAATTGATCAGCGGGATGCTGATTTTTAAGGAGGGGGGAGTTAACACACTACACCTCAACCAACATAAGTGAGTCAACGACCCAACTTGTACACGCGCATACTATAAATTGCAACTAGGCAATTATTGTGGATAAGTGTGTTGTAAGGCGAAACCGTGTTTGCGCTTGCATTGCAAAATCATGGGAATATAGCTGTTCATCCGTTCCCATTAATTTAAGTTAGACTAAGCATTTTTATTAATTAAATCTAAGTTCTTTTATAATTGTTTAGGCTTCATTAATTTAATTCAATTCTAGCTGTTGTCAAATAAAGTCAATTAATTTCAAACCGGAATTCTCTTTTACTTTTGTCGTGTGAGTACACATCCGGTCAGGCCCCTTGGGCGGCCTGACCGTACTTTTTTTAAATCAAGGAATCGTCCTTGATTAACTTGCATGTAAATATATACATAAATATGTTCCAGAATTACCCCCACAATACAATACACCACTATTAGTGATATCGATCTAATGTGAACAATGTTTTTTAAACAACATACACATTGTTATTACAGTGTTAGAGCTATAAATGATTTTGAGCAGCCAAAACACTATTTATTAAATATTTTCTTACATTTCGAAAAATGTATTATGGTGTACACTTTTTCAACAAAAATTCCATAAGATTTGACACGATATAAAAGCAACTTTATTTAGTGTGTTTTAACCTTTTTGAAAGTTAATTTTTAACTTCTATTATTATACCCTTCACATCAGATGGAAAAGGGTATAAATAAGTTTGTCATTCTGTTTGTAATTTCTACAATATTGATCTTAGACCCTATAAAGTATATATATTCTGGGTCCATATGAGGAGTTAAGTTGACTTATCGATGTCCATCTTTCCGTCCGTTGAAATGGAGTTTTCGTAGACCCCAGATATGATGGGTACTTGGTAGATATATATTTATGTCACATAAAGACCGGAACTGTTTGCATTGAAATTCGACCTGATCGGTCCACAAATGGCTGGGATATGAGCAAAAAAAAACCATGACTGCCTTTAATTTTACCCAAAAAAAACTTGTTGTTCTTTTTTTTATTTTGTTATTATGTATATATGGAGAACGGCGTGAGCGAAAGTTCGAAATTAGGTACAATCATGTTGGTTATTAAGATGCAACACCAAACAAAGTTTTGGCAGGATTGGACAAGTGGGCGTGGCACTTCCCATACACCTGTATATTTGGAGAACGAAAAAAGCTTAAGTTTCCAAATTAGGTACAAACATCTTGGTTATCAATACACAATGTGAACGGGATTGGATAAGTGGGCGTGGGACCTCCTCTACAGAAAACATAAAAAAAAATTTAAAAACTGTCATTTTTGGGCTGTCATATGACCTATTAATACGTCTTATATATTATATAGAACATATTTTCTGAAACACTCGGAAAAAGCGGTTCAGATACAAAAAAAGTTAGGGCCAAAATATAAATTTTTTTTTTTAAAAATATCCAATTTCGGGAAACATATAACTTCCAAGTTTTATAATCCAAGTAAATGGTTAATTTTACTTTAAACACGTCGGTATATAAATGTGTCAAATCGGTTTAAAAATTGCCAAGTTATGAGAAAAATACTCCAGCAATGGGCTAAAAATGTCAAAATTTCAATAAAAACTTAAATTTTAGGCCAATTATGTGACCTATGGCTACGTTTTTTATGTCGAAACATTGGAAAGTAGAACATATTTTCTGAAAAACTCGTAAAAATCAGTTCAGAGTTCTTGTATTTCTTTCCCTCATCTCCCCTCTTCCTTTGTTAACAGTCACCAGCATCACGCCCTTACTTTCATTATCACTCTGCTTTTAAAATTTGATCTATTTAACGAAATAATTTCAACAAATAGAGACTGGGAATTTTTGCATCTTAGAACCTGCAAAAAAAGATAAATCTACGGTATGAAAAAAAAAAAAATAAAAAAAAAATTCTTTTTTCTTAATTTGTTATGTCGTAAAACGATTTTAAAAAAATATTTAGCAGTTCTTGCGTTTTTAATTTAATTCATACTGACGAAAACAGTCAATCACAGTTCTTTTCGTCGAACCATAAGTATGCACAAATCTCAAGTGATTTTAGTATTGCAAATATGTATATTTATACGTTGAATGTGCATGGATATGTGCAAAAATTTCTTAGTTTGTGTCTGCCACTGTTTTTGTAAATGTTGTTGCTGTTTTTTTTTATTGAAATCCTTATTAAAATCCTAAAAAGTACTCTTTTTTTATTCTATAATTAAGTTTGTATAGATATATGTATATTTACTAAATAACTTTTTTCTTCTCACACTATGGTGAAGGGTATATAAGATTTGGCACAGCTGAATATAGCACTCTTACTTGCTATACCCTCCACCATCACTAGTAGTGAATGAGGGTATACTAAGTTTGTCATTCCATGTGACACTTTTTTATTATACGTCTAAGACCCCATAAAATATATATATTCTGGCTCCTTGAGTTATTCTAAGTCGATTTAGCCATGTCCGTCTGTCCGTCTGTTTAAAACACGCTCACTTTCGAAAAACGCAATAGAAAAAAACAAACTTGCTCTCAAATTGCTTATAGTTAATTGCTTAGCAGTTTTGGATTGAAATCCAGCAACAGCAATCGGTTGAGTAGGACTACAACTATGAATCAAAATGTGGAACCACCACCCTAAAAAAATTTATAATTTTGACACAAAAATTAACATAAATGGTGGAATTATGCACTCAATGATATAAAATTATTAATTAATAAATAAGTTATTATTTTTCATTTTTAAATTTGGGAGTTTGATTCATAATGAACTAATTCTGTTACCTATTTCATCAGGGACTAAGTTTGTATCGACCCAAAATTTAAATAAATACACACAATTGATAATTAAACTTTCTGGCAAATTCAAGGAATTTTCTGACAATGTCTAACAACAGATCTTCTGCAATATCTGACAACCGTGTGAACTGACAATTTTTGATGGCAGATAAATTTATTGTAAGACAAGTGTTTGTAATGTTCTCTTACAATCGTCTAAAATGGCTTTTTACTTTTGGTGGCATTTTTTTGAGACAGTATATTGTCAGCACAATACCAGATATTGCAATATTGTAAGAGCTGACCAACGTCTGTATATAGCTTGAGAAAATTCGTGATTTTTGTAATTTCACTTGAGATTTTTTTCAAAACAAACACCAGAGCTATGTTTTTAAGTTTTTGTTGAATACAACTTATAACATGTACAGACATTTATTCAATCAGCATTTAAACCACTCATACCATTCGTTAAGTATTCGGTGGTTTTGGGAGTGTTAGTTCATATATTTATGTAGACATACATATATGAACCCGTCTTCTGACTAGTGTCATCGACTTATATTATAAACATGAGGTTTTATTTTTGAGATTGCATTCCCAAGCATAAAAGAGGGCAATCAAAACGTTTTCTAGGACGGAAACAGGCTTTGGTCTTGCATTCGTAGGTACACATATACACAAAGTGGGCGGCAAATAAATTTCATTATATTCCTTTTTTCAGAAATTCTCTGTGAATAAAATTGTTATTGGTTTGAAGCAGAAACAATCGAAAAGAGTTGTAACAGATTGCTGCGTAAAAATATTTCGCCATATTTAATAGGGAATTGAAAAGAATTTGAGCAGCAAAAGTTGAAGCGTGTAAGCCCTTAGTAATTATAAAACTAATTTTGTAAATTAAAACTTTTTGTTTTTGGATATACAAATTGCACTTGATCATAAAGAGGGTATTAACACAAAAATTTTTTTTCACTTCTTGGAAAAAATCGACAAGTAATTATTATACCTACCCGCAGTAAAAGTATCGTGCTATTTTGTCTACTTGTTGCTAATGAAACGGTTGATCTCAAGATGGATGCTATTTCATTTGCCTTCAATAATAAATAAGAAATTGTTTTGCTTTTACTGAAAATTTTTAAATTTTGAATTTATTCCCTCTTTATAATCAAGTTTGAAATTTATTTTGTTTGTGTTTTACAATAATATTTATTGTATAATTGTTATGTTACAATTGTTTTTTATTTATTTTTAAACAATGTTTTTCCCGCTTATGTTAGTAAGACTTTTTTATATTTTCTGTTTTTATAATTGTTGTTCACTTGCTCACTGTTTTAAATCAACTGTCCCATATGTTAAAGAAGTCTTGTACTAAATCTAATGAACATAATTAGGGTGACTTGAGCAAATTAATCGAATACAATTGATAACAATCTAACAATATTCATATGTCTAACAACTTCACTTAATACAATATTCATACAAACAAGTTTTTTTTTTGGAAGGGTCATCGGTCTAAGCACTTCGGCCCTCATTACATGGTAACAGACTTTATGTTCTTCAAGGGGCCCGAATAAGGGCGAAAATAAAAAGCCACCTTAACCGACAATGTCCGGAATATTATCACATATAATGATGTTACCATGAGTCCAACTGTGTAAATTCAACCGTTGTTTTTGGTATATGTGTCACTTTGAATACCTCTGAGATTTTCTGTTTGATTTTTCCATTAATTTGCTAGTGTTTACGTAGATGGGTCATTTAGTGCACTGCTAGTAGGATAAAGTGATTTTCGAATTCAGCGAAAGAAAATACATAAGGAAATCTATCACTCATCAAATGTACATTTTCGGTGTAAAATAGTGTTATTGGAATTAATTCGTCATGCTAATTGCCAAAAGCAGCTAGATAAGTCTGCGTTGAAACTTCTTCCAGGTGTATTACTTTAGTGGCAAAGTAGACAGGAATCAGTGATGGAATTTTGAAAAATTGATATGGTACTGACCACCAAACAAAAGTACTCTATTCAACCTTTTGGTACTTTTTATAAAACATTTTTTATTAACAAATATACTCAAAAAAATTTTAAAAAATATAAAAAATTAATGCATAATGATAAAAAAAATATAACATTTTGGTTAACAAACTAAAAATTAATTAAATGACATTGATTTTTAAATACCACTAAGAATCCCGTTGAATGAGAGGTATTTCAAGTTGAAGCAATGTGAATTTAATGTAACATAAATTTAATTTGAGTGTGAAATAACAGTGAGAAGAAGATTCAGAGACAACATATCTTTTTGTTTTAGAATGATTGTAAAAACTTACCCCCTGAACTAGAGAGGGAGAGAAAGAATATTATTATTTATTTTCCTGTTGTACATCTTTCACTTTGTTGTTTTCCCCGATATTTAGAGAAAGCACTCACAATTAAAAGACACCAGCAAAAAAGACCCGATTTATTTTCATCATCATCCTACTTCTTATATTTTATGCATTTAACTAAATAATTATAACAAAAAAAAAAAAAAAAAAAAAATACGGGAATTTTTCTTCTCTTTATAAATTTTTTTTAAATATGAAAGTAAGCAATTGAGGCATTTCTTCTTGTAGTGTTATTGTTGTTTCCACACAAAACACGTAAGACAGGATTTTATTGATTCAATATTGAAAAAATTTTTTTTTAACATATTTCTTTTAAAAATAATATGAACAATGATAATTTTAAATAAATTCCGTACTTTTGCAGAAATTTACTATGATTTTTCAATCAACATTGCGCCTGTTTAATTTGTACATATTCTTTCTAAAAATATATAAATTTCTTCCCATTGGAAGCATTGGAAGCTTCTATTTTTTGCAAGGTTTCAATGCATCTTTTTATTTTCTTTCTTATTTCCCGAACAAAATGTTTATTACATTATTCTAGTGGTGTTCAAAATATGTTTGCGTTTTACATAATTATGTCCTAAACGCTCAGCACATACATGTGTTTGTGTGATGCTGTTTGCGGTTATTTACTACTGTGACGTAGATGCGCAGAAATATAAAATGTTTAACAATTTAAATGCGTTATCTTGTTTTCTTTGTTTCATAATTGGAACGTGGAATATGTTGCCAATGTTTAAAAAAAGTCACCCTAGATTTCTTAACAAGAAAGCATAAGAAGAAAAGAGTACTAAAACTGACATGGGGGTACTGTGGTATTTATGAAAAGAAAAAGTACTCAAAATAGTAGCATAGTACTGAATTTTCCATCACTGACAGGAATGCACATGACCTTTTGTTATTAGCTATTTATGTCCAGCATATTCCACATAACTGTGAGTTCTAAATTTAATGACACTGGAGTCTGATACTTAAGCTTCGAATTATGAGTGCATCCCCCCTTGAATCGAAATAGTTGTCAATTTAGTAGTAGCATAGTTGAAAAGCATTTGATATATGTACGTTAAGCTGGTGACAAAGTATGTCTACTATTTGGCCTCAAAACTTTTTATATTTCTCTAGATAATGAATCTTTTAATTACCCAATAAAAAATGCAGCTTCAAACGAAGCAGGTTTTTAAGGGAGAAACGTAAAAGTTTCGCTTACCATATCGCTTACGGAAGACATGAATTTTATATGGCGAATTCCCACTTTGAAGAAATACATTTTTTACTTAATTTTTTATGCTCCTTTACAAACCTGCTTCGTAGTAAGGGAATGTCGGGGCTCTTCCATTTTTATATACATATATTTTTTTTTTAAATTTATTAAGTATTCGTTTACTTACATTACTGCATCTGTGTATGTCGCATTGGGTAGCGCATAAATGTGTGCTTACTTTTTAAAACGTACTATTATTGCTTCGCAAAATAGGAAACTTTTTTATTGGCTATGCACTATTTGTCGTTCTTAAGCATTTACAGCGATATGTACGCGACAATAACGATCCGCGATTCAATGGGTTATCATATGTTGCAGTTTTTAGCCATTTTACAAATTTCACTTCTTAATTTGTTTCATTAGAAGGCCATAGATGTTTCTCTAAATTTTGCTACGAGAGTCTATACTAAAAATTGTTATTGGTATGATGACTGAAGAACATCAGCGGCTAGTGACATTAGCTGGGTGTTCTTTAGATTCAGAGCACTGCCTGTTTTGAGTCCCGACTTATTGCGAAATCTCAGATAAACGGTTTATAATAAATGTCTTTTTAACCACGAAAATACTATTGTTAAGTCTGTCCAGAAATAAGTTTTGATTTTTTTTTTTATTGTTTTGGTTTTTTTAAGATTTAGCGAAATACCAGAAACTAAATTTTTATGAAGGACGAGTACATTTCTTCAAATAGGAAAACATGCATACAGGGTTGTTTTCCATTTCAGGCGCAAAGTAGTGCAGAAGCGGCTTTTTCTGATGTGTAACTGACTTCATGTTTTTAGATAGAGTTTAGGTGGCCAATTTTTTAAAAACTTGTAAAGGCTTGTTTATCCTGTGGTGAGCTCACAAACAACTTAAGGAGTGTTCGTAGGCAACTATTAATTGACCTTATAAATACGTTTTCAAAAAGCAACGCAACTGCCATTTAAATTGGTATTAGGCATGGAAAATTTGCTTATTTGCCAAAAAGTTATCGATAATGACATTTGGACAGTTTGGCAACTAAAGGGCATAATAAACCACACAAATTGCTTGGCAAACGTGAACTTTGTTTTTGCTTCTCTTTGCCAATAAAGAACCTAATCATATATCGTAGAAGCATCAATTTTTCATTTTTGTTTCGATTCAATGAATGCAGACGACGATTGTGCTGCGGCAATTTTGGTCGCTATTTGTTTAAAAGGGAGAAGAAATACAAAAAAAAAAAGAAAAAGAATTTTGGAGTAAAGAGTACTACTATAACAACGAGCTGTTTTGGGGCAAACAATGCTGTTTATTGCTTCTTCTTCTACGTCTTTACTCTGCAAAATTTTCGCTGAAATGGTTATTTAAAGCACTAGACACTACAAACTGTTTTACAAATATCCAACATGCCTGTCAAATATTAAATTTTTCTACAAACATTGCTTCAAATGCTTGTCCAAACAGCAACCACCCCAATTAACAACACAAAATATTTGTACAAACGTAAGATTGTGACATGTTTGCCAAGCTATTTGTGTGGTTTATTATGCCCCTAAGAACACATATAACATATGGAAAAAAAATGAATAAAAAAGCGATTTAAAGTGGCGACACAACTTCAGCTATTAATATGACGAACTCGTACTAAAAATTTATATTTTCCTGTTAACAAACTTTTTATTCCACATTACACACTTACAGCCTGTTTGTAGAACACGACATACCAAACTCGCGACCAGCCAATTGATGGACGAATACGTAATACTCGTAAATAGCGTTTGTATCACGCGACTTGACTTTGTCGCACAGCTTACTTAGATGGACTCACCCAGGAAAAACTTTTTGAATTTTGGTAATAGGTCGTAGTTATTTCATACGTTACCTGGTAAGTAGTTGTCATTATAATTGTCATTATTCTGAAAACCTCAATAAGTACTTGCTAGTAATTACCTCAGTAAGTACTTTTCACTACTATTATTTTCAGTTATGAATATTTGCTTACTAATAATCAGCTAAATATCTACTTATTAGTTGTCTTGTTTTCAGACCTGAATATTTACTTACTGGTAACTAGCTCCATAACTACTTATTAGGTCTATTAACTAGCGCCAACTTTACTTGCTTACTTACCAGGTAAGTAAAGTTTTTGCTGGGCAGGAGCCAATAACAGTCCTATCGCTTATTCTTTATTATATATAGATTAAAACAAAAAAAATTTAAGTTTTTAATTTTGTATTGAAAATTATTGACATAAAATTTTTTTATTTTTTCAACAAAGACAAATTGTTAATATGACAATTTACAAACAACTTAATTAAGAAAATTGTTAGAAATATCAGACTACTTTAAAAAAATTTTATTAATTGCATACTAATTCTTGTTTTTTTTCTGTGTACAAGTTTAGTTTTGGTAGCTTTTTTAATTAAAAAGCTAATTGTATTGACAAATATGGTATTCAATATGACAATTGATTTGTCGAAATGTTTACCTGTGCAATCAAATTTAGATAAAAGTGTTATTAAGTATTAAAGATAATAATTAGATTTGGATTTTTGAATTTTTTGGCAGAAAATAGTTCTAATTGTAGCAATTTGGTTATGATTAAGAATGTTAGAGTATAGAATAAAATATGTTATCTAACAATTTTCATGAATTTTCAATATTTTTATCAGGCTTTAGTTCATTGAATTTAATTTTGATTAAATTAATTTTATGAAGAAAGGAATTTTGCAACATGAAATGAATTAAAATTTATTAAAATTTTTCATTCTTGACTCAGATGGGAATTGAACCCAGGTTTTCACGGACAGGTTGCCCTGACATGTTTCGATTGTAACCACACAATCTCTTCAGAGGGGTTTGCCGTTTAGCACTCACCGCCATTGACGACGGATGAAGTTACTAGTCAAACATAAATCTTTAAACCAAATGGTATTTTACCTTGGTATAACGAAATTTTGAATGATAACCTATTTTAATTAATTTAATAAAATAACCACAATAGTAATGAATTTTCACAAATAATTTTTAAGGCCTTCTCTAAGAATACAAAAATGGTTGTACCTTTTTTTCGTTGTATTATAGTGATTCCTAGAGAAATCCTCCATAAGCTAATTCGACAGTATATTATGCGTTCTCCTTTAAGGATCCCAGGACTAACGCATGATATATAGTTTTATTTGTAAGAATAGGCATTAGAAGCATAGCTGATTTTTCCAATTTTTTATACATTTTTAATAAGATAAGTTTTACTAAAAAAAATTAATTTTTTTTGACCAAAGAATTATGTTTTTAAACGACATATGCATTAGAAAAAAATTTGACCTTATTTAAAGGTAATTTTCGGTTTGTTTTAGTTAATTAAATAAACTAAACCGTTTTTGAGTTTCGCGAATATATGTTGTGCAACCTCCTTCATTTTTGAACGGTATATCTCGAAAATAAGATCTAAACTAAAAAACTGGATTCAACGTACCCGAATTAGGTTAAAACGCCACGTGTCCACAGTCATTTAAGGACTTCAGCACAGTTTTGTCCAGGGTGGTGAACTATTTCTAATCAAAAAAGCCGTGTCTCTAATCAAAAAGAGCTAAATAAAATTTAAATAATAATCTGAATTATTAATTGCTTACTTATTTATACGGAATAATCGCTATGTGGCTGCCGTTCTGTTTCCTGCAATTTTGCTTTTTCCGAAAGAGTGCAACTTTGGATGTGATGTAGTGCATAACAAGTCGTAATTACTATACCTTCTGTATGTAACACGAGCTTCATACATTGTATAACACACATACCAAATCTATCCTTGGGAATATGCATAGTTGCACATTTGCACCGATCAAAGTATCATATTTAAATTAGGGAAGTAACGATACGCATTTTTGCCGATTCGATACCGATACTTAAAATAAAATATCGCCGATATCGATACCAATACCGATACGTATATCGAATTTGAATTCATTTGAATTTCATTGACAAAACTCAAGTTGGAGTAATTTTTTTATTATACAAAATTACAGCATAAAAGGTAATAAATATTTAAAAATTACTGCCTGTTTTTTCAAAATAAAACAAAAATTATCGCTTGGGAATTTATATTGAAACAGCAAAAAAAAAATTAAATTTGTTTTTGTTTTCAATATAATTTCTAAACGACAATTTATATTTTAGTTTGAAAAACAGGCAGTTAATAAGATTTTAAAAACAAAGCATACAATTCGAATTCACGATAAAATTAACAAAAAAATAAAAAATGTTTTTACAAATAAGAATTTAATTATTATTATTTAAAATTGATAATAATACGTTTTTTTTGTTTGGAAGAAAAAGTACTCTCAACTTTTGCGGAGATAGACGATGCCACAGATGCTAAAGAACTTCTTTGAAAACTTAAGAATTTCGGCGCTATTTGTTTTGAGTTTGGGTGTAACATGTCATTGCGGGCGTAAACAAATGATTCTACATCTTTCGACTAACTCTTTAACATCACAGCAAGGGATGCAAAGAGGCTTATCGTCCTCGGGTTCTTTACAAATGCTCCAAAGGCCAGTTCTTTTAGAGTTATCAGAACTGGTACCACCTGTAGGAGTGACCGTGTTTTTAACACTTTCGGAATGTACAGAAATATCAAAAAGCCTAATAAGACGTTTTTACGATATGATAACGTCGATTGTCTTTGAAATATTCGAGCGTTGTATCGAGGATCAATAATTGTAGCAATTGGTTTCATTTTTTTCTAAACCATCAAATCTTTTACTTATGGCTAATACTAAGTCAGCCGCTAGATTTTGGGACTATTCTTCATCTCCGTTGATTCATTTATTATTTGAAACGATTTCATTATTCCGTTTTGATATTATGGTCTGCATTTTAATGTGTTACTTCTTCTAATTGCTATGCAAGATATGAGCATAGAAAATTAAATTGTTTGTTTAAAAATACTCAAAAAAATATATCGGAAAATCTGAAGTATCTCCGATATATCGGTATCGGTATTGGTACTCGTTACTTCCCTAATTTAAATAACGTTTATGTTTAATGTATGGTAGTGTTAGTGTTGATGTAAGTTCTTAGAACTTAAAAATTAACTGATAACTATAATACCCTACCAGAAGACTACCGGTCATTTTGTTAGTTAGATGACCAGTAGTGCTCCCCGATATATTGGTTATAGTTTCTTTTATACTATTAAGAGCAAAAAGAAAAAACTGAACGTAACCTTGTGTACGTGTGATTTTGCTTCTCTATCTAAATCAGTATGTCTCTCTCTCTCTCTCTCTCTCTCTAACTTATTCATTCAATGTAAAATTGTTGAAAGTGTTCAATGCTAATTAATTTTTCAGGGGGCGTTGAAAGCCCAGCTGTGATACTTCTTTTTCTTACATAGAGAGAGGAATGTCAAAAGTTGCTGGTGTCTTTGACATATCGATCAACGAAAGCAACAAAAAAATACATTGTTGTGTTTTTGGTGTTGTTACTTGTTGTAGTATCGACACCACTGTATACATGAATTCGTCTTGCAAGCGTGTTAGTAAAAAATGTTTTTTTTTTAGTTTTGGTTATTCATTTCTCGTAGGGTATAATGTTAAGATTATAATTTTGATATATTTTATAATTAAAGTTTATTGAACAAAACAGAAAAGCAGAATAAAAATTATTTAATTCTAAATACATATTTCACAATGAATAAGTTCATTATAAAATTCAAAGTACAAATATACAAAGTAAATTATTTAAGTTGAAAATAACACGATACATTTCTTTCCTGATTTAAATTTCAAGTCCAATGCAATGTTTGGGTTTTCCCAAATCTTTGATTTCGAAATTACTTTTCAACATCTGTATTAATTTCTTAGCTTCTGATTCATTATTTGATGCTATCAGTATATCATCAACATAAAGTGCAGCTATCATACTATTACCATTTTTGAAATAAATACATTGATCATATTTGGACTGAACCAAGTTAAAATTTTTAAATACAGCATCTATCCTCTTAAAGCATTGACGAGCTGCTTGTTTCAATCCGTATATATCCTTCTTTAATTTGCACACTTTATTTTCTGAATGCTTAAATCCTTCAGATTGGCACATATATATATATTCTTCTAAGTTACCGTTTAGAAATGCAGTAGAAATATCTAGTTGACGTAGTCTTATATCATTTTGAACTACTAGTGCATAAACAAGACGTATCGAGCTTTGTCGAACAACAGGTGCATAAGTATCCATATAATCAACACCATATTCTTGCGCATAACCTTTAGCTACAAGTCGAGTCTTTCTTTTGTCAATCGTTCCATCCGTTTTGAGCTTTGTTTTATATACCCATTTACAATTTATTGGTTTTCTATTACAAGGCAAGTCTACTATTTCCCACGTATTATTCTTAATTAAAGAATCGTATTCTTGTTCCATAACATGAATCCACTCTCGGAATCTTTAGATTTAATTGCTTTAAATGTTTTCGGATCAGTTTCTTTCCTCTATCAGTTGTTTTCCTCTACAGCTTTTGCAACTTCTTTTCCGTGAGTTTATGATCTCAAACGTTGCTTAATAGGAATGTCAATAATTTCTGTTTTTTCTTGTCGTTGTTTCATTTGTGGTTCAAATTGTTCTGAACTATTAAAAAAATCTTCTAATTCTTCCCGGTCTTGTGCTATTTCTGTTTATAACAGTACTAAGCTCATAAAACTTTATTTCAGATTTGCCTTTATCAATTTTCGCACTATTCATATCATCTTCTACGAATTTCACATCTCTACTCTTCAATATTTCAACTGTTCCCGTTTTTCATAAGATATAAGCTTTAGATTTTTCATCATAGCCTATTACAACGTACTCATTGGTATGAGGTTCAAACATTTAGTTTCCTGGTTTATACAAGTGCTTTGCAAACTATTTTACGAAAATGACTTATAGTTGGTACTTTTCCAGACCATAATTCTTTTGGTGTTTTATTTTGAATTAAGTTCGTGGGACAACGATTTCTTATATATGCTTGCTGTACGAAAAAATTCCGCTTACAAAACTTCTGGCAAATTTACTTCTATCATAAAACATCTAACCATTTCGACAAGAGTCCTATTCATTCTCTCAGCTACTCCGTTCTGTTGAGGGCCGTACTCTACAGTTAATCGACGCTGTATTCCACAGGCTTTAAGGTATTTTGAAAACTCTTTCCCAACTAATTTTGGTGCATTATCACTTCGTATGCATTTAATTTTCTTTTTTTTAGCCAATTCAAAAATTTCTTTGAACTATTTAAATGCATCTAGGTATTCACTTTTCTTTCGAATAAAATAGACCCAAACCTTTCTTGAATAGTCATCAATAAAAATAGCAAAATACAGCTTTTTCCTGGCAGATTCTACTTTCATCGGTCCATGGATCTGTATGGATCAACTGTAAAACATCTGTAGACGACTTTTCCTTCTGTTTAATTTCCTTCTTTTAAATTGTGTTGTCAATCTTGGTAAAACGAGTACCATTTCGTGTTGTTTTAAAAATTCTAAATCACCCGCATTAAGATGTTTTAATCTCTTATGCCATATATCCAAACTGGATTCTTCAGTTTTTCTGCAAACAGTGTTCAACTTTCTCAGTGATTTTATTAAATACAGATTATTTTCTTTTTTAGCCTCGGCATATATATTTTTATGCTTTAAAATTTGAGCCAGATTACCCAACATACAAATTTGAAATCCATTATCCGTTAACTTTGTTGTCGATATTAAATTACTCTTGATTTCGGGAATATACAAAGTATTATATAACTTGAAATAAGTCTTACTATTATTATAAAGCAAATTTAATTGAACTGTACCAATTCCCTTTACATCAAGCTCTTTGTTATGTGCTAACTTTACTTTTCCCTTGTAATCATAATTTATTTCTAGTTATCATAGGACATGTGGGATGTAGCCCCACTATCTATACACCATATATAAAATTTATGACTTTCTGTATTTTTAAAGTTTAGCTCATTGCAAAATCAATTATAACACCTAATTTTTTTGCAACCTGATTCTTTTCAGTTTTAGTTCGACAATCTTATGCTTTATGCCCCTTTCGGCCACATTTATAGCGCTTATATGGAAATCGAACATCGGACATTCCTGCTTCGTTTACTTGATTTTTAATCTGTCTCGATTTCCACTTATTTACCTTGAATGCACTTTGCTTATTTTCTTCACTCTCAGACTTGTCTCCAATTTCAATTAATCTCGATCTCAAGATATTTAATGTGGGAAATTCATTGGAAGTATCAAATGCAGCACATACTTCTTTATACTGCTAACTTAAACCATCAAGTAGAATTAGAACTAACAAGCTCTCATCCAGATTTATATCCATTTCATATAAACATGAAACACAAATATCAAATTTGATTAAGTAATCCGTTATCGTTTCTACAGATTCCATTTTAAGCTAAGCAACTACGAAAATGTTCGGTTTTTCGCCTTGTTGAAGATAGTTCCATATCTCACGAGCTGTATTGAAATTTTTCACCATTCTTACAATGGTTCTATTGATATTATGATCTCTGAACGAGAATCCAATTCCAAATCATCAAATGTACATTGCTCATCTATTGCTTTTTGATGCGCACTCCTTTGCTCTTCAGTAGCTGGTGAAAGAGTTCACAAACAACAAGTCTTCTTAAACTACCCAATACAAGCTGCAACAATCTTGCCTTGTGAAGAATTGCTTCCATTTGGGCTTTCCAAGTTCCACAGTTTGTACCATTTAATAGTTCAATCCTTCCGCTCACCTTTTTTTTTTTTTTTTTTGTATTTTCTACAATTCCTTAGTTTTTGCAACTTAAATCCTTTTTAACAATGGTTTCATGTGTGACCCATAACCTGTTAAAATTATAATCCTGATATATTTTGTAATTAAAGTTTATTGAACAAAACAGAAAAGCAGAATGAAAAACTATTAAATTCTAAAAACACAGTTCACAATGAATAAGTTGATTATAATATTCAAAGTATAAAAAAAAGTAAGTTATTTAACCCATTACAGGAGAAGAGTGCCGTATGGCACTCAAATTATCGCAATATTTAAAACACTTTTATACAATTTTGTGAAATGCTCTGTTATTGTTGTTTGTGTACCGTTATTGTTTTTTTGTTGACAATCAAATCATGTGCATAACATCTTAGTCGCTTAGAAGCTGTTGATGTAAAAGCACACTTTATTGAAGGCTGTCTGTTTTTTTTCTCCAAAATATTGTAACGTCATGGTCAGTCGGAGGTAAAAGCTAAGTATTTATATCATACGTAAGAAATGCATCAAATTTTATATATTTGTGATAAGTTTACAAATAAAATAATTTAAAAAATTAAATTTGGTGCATAATTTTTTTACGTATCCCTTAAAATTTTAGTTGTAAAAATTCGAAGTGCCATATGGCACTCTTGGCCAGTACCCTGAACAAGTTGATGTTTGTATTTTTAGACTAAATGCACAACAAATTTTAGACTATTTGGGAGAAATAGAAAGTGAAGACAATAATGTTGACGAAATTATTATTCAGCCACCATCCCCGGACTACGCATCGGGAGAAGATGACACCAATGAAGATTCCGGTGGAAATATACACGATATTCATTACAACCAAATTCAGGATTGTCTATTTATTGTTCGGCAAAATGGCGAAAATTTGGGAGGTGAAGTTATTTATGACAGTCTAGGCAGTATAAACAACTTGGATCAACTAGAGCATTTAGTGGGTCTGGAATTAGAACTACCAGTAAGTGAAATACATAGTGTTCCCTCAGCAAGCACACCTTCTGTTAGACGGAAAAGAAAACGTAGCGAAATTTTGAAAGATGATTCAGAAGATCTTGTTATACCACCTAATCTGCAAAATGCTAAAAATTCTTTCAAACGATCTGTATAATGCAAATGACAAAATGTGGAAAATGCGTCCACTAACAGATAGACTAAATCGGAATTTTGCTAAAAACTTTCATCCAGAGCAACATTTATCATATGACGAGTCTATGATTGCTTATTATGGCCACCATGGATGTAAGCAATTTATAAAAGGAAAACCCGTTCGTTTTGGGTATAAGGTCTGGTGTCTAAATACTCCCTTGGGTTACTGTATTTCGTTTGATGTTTATCAAGGGAAAAACCAAACGTACAATAAAAAAATGGAAGATATATTTCGAAAATGTGCAACACCCATGCTGTACATGATACATTCCTACCAGAAGACGTAAAAACGTTGCCATTTTATTTTTACTTTGACAACTTATTTACTGGAATTTCACTGCTACATTA
Organism: Pollenia amentaria; assembly: GCA_943735925.1. Taxonomy (NCBI): domain Eukaryota; kingdom Metazoa; phylum Arthropoda; class Insecta; order Diptera; family Polleniidae; genus Pollenia; species Pollenia amentaria. The sequence goes on from OX031006.1 coordinate 101,903,608, forward strand.
TTTAAAGTATCATGTTATAATGGAACTGGAACTATACGTGAAAACAGAATTCTAAAATCTTGTTCTTTACAAAAAAAAAAAAAGATATGCACAAAAAACAGCGCGGCTATTCTGTGTCTCGAAAAATTTAAGGAACCGAAATATTTTTTACAAAATGGGTAGACAACAGTATCGTATCATTGGCATCCACCTTATACGGCGAAGAGCCAAAAGATCTTGCTCAACGATATTCAAGGGAGACACATCAAAGAGTAAATATATCACGGTCTGCTGTTGTGTCAGCTTATAATAGAAATATGGGTGGAGTTGATCGTATGGATGAAAACGTATCGAACTACCGCATATCCGTTTGCAAGAAAAAGTGGTGGTGGTCAATTTTCACTTGGACTATTGATGTAGCTATTTAAAATGCGTGGCTATTGCATCGAAAATCTATTAATACTATGTCACAAATAGATTTTCGTCGAAATTTGGTTCAACATTTATTAAAAACTTGTAGTGATAAGTCTCGCTCTTAATTTACTGCTCGTCGATATGCTCATATTGCTAATGCAGATATTTGCTATGATGGTGTTGCTCATTATGTTCAGCCTTGTAATCGAAGACACTGTGCATTTGAAGGCTGTAAAAGTCAAAGCAGAGCAGAATGAAAAAAATGCTACGTCGGCCTATGCATCAAATGCTTCATCCAATATCATACTGAAAGAGTTCGACAGTAGCTAATCTTTTTTCTTCTTTTTTTATAGAACCTCAGATGAATATTCATACATTATTAATTTTTTTTCATATTTAAAGTTTAATTATATTGAACAAAAAGTAAATAAACTAAGAATAATTGAAAAAAAAAAAAGTTTTCATATTGAATATAATGAGTTATATTAGTGGACAAGAGTGCCATATGGCACTCACCCCTGGGGCGGATCGTGTAGGTCCTACAGGTTAGGCGATGCAAAATTTGAATTTAGGGCACAACATATAATTTGTACTGTAATTGTACGGTCGCAAAACCGGCCGTTATTGAGTTAATAAAAATAATAATAAAGATTTAGAGCCCAAAAATGAAGATAATTCAATAATTATGTCATTTACTATTAAAGAAATACTATTATACTTACATGGCGATCCTAAGTTAAAGAAAGTGTATCTTTTACTATGGGTGAAATATTATTCACCTACAGTGAATACCTTTAACGAAATGCTTAAGAAGTTAATTTTATGTATTATTAAAATACTTACAGTTTGTTATATATTTAAATTAGGCTTAAGTTCAGTACATTTAATAAATAAAATAAAATTTAATAAATAAATAAAATATTTAACTTTTTACAAAGAGATTTCTGATATTTCAGGCCAAGTAAAATAATATTTATAAAACTAAAAAACAATTTGAACATTCTTGAAATCTGCCGGACGGAAAAAAATGTTTTAATCGACATTCTTTGATTAGATCAAACACCAAACAATAATATTTTTTCTTTTACATTGGAAAGTTTCTTCATAGCACAAAAAGAGTCGAATGAAGCAAACCAATGTTTAGAGAACTCTAAAATTTTAGATATGTGGCAATGTTAGGGCTAGATATCTCTTAATATATTCGAGATATAAAAATATTTATTAAGGGCTTAAAAAGAGATCCAATTTTTTATATGGAATGGATTTATAACGAATTTTTTGTAAAAGTAAGCACACATATCGTCACCAAAAATGCAATTATTTTTACAGGAGAAGCAAAATATTTTTATAGGAGAAGCAAACAACTTTACAAAATCAATAACAACGGGGTGTACTTGCAGTTGGAATTTCTTAAATAAAGTCGCAATTTTTGATAGCAGGGATCTTTTTGTGAATATGTAGTTTAATAAAACGAACAAAAATCAATTAAAAATAATATTTTGAATTTTTTGTTGTTAAGCCCTTTTGCATTTTAGGTGACGATATGTAAGTATAGAGTATACATTTAAGAATTCTATAAACCAAAAGTTTTTAAAAAACGGAAACAAATTTTAGTTTAATGTGCCTTGATTTTGATGTATGAAAATAAATGAACGAAAAATGTTGCGTATCTAAATTTCAAAAAATGTTAGCGGAAAAGCGCGTATTTAGCGCTCTTTAAAATAGTGCCAAAGGAAAAATATGCGGCAAATCTGGCTTTGTCACCCTTAATGGGCAGAGTAACCCTATTAGGCGCTTGGTTGCGCTGTTGGCAGCCTTAACACCAGGATCGGAGTCTTAACAAACAATTATTCCTGATTTAACGATGACGGATTTTGGAATCGAACATAGACAATATTTGTAACATGGAAAGTTAGGACGCTTACAGAACCAATCCGTCGAACTCAGTTGTATAGGGAGTTTGCATGCCTTAATTTCGCTATGCTTAATAACGCTTCAAAATTGGGTTGCAACAAAACTCGAACCTGTGGAGTTGGCCTTCTAATCTCACTTATGGCAAGAAAATCATTAATTAACTTAATGCCCCACTCCGACTGAACTTAACATATCTTCAATGCAATCAATACATATATCGTCCCCTTAATAAAACAATAGTGGATACGCATTTACACCATTATTTTTTATTGCATAATAAGAATCTTCATAACTGATTCTAAATGTGGTCAAAATTTGGTGAAATTCTATTTCCACAAAGAGGGTCAAAAGATTAATTGAAATATTATTGTATAATTGCGTGTTTGAAATTTTTCATTAATAATTGTGTAAGTGCAGGTAGGGTGTTTTAATTAGTTGTTACTCTAAATATCATTAAGAAAAATAGGGTATAAAAAGCATACACTATTTTTATTATTCACTATTTTTATTATTTCATAACAAAATAAAATCGAAAAATGACGTATACTGATATACACAATTTTTTTAATAATAATATAATAATTTGGTGTAAAATATTCAAATAAAATAGTGTATACTATACAAAATAAAATAGTGTATTATGATTTTCATACATATTATAAAACAAATAAAATAGCCTAAGTGACATCATGGTACTTTGAATCCCATTTATTAGCAATTAAAACACTTGTAAATTAATGAAATATCATCTACTAGTAGCTTGATTATTCCATCACATATTTAAATGACCACAATTCAAAAACATCGTTTATTTTCTGAGATATTAGTGTTTTCCCATTTGTCTAATAACTCAAAAATATTAAACTCTATTATCTCGAAATCACAAAAAAGTTATACACTATTGTTTTATTAAGGGGACGATATGATGATTTTTATTTAGGGGAAGTGTTCTCATATCGTAAGATTTGTCTTGTTTTTCAGTTTTTCAGATGCAAAAAAGTTTTTAGTTTTTTCTGAAATTAAATAAGCTAACATAAATAAGTTTTTCTACAATAAATTTTCACTCAGTTTAGTTCATTTTAAAATATAAGGATTTAAAACGTGATATAAAGTCAAGGGATGAATTTAATTATTATTTATATATCTATATATAAATCGGCAAAGGCAAAACAGTTAAGAACACATTGGTACTCTGTTTGCCATCCGATTTGAACAAAAAGTACACCATATGAGAGGTATTTACTTACAGTAGTGCACAATATATATATCATTAAAATCTGCGGGGGTAAAAAGGGTAAAAATAAGGGATTCAAAAAAAAAAATTTAACGGCCTGTTTAACGATTTCGGACATCAACGTTCGCATAGAAAATTAAATTTAATAAAAAAAAAATTTTAGAATTTTGTTTTTAATAAAATATAATTTTATATGCGAATGTTAACCTTCAAAATCGAGGAACAGGCTGTAATACTTATCGTTGTGCTTTAGAAAAATTAGAGGAATTTTTTAAAATTCGGCCATTTTGGGCACTAAACGGGTATAACCTGTATTTTACAACTTTTTTGTCACCCCATTTAACTTTTAAACCAACAAACATAGAAATTAAGATTATTTCAAATTCGTAACTTATCTAAAAATATAAATTTGGTACTTTTCCGAAATTCGAACGTTTTTCTTTATGTATTGACACATTCGTATTAAATTATGGAGTCCCACTTCAATATTGAACTTTTTGGAACTTTTATGCGGAGAAAAAAATAATCAAAAAGGGAAAATACGGGATTTAAATTTCTTTTTCTTTTCCGTGCTGCATGTGGTAATTTTTGAATTTTCTATAATATTGAACGTAGAAACCTAAAAATATAGGGGTGAATGAAAACCTGCAAGAAGAAAAATGTTGGCACTTTTTTGCTCTTCAACAGATGCTTTTTGAATTTTCATTAAAATTGGACCTAGAAACATAAAATTAAATATGCAGAGTGATTGAGAAACTTTATCTTAGAGAAGACTTTTTTGTCCTTTTTGTTTTTTAAATGGTAATTTCTGATTTTTTTTTTTATATTATTGTAATGTAAGTGGAAGAGTACATATAGACTGGAGGCTAGTCACTCGCCAAACCCACCCACTAAGGCGAATAAAAAATAAATGCTCGAAATATGTAAATTCATTTTTACTTATATGTATGATTTCTTCATATTCGCATAAATAATAATTGTCGAATTTCACCAGTGGGCAAACACTAGTTTTATATATATTTATAAGTTCATACATATGCCTATATTCATATTATTTATGTTATGTTATGTTTTTAATCACGACTTATAACACCAAACAGACTTGTTTTTTTTAATACAATCCCTTAAATGGATTTAAATGTGGTTGCGAGCGGACAGCCAACATATTGGCCTACTGAACCAAACTAGAATTATATATTCGTCTAGTTACTTTGCGACGTCAGCCAAACATATAAATTGGTTAAAATATAAAAATTAAAAGTCGGGATTTTTTGGAAAAATAAAATTTAATTGTTTTGGTACGTTGTTCGATTGTGTAGGTATTCATATGTATTAAATTGCTACAATTTTCTTCCCAAAATGCTGAAAACAACACAGAGAAAAAATAAGGCTCAAAAAGTTTATAGGTTTTTAAGCCTTATAGCTCATATTGCACCACCCTGTACAACTTCTATGCACAAATATTGAAATCAGCTGTACATTCAAATGGAGATAACGCTACTCTTATTTGGAATAAATCAAAAGAGATTATAACCTCGGCGACGCGGTGTCTGAAACGGAAATCGGCTTTAATATAAATCTCGGAAAGAAAAAGTACAAACCCTTAGATAAAGCTTTTTAGTTAAGAAATATATCAATGCCTTTATAACAAAAACTTAACCAAAAATGGATCGATAACATCGCCTTGGAAGCGCTGTCAAGCATCCAGCAAACTTATTAAGAACAATTCGTTTGGTAATACCAAAAAACTACAAAAAACTCAGGAGAACTTAGAAATTTTAAAACAACAATAGAGAACAATAGAATTGGTAAAAATTCATTCAATTAACTTTATAGTTTGAGAAGTCTGTTTGTGTAACATGAATTGATTCCAAAATAAAATTAGAAATAAAATTTATGCTTACGGACATAATCTACAATTTCGAGTAAAATTTAAAAAAGCGCGTTTACAAAAAAAGAAAACCAAAAGTATGAAATTTAACCCCGTTTTTTCCCTTAACTATAAATCTTTTTTTTTTTATTTGTGTCCCTGGTGATAGTTTAAGCAAAAATAATTAAAAATTTTAAATTTTAAAGTTTAATTTGTTTAAAAAAAATTACCCAAAAATTCACCTTTTAGCCCACTTTTACATAAAAATAAAATAACTTTTTAAATCTTATTGGGGTTAATGAAAGTAACCTTAATTATCCTTGACCCGAAAAAATCCAATTTTAAAAATGTACTTTATTGCGACATGCCGATGTAAATTTTTAATAGGCATCGAAAAATTACGCAAAAAACGTGTTAACAAAAATTTCCCTAATACTAATATTTGTCTTCTTTTGCCCATTCACGTTAATGTTTTTTCCTGGCAAAAGTCAAAGCAAAAAAAGGAGACATTAAAATGTACGCAAAATTCTTCTTCTTCCTCTTAAAGGCTGACTTTCATAGTGTACCTTTACTTAGAATCTCAAAATTATTTGAAAATAAAACGTGTTTCAAAAGTACCCAACTTTTTACTAAATTGTACCCCCTAAAAGATCGATTTTTAAAATGAACATGTCGTCATCGCTATAGAAATTTACGCAAAATAAAAATGTTTTTATTGAGGATGGGTAACTTAAAAAAAACTCGGTTCTAGTTTTGCCATATTTTAACCTTTCCGAAAATTGGTCAAAATTTCCAGAAAAATACAGCCTATATAAATTTTTCTAACACGTTCTATCTTCTTGCCAAACTTTATTCAAATTAATTCAGAATTTTGGGCGTGATTGCGGAACAAACTTATACCCCATCTTTATAGCATACATTTAGGTGGGTCGAAGAAAAAGTTGTGCCAGTCCTAAAATGAAGGACATGTCAATGAAATTTCAGATTTTTATATAATAGCGCTGCCTTTAAAATACCGATATCATATATACATGTGGTCTTTACGTGAGATAAGATATAAGAATAATAAAGCTTTTGTATAGTTTTTTAACTATAAGAAATGAAGAAAAGCGCCTACATTTATTTTAGTTCTAAAAATATCCATAAGCTTTCTATACCCTCCAACACCACTAGTGGTGAATGTGGGTATACTAAGATTGTCATTCCGTGTGAAACTTTTTTATTATACCTCTAAGACCCCATTAAGTATATACATATATTCTGGCACCTTTAGAAATCTAAGTCAATTTAGCCATGTCCGTCTGTTGAAAACACGCTCACTTTCGAAAAGCTTAAAAGAAATGAACAAACTTAGTGCCAAATAGCTTGTTGTTATCCTAAGCAGTTTGGGTTTGAAATCCAGCAAAATCGGTTCAGCTGGATCAGAGTTATGAATTAAAATGTGGAACCACCACCCTAAAAAATTGATAATTTTGTTACAACAACTAACATAAATGGTGAAATAACGTACCGAATGATATAAGATTTTACACAATTTAATTTTATATGACTGAAAATCATACTGTTAAGTTTTGTGAAAGTCGGTTCATAATTTACCATAGGCCACACTATCGGAAAACAGTTTAATATGCCTAAAATCGTAATAGATAATCAGGTATGTGATGGAAATCGATTTGGAAAACGAAACGATTTGAAAACGATAATATCGTTTTTAGAAGCTTTTACAATTGCTGTCTTATACATATTCCTCTTATTTCCAGTCGCTATTCTTTTAAATTGTGTATTACATGTATTTATTGTACTGTATTTTAAACAAAAACTTAAGATTATTATTCAGAAATTGATTTTTAAATCGCTCGAAATTCATCACACCTTTTGAAAATGCTCGTTTTGAAATCGATCGATTTTCATCACATACCCGAATGCTTTTACAAAAAATGTTAGTACGTCACAATATTTTTGGACTAAATATCACACTGATCACAGTGGTCGTCCTAAAAAGCTTGGTCGCAGAGATATCAGCTTTAAAATGAAATAAGTGGAACCATAATCCGAAAGTGAATGCCACATGGCTGGACCAAGAGCTAACAATAGGATCAGATACGGTTGTACATCCACGAAAAAATCAAAGATTATAATGGTTTCCACAGCAGAACTCCACGAAAAAAAACCCTTATAAGTGAAAAAAACCGAAAACTTCGCTCGGAACTAACCAAAATGCATATCGACAACGGATTTGACTTCTGGAAATGAGCTTTGTTCACAGATGAGTCAAAACACTTTATTTTTGAAAGTGATGAAAGAGCCAAAGTTTGGAGAAAAGCTAAAAAAAAGTGATTAATCTGAAACACTTAGAACATACTGTTAAGCATGGTGGTGGCAATGGATGGATTGGGATGCTGTATCTTCATCTGGTGTAGGACTTGGATTTTACAACAAGATATTGACCCGAAACACATCGCTCAAGTTGTAAAAGAATGGCTGATTTACTATGCTCCACGACAATTGCACACACCACCTCATAAACGGTACTGTAATGTCAATAAACATGTTTGGTAGATTTTGGAAATTAAAATTATAAAGCCTCATATAACTAGTGCTCCAATCCTAAAAATATGCTGCAAGACGAATGGAAAAGTTCGATTTGAAAATTTAGTTACTTTTATGCCCAGACGCTTACCTTGATGCCAATGGTGGCCCAACCAAATACTGAATTTAAAAATTAAATTAGTATTTAATGTTTAAATAATGTTTTTAATGTTAGTTTACAAGCCGTACGTGTATATTTCAATATTTTTCAATGCTATTTTTTTTTTTTTTTTTTTAAATATTTTTAGAAAACAACAACAAAATTACAAAATATTTATGACTTTGTTTTTGCTTTCTTTGGCGTTGCGTTGCGTTAAACATGATAAGGGCCTAAATTTACATAAAAAATAGCGAAATAGCTATTATGTCGTGACAAAATGTTGTGCTGGTGGGTCCCAAATTAACCATAGGTCCCATATAAAATCTCTTCCTAAAATCACTTAAAGGCAAAAAAGTTTAAGAAAAATTAAGATATTTTAATAACACGAGTATTCGGCACAGAGAACTTTTATATGAATCTTAACCCCAATTCGTAATTTTGTTCTGGTGGGTTCATGATTGTCTATGGGTCCCAATTAGGGAACACTTGCAAAAATGTGTTTTTATATACTGTGGTGTAGGATATCATATGGTTGGGCTTGACCGACTAAACTTTCTTGCTTGTTTAACTTTTTGGTACATTTATGAATATTTTACCTATAATGAATTCCAAGAAAAATAATTAAAAATACAATTGCGTTAGTACGTAAACAATTTTTTTGTTAATAGAATCATTTAATTAAGGTTTTTCATTGCTAAACAAAATTAAGAAAAAAAATTGAAATACAGTTTTAATACAATAAAAAGAATCACTGATCCGCTGACTTATCCCATTCATTAGTTTAGTAATTTTCCATGTAAAGTCGATTTTGATGCATGAAATTAATGCATTAAGTTATGAATGAAAAACAAATAATACTCTGCTGGTCCTTCTGCTATACATTCCGCTTTAAGCAATTCAAAATCATTTATTCCTTGATATACAAATTCCCATAGCATTTTCCGGCAATTTCCCTTTTGTTAAAAAGTACATTACAACTGCAGTCTGTAGGAAGGAGGAATAAATCTTCCTTTCTAGGAGGGGTTTTTGTATTATTATCTTATTTAATTATTATAGAAACAAATTCATACCAGACGATTAACGTCCTAGTTGAATAATGTTTTAATATTTATTTATTAAAAATGTCTGATCGGACTATATACATAAGTCTTAACCTGACCTCTTTTATATTTGATTTGTTATTTTTTCCGAAAGAAAAGACCGCTTATTTTTATTTTCGACTTTATCAGTCTTCAGTTCATAAGCGAATGAATTTTATTTTTTAAAATGACTTAACTCTAGGCCAGGGGCAAGGCGAATTGACTAGAAGGTGGGGTCAAGTCAGCATATGGTTATTTTTTTCGGTGGTCGATTTGTCAAAGTTTGTATACGAACTAGTTTTTTTTTATGTAAACCAACATTTTTTTACTATGCAATGGAATGCATTGTAAAGAAAAAGACAACATAAGTAGAAATAAACAAGTATCAATGAGAAGTAATTCAATGATGTTCATTATAAATAAAAATTAAGCAATAATAATCGAGTGAGCTATGATCATGTATTGGAGAGAAATGAGTGAAATAGTTAAAATAATATAAAGGTTACAGTCTGTTAAATATAAATAAACGCACATGTATTAATAGAAAAAAATTGAATCACAAATAAAGAGTTAACATAATAATTAAATTCATAACAAAATAATTAGGTAAAACATAACATTAAAGTTTAGAAGATAATTATGAATTTAATATAATAATATGGTAAAATATGATGTTCTTCCGCTACTAGTCGAAATATTTTTCTTGACAATTTAGTTGAAAATGTTGTAAATTTCTGTTAAGCTCGACAAATAAAATTTTTTTTTGATTCTTGACATATATTGAAAAAGCTTACTAATCAAGCTAAATCCAGCACGTCTGGCAACCCTTTTATCTATGTTTCTGGTTTTTGACCTTTTTTATGTTCCGATAGATATTATGTTAAAGCATAAACGTCATGTATTTCGTAGCTTGAGCAACAACGTTTATATCGTTTGAGACTATATTTCATATGAGTATTTTTTTATTTAAAATCTTTTTAAATAAATTCATGACACTGTAAAGTCCATTCAAATTCAGCAAAATGAACTTCGATCCAAAACTTATCCGTAGTTTCATTGCTTTTCGAATTGCACGTTTTTGAATTTTTACGACAGACGGGCTAAAAAGCCTAAATAGTAATAATAAAAATGGCTGAGTTTGCGCGTTTTTTGGTTTAGCGCTAACTATTTTTTTTTCGCGTTTCATGTACCTAATAAAAGGGATAAGTTGGCATCACTGACTATAATATGCACGTTTTTATGAACAAATACTCACGCAAGATTCTGGCCCATGGTAATTAAGTACAACTATCTGTGGTTCATTGCCATTGATACAACAGCAACCATTCCGGCTGAAGTGCACTTTACGGGGCGTACGAAAAAAAAAATATAAAAAATATGCCACCCGATCCAGAATTAAAAAAAAAATACCAAAATTAATATTTAAGGGGGCTGAGGCCCGTGGGGACCCCTGGGTCCAAAAAACCGCCCCGCCAAACTGAATGGTATGTGTGGGTACTCAAATTAAAGGTAATTGTGCAACAAAAACGAAAATAATAAAATTTTGGGTGAGCGGCACTTCTAGGGCCCTCTGGGGCAAACAAAGTGTCCCCCCCATAACACTAATGTATATCTGTGTGGGTACTCAAATTAAAGGTAATTTGCTCACGATTGCAAATATGTATTTTGTTTTTGTATTCGTTTAATATTTTCCTCTCTAGGTTAATTTATGTATCTTTTAGAGGTATGCAGAGAAGTTTTAGTTAGCGAAGCCGGTCTTTGTTATACCATAGAGGAGAAAATCCTTTTGCCCGGCCGAAGTCCGGCTATACAGAAATGCTTAAGTTAGCGAAGCCGGTCTTTGTTATACCATAGAGGAGAAAATCCTTGCACCCGGTCTAAGGCCGGCTATACAGAAAAGCTTTAGTTAGCGAAGGCGGTCTTTGTTATACCATAGAGGAGAAAAACTTTGCGCCCGGCCGAAGGCCGGCTATACAAAAAAGCTTTAGTTACAAAAAAATAAAAAAAATCCCGCGATTTTTATAACAAATTGTTTGTCTACGCAAAATAAAAACAAAATATTTACAATCGTAAGCAAAATACCTTTCATTCGAGTACCCACACATATTTATAAGGGTGGGAGGGGCAATCTTTTACGCCCAGAGGGACCCAGAAGTCCCGCTCGATCTAAATTTTATTAATTTCGTATTTTTTACACAATTACCTTTAATTTTTACCATGGGGTCCCAGGGGCCTCAGCCCCCTTAAATTTTAATTTTGGTTTTTTTCTTTTTTTATTCCAAAAGGGGTCCAATTTTTTTGTAACTTTATTGATATGGCCTCATTGATATGGTTCTCATACACAGAAAAAATTATTGCTAAAATATTAATTTCAACAAATTTTGTTTACTGTTTCTATAAATATTTTTGTTTGATTTTTATTTTAGCAACAAAAATGTTGACAACTATACAAAAATATGATATACGCGCTATTGGTTTCAAGTTCTCTTAATTTTGTATGAAATATTTAACGCTCTTTAAAGTGGTCGTTTTTTTAATATTTTTTTTTTTTGATCGTAAGCAACACTACTTTGAGTGAAAAAATTGAACAACAACAAAAAACACATACAGTCTATTTGTTTATACCCTCCACCACCACTGTGGTGAATGAGGGTATACTAAGTTTACCATTCCGTGTGAAACTTTTTTATAATACATCTAAGACCCCATAAAGTGTATGTATATATTCTGGCTCCTTGATTAATTCTAAGTCGATTTAGCCATGTCCGTCTGTCCGTCCGTCTGTTGAAAACACGCTCACTTTCGAAAAACGCAAAAGAAAAGAACAAACTTGGTCTCAGTTATGCTCGCAGTTATCCTAAGCAGTTTGGGATTGAAATCCAGCAACATCGGCTTAGTAGGATCAGTAGTGCGATTCACTAACTTTTAACAATTTGGCAGGTGTTAACTTTAACCACATATTTTGATGTTTGCACTAACCACTATGTGATTCACTAACTTATTTATAACCATGGTAAATAGTTTTATATTTCTTTGTATTCAAATTGATATATCGTGGCAACTCTGCCAACCGAAACATCAAAATAGAATAAAATAACAAAGAAGAATAAAAAAAAACAAAACAAAAACGTTTTGATTTATAGATTTTAAATAGTTTTGTACTAAATGCGTAAAACATAACTAATTTTTATTATTTAATAATAAAATACAATGGCTAGTACTGCTGCCAAAAAAAGCCGCGCGTCTGCCGAGCAGCTGAGTCAAATGGTTGGATTTATGATAAATAAGAAGGAAGCTCCACGAAACATTGGTGTGCGACAGGAAGTGGATAAATTGTAGGCTAAATACCTCAAAGTCAAAATATCGACAATAAATAAACACGTTTCTAAACGGATTAAGCCCCACCAAAAATGCTGGTGTTAATAAACCACAATCTGTTTTGTTAAAAATAACAGCTGACTGAAACAGCTGGCTTTAAACACCATCAGATATCGTTTAAAATGTTAGTGAATAGCAAAATGGTTAATTTTGTAGTTAACATTTTAAAACGAAACATTTGTGGTTTAAAAAGCATACTGAATCGCACTGCAGAACTATGAATCAAAATGTGGAACCACTACCCAAAAAAATTGATAATTTTGATACAAAAACTAACATAAATGGTGGAATAATGCACGGAATGACATAACATTTTGCACGAATTCGTTTTATACGACTGCAAATCATACTGTTAAATTTCGTGAAGATCGATCCATAATTGACCATAGGCCCCATATAAACCCTTCTCCCGGAAAACAGTTTAGTACGCCTAAAACCGCAATAAATAACGCTAGCATACTTACATTTGGTATGTCAGAGTTTTATGAGACCAGAAATCACACTGTAAAATTTTTGAAGATCGGTCCATAATTTACATTAGGCCCCATAAACCCTACTTTCGGAAAACAGCTTAGTACGCCTAGAACCGCAACAAATAACGCTAGCACACTAAAATTTGGTGCGTCACAGTTTTATGGGACCAGAAATCAAACTGTAGAGTTTTTTGGAGATCGGTTCATAATTTACGCTAGGCCCCATATAAACCCTTCTCGCGGAAAACAGTTTAGTACGCCTAAAACCGCAATAAATAACGCTATCAAATTGAAATTCGGTACGTCACAGTTTTATAGGTCGAGAAATCATACGGTCAAATTTCGTGAAGAGTGGTCCATAATTTACCCTAGGCCCCATATAAACCCTACTCCCGGAAAACCGTTTAGTACGCCTAAAACCGTAATAAATAACGCTAGCATACTTAAATTTGGTACGTCACAGTTTGATAGGACCAGAAATCACATTGTAAGATTTTTTGAAGATCGTTCCACAATTTACACTATTCCCCATATAAACCCTGCTACCGGAAAACCGTTTAGTACGCCTAAAACCGTAATAAATAATGCTATCAAATTGAAATTCGGTACGTCACAGTTTTATAGGACGAGAAATCACACTGCCAAATTTCGTGAAGAGTGGTCCATAATTTACCCTTGGCCCCATATAAACCCTTCTCTCGGAAAACAGTTTATTGCGCCTAAAACCAAATAAATCCCACTTTGGGATTTATAGATATTGCGGTGAAATTTTTTTCTTAAATTCATATGGCAAGAAAAAATATCATGCAAATTTGTGAAATTTACTGTTAACGCTAAAACTAATTACACTGCTGTATTGAAATTTATTCTAATTTATTTTTTGTAATACCAGAAATCAGTCTTCAGAAATTACGCTCCTAAAAATTATTTTAGTTCGGCTAAACCTTTTACGAATCATGATATTTTACTCAAGCCAGTTCAAAGTTCTAACAAGAAACGCATAAAATTTTCTTATTGTCGGTCAATAATTTAATTCAGGTCTAAACCGCAACCAATTTTAATGCTGACGTTCGTTTTTGTGAAGCTTAGTTAATAATGTATATATATGTATTTATCATATAGAGCCCACTCCTGTCGGTGGAGGGTATCAAAGAATCGGCGCAGCCGAATATAGCACTCTAACTTGTTTTTTTTTTTTTTTTTTTTGGATTAGAAAAGTACAACAATAAAAACATGATAAAATATCGTGGCGAAAGATTAAATGCTTGTGTTGCCACAAAAACAAAATTTAAAAACAGAATGTTTTAGTTGGTTTCAAAGTTGATAAAAAAGAATGAAAAAAATCCCGTATTCTATTTTATTTAATTTTTTAGTTAAATACATCATATTTTTAAATTTGTGTTAATTTCAGTAATCTTTTTTGTTTGCTTCCGCTAAATTATTTCTTTGAAAATTTTTTTTTAATATCAAACACAAATTTAACCAATAATAACAACTATTTGTTTGAAAAAATCCGAGTTTTTTTAATAAACGAAATCCAAAATAAATTGTTTGAATATGCAAATTCGTTTGTAGGTCCTGTTTTAAACAACAAAGGTTTTGAGTTTAAAATTTTTTTGTTTGAATTGGAAAAATAATTTTTTCTGTGTAGTAGTAAAAGGAACAAAATACGAACGCTAATGTAAGTCATAATAAAGAATTAAGGTTATAATAAAATATTATATATAAGTCGGTAACACGATTCTAATGTCCGTTACATATGATAACATCCTCTAAAAATAACAATTACAAAATTATGAAAATCGTTATATTAACAATCGTTAGCATACGCACAACATTTTATATTAAAAGTTTTTAATAAAAATTTTCTCGTGCGTAGAAAAGGTTATTTATTTTCTAAGGAAAGAATTTAATTAAAAAATATTTTTTATATATTAAATTCTAAAATAAGACTTCTGACCGTTAAGGTCTCTGATATTTTTTTACTTGAAAAATCAAAAGCCAGTAAACACATACTATGTACATCCCAGCTAGCAGTTTGGTGATAATATTTTGTAAAAATAACCTAAATGAGTCTTTTTAGATCACTTTTGGTGATTAAGAACTGATTTATCACCTTAGCGATTAAAAAAGATTTAAGTATGATTTATTCTTATGTACAAATAATAAGTTCTAAATGCTTTGAACTTAAAACTTATTTATCATATGCTCAAAAAGGTATCAGAAAATTGTATCACAAATGATTCTTTAATGTGATTCATTGGTAGGATCCCATTTTCTATTTATTATCAAAAAAATAAGCTCATATGTGGGTTTTTTGCTCTTGAACCTGATTCCTAAAAGATTCGATTATGATACAAAATACTAGCTGGGTAAACAATAAAATGCTATTCATGTATGTATGTAAATTAATAATGTACATATGAACGTGAATTATACAAGTTCTTTGAAGCATGTTCTATCCTTTATAAATACATCTCTTTTGTACACTCTGCACATGTACCCATTCGAATAAATCAATAAAATCCCAAGACACAAGTTAAAATACCATAACAAGGAAATACATAAAAAAATAAAATAAATAAATTCTTTTCACAAAAACACAGATACACGCATACTTAGATATGATGCGAATTCACAGGAAAAACACATATGCAAACACATTTATCGTGAGTGAAAAGTATCTGTGGGTAGTAAAAATGATTTACAACATGACTTGTTAAAATAAAAAATTATTATAAAACAGAGCAAATTGAAATTAAACTGCTTTAAAAATAAAAGCGTCGATTTAAATGACAGTTTAATATTAGTCATGATTTTTCACCAAATAAAATTTTACTTTCTTAAGCTTTTTTATAAAATCATTGACAGATTAATGTTTCTTGTAATTGTAATCTTGTTAAAATACGAATCTATACTTACATATACACATCAGCACTAATCTGCAATTGTGTCAAAAATAACAGTTTAAACAGGAAGTGTGGTTGGAATAAAATTTCAGATTTTACTTGTATTCGAGTTCAAATCTTCGATTTGGGGGCTCTAGACATTAGTGATGGGCAAATTGAGAAATGTATAGATATATGTATATCGTACCGATATTTTTTTATTAAAAATATAGATATTTCTATGTATCGAACTTATTTAGCATAAATTATTATAGCCGAATTTAAAAACAAAAGATATGTACATACATACATATGTACATAGTTATGTTACATTAATAATACTCGTATACATGTTATTCCATTGCAACTTTTTATTTTTAGGGCCTGATTGTTTAAAACGCAACGCAACGCCAAAAATTTCATTGAAAGCAAAAACAAATTCAAAAATATTTTATAATGTTGTTGTTGCTTTCCACAGGAATAACCACAATACTAATTATTCTAACCAAAATTATTTTTTTAAATTTGTATCGTCCACAAACATGTTATGGTTAAATATGATAATAATTTGTTTTTAAATTAACAATAGTATTTTTCTCTTTTCCAAGAGCAACATGCTATGGTTGAAAAACAAACATGCTTTTTATAAGTGTTAACCACTTTAGTTATTATTAATCATAACATGTTCGGAGGCAACCATCATATGGATGTGGATTCTTGATGGTGGACTAATTAAAGCATAATATTCTGTAACAATAATATAGTTAAATTAAAAATAGTGTGTTTAAAATTTTCTTTAAAAATAAAAAATAGTTTTGTTGGAGGTCCATATTTAAACATGTTTTTTCTCTTGGTGTATCGATGCTAGTTTGTTAAAATTGCCTTTTTCAGAAAAACTCATTAAAATATATAAATTTTCTTAAATAAGTTCCTAATGGGTTAATTGCTAAATAGTTTTTGTATACCAGTAAACAGATATTCTTAAGCACTTTCAAATTATATATAAATACTTTTTTAATATACGATCAAAAACATCGAAGATATTTTACTTATACAGAATTATTTTTAAAACTTTAAAGCTCTATAAATTGCAAACTTAAAGCTTTTTGGGTTCCATCAGTTTTACCTTTTTACCTCTTTACACAATAGAAAATAATCAGGGGCAGTTAAGTCTAGTGAACGTGTTGGCCAATTGAATTCTGAATTTCTTGAAATTATTCGTTCTTCAAAAATTTTAATTAGAAGACTAATAGCCTATTTCCAATGTGCGAAAGAATTCTTTCGTTCGCATAACTACATTGAAAACAAAAACAAAGTCTAAAAATTTGTTTTTGTTTTCAATGTAGTTATACGAAAGAAAGAATTCTTTCGCACATCGGAAATAGGCTATAATTGTAGCATTCGTTTGCTCGGTAGTTAAATTTTGCATGGTGGTGTAACACGGTTCGATGAATAAAATCTAAAAAAAAACAATAAAAAATAATAATAAACAAAAAAGTTATTAAATTTTAACACGCAGGCGTGACTTTTGGCCCACCCTGTATATCGTTACCTTAATATAAAAAGGCCCCAACTCATCAAAAACACTTTTTACAGGAGAAGGAAAAAACTTAATAAAAGCTGAAATAATATAGCTACACAACCATTGTCAAAAAACATCTTTATTAAAATTAAACGAGGAATTCAGATTGAAATACATAATATGTATTTCTTGTTAGATTTAATTATTACTTATCAACAAAAACACTTGTTAATTTTTATTTAGTTAAGTTGTCTATGAGAAAATAATTTTATAAAGAAAATTTTATGTCAATAAAATAAATTCTATTATTCTATTTTTGAACCTTCAATAAAGTTGGTTGTAATTTCTTGGGTTCCAATAGGTTATGGGCCCAGATCGTAAATAATTTAAGGCGTAGAATCGGTTAAAAAAAAAATATATAAATTTTTGAATAATGGAACAGAAGTGTGTATTTCCTTTGTTAAGCTCTACTAACTATTTTACGTGGAAATTCAAAATGCAGATGCATTTGGTTCAGATGGATTTATGGGATATTGTAGAAAAGCCATGTCCAAACCCATTGACTCCGAATTTTATAAAATTAGATCAAAAAGCAAGAGCTGCAATTGCGATGTGTGTGGATAATTCTCAAGTTCATCTTATAAGAATGGCAACTTCAGCGAAATCTATGTGGATGAAGATAGAAACAACATACGAGAGGAAAACAATGACATCAAAGTTACATCTTTTGCGAAAGTTGTATGACAAAAGAATGATAGAAGGTGAAAGTATGCAAGAACACATTAACAGTTTAAATCTTTTAAGAGCTCAACTGCTTGATAGAGGCGAGGACATTAAGGAAAATTCAATGGTAGCTATTATGCTAAATAGTCTACCGAAATCCTTTGGAGCATTAGTTACATCAATTGAAGGTCAGCCGGAGGATTCTATTAAATTAGAATATGTTCAAGAAAAATTACTAGATGAAGCAGACAGACGAGGTGAGTCTGAAAATCATTTGAATGCTGCTGAAAATGAAGCTTTAAAGAGCCATCAAGGTAAATTCAAGAACAAAAAGCAAATTAAATGTTATCATTGCAATAAATTTGGCCACATGAAAAAAGATTGTTACAAACTGAAAAAAGAGAAAGATGTGAGTAATGTAGCATCAACACAAATTTGTTTGAATGTTTGTGAAATTAAGAAAGGCTGGGTAATTGATTCGGGAGCTTCTATACACATGACGAATGATTCCAACTTCTTTAACAAAATGGAGAAAAAGAATAGCAAAGTACATATCGCTGATGGTAGAGCACTCGATTCTATTGGAATTGGTGAAGGAGTAATACATGGTAATTATAGTGAAATTAAACTTCAAAATGTTTTATATGTTCCGGGTCTTAATGGTAGCTTAATGTCAGTCAAAGCCATGACTGCTAAGGGCTGCAAAATATTATTTGAAGCAAATATTTGTAAAATAATGAAAGCAGAGAGGTTAATCGCTGAGGGTAATTTTAAAGATAATTTATATATTTTAAATGAAGTAAATAAAAATACAACGTACAGCGCTCAGTATTCATTGGAATGTGTTCATTTATGGCATAGAAGATTAGGACATCGCAATTTAGTAGATGTTAATAAATTAGAAAAGTTGGCAAATGGTATCGTAATTCAAAATTGTCAGGAAGACATACTTTGTGATATTTGTGCGAAAACAAAGTTAACGAGATACCCGTTTCCTAAGGAAAGTAATACAAAATCTAATGAGATTCTTTACCTTGTACATTCCGATGTGTGTGGACCTTTCCAAGTAAAATCTTCTACGGGAAAAAGATACTTTCTGACATTTATTGACGATTTTTCACGATACACAAAAGTGTATGTTATGGCACAGAAAAGTGAGGTTATTTGCAAATTTAAAGAATTTTTAGCGGAAGTTCAGAACTTTACAAACAAGAAGTTAAAAATACTTCGTTGTGAAATTGGAGGAGAGTTTGTAAACTCTGAAATGAAGGAACTCTTAAAATTGCACGGAATAATATTGCAAACTACTGTACCATATTGTCCGGAACAAAATGGAGTAGCGGAACGTAAGAATCGGACATTAGTAGAAATGGTTAGAGCTATGCTTAATGATTCAAAACTATCGCATTATTTGTGGGCGGAATGTGTTATTGCAGCTAATTATATACAAAACCGATTACCTTCAAAGTCTATTAAAAACACTCCATATGAAGTATGGTTCAACAGCAAACCAGATGTTAGTAATATAAAGATTTATGGTAGTAAAGCGTTTGTACATGTGCCCAAGTGTAAAAGACAAAAACTCAGTGATGTATCGGAAGAAGGAATTTTGGTTGGGTATTCCGAAACTTGTAAGGGATATAGAATACTCATGAAAGGAACAAATAAAATAACTATAAGTAAGAATGTCAGATTTGTAGAAAATTTTAATGAACCAGCTAAAATCGACAAAGCAAAAGATGGAACAATTTTAGTGAATATGACTAATAAAATAATAAAAGAAGAAATTGGAAATGAAGAAATTGATTGTGAATCTTATGAATCTGCTAATGAGGAAGTTGACTTGTGTGAAAGTAGTCATGAAGAAAATTCTTCAGAAAATGGTGAAGAAGTACCAGCACCCTCAACTAACTTGCGGCGTTCTGAGCGTCTTCAAAATAACCCAAGTAAGAAATACAACCAAATAGCGAAATGTGTAGTAACAAGTTGTGAAATTGTTCCTAGTTCATGGAAAGAAATGATGGATTTACATGCTGTAGATAGAGAAAGATGGGTAGCAGCGGCAAATGAAGAAATTTCATCATTAAAACATAAAGGAACATGGAAGTTGGTGAATCTTCCCAAAGGAAAGAAGCTTGTTGGGTGTAAATGGGTGTTTCAGATAAAAGGCGAAACTCTAAGCAAACCAAAATACAAAGCAAGGCTAGTAGCAAAAGGTTACACTCAATCTTTTGGTGAAGACTTCGATGAAACTTTTGCCCCAGTAGGAAAATTTGTAACCTTAAGAACTCTTTTGTCAGTAAGTGCAGTTAAAAAATATATAGTTAAGCATTTAGATGTGAAGTCAGCGTTTTTGAATGGTGATATTCGGGAAGAAATATATATGGAGCAACCGGAAGGTTTCAAAGAAAAGGGTACAGAACATCTTGTTTGTAAACTACAAAAATCTATTTACGGATTAAAGCAGGCAGCAAAATCCTGGTATGATAAATTGAATGAAGTTCTATTGAAACTAGGCTTTACAGCTGGAACAGCAGATACTTGCTTGTATAAGAAACAAATTGATAACGAAATAATATATCTACTTATTTATGTTGATGATATATTAGTATGTGCTAAGAATGAACAAAGTATATTGGAGTTTAATAATCATTTGAGTGAATATTTTGAGTGCAAGGATCTTGGCAAAGTATCGTCTTATTTGGGAATTTATATTAATCAAAATTCCAATGGTGATTTTCTACTTCATCAAGAGGACAAGATTATCAAACTAATAAAAGAAACTAAATTAGAAGACGGAAAGCTCAGTTCAATTCCTATGGATCCAGATTTTATCAAAGTTTGTCACAAGGAAAATATACTGCCAAGCAATGAAAATTATAGGTCTGTTGTTGGTATGTTACTTCATCTTTCCATAACATCAAGACCTGATATAGCTTCAGCTGTGTCAATATTATGTAGAAAAGTTGAAACCCCACGAAAATGTGATTGGGAAGCAGCAAAGAAAGTCGTAAGGTATCTCAAGGCCTCAATTCATAAACGATTTATAATAAGAGCTTCTTCAGATTTAAAGTTAAAATGTTACACTGATGCCAATTGGGCTGGAGATCATGGCGACAGAAAATCAACTAGTGGTTTTATATTTTTATTGGGATTAAATGCTATTTCTTGGTCGTCGAAAAAACAGTCAACAGTAGCGCTTTCATCTACTGAAGCGGAATTTATAGCAGCTTCGTTTGCAACTCAAGAGCTACTTTGGATAAAACAATTACTCGAAGACATGATGATTCCTATTTGTATTCCGATTCCTATGTTAGAAGATAACCAGAGCTGTATCAAAATCATAGAATCCACAAAGTTCAGTGCTAGAACAAAACACATTGATGTGAAATATTGTCATATAAAGAATCTTCATCAAAATGGTATTATTCAAGTACAGTACTGTTCTTCTGATGAGCAGCTAGCAGATTTTCTTACAAAAGCCTTACCACTGCCAAAACTTCAAAAATTAATTAATTGTATATTTTGTTGAGAGGGGATGTTAGATTTAATTATTACTTATCAACAAAAACACTTGTTAATTTTTATTTAGTTAAGTTGTCTATGAGAAAATAATTTTATAAAGAAAATTTTATGTCAATAAAATAAATTCTATTATTCTATTTTTGAACCTTCAATAAAGTTGGTTGTAATTTCTTGGGTTCCAATATTTCTTTCGAAAAATTGTGTGTATGAGTTAGGCCTTTTTTTCTTTAGAAAAATTGTGTGTATGAGTTAGGGCTTTTTGTATTCTGCTTATAACTTCTTTATTTTTAATCTAATTTGCTTGAAATTTTAATAGAATGTGTATTAGCAACCATTCTACAATATTCAATAAAAAAACGGATTTCCAAAAATAATGAGTTGGGGCCTTTTTATATTAAGGTAACGATATGAAACTTTATAGAAATACTTTTTTCTTATTATCTGTAAAATAAACACGAGTAGGATATAGACGAACTGGAAGACCTTTCAATATATATATATATATCTATATATGTCTTTTATTTATCTAAAAATAATATGAATACAAACAATGCAAAATAAAATATTTAAATAAAATGTGCAAGGAGAACATAAGGCTTCAACGAATTCTCTCCATTTATTTCTATCTCTGGCAAGTAGTTTAATCTCGTTCCATATAAGAAGAGCAGTTTCATGTTCTTTTCTGATGGACCGAAACCAAGAATTACGTGGTGAACCAGGCTGACGTTGAGCTTGAGGATTCCAGTCTTGGGCAGCTCTGGCAATATCACCTTTCAAGTAGACCTTTATGTAAGGCATTTTAAGAATAATTAAGCCTGAATTTGTAAACTATTTTTAGAACCGATTCTATGAGGGATTTTTTCGAAATATTGGACAAACTGGAAGATTTTACAGGATGCGACTTACCTCACTTAAAATATAAATTTATTCATCAATATTCTCAAAATGAATAACTGCCATTTTAGGATGCTTTTTTAATATTTTTTATGCTCAGAAGCAATCTTGCATTTTGTGTATGCTGGAAACAGAGTACAAAAGTTGTGGGGGTAAAATTTTAAGGGAAACACTTTTCTTATATGTATTTAAATTTTAATAAGCACCTTTCTTTGGCATTAAATTTATAAAAAATTTTATTTATAAAAAATAAAGGGTTTATGAAACGGATTTTCTATGAAAATTTGTTTAATAAACCTTTTATTAACCTATTTTATTTTTTATAAATGTATTTTAAGATGTTCTTAGTATTGATCTTTAATTTATTTATATTGAGGAAAAAACTGAAAGGTGTTTATCAAGAGTACGAATTAGGAATTTAGCACATTAAAACGAAATCAAAAGAAACATTTAAAATTCATTCGAAAAAATTTGCTAGTTCTGAAAATATATTTTTTTTTTGTGTTAAATTTTAATTTAATATTTGTGCAAAGAAAATGGAAACCTATTTATTAAAGAGTTTAGAGGGTGATAGTGCAAATCAAGACATCATTCTTCAACTCAATATACATATAATTTATCCAAATTTATCAACTCAAGATATTATATATCATTCAACTCGATATATAATTTGTTAAGACTTCGTTGGCAAACCACGAACAAATAAATTAAGAGTCTGGATATTGCATATTGGAAAGAGAAGCAGAAGCAAAAGAAGATAAACAGTTTTGTGTTAATTCATTGTCAGCAAATAGACAGTCCTGATATCCGGAGTCTCTAAAATATTTTTTTTTTTAGTTAGCACAGATCGGCACAGTGATACTCCAGAGAAGAAGCTTCTAGCGATAGATCTCTAAAATATAGTTTTATTTTAAATATAGGGTGACCAACTAAACAACAATTAAAAATTTTTATTTTTATTTATTAAGTAAAAATTAAATTATTCACAAGAATTTAAGTCCTATATTTCAGCATAAAATTTATAAATTGGAATAACAAACCATATAATGTCAATGAATTAAAAATTACAAATATTAACAATTTCAAAAGTTATTATGTTTCGAGTACAAAAACTAAATTTTTTGAATGTGTTTTGGTTTTCAATGTGCCTGTGGGAAAAATCGCCCAAAGAAAAATGGCCCAAAAAAAGAAATGAAAAATCGCCCAAAAAAATTCCATGTAAAATTGGGCCTAAATTCATATGAAAAGTGACCTAAAATTTTTGGGCTATTTTTCGTTATTGTTGGGTGATTTTTCGTTTTTTAAATTTGGTGATTTTTCATTATGAAAAATCACCCAAAAATGTTGTATGAAAAATGGCCCATTTTTTTGATTTTCTCCTCTATGGTATAACAAACACCGGCTTCGCTAAGTAAAGCTTCTAAAATCTGCCTTGTTTCCAAACGAAAGCCGACTATGCAGAGAAGCTTTAGTTAGCGAAGCCGGTGTTTGTTATACCATAGAGGAGAAAATCCTTGCGCCCGGCCAAAGGCCGGCTGTGCAGAGAAGCTTTAGTTAGCGCAGTGTCCATGGACACTATGACACTTTTTGGAGTGTCATAACGTCCATGGACACTATGACACTGGACGTTATAACATGCCACCGGGAAAAAATTCGTTTTTGCTTTTTGGGTCATTTTTCATTTTTTTTTTGGGCCCTTTTTCGTTTCTTTTGGGCAAAATTTCATATATCACTTTTTGGGTCATTTTTCATGTTCATGCAACAATAAAATTATAAAATATTTTTGAATTTATTTTGGGTTTCAATAAAACTTCTGGCGTTACGTTGCATTTTAGACAATTATGGCCAATTTTCAGGAGTGACATTAAAACCAATTTATATTTAAAATCGTTTTAAGTACAAAATTCTCTTTTCCACTACACACTTAAATGAAACTTAATTCACCGATGTGGTACATTTAAATTCAACTTAAGTTTCCATTGGATTATCTTAGCAAGGTGACCTCAATATCACTACAATACAACAACAACAGGCAAAGCTTGTTATTGCTTTGCCTGTTGTTGTTGTACCGTTTGTTGAGACCAACTTGTAAATAGCAACACGTTTTTTGTGATATATTTTTGTATTTAGTAGTGCTACCATACTTTTATCTTAATTACATAAGACTTTTTAAATAAAACTCAAAAAATCAATCTGTATTTAAATACGATTTAAGTTTATATGAAAATTAACATAATATAGATTTAATTACCATCCTGAAAATTGGGCATTAGGCCCTTACACTCAATTCTCTTCCACTTCTTAACCTATGCTTCCCAGCTAGCATCTTTTGAAAATGTTTATCATATTCTAGTCTTTTTTGACTCTTCAGCGCGATTAAAAAACCAGAATATGCGCTGATTTTCTGATCATAAATAATATTATTGTCGGGAGAAAAGTAAACCCTTCCCGCGACTCTTCTTAATGAGTCATATATGATTCGTTTTTTTTTAGTTTAAAGTAATCTTAAACTCTTTTCTAATAGTATTTATAATAAGTTTCTAAAAATTTTCTAGTAATTTATCTGTCTTATTTAACTTCATTGCTGGGTCTTTATCGATTCACTTATTAGTATAATTCTCATCACTTATGAATCATTTTTTATTATTTAGGAGTCTTTTTATATTCAAGAATCATTTCTACATCATTTGTGATCGTTTTTCGAATCATTTATGAAAAAATTAACCATCAGTTTTTTATTGTCCATCTACTCAAAATATAATCATAAATAACAAAAAAGAATTCACTTTTCAAACGTCTGCATTATCAGTTTGTGATCAAGCAGTTTACAACCTTCTAGATGCGCAAAATTTGATTTGAAATAACGTAATAAATACTAACAGTTAAAGCGGCTAGATGATCTTTTTGCGATTTCAATACGATTTGTTATTGCCTATCAAATAAAACACTTAAATTTTTAGATTTGTATGCTTTTTTTTAAAGATGTTTGTGAGAATAAAAATAATTTTGCTGTAAATTTTGGGTTTCTACATTACATGACGTTATTCCGCTAGTTTACAGTCTTCGAACATTATAAGAATATATAATAAATGAATAAACTGAGATAGAGAATAGTTTAGAGGCCCAAAAGTTGCGTATTACTTAGCATATAAATGAATGAAAGATTTGAGGGCTTAGAGAATAATGAAACCTATTGCTTATCTAAAGTTCTTCGAATATTTTAAAGATAATCGGCATCAATCATTTCGAAAAAACTTCTTATTGAGCTTCTATGATGGCCTTTGGAGCGTTTGTGAAAAAATTATAAGAAAATCCGAGGAGGATGAGCCTCTGCCCATCCTAAGCTCTGGTTTTGCTAAAGAAGAAGTCGAGATATACCTTAGATCTGCTAATATTTCTAGAGACGAAGATCCGCTTGGTGCAGAAATTAAGTTTTTAAATTACTTCTCGCTTCTATTTTCCACTGCAGGTCTGATTCGAACGGACTTGTGATCTCCGCAAAAGTTAAGAATACCTTGTATTTTTAACAAAAATCTTATTAATTTCTATTTAAAAAAATGATAATCTCTTACACCATAGTATACAACTAGTATGCCGACTCTTTGACAGGTACCTAGCTCAAATTTCAAGGTACATATGAGATGTTTGTATAAGTAAGATTAATTGTGTTTGTGCTTAAAACTATTTTCACCTCTAAGCATAGTGGCATAAAATCTTTAAAAATGATCTAAAATAAAATACTCTTAATTCGAAAATTTTCAATTTATTTAATGCTGTTTGCATTTACCTATAAACTTTTAGAAGCAATGTTTGTTTAATTTTAATTGTGCAATATCGGAAAATATTTAAATAGTTAAGGATTTCAAATATTTTTTTTCATACCACAAAATAACAATTAGGGGCTAATTGTGTAAAACGCAACGCAACGCCGAAAATTTCATTGAAAGCAAGAACAAATTCAAAAATATTTTATAATTTTGTTGTTGCTTTCTACAGAAATTCATATTGTTTTTAAAAATTTTCAACGCCACAAAATTTGAAGTGTTTGAAATTGAGGAGTTAACTAAAAAAATTGAGAACGCTCGAGTCGGCATACTAGTTGTATACTGCGCCTTACACTGATATTTTTTCTATAAAAACTTTATGTATTTTTTTTTTTTTTTTTTTTTTGTTAATATTACCAAAAAATCAAATTCTTTGTTTATTATATCATATTAATATCAATTTTAAATTGTAATACTCTCCTCGCGTATCGTTACCCTGCGGGGAATTTGTGTCAATTGCTCTTAAAGCACTTATCCCGTGACCAGTGAACAAAATTTTATAATTAAAAGAAACGAATTGTGATAGGTGAAAACAAGACATATCACTTAACTGGTGATAATGTGTTAAGAGTGTAGTTAGTCCAGGGGGGCAACTCTCTATTGCGATGCGAAGGAAAATGGTCGCATATCTAGCGATTTGTACTCTTTAATGCGTTTGCGCATTTGTCTTTCGCATCTTTTTAGGTTTTTCTTTTCGCAAACCATCGCTATTAATTTTATTTAAATTTTCCAATTTAAAATATTTTTACATATTTGGCATTTCGCAATAGGGAGTAGGCCCCCCGAGGAAAGGTAATTGGCACAAAACTATTCATGTGACTGGATTTTGTTCGGGTAGTGGCTGATTCTCTCTAGTTATATTACTTAATATGAAGGGGATCTATCATATTGGCTCACTTGGGACAATATCTGCGACAGGCATTATTTTAACCGAAATTGGAAGGTTATCTCAGTGACCTGTTACAAAGTTTTAAAAAGGTGCCAATTAACCTTTTCGTAGGACATTGCCATGTTAAAGTGTCTTGTCACGTGACAAGTTTAGTGTTAGTTCCCTTTCCCGTAGGGTGCATCCCTAGTTAATACTTAAGAAACATCATGTTGATTCTATACTTCACACTAACATCATGTCAGTGTTAATCAGTGATGTTATAGACTTTTTTGAAAAGTCCCTATGTAGCCCGAAAAAATTGCTATTTTTCCCTACGCGCTCAAAAAATGTTCCTACAACTTTTAAATAAAGCCTTTGGTGTTAAATTATATACATTTTATTTAAAGTTGTTATACATGCATACATACCATTAAATCAGTTCCTTTTATAAACTAAAAAATAAATAAACAAAAAATAAAAAAAAACCCAAAAAACAAGTGATATTAACTTTAAATCCCATTTAGTTTATTGGTTAATAAAAAGCCAAACCAAGAAAAATATGTATGTATTTTTAACCTTTGGATTTTATTTGGATACAAGAAATATTTATTGTTTTTCCGTATTAGTTTTGACTTGTGATTTCCTAACAATTGTGCAGGTGTAAGGATACCTTTTTTTTAATGATTTTCGGTGCACTGGAAAGTACATTCGTCTTGTATAAAAGAGCGGACAATGCTAATTGGAGATACAATTTTATGACTAAAGGTATATTCACACATAACAAATATTTGAAGCAAAAAATACAAAAAAAGCGTGACCAGTAAATTGATCAAACTTTAGCTTTATTTTTAACAATTTCTATTGATTTAAGTACACTATATTTGTAAGCAAATAATTGCTTGATGTAATTTAGAAACTGATACAAAAATCATTTCGCTATCTGTATTGGAGTGTGCAGTGATAACTCAAAGATATATAGCTAATTTCGACTAAAGGAGGAAAATTAAATTTTCATTAAAATTTTTCATTTTGGTGACTTTACTCCTAAATTTTTTGATACCCATCTTAAACAAGTTATCAATTTATTGCTGTGAAAATTTTAATTCTTGTAAAAGAGAGTTTCAAAAATTAACCTTAAAATCAAAGTAAAAATGGGGGCAAGCGACCACTTAAAGAAATTGAACAATTTGTAATGTAACCGTATCAACAATTTTATTAGTGTTTTGCAACAAATCGAAAAAGATTGCCAAGTATACACAATTTTGCAACATATTTGGAAAGTCGCTACATTTTAATGATTTAAAAATATTTGTCCTTTTCCCTACAGCCATTTTTTTTAGAAGAAATTTCTAATAGTGATTTTCCCTACGTATAACATCACTGGTGTTAATATTGTGATAATGTTGACCAGGGATGTTAAATGGGGTTTTAAATTTTGTGCCAACTTCCAAAAAAAATTTACTTTTCGGACCTTCACGGTACCATTTTTTTAAATTTATTAAAACAGCAAAAAAGTACATAAAAATTCAATTGAACACAAAAAAACAAAACTTAATATTAACATACATTTTATATATGAATAAAATAAGGTACATAAAAGTCTTATAAATATATGAGATCAAGATCAGGCACTTATTTGTTTAGTTAATAAACTATTTGGAACTTTTACATCTAAGCAGCATGAATTTGTCGATCTTAACCAATCCTTTGTTTTTATGAGACTTGATAACTACGAACAAATCGATTAATATTCTTCGGAACGAATTCTGAAAAAATCTTTCGTAATTAAAAAGTTATATGCATTTGAAATTGTTTGCCATTTTTTTACCTAAACCAGTATTTTTATTCTTTTTATACCTATACCACAATCGGGGAGAGCTAATTATGCGTTTAAACTGATGTTTGAAACACCATAAAATATTATTCGTAGACGCACCTCCAGAGCGACTCAGGCTCAATTTTCGAGTCGATCTTAAGATGTCCGTCCGCTGACTATCCATGTTAAACTTTTGCGCAAGTACAAAGTACAATGACGAAAACTACCATTAATATCATTAATATTTCAAACTTCAAGTCAAGATATCTCAGATAAAAAGATAAACATTTTTTTTAAAGGTAATTGCTAGAACTTTCGGACGACATATCAGTTTTTTAAATAAAGATTAATTCGCGCAGTTATAACGCCTCGAATATGGCGAAAAACAGGATTTTTCTTAAACTTTAAGCGAAGATATTGAGAAATTCTGAGTACAGATTCGGATTCAGCGCAACGCAGACACTTAGAAAAGTATACTCTGGTCCATGGGTTGGCCTGTATAATTAAATAAATAACAACGTTAACCTGAATTTAAACAATTAATTTAAAATATTAACTA
The DNA here is from genome assembly GCA_943735925.1 of Pollenia amentaria. Lineage (NCBI taxonomy): Eukaryota > Metazoa > Arthropoda > Insecta > Diptera > Polleniidae > Pollenia > Pollenia amentaria. Next base: position 101,933,257 of record OX031006.1, read on the forward strand.
GCTTTTCTTATTTTTTAAATAAAAAAATGTTATAAAATAAATTAAGCACTTTTTTTAGGCGACTTAGACCCAATACATATGAAGGCTTTTACGACATCGTTTTATCTTCATTCCCTTTTGCAGCAACTTCTAAGAATCCTTTAGGTTCATATGATGATTTTTGGTTGCTTGTCTTTTTTATGGAAATGAAAAGAATTTATTTCTGTGGACTTTTAACACAACATCTTTAGTCGAGATAAGAAAAATTCCAAGTTTTTTTTATCATAAAGGATACTTTTCAATACGCTTTGTTTTCACTTATCAGCGTCTTTATAGGAATTTTAGTTTTTGAAATATCACACAAACAGTAATCAACTTAATTGGAGTAGTTGTTGATTTGTTTTTGACAAAACAACTTTATTCTATAAATTTAAAAAAAAATTGTAAGCAAATTTTCAAAAGCCATCTTATTTCTAATTAGGCGTATTGGTTTTTGTATAATTTCCCTTAAAGAAAGCAACCTATGTCAATTTAAGTGATAATGTCAAATGTTAATACATAATTATATTATAAAATTAGATTCCTTTATCAAAATAAGTTAATTTTTCATATTAGTTTTCTATGGTTTTGCAAATCGACAAGTCATCTCATGTTAATATAAGTGCTTTTGTCTAAATTGAAAATAAAATTACTAGTTTTTGTTTCCACGTAAGAGCTTTTGTCGGGAGTGTATTTCAAAGAAAGTTAAACATAATTACTTCAACTATGGCAACAAATATATCTGGTATGAAAAAAGATTTTTGGCTTAAGTTAATATTGATGGCAACACACACGTTGTAAGGCAAAAGCTTGAAAACCAGCCAGATTAGGCACCAGTTCCAAATAAAACTTTAACATCACATGACGTAGGTATGACTGATGAAGCTTTATTCAAACTTCGCCGTAGCTGTTCAATCATTCCCTGGCTTAAATTTTAAACCAGGGATGTCAGCGTCATACACTCTTTTATTTTGCGAGCCTAAAATATAATTGTTTACTGCAAACAGCGTTGCCATAATTTTTTTGAATATAACTGCATCTTAGGAAAAAAAAAGGATTTTAACTTAAAAAAACTGCACATTAATATACCCAAAAAAAAATATGTTGTTTACTTAGTTTTTTTTTTAACATATGGTTAGAAACAAAATCAATATTATAATAATGGTTTTCATGATATAGCTTAAAATTGCTATTTGTACAAATGCGAAAACTCGTTTCATTAAGACCATATTAATTTGATTGTAATTTAAACAATTAATGTCAGTTTGTAAGAAACGTCAATATAAAAAATAAAAATATATAAATATTATAAAACAAGTTAGAGTGCTATATTCGGCTGTGCCGAATCTTTGATACCCTCCACCGACAGCAGTGGGCGCTATATGATAAATACATACATATATATTATAAACTACTCTTCACAAAAACGAGCGTTATCATTAAAATTAGTTGCGGTTTAGACCTGAATTAAATTATTGACCGACAATAAGAAAATTTTATGCGTTTTTTGTTAGAACTTTGAACTGGCTTGAGTAAAATATCATGATTCGTAACAGTTTTAGCCGAACTAAAATAATTTTTAGGAGCGTAATTTCTGAAGACTGATTTCTGGTATTACAAAAAATAAATTAGAATAAATTTCAATACAGCAGTGTAATTAGTTTTAGCGTTAACAGTAAATTTCACAAATTTGCATGATATTTTTTCTTGCCATATGAATTAAGGTAAAAAATTTCACCGCAATATCTATATATGTGATGGTTTTAGGCGAATTTAATTATTTTCCCAAAGTGGGCTTTATTTTGTTTTAAGCTGTTTTCCGAGAGTAGGGTTTATATGGGGCCTAGGGTCCCATATAAACAGTGTGATTTCTCGTCCTATAAAACTGTGACGTACCGCATTTCAATTTGATAGCATTATTTATTACGGTTTTCGGGGAGTAGGGCTTATATGGGGCCTAGTGTAAATTGTGGAACGATCTTCAAAAAATCTTACAGTGTTATTTCTGGTCCTATGAAACTGTGACGTACCAAATTTAAGTATGCTAGTGTTATTTATTGCGGTTTTAGGCGTACTAAACTGTTTTCCGCGAGAAGGGTTTATATGGGGCCTAGTGTAAATTATAGACCGATCTCCAAAAAATTTTACAGTTTGATTTCTGGTCCCATAAAACTGTGACGTACCAAATTTTGGTATTATAGCATTATTTATAACGGGTTTAGGCGTACTAAATTGTTTTCCGGGAGTAGGGTTTATATGGGTCCTAATGTAAATTATGGACCGTTCTTCAAAAAATTTTACAGTGTGATTTCTGGTCTTATAAAACTGTGACGTATCAAATGTTAATATGCTAGCGTTATTTATTGCGGGGTTAGGCGTACTAAACTGTTTTCCGGAAGTAGGGTTTATATGGAGCCTAGTATAAATTATGGACCGATCTTCAAAAAATTTTACAGTGTCATTTCTGGTTCTATAAAACTGTGACGTACCAAATTTAAGTATGCCAGCGTTATTTATTACGGTTTTAGGCGTACTAAACTGTTATCCGGGAGTAGGGTTTATATGGGGCCTATTGTAAATTGTGGATCGATCTTCAAAAAATTTTACGGTGTGATTTCTGGTCCTATAAAACTGTGACGTACCAAATTTTAATATGATAGCGTTATTTATTACGGTTTTAGGCGTACTAAACTGTTTTCCGGGAGTAGGGTTTATATGGGACCTAGTGTAAATTATGGACCGATCTTCAAAAAAATGAACAGTGTGATTTTCGGTATTATAAAACTATGACGTTCCAAATTTTAATTTGATAGCGTTATTTATTACGGTTTTAGGCGTATTAAACTGTTTTCCGGGAGTAGGGTTTATATGGGACCTAGTGTAAATTATGGACCGATCTTCAAAAAAATTTACAGTGTGATTTGCGGTTTTATAAAACTGTGACGTACCAAGTTTAAGTATGCTAGCGTAATTTATTGCGGTTTTAGGCGTACTAAACTGTTTTCCGGGAGAAGGGTTTATATGGCGCCCATGGTAAATTATGGACCGATCTTCACGAAATTTAATAGTATGATTTGCAGTCGTATAAAGCGAATTCGTGCAAAATTTTATGTTATTCCGTGCATTGTTCCACCATTTATGATAGTTTTTGTATCAAAATTATCAATTTTTTTTGGGTAGTGGTTCCACATTTTGATTCATAGTTCTGATCCTACTAAACCGATGTTGCTGGATTTCAATCCCAAGCTGCTTAGGATAACTACAAGCAATTTGAGACCAAGTTTGTTCTTTTCTTTTGCGTTTTTCGAAAGTGAGCGTGTTTTCAACAGACGGACAGAGGGACAGACGGACAGACAGACGGACATGGCTAAATCGACTTAGAATTACTCAAGAAGCCAGAATATATATACTTTATGGGGTCTTAGATGTATAATAAAAAAGTTTCACACGGAATGACAAACTTAGTATACCCTCATTCACCACAGTGGTGGTGGAGGGTATAAAAAAGTATAAAATAAAAGTTGAAATTTGTGGTTTAAATGTTAAATGCTTTAAAAACTGCATAAAGAACGCCAAAAGACTAATTTGCTCAAATACTTCGGGGAATTTATTTTTTGTGATTTATAAACACTTGAATTTTGCATTTAAAACGATGGTAAGCATTAAGAAAAATCTGTTTGTAGAATTTCACAATTGAACAGCGAAAGTTTAGGAGGCAAAATGTTTGGGCTGTTTTACGAAGTTTGTGTGAATGGACAGATTGCGATATTATGAAAACCCTTATTATTAAAGAATATCGTTAATGTGTAGGCCAGATAAAAGAGAGTGGAATTAAGAGTTCACAAGTACATGTGGTCTTCGGATTTTTTTTGGTTTCCTCGTTTGATACAAAGTTTATTTTAGTTCGGGAGTAGATTTTTCTATTTGTGAATTATACATACATGAAAAATTAAATTGCAGTAACAAAAATTTTACAATGTAAACCCAAAACAACAAAAATTACAAAATGTAAACAGGGACATAATCAAACTTTCAAAAGTAAAAGCAAAACAAACTCCACAAACGGGTTGGCAAACATATCAAAATTGTACGTTTGTACAATACTTTTTCGTTGATAAATGGGGTATTTGACAAACGATTGAAACATTTTTGTAAAGGGTGGTCCAACCAAAACGCACGATGTTAATTGTAAATAAAACAAAAAGTTTTCAGAGAACTATAATTGAAGTTCAATATCATTAATATACCGAATTATATCATCCTTTAGCTCATGAATTGTTCTTGGCTTATTGACGTACACTTTTTCTTTTAAATATCCCCAAAGCAAGAAGTCCAACGGTGTCAAATCACATGATCGTGGCGTCTAATTAACAACGCCCGATGATGTAGCTCGCCCATCAGCGTGCATAGGTGTTTTCACATTTCCTACAGAGCCGGTTTGCTGAAATTTCCGCACAATACGTCCGCTTGTGAACACATTTGTTCGATTATGCTGAACAAGAAAATCACAAAGTGCAATTTGATTTGAACGCCCATTTTCGCAAAAGGCTTCAACAATCTTAACGTCGAATTAATTTGGGCAAAAAACTTGATATTAAGGTGTGACCCACAATAAACATCGTGCATTATGGCTGGATGACCCTTTAGAAAAATCGAAACGTAGTTAAGTTTAAATTTAGCAGAGTAAAGAAGAAAAAAACGAAACATAATAAATTGAAGAAGATACAATTTTTTTATTGGAATCTATCGAAAAATTATTAATTAGGTTTGGGTCGTTTATTTGTTAACGGAAAGTGCGTGTTTCCCAAGCCGTTTGTGTGGTTTGTTTGGCTCTCGCCACTGTTACACGAGTATGTGTTAAGCAAATACGGTAAGATTATTGCTTTAGAAATAAAAAATAATATAACAAAGTTGAAAGTAAAAAACATTTTATGTAAAAACTGCAAAATCTGCACAATTTACAAAAAAACTTATTTTTTAAACAAAAAACTTCGAAACTGCAAAATGCAGATAAATCTGCACATTTGGCAACGCTGACTGCAAAACACTCTCATTCAGCGGGAAATATCGCACGATCGCACGGCCTGTTTTGAGGCCTCTAAACAGAAATAATATATTTATTATTTATTATCTTTGTTTCTGTTTTTAACATTGTACAATGATTTTAAAAAAACAAATTGCTTGTGGTTTTTGTACGAGGTGTAGTGTACTTGTTGCAGTATCAAGAATAACTGTGATGAATTCGCCTTGATGTTGTGTTTATAGAGCTTCTGTAAACTTCAAATTTGAATTTTATTAATTAGTCTTGTAGACAGCGATAACGAGCATACAAGCGCATGAGTTTATTAAAAATTTAATCATCCAGATAGGGAAAATATTATTGAGTTCTGGAAAAATTTAGAAGGGGCACTATATCCTGTATTAAAAAAAAATTCCTTCAAATGTTTGTCGCTTTTTTTCCTCAACATATCTTTGCGAACAAATATTTTCCGATTTGAAATACATTTGCTCAAAACAACGCAATAAATTAACGTCCGCAAACCTAAAAAATGTTTTGTTGTTTCGAAACTGCAATTTAAATTTAGAAGATATTATTGGTAAATAAAAGTATATTTTTATAGGCTAGTAAAATCTTCTCTTTTTATAATGGTGGTTAATAATTATAGAATATTTTTAAACTTAATGGGGTTATTATTTGCATTAGTATGTGCAAATGAATTTTCATTGTTGGCATTCGCAAAGGTATGTTGAGCACAAAATTAAAAATATTGGAAAGAATTGTATAAGCTTGTAAAAAGACTTCAAATATGTATTGTCAAGTGCTCAATTTTTCCAAAAAATAAGCAAAGTTTCTGCGAAATACAGGTTCCAAATTAAATTTATTTAAATAATAACTAATTGTGTCTGTCCAAACTCAACATTTTTCGATAATTGTATTATTATTAATTGCTCTAAAGTCTTCATAGCAAAATATGTATGTTAATTAGGCCTCGTAATAGGTCTCGCAACCGCAGATTCCTCCCGCTGGTAATGTAAAAGACAAGAGTATTCGCACCAACACAATCATAATTGACACCTCTGATTTAAACAAGACATGAACATAACGCCGGCAGAGCAATGGTATTAATTTGTTCATGTTCATCTATGTGGCGAATACGGGTTGATGTTCTGATTTATTAAAGTCTTCGCTTTGTTTTTTTTTTTTTTTGGTTCTAGACAGAAAATTGATTTGTAAGGCGAACATCATGGCGAACATGGTTGCTTACCTGATGTTTACATTTGCCCGTGCTAGCAAGACAGTAAGAAAATACATATTAGTTGCCAAAAACACTACTTGCTGTCTTCGTGACGTAGGCGTCCAAACAGCAGTTAAGACAGTTCACTTTTAAAAAAACGTCTAACGTGAATGTCGCAGTGCAAGTTCTAGCTATACGTGTTTTATATGAACTTAACAAATTAAAAATAGCATTTAACAACTATCTTTTGTGAACATAGCTAAAGCTTAAGTAAAACATACAAAACCACAGCATGATTTATTAATTTTCTTTAATTGTTGATTTTTTTTTTACTTTTGCGAACAAAGCTTCAAATTACTGTCCATTTTACTGTCTGCAAAATTTGCAAGACAGTAGATAACACATTTGGAAAAGTGTACGGTAGAAGCTCCCAGAAAAAAGCTGAGTGAGTGAAAATTCTGTAAAGTGATTAAATAAATAAATAGTCAAAGGAAGAATAAAAAGCGAGAGAGTTTGAATTTTATTAACAAATTTTATTAAGCAATTCAAACATTTTTTAAAAATAGGAAAACAATTTAACAGAAAAATAATTAATAAAAAAAAGTTGATTGCAAATAAAACGTAATGCAAATCATATGCCCATTTATTTATATGTATGTGTTACACACAGGGCTGTGGTGTCGGATTCGGAGTTGAAGAGTCGGAGTTGATATTTTGTACCGGAGTCGGAGGCGTAGTACCCACAAAAACTCGCGATCCAAAATTTTTCGAAATACAAAATTTAAAAAAATTTTCTAATATTTTATAAAATAAAAATTCTTCGAAGTTGGCGATGCAATATTTTAAGTGTCGATTTGAAATTTTTACAGAATCATTTTCTTGCTATATTTAAACATTTAAAAAGGTATTGCCTTAAAAACAAGTTAGAGTACTTCGGCTGTGCCGAATCTGTGGTACCCTCAACCGACAGTTAGAATTTATGAGAGCTATAAATTATTAATTAATCTTCAGACAGTATTATGCTTTTATTACTAGCAATTTGAACTAACTTGAATGAAATATCATGATTCGTTACAGTTTACGTCAAACCAAAATGATTTTCAGGGGTAGGATTTATATTGGACCCGTGGTAAACTATAGACTAGTCATCACGAAATCCTGTAGAGTGATTTCTGTTATTAAAAATCTAAATGGAACAAATTTCAATACAGTAGTGAAATTTGTTTTAACGCTTAAAGTGCTTATCAGAAGGGTGCTTAATATGGGATCTTGGGCAAATATGGACCGATGATTAGAAAATTGCATGATATTATTTCTTGCCATATGAAATTGGACCAAATTTTACCCCAATATCTATATCTGCTACGGTTTTATGCGTATTTAAATAATTTCCCAGAGCGAACAAAATATTGGACATTATATGCATTATTTACCATATAATGTCCAATATTTTGTTCGCTCTGGGAAATTATTTAAATAAAAGCCCGAGCTTCACAAAATTTTATAATGTGATTTTAAGTCGTATAAACCTTTGACATAACAAATTGTATTGCAATAACATTATTTATTTCGTTTTTAACGTTTTTTATGCGGCCCAGGGTAAATTATAGACCGATCTTCACGAAATTTCAAAGTATGAGATCTAGCCTTATAAAACTGTCACGTACCAAAGTTTGTTATGATAGCATTATTTGTGACGGTTTAAGACGTACTAAGCTGTTTTCCGAGTGTAGGGTTTATATGGGCCCTAGGGTAAATTATGGGCCAATCTTTACGAAATTTGACATTGTGATTTTTAGTCCTATAAAACTATGACGTAGCACATTTTAATATGATAGCAATATTTGTTACGGCTTAAGACGTACAGTATAATTTCTAGTCATATAGAAGGAGTTTGTGCAAAATCTTATGTCATGCCGCGCATTATGCCACCCTTTATGTTAGTTTTTGTAACAAAATTGTAAATGTTTTAGGGCGGTGGTTCTACAGTTTGATTCATAACTCTGATCCTACTGATCGGATTTTTCTTGATTTCAATCTCAAACTGCTTAGGATAACTAGAAGCAATTTGACACCAACATTGTTCTTATCTTTTGAGTATTTCGAAAGTAAGCGTGTTTGCAACAAACGGATAGACGGACGGACATGGCTAAATCGACTTAGGATTACTCAAGAAGCCAGAATATATAAACTTTATGGGGTCTTAGATGCATAATAAAAAAGTTTCACATGGAATGACAAACTTAATATACCCTCATTCACCACAAGTAGTGGAGGGTATAAAAACAGTTTAAAGTTAAATAAGGACCAGTCTCATATACATTTAGCATCAAGGTTAGAAGGAGTTGGAGTCGGAGTCGCCTTAAAAAATTTCAGCGTTAAGAGCCGGAGCTAGTACTATTTTTTTTTCGACTGTGGTTACACACAAAAAATTTCATACAGCTGTTTTTGTTATGAAAACAAAATATCACTAATGTCAAAAAGTACAATGTAAACTTTTTAGATTTTGGGAAATATATCAAATTTATTCCACTTGATATCGTTGTAATATAAACGGGTTATAACAAACATCATTGAAAATAATCCAAAAATCTTAATCTTAATCGAAACAATTTTATTATTCTGTTGTGATATTGTGCTCTGCTCTTTTAAGCGTTAATACTCTTACTTCTTATTTAATGTGTTATTTCTCTTATTCAAAAAATAATTATATAAAATTAAATTGTTTGCTCAAAAAATTTAAGAAGATTAATGTATCCACAGTTAAATATCGCCGAGACCGATATATCGGCAAACCAGAACTATCGCTTATATATCTGTATTACCCGCTTTCAATACCAGCTGAGATTATTTAGGAAAAGGTATTTACGTTCAATATTGGCGTTCTAGCTCGTTACTGGATTATATTTGAACGGATATATAAATATTTTTTTAGTTTTTAAAATTTTAATAGATTTTTAAAGAAAAATAATGATTTAAAGATATACCGATTGATAAAAGTGAAGTTGTTTAGATGGCAAGAATTTTAAAATGTATTTATTATGTACGTCTTACAGGTGTTGAATAGCCATATGGGTGTAAAATCTAATAAATATATTCATAGGTGTATTGTTGGAATATCTACTGGTATTTTATTTCACTAATTCTGCCACGGATTAGGTATTCAATGTAGTTAAATTTCCAAAAAAATATTCACAATATTAAATTATTTAATACAAAATGAGAAAGGAAAATGTCTGGTTAAGTAGTATACCCGAGAATAAAGTGTTTATCAATGTGTCTGCGTATTTGTTAAATATTGGGTTTTGTTACACACATGTTCACTCTGGTTCATCCGGTGCTTACATGCATACTAACATATACATATACCTCACACATTCGTCTGTGTATTTGAGTACAAATTTGTACCTATACAGATTTTGAACAAAAGCGGAAAATGAAGTAAAATAGCTGTGCTTTTTTTAAGACACTACATAACCTTGTTTGACTGTGTTTGTACTTTTTTATTACATAAACACGCATACTTAAAGTAAACCTAAATATATTTTCTTTATCGATTTTCAGTCAGGATGAAATAAAAAAAAAAAACTTAAAAAATATAAAATCAACAGCAACAAGAATGAACACTTTAAAATTTAACGTTAAATGTTATAAAGTTTTGGTTATTGTTGGTTCTGCTGATGCTGTTCGTTCTGACTTAAGTACATATTATACCAACTGCTCCAAATGTTTTCTGGAACAAACACCAAAGCAATAAAAAATAAACAATAACAACAAAATCTTACATAAATCCATTATGTTTGTTTAAATTTAAACTAACCATATGTTTAAGTATATAAACAACTCCGTAAAATTTATGTACACGTATGTATACATACTATACGTATTAGCAATGAAAATATTAAAAATAAACTTTTATTTGAAATTGTTGGGACAACATAAATTCTATAACCTCTTTTAATACGCACAAAAACGACCATGTATGAAGTGTTCAACTGAAAGAATTTTTGTTCGTTGCATAACTTTTAAGCCTGATGATTTTAACACTCGAACAAAACCAAAAAAAAAAGTATTTAAACCTTAAGTTATTAATTTTTATCAATTTAATTAAGAGTTAGCGTGATTTTGATGTAAAAGATTGGACCTTTTTATTTCCCGGGACTCCGGCTTACAAATAAAAATCTGGAGTTGTTTAGACAAAGAAATGTAATAGTTTTAAAAGTTTAAGGATTCTAGAAATAATTCTTATATCCATTACCAAAAATACATAAATTATGAATAATTTTAATATAAGAAAAATAGGGGTATGACTAGAGTATCACCTCAATTAATCGTTGTTCGATTTCTCGAAGAAAATTTTCGCCATTATTTGGTCGAATTATTAGATATCTAACTAATAAAATACATAACAAATAAAGAACATGTTGTTTTATTCTGTATCCTTTCTGAACATATTTTAGTCCCTTTTTAGATGTGGGTGTGTGTGAGACAAATCACGTAATAAACGATTAACTACTACTTCCATACGCATGAATTTGAGTTCTATAATATCGCTTTTTATATTGAGTTTGACGTTTATTGTAAAAAATTCAACAGAATTTATAAATACGCGCTGTCATATTATGGGTTATCTGTTTTTACCCGACTTTCAATTTTTTTTTACCTCTTACCATCCAAACGGCTAGATGAATTTTGGCATTTTAGGTATTTTATAGATTCGTCTTAATAACCGAAGTGACATTAGATAGGTAATTGAAAACCAAATGACGAATTGTTAGCGCAAGATAGTACTACGTTAAAGAGACAAATTACCCAAGCCTATAGAGTAGAACTATAAAATGAAGAAAAATAATGTTATCAGCCATGTTCGGTAAATCGAATGCATATGAGTAAACTTGAAATCGAACAAATTTTGAAAGCGATCCAGTTTAAAAAGTTTCATCACACTTTGATTTCTTATCTTAACCATAACTTCTCTTATAATCAGGAAAAATACGGTGATTTGAAAAACGTCTCAATTGATTTCAATTTTATTTGATTTTTAGGAATAATATATTAGTTAAATTGAATTATGAATAATAAATTGTTTTAAATAGGCTGGGCCTTCTTATAAAAATACCGCGACAAGAACATCTAAAATAAATATTTAAAACTTAATTTATAAAAATGTGAGATGAAAACCTTTGTTGAATTTCCGTCTTAAGTAAAGCAGGCGGGATATAATTGCACTGAATTTAAATTAATGGACCCCGACTGCTGCTGGCCCTAATGCATGTATTAAACTTTTGCTTTCAGACCATTTTATAGTCCGTTCAACCGAAGTAGTGTTTACTTAAAACTGAATGTTTTGCAGCAGGGTTCTTGATTTTTTAGTTATTTATTTTATTTAAAAGTTTTAAAACTGTATACGTGGTATAAATGAATTGTTATTTTATTGCTTAAATACATTTTTATTTTATTGTCTTTTCTGTTTATTATATGGGGTCTTCACCTGAGATAATATCTGATATAATATGTGAGAGCACGTCGGCAGAATGAGAGAGCACATTTCTTCATGTTAATCTTAATCTTAAAGAAGGGGAACATGTATCTTATAAGATTTTACAACTTACTGATTTTCGTACAGTAAACTTGTGTCGTTTTTTATTCTTTTTTTAGTTTTTTCTTTGTTTTTAGTATTAAATATGGTTTTTAAGCACTTTTCACAAGATTTCCACTATTTTCACTTTAAAAATTAAACATTTTAATGATAGCGTCTTATTATTAATTTATATGTATGTATGTATTTATTTATTTATTTGTATGTATGTATTTTTGACAGCTCATTTTATTTTTTTTTTTTTTTTTTTTTTTTCTCATTATTTATTTATTGAATCTTCATATATTAAATATGAAATAACAATAATTAATCAAATCTTATACTAATACTTTATTTTTGTCCTGCCAATGCTAGACGAAAATTTTTCTCCTCACGGTTTCTGTTCACATATGTAGATGTTCAGCGGTTTTCCCTTCGGATGAGTCCTGCGGTATCTCTTCTCCTTAATCTAGAGTGTCCACTGTCATTTAAAATATTTCGAGCAAGTGGATTTGGGTGCGACTCAAGCCTTTTTAAATATTTTGCTGCGTACTTCGTAATAATAGTTTTTACTAATGGCACATTGAGATCCTTGTGAATATTAGAGTTTTTAACATACCAGGGAGCGGCTGTGATTATTCGAAGAAGTTTATTTTGGCGCCTTTGAATTTTTTCGATATTTGAGGGCGAGGCAGTGCCCCATAGCTGAATACCGTAGCACCAGATTGGCTTCAATATAGAGTTATAAAGTAGAAGTTTGCAGTCGAGGCTAAGAACAGAATTTCTTCCAATAAGCCAATATATTTGAATTGCTTTTAGTTTCATTTGTGTTAGTTTTGCTTCTATATGGCATTTCCATGTCAAACGCCGATCTAGATGAATACCGAGATATTTTACATGCGATTGCTGGGGCACTAATTGATTATTGATTTTAATAAAGGGACATGACTCCCGACGCAAGGTGAATGTTATATGTACGCATTTTTGCTCATTGACCTTTATCCTCCATTGTTTTAACCACTTTTCCAGTTCAAATATATGATCCTGCAAGTAACGGGATGCTTCATGACAGTTTTCGTGTACGCTTAGAAAAGCTGTATCATCAGCAAATGTTGAAGTTAGGGTGTGGTTATTTGTTGGCATGTCTGAGGTATATATTAAGTATAACAGTGGGCCCATGATGCTTCCCTGAGGGACTCCAGCGTCAATTGGCTGAGGAGAACTTATAAAATCACCTTCTTTAATTATAAACCTTCGACCGATTAAGTAGTTTTCTAACAGCTTGTGTGTGTTTACTGGTAAGTTTAACTTCAATTTATGTAATAACCCTTCATGCCAGACTTTATCAAAAGCTTGAGAAACATCGATAAAGAGGGCGGAACAATATTTTTTTTCTTCAAAGGCTTTTCTTATGGCGTTTACTATACGATGGGTTTGTTCAATTGTGCTATGTTCTCTTCTAAAGCCGAATTGATGGTTAGGAATACATCTATTTACATTTAAAATTGGGGCTAATTTTGACACTAACATCTTCTCAAACAGCTTTGATATATTAGACAATAAGCTTATAGGTCTATATGACTCAACTTTTGTAGGATCCTTTCCTGGCTTTGGTATCATTGTAACTAAGGATACTTTCCATTCTTGTGGGTAGTATTCAAGGCGTATAATAGCATTAAAAATTAAAAGAATAATTTTCTTTGCTATGCTGGGTAGCTCTAAAAGCATTTTGTTGCTGATCTTATCAAAACCAGGGGCTTTCTTGGGGTTTAAATTATGAATAGCCTTTTCGATTTCTTTTATCTCAAATCTAAGGGGAACAGCAGCTCTAACAGCAACTGGTGGCAACTCGACTACAATATCGGGAGATGTATGCGGGGTAAATACGTTTTTCAAATGATTAACAAAAAGATTTCCTTTTTCTTCATCATTTCGTGCCCAACTTCCATTTAAGTTTCTTAATGGTGGTTTAGTGATAACTGGTCTATTAAGATTTCTAGCTGCACGCCATAATGAGTAGTCTGATTGAGAAGTTGCATCAAGTTCCTTAAGATATTTTTCCAGGGAAGCCGTTTTCTGAGACTGCAGTAACTTTCTTAGCCTTTTTGTGCACTCTTTTAGTAAATTCTTAAGTTGAGGGGATCTATGCAATTGCCATTCTCTTCGAGCTCTCCTTTTTTCAGTCAAGAGACGCTCAACATCTGCAGAATATATTTTACTATTTTTGGTTTTTTTGAGGGTTATACTAGAATGTTGAACAGCTAGTTTCAGATAACTGTCAAAATTTACAATAGAAATATCCACATTCTCCGGTGTACTAAGCGGAATATTTTCAGTGCAGTGGGTACTGAGATATTTTTTATATTTTAACCAATTTATTTGAGTGGCTGACGTCACTAAGTTATCAGACGGAGATACAATTCTATTAGGATTTGTTATTGTAAGAATTGTAGGTGTGTGATCAGAAGATAGTTCTAAGGAAGCTTCAACATAAATCGTTTCTACGGGGATGTTTTTAACCACTCCAAAATCGATAACATCTGGAACTTTTTGCTGATCAGAAGGCCAATATGTTGGTTGTCCGCTTGCGACCACATTTAGATCCATTTTACAAATTGTGTTAAACAAAACACGACCCTTAGGTGTAATAAGTCGTGAACCCCAGAAAGTGTGTTTAGCGTTATAATCGCCAGCAGCCAGGAAGCAAGGTCCTAATGATTTGAAATATTTATTATATTGGCTTTCTGATATAGAAAATCTAGGTGGGGAGTATAATGATGAAATTACTATGTTTCGATTTAATTCCTCAACGCAAATGTTCGTTGCTTGGAGATAGTCTTCACGATGATCACTCATTAAGTAGTGTTTTACTCGGTTCTTTATCAAAATGGCAGAACCGCCACAAGCTCTGTCTCGAGGGTCCTTGGTATCATATAATATATAACCATTGATTTTAAACGTATTTCTTGAGGTCAGATGAGTTTCAGAAACCATCATAACATCAATTTGTTTATTTTTAAGGAAGTATTCTAGTTCATTTTTATGATGGCGGATGCCGTTTGCGTTCCAAAAGCAAATTTTTAAACAGTTCATGGCTTGTTTAGTACAGCTTGCAATAACATCGATTGCATTCTTAACATTTCTTGCATCATGTTACCCATTGTGTTAGTAAAATTGTTAACTGTTTGCACTAATGTTTCCATAGTTTTTTCTAGCCGAGTTAAATTAGAAATGGGAATTTCGTCGTTATTTGGTACATCACCTTGCAGTTGCATAGGATTAGATTTTAATACATTAGCGTACGAGGTTCTGTTATTATTTGGCTGAGGCATCTGGACGCCGTACGTGTTTCCTTGATTAGTTGCCTGCGTTTGAGGGGGATTAAGTTTCTGTCCAACAGAACGCTTGACAATCGAATATACCGGGCATCCTCTATAGTTGGCAGTGTGGTTACCACCACAGTTGCTACATTTTTTTACGTTAGGGTCATTTTTGGACTTATCGCACCGGACGGTACCATGTAATTCTCCACATACGACGCAAACAGGGGGTAAATGGCAGTATGCCCTAGTATGACCAAATTCTTGGCAGTTTAAACACTGAACGGGCCCATTTCTTTTGTGCGGCTCCTCTATCGTGATTTTTCTGTACAGAATGTATTTTAAACTGTAAATGGGATGCGTTTCATTTTTTTTTAGCTTAACATCGCCGGGCTCTAACTCCACTCGAAATAGTGGTTGGGGATTTTTTTCCCTATTTTTAATATTTGTAACATTTTTTATTTTGAAGCCCTTTTCTTCTAAAAATGTTTTTATTTCGTCTGGGTCCACGCATGAGTCAATGCCCTTTATCACAACCTGAAGACCTTTGCTGCTTTTCAGTTGGTATGTATAGAAGCTTTTTTTAAGTGCTTCAAACTTATTAATTATTTTGCGAAAATCATTCTCGGGATTAACCTGTATTTTTGTTTCGTTTATATTACCACGCTTGATTGCAGCTACGTAAAACGAATTTTCACCTATCACCGAGATTAAACTTTTTATAAGCTCACTTGAGTTTTGCTCTCTAAGATATATCGGGGGTGGCTTTGACGTTTTTATGACGTTAGGTGCTTCAGAAGATTCATCCTCCAGAATTGCAAAACGATTTTGCGAGTTTATTCTATCAAAAGATGGAACTTTCGAGGCAGAGGCTACAGCTGAAGAGGCAGGGCTGCGACCACGTTTAAGCACTGTTACATACCTGTCCATACCAACTTGCACTTGTGGTTTTTGACAAATTTTTTCTTGTTTGTTTTCCATTACGTCTTTGTTCGAGTTTATGTTGTCAATGGTAACGCTTGTATTGTTTTCTGTTGTTGTATTTATTTCCACATTGCTTACACTAGCATGAGTATCATTTATTTTTGTTGTTGTTTCATTGTTATTACTCATATAGAGTTGTTTTTGTTTTTTTCACCGTTTTTTTATTTTTAATTTTTGTTAACTGTGCTCTTTTTATTATGTATAATGTTGTTACACCGAGATAATAAAAGAAAAAAGAATAAATATTTTTTTTTGCACAGATTATTTGCAAGTATGTATGTGCGTACATACATACATATGTAGGTATATTTTTTTACTTGTATTTTTTTTTTCTTAATTTTTTTTTTTTTTTTTATTTTTTTATTGTTCACTTTTATATTTAGCGTCCAAATTCGCTTGTTAAATTAACTAATTTATGTTAAAAAAAAGAACCGTATGCGGAGTTAAAAGAAACACGTCTTTTCTCATCGAGCACGACCGACTGATTTCATCTTATAAGATAGTTTTTATAAGATTTCTCATAACTGTAGTTAATACTAACACTATTTGAGAGTCCACACGTAAGATAATACGCTCTGCGATTGCATTTGACGTTTGCTGATATAAAAATCTTATATCTTATCTCAGGTGGATCCCCTGTATAACAAATCATGATAAAAGCATATATAGGCTTAATTGAGGAAAACAAATTATTTATATTAGATTTTTGAAGTTTCGGATTTTGAAACAAAAATTATAATAGCTTTACTTAATATTTATATATAATCATATCTAAAATAAAAAACATTGAATTTAATTTTCATTAAATTATTTTTATAAAGGCAGGAATTTTACAACATGAAATCAATTAAAATTTTTTTTATTGATAATTTTTCATTCTTGACTGCGCTGAGATTTGAACCCAGGCGTTCACATACAGGTTGCCCAGACTAGTTTCGATTGTAACCACAAAATCTCTTCAGTGGGGTTTGGCGTCTTACTCACTCGGATATTGCAGCCGGATGACGTCAATAGTCAAACATCAATCTTTAAACCAAATGGTATTTTACCTTGGTAGATCGAAATTTGCTTTTTGAATGAATGATTATCTATTTTAATTTATTTTGTCTTCATAAAAATAATTTAATGAAAATTAAATTCAATGAACTTAAGCCTAATTAAAAAAAAATATCTAAATTTGGATTAAAAACCATTAACAGTTCAAAAAAATAACCACAATACTAATTATTAAAATAAAAAACATTAAAAGAAAAATATATAACAAACTTATAAATAAGTATCATTGCTACTTGATTCTTCCCAAGACCAATTTTATGGTCGGCTTCCAATGCTTCTTCAGATAAACACCCTAAAATTATATGAAGCTAATTAGGTTTTTATTTTATATTCTTTATAATTAAAATAAAATATGTAAATACCTATTGGTAAATTGAAAAACTCGATAACGTCAAGTCCATGAACTAAAGCCTTAACTTTTATAGGCATGTAATACCACCCATATGGCCATTTTCTCAATGTATCGACAAACTTCCTGTTACTTAATGTCGACTTAAATTTATTAGACCGATAAACTGATCGTTAACGATTTTGGTTTTCTCAATATTCCGACAAAAAACATTGGTTTCAGTTGGCAACACCTCTTAAAATACATGTAAATAGTTGGGAGTCAGCTGATTGAATTTATCTGTACGGCAAATAAATAATTGGCAGATGAGTGCCGGTTAGCTTTGCTACAGAATGGAAGCAATTGAGACATTGAGAAAATCAAATTTCTTTAATGTACAGTTTTTCGTTGGGAAAAAAGATAATCAGCTAATGAGAAAACTGCCAATAGTGTATTAAATACATATTTCTGGTGATTATTAGTAGCTCCTTGAAGGTTTGCACATTAATTGGGAATCCACTAGATAACACTCTTAATATAATGGAAAAATTATCAATAAGTCGCTTATCAATTTATGTTAGTTCGGCCGCTACTTTACTATTCGAAAAAAATCGGCGAGACGTTTTTTCGTCGTTAGTATAGCCAAATCCAGATTTAACTTCGTCTATTATTAACCCTGTTCGTTTTTAAATTAATTTTGAATTCTTTTTTTGTTTTCCAAAAACTGTTGGCTGTTTTCTTTATCTACCGCCAAATTTTAATGGGCACTCGGTAATCAATATAAAGCAAGCATTCGAAAAATCATATCCAACATTGAATCGAGGGAAGTCTATATTTGTAACTTTCCACGTTTGGAGTTTTTGAAAAGTTTATGTTGTTCATCTCCGTCAGACTTGCATTGCAAAACACCAATTTGATGAGATTGTATCGCTTTAAATATTGACAACTGAACAATCAATCATTGTAAAATGCATATTGTAAGAATTTTCTACAACTGCACCTTTCATTTTAATGACATCACATTCTTTTTTTTAATTTTCTCATCGATTTCGCCGAAAACTTCCTTAACTAGATCTAGCTTCTCCTTTTGTAAAACAAATTTAATAGGCCTATAATGCAACGTTGAATACACTCAAAAAAAATCAATCCATCCGTACTCAAATCAATCCGAAGAGGTACTAATAGTACGCTGAGTACGGATTTTCTTGAACCAAGTACAGAAAGATTGATTCAAGTGCGGAATATTCAATCGCGAAATACTCAACTTATCCATATTCAATTCCGAATTCGTACTTTTAATAATCCGAAAATAAGATTGGTTTAATTAAGTAAAACTGAGATTGAATCAATCTCAAAATGCGCTTGATTCAAGAATTATAAAGTTGATTTAATCCCGAATTCTAACTTAAAATAGTACGAAAATTAGATTGATTTAAGTAAAACCGAGATTGAATCAAGCTCAAAATTTGCTTGATTAATGCTGGAACACAACTGGGACGAACGACGAATTTTTCAGTAAAAATTCGCTGAGTAAATTCGTCGTATGAAGCACATTAATGACGAATAACAAGCAGCTTTTATAATTGAGAAAGTTGATTGCTGTTTGTGCAAAGAGAGAGAAATAATGTGACAATATTAAAAAAAATAATGCTTAAAAATTAAAACATAATCAAAAACACAACTAAAAACTATTTTTAATAAAAACTATTTTTAATAATAAAAAAACAAAAACTGAAGTAAAAAGTAACTTTATTAACTATAATACTTCTATACTAAAACCAAACATGGTCACCTGGTACTGATTTGTTCGTCGTTCGCAGGCGTATGAAATAGAAATAAATCTATTGCAATGACGCCGCTTATGACGAATTTCGCCGGACGCTATTATTGTGTGTACTTTCATATACACCAATATGTTTTATTTTTGGCGACGAATATTCGCGGCCAAAAATTCGTCGTTCGTCCCAGTTGCGTTCCTAGCATAAAGTGTTATAAAGTTGATTTAATCCCAAATTCGTACTTGAAATAAACCAAAAAGGAAATTAGAAAAAGAATATTATTATAATTTCACACCTTCCATAGTTCCAATTATAAAACACCAGCATCATGCCCGATATGGTTTTTACTTTAAAAACTTAATACACATATTCAAATAAAAATATAAACTAAATGAGAACTGCTGCTTTCAATTTTACATTTTAAAGTTTAAAAAGTAAAATTTATTAAAATTTAAACATGAAAATAATGTGTTTTCTTCGGTGGCATGTCATAACGTCCAGTGTCATAGTGTCCATGGACGTTATGACACTTTTGAAAGCGTCACAATGTCCATGGACACTATGACACTTTCAAAAGTGTCATAACATCCATCAAATAAATGTCGTAAATTTCTTGCAAGCAAGAATGTAAACAAATTTAGGATCATAGCCGGCCTTCGGCCGGGCGCAAGACCGGTGTTTGTTATACCATAGAGGAGAAAATCCCGAAATCGTACTTGAAATAAACCAAAAAGGAAATTAGAAAAAGAATATTATTATAATTTCACACCTTCCATAGTTCCAATTATAAAACACCAGCATCATGCCCGATATGGTTTTTACTTTAAAAACTTAATACACATATTCAAATAAAAATATAAACTAAATGAGAACTGCTGCTTTCAATTTTACATTTTAAAGTTTAAAAAGTAAAATTTATTAAAATTTAAACATGAAAATAATGTGTTTTCTTCGGTGGCATGTCATAACGTCCAGTGTCATAGTGTCCATGGACGTTATGACACTATTGAAAGTGTCACAATGTCCATGGACACTATGACACTTTCAAAAGTGTCATAACGTCCATCAAATAAATGTCGTAAATTTCTTGCAAGCAAGAATGTAAAAAAATTTAGGATCATAGCCGGCCTTCGGCCGGGCGCAAGACCGGTGTTTGTTATACCATAGAGGAGAAAATCCTTGCGCCCGGCCGAAGGCCGGCTGTGCAGAGATACTTTAGTTAGCGAAGCCGGTATGTGTTATACCATAGAGGAGAAAATCCTTGCGCCCAAAATTGTTTTCGTTATATATTTAATATATACACCCAGAGAAGAAGCAGCAAAACCATTTTTAAAATTTTTTTTACCATATTATGTTTCATTTAACCAAATCATTGTCACCGACAACCATATTATGGTTAAATTAGTTTCTTTAAAAATTGTTTTGTTGGTTGGGACCATAATGAAACATGTTTTTCTCTGCGTGTATGCAGATCATTTTTTTGTATTTTACTTCTTTAGTAATTATGGACCTAATGACACTTTTGAAAGTGTCATAATGTTCATTTGCAAAGTGTCACAGTGTCCATGGACGTTATGACACTTTCAAAAGTGTCGCAGTGTCCATGACACTTTTTGGAGTGTCATAACGTCCATGGACACTATGACACTAGACGTTATGACATGCCACCGTTTTCTTCTTGTTCTGTTGTTTTTGTTGTTTCTACACACAACAAGCAAATCGTTTTTTAGCTACTTGTGTGGTGTTGTTGTAGTGACTACAACAAATTTTTGATAAGTTATACTAGTTAAAACGCTCATTTTGTAATTAAGCTCTCAGACGAAAAGTTCAATCTTTTTTGTACTTGGTTTTTGATTACGGCTCGTGCTTAAAGTAAGTACAAAAACCTTAATTTATCCCGAGTGTTTTTCTTTCTGTGTATGGTGTCTTATTATCCCATATTATTTATTTATTTTTTGATGCCAAGTTTACCATTCTTAAAAATATAAATTAATTTTAAAATTTACTAAAATAGCACATATATCTACTTAGTATTTGTGCACTAACCTTAGTCGCACAAATGCTGTGAAAAACTTAAACTCATCCGTATGGTTTTGGTTTTCAAATTTTTGTTTGTAGCGGCTATGACCGGACCTACCATCCATACCCCACTTACAAATTTACGATATTTTACTTATTTCTTCTTGAACACCACAAAGGTCAAATATACTTGCTGCTGTTCTACGCATTATGCATTTTAAGTCCACTTCTACTGAAATATCCGTTGTTAATATTAAGGGTCAGCCATTTAACGATTTTTTTTAAACTAGTGCTTATTTCGTGAATGGTAACACTTAGCTCATGTCTGATTTGACAGATAATTAGTTTTATACTACCGCTGAACGAATATGGTTGTGTATACGCTTGAACAGCGCTGGGAAATATTGCGACATTACTTTAAAAATTATGGTAATGTTGAAGAATGTGTGCGAAAATTGCGTACGGATTTTGGAAGAAGAGAGGCACCGTCAGCTCCGTATGTTCGTTATCTTGTGAAAAAAGTGAAGGAAACTGGCATCCTCTACGATAAACCAAAGCGTGAAAAGCCAAAAACAGTGCGTACACCCGAGAATATTGCTGTTGTGGCAGAAAGTCAATTCACCGTCGTTCTCAACAATTGAACATTTCGGAGACATCATTGAGACGAATTTTGCATAAAGACCTTGGTATGACGTCACACAAAGTCCAATTGGTTCAGGAGTTGAAGCCAACTGACCGACCACCCAATGCGTTTTCGCTTCGCTAAGTGAAGATGCCGATTTTGCCAAAAAAAAAATTCACAAAAATTTAAGAGGAGGATATTGGCAACATTTGCTTTCAACAGGACGGCGCTACGTGCTACACAGCTGTTTTTGAAGATCGCATTATCAGCCGCAGAGCTGATGTCGTTTGACCACCTCGGAGCCGCGATTTGACACCGTTGGCCTATTATTTGTGGGGTGCCGTCAAAGATAAGTGTTACACCGACAAGCCAGAGACAATTGACGCTTTAAAAGACAATATTCGTGAAGCCATTGGTGAAATACAGCTGCACACAATCGATAATGTGCTTAAAAATTGGACCGATCGTGCAGGCTACTGCATGGCCAGCCGAGGCAGCCATTTGAATGAAATTATTTTCCATTATTAACCGGAAGGATTGTACTTTCAAATAAAAAAAGAAATTTGAAAATATTCAGTAGTTTTTTTTATAGCATTTTCAAAAAAAAAAAGTTATTTGGCGGACCCTTTAGTTGGTACCGCTATAGTTGGTTCGCAACGCATACAAAGATGGAAAACAATTAGAATGTAACAGCCGTACCTATATAAGAGCAGAAGGCGAAACGTTTTCTTCCGCGTAGCTTTTACCTAAACAAGAGCGTCAGCGCTGTATCACGAGCAGTAATGTTATCTTTCGTGCTAACAAAAACCCCTCTTAATAAATGGAATTAAAACCGCTAGTTTATTATCAAATTATTTATTATCAAACGGTAAAAATAGGGTGGTCAAGACAACAGAAATAGCTACCCTGCTTATTTTAATGCGCTGTCAAAATCGGATTTTCCAATTGCAAAGCGTTGACGCCGCATGAGAATTTTTGGCAGTTAGAAAACGCGTACACCGCTCTTGTTTAGGTATGTCGCAGAACGCTGTATTTTCTTTACGATACATCTTAATCCATATAGAGCGCCAAAGCTTTTGAATTTGGTAGACATTTCAGATTTGTCTCATGGCTCTCTACAAAACAATTTGATATTCTTTTCAATTTTTTTACGTCAAATTCAAATACCTGAAGTGAATACCTGTCAACCAAATCTGTTATGTCACTCTTCCATTATTTGTATTACTTGAAGATTCATCAAACATTTTTGCCGGTCTTCAGCGTTTTTTTGCTTCTGTTATTGCAGTACCTATTTCCACTTCTATTGGATCCATTCTTGTTTCAGAATCCTTTGCTGCTGTTTCTACTATGCCTACTGCCGTTATTGTTGCAGTTTTTGTATAAGTAACAGCTGTTGGTTCTATAAAAGCCACATTTTTAAGGCCAGTTTTGTTTGTGCTAGATTCCTTAGTGTTTTTATTTTCATAAATTTCATTTGAAAAAAAAAATAAATTTCATAACTTGAAGTAAAAACCTGAAAAACTTACATTGTCAGGATCAAAAAATGTATATATAACTCAACCATTTAGAGTGTAGTTTTTTTTTAAATAACTTCGATTTTTACTATTAAAAAACGGAATATTTGGAAAATCATCTAATTTCACTAAAATATCTATTGACATAATTAAGCTCACAATAAGATTTAAGGAAATTTTTTTGTCTCACTCTAAACGCCTTTGAAAAAAAAATAAAATCTTCAGTGGGCCATAAAATAAGAACTCGAGCGAAATTTCAAAATCCTTCGGGGGATTTGGTCTACTAATGGTTTACTTTTTTTTTTTTTTAACCATTCAAAATCGTGTGAAATTTTATTGTAGTGTTTACAACAACAAAATGCGTGTAAAATATAATATAAAACGATGTAATGCTTAAAAAATATTTCTTTTATTTTAAGAATCGTATGAATGTGAAAGAAATGTGTGTTTACAAATTGAAAAGTCTGGGTATTAGTGAGTGTGCGTGTCTGTTTGTAGTTAGATGTGCCAATATGAATAAGAATCAAACAAATTATAGTATTTTATGCAAAGTTTATTCAAGTTTACAAACATTTATTGTTATATTTGTAAATATATAGCAACAAATTTCCGTTTCCGTTTGCTAAAAATGCCAACTTTCTCCATATGTGTTTATTAGTTAATACATATGCAAACACACATGCAAATTTATAACAAGTAAGAAAGTAAAGTCGGTCAAGCCCGACCATTGGTTACCCTTTACCACAGTATGTAGAGACGCATTGTACCCTATTTGGGACCCATGGCCAATCAGGGATCCGGCAAAACAAAATTATGTTGAGAGGTTAAAATTTATATGAGGGTTCTTGTGCTGAATATTATTTATATATTAACATTTCTATGATATTGGTTCGTTCCAAAGCGATTTTAGAGAGGAGGTTTATATGGCCCATATGGTCAATCTGGACTACCAGTACAAAATTTTGCCATGATAAAGTAGCAATTATAAGAGTTATGGACGCTAAATTTTTAAAAAATAACGATATTTATATAAAAGTTATGGCATTTGGAACAACTTTCGGGAGTGGTATTTTTTTGGAGCTATGGTCAAATATAGACCGATTTGAATATATTTGGTAGGATGATTTATGTTGCAATAAAGTATTTTTGGACCAAATTTAATTTTAATACCGACATATTTAGATAGTTTATGGGAACCAGGACAATTCCGGAAAAAAGATTGTATGGTTGACATGTTAAATTATGGACCGATTCCCACCGTTTTTAATTGACTTCGTCCTTATGACAATTGCAACGTATTTATCAAATTTCATCAAATTAGAAAGTGATTCTGATTCGATTAGTATACTAAAAGCTGTGTCTATGACTAATTTTTGTATGTATAACACACATCAGCACAAACGCATAATACCCTCTCCAATATTGTGGTGTGGGTATAAAAATTAATGCATTCTGCAAGCATTTACTATTGCGGTAGTTCGGTAAAAGTCCCGCGATTCCATTTAATTAATAGCCAAAGACATTATCTTAGGCAATTCTGGTTCACCGTGGAAATTCCATTAGTAACAAATATATTATACTTGCCTAACCCAGTACGCTGCGCTACCCTCATTAAAATAAAATAAGTAATTTTTTATTAACACTTTGATATGAATATGATATTGAATGCATATAAAGAATACTTCTTCCACAAAAAGAAAATGAAACAAAACAAACAAACTGAAAACAAATTTGTACCAAGTTAGAATACTATTTCTGTTACTATTCACCAGTTACAGAAAAATTTATATGGTATTTGTATTGAAGTTGCGTCGCCTTTCTCTACAATAAGGCCGACTTTTTTTTACAGATATTGTGCATTCATCACGAAGCTATTTGTACGAAATTTGTAAATTGTTGCTCTTGTCATTCTGTTGATATACAGAATTCTTGTTAGTGCCGCGCCCACCTCTCTAATTTCACTCATATTGGGAAGATGATGTGTTGATAACCATTCTATTTGTACCAAATTTGGAAATTTTTACACTTACCGTTCTTCAGAGATACGGAACTATTTTGTGCAATGCCTACTTATCAAATCACGTTAACTTCGACTGATGTTGCGTATTGTTTGCCAAGCTATTTGAGCAAAATGTGAAAATTCTTGCTGTTATAGTTTCCGAGATATAAGAACTTTATAATTTACTTCATTTTTGCAACGCCCACAATTACTGAATAGCCCATTTTAGCCTTATGTATTCATATTGATTAAAATTACTCGTACAAAATTTGGTGGCTCTAGTTCACAAATTTAGTTAAATAGGAACTGCCATGCCCACGTCGATTTTTCCATATTTTTTAATATTGATACTAAAGTTACTCCTACAAATATTCGAGATTCTAGCTATTATAGCTTTCCATTTTTGTATTTAATTCATTAGGGAAGTGCTACGCCCACTTTCATTTCTTC
This sequence comes from Pollenia amentaria, assembly GCA_943735925.1. Classification (NCBI taxonomy): domain Eukaryota; kingdom Metazoa; phylum Arthropoda; class Insecta; order Diptera; family Polleniidae; genus Pollenia; species Pollenia amentaria. The sequence goes on from OX031006.1 coordinate 101,959,159, forward strand.
CCTAAATGGTCACATGGATGCCAAAGTTGCCAGTTCAAAATTTGATAACGTTTGCTGTTATAGTTTCGCATATATACGAATTTAAGTATTTAATTCATATGTGAGGTGCCACGCGCACTATTATTAATTCATCAATTTCTTATCCAAATCATCGTTTTCCAGATATACGAATTTTAGTATTTAATTCATGTGGGAAATGCCACGCCTTCTATTTCAATTCCGCCCTTTTTTACCCAAATGTTTGCGTGAATGTTAAAGTCGACCGTTCTTAATTTGAAGACTCTAGCTGTATTAGTTTCCAATATAAAGAATTCTTAATACTTATTTTTTAATTGGGCGTGCCACCACGCCCACTTGCAATTTCAAAACAAAATGTAGCATATGTTTCCTTTCAGACGGTCGAGTTTTTGCTTCTAAAGAAAAATAAAATAAGAAAAATTTCAATGTGGGCTTTAACTTACATTATAACTAATCACTTTTTGTATTGTATATATTACTTTATATCTGGATAACGGTAGGAGAAAAGTTCTCCAAATTGAGTACAAATAGCTGGGTTGTTTATGCGCAAAATCCTTTAAAAAGTAGGTGATATTCGCATACTTCTTAAAGATACTAAAACGAAACGTCTGGAACAGTCGTTTATTATTATTCGTAACGCAAATACGACGCTTCCTCGTTGAACAGGCCTATCCGACGTAAGATTAAAGTTATCAGTTTTATAATATGATTGACAATCATTTTAATGGAATGTTGACCATTTATCCTAACTTTCGCGATACCAAATGCTTGCAGGGTGCATTTATAAAACCTTACTCACTTGCTCGCGTACTCACATACACACGCATTAAACTTATTCATACTGATGTTAATAAAATTTTATAGATGACAACATGTGTAGTTTATGATTATTTTAAAATGTTATAAAGTGTAATTTTAAAAAGGTTTATAATGTTTAAAGTTTCTTACAAAAATAAAACTTTATTACAATTCTAGGTTATTCTTCTTTACTCTGAAAATAAACTTTTATGATCCTACACAGTGCCAGCCTTTCTCAACTTGGTGCCCTGTGAAATAATTATAATCGCGGCCTCTAATGCAGCAACTTTTTTATTACAAGTAGAAATTTTTACAACCGGACTTACGGGAAAATTTTAATGTAACAGGAAGAGCGATTATTTGCCTTTGCGAATCTTATACACCCTGTACTGCGCCACTTTCAAAAATACTGCGTTTTTAATAATTTTAAAACTTGTTCCCGTTTTTCGAAAAATAAACTGGCAACCCTAGTATGACAGCTATATGAAGTTAAGGACCGACTCTTACCTGGGTTCGTCCTTATGATAATAACAATTTATTTATGCACCACATTTTGAGAAAATGCTCAAAAGTGCACAAGAGATTTGGTATTTTTTTCTAGCGATTATCGATAAATAAAAATATTGTGGTTAATATATACGTAAAAACAACATTGAGTTCTTTCAAAAGGACATATTTCTTGTACGGACACATTTCAGTGGCCCTTTCGCTTTCTGCTAATGAAAGATTCCACTGTATATCAACGGATTTTTTGTTTGCCATTGGATGTGATGGCAAAAACATAAATGCGGCGGTAGAAAACAGCTTAGGTAGACATTATCTTGTATATTGCATGGTTACCTAGAACGCAAAAAGATCTATCTTACATTTTGTGAATTAAATAGCAGAAGTAAAAAACTATTTTAGGTAGTGATATGCAAAAAAACTATTTAAAATAATATATTGATAAATTGTTTAACACAGGGTCTACACCTGAGATAATATCTGAGAGAACGTCGACAAACTGAGAGAATACATTTCTTCATCTTAATCTTAATATTTAACAAGGGGAATACGTATCTTATAATATTTCATAATCTTCTGATTCTCGTACAGTTAACTTGTATCGCTTTTATTCTTTTTTTATTTTTTTTTTAGTTTTTTGATTTTTTAGTTTAAAATATTGTTTTTTTAAACACTTTTCACAATATTAATAATAAATTAATAAATTACACATTTCAATAATGGTGGCTTATTATTGTTTTATATGTGTGTATGTATGTATGTGTATTTTTGACAACTCATCTTATAAGATAGTTGTTATAAAATTTATCATAACAACCATCTCATAATATTTATTATTATATTAATACTAACACTATTTGAGAGTCCACACGTAAGATAATACTCTCTGCGATTGAATTTTAAATTTGCTGATATAAAAATCTTATATCTTATCTCAGGTGGATACCCTGTGTAAGCTGCTCATAACAAAAAATAAAAAAAACTTACCAGCTGTTCCGACAACTGACTATGTTGCATATTATGCAAACTGCCGAATGCTTCCAGATTTGTGGACATTTGTGTTAATGCAATAGATCAATTAAAAGGTCGATTTAATTAAATTTAAATTTTTGGTTAGTTAGGGCCTTTTGCGTTTAAGTCATTCACGTTTCTACAAGTTGATAGTGTTTTATAAGGATCAATTACATTTTTGTGAAAATTAATTGCCACATGAAAACTATAAAAAATCTATAGTTACACTTAAACCAATTTACACGAACTTATCAGACTTTCTGTTGAAGAGATATGTGCAGACTAAAAGTACTTGTATAAAATAGTTGAAGCCGTTTTAACGTGTTTAATAACAAGCAATTTGGCAAACAAATTTTTATACAAAATTTCTTACGCTCGATTGCTAACACGAGCTAACATAATTCTTCTTCTTAATGTTCCTGAGAAAAATGTTTCAGCAAATCTTAAAACTCTTGCAATGTTTATTGTCAAGGTTTCCGCTCCAGTGTGTTTTTCTATAAAAAGTAGCCACTGCATAAGCTGTCCACCAAATTGTAAAGAGTATACATTAGGGATGCCAAACGGGAAATCCCGAAATCCCGGGATTTATTTTTATGAGTCCCGGGATTTTTAACATTTCAACTTTTATTTACAAAAATGTTCGCTTTTATACTATATACAAAAAAAATATTAAAAATTATATTTGAGTTATATTTTTTATTGCAAATAATTTTTATTTTTGAGTTTAATTTTTGTTTTTGGCACACAACGAGTATTTAAAATTTTTAATTCTTGCTTTTATATGACGGCTATTTCTGGATTTTTGTATTTTGCTTAATAAAAACCATTTTTTTAAGTAGAAACGAAATTTGAAGATTCACATATCAAGCTTTTTTTACAATTACGTTTAGCAAGTTCAGCTTTGGCTTAAGACATAATACCAAAATAAAAATGATTATTTTTATACAAAATATAGAAAATTGTTCACGATCTAATTAAAGTATTTTTCAGAAACAAAAGAATAAAAGTTGATATAATTATAACAATTTAGTCGCAAGTAATATTGATGAAATAGCTCATATTCCTTCCTGTCCAATAATAGAAAAAAAATTTGTTTAAAAACATACGGTAAATAAAATAAGTTTTTTATAAGTATTTATTTATAAAAAACTATCTGACGTATTCATAAAAAAAAATCGACATAGTGTTACAGTTTTAAACTCAGCTATCGAGATCGATGAGGGACTACACTTTGCATTGTATTAATGTCGTTACAATTTAATTCACATTAATAATTGAATTGCTGTCAAAAAACCGAAATGAATTGAACTAGAAAAACTAAGAGATACGTATATTTGTTTAAGCTTTTTTCAGAATCTGATCAGTTTGATCATGTGTGAGGCCAGTGTTATAAACATAAGTATGTATATAAAATCTTTTGAATATTCAAAAAGTGTTGTTTATTTAAAAAAAAGTCGTATCTTAAAGAAACGCATTGATCCCGAATCCCGAGATTTCGGGATCGGGATTTCCAAAATCCCGCATCCCGGGAGGAATTGAACTGTAGATGACATGGATTTAGTAGTGTGCTTATCAAATTTCCCACAGCAAAATGCATAGATATTGTGTAAAAGAAAACAGTATTTTGAACTGGCAAGCCATCTAATATCAGCTGTTTTGCAAGTCATTTGCATTTGACGGCAAATATTCATTAAAATCTATTAATTTACACATATTCAACAACATTCTTAATTAACTGAAATACAGATAAAAGTTAAAAGAGCATACCAGGGCGTCTTCTAACAGTAAATTTTGAAGAAATCGGCAGCATGTCACCCTAAGAATGATTAACAAGCTCGAGGCCACAGCTTGTTAATTAATATATGATAGGAAATTTAAAGGTCGAATTAAGAAAATATTAAATTTTTTTATGTTTTGTGTTTTTACTGATGGAACGAATATTGAGCATTTGTGAATGTTCAAGTTGTTTACATAAAACTTTAAGTTTGCAACACTTTTTAACAGGCGGAAATTTTGTCAGCTGTCAAGTGATTTATGTTTAGTTTGGTTTGGCATTTCAACATGAATAGACTGACGCCTTAACAACGCTTTTGTTTAAAAAAAACTGCCGTATTTGGAGTGATGATAATCCGCAGGTGTATATTGAGACACCGTTACATCCAAAAAAAGCGGACTCTTTGGTGTACTTTATGGACTGGCGGAATCATTGGTCCATACTTCTTTAAAAACGATGCTGGTCAGAACGTTACACTCAATGTTGACCGCTAAAAAGCCATAAATACTGACTTTTTCGTTCATCAATTCAACACCCATGATTTGCAGGAGCTGTGGTTTAAACAGGACGGCGCATCATGCCACAATTGATTTATTGAAGGAAACGCTTGGTAACCGCAAAGTTTCACGTTTCGGGCACGTGAATTGGCCAGCAAGATCGTAAGTGAAGTTGCTAATCTACACCCAAAAGTCCGAATCGATTGACCACTTGGAGGCAACAATTGCATCGTTATTGCCGATATACGGCCACAAATGTTGGAAAAAGTCATCGAAAATTGTACCTACATTAGACTACCTCCGAGTCAGCCATGGCGGTCATATGCCAGAAGTTATAATGTCAGACGATTATCTTTCGAATAAATTAAATTTCGTGTTAATCTAACAAATGCATCTTTGTTTTATTCCATTTCATAGTTCTATTCTATAAAAAAAACACCCTGTATTTTTTCGATTATGCTGTGTTTTTTTCTGAATCCAAATTGATGATTTAGAATTATCAAATTAAGAAAACAAATATTATTTAAATTTAATATTGGGTTGTTCACGGAGGGCTGTTTATCAGGTTATATGGTTATTTAGTTATATTAACAACAACAAGATACATTAATTAATATTTTTTTAAATATATTTTGTTGCTTTTAATATGACTTCATAGCAATAAAACCTTATAATCCGCCTTTTGTGAACAACCCATATGTATTTTGTTTGACATTTTTTCTTTTAATTTATAATTAAATTTTTGAACTAGAGCTCTTATTATACCCTCCACCACCAATGTGGTGAATAAGGGTATACTAAGTTTGTCATTCCATGTGAAACTTTTTTATAATACCTCTAAGACTCCATAAAGTATATATATTCTGGCTCCTTGAGTAATTCTAAGTCGATTTAGCCATGTCCGTCTGGCTGTCCGTCTGTTGAAAATACGCTCACAAAAAAGAACAAACTTGGCCTCAAATTGCTTGTAGTTATCTTAAGCAGTTTGGGATTGAAATCCGACAACATCGGTTCAGTAGGATCAGAACTATAAATCAAAATGTGGAACAACCACCCTAAAAAAATTGATAATTTTGATACAAAAACTTACATAAATGGTGGAATAATGCACGGAATGACATAAAGGTCTTGCAGGAATTCGCTTAATGCGACTGCAAATCATACTGTTAAATTTTGTGAGGATCGGTCCATAATTGACCATAGGCCCCATATAAACCCTTCTCGCGGAAAACAGTTTAGCACGCCTAAAACCGCAATAAATAACGCTAGCATACTAAAATTTGGTACGTCACAGTTTTATACGACCAGATATCAGACTGTAACATTTTATGAAGATCGGTGCATTATTTACACTAGGCCCCATATAAATCCTACTCTCGGAAAACCGTTTTGTACGCCTAAAACTGTAACAAATAATGCTATCAAATTGAAATTCGGTACGTCATAGTTTTATAGAACCAGAAATCACACTGCCACATTTCGTGAAGATTGGTCCATAATTTATCCTAGCCCCAATATAAACTACTCTTGGAAAACAGTTTATTGCGCCTAAAACCAAATAAATTCCACTTTGGGAAAATAATTAAATTCGCCTAAAACCATCACAGCTATAGATATTGCGGTAAAATTTCTTACTTAAATTTTCTGTTAACTCTAAAACTAATTACACTGCTGTATTGAAATTTATGCTTATTTATTTTTTTTAATACCAGAAATTAGTCTTCAGAATTTTGGGATGATTGGTCCATAATTTACCATAGGTCCAATACAAATTACGCTCCTAAAAATCACTTTAGTTCGGCTAAAACTGTTACGAATCATGATATTTTACCCAAGCCAGTTCAGAGTTCTAACAAGAAACACATAAGACTTTCTTATTGTCGGTCAATAATTTAATATAGGTCTAAAGGTTCGTTTTTGTGAAGCTTAGTTAATAATATATACACAGAAAAAAAAATATGTTGTTTCGACATATACTTTTTGCACTTGAGCGATTTTTATTTGCCGCAAATCAAAAGTAGTTGATTCAAATGAAATTTTATTTACCACAAAAAGTTTCGGCGAATGCGGTGCATTCATCGCAACAGCAAACTTGCAGTTGTCAAAAATCCAGATTTGAAGCAAAATTTTTTGATCCAAACTCGATTTTAATTAAATTAAATGGAATTGCATTTGAAAACGAATGTCAACAGCAATTTATTAAAATCAAAAGTTTTTTATTTGAGATTACATGAAAAAATATTTTCGCCAAATGCGGTCCGTTGTTGTGTAAACAATAGGCTGGTCTTTTCAAATGCAATCCGCAGTTAATTTTGTTGTGTTGTTTGAGCGTTGTCTAGGGTTTATTTGCATCTAGTTTGTGATAATAAAACCACGTGCGTGCGGGAAAAAAATGAAAGACCCCCAATGCAGTGGAAATTTTTCAAGAAAATGTCGTGGAACTAGAAATATTTGATTTAGTAAACGCATGGGGTGTAAGTGACGAAACGGTATTGAGTTTAGCAGAATATGGTGTAGACACATACGAAAAATAAAAATGATAGAACTAAGTTACATCAATGAAGTTTTCGACGAAAGAGGCCAAATTGGCGAAAAAATAGTTTTTCGGTACAAACTCAATAAACGGGACATGGAAAATAAGGTAAGTAATTTAGTGAGTGTGTTTATACATATGTAAAAAATGTTATTCTTAAAACAAAAAAAAGTTACTTACATAAAGTCTATTTTCCGCAAATATACATAATTTGCGTTATTGAATTTAATGAACCCAACAACAACAATAATATGTGTATGCAGAAAAAAATGTAGTAATAACAAATACTTTTTGCAGTTCGGCAATTTGTATTTGTCGCAAATAAAAAGTTGTTAATTCAAATGATATCGTATTTACCATTTATTTGATCCAAATTCGATTTACAAATGCAATTAAATGGTGAATGTAATGGAATTCAAAACAGTAAACATACTTTGTATCTTAACTAGTTTGTTTTAATTAAAAAGAAAACATATGAATTTAAAATTGATTTTGTTTTAGCACGAACCATTATTATGCAGTATGTCCGATCGAACTTTTATAAGTTCAACGAGCACCCAGGAATGGGTTTATTGCCCTGCATCAATCGATTCGGACATTAATCTGAAGGAAATATTGGAAAAAAAACAGTAGATGGAAATAATATTATTTCAAAGTATTTTGCCGTAAACGCATTAAGCGAGCTGGATCAAACTTTAATAGTTCGAATAATTGTCGAAATTCAAACTCAACATGCAATAACCAGAGAAAATGAAAACAGCAACAGACACAAGTAAGATACATAAACCTAAAAAAATATGTAACATTATTATTTTTAATTTTTTAGATGCTTAGCCCTTCTACTTTTTTTACTTGTTACATTCGGTAATTCTCCCGTCTCGTGTAATTAAAACTTTAAAGCCGTCCATTACCGATGCTCAAAGTGACATTATTGCCCACTTATAAAATATATATGATTTTATTAAAAAAAAGGACGAGACTTGCCTTCGGAGAACAGTTGACCATTCAACTTCAAATGTTTGTAATTGGTGAGGATGTTAACAAATTAACGGAGTTTTATGTTACAGTAAGACCGAGTTTTTGAGACGTACTCCGAAACTCGGATTTTTCCGGCTAAATGTAATTTTTTTCTTATTTTTCGATTAAAGATGAATATTTCAAGCAAAACTAAGCTGTTCCGTAAAAATTTTGTATACAAACTTGTTAATGGTAATAGAAATCTGTTTTCAGTTTAACTTAACCTAGTTTAACTGAGATCTCAAAACCCCAGCCTAAATGGTTTAACTTACAAAGTAGAGACACTTCTCCGACCTGTGGATTTAGTAATTTAAATACATATGTATGTTTTATTTTCAATTTGAAGTATTCGGCTAAAAGCAAATATGTGAGGGTTTTTTTCAAGAGTATATTTTCGAATTTCCATCTTTAGAAAAAATTGCCAAGGTGCAAACTATCATAAACAAAATAAAAAATTGTCAAATATATAAAAAAACATCGAAAAACCCCACACATATTTGTTCAATTTGTAGCCGTATATTTTCTAAATCCCAAGAGTTCCTACAACATTTAGGATATTTTCATAACACGTCTGTTACATTTAAGTATTTATGCCAGTACAACAACTGCAACAAAGGATTCCAAAATTTGTAATTAAATCGGGCAAGAAATGGAAACAATTTTTTTTAGAAAAATTTCAATCGCATATTATTTTAAGATCCCTTAATTGTTACTATATTGAGAAAATTTAAAAGTTTTCGTTACCTTGTAAAACGGTCCTTTTAAATAATTCGCAGTTGTGCGAATAAAATTAAAAAAATGTGACTTATTTCGAATTTAATGTTACTGCTGCAAATATGTGTGATATGTTATTATTATTATTTGGGAAATTCAATTTTGCTATTGTCCTATCCAGTATTTTGTATTTAAAAAGTACTTGATAATTAAAACAGTATCATTAATGTGTAAAAATTTATGAATTTTAAATAATATGAAATTTGAAAAATAGGGCTGTATCACACTGCTTACAATCGCCCAACTATGTATTATATTTATATGTTTAATATAGCTTAAATGAAGTTACCAATATTTACAAATAAAGTCTAAAAATTAAAAAAAAAAAATTTTTTTTTTGCATTTACCGAATTGTATTTGGGACAAAGACAATTGTATTTGTTAAGACATTTTTTGCATTTATCGAATTGTATTTGAGGCAAAGACAATTGGCGTTTGCTAAAACGGTTTCTGCATTTGCGAATTGCATTTGTGGTAACAGCTCTTTGGTAGTCGCAACAAATAGCAACTGCTATTGGGAACGATCCGAATGTAAATTCTATTTAGGGTAAGGTTAATATCATTTGCCATTACTACCTGTCGGTGGAGGGTATCAAAGATTCGGCACAGCCGAATATAGCACCCTAACTTGTTTTTTTATGTAACATTTTAACTTTATTTAACCCATTTTTGGCCACCGGTCTATAATTTTTTGATATGGTTTCACAAGAGGATAAAAAAATCCCATTTTTAACACATTTTTTTGTATAAAAAAAATATATTAAAAAAATAGGAAATTAAATTTTTAGTTGTTTCTTATTTTTAAAGCATAAATAATATATTATAAGAATCGATAAAAATCAATTTGTAGTTGACAACTTTTCTGACTTATAAATGGTTATTACCCTTGGGGGTCGAAAAATCGACCACAGGCCGGAAGCACTACAATAGCATTAACTCATATTGGCAATCGGCTCAGAACATCTAGAAGGTATTTACATCTATCAGATAATAGTCGCTAAAATACACTTGTTGATGTTGCCAATAAAAATTATATGTAGTTTATGGAAATAATTCCTATGTTGGGTGACATTCATGCAAAATATTTTACATGTGCTCTGAAAGAAGAGATTTATTCTACAGTATTTTTTATGGTGGCTCAAACTATTTGGATTTACTGGATAATTAATTAACGTGCCTGATCCCGATTGCCATATACAGTTTTTTTGACGATTTTTTCTTATCATCTCATCTGTCTATTGAATGAGCGCGGGAAAGGCAGCGCTGAAGCTAATGTAATTATCAATAACTCCTCATTCGACCCAATGGCTAATGTTAAACGGTATTGCCCACCCGAAGTCAATTCAGGTGTTTTATCATCATACGGATGGTATCACCGTTAATGACAATGACCCTCTTTCACAAATTGATATTTGTCCTGAAGTCATAATACAGTGGGCTTAACAGTGAGGATTTTAAAAATATTCCTAAGTCCCCCAAGGGTATATGAAAACATTTAAAGGATATGCCACCTTGTTGTGTTAGTTTCTCTGGGAAAATCGCGTACTCGGCATAGTTCCAATTTACATATCTTTTTTACTTATACTCCTTAATCTGCCATGATCAACTCAATTATTAGACACATACTTTGTATATTTACATGCCACAATACATATATTTACTTAACACTACCGATGAGATTTTAAAGAAAAACATTTTTTTAATAAATTCCCATAAGTTAAGCTTAAAGCAATATTTTTTTCCAAAAAAAAAATCAGATATATTAGATATTTTTTTTGCTGTTTTCGGCCATTGGTCGATTTTTTTGACCAGTCCATATAAAGAGAAAAACAAGTCGGGAGATAAAATTCTGTGAAAAATATTCTTTATTGAAGGCTCAAAAGCACCTCGCTGCAAGGGATTTTAAATTCATGCGTGTTATGGTATCGGCCAATAATGGGTTAAACCAATATTTCGGCACTTCTTTGTGTGCCTTCTTTACGTTTTTGTTCGTTTTTTTTCAATTTGTTACATTTATTTTGAGGTGCCAAGCTGTCAATATAGCATTATCGAAATCTTTTTGGCAACTGATAAATTTTGGGGTTCCTAATACCAAATTTCAAAATCAGATGCGTTGCGTTTTGAAAACGCAACTGAAGTCTTGCTGCCATCCGTAATCGACCTAAGAAAACAAAATAATGCAATTCTTTATTTTAATTTTTAGCCCTTTTGTTTTGCACCGTAGCACAAAACCTTAAACAATTTTTTTTTTGAAATTTAAAAAAATATTGGTGCAATATTAGAGCAAATACTTCAAGAGCAATGTGCAGCCTATTTTGACTGCAGCAGTGCCGGAAAGTTAGCATATTTCGTTATTAGTTTTTAATACAATTATTTGGCTTTTTCAACAATAAATATATAGATATCGGTAGACGTTACATCCCTAACTGAGCTACCTAAATAAGAGCGGCAAGCGTTTTTTGTATGTCAAAACTTTTCATTTGCATAAAGTTTATATGAAAAAAACCTTTAGAACGCGAATTCTACACCACCCGACTGGAAAATCCTATTTGACAAATCGCTGTGTCGATTTGTCTTATTGAAAATGTATTTGAAATAGAATTTTCATCTTTAAAAAAACGCTTGCCGCCCTTGTTGTAGTAAGTTGTAGTATCTTACAATGTTTTTTTTTTTTTTTTTTTTTTTTTTTTTTTTTTTTTTTTTGGTATAAAAAAATAATAAATTTTTTGTGAATTTTACCATAAATTCAAATCAATTCGTTGTAATTTTAATATCTTACGCTGTTATTTTGCATATTTAAAATTACTTACTTTAGTTTTGTTAATTTTAGCTTGAATTCAAGTTAAATGAAATGCCGATCGCCGTATCGCCTATATTTCTTTTTGTGTATCGGTATCGTCTCGGCAAAATGGCTTTTCTTTACATCCCTAGTTTAAATATGACATTTACAGTATTGGTAACAACAAAATATTTTGCTATATAAACAAATTGATTTTAAATTAGGAGTACACAGAAATAATTGTCGCCAATTTTTTTTTTTTTAATTAAACTATTAATCAAAATAAAATCAAGTAAATTAAACGCTTACTTAGATATCAACAACATAACTGCTGAAAACGTTTGTTAATATCAAAACATATTAAGTTGATACTATTAATTTGTGTACTGGTGCAAATTTTGTTATTTTTTTAATTAATATCACAAATTCTTAAATTTAAATAAATTTTTATTTTTTTCTGTGTACAAATTCTTACAAAAAAATTAAGCTTCTTTTAACTTTAAGCAAATTATGCATTAAAGTCCCACAAAAAAGAGGAAAATTAAATCTTTAAAAAGAAATTTGTTTTAAATTAACGATAATACTTTTTCATATACAAGTTGACAATTTAAAGTTTTTAAAATTTCTTTAAGCCACAATGAAGAAAACATCTGAGCCCCACAAAACGAGTTTGAATGGATACAAATTCATGGTTAGTGTGGTGCAGGTGGTGTTCTGCAAGGGAGTTCTGTACAATCTTTAACAACAAACAAAGATTTTTATTAGCAAAGTTTCTTCTTTTTTTTTGTTTCCCACATGAACTTCATCCTTGTATTTATTGTACAGTAATGCTTAAAAGTTTTTCGCTTCTTTACCTCTGCACCCTTCTCCATTGACCCACTCTAGTCGACTTCGTTACATTTGGATGTTGTAATTTCTTATTGTTTTTACACGAGCTGTTTAAAAAATGTAATAAACCTGTAGACAAGTTAATTTTTGTTTTTACAAAATTGTTCTGTTTCTTTTTGTTTCTTCGTTATTTTTTTGCACCTCAAGTATTGTTCTGTTTACTTTCATAAATTTACAAATATTGCAAAAGTTTTTCTTGGTTTGCGATAATTTTCGTGCATCAATGTGTACGTAAATGTGTAAGTAAATAATGTAAATTAGACAGGGGTAAACATTTTGAAAGCCAAATGGATGACATCCTTTCATTTGCCTACATTTGCAAATACCTCCAAAAATATCCATCACCTACTCTCTAATCCCTCCTTTAGGACCTTATGGATCTTTAATAAATTCAGCAAAGAGAAAAGTGTTTAAGAACCGTTTGACAATCAAAATTCAAAGTTACAGAGAGTAATATATTTAAACAAAAATAAAATTAAGGTTTTTTTTTAGCCTCCACGAAAAGTAGGAATATTTCTGGAGTGGGGCTTAAGTTAAATTATGGGCCAATCATCAAAAAGATTTATGATATTATTTCTAGTCACATAAATTATAATTGGACCTATTATTCATAAAATATCTTATTTCTTTTCGGTCTTAGGCGTACTAAATGATTTTCATGAGGAGGTCTTATATTGGAACTTTGTTAAATGATCTACCGATCTTCACGATTTCTGGCCACAAAATTCAAGATCTTAAGAACAAGAAAAAAACAAAAATTTTTTTAAACAATATTATATTTTTTTATATATATTTTTTACAACCAGTTATGAATCTGTTCGCATTAAACAATTTGCTTCATTTAAATCCCTAAACTACTTAGGAAAACTAGAAACAATTTGACCCTTATATTGTTCTTTTTCTTTGAGTTGTTCGAAAGTGAGCGTGTTTTCAACAGCCGGACTAAGAATTACTCAAGGACCCAAAATATATGTAATATAATTTAGAGGGTCTAAGATGAATACAGTTGTGAAGAACAACGGTGTACCTTCTTCACAACTATAGCTATGTTCACATTGTGTGTATTTGTCATGTGGATTGACACTTTTTCACATGTCAAATTTGTACATATCGTCTGAACACCTCCAAACAATACCATGAGTTATTTCTCTGTGTACAGTACATATGACATTTTTGATTTCGAGCGAGTTCTATTTTCAAGCGACAAAGCATCTGACACCAGCTGGTTAGTATTAACAAAATTGTTTGTGGCGGCAAAAATTAATTAAAATTTTGTCAAATATAAAAAATAATAGTATATAAATAAAAAATACACAAATAATTATTTAAAATGAAGGAAACATTTAAAAGTTATTAACAAAAGTAAGTATGTATGTATTTTATTTTATAACGTCAAAATATAACAAATTTAAATTTAATGTTTGCACATATAACCACTCAGCTGTTTTAAGATTGTTTTTCTTGATAGGTTATGTCAAATTTACTTTGCATACCAACCTTTGAACATGACAATTATAAACCTTCTGTATTACTCAAATTTTGACATGCATATGAAATTACATGTGTGTAGAAAAGTGACATTCCACATGACAAATACACAAAATGTGAACATAGCTTATGTAGTACTAGAGGTAGGCTTGCCAGGCGGCGTTTTTCTTGGCTTACAAGATTTTTCAGTGCTCGTCAAAAATCAAGAAAATATATGTTTTTTCAAGATTTTTTAAAACAATTGAGCTTATCCGCCAGGTTCCCCGCATGTTACAAAAAAAGTTTCAGATTCGAGCACAGTGTAATTTGAGACTTGCCCTGAGGTACTGATTTGAAACAGAATCCCGTATTAATAATTGTTAGTATTTCCCTCTTTATTCAACACTAATAACACTGGTCTGTACCAAAAATCGTCTTGAGAAACATTATAAAGATTATTAAAACTTTAAAGCGCTTAACTCAAATCCATCTTCAGATTTATTCTAAAGGGTGGTTCAACCAAACGCACGATGTTAATTGTAAATAAAACAAAAAGTTTTAAGAGAATTATGTTAATATTTTTTATTATGATAGAAGGATCTATGACAATTATGTGCAAAATAAAATATCGGCCAAATCCTCGCCACGGTTTCGGTGGCAATCCTCTATCCAATGGGCCATATTTTCAATGACTCTGAGCCATAATTGAGTTTCAATGTCGCTAACGTGCCGAATTATCTCATCCTTTAGCTCTTGAAGCACAACGGTATCAAATCACATGATATCACGGCCATTGAATTTCTAGCGCAATTCAGCCATTGTTACGTCGGCTGTGTAGCAAGTGGCACCATGCTGTTAGAACCACATATCTTCTAGATCCATATCCTCAATTTCCGGTCACAAGAAGTACGTTATTATCTCGCGATAGCAAACACCATGTACAGTGACTGAACTGGGCGGGCATGCACAGGTGTTTTCACATTTCCTACAGACCCGGTTTGTTGAAATTTGCGCACAGTTCTCCCGATTATGAATACATTTGGTCGATTATGCTGACCAAAAAAATCACAGACTACACGAAACTTAATTTCACTTTTTGCTACGGTAAATTGGCCACTAGATCGTTCGATAACTCACCTTAGGACTATTTTTTCTAGGGATATGCAAAGTCTCAGGCCTTTAGGAATAAGCCAGGTACGATTAACGACTTGGGAGCCAACATTACTCATTTTATTAAAAGATTTTGTTTGTTGTGCTTAATAATGGATACAAAATACGGAAATTTATTGTTGGAGGATAAGCTGTTCCTTTGCGCATTTCACTGGTTGCTTAGGACAGATCATCAGGAAACGTTCTCCTAAATAATTTTAGAAAAGCCAAGGCTATCAGCAAACAAAACTACAGAGGGAATGAGAATTACCTACAAACACTCAAAAAGTCTTCTTTGCAACGATATCAAAGCTTAAACAAAATACCAAAAATAAAACAGTGAGTTTATCTTTTCTTACATTCCCCCTAACAATTAATTGAAATTCTCCCAACAATAAATTTAAGAATTATTATCAATTATTATAAAAAAAGAAATTAAGCACGACAAACAAAATCTTTTTATAAATAATTGTATTCCCAAAAACAACTTTGATAATAAAATTACTCATTTTATTCGCGAGATAGCAGTCGCTATGCTGGACCACCTCAGACGTAGTGAAGGCCAACATATATGTACATGATATAATGTGTACTGGATATTAAGTGCGAAAACGTTTGTTTTCTATGTAGGTGCGCGGTTACCTTGTAGCGCAATAGAAGCAGTTTATTTTTGCCGAATACATATGGGTTCAGTGTTGCCAATCGAACAAGTAGCTTTATTAAGCCATTTTTAACTTTATTACCCATTAAAAAATTAAATTTATATATGCAAAGGACTTATGTATTTGAATGTTTAAAAATTCAATTCGATATTGAATTTAACATCTTATGTATTATATTGTTATAAAAAATTTTAAGTATGAAGAACACCATCTTTTAAGACTTTTTTGGTTTTTAGTGATAAGATTTTGCAACAACATTTTGTTTGGCTATTTGTTACTTCTTACTTAGATACTTTCTATCGCAAAGTGCTGGCAACGCTGCTGCACAGTAAAATTAGAAAGTTATAATAAATATGGAAGAAAAATGCGTCTAGTATTTTGTTTGGTTTTCTGTGCTTTCAACCGTAGATCAAGCTTTAAAAATAATTTATAATTCTAGCTATGTATCGTTTTTACCACATGCTAAAGTGAATTGGAAATAATTTACATATTAAACCATTTTGTTTGAAAGTTTTAATATATTTATTGAAATTGATGGATTTTATAAAAATGCTTTTATTTTTGGGTGATTTACAAGGTGTGCTATCAAGTCATATCGTCATAATCGGGTATGTTCTTAGATCCGAATCCACACGAAAGTGGAATAGTTCAGCATTTTTGGTGTTCTGCAATTCAAATCCACATGTTTACATTCGTTTTCAATCAGAGTAGTACGGGTTTGGTCAAAGTTAAACGAATAGATAATATTTTCAACAAAAACTAAATTTTGGTTATAAGCGCCCTGTAGACTATCAAATAAACACATCAATCACATAGTTGTGTGCGTGCGGTCGTTCTTTTTCGGCTTCTCATACGCGTTGTCGGCAAAGCTTGATGAAAATCAAAAAGTTTTGATTTTCTTCTTTGATGACAGGTAATTTGATAGTCTCCTGTTGTGATTGGCGTATTGGTGTACGGATGAAAAAAAAAATTGAATTTAGTTTTTTTTTTAAATACGAATGTTGATTGACGTGATTTTTTGTACGTCTCCGAAAAATCCTGAAATAAACGACACTAACACACATGCACTGATTGATGGGTTTATTTGATAGTCTCCAATTTAATCAATATATATATATATATATATATATATATCGTCACCTAAAATGCAAAAGGGCGTAACAAGACTATTTATTTTTTTTACAGGTGAAGCAAAAAACTTTACAAAAGCAAAACCTACAAGGTGTTCTTGGCGTTTTAGTTTCTTTAATAAATTGCCATTTTTGATCACAGTGATCTAAAATTTTATGTAAATATGTCGGTTTTTTTTTTGCTGTGATGTACTATTGCATTTTTGGTGACGATATATTTTCAAACAAACATTAATACAAAAAAAATGTTTAACTTGTCCAAAAATGTCAAGTTACTTTTATAAAGCATCACTTGCGCAGAAAAAACATAAAAACAAAAGTAACAAATTTTATTTTTTAGGAATAATTTTTGATACTATCAAGAAATACGAGTAGGAACCTAGAACACACCTGAATGTCCTAAATAATATTTTACAATTGTTTAAAAAAATAATGTTGTATTTCAAACAAAATAAAAATGTTAATGCTGTGTTTATTGATTCGTCATAACTGTACAGTAGAAATCTAAATTATAAGCGGTTGCCCGCAGCAGTCGTATATATTTCTTGTAATTATTTTAAGTCATATGAATTTACACTTTATGATTACCTTGTGAATCACCCAATTGTTAAATTTCTATGTTGTGTTAACGCAATCCACCCAAATGTTTTAGCATGTTTTTCCTTGCAGCAAATGGTAGCATTTTTGGCATTTAGCATGTAATTTTCTTCTGAGATTTCTCAGGTTTCTGTTTTTTTTTAGAGCCAGCTTCATAACCTGTTGAATTTCTGGTATTCTGGGATGAAAGCTTGGAGAGAAACACCACAGATAGTTCATTTCTTGGGCACTTCTTCCGTTTTTCCATATATAGTGTTGCTAATGATATTGCAAGCTCATGCAGAAAATATTTTCGTTTTGTTGGTTTTCGAATTTGCATCCAATTGGGATCGATTTCGTTATATATACACTTAAAATATTATGTACCTTAATTCCACAGAAAATTCACTTTAAACAACTAAAAATTTACATTTCATTTAAAATAAATGAATTTAGAATAGATTTTTGAGTTTTTTTTTATATAGCAGCATAACAGGGTTTCATTCATTAATAAAAACATATTATTTTTGGCAGGAAACCCAAACTGATTTGAAATTGTTGAAACGACATAAAATTAAAATTTTGCGACTTGATATTAATCTTAATTTCAAAATCAAGATTAAATAGCGATGGCGCCTATGAGACCATAAAAAATAACATAATTTAATAGATTTAAATCAAACTGAATTTGTGTACGGCAAGTAGATTTTAAAAGCCAAAACCGAACTAAATGTCAGTTTTAATATTTACAATAAAATTTAATAAAAGTTGTTCACATCTGCCAAATGTTGGTTTGTTATCTATGTGCTTGTGCTTTTGTCGCATACATCTAAGTTTATTGCAAGGATACACATTTTAAAAGCTGTACATTGTTTAAAGGTCTAAAATACGTTGGTCATACTGAAAAAACGACATAAAAGAAGACGTTAACATTTTTTTTGTTTGGCGTTCATGTGTTTCTCGGTGTACAAACGTACGTTCGTATATTTTCACGCAAACAAAAAATTTTTTTTTTAACAAACAAACTCAGACACACGCGTACCACAGTAAAACACAAGTCAAACAAATAAATAAATGAAATCCAGGACATGTTTCACAATACAACAACACTTGCTGGGCTTAAATAAAAACTAGAAACATAAAAAAGGAAAAGCGAACAATACGCCGCGGAAAATAAAACAAAAACAAAAAATCCGTTGAAAACGAATTCAAATAAAAAAATAAAAATGAATATAAAATAAAATAAAAATGCTTATTCAACATTAATTTTTTACAATGTTTGTTTAGCAAAAAAAAAAATAAAAAGGGAAACAGCAAAGGAAAATATAAAAACAAGTAAAAGTGATGTATCGGCTATGCCGAATCCTTAATACCCTTGACCATAGTACTGAAAAGCCAATTGTTCCCTGGCGTACCAAAATCCTTATTGCGCGAGTATATTTGTATGAGCACTATCTGAAGCACTGGTAGATTTGGCTGATTTATAAAACCAAACATATCTCATATATATAGAATATTTGAGCTCAGGCTTATGGGCTCTATCGTACTAAAACCCAAAATTCGGGTGCACAATTGTATGGGGCCATCCTCATTTTCAATTATACTACTAATATTTTAAATATATGAGTTTAATTTGGTCCCTCTAGTTCTTATCGTTAGGCGACACTGTGTCAAAATCATAATTTTGGGAAGAAAAAAGTAGTTCTACACTCTTCGCCACATTAAAAACACACCTAAAGTTACTTTTTCTAAGGACGATATTTTTTAACTGAGTTTGTAGGAATCACATTTTTTTACTAAAATGATAACCTCTAATTTAAAATACAATGCAATGAAAAAAAATTCATATCTGTAGCAATAGATTTTATACAATATTTGATTTTTGGTTAAAAAAAAACTTTAAAATTATACAATTAAGTTTGACTTTATTCAAAAGTCAAGATGTTAGTAGTGGGTGGACCCCCCATTGTAAGTTAAGACTTCACATAGCCTTTTTGAAATTGATTTTTATAACGTGGATATGCAATCTAGTTTCATTGAACTTCAGGCTGGTTTGAGGGCCTTATAAGTTCAGGAACAGTTGTATATTGTTTTACACCCTCATAAGCTTTTCGAGACAACTATCCTCATACATTTTCTATAATGTTTAAGTCCGGCGAATATGGGGGCCAATTTAGTAAATCTATGTTTTGACTATATATTAAATTTTAAACAACGAGTGGTATGGATGGGTGCATTATCCTGTTGTGTACCTTAAAGTGGAAGCCCACAAGTGTAATGTTCTGGGGACTTTGTAACACGAATATGTAACAGATTCATAAGGAACTATCTTTCTAAAAGCTGTAATAATCACGTTCTTCTAAATTAAATTTTTCATCATCAGAAAAGGAAAACTCGATGCCACTCAATTCTATACGTCATGTGTGTATGGGAGAAACTGAGCTGGTGCTCCTTGCGGGCTGCGTTAAGATGGTTGTAAAACTCGCACTAGCTCCTGTTTCTTGCTTTATTTTGTCGTGTGAACTAGAAGATAAAATAAGTATTTTCTCTAAGTACGATAATTAACTTTTTATTCGGCCTTTCATATTTCTGCCATACTTAAACTCATTTAAAAGAAATGAAGAAATCACTTTTTGGCTTTTGTTCATCTTCTTGGATATTGTCTGTGAAATCGATAGTTCCATATCTTCATTATATCATATTTTTCCCTTTTTTCCGCAATTAAAAATTTTCCTCGACCCATTTCCTTTAAAATTTTACACTAAGCCCTAAAACGCAACGCAACGCCAAAGAATTACATTGAAAGCACAAACAATGTCGTAAATATTTTGTAATTTTGTTGTTGCTTTCTACAGAAATTCATGTACCGTTTTTAAATTTTCAACACCACAAGATATGCAGCGTTTGTAATTTTAAAACGCAATGTGAATTTATGTAGAAAGCAACAACAAAATTACAAAAAATGTATGACATTAATTGTGCTTTCAATGTAATTCTTTGGCGTTGCGTTTTACATGATGAGGGCCTAATTAGTTAAATTATTAATTTTTTAAAATAATCACGTCACGGGTACCCGTATTTAGAAAAAAGTTTAGTTTTAAAGGGAGGTGCTTTTCACGTGGCGCAAAATTTTTCCAGCGATTTTTATTCAGCAACAAAACAAAGTGAAAAAAACGTAACGGTGCCCTCATTAATTTTTTATTTGTTTTATTAAGGAAAGAATGAAAAGAAATAAAAACAATTACTAAAGATTTTAGCATCGCTAGACCATAAATTTTTGCAAAATTAACAGCCAGGCCCACAATGTCGAAAATAAAATTTCGTGTATTTACATTGAAAACAAAAATAATTTTTAGTTTTTTATCATTGTTTTCAATATACACATACGAAATGAATTTTCATTTCGACATTATGGGCCAGGCAGTAAATTATTATTGTTGCCATATACAGTTTGTTAGTGGCGCAGAGTGTATGTCTATAACTCGGTCATTTAAAAACCGATTTTGTTAATTTTCACTACCAATATTTCACTAAGTCTACTTAAGACGAATCAACAAAAATTAAGTTTAAAAATCATAAGAAAACTTCAAGGAGTAAAAAGGTTAATGGCTAATAATTACATTTATTCGTGTTTTTTTTTTTGCTTATATCTGACCCATTCGCGGACTGATTTGGCTTAATTTCACTCCCAACCTTTCTATTCTATCAAGCCTTTGCTGCAATAGAGTTATAACTCAAAAAATCTAATTTTAAAGCTTATGTATTTAATTATTAAATTCCCAGTGGAACATAGGTCCGCCTGGTAGGTAATAAAGTGAAGTTAAGCGCCATATCGTTTCGTCATATAATGTAAAAATTTCATACAAATATCTTATATACTTAACTCTAGTATATAAGACTCTTATTAAACATTACGGTTTTAGGCCTATTAAAGTATACTGAAAGACAAATTAATCCATGTGTACTTAAATCAAGTCGAAACGGCGTCAATAGTACAATTCGAAATAAATAATTCGAAAAAGGGGATTGACTTAATCAAAGGGGAGAGATAAAATAAATCTCAAACTGTGCTTGCTTCAAGAATTTCTAAGTTGGTTTTATCTCGATCCATACTTGAAATAATCAGAAAGTGAGATTTTATTGATTCTTTTTTTAACACTTTCCCCTAGAGAACCAGAGATAGAGATATTATAATTATTTACTTATCCAATACACGTGTCTATTTCACTTTAGTTGTATTCCGCCCTTTGTTTACAGAAGAAGTCTTAAGCTTTGGTTTTCGTTATCATTCTACTTTAAAAATTTTATGTGTATAACTAGATAATTATAATAGATAGAATATGGGAATCATTGCTTCTTATTTTACTTTTTGTTGTTGTGTGCTGTTGTTTTTACCATACTTTAAAGTATTGTTGTTGTTTCTACAAAAAACTTCTACAAACACAAGCGCAATCACGGATATTGATTTTCGAAAATTATACCATTTTGGATTGTTTCAAATACTTTATAATGTTATTCGTCCTAAAAATAAGTAAAAAGCTTAAATTAAGTACGAGTAATTTCTTTCTGTGTCTATTCCGAGAATGGTCTCTTTGTAGGACTTATACTTAATAATGGACCGATCAATACAGAATTTGGAAATGTATTTTCTTGCCTTATGAAACCGGACCAAAGTGAAGCAAAGCCGCGAATAACGTTGTAAAAGCCACTTTTTAAAAAAACTGATTTTTTGCAGATCACCGCTAACATTACTCTCTTACACTGTCTAAACATCAATTTACCCAAAATTATGCACCTTAACGCCGTCCAAATGCGATAAAGAGTCAGCCAGTGGAAGAACGTTGTAAGTTACTAACAAAATGATACAAATGAAAGGGGCTTGCAACGTGGAATAAGGTTTAAAAAGCCGCTTGCGTAGTGGAAAACGTTTTGAATAAATGTGCGATTATGAATATGAAACGTTTTTCCAATAAAAAAAATTATAAACTGTAATTAAGCATGTTAATATAAATTCGATTTTCTTGATATTTTGCATAAAGGTTGTTATTGTTATTGTCATTATTTTTGATAATCTAAAAAACCTATATTAAACCTATGGTAAGTTCTAGACTTAATATTATTTAATTGCGTAATATAATTTCCAGACATACAGAACGAAACTCTGCAAGTTAAAGGAAAATATATGCTTCCGCCAAAAATTTTATGTTAATTTTGATGATTTTGTAGCGCAAACACATGATATAAAGTTTATAAGATGAAGCGCCCATCTAAGTGGTTAGTTTTTGCTGAAATAACAATTTATCGCCAATATGGTTAAAATCGCATTTAATGATGGTTCTCAATAGTAAATATTTACAATGAAAACAGTATAAAAATTTCGTTTTTTACGAAGGTTAGTCCACATTTGCGCTAGTAAAGTTCTACATAACCACTTTTGATGATTTTAATTCTAAACTTTTTAGAAGAAGTAAAAACAATTGGATAACTACATCATTCTTTTCTGTTGCTACGTATACTTGTTATAAGTAGCCAGCCTAATGAAAACCGTGACAATTGATCCATAATTCACGTAGACCCCATACAATCTTCTTTCCGAAATAGAGTCTTTGTGCCCAAGAACTATCGCAATATGTTGGGTTATAGATTCAATTTGTTCCAAACATATTGTTACGAAATTAGATTTGTCTAAGAATTATTTATGGTTTTGATTGTAAGTTTTATTGTAAATTATAGTTTTATGTCATATTAGTTACTTTTTTTATGAACGCCACTGTAATAAATTTTCTAGAAATTGTAATTGTATACTTTAGATTTAGATGTATAACAGTTGTTTTAAAATAATTCGAACACAACATCCTAGAATCTACTAGACGGTTCTTGAATCAACTAGGAATAGCTTTGAACTATAAATACAGGCTAACTCATAAAAGTTTAGTTTAGTTTGATTGGAGACATTAAACGGTTCAGACCGTTACTTAAAAAAGTGGTTAAATTTTGTGAATTTCAATAAAGTTTGTTCAGTTGAATTCGTGTGTATTTATTTTAATTTGCAATTAAAAGAACTCAAAGGTTTATTATTAAGGGAATAAACCTTAACGCGAAATATAAAGTAAAAACGTTACAATAATATTTTTTTTTCTGAATCATCCTTTTAAAGTTAATTGGAATCGAAATATATTCGACCAGAGCTCGCATACAAAAATCACTACAGAAAATTGTTTTTAATGCCATAAGTTCCTTGTATACTATGTTGGTATTCACATAAAATTTAAAGACAATAACTTATACAATAGCTAATATGGCAATATTAATATATTTTGCTGTTAGGTGCGGAATTGATCATAGGTCCCAAAAATAGTAAAAATAATTATGTAGATATCTAAATAGTATTTGCCAAAGAGAACTCCTATATGAATATTAACCTCACACCATAATTTTTTGGCGGGTCCATTATCAGCCATGGGTCTCGAATAGGGTACACTCTCGAAAAGTTGTTGGTTAATACTGTGGCGTATGGTATCATATGGTCGGGCTTGATCTACTAAACTTTCTGATTTGTTAACAATATGATTTTTTGTCGTTTAGAAAAAGTTTCTCACCCAGCAAACATCTCGCTGTAGTGATTTCCAAAAATATAAAATCCTTACCCACTGTATACGTTTTACTTGTTTAATATTTTGTATATATGACTGTTAAAAAAATGTAGACCATGCCGAGAGGAAAATATGTATTTGTATGGTCACAGATAACTTAATTATTTTTAAAGAAAAAATTTTCATAAATGTTCTAGTTAGTGCAAGCATTATATTGTTACCACAACTATATTATGATGGCGATTTTATGGTTTTCATTAACAGTTAGATCGTTACAACAAACAATTGCATAGTTGCTTTAACAACAAAAACATATTATTGTTTAATTTTAAGCATATCTGATCATTCACGTCAAAAAAGTACGGGGTTGTGAGAAGCCATTACAAAACGTGGCTGACATGTTGGATACTAAATTTGCGGAGGCAACAAAAACTACTATACTTATTAATTATCTTCTACCATATCGTAAATAAAACATAAGCTATGTGTGGTCGAGCCAATCATCAATAAATATGTATGTAGAAGGAGTTGTGGGGTTTTCCCATTCAGCACTTGTGTTTCCTGAAGTTCCTATGTAGTGATAACGTCTGTGAGAGTCTATAATTTCTCTTACTGCTTTGACATTTCACCCATTTCTTTATTGTCTATAAACGTTATTTTGAATATAGACTTTCTTTTCTCTATATATTTTGTCTCGCTGCTGATGAGATGTCTTGTATCTGTTCAATACTCCATTTATTTTTTGCTCCCTTCCACCTTCAGGTGTATTGGTACCATTCTAGTTTTTACTAGTATTACTGAAATCACGTGATAATCGTAAATCACCAAGAAGAAAAACAAAGATGTATTCAAACTATTAAAAACGATATGCGAAATGTTTCGATCGGATTTTAATAGTAACGCCGTATACACAAATTTGAAAGGTCATTTTGAGGTGCGACAAAAATTTTTAAAGCGAATGAAGATCCGAGAAAAAGTGAGGGCGATGGGTCTATAAGTCGCTTCTAACACACAGTCGATATAACACTGCATAGATAAACTTAATTATTAAAATTTGTAACCCTGAACTTTAAACAGTTAAATAGTTTATACGCACAGTAAAAAAAATATGGTTGGAGGTAACAAAATTCTAAGAGCAACATACTATGGTTGGATTTTAACAATGCTTATTTTTGCCGGTAACCATATTATGGTAAAATATGATCATTATATGATTTATCATTATATTATTAACCCTTATGAATTCACAATGGACCTCATTGGCCTCCGAGTGGATGTGCGCCGTTGGGCGCATAACCCTTCTTAACCTAACCTTATGTGCGCAGCAAGGTACCCGGGGCGCTTTCAACAAAAATTTTTTCGTTGAAATTGATAATCTTCATGTCTGAAACTTCGTGAGAACTAATAACTTTAAAAAAATCTTATATTTTTGCAGCCGTCTAGCTAAATTGTTTTTTGTCATTTGCGTGAGAGGCCAATTTACTCTTATGCGCCCCATACACGGTTCAATTCAGTTGTCAACTGAGCCTTTCAACTGAATTGATACTTGGCCACACACATCTTCAACTGAATTGAAAGATTTTAATTCAACTGTAAAATTTAGATTTTTTTTACATACATTTTGACAGCTAATCAAGAGACTTGAGCACACACAGTACAATCGAATTGAAAGACTTAGTAGTCAACTTGAAAAAATCAAAATCTTTTGATTTTTCTTCAACCAACTCGACAACCGTCAAACTAATCAACTGACAAGGCCATACACGCTTTGATTAGGACAACAAACGACTCAGTTGACAATTGAATTGAATCGTGTATGGTCTGCTTTAAAAGCGCAGCAAGGTACCGGGGTAACTGTACGTGTTTTATATGGGAATGCATGCGGTCATTGTAGGTAAGTTGTTTGAAGTTGGTAGTAGCTCTGCATAAACTAATGATAGTATGCACATCAAAAATATAACCATAAAGAATTTATTTTACAAAATAGAGACACCGAAACACAAAAAAAAAACAAAACTCAATAAATAATAAGAATAAAAGAAATTTAATTATAGTGCAGATCTTTCGAGCGGTTTGTTCACATTGGACGAAATATAGAATGCTTAATAATTTTCTGATGACGGTATTTCTGGAAAATAAGTGCGCCGTTGTAAGAAGTAAGAATTAGAAATGTAATCTCAGAACCAATTACTACCACAAGAGGTATCAGACAATGGGACAACTTATCCTGCAATTTTTTCAACCTTTTAATGAAAAAAAAAAATTGGAATAAAAGGGTGACGCTGGGAACAAAAAACATATGCGCGTCGCTTATCCAGATGATATTGGCATCATTGAAAGACACATGCGAGATGTAACTGTTGTCAAACTGGAGACAACGTACAAATGATTAAAGCGCATGGATAATATTTTTTTGGCATGCCGAGACCAATAGCATATTGTAGTGCAATCTCAGGAAGTGAATAAATTTGCCAAGTCTATTAATATTTAACCCCTTTTTAACTAGGTATTTCCATTAAAAACGCTTGTTTTCTACGCATTTTTCATATAAGTACACAGGTACCTTGCCGCAAACATAAGTGCCCGAAATCAACCATATTATGGTCAGAATTAACAATTCTATGGTCAATGTAAACCATTTTATGATAATTTATTTCAGCCATATTCTTAATTTTTTTATTAAGTGTCATGCTATAATTTTATTTCGTTTTTATTCTTGTTACATATAATGTACCACTTTGGTGGAACAGGCAATTCCATTTAATTAATTTTCCAGACTGTGACCACCTTCTTCAGCACTCCTTCTGTTTTTCTGATTCATACTACTACGAAATTGTATTTATTTTAACGCATTATTAAAATAAAATATATGAGAATTGTAAGCAAACCAAGCAAGTATGTAATTAGCATTCAACTATTGTAGAGAGTAAAATAACCATAACTTTGTTGCTTTAAAATATATTATTTTCAATTTCAAATGAGACATACAATGTTTTAAAATATTATAATTTCAAACCTATTATTGTTATTATTCCCCATAATATGTTTGGAGACAAATATAATAATGGTATGGCTTTTGGATGAATGAATAAATCCATAATATGTTGGCCGGTTACAATAAAATGGTTAAAATAACCATAATATTCTTAAGTGTATGGCTGTAGCTTTATTTGACATAAACATTATATTGTTATATTCAACCATATTTAAAGTTTCAAAGGAAGTTAACACTTTATTGTTAAATAGAAACAAAATATTATCAATCGTGAAAAAGGTAATATTGAAAACAACAATAGCTTTTTCGTTGCCATTGCGGAGCCCATAATATGTTTTTTTTAACCATACTTCAACCATGTTTTTTCTCTGCGTGTACAAATGAAAAAATTCATTAGTGAAAGAATTGACAAAAACTAGAGTGCATGTACATTTATTCATTTAAAAATTGTTTATTGAAAATTCTTTAAAAACTCAATTTTCCCTAAGCCATTAGTATATAATTGATTCAAATCTTATTATCATCTGAAAGTTGGAATGTAAAAGAAAAATTATACAAATACCAACAACATGGTGCTGTTTGACCCCTTTTACTTAACAAAAAGGGTCAATCTGGCAGTTTGGCCCTATGAGCTTTAATATTTTTACCCAAATTAAAAAAATTTAGAGCCAATGTTTGAGTATAAATAGGAGAAAAATAAATCTAGCTGCTTAATTGCAAAAAAAAAAGGTTTTTTAGGGAAAAGCTCATTAGAATAAAAAGCTATTTTATGTAATGTATTTAAAAAAATATTTAAAACACAGAGCACAATTAAAAAGTAAAATTGGAAAAGGGTTTTAATTGACTTTTAAGTTTCTACTCAAGAAGACCATCGCCTTCTTATGCGTATTTCTCTTCATCTTCGTAAGGTTCTAAAAGTGCATATCGAACTGTAGTTTTGTAAGGCAAGGCCAAGAATTCATGAACTTTATCTACGAATGTAAATCAAGTTTTAAATATTATGGTTTCGTAATTGGCAGATAATAATGGTTAGGTTGAAACGGCATTATCTTTCGCCAGCCCGTAATTTATTTTTATTTAAAAAAAAACATTCGATTTTAAAAGGCTCAAGACATGATTGAAAAATAACAAATCATTCAGAGTTCAATTTTTATTTTTACCAAAAACTGCTTCGCTCATATTACAAGTTAATAAAAATTTTATATTTTAAAACATAACTTTTATTTAAGACCACCATACTTTTACACATAGTAGCAGGCTGGTCATTGGACCTCGAAATGTTGCAAACAGCTCCTATTCTCCTACTCTATTTCTCATTTTTCTAAATGACCTTCTAAGTCACTTCCAACCCTATCTACTCTTTTGCAGATGACAGCAACCTCTGCCATTCGTAATTATTTGATTATAGACCAAGCGTATCCGATGTTGGTGCTATGAGACAGACCATGAATGATACGCTTGGCCGAGACCTTGATATAGTCTCGGAATGGGGTCGCGTGAATAGGGTCGATTTTAAAGCACAAAAAACCCAATGTGGTGTGCTGACGCATAAACACGCGATGGATCAAGGAGCCTCATCTGTATATCTGTGTTTTACGCGTATGTCGTAAAAACCAATTTTCAGGAGAGTGTAAAAAACATTATAGATCAAACTACGGGCTTGGTATTGAACTTTCTGAAACTGGTCATTACGTAAAAAAATCGGAATTGGTCCATATTTTTTCAGAAATTTTAAGAACCATGTAAAGAGCGTTTAAAATTAAGCAATATGGCATCAACATTCCAAAATCGAAAAAATGTACATACGCGGTTACCCATGAAAACCACAGATATATGGGTGGTATAATCATTGAGGAATCAGAATCTCTTGATGTTCTGGGCATGAGAATATAATGTGATGTCCGATGGACAGAACATATATTTAATTTGTCGAAAGATGCATTCAAGTGCCTCGGTTTTTTGAAACGGTGTAAGATATACTTCACTCCATCTGATCTTCTTACTATTTATACTACCTATATCTGACCGTGAATAGAATACAACTCTCATGTATGTGCTTCAAAGTCTATTTTGGAGCTTCGCAATAGTGACAGTAGGGTATCCAATTATTTTGACTCCCTTGAGCACCGTCGTACACACAGGTATTTGACCTAAAAAGTCGCTCAAAATGCATTTTTTTTTATAACAGCACTACACCCTTAGTACTGTTATTTTTCAAAAGTCAGGTAACCCCTCCAAACAATAGAAGCAACATGGCGCGCTTGAACCTTTCACCAGCTGCATGAAGCCAGTCGGAAGTTACCGTTCGCCAAACTGTAGTCAAATATTTGTTTTATAGTGATAAAGTGGATTTTGTGTTAGTTTATATCATGGATTGTTTACAGTCAGATAAGTGCTTTATCTAAAACTTAAGATTTGGTTAACCTCTACAAATGCAAAAAAAACACACACATCTTCACATATCACAAAGGCTTAAAAGTATTTCTGTTCATTTCTGAGCTTAAAGTTTGATAGTATTTTGTAGAATAGACCCTCTAAAAATGTAAAAAGCAAAAAAACCGCCAGCCCAATCCACCCCTTAATTTTTAGCAATTTTTTTTATTACCTCGGCTTTGAAAACTAGGTTAATCAAGAATTTTAATAAAATGCCAACATATGCTGCAGCCATTAAGAAAAGTAAAGCAATCCAGGGTTTTACCCTTGTTATTTATTCTACAAAAACTGAAGAAGGAATGCTATCCTGAAATACACCGCATGACTGAAACTTGCGCTGAAGTCAGGGTACAAAGTTTGATAGATCATACGACCAAACGGCTCTTGTTACATCTTGGCGAGGAGGTGCTGAAACAATTGATAACGGCGAAAAAAATCATTCGTGCTGCTAAGCAAATGGGGTTGTGATGGGTCACAACAAACTTAGCACAAAATGAAGTTTGAGAATGAGACAGATTCCGACGCCAACATATTTCAGAGTTCTGTTGTTCCACTACAATTGGTGTACGGAAAGGAAAGAAAAATAATTTGGCAAACCCAACCCCTTCTTCGCCACGTTATTGCAGATCAATTCGGCTTGGATTCATAAAGGAAACAACTGATGTGACCAATAATGAAATTGAGAACATTGAAAATCAAATTAAAGAATTGGACAAGACCAAAATGGACGACATATCCGCCAAGCATAAAATAGTTTTTACAATGGTGGATGGCAAAGTATGTAACGCTGCGACACATACCAAGTCCACCATGAAATGCTATATATGTGGCGCTACATCGGCGCAATTTAATGGCATTACAAAGGAGTGGCTTGAAATACAGAAAATATGAGATTTGGGCTGACGTTGCTGCATGCTCGAATAAGATTTTTTGAGAGCATCCTATATGTTGCATACAAATTGCCAGTAAGGAAGTGCAACGTCGCCGAGGAGCAGGATCTGGTGGCAAACCAAAAAAAGGAATTACAACCGAAATTTCGAGACCAACTGGGCTAATTGGTGGATATACCTAAGGTGAATTTCGGCAACACTAAAATTGACAAAAAATTAATCTAACAGTTAATAATAATACTAGATGTCATGTGCTGTGGTATTAAAATTAGCACAGAAAAGTTTGATGCTTACTGTAAGGAAACTGCTGAATTGTATATTTCCCTTTATCACTTTCACCCTATGTCACCGACATTGCACAAGGAGTTGCACATGAAGCAGCCGTAATAAGTGAGGCGATTCTGCCAATCGGTCAACTCTCCGAAGAAGCGGCAGAAGCCCGTAATAAACATGTTCGGACATACAGGCTGGATTATTCCAGAAAATTTGTAAAAACAGAATGCAATCAAGATGTGCTTTACAGGTTGCTTTTGACGTCAGACCCTCTTCTGACAGGAATGAGGAAGACCCAATCGAAAAAGAAGAAACCCCTTTTGACTGAAGTCTTAAATGTACTTGACGAAAACGACATTTGTAACGTTATATTGAAAATTAAGACGGCACTGTGGAAAATGACGAATAAATAAGATTTATAATTATGTTTTTGCCTTTTTCTACAATGAAATATCCTAACCTACTTTTAAATCCAATAAAATCATATATATTAATAGGCAAGTGGATTTCTTAGGATCCCTTTTACGCCTTAACTACATATTGTATTTTAACAAATTATATATCATTCGAAAGATATTTTTTGGGAGATAATGTTAATTTAAATTTTGTTAAAATCGGTTCTGTATTCACGAGTTATACGCGTTAGAAAGTGGTACTAATACATTGAAACAATTCACATACGTGGGAGCAAAAACAATGTAAACACATAACAGAAGCAGTATGCTTTGTTTTTGTGTTTACGTAGTAAAAAGAACAGCTATGCATTAAATTGAAGAACAGTAGAGATTAAGAAATAAAAAAGAGAAAGACAATTTAAAATATTTTGTTTCCTATTTGGGAGAGTAGTTGTTTTTAAATGTTACCGTTGATTTCTTAAATTTTTGCGCTTATGAATAATTTTAATGTTATTGTTACATTATTAATATGGATACATTGTAAAGAATGTGTTAATTCTTTTTTTTTTTTTAAATAAAGTGCGATCTTTTGATGGGCTCCGATTTTTTATAACAGACACTATCGATCATGGTCATTTGTTATATGATAATCATCTATTTACAAAATATATATATATATAGAGAGGTTAAAGCAACATAATTCATCAACGAAATAAATAAAAATGGAAAATACATAAAAGACTTTGTTATAAACGTTGAGATTAGGGAACTTATGTTATATATACATTTTTAGAAAAATTGTCACTAAATTTTATATGCCTAAAAGAAATATGCCTCATAAAATGAAAAACTGTTCTGGTCTACTGAGAATTATTACATTTTGAGTTACTACCCTGTTTATAATCAAGTGCGATATGTTAATAAATATATTTCTACATTTGTATATACATATTTAATAAAGTTTTAGATTAAATAAATATTAGAAATAACGGTACAAATAAGTTAATAATATTTCTAGATTGCAGTCGATTGTGTCGACTGCTGGCCCATACTAGTACTAATATAAAATTATAAATGAAAAAAAAAATTTTTTTGAGCGACTTTTAGGGCCAAATACCTGTCTGTGTGTCGCAATGTGGGGTTATATTTGCCTATTTAATCGCTACTGCAATGGGATATGTTCTGATGAAATTAGGGATCTGGTTCCCGAAATCCATACTTTTGTTCGAAATACACGTTTTTCCTCAAGAGCCCATCCTTTTGTGGTCGATTGGCCGGCAAATCCTACAACGCATTAGAGAGAAAATTCGTTTTTAGGCCGGACTGTTCATATGTGGAACAACCTTTCTGCTGAAGTCTTCCCTCTCACTTTCAACATGAATAAGTTCAAGTCGAATGTTCACAAACACTACCCCCTCTATCCTCCTCCCCATAACTTTTTTTCTAGTTCCAACACAATGCATTGCATTTCTAGGGGTCAACCCCTGAGTGCTGGTCCTAACCAAAAAAAAAAAATTTGTAAAAACGCAAAGAAACATGGAAAAATAATTAATTTTTATTTTTTTAAAAGGTGGTTATCGTTACCTTAATATAAAAAGGCCCCAACTCATCAAAAACACTTTTTACAGGAGAAGGAAAAAACTTAATAAAAGCTGAAATAATATAGCTACACAACCATTGTCAAAAAACATCTTTATTAAAATTAAACGAGGAATTCAGATTGAAATACATAATATGTATTTCTTTCGAAAAATTGTGTGTATGAGTTAGGCCTTTTTTTCTTTAGAAAAATTGTGTGTATGAGTTAGGGCTTTTTGTATTCTGCTTATAACTTCTTTATTTTTAATCTAATTTGCTTGAAATTTTAATAGAATGTGTATTAGCAACCATTCTACAATAATCAATAAAAAAACGGATTTCCAAAAATAATGAGTTGGGGCCTTTTTATATTAAGGTAACGTTATAAAAGCTTACCGGGACTATGTACTTTAGCCCAGTGTTACTTGAAAAAATACCTTAATATATAACTTTTAAAATTTCTTTTTATGCAGATTGGCCCTTGTAATACAGCTCGTTGTAGATATTTGTATTGAAACAAAATCACATTGACCCTCATACAAACTGTAGATAGGCACTTTTTACAACCAAAGCATCGATAAACTTTAACT
Organism: Pollenia amentaria; assembly: GCA_943735925.1. Taxonomy (NCBI): domain Eukaryota; kingdom Metazoa; phylum Arthropoda; class Insecta; order Diptera; family Polleniidae; genus Pollenia; species Pollenia amentaria. The sequence continues at coordinate 101,992,483 of OX031006.1, forward strand.
TAGATTTTAAGCTCCTTCTACAAATTTTGTTGTGGGACAATGATTTCAATTAATTTAATTTGCATATTAAAGTAATAATACTTTAAAAAGCTTTTTCCAACTCCTAATGCTTACTGGGAAAGAATCTCATGTATGATTTCATGCTTTTATTTCTATGAGAATGTGTAGTTGTTTTGTCGTAATGTAAACACATAATTTAATTCTTTTTCATATACCTACATATTTTTTATTTTATTCATACACATCATGAACGGTTTTATTGCTTTCTAACCATTTTCTTAGGGGAAAAAATCAACAGTGTTTTCTAAATAAAAGTAAGAAAGTGCACAGAAAATATTATTAAATAATATTTTAAAAGCTTTTTTAATATATTTAACAATTTTCTTAATTAACATGTTTGTATATTGTAATATTAACAATTTGTTTTAGTTGAAGAAAAATTTTGTGTCAAAAAAATTTAAAGAAAATATGAAAAATTCAATATTTTTTCGATTAATAGTACAAATCTTTTAATTAATTTTATGCTTCGTAAATAAATTCTAACGGTTCTTTTCTTCATTCTAGTCTTCAAATTCTTGTTAATGATGGTGTATGTAAATAGATTAGGGAGGTAACGAATACCGATATATGGGCGATACTTCAGATTTTTCGATATATCGGTATCGGCACATTTTTTTTAGAGTTTTTTTGATCAAACAATTTAATTTTCTATGTTAATTTTTTGTATAATAACTCAGAGAAATAACACATTTAACAGCAGAGCATATATAACCAGAATAATGAAATTTTTTTCTTTTAATTTTTAGCCGTTTCGCTTTGCACCATAGCGCAGGAGTATGTAGTATATTTCATTCAAAGCCATAAATTTTTTCTTATTTATTAAATATTGATGAAATATAAGAGCTAACACTTCAAATTTCGATCACAATGTACTTCTTCGACTGCAGGAGTGACGAATTTTTATCACACCGCTCAAATACAATTTCTGGTGAATAAAATTTTTTAAAAATTACCCCCATATTTATAAAAAATATTTAAGGTTTATTGCAGGTTAATGGAACGATTTTTCTCTGAAAATTTGTTTAATAAACCTTTTATTAATCAACATTTTTTATGAATATGGGGGTTAGTATTGTGGTTAATTTATTGAACGGTTTAATATTTTATTCAGGCTGATGTTAATTAAATTTAATTTTCATTAAATTATTTCGATGAAGAAAGGAATTTTACAGCGTGAAATGAATTAAAATTTATTGATAACTTTTCATTCTTGACTGAGCTGGGAATCGAACCCAGGTTGCACGGACAGGTTGCCCTGGCATGTTTCGATTGCAACCACACAATCTCCTCAAAGTGGTTTGCCGTCTTAACACTTACCGCCATCGAAGGCGTCTGGTAGTCAATAGCCAAAAAAAATTCTACTTTGCATAGTCATTGCTAAATCTTGTGGGTATTTGCACGTTTTAGATTTTGCTGATTTTTCAAATGAATTTTCACTAAAGAAGGATTGAGAGATACTTTATCTTCAAACCAAATTGGTAGATCGAAATTTGTTTTTTAAATAAATGATTATCTATTTTAATTAATTTACATGTTAATCCTTACTTCTGTTTTTCATACTTTTTGTCAAAAATTCTTCTTGAAGTCCAAAGTACATTTTGCTGTTTTTTTCTGTTTTGTCTTTTGTTTTCCTTCTCGTTGACCTTTTTATCAGCGCAACTGGAAGGACAAATGTAAACATAGAGCTTGTGCCTTAGCTGTTTAACATATAAATAAATAAAAAAAATTAATTCGTTTTATGTTGTAAAAATTACTTTCTTTAAAATATAATTTAATGAACTTTGACCTAAATAAAATATTAAAAATTTGGATTTTTTAAAAAATTATTACAATAAAAAGTACAAAGTTTGGAAAGCTGCCGATTTTCTGTAGAAGTCTTTAGATGTTGAAGCGCTTTAACACAGATTGGTATAAAGGCTCACAAGTACTATGAATTTTACAATCAATTTAGGCTACATTTCTTATATACATATTAACTTTTCAGTGATCCATATTATTAAACATTTAAAACTTTTCAATGTGTGCAAAGCACATAAGAATAAAAGAAAAATTATGAAATAGGAACAGTTATTATTGCAAACATCGGGCATATCTAAAAAAAAAATATAAAACGTTAATACAGCTGCCTTCAGTACTTCACCTTTGTACTAAGTACTATTGAATTACGAAAAGAAATAACAAAGTTATAGGTTTTTTTTGTCCAAATTTTCTGCTGTGCATAGTCATGAATTGTTCTCTCATTGCTAAATCTTATGGGTATTTGCACGTTTAAGATTTTTCTGCTTTTTTATGAATTTTCACTAAAGAAGGATTGAGAGATACCTTAAGCTTAGTCTAGACGATATGTTGAATCAGCAAATGTATGCTTACACTCATATGCTTAAAAATAATAACAAATGCCTCTATTAGCATATTCAATATGTTAGGTGTCTAGACGATATGCTGAAAATACCAAATTTTTCAAATTCTTCATATGCCAGCAAATGATATTCAACATATAAGTTAGCATACAATTTTTGTGTCTACACGATATGTTGAATTTTGTATGTTGATATGTATGTTGAGTGTTGTAGTCATTTGGTTAAAAATAACAAATAAATTAGACAATGCTCTTGTTCTTTTTTTTAATGCAACTACCATTTTTGCAATAAAATTTATTTAAATCAATAAAAAGAAAAAAATTGTGTCATCAGAGGAAATATCACTAGCTATTATTTGTGCATTGGAAGAGGAAGAAGAATCTCTATACAAAAATTTTCTACGTATGGATATCCATCAGTTCAATCATTTGCTTTCTTTGGTATCACCAATAATAACTAAGCAAGACACAGTGATGCGCAAAAGCATTACAGCAAAGGATCGACTTATTTTGACCCTACGTTTCCTAAGCAGTGGTGATTCATTTTCTTCATTGCAGTTTCTTTTTCGTATCCCAAAATCGACTATTAGTACAATTATTCCACATGTGTTGGATGCGATTTATACAGTGCTTGTAGGGAAATACATATATGAAGGTAAGACCTCCCAAGTATTATTTTCGGTTTAAACGCTACATCTTTTTCTCGATAATGTAGATGCCAACAACTGCAGAAGAGTGGAAAGCTATAGCGAAAGCATTTAAAAACGGCGGCAATTTCCAAATTGTATTGGCGCTATTGATGGCAAGCATGTGGTAATGATATCGCCGCCGAATTCTGGTAGTATTTATTACAACTATAAAGGTACACACAGCATCGTACTAATGGGAGTTGCAGATGCTGAATACAAGTTCATTTACATTGATGTCGGTCGTAACGGACGTTTTTCTGATGGTGGTGTTTTCAATCGCTGTACCTTTGCAAAGGCGATGGACAGCAACAAATTAAATTTACCAGAACCAACTGCATTGCCAGGACGAGACTTACGTGTTCCGTATTTACTTGTTGCAGATGATGCTTTTGCTATGCGACCAAATCTAATGAAACCGTATGGTCAACGTGGCTTTCCAATGGTGCAACGAGTGTATAATTACCGATTGAGTCGTGCACGTCGCATTATTGAAAATGCGTTTGGTATAATGTCAGCACGTTTTCGATCGGTCACCTATCCATTTAAACACAGAAAAAAACTAAAAAAAGTGGTTCTAGCAAGCTGTGTACTTCACAATTATATGATCGACACAAATAAAAAATTGTACACACCATTTGGATTCATCGATCAATATGATCAAAATGGAGGTTTTACAGTTCAACTTCAATATTTTTACCGCTAGAAACTCTCACAAACGTTGACGTTCAATTAATCACCGGTGCTAAAGAAATACAAAAAGAATTGACAAATGTATTTTGTAGAAGAATGTGAATTAGGTTGGCAGTATCAGCAAATATAATTCTAAATAAATACAAAGTAAAAACCTTTTTTAAAAACGAGCTTTAATTTGAATGCACCAAAAATAAAAAAATAAACTTTTACTATCAACTTATAACGTCATTACACAATTAATATGATGTAGAAGCTTGTCGCTAAATTTATGTGCTCGTATTTACTTAGTTTGAAAATGTTAATAGTTAAAACCAATATCATCAAGTTCTTTTATTTCCTCTACACAAGTCAATCTCGCGACAAGCTTTTTTATCATATAAATTGTGTAATGACGTTTTAAGTTGATAGTAAAAGTTTATTTTTTTTCTTTTTAGAAATAATCTAGTTGACCGTTTTCAGATATTATCTAATTTTGTATTACTCTACACAAAGATTGTAACGAAATAAATAAACAAAAGAAAAATTTATACAAAAACATATATCAACATATTTTATTTTCCGCATATGTATAAATGCCATATTTACATTTTTAATTAAATAAAAGTAAAACAATTCAATTCATTTTTAAGTTAAGTTCGGTACATATGCATACAAATTTGTCATATGCTGAAAAGCTTAAATACGAAGCACTAATAATACGCTGTTCACACGATATGCTAAAATTTTCAACATACGTTTGCTTGCATTGTTAACAAAGAGCTAGCAAATGTTATTAAACATACGTATGTTGAAAAATTTTTGCGTTTACACGATATGCTGGCAGTTGTAACACATTTTTCATCATTAATATGCTGATTCAACATATCGTCTAAACTAAGCATTAGATATATCGTAATATTTTTAGAGTCGCTAAACCGCTTATTGACAGGCGCAATGGGATGTTATACCCAAACTTGAAGCAAATGGGACAGAAGGAGTAAAGTTTTCAAATGAGATCTGTGTATCTGAGAGATTTTTTCCCACTGCAGGTCTGGCTCAAACGGATTTGTGGAATCTACTATTTCTGCAAAGGCTTTTATAAAAGTTTGTCATTGTATTTTTCAACAATTCAGATCGTAGTAAACATTAGGGTGTTCAATTAATCGGCTTTTTTTTTTGTTCGATTAAACGATTAATCGATATTTGGCATTTTTGACTTATTCTGTCTTTTTTAAATTCCAACGAACACATACATTTGGTTTACTTATTTGACTTTAAACTTTAAAAAATTATACATTTGACAGAAAAACCATGTATGTATTGTTATTCGATTAATCGGCATAAATTCTTCGATTAATCCTTTAATCGAAATCAGAAATTTCAAATTAATTGAATTAATCGCCTAAAGCTGTTCGATTAATCGAACAAGAATGAATCTGCTGAAACCCTAGTAAACATATATTGTATATTCTTGTTCCATATGAGAAGCGGAGTTAATTCAACGATGCCCGCTCATTTTTCAGTCAGTTTGTCTGTCGAAATGGATTCTTCCCATATTATGGGGGCAAGGTTGTTATATATTAATATCACATATAATTCGGAATTATTTGCCAGATCGGTCCACAAATGCCAGAGATATGAACAAAAAAACCACTACTGCCCCCAATTTTTATCCATAAAATTTAACTTGTTTAGGTCTATAATCTCTGAAATTTCCCGTTATAATGGTTTTGGCACAATAGCGCCCAAAACTATTGTAAACTATGAGAACCAAATTTTACCCAGATATTTCTTACATATAAGGAGCACAGAACTTTAAAAATGGACCAAATCGAACCATTATTTCACCAGGCCACACTAGTATGAGGCTCCCGTAGAGTAAGTGCGAGTAATGTGGTATACAAATTGTGTTATATAAATTTTAAGTTTTTCTTCAATTAAAATATGATTAACCCATTTGCATATGTAGTATATATGCTAAGTTTCCACAAAGAATTTTGCGAAAAATATTAAACCCACAAATAAAATTTTTGTAAATAAATACATAAATATGTTCCAAAATTGCCCCCCCCCAATACATTTTTGTCATTAGAACACTATTAGTGATATCAATCTAATGTGAACAATGTTTTTTGAACAACATAATATTTGCATATATTATTACCAGTGTTACCACCAGCTAAATTCAAAACCACACTTGAGATGACGCAAAATTACCCAATTTAAATGAAATTACACCTGATATCAAATTAACATTTGGTTATAAAAAAAAAGCTTTTACAAAAAATAACCAATTAGAAAGTGCATAAGAACCTATTAAAATAAAATTATGTTATGAGGCTCACCCTAATTAAATAAGAATTCTTAATGCCGAATATTATCTAGGTTAATACATCTATTTGAGATGTTTTCGTTTTTAGGTGCTTTATTAGTTAAAATGTTCGTATTGGGGCTATGTGAAATTATGGACCGGACCGGTTCTCAAAAGTTTCAAAAAACGTATGAACCAAATTTCATTAAATTATCTTAAAAATTGCGACCTGTACTTTGCGCAGAAGTTCTACATGTACATACAACCAGCCAGCAGGCCGGACGAATCAGATATTGATTGTAAGTCGCTCGATATAATATAACAAATATTTGTATGTGTTTCATACATCACCCCAAACTTAAAACCTTATTCACTTAAATACGCTCAATATTAGTCATACTGTTAAATTTCCTACTGTAATTCAAAATTATTTAACAAAAATAACATAAGCAAAATTAAATAACAATTTAAAATTATGAGTATTACTTCCATATATCTAGGGAAGGTTCAAAATGTACATTGCGGTTCCTTTGTATACTGTATTTAGAAAATAAAATTCCTGTAATGGTTTTAGATGACAGTTGGTTTCTCAAATCAGTTTGACAAATGTTAAGCGCGCTAAATATTTCTAAACAAAAGCATTTTAAATGTTAAAGCAAATACAAAATTCATTACATCTTGTAATATTGAAAACTTATCTTCCTCCAGGGCTTGTTTTCCAATAAACTTCGGGTTGTAAATTACTATGAAGCTCAAATTTATCGAAATCTAATTGTCCAACTGGCGTCAATCACTATCAATCTTTTTCTTCATAAACTATGGAAACCTGTTTTTTTATATATGTATAAACAGTGAGTTTAGTTAAATATACTGTACATTTCTTAGATTACCAATATCTTAACTGGTATAAATTGTATCACTAAAATTAAATCCTTTTATTATTTTTTGTTTTAAAATGAAGAAATAAAAGAATTTTAAGTTACACATGATCTGCACCTCAAAGAAATTACCCACGCTCTACCCAAAAAAGTAAAAGTTACACCAAATTCGGGTAATTACCCACAAAGTGGCAACACTGATTGTTACACACACTGTTATTACCGTGTTAGAGCTATAAATGATTTTAATTAGTACGTTGTAACCTTTTTGAAAGTTAATTTTTAAATGCTTATTTTTGTCTCTTTTTGCAACTACATATTTTTATTAAGCTTTGAAGTATAAAAGAAAGGAATTAGGTTGTAATTTCTTTTTATTCCTACGCTAATCCCGCGAAGCTCTTCGCTTGTCTGCAGGAGACCAGAGTCTCTGGCGGGAATCGAACCCGCAACCCCGGTACTGCTAGACTCGCTCACTACCAGCTAGCCTACCGGGGCAATCGAATTATAAAGGATTACATTTGGGACGTCGCGAACAAAAATAAATACTTTTTCTAGTAGAAAAATAAGTAGTCTTTATTCTGCTTAAAATTATTTTGATATTGCTCATACAAAAATACGTAAATCGCGATTAAATGAAAGAGTGAAAATTTGCGGTAATGGGTATTCTTAATGCAAAACAAGTTTTTGGCATTTCTGGATAGAGACACCCTAATAAACTAGCGGTATGAAATATACTTTACGACCTATTCCCATTCTTACCATATGAACATAATAATATATTTCTTATAAATCGGTTGAGCCGTTTCTGAGGAGTTAAAATACAAACATCGTGGCACGACATTTATATATCGTCATCTTAAATGCAAAAAAACGTAAAATCACTTTTCATAAGTTTACAGGAAAAGAAAAAAACGTTGTAAGACAGACAATATTTGAGATATAAAAACAATTTTTTCCATATAAGCTGAAACTTCTATAACATATCTATATATCAATATATATAAAAATGAATGTATGTATATTTATTTGATTGTTTGTTTCTAAACCGGTGAACCGATCTTTATGAAACTTTTACAGTATATTACTGATGGCCTGGAAGGATCTATAGGCTATATATTTTTTAGAAATTTTGATTGGGCAGTGCCAAGCCCAAGCAAAGACAATATAAAATTCTAGAGCACGGGAAGGCGTAAGGTTTTCAAATTTGGCAGAAGCATCTTGGTTATCAATACCAACATCTGACAAAATTTGGGCGGGATGGGATAAATGGGCGTGGCACAAAATGTCTTTATTTATATCTAAAAAAGGGTATCAGAAAAATTGTAAAAATTTTGTACGCATAGCTGGGTTATCAATACAAAACATCTCTGTCAAAATGGGCGGGTTTGGAACGGTGCACTGTGGCTGAAAATATTTGTTTGTCACCGATTTTCAAAATTTTAATTTTATTTTATAATTAACATATTAAAACTAAGGTAGCCAAAAAATTAGGTCAAAATATTTGTAATTGTGGTCGTACCATGTCGTCAAACACAACTTTTTTTTAATGTCAGAAAAAAGTGATTTTTTTATATATATATAATCCGAGAGAAATTATTATTTCTCAAAAACTATCATCGATAATGACCTGCTAGCTTTTTTGCTAGGTTATCTTTAAAAAAGGAATATGTGCGACTATTGTGTTATTTATATTTGCGATGTTAAGACATATTTTCTAAACTACTATATTTTTGTCAAATTTCAACTTTTGTAGAATAGAACTTTTGCGGATCAAAATAGATTAAGAAGGTAAAACCACTTAGGGAAAGGTGAAAGTGTTTCCTTTAACCCTGTATATACTCTTGTGCCCGTTTGGACATACTTGTTTAACACTTTTTTAATTTTAATGAAATTACTCGAAAAAAAATTTTTTTTGTTTGAAATTTTTTTTTAAAATTTTTTTTAAAATTTTTTTTTATTCCGCAAAAATGTTTGCAGAAGTAACAGAAATCATGTGCTTTTGACCTAAAAATTAATTTTATGATATAGGGAATATTGATCGTGATCGAAAAGAATACAGGTAGTATATATAAACAATTTTATTATTGTTACACAATCAGAAAAACGTATAGCTGCCCTGATTCATCCTTATCCCTTACATTACGTTCACACTATCATATTTTATAGTAGAATAAAGAGCTTAAACACGCGTTTACGCTAAACAGGTATATTGTGAAACCCACCTTAGACGGGAATTTAAAATTTATTTTGGTCCTTTTATTTTATCTGTTTTATGACTCTAATAATATTCTATGACCATATAAGTATGCAATGCGTTGTTAAATTTGTGTCAGGTATTTTATGGCATATAAATAAAAGGATTTTAAGTTTTTTAATCCGCTTTATTCTACCTGTATTTGGTACGAAAAAAGTGTGAAAGGGTTTAAAAGCAAGTGACATTTGGATGCAAACTCAGTGGATATAATATATCTGAGCAATTACAACGTTTTTCATAAAAACATGGAGAGCTTCAGCTCTAAAGAATTGGCCGGAGAGTATTTTAGAAACAAAAAAAAAACGGAAAATTTTAAAAATTACATTCGGAAAAAAAGGAAACTTAAATTCCTATAGCACTGAAATACAATTGGACTTAGAAAATAAATAATCTGTTTTTATCAAAAATTTTAAACAGCGATACAGGAAAGTTGATTGCAGCAAAGATAGATTTTATAAGAGCTTTGCAAACTTGTTAGAGAACGAACTTTCTGTCGGGATCGCTTCAGAAACTACAAATCAAAACACTCGTGGGAGACCACAAAAATCGCTGGACAATTGTAGCGGTAGATCTAAGAGGCGGAAACTTAGGGATATCAATGAAGAAATCGGACATGAAAATATTCAAGATACTTTCCTACATCAATTACGATCACAGAAACAATTGATAAAAGTGGATATCATTGAAAAAGTTGTAAAAGCTAGTCCATTAAGAACAAAACGGATTCCTAAAAGTATACCAACTCCAAGCGATGCAAAACAATTCACAAATGAGGAGCCATTAGCATTATTTCTGAATTTGAAATTAACAAAACAGCAATATATTCAGCTCAGATTGCGTGCGATTGAAAAAAGCTCAAATCTGTATCCAGCATATCATTACATAATTGCTGCTAAAATGGACTGTTTGCCAATAAAGGATACTAATACAATCACACCAATTTCGACAGAGGTACAACTACAATCTCTACCTGTCACACATCCGAACGCTTGCTACAATCAATAAAATGAAAGGAGTTAAAGAAATATGGAGACACAAAGTTAATTCTTTTTTGTAAATTGGGATGTGATGGTTCTTCAGGACAAAAACCATGCAAAAACCAGCCATGCAACATCAAGCCAATTACACCAAGTCCGGACAAAATCATTAGATAATACTGATGCATATGAATTTGGATTATCACCACAACATGCAAGAATACGACTTATGGAATACATACTTAAAATCAGTTATGATTTGGATTTCGGATCTTCAGGATCAATAAGAAACAACGAAACCAACAAGGAGTTAAGAAGCTCAAAAAGGAAACATGTTCAAGATAAATATCGCAAATTTGGGTTGAATATGAGTCGTTCAGTGGATAAAGGGAATAAGTAAATTTTTGGCGTTTTTGAGATTTAGCGTGAATACCTTCCTTTTATGACTAACAATGTATGGTAAAAATTTTGTTTTCAAATTTCAACGGAAAACCCCTTTTAAAGACTAAACATTTTTTTGTACGAAACACAAATTTTTTTTTTTTCAGTGGAAAAAGGGAATAAGTCCACGCTTGCATTTATATTAAATAAATCACTTGGTTACTTTGCTTTTAATCACTCTTATTTGTTTATATTTCTTGCCTCTATTTGAGCTTTCGCAACCTGCCAATTTTTTGTATTCTTTAAAGTGTTGTTGTACTTAGTTCATTGCTGCATAAGAGCAGCAATCGGAAGCGTAACTGCAATCCAACTTTATTCTTTATTACATATTAATTCGACCTTGGATCGCTGTTATGATAGAAAAGAAAAAGGATATGATTGATTTATTTAAATATATCCCTGCCGTGTACCATACTTTCTATAAAAACTTGAAAACAGTATCAAGTCAGAAAGATTATTCTGAAGAATACATATTATTTTGTTAAATTTGTTATACTTACGATTCATTTAAAAAGAAGATTTTTTTTCAGTTATTTTTTGTTTTAAAAAGAAGAAATTTTTTATGTTATATTTTTAAGTTCATTAAAAATAAAACTGTGCGAATGCACTGAACAAAAAAAACAAATTATCTGCTTTTTTTTTGCAAAATTATTCCAAAATATACTTCTTCAATTAAAACACTACGCGAGGTAAGCCAATATTTTTTCTTTTTATTTCCGAACGAATGCTCAAAGTTAAAACATAATTAATTTGCATTTTTACGCTATCGATTTTAACAACAAAAAATTTGGTGGACTTATTCCCTTTTTCCTCTGAAACTCTTATCAATAAAAACGTATTTGTATCATATTAACAGGTTTTGTGAACACATACACTTAAATACTAACATTATATATTTAAAAATTGTAAAAGAAGCCCTAATAATTAATTTTGCAATTTTAGTTTTGAGTTTTGTTGTAGCAACTAGTTTTAAAGTCAACGTCAACACTTCTGTCGTTTTTCTCCATTTCAATTTTTTGGACTCATTCCGTTTATCCACTGAGCGACTCATATATTTCAGCCAAAACAAGGGTCAGGCAATACAAATGATGGCAATACTACAAGAAGATTCTTTTCAGATCCAGAAACAGACATTGTATTAATAAAAAAAAATAATAATAAACAGAACCTCACATTGTTAAAAAAGCTATTCAAATCTATTGCTGCTTTTATTTTTAAAAGGTTTTTTATCCACATATGTATGACATGTTTTAATAAATAAGAAATATTCAAAAAATAAATACCTATATTTTCGTATCAAAATTTAAAAAAAAAAATCAGAATTCAGTGAATTTATTATGCTAATATTAAGAAATTTTACAGTAAAAAATAATAGATTCTTCTGTAGTAATATCAAGATTTTAGATAATATTTCTAAAGTTTTTTTAAGTGTAAACAAATTTGACAGCAAAAAATTGTTAACTTTTCAGCAATAATAGCAAAATTTCCAGTTGATTTTACAATTTTTTTTACTGCCCGTTCGCCGATATCGAAAGTTAACGTTCGCATAGAAAATTACATTTAAAACAAAAACAATTTTTGAAATTTGGTTTTTGTTTTAAATGTTATTTACTATGCGAACGTTAACGTTCGATATCGGCGAACGGGTAGTTAAACTTTTCTCCACTTTCAATTTCATTAAAAGCCGTTGAATAGTTGTTGGGGAATTTAAGGGCAAAGTGGAACTTTTGATTTTTGTTTTAACTTTAGCGTGAAGTATGGTTTTTTTTATTTGTTTTTTTTTTTAATTATTTAAAAATGTCATTTTGGATTTAAATAATAATCATTAACATTTTTTGTAATAATGGGACACCTAAAAAAATTTAATGTTTACACTAACTGCCCGTTCGCCGATATCGAACGTTAACGATCGCATGGCTTTCTCTCTGTCGATTAAAAGAATTTTCCCTAAAATATCTCCTTCGGTTCAAAAGTTACAGAATTTTGGCCAATGAAAATCGATTTTCAGCCACTGTGCGGTGGGCGTGGTATCACCCATACAAAGACATTGTAGATTTACGTATATCTGGAGAACGACAGGAGCCAGGTTATCAATACACAACATCCTACAAAATATGGGCATGATTAGCGAAGTGGGCGTGGCTCAAAATAGATTTATTTATATCCAAAGAACGGTAAGAGAAAAATTGTCCAAATTTGCTACACATACATATCTGGGTTATCAATACACAGACTCTCTAAAAGATGGACAATATTGTAGAAGTGGGCGTGGTACCTCCCATAAAAAGACAATATAGATTTCTATATATCTAGAGAACAGCTATAGCGAAGGTTTCCAAATTAGGTAGTTATCAATACACAACATCCGACAAAGTGTGGGCGGGATTGGAAAAATGGGAGTGGCATCTCCCATACAAAGATAATTTAGATTTCTGTATGATTGGAGAATGGCAAAAGCCATTGGTATTAAAGTGGGCGCGATTAGATAAGTAAGCGTGGCACAAAATAGAATCCCGTATATTTGAAGAACGGTAAATGTAAAATTGTCTAAATTTGGTACAATTAGAATGGCTATCAATATAGAGACAGCATCTGTAAGTAATGTGTGGTAGGGAGGAAGTGAAGCCATAGCTACAATTTTAAAATTTGGAACAAATAGCTTGGTAATATATATCTGTAAAATGCCCATTGCCTTATTGTAGACATAACCGGGACAACTTCAGTACAAATACCATATCGATTTCTGTGCAGCTGGTGAATGGTAACAGTAACAGTATTCAAACTTCATGAACAATGCACGAGATCTGTGCAAAAAAATTACATATATTGTTTTAATGAGGGTAGCGAAGCGCACAAGTTCGATTTCGTACTTGAAAACATCCGAAAATGAAATGATTCAAATAAAACTGAGATTGAATCAATTTCAAAATGCGCCTGATTCAAGAATTATTAAGTTGATTTTATCCCGAATTGGTACTTAAAATAATCCAAAAATGAGATTGATTTAAGTAAAACTGAGATTGAATCAATCTCAAAATGCTACAATCTCAAAGTGGCTACAACAAATTTTGATAAGTTATATGAGATTAAAACGCACACTTTGTAATTTTACTCTCAGATTGGCACTTCCAACGAAAAGTTAATTCTTTTTTGTACTTGGTTTAATAAAGTTATCCCATTTAGGATTATTTTGAGTACGTTTTAGTGTTTTTGTACTTGAATTTTTGAGCACGATTCATACTTAAAGTAAGTATAAAAAGTTAATTTATCTCGAGTGTTTTTCTTTCTGTGTATACTATATTTTGGAAAAAAATATTATTTTTATTATTATTTTTAAAGCTATCTGACAAAAAGAGCTATGAAAAGACACGTCTTCACTGAAAGTATGTTTGTACAAATTAAAAAAAAAATTTTAAAATTTAAGAAAATTAATAATTTTCTCAAAATACATGTTTAATAAAATATTGAAAGAAACCAGACGGGCATAAATGCATTACAGCGCTAAAACAATGGATTTAAGTTTTGTTAAAAGCAATAATAAAAATTATTATCACACAATAAAAAGCTTCATTAGGTTTGCGTCGACAGAGTCAAATAAATTTGTAATATTCTGATGCAACGCAGGCAGTACTGCATTTAAGAACATAGGGATATTATAACATATAAGATATACATTTTATAAAATATTCAGCCTTATTACGAGAGTCGTTGTCGTGATCGCTGTAGCAGTCGTTTGAATATTTTATTGATATCAAATAAAATTTACGACCGTGACATGACAAAATACATAAAAAGTTTATCGTATTTGTGTCGTTTACGACATTTGAAATGAAATAAGGCCGAATATTTGCAATTTTTAATTTTTATTTATTCAAATTAGTAATAAGTAGGTGGTTTAAACTTAAAAAGGTACTTCATTAAATTCTTTCGAAAACCGCAAAAAGAAATATATATATTAAAAAAAAAAAAACAAGTAAGAATGCTATATTCGGATGTGCCCAATCTCTTCGTTTCTTATAAAAAGTTGTATAAATAAATGTACTTTAGACCGATTCACCTTGTATGGAGCTGAAAAAAGTGTTTTAGTTACCCCTCTGAATATAAAGGTTGATATGTTTTATGATGATTCCCAAAATATTTTGGGTCTAGCGTTGACCATCCGTGAGCTGGACCATTTTTAAAAAAGGTCTTTTTTCAGTTTTTCGAATTTTTTTGTGCTTTGCTCCAAGACGACATAAATAAAATTTGGTATCATCGAAAAGAGTTTTTTAAGCAGCATCCAATGGTATATAAAACTTGACCACTTGCGACCTACTAATTGAGATATTTAACTAAATACATATTTTCGTTTCGGGTTTTCATACAAACTCTACGTATGTGGAAGTAAAATGTTCTGCTTTTCAAATTGAATCTGTTTTAAAATAATATTAATTTATTTTTTCTTTTTTGTAATTATTCACATAAAACGCTAAAATCGCGATATATTTTATCTTTTTTTCATATAATTTAAATATTTTTCTAATTGAGTATTGGGCAAACTTAATCTTGTTATGAAGAATGTCAAAAGAAAATGTAAGAAAATTCTTCTGTAAGTTTTACGGTTTCATTACAATAACGTTCGACTTAATTTCTTCCTGTTTCCAGAGTGGGTTCTGACCCGCTTGTTAAAGTGGGGGAAAAAAAACTTTCATTCGCAGTGGCTGGCGCAGGTTTAGTTATTGATGAGCTGCTTGGTAACAGTATTGAGCCAAGTGGTTGGTGCGTTTGTGGTGAAAGGGAACTACTCGGTGAACTATACACTGTTGACGACTCGATGTCTTGAAGACTACTTGTATTGCTTGTTTCTGTTAATTTTGTAATGCAAAACTCTTTTATATCATTTAGTTCGTTCAGCTGTAAAGGAGTATATAAAAATAATGCAACTTTATGCAAGACACTCAAATTTGAACTCCACTTCCCCAAGTGTGTCAAAATATTCGTTTTAAGGGCCGCAATATCAGCTTCTTCGTTATTTTGAATAGAGCAAATAGATTAAACTTTTGTGATCGAAGGAACAACAAAACAAAGTGAAGGTGATTGACTGGATTGAAGCTTTTTGTAAATTTTTTCAAAGTCGTTACATACCTCAACTAATTTTTGCAGGACAGACATATTGAAGTTTAGCAAATTACGTCTTTCAGAATTGCCAATTAATTCATTTATTTTTCCATAATTGTCTAATATTGACTTGAACATTGCGAAATTCGAATTCCACCTTGTTGGACAATGGCTTTTTAAAATTGTATCAAGCATATGCTGCATATTAGCTTTTTTAAAGTATCTAACAATTTTTTTACATGCACTTATTATTCCTTTTAATTCGTCAGTGGCTTCGAAAGCATCGTTTAAGGTATTAGAAAAGAGATGGGAAGAACAGTTTAATCTGGTAATATCTTTCAGAGCGCTTACGATATTCCACGATCAGTAACGAATACCGTCTTTGAAAAATCTGTGACAGCGACAAGTGCACAAGTGCAAAAAAATTTTTTTTTTCATGTATAAAACCTTTACGCATCCGCATAATTTTTTTACACTTGTCGCTGTCACACGCACATAGCATAGAGAGGTGACACGAGACGGAACATATTGTTTTTTATGTATGTAAGTATTGATTTGTATGTTGTGCTAATAAGAAATAGTGTAACCGCCACTCAATACATTTACACGCTGTTCTGTAACGATTAATAATTCAAACGTTTCATTTTATGTTTATTTTCGAATAGTTTTTGCAGAAACCGAAGTAGTTCTCGGTTTAAAAATAGCGTACTGCGGCCTCAAAAATTTTTTTTCTTTAATTTCGAAGATACCAATTTAGGATATAAAAATTAAACGTTTTATATATACTAGCGTTTGCCTAATGTAAACGACCATAAATTTTTATGTAAATATCAGAAAATATCAATTGAAAAACAAAAAAGTATCAAAAAGTCTTCTCTTATAGATTCTAATCCGCTCAGGACATTGCATGTTTATAATTTTATTTTTATGTATGTAGACATACATTGGCACTGCTGATGTTACAAAAAAAATTTATTTTATGTTTCAAATAAAAATATGCACATAGTCCCATACCTGGCTAGTGATCAAAGCACATTTTTGCTAAAACATTTCATACAAAATTTTTTTTTTTCATATTTACGCAGTAGTGCCAAAAATACTGAAAGTACCCATGTATATTTTCTTACACATAGATATTTTATATGTATGGCAGATAACCAAAACGCATTCATGGGTATTGAATAATATCTGCATACATTTATGTATTTAAGTTTATTGAATGTGGTTGTGTGAAATATTGCCGTGCGTAAGTATAAGTAATACACATATTTTTTGCGACGCACAACCATAGCTGTTGTTATTATTTGTGTTATAAGTATGGATATACACAATAACGTTAAGCGTGGGTAAATACCTCTGTATATTATTCTTATGGGTACTTGTTGTCATTCTCTGCTCTGGACATATTTCGAGCGGGACTAAAAAGCAAAATTTGGTGTTTGAAGTGTTTTAAAATTAAAAGTTGCAAAGGTTTGTAGCATGATGCGTCGCATTCATTGCATGCGTTATTACCGACAAGAATATTTTTGGTTATTAAAATATAGAAAGATCATATTACAAAACGATCAATACTATTTGCATTGTAAAACGACTGTTATGGTTGCAGTATTCAACGTTGAGAATGCTCGGTCAAACTGATAAAAATTCCACTGTAAACATTATTAAACAGTCAACACTTTTGATGTTGTACACTGATCGTTGTTACACACATAACAAATCTAACCGAAAGTATTCAGTACATTGCTATATTTCCCACGTAGGTAGAATTGCAAAAGTATTAAGTTCGATTTGGTCCAATAAAAACAATTATTTGCTTAACACCATTGAGAGCCTTTAAGCAGCTCTTGCAAAGAATAAATAAAACAACCCAAAAACAATTTGTTTTATTTACAGGTTCTTCTACGTCACGACTTATTAATCACCTTTAATTAGTCCACATGCTTGACATTTATGTGATCTTAATTAAAGTTAACTCCGTTCGAAGTAGTTCTTAAGAGACGACAAATAATTCTTTACTAAAATACGCAACCAAAAATGAATCATTGGGTGAAATATTAGCCATGTGTTGCCATGGACGGAATGCCTGCTAAGGCACTAAAAACTCTTAAGTAGTTCTAGCATATATCCATGCTTAAAACTACAACATTCCGGCGGAATTACGATATGGAAAAAATTCATCAGTTTTATTTATTAAAACACTAAGAACTACAAAACCGAATTGAAGAAATGAAACAGAGTCAGCGAAAGTTTTAAATTGTGGTCGACAAATTGACAAATATTTCATACAAAAAGCATGTTCATATTACTATTCGTTTCTATTATGCTGAAACAAAATAATTTGAAATATATAACCCTGGCGAAGAGATTTTGTTTGCAACTTTTTAAAAATATGGTTGAACTATATTGAGTTCATATAGCCACCCACAAATTAAAACTCATTTAAAATAAATTTCGGAGAATAACTCAAAAAAAAAATTATTTAATTCCTTTAATTTTTTATTTGCTTTTGCAAAACTTTTGTCGAGATCATACATCATTTAACAGTTTCTAAATTACATTATACACTTATCTTCTTACAAATAAAGCTTAGTAAATAAATTTAAATTGTTAAAAAAAATGCTAAAGTTTGACCAATTTCCTGATACTCATACGAATATCTATGTATTTTGTTGGTTCCCTACCTCTGTGAATTGTTTTGTTTTAATTCAAATTAACGTTTTATTACAAAAACTTATTTGATTTTGTGTTTTTATGTATTCAAATTAAACCCGGTTAACCGGTTATTTTAAAAATGCTTAACCGAAAACCGGTTTATTGAAGATAGCAACTATTCGAAATATATGAAAACCGTTTTTTGAATAAGTAAAATAATCGATCTCCCTAATATTTACAATACTAAGATCACGTGAAACAATTTTATACATACTTATATTTAGGCGAAAAGAACTGCTGGATTCGATCCCGCTTTCTATTGTTTAATACACTATTGTCTATTTAAGCGGCAAATCATGTATGTGTAATTGTTTGTTTGTTTTATTTTAGTATGTGCAGTGTTGTCATACCATAGATTTATCTATTTTTGCAAGTTTTTGAGATGCAAAATTCCCAGTCTCTATTTGTTGAAATTATTTTGTTATATAGATCAAATTTTAGATGCATAGTGATAACAAAAGTTATATTGGGCATGATGCTGGTGTATGTAAACAAAGGAAAGGCAAATGAAAGTAGGGGGAGGGGAAGAAACGCAACAACTTGATTTTATATAACAAAGATTAAATTTTGGAATTTCCGTACTTTAATCATAACTAGGTAATTTTTCAACCGATTTGAGAAATTTACACGTCGGTACCTTAGGAAGAAATTTGGATTATAAAACTTGGACTCGGGAAGATCTATGGTTCGCAAAAATGTGTATGTTTTAAAAACAAATTTTATTGTGGGAATAACTCTTCCGTTTCTGGAAAAAAGTTTCCGACTTTTTGGTCCTAGGTCATACTAGAGGCCTAAAATTCAAAATGTTGATGCTTTTTTGACCATTTTTGGTGTATTTTGGTTATAACTTGGCTAGTTTTAAACGATTTGAAGGATTTATATATGGACGTGCACTTCATAAGTCCCGCCCACATTTTTCAGATGTTGTGTATTGATAACCACGATGTTTGTACTTATCTTGAAAACTTTGGCTCGTTTCGTTTATAATTTCGTATAATGTCTTTGTATGGGAAGTGCCACACGCACTAACCCAATACAGCCCTGGCTCTAGCCAATCTCCATAGAAACAAACACGGAAAATAAAAAACAACAACAACAAAGGATTTATGAGAAAAATTAGAGGTAGTTGTGGTTTTTTGCTTTGTGTGCTTGCTTAATTTCAAAAGCAACCTTTACCGGAGTAGATATGACATAAATATGTGGGTCTATGAAATAACTGCCACGAAATAAGTCCCACTTTTAAAAACGAAATAAGTCCCACCAAAAATTGCTTAAAAAAATGAAATAACTCCCACGAAATAAGTCCCACTTTTGAAAGCGAAATAAGTCCCACTAAAATGAAATGATTTAAAAATTTACTTGAAATAAAATAACTCCCACTCAAAATGAAAAAACTCCCCCTTGAATAATATATTTCTTAAATGAATTAAGTCCCACTTTCATAAACGAAATAAGTCCCACTTTTTCACTGTTTAATGCGATTTCAAATAAGAAGTATTTGGCTCTTCGAAAAAAACACGTCGAATAATATGAATAATCAAAGCAGAGGAATAATAAAGAAAAATCGTATGCAAGCTTGCAGAAGGCTTCTTAATGGAATGGATATTACGAATTTTGATAGAGTTCCAGAATTAATTATTAAATCTTTTTTCGGTCAAGGAACGTATAGAGAACGCCTACTAGTAACAACGTTTGGATTCGTAAATGGATTAAGTACAGATCAATTGTTCTTATTATTAAGATGGAAACCGTTTCGGAAGGACCATCAGATTAAAATTATCGACCTTTATAAATGGCTTGAAGATCCAGTGCATGGTAGACGGTATTATAGTTTTAACGTGGCATTGGGATTAGTTGTATTTTGTAATGGTGATATTAGAAAACATGGAACACGAATTCCAATTTCCTACTAAAAAAATAATAAAACACATACATACGTAATTACGTCAACAATTTTTTTTAATATTGTTTTTCCAGTAGTTAAGTTCGGTACCTATTTGTACACATTTCTTTAAAGTTTTTTTATTATAGTAAGTATAAAGTAATTAATAACAAAAAAAGGAGAGCCATGAGAGATAAGGACCAAAAATTATAGTTGTCCCTTTTACGAAATGTCCAATTTATAAATTTTTGCATAAGAAAAAAATGAGAAATAAAGCCATAATGGCCTTATATTTCATGGAGGGGTATGAAATAACTCCCACTTTACAAAACGAATTTATTCCCACTCAAAACGAAATAAGTCCCACTTAAAATAAAAACGCGTAACGAAATAAGCCCCATCAATTGACGAAATAAGTCCCACTTTTAAAAACGAAATAACTCCCACTTTCAAAACAGCAATTTTTGTGGGACTTATTTCGTTTTTAAAAGTGGGACTTATTTCGTGGGTGTTATTTCATAGACCCAAATATGTGACAACCTAGTCCCCGTCATTTCTGGGGTCTCCAGAAATCCCATTTGAACGGAGAGATGGACATCGGTTAATCAACTTCGCTCTTCATAAGAGAATATATATACTTTATAGGGCCTAACATCAATATTATAGAAATTACAAACGGAATGACAAAAGTATATATACCCATTTACCTTCGCTGAAGGGAAACATATATAAACATATATCTGCTCATAATGTATACTTGTTATCATAAATATATTAGCAGTCTGCTAGAAGCAAAAATTTAAAGTAATGCAGATGTTGTCATTTCTTTTTGGAAATCCTTCGCCTTTCGGAGTGCACTAGGTTTTAGGCTGCTGAATTTCAAACTTTATAATGCATCTTTTTTAAGAATGAGCATCAGCCTCTTCCACAAAGTACTGTTAAGTTGTTAAGTTCTAACTTAATTGAGTTGAGTTGTAATCCATAAAAGGGGCATTACATTACTTTTTGCAAATAATCCTTAATATAGATTTTGTTATATATGGATCGCGTGGGCTCATACGGCAAAACACGGATCATATTTACAGAAGGGTCTCTAATTTAATTTTCTGAAAAATGGAAAAAAAGTTTCAGTACCGAGTTGAGCCTTTTGAGCTCATTATTCTTTAAAGTACACTCAGCTTTAATTTCTCTTTCCTTCTGTTGCGCATACTTCCTTTTAATAACCCACAATAGACCACATTTTTATTATTTTACAAAATAGTGGAAGATAATGAGGAAAAAATGTCAAAATCGAAACAAATAATGGTAGATTTATTTTTTTCATATTTTTCCATTCACAAGAACAACATAAAACATTAGTCACTGAGTCCGAACAATATCTATGTGCAGTGGATATCGGTTATAACGAACACTGATTATAATGAATTATCGCGAATAACGAACAATTTTTCCGGTTCGGTTATAGCGAACTTCAGTTATACTGAATTTTCAGTAATAACGAATTGTTTCTTAACTCCTATAAATAAATATTGAAATGTGAATCAATGATGTGAGGAAATGTTTTAAAGCAGTGCCATTCAACCTATGGTACGCGTACCACTTGGTGGTACGCGAAATCTTTTAAAATTTTAACGATTTCTATTTTGCAATTGGAAACAAAAAGAAAAATCATCCTGAAAGTATACCTTTTTGTGAAATTTTGAATTTTTAAATTTAAGTTACACTGTCATCTACATTTAATAAAAAATAACAAATGTAAGCGAATGATAACCATACCAATAAACCAACTAACAAAAAAACATTGTTTGGTATTTATTGATCTAATTATTTTTTCAGTACATTATATTTTTTTTGGTGGTACGCGAAAACTTTGTCGTGAATTTAGTGGTACACGAGCCAAAAAGGTTGAATAGCACTGTTTTAAAGCATGTGGTAACACACATACATATACAGTCTATGTTCAATAAAAATTTTTATTTTTTTAGTTAATTTCTTAAATTTAATGAAAGTATTAGAGCATTCAAAAAGAATTTTGTATTGCTATGGTTCACATACGCTTCGTTTTTGTTATTAACTGTGAGCAGTTATCAATATTTAAATTCATAACTTGGTTATATCTGCGGTATTTTTTTTTTTTTTTTTTTTTTGTGTAAATTACAGCGGAGTTTTGTACAATGCATTAAACACATTCGAGACAGCAGGCAACACGAAGGCACGACTACAAATGCTGCAGGTTGCAATTGTAGTCGCGTAATCAGCTACTGAAATATTTTGAAGACGACAGCTACAATTGAAAAAATATAAACAGCTGTGTTTTTTATTATGTATTTACATTTCAGTGGTGCCACTATTATTTTTAATTTTTATAAATCTAACAACATGCATAATTGCAGACTCGTACACAAACTTAATTTAAGCCTACAAAAATATAAATACTTATTTATGATAAATTTTTTAACGTAAAAACAAATGAATTTATTAAAAAACATTTAAATTATTTTAATTTTATTGTTTTTGGAACTCATAAAGAATATCATCTTCATGGCAGGTTGAATAAAAAAATCCTAATATACAGTATAATCGCGAAAAAGTAAACTGAAATGTCCTAAGGGTTGTTAACTTTTTCGTCTTATTTATTAACTTTTCTAAGCGGGCTTAAATTGTAAAAAATGCAATAATTAACATATGTACCTATATTTTTTTCAATGACTTAGTTTTCATCAGTACAAAAAAAGAAACTTAGATCTAATTTGTACCGGCTGGTTTCAAGTTCACAATTGCTCTTGAAATAAAATTTATAATTTATAATTATAAAATCATTCATGTATTATGTGTAAGGTGCTACATATGACGTTTGTCAGAAAATTAGTTCTTTAAAAATTTTCAGATGGCGAATTCTGGGTATTTTCTAAACATTTGCCAGCAATCCATTACTGACATTATTGTCTTTTCAGGTTACAGTTACACGAACTCGCGCTTTGCTATTGATATTGAAATTAGAACAGTGATTGCACAATTACGTTTTCGAAGCTTCAAGAAAACATTTGTACAAACTTGCTTTAAGATCGGCATATTTTGGTCTATTTAATGTTTTCCTGTATGCTTTTTCCTATGTATTCTTCAAAGCCTCGAAAATTTTGTGACGTTTCGTTTTTATATTTGAGATGGCAACTCCAGATATACAATAATACAACGCCGATAGCTTTTCTTTAATGTATTTCTCAATTTTGTTTAAACTCTCAACTTTCAGCTTAAAATTTAATCTAATTTGTTATCGTTTGTACAAATCAGTAATTTAACTAATACGATCTGAAAAGTTAACTTAGAGTTAACGATTAGAGCGGCACAGAAGTGCTACAATTTGGTTAACTTGACCGCAAGATTACGGTATCGCGATTCTACTGTAATTTTTTGGTTCAACGCACTAAGTTTATGAATTATAGGTCGTAAAGGTTTCAGAGCACTTTATCAATAGTATAGGAAGAAAAATATAATCTGAATCTTTAAAGTATTGGTATCATAATAAAGTCTTTCGAAACACATTTCATATGATGTATTAAATATACCGATTTATTAACCCCTTAAGAGGATTTATCTTAAAATTATGTTTCGCTTGTGTTTTTCTTTGCACATTTACGAAAATAAGTTTTTGAATTTGAAAACCAGTGATGCGGAATTCTTTACATCAGAGGCTGAGTTCCAAAACATTATAAGGCCTTGCACGTACGCACTTTGCTAATTGTGTATGCATTGCTAACATTTTTGGTGCGCTTTGGGACAGAAGACATAGTAAAATTCTAACGTTTGTATTGAAACTAGTGTTTCACTGCAATTTTTGGAATCCCGGGAAAGCGGGAAATAGATTTTTTATTTATTTATTTACTTAATTCTCCAATGAAACTAATATTTCTTATTGGCTTATATGTTTAAAATAATTAAATCTAGTATAGTATATAGTATATAGTATATAACACAGTCGAAAAAAATAAGACTAAAGTTATTTTAATACATTTAAGAGGTTATTTTGATGCCAATAAGATCATATCAGTATACACACATTGTTTAACTCAGAGTTAATTCTAAATTTGCATACTCACACTAAAAGCATCAAAGTATTAGCGGAGTATTATTTCTGGAAGGGCGAAGAGGGACTGAAAACTCAACATTACAAAGTAGGAATTCGGAAAAATTTCAACTTTTATCAAATTCAGCATGAAGGAGAAATAAAATTTATCATATTTCCACTATTTAGAGTGGAGTTAGAACCCGGCGACATTAAGCTTAAAAAGAACGAAACGCACCCCATTTACAATTTGAAATATATCCTGTAGAGAAAAATAACAAAAGAGGAGCCGCACAAACAGAATGGTCCCGTTCAATGTCTAAACTGCCAAGAATGTGGTCACACTAAGGCATACTGTCATCTAACCCCTGTTTGCGTCGTACGTGGAGAATTACATGGTACAGCTCTCTGCGATAAGTCTTAAAACGACCCCAATGTAAAAAATGTAGCAACTGTGGTGGAAATCACACTGCCAACTATAGAGGATGCCCTGTATACTCTATCGTCAAGCGCTCGGTTGGACCGAAACCTAATCCCCCTCAAATGCAGGCAACAAATCAAGTTTACATTAATGACGTTCAGGTACCGCAGCCTAGTAATAACAGAACATCCTACGCTAACGTCTTAAAATCAAATCATATGCCAATGCAAGGTGAGTTGCCAAATAATGATGAAACTCCAGTTTCTAATTTAAGTCGTCTAGAGAAAACCATGGAAACATTAGTACAAACAGTAAATAACTTTACAAACACAATGGGTAATATGATGCAGGAAATGTTAAGAATGCAATCGATGTTATTGCAAGCTGTACTAAATAAGCCATGAACTGCTTAAAAATTTGCTTTTGGAACGCAAACGGCATCCGCCAACATAAAAATGAAATATTGTACTTCCTTAAAAATAAACAAATTGATGTTATGATGGTTTCTGAAACTCATCTGACCTCAAGAAACACGTTTAAAGTCATTGGTTATATATTATATGATACCAAGGACCCTCGAGGTAGAGCTTGTGGAGGTTCTGCTATTTTGATAAAAAACCGAGTAAAACACTACTTAATGTGTGATCATCGTGAAGATTATCTCCAAGCAACGAGCATTTGCGTTGAGGAATTATCTCGATACCTAGTAATTTCATCTTTATACTCCCCACCTAGATTTTCAATATCAGAAAGCCAATATAATAAATACTTCAAATCATTAGGACCCTGCTTCCTGGCTGCTGGCGATTATAACGCTAAACACACTTTCTGGGGGTCACGACTTATTACACCTAAGGGTCGTGTCTTGTATTACACAATTGGTAAAATGGATCTAAATGTGGTCGCGAGCGGACAACCAACATATTGGCCTACTGATCAGCAAAAAGTTCCAGATGTCATAGATTTTGGCGTGGTTAATAACATCCCCATAGACACGATTCATGTGGAAGCGTCCCTAGAATTATCTTCCGATCACACACCTACAATTGTTACTATAATGAATCCAAATATAATCGTATCTCCGACTTATCGACATCAGCCTCACAAATAAATTGGTTAAAATATAAAAAATATCTTAGTGCCCATTGCACAGAAAATATTCCGCTTAGCACACCGGAGAACGTGGATCTCGCTATTGTTAATTTTGACGGTTATCTCAAACTAGCTGTTCAACATTCCAGCATAACCCTCAAAAAAACCAAAAACAAAATCATATATTCTACAGATGTCGAGCGTCTATTGACTGAAAAAAGGAGAGTTCGAAGAGAGTGGCAATTGCACAGATCCCCCCAACTTAAGACTTTATTAAAAGAGTGCACAAAAAGGCTGAGAAAGTTACTGCTGTCTCAGAAAACGGCTTCCCTGGAAAAATATCTTAAGGGACTTGATGCAACTCCACAATCAGACTACTCATTATGGCGTGCAGCCAGAAGCCTCAATAGACCAGTTATCTCTAAGCCACCATTGAGAAACTTGAATGGAAGCTGGGCAAGAAATGATATTGAAAAAGGAAATCTGTTTGCTAATCATCTGAAAAATGTATTTACCCATAATATATTTCACGATATAGCAGTCGAGTTACCGCCTGTAAATGTTAGAGCAGCTATTCCCCTAAGATTCGAGTATAAAGAAATCGAAAAGGTTATTCGGGACTTAAACACCAAGAAGGCACCCGGTATTGATAAGATCAGTAATAAAATGCTTTTGGAGCTACCAAGTATAGCGAAGAAAATTATTCTTTTTATTTTTAATGCTATTTTACGCCTTCAATACTACCCTCAGGAATGGAAGGTTTCCTGAGTAACCATGATACCAAAGCCAGGAAAGGATCACACAAAAGTTGAGTCATACAGGCCTATTAGCTTATTATCTAATATTTCAAAGCTATTTGAGAAACTAATAGTGTTAAAATTAACGCCGATTTTAAATGAAAGTAGATGTATTCCTAATCATCAATTCGGGTTTAGAAGAAAGCACAGCACAATTGAACAAACTCATCGAATAGTAAATGTAATAAGAAAAGCCTTTGAAAAGCATCCTGGGCCCTCTATTATACTAAATTTATACTTCGGACATGCCAACAAACAGCTACACACAAACCTCAACATTTGCGGATGACACAGCTTTCCTAAGCGTACATGAAAACTGTCAAGAAGAATCTCGTTACTTACAGGATCACATATTTGAACTGGAAAGGTGGTTAAAACAATGGAGGATAAAGATCAATGAGCAAAAATGCGCACATATAACAATCACATTGCGTCGGGAAACATGCCCCCATATTAAAATCAATAATCAAATAATACCCCAACACTCGCATGTAAAATATCTCGGTATACATCTAGATCGGCGTTTAACGTGGAAATGGCACATAGAAGCAAAATTAACTCAAATGAAACAAAAAGCAATTCAAATTAATTGGCTCATTGGAAGAAATTCTGTTCTTAGTCTCGATTGCAAACTTCTACTTTACAACTCTATCTTAAAGCCAATTTGGTGCTACGATATTCAGTTATGGGGCACTGCCTCTGCTTCTAATATCCGAAAAATTCAAAGGCGCCAAAATAAACTTCTTCGAATAATCACAGCCGCTCCGTGGTATGTCAAAAACTCAAATATCCACAAGGATCTCAATGTGCCATTGGTAAAAACTATGATAACGTTATATGCAATAAAATATACTGCACCCAAATCCATTAGCTCGAAATATTTTATATTATGGCGGCCACACTCGCTTAAGAAGAAGAGACACTGCAGCACTCACCCAATCAGATGAGCGATAAACACCTAAATACGTCAACAGAAACCGTGATGACTAAATCTTTTTTGTCTGGCACTGGCAGAACATAAAGTAAATATTAGGATAAAATTTGATTAATTATTGTTAGTTCATATTTAATATATGAAGATTCAATAAATAAATACTGATAAAAAAAAAAAAAAAAAAAAAAAAATATTTAATGACGTATTTTTTTTACAGTTTTATACCCTTAATCAACTGTGGTGTATGAAAAAAAACTAATTTTGTGAATCTTTTTTAATATACATTTAAGATCCCATAAAGTACATATGTACATATATTCTGGGTCCTTCAGTAACTCTTAATCGATTTAGCCATTTGGGTAAAAAAGTGTTTGTAGTCCTCTTAGGCAGTTTGGGATTGTATTGCAGTAGAATCGGTTCAGTGGGAAAAGAGCTATGCAAGCAAAAGTAGAACCACCTCCCTCAATCAATGTACAAAACCTGAAATTAATTGGTGGCGAAATGCATCGAAAAAATTTCGTGAGGTTCGGTCCATTATTTACCTATGGCCCGATGTTAAGACCACTCTCTGAAATCATTTTAGTATGACTAAAAGCGTAACGAATAATGCTTTTGAGGTACAATTTAGCATAATCGACTTTCACAAGACTCGAAATCACGCCACTCAATTTTGTGAAGATCGAGTCTTAATTTATCATACGCCCCATATAACGCACTCTAGGAAAACACTTTCTACTCCTTAAATCGCAAAACTTAATACTATTGTTGTAAAATTCAGCTCACTACAGCTTGCTAAGGTAAAAATAAAATTTCGTAAAGATATAAATAACAAAATTTCGTGAAGATTGTTTATAATTTACCTATAATACTATAATTTATCCAAAGAATGCCCATCCTCAACAATTAGCTTAATAAGACTTTAACTGCAGCAAATTTTAATATTGTGGTGAATTTTAGTTCGATAGAACAGCTAAAGACACGAGATTTAATAAAGTTTTAGAAAAAAAAATGTTCTTCAAATTTTGCCGGTAATTAACGGAACAGGAAATCCCGGGAAAAACTCTAATTGAAACTCATCCAGACACTTCCATATATGTACTGCCCGAGGGCGTTCTACTGACGAACTCTGTTTTATAGCGAAATAAAAGTATAGAACAAACGAAAATTTGAAGAAAGAATCGCATATTCATATGAACATCAAAAGATTTATTTTATCTGTAAATGTCAAGTGACCGAATTTCGACCACTGGCCGATCCTAATAAATAAAAAAATTTAGCATATTCTGTTTTATGTAACCCTGCACTGCAAGTTGGTTTCGGTGACTGGTACCAAATACCCCAAAGCATATATACAACACATCTACCCAAGCGCAATTTTTATTTTTTTTATCGACTTAAAATCTCGTATTTTTTGCATACGCAAAATGTTTTTTAGATTTATGGCCGGTGGCATTCCCCTACTGAGTTAAAACTTTTATGTTCCTTCCCCCTTTTTATTTATACTAAAATTATGCTCTTTTAATATAATTCTTAGGGTAAGTGGCGCTTGATTGACCTTAGAATAAGGAAGGCATCGATGCTTTTAAACCTTCAACATTCACTCTTTCATTTTTCTTTGTGACGGTAGCTTTTGATGCGTAAAAAGGTTAATGCGTTAATAATATGGCCCTGTTTCAGATTAAATATATTTATATTTTGTCTTGATTTTTGCTTCTTTTCTTCCTTTTTGTTTGCCTTAGTTAGCAAGAATCACTTTTAGTTTGTAATAAAAAAAACAATGCCCTTTTTGATAGGAATAGAAGGAAGGGACTAAAAGCAATATTTGAGTTTCTCTAAAATATTTGAGCATATATTTACTTACATATTTGTTTAATATCACTTTTAGCGTTACTTTAAAGAAAAATAAATTCAAGGGGATTAATGTAAATATTTAAACTTTCATTTACTCAAATAAATTTTAGTATTTTCTTGTGTAAGTACCTTTAACATGCATTAAAGGATTAGTACCCTTGAGATATTCATAAATGGTGCTGGGACAAATTTTATATTTTCTTGTCATTTTTTATTTTACATCACTAATTGGATTTTAATGTTTCCTTTTCTGGTGTTAGAATTTATAATCCTTGAACTTTTTAAGAAAATTTTTTTTAAATACTTTTTACACATAAGTACATTCTATTTGTATGTACTTAGATACATACATATACTTAAACAAGATTCATTAATTAGGACACATTTCTTCTTAACATATTTTATTAACGCGAAAGTATTACAATTTTATTTAACACAGATTAGTTTCTAATGAGATTGTCGACAATTTGTCATAATAAATTATAATATAACTTTATATTTAATTTGTCAAATTATTTTCCTTAATGAAATTGCAAACGTGTGATGTTTTTTTTTTATCAAATTAGATATAATTCGAGGGTTGGTATTTATTTATTGAGCCTTAAAAGGCTCAAAGTATGATATTTTGTTGTCAAAGTACAACAAAATATCATAAACATATAAATATGTACATTGTTTGAAAATTTACTAAAAATTATTGCATCAAAAAACTTTAAGTTATTTACGGGTAACATAAAATGCATATTTTATAAAATAATAATAATATAAGGAAAAACAGGGATAAAAACTTTCAGCTTCATTATGAAGTTTTAGGGAGAGTGTTGATATTGTAGATCAACTCCAACACAAATTTCATGTAAATTAGACATGACTTTACAATAAATAAAAATAGTTGTCCATTTTAAAATACTAAAAATCATGTTACGTTGACATTGTATGATAATTGAATCAAAGTGATTATCATTTTAAAACAACTTTAAGATCCTTATTGAAGCGAATTAAAGAAAATGTATAACAACATGAATTTAATTTTGAATCGATACGAATTTATGGCACCTTTGATAACGATCTTGTACTGATATGGCGGCTTAAGTTAAGGGTGTGATTTATTTCTGCGTTTCAGATATTATTTTCTAGGACTCTAGAATATCGGACTCGAAGACATTGAACTCAAAGGCCTTTGCAACTTAGGGTTATCCACCCCTTTACCGGGGTGCTACGCAACCCGTGCACATTGGTCTGTTTTGCAGCCAGGGGTTTTCGACTGTTTTATCCCTGACCTTTGTTGATACCTGGGCACTTCAGTAAATAGACAACGCCAATACAACAGTACAATTGCACTCGTAGGACTCAAAATTAACGTAACCTTTTTAAAATCGAAAACCAAAACAAGAGTCCTGGGTGGGCGCAGGAAAGGTTTGCGGACTGAGGACAAAAGGGTTGAAGCTGCTCACCAATCCAGACGAAGGTACTCCTAGAACCTGCATTTAGGTTAGAAACTGTTTTAATATTTTTCCATTGTCTAATATGCAGCTGATAAAAGAGACCCTGAAGGGTGGCCACCATCTAATTCTGAGTCGCGAAGCCAACGCCCATCACACAATATTTGTAAGTACCCAAACAAATGAAAGAGATAAAGAACTTGTAGAATCTGTAGTCAGTACTAAACAGTTGTAAGCCGGGTAATGAGCCCACCTTTATTACTAGAAACAGGCAGGCAGTCCTGGATGTTACCTTTACGCTGTCATTTGCGGTGGATAGAATTGAGAACTGAAGGGTTGTTGATAAGCACCACTTTTCGGATCATAGATATATAGAGTTTACTATTAGGGAAAAATTTCAGTTGAATCTCTCTCTAGAAATACAAGGCGCACGAACTGGTCCCCTTGCTAGGAACATTGGAGGCGACAAACCATCCCTTCTTAGGAATAGTGTTGATATAGACTCGGAGGTGGATAGGATCCCTAGGGACTTTGATATATCAGGAGAAGCTTCCTGTCCCAATGGTGGGTCCAGAGGCAAGAGAAATTCCGCGCGGTAAAACAGACGACTGCAGGCTACTAGAGCTGCATGTATGCCACTCTTTAACAGGGTAAAAGCCTATGGGGAAGACTCGGAATAAGATGTATATAAAGCTATCTCAGAGAGTATAAGGGGATAACAAGACCCGCGTAACGAGCATCGTGGAAACCCTTTTGCAAGGGCGTTGAAACGGATTCTGAGCGATCATTCTCTGTGGACTTACATCCATACTCTGGGCGATAAGTATTTTCGATCCATACAAATTTCCTGGCCCGGATGGCAACATAAACGCAGGGTTGCAGACGCTATCGACTATTATAACCCTTAGGCTAATGGGAGCATTAGGCTGGGACACATCCGAACCAGAGGGAATCGAGAATTGTATTTATCACCAAAGCAGGAAAGAGCACTCATACGATACCTAAGAACTTTCGACCGATTAGTCTGTCATCCATTTTTTCGGAGGACAAATAATAATAATCTTTTATCAATACGCGGACATGCGCACAATAGAGGGAAATCGACAGACTGGATTATACTATTATATTAACACTTGCCTTGCCGTTATGGCCTTGAATTCCCTCTCCCTGGGCACGAGAACAGCACTTGACTGCCGCTGTTATCTAAACGAGATGGCTGAGTAGTTTTATATCAGGAGCATATGGTTCCCAGGGTACGGGGATATACTGGGGATCATTACGGCAGGTGAGGTTGCTAAACTAGGCACTGCCTTACGAGTTCCACTAGATCTGCAACTGGCTCCTGCAAACAAGAACTTCGGCGATCGACTATCGATATTGCTAATGACGGATGGGCCACGAACACTGGATGCCGGATTGGCAGGCAATTGTGGCCCCGCACAGATGACGGGTGGACCTTGTCACTACAGTCTATGACCAATAGGGACGTATGACTTTTGGTATCTGTGGTTGCGGTACAGTTTCCTTTAGGTAGTCATGCACATCGTCTGGAAGTACCACACTATGATAAATATCGCAGCTGTTATGACGAAAGTGGTAGAATACCTTCTCTGTCACTGGCCTGCACAAGCGAGAAGACGACTGGCCTAAATGGAATCTGCCAACTTTGACAGATTGTACGATATATCTGGCGTTGAACTGGAGAGCATTTTAAATTTCGTTAGAACTTCGGGTCCGTATCGCAATGGATCATTGGGTATATATGTGTCAAATGGATGCCATTTCTACCAAACCTAACCAATACGCATCAACTAGTAAACTATTTAAAATAATGTGCCAGTCATTCTGAAATTACATGAACAGATTTTTAAATAGCAGGAAAATAAAAGAGTAACGTTTTACAGATATTCTCAAGCAATTGCTTAAAAACTCGCTCTAACCTTATATATACATGTACATATGTACATATATGTTTGTATATATACAAGCTTTTAGACTTGGCTTCGTCTTCGTGAAAATTAAAGCAAGATTTAAAGAAAAGGATTGCAGAAATGTTATTCAGCTTTCTACAGCTATAATTTTTAATCTAAAAATATCTCGATAAGCAACATTATAAGATTTATTATATTCCGCCAACAAATACGTACCAGTTATTTATCAGCACACCAAACTCTTGAAACCCCGATATTTAGCTGTCCATGTGAAAAGCAATATGAATTTTCTGACCTCTGAACCATATGCAATCTGTATATCAATTTTATTAAAGATAGAGAAAGTTCCCGTTTTTACCTCTTAAAAAGTACCCTATATTTTAATCTGGGCCATATGCTCTCTCTCCATTCCAAATTTATCTATAAGAAAAAAAGACACAGAGATAAAAGAGTAGCAAAAGTACCAGTTTTTCCTCATTTTAGGCCCCCAGAAAGCACAACGTATGTTAATGTAGGCAATAATCAGTGTGTATACTAAATTTATCGAGAAAAGATAAAGTACCAATTTTATTTCAATTTAAGAATTGAAAAAGTACGCTATATTTGGATCTGGAACATATGCCAGCACCATATCCAATTACCAAAGGGAGAAAAGTACAATAGTAACCAATCATTTTCCGTTTTTACCTCTTAAATTGTAGCCTGTATTTGAATCTGTGCCAAATGCAATCCGTCTATTTAATTGCATCCTAATATATTAAGCGGATATCGCGTGAACGCAACACAAACTATCACATTCACAAACAAATAAACTTTTACAGTTGCATGTTTTTTCTCGTGCGAGTAACGCAAAAACTATATATTTATCCGTTTAAGAGCTTTTTGAGAATTGTGGCATAGATTTCTTTGTGACAATTTTTGCAAATTTTAGTCAAACAATCATATCAGCATTCTTTTAAGTTTTAATTGCATATTTTACCTTTTTGAAGTATTTTTGATAATTGAAGCAAAGCCGCGAATAACTTCTAAAAGCCAATTATTGGAAAATATTATTTTTGCAGTTTACCGATAACACTACTTGCTTACATGGCTTAAACATTAAATCACCCAAAATTATGCACCTTAACGTCATCTAAATGCAATACAAAGAGTCAGCCAGTGGAAGAAAGTTGTAATTTACTAACAAAATGCTACACGAGAAATGGTGTTGCAACGTTTTAAAAGCCGTTTGCAGAAGTGTTGTTATTACACTGCGGAACAGCCATTTTGCGGCCTGGAACTTTGTGTAATTTTTTTACTAATTTGAGGTCGCTGATTCCAAATCTAACCTTAATTTTTCTCTATCAGCTCCAGTTTTAAAGATGTACCGTTATGTCCAAAACTTAGGCACTTTCAGCACATATATTGAAATAACATGAAAATGGTGCATCATATTCCCTTAAAAAAAAATTTCATAAAAAATAAATGTGCAACAAAAGTCACAGTTTGGGTCTAAAAGCATTTAGTTCAACATATTTCGAATGAAATGAGCTTTATTTCATTGCAATCGGTGCACAACTTTTGATTGTGTTCACAATTTACCGAATTGATAAAATTGCGATTTCCATAAAAAAAAACGTATTTTAATGTGTATGTGTGAACAAAAAAAAAAAAAAAAAAATATACATTAAAATATGTTTTTTTTATGGATAAATTGTGAATACAATCAAAAGTTGTGCACCGATTGCAATAAAATAAAGCTCATTTCATTCGAAATATGTTGAACTAAATGCTTTTAGACCCAAACTGTGATTTTTTTTTCTTAAATTTTTATTTGTTTTTTTAAAAACTTCAACGATATCTCTGAAATTACTGGCCAAATTTAAAACAATGTTAGTACGTCTTAAAGATAATATTGTTAGCGAATTTCGGTTTTTTTCTTCTTAAGGGAATATGATGCACCATTTTCATGTTATTTCAATATATGTGCTGAAAGTACCTTAATTTTGGACATAACGGTATATCTCTAAAACTGGAGCTGATAGAGAAAAATGAAGGTTAGATTTGGAATCAGCGACCTCAAATTAGTAAAAAAAATTACACAAAGTTCCCGGCCGCACAAAAAAAGTTAAATTTTGTTCCGCAGTGTTATCATTATTTTTAATAATCTAAAAAAAAAATTAAAAAATATATAATCCTGCGTAAAAAACGTTTGCTTGCTCTGCTGAAAAAGAATTATTTTGTAACTTAAAACATTATTGGCGGCTGTGCTTCAATTGTTGATTATTTTTTTAATAACAAGTGTGGGAAAAATTGATTAGACACCCATAGATGTGTAACACATAGAAATATTGGTTTTAGTATACCGGTCAAATAAGAATAGTGTTGCCAAAACTAGGGAAAATCCATACATGTAGGGTTGTTTGATACTAAAATAGGAGCGTTGGAAAAATCGGACAGTTTTTTTATATTCGCCAAAATGTAGGTATTTTTTTTTCTCATATTGCACTTAATACGAAATAAATGGCTAAACAAATTTATTTTAAATAATAATTTACTAAAAAAATGAGTACAAAGTTGAACTATTTTCTTTACAATTTAATTTAAGCCGCAATTACCCAGCAAAAACTTGGCTTACCTGGTAAGTTAACAAGTCATGTTACAGACATATAAATACTTCTTATTTTTCGTCTGAATAACTACTTATTTTTGTTCGAGTTGTCAACAGAATTCAGTTATTACAAAACACTTACTAGTTGCCAAAAATTTCTAGTTATTATTTAACTATCAGTAAGTTGAGTTGTAAGTACTTACTAGAAGCCAAAATATAACTGGGATTTCTTAGTAAGTTAGTAAAAATAAAGTATAAAAAAAAACAAGAGTTTAATTAAATCTCAAAACTGTTTATATACCTAATAAGTTATCAGTAATTAAACATTCGGTACTGAAAGCTACACAACTAATTAGTAAGCAAATATTCAGTAGTCACATAATAGAAGTAAAAAGTAGTTACTGAGGTCATTACTAGTAAGTACTTATTGAGGTTTTCAGAATAATGGCAATTGTAATGACAACTACTTGCCAGGTTAGATGTGAAATAACTACTATTTATTACCAAAAATTCAAAAAGTTTTTTCTAGGCATCTCATGTATGAGTGGATAACAATCGCATACAATTAATTTTACTGAAATTGTGAAATTAAAATGTGAAATCATGAATTAAATATTTTTTGAAAAATGAATATGAAGCCATTTTGGATAAAAATAGTAAAAATGAAACACTAAAAAGATGAGGAAGCGAAAGAAATTGAGACACACAACTTTAAGTTTAATTTATGTTATAAGATAATTTCCATAAAATAGTGGAAGAGGCTGCATTAATTTCGAATACACTTATAGTCAATTTACAAAATTCAGTTCAAGAAATACACATACATAGAAAGAAAAACACTCGTGATAAATAAAGTTTATTATACTTATATACTAGTCATAGCTGCCAGATAAAATTGGTCGAAAATCGTCAAATTTTGAGGAAAATATCGTCAAAATCGTCAAATTGACTAAGCTAAATCGGCACAAAAATCGTCATTGTAAAAAACCACTAATTTTTTATAAGTTTTAAAAATTAATTGCTATTTTTGGTTTCCGTTGCTAATAAAATTTTAATATATTCTGCCTGTTTTTGAAACTAAATAAAAATGTTCGTTTAGCTACTTATAATTGAAATAACACAACCAAACATTTTTTAAAAGTATTGGCATTCATAAGAAAAGTAAGAGTATTCCCTAAAAAACTAAAACCAAGAAGTATCAAACACTTATTCTGCACGTCGAAAATCCTGCTTAAGAACTTAAGTCTGGTAAACACCAATAAAATCAGACTTTTTGAAAGAAAAGTTTCGAAATGTGAACCCAGACTAAAAAGAGTGGTTGTAAAATGCCTGTAATAAAGAAGTTCTACTGATCAAATAGAACTCTTAAAAATATGCATTGTGCTAAAAAAAACAATCGTTTTTTATATGATGACATCTAAGACATGAAAATTACTGCCAATCAAATAATGCAAATAAACAAACGGGTGCCTCGGTAGGCCAGCTGGTAGTGAGCTAGTCTATCAGTGCCGGGGTTGAGGGTTTGATTCCCGCTAGAGACTCTGGTCTCCTGCAGACAAGCGAAGAGCTTCACGGGACTAGCATAGGTGAAATTATATTAGAAATTATATGTGAAATTATATAAAAAAAATTGTAAATCTGAACAAAATTTGTCATTTGAAAAATCGTCAAATTTAGGGTATAAATCGTCCCTTCGTCAATAGACCATTTTTGTACCTAAATCGTCAAATCTGGCAGCTATGATACTAGTACGAGTCATACTAAAAATTCAAGTACGAAAAAAACTAAGCCGTACTCGAAACAAGAAGAAAACACATTATTTTCATATTTAAAAGCAAGAGTTCTCATTTAGTTTATATTTTTAGTTAAATATGTACATTAAATTTTTAACGTAAAACCCATATAGGGCATGATGCTGGTGTCTTATAATTGAAATGCTGTAAGATGTAAAACGGGTAAGTAAATCAATCATAATAATATTATTCTTCTAATTTCACTTTTGGTTTATTTCAAGTACGAGTTCGGGATTAAATCAACTTTAAAATTCTTGAATCAAGCGCATTTTGAGATTAATTCAATCTCAGTTTAAGTTAAATCAATCCCCTTTTTTGGATTATTTTAAGGACGAATTCGGGATTGAATATGGATAAGTTAAGTATTTTGCAATTGAATATCAATCTTTTTGTACTTGATTCGAGAAACTCCGTACTCACCGTACTATTGCGGATGGATTGATTTTTCTTTTGAAAATACATCATATTCAAAATAGCCAAATAGGTTGTCAACCTTAGCGGTGACAACTAGTAGCTGTATAGCAGATAGGGCACGCATAAGTTGGTGCCGGTCTAATAATACTTTTATAGATGAGATTTTTATTTCTTAAGTTTTAGTAAGACCGTCTATATAAAAGTGTCCAAAGGGCTCTCATCGATTTTGGACTTTTTGACACGTTTGGTCAATGTGTTTTTGAAAAGTAACTTTTTGTCTAAGATAAGATCCTTAATATCGATGTTATCCCAAAGAAAAGTTGGCGGTCTTCAAGTCTTTTGGAAGATTCATTGAACGGGAATATTATGGCTTGTGTCTTGTTGGGGTTGATCTTAATTTCTGATATATTTGTAGAAATACTTGTTGCGTGCTAAGAGTCCTTTTTCCATTTTTTTTTTGGAAGTGCACTGGTTAATTTTGTCAAAGTGATTAAAGCCTTGACATCTGCATAATACGATGTTTCCATGTAAGTCGGGACTGCAAAATCAGAAGTGTGAATAGTAGGCTATTCATTTAATCGGGCTTTTGCTCTAATCGGTTAATCGCTCGATTAATTAACCGAGGTAAGGGTTTAATCGGTTAATAATCGGTTAATTTTGTAATTAATCGGTTAACCGATTAAAAAAGTTTTTTTTTTATAAATTAAGTAATTTTAATAATAAAAATGCATAAATTATTTAATATTTGGAGTTGATTAGTGAAAAAAAAATAATAACATAACAAACATAACAATTCTTGAACTAAAATAGGCAGACAAAAAAATAATTCATAAATATGTTATACATATTTTTTAATTAATACAGAAATATTATGTAGTATTTAAAAAAAAGCTGTAAGATGATTTTATCAGTTATTTCAATAGCTGAAGGAGACATTAAAAATACATTTTTACAAAAATGTTTAGGATTCAAGCGATTATTTTGTTTAGTTTTGATAAAACTTGACTTGAACAAATTCTTTCACTTCTCGTTGATGTTGGAGAAATCGAAAGCAACCCATAATACAGAATATCTACCTACACAGTCCTTTTCCTGGATATCTCTAAACGTATAAAACTTTGCATTGTTCTGAAAATCGAAATCACGTGAAATTTAAATCGATATAGATTTTCAATTGAATTTTTTTTAAATGAACGTAGCGATTCCTGATTTCAAAAGAAGTATGAGATAGAACAGGACATTTTTTTATGAATTTTGAACACGGTAGAGTTTCAAAAAAAGGTTTGATTTCAATTCCACGCGATTTTCAGAACATTCCCGATACATATAAAAAGTACGTGAAACAAAAATCTTTTGACAACAAACACCTATTTAAAATGAAGATCACTAAACACCTTATTTTCTATGAAAAAATATTTTGTAAACACATTCTTTTTGCATATGAGACGAAATAATTAAAAACACAAAAAAATTAAAAATTTCGCTACATCGGTTAATCGACTGCAATTAACCGGCTTAATCGTTAATCGAAAATAGCCAGTTTTAGATTAACCGATCAGTTAATCGGGTAGTAATTAATCGGTTAACGGAATGAATACCCTAGTAAATAGAGAACTGTAACCAGGGCTGCCAGAAATTTTCAGCAAAAAATCTTAATTTCACAATAAAAAAATCTTATTTTTGAAGAAAAAATCTTATTTTTGGAAAAAAGTAGTTTTTTTTTATTATAAATAATAAAAACAATTCATATTTAATTTAATACATAAAATAAACAAAAAAAACATAAAAAAAATTTTAATTTCTTATACCATATAAAACAAATATAAAAATTATTTCATGGTACCGTCATATTGAAGATTTGTGTAATTCTAAGTCGATTTAGCCATGCCCATCTGTATGTCCGTCTGATAAAAACACACTCACTTTCGAAAAACGCAAAAGAAAAGAAGAAACTTGGTGTCAAATTGCTTGTAGTTATCCTAAGCAGCTTGGGATTGAAATCCAGCAATATCGGTTCAGTAGGATCAGAACTATGAATCAAAGTGTGGAACCACCACCCTGAAAAAATTTCTAAGCTAAAAACTAACATAAATGATGAAATAGTGCACGGAATGAAAAAACCATTTAGCGCGAATTTGCTTTATATAACTGCAAGTCATTCTGTAAAATTTCGTGAAAATCGGTCCATAATTGACCATAGGCCCCATATAAACACTACTCGCGGAAAGTAGTAAGCCTAAAACCGTAGTAAATAACGCATTCATAACTAAATTTGGTATATCACAGTTTTAGAAGACTAGAAATCGGAGTGTCAAATGTCGTGAAGATCGGTCCATAATTTACCCTAGGCCCCATATAAACCCTACTCTCCGAAAACAGTTTATTGCGCCTAAAACCAAATAAATCCCACTTTGTGAAATTTACTGTTAACGCTAAAACTAATTACACTGCTGTATTGAAATTTATTCTAATTGATTTTTTGTAATACCAAAAATCTGTCTTCAGAATTTTGGGATGATTGGTCCATAATTTACCATAGGTCCAATACAAATTACCCTCCTAAAAATCATTTTAGTTCGGCTTAAACTGTTGCGAATCATGATATTTTACTCAAGCCAGTTCAAAGTTCTAACAAGAAACGCATACAACTTTCTTATTGTCGGTCAATAATTTAATAAAGGTCTAAATCGCAACCAATTTTAGTTAATATATATGTATTTATCATATAAAGCCCACTCCTGTCGGTGGAGCGTATCAAAGATTCGGCACAGCGCAATATAGCACTCTAACTTGTTTTTTTGTCCAGTAAACCGCAAGATTGCATTATTTAGTTTAAAAATTTTCAAATGGGAACAAAGAAGGTTTTTTCAATTGAACCTAACCTTCGTCTAGACTGAACAAATAATCTTGTTTTTGGGGAAAAAATCTTAGAATCTTTTTTCGGTTAAAAAATCTTAAAAAAAAAGGTAAAATCTTACTTCTGGCAGTCCTGACTATAACGGAGATAGTACTGAGCCTTGGGATATGGCCAATATGCCAAACAGTATCGAATGTGTTTTCAACGTTTAACAGTATCATACCTGTATACCGTTTTCTAGGTTTGTTTTTAATTATTTTGTTTTTTATTCTGATTTTAGTTCGGCTAAAACTGTAACAAATCATGATATTTTACTATAATTTATTCAAATAAATGTTACATGGCTAGAAATAAATGCAAAAATCTTTCTGATTGTCGGTTAATAATTCAAAATATGTAGGTCTAAACAGTGACTAATTTTAATACCGACGTCCGTTTTTATAAAGATTAATTAATAATTTATAATTAATAAGATTTCTATATGAAGTGCCAAATTCCCAATTTTTATTTTCGATAAAAACACAGAAATTTATTGTTGTGGGAAAGCTGTTTTGTTAGGCCAGCTCGTCAGGAATCTTCTTCCAAAGACTTTAGAGAAGCTACAAATATTATACAAATAAGACTATAAGGTGAATAAGAATTTTAAACACTCAGGTCTTACTTGTAACATTCCCTGCAATTGGCTGGGTTTTTTCCAACTCGAACTGTAGTTGTAATAGGGTAAAAAGAAAAAACAAATTGCTCAATAAAGCATCTTGCCATTTCAGTTCCCATATAGTCCCACACCTGAACTATTCTTACCGTCGTTGGAGGGTATCAAAGATTCAGCACAGCCGGATACAGCCCTATTACCTGTTTTTTTAATGAAACTATTGACGAAATGAAAAGCCCACTCATTACAACAAACGAATTGTCTGTGTTATTTGTGGGACAATTAACATAGTAAATAAATGTACGTTCGGAAGGGCTTCTAATTATTCTAATAATTAATTACTTATAAATTGTTATAAAATCAAATATAGCAAATTCCGTGGGGCAACAATTAATAAATATAATTAAGTACCATTTTATATCGTAATAGCCGTAACTAAATTGGTGTTTCGTTGAAACGGTCATTAATTAAATTAGATACGTACTTATGGAGAAGCAAAGGCAATTTTATAATTAGATGTATGTAAATTAATAAAGGCATAAATTAATGGCTTGAATGGATATTTAAAAATAGTTTCTTCTTATTATTTGTAAAGAATGTTAAGGAATATTTAAACAAAATACTGTATGTAAATAGAAGGAATAAAATATTTAACAAGTAAAATTATTTATATATATATATATATATACTAGAGCGACTCAAAAAAAAAGTGTTTTAGTTACCCCTCTGAAAATAAAGGTTGATATGTTTTATGATGATTCCCAAAATATTTTGGTTGTAGCATTGAATATTCGTGAGCTGGACCATTTTTAAAAAAGTTATTTTTTCAGTTTTTCGAATTTTTTTGTACTTTGCTCCAAGACGACATAAATAAAATTTGTTATCATCGAAAAGAGTTTTTGAAGCAGCATCCAAGGGTATAAAAAACTT
Organism: Pollenia amentaria; assembly: GCA_943735925.1. NCBI lineage: Eukaryota > Metazoa > Arthropoda > Insecta > Diptera > Polleniidae > Pollenia > Pollenia amentaria. The sequence goes on from OX031006.1 coordinate 102,034,582, forward strand.
TACCACTTGCGACCTACTAATTGAGATATTTAACTAAATACATATTTTCGTTTCGGGTTTTCATACAAATTCTACGTATTTTTATATTAATTTTATATTTTTTTATTGTATTTTTCACATTTTGATAAATTTTAAAAAATTGTATACCCATATTGACTATATATGAAAAAAAGATGATATATATCGCGATTTTCGTGGTTTATGTAAAAATTACAAAAAAATAAATTAACATTATTTTAAAACAGATCCAATTTGAAAAGCAGAACATTACTTCCACATACGTAGAATTTGGCTGAAAGCCCGTAACGAAAATATGTATTTAGTTAAATATCTCAATAAGTAGGTCGCAAGTCGTAAAGTTTTATATACCATTGGATGCTGCTTCAAAAACCCTTTTTGATGATAACAAATTTTATTTATGTCGTCTTGGAACAAAGTACAAAAAAATTCGAAAAACTGAAAAAAGACCTTTTTTAAAAATGGTCCAGCTCACGGATGGTCAACGCTAGACCCTAAATATTTTGGGAATCATCATAAAACATATCAACCTTTATATTCAGAGGGGTAACTAAAACACTTTTTTCGGCTCCATACAACTTGAGTCGGTCTAATATATATATATGTGTTTAAGATTAATATTATAGAAATTAAAAACGGAATGAGGAACTTATACTGGGTGGCATAAATAAGACCTATCAATATCAATGTTGGCGATCTTGCGGTAGCAGTGCTTGCAAAATTTAAATTCTGTATAAATGCATCTTAAGGTCCAACCTTAAAATTCTCTGCAGTGTTATTCTGGAAATGCCCAATTGGTTGGAACGACGACAAGTTGAGACATAAGAATAATTTGCATTACTTTCCCACACAGGCTTCACGTTGCCTTCAGTGCGAATATTTCGATGAGCAACTCTTCCAGAACGGTGAAACACTCAGAACGACCAACAAAATGACTTTCATGAAAGCTGTTGAAGCTTAAATTTAATTAATGGGGCCCGGATTTTATGCAAATGAATATTTGTTGTCGTCAGTCTGAGATCAACATAAACTAAGTATAGTTACGAATCATGAAATTTGAAGTTAAATATTTTGCTTTAAATGAATATTTTTGCATATATTGCTGAAATTGGATATTTTTGTTGCATATTTAATTGTTTTATTTGGGTTATTTCGTGTGTTGCAGAAGAGATAAGAGGTAACTTCGATGATATTGATTTATTGATTTCTTATGGGAAAAAAATTTTGCAAAACTATATTGAAGATATTTTCGCTGAATCATAACAATTGTTTCTTGACAAGAATAGAAAAAGTTCGATGATTTAAGCGCGTTGTTGTGTATAACATATAATAAGGTAAAAACAATTGAATTGCAAAATAAAAAAGTTATACGTTTTTTAAAATTGGCAGGTCTTATTTGGGTATGCTGTTATATACCCGTTCCACCAGTACTCTATTGTATCATAATTTATGGACGTAAGTGAATATTAATCTTTTTTAAGAAATTCATATTATCGTTCAAATTCTAGAGTATTTACTTATTAGAACCAACAATTAAAAGATTTTTTACTGTACCCTGGCGATATTAAATTATTACATTAACGAATTTTTGTCTCGCCCACTAACGAATATACGTATGTATGTAAAAAAATTTACATTCATACGTATATTGGAGACCCTCAAATTATAAAATGTTAGATTCATAATTTTCCAAATGTTCCACATAAAGACCATTCGTGAAAAACACTTTGTTACGCCTCAAAACGAAATGAAAAAATTATTTAATATAGTTTGCTCCAAAACTAGCACCTGACTAATTTTGTCTAGGGGCAAGATTAACTAATCGACTGATTTATTCCGTTTTCAATACCAAGCAAATCTTTCGTCAACAAATTATTTATAATCAAATTTCGTCTTGAAGGATATAGAATATTATATATACTTAATAATCTTCAATGATTATTTTAAGGTGTTACTAACCTTTGGCCAAGATCGCTTATATAATTCCAAAACACGTCTTTAATCAAGTATATTTCATAAATTTATGTATATCTATATTTATGAAGGAAATTTAATAATATAAAATTGAAGTAAGAGTATATAAAATACATTTTTAGATATTTTTTTTTTTTAATTTTTTATTTATATAAAACTTAAAATAAAAAACCAATTTAATTTTCTGTTTCTTTTTTTTTTACAAAATATATACACATAAAAAATATATCTAATAAAAATATTTATATATGATGCACAGATATTGTAACTATATCTGCAATACGGATACAAAAAACAAAAATATTTTTATAAACTTCATATTTAATGTTGATTTTATATATGTACGAGTATGTACTTATCTATAGTAAATATACATATGTATACATATGTATTTAATAAAATTCATTTAGCTTTAATGTCAATTTACAAACGGCAGTCTAGTGTAACACACTTTATTCTACGGTAACAGATTTGGCCAAGTTGCGCGGGCAGTCGACATCACAGCCACGTAGTACAGCAATGTGGTAGGATAAGAGTTGCATAGGAATGACAGTAAGAATACCTTGGAGACAGTCGACGGTGCGCGGAACTTCTAAGCTGCGAGAGCAGAAAGACTTCGTTTCTTCATCACCTTCTTCGCATATAATAATGGGGCAGCCTTTTCGAGACGTAACTTGTTGCAAAGCATTCATGCACTTGACATAGACGGGATCACGGAGGACAATCATCAGAACAGGCATGGAGTCATCAACCAAGGCCAGAGGGCCATGTTTAAGTTCACCAGCCATAATACCTTCACTGTGCATATAAGTCAATTCTTTCACTTTCTGTTGAGGAAAAAGGAGAGAAGGGTACTAGATAAAGTCAAAATTTAAAAGAACTACAGTACTTTTTATTTATAGTCACTTCCTTTAGTTCCAGCCAAATCGTGGACTATAACGCTAATACGACTATAAGCCTTATTCAGATGTATTATCAATTCATGTGAATACAGAAAATAAAAAATTCTGCAACATACATATTGTTAAAAAAAAATAGTTAAAACAATAATATAATATTTCATTCCTGACACCAGGCCAAAAACTAATATTTTTTCGAGTGGAGAGTTCGGGTACGTTCCTAAATGCATCATTGCGCTGCATCAGTGATTTCAAATGTTTTTATATATATCAATGACGTAGATGTGGACCAAAAAATTGTCAAATACTCCATAAAAATAATAGTCACACAATAAAAAAATTATAATTACTTTTTTATCGGCATTAAGAAAAGTTTGCTTTTCTGATGCAGCGCAGTGATGCATTAACGAACGCACCCTTGATCACAAAAAATAAACGATTTAATCGTGGCCTCGAAAACTGAAAGGGACTTGGAACATGTTGCCAATGTGACTATTACGCTAATAAATTGCTTTACTGTTGCCTTTGCAAGCCGCTGATATATCGAATACATAGTCAACGTGCTCATATCGCTAAGTGGACTATAACGTAAAAACTTTCTATTAAATTTCCTTATAGCAGCAGAAAATAACGATAAAATGGATTATAAAGCTAATGTGACTAAAAACGGTAGTGAATTTAAATGAAGAGTACTGTATCTTCAAACTTACCAATGCACCTTCCAAGCAGGTGGCGAAGTTGTAACCACGACCCATAATCAAAAGTGACTTGTGTTGATACAAGTTCTTGGCCAATTCCTGCACTTGAGAGTCCAACTTCAAAACTTGACGAATCTTATCCTCCAAATTCAGCAAAGCATCTATAATTTCCAAACGTCTTTGTTGCAATGACAAACGATCTTCTGACATTACCAGGGCAAACATAACCAACGATATGAACTGTGAGGTGTAGGCCTTAGTAGAGGCAACACCGATTTCGGGGCCAGCATTAATATGGACACCACAATGAGATTCACGACAAATGCTGCTTCCAACAGTATTCGTTATACCAACAATTAAAGCACCACGCTGCTTGCAATAACGCAAAGCCATTAATGTATCAGCTGTTTCACCAGATTGAGAAATGAAGAAGCAGACATCATCGCGGAATATGGGTGTGTTACGATCTAAGAAATCTGAAGCCAATTCCACCATGACAGGTAATTCGGTAAGTTCTTCGAGGAGTTGGCGTGTAGCAACAGCACTGTGATATGAAGTACCACAGCCAATTAACATCAAACGACGACAACGTTTAATTTCTGGAATGTATTCTGTAATGCCACCCAAGACCACGGACTTCGTATCAAAACGAACACGTCCACGCATTGTGTTGACCACCGATTCGGGTTGTTCAAAAATTTCCTTTAACATAAAGTAGTCATAGTTGCCCTTCATTATTTGCTGAATTTCCATTTTCAAAGTAGTAATTTCACGAGCATGAGGATCATCAGTGCACTTCTTAAGACGATGGATGCTTAAGGCACCATCGCGTACAGCGGCGACATCATCGTCCTGAAGAAAACATAAGAAAACAAAATTTTTTATTTAAAATGTTTTCAAATAAAAATAAAAACTATTCAACTTACCTCCAAATAAATGACACGGTTGGTGTGTTCAATGACTGCTGAGGCATCCGAAGCAAAGAAATATTCGACTTCCTTGTCCAAAGGCATAAATTCCGAGGTACTTTCTGAACGTGGCAACACTGATAAATCACGATTTTGCAAATGTTTACGATGATCTTTTAGTTTTATCGAATTCAACAATTTGTTTGTTTGGTTTATTTTTATTTTACAAGATGATAATTGATAATGATAATAGTGGCAGAAGTGGTGGGTAGTGTGGCAGTAGAAATAATTATAAGGCAATTGTGGTGGTTGGCGTTTGATGATAAGTGGATTTTTTTGGCATAAAGGAAGCATTAAGCATTTGATATGTTTGATATGGTATTTACAACATCATCAAATGTCATTAGTTTGTCATACGCATAGCATTTTATTTTATATTTTTTAAATATATTTGCATATCAATATTTGCATATTCCATGATCCGAAAGTAGATTTAAAATATTTGTTCATCAATTGACAGTCGAATAGATGTGTATGTATTTAATGGTTGATATTTAATAAATTAAAATCGAAATGATTAATTAGCATTAAAATTAAACTTATCAAGAGCTTCACTCTAAATACTCTACAAAATAAATGTACCAAAAAACCCGGACAATAATAAAAATTATGTACAAATTTATATTTTTACATAATGTTTTAAGCAAAATACTTTAATTAATATAAAAACCAGTAAATAAACAAAACCAGACACATGTATGCGGTTAAATCTAAATAAATAATATGCGTAATACAGTGTGAAAAAACACAGTTGATAATAATATTTTATGAATTTAAATAAATAATACACACTATTAAAAACATTAAAACAAAAAGCTTAATCTTAAGAGATAAATTATATTCAAAGCTTTACTGCCTTATGCAAAAAAAAAAAAGGTTAAAGTTAGCATTAGTTAACCAACACATTAATAACATTCACTTTTGCTGGTTAACTAATGTGAACTTTAACTTTTCTTTTTGCATTAGGGGGTTAATATTTAATGACTTAATAACTACTTTGACTTTTTACATAATTTTTTAATTTGATCAATTCTATTGTGCCATAAACCAAATATAAAGATCAAATACACAAACGGATGAAAAAGTTCGTGTAAATATTTAAAAGTTTTAATATTCATACAAATATCTAATTGATTTTTTTTTTACTGATTTAAAAGATATCAAAATAGAAATGCCACAGTTTTGTTTCTAATTGTAGATACCACCAACTATTTTAATATTTAATTAACCTATTTTTAAAATCAATTTATTGAGTTTATTTAAACAAGTTTTAGAAAATCTCGTTAGTTTTAATTAAAAGTTTTTTTGGTGCATTTTTGTATGACTGAATTTTTATTATTACACTTAAGCCTACAGGAAGAGGCAGAGTTTGTAAGCGTAGGGTGTAAAACAATCCAGTCCTTAAAATAACCAAATCATGGACGCAAAAAAACTTTTGCTTGTTTTTATTTGAATTTTGCATATTTAAAAAAACATAAAATATTTTTTTGTTAAATCTTTTAAAAGTCATTTAAAACCAAGAAAGATTTGTCGAAATTTTCTGTATACGTTTATTTTAGCGAATATTTCTACATGGCTTTAGGTCGATCTGTGATCTCTATATGGCCTATTTATCAAGCCACATATTTATGTATTTGTTGAAATATCGTTGAATAAAATCTCAAAGCTCTTTAAATAACTTCTCATTAATTGCAACAAGTAAGAAAGTATAGTCGGTCAGGTCCGACCGTTTGATACCCTGCAGCACAGTATATGGGCAGTCGCGTGCCTAGCAAATACAAAGTTATGGTATGAGGTTAAGATTCATATAAGAGTTATTAAGGCCAAATATTATCTAGATATCAACATCTTTTTATATGAGATATTTAAGTCTTAAAGGGAATTTAGAGAGGAGGTCTATATGGGACCTATGGTCAGTTCTTAAACTTCCAAAATCAAATTTTGTAATTTTTTTATATCAATAATAACATTTGTATGGAAGTTATGTCATATTAAATTATTTTCGCGTGTGTCATTTGTATGGGTTTGTATAGATCGTTTTTAAAAACATTTGGTAAGATGAATTAGGTTTCAATAAAGTTCTAAGTACCAATATTGAAGAAGTATGTATTGTGGTCATGTGGAATTATGGACTGATTCTCACCATTTCCAGCACGGCTTACATAAGTCAATTGCAACGTATTAACCAAATTTTTATAAATTTTCCTTAAAATTGCGACAGTATTTTGCGCACAAGATTGATACAGACATACAACGAGCCGGAAAGAAGCACCCGTTAGATCGACTGATGTCCAATTTTTTCAATTTATTTAAATATAAATTCATATTGTAAAAATGTTTTTCGTAAAATTAAATTTTTATTTGACATGAAAAACGAATTTTAAATACAAATTGATATTTAAATACAACTGGTGAAATTGGCCATTAGAAAGTGATTCTGAATCGACCCATATACTAAAAGGTGGCTCTAGAACAAATATTTGTATGTGTAACATACATCAGCACAAACGAATAACACCCTCTTCATTATTGTAATTATAAAAAGGTTTTGGCTTTTTTTTTTTACTAAAATTTTCGTTAGAAATTTATATAAAAAAAACTCCGAAACTATAAATCATTTTCTTACTTTATTTCAGTGTTTGAAAGTAAACAGAACATTATTTAGCGTACGGTACACAAACCCAGAAACGATATCTATTTTTTAGTGTTTGTGTATTAGTACACATCCCTTAATAGCGTTTATAACAACTTTCACGGAAGTAACAAACACTATGTAGTTTTCTTTCTTTCGCATTATAACGGATAAACTATAGAGGACCTAATAATAATTAAATAATAAATAAATAAAATAAATAAATGCACCTGGCCGAAAAATCTATGTTGGCTTCCGTTCAAAATAATACAAATTAGCCGATTCGATGATATAGCATTTTATGTAAGATGCTATACAAATTAAGAGTCAAAAATGTTATCTTTATACGGTAAGGAAATGACCGTATGCATTAACTCGGTTTTTTATATCAATTTGCAATTACTTTAGTTTCACCTAATAAATACACGTATTAAGCATGCATACATCAATACTTATTGGAAATGTTGGTTTTTATTAGGGGTGTAACGAATACCGATACCGATATATCGGCGATACTTCAGATTTTCCGATTTATCGGTATCGGCGATATTTTACTGTCGATACGACGATACTTTTCATATATTTTTTGGACTATTTTTGAACAAATAATTAAATTTTCAATTTTTATTTTTGCACATCAACTAAGAATAACCCATTAAAAAGCAAAGCATAAAATCAAAACAGAATAATGAAATTGCTTCATATAATAAAAAAAAAAAATCAACGAAGATGGAAAATAGTTCGGAGTCTCAAAATTTAGCGGCTGACTTTGTATTAGCTCTAACTAAAAGCCTTAAGGCTTTAGTAAATAATAAAACCAATTGGTTATTTACAATGTTTCACCCTCGATACATGCTCGAATATTTCAAAGGTAATTGACTTCAGTCGTACCGAAAAAACGTCTTATTTAGCTACTTAACATGTCTCTGCATTCTGAAAGCGGTGACACCTACAGGTGCTACAATTTCTGATAAGTATACAAGAACTGGCCTTTGGAGCGTTTGTAAAGAAATTATAAGAGGATCAGAGGAAGATGAGCCTCTTTCCATCCATGATGTGACTCTGCTGAAGAAAAAGTCGAGAGACACCTTAGAGTATTTCTAGAGACGTGTATAAATTGTCATTGCGCCCGTAAACTTGAAGAAAATTGCGCAAGAATTCTTATGTTTTTAATGAGTTCTGTCGCATCAAAAAGACTTTTTTTTCGCGCTGCGAAATATGGCCCCAAAAATAAAATGAAAATTTACCCCAAATTTGGTGATATTTTCCAAAATGCAATATGACCCCATTTTTTAACGAAAAATTAACATAAAAATATGAAAAATATACCTAAAAATAATATGAAATTTGACCTTAAAATTGAGGTAATTTCTTTATTATGAAAAATCACCTCAACATTTTTAATGAATTTTTTACCCCAAAAAAGTTAAAACTGAAAAAACTCAAAGAAAGTTATATTAACAATTTGGGTTGGATTCATATACCCGAAACATAAATTCCCAAATTTAAAATTCCGTATTTCAAAATCCCAAGTTTAAAAATCTAGACTTTTAAAGTCCTTAATATTAGTATAATTACACAGCCGGGCGCAAGGATTTTTTCCTCTGTGGTATAACCAACTCTGGCTTCGCTAACTAAAGCTTCATGCCGGCCTCTGGCCAGGAAAAGGATTTTCTCCTTTGTGTTATAGCAAACACCCGCTTCGCTAACTATATCATGTCTGCATTGCCAGCAAGGATTTTTCCTCTGTGGTATAAGAATTCGGGATTTTTATACAATTCCTAGAGATTTTAAAATAAAATTTTTTTGGGTAAGTATTCATTTCTTAAAATTTGAATTGTATATACATTGCTTAATGAAAATTAGTCACAAATTAAAAATTATGATTTTATTTGGGGCTATTTTTCATTCCTTGATATTGGGGTCATTTTTCATTTCAGTTTGAAACGGTAGCAAAGTTCTATGGTGAAATAAAATTTTTCTGTGGTAGAAAAATTTTATGTTTGTGCTGTGTGAAATCATGAATTAAGAAAACAAGATTGCGCATTGCGCAGGTCCGTTATTTTGTTATGTAGTGATCAGCTGTTTGTGTGACGTAGGCATAGAGTTTGTGTTGTAAACAAATTACATTTGTGTATAAAAAGTGCTAAAGAATTAAATTAAAAAACGTAAAAAATTAATCAAAAATAAAAATGAAGTTTGCAGTTAATAACTGTAATAATGAAAACAATTCAAAAGCGTGTAAAACTTTACCAAATCTTTATAAAAAAACAATGAAGATCGTCTTCTTAAAAAAAAATATTGTTAAAGATTTAGTCAAACAGGCTGATCAAATGTGATGAAAATGTAAAAAGCTCATTTTTAGGGTTAGAACATATTTTAAAATTAGAAAACTTAATGCGAAGATAAAGGGCATCAGCACATCTAGAAAAAGAAAGTTTCAGTTGCATACAAAAGAATATGTTTCTTATTTATAAGGAGGGCAATGTTCATTATAAGTTTCCCTCTAGAAATATTAACAATAACCAATGAAGTCATGTTCTTTATAAGAATTTCTATAAAAGTAAAATTTTTATAGCCCCAAAAAGCTCTTCTTATAACACAAACTTGAAATTTTTACTCGATTACTTCTCTTTTTTTGTTCAAATCGATGCACCAGTTTAGAAGTTATGTAGTTATTTCCAGTTTTGCATTCTGTGATGACGTGGATGCGCAGTAAATATTTTTTTTGAACGGCTGAGTGCGCAATCTTGTTTTCTTGATTCATGGTGTGAAATTATAAAATTTTTGACAACGTAAAATTTTGACATTAAGAAAAGAACATTTCTTAACAGAAATCTAAGTCGCCAACTTTTTCGGTGGCGGCGGTTCAGCAAAAAGTGGCCGGTAGTGGATCACCTGACAAAAGAATTAATTATTCAAAATTAAAAAATTATCTATTATAGTTTGATTTAACATATTTGAAATATATGTATGTATTTGTTATTAATATAAATATATATTTTTTTTCAATTCGGTTGTATGTTGCTTTTTTTAAGGTTTGTAACCGCACAACTCCGTCATTTGTTAACCGATGTTTTGGCATTTTAATAGGGCGTGTCAACACCTAATTACAAAAAATTTTGGAAATCAAACAGACAATTTGTCTGTTCGGAAATTTAATTTTTGAGCTGCTCCATAATTTATAAACCAATTTTCAGAATTCGCGCTTACTTTTAATATGATTTGCTAGCAGGTTGCAAATGTGGAATTTTTGGAGGTTGCACATTTGGCTTTTTCAAAATTTTTGCATTTTTTTTAATTTTTCTACTGGTTGGAACCTATAAACAGATATTTTATGCTTATATAAACTTTTAGGAAATTTCTCATTTTTATTAAATTTTTTAAAGTAACCCAATTTTTTTAGGTAACCCAAATCCTAGTTATGAGATTAATGATCATTATTTATCCAGTTTGTTTATTAAGATTACCTCTCAATCGAATATATTTCCATGTTATTGTGATTGGTTTCTTCTAATTAGAGTTACATAAGATTGTGCCTTGGAAATATAACAAAATGTTTGTAATGTAAATGTTATTAGCGTTCTGTAGTCTATTATTGAATTTTAAATTTATTTAAAAAAAAAGTATTTTACTTTTATTAGACACTAATGTCAACATGCACAAATTATAATAACAGAAATGTTATTAATAAAAAATTAAATATGTAACTATTTTTAATCTTTTAGTAGCTTATTTAAATATGCAACATGGCTAACTAGAAAAGTTTGACTTAAAAAAATGATTGTAAATATGCCTTTCGGACTGACGGCGACTTCAACGCAAAATTTAAATTCGACGGCGGCTTAGAGGCGACTTTGAGCTGCACGACCTGCAGTGTGTCTGATAATTGTGTGGTTGTCAAAAATGTCTACGCTAATGTCATGTATTTCACCTCAACAGTGTCAAAATTTTACTTTCATGAGTACTTTGCTACCGTTTCACACACGCCCAAAATGCAAAAACACCCCCAATGAAAAATTTAAAAAAAAACTCCAAAATGGCGTGTTGTTGTGTCTTATGTAAAGTTTTGGGAACATTCTTTATTTTCTTTTTGTGGCCATATTTCCTGGGGTCAATTTGCGCATCGTCACTATTTTCCACTGCAGGTATATTTCAAAAAGATCTTGCGAAATCGTTTATCTCCGCAAAATTTGAGAATAATTTGTTTATCAAACAAAAATCTCATTAATATATTGTTAATTTTATGATGAATTCAAATTGAATTCTTTGTTTTTTAAATCTTTTTAATCGTGCATGTTCTAGAAATCGAAAGGAAGTGAAATTGAAATGGAGCGAGATTTAGGGTTTAATTATTACCGTAGTTTTTTTGGTTTTAAGAGATGTTCTTTTAAAGCTAATTGGTACTCAAAATATCATATAGTTTAAATTGAATATTTTTATGAATTTTCCATACAAGGTCGTTTTTGAAATTGGCTCGGTTTTGAATCCACATCATTTCGATTTCTAGAACATGCTCGAATATTATTTTTTAATATTAATAATCTCTTACACTTAATTTTGTATAATTCACATTTTACTCTACTCGTGTTTTGTATAATTCACAATTTACTCTACTCGAGTTTTATTAAATCTAACTTGAATTCGAATTTAATATGCGTACCGGTATCGTTACGTCCCTAGTTTTTATGTAAAATTTTATAACAAAATTGAACTTTTTATAACAACATAAAAAATTTGCATTTGTGTAGTAAATTAATTATACAGGTGTTTTTCAGTTGACCGGAATTTATTTAATTTTAAGAACGTTTTTGCCAATGTAGTAGATATTTGCATACATATGTACTCATATACATATGCAGCTAACTTTTTTTTAAATCGTAATTAAATGTTTGAAATTTAAAACAAAAGTGGTAACTAATTTTGATTACAATTTTGTAAAATTAAAATATACTACATATCGCACTTGTTCAACAATACTGTATTAAATAAAATCTAAAAATTTTCAGCAGAAATAAAACAATTTTTAATTTTACATTAAAGACATATGAAAATAATTTTTAAGCCAACCGTTTAAGTACCAAAAAGTAGACAAAATAGCACGACATTTTAACAGCCGGTAGATTTGAATATAATGTATGGGGTTCTCCAAAAAGAGAAAATTAAAAATTTTGAGAAAATACACTATTGTTGAACAAGTGCGATATTTTAAAATAAAATTTTTTAATTGATTAAAAAATATGATTAGATTTTCGTAACTGTTGAACTTAGAATAGTTAACGATATTTGCAAATATATACGTTATAGTCGTATCAATAAAATATTTTGTTTGATATTTGTACAATTGAAATGGTGTAGAGTTTATGAGGCTGATTTTGCTCTTGATGTAAATGCAACATAAATTTTTAGCAAAATTTAGCTTAAGTTTTATTTTAACCATATATTTGTTACATTCATTTGTTGCTGGCTGACCTCCTGGAGTTCTTTACAATCAATTAAATTAATATTATCCCAGAAACGGAAGAAAGGAAAATCAATGAAAGAAATCATAAATTTCTACCCAGTAAAATTTGACACTCCTAAATTTTGTTGTAATTTCTTATTCATTTGGAACAATAAAATAAATACATAACTATTGATTACGTTTTTATTTGAAAATTATATATACATTCATATTTAACAATACATTTACTAAATCATTGGCTTGGATTATTATTTTTATAAAGTATTATTATAATTGATTGGCATTTAACACAAATAAATGTTCAATTACTATCACGTCCACACAAACTCGTGGGCACTCACACACAAAACAAACATTCAATTGATACCCAGTTAGCACTTGTAAGATGTTTTTAAAAAAAAGGCCCAGAAATGAATTTTATTAGTACTCTTGATGACGAAAATTGATTGATCACCTTTGAAAGAAGACTCAAGAATTGATTTAACTGAAATAACAGAATGTACAACAATCGTTAAAAGATCATACAGGTTGCATTGAAATAATAGATTTTGCTCATACTCTACACCACCATGGGTATTGCGGTATATGGGGAAGCGTATCATGCGTTAGTGCTGATATGTAAAACTGATAGATATGCTGGCTTAGACCCACCTTTTGGGATACCGATCGACTCTGAATGACATTTTGAATCGATCTAATCAATCGATGCCATCCCATATCGATAAACTTTTTCATTTGCGAAAAATTAAAGTTTTTGTTTTAGGTGTTTGGAACGCTGAAGGCGAATCTAACTTTTTATTTTTGCAGATAAAATACATTTTCACCACATTTAGTATCATAACTTAAGAAGGGATTTCCCTATTCAGAAAAACAAAATTTCGAAATTCGATCAAAAAAAAAATTATCTTTAAGCCTCACAAACATTATTTATAAACTTCGATGTTATACAGATATCATAACATACAGATTAACCCAAAAAAATTTAAAAATGGTATAACAAATTTAAAATTTTTTGTTTCGAATTTGTGCTTGTGTGTGGTACTTTGTGTATGAAAATTTCAATTTCTATCAGTCTTTTTTCTGCAACTAAATTGTGAATTGAAGTAAAAGTTGTGCGGCAAAAAGAGCTCAATTCCTCTTGAATTCTCAAGAATATTTAGCTCTGGCTCGTTGTTGCATTTTTAGTTTTAAACCAAAATGGTAAAAAATATTATAAAAAAAATGTTTTTGCTCAAACTTTTACGATATGTTGCTCTAAACCTATTCTGCAGTTTAAGAAATAACGTTTGCATGTCTTAAAGATAATTTTGCAAGTTTTAGTTTACTGCATGGAGCAAAGCCTGCCCAAATTATGCTGACAAAATAAGTCCTGCAAGTGCCTTTATTTTTGCTATAGCGCTATACAGCGAAAATTAGGTACATTTTTGGCCTTGATTGTAAGGTATTACTTTTTTCGTGGTACTCAGCCAAATATGTAGCATTTTAGACCCCAGCTTATCTGAGCTCTTCAAAAACGATTTTTCAATAAACGCACGGACATATGATAATATCAATATTGTTGAGAGAAAGTACAAACGTAAGGACAAGCTTATGTATACCATTTTCGTTTGTAGTGAAAACGATACAAAATCTACCCGCACGTAATCAGAAACACGAGTCAAAACTTACTAGGGTTCAATTTTCTCCGATAAAAGTATCTCTTTCAGAAACTGAGTCACGCAGATGAGTCAAAAAAAACACTAATTTATGATGATGAGTTTAATAAAATGCTGACTGGGTATATTTATTTAAATGTTTGTATTTTCATAAACATAAATAAATGTCTTTTTATAAAATTTTCATATAAAATTCATTCAAAACTAAAAATAAAATATATTGCACTTGTTCAACAAGACTGTATTAACTCAAAATTTGCAAATTTTCATTGTAAGAAAAACACTTTTTAATTTAGTATTAAAATCATATGAAAAAGAATTTTTAAACCAACAGTTTCATTACCAAAAGGTACACAAAATAGAACGATATTTTTACAGCGTTTAGATATGACTATTACGTGTCGATTTTTCCAAAAAGTGAAAAAATAAAAATTTTAAGTTGATACACTATTGGTGAATAAGTGCGATATGTTTAAATTAATTGTTTTAAACGATTTTTTAAGTTTTGTTTTATTTTTTCATGGGAAACATATTATGAGTATTGTTCATTATCACTTTGGACAAAAATCACATATTTGAAAGCACTTGTAAGTTATTAGTATTAACCCTAGGATCACCGTCATGGTCTGGCTAGACAAAATTTTGTGTTTCGCTTGCAATATTTTTCGAATATAACAACAAATCAAAAAACAGAGACGTGAATTCTATAAATGGTATGTGCTGAATCGAATGAAACTAATTTGGATTCGTTTGGAGCAAATTAGTGGGGAAATTCCATTTTTATGTAAAAGTTTATGAAATTACCCTCTTGGTCTGGCCAGGGGCCAAATTATGGCAGTCGTGATCAAATAGTTTCTCGATTTAAAAGCAATTTTATTTCTAATTCTTTCAGTTAATACTGAACAAATCGAAATTATTTTTACAGTGTTGTAAAGCATTAACTTGAGTTTTCACAACAATGAAAAATATTTTCGATTCGTCTGAAAGAACTTGAAATAAAATTGCTTTCCAGTCGCAAAAGTATTCGAATAAGACTGCCATAATTTGCCCCCAGACCAAATTTGTTTTGGGATGAAATATCTTTTAAATAGGACAAAATTTCAAACAAAAAACACAGAAACGTGAATTCTATAAATGATATGTGCTGAATCGAATGAATCAAGTTAGACTCAAGTCAACAAGTTATGCGCTCCATTCAATTTAACTACAAAAACCGAACGGAAAACTCGTTTCAGGTGTGGTAGATGCGCAAAAGCAATGTACGAAATCAAATAATGAAATAATAAATTTATATAATAAATTTGTACAATTTAAAAAAATAAGCATACGTTCAATAAAAAGTATATTAATTTACTTTTTATTTAATTGGGTTTTATAGCTATTCTTATTGTGGTCTGGCCTGACCAAGAGGAGAACTTAGTTAGGGCTTATAAATCAGAGCAAGTTAAACTATCGTTTTAGTTTAAAATGTGTTTAAACCAACAAATCTATGATTCAGTAAACGTATAAACCATATCTTAGCGCATAAAATTGTGCGCTTAAACTACCAATACAAGCCATAAGAATTTGACAGCATTTATCGTAGTGTTGCCACATGTAATTTTTTAAACCTACATATTGTACATGGGAGACTGAAATACATCTGTTGAGTTTAAAGTGCATATACATTTAAGTTTAGTTCAACTAAACCAACGTTTAAACTCTCATCGATAAAAAGTTACCGACAATCCTAAGGTTAAGCATTTTATAAAACAAAGGCAGTAAATAAAATAAATGCATAAAATGGCACTTTTAATAAGCCATCCAACATTGAAAGTTTAATCTGCTTTTCTTGTTAAAAATAAATAAGATTTTATGAAAATATTTATGTGAAATAAAAAAATTATTAACTTTATAATTGGTCATTAAAAACTATTATTTTAATTTTTGGCTCTCACACACAAACAATATCGTTTTTTTCAAATCAATGGCATGAAAATAATATTGGCGTACAGAATGTATTCCCATTATTATTGGACTGTATTGAAAAGTATGTAGATTTTTGCAATATCAATTTATTTTTTTTGGGCGATTAATTATAATTTCCATTGGTTCATAATTTATTTATTTTATTGTTTTAACAAATAAAACAAAGTTCATTGTAATTTGTACTGATATTACTGTAAATACATTTCAATAGATATACATGAGCAAAAGTACATATTTTTAAGGGTTTCCCAGGAAAACAATGATTCCTTATTAAATTTATAAATTAACTTCATTGAACAAGTTTTTGTATAAACATATCGAATGTAATTCTTTTAAAGATTTCAAAGTATTTTCTCAATAGATTTGAACTTCATACTCCAGAACTGATAGTCTATTAATACCAGATATGCTATAGCTCGAGTTTGGACTAACTTTTAATTTGTTTGCAAAATAAACTAAAAAAATTTAATCGTTTCCAATTCAATTATATTTTTTAAAAAACTATCAAAAAATTACAATGTTTTGACTTATATCTCTCTTTCTATTCTAGTCGTCTTCTCTCATTCTATTTCAAATGCAACTTTGGTAAACGTAAGTCACACTGTGCTCCCTAGTGAGTGACTCTTGCTATACCAGATTATGGATTACATGATTGCAATGTATCAATAATACAAATTGTTAAGGTCTTTCCTGGCCGTAAGTTATTTCGGAAGCTGCATTTGAATTGTGTTGCGATTTCGGTTGATATTAAATAAATTTATTCATCCAAGAATTTCAAATCACTCATGGAAACTAATTTTATTACGAGGCGGATCAATAAGTCCGTGACTTTTCGAACTTCCCTCGTAGTTATATGAAATGCAACACTGCTCCCACCCCCACCTGTTAATAGACTACTGTCAAGTTTTAAGCAAGTTCCGTCATTTACTTTGTGCTTAACAGCTATTCAAAACATACAACCAGGGCCCTATTCCACAAAACAACTTATCAACTTTTCACTTTGCACTTATCAAATTTTTCGTCAATTTGCAAAACTATTAAATTTGATAAGTGATAAGTTGAAATTGATAAGTGTAATTTGCAAAGTCTTTGCAATTTTTATATTATCTTTACAATTTCTGTTCCACGTACGTTCTCTTATGCAAAGTGCAAAGTTAATATTGAAAAGTGTAATAAAACTGTAAATTCTATTTTTGCAAAGGAAATTTTGATAAGTTTATCAAAAATTTGCAAGGTTAACGATCGCTCTGCAAATTCATATATCTTATATCTTTTGAAACTTTCAAAATCTTAACACGTGAGTTTTGTTTGACGATATTGAAGAAGTGGTTATAACAAGAAATTATAGAGACCGAATAAATTTTTCGGGACTACTAAACTTTAATTTTAAAGAGTGCTTTCGTTTAAATCAAATCCAAGTTGATTTCATTTTAAATAAAATTGGAGAAAAATTAAAACACAATACACAGCGCAGTCATGCTCTGTCGGCTGAAAATCAATTGCTTCTGTGCTTGCATTGGCTCGGAAATTGTTGCCAGTACCATAAAGTTGCAGCTATACATGGTGTTGCAAAATCAACAGTTTGCAGAACCATCCAAAGAGTTGTAGAGGTTTAAATAGACGTTTTATTTTAAAACACCATGACGTTTCAAAACTTCCTCCCAGGCAGCCTGTCTAGCTTATTTATTAACTTTCAAAATGATATATAAATTTAAATATGTTCTAAATATAATACATACATATGTATTTTTTGACCCTTCTTCTTTCGACCTTGAGGACATATTTTTTATATAAAAATTTTTAATTTTTTTATCCAAAATTTCGGCATTGCTTTGTATTCCTTCTTCAGGGTGTAATTCTTTCTTTATTATTTAACAAATTTAACAATATATACATAGCGCACTGCTTCCTCTCAAGCGTCAACTGAAAACTAACATATTTTCAGTGGAGACAAAAAACTGTTTTCTTTTTATATGTACTCTTATATCACAAAGGGGGATACAATTACATTTTTTTTTGACAAAATACCAGAGAAAATGATGTAAGATTTTAACAGTGGGTAGATATGACCACTGTACAGCGACTTCTTGCAAAAAGTAAAATTGAAAAATTTTGAATTGACCCTGTTTCCTCTAAACAATGTCATATGTATATCAAAAGATCAAATTAAATTTAATTGCATTGAAAAATGTTTTTCAATTCCATCTTGATCAAATTTTAATTGCTAAATTTTGTTAAATAATAAAGAAAGAAACATAGATGGGCACTTTGCAGTACCAGTACTTCTTCAGTATTTTTTTTTTACTGGTACTGCACTTGAATTTTCATTACCAGTATATTTTTACTGATTACTGAAAAAAAATTTCAGTATTCAGTAAATTTTACTGATTACTGAAAAAAAAAATTCAGTAATCAGTAAAGTTTACTGAATACTGAAAAAAATGACAGTAATCAGTAAATTTTACTGAATACTGAAAAAAAATCAGTAATCATTAAATTTTACTGATTACTGATAAGAATGCAGTATCGGGAGGTTTTTACTTTTTTTGTAAAAGTTTTTACAAAAAAAAAAAAAAAACAAGAATTATAAAACTGTAAGAATTTTCGTACTCAATAAACGTTAATAAAACGAAATTCCAATATGCATATAAAACAAAAGAACAGATGAACGGACCTAATGTACATTCCTTCTTATGTGTAGTTTATAGAACACGAGCGCCTTACTCGTCCGTTCAAATAACATTTAAAACAAAAACAAATTTCGAAATTTTGTTTTTATTTTTAATGAAAGTTGAACGGACGAGTAAGGCGCTCGTGTTCTATAAACACCACATTAATTAAAAAAATTAGGACTATACAATATTTATCAGTTAATATAAATATGTGACTCAACCTGTGCTGTTAAATTACCAGTGTTAATTACATGATTAATTGTAAAAGTTGTTGCTAAACAAGTTGTGTATTATAGAGGTTAGAAATTCTTTCCGCAAATATTTGGAATTTTGTATTTAAATTTATTAAATATTGAAAAAAATGAGTGAAATTTCTGGTTTTAACAGTGATGATTCGGTAAATGATCCGGATTATGTGTGCCTGACACTTGCCATTATTGCCGCAATAACAATACCGGAAATAAAGCTAAGGTTTCTAAAACCACTTTTAGAAACGGCAACGGGGAAAACAGAAGAAGAGGTTAAGGAAATGTTTAATTCATATGTTGTAAAATATGGAAAAAATACCCACACTTGAAAGCCGTGCTTTGCCTCAAAGACCGCAAAAATCCATTTTAGATTTTGGAAAGGAAAGTAATGGTAACGTTTTGCATCTTATTTTCCATTAAATTTTTGTATGTATTATTCAGATGCTTATCTTATTTTCTTAAACAGATGCGGGCATAACTATTAATTCAGGTGACTTGGCAAACTATCTCCAGGAAATAACTTTGTACCTGGCCGAACAAGACACTAGCATTAATTGTCTGCATAATCACAGTGCTATTAAAAACGTGTTTTTGAAATACAATACTCCTTTGCCTTCGTCTGCTCCTGTAGAAAGATTGTTTTCTTTCGCTGGGATTGTGAATCGTTCCAGAAGACAAAAACTCAGTGATACAAATTTTGAAATGCTTGTATTAAGAAAAGCCAATAATATATAAAATCTTTTATCTTTATTCAACAAATTTTCCAATTTACAAATATTTCTTGTGCTAAACCCGCAAAGCTTTGAGCTTGTCAAAAAAAAAAAAAAAAAAAAAAAAATACGTAATCGTGACTCAATCTTTTTCAGTATTCAGTAAACTTTACTGATTACTGAATTTTATTTTCAGTAATCAGTAAAATTTATTGAATACTGAAATTTTTTTCCAGTAATCAGTAAAATTTACTGCATACTGATTTTTTCTTCCAGTAATCAGTAAACTTTACTGAATACTGATTTTTTTTCAGTAATCAGTAAAATTTTACTGATAATGAAAATTATATTTCAAAACTCACGTGTTAAGATTTTGAAAGCTTCAAAAGATATAAGAATATGAATTTGCAGAGCGATCGTTAACCTTGCAAATTTTTGATAAACTTATCAGCATTTACTGATTACTGAAACGCTTGCTGCAGTAAAAAAGTAATGCAGTATGCCCATGTATGGAAAGAAATAACCCTTGAAGAAGAAACACAAAGCAGTGCCGAAATATTGGATAAAATAAAATTAAAAATTTTTATATAAAAAATAAGAACTCAAGCTCAAAATTTTTATTATACATATGTTCTAAGTATTTACAATATTTTTATAAAAAAAAATACTTAGGTTGTCTTTTCTTTAATAATATTTAAAACTGCCGCTTTTTTCTCTATTTTTATTTTGCGGCTCATTTTAATAACTTTTATTTAGCAACGCAAAGTGAAAAATGATAAGACAGAAATGCGAAGGTGATTAAATGCTTTGTGGAACACTTTGCACACTCACTTTGCATGAAAGCGCAAAGACTTTGCAAAGAGAGCAAGGTTTTTGCAAAGAGCGAGAAGTCTTTTCAAAGAGAGCATAGTCTTTGCAAAACTTTGCTGACTGCAAAGTGAGATTTGCAAAGAATATTGTGGAATAGAAACACATCACTTTGCCAAAAAATTAAATTTCATAAGTGCAAAGTGAAAAGTTGATAAGTTGTTTCGTGGAATAGGGCCCTGGTAAAAAAGTGGTTTACTGACTTTCGTAGTGGTCGTACAAGTACAAATGACGCTGAACGTTCTGGACGGCCAATCGAAGTCAATACACCCGAAAATGTCGAAAAAATTCACGATATGGTGTTCTCCGATCGAACAGTAAAAGTGCGTAAGATTGTTGATGCCATAGGCATTTCAAATGACAGTGTGGTTTCGATTTCAAATGATCAGCTGGGTTTAAGAAAGCTGTCTGCAAGATGTGTGCCGCGTTTGCCAACTTATTGGACCGCTTTAAAGAGGATTTAAAAAAAACGACCCCATATGGCCAAGAAAAAAGTCATTTTTCATCAAGATAATGCTCGGGTGCACACACAGAAAGAAAAACACTCGGGATAAATTATGCTTTTTTTACTTACTTTGAGTACATGTCGTACTCAAAAATTCAAGTACGAATAACACTTAAACGTACTCAAAGCAATCCTAAATGGGATAACTTTCAAAAATCAATCCCTGAATTTCTTAAAGTAAGTTAAAAGTTCTTAAACCAAGTACAAAAAAGATTGAACTTTTCGTAACTCTGAGAGTAAAATTACAAATTGAGCGTTTTAATCTCATATAACTTATTCAAATGTGTTGTACCCACTACAACAACACCACACAAGTAGCTAAAAAACGGTTGGCTTGTTGTGTTTTAAAAGGTGTGATAAATTTCGAGCGATTTCAAAATCCCTTTCTGAATTAAAGTCTTAAATTGTTGTTCAGAATAAACTTCAGTTTACATACATATATAATATAAAATTTAAAAGAATAAAGACAGAAAATAAAAGGTATATGTATTAAAAATCAATTTTAAAAGATACAGAAAACAATATTTTCGGTTTCAAATCGTTTCGTTTTCAAAATCGAATTCCATCACATACCTGATTATTTTAATGTTTAAGTCTTAATCAGTTTTATTTTTTTAACTTCAGAAAAAAAAAAAAAAAAAAAGTTGTTGGTGGGGCACCTTAAATCACAGAGGGAGTGATCTTAAAAATATCGAATTAGGGGAAGATATTTTTCTAAGCATAGCTCAGCCTACTTTCGGTAACTATGTGTGGATATCTTCAAAGCCATCCAAGAAAGCTGCACAAGTAATGCAGAATAGATGGTTCCAGCTTCTAAGCAAGAGTTAAATATACGGCATTAATTATCATAACACTAGTAAGAAAGTTTTGTAGTAAAAGGCCTACCATACACCACTAAATCTGTGAGAGTGTACCATATTTGAGACCCAGGTGTGATACCAGACACGCCAAAACAAATTCATTTTATGAAGTTAAGATTCATATAAAGTTCTTTCTGCCAAATATTATCATAATATCTAGATCGACCTCTTTAAGGGTCATTATTACAATTTGCCGCTAGTTAAAGGTTTGATTGAAACCAGACGAATAAATCATAGAATAAATTGAAAAAGCTATCCAAAAACATAATTGACTGCAGAACTTTCGTTACGGCCCTACGCTACACTCGGAGTTTAAGGATATATATGTATATGTAAGTGAAATTAACGACCGATGTTTATCATTTTCAATTGGCTTGATCAATGTAATAATTGGAACTTTTGTACCAAAGTTAATCGTTTATCTCCAAAATTGATACCTGTACTTTGCGCACAGGGGTACTATGGACAGCCTGCCAGCCAGACAGATCAATTCAGAAGGTGATTCTTTGTCCATAAGTAAATTTAAAGGTGGGTGTAGGACCAGAATATGTGAAAAATATTTCTGCACCACGAGAAAAACTTTTTTCAATTTGGTCACCTCCAACAATAAAATTGTTTCAACATATTATGGTTACTTTAACCATATTATTATCACCTTTAACCTTATTACGGTTACAATAATTCTCCATCAAACAGCCAAAACAATATTATGGTTGCCTCCGAATATGTTATGGTAAGTAATAACAATATTATGTTTAACAGGCATTGTATCATGGTTTTTTAAACCGCAGCATGTTGCTCTTCGAAAAGAAGAAAATACTTTGGCAAATGTAAGACCACACCATTAATTATAGATCTAATATATCCGAAATGTATTTACTTGTACAAATTTCTGCTCAAAAATAAATATTTTTTAAAGATTTATGCATAATAAATCGATTTCGCACATGGGTCCTATGATCAATTATACCTAGACTTATACTAGCGATATTATGGGAGTGTTCTAAAATGCATCCCTGCTGTACATCTAGGCTTGCCAGGCGGTTATTTTTCTTGATTTACAAGAATTTTCAATGCTCATCAAGAATCAAGATAAAGGATATTTTGTCAAAATTTGTAAAAGTCCACCCAAAAAGTGGTTTAAAGATTTCCTTTAACAAAAGCTTTGTAAGAAGAAAATAAATATTGCATCGTTTTGTTTTAGTGTATTTGTTTAAAAATCTATCAAAACTACGTTTCCTTTATTCAACACTAATATTTTGACAACACTGGGATGCAGATTTGAAACAGAAACCGTATCAAAGTTCAACACTTTTAATAAAACTGTTAAACAGCTGACTCAAAAGAAGAGCAAAAAAATTTTTTGGTGAATATAGTGAGTTCGTTTGTTTGTATTTTGTTGTTTTTAATTGGTTTTAATAATTGTGTTGTTTTTTTTAAAAAAAATTTATTTAGGAAGTTATTTAAAGTCAAGAATTCTTTTAAAATTCAAATTTTTTTATGGAATTTGAAGAATTTCGCAAATTTGAATCTGGCAAGCCTATGTACATCATACGAGCAAGCCCTGCTTTCTACTACCAATGCCAGTTTTCTAATGATTTTTTAGCCGAATCCATCTTTCTTCTCAGTATTTGACACTTAATTGTGCGTCATCTGCATTAGCAAAGAATTTTAGGACATTTAAATTTTTGGTTGCAGCGCTGTAATGCATTTACGAACATGCCCTTTATTCACATTAAAATTAAACCTGCAAAGCATATTCCGACGACTTGTACGGGGTCCTGGAAAAATCACGGACCATTTTTGTTTCGCCTTTTGTTAAGACTTTCGAAACGGGCAATTTATGTACCAATTTTTTTTTTAATAAATTATCTCGAGCACTTTTACACTCAGACTTTTGGGAGCTTGTGATTAATATTTAGAAACCATATTCAGGAATTTATCTAGATCAATATTCATCGAAAACTCTTTTGTTAAAAATCTTAAGATAGCCGATATTGATTATATGCGATATATATTTTTCCTTTGGGAAAATCCTATTTCTCTCATAATGAAAAGCATAATTTATGAGCATTTATGCTTGTATATTGTATTACTATTTTATATTTATAAAATTGTTCACTAAATAATTTATGTACATACATACATATGTTTATTGTATTTATGTACCATAAACAATTTATTTATTATTTAAAAAGTACGCTTGTATTTATACAATATTTATGCAGTAATTTTAATAAAATGTTCATTAATTTATGTTCACTTTTCAAATTTAACACATGTTTAATTTGTTAAATTATTTTATGTGTTTTGCGTTTATATGAATTTTCTGTAAATTATTAATATATTTGTGTAATATAATTTAATACAGGGACTTAAATCTAATTTGTCGGACAATTAATAATTTAAAGGATTGACAGGAAAATAAGTATATTAAATTATAATAACGGGACATTACGTTATAAATAGCAATAGTTTATTAAGGTGCCACAGAGCTTTCTTAAAGGGCTCTGCTGTGTCAAGTTATTGACACAGCTTTCAATATTAATCATAATATTACTCGTGTTAAGGCTTTAGTTAAAAAGGAGTTAAGAATAGTTTTTAGGTTTGTGAAAAGGGAAATATTGAAATATCATTTAGGAAAACATTAAAATTTTTCAACTCTTATTACAAATTCATTTGATATCAACTAAAAAAATAAAGTAACAAAAATCTCGGATAGATTCAATTTGTATTGGTAGGGAGGGTACCTTTACCTAGCATTTACACATGCCACTGCCAGTTCGAAAAACTCAATACACTCACAATTTTTTACTAATACACTCACATTTTTCGCAATGGCAGCTCCAGTGGCAGCAAAAATTGCATGCGAGTGGAAATTTGGCACTTGCATGCCACTAAATGTCAAAACGATTAGCAATGTTACCCTGTTCAATATTTAATGCAAATCGACTGGATTGTTGTCGAACTGTAATTTAAGTTTTAACTGTTAAATGCATTTTTATGATTAATTTGTAGTAACGGCCGTTAAAATAAGTAAATTTCCTAATTATAGAGCATTAATTTTGCTAAAATAATGCTAATATAAATAAATGTAAACTATTTCCCCAAAACTAAAACTATGTGATGAAGTCGGCAACTCTTTTTTGTTTTCTGGTACTTTTTTTTTAATTTGAGATGTAAACAAATTATCTCAAGTTGACGCTTCGACGACATTTTGAAAATGAACTGGCAGTGGCATGTGTAAACAGAAACGCAAATGGCATGAGATTCGACTATTTCGAACACTTTTTCGTTTATAATATGTATAGAACAGTGGCATGCCACTACTTGCATGTGTAAAGGCAACGTTAAGTATACCGATCGACTGAGAATAGCTCGCTGGATGGCTGAGTGTCTGTCCGTGTAAGACTTCTGTGCAAATTACAGGTCGCAATTTAAGATATAATTTGGTGCATACCATTTAGTTGCCATAAGGTCCAAGCCTGTTGAAAATGGTGAGAATTTGTCTATAATTTTACATGGCCACCACACGCAAGGACAAAAACATTTTTCAATATGGTCACCTCCAACTAAATTAATTTTAACGCAGAATTTTAAACCTATTATGATTAATTTAACCGTATTATTGTCGACGGTAATCATATTATGATTAAACAAGTTCTTCATCAAGAACTCACAACCATATTAAGGTTGCCTCTAAACACGTTATGCTTTAATAGCAGGGATGTAACGAATACGGATATCAATACATATATATGGGCGATACTTCACGTTTGCCGATATATCGGTACCGACGTTTTATTACTGTTGATACACCGATACCTTTTTATAGTTTTTTTGAACAAACTATTTAATTTTCAATGCCTATTTTTTGCATAACATATAATGGCAAAAAATCAAGTGAAAAATAAATTGTATCTTTCTTTTTTGACCTTTTTTCGAGACGCATGCTAAAGTAGAAATTTATCCTACTTCATGCTTTCGATACGCACATATATCCATTTAACGCGTTTGGTGTATAACTTGTCAACAATTTTACACTACGACTTTTGGGACTGATGCATGAACGCATTGAACGCTTCGTTTGGACCTGCAACAGAATTTTCTGCAAATTTCTAAGAATTTTTGTGAAATTAAAAATCACTTCTCCACAACTTCTGGGCTTCTACAAAGTAGCCCCATTTTCTGACTCTATTTCACTAGTTAATAGTGTTCGAACATTATTAGAAAATACAATAAATGAATAAACTGAGATTCAGAATAACTAAGAGTCCCAAAAATTGGAGATTTACGTAGCAATAGTTCTTAATGAAAGATTTGTGTTTAGAGAATAATGAAATCTATTTTATTTCTAAAATTCTCTACATGCGATACAAAACTAGAAAATTTTAAAGACAATTGATCAAAAAACGTCTAATTGATATACTCAACAGGACTCAACATTCCGAAGGAGTTGAAGACACGGTCGCCCCTACACCTAGTAAAAGTTCTGATGTCTACAAGAACTGAACTTTGTGCTAATCTTTAAAGAAAATTTGGAGAAGGATGATCCAGCTAAAGAAATAGTCTAGATATACCGTAGATTTTTTAGTTTTTCTAGAGATGCAGATCCGCTCCACCATGGCGCAGAAACTCTTAAGTTGTCAAATGAGTTCAGTCACATCTGAGAGATGATTTTTTGCTGCAGGTCTGCTTCAAACAGAGTTGCGAAATTATCTCCGCAAAAGCTGAGAATACCTTTTTGTTTTTAACAAAAATCTTATTAATATTAATTTTGAATACATAAAATTTCTTACACTTTTTTTTTTTGTTTTAAAAAATTAATTAATTTTACCATGAATTTAAATTCATTGCGTTGTTTTTAAAATCTGTAATTTTGTATTATACAGAAATTACTCTTCTTGAGTTTTGTTAATTTAACCTTGAACTTAAATTTTATATTCGTATCGGTATTGGCGATATTTTTTCTTGAGTATCGTTATCGGTACCGTATGAGCAAAATGGCGTATCGTTACATACGACAAAAAATTTTTTTTTTTAATTTTAATAATTGAAGCACAGCCGTGATTATTATTTTAAGTTATAAAATAATTATTTTTCAGGAGAGCAAAAATCGTTTTTAACAGGCCGGATTTTTTTAAAAAAATTTTTTTTTTAGATTATAAAAACTTTTATGCAAAAGGCTTTTAATTTTAAAACCTTATTCCACGTTAAACAAAATTTTTCGTTTGTGTAATTTTGGCTCCCATTTTGAAGGCGATAAGGTGCATAATAGTGTGTTATTTGATGTTCAAATAGTTTAAGAGAGTAATGCTAATGGTTATATGCAAACAAAAAACACATTTGCAAATAGTGGCTTTTACAACCTTATTCACGGCTGTGTGTTTAGTTTTAAATCTAAAACAGTAGTATTTTCCAAGAGCAACATGCTATGGTTGAAAATAATCATCCTATCAAAAGTGTTAAACACATTTTTGTTGTTTTTAACCATAAAATGCTCGGAGGCAACCATGATATGCTTTCGGCTGCTTAATGGGGGACTAATGTCACTATAGTATGGTTTCCGGTGACAAAAATATGGTTAAGTTAACCATATACATAAATTTTTAAAATTTTCGTTCAGTATACTTTTATTTGAGGTGCCTAAATTAAACATTTT
The DNA here is from genome assembly GCA_943735925.1 of Pollenia amentaria. NCBI lineage: Eukaryota > Metazoa > Arthropoda > Insecta > Diptera > Polleniidae > Pollenia > Pollenia amentaria. The sequence continues at coordinate 102,062,382 of OX031006.1, forward strand.
AGTTTTCTAGGTGTAAAAAAAACTTGGTTTATTCACTTGTAATTATAATTTAAGTTAATGTGTTTGCCAATTTGTTCTTCCTAATATATTTTTGTTATTTTTACAGAGTTCTAGTGGTTTTCTTTTGTAGCAAAAAAAAATATGAAGGTAAAATATTAAACATGCAGCAATAAAACTATAATAATTAATTTTTTTTTTTTTTTTTTTTGAAAATAATATACAAGACCAAGTATTGATAATGAGTAGAGTGTGTAATTAAAGATAATAAATAATATATTTAAAGGGCTGTTCACAGTATCTGAAAAATTTAAGAGTTAACAACATCTGACAAAAAAGATTTAAATATAAAAATTTTAAAAAATCTTAGCTTTTCGATAATACATAAATAAAAAAAAAATCAATATGGGTACTTATGATGTGAAGCCTATAAATTTGAAATATGTATATGAAAAATGAGAGTGTACTTAGAGATTTGAAAGACTTTTATTATAAAGCGAAGAGTAAATTTAGATTTTTCTGAAGTGTCGGGTGTTTACTTTTATGTAAAATATAAAAATCATACATAAAAACGAAAAGAAAATGCTTAAATTTTGAATAACCATTTAAATGTATACAATCTTTCTAATCTCTGTATGGTTTTAGCAAATGTAATATTTTTAATTGCCGACGTAGTAAGTATTTATGAGAATGTGTCTATCTACGAGCTCTCTAGCATTTTTAGAGCAGAAAAAAATTCCATGTTTATAAAAAAAAATTGCACACCAAAACCAATTTTGATTTGTGAATTTTGTTTTCTTAGAAATTGAAAATGTTTTATATTCGTTTTTTTCCAATATTGTTCAAATAGAAAAACCAACAAACAATATTGATTTTTTTGATATTTCGATTTGTTTACCTTGTGGTTTGCCTGGCACGGTTTCTTTAGTGGATTTAATCGATTTTTATGCGTTTTTATAACAGCGATTTTTTTTGTGTTTGTTTTTTAAATTCAATTAAATATTTTGTATGTAGTTTTATTTGTAATGTGAGCAATAAAAGAGTAATAAAAGAGAAAAAAAACAGTAGATATTTAATTAAATGTATTTTCAAATGTATGTATATATTCATTCGTTAAAGTGAGTTTGCTTTTTAAATTAATAAAAATAATTTCAAATATCAGAAAAACTATAAGAGTAGAAGTAAAAACGTATATTTTTTATAAAATATTTAAAATTCAAATATGATTAAAAATAACCTTGATTAAATAAGTAAATTTACTTTAAACGTAATTATTTTATAAATAATTTAAAAATATATATATAAAAACTTGTATTTATGTAACAAACCATATAAATTATTTTTATAATCAAATAACCAAAATATTTCCAAAATTTTTTTTTTTTTTTTTTTTTGTACATATTTTCTATATTTTTAAAGCCATTTAAAGTAGCACAAACATATGTTCATATGTCTGTTCTTACTTTATATATTATTTGTCTTTTTTTTTTTTGTAATGCAACACTTTAAGAACTTAATTATTTTCTCCTTAATCTTGTTATAATAGGGTGGCACCTAATTGAATACTAATTAAATTTATTAAGCTTCCACTAACTCAATGAGATTAACAAGCGCATTTTAAAATTTTAGTAAAAATCAATAAACTCCTTAAAAAAGCTAAGCTTTATTGCATTTTGTCAAAGAAATCTTTTAATGTTTAATTTAGTTTTGAAATTATCATTTAACATTATTAAATTTTTTCTTTTTTTTCCTTCCATTTTAAAGGATTTCATAAAGTCCTTAATAAATTTTATTTTTTTTTTTTGCTCAGAGATATCATAAGTAAAGCCTTATGCATGAACCCAGTTTTTAAGGCTTTAAGAAAGCTAAAAGTTAAAGAGAACTAAACTATCGGATAAAGGCTGACAAACGAATTCGCTCGGCGATTAAAGGGTTATTATTTATTTAGCTGTCATTCAATTGGTCTGTTCTTAAGGTATATTCAGACCTTCCAAAAAAGCATTATCAGTAATTTGATCAAACTTTAGCTTTATTTTTAACAATTTCTATTATTCTATTTGCCTCACTTTATTCGTAAGAATATAATGTTATTTAAAAACTGTTAAGTGATGTTTTATTTAGCCAAACGTTTTGCAAAAGCAATTAATTTTTTAATAAAACTAGTGGTTACGTGTAAGACGTCAAATATAGGTGTGAACTAAAGTCTTCCTACAACCTACTGTTTTACGATTTGTAGGAATTGGTAGCGATAATAAATATTTTTAAATACAGTAGTTTTGACTTAACTGCCTTTTGTTTAAGTGCACTTTTGACATAACTGCACAAAATTAATAATTTTTGTAATTATTCTTTATAATCATATACATATTCTATTTTTATCTGCACTTTCTACGCCTGCACATTTAAGATTAATGACCAAAATTTTTGGCATATTTTCATACAAAAAAATTTGAGTTAGCTGCACTTTGATTTAACTGTCCAAAATACATATTTTCTGTAATTATTCATCAAAATCAGTGTTTACGAACATTTTGTATATCTGCATATTTATCATATTTTCGGGCACACTTAAAATATTTTCATATAAAACATCAAGGTTAAATGCTCACATGAAATATGGTGTCCATTTTTTCACATAAATATACAATTTAAGCTGTTTATAAGAACACAAATCGCAAACAAGCCAAGTTGGCATCACTATAAATCACATATTTTGTTTGCATGTACCTACACACATGCATACATATGGTTTGTGGTTAGTCCCAATTTACATTATACGATTTTTGTCGTTGCTATTCTTTTCTTATTGGCGAGAGGGGAGAGAGAAATCGAAAGGGGTACTCTTCGATTCGTTTTGTTTAAAATATATGTATACATACATAAGAAGTTGTAACGACAAGAATCGTACAATGAAAACATAAGACCGACTTCAAAGAAGAAACGACAATAATCACAACGACAAAAATCGTATAATATAAATTTTTTAAATATGTATATATACATAACAAATGATAATAAGTTTGATAAAATATCACTATGTCAATTAAAACTTTTTTGTTATGCCTAAGGATACTTTAATTTAGCTGCAATTTTAGGCAGGAAACCACAATTATTTACCTGAACAGTAATGCAGATAAGTACGCTTAAGATAACAGCATTTTTGATTTATCTGCATAAAAAATCGTGCAAAGGAGATTGTGCAGCTAAGTCAAAATTACTGTACCACTAATTGAGACACTATTAAAATGGATTGTTTAAAGATTATATGTACCATTTTGTCCTTTCAAGTTTTTGTTATTATTGCTTTTGTTATGTTTATGAATCATATTTTTTTTATTTTTTTTTTTTTTTTGTTATAATTAAAAATTTTTTATTAATGCCTTAAATATTGGCATACAAGTTTTTTCCACCAAAATTAACGATTTCCAAAAATCATAAGGAAATACGTTGCGTGTAGACTTTAGTTCTTCACTGTAGTTTTAATTGTTAATATTTCATTCTAATTAATGAAGTAATTAAAATGGATTATCTTTCTTTTCATTTCCTAGGGCTTCTTTGGTTCTCGTAAGGAAACCTTTTGTTGTATAACTGCATAAATGTTTCATAATAAAGCCAATATTTTCTTTACATAGAAGCCCTGTTGTAAACTTTGTGTAAATAAACGAATTTCAAAATTGTTTCGACCACTAGTGGTGAAGAGTTAGTATTTATGGGTATATTAAATTTTTCATTCCGTGTGAGATTTTTTTAATATTCATCTAAGACCGCATAAAGTATATATATATTTTGGCCCCTTGAGTAATACTAAGTTGATTAAGCCATGCCCGTCTGTCCGTCTGTTGAAATCACGCTCACTTTTAAACGACTCAAAAGAAAAATAAAACAATATTGGCGTCGAACTGTTTCTAGTTCTCCTAAGCAGTTTGGGATTTAAGCCCAGCAAAATCGATTCAGTAGGATAAGAGTTACAAATGTAGAACAACTACCTTAAAAAATGAATATTTTGTTACAAAAACTAACATAAATGGTGGCAGCATGCACAGATTAATATAAGATTTTGCATTTTCATTTTCCAAATTGCAGTAAAATCGGTCTATAATTTACTATAGGCCCAGTAGAAAGCCTATACTCGGAAGACAGTTGGAAATGCCTAAAGCTGTAACGAGTAATTCTTTCACCGCTATTATGTAACTCTTTGTCGATGTCGACGTAAATTTTAAATTGTCACATCAAATCGAAGACTACATCACTTCGACGTTAATTATGTATTTTGGTAATGCTGCGTCGACGCCGAATAGTTATCGAAAATTTCACAACAAAAAATCCCATCTCTAATTAGTTTTCCTTCAGACGTTGGGCGTTTGTTTTTTAACCAATTTAGTGATTTCAAATGAGGCAATTGTTGTTATGTATTCACCCTGGCGACCTTAGCTATTCAAGTGTTAATCCATAGTGGACATTTTGCCGAGGTCTAAAATGAATGTTATGTAAACAGGTGTTTGGCAAACTTTTAGTGGACTAATTTTAAATTTTAATTATAAATTTTATTTATAAAGTTTGTGTCCATAACTTCTTTTAAATAAGCATTTTTATTTTAAACATATTTAATAAATTTATTTACATTCTATAAAAATTTCTCTAACTTTCTTTTAATTTTAAATTTTCTATCGACCAAAAGAGAGTCAATTCTTCTCGACGTTGACTTAAAAGCGCCTTAGTAAATTTCACTTTCATAATAGGGGCAATTGTAATAGAATGTGATCTGTCCCAGTTCTATAAGACTAGAAATCACACCGTCCAATTTCGTGAAAATTGGTCCATAATTTACCATATGTCCCATATAAAGCGCAGCCTCGGAAAACACTTTAGTACGTCTAAGCCCCTAACCAATAATGCTATTGTAGTAGGAAAACTTGACTAGTGTTTATAAAGAAAGAGCATACTCCTGAAATATAGATACTTTCTGTCGGTGAAGGGTATCAAAGATTCGGCCCAGTCGAATATATCACTCTAACTTGTTTTGGACTCTTTTTTTAATTAATGGAGAAATTAATATACAATTTTTAATTTTTAAAAACAATACCACGAAAAAAGTTTTATATACGAGTACGGTATATATTAATAATCACTGTTTTGCATTCTTACGATTCCAGTCACAAATAAAAGAAGAAGTGTTAAAAAAATGCTCAAATTTTAATTAGTTAAAATGCTGATTATGATTATGTGTAAGAACGAACCAAAATGCTTTTTTAAGCTTAAAATGTCTTTTAACTAATTTGAATTGAAACCTGAATTAAGAATTATTTATGAATACGGCTGAAAAAAATCTGTTGTGTTCTTGAATAAATTAAAGATTTTTAAAAGAACTAAAATTCGGTACAAAATTAGTTAAATTATTTTTCAGCATTAGCCACGCTTATACATACGAGTCATAAAAATATTGTACAATATCCTTAGTTTACAATCCCGTTACTGTTAGATGCTATTGAAGAAGAAATGAACGTAGGACGTAGGAAATACGTCAGGCAAAGGAACTGATCTTTCCCGGGAGAACAATGGGGACGAGGAGTCTCAATAGACGGGAACTGCGACTGTTGGCGGCTTTTCGGACAGGTCACCACACGGTCAAATATCACCTGTTTCGGATAGCCTTGGCAGAGGACTAGGATCGCAGACTGTCCCTTGATGGTGTCGAGTCCACGGGACATATACTGTGTGACTGCCCGGTATGGGCCAGAAGGATGCACTTAGGGCACTACGCGATAGGCGCGTTGCGAATCGATGCAATACCGGCAAAAACCCTACTTAGATTCCTCTGGGAAGCAGAGGTTCCTTTGGCCAATTAAAAGGGAGTGGGTACGTTGACCTGACTTGGTCGCGCTACTGTCTCTGTAGGGATAAATCATTCCGTTCTCTCTCAAGAAAAAAAGAAACATAAGTCTATTTTGCATCAAGAACACAAAATCTATAAAAATGGACACTTCCCATTAGCGGAGATCACATTTCACTGTTGTTATTCTACAGGGCAACTAAATTACCTTTGCGATCGTGCGCAAATGTTTAACAACTTTATGACCATTTGAATATAAAGTACCAGATGTAATTGATATTTCTTACACATCATAATCAAAATTTCTTAGCGCTTAATACCAGCCATTTTTTCGGTTATTCGTGTAAAGGTTGGAATATGAAGTTTTAATTGTGTTTGAACGAAGTTCTAAAATTTAGAAGTAACTATGCTTTAAAAAATACTTAAATTTCATGTTAGAATTTGCTCAAAATTTGTAAAATATTTACCTTCCAAGCTTTATTATTTCAAAGAAGCAGTGTTAAAGATTTGAGGGCAAAATAAACTACGCAAGTAGTTTCACAACGACAAAATTTTTGTGTGAATATAAGCAATTATTAATTTTCATATAAACATGCTTCATATATTTGATCAAACCGCTTGTGTAGTTTATTTTGCCCTTAAGCTATTCTAAAATTTTTTCTAATCTGTCTAAAAAGTCGTTTTTTAAGATTGTAAACTTAAATTAAACTAAAAATTATGTATTAAAAGTACCACCCTATTGTACAAAACTGTAGGATTCAATAATTCATATTGTATGTGTATATATAAAATTTTTAAAAATAAAGCTTTACCATTTTTTGTTATTTACATTTTTTAATAGTAGAAAAATACTCGTGTGTATTATAAGAATAAAAGGCACTTCAACCAATGTCATTAGCTTTTTCAATATATATTCAAAAAAATCCTTCACCAGTTTAAAAAAGGTAAAATATATAGATAAAAAAATAACTGAGAAGTAATAAGAAAACTACCTTGTTCAGTCTGTTGTTTCTTATCATCTTTTAAACATCGTCGAAAAAGGAATGGAGTAGAGTAGTATACAGGACAAGAGTAAGAGTACGGAAGGATGGCAAAATAAGTAATAGTAGTGTGTAGTAAGTAGTAGAGGTTGTGGTGGCGGTAGTGATGACAAATGTAGTAGTAATAGTAGAGGTAGTAGTAGCATTTATTTTTTAGAGTTGGAGTAGTAGTGGTAGTTGAACATACAGGAAGAGGTATCAAGACGTTTTGTGAGATCCCGATTTAGTTAGATTCCCGTTAAACAAATCACACATATACACACACACACACATATACATATTCACCAAAGTCAGAAGATGATAAGTAGAAAGTGAATGTTATATAGACAATAAATTTTCAGGAAAATTCAACACCGATGATTTGGTGCGTTTTTTTTATAAAAGAAATAAAGAAATTACACAGGCACAACACGCACACATACACATATAAATTAAAAGAAGAAAAGAAAATAAGAAAGTCAATACAACAATGAAACAGGAAACGAACAATATACCAAAAATTATAAACAAAAAACAAAAAAAAAAAAAACAAAAAAAATATATAAAAAAATTTTATGCAAACGAATATTTGGCAGCAGTCGAAATACACAAACTTTAAAATTAAATTGATAATTTAAAATTTTCGTTTACCTTTGCCATACAAAATGGGAATGTGATCAGTAGCCAAGCGAGTTTTCGTCTTAATACCAACCAACAAAGGAGAACCACGTCTGGAAGTCACACATTCGCCGGGGAAGTATTTAGATTTAATGGCAATAGCAAAAGCACCTTCCTGTTTAAAGAAATATAATAAGACGGTGATGCAAAAGTCAAAAAATCAGGCAGAGCTTCACATACATTTATAGCAATTCGGCTTTTTTGGACTTCACAGATTATGAATCTACCCAAAATATTTTTCGACCACTTTGTTTTCTCGAAAAACTTTAATTTTTCATCTGCAGACTTCATTTATAAACTAGGTTTTGCTACTGCATCTTAAGTACACAGAAAAAATTCTCCAAAATTGTTCACCAATTAAAGCAATAATCCCAAATAAAATCAGTTTTAATTAAACATTTAATCAAGTGAATTAAATGTTTAATTGATACTATTAATTTCTTTACTGGTGCCAATTTTATTAATTTTTTAACTAATATCACAAATTTTTTAATTAAAATCAATTTTTATTTTTTTCTGTGTAGTAAAGTAGTTTTAGCTTTAGTAGTGTAGCTTAAGTATTTTTTTTTTAAATAATTTCAGTTCTTTATGCCCGGATTTGGTAGTCAAACAGTAGAAACGTTATTTGATTAAGAAATTAATCAGTTTTTCTTAATTTAATGATTACAGGAAATATAATTTAAAGCATTACACATACAATAGTTTGAATAAGTTTTATAAAAAAATCCGCCAGAGACTCTGGTCTGAAATTGAACCTCTGGTCTCCTGCAGATAAGTGTATATCTTTGCGGGATTAGCATAGGAAAAACATGTTTTAAGTGAAAAAGGAATTATGAAATAAATAGAATTTTAATACGAGTATTTCACTAAAAAAAATATTAAACAAAGTGATAAAAAAAATTATTGGTATTTCCGTAATATGTGGAAGGAACCTCATTTAACAGAATTGTTGTCTAAGAACCCCTGCCTTTTTTGAGAAGCGCAATGTAAAAAATAAATAAGCCATTTACTGTTCACATACGCTAAAAAATATTTTTCGTTATGTTTAAACTGAAAACCTTTACAATCATATTTATGATTAAATAAGCCACAAATTGCCGTAATCGCATTTGCGATAAACCTTTCCATGGTTGGCGGAATTGCAACATAATGACACATAAACATTATTTTATAAAAGGCTGAATTAATCAGACATATTGATATGCAGTCATAATATAATTAACAATAGTATGATTGAGAAATGTTATTTAAACATAGTAAATGGCTTATTTAATCATATTCCGCCTTCTTACGAAAGTCGTTGTCGTGGCCAAAATCGTATTCGTTTAAAATTGTTGTCGTTATCATTTTAATTTCAAGACAACGACAATGTAAAACAAAAAGAAAGTTTTTCATATTTATGTCATTTACGACAATCATAAGTCCAATTATAAAAGCGTCTGGTTTTCGACTACGACAACGACACTCATAATAACGACAATAACTGTTTTGTTAATATTATGACTGAAAATTCCTTTTTTCAACATAATAAACAATAATCGAAAAATATTTTTTTTCTATGTAAACTATGTATTTTCACTTACCAATTGCTGAATTGCCTGTTCAACTAATTCTCTAAAGGAATAACCAGGACGTTTTTTCCACAAGTGATGTACCAATTTGGCAATAACTTCAGTATCAGTCTCAGATTCAAATTCATAACCCTTCTTTTCCAAAAAGGTCTTAACATCTTTGTAATTGGTAATAATACCATTGTGTACTACTACGAAACTGTTGTCATTATCTGAGCGCTGGGGATGTGAATTTCTTTCGCAGGGTACACCATGAGTGGCCCAACGTGTGTGAGAAATGCCGACGTGTGTACTAATGGGTTCGTCATATTCTTTACCACTGAAATCTGATAATAATTATTAAGAATACATTAAATTTTAATATTTAATTTCTTGAACAAACTTTTCAACTTACTTTTGGCTATGGCATCTTCCAGAACTTTAACTTTGCCAACACTTTTAACCATGACAGTATCCTTGCCATTATAAGCATCAATAGCTACACCAGTAGAATCATAACCACGGTATTCCAAGCGTTTCAAGCCATTGACCAATAGCTCCAAAACTTCAGAACGAGATTTTGGGGTCAAGTAGTTTAGATAAGCGAAGATTCCTGTAATAGAGAAACAAATTAATTTTTATTTAATTTCAATTCAAACTTGATGTTTGTAAGTACATATTTAAAATTATTTCAAACTCTTATACCACTCCCAGATAAATTAATATTTATTGTATAAGGATTTAGAAAAAAACGGCGAATAATTTTAAGAATTGGATGCCTCGGTAGAATAGTTAGTAAAGCGCTAGTCTAATAGTGCGGGAGTTGCGGGTTAGATTCCCGCCAGAGACTGTGGTCTGCTTAACCACAACGGGCTAAGGGTATAAATTACTATTGCTCGGGTAATTGTATTTGTAATTCTTAGTAAGTACGCAGCCAACAAAATACTCCGACGTTGTTTGAATCAGACATTTCTTGCCAATGCCTGACTTCATTCTTAGAGACTTCGTTCAGATTTCTGTCAGACATTGAGTATGCGTACTGTCTGGCCACTTTCTGTTCGATATCGCACGTATATATTTTGGAGGGAATTTATGTACCGATATGTCTAATATAATTCTGATTGAATTCATATATATATGTCTAACTTGTTATGTGTGTTTCTTTTTTTTTCAAATAATTACAATTCTCATTAAGTTGAAAAATTTTTATTTTGTATATTTTATTGTTTTATTAATTTAATTTTAAAAAAATGGTACGTATGTATGTATAAGTGTTACCACCAGGAAAATTCGAAACTATACTTGATATGTCGCAAAATGACCCAATTTAAATGATATAACACCTGATATCAAATTCACGTTTAAATATTTTTTATATAAAAAAACAAATTAGAAAGTACATAGTCGGTCAATTCCGAACACGTGATAGCCTTCGCCACAGTATTTATAGAAAAATGTTTGAGATTGTTCCCTTGTTAGGTTTCATATGCAAATATGGACCTACTAAAATAAAATTATCTTATACTGTTAAGTCTAATAATATAAGAATTCTTAACGCCGAATATTATCTATTTAACTACATGCACCTATTTGAGATTTTTTCGTCTGAAAGGGATTGAATTGTGGGGTGGGGCGTTTATATATGACCTACATTCAATGCTTTACTTACCAGCATAAAATGTTGCCGTGCCATAGCAGTTATTTTTTCAACACATAATCATATTTATAAAGCAGTTATGGCATTGCAAGATATTTTCGTTAGTGGTATTTGTATAGGAGCCATGGACTGATTCCAAAATTAATTTCGTAAGATAATTTAGGTCAAAATAAAATATATTTGGGGCAATTTTTGTCCAAATACCATCATAATAAGATGGTTTATAGGCACAAAGGCTCTATTAGGAAAAAAGAGTTCGTGTGGAAGCTATGTCAAATTATGGACTGGACTGATTCTCTAAATTTTCAAAAAACTTATATATTATCATTAAATATCATAAAACATCAAATTATCTAAAAAATTGCGACCTGTACTTTGTGCAGAAGGTCTACATGGATAGACAACCAGTCACTAGGACGGATGACTCAGAAACAGATTCTAAGTCGAACGATATACTACAACAAATATTTGTTTTTGTTTCATATATATCATATTTTAAAGATTGATATAGTAATTCAAAATAGTTTAACAAAAAAAAAAAAACATTAAAAACCTCAAATAAATTAATAAAAATGTTAAGTAATAAATTTTACTTCCATATGTATCTAAGGAAGGTTCAAAATGTTCATTGCCATTCCTTTGTATACTTTATTAAGTAATTATACTATAATAGTTTCAGGTTTCAGATGACAGCTTGTTTCTCAAATCAGTTTAACAAATGTTAAGGTCGCTAAATATTTCTCAATTGAAGCATTTAAAATGTTAAAGCAAATACAAAATGCATTACTTCTTGTAATATTGGAAGCAAAGATTCATTCAGGGGTTTTTTTTTAGTATAAATACCTTCTTTTTCAAACGAACTTCGGGTTCTAAATCACTATCAAATTAATATTTATTGAAATCTAATTGTCCATCTGGCGCCAATCACTACCAATCTTTTGCTTCAAAAACTAAAGATTTTTTTTATATTTAAAACAAACAGTGACTTTGGTTGAATATACTGTACATTTTTTGAATCAACAATAACTTAAATGGTTTACATTTTATCACTAAAATCAAATTATTTGTTTTAAAGTGAAAGAATTTCAACTTATACCTGATCTACACCTCAAAAAAATTACCCACGCCCTACCCACGAGGGTAAAAATTACACCAAATTTGGGTAATTACCTACAAAGTGGCAACACTGGTATGTATGTAAAATTTTTAAATATAAACTTTTATTTTCCAATAAAATAAAAGACTTCTTACAGAAAACTCTGCTATTATAGATTAGAATTTTATTCCATACTTTTTCAGCTATCTGGCTTTATTTGTCAGAAGACAATAAGAATATAAGCTAACACATCAGAATTTCCCATTCCTGTTTCACTAGATTTCTGTTAGATTTCTATCAGAAATGCCGGCAAAAAATCAGAATTTCCCACGACATGTCTGACAGGATTCGTGTCAACCACTTCATACATTTTTGGATCAGAAATCTGACAGAATTCGTATACGATTTTGACTTTTTTGTCAACGTTTCTCTCAGATATCTGGAGAGATATCTTAAAAAATAAATTCCAAATATTATAATTAACCATGAATTTTTCTATAATTCAGATACATACAAGAAAGTAACGTACGTATGTATTACTTTCCATAATTAGTTGGACCAATAAATAGAACAAAAAATAATTCTTAATAAATTTCTTCCGTTAACGAAATAAATTTTTAAAACTTTTAAATAATGACCTCATTATTGTTTCCTATAAAACTTTGGTCGCAAACTGTTAGGGCCATAAATCAAAATGAACACAAAAAGCGGAAATCATAATCAAAACTTTTTATAAAATAAGAATCTATCAAAAATAGTTTCTTAATTTTATAAATTGGGTTCATTTGTTCTGTAGTACTCTGTTTCTTTACAAATCAATTATAGGTGATTATTATCGAATGAGTTTGTTTTGGCAATTCTATAACACAATCACAAATTTGCCTTAAACATACATTTAAATAAACTATTTTATACTATTTCCTAGTTAAAGGTCGTTTTGTTAGAAATGAGAATAAACATTCATTACTATTTTTATATAAACGATTATGAAAGATTAAAATCCCACAAGCACTTAAGTTAGAAACCTAAAAAGGGAACGTGTAAATAATTGCAAGGGGATTATGGTAACAAATTGTTAAGATTTAAACCACATTTTTACTCTTAAGGTTAGGGCTTATAAAATTTCAAATGTCACAGGTGAATATAATAACTTTTCTACCTTAATGTGTTATATTTTCCAATAAATAAATTTAATTTTGAGTTGAAATAATTTTACGGTGTTAATAATTATTACACACAAAAGGCGGTATTCAAACGGTATGATATTTAGTCATATTGTTATAATGATCCAATATTTTACAATAGTAAAGCAACTAAGAAGGCATAGTCTGTCAAGGCCGACCACAAGAAACCCTACATCACAGTATATAAAAAACAAATTTTCGAGAGTGTGTCCTATTTTGACCCATGGCCAATCATGGACCAGCCAAACAAAATTATTTTACGAGGTTAAGATTAATATAAGCGTTCTTTGCTCCGAATATTAGCTAAATATCAACTCCGTATTTGTTTCCTTTGTCTTAAAGTGATTTTAGAGAAGTCAATTCTAAGCCTACCATTAAAAATTTTTGTCCTGGCTGATAAAAGTTATCGTTGCCAAATTTATTAGAAAGTTGTGGCATTTTAGGCTATTTTCGGGGGAGTGGTATTTGTATGATGTAAGACGATTTATATTGTAATAAAATATTTTTGAGGCAAATTTAATTAAGATAAAAACATAATGAGATAGTTTATGGAGAGAACTAGAGAACTAGACTCTATGCCGGAAATAAGTTTTTATGGAGGCTATATGAAACTATGGACCGATCCTCACCAGCCAGCCAACCGATAGGACGGTCGTTTTCAGTTCGACTCATAAAGTGGTTCTGAGTCGATCGGTATTCTTAAAGAACTAATATTTTCCCTAAACTAATGTGGTGTGGGTATAAAAAGTCCTTAAATAATTTCCCCTTTAATTCACAAAAAATATTTTAGATTTATAAAAGGAGTACTAAATAAATTTTCCGGATTTTTTTATATATAAGGCCTTAAAACTTTATGTGCTGTTTGAATTGTTTTGTCCTTACCAGGAAAACCGTAAATATACAAGTACATGTATCTTCTTGATAATAAACGACTTAATCAAAATTTTAAATTACTGTTACTTTAATGCTGAAAGTGGCATTTTCGATATGCACAATCACCGTTCGATGTCTATCAGCTGTGTTAATTTTAATGATTCTGCAAGATGATTTTGTGTGGGACAAAAATCTGCCAATTGGTGTCTTAATTTATGAAATGTCAAACAAACAATCTTCAATTGGTTCCAGATAGATAAAATTCATTGCATGAAATTTCTCGTGATTAGATTGAATTTCTGTAGCATTTGTTTTAATAAGTCAAATTCTTAACCATTAATTCCATTTACTTTTGTTGTTATTAAAATTATCGTGTTAGAAAAATAAGAATTCACTGTACATATATATATACATTTTATTTTTTAGTTCAGTAAATAAAAGTTAAGTTTACTATTAAAAAATTTAAGAAAAAGTAACTTTGATTCTATTAAAATATAAAGCTTAATTAACAAACTTTTTGAACTTCTTCAATCATGTTGTATTCGCATATTTTCGAATATTAAAAGAATAAAATTCTATGCCCTATGTGTAACATAATTTGAACACTTCAATAATAATTTTATTGCATATTTACCCCTATCGTAAATCCCTGAAAAAAATTTATGGTGAAAACAAAAAATTTGAAGAAAAACGGTTCACTTTTAAGGTGTTATCTGAGAAAACACTATTTAAAGGTGTATGTTTAGGTGGTTCTATCTCCATACAAAAAGAAAAAAGGGGCTAATTGCTGGGCGTGGGATAAAAGTGAGTACAGTAAAAGCTAACAGTACATAATTTTAGAGGGACATTAGGGTGTACGACACGAGACGGCATCAGTGGCGCCCAGAATTTGATGTCCGATTAAAAAGTTTCCAAGGCAAAAATGAAGCCATAGACAAGCCATGAATAACGATATGCAATATGTTATGATCTGACTTTAAATGGCGGCGATGTATTCAAAAAAATTAAAGAGCGGTATCCAGAGGCGTGCCTAAAAATCAAAAAAATACCTGGAATCTCTTTCAACTAATCTTCAATCCTAGGGTGTGACTGGCTCAACTTTTTTTTCGAACCACCTTAGTGTATGTCTTGTAGACAACAGTTTGATTCCTAAACATATTTTATGCTTAGGAGTACAATCTCATAAATACCGCCTCATTTACCAATACAAATTAATTTAGTTAAGCAATGACTGACACTATTCAACAAGCGGAGTGTAATCAAAAATTATGCATGCATTACATGTCTTATAGAAATGTTAACTAATACTCCTAAAAGCAGCGAATACTGCACGAATAGCAAGAGAGGTTGTAATGCTTATTGAAAAAATATCAGTACATGTTGAATTAAATTGTATAAAACAAAAAATTTTACGACATAGTCCTGGTGTTTGTTTGAAAAAAAATTTAAGTGAAATTACGAAAATCGTCCATTTTCTTACGAAAATTACAGATATATTAATATTTTGAGATATTACATAGGTGAACATAAATTGTTTGCTACTTTGGGAAAAAATTTACGTTGCACAGATAGCAACGAATACTGAACGAATGGTGGGAATGTTTTCTTGTTCTTTCATGTGGCATTATATTATTTCATTGCTTGATGTATAAGGGAATCACAAAAAGGGATTGTAAAGACGGCACTTAAAATTATGATATTACACATAGCAATGCATATTTTTATTGTTATCGATTAAAGGCAATGCAAAGAAATGCATTTATGAATAGACAATAAACCTAAATGTATTTAATCTGCTCTCTAATGTCTATATAGTGGTTTTTTTATTAAGTTAATTAACTTAATTTTTATACTCTACTTCACTTCAAGATTATATGGTGTTAATTTTATGTATAATTACAATTAGAGTTTTTCTTTTCCCGGAAAACTGGGTTTATTTTTCAATTTCCAGGGTATATCAGAGGTTTCCCGCTTTATATAAAATGATGCAACATCTTATTTAGGTCCTAATCATGTCAAACGCAACGCAACGCCAAAGAATTACATTGAAAGCACAAACAATATCATAAAAATTTTGCAATGTTGTTGTTGCCTTCTACAGAAATTCATGTAGCGTTTTAAAATTAGGGCCTTAATTTATTTGAGCAAAAAGCATAAACAATCCATGAGATCTATTAAATAAGTTTATCAATGCTTTGCACGTTACTAAAAAAATTCAGTTCTTTACATGCAAAGCCAGCAGCATTAAAAAATATTTCTTGAATTATTTTTAACTAATCTTAAATATTAGGGGGAAATTGGTTCAACTTAATTTTTAGAACTTCCCTAATGTATATGTATGCATACACATTAGGGATATAACCATTTGCATTTTTTTGCAAATATAAAAAAGGACCTATCATAGTGAGATAGTTCATAAAAAAATTTGAAGAAATGTGCCTTCCTTTTTTCGCGAGCGTTCAAAAAGGTTCGGCACCGATCGCGATGAAGTTTTAGCTTATAATTTTTTTTAGTTTTACAGGAAATCCATAATTCTAACGCCGAAAGCTATGCTGGTCCTTGCATTTCGTGTATTTTTTTATGAAATGGCGATTCCTTGCATTCCAAAAAAAGAAACCAAAAAAAACGGTACAAGGGAAGGATACCCACCATAAAAATTTATTTTACAATTTATGCGACAAAAATATAACGTAAAAATACATATATTTTTATTAATATTAACTTCTTAGATGTTCCCACAATTATTTTTTGGAGAAGGACTCCCACCAAAAAAATATCAATAGTCAAACTAAAAAAACAAACAATTTTATGTAATGTTGTTGTACGTTTTCTCCGCGTTTTCTGCTTCTGGAAACTAGAGAAAGGGAAGGATTCCCATTATAAAACATATGCGTTAAAATATGTATTATTTTCATAGACATATTTAATTATTTTTCTTTTTTTTAATATTTTTTTTTTTTTTTTTTTTTTTTCCATTATTTATTTATTGAATCTTCATATATTAAATATGAACTAACAATAATTAATCAAATCTTATCCTAATATTTGCTTTATGTCAGAATTAGTGAGCGGGCCGTGAAAGTTGTTCAAGACATTTTTCCGTTCTGTAAATCAACACGAACTCTCAATTTGAAGTTTATAATGTACAACAATAATGTATAAGTTATTTAATTAAGCTTGTTTTAATTTTTTTACTTTGTAATAAAAATTAAAAAAAAAAAAAAAAAAAATGTTTGGTGTTTTAGAAATTGCATTCGGTGCCGAAGGTTTTTGGACCGAAATGACCCCTGATATCGATTTTTAATATCAGTATAACATTGCCCATACCGTAATGATAGGTTCTTATTTTGGTTATACCCCTAATACACATATAATTTTTCATTTCTATTTTAAATAAAAAATATTTTCCATCAATTTTTTTAACCAATTTATAACGTACATATAATAATGTATGCACAGAAAAAACTAAAAATTGACTTCAATTAAAAATTTTTGCGATATTAATTAAAACATTAATTAAATTTGCGCTAGTAAACGATAAATAGTAGCTATATATTGAATATTTTTTGATATTTTGACATTTTCTGCAGTAACGTTATTGATAAGATCTTACTCGAGTAACCGTTTAATTCACTTGATTGCTTTTTAAATAAAATTGGCGGGAATTTTTTTGTGGTAGTTATCCAAAAAAATATAATGGAAGTATATCGATAATAATAGACTTCCCTGAATAAATCCTTAGTTTACCTATGTTTCAACACACAGTGCAATAATCAGGCAATAAAACAAATTGTGTTTCAACAAATAAACCTTGAAATTGTTTGCATTTTGCAATAAAACACTTTGTAAAAATACTGCGTAAATATTTTTTTCATTTGGTCATCTTTTTTTTTTTGTTATCAAGTTTTAATTAGGATGCCGAAAATATGTAAAAAAGCGAAAAGTCTTAATACATCGAAAAGAATTTTGATGAATAATGGTTAAGTGCGTTTGGTTTTTGTTACAAAGAATTTTGTTTAAAACTTGTTTGTTTTTCCTAAAATAATAAGCGAAAAGTGTTACCTTTATTAAATTTTTATAGGAAAAACGTAAAACCCCCCAAAAAAATATGTTCATGATAACCCTATTTATTCTGTCATGTATATTTAGCAAGCAATTTAATAGCCAAAATGGCTGCTTAAAGTTTTAAAAGCCTAAACAAGAAATAAATTTTGATATACAGATATTTTAAGAGCTCTTAAACTTTAAGAGGTAAAGAGGAATTTAGCAGATTAAACGAGTACCCTAATTTAAATAACCACAGTTTTGCGAAATTTGTGCGATTAGCAGAATTATGTTGCACAATGTTGCTGCATATAAGTACATATGTATGTAGTTAAATTGCAGAGTTCCGAAAAATTCATATATGATCGCTCATATTTAACCATTCATGAATTTTTTCATGAATGAGGAATTTAAAACGTGTAATTTTTTTCACAACCATGAATGAATTGTGAATTTTTTTGCCAATTCATTCATGAGCGTGAGGAAAAATAAATTTTTGCCTTTCCTCAGTCATGAAAAATGAGGAAACAAAAAATTTTCTTAACGCTCCTCACCAGTAATGTTGTTGTTGCTCGGCAGTTTGCATGACCACAGCACGAAATGCCTTTGTGTGTATTTTGTTTTTGTTAAAGGCAACGAGCCAAAGTGTGTGTTGAATTTTTTGTAGGCAAATATTATTTAAAAAAAAAAAAACTAAAAGAACTGCACATATCGTCATCTTAAATGCAGAATAATATAACATCACAGTTTTCAGAAGAAGCAAAAAACGTTGTAAAATGGAAATTATATGAGATATTAGAGTAATATTAAATATTTAGAATAAAAATGCGATTACCAGTTTTTTATTGATAAAAAAATATTATTTATTTTTACTGTTATTTATTTAGTTATGTGTGTTACGTTATTTTAATTTGTAATTCTCTGAAGCAAAACGACGAATCATCAACGAAAGTATGATAGTATTAAGTTAAACAATCATTTAAAACATTAAATAATTAAATATTTCTGTTAAGTTACAGGTATAATAGAATATAAAGATAATGCACATGGCTATAAATACAATACTGCGTTTAAACAATAAATAAAAATATGGTTAATTGCACATATAAAAATGATAATAACACAATTAATATGCAGCATCATTAGGATTGCGTTGACATGGCGAAATAAGTTAGCTTTTCTGATGCAGTGCAGGCAGTACTGCATTCGTACTGTTTTTATCAGTACATATACTGTTTTTTGTTTAAAGTACTGATTTATGCATTACAAGCAAATCAGTACGCAAATGTACTGATTCTGTCATTAATCTACTGTTTTTGTACTGTTATTATATATTAACTGGGCTCAGTATATAGTTTGTAATGTTGTCAAATTGCGATACAAATATTTATATAGATGTTCTTATCGATGAGTTATTAACAATAAAGATTTTTGCCGCGTCAGTACGAAAAAAGAAGACAGTAGAAGAAAAAAGGAAAGTGTTTCTAAACGGTGGTGCGTTTACGAATTTGAAGAAATGTGTAATTTTATTTCTTTCATTCCACATTCAAACGATTTTACAGAACGAATCTTTAGTTTTAAAAGTGGAGAAAAGAAAGAAACGGTCTCCTAATATAAAACCTAGAAAGTGAGTTGCAGATAAAGACAAACTTTGGTTGTTGTTGTAATGAGTTTTACAATTTCTTGATGACAGGAAATAAATTGTGGAAAGGCCATAAATATGAAAATATATTATTTATAAAAATCTATAGTATAAGATCGTCTAAAAAACGATTGTGCCCTTTGCAATAATTAAAATTATTAAAGGTTATTAGTTGTAAATCACTTTAAAATTATTTTTAAGATAAATGCATAACAAGCTTCGTTATTTCAAGTGTTGAATTTGTTTTTTAACATTGTTGTCCTTATATCTAAAGCTTTGTGCTAAAAAGGCCAATGTCAAATAATTAATTTTAGAGAAAATTTAAATTTTAGTTTTTTATAGAAGAGTTCTAAGTAAAATTGGCTCAAAACTCTTTTGAAGCTGTTCTCGATTAAATTAGACATTGGCTGTTTCCGCAAAATAAAAGACATTCAGCATGACCTCTTAATTGCAAAATGAAATTATTTATGCTGGTAGATATAGCAAAGAAATACTTTTATGTAATTTTTCTTTAATTTTATGTGACCTATATTCAAAAAATATAATAGAATAAAGGAAATACAATTTTAGTTCACATGTTAGTCAAGTTTTTTTCCTCAAATATTTAACGTCTTATTTAAATATATTTTTTTATTTTAAATATTATTGTTTAATTCTTATATATGTTATTATTTTTAGGTTATATCATTATATGAAATTATTAATTGTTTTATTTTTTCTAATTATTTTTCTAATTAATTTCATATTTAATATCTCACTTTTGATGTCAAAATTACAGAGTATAGTTCGACCTAATTTTTTCCCCTATTTAACATTAAACAATTTTAATTTATTATATACTCATGAACTTTACTGCGTTGCGTTTTTATGTAAATATGACGAACTTTTCATTTAATCAATTCGGTTCCAGAGACGGTAATTATAACATGATTCGAATTTTAGCTAATCGGCATCCGGGCTTTAAAACCATTCATATAAATGCGCAAAGTCTTTTACCAAAAATCGATGAATTCCGTTTTCTTTTTGAAAATTCATGCATTGATGCAATATGTATTTCGGAAACATGGTTTGTACCTGAAATTTATGACAGTGTGTACAAGATAGATGGTTATCGTATTTTTAGATCAGATAGGCGTAACAATGGCGGAGGTGTAGCAATTTACATAAGGAACACCATCTCATGTAAACTTATTTGTTCATATAATGAGCCCGGTGATGTTGAATTTTTATTTATTGAGGTTAACTATCGTGCGAACAATATGCTACTTGGCTGTGTCTATAGGCCAGATAAGTATATGCAATTGGACACACTTGTTGACAAATTAGAAAATATTTCTGTAACGTACTCTGAAGTTATTATAACTGGTGACTTTAATTGCAATTTGCTTGAAAATGAAAATCTAACTACTATCATGTCTACACTAAATTTATCCGCCGTTAATACTTTAAGGCCAACGCACTTCTCGACCACAAACAGTACATTACTCGATTTAGTTTTTGTGAGCAACGTACAAAATGTGTTACTATATGAGCAGTTAGCTGTACCTTCTTTTTCCAAACATGATTTAATTTTTATGTGCTATAAATTTACAGTGGAGACAGGAGCTAGAACGTTTAGTTTTCGAGATTTTAAAAGTATTGATTTAGAAAACTTATATCGTGATCTCATTAACTCTGAATGGGATCGAATTTTCTATTTACCTACGGCTGATGAGCAAGTTACCGTTCTTAATAAATTAATACTTCAGATTTATGACAATCACGTACCGATAAAAATTAAGACGGTTAAAAATAGAGCTAACCCGTGGTTCACAAATGAAACTAAATTGTTAATAAAAAAACGTGATGACCTATACCACATGTGGAAAAGATACAGAACACCCGAACTGCATAATGAATTTTGCGTAGCGCGAAAAGCCGTTGTTTCAAAAATCAGACATGATAAGTCTTCGTACTATTTTAATAAATTTAATTCGGCAGTTGACACTAAAAGTAAATGGAAACATATACGAGATATTAGCGTTAGTAAGTCAATTGAACGTTCAGTAGAAGTTGATGTTAATTTGATTAATAAAAGCTTTATGAGTATTCCTTTTCCAACAGTTCAGTTCGACTTTTACGATAGACATACACATTTAGTTTCGTGCAACCAGCTAAAATTTCAATGCGTAAATGCATATGATGTTGCTAACGCTTTCAATGCAATTAAATCCAATGCAATAGGATTAGATAATATTGATCCTAAGTTTGTTAAAATTATTCTGCCATGGATTATTCGATATATCACCCACCTTTTTAACACTATAATAACCACCAATAGATTCCCAATGGAGTGGAAACATGCCAAAATTATTCCAATACCTAAAACCGGATCTGAATATCGTCCAATTGCAATTCTGCCATATCTTTCTAAAGTTTTTGAAAATTTATTGCATAAACAAATTTATGAGCATGTCAATGCTAACAATTTATTAACTGATCGCCAATCTGGGTTTAGACCACAACGTAGCTGTATTACAGTACTAACTGATGTAATAGAGGAAATTCGAAATAATTTAGATGATAATAAATTAACGTTCCTTGTGTTATTAGACCATTCAAAGGCCTTTGATACTGTACACCACTCAATGTTATGCATGAAATTGTTGAAACTATTTAATTTTTCAACACTAGCAGTGGAATTAATATCGTCGTATCTCTCAAATAGATCTCAATCAGTTGCAAACAATGGTTCTTTATCACGAGCTTTACAGGTAACAAGAGGTATCCCTCAAGGCTCTATTCTTGGACCCCTTCTATACTCATTATATGCTAACGATCTTCCCAAACAAATCAGATATTCTAAAATACAAATGTATGCTGACGACGTTCAGCTGTATCTTAGTAGCAACAGAGATTCAATTACGACAAGAATACAAGAATTAAATCATGATCTTGACAAAATATATACATGGGCTTTAGCTAATGGTTTACGTCTTAATCCAAGCAAATCAAAGTGTCTATTAGTATGCAAAAAAGCAGTTCGAATAGATTTTGATGTAGACATATTGCTTGGGGGTTTAAAAATTGAAATTGTGGATTCAGTAAGAAACTTGGGAGTAACATTTAATAAACATCTAACTTGGTCAAATCACATTACTCAAGCGTGTGGTAGAATATACGGTATGTTGCGTAATTTATATGCCACTCAGCACTGTACGCCTTTAAAAATAAGGATATTACTAGCAAAAACTTATCTCTTGCCTACACTTTTATATTCGTCTGAAATTTTTACTGGTTGCAACACAAAGGACATGAGAAAACTTACCGTTACGTACAACAACATCATCCGCTATATATTCTTTTTAAAAAGTTCGATAATGTATCGCAATATTCCTGTCGTATTTTCAGTATATCTTTTTCAAACTATTTACAATTTAAAAACCTTATTTTTCTTTACAAAATTATTATGACAAAGGAGCCAGATTACCTTCACAAACGTTTACAGTTTACAAGATCGTGCAGAGGAAAAGGAATACTTCAATTTCGTCACCGTGACCATGCATCTGAATGTCAATTCTTTATATTAACCATACGTCTTTGGAATCAACTTCCAAATAATTTGCAAACCACTAGCAACGCAATAAGGTTTAGAAAATTACTATTAGAATATTTTTCGTAATACTTGTTTGTTTAATTCTAACGCAAAATTTTTGTTATTATTTTATTTGATTATTTATTATCTTTTAATTCTGTAGCTAAAATTTATTTTCACTGTTTTTGCATTATCATTTTTAAATATTCAACTCAATTTGTTTAATTTAACTTGTCTGATTCTAATACTGTAATTTATAAGATATTGTGTCTTGTTGTATTAGAAAATCTAATTAATAAATACAAATACAAAAAATACAAATACAAATATTTGCTAGGTGTGACCGTAACTTGTGTTTTAGATTTTTTTATTATTCACTTTGTATTCCCGCTTAAAAATATATACGGAATTGAGTTATTGTTTGAAAAAATTCGGTTTTATTAATTAAATTTTGTCACTGTTCAAATTATAGAATGAATTCAAGTTTTGTTTTTAAAAAGATTATAACTTTTTATGTTATTAATATGCAATTTTATATTAAAAAAGTAAATGTACTGTTTTGTATTCAATTGTACTGATTTTTTTCTCTTATGTACTGATTTCTCTGATTTAAAAACTGGCAACCCTAACTGCACTTGAGAACGTAGAGATGTTATATTATTAGAGATATAATTATGACATATTATTTATAGTTTTTTAATTTTAATTAGAAGTGGATTAAACTAAATGTACTTCATTAAATTTAAATATAAATTGATTTTAGAAATCCAACTTTTCCATTATAACTTACGTGTATTTTGATCTCTTTATAATGAATTTTCTCAATGGAATTTTTCTTTACAATAAACAAGTTTTGTAAAAAATTTGACTCATATACATATATGCATATTTGTCTCCATATAAGGAATTATTTCGAAAAAACTTCTGCAAGAAGTAAATTTTAATTAGTTAATTTCTGAAAAATTTAAATAAGAAGAATGAAAGAGTTTTTCAATTAAAAGTAGTATTGATAGCAGCCCGCGTATTTAGTGAAAGAAAATGTTGTATAAAGAAGCACTTATCCTAAAAAAAATACTATTAGTATTTAATAAAGCCGTAAAAGGATTAACACAAAATTTAGCTAAACAATTTATATTCCAGCACTTTATAAGAAATGGTATTATTCTAAAGATGTAGAAGACAAGTAATTTATTATTTAAAACCAAAGGCTTTATAACAGTCTTTTTGAGGATATTGATGAAGGACGACTTGGAAGAATGCAATCCTAACAAAACATACCATATTATTTTAAATAAACGTCAAAAAAATATTTCTATTGTACATATTATAAACTTTCTATATTAATAATGAAGATATATTCTGATCCAATAGCAACAGATTCATTATAGGGAAATTCGACTGTATTAACATTTATTAAAAACTATATACATATGTACATATATTAACTCATTTTGGAAACGAAACAAGTGATGGAAAAATCATATCATAAAAATAATGACAGTCTGCTGGAAGCAAAAAACTAAGGACCTGCAGATGGTACTATTTATTCTTGGAAATTCTTAGCATATGGAAGTGCAATGGGTTAAGCTGTGAAATTTCGAACAGTCCAATGTAGAAGAAGCTGATAGTCATAATTAATATAGGTTTTGCAATAAGCCATTTTTGATTTTGTTAATAGCTAGGATATTTTTTAAGGTGGAAGCTTAAAAATTTTTTTGAATATTTAACGTGAATCGTAATCAATAAAAAAAGTCTATTTTAAAATGTTTAATGATACATTGCTTTGCATTTTAGCAAACGATATTTATACTGTTGTAAAAAATTCTTTGATGCTTTAAAAAGGGTCGGTCCTTTTCTTAAGCAGACATAAAGGCAAAACTTATTGAAAAAAAACTCCATGAGCAAGTATAGAAACCTGGGCGCTGTTTCTTAAAACTACAAATTACAAATCTACAAGTAAAATACATTTGAACAAAAACCAAAGTTGTAAAATTGTTGCTTTTTTAACGTAAATGAAGTGATTTTATGGTCCCATGCAGTTTTATTATAGGGAAGTTCGATTGTACCTGCTGTCACATTTGCTTTTACACATAATTTTTAGCAAAACAAGCCTTTTTTACTTTAATTTCAAATATTTGTTACCTGCTTAAGAAAAATGTTATCAACGAACAACCGTTTTGGTTGGTAAAACCAACACTGTATTACAACAACAACACGTATTGAGTACTTGAAATTTTTTTTCAATGAGTTTTGCCTTTATGTCTGCTTAAGAAAAAAACGTTCCCTTTTAAAAGCATCAAAGAATTTTTTACAACAGTATAAATATCGTTTGCGAAAATGCAAAGCAATGTATCATTAAATAGACTGTTTATTGATTACGATTCACGTTAAATATTTAAAAAAAAATTTAAACTTCCACCTTAAAAAATATCCAAGCTATTAACAAAATCAAAAATGGCTTATCATTAAGTAAATAATTTCCTTAAAAAACATAATGAATAATCTTAATTAAAAAAAATAAGCAGAGTATTTGATATATTTTTACGAACACATTCATTTTTTTTACGTCAAAAATGGGTATTCTGTTTCATACTCTGAACGATTTAGTGGAATAAGTGATCAAACTGCACATTATTGCATAAGCAAAAAGAAAAACAGTGCTGTAAAATAAATATAAACCGAATCCATATATATATGTATGTATGTATATGTATTGAAAAACCTATATTAAGTCTGACTATTAGCTTCTTCTACATTGGACTGTTCGAAATTTCACAGCTTAACCCATTGCACTTCCATATGCTAAGAATTTCCAAGAATAAATAGTACCATCTGCAGGTCCTTAGTTTTTTGCTTCCAGCAGACTGTCATTATTTTTATGATATGATTTTTCCATCACTTGTTTCGTTTCCAAAATGAGTTAATATATGTACATATGTATATACTTTTTAATAAATTTTTATACAGTCGAATTTCCCTATAATAAATCTGTTACTATTGGACCAGAATATTTCTTCATTATTAATATAGAATGTTTATAATACAATAGAAATATTTTTTCCACGTTTATTTAAAATAATCTGGTATTTTTGTTAGGATTGCATTCTTCCAAGTCGTCCTTCATCAATATCCTCAAAAAGACTGTTATAAGGCCTTTTGTGTTAAATAATAAATTACTTGTCTTCTACATCTTTAGAATAATAGCATTTCTTATAAAGTGCTGGAATATAAATTGTTTAGCTAAATTTTGTGTTAATCCTTTTACGGCTTTATTAAATACTAATAGTATTTTTTTTTGGATAAGTGCTTCTTTATACAACATTTTCTTTCACTAAATACGCGGGCTACAATCAATACTACTTTTAATTGAAAAACTCTTACATTCTTCTTATTTAAATTTTTCAGAAATTAACTAATTAAAATTTACTTCTTGCAGAAGTTTTTTCGAAATAATTCCTTATATGGAGACAAATATGCATATATGTATATGAGTCAAATTTTTCACAAAACTTGTTTATTGTAAAGAAAAATTCCATTGAGAAAATTCGTTATAAAGAGATCAAAATACGGCGCTTTAAAACCATGGGAGATAAGGCCATGATGACTTTATTGCTCAATTGAATGGGAGATAAAGCCATAATGGCCTTATTGCCCAATCATTGAGAGATAATGTCATATTTAAAATTTTGCGAAATGAGAGATATAGCCATATTTTTTTTCGCAAATGAGAGATAAAACCATATTTTCTCAGAATATTGTTATGCATGGTGTAAACATTCTGTAAAAGGGAAAATCCGTAGTTATCATTGAAAAAATAACAACTAAGAATTAATATTTTAAATTAATTTCTTATATGTCAATTTAAAAAATGCGTTCCTAATCACATGTGTGTTATCAGTTACTATTTATCAATCATACAGCCACGCAGAAAAACTTTAGTATGCGAAGCCAGATTCCAATACTTTACTTTAGTGTTTCCGAGAAAAGACATTTTTTTATTCTTGTGACGCACGCAGGAAAACTTTATTCAGCGAAGCCACCTGCCGTGTCCTACTGGAGGAAAAAACCCCTAAGCGCGGCCGCAGGCCGCCACGCAGAAAAACTTTAGTATGCGAAGCCAGATTTCAATACTTGACTTTAGTGTTTCCGGAAGTGAAAACTATTAATTAATGTAAAATGCAAAAGTTCTTCAAAACTGAAATGAGAGATAAAGCCATTTTCTAATATCGCTAATGTGAGCTGAGGCCATGATGGCTTTATCTCCCATTCAAATGAACAAAAAAAATAAAAGACTTTATCTTCCTTTTGAATGAGAGATAAAGTCATCATGGCCTTATCTCCCATGGTTTTAAAGCAGTTATAATGGAAAAGTTGGATTTTTAAAATTTATTTAAATTTAATGAAGTACTTTTTTTTAGTTTAATCCACTTCTAATTAGAAATAAAAAACTATAAATAATATGTCATAATAATATCTCTAATAATATAACATCTCTACGTTCTCAAATGCAGTACTGTCTGCACTGCATCAGAAAAGCAAACTTATTTCACCATGTCAACGCATTCCTAATAAGTTAATTTTTATATGTGCATTTAACCATATTTAAATTTATTGTTTAAACGCAGTATTGCATTTATAACCATGTACATTATCTTTATATTATCTTTATATTATACCTGTAACTTAACAGAAATATTTAATTATTTAATGTTTTAAATGATTGTTTAACTTAATATTATCATATTTTCGTTGATGATTTGTCGTTTTGCTTCAGAGAATTACAAATTAAAATAACGTAACACACATAACTAAATAAATTACAGTAAAAATAACATTTTTGTATCAAAAAAAAAAACTGGTTATCGCATTTTTATTCTAAATATTTAATATTACTCTAATATCTCATATAATTTTCATTTTACAACGTTTTTTGCTTCTCATGTAAACTTATGAAATTTGATGTTACAATATTCTGCATTTAAGATGACGATATGTGCAGTTCTCTTATTTTTTTTTTTCAATTATATTTGCCTACAAAAATAAAAAACAACACACACATTTTGGTTCACCAGTCAAGAAATAATTTTACAAAAAAAATACACACAGACTAAACGTGCTGCCCGGCGGGGAAAATTGCAAGCGAATCACTTTTTAGGCCTTTAAGAATGTTTACAATTGAATTTTTAGTAATCTTTTACTTATTCCACTCTGCCTTTTTTGAAAAGGTCTTTTAGAAAGGTTTTTATTTAATATTTTACAAATTCAAATTTTCTATTCTAAGATAAGGCCTGTCGCAATCGTTTTATTAGTAGCTATGTTAGAACGTGTTGCAAGTTTAGTTATTAATTTACTCACTTCGTATTATTAGCCACAACAATTAAACTTGGATAAAGCTTTATTCTTAAATCTTTTTAAAACCCCTTCCAGAAGAGTTTAACATATATGCAAAAGTGCAAGTTGTTGGTCTCCAATGACACACCTTGCTAATTGGTAATAAAGTTGGAATGCGGCTGGGAGATCTTATGTCTGCAAAAAGGCCTTCTATAAGGCCTCTTTACTACTTGATTTTCTCGCTGGAAATCGTTGGGAAAATCGCCTTTTTTTCCTTGTGAAGAATTTTAACGTGAATTTTTTCAAATTTTTCATATCTGTAAAATCACATATGAATTTTTTGTTTTTGCTCACTCCTCATGAGCGAGGAAAATCAAAATAGTTTTTTTCCTCACCCTCATGAGTATGAATTTTCAGAAAATTTTTTAAATTTTCACGCTCGCTCATGAATGAAGAATGAGCGAGCGTTTCGGAACTCTGTTAAATTGTACTCGTTTCCTTTTTTTAAGACATGTGGTTCAATGGTTCCAACTTTTATTGGATATTTTCGTAATAAATGATGAATTTAAAACTAATTGCATGTGCTAAATAATTTATTTAAAAATGTAAAAGTGATGTAGAGCGATTTCTCTCTTATTTCGTTAATTCTTATAAACAAAATTACGCATTTACTTTCCGAAAAGCAGAAATTGAAAGCAATTAAATTTTTGGGCAAAAACCTGTATGCAAAAATTCGTGATGTCTACATATGTGTAACTTCGGCGACCATATATCTGATGCCAAAGTACAGAAGAAGGGTTTAAATGTTAATAAAAGACACTTTATTACGAAGATATTTTATATGAAGTCAATAGATCATTGAGTGGTATAGCAAGAAAAGGCACATATGAAAAAAAGTCTTAAACGTCTCTTTTTAGAAAAAATTATATTGAATACAATACGCATATTCCAACGTCTTTCAAAATCTTTAAAACTTTTTTAGTCGATTTTAAAATCGCATTTAACTTTTTTTTGTTTTTAATTTGCGAACTGAGATCTGTGGTGAAATTATCTAATCTCGAATTTATTTGTTTTATTGCTTGTGGAAACAATACAGCAAATTAGTAACTTAAGTTTAACAACGTAGCTAAAAACTTCAATCAGGTGGCATCTTTTTAACTATATCGCACTTGTTCAACAATAGTGTGTTAACTCAAAATGTTTATATATTAAATTTTTGGAAAAAATCGACACGTAACATTTATATCTAACCACTGTAAAAATATCGTGCAATTTTGTCAACTTTTTCGTACTGTAAAATTGATGTTGATGAAAATGGCCATCGATGTATGGTCGAAACATCGGATGGAAAAAAACAAAATTAAAAATACAAAAATTTTTTATTTATAATTTTTTATGACCTTAAGCCAAACAAATAAAAAATTAATGTAAATTTAAAATTTGTTTTGTTTCTATTAAGTTTTTTTTTTAAATTTTTAGTTAATACAGTATTGTTGAACAAGTACGATATGTCAATATAACGAAAAGAACAAAACGGAATATAAAAAAATGTGTTATTAGAATTTTGTTATTCATTTTATTAGCAAAATGAGAGTGAATAATGTGAGTTTTTATAATATTGAGGTGTACAGTCAGCTTAAATTTTATTTATTTATAGAATGGCTTTTATTTGGTTTTTTTTTTAGATTTTATGATAAACTTTGTATTTCCTTTTGAAAAATAACTACAAATTCAAAAATAATTATCGAAATTATTATCGGGAAGGGTACTCAGTTTCATGTATACTGCAATTTTGTCTTGTTTTGTTTTTCTCATAGATTTAACATGACGTTTGGCAGTACAACTTTTTTAATGAAAAATTATGTATTCCCAAAAACAATTTTTCTAATAATTTTGTTTGAATTTATAAACAATATATAAAAAGGAGATAAGGAGAGACAAGTTAAATACATAAAAATTACTAAACTATAGTTTCATAATCTGGACACTAATGCAATTGCAAAGCATTATTTTCAAAAGTTGCAGCAACAAAACTTGAAAGTCTGGACGATGACTAAGTTGGCTTAAGTAGACGAAATTTTATAGAACATAAAGATTAACGTTATGCTTAAAAAAGTTACTGAATTAAAGCAACGCTAATTTTACTGTTAAATATCTTTTTTAACTGACGTTACAATTCAATAGTGTATCGCACTACTGATTAAAAATATTGATAACAAATTTTTGGACCTATACGAGATGCAAGATAAAATACTTTTATTTTATTATCTCTTATTTAAGCTACGGTCACACTAGTTAAATATTTGACGAAAAAGGGACCAGTAGGCAAACTAATATGTCTAGCAGTATAATTAGTTTTATTTTGTGATACACTTTTGTGAAAAAGTAGTGGTTATGCTTATTTGGTCAAATATTAAATAAGTGTGAAGGGAGCTTGAGTCTACTTTTATTCTTAACTGCCTAATTTACTATGTCGATTTAATTATTTGTTTCCTGCAACTATATTTGAAACAAACAGAAAATTTAGGTATTTGTTTTTGTTTCAAATGTGACAATGAAATTATTGATTCGAATAAAAATTCTTGTTTGTTAATGCAAGCAAATAAACAACAATATGCACTTAAAGTTAGGGGGTACCAAGGAGAGATATATCAAATATCTAAAGATCAATATTAACGATCTTCTTAAAATTAAAACCCGGGATTAAATTAAAAAACTATTTAACTGCCCTGAGTTTCGAAATATTGTTTATAACTTTCTTTGAAACTGAAAATATTCAGATCTTTTGCAAATTTAAAAAACAAATTGCTTTGTTTCGTATGTCTGGGTTCAGACTATAAAAGTTTTCTTTCAGCAAGTCTCAGTTGATTGGTAAGAAGGTAGAGAAGAATAGCATGTTCTCTTCGCCTCCCAATAAACTCAGACTTTCTGAAAGAAAACTTTCAAAGCATGAACCCAGTTTGAGAGTTAAAACTAGAAATTTTATTAAAAAAAAGTTGCCAATAAGAAATATATTTTATACTTTTTTACTTTATTTTTTCTAAAAATTTGCCGAATTTAAGTAAAGTTAAATAAATTAGGAACATTGAGTAAAGCGCGAAACAATTTTACGCCTTAAAAAAATAATTTACACAAATAAAAGCTCTTAAATACTGAAGTGTTATGTATTGTATAGTACAGTTCTTTTTCGGACGAACCCCCGTAAACATGAGTTTAATTAGTAAATGTCTGGAATTTTCATTCATTATTTTTTATTTCTCTCATTATTACGTTATCTTTATGAACTTAAAATACGAATTGAATGAGTAATAATAAGTGTCCGACCGAACCTTCGGCTTCGGTTAAGGAGTTCGGCTAAAAATTATGTTCGCCCAAAGTTCGGTGTGAAAATTTTTCGAACACCGAACATATTTATGAAATTACATGGTTATTATCATGTTTGTAAATGAAAATAACACGAAAGCCCCAAATTAACAACTCCAAGAAGAACAGAACGAAAATGTTGATGAGAAAGAAATTATATGTATTTGACTTAACCTTTAAGTCCTCGAAATACAGATATATTTCTATAATATAACTCCAGTCTATTTATAAATCTTAAGGCCAGGACCAGAAAAACATTTATTTTATTTAGTGAGCTACACAACTTTATTCAGACCGAAGAAATAATCTACATAACATAAAAGCAATACCATTTTTAGTACTAATATGTATTCCTTTACTATAGTACAATGGTTTTTCTGTGTATATATTTAATTTTTTTATAGTTTCTGATTTTTTTAATATAAAATAGTTTTACTCATTAAAGTGCCAATTTATCTTTTCATTGTATATGAAATCCTGAAATTGAGTTTGTTTTAAATGATATTATAAAAATTATTATTGTTTAGATTTAATGACAAAAAGTTCGGGTTCTGTTAGATTCGGCCGAACTTTACAAAATTTACCGAAGTTCGACTTCCGGTCGGTCCGAAAAAGTGCGTTCGATCGGGCAATAGTAATAATTAAGCTACGTTAAATTATAATTGACTCTGTTAACTGTTTTATATATTTTTTTTTTTTTTTTTTTGAGAGAGCGAGGAGATTCCTCCAACGGAGACGGTTCCGCGAACTCAAATAAATTAATTTGACATTACATGGGTAAAAAATGAAAACTCTACCTAATGAACACAACTGACATTAACATACCTGGTAGACTAGAATTATAAATACAATTTAACAAACATCGAGAGCTTGTACCCATTTTATGTAAACAAAATTGTTAAAATATTTTATTTGTTTGTCTTAAAAATTAAAATGTAAATAAAAATTCAAATTTAATAAAAAGAGCAATAGCAGCTTTCAAAAATATAAAACTGTTTTATTCCAGTATGTTCTTTTTGTATTTTGAATAAAATAGAATAATAACAACTTTTAAATTAAAACGGTCAACGTACAGATCTGGTGAATAATATTTTATAGTTATTCTTAAACCCCGTTGGTGGAGAGGGTATTATGATTTGTGATGATGTTTGTAACACCTAAAACTATTGGGCTTTTGTCCATTTTTTGACTTTCTAATCAAATTAGACAATTTGTATGTAAAATAAATTGATTTATTAAGTGTTATTGAAATAGTTTTATTTAATTTAGATAAAAGTATGGTAGCACTACTAAATAGCAAAAATATATTTGATAAAAAAGCGTATTTATGTACAGAGTGGCCCCGAAAAACAACTGACTGTTTTTGCTTTGCCTGTGGTTGTTGTATTGTTGTGATATTGATGAGGCCACCTTGCTAAGTTATAGACAATTAACACTTAAATTGCTTTTAAATGCACCCGATTGATGAATTTAGTTTAACTTAAGCGTATAGTGAAAAAAGGATTTTTCTATTTAAAAAGATTTTAAATATAAAAGCGATTTTGAATTGTGCGCAAAGTGCAGGTTCGAGATACTTTGATGCACATAGTATCAAATTGTCGCAAGGGCTAATGCCATCGAAATTGTGCGAATCCGTCTATAATTTTACGTACCCGCCATACAAGCGTCTTTCCGGAATAGAGCCTCTGTAATTATAAACCATCTTCAAGGAAAAAAAATATGGCTTGAATCCAGAAAGTTTTGCATGATTCTCGTTCAAATCAACAATTTCTTATTATTTATTAATTACTTGTCAAAAACAATTCGCTTCTGACAATTAACAAGTTACACCAGAGGCCTTCTACGTGCCAAGGAGTTGAATTTTGGATCTGTTTACTTCTAAAATGGATACTAAAGTATATCTTATTATATTATTAGAAAATTTGCAGCCCAGCGTAGACAAATTGAACCTGTGTAACGATTACATGTTTTAACAATTTAACGACCCAAGGCATACGGCTCATAATACGAAGCTTTGGCTACTCTACAATGACCCACAACAGCTTAAAACTCCATTGCAGTCTCCATACATAAGTCCCATAGAACATTTATAGGATTTATTGGATCCTCGGATTCGACAGCACAACATTTTTTCCAAACAAACATTAAAAATTCAATAATTGAAGAATGGAACAAAATTTCCATTCAAGAGACGTCGAAGGTAGTCGATTCTATGCCAAAACGTTAAGCGGAGGTTCTCTTATGAAAAGGAATTCAACTTGATATTAAATTTGTTCTATTAAAAATTTGAAACAAAAAACATTACAAAAAATGTTTGTACGCAGACTTTTGCATATGCCTTTTTGAATAGGCTGTTAGTTTCCTTTGTAGTTATGAACTATCGTTCTTATTTTTGTTAAAAATAAGTACAATTATTTTTAGGACAAATCCTCGTAAACAAATAAAATTAATTTTTTTATAGATTTACACAAAATGTTCTTATTTTTTTAGTTCTGAAAAACATATAAATGGCTTGTTAGCAGACTTTTGCTGCTGAGTGTATATGTATGGCTTGGTTAAGGTAAAAAATTATAACTCCAAGCGAACAAAAATTCAGTCGATTACAGCAAAAAAAAATTCATTTAAATTCTATCGTTACTTAAATCAAGTTCTCGTTGCTATATATTTTACAAAATAGCGAGAAAAGCCTGCTAAATTCAAACCATCCGTTTCTCGAAATCAAACATTTTATTTTAACATGCAGAAATCTTTTCCTGAATTAAATAAAGTTTTAATGATAATGTATCAAATGCTATAGGAAAATATTTCGTGAAAAACTTAAGAAATAATAACTCGATTCAAGAAACTAAATTTAAAGTTTTCTAAAAATCAATTCCAATTCATGTTCGGTCTTCGAAATTCAATCATATTCAATATCAATTATTAAACACCAGCATCTAGCCCGCCGTGATGTATTAAACATAATACGAGTATAAACTAAATGGGAACTTTTGATTTTACTTTTTAACATGAAAATAATGCATGTTTTTCTTCTTTTTCGTTGTTGTAGTTTTTTGAACACAAAACAAGTAAATCGTATTTAACCTATTTGCGTGGTGTTATAGAAATCTTAATATGAATTTAGAAACATTTGATTGCTTTTCCTGATATGTCGATTCAAATAAAAATTATTTGAATCAAACGAAGTTTTTTTGTGTATTTTCTGAAAATATTTAAAAATCCCTAGCACTAGTTTCTTGATGCAAGAAATTCGATTCTATTTAAAAATCAAAAAGCCCAGACTAATATTAAATACATGCAGCTTGAACTCAGAAATATTTTTCTTATTTTAAATACAACCCAGCTATTTTTGTATTTCTTGTTTTCAGATGTTTCTTTGTTTAAGAAAATCTTACTTAATACGAACAAAAAAGTAAAAATCAGGAAATTATTTTTGGATTTTCTTGTTTTAAGAAACGAAATGTTTTACTTTAGAACATAAATTTCTTTCCGTGTTATTATGTTGGCATTTGGATTAAATTTGGTCCAAACTCCATGTTATTGCAATTATAAGCATCTCACCAAAATTTTTTTGGTAATCGGTCCATATTTGACCACAGATCCCATAAAAAGACCGCTCCTTTAAATCACTTTAATACGCCTAAAACAAAACTAGTGATGCTATTTTATTGAAAGTAGGTACATTTAAGCTTTAAATACTAGAAATAAAAGAATTAATCGTTGTCATGATTTGCATTCTATTAAGCATGGGTACCAATACGCCCCAAACTGCAACGAACTATAATACTGCGAGTTCATGTTTGATAGATCCCATATTAAGCCCCCTTCTGAAATATTCACACTTTGTCTGGAAAGTATCAAAGCCCACATAAAATAAATACTTATTATCGTTTATTTGGAAAACCACAAAAGCTTTTAAACTTTCTTGGGATTAACAGATTCTGCATCAAGTTTCAAAAAGGGGAGAGTATTCCAAACACTTGGTAAATAGATATTATCGTAGCTAAGGCTAAAAAATAATTTGTTGCATGTATTACAGTAGAAGCATGTTGGGAGCAAAGAAGAAATATACCCTTAATAACCAAATAACACTGTACAACAAAATCAAATCTTTTTCTGCCAACTGATTCTTGTTGAGGAGTCTAAAAAAAGAAATGCGTGTATTGGTGTTTTAAAAGTTTACATCTGAAACTCATTTTACGGCCTATTTAAAGTTGCATCCCTGTGCAGTAAGAAACATAGAAAATCGTGTGATACTTAGGTTTTTGGTATAAAGTGTCTTCAGAAGATTTATTCAGAACATTACAAGCAACATTTTGTTGGCATACATTAACCCTCTAACTCTTCTGAAAATAGGTATTTTTGCAATTTAAAAAAAAAGCATAAACCATATTTAAAACAGGGATTTATGTAGTTGAAATATTCTTCGAAAATATTTGTCCTGAAATTCGACTATAGGTCTCCGAACACACTTAAGTTGCAAATTCAGCTTTAGTGCCAGAAATAAGCAAAAACTTAAATGGTGGTTTAAGGGTTAAATATATCTATTTAATTTTAGTACGGCGCAGTAGGCGGAGTCGGCATGCTCACCTGGGGCTAGCCACTCAATCGGTATACTAAATTGCATTGCATTTCATAGCCCTAAATCAGAAATTCCAAAGTACATCTACCGTGTTAGCCAGTACATAAGAACTAGAATTTAATTACCTTTAAACCAAAGCATTAAAAGTTATTTTCGAGAATACAAAATTTATCATTAATAAGATTTATTTATAACGTGCTAAACTCCCAATTTTTTTATGATAAAAACACTGAAATTTATTGTTGAGGGAAAGCTAATTTCAATGTGCATCTCGCTGGTTGCTTAGGCCAGCTCGTCAGTAAACTTTTTCCAAAGACTTTACAAAAGCTAAAAATATTATACAAATAAGACTATAAAGTGAATAAGAATTGTAAACTCTCAGGTCTTACTTGTAACAATATCAATATCATTAAGCCATTGTAACAATTTTTTCAGCAATGCTTCGTTCGGCATCACCAGTTCATCGGGAAAAACTTCCAATTAAAAATACATTTTATAGATGTCTTCCACTTTGCGGCAAAACTTGTGTACAGTATAACGGTAGAGTTTAAAGCAGAAGTTTTTCTTATTTCTGTCATTGAAGTTGAATTTTCGACTTTAAATATTAATCAAATAAGAAGTTATTTAAATATTAACCTGACAACACTTTGTCAATGTCTGTGTATTATAAATTTCTAGCAACTAGTAAATGTTTTAAAAGGACTACAATACGTAGCAGCTGTTGTAAGTACTAGTAACTTCATCATTATTCTCTGTGGAAGGATTAAATTATGCGAATAAGATATTTGTATATGTATGAAGTTAAAATAAAAAATGTTAGAGTTGAACAGAAAATCTAACTTTTTTTTGTAAGGAAATCGACGAATGAACGAGGTTTTTTATTCTATATTTTTATATTATTTTTTTCATTTCTTAAGAAATAGACTGAAAAGTATTGTTAATGTTTTCTTTTACAAATTCATGACATTTTTTCCTGTACAATAAACGTGATTGAATGGGGATTTATTTTCTTGAAACGTTTATTTTGATTCATTTATTCAATGTCTCTCTTCTTTCTATCAATTGAAATTTCCGCATGAATAAAAGTCATGCACAATTGAATATACATACTTTTTTAAAGACTTTACTAAAGAGTGACCAGATTATTTTTTTTCAGTATATATTTATTGAATCTGAAATAACAATAATTAATCAAATCTTATCTAAATACTTTATTTTATGTCCGACCAGCGCCAGACAAAAAATTTCGTATTCCCAATTTCTGTTCGCATAAGTAGGTGTTTATGCTAAATAAATGCGCCAAAATAAACTTCTTCGAATAAGCACAGCCGTTGCCTGGTATGTTCAAAACTCAAATACCCACAAGGATCTCTTTCAGCATTCAAAAGTACGCAGGCCCATAAAATTTGTATGCAGCATACCGAAATAACGCGGCGGCAACGCGTTGCAATTGGACTAGCTGATTTTGAGAGCACCTTTAATAATGAGGTTGGCCGTTAGAAAGTTAACATTACTGTTCTTGGCTCAACTTTGACACTTTCAATCTATAAGAGAATTGGTCAAAAACAAACTAAACCAAGGCGAATTGACATAAAAACCAGTCAAATTGGTTACTGAAAAAAATCGCAGTAGCCCGTAAAACTTTCCTTTAAGCAGTAAATTTAAAATTTTTAATGCAGTATTATTTAAAATATATTTCTTGAATTGTCACCATTTGAGCGTGTTTTATTAAAATCGCGTAAAAAAGCGCGTAATTCAAAAAAGGTTGGTGTTATGGATCTATGTTATATCTAAATCGCGTAAATAAAGTACCGTATAAATCAAGGGATACCTGTAATTGGCTTTGCTGAATCTTTCATACAATCTACCTACAGTTTTAATATTTCTTCAGGACTGGGCTTTTCGTAAGATAAATAAACTATAAACCAATCTTTATAAAAACTGACCTCATATATTACATTTTGTTGTGGAAACTTGGCAGTGGGATTTCTAGTACTGTAAAACTATGACGGACTAAATTAAACTACAATAGAATTATTCGTTACAGTAGTCGTACTAAAGTGTTTTCCGAGAGCGAGCTTTCTATGGGCCTATGATTTCTAGTCATATAAAATGAGTTTGAACATTCAATAACAATCGGATCAATTATTGTTATTTTTTCTAACCGTAATACACATTTTTTAGGGTGTTGGTCCACATTTGGATTCAGAACACTTTTCCTACTGAGCCGATTGTGTTGGATTTCAATCTGATACCAATATTGTTCTTTTCTTTTGAGTATATTGGTTATATATGTATATATAACGGGTGGTCCAACCATAATGCACGATGTTAATTGTGAGTTACACCTTAAAGTCAAGTTTTTTGCCCAACTTAATTTAACATTTCTTTGTTTCAGTGTTTGACAAATTTAACCATGGAGAGATACACAATTGAGCATCTCGATAAGATTGTTGAAGCGTTCAACGAAAATGGTACTTTAAATCAAAATCCATTTCGTGCACTTCATTATTTTTTTTGGCCAGTATAATCGACCTCAGCGGATTCATTAACAAGCATTTGGGCAAATAAAAAGCAAATGTGATTTGACATCGTTAGACTTCTTACTTTAGGGATATTTAAAAGAGAAAGTGTACGCCAAAGAGCGAAGAACAATTCAAGAGCTAAAGGATGAGATAATTCGGCATATCAACGACATTGAACCTTAATTATGTCTCAGAGTCATTGAAAATATAGACCATCGGATAGAGGTATTCCACCAAAGCCGTGGGGAGCATTTGGCCGATATTTTATGTTACACATAAATGTCCTAGATCTTTCTAGCATAATAAATATTAATATAAAGGGTGGTTAAATTTTAAGGGCTAATGTTGATTTTGAATAAAACACAAATTATTTAGGAAATTATTGTCATTTATTTTTATTATGATAATATTAGTATGGTTTAATTATGTATGAAAATATCGGCCAAATGGCCGGCGCGACCCCTGCGGCACACCACCATCCGATGGTCCAAATTTTCGATGACGCTGAGGCATAATTGAGGTTCTATGCCGTTAATGTGCCGAATTATCTCATCCTTTAGCTCTTGAATTGTTGCTGGCTTACCGACGTATACCTTTTCTTTCAAATAACACCGAAGAAACGGTATCAAATGACATGATCTTGGCGGCCAATTGACATCGCCACCACGTACGATAACACGGCCATTGAATTTGTCTCGCAGAAGAGCCCTTGTTTCGTTAGCTCTGTGGCAAGTGGAACCATCCTGTTGAAACCACATATCGTCCACATCTATATCTTCCAATTCGGGCCATAAAAATTTCGTTATCATCTCACGATAGCGAGCACCATTCACAGTAACTGCCTGACCGGCCTAGTTTTGGAAAAAATACGGCCTGATGATGCCGCCAGCCAATAAAGCGCACCAAACAGTCACTCTTTGTGGGTCACTCTTGGTTTTTCGGCAATCACTCTTGGATTATCATTAGGCCATATGCGGCAATTGTGCTTATTGACGAATCCACTGAGGTGAAAATGTGCCTCATCACTGAAGATGATTTTCACGATATGCATTTTGATTTGAACGCCCATTTTCATAATAAGCCTGAATAACTTAAACGTGTTGCTCGATTGAGTATCTTTCCATGGCTCAAATTGTGTTAAGGCAAAACCATAATATGCATAAGTTAGCTTAACCCTTTCAGTGTTTTTGTCGAATATATTCGACATTGCATTGTACTCTCTACCCACTTTTACTGTACGAAAATGTATAGTTAATTATATTTTTTTTTGTTTTATCTGAAAGAGGAACACTGTTGATATTTTAAATTGTTATTATAGTAGACATTGACTTTCTTTTCTTATTATTAAGTGCATTGTCGTACCCAAGTCAGGAAATTTGTAAAAAGCTTATATTTATGAAGAAAGAAAAAAATAATTTAGAAAAGCTAAAAATATTATACAAGTAAGACCATAAAGTGAATAAGAATTTTAAAACACTCAGCTCTTAAATGTAACAATATCAAAGCTTCAACAAAGTCACAACAATAAACCATCAATTTTTTCTTTCTTACATTCCCCTACAATTGGCTGGGTTTTTTCCAACACGAATTGTAGTTGTAAGAGGAAAGAAAGAAAAAAACAAAATTTAAAAAAAACAAGTTGCTTAAATAAAGCAGC
The DNA here is from genome assembly GCA_943735925.1 of Pollenia amentaria. NCBI lineage: Eukaryota > Metazoa > Arthropoda > Insecta > Diptera > Polleniidae > Pollenia > Pollenia amentaria. The sequence continues at coordinate 102,102,984 of OX031006.1, forward strand.
TTGCCATTTCAGTTTTTTATTTGCCGGGCACATGCAAATTTATTATCAAAAATTATTTTCGGGAATGAAATATTTTATTAATTAATTCATTTATTAATGATGTGCTAATAATCCCAATTTTTGAATGAAATTAATAAAATATTTCATTCCCGAAAATAAATTTCGATGATCAGGCGATATAAAAAAAAAATTTTAACTGCCAATTTCACGATGTCGAAAGAACGTTTTCTTTCGCACAAATACATATGAAACAAAAACAAATTTTTGAGCGTTCGTTCGCATTTAGTGAAATAGGCAGTAAGTATTGATACATGCGTAAATAAGTATTTTCTTGAAAAAAAATATCGCAAAAATAAATTGTAGGTTCTTTTGTGGACATTTTAAGGTAAATTTTGAATTTATTCGGCATTCCCTAAAAACCAGGGGAGCTGCATGAGACAAAAACTATTATTTTTCCCGGCTTCAGCGCCATCACATTACTTAAAATACAAATTTTCAGATTTTTGTCTCGCCAAAAATTATTTTTGACCCTGAAAGGGTTAAAGTACTGTCAAAAATTAACGAAAAGTCTGTCAAATGCATGAGAAAATTAAAAGAGACTTTAATGTACTTACATAAGCTTAAGATCCATGTTGTATATTTGTGCAATGTTTGGTTTTCTTGCGAGTACTACCAACTACCAGAAGTACCAAAAATTACAGCCCTGTATTTGTTTATTTTATGTTTTATTTAAATTGCCATCAACGTTTTAAAAACAAAAAAAAAATGGTGATTGTTGTGCATACTTTTTAATAAAAAATGGATACAAAATTAAAATATGTAAAATTCCTCTTTTTCTATCAGCCATGTCACAGAGTACAATTCCGTTCGGAAACGGAATTCATTCCGTATTTTTGTGCTGCAGAAAATTACGAAAATACTTTGCGGAATGAAACCATTTTTATTTTCATAAGCGAAATGGGAGTTTTCTGTATTTTAAGGACCAAAAAACTATCAAAATATACTTTCTATCAATAAACAAATATGTTTTCCTCGATTCCGAACGGAATTGTACTCTGTGACATGGCTGTATATTCCTGTTTTTCTTTATCCATTTCAATTTATGATTAATTTTTTGAAACAACACACAAACAACTGATTCCGTACAGAATGTGCGTTTAGTTTGGCATTTTGCTTAAGCAAATGATATTTGACGATATTACTTATTAATCGACCTTTTTCTTGAATTTGTTATTATTTTCCTAGAATTTATCTAAACAGGCTTTCAAGGTCATTTGTATTTAAATAAGAGATTATTTATTTATATTTTCATCCTACGTTTCGTTGGTATTTTCCAACTTCATCTGGGATTTTCAGTTTATTAAATATTTAATCTTTGTAAATTTACATTTTATAATACAAACACACAAGTTTTACAACATAAATTTGACGAAACTTAACAAAAAGTTTCATTAAGGACATTATAGTTTGCCACATATGTTTTATATGTATTCGCACAGTTGCTTAAGTTGACTTAAGCGGCCTCATGCATATTATGGTTGGGCTTTTAGTCTGAAATTGAGAAATGTCAATTGAAATGCAGAAAAAAACTTGACGTTTAGGTGTGGTTCACATTCAACATCGGCTCTTACAATTTAACCACCCGTTATATATATATATATATATATATATATATAAAATATTTATTAATACTATATTAATACATAAATATTAAGATAATTCTCGGAAAACTTTTTGTTTTATTTACAATTACCACCGTGCGTTTTGGTTGGACCACCCTTTATATACTTTATGGGGCCTTTGATGGACATTAAAAAAGTTCCAAATGGAACTAAAAACTTAGTATACCCTCATTCACCACTAGTGGTAAGCCCAATTCTTATTAATGCATATATTTATGCATATTTTACTTTTAATAAAAAATTAAATTTTTTAAGGGTGTACTTTCTTGTTTGAAATCTTTGCTCTGTTTTAAATTATGTGTGCTAATTTTCTTCTTCAGAAATTTGGAGAACATTAAGTTACGAAATAATTTTATTTGTATAATATTTAAGCAATTTCTATTGCTTCTTTTGAATATTTTCGTATAATCTCTTTTAGCACTTTAAGAAATCCACTTTCTGGCAGCACTACAATATTACATACTTACAAGTATTTGTCTTAAGACATAAGTATGTATAAATAAATGGTAATTAAAAATTTAACTTGTTTGTTTTACTTTCCTCAAGTTTTAAAATTTCAACTAATTATCTAGCAGTTGTCTTTGGGCCATTAGGCACGTAATTTTCCACACGTAACTCTATTTATATGTACATTTAAAGGTATTTAAATATTTTGGTCACATATAACCCCTTCGCTTGGAACCCAATTACTCTAATGCGAATTACTTTTTTAATATGTAAAAGAAAACGTGTTGACTTTTGACTCAATTTCGTTAAAAATAAGAAGCACTCATTTTGTGGAGTCACAACATAAAAACAATTCTACCGATTATTCGAAAAGTTTTATATTTTTGTAACAAATTTTAAAACATTAAGGCCCAAATTTACAGCCATTAGTTGGATAATAACAAAGGTGTACGCAATAAAATATTATTTCCACCATTGGTAAAACTATTAAATGTTATTGGTTAACTTATAGTTATAGAACAGCTGTTGCGTTAAAAATTATTATTAACATTTTGTGAGAAAATTACTGTTAGAAATTGGTCACAGACGCTGCCGGGCACCTTCTTTTTGTTTAGCAGTAACGCTGTCACTTTTTTGGTTTTCTGTGACAATTCGATATTTTTTTCATCTTTAGAAATAATAAATACCCTACAAGAAATGCATAACCAAAACTAAAAAAAAAAAATTTACCAACACACTTGCAACAATTTCACATTGAATTAATAAGTTAGAGAGAGAGAGACATAATGAGCTAGAGAGAGAGGCAAAATCACATGTACACAAGGTTTCTGTCAGTTCTTTCATTTTGCTCTTAATTAAATAATAGAAACTATAACCAATATATCGGTAAGCAATACTGGTCATTTAACTAGTAAAATAACCGGTAGTCTTCTTGTAGGGTATGTAATCAGAAACACTGCTACCAAACTTTTCTATGATAAATATTTTTAGTTAACTAATATACTGTAAATATGAAAGGTTAGGTAACCAATAGTTATAATTTTAGTTTACTAATTATTAACTTATGACTGTAAGTTTGGGCCTTTGTGTAAAAATCTTTTATAAAAAAGCGAAATAGATACGTATTTATGTAAAAATTATTTGAAGTTTATTATAGTAAAGGGTGCCTCAAAATTAACGCAAGATTTGAATTATATAGAATGCACAGGTTTTAGTCTCTTGATTGTTATTTTTTTTTTATTGAATCGCATAGAACTTAAGAAAGACGTATTAATGGAATAACACATTGGACAAATGGCCTCCACCACTTTGTATTTACATAAGCACCCGTTTGTCGAAATTTTCAATGAACATTTTCCTAGATGTGGCTGAATTTCGTTGATGCAGCGTTGAATCTCCTGCTTTAATGCACAGGTGGTTGTGAGCTTGTTAACATAGACCTGTGGTTTAACCACATAAAAAGAAATCTAATGCTGTTAAATCACATGATTTTGGGGGCCAATTCTGATCACCGAAACGAGAGAGTACACGACCTGGAAATGTCTCATGCAGTAATTAAATTGTTTCACGGGCTTTTTGGTATGTAGCACCGTCTTGTTGGAACCACATATTGGCCACATCAATATCATCCGATTTTGGCAGAAAGACCTTTGTTATCATGTCGCGATATCGACCCCCACTAACATTCACTACTTGACCGTCCTCATTTTCAAAAATTATGGTCCGATTATGCCTCCAGCCCAAAATCCACACCAAGCAGTAACACGATTAACAACGCCATCAAGGTGAAAATGTGCTGCATCGCTTAGGATGATTTTGCTCGAAAAATCAGCTCAGTTTCAATTCCGTCAGAGACTCTGGTCTCCTGCAGACAAGCGGGATTAGCGTAGGAATAAAAAAAAAATATTGTTCAATAATGTGGGTACGTTGTTTTATCGTGTAACGCTCAATTCTCACTAATCCTTAACTGTCAGCTATCGACTTTTTTAGGGCTGCACAAACGGCGATAACTCAAATCTTGCGTTAATTTTGGGACACCTTTTAAATTATTAATTAAACTATTTTGTAGTCAAAAATTAAAGATGGTTTTGTAATTTGTAAATGGAGAATAAATGAGTTATTGCAAATACGATGCATATTAATTAATAAGGCTTCTAGGTTATGACTTTCGCAATTTTATTCTCATAATTAGGATTTAGCTAAATCTAATTTCTTTTTTTACTCTTCTTAAAGTTCTCGCGAACTTGCGACTTGGTGCCAGGTGCTTTATTAGCATTGATAAAATAATAGGGACTTTGATTAAAACTATTGAATTTGTTGCTTGTAAAGACGTTGCTTTGAAGTGGTTTCCACAAGTTTATTAAATAAGACGTTTTTAAATACAAAATTAAAGTTGCTTGTTATTTAGAATTTCTGATTTGAAGGATATAAACTTCAAGTTAGATAAGAATCTAAGAGAGATTCGTTAAACATGACAAAGACTATTAACGACATTTGTTAAAATTTCTTAAAAAAGATTTCAGATGTTATTGATATCCGCATTCATTTTAGAGAATGCGAGAGCAAGTATCAAGAGCAATAATAAGCGAATAGTTTGCGAATTCTAATACCAACATTCGACGCCCACTATTTTATATAACATGGTTCAAGATGGTGCTTTCAATAGAAAAATCAACGTCAATATAATTTTGTCGTATCTAAAGCCATAGCAGAAGTTGTGATTCCAACTGACAAAACAATATTATTGGGTTTCGACTCCAAAATAGAAAAGCGTATGGTAACTCATGAAGTTTTTGATGGACTTAAAGAAGATGCAAATCTTAATTATTCTAAAGTTGACATTGCTAGAAAAATAAATATTAATATAAAAATTGTGTATATCACAAAAGTTAAAATTTACCTCAAATATGAATTGCAATACCAATTAAATAAAAATATGAAAAAAAAGCAAAATTAATTTACAAATTTTCAGTAGTGGGTATTAGTGGATATCGTTGAGTTGACCCACTTAATAGAAACCGGTGCGATATGGTTATATAATTTTCAATTGTAAGGTTAAGGAAGTTTGACCTCAAAAAGCTTCTAAACATGGAAAATGACCGTACAAGGCTACGGAAGTAATCGCTGTCTGGTTAAATGCTGATAGTTCCTATATGGTATATTTATTTTCCACTACGCTGTTTTCGTAAATATTTAAATTAAATATTACATCAGTTTGGTTTATTGTTTTGAATCTTTAATTTTTCTAGAAACTTTATCAAGCTTGATACGACTTTGTTTACTAACGTTACCCTCCACTGCATACATTTTATTTATGGCATTAACAATTCATTTAATTTGCTTTCTGAATGGATTTGATTTCTCTAATTTCGCAATAGTCTCAGTGATAAATCCATAATTTGAAATTTTATCTGGGCTTTTATATATGATAAATAAGCCTTTTTATGAAACTGCATCACCATCGTTGAATCCATCCATCACATCCTTGAGTTGGTCAATATTTTCAGCATAATACCTAAAAGCTTTCAACCACGTTCCCCACGTAATTGTTATAGGCTGTTGAGGAAGAAATATGTCGAAATATATCTCTTAATATGGGGCAAAAGGCGAGGTGCTTTGAAAAATATATTTTCCCACAAGAAATCAATAAATCAATAGCATCGATGCTACTCTTATCTCTTCTGCAACACGATGCATCGCCAAATAAAGCAAATAAAACAAGTTTTGTTTTTAAAAATATGCAACAAAAATATGCAATGTCACTAATATATTCAAAAATATGCAGTTATAGCAAAATATGCAAAAATATTCACTTACAAATCTATGTCATTTTACTTCAAATTTCATGCTTCGCAAAGATATTTAGTTCATGTTGATCTCAGACTTACGACAACAAATATGCATTTGCATAAAAATCTGAGCCTAGCTAATTACAATATCACCATACTTTTTAAAAAAATATCTTTTATTATTCCAAACCACTAACAGCAACTTTTTAAGTTTGCCTAACGTAGTGCGTAGGGTCTTGTGATTAATGTTATAATTTATTATACAAATATTTAAAAAAAGATTTCAACGACTTGTATTATAGAATGATCTGGCAACTCAAAACTAAATCGAATAAAAAGTCAGAAATGCAGATCAAAAAAGGAGAAAAATTGAATAGTTTTCATACACAAAAATGTTCATAGAAAACGTAATAAAAAAAAAACAAAAAATACTAAAATGTCATGTTGGCAATTTACTTTACATATTTATGTATATGAAAAATGGTGGCATTTGATTCTGGACAATCAGATGTAAATTGTAATTTGCAAATATTCAACAACCGGCTTTTTTGTACATACTAGCGCACACTCCCGTTCAAACTTGTGTACACTGATAAATACGTACATATATATATGTCTGTTTGCTAAGCTATTTTACGTACTATCTGAAAGATACTTGTTATGATGCAGGCACAAAATGAAAAAAACTACATTTTAGAAACTTTTGAAAAAAAAAATATTTTTGTATGAAGCGAAAAAAACTATCATAATCACGTAAAGTTTGGACAGACAGAAGGAACACAAAAAATCTGTCTACAGTTGGTACTTTTAGTTATGTCTATCCGTCCGTCCCAGTGCCTAGCTGCCGGCTCACTGTATAAATTCAATAACAGGAGCGTCTGTCTACGCCATGGCATGAATGGCTGTGTGCTAAAATATGGTTAATAAAACGGGGCACATGTTTTGAACACTTAAGGAAGTGATGCCAAGTTTCTAGCTGGTTTTTTTTAGAAATTGTTGCTAGTAAGGTGCTAAGCAAATATTTGTTAAGCCTTATCAGGAAATTAAGAATAAAATGGAACAAAGAACTTATCAATTATCTCTTGTTGTTTCTTTCCTAGAAATCTATACTACTTAATAGTAATAAATAGCAAACTCTATTCTCATTAAATTGAAATTATCCATAAAGCTATTGAAAGTGTACGCATAAGAAATAAATTACAACATTTTAGAAAGCATAAAACATTTAAAACAGATTGTTTTCTGCAATTACATATATAATATATACATATATGGAGAAATCGACAAAATATTTAAGGTTTATAGCAGGTTTATGAAATGAATTTTCTATGAAAATTTTTTTAATAAGCCTTTTATTAATCAAAAATATTTTTTATGAATATGGGGGTATATGTTTACTGTTTAGAAAGCTTAAATAAGTGATTAAATTAAAAATTTTAATTTTTGAAACTGAATTTCGTTTGTATTTAGCTGCTGATTAAATTATTAAATTTTAAATTTGTAAGTATTTATAATTAAAATTGAATACGTTTGTTATGGTAATTTCCCGAAGAAGGCTTAAAAGGTAAATCATTGCAAAGGACTTACAGTAAAATTGCCAAATATTTAAGTTAATATATTTTATTATATTTCCAAAGCAATTTGGTAACTAAAAATTATATTAAATGTCTTGCGGTTCACAACTTTTATGATACCACTATTGTAAAACTTAAAACTCTGTCTGTCACTTGAAGAAAAGTGCATCAAGAACGTATTAACTGTCAATTTTACGATGTCGAAAGAACGTTTTCTTTCGCACAAATGCATTAAAACAAAAACAAATTTTTGAGAATTTGTTTTTGTTTTACATGTATTTGTGCGAAAGGAAGCGTTAAGTCAAATAGGCAGTAAATGTTTTTTCCTATTTTGTAATTCTTTCGTTATGAACTGAGTTTGGCATTTCGTCGGCTTAATATGCAAAGCTTCACGCAGAGAAAAAACATGTTTAAAAATGGTCACCTCCAACAAAACTATTTTTAAAGAAAATTTTTACACATATTATGTTTAATTTAACCATATTATGGTCACCGACAACCATATTAGTGTTAAATTGATCCTCCATCAAGAAGCCACAACCATATTATGGTTGTCTTTAAACATGTTTTGGTTAAATATGACAATAATCTGTTTTTAAATTAACAATAGAATTTTCCTCTATTTCAAGAGCAACATGCTATGGTTGAAAACCAACCATGCTTTTTATAAGTGTTAAGCATATTATAGTTATTATTAATCAAAACATGTTTGGAAGCAACCATAATATGGTTGTGGCTTCTTGATGGAGGACAAATTTAACCATAATATGTTTGTCGGTGACAAAAGTATGATTAAATTAAACATAAAATGTTTAAAATTTTCATTTTAAATAGTTTTAGTGGAGGTGAGCATATATAAACATGTTTTTTCTCTGGGTGTGCTTACTCCCTTCCAGCACATTTTACAGGAGCGACAAAAAACTTTTTTATATATCATATTTGCAGCTTTAGAGCAGTTTTTCTTTTAAACCCGTTTTATCTGCTTCAAGGCTCAAATTGAAGAAAAACTACATGTTGGTCAACGAGGAGTATCTTCTCTACCACACGGCATCGAAATCTTAATTTACTTAAAAAGTGGATTTAGCAGGTTTGCATATTAAGCCGACGATTTGGTGATAAAGAGTATATGCAAAAAATCGTTGCTCTTCTGTTAAATCTAACAACAAAATATGCACACAGAGTAAGTTAGAGTTCATTAAAAAGCCACGATATTCTGTATTTGCTCTTTCGCCAGACCATTTGCCTCCACACACTGAACTTCACTACTATTTAAATTTAAAAAAAAAAGCCAAAAAAGTCTGAATACTCACTATGGAACCAATCGGGAACCATTTTTATGAACCCAACTGTTGAACCCAACAACAAAATACAGCCGTTTAAAGTTGCGATAAAGGTTAATTTAATAATTAATTTTTTTTTTTAATATAGACAAAATTTTAACTCACTTGGTGCCGGAACTTGTTTTAAAGCAACGAAAAAGAAGGATGTCGTTTCTTTATGTTTTTAAGGTCATATTGGCTAGGGCATGTAAAATTTGACATTTGCAAAAAAAATTCAAAAAGTCTTAAACCCCAATATACACAATATACACAGATATGTAGCACATTTCTCTATATTTATTTTGTTTTGGTTGCAAAATATTTTTAAGGACGATAACACCTTCTTTGCAATAGCCGCCTTTTGTTGTTCCAACTTTTTATGTAAAAATTAAAGCGCACCTTCAGCTTGCATTTGCATCTAATCTACAATAACTTCAAGTGTGAGTTAAACTGGAAAAAATACGAAATCAAAATTAACATTGCTTAATAGATATGAGGATGTTAAGTCATCTTCTGCGAATTATGGTCCCCAGGACATATGACCCCAAATTTAGGTCTATTTTTCAAAATGCATTATTTTTCATAATGCAATATGACCTCATTTCTTAATGAGAACAAAGAATTAAGAATAAAATCAAATATGACCCTAAATTCGGGCTAATTCTTTATTATAAAAACTAGCGGGAAATATCGCCCTAAAAAGCCCAAAATAAAATCAAAATTTTTACTTTGGGGCTATTTTTCATTTACTAATATAAATTGTAAATTTAAAGAAATAAAAAATGATCCCAAAAAATTTTATATAAATTTTAAAATTGTGTTTATATAAAATTGTATATTGTTTATAAAAAGTCCCGCAGAACTTTTAAATGAATCTTAACGTCATAACATAATTTTGTTCAGGCGGGACCATGATTGCCCATGGGTCCTAAATAGGGTACACTCGCAAAAATTGTTTTTATATTTAATATTGCAAGCTGTAGAGTGATTAAGTATCAACCAGAGTTTCTGAATTGAAAACATTTTTTTATTTTTAGGAAATAATGCACAAAATTGTGTCTAAAAACGAATTATTTCCTTAAGCATACCTTCCCCTTTTGTAACACCCACAAAGTACATTGAAAAATACTTTAAGCACGTTACCAACATCTAAACGATCTCTTTTTATTTCATTATAATTGGAGTTGCTTTTGCATAAAATACAATCAGGTTTGTTGTTCAATTTTTTTTTTAAATTCGATGTTTTTTGATTTTTAATTTTTCTTCTTTGTTGCTATTGCTGTTGAAGTCAGTCGATTTCCTAATAACGTTAATTCAGGTTTTAACTTCTTGCAAAACTTGTGTCATATAATTTTAATTTTAAATTGGATTTATTATTATTATTTTTTTTTTATTTCGTATATATGTATCTACTAAAATTAACATACACATAAGTCTATTATTTATGTGAATGTTAAATGTGGTAGATACATTTGTCGTACTTATTGCTGTGTACATATTATTGTAAATATGTCTTTAATGCGGATTTCTTAAACTTGTGCTGGGCATTTTATTGTTGTTATTGCTGTTAGAAATTTATTCTTTTTCCTTTTGTCCATTTCTATGGAGAAATTTACAATTTATATTCAATTTATCAGTTCGTTTAGTAGATTTATTATTTTTACCAACACCACCATAGTGAGGGGAATGCGTTTCTGCTTTTGTTTATAACACCTCACATAAATGATCCTAGATGTGCCTTTAAGTATACCGATCGACTCAGAATCACGCAGCTTTGAAGATAATTGAGGGAAATGTAGTAGATAGGTTCTAATTGTCACAGGAATGCCGCCTATTGAAATCGGTGAGAACATCGGTTAACATTACCCCATAAAAATGTTCCCAAAAACTTACTTATTATGTTGGTATTAAGTCTAATTTTAGACCTAAAATATTCTATATCAACGTAAATCATATTATCAAATCTTATCGGTCCATATTAAACCAGAGCTCTTATACAAATACAACCCCCCTCCCCCCCCCCCCCCCCCCTTGATTAATTTCGTTGTTGCTATTGTAGCATTATTCGTACATAATATTGTGCAATTTGAAATTGCCAACACACCCTTTTTTATTCATTATTTTTCTCTTTTGTTATTCTTTTTTTTATATTATTAAGTGTAAACGTGTCAGAGATAAAATTTTTACCAATATTGAATCTAAATTATACAAGTGTCTGTCTAACTGACAACAAATACAAATAGCAATTCCAATACAAATAATTTCAACCAACAGCAAACTAAATAAAACAACTATGACGTCGAAATCATATTGAAAATATTAGTAACCAGCCAGAAAACTAATTGAGTTTTTAAAGTTTTGAATTTTTTGGCTAAAAAAGCTGGTTGCTGCGATGCGTTTTTAAGAGCTGAAATATTAAATGGATGGCGAAGAGTATGGGGTATGCAGTTGGTTGTGGTGTGATCTGGCACGGTGGCATGCACATTTATTGCATAATAATTTATTTATTGTCTTTCACATTCACACACAAAGTAAATAAACTAAAATTTTTATAAAATTCATTTCAGTCTAATTATAATGACGATAATAATAAAAATTGTAGTAGTAGTAGTAGAAGAGTAGTAAATACCAGAATAAAATTTGCTTTCAACTTCATGCTCTATTTTGTAAATTTTGGTAATTCGCAAATATTTTTGTGATAAACGTAACATTTTATATTCTTTTTTGCATACAGATAAAGTTTTTTTTAATTTGCTTCATTTTGATATGCGTATAAATGCATTGAAAGATGTAAAATATAAATACAAAAATGTTTATTTGTCTTTAAAAAATAATTTGTCTCATTAACGCATAATTATAGTTGAGTATTTATTTGCGGTTACGACGGCAGTCATAAAATTATTTAATATATTTTTTTTTTTTTTTTGAAACTTTCTATATCTTCGACCTTAACTGCTATTTTAAGGAAATTTTACAAATACAAATTGATATTAACCAAAAAAATCTTGCAAGATTTGCTTTTGCACAAATTTAAGCGTTAACTCGCTAACTTTATAGGAAATTTTAAATATTTTGATATTTGCAGGAATTATTTATTAACCCATTTTTCGCTGCACCAACTAAACTGACAATATAATAACGTAGTAACTGACAGAAAAAAAACATTGCAACAAAAAAAAAAAAAGAGTACCAGGGCTGGTAGTTATAATCACCGATCGGCAAAAAATGTGTTAAGCAAAATTTTCCGAAAATTTAGAATTAACAAGTAAAAGTTCTTATCTTTTAAAACCTCAACACAGAGTAAGAATATTTTAGGATTTATATACTTTAGAAACCAATATAAATAAAATTTGATCACAGTTTTATAATGCGTAATAAAATCTATTTTAAAAGTACACTTAATATGGGGCCTAAGGGTCAATAAAGTTGTAGAAACAACTTATGGCCTTGTCTCATGGTGGATCTCGTTTATATTGGCGACAAGCAAAACGTTCATCAATTATCCCCGAGTGGGAGAGGCACCTTCACACCCAGGTAGCAATTTGAGTGCATAGTCCGGCAAGATTATATACTCGCCCCTTGTTTAGGAGCTGGAGCTATCTAACCTCCGTTTTTTTGAAAATACAAATAGCTTCTGGTGGACAGCAACAGCACCTGGGGAAGATCCTCCCTCAGGCCCAACCTTCCCACAAGTGTTGAAAAATCAGCCCTTTAGCGTTAATTCATGATCTCGCTTCCCGCGAGTTTGGGTAGTAGACTGCTATAGAACAAAAAAAAAACCAGATAGCCCATTTAAATTTTTAAAACATTATATGTCTGCGCATCTACGTCACAGTAGTAAATGAGTATAAGCACCATCACACAAACACGTGTATATAGTGTTCTGAATATATGTTTACATTTAAATATCTTTGCTACAGTTACGTAAAAATTACGCTAAAATGAGAGCACAAAGTCAACGATTAACCGGTGGCTACTAACTCCCGTGCTACAAAATATGATCGCTGGTCAGCCGCGATCGTAAGAGATCGTGAAGATCTCTGCCGGGGGATGTAATAGGTACCAAAAGGGAAAATATCCTTAAGATGATTACTACAAACACCCGGAAGATAGCGAAAATATACAAAAAATTCTATCGGGTACATTTTGAGAAAACCTTCTTTGTCAAACCAATAATGAGCTGACGATATGTACATATAACAAGAGTATTTTGCATATACATATTTTGACTTTTTTTTTGTGTTTGTTTTTAAAGTTTTCATTAATTAAAACGGTAAAAGATTATTTACATTTGCATTCTGTTATTTTCTTTTTAATTTATTTCTTAACACTCTACTTACCACACATAATGTCACTGTTTCTTTTTCAATTATATTTTTCCAAATTGAGTTTTTATTATTGTTTTTGTTGGATTATCTGAAAAAAGGAGAACATGAAAAGAAACAATTAAAGTACAAAGTTGAGAATAAAAAAATCTTTACTATCAAGAATTAATGTTAAATAAACTCATATAATTAATTTCAGGGACCCGAAATAACTCTTATTATTTTTTAAATATCTAATAGGTTATGTAAAAAATAACTGAAAAAAAATTGGTCCTGTAATAATAATTATAAATTACCCAGAAAATTGTAGTTCTGCGATTAAAATTATGAAAGATTATTATTTTTTTGATCTTTGATAACCGTTATAAAAGATTATTATTTTTTTTGGTCTTTGATAACCGTTATGAAAGATTATTAATTTTTTTGGTCTTTGGTAACCATTATGATAGATTTGTATTCTTATTGGTCTTCTATAACCATTATAAAAGATTTTTATTTTTTCTGTCTTCTATAACCACGCTACAGTTCGCAAATCTTAAGATATTTTTATAAAATTTCGCACACTGACTTATATTTGCACAAGGACGAAATTTTTTTTATTGATTTTAATTAGGATCCGCAAATTTTTTGATATTGGAAAACAAAAATGTACTTTGGATTTCAAGAAAAATTCTTGACAAAAAGTACCAAAAAACAGAAGTTAGGAAGAACATGTAAATCAATTAAAATAGCTAATCATTCATTCAAAAGCAAATTTCGATCTACCAAGGTGAAATACCATTTGGTTTAAAGATTGATGTTTGAGTATTGACGTCATCCGCCTTCAATAGCCGAGTGAGTAAAGACGGCAAACCCCACTGAAGAGATTGTATGGTTACAATCGAAACTAGTCAGGACAACCTGTCCGTGAAAGCCTGGGTTTAAATCTCAGCGCAGTCAAGAATGAAAAATTATCAATAAAAATTTTGATTAATTTCATGTTGTAAAATTCCTGTCTGAAAATACTGGTACTGTTATCAGTTATTTCTGCAGAGGTTTCGCTATTTCTACTGACATTTTTTTATGAGTGTAAACAAGAGCTTAAAACTGATGAAAATCTCATCGATTCTAAAGTGAGGGTGAAGAAATCTTAAAAAAAAAACCGCAACAAATGCAAATATTGCTAGTAATACAAATGGTAATAAAAATCATAATTTAATGAAGTTCTTTTTAGAAATGACTTTTATGAAACTGTATCATAGATTCTATAAAATGCTTCATTACCTGACAATTTATTGTTTCTGTAAAGAGTTTCATTAGTTCTATGAAGCTTTTCATAAACATTGACTGTAACGAAACCTGTTTCATAGATTTTATTAGGAGTGTCATTTGCTGAACTCCAACGAATATTTTCATAAAATTTGTGAAGAAATTGAGTAATGAAATGAAGATAATTCCCTAATAACAGAAACGAAAAAAAAAGAAAAGAAAATTTTTTTGAATGGATATGGAAGACCGAAAAAAATAAAATTCTTTTGTAATGGTTACGGAAGACCAAAAAAAATTAAAATCTTTTATAATGGTTATAGAAGACCAAAAAAAATAAAAGTCTTTTGTAATGGTTACGGAAGACCAAAAAAAATTAAAATCTTTTGTAATGGTTATGGAAGCCCTAAAAAAACAAAATGAAACTATAACGGTTATCAAAGACCAAAAAAATATTGGTTATTTGTAACTATTATTCAGAGAGCAGGTTTTAAAAATTCGTGATAAATTATTATATCAGGATTTTTTCAAATATTGGTTATAACGGTTATGTCCCTGATTAATTTCAATTAAACTGTGTTCTGACATGCTCTTTAAAATACATACATATTTACAATCGTACACATAAGTATGTACACACATGCCCCAGTGCGACGATGTTCGAGTGCGATATATTCAACAGAGTTTTAATATAAATGACTTTCACTGTTTATATGATTCATACGTTTTTATGCTGTGCATATGAACCGTGGATGAAAAGTGTAAAATTTAAATAAAAAAATTTGGGAAAAACTGTATGATAGATAAAATGTAAATACATTTTGAAGGCGTACACTAATTTTCAGAGGGGAAACGTCCTGTTTGCATAATATCCATAAATATACTCGTCTGTTAATACACTGTACAACACCTTTAATAACGTATGCCCAAAAATATATTTTGTTTTTGCAGACGATTCCTCAGTCTTCTTTAATCTGAATGGAACTTTAGACTGTTTCCAAACTGGGACGTATCCCGTCTTTTATATTTTAAAACAAAATTTTACAGTAAATTTAGAGCTTTCCAGTATTTATTAAAATAAATAGGACTATAATAATTAATTTAAATAATGAAGAACATTGTTTTAAATAAGCATTTTTATAACAAAAAAATATTTCTGATTTTCTAATTGTATATGTGCTCTTAAATTTTCTTTAAAACCCCCAATTTTTGTTAGTTTTTTAATAAGTATTTTGAAAGTTTCCAAAAAAAAACTGAATCATTTTTTTCGAAAAGGACTCAGGTACGAAAATGCAAAGTGTTCAAGAGACACAAAAACTGAATATCTCTTAAGCCATTTGAATTTTTGAAGCAGAGTTTTGTCCCTTTAATTTTAAGCCTCTGTTAATGTTATAATAGTAAGAACGAAAAATTATTTTAAATTTTATTTGAAGGAGAAAATAGTCATTACAGTTTCCTTCTTTTTTAACTTTCGTGGTTTTAGTAGCAAAATGGTATCTTTCTTTAGTGTATGCAATTTATTGAAAAAATAAGAACATTTCGGTACATTTTTTTTTGTTTAAAAAAAAAATATTTTTTTATGTTGTTTGAAACACAACAATATTTTTTTTTAAACAATTGTAAAATATTATTTAGGACATTATGACGATATGACTTGATAGCACACCTTGTGAATCCCCCCATAGACTATAAATATTTGAAGGTGGTACCTCCTATACAAAGACAAATATATCTTGAGAACGATTACAGTTAAAGTTTCCAAGCTTGAAGTGGGGAACAGAATAGTCGCTGTAGTACAACGTAATGTAAATAGCGCTGCAAGCTTTGAAAAGTTAAAAACGGCAGTTTGAAAGTAGTGTCTAAAGAATACGTAGTTGTAGAAGTCGTTGCAGTTGAAGTTGAAGCTCAAAGCTCGAAATGTTCAACTATGTTGCGTTACAGAGCATTCGTCAGCATCAGCTACTACTACAACTACTTTATTCTGTTCCAGGCCTGAAGCAAATAGTTTGAATATCAGTACGAATCATCTGTCAAAATCTGCCCTGAACTGGGCAATATACATACATGTCTAAATATCTGGAGAAGGATAATAGTAGAAGTATCTGAATTTGGAACAAATTGCTTCTTTTTCATTAAATAAGAAATTTTATAATAATTTTATTTAAATTTATTACTGCAAAATTACCTTCTGTTCTTTGTTATCTAATTTTTTATTTTTTTATTAACACTTACAAATAAAATTGCAGGTGATATTCTAACGTTATTAGCTTTGACCTTCAGCCCGTTGTTGTAAAACAGATTAAAGCCTCTGGCATGAATCGAACCTACAACCGCAGCACTGATAGATCAGTAGCCTAACGGTGCACCCTTTTTAGTTAATTATATAGATTTGTATTAAATTATTGCAATTAAATCACTGTGCATGTAAAAATGAAAGCTGCATGACACATTATAAGAATGTTTTATATAGAAAACGGGTTTGAATAGTTGTACAAGAACAAATTTGTTGGTTTCTTGTATGTCAGACGTACAGGCGGTATAAAACAAAAGTTGAATATGAAACACATGTATAAATAAGTATTCTTCTTTGTTTATGGTGAAGGCCCAGCAGCTCAGAAGCATGTATAGAAAATTATATATCGCTCTTGATTATACAGAGGGTTATAACTCAAAATATAACATTTTCAGCAGAAGCAAAACAATTTATAATTCAATGTTACAGGCATATGAAAAAAAAATCGTTTTATTATCAAAAAGTAGACAAATGGCACGATATTGATACAGAGGGTATATATGAATAGTACGTGTCGATTTTTTCCAAATAATTTTGAGTTAATACCCTCTTTATGATCAAGTGCGATATACCGTACCTTTTTTAGTATACTAACTGAATTCTAGAATTTAGCCTTGGCGCTCAAATATGTTTGTAGTTAGCTCGAATAATGTACAAAAATGTGTTAATACATCGGAAATCTTGTTTATAAATTTTGCTACAAGAGGCTTATATTTGACCATAGCTCCCAAAGATCCCTGCCGAAAATCAGTTCCATCATATTTAATATCTTACGCTGGTGATTATCGTGACAAACGACTTTAAGCCTAACTTAAATTTTGTAACCGTTTGGTACTGAATCACTTTACCACGAATAAGCCTTTTACAAATATTGGTATTAGTTTTCCAGGACCATAGTTCGCTATAGGTCCAGAATATGGGCTACTTATGAATTCATTCTGTCTATGCTCGCATGTGGTGCAGGGTATCATTGAGGCGGAAGGTACGACACTATTCTTTTACTTGTTTTAAATAAGAGTAAATGTTGAAGGTAGGCATTTTCATTTAAATAATTTTATAGTTTAAGCAAATTGCAAGTTCATGTTATTATTTTTAATACGTGCTTTTTTATGTGGTGATTTTTGCGTGGTACAAGTAGGTACATACCCAACTATGTACATATATAGACCATAAATTAATATGTATACACATGTACGTATGTATATTTGTTTAAACTTTAAGTTTTTTTCATATTATTTCTTTGATTATAAACGAGCGTCCACTATAATTAAGAAATTCATTTAACTCGTTCCTCGAATAACTAAAAGCAAACAGAAAAATATATTTCAAGAAGATGACCGTTGGACTAGTAAAACTTGCAAAGGGTGTCAAAAAATTCATATATATCTATTAAATTTTTTAATTAGTACCACGTTCATTGAGGGACACCTATGCAATTCTGAACACAACTACATATAATTTGTATTTTTGCGCGCACGTTTTACAAATTCTTATAAAGGGTATTTAATCTGCTGAAGAACTGCTGCGATTTAACTCTTGTTTGGTAATTTTTTACAAAAAGATTTAAATATACACAGAAAAAATTATTAAATTTCTCCAATCACCAAATTTATTCCAAATTCATAATATCAAGCAAACAAGTTGTTGATTTTGCATCTATGTATTACCAAAATGATTATATTGATTACTAAAAATTTTAAAATTTTGAAAAAATATTTTCAATAAATGATATTTTTAATTTTAATTAAAAAAGTGATCAAAAAACTTTGCCATTTCAAACAATGTGTTAATTTATTTAAATAAATATTGACAATTCCCAGCAACAATTCTACATGTTTAAATTATTTTATTTTAAACGAAAAACGTCAATTAAGATTTTTTGTTATTTAATTAAAATTTTAATTGAAAATTCATTTCAAAACAACTAAAATGTTAATTAAATCAAAATTAAATTTTTAATTTTCTTTCAACTAAAAAAGTAATTGATTCAATTATCACATTAATTAAATTTAAATACTGTTCAAACTATTTTTTTAATTGACAAAACACTTTTTTCTGTGTAATTGTTAATTATATATAACATAATTTAATCAGAGCTGTAAAAACTGCAATCAATTGGCATTGACATAAACATGATTTCAAACAATCTGATTTCATTATTTGATTTTAAAATTCAATCTTGTCAAAATTGCAACATTTTGTGATTGCAATCATTTTTGTGATTGCAAATCATTGTTTTTAGAAATCATTGAATGTAATTAATTTAATTGCAATCAAAATTTTAATGAAATCATTCGATTTAAATCAATACCTCTGAAAGAACAACGAAATACTATACACTTTAATATAAAACGCAACGCCAAAGAATTACATTGAAAGCACAAGCAATGCCATAAGTATTTTGTAATTTTGTTGTTGCTTTCTACAGACGTGCATAAATACCGTAATAAACATTAGCATTTTTATTTAATTTTTCTAAAAAAAATGATTTTAAAATGATTGCAGGCACAATATGTTAAATATTAACAAGATTTAATTTTGAAATCTAAAATCATTTTAAAATAAGCAAAGGAAATCCGTTTGGTTGAAATCATTTTAGTTTTAATGCCAATTGATTGCAGTTTTTTACAGGTCCGGTATGTATGAATATACATACATCAACTTATTTGAATTTTCCTCTATTGTAAAGAAACTTTTACAATTATCGAATACCCAAACAAAAATTTTATACCAAATCTTCGAATTGGAAACAGTAGTTTCATGATGTCGCGACATAATTTCTGAATTGGATCCCTGTATGTGTATCAGAGAGAATAAGGGGTTAATTTCCTTTTAATACTCTGTTACATACACATTATACAAGCGACCAATAAAATCTTCCTTACGGCAAAATTCCATTTAAATCCAATAAATTTAAACAAAAAATGTAATGACATAATTGTGAAAACAAATATTTTCATCACACTTCCACGTATACTCATTTTATACATACATACCCTGCAAACAATTTCGATCGAAAAATAATCTAAATAGTTTCCCCATTTAGCAAAAATCTATCGCTTTTGCTATTCAATTCTTATTGATGTAGTTACATCGTTCGGGAAGAAGTGTCCCACTATGGTAATATTTACTTTAAGAACCCACTTAGTGTCTATATTATATGACGAATTAGAGAGCTTTGGAAGTTTAATATCAATTAAATTTAGTAGTATCGCTGTTGGCTCCAAAAAGCACTCTCTTGAAGTTACACTTTTTCTTATTGTTCTTTATAATAAAAAGTAAGACATTTTACTGTTTATCTTTGTTTAAATTTGGAAGGGATATCTAAGTTAAACATAAAATAAATGAGCTTAAAGTAAAACAAATATTAAAAAATCTACGTTACATTTAATTAAAATAGCTGTTAATGTTTTAAAGTTAAAAACCTAATGTGGACAAATTTTGTTAAAGAAAACTACACAAAATCACAAATTTGTTCAAACACTAACTTTGTAAGCTTTCATCATATTATAACTAGCATATATTTTTATTGCTTTACAAAACTTATTTTACAAATTTTCTACACTCAATGTTATTGTTGAAATTATTAAAACTTTAACCAATCTAACCGATGAATAAGTTTGGGCTGTTTTGTGCACTCATTTATACAACTTTCGTGAACATTTTTTTTCGGTAACATTTGGATTCCGCGGAGTCCTAATTTTAAGTACAATACAATAACTATTTAATTTTTCAAATATTAAAAATTTCACTCTATTTTACATAATTTTATATATTTATATTATTTTACACGCACGTAGCACCGATCACATGGCAACTTAAATACAAACTGTGCTCTTTTACGCATTTTGCTTTTGTAATATTCACTATTAAACAGCAAATCGTTGCAGTTGTATAACTGTTCCAATTATCTGAACAACTTATTAAAGTGACGAAAAAGTATAATTTAAGAACTCATAATGCGATTCTACCGTATTTTGTTGTTAAATTCCGAAAAATCTACTGTTTAACTACCAAATGTGACGAAGAGGTTAAAATTCGTAGACAATCGAAAAACACTTTACCAATTGCTTGGAGGGTAAGTACAGTGAAAACTCCACTAACGGACACCTCCCGTAGGCGATCACCTCTATGAAACGGACAATTTTCCAAGTCCCTTGGTTTTCAAAGTGTTGTTAGAACAAATTTCTCTCTGATAGACGGACACTCCCATGGCCGGACGCGGACACCATTTTTCTGTAAAACGCCTCCAGTAGACGGACAGAACTTTTAACACATACGAGAAAAAGCATACAAAATATGTACACTTATGTATGCAAATTACCATACTATTTGCACTTAAGCCACAAAAGCACTACACATACATTTTATATGTGTGATTCCCCTTTTTTGCTACCATTGATTGAAGAATTTTTATTGCCACATGGCTGGGCGAAATTCTCTAACATTAAAAAAAAGTTGAAATTATAAATGTGCAAGAATAAGACAAACTTTCAGTACGTGAAATTGCAAAAAGATATTGTAACAAAACAAAACATTTAAAATGAGGTGCTTAATTACATACATATGGATTTATATTTTTTAAGATTTAATATTGGGAAAACTCAATCTGCCAACATTCTAAAAGATTAGGAACATCTTAAAGGCAGATGGCAATCTGGATTTAACATTAATTATAAAAGGAATTGCCCTTCGACAAAAGGTTCGGAAGTTGACAAGATTTGTTTTGATTGGTTTGCAATTGCCAGAAGCAAGAATTTGCCTATGTCAGGACCAATTGGAAGAGTAAAGAAATAACTGAGAAAATAGATTATCATGTTTTGTCTGCAAGCATGCTACAATCCGCCAGTTCTCTTTCAATACCGCATAAATTTATAGTTTATTGAAGTTATTTTTTTAAACCGAACAAGATCGATCTAATTTTGTTATTTGTTTTATGTGTATGTATGAATCTTTCAACTAAAATGAATTTAAGAAATAAATAAACATACCTATTTAATTGCAATGCGTTGAAATTTTTTTTTTTTTTTAATAGCAGATAAATCCTGACCTTTTTAAATGAACTATCCCGAAGACGGACACCTCCCGTTAATGGACAAATTTTCTGTGACGGTCAGTGTCCGCCTACGGGAGATTTCACTGTATATGTTTATGCATCATTCACATGAACATATAACCGCACAATAGTCGTAATTTAAAAAAAAAATTGGTATTGACTTGGCATTTTAATTGTTTGGAAGAACCGTGTTTTGCTTATTAAAAAAGCAATAATAACCAAATCCAACAAAAAGGTTATATTATTCTTTTGGATTTGTTGTACTTTTTTTATAGTTTTAACATAAATGTTTATTAACGGTACATTTAAGTTGTGTCTTTCATGTTAAGAATTTCAATTAAAGCAAGTGTAAATAAAGAATTTTTACGATATTTATGATTGGATAACCAAAAAAAAATAAATATATTTACAAATAAGTTAATTTTTTTTTATTAACATTTTAATGAGTATGTAATGAAGTTGAAAATTTATTTATGTATGTGTATTTATGTTAATAAAATGTGCATACATGCTCATTCATGTTGAGATTTTTTTTATGTGTTCATGTAAAAAGATTTACTATATACCTATGATACATAATACATGTAGGAAAATTATGGTGTTAATGACCTAAATAATAGGTCAAGGCCTATTTTAGTAAAAGTATTTAGTAAAAATGGAATTTGTGGCAGTCAGTTAAGGCAGTGGATAAAATAAGTCAGTGCAAGTAAACTCAATTTTTGGTTTAAAATGTGTTTAAACCAGCAAGTCTATAAATTAGCAAAACTTTGAATTTGACAACATTTACCGTAGTGTTGCTACCTACATTATTATTTTTAAACTACATATAATACCTATATGGGTCACCGATTTACATCTGTTGAATTTTAGCTACATACATATGTATATATTTAAGTTTAGTTCAACTAAACAAGCGTTTGAACATTCACTCAGTGATGTTGTACGTAGAGAAAATCCCTATTCGTAGAGATTTTTTTCAAAAAAAATGGCCGTAGGAAAAATAAGGACAGATATTTTGAAATCATAAAAATGGAGGGACTTTTCAAAAATGTGTCAAAACTGTATATATATTGCATTCTTTTTCGATTTGTGACAGCATACTAATAAAATTGTTGATACGGCAATATTACAAATTGTTAAATTTCTTTGATTGATCGCTTGCCCCCCATTTTAACTTTGATTTTAAGGTAGATTTGTGAAACTCTCTTTTACAAGAATTTAATTTTTTAGAGCAAAAAATTAATAACTTGTTTAAGATGGGCATCAAAAACTTTAGGAGTTAAGTCATCAAAATTAGAAATTTTAATGAAAATTTAGTTTTCCCCCTAAGTCGAAATTAGCTATATTTGATTTTTCACTGCCACTTGATAGTACAGACTGCGAAAATATTTTCTCACGTATTAAATATTTGACGTCTTACACGTAACCACTTGTTTTATTAAAAAATTATTTGCTTTTGCAAAACGTTCGGCTAGATCAAACATTATTTAACAGTTTCTAAATACGATTATACAATTCGTACTTAATCAGCAAGAGGTTATTAACTCGAAATTTTTATTTTTTACTTTTTCGAAAACATCCACACGTTATATTCATATCCACCCGCTTTAAAAATTGTTTTGCTTCTACTAACAATTTTTTAATTTTGAGTTAATACTAGGGTATTCATTTAATCGGACTTTTGCTTTAATCGGTTAATTGCTCGATTAATTAACCGAGGGTTTGGCTTAATCGGTTAATTTTGTTATTGATCGGTTAACCCAATAATAAAGTTTTTGTTTTATAAATTAAGTAATTTCAATAAATAAAAATGCATAAATTATTTATTATTTGGAGCTTATTAGTAAAAAAAAATCATTAACATTACAAACATAGCAATTTATGAACTAAAACGAGCAAATAAAAACATAATTCATTAATATGATATACATGAAAATAAGCAGTAAGAACATTTTATTAGTTATTTCAATAGTTTAAGGAGATCTTACAAATTAATCTTAAAAACAAATAATTTAGTTTAATTGTTTAGGACTTAAGCGATTATTTTCTTTGATTTTGATAAACCTTGACTTGGAAAAAATTCTTCCAGTTATCATAGATGTTGAAGAAATCAAAAGCAACCCGTGATACATAATATGGGCATTTCCAGCGAAAAGTCATATTTGTGTAACGTAACTCCAGCAAGCAAATAAGCTTGTATATTAGGCCCATGTTTTTCAAATGTTATCCTTTTTGTTACTAAATGTAGAGCTTGTTGTGCTTTAAAATAAAATATAAAAAAGTAAATTATACATATAAAATTTTTTGAGAAGCAATTTAAATTACTTGCTGGTGTTACGTTTCAAAAAGTAGACTTTTCTCAGTCCTTTTCCTGGATTTCTCTAAAAATATAATATCTTGCATTATGCCATTAGAGTCCTTTTTAGTTTTGAAAAATTTTCAAGACTTCTAATTGTTTCGGTTATTTCTGTTAAAAGATTATTTGAGAAGATATGTGAAGAAACAAATAACTAAGCGCATACATATTAAAAGTACGTGAAACAAAAAGCTCTTGACAGCTAACACTTATTTAAAATGAAGATCACTAAACACGTTCATTGTTTGTATGGAAATATATTTTCTAAACACTTACTTTTTGTATATCAGACGAAACAAATAATTAAAAGCACAAAATATATGTTATAATACAAAAACTTTAAAATTTAGTTACATCGGTTAATCGACTGAAATTAACCGGTTTAATAGTTAATCGAAAAAAGCCAATTTTAAATTAACCGATCAGTTAATCGGGTAGTAATTAATCGTTTAACCGATTAAGGGTTAACCTATTTGGGATACATGGGAATATTATAATACATCTAAGATCCCATAAAGTATATATATTCTGGCTCCTTGAGTAATTCTAAGTCGATTTAGCCATGTCCGTCTGTCTGTTTGTCTGTCCGTCAGTCCGTCTGTTGAAAACACGCTCACTTTCGAAAAACGCAAAAGAAAAGAACAAACTTGGTCTCAAATTGCTTGTAGTTATCCTAAGCAGTTTGGGATTGAAATCCAGCAACATCGGCTTAGTAGGATCAGAACTATGAATCCAAATGTGGAACCACTACCCAAAAAAATTGATAATTTTGATACAAAAACTAGCATAAATGGTGGAATAATGCACGGAATGACATAAAATGCACGAATTCGCTTTATACGACTACAAATCATACTGTTAAATTTCGTGAAGATCGGTCCATAATTTACACTAGGTCCCATATAAACCCGTCTCGCGAAAAATAGTTTAGTACGCCTAAAACCGCAATTAATAACGCTAGCATACTTAAATTTGGTACGTCATAGTTTTATAATACCGCAAATCACACTGTAAAATTTCTTGAAGATCGGTCCACAATTTACAATAGGCCCCATATAAACCCTACTCCCGGAAAACAGTTTAGTACGCCTAAAACCGCAATAAATAACGCTAGCATATTAAAATTTGGTACGTCACAGTTTTATAGTATCAGAAATCACACAGTAAAATTTTTTGAAGATCCGTCCATAATTTACACTATGCCCCATATAAACCCTACCCCCGGAAAACAGTTTATTGCGCCTAAAACCGTAATAAATAACGCTATCATACTAAAATTTGATACGTCACAGTTTTATAGAACCAGAAATCACACTGTAAAATTTTTTGAAGATCGCTCCATAATTTACACTAGGCCCCATATAAACCCTACTCCCGGAAAACCGTTTAGTACGCCTAAAACCGTAATAAATAATGCTATCTAATTGAAATTCGGTACGTCACAGTTTTATAGGACGAATTCACACTGCCAAATTTCGTGCAGATTTGTCCATAATTTACCATAGCCCCATATAAACCCTACTCTCGGAAAACAGTTAACCAAATAAATCCCACTTTGGGAAAATAATTAAATTCACCTAAAACCATCACAGATATAGATATTGCGGTGAAATTTTTTACTTAAATTCATATGGCCAGAAAATATATCATGCAAATTTGTGAAATTTACTGTTAACGCTAAAACTAATTACACTGCTGTATTGAAGTTTATTCTAATTTATTTTTTGTAATACCAGAAATCAGTCTTCAGAATTTTGGGATGATTGGTTCATAATTTACCATAGGTCCAATACAAATAACGCTCCTAAAAATTATTTTAGTTCGGCTAAAACTTTTACGAATAATGATATTTTACTCAAGCCAGTTCAAAGTTCTAACAAGAAACGCATAAAATTTTCTTATTGTCGGTCAATAATTTAATTCAGGTCTAAACCGCAACCAATTTTAATGTTGACGTTCGTTTTTGTGAAGCTTAGTTAATAATATATATGTATTTATCATATAGAGCCCACTCCTGTCGGTGGCGGGTATCAAAGATTCGGCACAGCCGAATATAGCACTGTAACTTGTTAATTTTACTAGTGGGGGAAAAACAGTTAACATTACATAACATTTTAGCCTTGATCCGCTATAATTCACGAATTTGTTATCCCTTCATTTAATTAGCAAGTTTTCAATGCGTAATTTAGAAGCCTTTGAAACAAGATTGAACTCATTTTAATTGAACCAGCCCTTGACTCTGTTTGACGGCTGAAAGGGACTTATGCATCGAAAAACACAAATGCATTGATATAAAAACATAAGAACCAGTTGGAATGGTAAATAAAACTTTTTCATTGTCGACCTGTATTTTTATTTAGATATCTTCATCTATATGGGATTTGTTAGCCTTCAAGTGATTTAAGAAAAGGTGTTTATATGGTTAGTTTTAGACTTATCTGCACAAAGTTCATAGAAGCTATCGTAAAAGTTATAAGCAGCGCTCATTTGTCAATAATAGTTCTAGCCAACTTTAAAATTTCATTAAGCAATAAATCCGAAGAAAAATCTTATTACAAAATGTTAATATATTGAATTTTTTAGTATTATGGCTTTATTTAAAAATTTTGTTTTCTAAATCTATATTTAATGAATATGAACGTTATTTTTAAATTGACTTTAAAAGTTCGTTATAAATAGGTAAATTTACGGTATTTTAAAACAAATTTTTTATTTCAAATATTACATTCAAAACATTCCACTGCATTGTCGAATATAAAATAAAAATATTATTGTTATTCACAACATTATCTGCGAAGATAAGCAGGTAACTACAATCGAAATTTTTCCGCATCGAACATTTTAAAAAGCAACGAGTTGATAACACTGCTTATGAATCATTTAAACAACAACATTACATACGTAATCATTGTTGATTTGTAGTTCTGCTTATTATTTTAGTTTTGGACCACCTCAAGGTTATTATAGTACACTACTTTAACATACTACTTAAACGTTATTCTACTACTACCTCAATGTTAATAATCTACTACCTCAAAATTTTCTAGTCATAAAAAACTCAAAACTAAGTAGTAACCAATGAAACTAATAGAAAACTATCTAGTTTTTTAAATGTTATATACTTCATTTTTTATTTTATTGATGCTACCTCCTTTTCTGGTTTTATATTTTGCATGTAGCAGTAGTTTTAAAATATTACAGGTAATGCTACAAATAAGACAACTGCTTCTTTTTTTTATTATTTAACATTCTTAGTCTTATGAATAAAGGAGATAAAATACACATATGTAGTCTTTTATCAGAGCAGCGGTCGACAGTAAAATTATTATTTAAATAATAAATCAATATAATTCAACTTATATTTATTTAAACAACAAAATTGTCTACTCATATTTTATACATATTTATATTCTTAAACTATATTTTTACACACAACTATTACTCAAAATATCTTATTTACTTTTGTTAAGTTATGCTCTTTCTTTTATTAAACTTTCATATCGTAATTTCCATAATTAAGATTTATGTAATTATTTTTTAACTGAGAATTGACAGTTCTTTAAGCTCTTGTAATTTCATTTACAAGAAGGTCAGCTAAAATTACTTTTTTCTTATTCTTGTTAATGTTTTTGTTGATTACTGGTTTGCTTAAGAAATTTGCTTTAAACATTTGCTGCTGCACAATGAACATTTAGTAATTGAATTTTAAGCAATTTGTTTAATTTGGCTTATTATAAAAATTATGTGCCCCGTGTGTTTGATTTCACGGATATTATTATTATTATTGAACAATTTTTCGTCGATTATTGCAAAATATAATAATTTTAGGTAAAATTTAAATAACTGACAAAAAAAATTCGATTGAATGCTACAACAAACGTGATTTCAGCTTAATTTTCAAAACATTTACAAAATTAAAAGCAGTAAATATGCATAGCGGCAAGAACTTTTATTAGATGTGCCGATAAACTCCAAAAATAGTTCCAATGGATTGTTTGCGACTTTTTGTTCAACTTTTTTTTAACCCCAGGATAACCGTCTTGGTCCGGCCAGACCAAATTTGTGTTTTGCTTGTAATATTTTTCGCATATAACAAAAAATCAAAAAAACAGGGACGTGAATTCTATAAATGATATGTTCTGAATCGAATTAATCAAGTTTGAATCAAATCAGAAAACTTTGGCCCATTATGCGCTTAGTTCAATCTAACTAAAAAAAACCTAACCCAAAACTCGTTTCGGCTGTGGTAGATGCGAAATAGCAATGTGCGAAATTAAAGACTACATTTTCAACGACTTGCATATGGAATAAAATAATGAAATAATAAAATTATATAATAAATTTGTATAATCTAAAGTAAGTAATTAGCATACGTTCAATAAAAAACATATTTATTTACTTTTAATTTAATTGGGGTTTTTAGCTAAACAAATTGTGGTCTGGCCAGACTAAGAGGAGAACTTAGTGGTAAAAAGCTACCGAGAATCCTAGGGTTAAAGTAGTTTTTTTATCTCAAGGGAAATAGAAATTTAAAATTCTTTGACGTAAGGCAAAAAGGTGTTAAGAAAAAAAAATGCATTTTGAGTTTTTCAATAGGTGAAACTCAATTTGTTTCACTTTCGTTAGGTATAATCTATTTAATTCTAGCACAACTGCTTCTAATCGTAATCTTTTGCTCTTAAGGAAATAAATAAATTAAATAAGTTTATTAAATAACCTCCAATTTAACGTTACGAAAAACATCAGCTTCTAACTTTTTGAACATTTTGCCCAACTTCTTTGAATAATTCTTATTTACTCACATTTGCTTTATAGATATATTCCAATGTAAAGCTCATTCTATTTGATCTAAGAAAGTACATTTTGTACATTGAATCCGACCTTTTTTACACCTACAGATGTAATTATCGCATATCTTAATCATTATAATTATATAATGGAATATATTGCTTTAATTGAATCATCACAAGGTATTCAAGCAAAAACACCAGCTAGCTGCATAGATACGAGTTTCGCCTTCAAGCGCATTAATTTTATTTATAGATTCCTCAATTAGTTTAATTTGTTTGTGCAACAAATTGTTGAAGCTTATCAATTGTATAGGATTATTCATTTAGTGGTTTCAAAACCGCCAGTGTGGCAAGGCTGTCACTGTTAAATATCTGTCATCTGAAGTGTCATTTATTTAGTGAATAGCTTGCCATTTACGAATACGGGTCGTTAAACAGCCGAAGAATGCGTGAAAATAGTTAAAGCTTACTACAAAAAAGTGGTGGCTCAAACGTGGCCACTTCTCGTGCATTACGGGGTGATTACGGTCGTAATAATCGACCAACTGTGCAAGGAATTTGCAAGATTATAAACAAATTTGAAGAGACTAGAAGTAAGACATGGTCAAGCCTCGAAAATTTGTCCTTATACACAGTGGTGTAAGGCATCGAATGGTCGGGCTTGACCGACTATAGCTTGTTTCTTGCTTTTTATAGTCGTTAAAACACACACAGGAAGTGACCAGGTAGCATTACAAAACAAAAACAGGCGTGTGTATAAATCGCTGCCAGAACAAATTGTCTATCAACTTCTTACGAAAAAAGTCAATAATAAATATTTGTCTTTGAAAATCTTCAAAATAACAACTCATCTTTAATCTGATAGTTGTATAATCGTGGATCTTTTTCTACAACAATAAGCAAATAAATTTGCATAAAACTATCCCATATTTGTATGCGTCAGTATTTTCCAAAAATATTTTTTTTTAATTTGAATTTTTCACAAAATATGCATTTATAATGAATGCACTTATAATAAAAATATGAAAATAAAATGCAATTTCATAAATATATACAAAAATATGCACTAACAAATCGATGCCTTTTTCCAGCAATTTCATAGTTTCATAAAACTATTTAGGTGTAGCAATTATCAGGATGAAGGGAAAAAACATGCATTTGCGTGAAACCCCTCGCCCTGATTATTATTTACTAGTTAGAGTTTACTAGTTAAGTAAAATTTTCCAGCTTCTAATAAAGGTTTAATGATGATAGAGAGTGTAAGAGTAAGCGGTATTACATTTTTTCTCTCATACAACAATTAGGTGGCGTTAGAGTGCATTCTTCAGTTATTTAAAAAATTAACAAATTGAAAATTTTACTTTATAACTCATTTCGAAAAATATTTGTTTATATTTAGTTTTATAAAAAGTTCTACTAACCTCGATCTGCAAAACACCTAAGTACATACAAATCGTTTTAAACCTGAATAAATTATGATGCGTTTTGTGAAAAAATATAAACGTTTTTTGTGCTACTTTTTTAAAAATGCTAGCGTTTTGTTTGTTTTTAACGCTCCACATTAAAGCCTAGTACTCTGTTCAACATTTCACGTGAAATGCTGTCAAAACTCATATGAAAAAAACTTGTGCGGAATTTCTATGAAAAAATGTTGATAGAGTTGTACTCTGTTTAATTTGTGAAAAAGTTGCAAAATGTTTCTAGCAACATTTTTTTTACAACTGCGAAATAATATAAGCTGCACTTATTTCACGTGGAATCTTAAGCAAATGAAAAAAGTTTAAACTTAATATTAAAATGAGAACTGCAAAACATAAATAACACAACCGGTAACAGGTTTTCATCAATATTTAATTTTATTTTTACTTAATTTTTTATTTAAAAAATACTTTTTAGTAAAATACATGTGGGTTTTGTTTACATATGCAAATGTCGCATACTTTGAAAGATTAAAAACGTCAAATTGTACAAACTCTCGAGATAGGTAACATTGATACATGTCAAATTTTTCGCATGAAATAATAGATGTTGCTGAACATTTTTCACAAATTGGAACAGAGTACTAGGCTTAAGTGGTAAATGGGTTTATATGTACATACAGCTTTTGTCGTTTCCTTTGAAACATTTAAAAAATTCATTCAAGACCTCATGAAGTATATATCGATAAAATGCAAAACGCACTAACTAGCAAAAAATAATTAATTTACTTTTCATAAATTCCGATGTTCCTTACCAAATTATACCATCACAAACAAATCAGACTTCCACGAACAAAAATAGCGACTTTATTGACTAAACCAAAAAGTCCTAAATACAACATGTGTTTAACGTAAAACGCAAAAAGACCTAATTACTTGTTACTGCATATAACATTGACCCAATTGACATATACAATTAAATTATTATAA
The DNA here is from genome assembly GCA_943735925.1 of Pollenia amentaria. Taxonomy (NCBI): domain Eukaryota; kingdom Metazoa; phylum Arthropoda; class Insecta; order Diptera; family Polleniidae; genus Pollenia; species Pollenia amentaria. The sequence continues at coordinate 102,134,267 of OX031006.1, forward strand.
TACGTCAACTTTGTATTTCGTAGTTTATGTAAAATTATTGCTTAGAAGAAATAAATAATACAATTTAAAGAATTATAGACGGAAATTTCAATATTTCTGAACATTCAATGATTACTATTGCTGAATGCAAAACAAGCAGAGAAAATTTGAGAACCCGAATTCAACAAAAACGCATGGAAGGTAAGAAATACCTTGGATTTTTCTAGAAAAAATTTAACTGACCGTAGACCTGGAGAAATGAAGGCAAAGTTTTGTGAAAAGCCGCACCGAAAAAGTTTTCCAAAGTTTTTCACCAATTAAAGCCTTAATCAAAAATAAAATTAATATAAATTATATGAATATCATAAATTGTTTAATTAAAATCAATTTTTATTTTTTCCTGTGCGAAAAGAAAGACACATGTAAGTCAAAGTTTTGTGAAAAACTGCACAGAAAAAGTTTTCCAAAGTTGTTCACCAATTAAAGCGTTAATCAACAATTTTTAATCAAGCAAATTAAACATTTAATTGATACTATTAATTTGTTTCCAGGTGCATATTTAATTAATTTTTTAATTACTTAATATCATATATTTTGTAAGTGATTCTCGAAAGGGGTCTTGGTGTTGATGCTATGATCAGATAAGGACCGATTCCCATAAGTGGCAGTAAAACATTTTTGATATAAATTTGATTTAAATGCGCATTCTAAGTAAATCGTTACACAATTTTTATGCGTTGCAAAGTTTAAGACAGATTCATAATATCCTCCCAACTTATGGTAGTGTATAACCGACACTTCAACTTTTAGTTATCAATTTGTTTACACAAGAATGTAAAAAATAAACAGATAAATAATAAACAAAATTTTAAAATTTTTTTAGTTAATTGCAAATTGTTGTTGCTAAAGTGAATGGATGTAGAATTCTACTACAAATTATTCCACTAACGAGCGGCTGTCTTTATCATTCTTATCAAATCAACACAATTTCCGCAAGCAATTAAAAATTAACAAGAAAAACTTTAGAAAAGCAATAACAACAAAAGTAAATAAATAAACACAAGTACTCTTATTGTAATGAAAACTCAAAACAATCCTCTAAAGAAAAAAAAAGAGAAACGACAGGAACCCAAATAAATCATTGAAGACTATAACAATCTATTTCCTCCCATCTGGAAGAACATAAAAGTAAACTAAGGGAAAAACAAAAAAGGCTATAAAAGAGGTAAAAAAAATTTATATTTTTCTTCAGAATTTTAAAATAGTATTAAAGATAAATTTGATAAGAATTTCAGATAGTAAATGTACTACCGTAATGAAAAACAGTAAGGAACATTATTATTAAAAATTCTAAGAAAAAAAAAAACAAATGATTTGTCACATTGTTTATGTAATTTTTTGTGGTCATTCCCAGCTGGAAATATTGGAGTGGAATTAATGATTATTTCTTAATCAAAATGTACCCTTCAAATACCCTACACACAGTTTTCAGTAATTGCAATAGAATTGGATTTTATCTCGTCTGCTCTAGACTGCAATTTTATGTACAATAAAACCTTTATTAATCCCGACCTTAGGATGACAAGGTCCTAACATATAATTTTTTTTAAAAAATGGGTTATATATTGCATCCCTTTGGAAATTAATTCACTTGTGGAAATGAATTAACACACATTCCTCACACGGATTCTTACGCTCTTTCATTACGTCCACGAGAGTACACAATTCAGTCGTCAAGTATCAAGCGCGAGTACACATGCGGCGGAGGCTTACACATTTATTATAATTTTTTTTAAGAATATTTGTCATTTTATTCACTAATACTAATATAAAACAATACAACCACAGTTTAAATTTTGCACATCTTTGCTCTAAAGAGACTACACTCTTTCCATTGGCGCTCTCATTTTCTGTTACAGCTTCTGAGACAGTGATGCAAAATGTGGCACAATTGGGCCATTTGTGGCACTTTTGAATGTTTGATGGCCCTGTGGTACTTTCTTATTGATTTTGGCCCTTTCAGCTCAAAATTCAACTTACTACTATTAACCGTTCGGTACATTTTTAAATGTAATTTTCTAACTGTTTCAAACATGAATTTTATTTACAACATTGTTTTGTTTGTTAAAGAAAAACTTCATAAATTTATTGCCAAACCTTGTCTTGTCTTAAAAAAAAAATTCTTTTTTGTAAGTTGTATATAAAGTTAATATCAAAAATCACTGCAGTAGACTGTCAAATAACTTCTCTGCTGTCATTATTTCCTCCTACTGGAGCATAGGACCTCAACGTGCACCTGTCTTTCAATATGTTATTCGCCTTACTGTGATTTGCGGCACGCAGCTCCTCATCGGTAGCTCTCCTCAGGCTTATTTCAAGGGCGCGACGGAACCCCCACACTACCTATATGGTTCCTATTAAGAGCTTGTTGAGCAAAATGTTTGCTGGTTCTAATATATGGACAATCCGTCGCCATTTTCGACGTTTTATTTTATTGCACTGGTTTTGATTTGCTACAAGACTACAAGACTACATTACTGATTCTGTTTAGCCACACTATACACAGGATAATTCTGGGAGAAAATTTTGGCACTATCAAAGGTATTTTGGCCCTTTTAAATCGTCCATTTGGCCCAAAAATTAAAACCTTAAAATGCATCACTGTTCTGAGATATTCAATATAACTAGGTTCTACGCACGCGTTTTTTGTTTGAGATTCAGTTAAGAAGATTCTAACAAACTGATGCACTGATTGTAAGCCGAGAAAGACTATTACATAATATGATTTCGTTTTAGTGTGCTTAGTGCCCAATACGTTCTCTTGATAAACGCACTGAAATTTGTTGCGGGTGGGATTAGCTTGTTTCTGTACGCATTTCACTGATTGCTTAGGCCAGATCATCAGGAAACCTTTTTCCAAAGATTTTAGAAAAGCAAAAATTATTATACAAATAAAACTGTAAAGCGAATAAGAATTATAAACACTCCAAGTTTTACTTGTAACAATATCAAAGCTTAAACTAAACAACAACAATAAGCAGAGAGTTTATCTTTTCTTACATTCCCGACTACAATTGGTTGGTGTTTTGCCAACTCTAAATGTAGTTAAAATTAAAAACATATTAACTTTTTTTTATTGTTTTCGCAACAAAATCAAAATTAAAGCGATTTGTGAATAGAATTTTGCAGATAGAGCAAAGTAGAGACTTTAATTGCAAAAATGAACCATCCCAATAAAAAGGAGCTTCTCGCTCACGGAAGACTTGGATTTACTAAGGCGAGTTCCACTTTGATTTTTGACACAAAAACCGCTTTATTTAACGCACATAAAAACTGGTGATCAGCTCTACACACTGAATTTTTTGTTATTCCCTGCGGGAAATTTGTGTCAATTGGTCCAGCAGACTGGTCCTGTGACTTGTGAAAATAGAACAAGTACAAAAGGAAAGAACTGATGACCAGTGAAAGAAGCACCAAATATTTAACTGGTACATGAAGAACCAACAGGTAGAAAAAGTTAAAAGAACTGAACTAGTACAGTATTCACCGGTACACCACCGCGGTGGTGAGACACATTTTTTTAGGGACTTTCTTAAATTTGGTTCTTAAATTTAGTTCTAGGACTTGTTTTATTGAGATAATACTACATTGTGTTGAAATCATTTTCCATTGTAGTAACTAACACTAAACACGTTCGTTGAGAATAGATGTGTGACCAATGACAACCCCATTTAAAAGTGAAGGCCCCTTCATATAAAGTGTTAGAACGAGAACCGGTCTCTACCACCAAAGACCTATCACGGGATTACTTTGGTCTTTAATATGTGCCCTTACAAACCTGCTTCGTAGTAAAAGAATACCGTGGCCCCTTAGTGTTATATTTTTTTTATAAAATTTCTTCACTTACCTCCCTAATTCTCAGTATGTGGATACCCCGGTGGGTATTTGGTAGAGAGCTAGTCTATCAGTGCGGGGGTTGCGGGTTCGATTCCCGGTAGAGTCTGGTTTGTTGCACAACAAAGGGCTGAAGGTCTAAGTTACTATTGCGTTACTATTAAGTAAGAATATAATTTGTAATTGTATTTGCAACTCTTAACAAATAAATAAATAAATTCTGTGTATGTCTTATTGCGTAGCTCATTACCGTGCGCTTTCTTTTTGAAAGGTACAATTCATTAGAGCTTTACGATTAGGGCTGCCAGATAAAATTGTGAAAAATCAATTTCCTGAGAAAAAAATATAAAATCGTTTTTTTCTGTTTAAAAAATCGTCAAAAAAATCGGACAATTTAAATTTAGATTTTAAACAAAGTTTCTTCGATTTTTATTTAAAAACAAGCAAACCAAATCATATTATACACACACATATACACCCGTATGTTTATGAAATTGTTTGTTAAATTTAACAAACGAAGATTATGCCAAGATTATTTCTGCACGAGATTCGAAAATGTAGAAGATATTAATGATAATGTTTTGCCAACTTACGAATATGTTACGAAATACTATGATTGGAATAGGGAGCAACCACTGTTTTTAGATATTGTAAAACTTGTAGCTCAAAGGATAGAATGCGTTAGGAGAAAATTGTCTCTTCCTACAGTGTCAAATATAATAGTCATACAAGTAAAAAATTTTTATCATATAAATTACAAAAATCTCATAAAGTCGTTGAAAAAATGTCCGTTTATTGGAAAGAAAATTTTCTCCGACGTAGCAGAGTTTTGTTTCATATTTGTTCCTGTAGATGTAAATAAATTGAGCATTTTCTGATGCCCACGGCAATATAAGGTACTCAAAGAAGAACAGGAGTTTTTGTGTGAGATGTGAGGGCGAAAAAGATGCGTATTGCAGGAGTAGTTCGAGATCTGCCAAGTAAATTGCAAAAAAGAGCAGCCTAAGCACCAAATACAGAAAAATACGTAAATAAAAGTCGAGACAAAATTAACTTAAGACAGCAGGAGTTATCTGTAAGTAATTCCAGTGCTTCTTGTGACGACTCTTTTGATTTACCTTCTACGTCAAAGGCAGAAAGAAAAAAAATTGAGCTTGCCTATATTGTCAAAAACTTGTAACCGTTACAGTGTTTCCGATAGCGCAGCGGCTGCTATTGCTTCGTCTTTATTGCAAGATATCTCTCCTAGCAGTGAACCAAATGATAAATCAAAAATAAGACGGGGGGAAAAAAAAGTACGTAATGAATGTATTCAAGACCAGAAGCAGCTAGACCTACTAGCTTTATACTTTGATGGCCGAAAAGATAAGATGCATAATATTATTTAAAAGGGAGCTAGGAAATATAGACAAATACTGATTGAGGAACATGTATCTGTTAAGGAGCCAGATTCAGTTTATGTTGGCTATGCAGCACCAGATCGAAGTACTTCTAAAAATATTGAAATGTCAATTATTGCGCTTCCTTTGTCCCAAAAAATTAAAAAGAAAATTTGATGGCAATTGGTTGTGATAGTACACTCACTAACACTGGGAAATTTAACGGGATAATAAGAGTATTGGCAAAAAGACTTCAGCGCCCACTGCAATGGAATATTTACATTTGAACGAATTGCCATTAAAACATCTATTTAACAAGCTATATGGTGTTACCAACGGACCATTTTCGCATGCTGGTCCTATTGGCAACTTATTAGAAAACTGCGAACTTTCTTCTGTCGATGTTGTTGGGTGAAGCAGTGAGAGAACTGGCAGCCAGACGTGTTCATGAAGCACGAAGCTCAGCTCATACCCGAAAGCAACCTCGCGCCTTTGAGGCCCCTTCTATCAATTTTGACGCAATTAACTACTTTTAAGTTATAAATTGGTATCAAAAGTTTTTCGATCCACCAATTCTTCGGAACATCACAACTGAAGAAATAAATGTGGCAGTTGAGTGTCAAGAAGTGACAATCTAATATTTTGAAATGCCCAGATTTGACAGTATACAAGCTTTTGTGACCAAAAAATAACTAATAAAATTTCGTGTTTTTATTGTTTTATGTTGTATATGTTATATACTTTATGCGTCTAAAACTCCACAAAGTATATATATTCTGGCTCCTTAAGTAGTTCCAAGTCGATTTAGCCATGTCCGTCTGTCTGTCCGTATGTTGAAAACACGCTCACTTTCGAAAACGCAAAAGAAAAAAACAAACTTGATCTCAAATTGCTTGTACTTATCCTAAGCAGTTTAGGCTTGAAATCCCGCAACATCGGTTTAGTAGGATCAGAACTATAAATCAAAATGTGGAACCACCACACTAAAATAATTTATAATTTTGATACAAAAACTCACATAAATGGTGGAATTAAGCACGGAATGATATAACATTTTGCACGAATTTGCTTTATATGACTGCAAATCATACTGATCGGTCCATAGTTGACCACAGGCCCCATATAAACCCTACTCGCGGAAAACAGTTTAGTACGCCTAAGCCCGTAATAAATAACGCTATCATACTAAAATTTGGTACGTCACAGTTTTATAAGACCACAAATCACACTGTAGCATTTTTTGAAGACCAGTACATAATTGACACTAGGCCCCATATAAACTCTACTCCTAGGAAACAGTTTAGTACGCCTAAAACCGTAGTAAATAATGCTTTCATAAATACATTCAGTATGGTACAGTTTTATAGGACGAGAAATCACACTGCCAAATGATTTAAAGATCGGTCCATAATTTACCCTAGGCCCCATATAAACCCTACTCTTAGAAAACCAAATTAAGTCCACTTTGGAAAAAAAATTAAATTCGCCTAAAACCATAACAGATATAGATAGATATTGCGGTAAAATTTCTTACTTAAATTCATATGGCCAGAAAAAATAGCAAGCAGTTTTGTGTAATTCACTGTTGACGCTAAAACTAATTACACTGCTGTATTGAAATTTATTCTCATTTATTTTTTGTAATACCAGACATCAGTCTTCAGAATTTTGGGATAACTTACCATAGGTGCAATACAAATTACCCTCCTAAAAATCATTTTAGTTCGTCGAAAACTGTTACGAATCATGATATTTTACTCAAGCCAGTTCACAGTTCTAATAAGAAACGCATACAACTTTCTTATTGTCGGTCAATAATTTAATATACGTCTAAACCGCAACCAATATTAATGCTGACGTTTGTTTAGCCCACTCCTGTCGGTGTAGGGTATTAAAGATTCGGCACAGCCGAATATAGCACTCTAACTTGCTTTATTTCTTAAAGTTTATTTAAATGCAAACATTTCCACATATACCCGATTTATGAGAAACAATCCTATCCAGAGGGTTTCCTGAACTAGAAAAAATAAATAATGGAACATAATGTTTGTCCTTGGCCAGTGAAGGGTATTAAACTACCTATTAATATGTATGCATTAAAACATCAAAGACCAGTAGATGCCACTGATTTAACATGTTAATGTTATCGTTTCCCCACATATTTCCTATTAAATAATTTATTGTAAACACTTTTTAAATTAAAATACATACAACATTATTAGCTACCATTATCACAAACGAGTTTTTTATTGGCCTTTGATGTGTCCAAAGCAGATTTTTGCATTTTATATTTTTGACGTAAATAAATTTAAAAAACCAATGGCTTTGTATTTTGTGGCAGAAATTTAATCTACTTATTAAAGAATAAATTTTTAAACAAGTTTTTCAAAGAGTTGTCGTATTAATTATTTTTGTTAATTAAATAAGAATTGGAGAGCTTTGTTAACAAACTTGTTAAATACATATTAAATTCAAAAAAATTTTAAACGAATATTTATGTTCGGGATACTTAAGACAATGTATCTTAGACACTGAAAAACATTTTAAAAGTTTTGCAGACAACTTTAATTATTTGATTATGATTTTTTACTTAAAAATAATAAACAACTAAGATATTGATGGAAGAAATTAAAGAATATAATAAAAACATGAAAAATAATTTTAATCCAAATTTAATCTGGCTAAAGTTCATGAAATGTAATTTTCATTAAATTATTTTTATGAAGAAATAATTTTTACAACCTGAAATTAATTTAAATATATTGACCATTTTTCATTATCTACTGATCGGGGAAATTGAACCCACATTCATGGAAATGTTGATTTGTCAAGTTTCAATAGTAACCACACTATCTCCTCAGAAATCGTTGCCGTCTAACACTCACCGCCATTGAAGGCGAAATCAATCTTTAAACCGAATTCTTAGATCGAAATGTTTTGAACGATCACCTATTTTAAATATATATATGTTCCTCCTAACTTCTGTTTTTCATACTTTTTGTCAAGAATTTTTCTTCCAACTATATTTTGGTGTTTTTACGTTTTTGTCTTTTTTCTCGTTAACCTTTTTTAGAACAACTTGTAGCACAAATGTTGAGAAAAATGTACTTTCGACTTCAAGAAGAATTCTTGACAAAAATTTCATGTTGTAAAATTCCTTTCTTCATAAAAATAATTTAATAAAAATTAAATTTAAGTAAATTTAGTCAGATTAAAGTTGGATTAAAACCATAAACAGCTCAATAAATTAACTACAATAATAATTATCATGAAAAATAATGGGAAAAAAATTTCAGAATGAAGTCTTATATATTTATTGTACAGTAGATCAAAATAAAAAATAAAATATATATATACATATATATATATATATATATATTAGACCGGCCCTTATTTTTGAAGTTGCTCCGAATCCCGCTCCCCGGGGCTCATTTTTTGAGGTTAATGGAAGAACTAATCCAGAAAAAATTTCAGCTCATTTGATGAATTTTTGAGCTATCCCTGGCCCTTCAAAATTTTGAATTTTTGGTATTTTTGCCAAAATTTTCCGTTGTAAACACCCTAGTGTATAAACTATAAACCCAAATATAAAATGGTTTTTTTCCTACAAAGACGCTTTTATTACCTTTCCAAAATGTCCAAAATCTCTCTCCCAAATTCGGATTAAAAATGACAAAGATATTGCTGTTATAGTCAACGTGAACGTACCTTATTTCATTGTGAATTGTCTATTTATATATGTTCATTAGAGTCGTTCACGTTTGTATGGCCATTTTTCAAAATGAGTTCTAAAGCCCACAAATGGGCTTATTTTTTTCCTTTGAATATAAAAATAATAGTATGAAATTTGATGCAGATTTCATAACAGAGTAGTCGGCGCGGAAAACGGAAATTTTTAACATTTTTTTAGAAAAAATTGTTATTTAAGATTATCTTTTTTTGATTAAGTATCAATTTATAACGAAATTACTTGGTTTATCTTCATATATAAGTTAAATTTGACTTAACTATAAAATATTGTTAGTTATAAATATCTAAAGACAAAAAATTCAAAATTAATCCTTTTATGCACTTGGGGTCAAAATGACCCAAATATTTCTTAAAAAAGTCATTTTTTTGACATGTATTTTCAAATCCAATTTTCAATCGATTTCCGCGCCGACTTTTCTTTATTCAATCGGCACCAGATTTCACAAGAGGTATTTTCATATCCAAAGGAAAAAATAAGGCCATTCGTGGCTTCAGAAATCATTTTCATTTATTTGCACCACTCTAATGTTCATTCACAATAGCAGTGTACAGCTGTTACGTTATTTTGAACAGCACAGTTTTATTCAAAATGTTTTCAACTCGTTCTAAAACTCGTGTTTATTTAATCGGTGAACCTTGTACACAAATATTAGGCGCTAAGTTACCATCCAAAGGGCAAGTTTTATCGCTTTTATTCAGTATCTATAACGACCAAAGACTTTCGTTGCGTGCTAGTGCAGCTATAGTTGTAAATGAGGCGTGCGGTTTTTGGGATAAAGCTTACATTACAACACAACGCAAAGATAAGTGCATTGACAAATTGTTATTGTTGCATGGTAAGTGGCATAAATTATTTAAACATAGAAGCCGCGAAAGTGCAGCACACAAGAAGAGTGAAAAGGCATTTCTAAAGAAGTTGGAAGAATTGTTCGATATCGCAGCAGCAAATGCCATGGACGTTATGACTAACAAAGCCGACAAGCAATTGTAAGTCCCTATTTGTCTTTAACTTATTTTATTAAATTTATTAAACGCAATAACTCTAAAATGGTTAAAAAAAAATTCCCTTAAGAAACTTCTGCAAACTTTTTCTTTGCCTTCATGGAGTTTTTTTTTACAATTAAAGGGAGTTGTCGCCGATCTCAGATTATGTCAAAATAATGTCAGTTTCATAGATGTTAAAAAATTGGTCGCTGTATTTTTTTAACTTCTTACGCAATTGCTTTGTGTCGTCAATTTTCCTTTTTTCTACTTTAAACTTATCGACTGTTTTATTACTGTTATAGTCAAGTCTACTCTCCCTTCCATTATCTTTTCCCATCTCTTCTATAAAATTAAGACTTGACGAGTGAAACCTGATGTATGTGCACCAGCACTAGGCATAAGCTTGCAATTTTAATAAATTGTTTTCAAATTTTGGATATTTAACAATAAAAACCTTACATATATTACACAATCAAAACTAAATTTGTTAAAGATTAATAAAACTACGAATTTGTTCATGAACTTTGCGAGTAAAATAGTTTTTCTTCTTGCATAAAAACGAGGTTTTAGATTTGCATTTCTCTGTTCAAAGCATCAAAAGAAGTGTAAATATACGCGTTTAATACTGTATAACAGTGAACAAGTGTAATTAATTTTTCTCTTTCTGCAAAATGTGTATTTTAATTAAAATCAGATATTTTTAAAGCTGCTTTAAGAAACAAGAATGGGATAAGAGAAAACACAAATAAGCTAAATATTTTTTTTATGAAATGTATTATTATTTAAAAAAAATTTACTATGTTATTGTCAATTTAATAATTTTTACTGTTACTGTAAGCAATCTTGAAAATTGTTACCACAAATTATTATATGACAAACTTTTTAGGTTTTTTGAATTACAATTTGTATATGCAAATAAGCATACTTCCACAAAGATGTACAAGTTTGAATTGATAGGGTGTGTTCCAAAACATCAAAACACATAGCAGTGATGCAGTTTTTATACTGTTTCGATACAACGTAACATGCTGTTTTGGTAATTTTGTAAAAAAAATGTCAACAAAGCATTAAGAAAATTATTGATGCACCGTTTGCAGCGTTACCGTTGTGAGACTTTACTTGCAATTAGCAATTTTTTCGCTCTGAGACTTTTTATGCGACTTTTTAAACTTCGTCTAATTTTTCCCCCTTTTATTACACATATTTTCCCTTAAAAATATAAAATTTGTTTAAAACTGTCCCGGTTGATCAGGTGATTATTTTGTGTCAATGCGAATTTAACTACTGAACTCTATTAAATTTGCCTTGTTTTGTATCGTGTTCATTGAAATTCCATGCCAATATCGGTTGATTGGCATTTATATTTCAAGATTCTGAGCACCAACTTGTTTACCTCTAACGAAGACACTAACAGGCGTATTCATAACGAAAATTTGGCATGAAGTTAGCACAAAGTTCATTCATAATACACTAACCAAACTCTGGCTAACGATTTGCTAAACTCTTGTTAACGAGCTGACAAACGTTTGCCACCTTGTGAAAAACAGGCGTTTAATGTTGAATAATTTTGTGTGTTTTTTTCTAAATCACTGAATTTTTTTTAATTAAGTACTTTTTTAAATTTATTTTAATTTAAAAACATTTAATATTTTTATATGGGGAGGCAAAAACAAAAAAATAAAAAAAATTATGAAATGAAATGACAAAACCAGTGATGATTTATGCAAAACGTGTTGCATTTTTGAGCACTATAATGTGGCATCATGATTATTCAGATTTGATTTATTAAAAGTTAGCAGACGGATAAAATTCGTTATGAATAAACTCTGTGCTAACAAGCTGCTAAGCTTAATCGGCATTCTAGTTAGCAGCTCGTTGTACGTAGTGTACAAACTGTGGCTAACTTCTTGTTACGAATACGGCTGTAAATATATAAATCTCAAATCTGAATTTGAAAATTTTATAAATGACCCTGAGGCTTTTATTAAAATTTAAGTTTTAAGAAAGTAAGTCCAATGATAAATCATACAAACAAATTACAAATTTTTAAATTACAAATGCTGAACATTTTTTGTAGGAGGCTCAAAAAATGCTTTCTATGATCTATTGCACCTTAATTTATATAAATTGGCAGCGCATGTATCAACTCTACCGCCCAGCAATGCGTGTGCAGAAATTCCTTTTCAAAATTAGGATTAATGAAAAATAAATTAACCAACAGGTTAAAAGTAAAAACTTGTGGGTCCATGCTATCAGGTCTTAATTTGATCGATACCGAAAAAGAAGGTTGGAAGCCAAGTAATGAAATTGTGCAAAAATACAGAGACGAAGTTGCAAAACAATAAATCGTAAAATTTATATACAATTAAGCATATCGTCACCTTAAATGCAAACGGTCGTAACTACACAAAAATTGAGTTTTGGTTTGACTTTTGTTCGTTTTATTAAAATACATGTTCATTTGTAGGCCCCTGCTATCAATAATGGCGACTTTATTAAAGAAATCAAACGCCAACAACACCTTTTTACTATTGATTTTGTAAAGTTTTTTGCTTTTCCTGTAAAAAATAAAAATGTAGTTACGTCCGTTTGCATGTAAGGTGACGACACACCCACACATTATTAGAAATCAAATGTAAAATTAATACACAACAGTGTATTTAAACACATTTTTAATGAATTATTTCCTAGCTATTCATATCGTTCGAATTGTTAATTCCTTTTTGTGTTGTTAGTTGTGCGTTTTTAATTTGAAAAAACGACTATTTTGTGCAACTTTTTGTTTTAAAAACGACTTTTTGTGCGACTTTTTCAAAATTCTCCACGGTAACCCTGACCGTTTGCCTTTTGTTTGTACATCTATATTATTCATTCAGGGATGTATGCCATTGTCAATGTTTAAATGGTTGCGTTTAGAAATGCATGACTTTTTTGCAAATTACGTTTTGGAATTCACCCATACTCATGCCACATGCCATATGCAACTCAAAGACCATGATTGTAGCAAGCAAACATCATAATTTTTTTAAAGAATTCTTTAAATAATTATTGTCCACCGTTCATATGGTAATTGGTTATCATAATATGGTTATAAAAAGTCTTTTTAGAAACAGTAACCTGAAGATGAATTTCCACACATAAACAGTTCAATTTAACAAATATTAAACTTATACTGCAAACTGTTAAATATCGAACATTGCAGTTTATAGCAATTTCAGTTTAAATAAAACCGTTTTCAAATAAAGCGAAACCTTTTTGAAATTTAACGAAACCTTTTGCAGAATAAACGAAACTTTATTCAAAATAAATGAAACATCAATTTATATTGAAAATACATATTCAAAGAACTACGTGTTTAAAAAAAATCGGGATGTAAACGTTATTGTTCCGATATAAGAAGACGGTAAAATTTGAATCAATACTACAATTATCAAATTTTTTTTTTAGAGATGCAATTATTTTAATACATAATAATATTTCAGTGTAGTGAATTTTGTTGTCCATTTTGATCACCCATAACTTTATAGTTTGTTTTAATTTGTTTTTTTTTTTTCTTCTTGAAAATAAACAATTTATTTTTTTTTTATCATATTATGCAAGCGTTCAAAGAGAAATAAGAAATGATAAAAATATAAAATGTACTCGTACCTAAAATAAAATAAACTATTCGGAGTAAATAAATTCTTTATAAACTGTTTTATGTATGTATGTATGTATATTGGAATATTTGTACTTATGTATATGTAAATATGTATATCGTAGATATATAAAATATTTGTTGTTCAAAATTTGTTGATAATAAATCAGTCTGAATACAGCACGTTCTGATGAAAGATTTGTTTAATTATTTTATTTGCGATTTTTTCTTAAGTATTTATTATACATATTTTCATTCTTTTTTCAAATTAATATTTATTTGTATTGTTTAGTCTTAAAGTTAATAACTTTTGTTAAGAGAGTGGCTTGTGTTAATTACTTTTGCTTTAGCCAACTTTCATGCAATCACACACTTATTCACAAATTTACTCTTTCATACACCGACACTCATACTCATACATGTTTCGCTTCTTTTGTTTGAGTTTTTTTTTTATTTCTTTTTAATCAAATCTGTTGTGCTAATAAACTTATTTGTGTACAATATAATAATTTTATTTGGATTTACCGTTTGTTGTTGGAATTTTGTTTTTTGCTTTTATTGTTTTTTGTTTTTTTTTTATTTTTTTTAAATTCGCGTTTAGTTTTTTATTTATAAAATTGCTGTTATTTTAGACTTTATAAACACTTGTATGAAATCGGAATAAACCCACTTAGTTCACGTTTTAATTAACACTGAGCTCAAGTCAAAAAATATCGCCAACAAAATACTTCACTTTTATAGCAAAAGTTGGTTGGAGTCAGTTAAGTCAACAGCTACACACAGATACACACATACACACAAACACATGGCGATATGAAGCTCTGCTGACGGCGTCGATCGTGTTTCTTTGTAATTGTTTTAGCTGAGTTTATTTGGCCGTTTAGTTTTTTCGCTTGTTGACTTGTTGTCTGAAAGTTTGGTTGGTTTTTGTTATTGTAGTCGATTGCTGCTCTTGTAGCACTGCAGAACATTTAGCAGACACTAGTTGCTTACAAATAGAGTTGTAGTTGTTGCCGTCGTTAGTGTTTTTTTTTTTTTTTTTTTGTAACAAAAGTTTTAATGCCAACCGTTAAGAAACTACAACGACCGAAATGAGCGCATACGCGACAGTGAACGTAATGAAAAACGTTTATTGCTATAGATAAATGAGAGTACACTACATATGTATATGGGCATTTCCATGTGATCGTACGTAACATTTGTACGCCTTTAGAAAGGTAGAGATTTTGCAAAAGTAGTAGTAACTGGAAAATAATTTTATAATTACGATTCATTTAGAAAGCACTATATTTAAAAAAATATGATCACATTGTCCAAAATATAGGTAGTTGCATATCTTACGTGACATAAAAATTTTTGCACAGCAAAAGTCTTGGTACACCTTAAAAAACAAGAATGTGTTTAGATTACTTAAAAAATTTCGTACCTAATATCTAGTAGGATATCCCTTGTGACGAAGAACCTCATTTAAACGATTTGGCATTGAATACACAAGTTTTATTGTGTAAACAGAAGATATTTGTTCCCATTCAGTCTTGAGCATTGTTTTGAGGTGATTCTTATTAGAAATTTGATGACTACGCAATCATTTTTCAAATGATCCTTCGAATGCTCAATAGGGTTCAAATCGGGGCTCTGTGGGGGGTATTAAGTATGTGGGGAGTGTTGTACGCAAGCCACATCTTGACGTCAGCAGCAGAATGCTTGGGATCATTGTCCTGTTGAAAGTAATAATCATTACCAATTTTTAGATTTTCAGCACTTTGATTTAAATTATTCTTGAGAATATTTAAATAAACGGTTGTTTTCATTATTTCCTCTATAAACACCAAGTTACCCATACCTGCAGATGATATACAGCCACAAACCATTATACTTCCACCTACATGCTTAACTGTTTTACGTGTATTCTTCGGATTAAGCTCTTCATTTGTTGTTCGCCACACTAAGGCACGTCCGCCCGAACCAAAAATATTATAGTTTGACTCATCGGAAAAAATTAATTTATCCCAGAAGTCAAATGACTTTTGGTTTTAAATTCATTTGCAAAATCTCTCCGTTTCTTTCAATTTTTATCGTTAATATAAAAATATGATTATCTTAACTCTACAGCAATCTTTGGTGCACTTTTAAATGGATCTTTCTTAATTATAGCTTCTATTCTCCTTACTTCTCTATTAGTTAGCTTTCGAGGACGTCCTGTTCTTGGTTTATTTTCAACTCGTTTTTCGTTTTTGTAGTGATTTGTAACTTTTTGTACCGTTGATTTGCTTCGATTTGTTAACTGGGAAATTTCTGAGTAAGAGTTTCCACTTTTGTGGTTTTGAATATTACGTTACTTAATTGTTAATTCCCTTCGAGACATCTTTAAAAACTACTCTATACAGGAATTTATCTTTGTTTTTCTGCCACTTGTTAGCAATAAGATTTTCCACAGAATGTTTTTTATAAGAACCGTTACAAATAAATAAATTAAAAAAATAGCGTTGCCAATATTTTCGCAAAGCTTATTAAGAGGTACCAAGACTTTTGCTGTTCAAAAATATGGAGTTACCAAAGTTTTCAATGTATAGTTTTTTTGTTTTATTGTATACATAAATATTTTTTTTGCTTATCGTTCCATATGAATAAGTAAATTAAAAAAGTAGTAAAGAAATAAAATTTAACCACATATTTTTTTGGAAAAATTATAAACAAACTTAGTTCAGCTGGGGTACCTTGAATTATGCTGGACACTGTATAAGATATGAAATGCATGTTTTGCAAATATATGTACATATAACTTAAAACAAACAAGTAAGAAAGTATAATCGGTCATTACTTACATAGATATCTTCATTTATATGAGATTTGTTTGCATTTCAGTGATCTAAGGATGATAAGAAGGCTTTTATGGGACCTATGGTTTATTTTGGACCTACCATCTCAAAATTTTGACATGACAAAGTACCTATCGTAAAATTTATTGTTGCCAATTTTTATGTCATCAAAAATATGTTTAAGGATTTTATGCTATTTCCGGGAGTTGTATTTGTATTGGAGCTATAGTCAAATTGGACCGATTCATTAAAAAATGTTGGGCCATGTGTAATCTACATACCAACATAATAAAATTATTCATATATTTGTATTTGAAGTACAAACAATATAGTTCGTGACGACTTTTAAGAGCTTTTAAAATTTTTATTTTATTAATTTAAAATAAGAAAAATATTGGCTGAAGACAAATATCTTGCTTTGAAATTTTATTTTGAAGCACTTGCGACTGATCAAATACAAATGACGTTTTTGCACTACGTACGTGATATTACCGCTTATCGAAATATATATTTCGTCCTACCGCATAGATATTGTTCATTGTTGTTGTAAAATTAATTTTAAGGTATAATTGCAATGTTACCAATATCTGAATTAAATTGCCAGAAAAGAAAAAATAGTTTATGGCAATTTCTTTAAATGAATCAAAGAAAAAATCAATTTGAAGTTTTATTTGCTGCTCTTTAAAAATTGTAATAAGCTATAAGTACCTCTGCATAGTAAAGCCTGAGTGTTTTTTTCGTTCTACCATATTCAAAAAAAGTTCCAAAGGTTTTTTATTCTTTGAGTCGTGGTTGCCATTCTCGTGGAAATGCCTATATGTACATACATACATATGTATGTACATGACAGTTACCACAATTTACTGAATTATTATTCTACTTTATAGTTTTAATCGTTCTAAACATTTTATATAATTATTAAAATGTTAGAAATCTTAGTTCCATAAGTCTTGTAACAAGATCTATTTCAACATACTTACTTTGGCATAATTTATTTTATTTCAATAGAAACCACAATAAGAAAGATTAACCGGCTAGAAAAGCATTACCGGTAGAGTAAATGTTGCGTCTACTCCCTCTCTTGTTGTAATCTTTGTCTTTGACTTGGTGTCCAACTGGTTTAAGTCGTAAGGCAACAAGTTGCTTTCCAACGAGTTGTTGGTAGTGTAAGCATAACAAGTACAAAAGTATGGTCGGTCATGCCGGGCCAAATGACACCCTACACCACAAAAATTAGAGAAACAGTTTTGAGAGTGTACCATAAGGTGGTTCGAAAAAAAGTTGAAAAGGATTCCAGAAAAAAATTTTTTTAAACTTTTGCCACGCCTCTGGATACCGCCCTTTTAGTTTTTTGTATTCTGCTCCGCAACTTAAAGTCCGATCATAACATATTGCATATCAAGCAATATGTTGTGATCAATTTTTTATTGTACCCACTAGTATGCCACGCCCCAAAATTAGGCCCATTTTTTCTTTACATAAATATTACATTTCACTTTCTACGTTTCGGATACCATTATTAATGGCCTCACTATGGCTTCATTTTGTCTTGATCCTTTCCCCCTAATAGACCAATTTTTTGCACGTTGCAAGGTAGCCCTTCTTCTACTTATTATGTCTAGGTTCTAATATGTTCACTTTTATGCCACACCTCAAAAGTACGCCCCATTTTTTTACATAAACATATTACATTAAATTAACATACAAAACAAAGAAAATTGCATCATTCAGATTGAAATTTTATATCAATGAAATATTTAGAATTGTAAAAAAAAAGTTTTGGACACCCCCCAAAGCAGCACTTTTTGTCTTTTAAAGTCCGTATTGCATTCGTTGCTTATGGCTTGAGTATTACTTAATTCATGCTGCTGCTGGCTTCTTAATCCGACATCAAATTTCAGGCCAAACTTAGGCCATAAATATATTATGATCGGACTTTAAATGGCGGCGCAGTATACAAAAAACTATAAAGGCGGTATCCAGACGCGTGGAAAAAAATTAAAAAATCCTAGGGGTTGACTGGCTCAACTTTTTTTTTATTTGTATGGGGACCGAAAAACTCTAGTATACCACACTTCATGGACCCGCCAGAACAAAGTTATGTTATGAGGTTAAGATTCACGTAAAAAAAGTAAGAAAATATAATTGTTCAAGCCCGATCATTTGATATACTAAACTACAGTATTTAAAAACCAATTTGCGAGAGTGTACCTTATTTGGCACTCACGGGCCCTTGAGAACAAAATTATGTTATGCGGTTAAGATTCATGTATAACTTTTATGTGCAACTGAATAATAAGTTATTTTTATCTATATGAGATTTGTTTTCCTTGAAGGGATTTTAAGAAACGAGATTGGTGGGACCTGTGCTTAATTTTTGCACCTAGCAGGAAAACATTTTGTCACGGCATTAAGCTATCCTAAAAATTATTGTCGTCAATTCTTATGTATGTCAATACCACCATTTATAAGGACCCAGCAAAAACTAGGTAATGACTTAAAATTACTTAACAACTTACTTTTCAATGACTACTTCATACCATCTGCATTACATAGAAGTAGTTAAGTAATGGTTGTCATATAGTCTGATACATAAGCACTTGCTTATGGGTTAATTAACGAAACTTATAATTAATTCATAATAAAATACATTTATGGTTTCATTTATTCAAATCTAATACAAATTGATTTTAAATACATATTTGTTCTTACAATTTGTTTTTTTTTTTATTTGTTATATGAATATAAAAAATTTAAATACTTAATTGATTTTAATATGTATTTTAAAATTAAAATTTTGAATAACAAACTACACTAATCAGTCAACCAAACGATATTATAACGATATCGTCTAGTAGGAATGGGCAAATTTAAAAAATATATCGATATATATCGTATCGATATTTTTTAAGAGTATCGATATTTATTAATTAAAAATATCGATATATCGATGTATCGAACGTATTAAGCTGAAATTATTACCAAATACTAGTATTGTGGTTATTTTGTTGAACTGTTAATGGTTTTTAATCCAAATTTAGATATTTTTTCAATTAGGCTTAAGTTCATTGAATTTAATTTTCATTAAATTATTTTTATGAAGACAGGAATTTAACAACATGAAATCAATTAAAATTTTTTCATTGATAATTTTTCATTCTTGACTGCGCTGGGATTTGAATCCAGGCTTACACGGACAGGTTGCCCATACTAGTTTCGATTGTAACCACACAATCTCGTCAGTGGGGTTTGCCGTTTTACTCACTCGGCTATTGAGGCCGGGCGACGTCAATAGTCAAACATCAATCCTTAAACCAAATGGTATTTCACCTTGGTAGATCGAAATTTGCTTTTTGAATGAATGATTATCTATTTTAATTGATTTACATGTTTTTCCTAACTTCTGATTTTCGTACCTTTTGTCAAGAATTCTTCTTGAAATCCAAAGTACATTTTTGTTTTGTTTTTCATGTTTTTTGTCTTTCTTTTTTCTTCAGCACAACTTGAAGGACAAATGTAAACATAGCTCGTGCCTTAGCTGATAACAATACTAGTATTGTAGCTATGTTTACATTTGTCCTTCAAGTTGTGCTGAAAAAGGTCAACAAGAAAAAAGAAAGACAAAAAAAACATGAAAAAACAAAAAAATGTACTTTGGATTTCAAGAAGAATTCTTGACAAAAGGTACGAAAAACAGAAGTTAGGAAAAACATGTAAATCAATTAAAATAGATAATCATTCATTCAAAAAAAGCAAATTTCGATCTACCAAGGTGAAATACCATTTGGTTTAAGGATTGATGTTTGACTATTGACGTCGCCCGGCCTCAATAGCCGAGTGAGTAAAACGGCAAACCCCACTGACGAGATTGTGTGGTTACAATCGAAACTAGTATGGGCAACCTGTCCGTGAAAGCCTGGGTTCAAATCTCAGCGCAGTCAAGAATGAAAAATTATCAATAAAAAAATTTTAATTGATTTCATGTTGTTAAATTCCTGTCTTCATAAAAATAATTTAATGAAAATTAAATTCAATGAACTTAAGCCTAATTGAAAAAATATCTAAATTATTACCAAATTTCAATACATAGGTACAAACATATTACATATAATTTTATTTTAACTTTTTGTTGTTTCTTTTAATTTCAAATTTACTGCCTGTCCTCGTTTTTAAACGAAACTTTCATTCGGTTAACTTTTATTTAAAACAAAAACCAATTTTAAAATTTAGTTTTTAAGGTAAGTTATGAGAACGAAGTGTTCATTTGAAATCGAGGACCGGCAGTTAATTCTACAATAAAAACAAAATTCAAAAAAAAGTAAAAAAAAAAATCTAAAAAAAAAATAATTGGGATTTTATAATGCCGGATTATATACCGCCGGTAAACGAAACTTGTGACACATACTATACAAGTAAACGGTGCAATATTTTATTTTGAATATATAAGAACATGCTCAAATAAAAAGAAAAAAACAAAATATTTATTTTTATTATTAACATTCCAACTTTCATGAGTCTATTGCTGCTAATACGCCAAAATTAAGGCGATTTTTTGCATAATTCTAGGAACCTTTCCAGAATATTTTTTCCGCGCTTATTTTTTTGTTGTCATCTCTTAAAAAACCGAGACAAATCTGAAGTGTGTAATCTATAAAAAAGTGTACAATAGAAAAAGCGCCATTATTGTCTTAATATTAGTTTAAAAGCATATGATGCAATTCTTAAAAAACAACAGTATTGTAAGCAGTTGAGCAACCCTTAAAATGTTGAATTTTATTACAAAGAGATCTTAAAAATATCGAATTCGATAGTCGTAAATAAAAATCGATGTATCGATATATGGGTATTTTTAATATCGGCGATATATATCGATTATAATTTTTTTAAATATCGATATTTTGATATATCGATATTTATTTTTATCGTCTAGGTGATATAAATTATAATACATGATATCGATCTTGTATCATAAACGATAGTATTTAAATTGTACATTTCCTTATAATATCGTTTTTCCATGAAAATATCATATCGTTTTTGCAATCATATCGTTCTCTGGTTTATTGGGAATGAATATGTCCTTGATGCAGGGTAGTAAAATTTTGCATTCGAAAGCAAATTAAATTAAAGACATAATTTTTTTGACATATTCAGTTTTGTTGATAACAATGTGAAGTGTCTTTTTGTAACCAAACGTGGTAATGACTTATTTAACTCCCTATTTGTAAGCGAATGTGGTAATGACTTATTTAACTCCCTATTTGTAAGCGTGGGTGGTAAGTACTTTCCTCCAATGACATTACCGTGTTAAAATAATGAGTTAAAATGCCAATGTTTAAGGGGTGAAGAGTAGTTATATTATCTTTCTAACTCATTACTTTGCAATGTAAGTTTTTGCTGGGGAAGTAAGGGCATTAACAGCTATTTAAGAAGTAGTATTGTATGAGGATTTAGATTGCAATCAAATAAGTTTGGGCTAAATTTAGTCTCAATGCAAACATAAGAAGATGGTTTGTGGGCATAAAGACTCCATTCCAAAAATAAGCTTGTACGGGGGCTATGTGACATAATGAACCGATTTTTATGGACCGATTCCCACCATTTACCACAGATTACACACAGATATATAAAAAGTGACGTGTGAAAAAGGCCCAAACCAGTTGCGAGGGCAAAAATGACGGAAGAAAGAGACAAAAAGCGGTTTTTGGGTAGTGCCCCGGTAGCCTAGTTGGTAGTTAGCTTGTCTATCAGCACCGGGCTTGCGGGTTCGATTCCCGCCAGAGACTCAGGTTTCTTTCCTGCAGACAAGCCTAGAGCTACGCGGGATTAGGATAGGAAGAACAAAATAGAAAGTGGCAATGTGTAAAAACAGGCCGATGCAAACAACACAAATTGCTTGATCAAAACACAAACCACGTTTAACAAAAGCATTAGTTCAACAAACGTTTTATTTTATGGAAAAAATGTATTTAGTAATATTGTTTTATTTTATAATGTTATTTACTTACTGAAATATTATTTACTATTGTTGCGGTAAGCTTAAAATTTAATTTTTACAACAGTTTTGCAAATAAATCTCAGCTGAATCAATTTGTGTACTTTGTAGTTCGGCATAAAAGATGGTGCAAAGCAAAATGAAAAAAGGGCAGCTTTCTAGGAAAGAGACAAAAAAACGCAAAATATTTCGTCCCGTGACACATCTGTGTATAATCTGTGCCATTTACCTAGTGACAATTATAACGTACAATTCTTTTAACCAAATTTCATCAAATTATCTCCAAAGTTGCGACATCTACTTTGCGCACAATGTTTACATGTACAGCCGCCAGCATGCCAGCCGGTTATATCGATTAAAAAAATGATTATGAGTCGATCGTTCTGGGACCAGCAGCTTAAGATGTTACAAGCATCAGCACAAACGCATAATGCCCTCTCCACTATTATTGTGTGGGTATAAAAATAAATGGTTTTTATTCATAATAAATTCTGCGTCCAATCAAAGAATATCTTTCATCAAAGACTGCAGCACCGACTGACTAACAAATAGGAAATCAAATATTAGCCCTTTTATAGAGCATAGCAGTTAATTAGATAATTTATCTGCATTATTTGAAAACTTATTATCTACCCAGCAAAACTTTACTTGCAAAAAACTGTTCACTTGTTATTTTGTGGGTAAAAAGCTCATTACTTTTATTTAAAATGTCACACGTGTGCATAATAAAACATTGCAAGTGTTGTGTTATCTGCTTGCATATGAACTGTAATAAATAACTAGTATCGGTTTTTTTTTGACTGAATGAGAACTTTCGATATCGATAATTATGGTCTGACAGCTAAGAAAGTCAAGGTGTGTTGACATTTATATTCGGTTAGGTTTGGCAAGTCATCATGATTCGTTTAACGCTAGTTCATAGAGTATTTTTCTTCTTCTATTTTAAGAAGCTTATTTCTGGTTAAATGGATATGTCAATAAGTAAAATTGCCGTATTTGGAGGAAAGACAAACCTCAGGCCGTTAACGAATCCCCATTACATCCATTGACATTTGACATCATGCTGACTGAATTTTTGTTTCCAAAAATTAATCAGCTAAACATCAACGACATTTGGTTCCAACAAGAGCGCGCAGCTTGTCATACAGCGCACTTAACAATCGGTTCATTGTAAAATCAATTTGATGACAACTTATTTCCAGAAGTGGTCCTGTTCACAGGCCCCTTCGTGCGTGCGATTTAACGCCTCTGGATTACTTTTAATACGGCTGTGTTAAGTTATTGGTCGAAGCAAATACTCAACCACCATTAACGCCATGCGCCAGATTTATTGGAAAAAGTAATAAAAAATTTGACTGAACCAGTGGACCATATAACTCGAAGCCGCGGCGGACATATGCCGGAAATCCTATTTAAAAAACAAATGCAATTAAATTATCTTCAAAATTATAAAAGAAAAACATTTTATTTCAACAATTTTTTCCTCTTGTATTATCATTTTAAGTTCTCATGACCCATTTATTTATTTATAAAGCTTCGTACAGACGGCGGTCAGATCAAA
Source organism: Pollenia amentaria (assembly GCA_943735925.1). NCBI lineage: Eukaryota > Metazoa > Arthropoda > Insecta > Diptera > Polleniidae > Pollenia > Pollenia amentaria. The sequence continues at coordinate 102,158,265 of OX031006.1, forward strand.
CAATATTTTCAGTAAAATGTGCTAAAAATGTCTTACAACCGTGTAAACTTGCAGTTTTTGCTTGACAACGTTGTTAGAAAGAGCATTGTCAGCCCATTGTAAAACAATAATATTGTAAGATATCTGACAATCGTGTGAACACTCTATGTTGCCATCACTGGCACACGTTGGAAGCTTATTTTTTATTTGCAGATGTGCAAAGATGTGCATCTGACAATGGCATCATTGTCAGAGCTTTTTTTTCTATTAGCAGCGCTGCAAATACATATATACGTATCAGGAATGGAGATGGGGTATAGAATTTTGTACCAACTTCAATAACAAAACGTTGTTTTGAGACTATGACGGTACCAATTTTATATTTTTTGGCTCATCTCATGATATCTGTATGTATGTATTTAGAAAAGACGTTTTATTAATTATGAAATCTTTTTGTAAAGATATTCTCCAATGTATCAGAAAAAGTTCAACTGCAACATAGTTTCCATCCCTGATATGCATGAGTGATTTTCTTTTCGTCAATAAATATTTAATTGTGCAAAATTAAATTTAACTTTAATAAACATCAATGAAACAAATGTATTTAAAACATCATAAAAATGTTAGAATTCTTGATATTATTTTGTTCCTTCAGTAACAATATTTCCACTTTTCCACAGATCCGTCAATTTTTGCCATGCAATTATCTGACAATCGTGTGAACTGACAATTTTTGTTGGCAGATGAATATATTGTCAGACAGTTGTCTGCCAAAGAAATTGTATGGTTTTCATAAAATCGTCTGAACTGACAATTTATTATTGGTGGCAATGTTTCTTCTTTGGCAGCTTATTCTCATCACATTGCCAGACCTTACATAATTGTAAGATCTGACTATTATCTGTATGAAGCTTTAGACTTATTATTATATTTAAAATATAAATAAATGTATTTGTTTATATAAAAAACTAGCTTAACCCAGTAAGATTCTGAAAAGGTGCATGTATAAAATGTCTTGCCCTCCTGTAAGAATGATATTTATTATTTGGCGAGAACAAACCTCAAGTTATGAAAAAGTGGAATTCCCTGTTTTTAACACCTAACAGAAACTTAGTTCTTCATCATTACAGCTCATTTTTAAACGCTTTTTATGATATTTTCCGACATTTTGTTTTTAGCCGATTTATCGATTTCAAATTAATTTTACGGTTTGTTTCAGCAATTTTTTCCTGTAAGTTTTCAGATTCCTTACATCTTTAGTGATTTTGAAATAAATTTTGACTTTGCCCTCATGTCGCTGTTAGACCCCTTTCAGACAAGCAAAGCTTACTTTGCAAAGTCTTGAGTTTATAGAAGAGAAGGGATAAGAGCATAGCGGGGGAGTACATACTTTGCTGTACTCACAAATTCGTTTTGTTTTCGTTCGTAGATTAAACCTGAAGTTGGCTGCAACTTTATATTTATATACAGCGTTACCAGAATCTTTGGAATAAAAATTGTCATATGGCGAAAGAAATCATATTTTGAAGAGGAAAATCTTAAATTTTTTTTCTTAATTTAAATTTTTTAAAACAAGGGCAAAATAGTAAGAATTATTAATTTTTTATAAAATCATACTTCTTATTATTTAAATTGAAATACATATAAACATAATTCGTCAGTATATGAAACTTTATAAAAATACATTTTTTCTTTTCACAAATATTTTTTTTATCAATATTCTAACTGCCTATTTCCGATGTACGAAAGAATTATTTACTTCTTAAGGTACGTTCAGACTAATGAAATATTTAAAAAAATATTTTGTTAATGTTCAAACTAAGCTCAAATATTTGATAATTTTTGTTTGATGAAACAGTTGGCAAACAGTGTTAAATAAAATAAATTAATTCATGTTTGTCATGCGTTCAGACTAAAAGAAATATTTGCATCAAATAATTATTTAATGAAAGTGTTCAAAAATAAAAACATATTTCTCAAATAGTAAAAATGAGCGCAAAAGCTAATTTATTTACTTTATTCTGTAGATCAGCATCTCTTTTAGTGTTAGAACAGGAGAATGTAGAAGAAGAAAAAAATGGAAGCTGGGTAACGGGAACATGGCTAAAATTTGTGAAAAATTGCAAAGTTGGAAACAAACCCTTAAAAATATTTGAAGTCGCTAAATCAGTTTAAAAACAAAATGTCGAGAAAAAAATTTTTCGCAAAAATAGCAAAAATTCGCGAAAAATTTAGATATTTCAAACAAGCCATAAAATTTATTAAAAGTGCCTAAAACTATAAGGAATGGCAAAAATTCGAAAAAAATTGCTAAATTAGCGGAAATTCGCAAAAATTTGCTAATAGCGGTATGATAGCAAAGCCTAATAATTATTAAAAATAGTTAAAGCTCTAAAGATTCACAATGAAAAATCGCTTATTCGCGAGCATGGCTAAAATTCGCGAAAAATAGCTAACTTGGAAACAAACCCTAAAATATATTTGAAATTGCTAAATCGGTTAAAAAACAAAATGTAGGATAAAAACAAAAAAAAAAAAAAATGTTGCAAAAATAGCGAAAATTCTCGAACCATTTTAATATTTAAAACAAGCCATAAAATTTAGTAAAAGTGCCTCAAACTATAAGGAATGGCAAAAATTCTATAAAAATTGCTAAATTAGCGGTAATTCGCAAAAATTTGCTAATAGCGGCACAATAGCAAAGTCTAATAATTATAAAAAATCTTTAAAATTGTAAAGAATCCGAAAACTTACAGGAAAAATTGCTTCTTTCCGGAACATGGCTAAAATTATTTGTCGTTGTTTGCTCTTACAATTTTTTTGTAATATCAAATAAATGTTTTCTCAAAAATTACTAAAATATTTGAATTTTTGTGTTCACAATCAGCTCAAAATCAGCTGTTATTTTATTTGATACTCAAAAATATTTTGTGTTCAGACTACGTTAATGAAATATTTGATGTTTGCTTTCAAATATTTCATCAGTCTGAACGTACCTTTACAAATACATTTAAAACAAAAACAAAGTTTTTATAATTTGTTTTTGTTTTAAATGTAGTTGTTCGAAAGAAGGAATTCTTTCGCACATTGGAAATAGGTTATAATATGCCTTTTTTATTATTTTTATATCCAGAAATAATGATGCAATTTTGTGTATTCTAGATACTGGGTACAAAATTGTGCAGCACCAACACACATCAAGCTGATGCAAAACTTCATTGTTTTAAAAATTGACTGTTTAAATAATCGTGTATTTTCTATAAGCAAAATTAAAGTAAAAATCAGAATTTCTAAAAATAATATAAATAATAAAATAATATAAAAATCTATAATCATATTTTTGTTAAAAAAAATAATCCAAAATATGATAAAATCATCATTCTGGCAACGCTGTTTATATATTATATTCAAACAAGAGAAAACAAAAATTTGTCAAATTAAACTTTGGGTGTCTGAGCACCAAACAAAGTTAAAAAGAGAATTCAACAGACTTTGTCAAAGTAAACTTTGCCTGTCTGAAAGGGGACTTAGCAAATTTTTCCGAATTTTTTGCAATTTACGCGTAGATTTGTCGCTTTTTGCGACAATCGTCGCAGTTAGCCCCATATATATAAAACGAAGTCACCTACTGTACAGGGCAATATCAAACTATCGACTTATACGGGGCGTAAAGGGTAGTCCCATATGCCATTCGTTAGGGTGAATTTTTTAGAATTAAACTGCTTCACAAAAAAAAAAAATTTAATTCAATTAAAAAATTTGTGATAATAATTTTAAAATTAATTAAATTTGCACCAGCAAACAAATTAAGAGTGTCAATTAAACGATTAACGCACTTGATTAAACGTTTAATTCACTTGAATAAACATTTAATTCACTTGATTACATTTTTCATTAAGACTGATTTTATATTATAATTTTGTTTTAATTGGTGAAAAACTTTGGAGAATTTTTTTCTGTGCTTTAGAGAGCAAAAGATTTCTAAGAAACGAACCCCAAAATGCATTTTTTTATAAAATCTCACATGGTTTTTTTATTGTTTGGGAGGTGCCACGCCCACTTCTCGACTGCAGCTCACTTTTTGACAGATGTGTTTTTATAAAAAGCTATGGGTACACACTTTGGAACCTTTTACTATTACCTTCCTTCAGATATAAAGAAATCAATTTTGTTTTTTTATGGGCGTGGTCCCGCCTATATGGAGGTTAATACAGAACACGGATAATTTCGGATTTAGAAGTTGGGTAGCAGGCTTATTTAAAATGACGCAAAATGTCTGCTATACTTTTAAATAACACCATGAGATGTCGTTTTAAAAATATATCATTTCATATCCTTAAAATGGTTCATTAATCAAATTTTAAAAATTATATATTTTAGTCTGAAATTAACTTTATAATACTCTGAAATTTTATGATTTTATCTCTCTTAGGTGGTATTTATACGATGATTTTAAAAACAGTTTTTTTTCTTCTTTCAAATGTGCTACATCATAATCTTTTAACATTTACATGGTGACTTTGGAGACTTGTCTTTTTAAAATTTTTTTTGTTGAAGAAACGAATAAAAATAACACACAATAGCAAAATTGAAAGTGACAGTAAAAGGAAATTAGAAAAAAAACTCGAAGAATAGAATTCATGTCTCATTTTCTATCCCTCTTTCTTTTCTACCGAATTCGTCTACAAATAAAAAACATATCTTAAAAATCATCGTATAAATACCGCCTTAATTCAAAAGGTTTATTTTTTTTAACTTTTTATTTTCAACCTATTTTACAATATTTAGTAAATTTGATAAATTAAATATAATAACAGTCTTATATTATTAAACTTATTAATATTTAATAAGCTCTATTAAAAGATTTACAAATATTGACTACATACTTACGTTTAATTTCTAAATTGCAGATCTAAAATATGAAACCTATTAAATCTTCTAATTTCATTCGTTTTATCTAGCAGGGATATTGCCAGTAAATTACAATGGTTACTAAGTCGGTTAAGGCAACAAGAGATAAGTTGGCTTATTTCATCTTGAATAACTGAATTTTGAAGAACTGTGTGAATTTGTTTGTAAGTCATATACCATGAAACGTTGAGTGTGAGTCCTAAAGTTTTCTGCTGATTACCTTGTAATTAAGGAGATCGATAATTCGACTTTGTCAAAACCCAGTTTTAGGTTATTCCGAATAATAGTTTTTTTAAAAATCCGATTTTCGGACCGGTCAGACGGTTGTATTCAAATAAATAAAAGCACGACAATCTAATTAATTGTTCAAATTTAAAGTTTATTTGAATATAAGCGCAATAAATAATTAACAAAGGTAAGCAATCAAAAGAATTTATAGTTATGACTTTAAATTTCTAAGAATTTTGTTTTTAAAAAAATATAGGAACTAAAAAAAACTTAATATTCTCTCAATTTTATTTTAAAATGTTTTAATTGTTTTGTGATTCAATCTCCGGAATACATTTTCATTTTCATTAACCTAATAGTATTTTTGGCACTTTCATAAGTGGCTATAACAGGAAGGCCATCAAACTTCTTTCTGCAGTCTTGTAGGTCCACCAAAAGTTTTCCATTCCATTGCATTATACCTTTTTCATTAAAAACAGTTTTCATTAAAATCATTTTGTATTTGGGCGGCCTTAAGATATGGAATTAGCGGGGAGGTATGTTAAAAACAAATGTTGGAGATGAAAATTATAGTGGAGTCGTTCATACATTTAACACGCCTAGAGACATCGTAGAAGATGTGGGGCTAAATTGTTTACAATTTCATCATCTTTGCATGGAGTGGAGGTAGGAGGGAAAAATGTTAGGGACAACAAGTTAATGAGTATTGGTCCCACATTTCTTCCCTCTAGGCTTAACTCCGCGGCAGTTATGGGATATTGTGTGGATTTGTTTCACCTTTTCCTTCAACTTCGAATTCCATGATTGGCCAATTGTAAGCGTCTGTTAATGTTATAATAGTCAATTAGAAAAATTATTTATAGTAATATTAAAAGGAGAAAATTGTCATTTCAGTTTCCGGAGATGAGCCTTTTTCCAAAAATTATTTTTGAATTTTTGTGCTTTTAGTAGCAAAATTCTATTTTTTTTATATGCAATTTATTGAAACACACGAATATTCAGATAATCTATTAAACTTTTAAAATAAGATTAATCCATTGAAGAACCACATTTATAACGAAAGCTTTTTAATATAAAAGAACAATAAGAACATGACGGTACATTTTTATCTGTTTTAGGACTACAAATTAGAAAACACATGCATTCATAAAATATTAAAAACGAAAATAGTTCATCAAGATAAACATATGGGTTATACATCTTCTACATCTGACTGTGAAAGTATGTCAGTTGGCCATTGCAGAATGCCCTCATAACAATTTTGGAAATTCGCAATCTGGATATCATTATCTCCGAGCTGGTGGATTTACTCATTGTCAAAATGTTGTTAAAAAAAATGTGTATTAATTTATATTTTTCTCATGAAACGGTGTTCACTATTCAGATTTTTTAATGATGGCAACATCAAAAAAAATTTTCCATAACCAATTCAAAGTTTACACATATTCAAAACTTATGATCATACCTCTCACTGTAAAAATGTTGAATGCAAATTGTTTTTCCATTGCTAAGTAAAACACACATAAATAAATACTCTAATTAAAAATGGAGATGAGCCCTTTTCGAAATTTATTTTAAAAAGCCACCTGTTTTTCATCGCTACGGAACTTTTCATTCTCACAGCAAATCGGTCTATATGTGTACCTCCAAAAACAACAAAAAACTCAATTTCCAAAAATGTTTACCTGAGCCCTTATCGAAATAAATGATTCTATTATATTGACATATTAACATTTTTCGAAAGAGTTGGTAAAATTGTAATATAACATAAAATTATTGGTATATGAACCGAATTGAGGTCATCAAAGTCAAAGAGATACCGGAGTAAACGAAAAAAAAACAATAAATTTAGAATCTTATTTGGATGTAAAATTTTATAACAATATTTTAAAATATTGTTAAAATTTTATAACAATATTTTACTATACAGTATGAAGATCTTTCTTTGGATTAGCAAGTCTAGAACCTACACCAAGTTAAGCATTAAAATATCCGCCTACCATAAACTTGCATCCGAGGTTTTTAAAATTTTTTTTTGCAAATATGGCAAGCCTGCCATATTTGCCGATTTATCAGCATTATGCCGATTTTTTGCCTTAAAATTAGCAAAGTGCAGTTTTGCCGATTTTTTGATAAACACTTAAACCACGGTAACTTTGCTTGTTAACGTCTAATTGACTAATTTTGGGCAACTTTGGAGCACTTGTCATAACCTATACAACCAAATGCAAAGCCTTTCTTAAACTGTATTAACTAGTTTTATAAAAAACGATTAAAAAATTAAATTAACTTAACGGAATTTATGAACACAAAGAATCTTTTGAATTTTGATGAAGAGTATTTGGGCTTATTGGCTAATGAGTTACTATCAAATTCAAAACTCAACAAAAGCAAAATTGACAAAGTTGTTAATAAGTGTATTAATTAATATATAGAACTATCAAATCAAATATTAATATAAATATTTTTTGAACAAAAATCTTATAATTCGTTAAATATGATTAACCCTAACAAAATTATGAAAAATTAAAATATTTCTTTTATGGAAATTCTGAAAGCGTTTCCCAGCTTTATTTGAAAAACAAAAAAATTTTAGACTCTGAACTTAGAGAGTTAAAATTTTTAAGGAGATTTAGAAGGAATTGAAGTAAAAATTTCAGACTTAAAATGTGGGGACTCTACGGATGCAGTGCTGTCAAAGTTTTTACAACAAATTATGGTCCTTCCACATTCTACCACAAATGTGGGAAGAATTTGTAGCCAAATAAACCTTAATAAAATCACATTTCGATGTTGCCTGGAAAATTAATCCTTGCAAGGAATTCTTTTTTCTAAAGATTACTTAAAATTAAATACTGCAAACTATTTTGATGTGTAATTAAACTATAAAACTATAAAATGTTTAATAAAATAAAATGGTGAAAAAAGTTTTTCAACAATAAAAACAATTTTAACCTAATGTACAAATTTTTTTAAAGTACGGTTAATTGATTTATAAAAATATTCTTTTTCATTAATTTTAATGTTTTTATACAGCTTATATGTAAGTTAATGCTGAATTATTCTGTTTTGTTATTTTTTGTGTTAATATAAATATGTTTTATTGTTCTTAAAATGTAAATTATTATTTTTTTATACCGATTTTTTTTCAAAATTATCTGGCACCCCTGCCAGGGGGACAGTAAATAGCATAAATGAGAGTTTCATTTTTTAATTAGCGGTGTGGTAGCAGGTGGTAATGTTTCATATTTTATTTTTGACTTAATTAGTACAGCTGACCCAGCATAAGCTTTGCCATCTAGATGCTCTGCTTGAAATAAATCATAACCTTTTATATTATAAATTTATAAAAAGTTTTAGATGTAAATCGATACATAAAATCGTGTTATTAAAAAGGGTCCGCCATCTAACGTTTTTTTTCAACTAGTGCTTATTTCGTGAATGGTAGCACTTAGCTCATATCTGATTTGACAGATAATTAGTGTATACGCTTGAACAACGCTGGGAAATATTGCGACATTACTTTGAAAATCATGGTAATGTTGTAGAATGTGTGCGAAAATTGCGTACGGATTTTGGAAGATGAGAAGCACCGTCAGCTCCGTATGTTCCTTATCTTGTGAAAAAAGTGAAAGAAACTGGCATCCTCATCGATAAACGAATCGTGAAAAGCCAAAAACAGTGTGTACACCCGAGAATATTGCTGTTGTGGCAGAAAGTGTGCGTGAAGCGCCATCAACATCAATTCACCGTCGTTCTCAACAATTGAACATTTCGGAGACATCATTGAGCCGAATTTTGCATAAAGACATTGATAGGTTAGGTTCCATGGGCAGCCATCAAGAGACAGCTCACTTGGGTCCTATAGCGGTCCCTTTGTGATACCCAGCGCCAATGCCCATCCCAGAGAGCAGTTACTCAGATGGCGTCACTGCAGTGTTGAGCCAATTCGTCTTCCTAATGAAGAGAAGAAGCAATTTTAGTTCCATCTCTGATAGATCCTCCAAACAGGAAAACACCGGTTCTCCCAGGTATTTTCCCCTGATGCCCCGTAGCCCAGGGCATTGACAAAGAAAGTGAAGCACAGTTTCTTCTTCCTCCTCATCATGACAACTTCTACAGTAGTCATTGAATACCAGACCCATTCTTCTAGCATGAGTCCCAACAGGCCAGTGTCCAGTTATAACCGACACCACGGTCCTGATTTGGTTCCTATTGAACCCAAGTAGAGATTTGGTTCTCCGTTCATCATATCCAGGCCAAAGGGCCCTGGATATGGAGCAGGTGGACTCACGGGTACATCCCTCTTGCGCAATTCTATAATTCTCGCGCAGAATGAGTGACTTACAGTGAGCCATTGGAAGGCCAATGAATTGATCAATGAATGCTTCATCCATACGACCACCTTCCTTGGCCAGCTCATCTGCTATCTGGTTTCCCGGGCAGTTTGAGTGCCCTGGTATCCATATAAGCGTTAACTCTGAATGTTCAGCAATCTCATTTAAAGACATCCGGCATTCCACAGTTAACCTAGATGTCGTATAGACACCCGCAAGAGAGGCAATGGCAGCCTTGCTATCAGTAAATATACGTATATCTCCCGATACGCGATAATACTTTAGCCAGTTGGCTGCCCGCTTTATAGCCGATATTTCCGCCTGCAGGACACTACATCCATCCGGCAGGCGAAAGGAGACTTTTACGCCTAGTTCCTCTATGTAGAAACCTCCGCCAACTCTTTCCCCCTTCCTTGAACCATCAGTGTTAACCCCCAGGGTTGGTCCATGGAAGGTGCCCATTACCGACGGAGCACTTTCGTGCGCTATATGTGTCGCATACCTCGCACCAAAGAAAGGCTCCGGGGTGCAGTAGTCCACTCCCTCAGGGACAATCGAGTATCCCATTATGCTGGAGTGTCCATAGTCCCGGCTCGACCAGCCGTGTGCCGCGTTCAACCGAATCGCCGAACAAAGAGCCATCTGTCTGGCCATGATGTCCACCGGCAGCCAGTTTAGCATTGTAAACAGCGCCCTGGTGGGAGTGGAGCGCATTGATCCTGTGATCATCAATGCGGCCAGTCTGTGAACCTTCTCAAGCATCGTACGGTACCTGCCCTTGTCCAGCGCAGTCCACCATACGATAACACCGTAATACAGAGTTGGCTTTACTACAGCCTCAAAGATCCAATTGACACATCTCGGGCCCATGCCCCAGTTCTTGCCGATTGCACCTCTGCACGCATATATAGCAACAATTGCCTTTTCCATCCTCGTCCGGATGTTCAGCCCCCATGACAGCTTACTGTCATACCAAAGACATTGGTATGACGCCATACAAAGTCCAAATGGTTCAGGAGTTGAAGCCAACTGACCATCCAATGCGTTTTCGCTTCGCTAAGTGGGCCTGCGATCGACTTGCAGAAGATGCCGATTTTGCCAAAAAAAATCATTTTTTCAGATGAAGCTCATTTTGATCTTGGCGGGTATGTAAACAAGCAAAATTGTCGCATTTGGGGCACAGAAAACCCGCACGCATGCATTGAAAAGCCGATACACCCAAAACTAGTCACTGTTTGGTGCAGATTTTGGTCCAGAGGCATAATTGGGCCATTTTTCTTCGAAAATGAGCAGGGAGTGGCCGTTACAGTCAATGGCGATCGTTATCGGGCCATGTTGAACGAATTTTTGTTCACAAAAATTGAAGAGGAGGATATTGGCAACATTTGGTTTCAACAGGACGGCGCTACGTGCTACACAGCCGAAGCTACACTCGATGTTTTGAGCCCTGTTTTTGAAGATCGCATTATCAGCCGCAGAGCTGATGTCGTTTGGCCACCTCGGAGCTGCGATTTGACACCGTTGGACTATTATTTGTGGGGTGCCGTCAAAGATAAGTGTTACGCCGACAAGCCAGAGGCAATTGACGCTTTAAAGGACAATATTCGTGAAGCCATTGGTGAAACACAGCTGCACACAATCGATAATGTGCTTAAAAATTGGACCGATCGTGTAAGCTTCTGCATGGCCAGCCGAGGCAGCCATTTGAATGAAATTATTTTCCATTATTAACCGGAAGGATTGTACTTTCAAATAAAAAATGAAATTTGAGAAAATATTCAGTAGTTTTTTTTATAGCATTTAAAAAAAAAAAAGTTATTTGGCGGACCCTTTAGCTATTTCAAAAAATATCGAGAACTGTTCATCTCAATTGTTGCATAGATATGTCTCTTCTCTTTCAGCACATAGCCATGCTGTACTAATCGGATAAAAATCGACTGAGCTATAAGACTTTAAATTTCAAAAAAATATTTAACAAATAACATTTATCCTTTTTAATGATTTTTTTTTGTTTCGTATATTGTTAAAAAAAACAAATCTAGTAAATTATTTTTCGTTCTTGTACTTTTTTATACATTGTTAGCTATTTTTAAAAAAAAATCGTATTTAATAAAAAAGTCTTTCTTTCTAAATATATATATCACGACATGAGCCAGAATTAAGAAAATTGGTACCGTAGTAGTCTCAAAACTACGTTTTGTTTTTGAAGTTGATACAAAATTCCATTTCCCATTTTCCATCCCTAATGCATTAAACACATTCGATACAGCAGGCAACACGAACGCACGACTACAAATGCTGCAGGTTGCAATTGTAGTCGCGTAATCAGCTACTGAATTATTTTGAAGACGACAGCTACAATTGAAAAAAATATAAACAGCTGTGTTTTTTATTATGTATTTACATTTCAATGGAGCCACTATCATTTTTAATTTTTATAAATTTAACAACATGCATAATTGCAGACTCGTACACAAACTTAATTTAAGCCTACAAAAATATAAATACTTATTTATGATAAGTTTTTTAACGTAAAAACAAATGAATTTATTAAAAAACATTTAAAATACTTTAATTTTATTGTTTTTGGAACTCATGAAGAATATCATCTTCATGGCAGGTTGAATAAAAAATTCCTAATATACAGTATAATCGCGAAAAAGTAATTTGAAATGTCCTAAGGGTTGTTAACTTTTTCGTCTTATTTATTAACTTTTCTAAGCGGGCTTAAATTGTAAAAAAATGCAATAATAAACATATGTACCTATATTTTTTTTCAATGACTTAGTTTTCATCTGTACAAAAAAGAAACTTAGATCTAATTTGTACCGGCTACAATTTATAATTAATAATTATACAATCAGTCATGTATTATGTGTTAGGTGCTACATATGACGTTTGTCAGAAAATAAGTTCTTAAAAAATTTTCAGATAGCGAATTCTGGGTATTTTCTAAACATTTGCCAGCCATCCATTACTGACATTATTGTCTTTTCAGGTTACAGTTACACGAACTCGCGCTTAGCTATTGATATTGAAATTAGAACAGTGATTGCGCAATTACGTTTTCGAAGCTTCAAGAAAACATTTGTACAAACTTGCTTTAAGATCGACATATTTTGGTCTATGTAATGTTTTCCTGTATGCTTTTTCCTATGTATTCTTCAAAGCCTCGAAAATTTTGTGACGTTTCGTTTTTATTTTTGAAATGGCAACTTCAGATATACAATAATACAACGCCGATAGCTTTTCTTTAATGTATTTCTCAATTTTGTTTAAACTCTCAACTTTCAGCTTAAAATTTAATCTAATTTGTTATCGTTTGTACAAATCAGTACTTTTACTAATACGATCTGAAATGTTAACTTAGAGTTAACGTTTAGAGCGGCACATAAGTGCTACAATTTGGCTAACTCGACCGCAAGATTACTGTATCGCGACTCTACTGTAATTTTTTGGTTCAACGCACTAAGTTTACGAATTATAGGTCGTAAAGGTTTCAGAGCACTTTATCAATAGTATAGGAAGAAAAATATAATCTGAATCTTTAAAGTATTGGTATCATAATAAAGTCTTTCGAAACACATTTCATATGATGTATTAAATATACCGATTTATTAACCCCTTAAGATGATTTATCTTAAAATTTTGCCGATATGTATAATAATATTTCCTCAAATATAATATGTTATAGAGAACACCCCAAGTTTTTATATGCTATATTTTTAGAAACTCCATCGTACAAAATTTAAAGTTATTAGGGTTAAAAAAATTTTATTTTGGAAAACTTCACAATTTATTTATAAGTTTGAGTTAAAATATATAGTGGTAATAGTTTATGCACATGTTACATATTGAAATATAGTAATATGTAAATATTTGAATAGTGTTCCGGAAGGCTGAAAACCCGCAATACAGAAAAACTTTATTAATCAAAGTCCTAATAACTTTGGTAACATTTGTATATTATTGTTAAATAATTATTATTATATCGACATAATTTAAAAATAAAGCAAATTTAGTAAAAAAGTCAGCCAAGAAGTATGAGCATTTGAAATTGGCTCTTAATGGGTTAATAAATCGGTTTGCTTTAAACACCATGTGAAAAGCACTTTCAATTTTTCAATGATACCCATACTGCTAAAACTAAGAGCGTTGGCGTGACAAACATCTCCCTATATAACTTCTTTTAAGGATACTAAAAAATAATAATCTATATTATTGATTTGGTGGTGAGCCGCGCTTATATTCTTGTTTCAATCCGGTTCTTTGCTGTTTAACCAAAAAATTATTATTATATATTATAAGCAATAATTCTTCTAATTTTTGATTATATTAGCAGCACTTTTTCTGTTTTGTAGCGTGCAAAAATAGAAATTAGTTTAATTTGAATACAACGACAAAATTAGCATAGACAACAACCTGCAGCCATTTTGCCGTGTCGTCGTTAAAATAATCATTTTCATATATACACATGTATTCTATTGTTGACATATTGAAGTCGGTAGTCTGCTGTCCCGAATGTGTTTAAAGCATGATACGTATGTATTTGCAACGCTGCCAATAGGAAATGGTCTCTGACAATACTGCTATTGTCAGATGCATAAACTTCGCACATCAGACAAAAAAAAAAACCTTCTTACGTCTGACAATGATCTGCCAATGGCAACGAAGGGTGTTCACACGCTTGTCAGATTTCTAACAATATTTTTGTCTTACAATGAACTGACAATGCTTTTTCTGACAACGGTTGCAAACAAAAATTGCCAGCTCACATGGTTGCAAGATGTTTTTAGCAAATTTTACTAACAATATTTTTAGATCTGACCACAGTTTCTATAGAAGTATACGAAGTTTAAGTATGAATTAAGCACATTGGCTTATTTTTATTTTTGTGATTAATTTTTGCTTCTGGAGAATGATTTTCGAAGGTTATCAAAATATGGAAAATAAATCTATTATATTGAAAATTTAAAAACTGTCATCGAGCTTAACAAAATCCTTTAATTTATTTTTTTTATTATAAACGAAAAGTTTGTTAATAATATAAATAAAAAGCAGCTGTAAAAGTTTCTGTCGCAAAATGCCGCACGTATTATTTGCAGCAGTCTTGCTACTTTGTGGGTAATTACCCGAATTTGGTATAATTTTTACTCTCGTGGGTAGAGCGGGGGTAATTGCTTTGAGGTGTAGATGAGGTGTAATTTGAAATTATTTCATTTTTAAAGAAATAACATAAGTATTTAATTTATTTGATAAAATTTATACCATTTAAGATATAGTTGATATAACAAATTTGCAGTATATTCAACCAGTCACGGTTTATTAAAAAGAAAATTCCAAAGTTTATGAAGCAAGAAGTTGATAGTGATTGTAGCCAGATGGATAATTTCAATTACGATAAATATGAGCTTTTTAGTGAGTTAGAACCCTAAGTTTATAAGAAAAAGAAGTTATTTATACTAAAAAAAAAAACCCTGGACGAAGATATGTTTCCAATTTTACAAAAATTAATAAATGTTGTGTTTGCTTTAACATTTAAATACTTTAGTTGAGAAACACTTAGCGCACTTTATGCCATGTTTCCACGGTACGTGCTTCGCTCTCTATTCATGCTTCACACCCTAATCATGAACGAAGCAACTTGCTTCGCCATACAAAATTTTGAGAGCGAATCAGGTAGATTCATATTGAATCTACTTGCGAAGCAGGAAAAATTCCTCTCTTCTCTAATATTTATCGCAAGTTTATCTGAACTAGCTGAATAAATCGTTTGTGTCAGCGTTGTCAACTCGGTGCGTTTTGTACCATTTTTGGTGCTTTTTTATATTTTTTATAATGATGAAAATATTAGCTTTATTAATTTGGAATAATTATTATAAATTTGTGATCTCTTTTTAAAAAGATCTAAACAGAATTTATTAAATGAATGTACGAAAATGTATCACCTTTTTTATTAAGTTTTTTTGGTATTTTTTTCTAAATATATTCAGGGGTGGTCTGGAAATCGAAAAAACGCAAGTATTTTGAAGTTCTTTTTAATACACTCTTAATCCCATTTTTTATAATTTTTTTATAGAATTCTGTATAATAAGAGAAATATTTGCATTGTATTGTATTGGAATTTCTTCTACTACAAAAATCTTTTTAAAAAAACGACTTTTAAATTCTTGCGTTTTGCGGTTTCGATTTCCAGAACACCTCTGATTATCAAAGGCTGTTTTATTGTTATATTTTTAATATGAAAGTATTAAACTTCTGAAAACAAACATTATTTTTTAAATATTTTAATAAAAGGATAAATAGATAACTATTGTTAATTTTGAATCCGTACTATTAATCGTAGATCCCTTTTAAAAAAGTTTTGTATAGAATTTATGCAATTAAAAATAATTTGTTATCTAATACAAATGAATACAAGCAAATTTGTTTATTTTGTTTATGTTTTTTTTTCTTTTTTCTAAAAAAAACTGCAAAAGGCTGTTTTATTCTTATACAGTAGAATCGCGAAATGTTTCAGGGGTTGTATAGTTTTTCGAGTTATTAACTTTTCTA
Source organism: Pollenia amentaria (assembly GCA_943735925.1). Lineage (NCBI taxonomy): Eukaryota > Metazoa > Arthropoda > Insecta > Diptera > Polleniidae > Pollenia > Pollenia amentaria. Next base: position 102,174,275 of record OX031006.1, read on the forward strand.
AGCGGTATTTTATTCTAAAATATGCAATAATAAATAAAGATTTTTCCAAAATAACATACAAAATTTATTTAAATTACTTTAATATCAAAAAATTTCGGTACATGTAAGGTTTCCTGTGTGCTTTTTCCTATGTGTTTTCCATAGCGTCGAGAATTTTTTGGCATTTCATTTTTATTTTTGAGATGGCTACTTCAAAAGTACCACTTTCTGCTTAAAATCTAATCTGATTTGTGATGTTTTGCCCTGATTTGTTGACATTTTTTATTAATACGCTCAGAAAAGTGTTTGGAACTAAAACAAAACTTCAGATTTTTGTTTTATTTTTTTTTGTTTTAAATGTAAGTCAAACGAATGAGTTGTGCGCTCGTGTTCTAAAACAAGCAGTTACAGTTTAGGGCCAACCATAATAAACATAATCTTGCTTAACCTTCTGTCAAAAATTAACAAAAAGTCTCTAAAATGTATTTAAAAAAAAAACACAAAAAAAATAACATTTGATTCCTTATGGAATGTGCGATCGGTTTCGCACTTTGCTTAAGCAAATGTCAGTTTCAAAAAACTTAACAAAAATATGGTTCAATATGGTTTTACCCATATGATATACATGTATTCGAACAGTTGCTTAAGCCAACTTAAGCACATTAGATTAACTTTTTCGCGATTATACTGTATTTTTAATATTCAACTATTATGCAAAATTAATTCAATAAGCTTTTAAAATAAAAAAACAGTCTAAACTTGCTGCTTTTTTTAAATTAAGTGCTTTTTCTCCATTTTGGCGCGTTTCAAAAATTCACAGTTACCAACGCTGATTTTTTTATTAAAGACAACTGTCAAATCGAAGCAAGTAGACAAGTCGTGTAAACACCATGATTCATTCGCATGATTCAGAGAGCGAAGCAGGTGATTCAAGTCATCGTGGAAACATGGCATTACATTTGTTAAACTGATTTGAGAAACAGCCCGTCTTATGAAACCATTATAGGTATTTTATTTCTTAAATAAAGTTTACAAAGCAACGGCAATGAACATTTTGAACTTTCCCTAGATATATGGAAGTATGACTTATTATTTTAAGTTTTAATTTTTTTTTATTTGAGGTTTTTAATGTTATTTTTGTTAATTTTTTTTAAATTACTATATGAATCTTAATAACATGACTAATATTGATATTACTTAAATTAATGGGGTGTTATGAGTTTGTGCAGATACATGAAACACATACAAATATTTGTTGTGGTATATTGATCGACTAAGAATCAGTATCTGAGTCGTGCGTCCTGCTGGCTAGTGGTCCTTCCATTTAGACCTTCTTCGCAAACTACAGGTGGCAATTTTTAAGATAATTTAAGTTGGTTCATAAGTTTTTGAAAATTTTGAGAATCGATTCGGTCCGTAAACCATCTTATTATGTTGGTATATGGACGAAATTTTACCCAATTACATTTTATTTCAATCTTAATTATCTTAAGCAATTAATTTTGGAATCAGTTCATATTTCAAATCAGTTCAAATACCACTCACGAAAATAGCTTGTAATGTCATAACTGCCTCATAAATATTGGTATGTATTGATAAAAAAAAATAGCTGCTTTGCAAAAACAAAATTTTGTGATGGTAGGTAAAGAATGGCTGACTTCCAAAACGTACTAATGCAAAGTTTGTATACAGTTGTACAACTGTATTTTAACCATGGACATGTACAAAGTGCCGAAACAATGCAACCATGTGTTTTGTTTCTTTAAACGTTTTGAAATGTAAGTGATGCAATGGATAAAAAATAAACATGCAGTGTTTGCAAATGAAATGTTATATGTCACAAAGTATCAATTTTAAACCCGATGCCCTGATTGCTGCTTTTCTACGTTACTAATACTTAACAGTGATGTTTTGGAAGGGTTTGCATTGTATATATTTTGTACTGCGGCGTTATGAAACATTATGCTCTGTTCTAATACAAACCAATTGACGTTTTGGAAGTCAGTAAATTAAACCCTTCCCTTAAATCACTTTATGACTTAAAAATCTCATAAAGATGTAGTTACCTAGATAATATTCGACGTAAAGAAATCGTATGTTTTTATGGCCTGTTCATCAATTTCTAACAAACACTTCGTTGGCTAAACTTACATATAAAATAAAAACAATATTTTATAATATGTTTTTGTTTTAAATTTAAGTTAAGCGAACGAAGTCTTCGTTCGAAAATAGATAAACTGGCAGTTAGTTTTGAGCTCATAACATAATTTCAAAAACATAATTGCATATGGGACCTAACAAGGGAACAGTCTTAAAAATTTTTCTTTCAATACTGTGGTGTAGGGTATAAAATGTTTGAATTAACCGAATATGTACTTTCTTATGTGCTCTTTTTTGCAAAAGTTTTTTTTTAATTAAACGTTTTTGATATCAGATGCAATTTTATTCAAATTAGGTAATTTTGTGTCATCACAAGTGTAGTTTTTAATTTGACTGGTGGTAACACTGATTTGTAGTATATTAATTTGCACACTCTTCTTAATTCTTGTTTGTCATTGAGTTCCAAAATTAGTTTTATATTTGATGGTAAGAAGGCAGAAATATGAAAAACAACTTAAAGATGAAATAGCTAATATTATCTTGAATTAAAGTGTGTAAAGAAACCCGTTTAGCATTTAAATAAAATTTATGTTAAATATCCGTTGACTCTTTTTATGACCTATAACATTTCTGAAACTTAAATGTGAATTGGTGTGGTACTACGTAGTACCGTGGTACTAAATTGCTTAATGCTTTTTTGTTTTCTTTTTTTAAATTTTACTTTTGTTTAAAATGTCAGTGAATATTAAAAATAACATAAAATAAGAAAATCAAAATATTATAATAGGTGTGTTCATTTACAGAAAATTATTGAATATTTTCAATAATTGTTACTAGTAAATGTTCACGTACTAGAAAAACTTGCAACGAGAGAGTGAAACAAGAGCATAAAATTTTGACAGACAAAATTTCTGCTAGTCAAATGTTTACTAGCAAGAATTATTCAACCACCTGTTTTATGTTTTTGTTTACATTAAATAAAAAAATTATTTTTTTAAAATTAAGGAACAATATTCTTTCGCAAATAGTGTAAAACAAATGAATTTATTAAGGTAAAATCTTGTTCCTTACAGCTGAATAGTGCAGATAATTCAAACTTGCTAGTTTTTGCTGGTAAAGCGTTAATTTACATTTTAATTTTTTTGAGTAATTGGGAGAAAAATTTTGTAAATTTTAAATTTCTCGTTGCAACTTTCTGCTAGTACGTGAACACTTACTAGGGCCAATTATTGAAAATAATTAATAATTTTCTGTAAATGAACACACCTATTATAAAATTTTGATTTTCTTATTTTACACACCTAATAAAGTTCATTAAAATTTCAATGAAAATAAAGATACTTACATATTGTTACCTAAAACGCAAAACGCCCTATCTAACAATTTGCAAATTTTACAGGAGAAGCAGAAAACTATTTAAAATAATAAACTGATAATTGCCTTAAACTGTGTTTATAATTTGTGTAATTTATTTTATAATTTAAACCTACGAGTTGTTTTGGCAATTGACAATAACGCATATTATGCAACCTGTTAGTTAGGTCTTTTAGCGTTTATCAAGTAATCTTTTGCAGATTGGGCCGTTTTTTTTTTTGTTAATAAAATCGCTAATGTTGAGAGAAAGATTCTTAAATTTGTAGGCTTTTGTGTTGATGCAATACATCAGAATCAATCAAAAAAAGTGGACTTATAGTTTTTGGCTAGTTAGGGTATTTTGCGTTTTAGGCAACGATATTTTTAATAACAAATTTATTTGTGATCTATTTCACTATTCCATAAAAAAAATTACCTCGAAAAATTAGATGTTTTTTTATGGTAAAAGGGAGATCGATTATTCGGCTTTTTTCAATAACCGGTTTTCGAATATTACGAATAGCTGCTATTTTAAAAACCCCGGGTTTCGATTAAGCATTTCTAAAACAGCCGGTTAACCTCTTTTAATTCCAATACATAAAAACACAAAAATCAAATAAGTTTTTGTAATAAAACGTTAAGTTAAAAAAAAGACAAAAACGGTTCACAAAGGTCAGGAACCAACAAAATACAGAGTTATGACTTAAGGTTTGTTCAGACCTAAGAAATATTTGACGATAATTTACAAAGAAGCGTGACCAGTAAATTGATCAAACCTTAGCTTTTTTCACAATTTCTATTTATTTACTAAACTTTATGTGTAAGTAGATATTTGTAATTTAGAAACTGTTAAATGATATTTAATCTAGACAAACGTTTTGCAAAAGCAAATAAAAAATTATAAGAATTTACAAAATTTATTTTAAATGAGTTAAATGGTTGAATCAGTAGACTTCAACCATATTTTTGAAAAGTTACAAACAAAACCTCTTGGCCAGGATTATATATTTCAAATTATTTGGTTTCAGCATTATAGAACCGAATAGAAATATGAACATGCTTTTTTTATGAAATAATTGTCGACCACAATTTAAAACCTTCCACGACATTGTTTGATTTCTTCAATTTTGTTTTTAGTTCTTGGTCTTTAACAAAAAAAAACTGATAAATTTTTCCTTGCATTAGGATATGATAAATCTACCTAAGAGTTTTTAGTGTCTTAACGGGCATTCCGTCATCGGCAACACAACGGGCTAATATTTCACCCAATGGTTAACTTTTGGTCGAATTGAGTTTATTTTTTTTTGTGGGGTGGGTGGGTAGGGGGGGACACTAATGTCAAGCATGTAGACTAATTAAAGGTGATTAATAAGTCGTGACGTGGAAGAACCTTTGCAACTTATAATTTAAGGGCACTTCAGGCACCTTAATTTGTCTTTTTAATACCGTTCGAAATATCACTGGATATAACTTCTATATAAAAATATACTTAATATTTAGACAACTCTCGCACAAATTACTATTTACACTATTTACTACTATTTTAACTGAACACTTTTTGTAGTATTTTGAATTGTTTTTTGTTTTTTTTTTTACAAGAATACGCGCTTTCATAAGCGATTTGTATTAACATACATGGTTCATAAAGTTTTTTAACTTTTGTTAAGCCATGCGCACGTGGCTTTTTACATGCCGTGTACTAGAGGCTTTACACTTTTTTTTTTACATTCTTCATAAAAAGTTTAACTGCCCGTTCGCCAATATCGAACGATATCGTTCGCATAGAAAATTACATTTAAAACAAAAACAATTTTTGAAATTTTGTTTTTGCTTTAAATGTTATTTACTATGCGAACGTTAACGTTCGATATCGGCGAACGATCAGTAATATCAGCCCAATATTCAATTAGAAAAATACTTAAATTACGGGTATATTTACAACGAGAGTAATGAAAACGTATGTAAATTACACTTTATTAAAATACCCGGTTTATTTTACCAAAATAACCGGAAAAGGGTAATTTTAAAATAACCGACTTGGGCAAAACTAAAATAACGGGTTAAAAGCGGTCGAATAATAACCGTTCGATCTCCCTAGGCTGCTGAGCACGAATATGGCATTCATTTGTTTTTTCTTACAAAGCGTTTTCGAGAGAGATATTCGCGAAAATCATGCTTTTCTGAATTCGATTTAGATATTTTGCCAAATTTCGAGAACTGTTCATCTGAATTGTATAAAATTTAAGCTGTTGCATGGATATGTATTTTCCCTTTTAAATTTATTCAGTTACTCAGTATTTAAAAAAAAATAATTTTTTACGTTTTTCCAAAATTTATCATTTAAAGTCGCTCCAGTCAGGCAAAACAAACATTCCTAACATTTTTTGTAACTTGTATCTTAAATAATATTTTGTTCTAAACGTAGTTAGTGTAATTTTAATTTCTTATAATATTTTTTTTATCAATACTACTAACAGTATAAAGGTACTTTATTGCGGGTAATGGTAGTAGTGTTCACTCCAAACTAAGTTTGTGCTATGCGTTTTGTAAAATTAACTTAATGAGGTAAGCCAGCTGAACGGAGGATCCAATTGATCATATGACTGATTGCTATATCTGCTTGACCAAAGTGCAAGGCAAACAAAATTTTAAAGCTATTTACCCTGATATAAAATCAGTTTCGAAAATTGCTCCACACTCTTTTCTGTATCCAAAACAAAAACCTCTAGCTAATGAAGAAAAAGAATTAGATCTGAGTTTTAATTCTGCCGATGATTTAAATATTAAACAAAAGAGTCAAAACGTATTAAATTTTTTATGTCGTGACCAGGGCTGTCATTTGTTTTCAAATATTATTGTCCAATTGTGATTTTTTATTCCCAAAAATTTCCTTAACTTCATTTTTTTTATCCCCTAAAATCCCCACTAAATACTCTTAAATTTAAAATATTTTATTTGTATTTCATTTCATTTCAACATTTTGTTGTATATGACGTTTAAATTATACATCAACTCAATAAATGTTAATTTGATTAACAAAGTTCACAATAAAATGTATCATCCTCCTCAATTTCTTGGTATGTATTTCTTGAATTGAACAGCTTAATCATTTCTGGGGATGGTTTAAACGTGTTGAAACAAGTTGAATTACTTTTAAAATGAGTACATATTTATTCGTAACAATGATTATGGCAATTCGCATTGCATTTTGTTTCTTATTTTTGTTTTAATTAAGTTCACTGCCAAAAAAAAAAACTCGTTAAAACAAACTTGGCTTAATTTTTAAATGACCTTGATCCTGCGGCATCTTAATATCAATAAACTTCTTTCAAAAATGAGGTTTAAATTATTATTTTTTTTTTGTACGTCAAATAAAACTTTCCATTTAACAAACGGCAGTTTTCTCCATTATGATTCATAAATATCTGGTAAAAGATTGATATTTACAACCAGTCGAAATATTTAATAATTCAGTTGAAATTAGCTGCCCTAATGGTTTATATATTTCGAGCAAAAAATTTGTAAGTCTTACACAAATCTAAGGACCTGAGTGTGACGAAGAAGGTGAAAGATTTTCCCAAGATCTTGCAGTAATGGAAAAGCGTAATCAGGGTCAGGCCATGACTGGTGACTTCTGATGATTTCAAATTCATAAGAGGTCATCGCAAAATAAAAGTAGAAAACGAAGAGGAAAAATACCGTATTTTGGACCAAAATAAGAGTTATGCAAACAACATAAATTAAAAAAATTTTAACACCTTAACCTAAAAATTCCAATTTGGATGTTTAAATAATTGCATCGCTAAGTTCAGAAAGGAAACTACTGACATTTTTGGCGAAAATGAATTAATAATGCATCCGAATTCGCTCCATTTAATGGGTACACTAAGAAATTATTTGCTTAAATATTTATAATTTTAAAAGTTTAAAAATTTCTATTAAGTGCAAAAAGGTATCATCTTCAGCAGGAGACCTATTTCTACACTTAATCGAATATTTTTTAATTTTGATATGTTTTCTATTCAGTTCAGTTGCATCATCGTACAGATTTTCAAAATTATTCGAATATTATTATTCAAAGTAATATACATAAGCCGTTATGTGAATAACCATATTTTACACCTTCTTCTCAACAACAATCATACCCGAGTACTAGACTTGCCAAATTCAAACTTGCAAAATTCTTGACATTCACTAAAAAAAATCTTGATTTGGAAATCATTCTTAGCATTTAAAAACTTCCTTAAATAACTATAAAAAAGATCCAGTCATAAGCAATAACTTCTAGCAAATAAATTAACTAAAGGCACCAAAAACTTATGTACGCTTTTGTTTTGATTCATCTGTTTAATGTCTGTTATTGAACTGTACAACAATTTCAAAATTTTTCCAAAACTGCAGGATTCTGACGGTTGACTCTGGTAGAGGAGACCAAAAAAGAAATATATGTATGTCGGAGTTTCGAAAGATCACATCGGAACTTTATTTAAGGGACGATTAAAGTTTCACCCTTTTGTCCTGTTCGTGCAGCATATCGGTATATGAAATTATGTTTTCATTACATCTTAGGTGTAGGGTATATTCAGCAACTTTGTAAAACATGTTATGGTAAATATCTCTTTATTCTAACAAATCGAAAACAACACCCCCGAAAAAGGGGAAGGGCGGGGATGAAATGTTCGAAAAAATGTGGGCCATAAAATTTAACTATATATGTCGGAACACACCAAAGCCCAAACCTTAACAAAAATATCAAAAACCTGTCAAATTCAAGATTTCCCAATGATTACACTATGCTAGTTGAAAAAACAGACAAGCCGGGCACATGGCGTTTTAACATAATTCGGGTACGCTGAATCCAGTGGTGCCCGCGGTTTTTTATGATTGGCTCTGGTTTTCGAGATATACCGTTATTTCAAAAATGGGGGAGGTTGCACAACATATGTTCGTGTGACTCAAAAACGCTTTAGCGTTATGCACCAAATGTGGAACTTCCTCCCTAAAAACTCAACTAAAACTAACATAAATTTGTGGCGAAATGCACACAAATTTTTACTTTCTACTTTTATAAGATTCAAAATCACTTTAAATGCCGCATATGAAACACAATCTAGGAAAACTATTTACTACGCCCTTAACCGCAAAGCTTTATAATAATGTTGTAAAATTTACACTTCAATTTGTTAGGACAAGAAATAAAATTTCGTGATGAAAGGTCTTAAATTTATCATAGGCCCAATATAAAGCCCATTCTCAAAAATTAGTTTAAAAGCCTTAAACTAGAAAAATTAAATATTGTGGTGAAATTAAGTTGGATAAAACAAATGAAGACACAAGTCTGATATAAATGTACTAAAGTTTTAATAAAAGATTTTCTTCAAAATTTTCCCGGAAAGCGGGAATTGAAAACAACTGAAAATCCCGGAAATTCCCGGGACGAGAAATCCCGGGAACACACTCTACTTGCATCCAATATAACTATTGAAATAAGTGATTGCGGCTTGCCCGGCAATAAACGAGGTCAGAGGCATTTAGACTATACTGATGCAGGGCCTCTTTTGAAGAGAAAGTTAGCATCTGAACTTGCCGAAGAACGAAAACATTCAACACCTCTTTTATTGCACGCTGCTTCCGTTTCAGCTTAAAAATCAAGCGAAAAACAAACTGCACTTGTGTTGAAAAAAGCTGTTAGCAACGAGAACATAACTGGTATTATAAGGAAACTGGAACGGAGTGATCCGTTGCCAATAAGTGCTGATGAGGCATTAGCTTTTTTAATTGAAAATGGCCTTACAAAGCAGCAATACATTAACATCAAAGCATTTAATAAGCAGCACGGATGTGACATTTATCCTCCTTACTCCGAGATTGTTAAATCAAAATTGAAATGCAGACCTAAGGAAATCAGCTATTGTGATACTAAAACAGAAGTTAAAAACACCCAAGAACACATATATGTTCACAAGGGAAAAAACATTCTTGTTAAATATGAAGCACATATGACTCTTATAGATGGTAAAGTTCTGAATATTTTAACTGGTACCAATTCATGTCAATCCTGCCCACTGTGTGGTGCTAAGCCAAATCAACTGTTAAAACTCCATGACTTCAACTCGAAAATCTTTGGCGTTAAACCAAATAATCTTAAGTATGGCGTAAGCCCTTTACATGCATGGATAAGATTTTTTGAAGTTGTATTAAAAATCTCATATAGAATGGAATTAGAGATATGGCGTGTTAAAAATGGTGACAAAGTCAAAGTCTCTTTGCGAAAACAGTACCTTCAAGAAAGGTTGTGGACGGAAATGGGTCTCAATGAAGACAAACCCAAACAAAATGGCAGTGGAAATAGCAACGATGGAAATACTGCAAGAAGAGCGTTTAGAGATGTTAACTTTCGATTTTAATATTCTCAAACACTTTTACATTATATTGATTGCCATCTCTTGTGAATACAAGATTGATGCAAAAAAATTCAAAAACTTTTGGGGCCAAACATTCAATACGTATTTTGAAAAGTGTTCTTGGTATCTAATGTCTCCAACTGTGCACAAAATTTTGGTACATAGGCACCAAATAATAGATACTTGCATACTTCGAAAATGCATCAGAATCGAGAAACTAACTGTATAAAAGCGACAAGAGATCGCATGCAAGGAAATTTAGCTTATTGGATAAAATGACAGACGTTTTTAATAGAGCATTGGATTCTTCAGACCCACTAATGTCCACCCTAAGCTTAACAAAACGAAAAAAAAAAATTAACAAAAAGAAGACCCTGCCCAGAGAAGTCAATGCCCTTTTCGAAACACCTGGTATTGACTTTTCAGATACATTTGAAGGTGATGAAAATGAAAATGAACCAGAAGACTATGAGGCCGACGAAATTGACAATTTTGGACTGGAGAATATTGAGCTGGAAGAAGAAAATGAAGATGATTAAGTTAGTAAATCTACTATACTCATATATGGTTTGTAAAATGACAAAGGCATTTTAGAATTTGTCTCATATGATTTTTTTCAGGAATCCGGTTGAGCCAACCTTACTTTTATCCAACGAACCTTTGTTCAACTTTTCTTATTCAATAACTTAAGCTTTAAAAAAGCTTTGGAAAACAAAATTTAAGCATAATTTAAATATCTCCGGTCTTTGAAGGGTTAACGGCCAGTTTTATACCTTAACAAAAAGGCTGAAGCCTTGTCTATCATCTAAGTCTACCAAAAAAATATAAACATATTAAACTTAAGTGATTTTATCCAAAAAGGGAGGTAAAGAAATTTTTGTTTTAGTACTGGTTAATAAAATAAAATATTTCTAGTGACATTTATTTCATACAACGAAAATAATAAAAGCCCAGCTGCACCCATGCCGAATTTATGCCAAAACCTGACCTAATGTTTTAATGGGAAGGCGGAAGAAGGCGTGATCCAAATAAAAAAAAAACAAAATTCCATTTTGGTGTTAGTTAAATTTGAGAAAAAAATTAAATGTCTAGCTTTAAAACTACAATTAATGCCAAAAATATTGCTTTTTTACCCATAGTGCATTGTTGATAGCAGCCCTTTAAGGAATTCTTAAAAGGGTGATCAATAGAGCTTACCACATTACAAGGAAAAAAATGCGCCGTACCTCCTCGCTTTTTACATTTATCGTTATATCTTACAGACCGATCTTAAAGTATGATATATGAATTTTTTTCGTCTCGAGAAGACAAATATTTTGCCCTCGGGAGCCATTGACCTCAAGTATAACACTTAGTACATAAAAATTTAGTTTACTTGTTATAGTAACGAAGAAAAAAAGATTTATAACTTAATATTTTCCAATTTTGGATGTTCCATAAACTAACCTCTTTGTAATTTATTTGTAACTTAAGAAGTGAAAGCAATTTTATATTTCAGGCTGAACAAAAAGCACTCCAAAAAGTACTAAAATCTCAAATAAAATCGGAATTGTATTGGAATCAGTCAATATTTCATCATATCTCCCATACAAATACTACTACCGAAAAAATCTTTTAATGCCCTAACTTCCTTATAAATGTTACAATCGCTACTATGTCAGGACAATATGTTGTACTGGTAGCTCCAAAATAAGGCATGGGTCCTATATAAATCCTACGTCATATATAAAGACAACAATAAAGACAAATGTAAATTTTGACAAACAGTATATGTAAAAGACTATCAAGAAAAACTTGATCGTGTGCATGCACGGTGCTGCGCATCACTGGCGCATTGGTAAAGTTCAATGTTTATTAAAGCGTCACCTGTAAACAACTTGGCATTACTATCATGTGTTAAAAGCTTTTTTACAGTGATGTTGCAGCGCCGCAGCAGTTATTGCAGTTATTGCATCAGTTAATTTTCGAATGCAATAACTTTTGACTTAAAAAATCTTATAATTTTTAAGAAAACTACAATTTTTTTTTTTTCAATATTTTAAAAAAAATTTGTCTTCGGTATTGTTATTTTTTCAAAATTTAGCTCATGTAAAAAAATGCAAATTTTGCACAGCTGTTGTGCAGTAGAAAAGCATCAGCAACAGGCGACCACGCATCAGTAATAAAATTTTGCGGCAGAGAATAGATTTAAGCATTTACTTACGTATCCATATTTATATTTACACACACAACCAATATCTTTATACTTCTTCTCAATTTTTTGATGGGTTGTTTAACTAAGTCGAACTGTTATCTCTCGAGTTATATCGGCAAATCTCGAGAACCAGAATCAATTTTTTTTTTTTGTTCCTATACTAATCCTGCGAAGCTCTACGCTTGTCTGCAGGAAAGAAACCAGAGTCTCTGGCGGGAATCGAACCCGCATCCCCGGCGCTAATTGACTAGCTCACTACCAACTAGCCTACCGGAGCACACTAACTGATTTCGAAACCCCAGTACTTTATGTACTCATGTTGACCAGTATATTTTATAGAACTGAATATCGATTAATTTTTCAAAAATTTTAATCAACCAAAGAAAAAACAAATACTTAAAAGTTTGTATATTACCTAATTCATTTAAAGTCTTTAACATTTTTTCAAAAATTTTAAGAATATTTCTTTATTTCCTTGAGAGCGGAATTTTACGAACTTCGGAAATTCAAAATTTTTTTCCCTCTCTCTAGGAAAGTGAATAAGTCGGAAAGAACACCTCCATAATAAAAACTTTTATTCTCAAAATTTCATATTGAAAGTTAGGAGTTGATTAACTTAATTTAATGTTTATAATTATTATACCTATTAGTTAACAATATTATTGAAAAAAAAACAAACATACAATTGATAATTTAACTTTTGAGATGGGAATTTTTGGGGACTTCAAGTGATAAATTGGGGATATAAGACATAAAATTTTTGACAAAACTGTTTGTTTTGGAAAATATTTACTTTTATGATAAAACAAATTATTAAATTTAAACACAACGTAAACAAATAAAATAACAAAGAGTTCCTTTTTAAATTTGTATTTTTCTTTAATATTTTTAACTGGGTAAATAAATTTAAATAATTTTTTATACTACAAATATTTTTACCCTTTGGCATTTAAGAATTTTATACAAATACAAAAAGAAAAAATTTTAAAAAATCGAAACTCAATATTGTAAAAATCTCTTGTTTAACTTGTTTGTTTTTCTGCTTCGTCTGTATCTGCGGTTGCTACAGCTGGTTGGTTGGTTGTTTGGTTTTGGCTGTTTTGGGGCTGTTTACCTTGTGCCATTTAAATCTTTTACTCCATATAAAAATATTCTGTCATCATCTACTCTAAATTGCGATAAATTAAAATGTATTTACATTGTTTGGAATAATAACGGGATTTTTGTGTAGCAAACGATTTGAAAAACAAACAAGCCCAAAATACACAAATGTATAATATTTAACATAATGCTAAGTAATACCTACTCCTTGCAGGAAGAACCTCATAAAATTTTTAAAACACACTTAACATCCCTAAATAAAATTCTTTTACTTTATTTTTTCCTGATTCTAACTTGTGTAAATCTTAGAAAAATTGCAGGAAAAATTATATAAGATGAACTTTGAATACTATCAGCCAACAAAAGAAAACCCCAAAGAAAATGAAATAAAATAATAGACCATAAGCAACCTTTTTTTCTCAACTGCTACAATTTAGCTGTAGACGTTTGTTATTGCTGTTTTAGACGATGACGAGGCAGTTGTTGCTACTACTGCTGGTGCTTTTGTTGATTTATTAAAAATTCATAATCTCGCCTCTGCTAGTTGTTACGCAAATCCGTAACCTTGGAAATCGTGTTTAAAACAAAAGAAAAAAGTTTATTAAATAAAACGGCTTCTTTTTCTTTACCATTTTCTATACAATAAACAAGATTCGTACATAAAAGATACAAGCTAATAAATGCAGAAACCATCTCTCTCTCTCTATCTTTCTCTTTCTCTTACATATACACTACGTGACTGCCCATTTTATTCGTTACAACTGGTGCAAATAATTTTTATAAAAATCAAAATAAAACAAAGTTAAGATAATGAGTCTAAAATCAGAAAATACATTTAAAACCGGGAATAAGAAAATTTTAAAACCGGCTCCAGTTATAGCCGAATCACATTAAAAAGTACGTATCAATATACAGTGCTGAATTTTCGTATATGCGCACGCATGTATTGTACATTTATATAGAATTTTGAGATCTTATATTTAAAATCGCTTTTCTTTATAAATAAAATAAAATAGTTTTTTAATACAAAACTCTTTACATTTTTTAATAATAAAAATCTTAAATATATACAAAATCTCAAAAATACAGTTTATCAAAACTGCAAATTTAGAAAAAAAAGTAAGAAAATATAGACGGCCAACCCTACACCAAAGTATTTACGGTCGAATGTATAACAGTGTAAGCGACTTGAGGCCCATGGGTCTCAAAACAAAATTATGATACCAGGTTAAAACTCATATAAGAGTTCTTTGCACCGAATATTATCTAGATAAGTACCTTAATTTATAATTTTTGAGATTTTTCGTCTCAAAGTGATAAATAAGCAATAATTGAAGTTATCGTCGCCAAATTTTATATCAATATAAATTATCAGTTCTGGAGATTCGAAATCGGGTCGCTAAATATGTAATGGTTATAAACGGCTAATGTGCAATATGCACAGCAAAATTATAGCTGCACATTATGTTAGTTGGCTAAGGTAAATTTTATGCATCGATACCAGTTCAAAGTTGAATATAAAAATTAATTAATTCTAAATAAAACAAAACCTACTGTTTTCTTTAGTTTTTCTATACAAAATGCTTTAAATTATATACGAGTAAGCAGGTACCCTTATCAGGAGACTACGTATACCAAGCTTGTCAACTCGACCGTTCAAAAAAAGGCTAGAATTGAAACCAAAAATAGCTAGAAATGGCTAGATTTTTAAAATTATCAAAAACTGCATTATTTAACCCATGATTAACCCATTCAATTTAACCCATTTATGCCCACATCGAGCTGGACTATACATATATATATCAATAAAATTTTGTATAGCAATTTACCTTAGTCAAAGAACCATTGTAAATAAAATCGCTTCTATCTGGCCTAGATTCAAACCATGCCTTTGATTTTTTACAATTAAGTGATCTTGCTTTCTTTGTGGTACTTGATTGAGGCAAAGTCAAACTGCTGCATACGAGTTATATTAGAAGGCGTTTATCTTTTTTCACAAAATTTCTTTTTGCAGACTCTACAGACGATTGCGCACTAGTGTAATTTAATAAGGCCTGACGCAGTCAGTATTTAACTTATCAGGAGAGTCTTGCACTATTTTTTTTTTAGCAATAACTATTCTATGTCTTTCTGATTACTTCCGAATTAAAATTATCATGGTTGTATAAGTAGTGTTTTGGGCAAGTTTTGCAGGAACCCACTTACATATTCATATCCAGTAATACATAGCTTTATACGGTTCTACAACAAGTACCGTTAATATTTCAAGGTAGCTAAAACTGTCCTTTGAGGTAAATTATATTGCTGCATTTTTAAGTATGAAAGGTATATCAACATTAAACTTATACAGCACATTTATTAAGAAAATGCCAAAAGATTGTCATAAACAAATATTTTTAAAAAAATGGCTATGAAGAAAAAAAAGGTAAGTGTTAAAATCCGACTCCGACTCCAACTCCGACCCGACTTTGATTCCGAGTGCAAAAAATAATCGTACAACGGGGCCTTGCGGAGATGACAATGCCGTGGCGATCAGAATAGCATTTTTTTATTTAATTTATTTAATTTAGTTTATTTTAATGCCCGTAATTTCTACAAATAGATATCTAGCTGTGTATAGATATCTATTGTGTGACGTGTTTTAAAACCTATTGCTTACCTACGGGGTAAAGTGTAGTGTATTTTAAACCATCGATTTTCGATAGTTAATTCACGTGGGCCAATTTAACGTTGAAATTGAAAAAAAAGTGTTACTGGATAAAGGCTAGTTTACACGGTAATACAATGTGTTACGACATGTCAAAAAATTATGTAGAAAGAGAAAAATCTTATCATGTAAAAGCAAAATGCATTGAGTAAGAGAGAATACGGATACAAAATTTGACAAACGGTCGGTAAATGTTTATTTTCTAAACCATTTTAGAAACTTATGTATTCTCATCACACCAGAGTCGCATTTTAACAGAGTATATTGAAGGTGGTAACATTTTTATAAAATTACAAAAACAAGCAGAACCAACTCAGGAAATGTTCATGTTGTTTTTGTAAATATTGTAAAACTGCAGCCATCTGCTTTTTTGCTATTAACTCACTTTGCTTTTATTTTACTTAAACCATCCGTGTAAACATGAAAAATACTTACCAGCAGATTTTTATTTTTTTATTTTAAACACGGAGAGAATTTCATAATATTTTGATTTCACAAAGTCGAAATACATTGTATTACCATGTAAACTAGCCTTAAGTAAAGATAACTGTTAGGTACGAACACGACCAGATATCTGTTTTACGCGCATAATTTATTTTATTTAACTAAAGAACTTGAATTAACTTACTCTCATATAATAAACTTAAATCTACTTATTCATAGCGAACTGTAAAATATTGCATCGCCAATTACGAAGAATTTTTGTATTGGAAAATATTTAAAAAATTCTTTGATTATTTTATGCACGTGTATTACTTACCGGGATATTTTTTAGTCGGATTCACGAGTTTTTGTAGGTATTCCGACTCCAATAAAAAATAGCGCGACACCGATTCCACAGACCTGGTATATTTTTTAGCATTTTAAGTACCTATATAGACTATTTTTTTATAAAAGTCCAAACATTCGTCAATAATATCTTTTAATATATACTTAGTTTGTAAAATTTTTATAAGATCAGACAAATTTTATCAGTTTTATAGTAATTAATGGTAAATGGATTTCCTTGATAAGTTTTTGCATCGGTTTGAAAATAAATTTCAAAATATAAGTTGCAAATTTTGTTTGCCGACGATACTAATTTTACATTAGTTTGGTACATAATTGATGTAACAACGCACTGTGCAACTTAGTGACAGAATCAACGGCAACATTCTGACTAAAGCTCACACTTATTAAATATTTGATCAAATAAGCCTAGCCACTGCTTCTGTTAATAGTTAGTGAGACTTATGGCCAATTTTCAAGATTGACATTAAAACACATTTATGTTTAAAATCGTTTTAAATCTCTCTTCTTTACTAAACACTTAAATGAAACTTCAGTCACCGATGTGGTACATTTAAATTCAACTTAAGTTTCCAGTGGATTAACTTTGCAAGGTGGCCTCAATATCACAACAATACAAAAACAACAGACAAAGTAATAACAACCAGCTGTTTTTTGAGACCACCTTGTAAATAGTTCCACTTTTTTATGATATTTTTTTGTATTTAGTAGTGCTACCATACTTTTATCTTAATTAAATAAGACTTTTCATATACATATATTTTCATATAAGATAAAACTCAAAAACTCAATCTGTAATTAAATACGATTTTAGTTTTTATGAAAATGAACATAATAAAGATTTAAATACTATCCTGAAAATTGGGCATTAGCATGGTCTTCATATCAAAAAATAAAACTGATTATACTTTTTTTTTTTGTTTTTTGTTTTTGGTATTATAATCAAAATAAATATTGGAATAAAATAAAATTACACTCACAATATTATTACAGTATCGGACTGTAGGTTATTCAAGAATTATTCCGTTCAGTCGTTTTTAAATAAATGAACATTTAAAATTCCAAGCAAATTTATTTTTAACTGATTCTAACATTTATTTAAAAAACTAATAAAAATTAAATTTAAAAGAACTTTTAATTTACTTAAAACCCGATCTACTTATTTTGCGTTGAATTTGAACGAAAAGTTAATTTAATTTTACTGTCAAAACTTCAACCGCGAATTCCATAAAAAATTAACCACAAATTCCGTAAAAACAATTGAATTTTTAGTTATTTTATTTAATTACTACCAAAAAATAAATTTTTAGTTATCTATTCATAGATCTGTGACAAAAAGTAAAAGTAAAAACGATTCGCTCGTTTTGTGTAGAAAATTCCCATATTCTATTTGTTAAAATTATTTCGTTAAATACATCAAATTTTTAAAGTAAAATAATTTCAAATACTTTATCGGTCATGCTGCTGGTGTCTTATAATTGAAAGTTCTTCTGTAAACAAAGTGGTCAGAACAACAAGAGTAAAACAAACATGTATAACGGGGTAAGCAGATATAAATATTCTCTCTCTCAAAACAAGCTGACTGGTGTCTGGTATTTTTTTTTTTTTGAAATTCGAGTAAAACCTGTATTAAATATGTACAATTAATGAATTATAGGTATAAAATAACTGAAAATGTATTTGTTTAAATTACATAAAATAACTGAAAATTATATGAAAATGAATTTGTTGTTACGGAATTCGCCGTTGAACTTTTGACAATATAAATTAAATGAATTTTTTGTTAAAAAAAAAAATGGAAAATAAGTAGGCCGGTTCTTAACTGAATATTCATTTATTTTATATTACAATTTCAGTTAATTTTACGTACAGAGTATTGTGAGTATATATATAAGTTTTCCTGCTGATCCCTTTTTTTGTCGTCAAATATTTGCCAAGTTCGACCGTATTTATTTTTCTTGGCGTAATTTCATGTAGTGAATAACTGGTGCGAAACTTTCAATATTTCGTTAAACGCTTCTCTTATAGGGACGACAATGTCCACTATAACATTCACAAGGAGCTTTTGAAGTTTGTGAAAAAGAGCACTGACTTGAAATCGTTGTTAGAGCGGGGTTTTATTTTTGGTTATTTAGCAAACCTTACTGAAAAGAAACGTAAAATCAAATTACAGTTCAGTGTTAGGCATATTTTAATTGAACTTCACATTAAAACAAACCAACAAAAATATATGGCATAAAGAATTTACACATCATACTTCTTTCTTCACTTATTGACACAAATTTAAGTCGTTAAAAAACAACCTTTATAAGTAAATTTATGGAAATGCTTGTAGTCGTTGTAAAAAGTTAAGGAAAAAACTAATTAGGTCTCTGTTTGTGGCAATTTATATTTTACGTAGTTTTGGGTAAAATATAAATTTATTTACCTTTACGAGCCTCTTTTAATATTTTTTTTTTGTTAAGGGACTTAAGACAGAAATTAAAATAAATTGTATTTTTATAGAAATACAACAACATTTAATATGTAATTAAGAATTTCAATAATTAAATGCTTTATTTAAAACGGTAATTTAATTTATTCTTATTTTTTAGACACATTTAAAAGTGAATTGTGGTTTAAATCTACATTTAAAAACAACCAATAGGCAATTGACCTTAAACCTGTACTGTTTCTTACTGTTGCTGAAGTGTTTTCTTTTAATGCATATTAATGCAAAGCTTTGCAATAGCGGAGTCACCCATTATTTTCGAAATCTACACAACATTTTATTTTATATGTCGCTTGACGTCACTTTCACAGAGAGATTTCCGAAAAAAAAATTTTTTTGTTCGAAACAAATGGATTAATCCGCCATAAGTCAACATGCGCAAAAATACAAAGATAAACGTACTAAATGTGCCTTACATCATGGTATCAGCTGGTCAGTATATTTATTATCTTTTTATTATATTTTATTTGCATTTAATACTTCCACTGGCCATTAGGGATGGGCAATAAATATCGATATTTAAAAAAAATATAATCGATATATATCGCCGATACTAAAAAAACCCATATATCGATACATCGATATTTATCTACGACTATCGAATTCGATATTTTTAAGATATATTTATAATAAAATTCAACATTTTAACTGTTGCTCAACTGATCACAATACTGTTGTTTTTTAAGAATGGCATGATATGTTTTTTAACTAATATTAAGAAAATATCGGCGCTTCTCCATTTTACATTTTCATAGAAAACACAGTTCAGTTTTGTCTCGGGTTTTTAAGAGACGACAACAAAAAAATAAGCGCGAAAAAAATATTCTGGAAAGGGTTCCTAGAATTAAGCAAAGAATCGACTTAATTTTGGCGTATTAGCAGCAATAGACTCATGAAAGTTGGAATGTTAATAATAAAAAAAATATTTAGTTTTTTTATTGGAGCATGTTCTTCTATTTTAAAAATTAAATATTGCACAGTTTACTTGTGTAGTATGTGTCACAAGTTTCGTTTACCGGCATTATATAATCCCAATAAATTTTTTTTTTTTAGATTTCTTTACTACTTTTTTTCGAAATCGAGGGACAGGCAGTAAATTTGAAATTAAAAGAAACAATAAAAAGATAGAATGGAATTACATGTATTATGTTTGTACATATGTGAAGTTGTATTGACATAGTTATATTAAGTTTTTAAATTTGGTAATAATTGCACCTTAATACGTTCGATATATTGATATTTTTAATTAATAAATATCGATACTCTTAAACAATATCGATACGATATATATCGATATTTTTAAATTTGCCCATCCCTACTGGCCATATAATTCCTCGTACCAGAGCACTGCATAATTGTTGCTGGCGACCTTGCATTCGAAATATATTTTTATGTCTATGAAGTGCAATATTTATGTTTATTTTTTTATTTTTGTATTAGGGCTATAACTAGTAAGAACATTTAAGAAATCTTTTGCAATATTTTCTTAAATACATACAATTATATTGGGCACGTTCATAAGGCGTAACTGTTGTGTAACCGTTTAGTGTTTGTTTTAGAAACGCATAGTTGAGCACTTCCGCTCAACACAACAGTTGGGTATTTGAGGCCATTTATTCCATCATAAAATTTTTTAGCTACCTAAAGTCAACATGTTGTGCTCAACCTCAACCTTTATTTTTTCAATTGTTTATGTTTATCAGCTGTTAATTTTGCATTATACTCATAATGCCGTTTCTAAGACGAAAATGTTCGGCTCAACAGTTGTCAACAGTTTTCTAGCAGTTGAGCTCAACAGCTACTTCTTATGAACGTACCCATTATCAGGCAACCCCTTCAAATATTATGGACATTTCTTTTCTGTGAAATATGTTGCATATATGTTACATGTTCCACATATTTGTGTTCGTTTGTACAAAAAATACAAATGTGGGAAAAATGTTCAAGTTCTTTTGTGAATATGTTGATAAAAATTTGCAAGACATGTTGCATATTTTACACTTACTTTTACTTAAAATGTTCATACTGCCCTGTTTTACAACTTTGTTTTATTTTGCTTTTCATAACCCATAACGCTTATTATTTTGTAAAACGATCGTTTAATAACAATATATAAAAATTTTTACATATAAAAATGAAACAATTCTATGTATATTATTATCGTTTTCATATTTTCTAAGCCATTAGTGTTGGCAATATATGTTACCAAACTGTATTAGTATTAGAAACCGGTAAAATACCTTTCAGAATCGCTAATTAAGTACATTAATGATAAAAAGCTCATTTTGTTCTATTGAAGTTTTAAAACATGTAATACTTCGAGTGGTTATAGGTTGGGTACATTGGAAAGTGTTACATGTATGTATATCCTGTATATCCTGTAACATATTCTTCTCAGAAAAGAAATCGCCATTAATTAATTTAGCAGTACAAACTTAATGTCCGTAAGAATTTACAAAAATTTAGGAAAAACCCACGTTTTCAGGCTCTATATTAAACGATATGTTGCTTCATCTCTGAGCATAAAATATTTATTAAGCAGCGTTGCTGATTTCTATGTGCACTCATTGAAAAATCAGAATTTTGACATCATTGTTATTACAAAAGGTATCAATGAGGCAATAAGTGACATCAATCTAATGACGAACGTCATATTTCATGCGTCATCTATGATATGATAACAATGACATCAATCTAATGCCACATTTTGTATATTATTAACATTATTTTCATTGTTAAAATATAAAATAAGAAGCAAAAATTCCCATATTCTATTTTTTTAAATTATTTAGTTAAATACATAAAATTTCCAAAGTAGAAAGATAACGAAAAACATATGGGACATGCTGCTGGTGGCTTATAATTAAGAGTTATTCTGCAAACAAAGGGAGAAAACGAACAAAAGTTTCTCTAATTTACTTCCCAACAAAAATTTACATTTTGAAAAGTAAGCACACGCGCAACGCAATAAGGCTTACAAAGATGCAGTAAGGCAAGTGAACGAACTTATAATAAATTCCAAAAAATATATATAAAATTTGAAGAGCCACGACATTCAATTACTACGAAGCAGGTTTGTAAGGGAGCACATTAAAGAATAACGGTAACAAAAATTTTCTATGCAAAGCTTATCATTAAATTCACCAATTTTTATATGCGCTGAATAAAGCGCTTTCTGTGTCAAAAATGTATTGCTTCAAAGTGGGTACTCGCCATATAAAATTCATGTCTTCGGTAAGCGGAATGGTAAGTGAAACTTTTACGTTTCTCCCTTACAAACCTGCTTCGGTGGAAGCTCCATTTTTTATTGGGTTAAGTCAATTCCAATGACTCAATTTAATGAGCCTAATGAATCCTTTCAACGATGTTACTGAGTCATAAAAAGTATTTCATGTTTAATTCCTATATTTTTTTGTCCATTGTTTTCACAATTTGATAATAAGCTATGAAGCTCATGTTCTATTATATGGCCACGTCAACAAGAAATACTACAGGTTTTGGGCTACGAAGAATCTAAGAGCAGTTCATCAGCGACATTAACACCCACTTAAGTCTACTATTTGGTGCAGTGCATCGTCAAAAAAGAGTAAGCCCATTTTTTTTTTATTTTTTTTTTTGAAAATGACATTGGTGTGTATATCGAAAATGATATTGGGGGTGCATATCGGACGAGGTTCAAAATTTTTGTTAGGCCAGGTGTAGAAAACCTTCTGTTTTCACCACACATACTGCAGATGTCCCGATGGCGGTGGTTAGGAACGCTTTACTCTCGCACAAGCATTTAAAATAGGCTCCGCGTTTACCGAATTAAACAGCTCCTGGAATTTTTCTTAGGATATAATTTTTCAAAGCTTATAAAATAAAATTGCATAATAAAAACGAAACCCTATTAATGAATTTTTGACTCCCAAGAAAAACTTCGATAAGAAAAAAACAAGTGGCAGTGCGATAAAACTGAGCTGGCAAAATAAAATAAATTAATGTGTTTTTATTTTTGATGAAAAAAATGTATTTCTATAAGTATCACTCAAAATTTTTTTTGTTTGATTATTTTTTAGTTCGAAAAAATAATTTAAAAAAAAAAACATTTTTTTGAAAACGGCAACACCACCCTATAACTCGACAAAAAGAATCATAAAAAAATGTTTCGCACACTCTTTCATATATACTCGAACTATAGTTATGCCAAATATCAAGGAATTACAACAAAACTTTTTTATTGGTTTGCCCGCTCACAAATAATGCCCCATATATAAAATTTTGGATTATGGAAGTTTTGGCTATTTTAATTAGACTTAATTTTCATTAAACAATTTTTAGTGAAGTAAGGAGTTTACATTATGAAATATATAAAAAAAAAATTTTAATTTTTTTTCTTTGCTAATTTTATTCTTGACTGAACATGAGATTGAACTCGGGTCGAATTAACATATTTCGACAATAACCACATTCCCGTCATCAGCATTCTTTGCCGTTCTACCGCTTGCGCCACTGCGGCACCTGCCAGTCTATAGCCAAGCATCAATCTTTAAACCAAATCGTATGTTACTTGGTGGATCGAATTCGAAAAAATTTCAATTCATTTCATGTTGTAAATTCCTTTCTTAACTAAAAATAATTTAATGATAATTAAATTTGATTAACTTAAGCCTAATATAAATATCAAAAACTTCAATAATCCAAAATTTTATAAACTACATTTTGGACAAAAAGTACGCAAAACAGAAGTTAAGTGAATATATGAAACATGTAAATAAAATTGAAAATTTCTAATCAATAACAGCAAATTTCGATCCACCAATACCATTGGTTAAGGCCCTAATCATATAAAACGCAGCGCAATGTCAAAGAATAACATTGAAAGCACAAACCAACTCATAAATAATTTTTAATTTTGTTGTTGCTTTCAACAGAAATTCATCTACCGTTTTAAAATTTTCAACGCCACAAGCGTTTGAAAGCGTTTGAAATTTTAAAACGCAATGTGAATTTCTGTAGGAAGCAACAACAAAATTACAAAATATTATTGACATTGTTTGTGCTTTCAATGTTATTCTTTGACGTTGCGCTGCGTTTTATATGATTAGGGCCCAAATATTGATGTTTGACTTTAACTAGAACGGTAGAACGGCAAAGAATTCTAATGATGGGAAGGTGGATATTCCCGAAACATGTTAATTCGACCCAGTCAAGAATAAAATTATCAAAAAAAAATTTTTTTTATTCATTTCATGTTGTAACTTCCTCACTTCACCAAAAATAATTTAATGAAAAGTAAATTTGATGAACATAAGCCTAATTTAAATATCCAAAACTTCAATTAAAAACCAACAGATTAAAAAGAAAATACAATTTTGGATTATTATGATGCTTAGTTTTTGTAAAATTAAATTTGATTCCGGCAACACTGTTATTAAGATTGCTGCAAGATAAATTACTTTAAAGTTTTCATTTCCAGGGCATATTAATTAAGTAGCATTAAGTACAATTGTTGTTATGAATAGGAGTTGTAAATTTTTAGCTATTAATTGAACTTCTTTAGTTTTGCGTTCAAGAAAGTTACGTCACTAATTTGCCTTTTCGCTTATGTTCAGTGCAAGTAAGTGACAAAAAGTTGGTATGCTTGGCTCGTGGTAATAAATTCGAAAGGCACTTAACGTGTATTAATAGTAAAAATAATTGAACAGAAAAATTTAGTTCTTTGTTTGTTTAAAATATCTTGTTTTCAGACACGGAAATTGTTTTATTTTGTTTAAAACAAATTCTTATATTAATTATTACCTTAACATCAGAAATTTATTATTTTAGCCAATTGTAAAAGAATAAAAAAACGAATTGTCACTATGAGTAATAACTGTTTATTTTAAGCTACCTGTATTCTTGTTAATGTTAATTAGCAACTTTTAATTTTTTACCGAATATCGTTTGATTCAATATAATTTAGATTTACAATTAGCATTATTCAATACAAAATAGTTAGAATGTATAGTCAATCAAGCCTTACCATAATAATATATTATGATAACTTACGCTACTAAGACATACATACAGAGATAGAAGCAACCCAATAAACACATTTTTTAAGTAAGCGCACATTTATGCCCTATGGCAATGAGTCATATTGAGCTGCAGTGAGGTAAGTGAATAATTTCCTTACTACAAAGCAGTTTTGTAATGGAGAATATTTATGAATAAATTTTTTTTTAAATTTATTTATTGAATCTTCATAAATAAAATATGAACTTGTTAACACACAGTGGTCCTGTCCTGTATTATTAAAATGTAGCCAAGTTCCAACTTCAGGAAGTCGTTCGAAATCACTACCAGATTTCAAATTTTCAAGGTTTGAAATCGTAGTGGTGTGTGGTGGATCAGCGGTTTTTATTTCAGAAATTTTAAAAAGCTTTATTTTGTTGTACACAGTAAAAATTTTCCAACATTTTTCACCAATTAAAGCATTAATCAAAAATAAGATCAGTGCCCATGTTCTGTAACTCCCGCGGCGAGAAACTTTTCGATTGAAATGTGAGAAATGAAACAAAAATGCCATAAATTGAAACAAGCAGCTGTTTTTCTCACTTAACTGTGTCTGTAACATTTTTGAAGAGTAATAACTGTCACGTAAGGAAATATCTCGCCAATATACTGAAAAAGTGGGTCTGTAAAATTTTTGTGAGAAAGTTCCCGCTTTGAACTGTCAAATAAACTCACGCATAAAAACGGGATGAGAAAAAAATTTCAACACTAAAAAATAAATTAAAAATGCAAAATGCAATGAATATTAATGCGGCAGAGATAAGTATTTTGTTCTTGGCAGATTTTTTCATTGTTTAATTATTTTGCTTTTAATTTTTTTAAAAATATACGAATGTTTTCAAAGCAATTTCTTCATCAACAAACATTAAAGTCGAACTTTACATATTTTGGTATAGCCGACGGTTGTATTTTCGACGCCGTCGTTGAAAAATTTTTCAATTTTAGTCAAATTTGGTCGCCGTCAACGTATGTTTGACTGGCGTTCACAACATCTGCAATTTCATATCGACTTCGAGTGGAATATTATGACATTTCTAACGTAGCGACGTAATCTCTTTTGATAGTTTTCGACATGAGTTACAGACACACTTTTTTCTCACATTTTGAGAAACGATGGAATATTTTGTTTCACATGTTTTCGATGCGAGAAGTTCTCACCAAAGTTACAGAACATGGGTACAGTTTTGATTAAAAATTTAACCAAGTGAATTAAATGTTTAATCAAGTAAATCAAAGGCTTAATTGATACCATTAGTTTTTGCAAATTTAATTAATTTTTTAATAAATATCACAAACTTTTTAATTGAAATCAATTTTTATTTTTTATTTTTATCCTGTGTGCTGTGTAATTAATCAAATCTTATTCTAATGACTGTAATAATTGTAATAACAAAAAATTCAGTGTGCAAAGCGGATCGTTACACTCATTAGTTTACGTATGCCTTAAATAAGGCGCCTATTGTGTCAAAAAGTAATTGCTTCAAAGTGGGAACTCGCAATATAAAATTTATGCCTTCCGTTAGGGAGATGGTAAACGAAATTTTTTTATTTCTTACTTACAAACCTGCTACCTTTAAACCCTCTCTTTTAATTGGGAAGTAAGAAAGTACGACTGTTAGTCCCGACCACTTTATACTCAACAACACAATATTTACAGACACGCTTTGATTTGTCTGTAAAAAAAAACATGGGCAATCATGTACCCGGCAAACAATATCGCATCAGAGTCACAAGAAAAATCGACAAATACAGCATACGCTCTTTCACCATTAAATATATTTAAGTTGACTATTCTTAACAAATTAAAATTTTTATCAACAGTAGAATAATGTTTTCTAAAAGCGGCATGATATTCGCTCAATACATTATTTTTTTACACAATGTGTTGATCAAGGATAAAGAACGATAATTTGTTCGAAAGTTTGGATCACTATTTTTAAAGGGTGACACTATGATGGAATATGTGACACTGGGTGCTACAAGGGCGGATCAATAAGTCCGTGACTTGTCGAACTTTCCTCGTAGTTGTATGAAATGCAACACTGCTCCCATCAAGTACCACCTGTTAATAGACTACTGTCAAGTTTTGAGCAAGTTCCGTCATTTACTTTGCGTTTAACAGCTGTTCAAAATATACCACCTTGTGGATTTTTTTAAAAATAGAAAAAAGTGACTTTCGAGTGCTCATTAATAATTATTGTTTGCGAAAAAAAAATGGGACTATGCACTATCGATTTCAAATTTTACCTTCAATTGAATTCAAGGTTAATATTCGTATCGGTATTGGTACCGTATCGGAAAAAAGGCGTATTATTACCTCCCTAGTTTTAATCAATAATTACTCTGTGCTAGTTGAAAAAACAAAAAAGCCGATCACCTGGTGCTTGAACCTAATTCAGGTACGCTGAATGTGGTGGTGCTAACCGTTTTTTTAGGTTAGCCCTTGTTTTCGAAATATACCGTTATTTCAAAAATGGAGGAGGTTGCACAACATATATTTACGTAACTCAAAAACAATGTAGTTTACTTTAAGTAAGGTTATATTTTTTCTAATATTCGTAGTCGCAAAAAAATAATTTTTAGCAAAATTTCGAAAGAATTTTTTTTTAAAAAATCATAAAATAGCTGCATTTTTGCTTCTAATTTTTCTAGACATATAAAAAGCGAAGTTGCAAACAAAACAAGCTATAAATGATTGCAATCTGTTTACAACTTTTAATTTTATTCACAAAAGACGAAAACTTTAAATTAAATTTAAGAATTTCATGCAAACCAATATTTGTATGGGAGCAAGTATGTTTTGGGGAAATTTTAAAAACAAAAACGTAATGGAGGTCGGTCATACATTTTATCCCCCTAGTGGCAACTCATTTGCAGTTATGGGACTTTTTCTTCAATATATTTATAGTCTGCATTAAAAACTGTGTATGTGAGCACCTTTCAAGGAATGAAGGCATCGGGTAAGTATTTTAGAAAGAAATGATGGAGCTGAAAAATAAAGTGGGGTTCGTCTTACATTTGACCCACCTAGGGGCATCCTAGGCGCTGCAGGGGTCAAGTGAAAGAATTTCATTAAACCGCCAAATATTTGTGTGGTTGAAATTCTTAAATTTGGCCCATGCAGCGCCTACGAAGAACTCGTTAGAACCAATGGATTCAGCATACCCGAATATGTTTGAAACTCTAGGTGCATTCTAGCACAGTGTTATCATTAAAAATACATATATTATTTTATTTATCGTTACCAAATAAAGAAAGAAATATTTTTTTTTTTTTTTTTTTTTGTTATAACAACCATATTTTTTAACCAAAACCTGATCTTGTTTTAAATAACCATTATATCAAACAAACATTTTATTTTGGTTATAAACAGCTACATATTAAATTTACCAACCAAAAAGACATTTTGGTTAACATATTCTTAAAAAAAATGTATGAAAAAAAATTATGATGAATTATTTAAAATGGCATAAATTGGTGTATATCACTTTTTGAATCGATCTAACGATATCCATCCGTCCGGCTGGCTGTCCATGTAAATCTTGTACGCAAAGTACAGGTCTCAATTTTGAAGAAAACTTGATGAAACTTTGTACATACATAATATAATTTTCTTTTGCTGGGTCCATGATTTAAATGGTTGGCCCTTAATAAGTTACATTTTTAAAAATATGTCTCTAAATATGGTGGTGCTTGGTATCATTGGGTCGAGTTTGACCGACTTTACTTTCTTATTTGTTTATAATGGATACTTGTTGCCAAATTAATTAATTACTTTTCAAAATGGATATTTAAAACCAAAACGAGAATCTGGGAATTTTAGGTCTCATGTTGAGTAATATCTATTTATATAAAAATGGTGTAAAAAATGTATAGTAATTCATAAAATGAGAACAGCTGGGCCTATTTCTGTAAATTTTTGTCAGTTGTTCGTATTTTCGAGGAGAAGGTTTTTACAGAAGAAAATTTTGGAAAATCGCTCCGAAAAAGTCGGAAAATTGGAAAAATCTAAAATTGAGTTTTTGTATGAAATTTTGTGTGAAATTATTCCTTAATGGCTTTCCAAATCAAGCAATAGACAGTTCTTAGAGTAAATCATGGAATATTGCGGAAAAAGCGAAATGCGGAAAATTAAAAAATCTCTTCAAAAGTCGGAAAATTGGAAAAATCGAAAATTGTTTTCTTTTTGTACGAAATTTTGTGTGAAATTACTCTAAAGTTTGTCTGAAGGCTTAAAATTGGGGCGAGGCGAAGTTCGCCGGGTCCGCTTGTTTATTAGAAATTTTCATATTAATTCGAATATGTAAGTTGTGAAAATGGGCCTTATTCCTTCAATATTTTCCAGGAATATTTTCTATGCACTATCAGAATTTTTGTTTTGTATATTTCTGTTACGAGGCTTACGTTATCTATCTATTAGATTAGATTTTATCGGCCGTATAAAAAGTGTTTCATTACTACAACTTTACTTTAATCGACAAGCTGCGAAGTACAAAAAAAAAAAATTTTTTTTTGTAAAAATGTAATATCAGCAAAATGTTAAATTTTAAAATTTGACTAAGTCAAAAACCTATTTTTTCTGATTTTTTTTTTGTTTAATATATCAAACTGTTCTTTAAAAATCCTGAAACTTTGAAGGAGGTGTGTCGTTCTTCTTTCGCAACCTTTAAAAAAATAATCTTAAAATAAAATTTTGATATTGTAATTTTGAGCAATAAGTATTTAGTAAATCTGATTTGATTCATTTAAGGTGTTTGAAAAAAATTAGCTACATTGATAAAGTTGCTTTTGTTTATTTTTTGTTAGAGTTCAATGTGAGCACTTTCAAAGAAAATTACAATTTTTGTCACGTTACGTCTCCAAGAAATTAAATTGAAATTTCGCTCTAATATAAAAAAGCATACACAAAGAAAAATTATTAGAATTTTTTTACCAATAAAAAAATTGTATAAAAAGTACTTAAACTTAATTAATGTGATAATTAAATCAATTGTTTTTTAATTTGAAAGAAAATTAAAAATATAATTTTGATTTAATTAAAATTTTAGTTGCCTTGAAATAAATTTTTAATTAAAATATTAATTACATATCAAAAAATCTTAATTGACTTTTTCGTTTAAAATAAAATAATTTTAAGTTGTAGAATTGCTGTTGGGAATTGTCAATATTTAATTAAATAAATTAACACATTGTTTGAAATGTCAAATTTTTGATCATATATTTTATAAAAATTAAAAATATCATTTATTAAAAAAAAATATTCATAATTTTACAATTTTTAGTAATCAATATAATCATTTTGGTAATAGGTGCAAAATCAACAACTTGTTTGCTTGATTCTATGAATTTGGTGATTAGAGAAAATTTTTAGTTTTTTCTGTTTACACAGTAATTCACAACACTTTTTTATTCAATGAAAACAAGAACAAAACAAGTAAAAAAGTATATTCGGTCAAGGCCGAGCATTTGAAACCCTACACTACAGTATATAAAAAAAATGTCAAGCGTGTACACTATTTACGTCCCACGGGCAATCATGGACCCGCTAGAATAAAATTATGTTAGGAAGTAAATATTTATTTAAAGGCTCTGTCTGCCAGATATTATTTAGATATCTTCATCTATATGAAATTGGTTGGCCCTTTAGTAATTTTAGGATTTTACACTACCCTTGGAAGAAGTTTGTATTGGAGCCATGTGAAATTATGAACCGATTCTCACCATTTTCAAATAGTCTTCGGCCTTATATATTGGAACCAGTGTTTAAATTGCTTGCTTTAAAATAGCAACAGTCGCACATTTTTGCTTTGTTTACATTTTTTGCAGCAAATTAAAAAACTGTGTGTCTAAGTGTTTACTTAACTCTTTGATAACGAGTCAGCAAAAGCAAAAAAGCAAAAGCAAAACAAAGAGAGTAAATAATTTGTTTAAACTCGCTATGTGCATGTACTCTGCTAAATCTGTCAGCAAAGAAGCCACTTAAGAAAACAAATTTTCTGTTGCTGTAAGTATTAAGTTTTTGATTGTTTTTTTTTTGCTTTTGATGCGCTTAAAGTCAGCAAGTTAACTTCTTTGCTGTTGCTGGAACTTAATATATTATGAACGAATTTGTTTCGAATTTTTTTGGTATTTTGCGTTTTTTTTTTAATAAATAGGTACATACATACATAAATGTTTTTTACTTACATCGATTTTGACAACGTGTTTCCTAAATTTTTTTCCGTGTTTTTGTTTTTGGTAACAGAATCGCACGCAATATTCCCTTCGTTTGAAAATTCGTTTTCTTTAATTTTGTGCACTTTAATTATATGAGTTTTAAGATTAAAAACTCTATCACTTTTTAACATATATGAACAAAGTTTACACACAGCTTGGTCATTATCAAATTCAAAATATTTTTCAATCATTCTTCGATTTACACGCGGCGCCATAATTTTTAGTTCTTACCGTCAAACACTTTTTCAAAACTAACGCCTGCAACAGCAAGCAACAGCAATGAAGTCAAAAACAGCAAAGAAGTTAATACTCGCTGAATTTAAGCACATCAATTTACAGTTAAGCCAAAGCAAAAAAAAAATAAACAAAAACTTATTACTTACAGCAACAGCAATTTTTTTTTTCAAGTGGTTGCTTGGCTGGCTTTTTAAGCTGAGAACATAAACATGGTGAGAATAAATAAATTATTTACTCTCACTTTTTCTGCGTTTGCTTTTGCTTTTTGCTTTTACTGTGTTCTTTTTCTTAAGTTAAGTTAAGCAATTACAAAAACATTAAAAATAGTCAAGCATTTTTAAACACTGATTGGAACCTTTGTACAAGTTTTATAAATTTTTTTCGGTTAGGAACAGCACTCAGGGGATGACCCCTACTTATGCATAGCATTGTGTTGGAGCTGGGAAAATAGGTGATGGGAAGGAGGAAAGAGGAAGTAGTGCTTGTAAACATACGACTGGAATTTATTCATGTTGAAGGTGAGAGTGAAGACTTCAGTAGGAAGGTTATTGCACATACGAACAGTCCCGCCAAAAAACTTATTTTCCCTGTAATGCGTTGTACAATGCACCAGCCAATAGACCACAAAAGGATGGGATCTTGAGGAAAAACGTGTATTACGAACAAAGGTATGAGTTTCGGGAACCAAATCCCTAATTTCAACAGAACACTTCCCGTTGTAGTAACGATAAAACAGGCAAATACAACCCATATTGCGACGGTGCTCAAGGGAGTCAATAGAATTGGATTCCCTACTGTCACCAATGAGAATCTTCGCCCTCTCCTGCACGCGGTCGAAGAGCTCAACATACACCCAGAGAAAAAATATGTTTAAATTTGGTCGCCTCCAACAAAACTATTTTTAACGAGAATTGCAAACATATTCTGTTTAAATTTAACCATATTATTGTCACCGACAAACATATTATTGTTAAATTAGTTCTACATCAAGAAGGCACAACCATTTTATGGTTGCCTCCGAACATCTTTTGGTTAGTAATAACTAAAATATGTTTAACATTTATAATAGCATGGTTGATTTTCAACCATAGCATGTTGCTTTTAGAAAAGAGGAAAATACTATTGTTTATTTAAAAATAAATTATTGTCATATTTAACCATAACATGTTGAGAGGCAACCATAATATGGTTGTGGCTTCTTGATAGAGGACTAATTTAACAATTATATGTTTGTCGGTGACAATAATATGGTTAAATTTAAAAATAATATGTTTAAAATTTTGTCTAAAAATAGTTATGTTGGAGGTGACCATATCTAAACATATTTTTTCTCTGCGTGTAGACTTTGAAGCACCGACCCACACATGAGAATTGTATTCCATTCGCGGTCGGATATAGGTGGTATAAATAGTAAGGAGATCAGATGGAGTGAAGTATATCTTACCCGTTTCAAAAAACAGAGGCACTTGAATGCTTCTTTCGGCACCTTAAATATAAGTATGTTCTGTCCATCTGACATCATTGTATCCTCATGCCCAGAACATCAAGAGATTCTGATTCCTCAATAATTATACCACCCATATATACAGATGAGGGACCTCGATCCTTCGCGCGTTTATGCGTCAGCACGCAACATTTTGTCTTTCTGGCATTAAACTCGACCCTATTCACATGACCCCATTTTGAGATTACCAAGCATAGCATTCATGTCCTGCCTCATAGCACCAACATCTGATGCGCTTGGTCTATAATCAAATAAATACGAATGGCAAACTTTAAAATAACGGCCTGTACTTTTCGCACAAGGTTACATAAACAGAGAAACAGCAATCCGGACGGAGGGACGTCCTTAAATCGACCCAGAAAGTGATATTGAGTGGATCGGTATAATAAAGGACCAATATATTTTAGTGTTACACACATCAGCACATACGCATAATACCCTTTTCACTATTGTTGACAGAGTCACCAAAGCAATCCATAAAAATGGCGATTTGGAGGTACTTGATACCAGGCGAGTACATACATATACTTATGTATGTATGTAGTTAATATGTTTGCTTAACATCATAATCAAAAATTAATAATAATGCAATGTTTGGTAGTTCTGATCAGTTAATCCACATACTTCGTAGGTATTTTTTTTTATTGTTCCGAATTGCACAGTTTACCAAATTTGATATAATTGTATATCAAATCCCATCAGTGGCGATTGCCATGATGAAATAACTACCCGTCTCCACTATCCATCAACTTGGTAAGAACATCATGTCGCATATGAATTCTGCTAGTGTAGACTCTTCAGGTTCATATTTCGTTCATGTGCTGCCATCGTTGGCTAAACATATGTCTTAGAAGCCATGTTCGCTATGATGGTCGCCTTTTAATTTCATTTTCTGTCTACAACCAAACGCACAACAACAAATATTGTGAAAAATCAGAACATGACCTTCAACACGTATTCGCCACATACATGAACATGAACAAATAAGTACCGTTGCTCTGCCGGCGTTATGTTCATGTTTTGTTCAAATCGACAGCGCATGGAGACGTGGAGTAATACCATGGCGTACACGTGTCTGTATAAATCAGGGTTGTCAAATTTTTTTCACCTTCTTCGCCAGCTATGCACCGAAATTCGCCAAAAATCGCAAAATTTGATTTATATATAACACTGTTTTACACACGAAATTACTCTCATGAAAATTCTTTATACGTATTATGAATAAAAATTTCAATGAATTTAGAATAAGTTTAAACTTTTAATGATTTATGTCTTATTTCATTCGTTATATACCCGTATTCATAAAAAATAAAATAGATTTCAAACGTATTTTAAAACAAAATGTCCATACAAATTTTTCTTAAAACAGATTTCATATCCATTTTAGTTTTTTATGAATACGGCAACTAGCCTTCCGATAAATTATAAAAATGTAAAATTTTTGCTCTTATGATTTTTTATGAAGTTTTGAAAACAAGAAATAGCATTCATTTTGCTTTAAAAATTGACCGCCATTTTATCTGAATATCTCTGAAACTGTTGAAAATAGAAAAAGCTATTAATTAAATGACTTAAAGGGAAATTAATTTCAAATGATTCGCTGGAAGTTATATGCAAATCGGAAAAATCGTTTTCAAGTCATGATTAAATACATTAGCATAATCTACTTATTTCGGGCGACTATTAGTGACGCCCACAATAATGAATAATAATAAATAAAATTAACATTTGTTCTACGATTTTCATGATATATGCCGTATTTGTTTTCGTAAAACGCCTGGCATTCAGATAAATGATAAAAATGTCAAAAGTTTGTATGAATTTTTGAAAACAAAAATAGTACTAATTTGGCAAAAAGTGTAAAAAAATTATATGGATGACTCAAAAGAAATTTAATTCATAATCATCTGACAAATCAATCTCAAGTTATGATAAAATGTATTCGCATAACCGCCTTATTTCGGGCGAAATATTGGTTTTGCCACTTAATCTGTAAACATATTTGGATTCAGCACGCTAAATTCAATTAAAATCACATAAGAAGTTCTTGCTTCCGATTTTTTTTTTTTTGGGTTTTGCTGACCACTCTAATTACATAATATTTTCTATTTTGTTTTTCCCCATTTATAAAATATTACTTGAAATTGAAAATAAATTGAGCAATACACGCAGAAAAAACATAATTTGGTGTTCTTATTTTGATTTTAAAAAGGGGCCCCTTTTTTCTTTACACCCAATTTTCACGATGATTTAAAAGACATGTCTTTTTTGTATTTCTTTTTTAAAGAAACTTCCAAAAACTTGTTAAATTTTCACCATGTTTCTTTTTTTTGCAGTCAGAGCTGATTTTTTCTTAGTTTCTTAGGCTAGATTCAGACCGTGATTTAAAAATCATGTCTTTTTTTTAATTCCTTTTGAAAGTTGCTTCCAAAATCACAACAGATTCAAACGAAGATTTTTTCCCCATGATTTTATGGTTGATTTTTTTTCCCATTATCGGTAATTCTTCTTTACTTGCTTATTTATAAAAACAAACAATTTTAATGCGCTCCATGTTTTGTATTGTAAGGAGATGTTGCCACATTGAAATAAAAAATAAAATGAAGCAACATAACAAAAATACGAATGTGTGCAAAGAAAAATATAAAAAAGACACAGATATCAGAAAACGTGTTTTTTTCTCTACCCCTCTTGCTTTTCTACACCGTTCGCCTACAAACACAAAAAATCATGTCTTAAAAAACATGGAAAAAATCACCGTGTGAACCGCGTGTTATTCGTAACAATATTTAAAATTTCGTTATTCCACATAATTTTGATATATTTTGAATTTTTTTTAAAAAAATTTTTTTATATTTCTATATTTTAATAAGCACATGTCATTTTGAAATAAGAATAAAACAGAAATTAAAAAACACAAATAAGTGCAAAGAGGAATGTCAAAAAAGAAACACAGAAATACGATTCATGGCCATAGTTTACACGGAGTCTTTTCAGACATGTCTTTTTTGACATTTTCTTTTTAACATGCTACCAAAAACCTTTTGTCTTTTCACGATGTCTATCCAAACATGTCTGTTTTCATGTCTAATTGTCTAATATACATATACATACAAATCAAAATACATGAAAATTCATAAAAACAAACATGAAAACTCATTTCGTGTTTGTTTGGCAACCCCTCTTTCTTCTCTACCCCGATCGCCTACAAACAAAACAGACGTGTTTGTCAGACATGTCTGAATAGACACCGTGTAAACTCCCCCATGTCTTTTTTTCTACCCTGCTTACTTCTCTACCCTGCTCACTATCAAACAAAAAAAGACATGATTTTAAAATAGGGGAAAAAAATCATCGTGAAAATTGGGTGTTAGTCACCTTTTTGGTGCCACTATTTTTGTAAATATCCCCTATTTTTTCATCCGTTGAAAATATCCAACGGTAACGCTGGTCTGTATTATCAGGTGATGTTAAATGTATTGTTCGCTTCTTAACAATTTGTTTTTGAAGCATATATTTAGGCATAATTAAAAATTTACACATTGAATGGCAACATTCTTGCAATAAACAGCAATTAACTTGCTATAAATTACATTGTGCTAGAATTTAATACTTTTATTTGAGACAAGCCGGGCACATGGCATTTTAACATAATTCGGGGACGCTGAATCCAATTGTGCTAACCGTTTTTTAGGGCTAACTCTTGTTTTCGAGATATACCGTTATTTCGAAAATGGAGGAGGTTGCACAACATATATTCACAAAACTGAGTATAGGGTTTTACTACCGGTTGGAAATACAGTCGAAGCTATACTGTCCAATCCACGTATCTTGGCACTGTGTAATTGCTGCATTAAACATTTCCTCATATGTTAACTTTTCACTTTTGTTGTCATCTCTTACTGCATTTTCAGAATTTAGTGTAAAAAGTATTTTATGCAACTGCTCTGCATAAAAATTTTTGATGCCTGCGGAAAAAACTTTTTTCATTTATGTATATAAAATGATTCTGGATCCTTAAACAAGTTTGAAAGTGTGTACATTTAATATGAGAATTCCCGAACAATTCTCCCTGGATTATTTTTCCCCGAAAGATGTGCGGAATTTTGGGAAGTTTTAATACAAACATTCTATTTCAAATGATAACTAATCGTCCTTTTCATTAGTTGGATACACACATGTAAAGAGATTATGCTTACTTCTAAAAAAAGTGTTGTCATAAAAATCAAAAGTGGATGACTGGTTATTGCACTACTATTTAAGTAGACACACAAATATATTTTCTTACTTTAGAACATGAGGCAGCAAGAAAATTACAGAAAATACAAATAATATACTCTTTTGTACATATGTATGTAGTTCCAAAAAAAAAAAAAGAAAAACGACCATTTAAGTTAACCAGTCGTCCTTCAGTTCATCCTTCTTCATTATTGTATTATAAAAAAAGATGAGAAAATAATAAAGAAAAACGAATATAAAAAATAACTTAACAAGTGTCGTTTTTGGAATGACAATAAGTTTTAATTAAAATTAAAATAACTCACAGTTCCCTTCGCACGAAGCATCTCCAGACATCATTTTGTAAGTTTACTCACATACACACATGCACTTGACCAGAAGAACATCGTGCCTAAGTATACGCTCACACATTGAAAAACAGAAATGTGAAATGTGTGTGTTCAAATTAAATTAAATTTTTTTTTAACAGAAGCGAAGCGTATTTAATTCAAAATCTCTCTTTCTTTCATATTTTCAAATTAAATAAAAAACAACCTCCGTATTTTTTAGAGTATTTGATGGATTTGATAAAAGGATTTTTATGGATATACTGTGCAAACACACACTGTATGACAATTAAATACTTTTATGTTAAATACAATAACTCCAGCCGGGTTTATCACTTAATGCATTTTGCACGAATCACAAACTTTAAAAATCATAAAATATAAAGTCATTTAAGAAAGTATAATTGATTAAGCCCGACCATATTAAAACATGCACCACAGTTTTAAGAGGCATCTACTCGAGAGTAAACACTTTTTAGCACCCATGGCAATTCATAACCCACCAGAACAAAATTATGTTATTACTAGGGAGATCTAACGGTTTTTAGCTTTACCCAAACCATTATTTAAAAATGTTCATTTTTCGAATATCGAATAAACAGGTTATTTTGGTATAATAAACCGGCTATTTTAATATTGTGTAATTTATATACATTTTACTTTCTCTTGTTGCAAATGTATCCGTAATTTAAGTATTTTTCTAATTGAATATTGGGCAAACTTAAAATTTTTATGACGAATGAAAACACAAATCGCGTATAAAAGCCTGTGTTCTTTAAAAAAAAAACCAAAAACTATTCAAAATACTACTGCTGTTTCAGAAAACGGCATCCTTGAAAAAATATCTTAAGAAAAAATATAAAACCTGCAATTGTTGCGCCGCGTCTAAAACAATTTAAATAAGTGACGAAAAGATTAACCCCAACACAGGTATAATGAAAAATTCAAACAAGTAAAAAGTGGTTAAATGCATCAAGTTCAAGTTGGTATTGATAGGAACATAAACGGGGTCACAACCCAACCTCTTCAGCAGTTGCATCAATCCCAAAAATTTTAAAACATGGTAGAACTGATAGAATAAGTTCCCAAAATCGTTGAGATGAGGAATCCTCAGAAGCAACAAATGTTATCAAATCGTCTAAGCCACCTTGAGTCCTTGTTCCGATTTATAGCCTATTTCTAATGTGCGAAAGAATTCTTTCGTTCGCATAACTACATTGAAAACAAAAACAAAGTATAAAAATTTGTTTTTGTTTTCAATGTAGCTATATGAAAGAAAGAATTCTCTCGCACATCGGAAATAGGCTATTAAACTACAATTTACACACACGTCGCTAGTTATATGATTATCAGCATGACTATTTCTTGTAATTTTGTGTGCCTTGTTGAACCTTAAGGCACATGGGAGGTAGGCGTGTCCTTGGACCAATTTCTCCATAAATTCATATTTTTAACTAATATTTTTTAATTCATATATTAACTAAGCTATTTTACGGTAGTGTACCAAATTTCAAAAATATCTGGCAACTCCTTCTATTTTAGTCCCTTCGTTATATGGGGACAAAGATCTGTGGCACCCAAGAAGTGGTAATAAAGTACAGGTATGTTTTGGCAAAATGCTAAGGACAAAAAACTAATGGAGGTCGGCCATATATTTTATCCCCCTAGAGGAGACTCCTTGGCAATTGTGAGGCTTTTTCTTCAATTTATTTCTAGTCTGTATTGAAAATTTTGTATGAGAGCCCCCTTAAGGAATAGATGTAGAGGGTAGGTACGTTAAAAGTTATTATCCACTGGATTCAGCGTACCCGAATTAGGTTAAAACGCCGCTAAACGGCTCGTCTGTTATTATTATTTTTTGCCAATTATTATTAAATTCGATATATAGAAAAATTTACCACTTTTTAAGGGTGTCTATAACATGATAAAAATTTAACACATTTATAAGGCGTCATTTCTTTAGGAAAGGAAAGACCATAAATATAAAAATATTTTACCATATATTATATTGCACATATAATGACCTAAAAGGCAACATCCAAATAAACACATTTTTGTAACTTTTTTCGAAAATTCTGGAGTTTCCAATATCAAAATTATTTTTTTTGCACTTTCATTGTTTTTAATTTTTATAATTTTAATATAATTTATAATATAATTTTCCTTAACTTAAAACTATAACTTGTTACTTGTGATAGTAAATCCAACGTTTCCTCATGGTTGGTTGTACAGGGTCATATGATAAAAGCAATTCATTAAATGCATTCTACTTTTGTTCCGTTAGTTTTCCAAGTGAAAGAATTTTTAAATCCATAAATAATTAACCGTGGCATAATAATTTGTATAAGGGAGATTGAACGGTTATTATTCGACCGGTTTTAACCGGTTATTTAAGCTTTGCCCAAGTCAGTTATATTAAAATGTTCATTTTTTGAATATTGAATAAACCGGTTATCTTGGTATAAAAAACCGCTTATTTTAATAATGTGTAATTTTTATACGTAATCCTTACTCTTGTTGTAAATATACCCGTAATTTTGGTATTTTTCTATTTGAATATTGGGCAAACTTGAACTTTTTATGAAGAATGTCAAAACAAAATGTAACAAAAGTCAAAAACATTACACAGGGTCTCCACCTAAGATACGATATAAGATTTTTTATCTTACGTGTGGACTCTCAAATAGTGTTAGTATTAATATTATAATAAATGTTATGAGACAGTTGTTATGAGAAATCTTATAACAATTATCTTATAAGATGAGCTGTCAAAAATGCACATTCATACATATATAAAAATTAATATTAAGACGCTATCATTAAAATGTTTAATTTTTTTAGTGCAAATGGTGTAAATCTTGTGAAAAGTGCTTCAAAAACAATATTAAAAACTAAAAACAAAGAAAAAACTAAAAAAAGGATAAAAATCGACACAACTTTACTGTACGAAAATCAGTTATTTATGAAATCTTATAAGATACATGTTCTTCTTGTTTAAGATTAAGATTAACCCAGGGGCGAATTTGTCGATTACAGAAGCGATGATGTGATAGACACGAGTAAGATAGTAATGCACACCATCTCAATTACAACCTAGTACACTTTTTCGAATGCATTGCCGCATTTATGGAGTGAACGCCTACCACTTGCACACAAAGTAAGCGGAAAAGTGAAGTGTTCATTTAATAAATATAAACTCTGTACTGCTTCGCACACATTGTAAGCAGGCGGTAGACAGTCTATACACAATCTCGCTTACTTCGTGGGCAATTGGAAAACGTCTTGCACACAACTTCGCACACATTGTAAGCAGGCAGTAGACAGTCTATACACATTGTGGCTTACTTCGTGGGCAAGTAGTAGGCGTATTGCACACTACTTCTCACACATTGTAATCAGGTAGCTTTTTTAGATTGTCGGGCTATTTCAGAATTTTTGATTTTGTAACTATTTTCAGAACATTCAAACCAGACTTTCGTTATAAAATAAAAAATATATAGGTAACTTGCGATAATTTGAATATATATTGATGCTTATTATACAACAGCCGGCAAACGTTTGAATATCAATTAACAAACAAAAAACTTTACAAAGAAGCAAATGAAAAATAACGGGACAAAACAAAAACCTGCATATAGGTATACACGCATACATGCATACATACATATGAATGTATGCAACTATAAGTATTTTAATATGTACAGAATATTTCAGCACATTTTAAAAGACGAACGAAATTCATTTTTGTAAATTCCATACACTGCATTCATACACTTTGTAAGCTAGAATTCATTGAACACAAAGTGTAACAAACTTCATTGAAGAGATGTGTTGTGGTATGCAAAGTTCGCCGCTGGGAACATGCAGAAATGTGCCCTCTCATTCTGCCGACGTTCTCTCACATATTATATCAGATATTATCTCAGGTGGAGACCCTGTGTTATGAACAAAGTAAATACAAACCACTTATAAAAGCGTGTGTTCTTACAAAAAATACCAAGAACAATTTAAAATATACGCGAGAGCATATATTGTGTGTATACATATATGTTATCTGTGGAGTTATTTCGAACGGAATTCAAAAGACAAATTATCTTGTCTTATATTACAAAATTTTTTTGTGGAAAATCGAATCTAAAGGTTCAAAATTTGTACGTGAAAAAAGTTGTTCAAATATTTTTGTAAGATATTGTGCTTGTAGTTCTTTATCGATTTATGTAAAAATATCCAAAGTCATGGAAAAAAATTTTTAAGTCATAGCCAGGACAAGGAAGTTTATGTACTAAAATCGCAAAATATGCAAAAATAATATTAAA
The DNA here is from genome assembly GCA_943735925.1 of Pollenia amentaria. Lineage (NCBI taxonomy): Eukaryota > Metazoa > Arthropoda > Insecta > Diptera > Polleniidae > Pollenia > Pollenia amentaria. The sequence goes on from OX031006.1 coordinate 102,216,267, forward strand.
AAATATGCATCAAAATTACATTTATTTAATTATTTATTAATTCATAAAAACGTTAAAACTTAACAAAAACAACATAAATACGAGTACATTCCATTCAGTTTTAAAAATTTAAAACCGTTTAAAAAGTAGTAGTAGATAATGATTTTTTTATATAAATAAATAAGTATTTGTTTAAGTTATCAATAGTAAAACTCATTGTATTTGGTCTTAAAACTGTTTTACACATTGAAAATGTTCGTTCGACATCAACAAATGTAAAAGGGGCATATTAAAACGGGTCAACTCCTTTGTAGAATATTCAATTTCTACAATATTTTCTTTAGTGCAAGGTAAATTCAAAATACTACCAAAGTTCTGCTTTTCTTATGTTAATGACGGCGTCATCAACGAGTTTAACCGAGGTGATCAATGATTTAAGCCCCTACAGTTTGGTTATTGTCACAAGATAGCAGTATAAACGATTAATAATCTCACTGTGCAAGAAATTGACACTTTTTTTTCGTGACAAGCTGGGCACCTGGCGTTTTAACATAATTCGGGTACGCTGAATCCAGTGGTGCTCACGGTTTTTTAAGATTGGCTCTGGTTTTCGAGATATACCGTTATTTCGAAAATGGAGGCTGTTGCACAACATATGTTCGCATAACTCAAAAACGCTTAAGCTTATTGAAAAAACTTAAAAAACCGAAACTTTCCTTTAAGAAAATTAAAACCTCTTTCTAATATCCGCAGTCGTTTTAGAAACATAATTTTTTTTTTGGAAAAAAAATAATTTTTTTAACAAAATTTCGAAATTTTTGTTTTTTAAAAAATTCATAAAAAATTGCTTCTAATTTTTTGCAGACGTATATAAAATGGAGATAGCGGGTGTGTATGTTAGAAATAAATTATTGCGATGAAAAATAAAGAATTCAAGAATTTCATTAAACGGCCATATATGTATGGGAGCCCCCTAAGGGGTGGAGATATTTGGCAATGTTTTAAGAAAATGTTAAGAACAATAAACATTGGAGGTCGGTCTTAATGTTATCCTCCTAGGAGTGAATCCTAGGCCTTAGAAACAAATGATGGGAATGGAAAATAAAGTTGCTAGCCTTAAATTTTGCACCTGCAGCGCCTGAGATACCCCTAGACGGGCCAAATGTATGTCCAGCGTTCTACGCGCATAAAAAACAAAGTTTCAAACAAAATAAGCTATAAGTGATAACAGTCTGTCTTCAACTTTTGATTTTTTCAGAAAAGATGAAATTTTTTTTCATTTAAGAAAAGTAAGACTTTTTTCTAATATGAGTAGTCGTTATTGAAACATAATTATTTTTAAAAAATTGAGGTCGGTCATACATTATATACCACTAGGGGCGACTTCTGGGAATTTATGGGACTTTTTCTTCCATATATATGAAGAATATAATTTGTATGGAGCATGTCATACAATTTTTTTTTAATTATTAAATTTTTTATTCAACATTATGTATATATGACGAATGTGCCAATGAAGAAAATTTATTTTCAATGACATTTTGACGTAAAATTTTTTAAATGTGTTTTTTGTGCCATTTACAATACAAAACAAAAGAACAAATATTCAAATTTATGCTATTCCAAAGAAATAATCATGCATTATTACCACACTTTCACTTTGCGGTAGGAACTTTGGAAAATCCACAGTTACCGATTAAAAAATTCTTTTCTGAAAAAATCAAAAGTTGTAGACAGACTGTAATCACTTATAGCTATCAAAATCAAAAGTTGCAAACAGATTTTAATCAGTTATGGCTTGTTTTGTTTGGAATTTCGTTTTTTATACGTCTGCAAAAAATTAGAAGCATAGTTGCAATTTCGAATTTTTTATGAATTTTTAAAAAACAAAAATTTCGAAATTTTGTTAAAAAAATTATGTTTCTAAAACGACTGCGGATATTCGAAAGAGGTTTTACTTTGCTTAAAGGAAATTTTATTGCGGAATTTCGGTTTTTAAGCTTTTTTGAGTTACGCGAACATATGTTGTGCAACCTCCTCCATTTTCGAAATAACGGTATATCTCGAAAACCAGAGCCAATCTTAAAAAACCGCGTGCTTCACTGGATTCAGCGTACCCGAATTATGTTAAAACGCTATGTGCCCGGATTGTCTGTTTTTTCAACTAGCATAGTGTATTTAAAGTTGACATTAATAAGATAAAAAAACAACAAATTGAATTTGAACTCATTGCACAAAAAGAAGTGTAGGAGATTACAAATATTTAAAATTAATATCAATAATTTTTTGTTTAAAATACACAATATCTATAAACACTTTTTTCTTCCTTAATTTTTCCCTATACAACTTTTTAAAATGTTTCATAAAACAAATTTTATTTTGAATTTGTTCATTTTTATTTCAGGTACCTAAATTTAGGTTCATTGAAAAAAAAAACATGTAAGAGTTTTATATAGTTACATAAATACCTGTATATTTTGTACCACGCCCACTTAACCACTCCCGCTAACATTTTGCGGATGTTGTGTATTGATAACCAAGTTCTTTGGTCCTTTTTTGGAAAATTTGTCTTTTGCCCTTCTTCAGATATACAGAAATCTATTAAGCATTTGTAGGGAAAGAACAATGTACACTTTTCCAATTTCTAAATTTTTTTAAGAGATGTTGTTTAAGGTTGCCTAATATTAAAATTATAAAAATACTTTGATTAATTATTTATGGCTTGTTTTGTTTGGAACTTTGTTTTCTAGACGTGTGAAAAAATTAGAAACATAAAATTTTTTATGCCGTTTTAAAAAATAAACATATCAAAATTTTGCTTAAAATTGATTTTTGATTGCCAAAAAAAAAGTTTATGTTTTAACGACAGCTTCAATTAAATTAAAAATGTTTAGCCCTGCTTAATGTTAATTTTATTGCGGAATTTCGTTTTTTAGTTCATTCAATAAACGAAACCGTTTTTGAGTTATGCAAATATATATTGTTTAACCTCCTCCATTAACGAAATAACGGTATACATATCGTCGGCTTATAATTTAATTGTCGTTTGTGGATTCCGATAGTTTCGAGTAAATTGAGTTTGAAATTTGAACTCTTATAAAATCCACATACGACATTTAAATAATGAAATAATTTTTTGTTCGTTTTATATGGAAATTTGTCGTATGTGGCAGTTACATACGACATTTAATTTGAAAATTGCTTCAGCAAATACCACATACGACAAACTCAACACTCCATATCTCGAAACCCGCATGAGGTATCGAAAAACTGATTACGCCAAATGAAAGATCAGGTCGGAAAACCTAAGGAATCGATCTTAACTCAAAACCGCAAAAAATCCACATACGACATTTAAATTATCAACCGACGAGATCTCGAAAACAAGACCGTACCTTAAAAAAACGGTTAGCACCACTCGATTCAGCGTACTCGAATTAGGTTAATCCTCCAGTGTCCCGCTTGAAAGTTTTTTCAACAACAGTGTAACCGTTCTATCTCAACATATGGGACATATCTTCAAGATTAGGGACCAATTTAAGAAATTTGTGAGTGTGATTTTTTGTCTTATAAAACTAAGAAAGAACAAATTTAACTACAAAAGCATTATTCGTTACGATTTTAGACGTACTAAAGTGTTTTTCGAGAGTGGGGTTTATATGGGGCGTATGGTAATTTATGTACCGATCTTCAAGAAATTGGCTGTTCCACATTTGGATTCATAACTCTTATCCTACTGAGCCGATTTGGATTGCAATCACAAAATGCTTAGAAGAACAAGAAACAATTTGACACAAATATTGTACTTTTATTTTGAGTCGTTCAAAAGTGAACTTGATTTCAACAGACGGGCATGGCTTAATCGACCTAGATTTACTCAAGGGTCTTAGATGAATATTAAAATGTTTCACAGGAAATGACAAAATAAGTATATGTTCCCTCATTAAACAGTTATGGTGAGGGGTATACAAATGAATTATTATTACCGTCCCTGGTTATATCTCTTAGTTGTTATTCAAAAATTGTTTGTTCAAAAAAACAAAAAAAAATATTTTTTAAGTATCTCCGTATCGACAGTTAAATATCACCGAGACCGATATATCGGCAAACCTGAATTATCGCCGATTTATCGGTATCGGTAAAGGCCGGGATTCGCTATCCTACACAATAGTACGATTCATTCACACGAAAATCTGAAGGAATTCTATCCGACATGAAAATTATCTGCAAAATCTGCTGTTACTGCCACATTATCCCACAAAAAAGATGAAAACTCAAATGACTCAGCTCAGGGATGTTAAATGAGGTTTTAAATTTTGTACCAAATTCCAAGAAAAAAATTATACTTTTTGGACATTCACGGTACCATATCTTTTTAATTTTTTAAAACAATAAAAAAAGTACATAAAAATTCAATTGTACACAAAAAAGAAACTTAACATTAACATACATTATATGTATGAATAAAAAAGGTACATAAAATTCTTATAGTTTTATGAGATCAAAATCAGGCACTTATTTGTTTAGTTAATAAACTATTTGGAATTTTTAATCGTATCGATATTAACCAATCCGTTGTTTGTATGAGATTTGATAATTTTGGCACATGTAGTCTGTTTCTTTCCTTAGTTATTATTATATTTTGAAAAGAAAACACTATTTCCACATTTGCAGACGAATCTGGAATGGATCAAATTCCAGCAACGACTCTAGAAATGTGAGGAAATATATGGACATTCAGCTCATTTTGTAAATTAGCTACTGGAAAAATTTCTTTCGCATATATTTCTTAAGTTAAGTAGTACTTCTATATTAAAAAAAACCACAATACTGATATTTTACTTTTAAACAAAAGTAGTAACACAGGTTTTTGACCAATGCTGCCTCATCTGTGGGTACCATAAGTCCCCTTTTACAATGTGGAATGTGAAAGGCAGAAAGACGAAGTTTGTAGGCGAGAAAGGAAAAAAATAAAGTGTGTCTTGCATATAGCGTCGCCCCCTTACCCACAAACTTCGCCTGTCTGCCTTTCACTTGCCACACTGTAAAAGGGACTAGTCGCATTTTAAAGTGCTCCTTTCCTTAACGATTTGTTGCACAACATAAATGCAATGAAAAGAACTCAATAATTTGTTTGCTATACTAAAAATTAAAAAACGGGGAAGTATGACCAAATTTTAAATTGTACCAAATGAGTTACGGTATTACCACGGTACTTTAGAAGGTCAAAATGTACCAACAAAGTACAATTGCACTAACTTTAACATCCCTGACTCAGCTACTTTATAAGAAAATGCAACTCTGATCGCATAAAATCTACAATTTTATTAAAATTTTCATAAACATTTGCAAGTCGGACAGACTTGTGAATAAAATTTGCCACTCAATTCATTTTTAAGTCACACTGTCATACAGTGATTCCTGGCTTAGGTATCATGGTTACTAGAGAGAACTTTCATCCTGGTAGTATTCACTTCGTAAAATATTAAAAGAATTGTTTTTATTGCTATACAGGGTAACTCCATATTCATTTTGTTATTTATTTAATCAATACCAGCTGTTTTCTTAGAGCTTAAGTTAGAAAAAGTGTTTTCAATTTTCCTTATATCAAATCTTAGCGTAAAGCTGGTACATTTCATGAAAGTTGGCACATACATATGTTCTAATTGTCACTGGGACAAAGCCTGTTGAAAATAATAAAAACCTGTCCATAATTTTACATAGCCCTTCCCAATAAAAAAAACTCCCAAATTTTTTTGGATCGTTCCATATTTGAAGTTTCTCAACAACTTTCAATGCTCGCTGATAATCTTCTCGCTGTGACCAAGTGGGTATTGTATAAATTCATGCGGCAAGTTCAAGCGTTTGCAAAAGTTTTTTGTTTTCGAAAGCACTCAAGCCATTCGAGCAAAATTGCTCATTTACTTCTGCAAAACTAACGTCAATTTTGTCTTGCTACGGATAGCATCTTCAACATCGTCAGAGCCATCAGAGCTATAGTCGTCATTATCTTCTTCTCCAATTCCTTCTACACTTTTTTCTTCACTTTCTAGTTCGACTTTCTTTTCGTTTTCTGCAAGGACTTCTTCCCCATCATCTGCGCAAATAATAGCCAACATTTTTTGTTTTATGTCACAGAGTCAGAGAAGGCAAAGCTATAGCCTCATCCGCCAGATAGCACAAATGTCTGATAAACTTTGTTACCAATGTTTTCGAAAAATTCTTATCCAAGTCTGCGTATGAGTGAAGTAAAAAGTCAAAAGGTTAAAGTCCTGATTCGGAGCTTTGACAGCTTCAGTACAGCCGTACCAGACTTTTACGTATAGACGAACAATAAACACGCAGACATCGCGAATTCCACCCAATTGTGATTTTTCCAGTTTAAATTGACTTCTGAACATAAATATTTTTGAAGAATAAATTGCCTTGGACATCCATCGAGCGTGGTGAATGGGTATGAGTTCTTTGAACTTATATTTACCCCATTCACCGCTAAGGAATATAACAACCAGTTCCAACAGTTCCTTATAGTCGTTGCGGCGTTGTTTTTTCTGTAGTTGGGCGATGCAAAAAGTAATGGTGTCATCTGATGTAGTTATTAATTTCGAAGCAACGATCTCATCGCTAACTCCAGTTTCGAATGCACCTTGATTTATTTTTCCCCAGTTTTGCTGAAAGCGGCGAAATAAAAACACATCTGGCGCAAAAGTTTTTCCCATTTTATATTCGAACAGTGCTCTTAGAACCAATTCGTAGATGTGATGTCTGCACAGCAGATACATCAAGTCTCTCTCTAATAGGTGTTCAAGTAAAATTGTAGCTACCGCGAATTTACCGGTTTTTGAAGATGTCGTGTCAAAAGACATGGCTTGAACTCGATTTAATATGTTCCATTCTACCAGTAGCTGGTGGACGGCCGCTGCAATGTTTTTGGAACGCCTAATATTTGTTCGATGCCTCCATTAGTGATAATAACCGGAAGACGATCAATCTTATTCTTTCTTCTAGTATTTTGCCATCCCAATGCACAACAAAAAATGCAGCTTCCTTCAACAGAAATGAGAAAATATGAATATAGTATTAATAATAAGTTGGTATAAAAAGAGTATCATTACATGTAAGTTTTCCTTTACGAAGTCAGCAATTTTTTCGATTTGCAGTACGGTATCTTCGAATTGACGAGCGATTCAGGATCAAATTTGATACATTGTGGCCAATCCATTCAACTACTGCAGCAAGTAAATGCATTGCGTTTCGGTCTGATATCATGCATTTATCCAAAGCAGAAACGATCCGTTCATTGATAAATGACTGAGTTCGTCTTGTTACAACTTTTGAAGTTGATGGTCCGCCATTTGTGAACCAGGACTACATCCTTATTGGTTCCGTTTTTTTAATCTTGGACTTAATGTCCGTCTGGCTGTCCGTCCGTCTGTTCTAGGGTCGGTTTTCAAGAAAATTAAATTTTTCGTATGGGGACCATATGAAAGGTTGGAGATTGAGGATAAGTTTGTTCTAGAGAAATATTGGGGATGCAAAAATAATGGGGGTTGCATTTTACATCTCTAGGGGTGACTCCTCAGTATTTACGGGCGTTTTTCTCTCCATTTAGCCTGAATTTCATTCTCACAGATTTCAATGCGCGTGCGGCACGGCAATTTTCAACCGATCGAGCTCATATTTTTACCAAATTTTTTTTACGCTAACCTAACACAATACTGTGCTACGATTTTGAAACAGATAACTTTTTAAATTCTCCCTTCATTGAAGGTCCACTCTATTATACATAGCAGCAACTACGACAAGTAATTTTTTGCACTGGAAAGTCGAGAACTGGCCACAGGTCCCATATAATCCCCTTCTTAAAACCATTTTTAGACGAACAAATCTCATATAGATGCATTTATCGAGATAATATTCGGCACAAGGAACAATTATATGAATCTAAGCTTCATAACATAATTTGGTTTTGGTAGGGGCTTTTGGTTTTGTAAATACTATGGTGTAGGGTATGATATGGTTGCAATTCTTTATTTCAGTTTGCATTCACACGTTTCATCTTTTGATGCTCAGCTCTTGTGTTTTTAGCAGAGGGAAGAAAAAAGAAAGGGGGTTGATACAGAGACGACTGTACTCTTTCATTACGCATTGTGTTTTCATTCGTATGTATGTATATGCCAGAAGTGGGCACAACTAAAACTGTGCTTGTATTGATGCTTATTAGTATTAGTGAGATGGCAGAAGTACCCACCAAAAAATAATATACAAAATACAAGAAAATATGTGAGCATCCGCCTCATGTGCATTCGACGCTGTCCCATCGAAAACTAAATTAAAGTGGCATAGAATACGTGTGAAATCTCTCAGCACAATTGTGCTATGGAGCGCCCACCATTGGTACAAGCACAACAATGGCTTCAAGTAAATTTTTTTTTTTTTTTTCATTATTTATTTATTGAATCTTCATATATTTAATATGAACTAACAATAATTAATCAAATCTTATACTAATACTTTATTTTTGTCCTGCCAATGCTAGACGAACATTTTTCTCTTCACGGTTTCTATTCACATATGTAGATTTTTAGCGGTCTTCTCGTCGGATGAGTCCTGTAGTATCTCTTCTCCTTAATCTAGAGTGGCCGCTGTAACTTAAAATATTTCGAGCGAGTGGATTTGGGTGCGACTCAAGTCTTTTTAAATACTTTACTGCATACTTCGTAATAATAGTTTTTACTAATGGCACATTGAGATCCTTGTGAATATTTGAGTTTTTAACATACCAGGGAGCGACTGTGATTATTCGAAGAAGTTTAATTTGGCGTCTTTGAATCTTTTCGATATTTGAGGCCGAGGCAGTGCCCCATAGCTGAATACCGTAGCACCAGATTGTCTTTAATATAGAGTTGTAAAGTAGAAGTTTGCAGTCGAGGCTAAGAACAGAATTTCTTCCAATAAGCCAATAAATTTGAACTGCTTTTAGTTTCATTTGTGTTAGTTTTGCGTCTATATGGCATTTCCATGTTAAACGCCGCACAGTGGGAAATTTTACGAGAAGGCGGTCAAAATTCCATAACTTTTGACTGGATCGGTATTTTTTTATGCGATTTTTTGTTCGATAGGTGCGATATTAGGCTTTAATTTGCGCTATAAAACGTAAAATTCGACTGATAGGAGCAAAAGTTATGGGGAGTTCAAAATGCATTTTCATTTTTTTGTTGAGTTTCGGTGTAAAAGTTGAATATTTCAAATATGAATTTTTTTATAATTTATCATTATTTCTCTTGTATTTTACAACTGATACTTATTTTTTATTGTCGAACTTAGATCCTTTCAGAAAATGCCAATATTTGGCCCCTGTAAATTGTTTAGTCCCAATATTCACACGGGCCAAAGGTTGGCTTTTTTAGGACGAGACGAGTTGTTATAAGGATAAAACTGAAAAGGAATATTTTGAAAAATGCCCAAATAGCATTCTTGGCTATCGATAACATTTTAGGTAATTCAACTTTTATTTTTGGTTTGAGATGTATGTGTATTTTATTTTTATATATTAATACAAATATATCAAAAACAAATTATAATCTATAAACAATTTTAAATTAAACAATATAGTAAAAATAGTAATAAGATCTTTATAGTACAACATCTGGACATTTTTCTTGTATTATGCTCGCGGAAGAATCTGTAGTCTTTGTTCCTTTTTTCTTGCGCTTCTTCCGATAGATCTTCAATTGGTAGGATATTGTGTTGAACTATTTGTTCCCCATGGTATAACATTTTATGAACTGTGGTTGGCATATGTCTCCAAGAATATTTTTTGTTACATGATATAACTTGTAAAATGATCTGGAATCGTTTTATTAATTCAAAATGTACTCTTGCGATAGATGCTGCAGTTTCTGGATCGGAAAAGAATCTCCTTGCAGTGTTTCCATCATTTGAATTTCCTTCTCCTTGTTTTGGCTGATCACTTATAAGGCCTAGGTGAAGGTATTTTTGCTTGAATTTGTTTTTTTCTTTGCTTCCTTTTTTCCACATTTTCTTTGTTTTTTCTCACTGTTTCGCCTAACGGGCCAAATTCCAAATCATAACCCAATTTAAGAATATGCTCCATGAAACGAATTCTGGTATGAAGAGGGGACATTTCAAATTCGTATGCTTCATTGAAACAATTGTCTTGTGATGGGGGTTGGCTTAATTGACTTGATGTCTTTTGGCATATGGTACAGCTTGACGAAGACTTTGTTTCGGTTAATGCTTGTGCAACTTTTCCATCGATCATTGTAAGGAACATTTGAAAATTAATTTCAATGCATTGGTCATCAAATTTAAATATTGCCGGTTGAAGTTCTTTAATTTGATCTTTTATTTTTCGAACTTCTTCAGTTATGACATCTTTAGTTTCCTTTTTGTAAACAAACTTTATTGGTCTGCAATACTTTGTTGAAGAGGGAATTTAATTTTTCCATACATCCATTTCTGTAACTCTACTGGTTGACGGCTCTAAGCCAATATAAGTTTTTCTTAAACGTAATAGAACGAAAGATACCATGAATAAGTTAGCATCAGATGAGTTTTCTGAATTACATTGCTTGTATTGTTTCTGACCAGAGCTTCCATCACATCCCCATTTAGAAAATAAAGTGATGCTGCAATTTTTAAGTTTTTTTAAACAGTCAGCATCAAGTGTATTTAAAAATCGTTCTGCAGTGTGTTCGAGAAGAGCCTGCAATTTTACTTCTGCTGAACTTGAAGTTACACTAATAGCCGTTTGTGAAAGTAAGCACTCTTTTTTGACAGAAACTAAATCTCGATATGCTGGAAAGATTCCACAATTTTTTTCATTGGTTCGCTTTCGCAGTTCTGTATACTGATTTTTTGTCAGTTTTAAATCCAAAAATAGTGCAAATGCTTCTTCTGGAGTAAATTTCATTTCTTCAGTTGGTGTAGGCATACTTTTTAAAATCCTCTTTGTGCGTTTAGGGCTCGCTTCCACTATTTTTTCAATTATTGCAATTTTTGTTTTCTTATTTTGCGTTGGTTGAATTTGATGCAGAAATGAATCCTTTATCATACTATGAGAAATTTCTTCATTGATATTTGCAAGCTTGCGTCTTCGTGATCTTTCACTGCAATTGTCAATTTGTTTTGCGGGCCGACCCACTTTTCCAGTTTCCTTAGCGGTTATTGGCAGCTTCTTAAAAATCAGATCATTTGTTAGCCATTTTTCGTTGCGTAAGTAAAACGTTTTCTTATTTCTAGAACATTTAAGGTACCGTTTTCTTAATGTAAATGAAAAAATTTTAATTTTTATCTTATGAATTTTGATTTCTTCTTCGTTGCATAATTTAAAGAATGGATTATTCATTATGTGTAACACAAAATCTTTTTCATCTTTCTGTTGAAAATATATATCTGCGAGAACTTTATAACTGAACTTAGCCATTGTTTAAACAATAATGAAGGTAAAATTATGAATGCATGCATTTTTATACTCTTAATAGAGGTTTTTTTAAATGATCTTTTGTTACCACTTCTTGGAAACATAAAAACCCTTTTTTAAATACAAATTTAATCTTTTATTACCATTTCTTTGAAACATAAAAAACCCCTGTTTTCACACTTTTTAAAAGGATAACATACTGGCAATAAATTAACAGGTAACATGTAGGAAATTTTCACGTAAAATATAACTGCTCTTCCATTTTTTTAAATTAAGTTGCAATTTTCAGGTAATTAAACTATGTAGTTTATGTTGCGGCTATTTACTAATGTTTAACCTTTTAACTTACTCAGAAATCTAACGTGTTAGTCTATTTATGTCGCCTATTCGTTTTGCAGCATCCGTTCACCCACAATAAGTTCATAACAATGGCAATACCTTTACCTTCTCCAAATTAATTGATAACCTGACGTGCTAGATAATTTATGTGGCCTGAACTGCTTTATTTGTCGAAAATTCTTTAAGATTCACCTTCTTTAATTTCAGTAATGTTTCCTTGCAGGACTTATTTTTTGAACCGAATATCTTAGCTTGGGTCACAGAAATTGCTGTAGTTCGCAAGATCGCATCCAGATGTGTGTACAATTGAAATGTAGGTTAGATTCTGGACTACAAGAGAGTATAGATTTTTTTTGACGCGTTTTGACGGGCAGGACTTATGTTCTATAAAATAGGAAATTTCCGGGAAATTTTGACATAAAAAAAAAAGAAAATTAAATAGTTCTACAGGTCGCAGAGTTTTAAACCACGTATAGCTAATAACATAAACAAATACACAAAACTTATTCTGTCAAAAAATCTTGAAAAACAAAAAAGTTATGAGCATTTCAACTTCAAAAGTTTACTCAGAAATTAAAAACTATAACCAAATACTGAGAAAGTCCATTTTGGACCACCCTGTTCTCAATGAAATAGTTGAAATAGGGTTGAAATTTTTTGGTTCCCGAGGTTCACTAGTATTTACTTTCACATGAATAAAAAAATTTCAAAATCGCAGAACATAAAAAAAAATAGTTTTGGCCGCCTTCTCAAAATATGAACCAGTGTGCGCCGATCTAGATGAATACCAAGATATTTTACATGCGATTGTTGGGGCACTAATTGATTATTTATTTTAATAGGGGGACATGACTCCCGACGAAAGGTGAATGTTATATGTACGCATTTTTGCTCATTGACCTTTATCCTCCATTGTTTTAACCACTTTTCCAATTCAAATATATGATTCTGCAAGTAGAGAGATGCTTCATGACAGTTTTCGTGTACGCTTAAAAAAGCAGTATCATCAGCAAATGTTGAAGTTAGGGTGTGGTTATTTGTTGGCATGTCTGAGGTATATATTAAGTATAACAGTGGGCCCATGATGCTTCTCTGAGGGACTCCAACGTCAATTGGCTGAGGAGAACTTATAAAATCACCTTCTTTAATAATAAACCTTCGACCGACTTAGTAGTTTTCTAACAGCTTGTGTGTGTTTACTGGTAAGTTTAACTTCAATTTATATAATAACCCTTCATGCCAGACTTTATTCAAGTAAATTGTTTTCTTTTATTTTTCTCTTTGATTCGATTTGAATGAAATTGTTGTTGTTCTAAAGAAAAAAAAGTTGAAACTGTTTGCTGCGTGTGATCATATTGGCATCTTGAAAAGCGAATTGAAAAGAAGTAAAGCATCAAAAGATGAAATGTGTAAATTCAGACTTCCCTAAAAAAAAATTCTAGGAAACTAAACGTAGAAATTGAAAGCAAAAGAATTTTCCGGAAAATCCTAAAAAAAACTCTAGTTGTAATACTGATACATATATACACATCGTCAACTAAAAAGCAAAAGGGCGCAACAACACTTTTTATTTTTTTACAGTGGAAGCAAAAAACATTAAAACATTAAGAACAACAAGGTGTACTTTACGTTTCAATTTCTTTAATAGGTTCGCCAGTTTTCATTGCAGGGATTTAAAATTGTGTGCATGCAGTTTAATAAAACGAACAAAAATCAATCAAAAACTCAATTTCGAATTTGTTTGTTGTTACGCCCTTTTGCATTTTAGGTGACGATATGTACCAGCATTTTCACATTTACAAAATATATTTGAGTTAGCTACACCTCTTAGTCTACAGTCTATAGTACAATGAATTCGTTTTTAATTTAAAACACACGTTTCAAATGATTTTCAGACAATAAAACTCAAAAAAGTTACCCAATGGGATAATATTTAAAAAGCTAAGATGATTTAAAAAAGTATTTAAGTGTGGTAACCCAATAATGTGTGGTAGTTGCTGTTCGTATGCGAGTTAAAGTTTAACCGCAAATGTATGTTTAATTGAATCCAAAGTGTTATCACAATCAGTTTGAAATTTATAAAAACGAAACGGGAAAGGCATAAAGCACCATGTCTGACTGTCAAAAACACACATATGGTCGTACTTACAAGCACCTTTTTTGTGCGTGAGTGAGTCGGTGTTTTGTTAACAAAATTTATACCCAATGACAACAGAAAAGAACAACAGACAACATAAGGATGTTGTAACATGTGCCGTCTTGGCAAAGGCTTATGTGAATTTGAACTGTATGCATTTATGTAAATGTTTTTATCTAGACTTTTATTCATGTTTATTTAAAAGTTTTTTATATTTCTTTCTGATTTTTGTATTTTTTAGTGTTATATTTATAGTTTTTGCTTTTATGCGCATACATACATCCATATGTACATTTTATGTACTATTTATATTATAAGCCTAAGCAAATAAAAGTTTTTATGGTTTTGCAATTTTGAGGGCCGCTTCACGATTATGGTGTAAATGAACACATGATTTTTATATGTTTTCTAAGTTTTGCAAAAATTCTATTTTACTTAATTGTTTTTATTTCAAAGTTATTTCAAACTTCATTAAAACTATAACTTCACAACAGGTGGTAGGGGTATGTATAAGTTTGTCATACCGTTTGTAATTCCTTCATAATGGATCTTAGAACCCCCCATTAAGTATATTCCCAAGACCCAGATAGCGCATGGACTATGTTTTTATAATTTGTATTACATATAGTCCAGGAAAATTTGCTTTTAATATTCAGCCAGCTCGGCCTATAAATGACTGAGACATCAGGAAAAAACTACAACTGCCTCTAATTTTTACCAAAAAATCTCTATTATTTGGTCATGAATCTTTCGTTTTTAAAGTCTTCTTATAATTAATGAAATTGGACGTTTATCTTGCAAAATCTTAGTAGAATACTTGCACTGAAAGCGGAATTGGTTCATAAATGACCGAGTTAATTCACCCAGAAAATATGGTTAAAGTACCACGTTACGGTTTCCACAATGGCCACAAGAAAACTATTGTTTTTTTTTTAACATGATTTGTGGCGATTTATGCAATTTTGTTTATATTTAAATTATAATATAAGGTTAATATTTATTTTAGAGTTCGATGTTTACAAATTATCGAGATGTTAAAATCTTTATCAAACTGTTTCCGTGTTAAAGATCTTGAAACGGCTGTGTTTATGTGGGACTTTCAGTCAATTACGGACCTACCATCACAAATTTTGCAACGATATAGTTATAAAAGTTATTGTGCACAAATTTTATATCTATATTAACATTTATAAGGATGCTATGGCATTAAAGCTATTATCCGAATAATATATGTATGGGAGCTATGTAAATTTAAGCCGATACCAATAAAATTAAAATGGTGATATCGGTGTCAATAAATTAGTTCTCGAACATAATTCGGTTATTTATGTTTTTCTTTTTTGTCTTTCTTTTTTCGTTGACTTTTTCAGTGCAGCTCGAAGGACAAATGTAAACATAGAGCTTGTGCCTTTGCTGTTTAACAATAATTAGAATTGTGGTTATCTATCGAATGCAAGTTGTTGACATGTAAGTCAATTTAAAATAGATAATCATTCACAAAACAAATTTCGATCCACCAAGAAAACTAGGATTTTGTTTAAAGATTGATGTTTGATTGTTGACTGCTAGCCGTCGTCAATGGCGGTGACTGTTAAACGGCAAAGATTTCTGAAGAGATGGTGTGGTTTCTATCGAAACATGTCAAATCAACCTTTCCGTGGGTTAAATACCAGCTTCAATCAAGAGTGAATAATAATCAATAAATTTTAATTCACTTCATATTCTAAATTCCTTTCTTCATTAAAAATAATTTAATGAAAATTATATTTGATGAACTTAAGCCTGATTAAAATATAAAAATTTGGATTAAAATTCATATTTTATATGATATATTTTTTAATTTTTTTGCAAAGGAAAACTAAACATCATTTTGTTTAAAATACAATATCTATCTTTTTCCCCCAGGACCAAAAAAAGGTACCAAACTATGTTTTGTGCATAAGGAATTTGTGGTACAGCAAATCAACTAAATCGGTGCATTATTTTTTAGAGTCCCTTATCGCTAAGAAACAGAAAGTTATATAAATAAAAAACACCAACTGTATTGGTATTATTTTGGAACTTTTAATGTTAAGGACCTACTTTGTATTTGTGTGGGAGGTGCCACACCACCCCCTTCTTGCCAGATAATGGGTATTGACACAGCAAAATTTAAAAAATTGTTCTTCTACCGTTCCCGTTTTTTAGGTAGGTTGTGTATTGATACCTCAGCTATGTGTACGAAATTAGGAAATTTTTGCCTCACCGTTATTAAGATATAAGCAAATATATTTTGTTGTTGAATGTTGTGCATTGATAACCAAGATGATTGTACCTTATTATGGTATTTTGGCTCTAGCCGTTTCCAGATATGCAGAAAAAAACAACAACATGGGATTTATGGACTAAATTATAGGCAGTCGTGGTGTTTTTGCATATCTCAGCCACTTGAATGAATTTCAATAACATACTTGAATGGAGTTTATGTGACAAAAATGTTTAGCAACATGGTCCCGATCATTTCTAGGGTCTTCGAAAAACCCATTTAAGCATACACACGAACAGATGGACATCGTTAAATCCACTTGGGTACTTATAAGGAGTCTAAGATTAATATAGTAGAAATTACGAACGGAATGGCAACTTTGCACACGAGTTGATAGAAAGTAAATTTTTCCCTATTAAAATTAGCAAAATCGTCTAAGAAATTGTTGAATTATGAAAAAGAAACGTAACGGCCATGTTCTGACAATCGAAAGATTTAGAACCGCAAAACGCCAGATTTATTTTATGGTGTTCTGAAACTCGTGCGTTTTGATTGCGATCTGCCATAGATTTTTAAAATTAGTCTAGTTCCCTTCAAAAGAAAAATCAATTCATCCGTACTCAAATCAATCCGAAGCGGTATCAGTAGTACGGTGAGTACGGATTTTCTTGAATCAAGTACACAAAGATTGATTCAAGTACGGATTATTCAACCACGAAATACTCAAGTTATCCATATTCAGTCCCGGATTCGTACTTACAACAATCCGAAAATCAGATTGATTTAAGTAAAACTGAGATTGAATCGATCTCAAAATGTACTTAAGTCAAGTGTTATAAAGTTGATTTAATCCCGAATTCGTACTTTAAATAAATCAAAACTGAAATTAGAAGAAGAATGTTATTATTATTAATTTACTTACCTGTTTCACACCTTACAAAGTTCCAATTATAAAACACCACCATCATGCCAGATATGAATTTTACTTTAAAAACTTAATGTACATATTAAGCTAAGAATATTAACTAAATGAGAAGTGAGAAATTGAAAAGATTTTAAAATGAAAATAATGTGTTTTTTCTTGTTCTGTTGTTTCTACACACAACAAGCCAATCGTTTTTTAGCTACTTGTGTGGTGTTGCTGTAGTGGCTACAACAAATTTGAATAAGTTATATGAGATTAAAACGCTCAATTTGTAATTTACTCTCAGAGTGGCAGTACCAACGAAAAGTTCAATCTTTTTTGTACTTGGTTTAAGAATTTTATACTTACTTTAAGAAATTCCGGGAATGATTTTCGAAAGTTATCCCATTTAGGATTGTTGTATGTACGTTTTAGTGTTATTCGTACTTGAATTTTTGAGTACGACTCGTACTCAAAGTAAGTATAAAAAGCTTAATTTATCCCGAGTGTTTTTCTTTCTGTGTACTTTGCGCTTTACAGAACATCAATTATGCGATTACAAGTCAAAATCGTAAATGTTAAAGTTTTTGTGATTGTCAGAACATGGCCGTAACATTTATTAAAATTTTGACTAACAAAACATAAAAGATATGCCACAAAACGAAACTTTGAGGATTAAATATAACCTTAAAAACTTCGAAATAAATTTTAAAATGTCGATTTTTGGAAATCACAATTCCCCCAGCATTCAAAATTTTTAAAAAAATTTTTGGTATTAAAATCAATCAAATCAGCTTATATCGGGTGATTCATCGTGTGGTTTGATTTATAATGTAAAATAAAACACATGAATTTGAAAGTGAATTTAAAATTTTTACAATCGAACAATTTATGGAATTTACTGTTCGAAAAAGACATAGTGTAAATTTTGGTCATGACTACGTCTGGGGTGGTCTATTCGGAAAGAGCATTTTTGGATGACTCGTTCTAGCATAGCGTCTAGTATCTCGTGAATAACATTTCTCACAGAACGCTGATTTACGCAGCTTAGCAATTTAGAGACGCTTTTGTGGTGTGAGTCTTTCCATGATGACTTGCCACACGATACTGAACAAAAATTACAAGGCAGTTTGATATGAGTCACGCGTAAAAAAGCATATTGAAAATCAAACCTCACGACGAATCGCCCTTTAGATGTAAATAAGACTGCATCTAGTATATCGAACGTTTTAGAATGATTTGTTAATCGAGGCAAGCGATATCCGCCCAAGTTAATCTTGCGCGCAAAGTAAAGGGCAAAATTTTTGAGATAATTTAATGAAAATAGTGAGAATCGGTCTATAACTTTACATAGCTCCCATGCAAACTTTGTTTCGCAATAGAATTTCTGTTTCCATAAACACTTTCGTTGTGCTAGTATTTAAAAAAAAATGTATCCAAAATATTGAAGAGCAATCTAAATCATCTTACGTTTTTATATGACTGTTAATACTGTAGTGTATGGTACTACATTGCCAGGCCTGATAGATTATCGTGCCAAAATTTTTTTGTTTGGATGAATATTGGTGTTAAGTTATAAGAAAAGTTGTCGAAAAACACAAAACTCTGTTTCGTAGATGCAATATAGAAAATGTTTTAGTTCTTTGCCAATAGAACCACCATCGTATAAACATAAATGCTATAGAAAATACTACATGCCAAGATAACTTCTAATGTCAAATAAACAAACCACTATTGTTGTGCTGTTGTAAAGTAATAAAACTTTGCAAAATATCAGCAGGGTAAAATTTAAGATATACAAAGGGTAGGCCTTTAAAAAAGCCTAGGAAAACATTGTATTGGCGAAAAGAGGCCTCATGGGAATGCATTATATTATTATATTTCCTTATGATGGAAAATGTCACCGTTATTTTTAACGTGCGGTCGCATACATAAGTACGACGTATTTATACAAACATGTCTCATGTAGAAGAACCCTAACTCATATAATTGCAGTTTTACAAAAGAAGGTGAAAACATTATATAATCTGTATGTACCCAACGAAAAATGTTGTTTCCTACGTAAGTTTCGCAAAGTACATCGCTTACGCAAGACATGAATTTTATATGGTGAGCTCCCACTCCAGAAAGTGCTTAATTCAGCGCATATATAAATTGGTAAATGTAACGATCAGCTTATTCAATAATATGCTCCCCTAGATACCTGCTTCGCAGTAAGGGAATGCCGGGTACCCTTCACCGAAGGTAAAAGGGAAAATTTAATTTTTTCTTTCCGTTTGTAATTTCTACAATATTTATCTTAGACCCTATAAATTATATATTTGTGTCGCATATAGTCCATAAATGTTTGCTATTGAAATTCAGCCTGATCGGCCCGCAAATGGCTGAGATATGAGTAAAAGCCCACGACTGCCTCTTATTTAACCCAAAATGTCCTTGTTGTTCATTTTTATTTTATATATATGTATATCTGGAGCCAAAGTTTCCAAATTAGGTATGTGGTGTCGATTTTCAAATTTTAAATAAAATATGAGGAACGACAACACTTTGTGAGTGTAATTTGAGTTTTTTTTTTTTTTTTTTTTTTTTTTGAAAAGAAAAATTTAAGGTTTTAGTTTGCTTTGAATTTTATATTAAAAAAAAAAGAAAAATTTTTGGGAGGATTGAAAAAAAATTGATTCAAGAAAGAAAACTGATCGGAAAAATACAAATTTTGAATTTTGTTGGAACCTATATTGGAAAAAAATAAATTATAAATTGCAATAAGCATTGAGTTCAGTGTGTGTGGATGCAGAAAAATTAACTTTTGGAATTAAAAAAAAAAAAGAAAGAAACGAAACTTTCTTTAGTTTGGGTACGGATAGAAAAGGAGAATTCCGTGACGAACATTCCACCACCAATCAAGTTGACAAATCTCAAGATCAGGATTACAAAGAAAGGAAGGTTTGAATTTTTGTTTTGAATTTAATGGTGTTGACCGGCCTTTTTTCTTATTAACTAATGCGATAATGAAAATTATGAATTTTTTTTTTTATATACCTAAGAAATACATAACTATTTAAATTTTAATCCAAAAATTAAATTTTTACTTAATATAAAAATAATTTTTTTATTCTCTATAATTTATCCCTGTTAAAATCTTAATTCTTGAAAATTAATCTGAATTTCTTTATTAAATCTTAATTATTTTTTTTTTAAATAAACAATTTTAATATTAAATCTTAATTTATACATACAAGGAATTTCTAATTAAAATAATTAATATTAATATAGTTTTTTTTCCTCTTTCAACCTTCTTAAACTTAGTTAATTTTTATTTCTTAATAATTAAAACATATTTTTTTTAAATCCTTTTCCTTTTGATTAAAATTTTCATATACATATTCTAATATACCATGTAAAAATAATATATGGTCACGTTAAGTTAGATTTTTGTTTGCTTAAAACAAATTTAATACCAATAATTTTTTTTTATGAATTTAATCTTAAACACAATGAAATAGACATAAAAACTCCATATTGAAAATATCTCTCACAACTTGCATTTACATACACGTATAATTAATTTTGAGTATTTAAAAGGATATTTCACAGCCGTCTACGAGCGCTTGCAGACTTCGTGGGATCAAATGTATATGTAAGTTGATAAATATATTTGGTTTTGGTTTAATACACTATTTTTATTAAAAAACATGAATATCTTTAAATGTTAGAAGAAATCGTAAAACTATTATATTGAGTTATTTTTGTATGGTTGTTGAGTTACATTATTTTTCCATTAAATTAGAGTTGCCATAAATCTGGATAATTGTAAATTCAGAGATATTCGTGTTTAAATAAAAATTAATAGTATATAAACATCATTATTAAACAAATAATTAAAATTAAATAAAAGTTAGAGTGACCATATAGTATTTATATTCATACTAGAGATTCTGTACATTTGACTTTAAATTTTATTTCTTTTATAATTTTGTCAAAAGATGACCATTAATAAATTGTGTTTTTGTTAAATTGGAAATTATAAAAAAATGAAAAATTAAATATCTTTTATTTGTCATTTTTATGAACAGTGATGTCGGTTAGGTAATTTGAGTATGGTTTATGGGCTGGCATTTAAATTTTGTTATGTTGCCAGTATGGAGGGTGGGTTAGATTAGGAATGGGTGATATACCTGAAACCATTCCCAATTTATTACCAGCAATATTCCGTAACTTTATTAAATAGTATCACTAGTTTGAGTTAAGCTACCTAAAGTAAAATTCCTAGTAGCGTATTACGATCATCATTTTACAAGGGACAAGAACACACCCCAACGACGAGCATAGCCGGTATAATAGGTAGCCCCGTTCCTTTAAAGTCTGCATTGCACAGTGAAATCGTTACAGGTATAAACATTGGTTTTTTTTATTTTTTTTTTTTTTATTATCCTTACTGAATAATAACAAGATTGGCTTAAAATTAATGAATAACATGATGGATTTAAAAATGTACATAAAAAATTACTAGTTAAGATAAACAATTATTTTATGCTTTATAACATTTAAATTTAAAGAAAAATCTACAAATTGTGACAAAGAATTAAATTGTCGACATAACCTTGAAAAAGGATCAGCAATAGCGTAATTTACTCTACAAAACTTTACAAATAGCAGATTATAATGACGACTATTGCGACAACCATAAAAGATACATTTAACATTGTACGACGACTTTTGAGCGATGGTAGTTTTATTAAAGCCAGTCTACTAGAATAGGAAGGAAAGCTTGTCGAGTAACTCCATTGTTTTTGGACAGATTCAATATGAGAATTATGAATGTTGTAATATGGATCCCAAATGATTGACCCATATTCTAAGATAGGTCTAACGAGTGACACGTAAAGTTGCTTCGTTATGTATGCATCAGTGAACTCTTTAGCCCAGCGTTTTATAAAGCCAAGAATAAATGAAACAAAGTTTAATTTATGATCCAATAGGACTCCGATTCAACTCCAATATATTATGATTACACCATAACAAAAAGTTATTAAGATCCGTTTGAAGATAAAAATGATCAACCAAGCAATTAAAAGAATGGAAAATGTTTACATCATCAGCATACATCCATATATTGGCGAAGTTGATAGTATTAGGCAGATCATTAATAAACAGCGAAAATAAGAATGGGCCAAGATGACTGCCCTGGGGAACACCGGACGAAACATATATGTACTTGGATATACAATTATTGAATTGTACTTTTTGCTTAAACTTCTACGGGATAAACCTAACAAATCTAATTTAGTAAGAAGAAGTTGATGGTTAACTTTACCAAATGTTTTACTGAAGTCAGTATAAACAGTATCAGTTTGTATCCTTTGTGTAAATGCAAAGTTGATCAAAGTTGTTTAATGAACTACATTGGTTGTAGTTGAACAGCCTTTCCGAAAACCATGCTGGCATGATGCCAGCAATGACGATGTGTGATGGCTCAGGAAATCAGCAACTAGTTTTTCAAAAAGTTTTGGAATAGCACTTAATTTGATAATCTCTCTATAGTTTGTTATATCCGATCTAATACCAGATTTAAATAAGGGTTTTATATACGAGTATTTCCATTATACAGGAAAATAACCACATATAATCGAAGCATTTAACATTAAAGTTAATGGCGTAACTAATGATTCAGCACATTGATTTAAAATACATGTTGGAACAAGATCAGGACCATGAATAAAAGACATCTTTAACCTTTTTAAGTTAACCAAAATATCATTGCTATTAAATGAAGGGAAAGAGATTGCCTGATTTGATGAGAGCAGATATGGATAACCATTACTATCATCGTATACAGCATCAGAATAAGTTGTTGCAAAAAATAACAACATCAATAAACAACATCCAACATAATTTCGGCGAAATTATACAAGTGGGCGTGGCGCTTCCCATACAAAGATATTAAATATTTCTGTATATCTGGAAAACGACAAGAGCCAAAGTTTCCAAAGTAGGTAAAAAACAAAGTGTGGGCAGAATGGGGATAGTAGGAGTTGCACCTTCCATACAAAGAGATTGTAGAACTCTTTATATCTGGAAAACGACAATTCTATACAACCATCTTGATAAGTAATACACAACGTCTGACAAAATGTGGGCGGGATTGGACAAGTAAGCGTGTCACAAAGTTGATATATTTATATCTAAAGAACGGTATTTATATAACTTTCTGTTATTTTCGCACTGTGGTGAAAGGTATATAAGATTCGGCATAGCTGAATATAGCAATCTTACCGTTTTTTTTAATGTGTTAAGGCTTCGCTCAGTTACCTTACTGCATCTCTGTATGTCTTATTGTGTAGCGCATAAATGAGCGGTTACTTTTTAAAATTTACTTTTAGGTCTTTACAAAACAAGAATTTTTTTTTTTTTTTTGGTATTGTAATGTAATATGATTGTAAGATTTCGTGTAAAACCTTTATTTTTGATACTATTGCAAATCAATATTGGAATCAATAAAAAACTCAATTTCGAAAACAAAATAGAGTTAGAGCCTTTTACATGAGACCAACGATATATAAAAACAAGTAAGAAACAAGGACCGTAATTACACGCGGTTCAGACGGTGATTTTTTCCATGTTTTTTTAAGACATGATTTTTGGTGTTTGATGGCGAACGGTGTAGAGAAGCAAGCGGGGTAGAGAAAAAACACGTTTTCTGATCTATGTGTCTCTTTTTATATTTTTCTTTGCTCCCATTCGTAATTTTGTTATGTTGCTTCATTTTATTTTTTATTTCAATGTGGCAACATCTCTTTACAATACAAAACATGGAGCGCAATAAAATTGTTTTTTTATAAATAAGCAAGTAAAGAAGAATTACTGATAATGGGGAAAAAATCAACCCTAAAATCATGGGGGAAAAATCCCGGTCTGAATCTAGTGTTACTTTCATTCAGGCATCAGAAATTAAGAACCGAAAACTTAAAATATAAGTTTTTCATTTGAAAAATTCAAAACTCATGCTCACAAAATAATTTTTTTTTTCTGTCAATAAAAAAATAGGAAACACAAAAAAGGTATTTAGTTTTAAAGTACAATATGTTCAAAATAATAAAGTTCTTAAAAAAACGTTTTTGAGAAATATATATTTATTTTTTGTTTTTAGAAACTAACAATAAAAACTCAATTTAAAGTAAAATTGTGAATTTTAATTAAAATTATAATCTAAAATTGTGTTTAAAATTGCAATTGCAAAAAATCTTTAGAGATTCTCAATTATCAAAACTAGCTGCTGTTGCATTAGCTGTACCCGCAACACATGCATCTGTGAAAACAGCCTTCAGTGCTTTGCCAATTATTATGACCAAAAATAGAAGGAATTTAAGTTCTGAGCATGTAGAAAATTTATTGTTGCTCAAACTCAACATCAAGCTAATTGACAAGATTACTATTTAGTTCTAGGATAATCTTTATCATGTTATAACTACTTATTATTAATTAGCTTTATATATTTTACTATAATTTTGTACGTATGAGTTTAAATTTTGTCAGTTAAAAAAAGTAAATTTTAAGTTTTCGGTTCATTTTTTTTTCTTTTCAAAAAAAATTATTTTGTACGCATGACTTTAAAATTTTTTAAAGAAAAAATTTAATTTTCGGTTCGTAATTTTTTTGTACAAAAGTACAAAAAAAAAAAAATATTTTTCTAAAAACCTTTTTTTTTGAGAACTTTATTATTTGGAAACCATTTCAAACAAAATATTTTTATCTATTTTTGGTTATTGTACAATTTAAAATATTTTTCGAACACCAATGATAAAAAACATAAAAAAACGTTTTCCGGTCCTTGCTTTAATTTCTTCATACAATTCAGATGAAAACAGTTATTTTTTGATAAATTATTTTTTGAAAGTTATTTTTTAATTAAAGTTTTTGAAATTTTAATTAGGCTTTAGTTTATTTATCAAATTTAATTTTCATTAAATTATTTTTAGTGAAGGAAGGAATTTACAACATGAAACGAATTACAATTTTTTGATAATTTTTAATTCTTGACTGAGCACTGGATTGAATTTGGGTCGAACTTACATGTTTCGAGAATAACCACATTCCCATCATCAGAATTCTTTGCGTTCTACCGTTTGCACCACTTCTATATGCTTATTTTGTTTTAAAATTTAAAAATATCTGTTATTTTCGATCCCTGGAAAGAAAGTAATAGGCTTTTTACGCTGACGACATTGAGGCGAAACGTATGATAGATGAAATTATGAGACATGCGCTTACATTGTTCACATCTAACATCTACCATCATTCAAAACTGTAAATGACAAAAAGTAATACTGAAATAAAATTAAAAAAAAAACAAGAAGTAATTTGTACATAAATCAAATTTAACAATCAAACATAAAACATAGTCAATAAAATTATACAAAAAAAGAAGAATTTTCTTTAACTTTGTCAGTGAAGCCACTGCAAAAGAATTTTGTGGCACTTTTATAGTGATGACACTAAAATAATCGAAAGATGTAGAACGGAAAAAAATGAGATTTGTACATATTTTAAAGATGTTGATTTTAACCCATATGTATTTCTTATGGGAAGATGTTAACATCTTCGCAATTGGATGGTAGATGTCAGATGTTGATCAGTGTAAAAAAGCTATATAGTACCTCCAGTCCGACCATTTGATTTTCGATTTTCGGTAGTAGTATTTGTTAAACTAGTGTTTTCTCAATAGTCGAAATTTGACCATAAATTATTTTGTAAAACATAGAACATCTAAGTATGTATATATGAATTTACATGTTTCGAGCATTTAATTTTTCCGTCGATCGATTTGGCGAGGGACCAACCTCCGTTTCACATGTTATCTTCCACGTGAGTCCGTGAAAGTTAAAATTTAATTTTGTTAGTTCAATATAAAAAATATCAAAGTACCAGTTCAAAACAAAAAGGTTTCAAAAAGTCTCTTTTAACAGATTCTCATCTACGCAGGACAGTGCTTGTTTAATTTTATGATTTTATGTCTAATTTTGGCGAATATTGATTAATAACAGGCAAGTGGCTTTCTTTGGATCCCTTTTACGCCTAAACTATACATTGTATTTTAACAAATGATATATCATTCGAAAGATATTTTTTGGGAGATTCTGTCTTATTAAAATCGGTGTTTGAGGAGTTATAGGCGTTAGAAATTGTTACTAATACATAGAAAAACTTCGTGTACGTGTGAGCAAAAAAAAAAATGTAAACCAATAACAGCAACAGTATGCTTTGTTTTTGTGTTTACATAGTAAAAGGAACAACAACATGCAGAGTTCTCTACTATGCATTAAATTGGAGAACAGTGATAATCTATATATATAAAATTGTAACGTCACTGACTGACTGACTGACTCACTGACTGATTCATTATCGCACAGCCTAAACGCCTGAAGCTAAAAACTTGAAATTTGGACCAGGGGTTGGTCTCTCCCCAAATCGATCCACTAAGACGGGATTTTTGGAAATTCGAATGTTTAGGGGGTAAAAAAGGGCAAAAACGGGTAAATTCGGTACCCTTATATCTCTAAAACTAAAAGAGATACAAAAAAAATTTAGTACTTATCGTTGTTCTTTAGAAAAATAAGTGGACAGGTGTCCGGTACTTTTTGGAAATTCAGCCCTTTAACGGAGTAAACGGGTAAAATCTGCATTTTTGGTACTTTTTTGTCACCCCATCTATCTTTTAAACCCATAAACATAGAAATAAGGGTTATATCACATTTGAAACTTATTTAAAAAATCCAAATACGATTTTGGTATTTTTTCGAAATTCGGACGTTTAAGGGATAAAAAGCGTAACTTTTTTTGGTACTTTTTTTATAAAATTTTTTTTTTATTTATTGACATAAACGTATTAAATGATGGTCTCCCACTACAATATTGAAATTTTTCATGCTTCAATGGGGAGGAAAAAAGTACCAAAAAGGGGAAATACGGAGTAAACGGGAAAAATCTGTATTTTGGTACTTTTTTGTCACCCCATCTATCTTTTAAACTCATAAACATAGAAATAAGGGTTATATCACATTTGAAATTTATCTAAAAAATCCAAATACAAATTTGGTACTTTTTCGAAATTCGGACGTTTTGGGGGTAAAAACCGTTACTATTTTTGGTACTTTTTTACAAAACATTTTTTTTATTCATTGACATATACGTATTAAATTATGGGCTCCTTCTACAATATTGAAATTTTTTATGAAATTTAATTTCTAAGCTTAGGTTTTTGGTTCCACAACTGACAATTTTTTTAATTATCGTTAATATTGGACCTTGAAACATAAACTTCAACATGCAATGTCCGGAGTAGATAAGAACCTCTGAGGGTACTTTTTGGTATTTTTTGATCTTCAATTTTGATCTTCCGTTAGTATTAGACCTAGAAACATAAAACCAAACATGCAAAGTCCTGAGTGAATAAGAATTTGTTAGACGGATCTTTTTGGTACTTTTTCATTCTTTAACTGGTACTTTTTTAATTTTCGTTGAGGCAGGCCTCTCGCCAAATCGATCACGTTTTCCTCATATCTGCTAAGCTAAAGGAGATACAAAAAAATTGAATACTTATTGTTGTTCAATAGAGAAAAAGGCGGTAAAAACGGAAATTCGCTAACCTCATATCTGCTAAACTAAAAGGGATACAAAAAAATTGAATACCTATTATTGTTCATTAAAAATAAGCGTACAGGTGTCTAGCACTTTTGTGAAATAAGGAGTAAACGGATAAAACCTGTATTTTAAAACTTGTTTGCTATGCCATCTGTCTTTTAAACCAATAAACATTAAAATAAAAAATATATCACATTCGTAACTTATCTAAAAAATACAAATACAAATTTGATGCGTTTCGAAATTCGAACGTTTAAGTGGTGAAAATCGTACCTAATTCTGTTATTTTTTTCAAAACATTTTTCTTCATCTACCTATATAACATAAAATTGCAAAGTTACTGCCTGATTCATCATCGCACGACCTAAACGCCTGAACTAAAATGCTGAAATTTGCCCGGGAGGTTGGCCTCTCGCGAAATCGATTACCTATGATGGGAGTTTTGGAAATTGTTATGGTTAGATGGTAAAAAAGGTTAAAACGGGAAATTCCCTAACCTGATGTTCATTAAAATAATAAGCGGTTAGGTTTGGTGGTACTTTTTTGAAATTAGACCCTTTTGTGGAGTAAACCTGTATTTTAAACTTTTTTGCCACGCCATCTATCTATTAAACCAATAAACATTGAAATAAAAAAATATCACATTCGTAACGTATCTAAAAAAACCAAATAAAAATTTTCGAAATATGAACGTTTAGACGTACAAATCGTCCCTTTACAAAGTAGCATGTTGAAACCTAGAAACATAGACTTTGGCGTAAAAATATGTCCACATAAGAAAAAGGGGCGCTAACGAAGTAGCGGGTTAAATGCTAGTAAGAAATAAAAAAGAGAAAGACAATTTTAAATATTTTGTTTTCTTTTTGAAAGAGTTTGCCCATATTCATAGTCAAAAATAAAGTCGACTTTTACAGTACTTAAGTTAATTTCTTAAAAAAGTCTACTCTTACTCATTCATAGACAACTTAAAGTTGGTTTTTGCCGTTAGAGTCGGCTCTAAATTTAAAACCAGCTGAACCTGTTGTTAATCCAATTTACAATAACATCAACTGTTCATTGTAAAGTTAAAAGATTTATTAAAAATTACAAAAATGTTAAGATTTCAAGATATTGAAAGAGATTTTACAATAATTGGTGATTGTGAGGATGATTTTTGTGTAAGGATGCCTAAAAATTACAAAAATAGATTTCGACCCAAACGATGAGGATTTTTGTTCCCGCTACAGATTTGACAAAATTACAATTCGTTTTTTGGTTAACTTTTTGAATATTGCTGAACCAAAAAACAATCGAGGTCTTCCCATTTCAACAACCTTACAGGTGTTAACAACTTTGCGGTTTCTGGGAAGAAATGTCAATCAAAGTGACATCGGTGAGTATTGTACTACAAAATGTTACAAAGATATTTTTAAAATAACTTTTTAGGAGATCTTCATTGCTTGTCTCAACCCACAGTCAGCAGAATAATAAAAAATATATGCAGAAAAATTGCTTTGTTGCTAAAATTGTGTTCTCCTCTAGCTCATGCGCAATCATTCCTTCAATGAGCATTTCTTCCGCACTTAGTTCGGGAATCGTGACAGAATTACCCTTCGCAATAGTAGCTCTTTTAATGTTAGCAACAGATTTTTTGGTAATTATTTTCATCCGTACCCATTGAGCCTTTAGCTTACAAATCTCGCGGTCATAACCTAATGAAAGCATCGTTTCCCTTATAACTTTCCACGCATTCTTTTTTTTCTGTATTAATGAAATATCATTTCCTCTGTTTTCCACCACATCCAAGTGTGCGTTTACACACTCCCGGAGGCATTCTTTCTCAGAGGCACTCCAATTTGCCTCTCTTGGCTTCTTCAGTTTCTGAAAGCAAAACATTTATTAAATGCAAAACCAAAAATATATCACACATATGTACATATGTACATAAATATGTTCTGGAAACTTACCATTTCTGCTTTTTCTATTATTTTTAATAATTTTGATTTAATTTTTTGTATGCCAGAGTTAAGCAAATAAGAGTTGACACCCATTTAAAGCCAGCTCAACTTAAAGTATACTGAATACCAAAAAGATAGTAAGAGCTTTAAACTTAAATATTAACTCTAGTAAGAGTCGACTTTAGTGTGCGACTATGAATACAAGCCTTTGTTTTTAAATGTTACCGTTGATTTCTTAAATTTTTGCGCTTATGAATAATTTTAGTGTTTTTGTTACATTATTGGTTACATTGTAAAGAATGTGTTTATTGCATTTTTTTTAATAAAGTGCCATCTTTTGATGGGCTGCGGTTTTATATAATACACACTACCGATCAAGGTCATTTATTATATGATAATCATGTATTTACAAAAAATATATATATCGAGAGGTTATAACAACACAATTCTTCAACGAAATAAATATATATGGAAAATACCTATATAAAAAGCTTTGTAATAAACATTGAGATTAGGGAACTTATGTTATTTTTACATTTTTCGAAAAATTAAAAATTGTTCTGCTCTACTGAGAATTATTACATTTTGAGTTAATACACCCTCTTTATGATCAAGTGCGATACATATGTATGTATATATTAAATAAAGTGTTAACCCAGACGTTTGAATGGTTAATATTAGAAATCACGGTACAAATATGTTATTTATAGATTGCAGTCGATTGTGTCGACTGCTGGCCCATACTACATATAGGACTAAGCATGTTTAATTTTACATTTAAAGGTCCAATATAAACAACAATTCAAAAAGTACCAGTTGAAGAACAAAAAAAGTACCAACATGTTTATAGGTTCTTTTTCACTCAGGACCCTGCACCTATAATATTATGTTTGTAATTCAATATTATAAAAAATTACCAAGCAAAAGAAAGACATTTTCATACTTATTTCCCCATTTAGGGTTGGTTGACATATAGAGGAGGAAAGTGTTTTTAACTGATTTGGCTTTGCAGACTTATTTAGTCGAAATATTCGAAAACCGGTTTCTGAAAAATGTCGAATAATCGATCACCCTATTTTTTTATTTGATAAAACAAAACTAATTGAAAAAAAAAAGAATTTTTTTTTGTGTTTTGCATATGTGTTAGTATCAAATTTGAACGCTTAAAGGCAGAATTCGTTTGTACGTTCTGTTCTGTTACAAATCAGCTGGTTTGTTTCTGTTCAATTGCAACTCTGTATGTGTGGTTAGTTTTTCCTTCTTCGTTCTGTTCTGTTGCGGACAAATCTGTTGAAAATAGTATTCAACGTTAAGTTACGGCCAAAGTGTGTATGTATTAGTTTGTTGTGATATGAAAAATCTGTAATTTGTTGTTTAAAGCTATGTACAAAAATTGGTTTTAATTAATGATTTTTTAAAAATTGACGTATTTTTGACACAAAATATTAGTTTTTTATTGTTTACGAAAGTTTTTTTCTTTACAATTTCAATGCTTTTCTTTTTAAAAGCAGATGATTCCTTTCACAGAAAAAGTAATTACAAAATATTTGCTACAGAAAGGAACGTAACAGAACGGCAACGGAACGTAAGAGCTAATGAGGCCTTAAGCCTCGTAAACAATGCTAGCAACAATTTTGTTTTTTCTTCTTTCTTATTTCTGCCCAAAATATTTCATATATTTTCCTTTTATTTTTCGAACAAAAATTTAACTTAATTTTATAGGGATTTTAATAATATATATTTTATATGCACTTCTCTAAGTAAACACATTTAAAATGGTGTATCTTTTGTTCTAGTCATTGGGAAAACAGCGGAGCAAAGTTTTCTTAACAGTTTTGCCTTTGCCGATTTATATATGTATAAGAATTTGCAAAATGATTAAGCTGCAATATGAACTCTTTGTTCCAAATTAAATCTAAATACAAACATAATAGGACACTCAACCCGGGAAATATGCTTGTTTGAGCGCTATGTGAAATTATGGAACGATTCTCGCCATTTTCAAAGGCTTTGTCCTTATTAAAATTCATTTGCATTTACAGACAACTAGTAAGCCGGACGGTGTTTGTATGGGGGCTATGTTACTATTCTTAATAGACTTCGTACTTATCACAAATAAAACCTATTGAGGCCTGTACTTTGCATAGCCCGCTTGACGTGGCTTAAATTGTTATTTCGACTTAGAAAGTGATTATGAGTCGATCAGCATACGGTCTAAAATAAGTACTTCTATGATTACATACATCAGCCCAAACTAATTGTGCATTCCCAACCTATAATGGTATAGTGTTTAAGCAAAACTATGCACGTATATACATAGTTATGTCTTTCACTTGTATGTATAAATGCACGTTTTCATATTATTTTCTCTTGTTAGAGTGTTAAAAAGCGTTTTCCAGGAGTATTTTAATCCGTCGCAACAAACTTTGAAAAAACTTAACGATTTCCGTACATCGGTTGAAGATTATTTTTCTTTTTTTTATTATTTTTTTGTCGTACGTTTGTTATTTTTTTGTTTTTGTATATTTCAATGGCGACACTCCTGGTTTGTTTGTGAGCATTGTTTGTGTGTACATTTGTTTATTCTCCTCATTCCATTGTCTTTCTCGTCCTTTCTAGATTATGGCTTCAATTTTATGTAAAAATATTGTCTTACGAACAAACGTACCAACTGGTATTAAGTGCCCGTTCGCATTAAAGTTGCGAAGAATAATCACCGAGAATACTTTAATGGCCATTAAAAGGATTAACTAACAAACTGATATAAAATGTTTGCTTAACACACATTTTATGAAATTTAAATCAGCACCAACATTTACAATTCCAATTACTAATCTTTTAATAAAGTGAGTTTGCAAAAAACATAAATTTGAAAACTCTAATGAAAGAAGTTTGATAGTACAAGTTGCCTTTTGAAAGTTTTAGGGAAAAGAAAAACTTAGGACTAAAATGTTTATTTCATTCTAACGAATTTTAATGAAAAGAAAAAGAAGTATTATACTCGGCTGTGTTAGAACATTTTTTTTTTTATTTTAAGCAGGTTATAAAAGTTTAATGTAATAGCTCATCCAACTAATAAAAAATTCAACTTAATATTTGAACATATTTATTCTACATATTATTTTCTATTCGCAAATTGCATTGCAGGAATCTAAGACATTAAATTACACAAGGGAACAAAGTTGAACATTTTTGTGCGGCCTGCAACTCTATAGCAAATTTTTACTAATTTAAGGTCCCTGATTTCAAATCTAATCTCCATTTTTCTCTATCAGCTCGACTTTTCGAGATATACCTTTATGTCAAAATGAGAGAAAAATCACAGTTTTTTGCTAAAAACATTTTGTTAAACAGATTTCGAATCAAATGAATTTTATTTCATTCGGTGCAAAACTTTTCGGTGCAATCGGTGCATAACTTTTGATTTTGTTCACAATTTACTGAGAAAACTAAATTGATAAAAACCGCGATTTCCATAAAACACGAAATTGAATTTGTAAACAAATTCAAAAGTTGTGCACCGATTGCAGTGAAACAGAGCTCATTTATTACAAGCTCAATTAGTAAAAATTAGCTATAGAGTTCCAGGCCGCAAAATGACTGCACCCTAGTGTTATCGATCAATAGTAACGCCCGTATTCATAAATAGTTATTCAATTTAACAAACGTATATTAATAAAAAGATTTGCTTCCATATTCATAAAAAATATTTTTGATTAATAAAAGGTTTATTAAACAAATTTTCATAGAGAATTCGTTTCATAAAACTGTCATAATCTTCAAATATTTTTTTGGATTATGGGGAATGTTTTATAAATATTTATTAAAATTTTAATATTTTCAAGAATACAGACATAAAATCCGAGTTAAATGTACATTAAATTTTTTTATAAATGCGGTATCATCATCCCAAATTAAAATTAATGTAAAAATTTGAATTGTTTACAAATTCTTTATTAATATATTTTTGGCTAAAATATTTCTAAGTAATTACGGAGTAATTACCTTTTTATTGACATTTTACGCCTGTTAGAGCCCGAATTTTTAAAATCCCTTCCTATAATCGCTAGATCTACTGGGCTTAAAAGACACCTACTGTAAAAATTGTATTTCCTTGCATTCTAAAAACAATGGTCAATATTTTTGCACCATTTTCAAACAATATTAAAATTTTTTTTTAGCATTGATACTTTAAATTTTTTTTTAATTCACCTAAATTTCTTTAAACTTGGTTTTTTAATGGGCATTTTTTT
Source organism: Pollenia amentaria (assembly GCA_943735925.1). Classification (NCBI taxonomy): domain Eukaryota; kingdom Metazoa; phylum Arthropoda; class Insecta; order Diptera; family Polleniidae; genus Pollenia; species Pollenia amentaria. Next base: position 102,250,145 of record OX031006.1, read on the forward strand.
TTTATTGTTTAACCACTGAATAATAAATAATTCGATAGGCATGTGTAAAACAAACGACACAACTGATGCAAAATTATATTACAAATTGCGGTAACGAAATATTATTAGAGTAAAGATATTTGGTTTGTATCTTAATCATATTATGAGTACACGTATAGAAAGTTATCATGTTATGGCTATTAAATGTCATTAAATAGTTATGAGGAATATAATATGTTTTCAAAGTTATCATTATTTAGTTGTTATAACAATGATTATTTTTCAGTGAACTATACTTAAATTTATAATTGCGATAAACATTGACATGTTTACAATAACTATAATATTGTTAATATTAAATACAAATAACAATATTTTGTGTATGACAACAATATATTGTTACAATAAACATAGTGTCGTTGCCGTAACCATGCCCAACCATATTTTTTCTCTGCGTGTATGCACCAAAATTGAACATTTTTTTCGGACGTGACAATGGCTATCACCGGACAAGGGACTTCATGGAAATGCATGTTTGTTGTTGTTTCTCTGAGACCCCCCAAACTTAATATCTTTGCGAATCACAATATTTCCAGTAAAATTCCATCAATTTGTTAGTGCATGTTTTTGCATATTTTGCCTTATATGCATGTTTTTGCATATTTTGTTATAAATGCATATTTTTCGTCATATATCGTAATATTTTGTAAAATTTTTTTAAATATTTTCCTATAAATGCACATTTCTTCATATTTCATAAAATTAAATATTTTCTTAATTTTTTGTTTAGAAATATTTTTCTGTTCAAGGCGAATTTTTAAATAAGTTTCTAAGTACAAAGATGTCTTCAAAACAGATGGAATGGTACTTTTTTGCAAAGTTTGCAATGTTACATGTGAAAAAATTTTTATCATATCATAAAATCAGCTTTTGTGGATAAAACTAGTAAATTCAGTTTGGAATTGTGTGATACTCTGGTGTCTTCAGATATACCCATATATAAGCTAATCAACCAACATTTTAGAAATTCCTTCGAAAACAGCCCTTAGAAAAACTTATCTCGACAAGTTGCACACTATACAACTATGTGACATTGTTGAAAGAATTAAGCCACATAATTTGTGGGTGTCCATTGACGAAACAACGGACGTTGAAGGACGTTGCGTGGTCAACGTAATTGTTGGAATTTTAAATGCCGCATAAGAACACAGTAAGCCCAAATGGTATACAGTTGGAAAAGGTGGATCATGCTTCAATAGATCGAGCTTTCAATGATACAATTTCTTTTTTTGAGAATACTAACAAAAAAAAATTTAGCTCTACTTGACTGATGCAGCGCCATACATGATTAAGTCTGGACCTTTTTTAAAGTATTTACCCAAAAATTTTACATGTCACATGCATCGTGTGGCTGAAGGAATATGAAATCATATTGATGCAATATCATGTGGTAAAAAATATTTTTAAAGTCATCTTTGCGTGTTTCACTATTTAAAGCAAAAATATCTTGACTTGACCTTTCCACCTCAACCAACTATAACAAGATGGGGTACCTGGTTTTAGGCAGTGGAGTTTAATGCCAAACATTTTGAGAAATTTAAAGATGTGGTAAACAATTTTAACGAAAACGATACAGTCGCTATAAAAAAAAGTAGACAATATTTTAAATTTACCTAAAATAAAGGCTCAAATAGTATTTGTACACTCAAACTAAGAGTTTCTGGTTTTATGCAGTGGTATCGCATTGGCAAAATGCGTACCGTTACCTCCCTTATAATTACAGTATTAAATTTTAGTATGATATTATAAATTTAGTTGAAATTTTATTTTTTGAATAATAACTAAAAGTTTAAAACATTTAACGCCTTTTTTGCGAAGATAACTTAAATAATTTAAGAAATTACGCCTCTTCATACATACACAATGAGTGGTCCTAACAAATGTCGTACAAAACAATGTCAATGGCATTTAGTCGTAAACAGAAGGAAAATTAGATTTCTTTTTTTGGTAGCTTTCTTTTCGTCCTTTCCATTTTATTCTATTCGTGCAAATGAGGCATTCTATCCATTAGACACACGCTTGCAATTTGATTCCATTACGAGTTTGTGAAAATGAGGTCAAAAACTTATACAAAAAAAAACTTACAAAAATCTAAAAATATTTATATGCAAAGTTCTCATTAAGTACAAGACTATCCGTACCCTAAAGCTTTTATCATTTAACTTTTTTAAATGAAAGATAATTATTTGAGAATACCTAAACGAAATATCTCAGTGTGACTTGGAGAATTTTCCTTGGGACTCTGTCAAACTACGGACACATTAACAAAAGGAAAACACAATCATACAAAGAAACACTGGCAACGTCCTGCTGATTTATGAAAACGATGTGAATGATAAATTTAACACAAATATGCCTTTCACATTGTGACTTCTCAACCTTAAATTTATTTGTTCGTTGCAGTTGATGTATATGGCTTAATGTTGTCATTTGTGGGACTTACAGTAAAATAATTCATTTTTGTTTCTGTGACATTGCTGCTAATTTCTAATATTTGTATCTTATTTAGCGATGAGAAGTGTAAGTGTTGTGTAAAACAACATTTATTCTAATAACACAAGCTACGACAACACAAACAACACCAACACAAACAATACAACAGGTAGTATCAACTTCATTAATGCCACAAACGCACAGCCAAAAAACGATAACACAAGCAACAAGACATACAGTATTTAAGCAAATAACAGAAAAATCAATGCAGACAAAATGTATACAAGCAATACAAACAACGCCAACACAAACAAAACCCACAATTCAACAGGTAATATCAACTTCATTATTTCCAGGAAGGCGAGGGCAAACAACAACAACAACACACCAGGTAATATCAACTACATTACACGCTCCTAACCAAGCAACGATAACACAAACAACAACACATATAACGTTTATACAAATAACACAAACAACAATACACACAAGATCTATACAAACAACACCAACAATACAACAGGTAATATCAACTTCATTATTTCCAGAAAAGCACAGACAAACAACAGCAACAACAACGCACACAACATTTATACGAATGACACAAGCAATGCCAACACAAATAACACAAACAACACACCAGGTAATATTGATATTACATTACACGGTCCTAGCCAAGCAACGATAACACAAACAACAATACACCCAAGATCTATACAAACAACACCCAAAATACAACAGGTAATATCAACTTCATTATTGCCAGAAAGGCACAGCCAAACAACATTAACACAATCAACAACGCATACCCCATTTATACTAATAACACAAACTACGCCAACACAAACAATACAACAGGTAATTTCAACTTCATCATTGCCACAAGCAACAACGCACACAATATTTATTCAAATAATACAAGCAATTCCAGCACAAACAACACACCACGTAATATCAACTCCATTAATGCCACAAACTCGCAGCCAAGGAACGATAACACAAACAACAACACACACAGTACTAATTCAAATAACACAAACAACAATGCACACAACATTTACACAAGCAACACACAACAAATAATACAAACAATCCCTGTCGGATTTTTATTAGCTAGCTCAACATTTAGTTGACTTTTAGCTAACTTATTTACGACTGACTTGTAAACTAACTCATAATTGGTGCAGATTTGAGTCAGTTGTGTTTTGTGCGACTGACTTCTTCTCGATAACAACTGAACTAGCGTTTGGCTAACTCAAAGCTGATGCAGTGGACTTTGGTAAAAAAAACGTTTTGCTTGTTTTGTGTACTTTTTCAAAGTTAAATAATAAGCAAAAGTTCCCATATTCTCTTTGTTAATATCATTTAGTTAAATACATCTCATTTTCAAAGTAGAATTATTATGAAAACCGGTTTTGGCCATATCGGGCATGCTACTGGTGTCTTATAACTGAGAGTTTTTCTGCAGACAAAGGGGAAATACAACAAAAGTGAAAGAAAACATATGTGTTATAGTCTCTGTCTCTCTTTAAAAAATAAATAAAGCAAAATACGTAATTTTTTTTTTTCTCTTATTAAAGTCAAAAAATTGTATGCACCACAAGCTAAATCATAATGAGCTAACTTATGGTTATCTTAAAGTTATGCAGTGTGAGTGAGTACTGACTCGTACTGCGGACATTGCGTGTAAAAACTGAATAGCTTTAACCATGTAAATGAGTTAGCTTATGAGTCACCTCTGACTCACTTCTGGTTAACCATGAGTTAACTTTAAGCTAACTCATTTTCCGACAGGGTAATATCAACTTCATAAATGCCACAAATGCACACCCAAACAACAATAACACAAAAAACAACGTTTATACAATAAACACAAACAACGCCAACACCAACAACATAATAGGTAATATCAACTCCATTATTGTCACAAACAACAATAACATAAACAACAAAGCACACAACATTTATACGAATAATACAAACAATGCCAATACAAACACACCAGATAATATCACCTCCATTATAAGCCTGTAATCTGAAAGTAATAAACATTAAAGCATTTAAAATAATTAAAAAAATCTGAAGTGAGACATTAAAAAAATATAATTTAAAATGTCAAAAGGAAAAATTTATTTGTACGTGATAAAGTTTCTCAATCGGGAATGGAAGATGTTTTAATCATTCCCAGCTCAGCAGGAGAATAATTCGTTTTCTTCCTGGATTTAATCCACGACTTTCTAGTTCAGTATCTGCTCTAGATTGGATTGCAAATGTGGATTGCATTACGTTTATACGAAGCAGCGTTATCGTGGGTTTAATCTATCAAGAAGAACAAATTTTCTTGGGATGATTTAAAGGAGTTGTTTAAAACCGCCTCTCCGTGTGTAAATGATGAGACTTATATTTAGTTTATGTGTCGTGTTAAAGATGCAAATGGAGGTGTAGATAAATATTTTACAATGCATATAGCTTAAGCAATATCTGCAGGATTTAGTGTCGAGTTTTCAAACAATTATGTCGAATAGAGTCTTAATGATAAGTAACTAATAAATGCGGTTTCTGATTATATTCCGCACTGTAAAACCTTACCAGATTTATTTTGCCAAAATAAAGCACGATCAACATTTAAATAGGAACTTATTTCGTCATAAAGTGCAAAATTTTAAACGGAATATTATTTGTTACAATTGGCAAGAAAATGCCCCAATTATTCTAGAGATTGCAAGAAATCCCATAAAAAATGCTTTGGTTTGATAGAAAATAAATTTTGATGTTTTCTATAATCTTAAAACAATTTGGTGGTTTGGGAGGCTAAAAGATAAAAAAAAAACATATTGGAAACGCGACAATATATGTCGCCTACTTATCGTAGGCCAAAACCCGCTCACAGACAAAACACGAAATTACCTACTTGTATTTTCGATCGGAATTGATTACCTTGACATGCCTGATAATACAAATTATATTTAAGAAACAAGAACAACAGGTTAATACATGTAGTATAAAAACTGGGGATGTAACAATACGCCTTTTAGGCGATACGATACCGATACTCCAAAAGAATTATCGGCGATACCGATAACGATACAAATATTAAATTTAAATTCAACGTAAAAGGTCCCTCAATGGCTTTGTTAAGGGACATATTCGGCGAACGCACAAGCGATTTTAGCTGGCCTCCACATTCACCAGATTTAACAACTCTTGACAGTTTTCTTTGGGGAGTGTGGGCAAGAACCACACTCCAACTAAAAGCCAATATATGCTTAAAAGAGCACATATGTGCTAAGCAGAAAATGGACATCACTTAAAGGATATTATTTTTCAAAGCTAATTGCAAAAAATTCCCCAATAATATACTGTACTTAAAAAAAAAAAATTATAATAATCGCATAAATAGAAAAGTTATAAACCATTTAAACCATATAGCTCATTCTGGGCCATCCTGTATATTTTGTTTTAAATTAAATTTAACCTTTGTTTACACTTTTTTTAAGTTTTGGTACACATAAAAAATTTATTTTTATTTTTTGACATTTTTGTACAGCTGACAAAATTTCAAACACAGTTGTATTTGTTATCAAACAAATTACACTGTGCAAGAAATTGACACTTTTTTTCGTGACAAGCTTGGCACCTAGCGTTTTAACATAATTCGGGTACGCTGAATCCAGTGGTGCCCGCGGTTTTTTAAGATTGGCTCTGGTTTTCGAGATATACCGTTATTTCCAAAATGGTGGTGGTTGCATAACATAGGCCTTAGAAACAAATAATAGGAATGAAAAATAAAGTTGCGCTGGTCATACATTTGGCTCGTCTAGGGGTATCTCAGGCGCTGCAGGTGCAAAATTTAAGGCTAGGGTTCTACGCGTATAAAAAACAAAGTTCCAAACAAAATAAGCTATAAGTGATTAAAGTCTGTCTACAACTTTTGATTTTTTCAGAAAAGATGAAATTTTTAATTTTTATAATAACCAAACTTAAAAATTTTAAAACATTTATTTTTGTTGTTAATTAGTTAAAGTTAAAGTTTTTATTTAGAAATTGATTCTTCTTCCTCCTGCAGATTCCAACAAATATCCCCTAATAGCGAATCAAGTTGTTTGCCGCTATACCAGTGTTCGAGCCTGGCTGTTACTGGGTGAAATCTCTCGCCATGTTCATCAGACTCGGCTGGTGATTGTTCATTAAATTTTTCGGCCTGGTAATGCAAAAAATGTATTTTCAATAACATTCTAACGTTTAAGTTTCTAAATGTGGTTAGCATATTTTTGATTAAAATTCGCCAGTTTTCAGACCGATGATTTCCTAATACATTTTCTATTACTGGTTTCACACAATTCCAGGCCAATAGCTCGATATCATTCAATGCAACCTCAAATTGATGGTCCTTCATAAGACGACGAATGTGAAATTCTTAAATTTGGCCCCTGAAGCGCCTAGGATGCCCCTAGATGGGTCAAATGTATGACCAACCCCACTTTATTTTTCATCTTAATCATTTATTTCTAACATACCCACCCGCTATCTCCATTGCTTAAGGGGGCTTCCATACAAAATGTTCAATACAGACTAGAAATATATCGAAGAAAAAGTCCCATAAATGCCCAGGAGTCACCCCTAGGGGGATAAAATGTATGACTGACCTCCATTAGTTTTTTGTTCTTAACATTTTCTCAAATTATATTTTCCCTTTATCTCCATCCCTTAGTGGTGCTCCCATACAAATATTGCGTTTTATGAAATTCTTAAATTAATTAAAATTTGTCGACTTTTGTGAATAAAATGAAAAGTTGCTCACAGATTTTAATTATTTATGGCTTGTTTGGTTTGCACTTTTTGATATGTCTGCATAAAATTAGAAGCCTAGCTGCATTTTCCAATTTTTTATGAATTTTTAAAAAACAAAAATTTCGAAATTTTGATAAAAAAATTAATTTTTTTTTTAAAAAAAAATTATGTTTCAATAACGACTGCGGATATTAGAAACAAGTTTTATTTTTTCTTAAAGGAAATTTTATTGCGGAGTTATTTCAATTAGCTAAAGGGTTTTTGAGTTACGCGAACATATGTTGTGCAACCTCCTCCATTTTGGAAATAACGGTATATCTCGAAAACCACAGCCAATCTTAAAAAACCGCGAGCGCCACTGGATTCAGCGTACCCGAATTATGTTAAAACGCCATGTGCCCGACTTGTCTGTTGTTTCAACTAGCATAGTGTTATTATTATTGATACGTTTGAACAAAAACGCAAAAAATTATAAAAATATCTTATATAGCAATACTATATTTTTTTAATACGTAAGTAACGAATATTGACACTCGTAAGAGCAAGCGATGGAAAGCTGTCGAAATGGTTGAACTCAATCTGATTCGAAATCGAGCGAATGGATGGCGATCGCCTCTATTTGCTTTCGAGATCGTTGAACAGGTCATCAGATTTTAAAAACAACGAAACGAATATAAATTAATGCTAATATTAATTTGCTAAAAAAATACTGTGTAAGAGATTATTAATATTCAAATGAATGTTACTAAATTTTTTGTTTAAAATACAAAGTACTCTCAACTTTTGCGAAGATAATTTCGCAACTCCGTTTGAAGCAGACCTGCAGTAAAAAATCGTCTCTCAGATGTGATTGAACTCGTTTGACAACTAAAGTCTTTCTGCGCCATGGTCTTTAATTTTGAGTATAACATTAAATAGCGCCCGTAAACAAACGGCTCTGCGTCTCTAGAAAAATGAGAAGATCTAAGGTATATCTAGATTTCTTATTTAGCTGAACCACAGCGTAGGATGGACAGAGTATCTTTCTTCTCCAAATTTTCTTTTAAGATAACATATAAGATTTATAAATGGGAGATCGTTTTACCATTATGGTGTAAAACAGGCTGATGATGCAGGTCCACACCAAGTATTCAATGCGTTTATGCATCAGCCCAAAAAGTCCTAGTTTAAAGTTGTATTGACAAATTACACAGCAAACGCGTAAAATGCATATACGTATCGAAAGCATGCAGTGGGACTACTTTCTACTTTAGTATGCGTCTGGAAGAAAGGAAAAACGAGTGGTGGGGGCCGACCTCAAGCTTAAAAATCAAAAGAAACAATTTATTACTCTGTTTGATTTTTTGCTATTAGTTGTATGCAAAAATAAGCTTTGAAAAATGAAATTGTTTGTTCAAAAAAACTACAATCGACAGCAAAATATCTCCGATGACGATATATCGGCAAACGTGAAGTATCGGTATCGGTGTTCGTTACGTCCCTAATAAAAACACAAAAAATTATATATTTATTTATTAAAACATAAAATCTGTATTCATAAAACCATTTTCAATTTAAAAATTTTTCGAAAACAAATTTTCTATGGAAATTTCCCTTGAGGCTAATTTACACGATAATTCAATGTTATACGACATGTCAAAAAAGGATGTATGAAAAAAATCTCATCATGTAAATGCAAAATGTATTGAGTAGAACAACAAAATTTTACAATCGGTCGGCGAATGTTTTTTTTTCTAAAAGCCCAACCATAATATGCATGAGGCCGCTTAAGTCAACTTAAGCAACTGTGCGAATACATATAAAACATATATGAGCAACTATAATGTACTTTATGAAACTTTTCGTTAAGTTTCCTCAAATGTCATTTGATCAAGCAAAGTGACAAATCAGTACGGAATCAGCTGTTTGTGTGTTGTTTAGAGTTTTTTATTCCCGCACTTTTTGGATTCCCGGGAAAGCGGAAAATAAAAATCAAATTTCCGGGATCCCGGGATTCCCGCCCAAAATTTATTATTTATTTCTTTACTTATTTCTCCAATGAAACTAATACTTCTTACTGACAATTACGCTTAAAATAATTAAGTCTAGTATCCATTATGTAACAAAAACGTAAAAAATTTAATATTAAAATTATTTTAAGATACTTAAGAGGTTATTTTTATGTCAATAGGATCATAGAAATCAATATAGGTATATGCATTGTCAAATTCAGAGATCATTTGCATAATTAGAATAAAAATGTTGTTACGAAATTAGATTTGTCTGAGAATTATTTATGATTTTAGTTATAAGTTATCTTGTTAATTATAGTTTTATGTCATATTAGTTACTTTTTTTATGAACGCCACTGTAATAAATTTTCTAGCAATTGTAATTGTAGACTTTAGATTTAGATGTATAACAGTTATTTTAAAATAATTCGAACACAACATTCTAGAAAATACTAGACGGTTATTGAATCAACAAGGAATATCTTTGAACTATAAATTCAGGCTAACTCATAAAAGTTTAGCTTAGTTTGATTGGAGACATTAAACGGTTCAGATCGCTACTTACAATTGAGGTTAAAATTTGTAAACATTATAATTAAATTCAATAAAGTTTGTTAAGTTGAATTCGTGTGTGTATTTATTTTGAATTGCAATTAAAAGAACTCAAAGGTTTATTATAAAGGGAAAAAACCTTAACGCGTTTTATAAGTAAAAACGCAACAGTATTAAAGTCTTACATCCAATTTCATCAAGTTCAGTTAAATCTTAACTGTTACCTTAACTTCCAGCTAACAATATGTTTTCGACAGTTATAACTGGTAGTTAATTATAAGTAAACTTGGTGAAATTGGCCGTTAGTGGAATAAAATTTCTGGAAGGGCGATTAGGAACTGAAAGCATAACATTACGAAGTAGGAATTCTGAAACAATTTTACCGTTTAACAAATTCAGCAGGAAGGAGAAATTGTGTTTGCTACATATATTTAAAAACATATTTTTTACAATTTTATAACCCTTAATCAGCAGTGGTGTATGAAGTTATACTAAGTTTGCCATTCCATGTGAATCTTTTTTTAATATTCATCTAGGATCCCATAACGCATTTGTATTGTGAGTCCTTCGTTTATTCTAAGCTGATTTCGCCATACGGATGTCAAATTGTTTCGAGATCTTCTAGGTTGTTTGTGGCTTAATTCAAGCTGAATCGCTTCAGTATGAAAAAGAGTTATGCACCCAAATGTGGAACTACATCAATAAAAACTCAACAAAAACTTACATAACTTTGTGGCAAAATGCACCCATTGTCATTAAATTTCAACAAATTCGTTTTATAAGGCACCAAATTTCGTGAATATCGGTCCATAATTTACCTACGGCTCGATGTTTAGATTAATCTCGTAAATCATGTAAGTATGGCTAAAAGTGTAACGAATAATGCTTTTGTGGTGCAATTAAGCATAATATACATTCATAAGACTCTAAATTACTTGAAATACCGCATAAAAAGCATAATCTAGGATAACACTTTACTACGCCCTTAACCGCAAAACCTTATAATATTATTGTAATATTTACACTTCAGTTTGCTAAGACAAGAAATGAAATTTTGGAAGATAGGTCTATAAATTATCATAGGCCCTATATAAGGCCCATTCTCAAAAATTTGCTTAATAAGTCTTAAACTGTAGCAAATTTTAATATTGTGGTAAAATTAAGTTGGATTAAACTACTAACACAGTCTAGACACTAGTCCGACATAGATTTACTAAAGTTTGAAAAAAGATTTTCTTCAAAATTTCCCGGGAATCCCGCAATTAATTCCCGGGAAAGCGGGAATTGAAAACAATGGAAAATCCCGGGACGGAAATCCCGAAAAAAACTCTAGTGTTGTTACAAAAAATAAAATAAATTGAAATGGATAAAGAAAATCAAGAATATAGAAAAAGACGAATTTTACATATATTAATTTTGTATAAATTTTTTATTAAAAAGTATGTAAAACAATCGCCAATTTTTTTCTTTTTAAAACGTTACTGGCAAATTAAATAAAGCATAAAATAAACAAATACAGGGCTGTTATTTTTCGTACTTCTTTATTTGAAGTACACACAAGAAAACCAAATATTGCACAAATATGCAACATGGATCTTAAGTTTATGTAAGTACATTGTGGCCACCTTAAAGTCTCTTTTAATTTTCTCATGCATCTTACAGACTTTTCTTTTATTCGTAAATTTTAATTCGTATTGAGTCAAATTCCATGAGTACGCTTTATATACATATATGGGATCTACATACATACATATACATGTATGGTAAATCTTGGGTCGACTATCACAGAGTAAAGTTATTTTATTTCTATTAAGAAAAAACTTAATTGTACCTAGTTTCAACAAAAGTAATTTTAATAAGTGGATTTTATATTCGAACTTTGGCCAAATAATTTCCGGTCTTATGAAACCAAATCGTTACTGTTTTGGACGATATAAGGTGTTTCCGACAGTGGACCTACTGTAAGTTATCAACCGATCTTCATGAAATTTGGCAGTATAATCTAGACATAACAATCGCGTCTGTACCAAATTAAACGGCAATCGGTGCATCCCGCCACGATTTAATGTTAGTTTTTGTAACAGAAATGTCGATATTTTCGGAAGGTTGTTTAACATTTGGATCTATACCTCTTTTTCTACTACACAGATTCTGCTGCATTTCAATCCCAAACTGCTTTGAAGAACTGTTACAACTTTGGCACCAAAATTATTATTTTTTGTCAGCATCGCTTTTCTGAATCGATATAACAATATCCGTCCGGCTGGCTTTCCATGAAGATCGCAAAGTACAGGTCCCAATTTTGGTGATAATGTAATTTCATTTAGTGTATATGTTTTAATTGTCATAAGTAGAAAGAATTGGTCCATAATTTCACATTGCCCCCATAAGAACTTCTTTTCGGAAAATTCTTCTTGCCAATAAACCATTTTATTAATTAAGTATTTAATATTAATTTGCAGCGCTATTCACCTTACCAAATATTATGGTAATCGGTCCATATTTTACCAAAGCTCTTATTCAAATACCACTTCTGTAAATAGCTTTTAATGCCATAATCACCTTATAAATGTTGGTCTAGGTAGGTCCATATAAACCCACTCCCTGCAATCACTCCAATATTAAAAAATTTCAAGAAGATGACGATTTCGGTAAATTGTTCGGCACAAATAAGTTTTATATAAATATTCAAATAAAAAAAATAAATTATTTTAAATTCGAGCAAAAGCCCGATTAAATGAATACCCTAATACACACACGTATAAAAATTCAATTTCAAAATAACACTGTGTGATAAATTTATATTTTTAACTTATATCCTTTAGTTTAAAAACAAGACATAGTGAAATTGTGTGATTGATTTTTCATGTCCTCATCTTTTGTCCAACACGTCTTGAAGTAATTTTTTTAATATAAGTATCTAATATTTTTTTAGCAAACTCGGTACAAACTAAAAGGGAAGCGCTCTGTAGAATTTTAAAAAAATATTTACTTCAGTTCCCCTTAACAAAAATATATTTTTTTTTTTAAAGTCGAAATTGTATGATTTTATTTCTCTTAGTTAAGAAGGTGTGAAACAAAAAGCGGTTTATCAAGATCGAAGGTATCGCCAGGATTACGAACAACAATGTCAAAACCACTCACTTGTTGTTTTGTGGCGAATCGTTGAGTTTAAGAAAAAACAAGAATTATTTAAAAGTAATTTAAATAAATAATAAATAAAAAAGGAGAACAAAGGATAAGGACATATGTAAAATAAAAATATTTTATTGAGTGTTTAAACTTAAAATTATAGTTTAAACAAGAAAGTATAGTCGGACAAGCCCGACCATCTTTGAGAGTGTACCCTATTTGGGACCCATGGACAATCCTGAACAAAATTATGTTATGAGGTTAAGATTTATTTAAAAGTTCTTGTGCCGAATATTATTAAGATATCTTCATCTAAATGTATGAGAGTTTAGGATGGGGGCTTATATGGGACCTATGGTTTATTTTGGACCTACCAGCACAACATTTTGTTATGAAATATAAGCCATCATAAAAGTCATTGTCGCCAATTTGTATGTAAATAACGACATTTGAAGGAAGTTATTATTTGTATGGGAGCTATGGTGATATATAGACCAATTCCAATAAAATTTCGTAAGATGACTTTGATTCCAACAAATTAGTTTGGACAAAATTTAATTTTAATACAAACATAATAAGATCATTTATCGGAACAAAATCCCTATCCGTAAAGAATCTTGTATGGGGGCTAAGTAAAATTATGGACCAATTCGGCCCATTTCCAATATGCTCGGTCCTTGTGCCAATTTGAACCTTTGTGCCAAATTTCATCAAACTGCGAGTATCTCCAAAATTGCGACCTGTACTTTGCGCACAAGGCTACATGGTCAGCCAGCCTGCCTGCCAGCTGGACGGACATCGTTGCATCGACTTAGAATGATTCAGAATGATTCTGTGCCGATCGGTATACTTTAGGGTGTAACACACATCAGCACAAATGCAAAACGCTCTCCACTATTGTGGTGTGGGTATAAAAAGTCGGCAATGCAGCAACTGCTAGCATTAGTCGAATGCATGGACGAAAGTCTTGAGTTGGCGAGAGGTGCACCAATGCTTGGAGCAAATAAATTTTCGATGGTAGAGCAATGAAAAGTAGAAGCCAAAAACAAAACGCCATTAAGCCAAGTACGCGTTCTATTGCAGAGTAGAAGATGGTAAACCACATTATATTTTAAGGCAGAAAAAAACCAAATGCTTGAATTGATTTTGAAATCATATTTATATTTACAGAAATGGACAGATTTAAAATGTAGGATAAAAGCAAAAAATGGCGGAAAACAACAAAAGCCTGCAAACAGCTGGTCGTGGTATTTACAAACGAAACTATTTAACTTTTCTAGTACAGAAAATTAATCGGACGCTGCTTTTGTGATTGTTAAATTGGTTTATTTATTTGTTTGCATGATTTTTGTTTTTTTTTGCTTATATATTTTGTTTTTAATTAAATTTAATCTTTGTTTACATTTTTTTTAAGTTTTGGTATCAATAAAAAATGTTTTTTTTTTTTTTTTTGACATTTCTATAAAGTTGAAAAAATTTCAAACACAGTTGTATTTGTTATTAAACAAATTATTATTATTGATACTTTTGAACAAAAACGGAAAAAATTATAGAAATATCTTATATGGCAATACTATATTTTTTTAATACGTAAGTAACGAATATTGACACTCGTAAGGGCAAGCGATGGAAAGCTGTCGAAATAGTTGAACCCAATCTGATACGAAATCGAGCGAATGGATGGCGATCGCTTTGATTTGCTATCGAAATTGTTGAACAGGCCATAAATTTCCCTAAAACATCTTGCATTCCAAAAATGGAAAATTAAGATAGAAAGATATATTTTGGATTGAAGTCTTCAATATAAAAAATTCTTTGGGGGAAAATCCTTTTGAGGTATACTTTCGTTTCCTTACTCAAATGCCGCAATCGAATGATTATTTAGCGCAATGAATTTTTTAAACCAAAGATTAGAAATCGACTTTATTTAAAGACAGCCAATTCATTGTTACATATTCCTTACCCAATTAAAAAATTGAGCTTCCAACGCAGCAGGCTTGTAAGAAAGAAACGTAAAAGTATCGCTTACCATCTCGCTTACGGAATACAAGAATTTTATATGGCGAGTTCGCAATACATTTTTGACACATTCGCACAATTTGCGAATGTATCGATTACCTTTACACACTGAATTTTTGTTGTTATCTTTCTTCTTTAATATGCTCCCTTATAAGCCTGCTTCATAGTAGGGGAATTTTATGGCTCTGCAAATGTTATATATTTTTTCTCAATTTGTTAAAAATTTGTTCACTTACCTTCCTGCATCTCTGGCTAATAGCGTAGCTCTTACCTATTAAAATTAACTACCAGTGCTTGCCAAAACAAGAAAAATTTTTATTGGGTACGGTCAAAAAACGAAAAAGATTGTGGCTGCAATTACAAATTGCCTTCACGTGCTTACCTAAAGAATAATTCAAATCAAACTTATAAATGATATTATTATTTTATTAAACCCATTTTGTGGCCCGATGATGACGATATATGATATATGAAAATGGAATTTTCCAAAATGGTGAAAAAGATATACAAAATGCAGTTTTCGGGTAAGTTTGTTTCACACTTTTTTTCTCCTAGTTTATAGCTACATAGAGCCAAAGACCGGAAAACAAAACTACAAATGGTCTTCGAGATAAAGCCTTGAAAAAATCCTAACAACAGCTAAACTAGCAAACCCCAAATGGGGGTTTTTTAGTTTCGACAAGTATTTCGAGGAATTATAAACGAGAAAGAGCTTGTACTCGGTGACTTCAAAAATGTTGCACAGTGTTATTTAATTGTATTTTTAAATAAAACTAAAAAACTTGGATATTAATTTGCTTACATTTTTCTTTAGTATTTACAATATTCAGATATATCTTCTTCGACATAAGAATAATTGCTGTCTTATTTTTTGTTTATCTATATCTCTTAATTATTCTCCCAAACGAATTTCTATATATTTTTAAATTTTTGTATAACATCTTCCTCAGAATAATTTTTCACTTGAATCGAACAAATAAAATAATTATGTACTTTCATATAAGTTGATACTAAAAAATGCAGTAAGTAAAAACGATGAACCTAAAGGTATTTGTTTTTTATTAAACGTACTTTAAGAAATTAAATTAAATACGAAGTTGTACGGGATATATTAAGACGTTTTTTAAGCTCTTTCCAAAAATTGCGATTTGGCAGAAAAGTTATTTCTATTTTGTTACTATTTCTATTAATTTTCGAAATTCAAAATAGCACTGCTATGTTAAAATCATATTTGACTAAGGCCCGTTTTCATAACTTACCGATACCTAAAGGAAGGATTTTATCGGCCATACAAAAAGTGATCCATTATTACAAGTTTACTTTAACCGACCAAGTAGGAAGAACTTTATATTATCGTATCGGTCTCTTTAGGTTAAAGTAAAGTTGTAATAATAGAAAACTTTTCATACGGCCGATAAGATCCTTCATTTAGCTATCGGTAAGATGTGAAAACGGACTTTAATGTGTGACCTATTAAATGTTTGACGACCTACACGTCACCACTAGCGTTATTAAAAAATTATTTGCATCTGCAAAACGCTTGGCTAGATCAAACATCATTTAACGTTTTTTAAATTACATAAAATAATTGAAGCACAGCCGCGAATAACGCTGTAAAAGCCACTTTTTGCGAAAACTGTTTTTTGCAGGTCGCAATTTTGGAGATAATTTGATGAAATTGTGTTATCATAAGGATGAAGCCAATTAGAGCTTGTGAGAATCGGACCATTATTTCACATAGCCCTGATACAAACTTATTTCCGGAAAAGTCTTTGTGCCCAGAAACGATCTTATTGTGTTGGTATTTAGATTAAATTAAGCTGAAAAATTTAATAGGTTCTTATTTGACCAAAGCTCCCATACAAATATCACTCCCAGAAATAGCATTTAATGCCAAAACTTTCTATTAATGTTGGTATTGATATAAAATTGGGCGATCATAAGTTTTAAAATAGCTATTATGTCATTTTGTAATGATTGGTCCGAAATTCGCAATATGTATATAAACTTCTAAAATCGCTTTAAGACTAGCAGATGTCGTATAGATGTTGATATTTAAAAAATATTAGGCACAAAGAACTCTTAAATGAAGCTTAACTTTGCCATGGGTCCCAATTAGTTTTGAATACAAGGAACTTTGAACGTATATCCGTGAATCCTACATGAAGAGCTACCGACTCCACAAAGCCAAAAGGGACATTCCATGGTGGAATAAGCATCTGGAGAAACTAAAGGAAAATGTTAATTCAACAAAGCCAGGGAAGGTAGCAGGATGGTGCAGGTAGCGTTTATGAAGCTGCACTCACTTAATAAAACCCAAACGCAATTATTGCAGCGAAAGCTATAATTTCTAAAATCACAAGGATCTTCAGTTACAATTTACTGGCGAGCCATGTGCCGGTGCTGAACAATTACCTAAGTCTTACAGATCACTAAGCCTAAGCTCGGTTTTCCTCAAGACCATGGAGAAACTCATAGCTAAGTTCGTAAGAGATGAATATCTATCAGCAACTCCGATATTTCGCTTTCAGTTTGCCTATCAGTCGGACATGTCTACGTTGACTGCCATTTATGACGTTTCTGGCAAATAGCGTCTTGTGCGTTCATTGACATTCAGCGAGCCTTGACAACAAGTCCTACCATGGAACTGCTCTTATTCTTGGATGAGGGAAATGCTACCATCCCGGGTAATCAAGTTGGATCTATGTCGTTCATCGAGGAATATTGAAACAACCAGGGTTTGTCGACAGGGTGGCGTCCTCTCGCCTCGACTTCATAGTCTAGTCATTGATAAACTATTGGAGATCCTTATGCATATGCTGACCATCTAGTGATATCTGTGACTGGAATTGATGACGCAACTATTTCCGAATGGATAAAGCAAGACCTGAATTTGGCACCGCGTAAACTACTCTCTCAACAGACGCATAATTCTAAGCCGGCCTACTATCGGATTCTCTATCTGGGGCATCATTTTGGACAAAATTCTTAATTGGAATGCTTAGATATCCCATATCACCAGAAGAGCGGCAAGGGCATTATATGCCTGCCAAGGACTCTTCGGGAAAACATGGGGAATAAGCGATAATTAGGCCAATCTGAAGCTATACCGCCCTAACGTGGTGGACTAAAACTGAGCAGGTCAAAACTAGACTAAAACTTTATAATGTTTGTCGCCTGATCATCACGGACACAATGCGGATATATCCCACTCTGTTGCACATATCCGCATAGGGGAAGGCCTGCAGATGTGGTAGCAGGATTGCTGAATTTAGGGCTGTTGACTTTGTATGTATACCACATGCGGATCCTTAGAATTCTTGAGAACGATCCATCATTCCATGGCATAGCAAGTAGGCTTCGTCTCCTTGAAAAAGGAGAACTTAATTTACTTACTGCCCTATTTACGGGGCACTGTGGTCTCGGTTACCACCAGTTTATAATGCGTAATGTTAACAGCAGGCTGTGCAGATTTTGTGCAGTCAATGACAATACGTCAGAACATATGCTCTGCTATTTTCCCGTCTTGGGGACTACAAGGCGAGCGGGAGGCTACTAATGAGTCCAAATGAACTTTTTGATCATCGAACAGGCAGGGTATATGCTTTTTACGTAGCCTGAACCTGGCAGACTGCAAAAAAGATCCTCTGAGGCGTGGTGTTTATTGCCTTCTATATATGCATATTTGGCTTTATAAACTGTAGGGTAGGGTATCAAATGGCTGGGCTTACCCGACTATATTTTCGTACTTGTTTTTCTTCACTGTGATTCATTAATTTATTGAAAAAATAATCTTGAATACACATTCAAAATATCCCCCATCAAATTCCGTAATTCCCAATTCAAAACTTGTATTCCCATTTCCCAAAAAATCCATATTTTGGGGAAAAATCCCCTTATCTGATAAAACTAATAGCCAAATAAAAACAAGCCAATATGTATTAGAATATCTTAGTGTTATATTTGTAAAGATATACGCATATATATATAAAAGATATAAAAAAATACTGTCTTAAATGCATGTAGAATGTAGAAAGTGAATTTAAGGTTATAGTATTTGTGCTATGTACAAATAAAAAAAATGTTTATATTTTTTTTTAATTTCTGCCAGCAAATGTGACTGTTTAGTGTCAACTGGCAACGTATGGGGATTTATTGTTAATTCCCACGTTATAAATGCTAAAAACGACTTTTCAACTTATTGTGGTGCAACAGAGCGTATAATAACAAACAAAAAATGCATCCAAAACATGACAACATAATACATATAAACTATAAACACATATACATACATACATATGTTTGTATATGTATACCTAGTTAACAATTTTCATTAGAATATTAAACGATATGTCCTCTTGCGATAATTAAAAAAGGGCAGGAAAAAAACATTTTCTTAACTATCGCAAGAGAAATCTTTCTTGTTGCACAGTTCCTGAACAGTTTTGTTTTTTGCATATATTTTTAAAAAAAGTTTTGTCACGTTTGTTTTGTATAAAAAAAGAGGACGACAGTTAAATGGCGCTACAAACTAAGTCCCTAATGAACTGGGACCTGAAGCCCCAATTTTGAAAATGATAAAAATCCTCAACAAATATGAAATAATTTACTAAAAACCAAAATTTACTAAAAAGCCAAAAATAGGAACTATTTTAAAAATGTAAAAGTCTCTTTTTCCAAATCTAGTCTAAGCTCGCGTGCAAGCAAGCAATACTAAAATCAAAAATTTGGAATTTATTCTGGAAAATATTCTGGCTTCTTGAGTCGATTTTACCGTATCCGTCGGTCTGTCTGAAAACAAGTTCACCTTCGAACAACTCAAAAGACTGGTGTCAAATTCTTTCTAGTTGTCTTAGGCAGTTTCGGCTTGAAATCCATCAAAATCGCTTTAGTAGGATATGAGTTATGAATCCAAATGTGGAACCACCACCCTAAACAATTTCTAATATTGATATAAAAACTAACTTAAATGATGGTATAATGCAGGAGTTTAAATCAAATTTTGCACAAATTCCTTATATATGAATATATATCATACTGTTAAATTTTGCGAAGATCCGTCCATAATTTACCATAGACCCAAATAAGGCCTACTCTCGAAAAACAATTTTCTACACCTAAAAACGTATCATATAATGCAAGTGTAACAAAATTTTTTACGTCACAGTTTTATAAAACAAGAAATCATACTGTCAAATTTCGCGAAGGAGGGTCCAGTTAAGCTTCATAAGACCAGAAATAATACCTTAGGACC
This sequence comes from Pollenia amentaria, assembly GCA_943735925.1. NCBI lineage: Eukaryota > Metazoa > Arthropoda > Insecta > Diptera > Polleniidae > Pollenia > Pollenia amentaria. Next base: position 102,270,356 of record OX031006.1, read on the forward strand.
CATATTAATCTGCCTTCTAAAAACCACTTGAAAACTATAAAACGCTATAACAAACTTCACTATTATATCGAAATTTGTTCTTATTTAAGTTTTTTAATACCAGAAATCACTCTAAAGAATTATGTGATGATTGGTCAACAATTTACTATGGATCCGAAATAAATATCCCTCTGGAAAATTATTTTAGTTCGGCTAAATACTTTATTCAAAATTGTTCACATAAAGTTTTATAGAAATAAAAGCAAAAATTTTCTGATTGTCGGTTAGTTATGTAAGACCCCATTTAGACTCGGAAAGTTAGTTGCGCAAGTAACTTGTCGAGTACAACAAAGTCTGTACTAAATTATTTTTTCCTTTACCGCTGACATCTACAAACTAAGAGTTGCGAAATAGATTTGCGCAATAGACTTGCGCAAGTAACTTGCCGAGTCTGAAAGGGGTCTTACATAGGTCCTTACTGCAACCAATTTCAATACTGACGTCTATTTTGATAAGGATTTAAAAATTATTAATAGATCCCATATAGGGCCCACGCCTGAAATATTCAAACTGTCGGTTGAAGGTATCAAGCATTCGGCACATCCGAATATAACACTCCTACTTGATTTTATACAATTATTAAATTTTTGCTGAATATATTCCCTATGTACTTTTTATATGTATGTATGTACTTAAATTAAAAAAAAATAAATATGTTTAAACTTTTTAAATAAATTTTGTTTAATAAAACGAGGTTTATTGTACTAAATAAATACATGCTCGTACTTTTTACTTCTTATTGTAAAATAATAGATTTTTGTGTAATTACTAGAGTTTTACACTTTTTTTGACAGGCGGGGCACCTGGCGTTTTAACCTAGTTCGGGTACGCTGAATCCAGTGGTTCAGAGTTATTATAAAAACAGCCAAAAATCTTAAAGATAAAGTTCTAAATATTTGTGATATTGTTTTTCATAGAATTAATAAGATAAAAATCAAAAATATTTTGGAGAATAATAGTTTCCCAAGAGAATTGATTTGTAAATTGATTGGATAGTACAAAGGACATAGGGAGGGTACTGTGAATACGGTTTCTGAACCTAAGATTTACAAGTCTTTAACTTATGTACCAATGGTTTCCGAAAGATTGAAAAATTCTAATATATATGATATTAATAATTATAGGATGGCTCCTAAAACATATAGTACATTAGATAAATTATTTAGTAAAATGAAAAATAGGACAGATAAATTAGAGTGATCGAATATTATTTACAAGATACCTTGCAAGGGTAAGGATAATGAAATATGTATTAAAGTATATATAGGTACCACGAAAAATAAATAAAAACAAGATTAGCAGGACATATTTCTGATCAAAAATACATCTTTTCAAAAAACTGCATTGTTGATATCAATAAAACATTTTTATTCTGTTTCGGTTTGAAAGAAAAACTCAATTGTCATCACATTGTGCCAATTTCAATCATGCACCGGATTTTGAAATTACAACAGTTTTAAATACAGAAAAAATACAAACGACGCTTTATGTTAGAAATGTAACAAATTATCAATACACCAATAGAACAAAGAATAAATTTTAAAACAGATACAGACAATGTAGCTCAAAATTATAGACATTTATTTAATTTATAAGAATAAGATAGGAAATTAAATAAGTTTATAAAAATGTAATAGAATAATTTTTGTTTCCTGTGTATATTTTTTATTATTTTTCATAATTGACAATTTTGTTGTTTTACTGAAATTTTGTATTAAGAATTTGTTTTAAATTTTATATAACTGACTTGCGCTTTAAGTTTTATTCATCAAACTTATATTAAAAGGTCGAAGAAAATAAAACTAAATAATTTTTGAAAAGTAATTTAATGAAAATATAACTTTTGGAACTTTAGCCTGATTAGAAATAAAAATTTTGTTTAAAGCCCATAAACAGTTCAATAAAATAACCACATACTAATTATATAAACTTTTTTTTATATGCGCAGTCGTTTTAAAATCATAATTTTTTTTTGTTTTTTTTTTTTTTTTTTGGCAAAAAAAACAATTTTTTAGCAAAATTTCGAAATTTTTGTTCTCTAAAAATTCATAAAAAAAAATTAGAAATTGCACATATGCTTCTGATTTTTCGTTCACGTATAGGAAACGAAATTCCAAGCAAAACAAGCCATAAATGCTTAATCGGTCTACAAATTTTGATGTAATGCACAAAAGATGAGAATTGTTTATTAATTTTAAGAACTTCATAAAACGCCATTTCATAAATGCCACATAAACTCTACGTTCAAGCATATAAATAATTTTCAATTAGACTTAAAAAAATGTTTTGTCATACCCAAACCACAATAATGGAGGGGGCATTATGTATTTGTGCTGATGTTTGTAATACCTTAAAATATTAGTCCTAGGCCGACCTTTAAGTATACCGATCGACTCTGAATAACCTTCTGAGTCGATCTAACGATGTCCGTCCAGCTGACTGGCTGGCGGTCTATGAAAACCTTGTGCGCAAAGTGCATGTAGCAATTTTGGATATAATTTTAAGAAATTTGGTACATCTAATTGCCACAAGTACCAAGCCTACTGAAAATGGGGCAAATCGGGCCATAATTTCACATAGCCCCCATACAAGCTTCTTTCCGCAATACGGTCTTATTTTGTTGGTATTTAAATTCAATCTGTTCCAAACTTATTTTATTGCAATCGAAATAATCTTAACAAATTTATTGCAATCGGTCCATATTTGACAATAGCCTCCATACAAATTCTACTCCCGAAAATAGCTTTTAATGCCATAACTTCCTAATAAATATAAGTATATACATAATGGCGACAATGACTTTTACGTATCTACTATGCAATGACAAAATGTTGTCCTGGTAGGTCCAAAATAAACCATAGGTCCCTATAAACACCCTTCCTAAAATCAGTTAAAGGCAAACAAATGTCATATAAATGATGATATCAAAATAATAATCATCAGCACAAAGAACTTCTATATGAATCTTAAATTGAAGTTCCAAATAGGGTACACTTACAAAAATTCTTCTTATATACTGTAGTGTAGGGCTTGCCCGACTATACATTCTTACTTGTATTGCAATAGCAATAACTGTAAAATTAACTGTCATACTAATGAAGTGTATTTGACTTATTTTCAGTATATTTTGGCAAATCACCATGCAAAGACCGCCACCAGAACAACGTAGAAATTTATTTCCAAAATTTGAGCTCTTTTCGCATAAATTATAGAGTACTTCGTCAAGTTTACGGTGCGCATAATCGTCAATCTGAGCAGCTAATACGCAATAATATGGCCTGTTTTATGATCATATTAACTATTTTTGATAATGTTTACTAAAATCGGGCATGTACCGTGCGTGCAGAAGAAGCCATCTCCGCTGTAGACATGCTTGTGACAGAGGACTCGAATTAATCGATCTGATGCCGTTTTAAGCAATTCGGTCTCTGCTTGTCCTCTACTTGGAAATTTTTGAGGAAAGATCTTAGCCTGCATCCATATAAGATCCAACTTGTGCAAGAATTAAAGCCAACGGACCATCAATGGCGCCGTGGTTTCAGAAAGAGTGCAGTTCTCATAAGCATCCATCACATCCCGATAAAATTGCGTCATCGGCCGATTTGCCTTTTAATTCGAAACCGGTGATAAAACTACCGTGAATGGCGAAAGCTTCAGGCAAGTGATTTATAATTTTTGTATTCCTCATGTCATTGCAAATCATTTGAAAGAGTCTGTGGAGTCGTCAGAAAAAAGTACAAACTCCGACTCCAAACGCTGAAATTTTTTTAGGTGCGACTCATAATCCCGACTCCAACTCCTACTCTAACCTTGATGCTAAATGTATATGAGATTGGTCCTTACTTGACTTTAAACACTTTGTATATCCTCCACCACCAAAGAGGTGTTATATTGTTGCAACGGATAATCGTGATAGCTGCTAAAATTAAACTTTTTGCTTCTGACATGAAATTAAATCAAACATATCTTCTTAAAGTGTATACTAAATATTGTACTAAAACAATGAAATTTACTTATTTTTAATAATAACTTTTAACGCTGATCTTTAAAATTTATTTTAATAGCTTCAAATTTTAACAATATGAACGCGGTGAAAAATCTATCAAATACTCTATATCGGACCATTTTGTTCCCATTAGCAGATTATAAAGTGCTTTTGTAATCATAGGTCCGCGCCATATTGCTGCACGATCTTTATCGATAAAATAGCCAATTGAAATAGTATGCAGTCCATACTTTTCTATAGGCATTGCTTTACTATCTTGTATTTTTGGCTTTAATTTTTCAGCGTAAATCAGTGGTAAATGCGGGTATACTAAGTTTGTCATTCCGTGTGAAACTTTTTTACTATGCATCTAAGACACCATAAAGTATATATATTCTGGTTTCTTGAGTAATTCTAAGTCGATTTAGCTATGTCCATCTGTCTGTCAGTCTGTTGAAAACACGCACATTTTCGAAAAACTCAAAAGATAAGAACAATGTTGCTGTCAAATTGCTCCAAGGTATCCAAAGTTGCTTGTGATTGAAATCCAGCAAAATCCGACCTGTAGGATCAGAGTTATGAATCAAAATGTACAACCACCACCCTAAAAAGTTCACAGTTTTGTTACAAAATCAAACATTAAAGGTGGTATAATGCACGGAATGATATAAAATATTGCACAAATTCGTTCTACATGACTAGAAATCATACTGTACGTCTAAAACCGTAATACATATTGCTATCACATTAATATGTGCTACGTAATAGTTTTATAGGACTCGAAATCACACTGCCCCATATAAAGCCTACTCCCGAAAAATAGTTTAGTATGCCTAAACCCGTAATAAATAACGCTATCATAATAAAATGGTACGTTACAGTTTTATAAGGCAGAAATCAAACGTTAAAATTTAATGAAGATCGGCCCATAATTTACCGTAACCCGCATATAAAACCTACTCTTGGAAAACAGTTAAGTATGTTAAAAAAAACGTAATAAATAATGCTATTGTTATACAATTTGGTACGTCAAAGATTTTTAAGGACTAAAAATCACACTATTAAATTTCCTAAAGCTCGTGCCATAATTCTGTGGTTTTCACGAATAATCGCGTAAGTCGGGTTTTACCGAAATTGAGAAAATGATGTCAAAGTGCTATATTTTGCATTAGGTTTTTATAACTATTAAGCTTTTTAGAATATAATGTAGTATTATTAATTTTTTTCTGCTAAAAACAACTTAAGTTAACTGTTTAATAAAATATTTTGCTATTATAACGATTTATGTCGACATACATCGCCAAAAATTGTAAAATTGCTGAATATGTTTCCAAATAAAAAGCATATGTGATGTTATGTTGTTATTCGTGCAAAAAATATGAAAGTATTTTTTGAAAATTTTTCTATTAATAACAACTAAAGTCGTAAAAATAACAACGTAAGTCGTCATGTGTGATTAAAATGATAACATTTATTTTCACAAAAAAGAACTTATGTGGAGATATGATGTTATATTGCACACACTTTATGAGTCAATCAAACATATGCATTTTTAATCCTTTTACAGATTGTGATCCTGTGAGGATTTTTTCATGCAAACTATGTAGAATACGTAGAAAGTCACTGTTAAGAGGATAGTAAAGAAAAAAGTTTAAAAAAGCATCTACAGAAGCCGCCATTGAAAAAAATAATTGTTTTTGCTCTCCTGAAAAGTTTGGTTTTATAACTTACGCGATTATTCGAGAAAACCACAGAATTAACCATATAATGTACCATATTATGCTCACTCTGGGAAATTATTTAAATACGTCTGAAACCTTAGCAGATATAGATATTGTGGTAAAATTTGGTCCAATTTTGGTTCATATGGCCAGAAATAATATCAAACAATTTTCTGATTATCGGTCCATATTTACCTTGGATCCCATATTAAGCAGCCTTCTGAAAAACACTTTAAGCGCTAAAACAAATTTCACTACTGTATTGAAATTTGTTCCATGTAGACTTTCAATAACAGAAATCACTTAACATAAATTCCCCTCCTGAAAATCACTTTAGTTCTGAAGAAAAATAAAGATATTTTGCTCAAGTTAGTTTAATATTAAAAAATAACTAAAATTATAAAAAAACAAGTTAGAGTGCTATATTCGGCTGTGCCAAATCTTTGATACCCTCCACCGACAGGAGTGGGCTCTATATGATTAATACATATATATTATAAACTACTCTTCACATACACGAGCGTTAGCATTAAAATTAGTTGCGGTTTAGACCTGAATTAAATTATTGACCGACAATAAGAAAATTTTATGCGTTTCTTGTTAGAACTTTGAACTGGCTAGAGTAAAATATCATGATTCGTAACAGTTTTAGCCGGACTAAAATGATTTTTAGGAGCGTTATTTGTATTGGACCTATGGTAAATTATGGACCAATCATCCCAAAATTCTGAAGACTGATTTCTGGTATTACAAGAAATAAATTAGAATAAATTTCAATACAGCAGTGTAATTAGTTTTAGCGTTAACAGTAAATTTCACAAGTTTGCATGATATTTGTTCTTGCCATATGAATTAAGGTAAAAAATTTCACCGCAATATCTATATATGTAAAGGTTTTAGGCGAATTTAATTATTTTCCCAAAGTGGGCTTTATTTGGTTTTAAGCTGTTTTCCGAGAGTAGGGTTTATATGGGGCCTAGGGTAAATTAAGGACTAATCTTTTTTGGCAGTGTGATTTCTCGTCCTATAAAACTGTGAAGTACCAAACTTCAATTCGATAGCATCATTTATTATGGCTTTAGGCGTACTAAACGGTTTTCCGGGAGTAGGGTTTATATGGGGCCTAGTATAAATTATGGACCACTCTTCACGAAATTTGGCAGTGTGATTTCTCGTCCTATAAAACTGTGACGTACCGAACTTCAATTTGATAGCATCATTTATTACGGTTTTAGGTGTACTAAACGGTTTTCCGGGAGTAGGGTTTATATGGGGCCTAGTGTAAATTATGGACCGATCTTCAAAAAATTTTACATTGTGATTTCAGCTCCTATAAAACTGTGACGTACCAAATTTAAGTATGATAGCGTCATTTATTACGGTTTTAAGCATTCTAAACTGTTTTCCGGAAGTAGGGTTTATATGGGGCCTAGTGTAAATTATGGACCGATCTTCAAAAAATTTTACATTGTGTTTTCAGCTCCTATAAAACTGTGACGTACCAAATTTAAGTATGATAGCGTCATTTATTACGGTTTTAAGCATTCTAAACTGTTTTCCGGAAGTAGGGTTTATATGGGGCCTACTGTAAATTTTGGAACGATCTTCAAAAAATTTTACAGTGTGGTTTCTGGTCCTATGAAACTGTGACGTACCAAATTTAAGTATGCTAGCGTTATTTATTGCGGTTTTAGGCGTACTAAACTGTTTTCCGCGAGAAGGGTTTATATGGGGCCTATGGTAAATTATGGACCGATCTTCACGAAATTTAACAGTATGATTTGCAGTCGTATAAGGCGAATTCGTGCAAAATTTTATGTCATTCCGTGCATTATTCCACCATTTATGATAGTTTTTGTATCAAAATTATCAATTTTGTTTGGGTAGTGGTTCCACATTTTGATTCATAGTTCTGATCCTACTAAGCCGATGTTGCTGGATTTCAATCCCAAACTGCTTAGGATAACTACAAGCAATTTGAGACCAAAGTTTGTTCTTTTCTTTTGCGTTTTTCGAAAGTGAGCGTATTTTCAACAGACGGACAGACGGACAGAGGGACAGACGGACATGGCTAAATCGACTTAGAATTACTCAAGGAGCCAGAATATATATACTTTATGGGGTCTAAGATGTATTATAAAAGAGTTTCACACGGAATGACAAACTTAGTATACCCTCATTCATCACAGTGGTGGTGGAGGGTATAAAAATATAAATGAATTCATAATAATGATTAATAATGATTTATTCGTTCAAATGGAAATTGGTAAAACAATTCCTATTATTTAAAAGGCACAAATGCAATTTGCATTTTTCACATATCACAGAAGATAAAAAGTCGCATTTGGGATTTTTACATCGTTGCCTCTCACCAGTCCATATTGGCCAATGTGCAAAATTGTCCAATCGCACGTGTGCTGTTGGATAATGAGTTTTTATTTTTGTGTTAAATGGTCTACCTTTTCGTGCTGTAGACGTATCCGTTTTACATAAACTCTCAGTTACTTCAAGTCGAAAATCCAATAACGACAAAGTCTCCTTGTTTTTCTCTGCAAAAGCGCGTTTGTATAGTAACCACGAATTTACTAAAGATATATCTATCAAGCGATAAAAAAATCTTATGTACCATTTTTTGGATCTTATTTTAATTTTATATCTACCAATAAGGCTATCAGTTTTATCAACTCCACCCATAAACATATTATATTCTTCGATTATATTTGGGCATTCTAAAGTAATCATTTCCTTTCGATTTTTGTCAAAACGTTCCGCTGTTTGTATTGGCTCCTTTCCTGTAAACGTGTAAATCAAATTTACAAGCTTATTATCTTTCCAAACTACAGCTGCAATTTCAACTTTGTCAATACATCCAACATATTCTAAAATAGTGGCACGTTTTTCCTTTTTCAACTCTATTTCTGTAGGTAGCTTGCAATTTGGAATGCGATTTCGGCGAACTGTTCCAATGGTATATATTTGGTTTTTTGCTAATTCTACAACTAATGGTAACGTGGTATAATAGTTATCGAAATATACACGATAGTTTTCATATTTTGGAACACTGCGTAATAATCTGATAACAATGTTAGCTGAACAGCCCAGATCTGGTTTATTGGATAGCCGTTTTGTAGGACCATTTTCCTGCACAGTATAAATTTCAAAATTATACGTAAATCCGGAAATTCCGCTTAAAACAAAAAGTTTGTAGCCCCATTTGTGAGGTTTGTCTGGCAAATATTGTTTCAGGTAACTCCTAGCTTTGGTCGAACATAACTGTTTGTCAAATGACAAACACGGTTCATATGGCACGCTTTGAAATTTTTCTAGAATAGATGTTATAAGACGTCGAATTTTAAATAAACGATCGTGTTCTGCAAGACCCTAGCAAGCGTTTTAGTGTTGTCATTGAAAAGAATAAATTTTCTTATTTTTTCGAATTTATTTGCAGGCATTGTCTCTTGAATTAAATTATTTCCTATAACTGGTGACCAATATTTTCTTGTATTAGAGATATGAACAACAGAAGTCAAAACACAAATTCCAATGTACTGACTGATTTCCGTTTTATTTATCTTAAATGGATACGCAGGATCTATTTGTGATTAATATAATATAGTTTGTTCAACAATACTTTCCAATAGCTCATCACTCCAAAGATATTTAAAAAATTCATACGGGGTTTCTAGATTTAAGATACTTGTCGGATTTATTTGGAAAATCTTTTTGTTTCCATAAATTTTTTGAATACTTACAGCCGTATTCATAACAAAAAGTTAGCCATAGTTTGTACACTATGTACAACGAGCTGCCAACTAGAATGCCGATTAAGCTTAGCAGCTTGTTAGCATAGAGTTTATTAATAACAAATTTTATCCGTCTGCTAACTTTTAATAAATCAACTCTGAATATTAATGATGCCACGTTAAAATACTCAAAAATGCAACACGTTTTGCATTTATCATCGCTGGTTTTGTCATTTCATTTCATTTTTTTTTATTTTCCCTCTTTATATAAAAATTTTAAATGTTTTTAAATTAAAATATATTTAAAAAAGGACTCTAAACTAAAAAAAAAACAGTGTATTAAAAAAAACAAACAAAATTATTCGACATAAAACGGCTGTTTACCACAAATTAGCAAACGTTTGGCAGCTTGTTGACAAGAGTTTAGCCAATCGTTAGCCAGAGTTTGGTAAGTGTATTATGAATAAACTTTGTGCTAACTTCATGCCAAATTTTCGTTATGAATACGGCTGTTATTCTTTAAATCTTTCGCCGCTATTTTTGGATCAACAAATCTACTACTTGTACTAGGTATATTTGACATATCTTCACAAATTTGTTCGGTTTCATCACTCATTATTACAGGTAAATTTTCAATGTCGTATAAATCGTTATCATATTCAATAGGTGGCCAAATTTTGGGATTGATAACAAATCCACATTCAGATTCCAAGTCATCAAATGCATCTTCACTGTCATCCCATGCTTCCATAATGGCCTGAATTTCATTTTCATTTAGTGAGCCTTTATTCATTTTTACTGTAAAACTTTATTGAAATTATTTAACATTATATTAGTAACATTATTTTATAATTTTATATAGTAGTAAATCTAAAACATTATAACAGTCCCGTATATTTTTGTTATAGTTTTTATATATACTATTATGAACTTATTGTACAAAATTTTTTACCACATGGTGTATCAAGAGTGATACATGAAGTTAATATTGATTTATAAAGGAAATAAGAATAAGTTATATAATAAAATGTTGTTTAATAATAAAAATAGTATTTTATAATGCAAATTTAATTCAACTTACGCTTTTTACGTAAAAAAAAATCAAAACTTGCAGCTGATTGTTGTCTAAGCACTCCGTACACTTTTACTTAAACTGAAAGACGATTTAAAAACTGAGTTGGCAATACAAAAATACTGAGAATCACATAACGGTTCTTTTTTTTATTGTGCAAATATGTTCAATATAATGTAATATGAGTTAATATCTTTCGAGAGCAAGAGCGAGATAGCTGTTATTCCAATAATAAAATTGTGTATCACCAGTGATACAATATGAAGTGTAGGGTTAAGGGCTATCTATGTTCACAAAAAATAGTTGTTCAATGCTATTTTTAATTTGTTAAGTTCATATAAAACACGTTTAGCTAGACCTTGCACTGCGACATTCACGTTAGACATTTTTTTTAAAGTGAACTGTCTTGACTACTGTTTGGACGCCTACGTCACGAAGACAGCAAGTTGTGTTTTTGGCAACTAATATGTATTTGCTTACTGTCTTTCCAGTACTGTCAAATGTAAACGTACTGTAAATTGCTAGAAATAAAAGCATAACACTGTCTGATTGTCGTCCAATTGGTTTAAACCGGAATTAACGTCCGTTTTTAAAAAGATTAATTAATAATTTATAGCTCTCATATATTCTTACTGTCGGTGGAAGGTATCAAAGATTCGGCGTAGCGGAATATTTTTTTTTTTTTTTTTTCATTATTTATTTATTAAATCTTCATATATTAAATATGAACTAACAATAATTAATCAAATCTTATACTAATACTTTATTTTTGTCCTGCCAATGCTAGACGAAAATTTTTCTCTTCACGGTTTCTATTCACATTTGTAGATTTTTAGCGGTCTTCTCGTCGGATGAGTCCTGCAGTATCTCTTCTCCTTAATCTCAAATATCGAAAAAATTCAAACTCTAACTTTTGTTTACTACACTGCCTTTTAAATGGCTTAATATAGCAAGAATATGATTATGTTAAAATTCCAAATCGATATCAGAAATATTGCACTGCCAATTTTGAAGAATTTTGTTTTTGGAAAATGCTATTTTTAAATTTTTATGCAGAAAAACTTTGGAGTCGGAGTCGTGAGTTTTTGTGGGTACTACGACTCCGACTCCACAGGCCTGGTTTCAACAAGAAGGCGTATCATGCCATACAGCGCATGAAACCATCATTTTCTTAAACCAAACGATTGGTGACCGAAATATCTCAAGAAATGGATCTATAAATTGGACACCTCGTTCGTGTGATTTGACACTTTTTAAATTCTTTTTTTGGGAATACGTCAAGTTTCTGGTTTGTGCTGATAAAACCCCATCGACTGATCATTTAGCAGCCAACGAGCGACGCACTATGGAAGGAATAAGATCGGGTATTAGAGATGAGCGATATTTCTGTACATGTGATTCAATCACAGTTATTGGAAAATTACGAATCATAGTTGTGACCAAATTTGTCAAAAAACAGGTACTTGCTTATAAAAAGTACCCGAAATTTTGACAATTTTTAGACGTTTCATCAGATATTTATCTCAATGTGTACAAAACTCCTTAAGAATTTTCATAAAAACTTTTTCATTATGCAAAATGTTCTTTAAATTTGAAATGTTTACGGGGTACACACTTTGCAACATCATATTAAATCCATATTAATATACCATATTCATATATATGGAAAGCTCAGAGCTGGAGCGAACCAAGTCAAAAAAGATAATTCGAAAATATTTTGAGGTTGAGTAAGTGAACTAATATTAATTTCTGGAGCGATTAACTTGGGTTTATTACTGTTACCTTAGGAATAAAACACATTTTGATTGAGTGTGTTACTGAACTATATAGGGTTAATCATTGCGGAGAATTTCGCAAAAGATTTGAAATATATATATACCTTATATTTCATGACATGGTTCGGTTCACCTCTAAGCCCTCCATATGTAGTTGTGCATATGTATATTCTGTATAAATATACAACATGAATTATTGCAAAATTAATTGGGTCACAAAAATAATAAGAATCAAATTAAATTGTATTCTGTCCAATAAAAATATATTTAGAAAATTATATACTTACTCGTATATTAGTCGTTTGTGTGCATGAACAAATAAAATAAATGGTTCAAATAAAAACTAGCAAAAAAATTTTTGTCATTTGATTTACAATATACAAATATGTAGTATATACAACTACAAATTGAATAAATATTTAGTTCATAGTTTTATTAGTTTCTAAATTGCCCTTAAATTTTTTAATATTTATAACACATGCCAAACGTAGTCTTATTGAAACAATAGACTCGATTTTTTCCGAATATGTGTATACACGTTCATATAAGTTTTTTTTTCGATAACATGTAAATGGTTTGTTTTAAAATTATATTTCAAAACGTTTACATAAGGTCCATTTATTAACTCTGCCAGCAGAACCTGGCAACTAGGGTTTAAACGATACGAGTAATAACAAGTACAAATTCGATTCTTTGGTATAGATATCATGCAGACCTGCCATATTTGCCGATTTTTTGCCTCTAAATTATTATAGTGCCGATTTGTCGATTTTTGCTCAAAAAAAAGCCGATTTTATGATAAACTTTTTGTTTTCTTTAGTTAATTTTTTGCAACACTAGAATACTTGTTACTTTAACAGCCTGGACCACGATTTCACCGCTGTCGTTCGTTTGCATTTTCAACGAAAAAACAACTGATTTGCATACGAAATTTTTCTTTTTACACCAAGACTAAATATTTTTTTATAATTTAATTTTTTTAAACAACCCCACTAATAATATTATAGACATTAAGGGGCGCCGATTTGTAAGGACAAACATTTTGCGATATTGTGCTATCCATTTTTCGATAGCTATTGGCATGAGGCTAAAAAAACCACTACGACATATCAAAAAAATTTTCGAGGCGCCCAAATTAAAATTTTTTGACTTTTTCTCAACTTTTATTTTAAGTTTTTTTTTTAGTAGGTAATTAAAAAAAATTGCTTGCACTCTAAGCGTAATCTTATATTCATATCTTACAATTTTCATGCAATTAAATGACACCAACAATTCTCCTTCCGAGACTACAGCAATACAACTACCTCAACCTACAACCTTAACAATGCCTCGTGGAATTATATTTACTATAGTCAATGACCAAGTAAACTTCCTTAATAATACTATTCTACATATATTTGACAAACAGAATCCGCTTAAAACAAATGAAGTAAAATGCAGAGCAAGCCCATGCTTTTCTTCCAAAATAAAATTATTAATAGAACATCATAATAACTTGTACCATAGATGGAAACGTTACAGAACCAATGTCTCACTTCAAGATTTTCGTGTAGCTAGAAAGGCAGTTTCCGCCAAAATTAGAAATAATAAACGAGCATACTGGGAATAAATTCAACACGGCAATTGATACAAGGCAAACATGGAAGCAAATAAGGGACATTGGCATTATTGGAAAGCAGTTTAGCGCAAATGGTGTTGGTGTTAATGCTCTGAATGAGAAATTCGTTTATATTTTACATCCTTCGCGGCAACCTAATTTCTATGATCTGATCCTTTAAATCCTGAAAATTTGTTTTACTTCCAATGCTTCTGCATAACATACGGAGTTGAGGGTTTCTATGCTCTAACATATAACGCAATTGGTCTAGAAGATATACATCCACGTTTTGTACAACTAAAATGGCCATGGATAATTCGTTACGCTAATTACCCGCTTAATGCCATTGTTACCACAAGCACATTCCCAGCGGAATGGAAGTATGCAAAAATTATACCAGTACCGAAAGATGATAAAGAATACCGCCTATTCTAAGCTTCCTTAACTCTCTTCTAAGTTTATTGAGCGCTTTTCCATAAGAAAATCACTAAATACATTTATGAAAAAACTCTCCCAACTGATAGATAGTCTGGTTCATAGTATGCAACTAGTATGCAAATGTCAAGTACATAGCATATGTTTGGATTAGTAAGACTTTTTTTTAAATGAACTTGTGCTTAAAACTATTTTCCCCCTAAACATAGTTGCATAAAATCGTATAAAATGTGGCAATAAAAATTTTCTTAATTCGAAAAGTTTTCCATTTATTTAATGCTGTCTGCATTTATAAACGTCAAAAAAACAAAGTTTGCTTAATTTTTATTCTGCAATGTGGGAAAATATTTATATAATTTAAGATTTCAAATATTTTTTTCATACCACAAAATACTACTCTGCTGGCTTTAATAATATTAACAACAGAAAAAAATTTGTGTCAAAAAAATTTTTTTAAAAATTTTTAGTTTGTAAAAAATGAAAACATTTTGCAAAAGCAAATAAGCAAAATGTGTTTGAAAAAATTATTAATAATGTGTTTGTGTCATTAAATTAAACAAAAAATGATATATTGTGAAAAATTTTAAATAGGAAAATTTTAAATTTTGTTTTATTTTTGTTGTTTTTATGTGTGTTGAATTCACACAGGAACTACACTTACGATATTCTGTACGTAAAATTAACTGAAATTATCATATAAAATAAATGAATATTTAATTAAAAACCGGTCTACTTATGTTTCATTTATTTTTAACGAAAAGTTCATTTAATTTTAACAGTCAAAAATTCAACTGCGTATTTCGTAAAAACAAATGAATTTTCAGTTATTTTATATAATTTAACTATCAAAATACAACCGACATAATTTTTTATGGAATTCGCGGTTGAATTTTTTACAGTAAAAATTAAATTAACTTTTCGTTAAAATTAAATGCAAAATAAGTAGATCGGTTTTTAAGTAAATTTACAATTGTTTTAAATTTAATATTCATTTAATTTTACATACAGAATACTTTTACTTAATCAACTGACAATATTAAATGTAACCGAAAATCCGTTTTAATGTGCACTTAGCTTTTTGAATAAAAGTTCAAATCAGTTTAAAATAAATTTGCTTGGAATTTTAAATGTTTATTTATTTAAAAATGACTCAACGGAATACTTCTTGAATAACGTACAGTCCGTTGCTGTATTAATATTGTGAGTGTATGTATATGTGTGAGGGATGAACTAAAAAATTGAGAACGATCTCTAGTCGGCATACTAGTTGTATGCTATGGTCAGCGTTGTCAAATGTGCAGATTTATCAGCATTTTGTAGTTTTTCTAAGCATTGAACACTTTTGAAGTTTTTTATTTAAAAAAAAAGTTTTTTTTGTAAATTGTGCAGATTTTGCAATTTTTCCATTAAAATTTTTTTAATCTCAATTCTGTTATATTATTTTTTTATTTCTTACGCCATAATCTTTCCTAATTTGCTTAACACATACTCGTATAATAGAGGCAAGCTTTAAGAGCCAAACGAAGAACACAAACGGCTTGGGAAACACGAAATCGCAGTAAACAAATAAACCACACAAACCTAATTAATAATTTTTCAATAAATTCTAGTCAAACACTTTTATTCTCTATAATTTTTTATTGTTCGCCGTTTCCTTCTTGACTCTGCAAAATTTTCAATTAAATGATTAAATTTAGCACTAGGTAGCGCAAAAAGTTTGGAAAATATGCAACATTTCGATTTTATTACAAAAATGTATTAATCGTGTGTCAAATGCCCCAATTAACAACGCAAAAGGATTGTACAAACGTACAATTTTGACATTTTTTTTTTCATTTTCATTATTTATTTATTAAATCTTTATATATTAATTATGAACTAGCAATAATTAATCAAATCTTATACTAATTCTTTATTTTTGCCTGCCAATGCTAGACGAAAATTTTTCTCTTCACGGTTTCTATTCACATATGTAGATTTTTTAGCGGTCTTCTCGTCGGATGAGTCCTGCAGTATCTCTTCTCCTTAATCTAGAGTGGCCGCTGTCATTTAAAATATTTCGAGCTAGTGGATTTGGTTGCGACTCAAGCCTTTTTAAATATTTTACTGCATACTTCGTAATAATAGTTTTTACTAATGGCACATTGAGATCCTTGTGAATATTTGAGTTTTTAACATACCAGGGAGCGACTGTGATTATTCGAAGAAGTTTATTTTGGCGCCTTTGAATTTTTTCGATATTTGAGGCCGAGGCAGTGCCCCATAGCTGAATACCGTAGCACCAGATTGGCTTTTATATAGAGTTGTAGAGTAGAAGTTTGGAATCAAGGCTAAGAACAGAATTTCTTCCAATAAGCCAATTAATTTGAATTGCTTTTAGTTTCATTTGTGTTAGTTTTGCTTGACATGTTTGCCGTTTGAGTAGTTTAAATGGCTTTTACTTTTGAAAGTTTAATTATGTCCCTTTTTAAATTTTGTTCTTTTTTAAAGTTGCATTTGAGTTTTCATTGTAAAATTTCTATTGCTGCAATTTTTCATGTATGTTAACTTGACAAATAGCAAATCTAAGCCGGAACTAAAATAAATTTTGTATTAAATGAAGAAACAAAAAAAATCGCAAGACTACATGTACTTGTTTACGCTTCTTAATTCCACTCTCTTTCATCTAGCCAACAAAGAAACGATATTCGTTAATAATATAATATTATATTTTCGATAGCTTGAAGAAATAGCTATCTAATTTGTTTGGGACAAATTTTGCTAACACCCATAGATAATAAGTTACATGGACGAGAAAGAACGCCGGTTTGGCCAAAATGTCAAATTTTGACCCCCTCTAACTCATAAACTTTTTGGCCGATCTTGTTGAAAATTTGTGTCTAAACTACTACCCAATAAGACTAACCGTGGTGCAAATCGGAAGACATCGATTTCAAAAGTTGGGTCACTTGACATGAAATCCCCCATATATGAATATATTTTCTATTTAATGGTGCCATGATCATACATATGTATATCGGAATTTTAAAATATTAACTTCATCCGGCTAATAATTCCGTCAAAAGTGCACCACCGCTGCCGGTTTCTGACACAGTTGATGTCAGATGATTTGTCAGAAGAAAATAGAGCACGCTCTTATTAAAATTTTGTCAGATGACTTTGCGGCTGACTTTTACAGATGCAATGTTTTAAAGGTAGCACACGACATGTATGTCTTTTGCAGTGGGAAATTTGACAAGTCAGATGTAAAAAACATGTCGCAGTATAATGAAATACGTAAGACTTGTGTGATAGGGGGGATTCACAAGGTGTGCTATCAAGTCATATCGTCATAATGTCCTAAATAATATTTTACAATTGTTTAAAAAAAAAATATTGTTGTGTTTCAAACAACATAAAAAAATATTTTTTTTTTAAACAATTGTGAAATATTATTTAGGACATTATGACGATATGACTTGATAGCACACCTTGTGAATCCCCCCATAGTGTAAACTAGCTTTTAACAAGCATGCTGATTGATTTAGGGATTCATTTATATTTTAAGTTTTAATCTTCAATTAATTCGTACGCCTCTTAATAAAATTAAAAATTTAACATTAAATTAAACATCCTTATTCTGCATAATCTTTATTTCTAAAGTCTTACGAAATAAGTAACCTTGAATATATGTGTTTAACATTATTATATCTTCCTTCCCTTTTATACTCTGCAATATCCTAACCTGAAGTTTGAAAATCCGCGTTTTCGCTATATTCATGGTATTTTTGCTATTATTTTTTAATTTATTGTGATTTTTTTTTATAATTTTGACGTTATTTTTGTATTTTTTTAGCATTTCCATATATTTATTTATAAAAAATTTATTTATAAAATATACAAAAAAGAAGGCAAAATTATAAAAAAAAAAATCACTGATAATGACACAATCCCATATCTGACGATATTATACTTTTTTCTCCTAAATCCTTCGTTAACTTGGCCTTCATGCCAAAACAGCCGTAGCAAAAGGTAACTACTATCATCTATCAATAAATATTATTCATAAATTTGCATGTGCCCGGCAAATAAAAAACTGAAATGGCAAGCTGATTTATTTAGCAACTTGTTTTTTTTAATTTTGTTTTTTTCTATCCTCTTACAACTACAATTCGTGTTGGAAAAAACCCAACCAATTGTAGGGGAATGTAAGAAAGAAAAAATTCACTATTTATTGTTGTCTTTGTTGAAGCTTTGATATTGTTACAAGTAAGAGCTGAGTGTTTAAAATTCTTATTCACTTTATGGTCTTACTTGTATAATATTTTTAGCTTTTCTAAAGTATTTGGAAAAAGTTTCCTGACGAGCTGGCCTAAGCAACCAGCGAAATGCGCATAGAAACTAGCTTTCCCACAACAATAAATTTCAGTGTTTTTTATCATAAATTGGGATTATTAGCACATCATTAATAAATGAATTAATTAATAAATATTTCATTCCCGAAAATAATTTTTGATAATTATTCATTTTCTCCAAAACCCTAAATGTTGTTCTATTCATTTTGTGTTTTTCATTTTTGCACACATTTTTCTATTGGGGCTTTGCGCAAATTCTGAGTTAACAAAAATTTCAATTTCTTTGTGTAGTATATTGAAGTTTGAAATCTATTGAATAAAACATACTTAAGTGGCAACACTTTATTATAATATGTAATCATCTGAAGTTGAGTTAAGAATAAGTTAAGAAGAAGCATTAAATAAAGTTACTCTGTATTTTAAATTAACCAAGTTGCATGTGATTTTTTATTATCCCGAATATTCCACGTCAGCAAACTAAAGTAAGGGTTAAGGCTGTTACAAATTGGCGACGAGCAAAAAAATAAAAAAAGTTTTTTGGATTATACAATACCTAATAAAGTCGTATTGAACATAAATTTTATTTAAAGATAAAATAAAAGTAATGTCGCTGGACGCAGGGAATGTGAATGTGGATGCACCGACAAGTTGGGGTGCACAAATTAACGTGCCGTTTTTCGACCCGGAAAAGAATCAGTGGGCAGTGTTTGAAAAACAATTGTTCCAGTTTTTCATTGCGAATGGCGTAACAAATAGCATTAGAAGAAAAGCAATAATGCTGACGTCGATGTCGCAAAATGCCTATACTCTATTGGAGAATCTGCTAAGCCCCGCACAAATTGATGCAAATACAACAACTTTAGAAGCGTGCATAGGAGCGATGCAAAACCATTTTAAGCCACCATCATCAGCTTTTGCAGAGCGGTTTAAATTTTATAATGCAACAAAGTTGCCAACAGAGTCAATAAACGATTGGGCGGTGCGTGTTCGGGCGCTAGCAACAAACTGTGAATTTGGTCATCACCTAGAAACGGCGATCCGAGATAAATTTATTATGGGCTTGGAAAAGGGTCCAAGCCGTGACAAGATTTTTTTTAGAGCCGAGTTCAACCACGTTCCAACGGGTTGTGGAAATAGCAAACATTGCAGCATATATTCAAGAGCAGCATGTAAGTGAGGTTAAGGACGAACCTTTACATTACATTAATAAAAAGCAACGTGGGAATGGTGTGCGAGCGTCAGAACAAAAGCAGAGCAGTCATCGTAAGCAGCAAAAGGCTAAAGCAGAACAGCACCTGCAGCCATTTAAGGTTTGTGGTTACACAAATCACAAAGCAGAAAACTGTAAGTTTAAGAATTACAAATGCAATAAATGCAAGCAGCGAGGCCATCTAAAGAAGATGTGTAACGTACAAACGATAAATTATTGTGACAATAGTGAGGTTAGTTTGTTTGCGATAAGTAGTTATGAAGATGAACCCATTAAAGTTAAAGTTTTTATTAATGAAGAACCGTTTTTTATGGAATTAGATACAGGTTCTGAGAACAACGTCATTTCAGAAAACACTTATAAAAACTTTTTCTTAAATTACAAATTGCGTAAAGATACAACTTTGTTAAAAGCTTATAATGGTGCAACAATCCATCACATCGGTACATGTGAGGTTTGTATGCGTTTTAAAGATAAAACTAAAATGATTTCCTTTTTGGTCATTAAATCTGGTGGTCCACCCCTTCTTGGTAGAAACTTTTTAAAGTCTTTTGATATAAAACTGACAAATTTAAACTATACGGCACTTAACTCGACTTGTCAAAACGTGACCATGATTTTGTCAAAATATAAAGAACTTTTCGATGGTTCCCTCGGGCTATTTAAAAACTATCAAGCCACTTTGCGTTTAAAAGAGGATTCATGTCCTAAGTTTTTTCGACCAAGGCCACTTCCTTTCGCTGTAAAGGATTCGGTGGAGAAAGAAATCGAGAAGTTAGTTGCTCTTAAGGTTTTAGAACCCGTGGACATAAGCGATTGGGGTACTCCTATAGTGCCCATAATGAAAAAGGACGGCAGCGTACGCATTTGCGGTGATTTTAAAGTAACCCTGAATCCAAAATTGCAAATTGAAAAGTATCCGCTACCTCGAATAGAGGAAATGTTCGCAAAACTGCAAGGGGGTAGAGAATTTACAAAATTAGATTTAAGCACAGCTTACCAACAAATTGAATTGGATGAAGCTTCGCGTAGACTCACAACAATTTCAACATCAAAAGGTTTATTTCGGTATACTCGCTTAATTTATGGTTTGGCTTCGGCACCAGCCATTTTTCAAAGAATTATGGATTCCCTTTTGATGAAAATTAAAGGGGTTGTAGTATTCTTAGATGACATTTTAATCACTGCACCGGATAGAAAATCGCATTTGGAAACGTCAGAAAAAGTTTTTTCCGTGTTATGTAATGCAGGTTTCAAATTATCGAAACTTAAGTGTGAGTTTTTGTGTAAGCAGGTTAAGTATCTAGGACATGTTATCGATGAGAATGGATTACATATGGATCCGGGGAAGGTTAGGGAGATAAATAACCTTAGGCAACCTACAAACATCAGGGAATTACAATCGTTTTTAGGAATGATAAATTTTTATAGAAGGTTTTTACCGGAGTTGTCTACGGTACTTGGTCCTTTATATAAACTGTTAAAAAATAATGAAGAATTTGTATGGTCCCAAGATTGTTCTAAGGCTTGGAAGCAGGTAAAGGAAGCATTAGCTTCCAAGATTTGTTTGACGCATTTTAATCAAAATTTTAGAACGAAGTTGACAGTAGATGCTAGTCCTATAGGAGTAGGCGCTGTTTTATCTTAGGTAGATGAAAGGGGACTAGAACGGCCCATTGAATTTGCGTCGAGATCGTTAAGTGAGACGGAACGTAAATATGCTCAGATTGATCGTGAGGCGGTTGCTATTCAATTCGGTGTGACTAAGTTTCATCAATATCTGTTTGGGCGAAAATTTTTGTTGGTGACGGATAATAAACCACTAAAGTATATTTTTGGCCCCAAAAAGGGAATTCCGACTATGACGTCATACAGGGTACAACGCATTGCGTTAACTTTGACGGGCTATCAGTTTGATGTTGAAAGCATTAGTTCAAAAGATAATGTTGCGGATTTTCTTTCACGAAAACCAAATAATCTGATCACGCAAAATTTTGAATCTGAAGCGCTTTCACATATTTATCTCAATTATTTTGAGAAGTGCAATGAAAGGAGCCGAATATTAAACTTTGAGGCTATTAGGGAGGAGACGCAAAAGGATTCTGTATTGCAAAAAGTTAGGAAATTTATAGTGAATGGGTGGCCAAAGGCATGTGCGAATGCCGAGCTATTACCTTATTTCCGTAGACAGTTAGAGCTTTCCGAATAGAACGGGTGTTTATTTTGGGGATACAGAATCATAGTTCCTTCAAGGCTGCAGGCATCGGCAGTAAGTTTTTTGCATGTATCGCACATGGGCATTGTAAAAATGAAGGCTATGAGTAGAGAATGTTGCTGGTGGCCAAATCAAAGCAAAGACTTAGAGGATGCAGTTAAGAATTGCGACTCGTGTTTGCTCTCTCGTCCTAATCCACCAAAGCAGGAGCTTATTCCGTGGAAGAGGTCAGATGAGGTTTGGTCACGCATACATATAGATTTTTTTGGTCCTTTTTTAAAACGATGGTGCTTGGTAATTGTGGATAGCACAAGCAAGTGGGTAGAATGTGTAGATATGGGCGTTAATACGACAAGTCGAGCAGTGGTGTCAGTGTTGCGTGATATGTTTGCCCGTTATGGCATACCAAAAATAATCGTATCCGATAATGGTACTGCATTTGTATCAAAAGAATTTAAATTGTTTACGGATTTAAATAGCATAAAACACATAACTTCCGCTGTCGGGCATCCTTCAACTAACGGGCAAGCTGAAAACTCTGTAAAAACAATCAAATTGGCGTTGAAAAAATGTTTACATAATGCACCATTATCTGAATTTGACAACGTTTTAAATAGATTTTTATTAGATTACCGAAATACGATTCATGCAAGTACGGGGGTGTCCCCAGCATATATTATGTTCAATAGGCGAAAATTAAGATGTAGACTAGATTTGTTAAATGAAAGACGAAATGTTGTATGTCAGAGTAAGTCGTATATCAGGCATAATGTCCGAAAACAGCAGGCCAATCAGAAAAAATATTTTAAAGGATCAGGGAAGAATACATTTAAGGTGGATGATAAGGTTTTGGTCAGGGATTACTCTAAGCCCGGAAAGCTATCATGGGTCAAAGGAAGGGTAATTGAAAAGATTGGTAGACAATTATATAGGGTGGAAACGATAAGTGGCAGTGTCTGGAAAAGGCACACTAATCAAATAATTTTAAGTTTAAGAGGATTTAACGATAGTGTAAATTCAAGTGTGTTAACAGATCCTTTGCAGAGATTGAATATTTCTGAAAGTTTTCCAATTAATAATAATTTAATAAATAGCAACAACATTAATGATTTGGAGAATAATGCCTTACAACAAAATGCACTCGTAAACAAAGAATCTGTGACACACTCTGAACGGTATAATTTAAGACCTAGAAATAAGAACTAAGTGGGGCAAATGAATTAAGTAGGGGGTATTGTAGTATATTGAAGTTTGAAATCTATTGAATAAAACATACTTAAGTGGCAACACTTTATTATAATATGTAATCATCTGAAGTTGAGTTAAGAATAAGTTAAGAAGAAGCATTAAATAAAGTTACTCTGTATTTTAAATTAACCAAGTTGCATGTGATTTTTTATTATCCCGAATATTCCACGTCAGCAAACTAAAGTAAGGGTTAAGGCTGTTACACTTTGTTTGTTCGATCGGATCCGAGAATAATTAGGTCTGTCTGGGTACTTTTCCAGTAGCAAATACTCAGTAAATTGTTTTGGGAGAGTAAGACAAATTTTACTCTTTTGGCTGAGAATATCTCAAAAAGTACGCAGACGGTATCCAGTGAAATCTTGCAAGAAACCAGCTGATCGGTGTGTAAACAATTGAAATAACAAACGTGAGCCAAGATAGCGTTGAAGAAATAGCGTCCAATTTGGGAATTTAAAAATCGGGAAACCAAAATACCCAAATAATGGGTATTTGCAGTATAAACAAAAAGTTAGCGTCGAATTTAGGAATTTAAAATAGGGAAGTACAAATAAAGGAACAAATCTAGTTTACCGACGCAGCTCCAAATAAAAAAAAAGTACCCAGGGTGATGGAAAATGGAAAAATAAGAAGAAAAAATAAAAAATATATAAGTTGGCGCAAACGCTTAGTTTTCGAGTTGTGGACGTTTAAAGTTTTCATATAAATATGTGATTTTCCACTACAATTTTAAACGTATATGGCCAATATTGGTATCATTTTAAAGCTCTTGAACAGATTTTTCTGGATATACATAATTTATTTCAAAATATTAAACTCTTTAGATCACATTACAGTTTTTTTCATTTTACGTCGAAATGTTACGGAAGTGCACTAGGAAAGAATGTAGTTTATTTAAATAAAAGTGTAATACAAATTTTATAAAATAACAAACACTAGCATCGCAAAAAAAAATTCTTTGCATAGTCAGCCTTTGGCAGGGCGCAAGGATGTTCTTCTCTATGGTATAATAAACACCGGTTTCGCTTACTAAAGCTTCCTTGCATAGCCGGCCTTCGGCCGGGCGCAAATATTTTCTCCCCTATGGTATAACTAATACCGGCTCCGCTAACTAAAGATTCTCTGCATAGATGGCCTTTGCCCATGGGCAAGGATTCTCTCCTCATTAGTATAACATAAACATAAAGAAGGTTTTACTTGTATTTTAATTAAAATTCTTAAATAAATTAGTATGTAGTTTATACATACATTAAAGAATTAGAAAAAATTAATAAATTTGTTTTTATGCTTACTAAAAAACTTTTGTATTTTGCAAACTCGTCCCACTTCTTAATAAAGTAAAAATATTAAAATAAATTCTGTATGTCCAGAAAGATCTAGTGAAACGCTTTGCAATGATACCAATATTAGCCATATACATTTGGAAATGTACTGCAAAATCCCATATTTATATAAAAACTTAAAACGCCCATAACTCGAAAACTAAGCGTTTGCGCCAACTTTCTTATTTCATTTTTTCTTCTTATTTTTCCATTTTCTATCACCCTAGGTACTTTTTTTTTTATTTGGAGCTGCGTCGGTAAACTAGATTTAAGCCTAAATATATTTATATTTTTAATAAAAATACAAAAAATATTTACCACAGGCTTTTGCAGGGTATAAACTATATATTTTCTGAAAGTAAATAGTTTTCTGGACAAAATGAGCGATGCGTGCAAAAAATCGTTTGGACAGTCCGAGAAATCTGGGTTCATCCAAAATGGTCAGTAAAAATCTTTACTGATTTATTCAATGAACCACAGGCTTTTGCACGGTATAAACTATATATTTTTTGCACGCATCGCTCATTTTGTCCAGAAAACTATTTACTTTCAGAAAATATATAGTTTATACCGTGCAAAAGCCTGTGGTGAATATTTTTAGTATTTTTATTAAAAATATAAATATATTTTTACTTCCCCTTTTTAAATTCCTAAATTCGACGCTAACTTTTTGTTCATATACTGTAAATCCCCATTATTTGGGTATTTTGGTTTCCCGGTTTTCAAATTCCCAAATTCGACGCGATTTCGTCGACGCTATATTGGCACACGTAAACTCTTTCATTCAAACAGTATAAAAAAAACAGCTGTTCAAACTAGTTGCAAAATCTTACCAGAGGAAATTTGTCCAGTAACATTTTGCAAGTTCTCTAAATTTCAACTGTCAAAAAATTCTCTTTTTGGCTCTCTCGCTGTAAGAGATTTGGAGTACGCAGACAACATTTTGCAAGATTTTGCGACATTTTGTACAAAATTATGCAAAATATGTGTACGCAGACAGACCTATTATTACAATCAGGGCTGTCAGATGTGGCGATTTTTCGCCAAACGTGGCGATTTATAAACCTATTTGGCGACATGGCGATTTTTTGGCGAAATTAAAAAAAGTTGGTGATTATTTTGGCGATTTCTAAAACGAATTTTACCTTTTTTTACTTATATGAAAAAAGTTATGAGTACAGGTTGAGTTTTAAATTAATAATATTGGCAGATAATTACAATGAAAACATTAAAAAATTGTTTTTTAAATATAGAAATTTGGAATAAAACTTAAGCTTTATTGGGTTTCATCAATCATCAGATCTCCTCCGAAAAACAAGTCAATTTTCAATTTATTTTGAAAAACAAATTCTAAAAACTGAATCGGTTGTTAAATTTAGAAAGTCTTTACAATAATAATGTATTCTGGGTAGTATGCAAGAATAGTAAATTTAATATCGAAAGTAAATCACATTTTAAAAAAATTTTCATTGATATGTATCGGGTTTTATACAATATTATCAAGCCGAGAAATAGGCTTATATATTTTGACTCGATTTTTTACGAAATAAAATCAAAAATTACTTTTAAACATTAGTTAGGAAATTGAAAAAAATCACCTACAATTTTTTAAAACCTTGATTTTTTATAGAATCGACAACGAATCTGGGTTAGAAGTTAATATTCAAAAATAATTCATGTAATGAAATTGTTAAGAAGACCGACCTAGTTGACTTTAAGTATTCCAATCCGATTCCAACTATCAAATTTGAATACAACTTTTAAGACATTTATCTTTTGCTTCATTTCTTGTCAAAGTAACATGAAATCGGAACAGAAAAAATAATCATAATTTTTTTAACTTTTTTATAAATTGACTGTTATTCGACCTTTAAAAATTTTGTATTAATCCTTTCATTTTTAATTGAGGTCTCTTTTCTTTTTTCATAAAAATATTAAATTGAATATTGTGCGTTTTTCAGGGATTTTTTCTTGAATATTTGACAAAATTAACAATTTTTAATATATTTAACACATTTAACAAGATTTCATATATTCAATTAAATACAAAAAGGTTTTCCAATTCAAACCTAATATATTACAGTTAAAACTAATTTTTAATTTCCGTTTTTATTTTTATAAATTAAATGTCTATAATTTAGTGCTAAATTGTCAGTATCTGACTTAAAACATAATAAACATTAACCCCCATATTTATAAAATATATTTTAGGTTTATAGCAGGTTTATAAAATTAATTTTCTATGAAAATTTGTTTAATAAACCTTTTATTAATCAAAAATATTTTTTATGCATACGGGGGTAAATTTTCACTGTAAATATATAAAAAAGGGTAGATCGTAATAAATATATATAAAAAATCAAAAAATGGAAAAAATGGTAGTAAGCTAAAGAGATTAAATGCTTGCGTTGAAATTCCACAATGTGAGTATAATAATATAACAACTATAATGTTAACATTCTTTAACTTTTATTTATTAAAAATATTTCTTTTATTATTGCAGATGCGTTCAAGAAAACTCCATGCAGTGATTGTTTTTAATTTAAAGGTAAACTGATCAAAAATAAACTTTTGATTTTGTCATAATCAGGGTTGTCATAGAACCCAATATTGGTTTTGCTAATTGTCGGTTTTGAAAACCAATATCGGTTTCATTTGGTGTCACGAAACCAAGTTGGTTTTGTTGATTTTGAATGTAAATAAAACCAATATCGAAACAGCTGTTGTTTACATTTTTATTATTTTTTATTTTTCGCAGAAAATTGACAAAATATTATATTTTTTTCATTAAAATATCAGTAAAAGTGTTTTTTGTGAAAATAATTGATATCAAATAATTAAAAGGTAATAAGTGCTTATAAATAAAATAAAATGACATCAGCAGTTGTAGCATTTTTGTTATTGGAAGATGAACGCTCAGAAAAGGTGACGAGACGAATTCTTAGAGATTACAGTAATCCACTTGAACTGCCGGAGACATCGTATGTACATTTTTTTTTTACTGTGCGCTTATATTTAAAACTGCTTTGAAGATTTATAGCTAATGATCGGTTAAACAAGGAATCTTTTCGTATGGTGCTTGACAGTATTGAAGGACACTTGTCGCGTTGTAAAATACTTCCGGTTTTACAACTTGCTGCTTCTTTGCGATTTTTAGCAGAAGGATCTTATCAGAGATCAGTCGGAAACGATTTAAGCATAAGCCTAGGTAGAAGCACTATATCAACAATTTTAAGTGATGTTATCAATGTTATGGAGCGGTTCATTTGTCCTCAGTGGATCCAGCTGAATATGGACAGCGCTGAAAACAGCAGGTCGAGAGAATATTTCTACAGCAAATATAAAATTCCGTCTATAATTGGTTGCATTGACGGGACACACGTAAAAATTATTAACCCCAGAATTGACGAGCATTTATACTTTACTCGCAAGGGGTATTATAGTATGAATGCGATGAAAGTAAGTAAAAATGAGTTTTTATATCATATTTTTTAAATAAAACATACATTCTTATTAATACTTAGATTTTTGATGGTCAAATGAAAATTCTAGCGGTTGATGCGCGGTATCCCGGCTGTAGCCATGACGCATTTCTGTGGAACGTAAGTAGCGCCAGGCAACATTTTCTTAGGATGTATGAGTCGGGCGATCGAACACCGAAGCATCTGGGAGATTGTGGATATGGCATCGAACCCTTTTTGTTGACACCATACAGGGATCCACGCCATAACTCCCAAGAATATCAATTTAATATAGCTCATGCATCAGCTCAAAATATTGTTGAGCGAACTATTGGCGTACTAAAAAGTCGGTTTCATTGCCTAATGAGTGCGCTGCATTATCGGCCAGAAAAGGTGGTGAAAATTACAAATGTCTGTTGTGCTTTGCATAATATCTGCAGAAAATACAAACTAAAAAACAACGAAAATGACAACATACGTTTACCATCTAACGACATAGAGGAGAACGTTACATTGCCGCCATTGACGTCACAACATAGTGAAGCTCTGCGAATCAGGGATGAAATATCCAAAAGTTTGTAAAAAAAAAAAAAAGCTTTAAATAAAAAAAATAATTTTTCATAACAAAAACAAAGTTTATTAAATTCAGTCAGTATGTAAGTATATCACAAAAATAAAAAGGTACATACATATGCATGCTTAAAGCAAATAAATAAAGGCACGTAAATAATGTTATTTCATCAGTTACGCTATTTCATTTAAAAATCACTTCCTAGATTTTTTTGATACTCAAAGTTTTGCAATTCCAGATCCAATTGTCTCTTCTGCAATTCAATTTTTTCTTGCAAGGATTTCAAAATTGCTGTACTTACGTGGGAAAATCCGTTTTTCAAAACAGTGATAGCATTTGCAAGAGATGCATTGCGTTTTTCAATTGTCCTATAAATGCGTCTTAGGCTGCTTGAGTTTTTTTTTCAGTTTGAATTAATTCGTCATGCTTAAACACATTCGAGACAGCAGACTACCGACTTCAATATGTCAACAATAGAATACATGTGTGTATATGGAAATGATTATTTTAACGACGACACGGCTAAATGGCTGCAGGTTGTTGTCTATGCTAATTTTGTCGTTGTAGTCAAATTAAACTAATTTCTATTTTTGTACGCTACAAAACAGAAAAAGTGCTGCTAATATAATCAAAAATTAGAAGAATAAGTGCTTATAATATATAATAATAATTTTTTGGTTAAACAGCAAAGAACCGGATTGAAACAAGAATATAAGCGCGGCTCACTCCCAAATTTTCACATGGTGTTTAAAGCACACCGATTTATTAACCCATTAAGAGCCCATTTCAAATGCTCATACTTCTTGACTGACTTTTTTACTGAATTTGCTTTATCTTTAAATTATGTCGATTTAATAATAATTATTTAACAATAATATACACATGTTACCAAAGTTATTAGGACTTTGATTAATAAAGTTTTTCTGTATTGCGGGTTTTCAGCCTTCCGGAACACTTTTCAAATATTTACATATTACTATATTTCAATATGTAACAAGTGCATAAACTATTACCACTATATATTTTAACTCAAACTTATAAATAAATTGTGAAATTTTCCAAAATAAAATTTTTTTAACCCTAATAACTTTAAAATTTTATATGATGAAGTTTCTAAAAATATAGCATACAAAAACTTGGGGTGTTCTCTATAACATATTATATTTGAGGAAATATTATTATACATATCGTCAAAATTTTAAGATAAATCCTCTTAAGGGGTTAATAAATCGATATATATTTAATACATCATATGAAATGTGTTTCGAAAGACTTTGTTATGATACCAATACTTTAAAGATTCAGATTATATTTTTCTTCCTATACTATTGATAAAGTGCTCTGAAACTTTTCCGACCTATTATTCATAAACTTAGTGCGTTGAACCAAAAAATTACAGTAGAATCGCGATACAGTAATCTTGCGGTCAAGTTAACCAAATTTTAGCGCTTCTGTGCCGCTCTAAACATTAACTCTAAGTTAACTTTTCAGATCGTATTAGTAAAAGTACTGATTTGTACAAACGATAACAAATTATATTAAATTTTAAGCTGAAAGTTGAGAGTTTAAACAAAAAAAACGTAGCAGCTCACAGCTCTTCTTTTTATTGGAAATAAATATAATTGGTTAAAGTTTAATTTTTTATTTTATTTTTTCAACAGTTAGTTTTTTTGCATAGATGGAAGTAAATAAAATTGACAAAATAGTATTTTTTGCATGTCTCTGACAGTCTCCGGCAGCGGGCTGCTGCAACCTCGCAAAAGTATTCTCACTTTTTTTGCACACATAAAATTTAAAACAACATTAATTTATTTTGTTATTATTTTTATAGAATTTATCTAAAATGGCTTTCAAGGTCATTTGTATTTAAATAAAAGATTATTTATTTATATATTCATCCTACGTTTCGTTGGAATTTTCCAACTTCATCTGGGATTTTTCAGTTTATTAAATCTGTCAACGACACAAAACAAAAATAAAATAATATTTAGGAACAACTAAAATAAAGTTCCACATTACAATAACCAAACTTGCATTCAATCTTTGTTAAATTTACATTTTATAATACAAACACACAAGTTTTACAACATAAAACACGAAGTTTTTAAAATAAAAATAAAAAGTGATTAAATATTCTAGTTTATTACTGCTAATGTATCACAGTTGAACTAAAACTAAATTATTGCGATTGTGTAATTTGCATTTGTGCCGTATTTATCCTCTTTTCTATTTATTGCGTTGTTTGATTTTTCCTGTATTCGAAGACTTTCAAGAGTGTATCGTTTGTTTGTGTTTTTCTCTCTGTTCAATATTTTAACTCCTTCATTATCAATATAGTGTCCAGTATCAAAACAATGCGTTGACAACGCTGTTGTTAATTTCTGTTTGTTTATATCAGTTTAATGCTCTGCTATTCTCGTGCCTAAGCTTCGTTTGGTTGTCCCTATGTATATTTTCCCACACTTTTCGTCTCGTTTGCCTACACATGTAATTTCATACACTACGTTGTTTAGTTCTTTTTTATCAATTTTGGTTTTTGTTTTTGTAAATAATGAAGAAATTGTGTCTGTGTGCTAATTTAACTTGTTCATCTTCTATAATTTCTCTAAGTTTTTGATTATCGGTAAGTTTTGGTAAGTATGATACACTGTAGTATTTAGTGTTGCCAGATGTATTGTTTATGGTAGTTTCCCTTGGTTTTTTGCGGCTTAGTTTGTTCAATAATTATTGAAATTTATAAAGCTTTTTAGCAATACAATTCTTAATTATATGTATGTACATATCTATAGCTTAAATGTTAACCAAATGTTGGCTTAAGCAAAAAAGTACGTTAAATATTGAAGGAATAGGACTATTGCAAGAAAGCTTTATAAATTGAAATGTAATTCATTAAACACACTCAAAAATAGAAATGCTTAATACGAGTATAACTAAAATAACTTATAAAAAGAAAAATTCTCACATTCTATTTGTTAAAAAAGTTAATGTTAAATAGGTGAAGATAATTTGTAGGAAAGTAGCACAATATAATTAATCAATAAAGAATTCTAAGATCTGCTTTTATCGAACTAAGAAGTAACCTACTAAACAGGACTTGAAGAGAAACACCAACCCTTTACCAAAGTGAATAAGTGGTGGAGTAGGTACAGCTGCTCTGACTTTATCATTTACCGGATGATATTAGTGGACTGTATTAGGAAAATTAGAAATCGCGCAGGCTTTAACATTTAACTTTATAAAATAAAATTCTATGAAATCATTGGTGTCTTTGCTGCCAGATATGCTGCGATTATGTAACTTGAATCGTAGTTCTAAAAATCACTAATATGCAATTTGTACAATGAGTTATGCAGATGGCATTACTTTAAATGAGTTCCATTTTGTAAGAATTTCTGCAAGAAACTTCATTGCAGAATTTAAATTCCGTTTCAATTATTACGGTTATTATTTTCAGATGAGAATAAATGTCGCATAAAGAACTCTTGTAAAATTTTACTTAATTGTATGAAAAATATAGCGAGAAACCTACTACTTATGGCAAATAAATCAGTGAATGTTTTAACGATGGTTAAGTTAAACTAAACTTAAATTTCTATGTAGTTTATACTCAACATTTGTTAACCAGTGTCCCATATATTAATTATAGTTTAAGAAATAACAATTTTATGCGTTTAAAGATGGCTTATATGTTTACTGATTTATAGATTTGTTGGTTTAAACACATATTAAACCAAAAAGAGAGTTTAACTTGCTCTGATTTTTTAGCCTTTAATTACTAAACATAAACAATGTTACGAGAGTATCAGTATCATCCGGTACATGAAAAAAAATTTACGGGATTATTTTATAAATCCTCTCACTTTGCGTTAATACATTTTTCATTCAATATTTTTTGAAATTTTTAAAATTTGAATGAAAATATTTCTAAAGTGCAAGGGCCTTTTTTAATCAGCCAGGATGTAGTTATTTAAAAACGCATCTAGGTTTGATTTTGAGACGGCAATTTAAGATAAAAATATTCAGTAAGCATTATTGTAGTACATAGTTGTGAAAATGTGCTGATTCTTGGCATGTTTGATGTCACATTTTGATGTGTTCCATGTATGCTACCATTCGCGCTGGTTTTTGTTCTATTCTAAAAGCATTTGGAAAAATGTGAGAACTTCGTTTTGCTTTCTAAAAATGTTGCAAAAATAAATGACAAATTTGTTCCATATATAACGCTGCGTCTCCACGTAGCAATTTTTTTTTTTTTTTTTTTTTTGCTAAGCACAAGCAAACATCGGCAGAAAAATGGAGCAATAATTGCTGATTATATTGCTGGAAAACACGTGAAGTGGCTTTGTCATAAGCAAACTTACAGACAAATGAAATCTCAGATATATGACAACTGATGTGACAGCAGATTCTTCAGCAATAGTTGTACAAGCAATTAGAAGAGCAATCACTGCGCAATGGAATGCCACACATGAAATTTGATGTTTGCCGCAATAAATATTGCTACGTGGAGACCCGTGGTTACCCAGTTATAATTGAGAGTGATATAATACCCTTTATTGCACTTTTTTATGCAAGCAAGTATTTTTCCTATTAACTTTTTTCTTGTGTTTGCGTACAATTAGTGTTATATTGTGAGTTTTGGTTAAGCCCCTTTCAGACTCGGTAAGTTAGTTATATTTTTAATAAATTTAGATATTTTTTTTAGGGAATTATTTTACATATTACGTATTGTCATGTATATTAATCTAACATTCCGAGTTACAAAAACTGAAAACTACAAAAAACTTAGGTGCATATCTTAAATATTTAAAAATAAGAACAAGTGCTATATTTGGCTGTGCTTGATCTCTTATACACTTCACCACAGTATTTGAAATTGCATAAAATCCCTAAATTTGTTTTTAACTAGGTCATTTATAAACCGATTTTTTTAAATTTTTACTTAAATTTATTTCACGTGAAATTAAAAAATATGAAAAGTTAAGGCTTATGAGTTAAATTGGAGGCAGTAGTAGTTTTTTTCATATTTCTGCCATTTATGAACCGATCAGGATGAATTTATATATCAGTCTTTGTAGACTTAATGTTAAATAAATATTTTTATGCCCAGTCCCCATAATAGCTGGGCTCCTTTGAAAACTCATTTCAACAAGCACACGAACAGACAAGCAGTAATGAAGACGTGAGTAATAACTTTAAGAGAAGTTATCTATATTAGTTTTAAATATATAAAATTACAATTTGTTTTTTCTTTTACTCTAAGTGTTTATCGTTTATATGCTTGTTGGATTCTTGGGTATTAGATAACACAGTACAACATTTTTCAGTTAATTGATTGCCAACTCAATTCTGTGAACTGTATGTGAAATTAGACCCAAAAAGAAGAATTTCTGCATCATTCGTTTTGTCTTCTTACCTGCGATTTGAAGTTAGTATCGATTTGAAGTTAGTACTATCGTATAGGGGAATTTATCACGTTTTAGGCCCTGTTGTTTGACATAGCTCGACAACCACTAGCCCAATTTAGTTGAAATAAATTTTAAAAAATTAAGAATTACAATTCCCTTAATCTGTTCATATATTGTTTTCCTATACAAGTAACACTTTCGAAGTTAAAAATGAATGTATGAAGGGAAAAAATTATTTTTTGCCTAAAAATTTAAATTTTTTTTTTAAAAATACATAAAAAATCCAAAATGGAAAAAAGTTTCAAGTCTAGTTCGCAAAGTCACAAACCCATAAGCAAAATGAGACAAAGATCATAAAAATCGATGCACGCGTTTCGCTTTTATTCGCAATTGAGTAAATGTATGAATTTCAAAAATTTGCTCGAGATATGCACAACATTATTTGGAGAAAACATTGACACCTTTTTCATGATTCTGAGAATTAAAAAAAAGGAATAAACAAAAGGTTATTTGATTTTTATGATTGCGGTAATAAATGTACGTGGACAATTAAACGGAAAGTGGACCTTTTTATTATTTGGGTTTTTCCGGTGGCTACCTATATGATTTTTTTACAGAAATTGCACCCACATTTAAGGGTGGTCATTATTTGGAAAGTTTTGCACAGTTTGAAACGTATAAGTGCTGAATCAGGTATATAGCCAGCCGCCCTTAAAATATGCGCCCATTTATAAGTACCTGGCAGTAAAATATTCAAAAATACGTAGTATTTATAGGTGTGCATTGATCGATTTTTGGCATTCAGCCAGTGCCGACGAACGCGAACAGTAAAAGTGAATTTTCTCCAGTTTTTTAAAAGTGAATAACAACAAAACATAAAATATATCAATATGGAAAACAACAAGTGCCCATATTTGGATGAATATTGTTACGTTTGTGGTCATATCGTCCGAAAAAGATCGAAAAAATTTGTTTACTGAGCAATTCAAAACCGCGTATTGTAATTATTTCGATGAAGCAGATTTAAGTGGTGCAAATTTTACGCCGAACACAATGTGCAACAGTTGTTATACTACCCTTCTAAAATGGATTCACGGAAAAAGTAGAAAGTTATCTTTTATGAAGCCAGTAATTTGGGTGGAAGACACAACTGGACATGATGAATCCAGGTGCTATGCATGCATAAATTTTCGTCCTGGATTAAACAGACAACAATTGAAAACAAAAGTATACACTGCTGCATTTACTGCCACACTTCCAGTGCAACGCCCTGCTGATACCGATGCACCTAAACCTCCGAGTGCGGATACTGTGTCCCTGCTAGCCGAAACCGTTTTCACCAATCCGACCGATTTGGATGATGCTGATTGGATACCCGATATTGAAAATAGTGCACCACAACCGCTACCACAAATCGAAATGGATTACATTGTGGCCAAGCTGGGACTATCACAACACGACTCCGAATGGCTGACATCATTTTTGAAGAGAAGAAAACTCACACAGCAAAATGTCAGCGCAACATCATACCGACAACGCCAAGCTGATTTTCAGAAATTTTATTCCGTTGACGAAGCAAATACGTTCACGTACTGCCATGATATCCCAGGTTTAGTGAAAAAATTGGGAATGGATTATATCGCTGGCGACTGGCGTTTATTCATCGATGGTTCAGTTACTAGTTTGAAGGCTGTTCTGCTGCACAAAAAAAATAAAAAACCATGCATTCCATTGGGATTCAGCTTAACTATGAAGGAAACGTATGAAGCATTGGGCGAAATTTTGAAGAAAATCAAATACGATGAACACAAATGGAACATTTGTTGCGATCTGAAGGTGGTCAACATACTACAAGGGATTATAGAAAAGGGCGGATATCCAAAATACTTCTGCTTCCTTTGTAATTGGGATTCACGATACAAAGGAAATCAATATCAATGTAAAGATTGGAAAGGAAGAACTCCCGAGCTCAACAAACAATTAAAATTACGCAATGAACCTATGATAAAGGACCTGGATGATATTTTGTTGCCACCGCTCCACATGAAACTGGGAATAGCTGGGAAATTCGTTGAAGTGGTGGTCAAAAAAGTTAACGGCGCCTTTTACTGTTTGAAATCCATCTTTCCGAAACTCAGTGATGAGAAAATTAAAAACGGTACGTATCGTACTCTGTATTTCAATATTGTCATATCTAAATTTGTTAATTTCTATACATTCGCATTACCAATAATTTTTTCGTTTTTCTTATGTATTTAAAACAGGTATTCTCAATGGACCTGATATTCGGAAATTGATCAAAAGTGATTCTTTCACACATTTGCTTTCAGAGCATCACGACCACCAACATGCATGGAACGCATTGAAAGAAGTAATAGAAGGCGTTCTAGGAAAGAACCGTGTCCAGCGAGAAGAGATACAGCAACGAGTGGACAGGATGCTGTTTTATTTCGAAAAAATCGGTGCATCCATGACGCTGAAATTGCATTTCTTGCACCACCACCTCGATACTTTTTTGGCACAATCACCTCAGGAATCAGACGAACAAGGAGAGAGGTTCCAACAGGTGACCATGCCATTTGATGCATTGCTTGCGGAGGTTTGTTGGTGGAGTTCCACAATTATGCAGTTTGAAGAAAGCACCGAAGATGAAGACATTGAAATTGGTGGACACAGTGAAAGAAACACGCCCTTGAATAGTATGTGTATCTCGGATGACGATACAGACTCAGACCATGAATATGAACAACCTACGAAGAAAACAAGATCATCAGAACCACAAGCGTCAACTTCTACAAGGATGGATATTGCCAATAATTGAAAAAATGTTGTAAATTTTGTTTTTATGCATATTATAATTGCGTATTAATTGCATATTATTTTATTTTCATTAAGTTTTTATAAATAAAGTTTTTTTTTGCATGATAGTTTTTTAATTTATATTTTTATTTTTATTTTAAGGGTGGTGGCTATAACTGATTTTTGAAATTCATACCTTTACTCAATTGCGAATAAAAGCGAAACGCGTGCATCGATTTTTATGATCTTTGTCTCATTTTGCTCATAGGTTATGTGACTTTGCGAAAAAATTACTAGACTTGAAACTTTTTTCCATTTTGGATTTTTTATGTATTTTTAAAAAAAAAAAATTTAAATTTTTAGGCAAAAAATAATTTTTTCCCTTCATACATTCATTTTTAACTTCGAAAGTGTTACTTGTATAGGAAAACAATATATGAACAGATTAAGGGAATTGTAATTCTTAATTTTTTAAAATTTATTTCAACTAAATTGGGCTAGGGGTTGTCGAGCTATGTCAAACAACAGGGCCTAAAACGTGATAAATTCCCCTATACGATAGTACTAACTTCAAATCGATACTAACTTCAAATCGCAGGTAAGAAGACAAAACGAATGATGCAGAAATTCTTCTTTTTGGGTCTAATTTCACATACAGTTCACAGAATTGAGTTGGCAAATCATGTGTTGTACTGTGTAAGTTATTAATTATATTTTTCGGATAGCTGTTTTTAGTTAGGATGTCTTTTATTTTAGATATGTTTTTAGAAATAAATTGTTCATTACTTATTTTCATTACTGTTGTTATTAGGTTAGTTGCTATATTTATCTTTTGTCTTAAAGGTTGTGTTGAATTAAAATTTATCAGGCGTCCAGAAGCTATCGTTTTAGTATACCAATCTGTAACAATTTTATTACCTTCTCTAATTATTCTCATATCAAGATATGGAATTGCGTTGTTGTTTTCTTTCTCTATTGTGAAATTTAATTTGTTGTGATAATTGTTAAATGTTTTCAAAATCTTATCTTCATCTTCTCTCCTAATTATGGCAAATAAATCGTCGACGTATTTTGTAATTAATTTAATGTTTATATTTTCTTTTTTCAAGTCCTCTGTTGTTTGTTCTAACAATGCATCTAGAACAATGTCCGCTATTGTTGGCGAAAGTGGGTTGCCCATTGGCATGCCATACGTTTGATTGTATAGATTTATGCAAAATTGAAGAATTATTAAAAATTGTGATCGTGATATTTTTGTGTGATTTTTAAGAATGTTCCATTTGTTCATTATGTTACTTATTGCTAGATGTATCAATATGTTAGTAAATAACGAAACCACGTCCAATGATATTAAGATTTCGTCTTCGTCCAGATCTATTTCATTTAATTTATCCTTAAGTTGTGCGGAATTTTGAATATTATATTTTTCTAATATAATGTTTTTTAGAATATTTCCTATGTACTTGGAAAGGTTGTAGCAAGGTACCTCTACAGAACATGATATTGGTCGTAGAGGCATGTTCGGTTTATGGATTTTGATGTTTTATGGATTTTTATTTTCTTTTGTCCTATCGTCAGTTAAAGTTTGAACCCATTGTTCTAGGTCTGCTATCAAATTTATAGTTGAAAATTTATTTTTGGTTACCGGAATTGCGAATTTGGATCCAAGTGATAGAAGCCATTTTCCCGCCTCTGTAAATTCTACATTTGTTTTGTTTACAAACCATGATGAATTGAATTTTAGGTCGTACTTTTCAAATTGTTTCTTTTTTAAATTTTGTATTTTGGACGAATGTGTCTTTTTATCTGATGATATAAGATTGTTATATCTTTCTTGTTGTTTTTTTATGAAACTGTCGTATTCATAGTCACTTAATGTTGCACTAAATGTTCTTTTTAAGTAATTAATCTCCTTCCTTATATATTGAATGCTATAATTTGTTTCCTTTATCTCTAGATTCAAAATTTTAACATGAAACTTTTGTTCAACTTTGTCTAATTCCTGTGTTATTTTCGTCGTAGTAAAAAGTTTTCTCGTACTCTTTGTAGTATTAAACAAGTGTGTCGGTGTGAGTCCAATTTTTCTGCAAGTCAATAGATATTTTAATCTTTCTGTCTGTTTCGCTAATCTCATAATTTCTCTGCAGTATTTTTTTAATAATTATTTATTTATAAACATCAATTTTTTTGTATTTTTAATAAATTCGCTTTGTATTTTTACAAAACAATAAAATTACACAAATGTAAACAAAAAATGCAAATAATACAACGATGGCATTTATTTCATTCTTATTTTCTTTTCTATAATTTTCCTTTTATAAAAAACGCAAGTTTTAGCAATATTTTAGTCCAAAAGTCAGAGTTTAGACAATTATCAAACAAAAATTGCATTTAAAGCTGTAAACACATGAGCCAAACCATAAAACAGCTGATTCGAATATCGGTTTTATTTATATTCGAAAATAACAAAACCGACATGTTTTTATGACACCAAATGAAACCAATACTGGTTTGAAAAACCGACAATTAGCAAAACCGACTTGGATTCTATGACACCCCTCAACATTATGGAAAACATTATACGTAAATCCAATAATTCATGACGTATTAGATTCGTTTTTTATTAATCATAGGTAGAAAGGCTGGTGTGAAGTCTCCTTCACACCCTCACCCAGAGACCAATACGGTCCATTATTAATCATAAAATCAATGACATTTTTGAATGCAAGCTGGATTTTATTAAAGTTATAAACCAAATAAAATATTAATTTACGAATGTCATTCAGAGCATCAAATGCCGTCATGATTGGTTAAACATAATTATATTGTGCAACATAGAGTTTTTAATTTACGATAGCGTTGGAGATAAGTACAGGGTGGCCCAGAAAGACCGAAGTGGTGTGAATTCCTTATAACTTTTTATATAAGACATATTTTTTTAATTTTTTGTTTTTTATATACAGTAAATTTATAGGGAATATTTTTAGATTATTTATTAAAAATGATATCCCGCAAGTGATGGCCATTTTTTGCTTCGCACAAATGTGCTCTTTCCAGCACATTTTCCATGACTTTTCGAAAAACTTCCGTTGTTATGTTGTTAATTTCTTCTCGAATATTGGTTTTTAATTCCTCAATAGTCCTAGGCTTATTAACATAAACTTTCCCTTTTAAATAACCCCAAAGGAAACAGTCTGGAGCGGTTAAATCCGGGGAACGCGGAGGCCAATTTAAATTGCTTCTATGCGAAATTATTCTTTCACCAAAGATGTCGCGTAAACGAGCCATTGTGGACCTCGCAGTGTGCGCTGTGGCTCCATCCTGTTGGAACCATATTTGCGGATGGTTTTCCACGGCTGGCCTCACAAAATTTTCCAACATGGCCCGACATCGATCACCATTGATGGAAATGGCGGCAACTCGTTCATTTTCAAAAAAAATATTGGCCAATGATCCTTTCTGAAGAAACACCGCACCAAACAGGAACCAGGAAGGTTCCTTGCTGCTCCTTGTTGTCGAAAATTTGCAATCAGACGGTTTATTGTTGACTGAGAGGGTGCAACCCGCACATTAAATTGACGACGGTATGCACGCTGAGTCAACACAATGGACCGTTGATTTGAAAAGTAAATTTCAACGATTTGGGCACGTTGTTCAGTTGCGTATTGCTCCATTATAAATTGTCCAAGTCTTCTTTACAAAATACTGAAAAGAAAAAACAAATTATAATAAAAAAGTTATAAGGAATTCACACCACTTCGGTCTTTCTGAGCCACCCTGTACAACGTGAAAATAAGAAAAATATTATTTAGATGACGCAAAGAAAATTTTGTTCCTAATCATTTTGGAAATGATTACAATCGCAAAAATCGTTCTCAATTTATGATAAAGTGTATTGCGTAACCTCCTTATTTCGGGCGATATATTAGTCTAGCCCATAAATAAAACTGGACATGGTAGAAAAGACATAAAATTTTTAAAATTTAACGCTTTAAAATCATTATATTTCATATATTTTTATTTAAAACAACTTCTTAGCCAAGCATTTCATAAAATTTTTTATTTAAATTTTATTTAGACAGAAATAAAAAAAAAACAAGTGTTATATTGTACATAAAAATGTATAGATCGATAGGTAACAGTATAAATTCAAATATTTTAAACATTTTTTTTTAGATTTAACTCTTTTTGGCGGCGCTAGAGGGCGCTCAAATTTCCATAGTTTTCAGGTGTTTCAATGAAATTTAACTACAAATACTGTGAAATATAAATTCAAATGAAAACAAAAATGTAAATATGTATAAAAAAATTTTGTGTTGTCTGTATTTTACGGTACAAGAGGGCGCTAAAATCACAAATGACCGTGGTTTTTTATTGTTTCAAGAAAATAATTGTAAAACATTCATTTTTAGATTTTCATGATTTTTGCTCAAATTTCCAGAGCTTGACTTAGTTTAAAAGAAAATAAACTAGGAATTTAATAAGAAATAAATCCAAATAGATACTATTGAATTTGTTCTTATACACTGTGGAGTAGGCTATCATATGGTCGGGCTTGACGGACTATACTCTCTTACTTGTTATAGCCTGTCAGACCGGCTGGCTGTCCATGTAACCTTGTGCGTACATGTCGCAATTTTGGAGAAAATTTTATTAAATTTGGCACACAGGTTCTGATTAGCAAGGACCATGCCTATTGAAATGAAGCGAATCGGTCCAAAATTTTACATAGCCCCCATACAATCTTCTTTTCGGAACAAAATGCATGCTATTATTATATTTAGCTGTCACTGTTGTTTTAGTATTCATAACGAAATGATAACTTAAAAAAAACATGTCAGAGACGGAAAGCTTAAAATTGTCTTTCTGTATATTTTGCGTACAGATTCAAGAGATACGAAAAATGACTGGATTATACATGGTACCTGTAGGCAGCGAAAGATACGAAAAATTTATCTTTTATATCCTAATGGCATCACTGATATATTTATATGTATATATCTATTAGTTGCCATTTTTATTTTTAGAGTTCTTTAGTAGGTAATAAAAAAAAGTCGACGGATTTAATTTTTTTAAATATTACCTTTATAAGGTGAAATTGTACGCTACAAACGATGGCAAGTGCAGTTTTTCCAAAAAAAATAATTTTCTTTAGTTTTTGGAGTAACTTCCTTATAAATGTTAGTATTTACATACAAATTGGCGACAATGACGATAGTTACTATGTCATGACAAAATGTTGTCATGGTAGTTCCAAAATAAACCATATTTACCATCTAAACCCCCATGCAAATATCTCATATAGATGAAAATATCTAAA
The DNA here is from genome assembly GCA_943735925.1 of Pollenia amentaria. Lineage (NCBI taxonomy): Eukaryota > Metazoa > Arthropoda > Insecta > Diptera > Polleniidae > Pollenia > Pollenia amentaria. Next base: position 102,312,608 of record OX031006.1, read on the forward strand.
TAATATTCCGCAGAAAGAACTTTTAAATGAATCTTAACCTCATAACATAATTTTGTTCAGGCGGGTCCATGATTGCCCATGGGTCCCAAATAGGGTTCACTCCAGAAAATTTGATTTTAAATACTGTGCTGTAGGTTATCACATATTCGGGCTTAACCGACTATACACTATTACTTGTTATTTTTACAAGAGCATTTTAATCGTTTTTAACCCCTTTTTAATAAATGATGTTTCTGTATTTTTCATATTAATAATCCGACTCTACCCAAATTTGGCATAAATATATATCGTACAATTTATCAATTAACATACCAAATTTTAAATTTTACCAAATTTACGATCGGTCAATTTTTGTAGGTATTATATGATTTTTAAGAAAAAGGGTTTATATGAAAATTCACAGACACGTCGCTAGTTGTTTGTATATCAGCAAGACTATTATTTGTAATTTTATGGGCATTATTGAAGCTTAAATTACATTTTTCAATTTCAGAACATATGGGAGGTAGGCGTGTCCTTGGACCGATTTCAACAAAAATTCATATTTTACTTAACTAAGCTTTTTTACCAAATTTCAAAAATATTTTTATTTCTATTTTTATCCCTTCGTTATATGGGGACAAAGCACTGTGCGGCGTTTGTTGATCAGAAATAGTTCACAACCATACTACATAAGGCTTCAGTTTTATTCTAGTTTTACCTAAAAATATTTTTTAGCACTTTTTTGAAAAAAAAACATGCCATGATAAAGTACTAAAAATTTCACTTGTATAATTTATACCGTTTTTTCAAATGTCTTCACACTTTTAGTGCCCCAAGAGTTGGCATCACTGAATTCTATGGTTACTTAAATCAGGTTTTTGTTGATATACTCGTATATCTTACAAAATAGCAAGAAAAGCCTGCTTAATTCAATCCATCCGTTTCTTGAATCAAAACATTTTGTTTGTGTATGCAAAAATCTTTTCTAGCATTGAATAAAGTTTTAATGATAATGCCTTAAATTTTTCATCAAAAGTTTCTCATAATACACCTAAGTAAATTGCTTTAGGAAATAGTGGGACTGTGGGTAGGCCCACTAACATTTTATGGGGTAATCCAGGCGAGGGGAGCGCAATATGCCTTCTCAACCGGAATAAGTCCAAAGTTAGTATGATGGTGCGTATCCTGACTGGTCATGCGGAACTACGGGCACAACTACACCAAATTGGACAGGCAGAAATTGACGAGTGTAGAGCGTGTGGCGAGGAGAGCTAGACGCTGGAACACTTTCTCTGCTACTGTCAGGCCTTCGTCGAATTAAGGTGCAAACACCTCGGGAGCGATGTTATGTTGGGCTTGGGATCCCTGACGAACGCTGACTGGAAAACCTTAAGGTATTACGTCCGGGAAACTGGGTTATTTAACGTCGGACGTTAATTCCTCCTATAAGTGGTGGTAGCACTATCCACAAAAATACCCCATGCGTCTGCTTAAGGAGCGCACAACAGGCCCGGTAGTGGCCTAGGTGTATATTGTATAGATATAAGTTTGCATCTATGATCGTTCGTCCTCCTTTGGACCCAACCTTACTTAACCTAACTATAACACACCAGCATCATGCCCGACATGATGTATTAAACTCAGTATAAACTAAGTGGGAACTTTTGTTTCTTGTTTTACTTTGAAAACATGAAAAAAGTGTTCGTTTTTTTCCTGTTCTGTTGTTGTTCTTGTGTCTACACAAAGCAAGCAAATTGTATTTTACCTATTTGTGTGGTGTTATAGAAATCTTAATATGAATTAAGAAACTTTTGATTGATTTTCTTGATATGTCGATTTAAATAAAAACTATTTGAATTTAACCAAAGTTTTCTTGAGTATTTTCCGAAAAAAATCCCTAGCATTTATTTCTTGATGCAAAAAATTCGACTGAACTCAGAAATATCTATCTTTTTTTAATAAAAACCAGCTAGCTACTTTTTTTTCTTGTTTTAAGAAATTTTTGATCATATACCAAAAACGGGAATTTTTTGATAATGAGAAAATGTTTCTTTATTTAAGTAAATTTACTAAAAACGAACGAAATAAATTAAAATCAAGAAATTATTTTTGGATTTTCCTGTTTGAAGAAACGAAATTGATTACTTTAGAAAATAAACTTCTCTCCGTTTTGATAACTTTTTTATCTTTATTTGTTAAGCCTGAAAATTAAAAAATTTCGCTTGTTCTAAGGGGCGAAATACCAGACCAACAAATGTATTTATTTTCCATTCTTTATCCATCCAATAAAAAAAATATTTATTGGTGCATAACTGGTATCTACACTAAAAGAAAAACGTTACGTTGCTGTAATGAAACCATTTGGCCCCTATTTATTTATGCTATGAAAATCTTCATTACTGGTACTTAACTGTTCATTGCAGTAATGAAATTTTCATTAATACTAAGAAACTTCAAAAACGTGAATTTTCGTACATTTCATTGTATCATTAAGGCTAGTTTACACTATCACTCAAGTCTTACGTATTCTATAATACTTTGTGAGATAGAAATCTTAAGAGTTTTGTTACGACTGTCAAAAAATCTAATGAAACATTACAGTTTGTGGTCACACTATCACACATATACATGCTTTTGTTAAAATGCAACCCTGATCAAATGAAAAGTATTTTTGTTTTGAAAAATTTCAAAAAACGATGAGTCGTATGGGTTGTCAAATTTTTTTAGTAATACTTGTCATTTTCATAACACATTGCATTCACACTATCACACTTTTACATATTACTTGAGTTTTTGACATTTATTAACACAGAGTATAAAAGTGTAAGCTAGCGTTTAACGATACGAAAAACGTTACATTCGGGCTACGTAAAACGTTGCAGTATTATTTAAGGTATAAATTCGCACAGTAAAATATTACAAGTTAACATTTCCATTATGGAAAATATTTAATTGTATGTTTAAACAAAAATTGTACTCAGATTTTTTGTATTCATTGAATTATTATGGTACTCACAGACGATGCAACATTTGTCGAAACACGTGCTACTGTTTTTGTTTCAGTTTTTACCACAGACGATTACACTAAAAACGAAACATCAGTATTGCGTGTTTTTTGTATATACTACTATAAAATACAAAAAAAAAAATTTATTTAATTTCTTTGTATACCTAACATATTTTATGTCCCAAAAATTTGGAAAAATTTTATACTCAATTATAATTGTCTTCCAACTCTCACAATTTGCAATTGTTGCCCTTTTCCGATTTCTTTCTTTATATTTTTTACTCCGAGAGTTGCAAAAGCACCTCATTTAACAACTGTTCTCAACAAAATGAGAAAGAAAAAACAGTCAACATCGCCACACACGATGAAACATTGCGTTTGGAAACATAAAATATCAAAAATGTTTGATATTTGAGAAACCAAAAAGGTAACTGGAATTTCATCCAGAAACATCCCCACACAAGTAGCAACATTTGTCAAAACATTACCATGTTTCGATCAAAGTTGCCTCGTGTGTGGGTAACTTTATAGAAAATAGAGCACCCTCTAAATTTAGATGACATTTTTACGTAGCCCGAATGCAGTTTTACGTTGACAAAGAAAACATTATTTTTTAGGAAATCAACAAAAAAACATGCATTGGTTATTGATTATAATAGTAAGTAATATTAAAACAAGTTAAATAAATGCATTTTTTGTGGTTTTAACATAACTTATAATTTAAGGTTCAGCACAGTGATGCAAAATGTGGAACAATTGTGTGGTACTTTCTAATCTATTTTGGGCCTTTCATATCAAAATTCAACAAACAATTTGCAATGTACATTTTTCAATGTAATTTTCTCACTGTTTAAAACACGAATTTTATTTACAACATTGCTTTGCTTGTTAAAAAATACTTCATAATTGTATTGGCAAATCTTCATATATTAAATAAAAATTATTTTTGTGTATTATGTATATCAAATTAGTACCAAAAATCACTGCCATTCTTTTCTCGCCTTGGACCATAGCACCTCAACAGTGCAACTGTATTTCAAAATTATATTCGCTTTATTGTAAATTGCGGGATGCAGTTCCTCATCAATAGCTCTCCGCCAGTTTTTTTTCAGGGGCGCGACGGAGCGCCTCTACCTATAGGGTTCCAAGTAAGGGTTTCTTGAGCAAAATTTTTGCTGGTTCTTCTTATTTATGGACAATCCATCGCCATTTTCGAAGTTTTATTTTATTGCACTGGTTCTGATTTGTTTTTAACCACAGGCTAGCATCACTGATTCTATTTGGCCCCTATATACGCAGGATGTTTCTGCTGAAAAATTGGCCCTATCAAAGGTATTTTGGCCCTTTTAAATCGTCATTTTGGCTTGAAAATCGAAAACTCAAAATGCATCACTGGTTCAGAAACAAACAACGAAAGAGAAAACACAAGTGCTAACAATTCTCACGTTCTTTTTTATCAATTGTAAATTTAAATACTCAAAATTTTCGTTGTAGTAGATACTGGTAAAACGAAAAGAATGCTGGGGTGTGATTACCGCTTTCGATATCGAGCTAATTAAATAGACAATTTTTGTTTTGGGATTACGGCATTAGATATCGAGCAAAAATAAATAAAATTTGAGATGATGATTTTCGATAGCGAGTCATCGATCGAGTGTTATCTTTGCAAATATTGTTCGATACCAAAACGTCAATCGTAAACAAAACAAATAGTTGTTTATATTTTAACAGCAAACAAGAAATTGTGAAAAATGTAAGTTTTATTTATTGCTTAAGTTAAAAAAACAATTATAATTATTGCTAAAATTTCAGGACAAGTGTGAAAAATATAAATTTAAAGCAAAAAGAAACACTGGCGGAGTTTATGGCCGAACACCCGAATTTGGCAAAAAACCTTTTGCCAAATTGTGGACAAGGGAGAGTCGTTGCTAATAGGCTGTGGGAATCGCTTACTGTGCGCTTGAATTCGTTCGGACCACCAATAAAAAATGCTAAGTTGTGGCGTAAAGTATGTATTATGTTAGTCTATATACGCATGTATGCTTCAATAATTTATGTACATGTTTTTTGTTACAAAGGTTTACACGGATCAAAAATTCAGTGTAAAGAAAAAAGTATCCATGAACAAGGCATTGAAAAAGAAAACAGGAGGGGGACCCTACGAGGAACTCATATTGTCTTCAGCTGAGGAGCAAATTCTACAGGCTGCCGGCATTGGTGTAGCCGTTGAAGGTTTGTCAACGGTAAAAACGTTCGGATCATCTAAAAACACAAACGGAACTTATAATGAATCAGATGAACCTATTCAGTCTCTAATGGATACAACGTTAGCATCGGAAGTTGACAGTGAACAGGAAAATGAAGAAGACAGCACATTAATATTACCAACAAAAGCAACAAAATGCTCTACTAAAGCAGCAACGAAACTGGAACTTTTAAAATCAAACATTGCAAAAGTTGAGGAGCATCAAATGATCATGTCTGTTAAACTTGATCGATTAATTGAAATTAAGGAACGCTCACTCAAAATTAAAGAAGAAGAGCATGCTGAAAATATGAAAATCAAAATGATTGAGTATGAAATAAAAACAATTGAACTGCAAATATTAAAAAATCAAAAGTAAAAAAGATAACTTTAAACGGTTTAGTAGTGCCTTTTCTGTATATTACTTAATACATGGAATTTATGTTTACGTTATTTTTAACAGCCAAAAGTACAAATTAAATGAATAACAAGGTTGTGTTAATTTTTATTTATTTTTAATAAACAATTTAATATTAAATAATTCAGTTACATATAGTTTTCTGTTAATAAGTTTTATATAACACTTATAAGTTATTTAATAACGAAAGTTTTATATGGTCTCTAATTTTACTTCCAATTCTCGTAACATTTGTTTCAGCTCCTACATCAACATCAATTTGGTTAGATTCACTAGCAGTAATTTCAGTGTAGTGATTCACTTTTAATTTAATACAAATGTTATGTAGAGCTGCACACACATTTGCCAAAAGTGCAATTTTTTTGGGGCAGTAGCGACTTCTCTTATCATTTGATAGAACTTTCCAACGGGCTTTGAAAATTCCAATGGACCTTTCAACAATGCACCTAGCTTTTGAGTGAACCTCATTAAAATGAGATTCCATTGAGCCTTCGGCGGGATTTCTATATGGTGTTATACACCATGGCTCTAGAGGGTAGCCCGAGTCTCCTAAAATAAGCAAAGAAGTATGTAATAATGTAATAAGCAAGTAAATAGTTTCATTTTAATTACCCAAAAGCCAAGCATTTGTCAATTTTTTATTGTTGTAAAGGTCTTCTAGTAAATCGCTTTCATCCGAATTTGTCCACACAAAAGAGTCGTGTGCCGCACCACCATACTTCGAATTAATAGCCAAAAGCTTGTATTCGTGGTCACAAATCTAAAAAATATGAATGTCATCATTTCAATTAATTAACGTAACAATTTTTAACGAACTTACCACCATGGAGTTTAAGCTGTGAAAACCTTTTCTATTAAAAAACATGTGTTCGTTATCGGAAGGTTTTTGAAGCCCTATGTGGGTGCCATCTATGCAGCCTATAACTGTATAAAAAGAAAGGTTAATGCCCGTAATTTCTACAAATAGATATCTATCTGTGTATAGATATCTATGGTGTAACGAATTTTAAGCCGTATTTCTTACGTACGGGTTAGAGTGTAGTGTATTTTACACCATCGAGTTTCGATAGTTAATTCACGTAGGCCAATTTAACGTTGAAATTACCAAAATAGAGTTACCGGATAAGTAAAGATAACTGTTAGGTACGAACACGACCAGATATCTGTTACTTAAAATTACGGGCATAAATAAAAAGGATAATCACTCTTAAGCACAAACCTCCAGGGATCTTGTATTTCCTCATAAAAGTTTCCATACATTCATTGGATTGCTCTGGATGAAAGTTTATGTGATTTGGACATAGCTTTAACTCCATTTCCTTGGCCACCTTTGTAACTATTTTGCTGATCGTACTTTGGCACATTCTAATGAGGTAATCGTTACCAACTGCATGTTGGAAGGAGCCAGTAGCCAACAGCGAAAGTGTTGCTGCCAACTGCAACTTTGGTGGCACTGCCGTTGACATGTGTCCAGAAAAAGTTAATTGCGATAAAACATAATTGAATGCCTCCTTTGACAACCTGAACCGCTGTTTAAATCTAAAAAATATTAAGGCAATAGTTTATTTGATACAAAATACAAAATTTGTTACATACACTTTTTCTGGCAAGGATAGAACGTCGCTCTTATCGCGCATTTGTTTCCTAATACGCACTAAACCATGTTCATCATCTGACTCCGACGAAGATAAATATGCAACCATCAATATTTGTTGATCCATTCTCTTTAATTACACAAGCTTCTATTTTAAATTACCAAAACTCTAGTTGAAACTTACATTACTTGTATTTTGTTTTTTTTTTATATATTATGTAAACAAGTGTTGTCACTCTTTTACAAATTTTAAAAAATCTTTTACAATTAGTATGAAAACTCGATTCGATAGATATCGAATCCCATCATGAGGTAACTCGATAGGTATCGAGTTTTTTTTTTGCTCGACAGTTCATTCGATATCGAAAGGGGTAATTACACCCCTGGTGAAAGTCGTTGGGGGGTGCAGAACGAATTACATAAAATTTACTACTTACTTCACTACATAACGTGATGTAACAAGAATAAAAAACGAAATAAAATTATATATTGATTAGTAACAGGAATAAGAAACAAACGAAATAAAATTACAATTACTCAAAACGCACATTAAAAAATGGCGAAAATATTAAGATAAAACAATGAAAAATAATAATCTATATATAAAATTGTAACGTTACTGACTGACTGATTCATCATCGCATAGCCTAAACGCCTGTGGCTAAAAACTTAAATTTGGACCAGGGGTTGGTCTCTCCCCAAATCGATCCACTAAGACGGGGTTTTTTGGAAATTCGAATGTTTAGGGGGTAAAAATGGTAAAAACGGGTAAATTCGGTAACCTTTTATCTCCAAAACTAAAAGAGATACAGAAAAATTTAATACTTTTCGTTGTTCTTTGGAAAAATAAGCGGACAGGTGTCTGGTACTTTTTGGAAATTCAGCCATTTAACGGAGTAAACAGGTATAACCTGTATTTTGGTACTTTTTTGTCACCCCATCTATCTTTTAAACCCATAAACATAAAATTAAGGGTTATATCACATTTGAAACTAATCTAAAAATCCAAATAAAACTTTGGTACTTTTTCGAAATTCGGACGTTTAGGGGGTAAAACCCGTAACTATTTTTGGTACTTTTTTACAAAACATTTTTTTTATTCATTGACATATACGTATTTAATTATGGCCTCCCACTACAACATTGAAATTTTTTATGCTTCAATGGGGAGAACAAAGTACCAAAAAGGGGAAATACAGGATATTTATTTTCTTACTTTAGCTTTTTGGTTCCACAACTGGCAATTTTTTTAATTATCGTTAATATTGGGCCTAGAAACATAAACTTCAACATGCAATGTCCTGAGTGGATAAGAACCTATAAAGGTACTTTTTGGTACTTTTTGCTCTTCAACTAATACTTTTCGAACTAGAAACATAAAATTAAACATGCAAAGTCCTGAGTGAATAAGAATTTGTTAGAGGGATATTTTTGGTACTTATTCGTTCTTTAACTGGTACTTTTTTAATTTTCGTTAATATTAGACCTATTAAAATAAAATTAAACATTCAAGGTCCTGAGTGAATGAGAATTCGTTAGAGGGATCTTTTTGGTACTTTTTCGGTATTATTTGTATTTCCGTTATTATTGGACATAGAAACATAAAATTTAACATTAAGTGCCCGTTCGCAGATATCGAACGTTAACGGTCGCATAGAAAATTACATTTAAAACAAAAACAATTTTTGAAATTTTGCTTTTGTTTTAAAGGTTATTTACTATGCGAACGTTAACGTTCGATATCGGCGAACGGGCAGTAAATGTCCTGAGTGGACAAGAATCTATAAGAGGTAAATTTGTGGCACTTTTTTGTTTTTTAACTGGTACTTTTTGAATTTCCGTAGTAATGGCCTTAGAAACATAAAATTTAAAATCAAAGGTCCTGAGTAAATGAGAATCTGTAAGAGGGGAATTTTGGTACTTTTTGGTTTTTAACTGGTACTATTTGAATTTCCGTTAGTATAGGACCTAAAATCATAAAATAGAACATTAAATGTCCTGAGTGGACAAGAGCCTATAAGAGGGATCTTTTTGGTACTTTTTCGTTTTTTAAATGGTACCTTTGTTATTTTCGTTAATATTGGATCTACAAACATACAACTAAGAATGCAATGCCCTGAGTGAATGAGAATCTATAAGAGGGGCTTTTTGATACTTTTTGTTCTTTACCTGTTACTTTTTGAATTTCCGTTAAAATTGGACCTATAAACATAAAATTAAACATGCAAGTTCCCAAGTGAATGAGAATCTGTAAGAGTAGTTTTTTGGTACTTTTTCGTACTGTATTGTTTGCCAACAGGTACTTACTGAATTGTTGTTAGTATTGCATCTACAAGCATAAAATTAAGCAACGCGTTGAGTGAATGAGCATCTGTAAAGGGCAATTTTTGGTACTTTTTTGAGCTTTACCTGGTACTTTTTGATTTGCTGTTAATATTGGACCTAGAAATATAAAAAAAAACATGCAAGTTCCTGAGTGAATGAGAATATGTGAGGGGGATTTTTGGTACTTTTTCTTTCTCTAGCTGGTACTTTTTAATAAAAGTAGTACTTTTTTAATTTAATACTTATTGTTGTTCATTAAATAAAAAAAGAGAACAGGTGCCTGGTACTATTTTGAAATTCGGACCTTTTAGGTAGTAAAGGGTAAAACCAGCATTTCGGTATTTTTTTGTCCCGCATCTATCGTTAAAATCAATCAACATAGCTTATCTAAATACTGCAAGTGCAACCTTGGTACTTTTTCGAAATTCGACGCTTAAGAGGTGAAAATCGTACTTAATTTTGTTACTTTTCCCAAGATATTTTTTTCCATCTATTTACCTTTCATCGTACAACCTTAACGCCTGAAGCTAAAAAGTTGACATTTGGACCGGACTCCGACCTCTCGCCAAATCGATCACGCTTACCTCATATCTAATAAGCTAAAGCAGATACAAAATAATTTAATAATTATTGTTGTTCAATAGATAAAGGAGGCAAAAACGGAAATTCGCTAACCTCATATCTGCTAAACTAAAAGAGATAAAAAAAAAAAATCAATACCTATTATTGTTCATTAAAAAATACGCGGACAGGTGTCTAGCACTTTTTTGAAAAAAGGAGTAAACGTGTAAAACCTGTATTTTAAAACTTTTTGCTATGCCATCTATCTTTTAAACCAATAAACATTAAAATAATAAATATATCACATTCGTACCTTATCTAAAAAATACAAATACAAATTTTATGCGTACATGCAAGTTCCTGAGTGAATGCAACATAAGCGTTGACGTAAATATATGTCCACGAAAGAAAAGGATACGCTAACGAAGTAGCGGGATAAATGCGAGTGTGTTAATAAAACAATGTGTATAATTAATTGAAAATATTTCATTTCATTAGTGGCAAGTTACATTATATCAATTAAATGAGTTCATTGCGTTAATGATACATTACATTCCAATATTGAAAATGTATGTTGACTTTTTAAATTTATGGCCTAGAATTAATGAAAAAATTTCATTGTATGAACGATTTTCGTAGCGGGAATGACGCGCGACTTTGGCTCAAAAATAAAGACAAAATTCTTAGCAGGAATGTAAAAAATCGTTACATTTAAGCAGGTTATCCTCTTAGTGTACCTTTACTTTAAAAGGAATTATTAATTAGCAATTGCCTTTAAGAATAAAGTCGACGAATGTGCCCTTAAAATGCAGCAGCTACCATGGTATGGGGCTTTACTAATTCTAAAAAAAAAAAATAGCAAATACTCAGTATTCATAAAATTTTGTACCAAAACTTTATTATTCAATATCCAAGGATAACAACAGGGGATAACATTTTTATATTTGTGGCATACTTCCTAAGATGAAGAGCTTTAAAAAAAGTGCTGAAGCTGCCCCAGTCTCTCCAAGTTGTGTAAATCTGCTATGTGTGTTATGCAAACAGTAGCGAAGAAAGCTACTAAACAATGTGTGAAGAAAGCTTATCATTTTGTAAAGTAAGCGAAGTTTTTACTGGGATAGTTGAAAACAATACAGATTTGCTTGACTTGGATATACATATATTATTTTATTGTTGTTGATTTTTTTTATTGAAAATTCAAAAATAATAAATGTTATCGGTCCCTGCATAATAGAGGACATTACATAACCTATAAAAAGAAATTTATTTTAACCAAACTTTTTTTTTAGAAATTAATAAGAATCAGCTAACAAATATTTGCTCTTGAATTTGAAAAACTCGTTGAACTTTAATTTTTATTGTTTTCCTGTAAAATTTTCAAAATTGTGGTTACGGCCATTTGCATGTTTTATGCTCTGTAACACAATGCTTCTGTTGTTTTCAATAAAATTGTATATAGTTAATGAAGTTAATAATTAAATGAACAATTTCGTACAAATGTTAAACCGCAAAAGTAAACTGTTTTGTCACCTCCACAAGTACGGTAGTACCTTGACATCCTGATGTCCTTGCCACAGAATTTTCTTTTTTTCCGCATTTGGACAAAATGTTATGCCATTAGTTTTACTAAAGTCGCCGCACGTGTGTGCGGTTTGAAAGTGTTGTTGGTATTTGCGGATTTATGTGTAAAAGTTGTTGACTCTCATATTGTTGGTTTACCACTGTCGTTTTGACAATTTAAAAAACAAATGTATTTCGCTTACCTCTGCAGTTGTGTTTGTTTTAACGAAACTTAATATTTGCATTCAATGTTTTTTAAAAAATTAAACAGTTTTACTTGGATAAATAAATATGTAGTCAGTGTAAATTTAACATAGAAAACGACTGGAACAGAAGGATGTAGGAAAAAATGTCTCAAGCCTCCGTACGTGTGAAGGCAAAAGCAAACGATTTCTTAAAAACAAAATCATAGAATTTATAGTGCATGTACACTAGTTTGTCCCAAAAAGCTTATAGGGTAAAGTATTTTTGAGATATTTCCAGATTTTTCTGAACACGTTTAGAGGTCGCCCAAGTCGAGTTTTTGCTAAAAATCGTGTTTGTCGGTCTTTTTTTGAGTTTTCTTAACTTTGTCAAAATCTTTTTTAGGAAACAGTATAAAAGAAAAATTTCCAAGCTTTTATTTTATGTCCACAAACTATAAGTTTTTGCAATGAATTTGTTCATTTAGGGACCCTACGTTAAAATTTTGTAAATTTCCCTTTTTAACTGTAACCATACAATCTCCCCGGAGGAGTTTGCCGTTTGACACTCACGGCCATCGAAGGCAGCCAATAGCCAAACATCAATCTTTAAACTAAATTGGTAGATCGAAATTTGTTTTTGAATGATTATCTATTTTAATTTATTTACATGTTCATCTTAATTCTGTTAACGCTTTGTAAATTTTAAAATGTTTATGAAAATGAAAAAAAAAGCAAAGCATATTGTAAGATCAATAAATTCTTAATAATTTATAAATAAAAACTTTTGCATTTGCTTTAATCGGTCCTGAGTTATAGCGGTTTTCAGCTTTATACCCAGCTCATGATATATAAGATGTTTGCCAGTTTACAGCTCATACCTAACAAACAAATAAAATTCAACCGTTGTGTTTTTCTTTATTTAAAAATCATTTATTGGTATTCTTACGATGTAGTTCTATGCCCTACAATAAATTCTGAAAATCAGTTGCAGAAGTTTTGACATTGATGTAAGTGTTATCCAAAGCTTTACCTCGTTCTGCCACGTCATTTACAACTGTAAATGTTGAACTTTATTCATTGCATCTTTAAATGACTTGTTAGCTTCCCACTTTTCTAGAACTGTTTTTAACAAATCAATTGTAATATTTTAAGCTTCAAAAATATTAGACTGACTTTGGAAATAAATCCTAGAATTTCTTTATTTGTAATGCTGTCTTCTGCTAAAATTGTGTTTGTTACTTTAAACGCAAAGTTTTGGTGTCGATACGTTCAAAAAAAACGCTAAAGGTAGAAGTAACACGCGTTAGTTCGTCGACGGTTATCGTGCGTTTAAAACCTTTAGCGCGTGAAAAATGGCATGTTACAACGCGCGAGTTATGTTATCACATCTACCCCCACCAAAATCACCAAAGCCACCAAGACTGCAACAACAACTATAAAACCAACAACATTTATATTAATGCAATACTTTTAATTACTAAGCAATAAATTGAAAACATGAAATCAACAAAAATATTACAGACAAAATTATTTGGAAATTTATTAAATATAAAATAAATAAGAATTCAATAAAATTACCAAATATGCAAAATTAACACGAGCAACAGAATAAGCACTTTTGTATTTAGCTTGATGGGGTGGAAATCGCAAATAAGAATCCGTACGGCAAATAATGGAAGAAAAAGGCGTTTGGTTAAGTGGGGTAAAATTTATTAATTTTATTTCTTGGTTATACTAACCTTCGCTCGAGCGTATTGATGAGAACCTGAACTATTGGTTCTTACAATTTATGTTTTGTAGTTATAAAAAGAAACACAAAAAAAGGTTAGAGTTCAAAGCTACAAAAGCTTTTCTTAAATGTTCTCTTAACACTCTACAATATTTGCATAAATGCACTTATTTAACATTCACACCTAAACATCCCGGCCCCCTTGCTAAGATGCAACTAAGAATGAACCGAGAGGAGTTAGGTTTTAAAACTAAGTAGAAATTCAAATATAATTATATTACTTCTAATGATAATTAATAATAAGATTTACAATTCAAGAGCAAAAAATAATTTTATAGTTTGTGGCAAGGTATAATGTTTTATATAAGTAAATAGAAGAATCCATAATATGATTTACTGATGCAAGTAATCTTAAGTATAATGTTAAAATAAGTAGGAATACAAAAACCAATAAATTGAATTTATACGCCAAATTTGCCAATAATAGTCCAGCCCAGAACGGTGTCCTGAGCCATAGGAGAGCCAATCGAATCTGGTTGAATGGCTGATTTTATAATCCGAGGATATATATCAGCGCCTAGTACTATGTTGATATCCTCATGTTTGAAGAAATGTGGATCTGCTAGATGCAGATTTTTATACAGTTCGGAAACTCTGTCGTCAATGGGTTCGGTGGGTTGTCTACGTGGCAATGAACCATCAATCTTTACGGTGAGACTAAGGATCGGGTTTTGATCGAAACGGGGTCGAATCCTAATTTTGCACCAACTTTCAGAGCCAATGGTTTCCACCGTCAACTTGTATCGTTCGACCAGAAATTTGGCAATGGAACTGTGTTCAGCACAAGCGTTCAGTAAGCCTCTGACGTTGCCCCATTCGTCTCCTAACTCCATTTTTACTATAACGGTGGGCAACAGTGTAATAGTCCTTAAGGTTGAGCTTGACTGACTCGGAGTCCTGTTGGACGGAGGTTTTGGGTTACGCAGGCGTTCATGCCGGTGCAACAGGGTGTGATGTCTGCCACCACATTGTCGGCAACGCTCGGTGTTCTGGCACCGACTTAATATATGAGAATGTGCCAGGCAATTTTCACAATATCGATAACGTCGGACAACCTTGAGCTTTTCCGAAACGTTCATCTTCTTGAATTTCAGGCATTTCCTTAATGCATGATCTTTGCGGCATAAACGGCAATCTGCAGAAATTTTATGATGTTTAGGATAATGGCGACGATGCTTTTGAGTTTCTTCTTCTAATGGTGAAACACTTCTTCGATTGAGGCGTGGCATGATGTTACTGTAAGTAGATAAAAAATAGAAATGGTTATTGTTGTTCAGGGTTGGGAAGTAGTACGAGTTTGACGATAGGCCTAGTAACGATGCCATTGGCAGTTCGTATTTCAGCGACTCGAACTCTGTTATCTTTACCACGAATAACCTTTTCAATGCGGCCAAACCGCCATTGATTTGGTGTTAAATTGTCTTGTCGAATAATGACCAAATCACCTATAGCGTAATCACGCTGGGGGTATTTCCATTTAATGCGTTTGTGGAGCTCCTTGAGATATTCCTCTTTCCACCTTTGAGCAAAATGGTGATGTAACAACTTTAATTTTTGCCAACGATTTACATAACTCAATGAGTGACTCGTAAGATCTGGCTCTGGGGGTGATAATAATGGACTTCCAATCAAAAAATGTCCTGGGGTAAGTGCACAAAGGTCGGATGGATTTTCGCTCATTGGGCTTAAAGGTCTGGAATTTAAACATGCTTCGATTCTAGCTAGCATAGTGGAAAATTCTTCATACGTGAAGTTCTGACAATGAGAAATTCTTTTAAGGTGGATTTTGAAGCTCTTTACGCCAGCTTCCCAGAGACCTCCCATATGTGGTGCCCCTGGTGGGATAAAATGCCATTCCAAAAGCGCGAAACTGTGTAGATTGTGCAATTTCCGCCGAACAAGTGTTAAAAATTGTGATCTATCAACGTCCAATAAACGGGCGGCGCCCACAAATGCCGTACCATTATCGGAATACATCGCACTTGGAGAACCTCGACGAGAGAAAAAACGTGCAAACGCAGCTAAGAAAGCTTCAGCTGATATCTCACTTGTGGCTTCAAGATGTATTGCCTTGGTGGCAAAGCAGACGAATACTAATACGTAACCCTTTGTGACCTTGCAACCGCGACCGGCATATGTCTTAATATCAAAAGGACCTGCGAAATCAACACCGGTATTAGTAAACGGACGTGAAAGCGTAGTCCTTTCGGGGGGTAATGGGGCCATTATTTGCTCACTTTTCTTACGCTTTTGTATTACGCACGTCCGACACTGCGATATAAGGCCTTTTATTAGGACCTTAAGCTTGGGAACGTAATAATGAAGACGCATTAATCGGTAAAGTAGAGCATTTTGACCATGAAGTGAAAATCTGTGCAGGTACCCTAGAAAGAGTCTGGTATAGCACCCATGATATGGCAATAAAATCGGAAACCTTTCGTTATAGCTTAACATTGGTGAACTAGAGAGTCGGCCATTAATCCTCATAGTGCCAGTGGAGTCCAAAAATGGGTTAAAAGTCAATAAGTGACTTTTCCGGGAAATTTCTAAGCCTTTGGACAATAACTCGTATTCAGGTTGAAAATATAATTTTTGACAGGAAATGACTAAACGCGATTTTGCGTGATCTAACTCATTTTTAGTTAAATCCGGGGTAGTTACCAGTTTATTACGGAAAGATCTGTGACACCGGTAATAAAAACGAAAAATTATACACACGATTCGCATGGCCCTGGGGAAATCGGAAAAGTCCTTCAATATATCAGAATTTTCAAATTGAATAACGTGGGTACGAATAGGTTTTGCTTCTTCTTCGGTACAAAAATTTTGTGAATTTTCAGGCCATTCATTTTGAGGCAATCGGAGCCATTGAGGTCCATGCCACCACAAATCATTGGTTGCAAGTTGGGATATCGTGAGTCCACGGGATGCCAGATCAGCGGGATTATTTTTAGAGTCAACATGAGACCAAGATTGACCTCCAACTTTGTCTATTATTGAAGAGACTCTGTTTTCGACAAAGGTTTTCCACCTGTTCGGGGGTTTTTGAAGCCATGCTAAAACTATGGTTGAATCAGTCCATAAGAATAGTTTGTAGTTTCGAAAATTGAGTTGGGACTGAATAAAGTCTATCATTGTAGCCATAAGTTCCGCTCCGCAGAGTTTTTTCCTGGGCAGTGAGACAAATTTAATTGGGGCTACTTTAGTTTTAGCAACTAGCAGATGAGATGATATACAATTTTGATATTCTGTGCGTATGTACAAAGTGGCGGCATAGGCTTTCTCGGAGGCGTCACAGAAGCCATGTAATTGGATTGAGTAGGATGGATCAAATTCCACAAATCGGGGGATTTTTATGGATTCTATGTTTGTATAGTCATCTAAAAATGTCCGCCATTGTAAAAGGGTTGATGGCTTAAGATCTTCATCCCAACTTGTTTCATCTTTCCAGATTTGTTGCATTATGATCTTGGCCACAATAATTTTGGGGGAAAGCCAGCCGGCTGGGTCAAAAAGTTTTGCTATTTGGGATAAGACAGCTCTTTTTGTAATTGCATTTCGATCGGGGTAGTCTTTTAAACGAAAATAAAAATGGTCACTTCCAGCATTCCAGCGTAAACCTAAAGTTTTAGTGGTGCAAGAGTCTGACAGCTTTAAAAATTCGGCATCTAATAGATGATCGGGGGAAATATCTTTTAGCAGATGTTCGTTGTTAGCCGTCCACTTACGCAGAAAGAATCCCGCAGACTGAAGAACTTTGGTGAGTTCATCTCTAGCTATTATAGCCGAAGATATAGTGTGAGCGCCGGCTAAAACATCATCTACATACATATGATTACGTAGAATCTCAGAAGCAATAGGGTAAGTTTTCTCAGAGATTTGAGCTAATTCGAGAAGTGTTCTGATCGCCAGATAGGGGGCACAGTTAACACCAAAAGTGACTGTGTTCAGTTCAAAGTCTTGGGGGCTATCTCGAGGCGAATCTCGAAAAATTATTCTTTGGAATGGGGTATGATTCGAATTTACGATTATTTGACGATACATCTTTTCAATGTCCGCATTGAAAACGTATCTGAAAAGTCTCCAACGTAAAATGAGTATAGTTAAATCAGATTGTAAAATCGGACCGGGGTAAAGAAGATCATTGAGACTATTTCCGTTTGACGAGGGGCTAGACGCATTAAAAACTACGCGTAATTTCGTGGTAGTACTGTCTGGTTTTATAACCGCATGATGGGGTAAGTAGTACGTGTTATTGGTATCAGATGGTTTGACAGCTGTCATTTGTTTTAAAAACGAATATTCAGAGATCACATGATCATATTCAATTTTTAAGGGGGGGTTTTTAATTAATTTTGACTCGTTTCTGAGAAACTGCGCTAGGGCAATATGACGGGAGGAACCGATATTCCTGTGTTCTGGATATTCTAGACGAAATGGCAGGGAGACAACAAATCGTCCATTCTCTAAACGATGTGTTGTGGACTTAAAAATTCTCTCACAATAACTATCTTCTTCAGACAACGGAGTCTTTTTTGGCACTTCTTCGAGTTCCCAAAATTTCTGTAATTGATGATTTAAGGCTATTTCATTAAAAAAGGATGAGACAGATTCTACACAGGTTCGTTCATTGATTCGACCTGTAACAATCCATCCAAAGACTGTCTGTTGTGCAACTAAGGCTTGGCTATTATCCCAACGCATACCGTTTCTAATGATTTTTGGGTATAAATCACCACCGAGTAGTATGTCAATTTCAGAACATTTTTGAAGATGTGTATCTGCCATTTGTAAATCTGCAAATTCGCTAATCTTAAGTGTTGATAATGGGTAGTATGGGAGTTGTCCAGTTAGCCTTTTAACTACAAAGGCATCGGCATGAGTTTCAAAAGTGCTGTCGATAGGAGAACCAATTCGAATATAACACCTCTGAGTTGATATCGCCGTCAGAGCATTATTTAAGCCATGAATTTGTGTCTGTGAAGATCGGGGTTTTAATGAAAGTTTACATTGTAGCCTTTTAGATATAAAAGTAGCTTCCGATGCAGAGTCGATTAGAGCCCTAACAGTATATTTCAAATCATTCGAATAAATATCGACGAGGGCAGTTCCGAGTAAAACTGTAGAATTCGAAGTGGACTGTAGTTGAGTAGAATAAGATTGCCGCATTTGTATAGCAGCTTGAGCAGAAGTGCTGGGGTTAACGTTCAAACCTGAAGTCTGCGGGGGGTTTATATTGTGAGAATTATTCTCATTTCTGTTTAGCGCTGGGGCTATATTACGAGAAACTGGTTGTGACTCAACCATATTTGACACCGTTTCTGTTTTATGAAGTAGTGAGTGGTGCTTTTGTTTGCACACATGGCAAACATATTTACTTTTACAATTTTTAAATTCATGAGAGGTTCCCAGACAATTTGTGCAACGTTTTTGTTTTTTAACGATCGAAAAACGTTCCGCCACGGGTAACCCAAGAAAAGTAGGGCATAATCTAAGGGGGTGCGTATTCGGACAAAGAGTGCATTTTCCGGGGTGGTCGTTAGGATTGCTAGTACTGGTGCGGTAGCTTTTAAGTTTATTTTGATCAGACAAGTTAGGCTTTTTATTATTATACGAGGAATTCGAATTGACTAAAGTAGTACGAATATCAGCTACCGACTCTAGGGTTTGGCATCTTGAAGTCAAAAAACTGTCCATTTGGCTCCACGTTGGCAACTCAGTGCTATTAGGCAAAGATTGTTCCCACAGACTTAGAGTGATTTCAGGTAGACAAGTAGAACAAATATAAACAAATATAGTGTCCCAATTTACGGTATCAATTTGAAGAAGTGTGAGGTTAGTGACACAATCATTTATGGTACGTTGAATACGCCTAATATTGCAACCGGTTTCTTTAGAAATTGGGGATAAGGTAAAAAGAATCTTCAGTTGTGCGTTAATTAATATACGTTTGTTTTCGTATCGATTTACGAGATTTTGCCATGCCATTTCAAACCCATCATTAGTGATAGGGCATGTCCTGAGTAATTCGCGAGCCTCCCCCTGTGTCTTTTTTAAAAGATGACACATTTTTTCAACCGGAGATAATCTTGTGCTGTTTCGGTATAAAGCCGTGAACATATCACGAAATGTTGGCCATGACTGGTAATCACCACAAAATATTTCAGTGTCACAGGGTGGTAACGAGATATGATTTGTAGAATTAATTTGCGGGGTAGAATTGGGGTTTAAGGAAGCATTTTGACTAGCCTTTTGGCACAGGGCATCTAAAAGTTCATTTGACTTCGATAATACCTTAACATGGGCTTCGAAAGTAGAATAAAACCGCGATTTGAGCGTCTCCAGTCCAACGTCCTTTTCTAACTCATTAAACTTATTGAGAATGTCATCATAACATGACCTAAAATCTGACCAAAGGCGAACAATTTCATCTTTATGTATTTCCAAGGTATGTACCGAGTGAGAGTCAGAAGGAAGTGATTCAAAATAAGATTGAAATTCTACTACGCGATCTGAAGCGCGTATAAATGAGTCAAGTCTTGACATAATGCAAACTGATTTATTTTTGAATAAAGTTGAATGACACAAATATAAAGTGTTAAGGGCAAATATAAAGTTTTAAATATATAGCGACGATTTTATCACAATATTTTAATTTTTTTTTTAAAAATTCG
Source organism: Pollenia amentaria (assembly GCA_943735925.1). Taxonomy (NCBI): domain Eukaryota; kingdom Metazoa; phylum Arthropoda; class Insecta; order Diptera; family Polleniidae; genus Pollenia; species Pollenia amentaria. Next base: position 102,332,948 of record OX031006.1, read on the forward strand.
GTAAATTTTCAACGTTGAGGATGGACGATTACCAATATTTAAGAATAGTCAGGGAAATATTATCAATACACGGTAAAATGCAAGCCGTAAATTTAACGTATGTGTATTTATTTATGTGTATTTATTTATTTGTAATTTTATTTATAATTTTTATGATATAAATTTAGATAGTTTTAATGTTAGAAAAGTGCAAAGCAAGTGCTACGTTTATTGATTGACAATTTAAGTTTAATTAAAATTGAAATTTAATAAGTGTTTAAAGTATAATATTTAATAAAATTACGTTGAGTTTTATTTGCAAAATAACGTTTTATTTATTTATGTTTTTTTTTTTTTTTTTTATTTGGTTTTACGTTAAAATGAATTTTAAATGGCAACGGTGTAATTCAAAATGCAAACAAAAATTGATCACTGCTTGTCGATACAAAATCAAACTCAAAGATGCTAAGATATACATAAAATGTACAAAGGTTGTTATTCCTTTTTTTCTTCTTTTGTTTACATTTACTTTTGAGTTGAGAGTTAAAGCTTTTATTATACTTGTTTTGTTTATTTATAGAACAAGTTGCGTGGGGTTTGATGTTGGTTATGGTTCGGAGTTGGGGGTGGTTTGATGTAACCAAAATTATTCTTCTTTGAACCAACTTTACGACTGTAGGTTGTAAACCAAGGCGAATTGACTAGAAGGTGGGGTCAAGTCAGCATATGGTTATTTTTTTCGGTGGTCGATTTGTCAAAGTTTGCATACTAACTAGTTTTTTTTATGTAAACAAAAATTTTTTTTACTAGCAATATTTTTGACAGATGGACCACAGAAACAGTGTTGTTGTAGAGTTGACCTCACCTTCTAGTGAATTCGCCTTGGTTGTAAACCGAAACAAAGATTTGTTTTAAAGCTTTATGTTGTAAGATGTTTGATCACTTGTTTATGTTAAGCTCTATGTAGCTTTTTCTTTTTTACACTCACGGATATTTTAAAGTTATTTTGCACTCAATAAATTAATATTTTGAGTTGTGGATTTCGTTCCTTATTAGCAAGGGAAATTTTATTTTACACAAATAATAACTGTGTTCCTTTTTTTTTACATTTATTTTTAATATGCTACATAAAAACTGTTATTTGCTTTGCACTTTTGTTGTAGATTTAATTTTTTTTGAAATGTTAATTTACTTTGCACTTTTAATATTGTTTTAATAATTTTTTTTGTTTTTAATTTCTAAATGTAAATTTATTATGTATTGAAATTTATTTAAAAACTTACTTTTCGCTTTGCTGACTATCTAGCCGATAAACTGGGGGGTTATTGCTATATGTATATGGGTATATACGGGGTTTACTGGGTACTTGATTCCTTGTTAATCCAAGGGGGTTGTTTGTCGAAATTACCTTTTCCTCCACTAATTAAGTCTTTGCGATCTTTCGCTTATCCGGTTCGTTTGGACCAAAAAGATGATGGGGTGGAAATCGCAAATAAGAATCCGTACGGCAAATAATGGAAGAAAAAGGCGTTTGGTTAAGTGGGGTAAAATTTATTAATTTTATTTCTTGGTTATACTAACCTTCGCTCGAGCGTATTGATGAGAACCTGAACTATTGGTTCTTACAATTTATGTTTTGTAGTTATAAAAAGAAACACAAAAAAAGGTTAGAGTTCAAAGCTACAAAAGCTTTTCTTAAATGTTCTCTTAACACTCTACAATATTTGCATAAATGCACTTATTTAACATTCACACCTAAACATAGCTAATAAATTTCATTATAGAGTTGAAAAAAAAGATCAGTTATAATTGAACCACGAAAAAGAAAAGTCGTTTTTTTCCTAAGTTAATAGGTTAAGACTATAACTGGCGCATTCGGGTAGTTCCAGCAGTTCCTGTACAAATTAAAAGTTAAAAGCGAAGGATTATCGCTATCAACACAAATAAATTGTGCAAGGATCAACATTGAGAAGGATCATCGCAACAAATCGGAACAGGACTATTACCACTACGAAGGATTATCGTGAAAGAAATTTGTGTAAACAGCCCATAAGCTACAATGCAGGTTGCAATTATTTTTGCGTAAGTGAAAATCAAATATTGAATAAATAAAATAAATAAACGAATAAAATAAAAAAGAAAAAAAATTTATATATGTATACAAATTGTCAAATAATTTGAAGTAGATTTTAAAAAGAAAAGTAAAAGTAATAATAATTAAGTGTGATTATTTAAAGCGATAGAGTAAGGATTAAAATAAATATTTCGATATACATATATAAATTAAATACCTTTTTTTTTAAAAATTATTTGTTTTATAATAGGTTAGGTTAGGTTCCATGGGCAGCCATCGAGAGACAGCTCACTTGGGTCCTCTAGCGGTCCCTTTGTGATACCCAGCGCCAATGCCCATCCCAAAGAGCAGTTACTCAGATGGCGTCACTGCAAGGTTGAACCAATTCGTCTTCCTAATGAACAGAAGAAGCAATCTTAGTTCTATTTTTGATAGATCCTCCAAACAGGAAAACACCGGTTCTCCCAGGTATTTTTCCCTGATGCCCCGTAGCCCAGGGCACTGACAGAGAAAGTGAAGCACAGTTTCCTCTTCCTCCTCATCATGACAACTTCTACAGTAGTCATTGAATACCAGACCCATTCTTCTAGCATGAGTCCCAACAGGCCAATGTCCAGTTATGACCGACACCACGATCCTGATTTGGTTCCTATTGAACCAAATTATAATACGAATCAAACGAATTTATGTTTTTAAACACCAGCGATTCTTAGGAGACCCTCCTGTAATCTTTCTGAACATATTTTTTGTTCATATGCCCAGATGCCGTCCTTACATTATAAGAACCCTTACACCTGTTTCGGAAAGTGATACAAGTGTAAATAAAAATAATATTATAATGAATCCCACTAATGGTGCAACGTCGACAGTTAAGACTGTGCCTCAACACATTCTTATCCGGGTTAAGAGAACAGCTTTTTCATATTGTGTTTCGGAATAAAATATGTTTTACATTATACAAGAAAACAGAAACTTAGTAAAAAAAAAAAACAAGAAACTCAAAAGAACTACACTCCACGAAATTTATCTCCTCATTATCAGAAGCCATGTATCCCAAGAGGACAATTCACAAATAATCATAGATCACAGCAGTACATGAATTATAACCCTAACACAAATTATAATAATCCACAATATTTTAATTCACCTACACAGTTCATTAATCCACGACCAATAAACAATCAAGCGTACCTCAGGGTATGTTTATTTTGGGCATTACTCTTCCATTTTTAGGAGAAAAGTTTCAGGGTTTTCGGGAAATATATGCTGCTAAAAATTTCTGATATTTTGGTATATAAAACGTGTTCATATGTCATACTAGAGCCCTAAAATTTAAAATTTTGAGTATTTTCAATAATGTCTTTGTACGGGAGGTACCACGCCCACTTTTCCAATCGCGCCCATATTTTGTGGGCTACTGTGTATTGATAACCGATATGTTTGTACCTAATTTGGGAACTTTAGCTCGTTTCGTTCTCCATATATACAGAAATGTATAACGTCTTTGTATGGGAAGTGCCGCACCCACTTCTCCAATCCTGCCCATTTTTTTTAGAGAGTTTGTGTATTGGCAAGCAACAGATTTGTACTAAATTTGAAAGCCGTAGGTCTTGCCGCTCTCGAGATATGCAGAAAAAAAGAATTTAAGGAAACAACAACAACATGGGATTTATGGAAAAAACTAGATGTGTCGTGGTTTTTTGCTCATATCTCAGCCATTTATGGACCGATCATCCTGAATTTCAATAGCAAACAATTCCGGACTATATGTGACATAAATGTATAACAACCTAGCCTTCATCATATCTGGGGTCTTCGGAAAACCCATTTCAACGGACGGACAGACGGACAACCGGATTTGAACTTCCCTTCTCATAAGATGCCAGAATAATTATACTTTATATGGTCTTAGATCAATATTGTAGAAATTACAAACGGAATGACAAAGTTATTAAACTAAACACTAATGCAGACGCAACTTAGCCGTATAAAAACAGACCCTCCATGTAATCAGAACATGAATACATTCGATACAGTATCTATTCAAGGTACTTCAGGAAGTACTATTCACTCAGCAGAAGAGAATAACGATGATGGTATACCTTTTTCAGAAAAATCAATTAACGCCTTTACAAGCTCTTTTTAAGAAACGAAACTCTAATTTACATATGAAACTCGAAACATACCCTCATTACACAGAAGAAATTATATGCTCCTAATAAAAATACCGCAATATATACTGAAGACGAAATTTTTTATTTGATCCAAAACGTATATTCAAAACATTTTGCCCAAAGCTAAATTTTTCGTTTGGTAAGATGCACTGAAATGGTACAAGATATAAAAGAAAATGATAATCAAGATAAATTAATTCAAGACTATCACGAAAATAACAATCATAGAGGCATACAAGAAACATTAGAACACCTAAAACGTGAATACTAGTTTCCCTACATGAAATCAAAGATAACTCAAACAATAAATAACTGTGATGCATGTCAAAGACTTAAGTATGATAGGAATCCTCCTAAAACTAAATTTGAGAAACCGCCAACACCCACTAAACCGTTAGACATACTCCATATAGACATTTCTGCAATTAACGCTAAAAGCATTCTTACAAATATAGATACATTTTCTAAATTCTCTGCCGCATATACTTTAGCAGCGAGAAATAATCTTTGTGTTAAATACACATCTTTAAAACATTTTCTAAGTAGACACCAGGGCACCGAATTCAATTCAAACATATTTAAAGATTTTTGTAAGCAATACCAAATTAATTTACGCTTCACTTCATTTCAACAATCAAGCAGTAATGCACCCGTGAAAGACTTCACTGAGCATTAACTGAAATATACAGGTTAATAACAGAAAAATTAGAAAACAAAATATTAGAAATGCATCATGACGATATATTAAATGAGACTCTTATAACATACAATAATGCGATCCACTCTTCTACAAAACTAACACCTTTCGAACTTTTTTATGTTAGAGCACACAAATTCGATCGTGCGATCACATTCAATAATGAACACGAATACCTTTCCAAAATTAATCAATTTCAAACTCAATTTAATGATTGCATCAAAAATAAACTGCAAACTGACACGGATAAACGCATAGAAAAACCTAACGTAAATAGGCTAGACCCAATAAATTACGACGAAAATGACAATATTTACAGGAAAGAATGTAGAAGAAATAAATTAACACCAAGATTTCTAAGCACAAAGTACACAAAACTACACAAAACAAAAAATTACACAAATCAAAGATTAAGAGAAGAAAATATTGAAAAAAAAAATCTAAAAGTGTACATATATATGCCATTTCATTGTTACGTTACTGCCCTTCAATAACGTTTTTGGTTAATTTCCTTTATAACAAACCTCTTAAGTTTTTTTTATTGCAACTTTAATAAAATAATCAAAACACTTACAGTTTACAAAGTTTATAACGAACTTATTCTTTAACAACCGTAATTTATAATTGCGACCTCTATTTATGATCTACATACTTTAATGTTTGTACTAATACTGACTTTGTAACAGTGTTACCAACAGCATTATTCAAAATTACACTTCAGATGTAGCAAAATTACCCGATTTAAATAAACTTAAACCTGATATCAAATTCATGGTGTACATTTTTTATAGAACAAGTTTTTACAAAAAATCATTAAAAGAAGATCAATATTAGTCATACTATTTATGTTTAATATATGTAAATTATTAGCTCAAAATTTAAAAATTTTCAGTAGAAACGAAAGAAGTTTTAATTTAACACTAAAGGCATATGAAAAACATTTTTGGAACCAACCGTTTACTTACCAAAAAGTAGACAAAAAAGCACGGCATTTTTACCACAGGCCGATTTATTCGTGCGCTATAACTTTATAATAAAAAACTTAAAATAATAAGTTTTACTTCCACATTCGGTTACATAGGGTTACCATATTCATTGTAATTCCTTTGTATACCTTCTGTAGTATAAAATTCTTAAGTAAGTTTTAAAAATGTGAACGGCGCTAAGTATTTTCTCAACTAAAGCATTTTAATATAATATATAATTTAATAAATAGAGAAACAACGGCTTAAAGTCTCAAGCTTATGATAAACTAATCTAATAAAAGCAAACATTTGCATTTGTAGAATTCTATTGATGTGTGAATTTGGCAATAAAAAAAATCTTTTTCAGCTTAAATCTGTGGTCAAAAAGTACCAATAGCTTTCATACTAAAAAATAAATTTTTTCCACATATTCCGGAAAACTCCACGCATTTTGCATATGTTTGTAAGCAAAAAATAACATTTGCTAATAAAAATTAAAAAAAAATTAATTTGTAATGTTCACTTGAAGGTACATTCAAGTATGTAATATATCGCTCATTTCGTGCAAGACCGTCACAACTCAAAATGTTAAACTTTACAGGAGAGCCATTTTAAGATTCCAACCTATTATTTTTTACCTTCTCTTTCACTAAAATACAGTTATAAAATCAAATGTTTCTTTTTTGCTACAAAGAAAACCACATGTACAAGAGGAATGCCAAACACAAACTGAAATGTGACCTTGTTGATGTTAATTGTTCAAGTTTGTTACGAGAGGTCATAGCGTCACAAGCATCTGTATTATCGTTATTTTTTTGATAATTCTCTCCGTTCTTAGATCAATTTGTAGAGATTTAAGAGAAGAACATTTCTGCATTACTAACTCGAAAATGCCAAATTTTGAGTTGTGACGGTCTTGCACGAAATGAGCGATATGTAAATCGATTTTTAAATCAAAACGATTTAAAAGCGATAATATCGTTTTCAGTATCTCTAAAAATAAATTCATAATAGATTTTCCTCTTATTTTCTTTATATATTCCTTAACATTTTTTATTATATGTGTAAGTTGAACTGTATTAGACTTTAATTCAGAAATTGATTTTAAAACTGCTCGAAATTTTGAGTTTTTAAAATCGATCATTTTGATTTTCGTCACAGACCTGATTATCGTTCTGTATTTTCAATGATTATAGAGCAAAGTGTTTGTGAAGTAGCTTAAAAGCCAACAGCGTACAGCAGTTAAAAAAAAAAGTTCCAACAAAAAAGAATTCAAGAAATACCAATTTTCATTCATATTCGAGTATCTTAATTTAATAACACAATATTATTAAATTTATTTATTGGCTCCTCTTCTTATTGGTGTGTACCAAATAGCAAAACATCATATTACCAATTTAAATATCTATGAAGATATACATAATTGGGTTGTTCACGGAAGGCTGGTTATCAGGATATGTGGTTATTTAGTTATATTCACAACAACAAAATACATTTATTAAATTTTCTTAAATTATATTTTGATGCTGTTAATATAACTACAATCAGCCTTTCGTGAACAACCCAAAATTGTTGTTTCCTTTTTTATACCACTCATTTAACACTGGAAACCTTTTCCCCTAATAGACTAGATGGTCTACCAGAGACTCTAGTCTGCTGCAGAGACAAGCGCAGTGCTTTACGGGATTAGCAAAAGAAAACTAATAACAAATAAAGGAACCTTGACTTTTGGATCAACAATATCTGAAATCAAATCCTTATGTATATCATTTTTTTAAACAAAAGAATTACAAATTACACTTGATCTACACCTAAAAGCAATTACCCACGCTCTACCTATGACAGAAAAAATTATACCGAATTCGGGTAATTACCAAGAAGTGGCAACACTGCTTTGTAATGCCATCTAATGCTATGTTTCCACGGTACGTGCTTCGCTCTCTATTCATGCTTCACACCCTAATCATGAACGCAACAACTTGCTTCGCCATACAAAATATTGAGAGCGAAACAGGTAGATTCATATTGAATCTACTTGCGAAGCAGGAAAAATTCCTCTCTTCTCTAATATTTATCGCAAGTTTATCTGAACTAGCTGAATAAATCGTTTGTGTTAGCGTTGTCAACTCGGTGCGTTTTGTACTATTGTTGGTGCTTTTTTATACTTTTTATAATGATGAAAATATTAGCTTTATTAATTTGGAATAATTATTATAAATTTGTGATCTCTTTTTAAAAAGATCTAAACAGAATTTATTAAATGAATGTACGAAAATGTATCACCTTTTTTATTAAGTTTTTTTTGGTATTTTTTTCTAAATATATTCAGGGGTGGTCTGGAAATCGAAAAAACGCAAGTATTTTGAAGTTCTTTTTAATACACTCTTAATCCCATTTTTTGTATTTTTCTTATAGAATTCTGTACAATAAGAGAAATATTTGTATTGTATTGTATTGGAATTTCTTCTACTACAAAAATCTTTTTAAAAAAACGACTTTTAAATTCTTGCGTTTTTTAATATGAAAGTATTAAACTTCTGAAAACAAACATTATTTTTTAAATATTTTAATAAAAGGATAAATAGATAACTATTGTTAATTTTGAATCCGTACTATTAATCGTAGATCCCTTTTAAAAAAGTTTTGTATAGAATTTATGCAATTAAAAATAATTTGTTATCTAATACAAATGAATACAAGCAAATTTGTTTATTTTTTTATGTTTTTTTTTTTCTTTTTTTCTAAAAAAACCTGAACTGCAAAAGGCTGTTTTATTCTTATACAGTAGAATCGCGAAATGTTTCAGGGGTTGTATAGTTTTTCGAATTATTAACTTTTCTAAGCGGTATTTTATTCTAAAAAATGCAATAATAAATAAAGATTTAAATTACTTTAATATCAAAAAATTTCGGTACATGTAATGTTTTCCTGTGTGCTTTTTCCTGTGTTTTCCATAGCGTCGAGAATTTTTTGGCATTTCATTTTTATTTTTGAGATGGCTACTTCAAAAGTACCACTTTCTGCTTAAAATCTAATCTGATTTGTGATGTTTAGCCCCAATTTGTTGACATTTTTTATTAATACGCTCAGAAAAGTGTTTATAACTAAAACAAAATTTCAGATTTTTGTTTTTTTTTTTTGTTTTAAATGTAAGTCAAAGGAATGAGTTGTGCGCTCGTGTTCTAAAACAAGCAGTTACAGTTTAGGGCCAACCATAATAAACATAATCTTGCTTAACCTTCTATCAAAAATTAACAAAAAGTCTCTAAAATGTATTTAAAAAAAAAAACAAAAACAAAAAAAAAACATTTGATTCCTTACGGAATGTGCGATCGGTTTCGAACTTTGCTTAAGCAAATGTCAATTTCAAAAAACTTAACAAAAATATGGTTCAATATGGTTTTACCCATATGATATACATGTATTCGAACAGTTGCTTAAGCCAACTTAAGCACATTATATTTCGGTCTTTTTAGAGCGGTACAGGGGCGCTTAAATTTGGTGAGATTAACTTTTTCGCGATTATACTGTATTTTTAATATTCAACTATTATGCAAAATTAATTCACTAAGCTTTTAAAATAAAAAAAGAAAGTCTAAACTTGCTGCTTTTTTTAAATTAAGTGCTTTTTCTCCATTTTGGCGCGTTTCAAAAATTCACAGTTACCAACGCTGATTTTTTTATTAAAGACAACTGTCAAATCGAAGCAAGTAGACAAGTCGTGTAAACACCATGATTCATTCGCATGATTCAGAGAGCGAAGCAGGTGATTCAAGTCGTCGTGGAAACATGGCATAAGTGTTTATTTATACTCAATCCTAAGTTTCGAACTATTTCGACAATTTGCGAGATTTATTATTATCTAAACTTAGCAGCACTATGCATTAACACTATGGCTGAATTTAAATTAAGCTATTATACATCAATAAAATAAAGCATACTTTAAGGCGTAACAATAAATTTTTAATTATCTATATCGAAAATTCGAGAAATTACAGTGGGGTTGAAGTACAATTATGTATAACAATTTTAACATTCCATTTGTACTAGAAAAGTCTGCAGTGATTTTTACACTCGACATATGCACTACTAATAAAATAACAGTTTAAACTAATAAATTAAACTAATTGTTTTCTAAAGTTACTGTCGTAACAATATCATTGAAAGGAGCGACATACATATATTCTGAAAACAAATGAACTAACTTCAAGCCAGGCATTAATTTTTGAATTGTCCATGTAAGATTGCAGCTGGTTTCGAAAAATGCATTGTTTTAAAAAATATATAACTTTCATCATCCGGCGAGCCCAATTTATAGCCCCCAAAGAAAAAAAATGCTCGTTTGAGCCCTCAAACGACTTTCTAATGGAATCTGCAACAATATGTTGCTGTTTTATGCATTTCCAGGAATTCACTATAATCGAAGCTTAACGGCAACCAATTCCGGTTCTGTTAAGACTTGCACAAAGCTGGTGCTTTGTTGGGGATGATGGAACTTCTGGCTGCAGCAACTTTTTGTTAGCTTATAGATTGAATCGTCCAAACCTGCATTTATCGTCGTTTTCCAACAATTCTGAATTAGTTTTGACAACTCTATTTGATCCTTCAGATTTTCCGGAAGGTTGAGCTTTTTCTCCAAACAATTTCCTTCGGTTCTTCATCTGGATTTTGTTTTTTCTTGCGGATCTCTTGATTTGTTTTCCGCACATCCTTAAAATTTTTTGCTATTATTCTGCTGCTCTTTGCGACGGTATATTTTTCGATTAAATGTTATTTAAAAATCTTTGTAGTATTTGCATTTTTATCGACGGTCAAGGGCATCAATCAAACTAAACACCTATCTTTTTCAAATTAGATAACACATTTTTTTATCCAAAAGTTACAAAAAAAAAATAAAAAAAATTGCCGGAACTTATGGTTTAAAATATTTAGTCAAAAAATTAAAACAACGTGATTTTAACAAGGTTATGAAGAAATATCAAAAAAAAAAAGGCTGACAAACCCGATTTTTGGCCAAAATTCGATTGAGCGACCTTTAAACTTCTTCCGAAAACTCTCAAAAATATTCGGGTCAAATATTTTTTAAGATATTTTAAGCTTTCAAATTATGCTTGAGCCCCAAAACACACTTGGGACACACTTATGTTTTGCGAACATTTTTGTATATATTGTACAAGTTATCTTATATATACACTGTACAAGTAATGAATATCACCTCATAGAGGAGATTTGGGCTTAGAAATGCTCTGCACCAAACCTTATTTAAAAAAAAACAAAGTTTTTAAATATTTTTATTTTGAAACACGAGTGTTTTCAATTGTTATATGAAAGATGTTTTGAATTTAAAATATGTGATGATTTACACAATAGCAAACTATTTTGCTCAAATTGAATTGCTCGTTCTGCGCAGAGGTTGTTCGCTGAACTTCCTGAATAGCTGTTGGTTTTTTGACCTGAGGTACAATATGAAGAAGGAGGAGTAGTGCTAAGTATCTGGGAGTTTTTCTGGACAGTAAGCTGTCCTGGAGTAGGAATACTCACGGGAGACTTAGGAGGGGCTCAATGCCTACTATGCTTACGATCATCGATAGGTAGGAGCTGGGGACTCCGGCTGCCAGTGGTGCGATATCTCTATACTACAGTGGTTAGACCCATTCTTACGAATGAATGCTGAGTATGGTCGAAGAAACCTTCTGTCTAAGGCTCAGATGTGTGTTTCGATCGGCATGACAGGGACCCTGAGAAGAACCTCACAAACGGCCGTGGATGTTATTCTACATCTTCTGCCTACTGAGTAGTATGTGATGTGAATGGCATTTAGGTGCATTCTTAGACTGAGGGAGTTAGGACTGTTAGAAAATTTCACGCAAGGTGACTCGGATGTTGGGTGAAGGATCAAGGAATGGGTTTTGAGCGAGACTAATCGTGTCTTAAAAAACCGAACGGACAGCCGGGTATGAGGATGGGATCTGACTTATTGGATACCCGAAAGAGGTGGAGGCACTTGAGCACATTCTGTGTCACTGTCCCAGGCTGCAGAACGGAAGGCTGAGTTGGATGGGTAGTACTTTCTTAGACGAATCGGGATACCTCCCGGGTTGTGGGCTCGAGAATCTTACGGGATTCGTAATGGGGTACTTTGTACATGTAGGGCAGATTTCCACTACTTTTTCTGTTCTTGGGCTTTCACTCATTATTTCTCCTATTCTTTTCTAATCAGTATCTTATTATTAACCAAGGCTTCACAATATATCATATTGGTCTCTGGGTGAGGTAGGGTTGCCAGCCGTACTGTTTTCATCAGTACATGTACTGTTTTTAGTTTAAAGTACTGATTTATGCATAACAAGCAAATCAGTACGCAAATGCACTGATTTTTTCAAATCTGTACTGTTTTTGTACTGCTATTATCAGGCGTGTCACAGAAATCAATTCTGATCGAAATTGATTTCGTTTTTGGGGAAGCAAGATACGAAATCACTCCCACTTTCGATCGGAATTAATTTCTGTGACAGGGGTGTATATATTCATTTTGTTCAGAACATAAAATAGTTTGTCATATGGTCAAATTGTTTGCGATAAAAAAAATTAATATGAATGTTCCTTTCGATGAGTTCTTAACAAAACAGGTTTTCGCCGAGCACGATAAGAGAGGACAGTAAAACAAAAAAGGAAAGCGTTATGGTATTGCGTTTACGAATTTGAGAAAATATGTAATTCTATTTCCTTCTTCCGCATCCAAATGCTTTTACTGAACGAATCTTGAGTTTAATGTTTTCAAAGGGGAGAAAAGAGAGAAACAGGCTCTTAATATAAAACCTAGACAGTGAGTTATTTATAGAAATCTATGCCTTTTGGAATAATTACAATAAGTAATAATAATTAGTTGTTAATTAATTTTAAATAATTTTTAAAATTATTTTGAATATAAATACATAATACGTTTTGTTATTTCAAGTATTTAATTTGTTTTTTAACGTTGAAGGCGTTATATTTGTTGCGTGTTGCTAAAAAGGCCTATGGTAAAGTCTTAACTTTTGAGAAAATTGAAATTATAGTTTTTTTGGTAGAAGAGTTATTAGTGCAATTGGCTCGCAAAAAGCTGTTCTCGGTTAAATTAGACATTCGCTCTTTCCACAAAATAAAAGAGAGTAAGAAAAAAAAACCTAATGCAACGTTTAACTCAAAACAGCAATATATTCCCATTGTCCCTCTTAGCATCAAGCCACAGATATAATGAACTAAAATTTTGCTTTTAATAAAATTAATGTTCCTGTAAAAAATTAAGCCAAGTAGCTAACTAGGAATTAAAATTCAAATTTTTAACAAATTGTTGTCTTTCGGATTTTTGTTAATTTTTTATTCCCGCGATAAATATATCCGGAATTGAATTATTGTTTTGGAAAAATTTAGTTTTATTAATTCAAGTTATTAATATAATTTTGTCTCGGTACAAATTATAAAATAAATTCAAGTTTTTTTTTTTAAAAGATCTAGGAGGTTATTTTGTAAATCTTCTCACCTTGCGTTGAGAAATTTTTTATATATAATTTTTTGAATTTTTAAAAATTTGTATAAAGGTATTTTTAAGTGTGGCGAAGTGTTTTACAAAAAAGGGTTCAAGGTGTTTATGTTATTAAAGTTTTATTTAGCAAACGTTTTGCAATAGCAAAAAAATTTTTGTTTAATAAAACTAGTGGTTACGTGTAGGACGTCAAATATTTAATAGGTGTGTATATAGCTTTATAGATTTATTGTTACTAAATAAAGAAATTATTAATGTTTCGTAGTCTAATTTCCATAAGTATTTTTAAGAACTCTCTTCATATTTTTCCGTTTTTCTCTATTGGAGACTTGTCATCTACAGGATGAAATTTATATTTAAATGTTTGGTCTGCCAATGATAGTTCGTGTTCAATTGTTCCCAATGAATATATTTATTATGTAGTTATCCCCGTTAATTTGCATATGTTCGCTGTATCTAGTGGTTCATCCTCAAAACTTGTTTGCATGCGACATAGCGATATGTAGGCAACTGTGTCGACAAGAAATGTTAATTGTTCACTTTTGTATCTAGCAATTATGAAATTTGTATATTGTTAGAAACTTTGTATATTCTTAAATTTGGCTGGCCGGAATATCCATGTATTCCGAGCCTACTTCTTTTGTTATTATTGTTTGTGTTTCTGTTGTATTGTACTTTTCTATCGTGGTTATTATTGTTATTATTTGACCGTGGAGATGGTTGGTAATTGTAATTGTTATTATTTCTGTTGAAGTTTATATGATTGTTGTTGTTATTTCTATTAGGGAAATCGTTGTTTCTGTTATTGTTATAATTGTTGTTATTATTTCTATTGTTTCTGTTATTTTTAAAATTGTTGTGTTATTATTTTTAGTATGAAATTTTTGTTATTAGTTCTTGTAGGGAAGTTATTGTTTCTGTAGTTGTTGGTACGACTGAAGTTACTATTAATATTTCTGGTATCATTATTATTAACTTGTTGCTTTCAAATGTTACTTTGTCATCGCCCAGACTTGCAATTTTTGTTGCTGCAATTTTTAAAAATTCTGCTTTGAAATTGCATTAGTGTCCAGATTATGAAATTATAGTTTGCAATTTTTGTAATTTTATCTTGTCTTTCCTAATCTCCTTTTTATGTTTTGTTTATAAATACAAATACACGTACAGCCAACTTCAAGTTAAAAACTGTGAGAATAACAATTTAAAGCAGAATTGCAGAGTACATGAATCTGAGTACCCCTCGCAGTCTCTTTACCCCTCTGACCGATAAACTCAAGAATTGCTGCAACACAAATTGCAAGTCTGGACGATGACTTACAGAATTATTGATTAACTTATTTTCATTTCCTAGTTCTAATGCAAGTTCGACTGCATCTTGCAATGTCTTGGGCCGAGACGCAAAAATGGCTGTCTTTAAGTTGTAATTAATGTCCCTTTTAAATGAATCTAATGCAAGTTTTGCGTTTAATCTGATTATGACATTTTTTTTCTGCCACCGAGGCGTCACTATTTAGCTCTTGTAAAACTAATTTGTTTAGGTTGTCGATTATAGTCCTTATGTTCTCCTTGTACGCATTAACTGACATTTTTCCTTGGTAAATGATACTAAATTTTGATTGTAGTTCCGGAATAATTGTCTTAGTACTTTTGTATCATTGTAGTGACAATGCTTTTAAAGCAGTGAAATTATCTGGCTTTGCATAACCACCTATTGCTGTTCTTATCCCAGAAGTCAGTTCGGCGTGGTAAACATATTCCAAGAAATTTTGTTTTACTGTTTCAGCAAGAGCTTTCTCAATGATTTATGCTGTTATTAGAAAACTTTTTAGTTCTTCATGATTTCCAGCAAAGAGTAGAAGTGCTTTAGAAACGGGGCTTAAGTTGAAAGTTGCAATTATGATGTCCTTGTTCTCTACCTCAGTAATAGTCTGAACTAAATATTCTTTTATTTTCGTGAAAATATTATTAAATTCTAGTCTCAGTGCTGTAACTTGCTCCCTGTCTTTTTTAGCTCATTGAACTGTTAAGAGCTCTTTTCTTATGTTATCTACGGCTTCTAATTTGAGTTTAATAGTTTTTTCTGTGCGTGTCCTTCCTGGACTTTTCTCTAAACTCTTTAATATGTCTTTAAATGTTATTAGACTTTCTTTCATTACGAAATTCTTCTGTTTAATCTTTTATTACGTTTTTTATATATATTGTTGGCGTCTGGCTCGTGGGAGCCCCGTAGCAGGGAAACACCGAAATGTTGCTCCGTGTGAACCACGCTACATGGGGTGGTGGCATCTGGCAACTTCCTTTGTAGCGTGGTGCACTTGTCATTTATGTAGTTTTTTTTTCTTACTTGTTTACTGAAATTCGTGATAGCCAGACGCCGGTATTGGCCTTTGTTAAATTAAGTTAACAGAAAATTATTAAAAATGAAAAAAAAAATTTGTGTAAATAAAATAAAATACATGTTAGAGTTAAAACCGCAATCCCAAAGTGTTTTTCTGTGAAGAAGGGTGGTATTGTGCAACTACCAACATGCGACCTACCGCTACCAGTCGTGAAGTGAGGTGCGCATATCTAGTAAGTTCCTCAACAGAGGCCTCAACATTTTAAGAGCCATCTCTTTTTACTCGCCGGTTTTGCCTGGTACATTTGCCTCAATTTGGCGAATATTGGGAAAGTGTTGCCAGCGCACCAAAAAATTTTTTAAGAAAGTTACTCGCTCGGAATTTTTTGTTGCCTTTTTTTTTTTAAAAACAGACTCGTATAGTTGTTGCTCGATTTTGTAAATAAAAGATGTCTACCTTCGAGAAATTTATTCGGGCGGCAGACGATTTAACCAATTTTGAGGTTATGCTAAAAAGGAAGACTATTTCGAAAGAAGTGACTTGGAAGATATTTGGGGGAGATACAAAAAAGTATTTGAAGAGTGTTTCGCGAGCACTATAGAAGTAAAAAAGAACTAGTGGCGGTACAAACGAAACATACACAGCGACATTAAGTTGGTAAAGAACTGCTACAAATTTTCTATCAACACAAACAATTTTTAATTTTGTTCCCTTGTGTTATACAACTTTTAAAATAAAATCTTCTATATTTATACTTTTATGGCAGTTTCGTAATAGTAGAATGCTTTTCAAATGGGATGAACTTAATTTATTACGTTGCTTGGAACAAATAGATTTTAAATCCGAAAAAATTTGTTCGCATAGATAAGTAGTGCCGAATAAAGAGAGGCACTTAAATGAATTTTTTTTTAGTTCAGGATAGAACTCGCCATCCAAATCTTTCCAGAACTCTACAATATTATTTTCGTCTGGAGCATTTACTTCGCTTCGTAGTATGATTAGGTCTGATTGAATATCAAATTCGTTGTTGCTTACATCTCAACGAAAAGGGTTTTCGAAAAGATCTAATACCGGTTGTAAAATTACAAAATCTTGAAACCTGTCTTGAAAATTATTGAAAAGTGTTTCAAATATTTCGGCATATTCATATCTTTTGGTCGATTTCGAGATTTCTATAAACAAGTGAAGTTTTTAGAAAATTGGAAAAATCACCAGTTTTAATTTGGAAAAAAAATTTGAAAAAGTGTGGTTTTAAAATTGTGAATGATTTTTGACAAGTCGCATATATTGCGTTCCTTTCCTTGCAATTCCAAATTAAGTTCATTTAACATACTTGTCGTATCTGCCAAAAAAGCTAAGTCTAAAATAAAATTATTGTCTTTTAAACACTGTACTAAAACTTTTTCTATTTTCTCAGTTTCTAGGAACTGAAGAACTTCTTCTCTTAAATCATAAAGTCTATTCAGGCAATCACCGCGATTTAGCCACCGAACTTCTGTAAACATTTCAGGTCACAATTCACAGCATTTTTGTTTTTTAAAAAGGTTACAAATTTTCGGTGGGTAAGCGCTTGATGTCCGCCCCAAATTTTATTTATTATATCCTCTGCTGTCTTCATAGCTGGGGTATCATTTATGAATTTCGATGCAAGAGCAGTCTGATGAATTACGCAGTGAAAATTATTAACTGCAAATTCGTGTTTTTTTAATTGGCCTATAAGTCCATTATATTTGGCCAACAGCACATTGGTTCCATCTGTGCATACTCCAGCAAATTTGTTTATGTCTACAATGGAAAGAAGCTTTTCTGTGACAACATCATACAACAACGTACCAGTTACATTTCCATAAAATGTTTCTAAAGTAAACATTGACTCAAAAATAGTGAATTCGCTGTCTACGCATCGAATACAAATTACGAATTCACACAGATCATTTATGTCAGTGCTTTCGTCTATACAAATTGCAAAAAAAATTCGCAATTAATTACTTTTTCCCTAATTGCAGATTCTACACATGTTCCTAATTGAACAGTACGACGGCCTACAGTTTGACTGGACAGGGGAAGAGACTCTATAAATTTAGTATTATAATTAAGCATTTCCCAAATTTTTTTCCGCACCATCCCACAATGGTCTTCCTTTCTTAACAATTTCCAATATGACTAAACTTGAAATCTCCTCTTTCAATTTGGGAACTGATTTTGGTTCATAAATTTCCTCTTCTAATAACCATTTTTTCAATTTTTCTAATAAAATTGTTTTATTTTTATAAAACAAAAATATGTATAAGTAGTGATATACACAATTGTGCATAGAAATGGATTTCTTTGGTCTATTTATTTAAAAATAAAATAAATTACATGAGAATTATGACGTGAAAAAGTTATTTTAGTGAAAAGCTAGGGTATTCATAGTGGTAAGTAAAATACAAAGGGTATTCACGTTGTTGGGTTACTCGTACTTCAAACATATGTGCATACATTTTCATTCTAGCCAATGGTATATCATAACTGTTTACAAAATACCAAATGCGCACCTGAGTTTGCCTGCAAAAATGTATAGTCATTATAACGGGTCAAAGTTACGTTAAATAAATACCATAAATTAGTAAGGTTAACTCTTTGGACTTCTTACGCAAAAATTTTACCTGCTGTCACATTTGCTTTTATGTGTAAAGGTTTACACATAAATTGTAGGAAAACAAGACTTTTTTAACTTGGTTTTTTAAATATTTTTACTTAAGAAAAGTGCTTTCAAAGAAAAAAACCCACCGACGCGATTGGTACAGAAACAAAAATGCTTTTACAAGCAAAATACCAACAAATTCTTTTGGCTATTTTTTTCTTAATAATTTCTGCATTTAGGTACGTCTTTTTAACGAAAGAAAAAGGGACCCTTTTACAGGCATCAAGGAATTTTTTTCACAAACAAAACACATATCGTTAGCTTAAATGCAAAACAATGTAGATATTATTTGAAAATTTGAAATTTTTGTTGATTAGGATTCACGTTACATATGTATTTTTTTATAGTTTTAAGTTATTTACAAAATTAAAAATGACGTATCATCAAATACATATATAATTTTTTTTAAAAGCATAATGTATAATCACACTCAAGAAAAAAATTAGCAGAGTTTTTAATTCTGTTTATAAGAACACATTAATATTTTTAAACACCAAAACTGGGTAATCTGTTTTATAACTATTACCACGGTGTTAGTGGAATTAGTGATCAGATAATAATTTATTTATTTATTTATTTATTTTTATATCGCATACAACAAGATTTAAATCTGATAATTATAGTATGCGAATTAAGTTTGTTATAAAAAGTAGATTGTGTAGATAATACATTAGTGAATGACAAATTATACAATAATTAAAAATTATAAATAACAATACAATGTTTACTAATTATTATACTATATTAGATATACAAACATAGATATTATTGGGAATAATTAAAATTAATGGTTTTTAAGTAAAATATGTAAGTAAACCTTTTTTAAAATCTCTAGCGTTGTTGTTTGCTTGGAGAGAATTAGGAAGTGAGTTCCAAAGACGGATAGAAAATACGAAAAAATGGTACTCAGAGATAAGGCTACGATGACTACATGGAATAAGTTTGTTGCCTCTATTGGATCTTGCAAATACTATGCGATTATATAAATAAGATGGTTCCTTAGTATATATGATTTTGTGCATCATGACAAGTATTTTCATATCCATAAAATTTTTAAAAGATATTTTGTAAAGTTTATTTGAAAACGACGATATGTGATCATATTTGCGTAAACCGTATACGTATCTTATAATGTTGTTATATGTTTTGCGTAGTATGTTATTACTTGCAGAGTCACAGCTAGTGAAAATTTCACTACCATATAATAATTGAGGTACTAAGTATGTTTTTGCTATCAAAATTCGAGTATCAAGGGGTGTAAGAAATTGTGTAGGCCATAATTCTCGTAACCTTAGGTATGTATTTGCAGCGGCTTTTCTGATGTTGCTTGACCAATCCAAGTTGTTGTTGAAAATGACACCAAGATTTTTAGCAGATGATACACATTCAACTTTCTGGTTATTTAGCAAGATATTAAAGTTCAAGTTTACCCTAGTTGTTTTTTGTGTATAATAAGGCATTTTGACTTATGAGGATTAATTAAAAGTTTGTTGGCAGTGGCCCAATTATAGACGTTGTTCAAATCAGTATTCAATTTGTCCACATTTTCTTCAATAAGCTGAACCGTACTATCAATGTATATTTGCACATAATCTGCATACATGTGGACCTTTGTATATTTTAGACATTGTGGTAAGTCATTTATATACATTGAGAACAATAGTGGCCCCAAAATTGATCCTTGTGGAACTCCTTTAGGAACTGGGATGGAAGATGAATATCCATTATTTAAGAATACCGATTGGCGTCTATTTGATAAATACGATTTGAGTAATCTGTTTGATGTTGAGGAAAATCGAAACAATTTTTGTAGTTTAATACTCAACATGGAGTGGTCAACAGTGTCGAAAGCTTTTGAGTGATCCAGTAGTACAAGAATATTTAACTTTCCCACATCAATGTCCATACGAATATCTTCACACAGGTTAATTAAAGCAGTAACACAACTATGCTTCGATCGGAATCCAGATTGAAGGGGTGTTAATAGACTGAAACTTTGTATATGCTCATTAATAATAATTTATAATAATAATTTTTAGAATTGCATAAGAAAAAATAAAAAAGTGCTGTAAAATTATAAGCACCGAATCCATGTACGTATGTAAAATAAAACCTATAATAAATGTGACTATCAGCTTCTTCCACATAGGACTGTTAGACATTTTGAAATGTTTTATCTGAAATCCAACTGTATATTCATTATCATTTTTACAGTGACTGTTGAAGTTTGCGGACGTATAGCGGCAAAAAAAAAGGTATTAATTAGGAAGCGATATTCCTTCGCGTAGTATGAAGGGTGCTCTTTCGATTGCTGCGTATATCGTGGTGATCGGAGCAGGGATTTGGTCGATGCATGCGGATAAAAAAATCATCCCGGTCGGGAATGAATACTGCATGTGGTGAAAGTGAAAATATTTATAATAGTCAAATATTTGTAATAGTGCACACTTGTCAATCTCGGCTTAAAAATTATTTTTTTTTCTTTTAAAATCAGCGACATTGAGTTGGTTAAGAACTGCTACAAATTTTCTATCAACACAAACAATTTTTAATTTTGTTCCCTTGTGTTATACAACTTATAAAATAAAATCTTCTATATTTATACTTTTATGGCAGTTTCGTAATAGTAGAATGCTTTTCAAATGGGATGAACTTAATTTATTACGTTGCTTGGAACAAATAAATTTTAAATCCGAAAAAATTTGTTCGCATAGGTAAGTAGTGCCGAATAAAGAGAGGCACTTAAATGATTTTTTTTTTTAATTCAGGATAGAACTCGCCATCCAAATCTTTCCAGAACTCTACAATATTATTTTCGTCTGGAGCATTTACTTCGCTTCGTAGTATAAGTAGGTCTGATTGACTATCAAGATCGTTGTTGCTTACATCGCAACGAAAAGGGTTTTCGAAAAGATCTAATAGCGGTTGTAAAATTACAAAATCTTGAAACCTGTCTTGAAAATTATTGAAAAGTGTTTCAAATATTTCGGCATATTCATTAGACTTGGGCTTAAAAGTTCATTTTGGTGACCGGTCATTTTAGTTCATTTAAAAAAAAGAACTAGTTCGTTCTTTTAGTTCACCGGTCACTTTGTCTTTTGTGTCTTTTTCGTTCAGTAGTACACTTGTCTTGTCATCTTGGTCTTTACAATCGATGATGTGTTAAAAGAAACAAATATAGCATACTCGTGTAAAATACACTCAAAATATTATGTAGGTAAATTCAAAATAGTATTAAGTTTAAAAACTGAAAATGTAATTAGAAAACCGATCATTTCATTTTAAATAAAGGAATTTTACGGTTAATTTTATTAATGTTCATTTTATAACGTAGAAACTAATTAACTTTTCTCTTTATTTTAAATTAAAAAAATTGAAACTACAAAAACATATTCAAAGGTGTTTTCAGTTAATTTTAACTAAATTTAAATTACGTACTAAGACAGCTATATCAGTATTTTAACCTTTCATTATTACCTATTAATATTTTTTGTTTTTTATTTTCTTTTATTTATGTACACATTTGTTTCAGTTTTATTTTATGCAGAAATAAAAATCAATTAGGGTTTTCATTATATCTCTTAAAAGTCTCGCAATCTGTGCAAACTGTTTATTTTTAAACCATCCAAAATGAACTGTCAAAAATTGTATGAGAATTCATTTACACAAACTTCGTAAATTTGCCCAACAATTCTGACCCGTAAACTTGTGCTGTTCAAATGTGCATTTGTACAAACGAATTTTTTTAATTGCTTAAGTTGCATGTACACGACATGTTTTTTACATCTGACTTGTCAAATTTCCCACTGCAAAATACATACATGTCGTGTGTTACCTTTAAAACATTGCATCTGACAAAATTTCAATTAGAGCGTGCTCTATTTTTTTCTGACAAACCATCTGACATCAGCTGTGTCAAAAATCTATGCCGGGAAGAAACCCGCAGCGGCGGTGCACCGTTCATGGAATCATTAGCCGGCTTACGTTAATATTTAACAATACCGATATATGTATAATAATTTCACCATTGAATAGAAATTAAGTACATATATAAATAAAAACGCTTCATTATAATATCCTAAATTGGTATATTCGAATTTAAAGAAAGAAAAAAAAATGTTTAGATGGCTGAACTTTTTTACGGCGCAAATAAAAATTTTTGTGCCGGCAGCACGCTATTTTGAAACCAAGAACTACTTTGTTTTATTCTTTAGCTACAGAGAAAAAACATAGACAATGTCAGAAGCAAATAACATGTACGTTTGTGACCAAATGTTATTAAACTTCTGTAAAACAGCAATTTTGACAGACATTCACAATTACATATGACTTGAAAAGTTGACAAGTCAGATGTAAAAAACATGTCGTCTACGGGGACCTTTGCCACCGTTTTCAATGAAAAATTCAAATGTTAATAAAATCACCAACAATAAATTCTTACAATAATTTAAGCAAATTATTCTTTTTTGCTCTCTTTATGCATGTTTAAAAAACAATTTTCACCTTTTATTCACAAATTTCAACTTTTATTTTTATAATTTATTTTTGTATTGACATTTCAGCTTGAAATGACATTAGTCGCTTAAAATTACACAAAAATTAAAAAGGGTATTTATGAAACGAGTCTCGCAAGTTTGTTCATTTGCACAAATGGTAATTTTAAGCGATATCCTTAAAACCCGTATTATTTTTTGTAGTTTGTTTTTGGAAAAATATGCTAAATTAGTTTAATTATATTTAATATAACAATATTTTCATTAATTTTTTAACTTTACGGAAAACGATTTTAATAAATTACATTTAGTAACTGTAAAACTATTTTGAGTGTACCCAAGAATAGAAAACAAGAAACACATACCAAATTCGCAATTGTTTTTTTGTTCGGTTTCATATTATATACCAGGGATGTTAAAGTTGGTACAATTGTACTTTTTTTTTTTGGTACATTTTGACCTTCCGAAGTACCGTGGTACTACCGTGACTCATATGGTACAATTTTAAAATTTGTCATAGCTCCCCCTTTTTGCTTTTTTTGTGTAACAAGCAAATTAATGAGTCCTTTTCATTGCATTTATGTTGTACAACAAATCGTTAATGTAATGGGTGCTTAAATATGCGACTAGTATTTTGGTGCATAGTCCCCTTTTTTCGCCTACAAACTTCGCCTGTCTGCCTTTTACTTGCCACATTGTAAAAGGGAACTTATGGTACCCACAGACGAGGCAACATTAGTCAAATCCAGTGTTACTACCTTTGTTTCTTTTTTACCACAGACGATGGCACTATAAGCAAAACATCAGTATTTTTTTGGAATATAGAAGTACTACTTAACTTAACAAGTATATGCGAAAGACATTATTTTATCTTATCCAAAAAGTACATTTTTTTGGAAGTTTGTACAAAATTTAAACCCCTATTTAACGTCCCTGTTGTATACCAAATAAGTGATTGACAAGAAACAACAATACTATTACAGTGCTTATACTTTTTTCTTTAACACATTGCCAGTAGCGGTTTGCCACATTGTTTTAAAAAATTTATAGTACAATCTGGGCTGCCACATGTAGTGATTTTTCGCCAAACGTGGCGATTTTAAAACTTGTTTGGTGTTCTCATTTTCCATTTGTTTAAATAACTTCATTTTAATAGAAAGAAAAAAAAATTTTTTGTGAGGCTTATTTAAAGTAAGAGCGCAATTCTTCAAAAATTAATTAAAACAAAAATAATGTAAGAAAAAATTTCGAATTTATGTCGTAATTTAAGAACAAAATACGTTTAAATTTAAACAAAAAATAAATAAAAATAGCAGCGATTGCACCAACTATAAATATTAAAACAATGAACAAATAGCTAGTAATTAATATTATTCATTATTATGTTATTATCATATTATTATGTTATGGGTATTATGTTTGTATTTTATAAAAATTAAAAAACCTTTTTAAAATGCGCTAAAAAGAAAAAAATTTATAAACCTTTACTATCGACTTATAACGTCATTAATCTATTTATATGTATTTACTTTGTTTGAAAATTTGTTTAGTTAAAATCAATCACATCAAGTTATATAATTTACTTGTTTGTCTACACAAGTTAATCTCGCGACAAGCTTGTATACCATACAAATTGTTTAATGACGTTATAAGTTGATAGTAAAAGTTCTAAACTCAAATTTTCTTTTTAGAGCATTTAAATAAAAGCGTTTCTTTTAAAAAGGTTTCTTATTTTTAAAATATTTTTTTCTTTTCAGCGCATTTAAATAAAAGCTTGTTTTTTTTATTAAAAAAGATTTTTTACTTTTAATTTATTTCATTCAAATCTTAGTCCGCCGCATTGGATCTAGAGTAACGTCACTTTATTTGTCGACCTTTTCTCAGCAAGCCCTTCCTTTTATACTCATATTGTAGGAATGCATTAAAAATAATTAGTCCGATATCTTGGGTGTCTTACCAAGCTGGATTAAGAATAACTTTGCAAAGTTAACCGTGCATTATCAGCCAAACTGAACGTATTTACAAAATGTCAGCTTAATCGGTTCAAGGTATCTGCTTCAAAATTAAGTTGCAAGATTTCACCCGAACAAATAAAAATTCCTTTGAAAGAGAGGAAAACTCATATATTTTATGCTTTATTTTATTTTTTAATAAAATGCTTAACTTAAAAATTTGTTGTTGATTTTTTACTTTAAAAATCGTTCCGCTAGAATTTTTTTTTAAAAGTTCGTCGATTCGAAGAAGAGTAACTTTATTTTACTTAAATGAAGAGTTACGTTTCATAAACGAATGCTTAAGTAATGTATACATTAAAAGCGGTTTTTCCATACTAATTTCGTGCTCTAAAACTCGACTAAGCTTTTAAAAATAAAGCTGTCGAATATCGAATTTGGTTAATTATTTATAGGTCTTATTTTAAAAAAATAAATTAAATATATATGCACAAAATTTTTTGCACAAATGAAAAAATTTGCATTTGGCGGGTTTTATATTAATAACAACTGGCAGCGCCCATGTTAATTGTAGGAAAGTTGGGATCGACAGCCAGAGTTGTCATTTTTTTTTTTTTTGCCAAATTTAATGTCAGAATCGCCAAAGCCTTTTTTTTATTAGTTTTTGACAATAAAACATATATTTTTATTAAAAATATTTTTTATAAATCCTCAAAAATACGAAATCCGAATATGTACCTTTATTTCGACAAAAATATAAAAAAGTCGCCATGATATGAACAAAATAAAAATGAAAAATCCTCGTCTTGACCTAGAAATTATTTTTTTTTTATACATAACCCACTCGCATCCCAAATAGCGACCATAACTAACTTAAAGGAAAATACCTAAGCTTTATTTTGAGCAAAAAAAAAAAAAAAATACCCTTTTCAAAAAAAAAATAAAAAATAAGTTTTAAATTTAAAAAAAAAATTTTAAGAAATTTAAAAAAAAACAAAAAAAGTATTTTTTTAAAGCTTGAAAGCTATATAATCTAATTGAAAGCTATCTAATTTGTTTTGGACAAATTTTGCTACCACCAATAGATTATAAGTTACATGGATGAGAAAGAACACCGGTTTGGCCAAAATGTCAAATTTTGACCCCCTCTAACTCAGAAACTTTTTGACCGATCTTGTTGAAAATTTGTGTCTAAACTACTATCCAATAAGACTAACCTTGGTGCAAATTTCATCCAAATCGGAAGACATCGATTTCAAAAGTTGGGTCACTTGACATGAAATCCCCCATATATCTATAACGGTATACATTTCAGCTGCAAAACAATTCTTATTGTTTTTTCAATACATTGTATAGGATTTTTTTGATTAATTATATTGCATATATGTAATTCATAACTCGTAATAACTTTCAATATATAATGTAATAAGAACTTCGTATTATATATTGAAAGTGAGTTTTTGTGTAGTTCATTATTAATAAACACAGGCATTAGCAGCTGAAATTATATGCATATAAAGACAGTCAAAGCAAGTTCTTTGAAATGGTACGTACCGGACGTATAGCTATAACATTTTAGTCAAAACTGATTTAAATTAGATGGAATAATCTTTCCAAATAAAAAACGGAAAATTTTTCCAAGAGTCTCAAAACAAATTTATGGCTTATCAAATAGGAAACAAAATCGACAAATATCTTATAAGCCGCAAAAAATCGTCATGTCGGCAAAAAGCTTGATAATCGCCGTTTGTCGAGAAATTATTATACTCGACAACCCTGATTGTATTATGAAAATGTGTAAAGCAATGTGGCAATGAGTAACAGAAACAGCTCACAAGAATAAAAATACACAACAATATTATTGTTGTTTCTTTTCAATCAGTTATTCTATCGAGTAAGCAACAAAAACAGACAAAAAGTGAACTGACAAAAAAGACCAAAATTGAACTAACTGACAAAAAAAGACCGAAAGTGAACTGACAAAAAAAGACATACTGACCCAAAACGAACTAGTGAACTAAAACGTACGGTGATCCAAAAAGACCGGTCATCGTTCATCTGACTGAATAGTTCAATTGAACTAGTTCGTTCATGAACTACACAACTCTAATATTCATATCTTTTGGTCGATTTCTATAAACAAGTGAAGTTTTTGGAAAATTGGAAAAATCACCAGTTTTAATTTGGAAAAAAAATTAGAAAAAGTTTGGTTTTAAAATTGTGAATGATTTTTGACAAGTCGCATATATTG
Organism: Pollenia amentaria; assembly: GCA_943735925.1. Classification (NCBI taxonomy): domain Eukaryota; kingdom Metazoa; phylum Arthropoda; class Insecta; order Diptera; family Polleniidae; genus Pollenia; species Pollenia amentaria. Next base: position 102,360,083 of record OX031006.1, read on the forward strand.
CGTTCCTTTCCTTGCAATTCCAAATTAAGTTCATTTAACATACTTGTCGTATCTGCCAAAAAAGCTAAGTCTAAAATAAAATTATTGTCTTTTAAACACTGTACTAAAACTTTTTCTATTTTCTCAGTTTCTAGGAACTGAAGAACTTCTTCTCTTAAATCATAAAGTCTATTCAGGCAATCACCGCGATTTAGCCACCGAACTTCTGTAAACATTTCAGGTCACAATTCACAGCATTTTTGTTTTTTAAAAAGGTTACAAATTTTCGGTGGGTAAGCGCTTGATGTCCGCCCCAAATTTTATTTATTATATCCTCTGCTGTCTTCATAGCTGGGGTATCATTTATGAATTTCGATGCAACAGCGGTCTGATGAATTATGCAGTGAAAATTATGAACTGCAAATTCGTGTTTTTTTAATTGGCCTATAAGCCCATTATATTTGGACAACAGCACATTGGTTCCATCTGTGCAGACTCCAGCAAATTTGTTTATGTCTACAATGAAAAGAAGCTTTTCTGTGACAACATCATACAACAACGTACCAGTTACATTTCCATAAAATGTTTCTAAAGTAAACATTGACTCAAAAATAGTGAATTCGCTGTCTACGCATCGAATACAAATTACAAGTTCACACAGATCATTTATGTCAGTGCTTTCGTCTAAACAAATTGAAAAAATTCACAATTAATTACTTTTTCCCTAATTGCAGATTCTACACATGTTCCTAATTGAACAGTACGACGCACAGTGGGAAATTTTACGAGAAGGCGGTCAAAATTCCATAACTTTTGACTGGATCGGTATTTTTTTATGCGATTTTGCTCGATAGGTGCGATATTAGGCTTTAATTTGCGCTATAAAACGTAAAATTCGACTGATAGGAGCAAAAGTTATGGGGAGTTCAAAATGCATTTTCATTTTTTTGTTGAGTTTCGCTGTAAAAGTTGAATATTTCAAATATGAGTTTTTTTATAATTTATCATTATTTCTCTTGTATTTTACAACTGATACTTATTTTTTATTGTCGAACTTAGATCCTGTCAGAAAATGCCAATATTTGGCCCCTGTAAATTTTTTAGTCCCAATATTCACAGGGGCCAAAGGTTGGCTTTTTTTGGGACGAGACGAGTTGTTATAAGGATAAAACTGAAAAGGAATATTTTGAAAAATGCCCAAATAGCATTCTTGGCTATCGATAACATTTAAGGTAATTCAACTTTTATTTTTGGTTTGAGATGTATGTGTATTTTATTTTTATATATTAATACAAATATATACTTAAATCAAAAACATATTATAATCTATAAACAATTTTAAATTAAACAATATTAGTAAAAATTTCTTCTAAATAGCTTTGGGTTTCATTTTCCAGAAGTTGTTTAGCTTCTTCCTCTAATTCGATTGAGGTTGATTTCCATTTTTGTCGAATACTGGACATATATGGATCTGATGTGCACAACAAAATAGTAATAAGATCTTCATTAGTACAACATCTGGACATTTTTCTTGTATTATGCTCGCGGAAGAATCTGTAGTCTTTGTTCCTTTTTTCTTGCGCTTCTTCAGATAGATCTCCAATTGGTAGGATATTGTGTTGAACTATTTGTTCCCCATGGTATAAAATTTTATGAACTGTGGTTGGCATATGTCTCCAAGAGTATTTTTTGTTATAAAGAATTGCTGTTTCATTTGCATACTGGCCAAATTTTTTTGCATTTATCTTTCTGCTACATGATATAACTTGTAAAATGATCTGGAATCGTCTTATTAATTCAAAATGTACTCCTGTGATAGATGCTGCAGTTTCTGGATCGGAAAAGAATCTCCTTGCAGTGTTTCCATCATTTGAATTTCCTTCTCCTTGTTTTGGCTGATCAATTATAAGGCCTAGGTGAAGGTATTTTTCTTGAATTTGTTTTTTTCTTTGCTTCCTTTTTTCCACACTTTCTTTGTTTTTTCTCACTGTTTCGCCTAACGGGCCAAATTCCAAATCATAACCCAATTTAAGAATATGCTCCATCAAACGAATTCTAGTATGAAGAGGGGACATTCCAAATTCGTATGCTTCATTGAAACTATTGTGTTGTGATGGGGGTTGGCTTAATTGACTTGATGTCTTTTGACATATGGTACAGCTTGACGAAGACTTTGTTTCGGTTAATGCTTGTGCAACTTTTCCATCGATCATTGTAAGGAACATTTGAAAATTAATTTCAATGCATTGGTCATCAAATTTAAATATTGCCGGTTGAAGTTCTTTAATTTGATCTTTTATTTTTTGAACTTCTTCAGTTATGACATCTTTAGTTTCCTTTTTGTAAACAAACTTTATTGGTCTGCAATACTTTGTTGAAGAGGGAATTTCATTTTTCCATACATCCATTGCTGTAACTCTACTGGTTGACGGCTCTAAGCCAATATAAGTTTTTCTTAAACGTAATGGAACGAAAGATACCATGAATAAGTTAGCATCAGATGAGTTTTCTGAATTACATTGCTTGTATTGTTTCTGACCAGAGCTTCCATCACATCCCCATTTAGAAAATAAAGTGATGCTGCAATTTTTAAGTTTTTTTAAACAGTCAGCATCAAGTTTATTTAATAATCGTTCTGCAGTGTGTTCGAGAAGAGCCTGCAATTTTACTTCTGCTGAACTTGAAGTTACACTAATAGCCGTTTGTGAAGGTAAGCACTCTTTTTTGACAGAAACTAAATCTCGATATGCTGGAAAGATTCCACAATTTTTTTCATTTGTTCGCTTTCGCAGTTCTGTATACTGATTTTTTTGTCAGTTTTAAATCCAAAAATAGTGCAAATGCTTCTTCTGGAGTAAATTTCATTTCTTCAGTTGGTGTAGGCATACTTTTTAAAATCCTCTTTGTGCGTTTAGGGCTCGCTTCCACTATTTTTTCAATTATTGCAATTTTTGTTTTCTTATTTTGCGTTGGTTGAATTTGATGCAGAAATGAATCCTTTATCATACTATGAGAAATTTCTTCATTGATATTTGCAAGCTTGCGTCTTCGTGATCTTTCACTGCATTTGTCATTTTGTTTTGCGGGCCGACCCACTTTTTCAGTTTCCTTAGCGGTAATTGACAGCTTCTTAAAAATCAGATCATTTGTTAGCCATTTTTCGTTGCGTAAGTAAAAAATTTTCTTGTTTCTAGAACATTTAAGGTACCGTTTTCTTAATGTAAATGAAAAATTTTTAATTTTTATCTTATGAATTTTGATTTCTTGTTCGTTGCATGATTTAAAGAATGGATTATTCATTATGTGTAACACAAAATCTTTTTCATCTTTCTGTTGAAAATATATATCTGCGAGAACTTTATAACTGAACTTAGCCATTGTTTAAACAATAATGAAGGTAAAATTATGAATGCATGCATTTTTATACTCTTGATAGAAGTTTTTTTAAATGATCTTTTGTTACCACTTCTTGGAAACATATAAAACCCTTTTTTAATTACAAATTTAATCTTTTATTACCATTTCTTTGAAACATAAAAAAAACCCCTGTTTTTACACCTTTTAAAAGGATAACATACCGGCAATAAATTAACAGGTAACATGTAGGTAATTTTCACGTAAAATATAACTGCTCTTCCATTTTTTTAAATTAAGTTGCAATTTTCAGGTAATTAAACTATGTAGTTTATGTTGCGGCTATTTACTAATGTTTAACCTTTTAACTTACTCAAAAATCTAACGTGTTAGTCTATTTATGTCGCCTATTCGTTTTACAGCATCCGTTCACCCACAATAAGTTTATTACAATGGCAATACCTTTACCTTCTCAAAATTAATTTATAACCTGACGTGCTAGATAATTTATGCTAGGAACACAACTGGGGCGAACGACGAATTTTTGGCCGCGAATATTCGTCGCCAAAAATAAAAGACGTTTGAGTATATGAAAATGAACACAATCAGGGCGCCGGCGAAAATTCGCCAGACGCGGCGAACTTTAAATAGATTTAATTCTATTTCAGACGCCGGCGAACGACGAACAAATCAGTACTAGGTGACCATGTTTGGTTTTAGTTAAGAAGTAGTTTAGTAAATAAAGTTACTTGTAACTTTTATAATTGTTTTGTTTTTATTGTATAACACATAAAATAAGTATACAAAGTATTTTGCTATAAAAATAATTTTGGGTATGTGTTTTTGATTATGTTTTTATTTTTAAGCATTATTTTTTTGAATATGGTCACACTATTTCTCTCTCTTTACACAAACAGCATTCAACTCTCTCAGTTATAAAAGCTGATTTTTATTCGTCGGTATTGTGCTTCATACGACGAATTTACTCAGCGAATTTTTACGGAAAAGTTCGTCGTGTTGGGCGAAATTCGTCGTTCGTCTCAGTTGTGTTCCTAGCATTATGTGGCCTGAACTGCTTTATTTGTCGAAAATTCTTTAAGATTCACCTTCTTTTATTTCAGTAATGTTTTCTTGCAGGACTTATTTTTTGAACCGAATATCTTACCTTGGGTCACAGAAATTGCTGTAGTTCGCAAGACCGTATCCAGATGTGTGTACAATGGGGTATAGAAATGTAGGTTAGATTCTGGACTACAAGAGAGTATAGATTTTTTTGACACGTTTTGACGGGCAGGACTTATGTTCTATAAAATAGGAAATTTCCGGGAAATTTTGACATTAAAAAAAAAAAAAATTAAATAGTTCTACAGGTCGCAGAGTTTAATGCTTTAAACGTATAGCTAATAAGATAAACTAATACACAAAACTTATTCTGTCAAAAAATCTTGAAAAACAAAAAAGTTATGAGCATTTCAACTTCAAAAGTTTACTCAGAAATTAAAAACTATAACCAAATACTGAGAAAGTCCATTTTGGACCACCCTGTTCTCAATGAAATAGTTGAAATAGGGTTGAAATTTTTTGGCTCCCGAGGTTCACTAGTATTTACTTTCACATGAATAAAAAAATTTCAAAATCGGAGAACATAAAAAAAATAGTTTTGGCCGCCTTCTCAAAATATGAACCAGTGTGCGACGGCCTACAGTTTGACTGGACAGGGGAAGAGACTCTATAAATTTAGTAATATAATTAAGCCTTTCCCAAATTTTTTTCAGCACCATCCCACAATGGTCTTCCGTTCTTAACAAGTTTACTAAATTTCAAATCTCCTCTTTCAATTTGGGAACTAATTTTGGTTCATAAATTTCCTCTTCTAATAACCATTTTTTTCAATTTTTCTAATAAAATTGTTTTAGTTTTATAAAACAGGTCTTCTCTTTCCTTATCATTTAAATTATTTGCATTATTATGAAAACGATCGCAATGCCGTTTAATAATATATTCCGTTCCTTCCTTAAATGTTGCATAGCATATAAGGCATTGGATGTTACCAAAAGCGTTTTTGACCGCACAATATTTTTTAAGTCCCATCATAAAGTTTTTTCTGTTAACCTGAAACAAAAATATGTATAAGTAGTGATATACACAATTGTGCATAGAAATGGATTTCTTTGGTCTATTTATTCAAAAATAAAATAAATTACATGAGAATTATGACGTGAAAAAGTTATTTTAGTGAAAAGCTAGGGTATTCATAGTGGTAAGTAAAATAGAAAGGGTATTCACGTTGTTGGGTTACTCATACTTCAAACATATGTGCATATATTTTAATTCTAGCTAATGGTATATCATAACTTTTTACAAAATACCAAATGCGCATCTGAGTTTGCCTGCAAAAATGTATAGTCATTATAACGGGTCAAAGTTACGTTAAATAAATACCATAAATTAGTAAGGTTAACTCTCTTTGGACTCGGTCATATAATTGTAGCATAAAAAAGTAAGCAATACAAATAGTGCCAAACAATAAAGTTTCATTAATACATCAATAAAACACATCTTCTTACGCAAAAATTTTACCTGCTGTCACATTTGCTTTTATGTGTAAAGGTTTACACATAAATTGTAGGAAAACAAGACTTTTTTAACTTGGTTTTTTAAATATTCTTACTTAAGAAAAGTGTTTTCAAAGAAAAAAAAACCCAACGACGCGATTGGTACAGAAACAAAAATATTTTTACAAGCACAAAATACCAACAAATTCTTGTGGCTATTTTTTTTTAATAATTTCTGCATTTAGGTACGTCCTTTTAACGAAAGAAAAAGGGATCCTTGTACAGGCATCAAAGAATTTTTTCACAAACAAAACACATCGTTAGCTTAAATGCAAAACAATGTAGATATTATTTGAAAATTTGAAATTTTTGTTGATTAGGATTCACGTTACATATGTATTTTTTTATAGTTTTAAGTTATTTACAAAATTAAAAATGACGTATCATCAAATACATATATAATTTTTTTTAAAAGCATAATGTATAATCACACTCAAGAAAAAAAAAGCAGAGTTTTTAATTCCTTTTATAAGAACACATTAATATAATTAAACACCAAAACTGGGTAATCTGTTTTATAACTATTACCACGGTGTTAGTGGAATTAGGGATCAGATAATAAGTTATAATAATAAGAAAAAATAAAAAAGTGCTGTAAAATTATAAGAACCGAATCCATGTACGTATGTAAAATAAAACCTATAATCAATGTGACTATCAGCTTCTTCCACATAGGACTGTTAGACATTTTGAAATTTTTTATCTGAAATCCAACTGTATATTCATTATCATTTTTACAGTGACTGTTGAAGTATGCGGACGTATAGCGGCAAAAATCGTATTTTTGGAAAAAAAATTTCGCCTGTGTTCTTAAGCGTAGGTATTAATTAGGAAGCGATATTCCTTCGCGTAGTATGAAGGGTGCTCTTTCGATTGCTGCGTATATCGTGGTGATCGGAGCAGGGATTTGGTCGATGCATGCGGATAAAAAAATCATCACGGTCGGGAATGAATACTGCATGTGGTGAAGGTGAAAATATTTGTAATAGTCAAATATTTGTAATAGTGCACACTTGTCAATCCCGGCTTAAAAATTATTTTTTTTTTCTTTTTTGTCAATGAAATGTTGATTACAGATTATATCTAACACTTTAAAACAGTGTTAACCACTCCATAGAATCGCGATGCAGTCAATCACACAGACACGTTCGGCAATTCACATGTATACAACAACTTTGTTTGATTCAAAACGGGGATTTCCAGAAATTTTTTGGTTGTGTAGTAGTGAGTACCAGAGAGTAAAAAAATTGAGCGAATGCATTCATTTACAGCCGAAATAAAATGTTAGAAATATATTTTATAAGTTGTATAACACAAAGGTACAAAATTAAAAATTGTTTGTGTTGATAGAAAATTTGTAGCAGTTCTTTACCAATTCAATGTCGCTGATTTTAAAACTGGCCTTTTTTTATTCGGAAGCTTTTTGTCTATGAATCAGTTTCAAATATCTTATCAAACAATTGTAAAAAATTAAAGATTTTTATGTTTTAAGAATTCATAAAAAATTAATATTGCACGCAAATCACAGCTGATAGAAAAAAAGTGCAGTTTTAAAATCAGCGACATTGAGTTGGTAAAGAACTGCTATAAATTTTCTATCAACACAAACAATTTTTAATTTTGTTCCCTTGTGTTATACAACTTATAAAATAAAATCTTCTATATTTAAACTTTTATGGCAGTTTCGTAATAGTAGAATGCTTTTCAAATGGGATCAACTTAATTTATTACGTTGCTTGGAACAAATAAATTTTAAATCCGAAAAAATTTGTTCGCATAGGTAAGTAGTGCCGAATAAAGAGAGGCACTTAAATGATTTTTTTTTAATTCAGGATAGAACTCGCCATCCAAATCTTTCCAGAACTCTACAATATTATTTTCGTCTGGAGCATTTACCTCGCTTCGTAGTATGATTAGGTCTGATTGAATATCAAATTCGTTGTTGCTTACATCGCAACGAAAAGGGTTTTCGAAAAGATCTAATAGCGGTTGTAAAATTACAAAATCTTGAAACCTGTCTTGAAAATTATTGAAAAGTGTTTCAAATATTTCGGCATATTCATATCTTTTGGTCGATTTCGAGATTTCTATAAACAAGTGAAGTTTTTGGAAAATTGGAAAAATCACCAGTTTTAATTTGGAAAAAAAATTAGAAAAAGTGTGGTTTTAAAATTGTGAATGATTTTTGACAAGTCGCATATATTGCGTTCCTTTCCTTGCAATTCCAAATTAAGTTCATTTAACATACTTGTCGTATCTGCCAAAAAAGCTAAGTCTAAAATAAAATTATTGTCTGTTAAACACTGTACTAAAACTTTTTCTATTTTCTCAGTTTCTAGGAACTGCAGAACTTCTTCTCTTAAATCATAAAGTCTATTCAGGCAATCACCGCGACTTAGCCACCGAACTTCTGTAAACATTTCAGGTCACAATTCACAGCATTTTTGTTTTTTAAAAAGGTTACAAATTTTCGGTGGGTAAGCGCTTGATGTCCGCCCCAAATTTTATTTATTATATCCTCTGCTGTCTTCATAGCTGGGGTATCATTTATGAATTTCGATGCAACAGCGGTCTGATGAATTATGCAGTGAAAATTATGAACTGCAAATTCGTGTTTTTTTAATTGGTCTATGAGCCCATTATATTTGGCCAACAGCACATTGGTTCCATCTGTGCAGACTCCAGCAAATTTGTTTATGTCTACAATGAAAAGAAGCTTTTCTGTGACAACATCATACAACAACGTACCAGTTACATTTCCATAAAATGTTTCTAAAGTAAGCATTGGCTCAAAAATAGTGAACTCGCTGTCTACGCATCGAATACAAATTACAAGTTCACACAGATCATTTATGTCAGTGCTTTCGTCTAAACAAATTGAAACAAATTCGCAATCACTTTTTCCCTAATTGCAGATTCTACACATGTTCCTAATTGAACACTTTGTTCAGCACCATCCCACAATGGTCTTCCTTTCTTAACAATTTCCAATATTACTAAACTTGAAATCTCCTCTTTCAATTTGGGAACTGATTTTGGTTCATAAATTTCCTCTTCTAATAACCATTTTTTCAATTTTTCTAATAAAATTGTTTTATTTTTATAAAACAGGTCTTCTCTTTCCTTATCATTTAAATTATTTGCATTATTATGAAAACGATCGCAATGCCGTTTAATAATATATTCCGTTCCTTCCTTAAATGTTGCATAGCATATAAGGCATTGGATGTTACCAAAAGCGTTTTTGACCGCACAATATTTTTTAAGTCCCATCATAAAGTTTTTTCTGTTAACCTGAAACAAAAATATGTATAAGTAGTGATATACACAATTGTGCATAGAAATGGATTTCTTTGGTCTATTTATTCAAAAATAAAATAAATTACATGAGAATTATGACGTGAAAAAGTTATTTTAGTGAAAAGCTAGGGTATTCATAGTGGTAAGTAAAATAGAAAGGGTATTCACGTTGTTGGGTTACTCATACTTCAAACATCTGTGCATACATTTTAATTCTAGCTAATGGTATATCATAACTTTTTACAAAATACCAAATGCGCATCTGAGTTTGCCTGCAAAAATGTATAAAGTCATTAAAACAGGTCAAAGTTACGTTAAATAAATACCATAAATTAGTAAGGTTAACTCTCTTTGGACTCGGTCATATAATTGTACCATAAAAAAGTAAGCAATACAAATAGTGCCAAACAATAAAGTTTCATTAATACATCAATAAAACACATCTTCTTACGCAAAAATTTTACCTGCTGTCACATTTGCTTTTATGTGTAAAGGTTTACACATAAATTGTAGGAAAACAAGACTTTTTTAACTTGGTTTTTTAAATATTTTTACTTAAGAAAAGTGTTTTCAAACAAAAAAAACCCCAACGACGCGATTGGTACAGAAACAAAAATATTTTTACAAGCACAAAATACCAACAAATTCTTGTGGCTATTTTTTTCATAATAATTTCTGCATTTAGGTACGTCCTTTTAACGAAAGAAAAAGGGATCCTTTTACAGGCATCAAAGAATTTTTTTTCGCAAAAAAACACATCGTTAGCTTAAATGCAAAACAATGTAGATATTATTTGAAAATTTGAAATTTTTGTTGATTAGGATTCACGTTACATATGTATTTATATATAGTTTTAAGTTATTTACAAAATTAAAAATGACGTATCATCAAATACATATATAATTTTTTTTAAAAGCATAATGTATAATCACACTCAAGAAAAAAAAAAGCAGAGTTTTTAATTCCTTTTATAAGAACACATTAATATAATTAAACACCAAAACTGGGTAATCTGTTTTATAACTATTACCACGGTGTTAGCGGAATTAGTGATCAGATAATAATTTATAATAATAATTTTTAGTATTGCATAAGAACAAATAAAAAAGTGCTATAAAATTATAAGAACTGCATCCATGTACGTATGTAAAATAAAACCTATAATCAATGTGACTATCAGTTTCTTCCACATAGGACTGTTAGACATTTTCAAAATTTTTTATCTGAAATATTAAAAATTGCTTTTAAATCTCAAATAATTACCATTTCACAAAGTTCTTTGCTTTGCATGTAAACTTATGAAATGTTACCTTATTCTACATTTAAGTCTTAAAATTTAAACTCTAAATAAAAAATGCACGCAAGGCATTGGATTTAACCAAAAGCATTTTAACCTTATAATGATCGGCATATAATTTTCTTTTTTAATACGGCTAGTCATAATTTATAGATCCCATATCAATCCCTCTCATTAAATCGACAGCTCGATTTCAAAACATCCTTAGTCTTACATTTTTGAATTATGCTTCGGAAGGAATACGAAATCCACTTTATTTTCCAAGGCCATGAACATATGTGGCTTATTCACTTTCGCTTACACTAGAAATGTTTGGCCTTTTTAAATACAAATTACACTGTGGAACAAATTCAGGTTAGCAAAAGTTAGGTCGATTCTGAGAGTGAGGGATGAAAATAGAGGCTAAATTAGAAGACCCGTATCGCGGCGTTTGTTTATGCTAGTTCGAATTTTTTTTTTTTTTTAAATCGATGCAGTCAAATGCCGATTTTCAGCATATTGCTTATATGGTTTTTTGCCAATAACTCGTCGACTAATTGATATTTTTTAAATCTGTAAGGCGCAACAATTAAAATTTTTTAAAAAATTGATTTAGAAAATTTTTTCATGCTTTTTGAAAATATTTTCGTACAAAAGTATTTTTCGCTTACTGTTTAATCTATAATATGCTTCTCAGTTTCTTCAATAAATTTCATTTGAGAAAAAAATTGGTTTTGAAGAAACATTGAAAAATAAATTATAAAAATATGGAAAAAAATTCAATATTGAAATGTTAGGAAAAGTTTTAAGTAAAAAATTAAATAAATTAAATTCTCTCCATTAAGAAATAAAGGCACGCAAAAAATGTTAAAAGTATTTTAAATACAAAGTACAGAAAACCATTTAATTACTAAAAATATCATATTGAAAATAAGACAACCTGTAAAATTTATAACGACTTTGACTTGTTGTCGTATGTTAAAGATCAGGTACTTTAAAATTATATCAGAGGGTAAAGTTAAACGTTTAAACTGAACTCCTTATTACAATTTGCATTATCCTTGTTTTTCAACAAATAGTTATATATCCAATTTCTTTCTTTAAGTGCGCCATTACTAATCTAGAAAAAATAACCTGATTATGCTTTGCAAAACAAGTTCTCAACACTTTACGAAGAATTTAAATTTTTCGTACATCTGCTGCTCGAAATTTCCTTAATCTTAAAGCACAAATAACCCTTGAACATTTCAGGTACTCATTTCTTGATATGTATTTAGTTAGGATATACATACATACAACTAGCAGATGGCTTTGTGCGACAGGTAGTTAACTTTTAAATACATACAATTTTCATAGTTGGTTCTTAAGGTTTTCAGTCTTAACGACAAAGACAGTTTGCTTTCAGCATTCAACGGGGACGGCTCTATCAAATCTATATCTATCAAATCTATATTCTCGAAGCTGATGACTTTTAATTCAATTTTAATTAAAAATGTCGGAACCAAAATGGAGCATTTTTGTAATGTTTGTGGACGTTTTATAGCAAGCGATGAAAGATCAAAGCGAGTGAAATCAGAAAGGTCGATAATTTCGTGCAACAGATATTCTGGAATTTCATCTTTGTCTTCCTCTTTTTCCTCGTCTTCCTCTTCTTCAAAGGTGTTTTTATACCACCAACAAATTTCAGCTAGTATTGCATGTGGAGATTTATTTTCTCTGTACCTGAAACGAAAATAGTTTTCAATCGTTAACATATTTAAATTGTGCACTCTGACAAAGATATTATAAAAAAATAGTACTTCAAAATATGCACACTCTATAGTTACCTTATTTAAAATGGAAGCGCAGCCTGGTGATAACGTTCGCCTTGCTCATCAGATTCAGTTGGCAACTGTGGATCGAGTTGATCAAGCTGCTGATGCAAGAGATGAATTTTGTACGACATATTAACCCCAATTCATCGATAGCTGCTAACATGTTTACAACAGATTGCATGTAGTTGTCTTTACGTTCTTTGCCCAAAAGTCCTTAATGACTGCTTTCAATGCGAGCCATGCGTTTAATTCTCCGTCTGTCAGAACTTCGTCAAAACCTTGACGACTCATTAGCCTCCGTATGTCGGGACCATTACCAACCCCTTTCTGAATTTTGGCGTTAGTCTTGGGAAAATATCTTTTAAGCAGTTGAATACTGCTGGTCTTGCGATACATTTCAAAAATTTTTTAGCAATGCCAAGTTTAATGTGGAGCAACGGCAACAAAATTTTTATTTCAGGAACAAGATTTTCGTATAGCCTATTGTCTTTAGGCCATTTCCGTCCAATGCGTTTATTCCAGTTATGCTGTTTGTACTGGTTTCTTCCTTTAATACCTTCTCCGTATCGTGAATCCCAATAGCACAAAAAACACGGATATTTTGGACGCCCAGATGCTATTAAGCCTTTAATCAATGAAACTATTTTGAGGTCGCAGCAAATGCGCCACTGGTGTTCATTATATTTGACTACTTCCATAATGTGTTTCAAATTATCGAAATTTTCACTAGTGTCTGTGCTATAAGCAATCGGAACAGAAGGCATTATATTTGTCTTGTGCAAAAGCACAACTTTTAAGCTGATTAGTAAATTATCGATGAATAAACGCCAATCATCTTTTTTATAGGTTAACCCTATCGTCTCTATAAACTTTTCAATATCGCTGCAATAAGCGAAATTTTTACCATCATTCACAATGAAGAACTTTTCTAACTCTTTTTGGCGTTTTCGATATGCTGTTACTTTGGTACCTTTCGCCAGCAAATTCTTTCCTTTCAAAAATGAAGCCAGTAGTTCTCATTTTTTCTGAGTCAAACACAAATTTGCAACAATTCCATCCAATTGGTTTTGTGTCACTAGGATTGGGTCCTTTGATGTTTCATAGGATGTACCTTCTCCAGGGTCGTATTCCGAGAAGAAATCCATCGGTAGCAGCGGCGGTTGTAGTACTGATATCTGTTTGAAGATCAATACTTCGGTATGTTGGTACTGGAACGAATTCTGAGTGCGGAAACGGTAATTGGACACTTGGCACTGCTACATAAGTTTTATTCTTTGCTTTCCTTCTATTCAAAGTTTTATGGTAGTTGATACATCCATAGCAATTTTCTTCTTGATGCGGTCTGTTGTCTAACCACATCATTGGTATACCAAAAGGCATAGCCTTCTTCTTTCCACTTTTCCATTGCATAAGAGTTGAATAGAAATTAAAGGAAACTTTTTTAGGGGCATAGTTTACGTCAGTGATAAACTCTTGCGAGAAATATTGCTTATAGGCTTACAAAGAAAAAAATCACTCGTATTGCCACATCTTTCATCGCTTGCTATTAAACGTCCACAAACGTTACAAAAAATGCTCCATTTTGGTTCCGACATTTTTAATTAAAATTGAATTTAAAGTCATCAGCTTCGAGAATATACAATTGTTATCACTTTTTGTTTAAACCAAGAATCGATTTGATAGAGCTCTCCTCGTTGAATGCTGAAAGCGAACTGTCTTTGTCGTTAAGACTGAAAACCTTAAGAACCAACTATGAAAATTGTATGTATTTAAAAGTTAACTACCTGTCGCACAAAGCCATCTGCTAGTTGTATGTATGTATATCCTAACTAAATACATATCAAGAAATGAGTACCTGAAATGTTCAAGGGTTATTTGTGCTTTAAGATTAAGGAAATTTCGAGCAGCAGATGTGCGAAAAATTTAAATTCTTCGTAAAGTGTTGAGAACTTGTTTTGCAAAGCATAATCAGGTTATTTTTTCTAGATTAGCAATGGCGCATTTAAAGAAAGAAATTGGATATATAACTATTTTTTGAAAAACAAGGATAATGCAAATTGTAATAAGGAGTTCAGTTTAAACGTTTAACTTTACCCTCTGATATAATTTTAAAGTACCTGATCTTTAACATACGACAACAAGTCAAAGTCGTTATAAATTTTACAGGTTGTCTTATTTTCAATATGATATTTTTAGTAATTAAATGGTTTTCTGTACTTTGTATTTAAAATACTTTTAGCATTTTTTTGCGAGCATTTATTTCTTAATGGAGAGAATTTAATTTATTTAATTTTTTACTTAAAACTTTTCCTAACATTTCAATATTAAATTTTTTTCATTATTTTTATATGTAATTTATTTTTCAATGTTTCTTCAAAACCAATTTTTTTTTCAAATGAAATTTATTGAAGAAACTGAAAAGACTTAGTTTTGTCCGAAAATATTTTCAAAAAGCATGAAAAAATTTTCTAAATAAATTTTTTAAAAAATTTTCTAAATAAATTTTTTAAAAAATTTTAATTGTTGCACCTTACAGATTTAAAAAATATCAATTAGTCGACGAGTTATTGGAAAAAACCATATAAGCAATATGCTGAAAATCGGCATTTGACTGCAAAGGTTGAAGGTCGATTTAAAAAAAAAAAATTCGAACTAGCATAAACAAACGCCGCGATGCCAGTCTTCTAATTTAGCCTCTATTTTCATCCCTCACTCTCAGAATCGACCTAACTTTTGCTAACCTGAATCTGTTCTCCAGTGTTATCATTCGTTTGAGTCATTAAAATTTGAAAAATAGGGTGGCTAATTTGGCCAGCAGAAAAACATCAGAAAATAAACCAGTTTGTGCCTAACAGTTTCAAGTTTAAAATGTTTGTGATATTGACAGATGAACACCGCCAGAACACATAGAGCGGATTGGCTAAAGTCGATTTCATTCGTATAATGTTGCCGTTAGTAAATAAATAAATGCCAAAATAGTGTAAAGATGCAGAAAATATTTATTTATTGGCAGGGGCGGGGAATAAGTTATCACAACAAGTCCTTTCTCATTCCACATAACATAGCTTTTGCTACCAGCCAAACGATCGTAAAGGAACAATATCAAAAGTTTTTTTATTCTCATCTTGTTCAAGTTTCTCATGATCCAAGGACATATTATAACATTGAATGTCCATTAATCGAAAGTTATAGTATTGTGCAAAAATTTTAATAATTTTATAGAAATATCCAGTATGGTTTTTCCAAAACGTCCTTGAAAAGAATAACAACAGGGATGAATGTAAATAATGGGTCCTTTTACGGGATAATGTTGAAAATCTTGTACTTCTTTTCTATCGCCATACTCTGTTAGATGTTTGATACGACAAATTGTTATGCTGGGCACTGGTTGGTGAGTAAAAAGTCCTTCATCTCTGTAATACAATACATTCGTATAGCCAGAAACTCAATTTTTGTCTGCTAAACTCCACAAGTCTGTCATGCTGAGTGAATTGGAATTTATATATTTTTATTAAATTATATTTATGAAGGAAGGAAATTTACAATATATAATTAATTAAAATTTATGGACCTTTTTTCTTTTCTTTGTTGATCTGACGCGTTTTGATAGTAACCACACTATCTCTTCAGAGGTCGTTACCCCCAAAAATGAAAATTTAACTTAATGAACTAAACACCTAATTAAAAAATATAAAAATTTGGATTAAAAACCTTTATCTGTCCTTCAAGTTGTGCTGAAAAAGGTCAACGAGAAAATAGAAAGACAAAAGCATGAGAAACAGAATTTACTTTAAATTTACTTTAAACTTCAAAAAAAATTATTGACAAAAAGTATGAAAAACAGAAGGAGGAACATGTAAATCAATTAAAATAGATAATCATTCAAAAAACAAATTCGATCTACCAATTTGCTTTCAAGGTTGATGTTTGGCTAATGAGTGCTAGCCGATTTCAATGGCGGAGGGTAAAACGGCAAATACCTCCGAAGAGATAGTTTGGTCAACAACAGTGAACGTGTGTTCGAGCCCCACGCCAATTGACTGTTCAAAGTATTATTTATACTTTAATAAGAGTCATTAATATTTAGTGTTGTCATAAGATGAAAGAGTAAAAGGGCTAAATCGGCTAACAAAAAGTTCTGACATGTTCTGAAGCCAAAAAAGAAAGTTCTAGTGCTAGTAATATCATATTTTTTTTAACTTTTATTAACAATAACTTATCGCTGCTTTCACATTCAGTAAAGAAACGAGTTTATCCACTTAGTTAGTTGTTATTTTAAAGGTTAGCTAGTTAAACTTAAAGTATGAAGTAGGTACATAAAAGGGATTGTTTTTTTTTTTTTTTTTTTTTTTGAACATCAAAACAGGAACGATTACAAACTTTGTTTGATTCCATTTTTATTCCAATTCGATTTCCAACAAGGATTGTTTTTCTAAACATATATAGCATATAACAACTCCAGTATAAATACAATTAGTGATAAACACATACCATATAAAAAAACAGATAAAGTAGAAAAATAATTTAAACCTAAAAAGTCATCGCTGCTTCCAGATTTACTAAAAAAACGAAGTTTTCCACTGGGAATGCCACCGAAGTTAATATCTTCCATAAATTTAATTAGAATACCAGATTCCGTCATATATTTCAAATTACGGTTGAATAAATGGAGATAAGGTAAGTCTCCCCGTGCGGTAAAATACTCCTGTATTATCATGATTGCTTCATTGATTTTATACATAAGGATACGAAATCCGCTTTAATTTCCAAAGCCACGAACATAAGTGACTTATTCACTTCACGGTGGACTTGTGAAATTTCGCTTACACTAAAAATGTTTGGCCTTTTTAAATATAAATTTTTGTATAAAATTATAATTCGTTTGAGTTATTAAAATTTGAGAAATAGTATGGATAATTTGGCCATCAGAAAATAAAGCAGTTTGTGCATAAAAATTTCGCTTTTAAAATTTGCGTGACTTTGACAGATGAACACGGCCAGAACATATAGAGCGGATTTGCTAAAGTCTATTTCATTCGTATAGTGTTGCCGTTAGTAAATAAATAAATGCCAAAACATAAAATATTAGCAATATCAGAATACAAGTCCTTGTGGTAACAGTGTAGTGATGCAGAAAATATTCAGTTCTTGGCAGGACTGGGGAATTAGTTACGACAACAAGCTCTTTCACATTCCACATAACATCGCTTCTGCTAAGAGCCAAGCAATCGTAAAAATCGAAAAGGCACAATATCAAAAGTTTTGTTCTTCGCACCCTGTTCAATTTTCTCATAATTCAAGGATATATTATAAGCTCGAATATCTTTAATCGGAAGTTATGGTATTGTGCAAAATTTTTAATAATTTTATAGAAATATCCAGTAGTTATTGTTTCCAAAACGTTCTTGAAAAGTATAACAACGTGGAGGAATTGAAATAATGAGTCTTTTTAAGGGATAATGTTGAAAATCTTGTACTTCTTTTCTATCGACATACTGTCAGATGTTTAATAAGATAATTTGTTATGTTGGACACTGGTTCGTAAGTAAAAAGTCCTTCTTCTCTGTAATGCAGTACATTCGTGTAGCTAGGAACTCAATTGCTGTCTGGCAAACTCCACAAGTCTGCCATGCTGGGTGAATTGAAATTCTCATATTGTCATTAAATTATTTTTATGAAGGAAGGAATTTTACACCATAAAATTAATTAAAGTTTATTGATAATTTTTCTTTCTTTACTGCCGTGGTGCTCGAACCCACGTTCACGGTCAGGTTGATCTGACGCGATTTGATAGTAACCACACTATCTATTCAGAGGTATGTACCCTCAAAAATAAAAATTAAATTTAATGAACTTTAGCCTAATTAAAAATATAAGAAAACTTGGATTAAAAGCCTTTACCTTCAAGTTGTGCCGAAAAAGGTCAACGAGAAAAAAGAACGACAAAAACATGAAAAACAGAAATATTTACTTTGGACTTCAAGAAGAATTATTGACAAAAAGTATGAAAAACAGAAGAAGGAACATGTAAATCAATTGAAATAGATAACTATTAAAAAAATGTCGATCTACCAATTTGCTTTAAAGGTTGAAGTTTGACTAATGACTGCCAGACGCCTTCAATGGTGGTGAGGGTAAAACGGCAAATACCTCTGAAGAGGTAGTGTGGTTGCTATCGAAATGCGTCCGATCAACCTGTCCGTGAACGTGGGTTCGAGCCCCACGCCAATCGACTGTTCAAATTATTATTTATATTTTTAAAAAGAGTCATTAATGTTTAGCGTTGTCATAAGATGAAAGAGTAAAAAGGCTAAATCGGCTAACAAAAAGTTCTGATATGTTCTGAAGCCAAAAAAGTAAGTGCTAGATTTATGTATTTTATAAATTGTTTTTATTAAACCAATTAGAAAAGTTTACAAACTTCAATTCCATTCACTGCATTGTAATAGGTAACGGAGTTACCGTTGTGAGAATCCGTGTTGCCGTGGATAGCGATTTTATTTGTGTTTTGGAGAACATTCAAAATTATTTTTGGGGCTGATATTTGTATGAGATCTATGATGATCGGCACATAATTTTCTCTTTTAATACGCCTAGTCATAATTTATAGACCCCATATCAAGCCCTCTCCTTAAATCAACTCGATTTCAAAACATCCTTAGAAGACTTAGCCTGCTCTAACATTTTTGAATTACGCTGAAAGAATACAAAATCCACTTTATTTTCCAAGGTCATGAATATATGTGACTTATTCACTTCACGTTGGACTTGTAATATTTCGCTTACACTAAAAATGTTTGGTCTTTTTAAATACAAATTATCGTAAAAAAGGTAATTGTCTCCAAAATTATAATTCCTTTGAGTCAATAAAATTTGAAAAATAGGTAGGATAGTTTGGCCATCAGAAAATAAACCACTTTGTGCATTAAAGTTTCGAGTTTAAAATTTGCGTGGTATTAACACATGAACACGGCTAGAACATATATAGCAGATTTGCTCAAGTATATTTCATTCGTATAGTGCTGCCGTTAGTAAATAAATAAATGCCAAACCAAAAAATGTCAGCATTATCCGAATACAAGTCTTAAGCCTATAGTACACGGCATGTAAAAAGACACATGCGCATGTGGTTCTGACGTAATTTTGACGTCATCACACAACACGCAATGTTTATTGTGGCTTTGCATTGACGTCAAAATTACGTCAGAACCACATGCGCATGTGTCTTTTAACATGCCGTGTACTATAGGCTTTAGTGGTAACAGTGTAGTGATGCAGAAAATATTTAGTTCTTGGCAGGGGTAGGGAATAAGTTATCACAACAAGTCCTTTCACATACATTACATTACGTTTGTATTTAAGATGTTGAAACATCAAGCTTTATTATTAAATATAAATTTTATTGAGCCAGCGCCCGCTTACACAAGTGTAGCACACGCTGACTATGGTACAATATAACATCAATAAACGATTAACGAGTGATAAGCAAGTTACAAAATTGTTAAGCAATTTGATGAAATTGATAGTCAAATTATAACAGAAGCGGTCTATTTACGAACTTGATAATCAATCTATATAAAAAAAAATTGATGAGCAACTTGCACAATTGATGATCAATTTATAGAGTTGATGATCAATCCTGCAAAGTTGATGATCAATTCGCAAGATTGGTGATCAATTTTGCAGACTTGAAAATCAATTTACGCAGACGGGTGATAAATTCTCAAAAAGTTCAGGTGAAAATGATTATATGGGCCTCGGTGGAACCACATATAAAATGTATAACAAAGCTTAAGTATTTTTTTAAATATTGAAAAAAATTACTATTACCTTAATATGTTTACAAGAGATATACATGAATTATATTTTGATGTCGGGTGTAGGTGGGTACTTGCCAAGTTGTTGGGTATAATTGGTGGAGGACGTATCTAGATAATTCGTCTTTTGTACCATTTGCTACGGTTGGATCATTTAAAGTTATTGTTGTTCTTTTTTTCTGGTTTGACGAACTCGCAGATGTTGAAAATTTGGTTCTGGTTGTAATTCAGGTGCTTGTCTAAATTTGTTTTCTTCTTGTTGCAACTTGTTCTTATTTGAAAGGTCCTGGTTTTGTTAAACCATTTCTTTTGCTTGTCACCTTTGAGGTTGTAATTTGCTGTCTTTATTTAAACCTTTGTTTTTGGTTTTAGTTTTTTTATTTTAACCTTTGTTTTTGGTTTTAATTTTTGTTCTTTTATTTTAACCTTTGTTTTTGGTTTTAATTTTTGTTTTTTTAGACGATCCCAAAAGTGGTAGTTTTTTTTTTTTAGAAAGTTCGTTGGCGGTACTATTGCCCAGTGGTTTTTTCTTTTTTTTTTTTTTTGTAAAAGCGGTTGGGGAAGAAACGTTTACAAGACCCCGGCGAACAAAACCTTTTGACAATTTGCGCGGGGTTTTGATGTGGCCGGTGTACGTGTGCCACTGAGGTATAGTTGAGGTTATGGCGAACTCACGGTTTTGTTTCGTAGCACGTGCAATCGTGCTGGGCGGTAAAATGCCTGTTTCGGGTGCTCGTGCGCTGCCGCCAAAAAAAATTATTCTTTTACGAATCCGACACGTGATTCCACATTTTTCTAACTCACCTTTAAAGATACATAAATACATTTTCAGTAAATATATTTATTTATATGAGCTTACTTTTTTGGTTTTTTCTTTTTGCTTACCCAACGTAACTTTAAATGGTAAAAAATTTACTATTTGACTGCAAAAATTTACATATAAATTTTTTTATATAATTTTTTTTGTATATCCAAGTAGTAGTATATTTAATGTATGAGTTGTACACAGCATAATTATATATATAATTTAAGGTTTCGGCCAAATTTGTCCCTACTCGGTGTCTAAAAAAAATAAAACTTTATTGCCAAAACCACTTGGGCTCTTTTTTTTCGACTTAACACTTGCACTGCCACTTGATGAATGTCACTTCGAAAATTATGTATCCCCACGCCAGGTCTACAAAACATCTATATTGTAGTCGTATTCCATTAGTACGGTGTAGGGCTGTATTTTTTACATTTAAAATAGTGATCGCACTCAGGGCTGGATACCTTAACTTTTTTTAGTGTGTTAAAAAACGCTTAATTTTAATCAACCACAGTGGGTGTCACAAGATCTGCTAAACAATAGACGAATATTTCAGAGTATTATTGAGTTTCAATCAAATTTTTTTTAATCAAAGCTGTTAAAATTACATTTTTTCTCCTGGTTGCTGTCTCTCGTTCGCTGATAAAATTTTCTGGCATTTCAACTATTTCTTCCAGATTCAAGTCGTAATCATCTAAATAATATTTGTGTTTTATAGAAACATTGAAAATTAGTTTTACTATTGAAACAAAAAGACTACCTTGTATTATTATATATATTTTTTTAAGTACCACCACTTATAAAATTATATAGGTTTTTCAAATATTTTTTATAAAATTCTATTCTATAAAAAATAAAAAGTTTTTTCGAGCTCGAGGCTCGAGGAATGAGTTACATTCCTTGATAATGATATCCGATGGATATCGAAATATTGGAGAAGATTAGTGAATAAATAATAAATATTTTTTACAAACAATTGGCCTCGAGCTCGAAAAAACTTTTTATTTTTAAATAAAAAAAGGTCGAAGGAATAATATTTAATTTATTCTATTCTATATTTTTTGTTTACTGCTTTCCCGACAAACACGGAGTTTTGATTTTAAAATGATATGCAATCACACCTTTTCTCAAACGACAAACGTTTGATAACACTGTGCTAGAAATTTACACTTTTTTCAGACAAGGTGGGCACTTGACGTTTAAATCTAATTCGGCTACGCTCAATCCAGTGGTGCCAGCCATTCTTTTTTTTAGGTTAGCTCTGGTTTTCAAGATATACCGTTATTTTGAAAAAGGAGGAGGTTGAACAACATATGCTCGCGCTTGAGCTTAATGAAAAACCGAAATTTCGGTTATAAGCCCTCCTTTAAGAAAGGTAAAACTTTTTCTAATATGCGCAGTCGTTTTAGAATAGAAACATAATTTTTTTTGGAAAAAAAATAATTTTTTTATCAACATTTCGAAATTTCTGTTTTTAAAAATTCATAAAAAAAAAATTGGAAAATGCAGTTAGGCTTTGACGTATTAAAAACGAAATTGCAAACAAAACAGGCCATAAGTGATTAAAATCTGTTTACAACTTTTAATCACAAATCTAAGAACTTCATAAAACGCAATATTTATCTCCACCCCTTAGGTATAAAGGGAAAGTATAATTCGAAAAATGTTAAGGACGAAAAACTAATGGAGGTCCGTCATACATTTTATCCCACTAGGAGTTACTCATAGGCAGTTGTGGAAGCTTTTCTTCAATATATATGAAGAATATAATTTATATGGAGCTTTTCATGGGACATTTTTTAATTATTTAATTCTTTATTCAACATTATGTATATACATACTTATGAAGAATGTATTTTCAATGACATGTTGACGTAAATATTTTGAAATGCGGTTCTTGTGTCATTTAGAACAAATATTACAAACACTTTCATTTTGCGGGAGGAATTTTGGAAAATCCACAGTTACCGATTGAAAAATTCTTAGAATTAAGAAATAGTCATAACATTTTACATCTTTGTATTTTATTGTGCGGACAAAACCGCACTCATCGGTCTTGTAAAAAACTTAAGTAACATATTCTTTTTTTATACCTGGACCAGGAAGAAACATAAATCGCCCGGCTTTGTTTTTTTTTTAAACATGGTCATGAAGGTCTCGACTAGGCTTGCCACCCGTACTTTATAATAAAGAATTGTACGTTATTTCGAGTTATTGTACTCTATACTTTATGAGAATAATAACGTATGCGAAAATGCTTTAGTTTGCATGATTAGATTTGTCTAGAATTCAATAGATTCAGGGTATATTAGTCAAGGTCATTTGTTGCCGATTCTTTTATATTGACGATTTTTTTCTTAAGACGATGCCATAACGATTTTTCGACAAAAGATAATCTTTGAGTAGAATAAGAAAACGACTTTAAAGTTATAGATTTGTGATAAAATTAATAAACCATGGACTTTATTAGTCCCTGCAGTCAGGCTGGGACCAAATGTCTCCATGTCTATACTCATTTTAAAAGTGACAACTCTAGTAGTTCAAATGTTTCCAATTTTTCTTTTAAGTGTCAATATAAAAAATACAGATACAATGGATGTGGTATATATCTAGTGTATGGGTCAATAAACAAAATAGAGAGGCAACAGATGTAGTACTCGTACATTTGTATTAACATTGTCAACAAACGCGTCAATATCCTAAAAGAAATGTCTATAGTAACACTATTGACTCGCGTTAGACACCAGCACTATTGACTAAATGTATACCATATCATGTTATCTCATGTTGACACTTAGCATCAGTGATGCCATTAGGATACGAAAGATACATTTTTCGTACCTTTTGATGACTTCAGGTACCATGTATAATCCTGATATTTTTCGTATCTTTTGAATCTGTGCGCAAAATGTACAGAAATCAAATTTTAAACTTTCCTACTCTGACAAAGTTTATTTAAGTTATCATTTCGTTATGAATACTAAAAAAACAGTGACAACTAAATACAAAAATAACATGTATTTTGTTGTTAGGTTTTCTTAGTTCTTCTGTAGCTTGCTCATTCTTGTGTATGTGTGTTAAGATGAAATTTTAGAAGAAAATTTTATATGAACTTTTTGATATAATCGCCTTAGTATAAACGCCTTAACTCGTATATTAATTTTTACAAAAATGAATTTGTTTTGATAACATTAAAATGGATTTTCAAAGCGTATCTCTTTGGAAACTAAAATGTATCTTTCTCGAAATTTCACTGGCAACACTGCTTAGCATATGATTGTTCTTGTTTTTTCTCTACTGCGCAATAGCTTTTCGTTATTTCGTTAGTATTATTAAACCGGTTTGCTGAAAAACAACGTGAGTGGTTCTTAAAGAAATTTCTTAGTAAGAATTTAAAAAAATAAATTTATTTTGTCTAAAAATATAAAAAATACATTCTTTCTTTTGAAACGAGCAAAAGAAATTATAAAAGGCAAATTAATAATAGGCTATTTTATATAAAAATAGAAGTGTTTATATTTTAATATTACCAATTTTACATACCTGCGTTACAGAAAAATGGCAACCGAAACTAATTCTTACAAAGCAAAATTAAAATAATTTCCACCTCAAGGTAAGTTTTAAAACAAATTAACCCACAAAGCCTTTTTGACACTACATTTTTTACTGATCTGTGTTTTTATTTTTTCTTTAATCTAATTTGAAAAGCTGTTGCTGAAAAGAAGTATCCAAAAGACTTGAAACTATTGAAAAGCAACCAAATAGGTTGTTTGAAATTTTAACCGAACACAAAATTCTGCTTGATAAGTTGATTTCCCAAAATGCAACCGTCGATAATATTATGCAAATATTTCCAATAATACGGTAGAGCAATTAAAAGACCTAGACTGTATTTAAGGCTCACAGTCAGATCCCTATGTAATAGAGCATTTTTTTTATAAAAAAAAAATTATTTATCTAATTTAACTTTTGTTTTTAGAAACGAGAGATTAAAATTATAATCGCTGGAAATGAAGAGCGCAACATATTTGGACAAAATATCATCATGAACTTTAATGTCGATAAAAAACGACTGCGAGATTACGGAAATGTGTTCATAGCATTAATAGGTAAAAAATTTGTTACATTATTTCTCAATTATTTTTAATAATACAAATCTTATCCAATAATTAGATATAATATCAACAATCAACGATTTGCCGGACAAGACCTTGAGAAAAGCATTTCAAAGGCAAAAGACGAAGTTTTAAGGCAAATCAGTCGCGACAAGTGTTTTATGAATTGCAACTGATCTCATATACATACACTAAGTGTCATAAGTCTACGCTCCGAGCGAATTACAGATCGAAACTGTAAAAAATTTCATATAAAATTTTATTTTTTTTACGCTAATGTTCGAAAATTAGTAAATATTTTTAATGCTAATTTTTCAAAGCATGCATGTTTTGTAAAAAATAACGGTACAATTTTTATAAAATCACGCGTATATGCAGCATCAAAAGAGCACGCTCACAATGTTAAACCCGTTAATACGTTATTAAATTCTTTTACTTTTAATAATTAAATCCACATATTAGTGAAATAAAGTTCCTTAATTATAAAAAAAGAAAAATATATTAAAATTTTCAAGTGTTACACAATGGCAGAAAGCAAAAAAGAAATAAAAGTGGAAGAAAGAAAAATAATTTTAAAGCTTCGAAAAGATGGTCTTAATTACAGTAGTTTCCGCTTAATTGATTCCCGCTTAATTGATTTACCCGCTTAAATGAGTCCCGCTTTATTGCGTTACCCGCTTAATTGAATCATAAAATAAAAATTATTTCAGTAAATAACATAGAAACATGCCGCTTAATTGACATTTAAAAATTCTCTTTTTGTTGAAAAAGTCGATTAGTCGACTTTTGGTTTTAGTGATGGCATATATTTACAAAATTATGTGGCAGCCCTTCAAACCATATGTTTTGTTTATTTTGTACAAAGTTAAAAAAAAAAAACGCCAGTGAATTAATATCTTATCAGAGTGAGAAAAGAGTTCCAGAAAACACACAAATTTAAAAGAAATGAACTGTGTGCAAAATATAAGTGTTCAAAAGCCACCATAAACAGAATTTTAAACAATAAAGATTCGATTGTAGAGAAGTCAAAGACTACTAAATTGTCTATCAAAAGAGGCAGAACTGGAGCATGCGCAAATGTAGAAAGAGCACTTTTATTGTGGTTTAACCAAATGCGGGAATCAGGTGCTATGATTTCACGAAATATAATTTTGGAAAATGCAAGCAAATTTGCTGTGGAGATGAAAATAGATTTCAATCCCACTTCTGGTTGGCTTCATCGTTGGCAGAAAATAGAAGGCATAGTGCTGAAAAAAGTTCATGTAGAAGGTGCATCTGCTGATATCGATGCCGCAAATGTTTTTTTTGACACAGTTTTACCTGATTTGCTTAACAAATATGAACCATCACAAATATTTAATGCCGATGAAAGCGGTTTATTTTTCCGAGCCTTGCCAAAATCAACATTAAGCAAAAAAGGAGATCAAACACGAGGCCTTAAAAGTTCAAAAGAACGTTTGACACTGCTCTTTATTTGCAACGCTACTGGCAACTATAAAAAAGTAATTGTTATTGGCAAATCCAAAAATCCGCGATGTTTCAAAAACAAAATTTTGCCTCTTAAGTATTATTCACAAAACAAAGCCTGGATAACTCAAGATGTAAGGCGTGAAATTTTGGATTCCCTTGATGCTGAAATGGAAAAACAAGGGCGCAAAATAATATTATTCGTGGATAATGCGTCTTCTAACAAGATATCAACAAACATTAACTTGCAATTTTTACCAGCCAACACAACATCAATAGCGCAACCGCTAGATCAGGGTATTATTCACTGTTTTAAATCCTACTACCGACAAAACCTTGTACGAAAACATATTGCTGCAATAGAAAGCGGAAAAACAATTGGTGATTTTCAAAAAAACTTTAACATATTTAATTACTATTTACTCATACAAATTTCTGGCTAAGTTCCTTTCCATCACTGAGCATGCAGATTTAGACGACGATGTAGTAGAACTATTTACTGATGTTGTACAGCAACGCGAATTTGAAGATTACGTATCCTGTGACGATAACTTGCCTTGCTGTGGACAACTTACCGATGAGGAGATTATAAATGAAATTGACAAATTGTTGACAAATTGAAAAAGAAGTTACTAACAATCCTCCCTCAAGTAAAGAAGTATTAAACTCTCTTAATCCTTCGGAATTTTTTTAACCAATCAATCTATTTTCACACGAACTTGATAACATGGAAAAGAATATAGTCGAAAGCCGTTTTAAGCCACAAATTCAGACTGCAATGACCGACTTTTTTCAACCTATTTAGTCATGTTTTGAAATAGATACAAACGAATTTAAATTTACATGAATACATACATATATTCTATTCAGTAAACATATTGATCTCTTTTTTAATGCAATGAATTAAATGTTAGTTATTTTTATTTACTTATTTTGTTTTCTGTTTTTAAGTGCTTACACATATTTAGTGTAAATACATTTATTTTGTTCTTTATAAATGAATTAAAATATTTGAACAAAAACAATGCAAAACAAAACGTTTTATTTATTATACATATACTTATGTAAGTATATAAATATTTTACTGCTTTATTGATCCCAATGCGCAATTATGCGGAGTTCTTTTAATTGAGCCAGTGAATCAATTAAAAGAGTATCGGTTTAATGATATGCCCGGTTAATTGCAACAAAACCTGTGCATTTTTAGAAAATCAATTAAGCGGAAATGACTGTATCATCAAATAGACAGAACTGTTGGGCGCGCGTGGGCATCGGTCCGAACGGTAATTCAAAACCGGAATAATAACTTCAAAGCCAAGGTCTGATCGACCACGTTTATTAACAGACAGGGAAACTCGCAGTGTTCCCTCTCTTATAAAAATAAAACCACAAACAACAGCGCTTCAAATAACAGCCGATGTTAAAGAAAAGTTTAAAAAACAAATAAGTTCATCCACTGCAAGAAGAATATTAAGAAAAGCTGGCGTTCATGGCCGAGTTGCCAGTAAAAAACCTTTTATCTCCTTAGTCAGCAGAAAGAAGCGTATTGAATTTGCCAACAAATATGTAAATATGGGTCAAGACTTCTGGAAAAAGGAGTGGGTAACATGGAGTTTATTGATTCCAAAATGGACAGGTTTGTTTATCTGGATGTTCTTAAAAGAAATCTTAAGCAACGTGCTGAGAAATTGGGGTTGTCTAACGATTTTTATATCCAACAAGACAACGACCCTAAGCGTTCTGCTGAAATTGTTAAGATTTGGCTGCTGTACAATGTGCCAAAAATTTTACCTACTCCTCCACAATTCCCAGATATTAACCTAATAGAACACCTATGGGCATTGCTAGAGACAAAAATTCGCCAACGAACAATAACCAGTAAGGCAATGCTCAAGGACGTGATGAAGGAAGAATGGGAAAATTTTACCACCGAAGAAACTACCCACCTCGTCAATTCTATGCAAAATAAACTCAGAGAGGTTCTTAATCGTCGAGGTTATCCTACCCGATACTAAGTTTTTGTTTTTTTAATTTAGTTTTAATGAATTTAGTATAAATGTTTTTTATGAGCGCAGAATTTTGGCGTAAGAGTTTTCAAAGTGAATTAATATTTTTGTTAATTTTGTAAAACTATAAATAAATTAAATCAAAATGATCTCACACATAAAACCGATTGAAATAAAGTATTTGATTTTGTAGAAACTAAATTTAAAAAATATATATTTATGTGGTTTTTTTTTAAATTAGTTAAGTGCATACATTACTTAGACTTATGGCAAGTAGTATATGTATATGTTAAGTTTATATATGTAAGTATTTTTGTATACGAATTTTGACTCAAATAATTTTTTTATTTAATTTTAAGCTGTAGTTAGGTTTATATTATATGTATATTTCAAAGAGGTTTAGTCAGCCCTGAAAAAATGTGCGGAGTTTTCGATAACGGATATATACAGCCATGTCACAGAGTACAATTCCGTTCGGAATGATTCCGTAAGAAAACATATCTGTTTATTAATAGAAAGTATATTTTTATAGTTTTTTTGGCCTTTAAGATACAGAAAACCCCCATTCCGTTCATGAAAAAAATGGTTTCATTCCGCAAAGTTTTATCGTAATTTTCTAAAGCACCAAAATACGGACTGAATTCCGTTTCCGAACGGAATTGTACTCTGTGACATGGCAGATAATATTTAAAGCTGTGTCTCTTATACAGTTATTTGCATTTTTGCTCGCTACTGTATATTTTTAATTAGTACTAAGATGTTATTAGTGTAAATAAGTATTTAAAAGGGTTTAAATACTTATTACTTGAAAAAATGTGCGCAATTTTATATTTTGAGCTGTGAATTAATCACCCCTATCGTGAAAAACAAGTGGAATTTTTGTTCCCATGAAATTTTTATTCCCCTCGAAGGGAAAAATGCTATCGTGAAACTCCTGTGAACAATTTTTCGCGCTATCAGTTCTCAGTGAATGTAAAAAAGAAGAAATATAAAAAAACATTAAAAAAAAATTATTTTTTTTCAAAAATACACACGTATATTTTAAAGAAAAGTTAAAAAAACAAAATAAAATATATTGTATTAAAGTGATAGTTTCATTGCAACATTAGCTTATTGCGCTTTCATGCAGTAAAAAAATGTTCTAAAATTCTGCCACCACGTCTTTGAAAAGCTTCATAACTCCTCAGGTACTTGAACTGTTTTTTGCATTTTGTTGAACAATATACGTATAAGTTTGTGCCTCTTTTAACGGAAATTGACCTTAAAACTAATTTTGTAACTTCAATATTTGAATTATGAGAAGAATTACTTACATAAATGTTTTGTTCCCCAGCAAAAAAAAAGTGAGAAATTCAGAGGGAAAAGTGAACAAATTACGAGGGAAAAAATTGTTCACGATAAGGGGAATTTTTTCCCGCGAACATGTTTTTCACGTTAGTATTCTCCTATGAATTAATTTTGTTCATGGGAGTTTTTCATGATCGCAAATATGTGAAAAGGGAACAAATTACGAGGGAAAAATTATTCACGATAGGGGTGAATATTTTTAGTTTTTTAATATAAATTTTTTTTTCAAATAATAAAATATATTTATTAAAACGAAATAGTCTGTTTTAACTTATTTGCTGAGGAAGTGTACAAAAGTACAAAAAGATATTAGTGATGAAGTCGCCAGTTTGACACTAGAATTCTACTATTTTCATTACCTACAGCTTTGTTCCATAATTTAAAGAAACGTACTAATAAATTCCTGGTTCGAATGTCTCCATAAGGTCTCATAAGATCTATCAAGTCAATATTTAGTCAATTGTTATGGTGGTACTAGCGGATTTTCAATGACACGCATATGTTAAATGTCAATAGCATTAAGCCTTGTATAGGGTAAATACGTGAAAAAATGTCCATTTTTGAGGTCACATGTTAAATTTATTTAATAAAGCTGTCAAATGTCTATAAGGCAATTCCATTACAATTTTAGATATTCATGGTATAATGGTACATTTGATAGATGGACATTGCAAAGAAAACAAGATCCCTTCTTTGGATATGAAACAAGCAAAAAATTAAATCGTTGTCTTCTCCGGAACTGCCTAGCGAAATTCACACGAATTTGTTATTGTTTATTGACAAAGCCTTAGAGTACCTGAATAAACGGTTTGATGTAAAAAACACAAACAATATAAATTTAAAGAGCAATATTGAATTTGATAATATTGTTAACATGGATGATATTTATGGAGAAATTGCGTTACTGAACAAACTTTATGATCAGATATGCAGTTCTGAAGGTACTGCAAGTAAATGGCAGCTAGTATTTAATAAGACTGGTCATAATTTATTAAATTTGTGTAAAGTTATTTCATATTTACTATCTATTCCTGCCACGTCAGCATTCACAGAAAGAGTTTTTTCTGTAATGAAGAGCAAATGGCGAGACGAAAAAAACAAAGCGTCTCTGAACCTGATAAAACATGATTTCATTATTTACGAATACTTTAATTAAAATATAGACTGTAAAGATGCTGTGCAATTATTTAGCAATAATAATTATTTGGTAAAACTAAAAAATACGTTTTTAAATATAACAATAAAGAGAAATAAATTGTACTCTATATTTATACTGTGTAACCTTTTTTTAAGAGTTCCTCAACCCCTTAATTGCCATATGGCAAGTGCTTGCGAAAGTGATTAGTGAAGTTTAAAGCCTTTGACAGTCTTGTATCTAATAAGTTATATTGAAATATGAAAGATGGAGGCGTATAACCAGTTAAATTACTTTTGTTATGTGTGTGGGAAATACACAAATATGCCAAGTAGCCGTAAGATCACTATTGAAACAAATAACTTGTTTGAAACATATTTTTCTTTGTGTGTTATATATGGTAAGAATTGGACACCATCAATAGTGTGTACAGATTTACCACTTAAATATGTGGAAAAAATAGAGACGCCATACCATTTGGTGTTCCAATGATTTGGAGAAATTCCATACTTCATGTTGAAGATGAGTGTTATGCGTGCATAAATTATACCGCAGGTATGAACAGAAGAAAAATGATTTCTATATCTTACCCTGCATATGCTCGATTTCCGCTGCCACATTCTGATGAAGATCCTGTTCCGGATAGCCAAATACCAATAATTCATTCTGTTGACGCGTGTGGACCAGCTACTTCAGTGTATCAACCGTCATGCATCACGGTTCCATGCAGTCACAATGAAATCACGCAAGATCGCCTGGATATAATGGTACGACGCCTAAAATTGTCACAAAGACAGAGCATTCTCTTGACAAAAGAGTTAAACCGAGCTAATATTTTAGCACTAGAGGTACCAATATCAATCGCCATAGTCGATTTACGACTTTTTTTAAAATCTATTGAGAATAATTCTATCGCGTATTGTACTGTCATCCGCGGCTTGGTTTTAACAATGCAAAATAATTATATAATCCTGGAGATTGGCGCTTATTCATTGATTCTTCCAAAAGTAGCTTAAAAGTAGTTTTGCTACATGTCACTAATTTAAAAAGTCATATTCCGATAGCACTAAGCACAAATACTAAAGAGACAAACGTATCAATGAAAAAAATAATACAGTTAATTAAATATGAAGATCCCAAGTGGAAAATATGCGCAGATTTAAAAGTCGTAGCTCTTTTAAGAGGCATGCAATTGGGCTATGCTAAAAATATCTGCTTTATGTGCTTATGGAATACGCGTTTCGATGGTGACCAGTACAATGATTGGGATTTACGTGAGGAAAGCGGATTGCATAGAAATAATGTTATTGAATTACCACTTGTGCCGATGGTAAGGATTTTGCTTCCTCCACTCCACATCAAACTGGGTATTGTTAAAATGTTTATAAAAGCATTGAGCCCAGATGGCGTTGATTTTACCGAATTGCGCCGAATTTTTCCAAGATTAAGCGGCATGAAAGTAAAAAAAGGTATGAACTCTAACTACTTTAATTAATTAGATTTATATTTCATATCATATTATGTTTATTTTCAGGAATTCTTAATGGACCGGACATTCGTAGTCTTATGAAGGACCATCAATTTGAAGTTGCATTGAATAATATCGAGCTATTGGTCTGGAATTGTGTGAAATCTGTATTAGGAAATCATCGGTCTGAAAATTGGCGAATTTTAATTAAAAATATGCCAACCACATTTAAAAACTTAAGCGTTAGAATGTCATTGAAAAAACATTTTTGCCTTACCATGCAGAAACATTTAATGAACAATCACAAGCCGAGTCTGTTGAATATGGCGAGAGATTTAACCAATTAACAGCCAGGCTCGAACACTTGTATAGCGGCAAACAACTTGATTCGCTAAGATGGGATATTTGTTGAAATCTGCAGGAGGAAGAAAAATAAATTTCTAAATAAAAACTTTAACTTTAGTTAACAACAAAAATAAATGTTATAAAAGTTTTGTCAGGTTATTATAAAAAATAAAAAAATTTCATCTTTTGTGAACAAAATCAAAATTTGTAGACAGATTTTAATCAATTATTGCTTCTTTTGTTTGGAACTTTGTTTTATATATGCGTAGATCCCTAGCCGAAACCCTTAGCCCTAGCAGCGCCCGAGATACCCCTAGACGGGTCAAATGTATGACCAACCCAACTTTATATTTCATCCCCATCGTTTGTTTCTAAGGCCTAGGAGTCAATCCTAGGGGGATAAAATGTTTCCATTACATTTTCTCGAATCATACTTTCCCTTTATCTCCACCCTTAACAGTTTTCGTCTTTTGTCAATAAAATCAAAAATTGTAAACAGATTTTAATTATTTATGGCTTGTTTTGTTTGCAATTTCGTTTTTAATACGTCCGGCTGCATTTTCCAATTTTTTTTATGAGTTTTTAAAAAACAAAAATTTTGAAATTATGAAAAAAGAAAAAAATTATGTTTCTAAAACGACCTTTTTTTCAATAAGCTAAAGCCTTTTTAAGCTGCGCGAACATATGTTGTGCAACCACCTCCATTTTCGAAATAACGGTATATCCCGAAAACCAGAGCTAACCTAAAAAGCGGCTAGCGCCAGTGGATTCAGCGTACCCGAATTAAGTTAAAACGCCAGGTCCCCGGCTTTTCTGTTTATTCAACTAGCACAGTGTAATTATTTCAAATTGAGAAATGTATATATTTTCAACTTGCTTTCAAACGTTATTTTCAAATGTGGAACATAAATGAAAAATATATTTTTTTAATTTAAATTCATTATTTATTTTAATAAACTGTGAGCTTAACATTCGGTACCATTGCTAAAAGATGAAATATAATTCTTTCCGTTCTCTAATTTTTGCCAAGGCGAAATACTTGGCTCCTTTATATTTTTTAACAAGTTCAGGTTTTTATAGGCGAATTTACTTCATGTAATAAGTAATTTTTTTTTAATTGAGTAACACATTTAACAGTAATTGCCATTTTTACTGTTTACATTTAGTTTTTGCTTCAGTGTTGCCAAGTTTATTTTTGATCTGAGTATAATGATAATGATTACAATTTGATATCAAATTGTCAAAACATTGTATGTCAAATGTTTATATTCAAGTCATTATCAGTTTTAATTCAAATGTTAAAATCAAACAATTAAAAAAGGATTGAAATCAAATGTTTAACTTCGGGTTTGTTGGGTTGTTTTTTATTCTGATTTGGTTGTAGCCAGAGTTCTATTTTTTGGCTTAAGTTATATGTTTTGTCGATTTTTATTTCCAAACTAACGTTTTATTAATGAAATTGATGATGTGGCAATACAATCATTTGACAATAAATAAATGAATTGCGGTAGACACGTAAAACCTGTCGACCGACTAGTCGAAATAAAGGATACGTTCGTCAATGCATAAAAACTGCTGCAGTGATGCAAACTTTTGTTGCTGATGTGTGATCACCAGTTGCAGTTGCGATGATCATGCTTTTTTACTGCACAACAGCTGTGCGAAGTTTGTATTTTTGAGCACGAGCTAAATTTCAAAAGTTTCATAAACGAACATAAAAAAATAATAAAAATGTAATCAACAGTAGTGATGACAAATGTTATTGCATATATTTAAACAAAATGGTATAGTTTTCTTATAAATAACAAGAAAAAGCATTAAATAAGAAAAATAAAACGATTTCTTTTATATCAAAAGTTATTGCATCAGAAAATTAACTGATGCAATAATTGCAAACATTTGCTGCAGAGCTGCGGCATCACTGCATAAAAAAACTTTTGACCTATGAGAGTGATGCCAAGTTTCTTACAAGTGATGCTATTACGAACATTAAACTTTAGTGATGCGCAACAAATGCATTTACGAACGTACCCAAACTTGTAACTAAAATTGTTGCAAGCACATTTCCATAGTCTCGTAGTACTTTTTTCCACAATTTCCGTCAACATTGCAACTCGTAATGATATTTTGACCAAATACTTGGCTCAAATTACGTTCGACGTTGCTAGCGATGAGATTTTTCATTTGCCAAATCTTCAAAGATAATTAAAGGTAATATTAGTTAATAAGAAATATTATATTTTAATATAATCTTTAGGCTTAAGCTCACTTTTTGTTTATTAAATCAATGAAAATATTTTTTATTTCTCTCAATATATTTCTTATGTTCTGTATATATTTTATCAAGTTTTATATTTTATATGTAAATTGAACTGTATTTTGAATAATAAATTAGGACTTAAATTCAGAAATGAATTTTTAAAATCGTTCGAAATTTATCACGTTTAAAAACGAACTTTCTAAAATCGATCGATTTCCATCACTATATTCTTCTATTAGAAATACACTGTGGAACAAATTCAGGTTAGCAAAAGTCAGGTTGATTCTGAGAGTGAAGGTTGAAAATAGAGGCTATGTTAGAAGACCCGTATCGCGTCGTTTGTTTATGTTAGTTCAAATTTTTTTTAATCGACCTTCAACCTTTGCAGTCAAATGCCAATTTTCAGCATATTGTTTATATGGGTTTTTGCCTATAACTCGTGGACTAATTGATCTTTTTTAAATCTGTAAAAGCCAAATTATAGCTAGAGACCTGTGCAACAATAAAAAATTAATTTAGAATATTTTTGTGGTGCTTATGAAGCAAAATGTTGGAAAAATTATTTGTTTTTCATGCTGTTTGAAAATATTTTCCACAAAACTAGGTCTTTTTTGTTTTCTGTTTAATCTCAGTTTCTTCAATAAAATTTACTTCTCAGTTTTTATGTACCAATTTTGTTCAGTGTTGTTTTTGAAGAAACATTGAAAAAGAAATTAGAAAAATATGGAAAAAAATATAATTTTGAAATGTTAGTTAAGAAAAGTTTTAAATAAAAAAATTAAATTAACTTGCTGGCGAAAGGTACCAAAGTAACAGCATATCGAAAATGCCAAAAAGAGTTAGAAAAGTTCTTCAATGATAATGATGGAAAAATGTCGCTTATTGCAACGATATTGAAAAGTTAATGGAGACGATAAAGTTAACCTTTAAAAAAGATGATTGGCGTTTGTTCATCGATATAGCAATTAGTCGACGAGTTATAGGCAAAAAACCATATAAACAATATTCTCAAAATCGGCATTTGACTGCAAAGGTTGAAGGTCGATTAAAAAAAAATTCGAACTAACATAAACAAACGCCGCGATACGTGTCTTCTAATTTAGACTCTTTTTTCACCCTTCACTCTCAGAATCGACCTAACTTTTGCTAACCTGAATTTGTTCCACAGTGTTATTGTAGGACAATATTTTACTAATTTTTTTTGTACTTCGATAAATTTGTTTATATTAATCATCATTATTTTCAATGAAATATTTTAATATTTCTTTTAATTGAAATGCAGTTATGGAGAGCAGTTAGCTGATCTTGGTTGGCATGATTCTTCTCTCCACTGACCTCGAATTTATCTATTTTCGCTGAGTGATCAACAAGCTCAGTAGTTTCGGTCGTTTTTAAGCATTATAAAGTTGTGAAACACTACCGTGGCTAAGACAACGTTGTCTGAATTTTTTGGGGACAATTGAATTGTTGTATGAAGAATCTATTGGCCAAAAACCCAAAGGGATTTTATATATGCACTGGCGCCTTAGATTACATAGTGTTGAATTTGTCTTTATCTTGTGGTAAACTATGTCTAGGAAATTGTCACACTAAATAGTCTTTTAATCGGATTGCGTTATCGCCGACAAAATAGTATGGCAAATTTGTAGAAGTCCCAGTTGGCATTGAGATAGGGTTGCCAGTTTTGAAATCAGAGAAATCAGTACATTAGAGAAAAAAATCAGTACAATTGCATAAAAAACAGTTCATATACTTTTTCAATACAAAATTGCATACTAATAACATAAAAAGCTTTAATCTCTTTACACCAAAACTGGAATTAGTTCTATAATTTGAACAATTATAAAATTTAATTAATAAAACTGAATTTTTTCAAAACAATAATTCAATTCCGTATATACTTGTAGCGGGAATACAAAGTGAATAACTAAAAAATCTAAAACACAACAAATTGTTAAAAACTCGATTCTTAATTTCTTGTTAGCAACTTGGTTTAATATTTTTCAAAGAAACATTAGTTTAAATAAAGAAAAAAAAATTAAATTTCCATAATTCTATTATATTTTTGCCGATTTTAATATGGCCGGCGTCTGGCTGGTGGCAAATTTTTCGAAGCAGTGATCAAGCCGAATTCAAAGCGAATTTACTTCAGCTGTATTGCCAGCACATCTGAGCCGCACACGACATGAGGGGATTGCCATATGGCACCACCACATTAAGCCCCTTTCCACACGATGGATTTCTGTTTGTCCACATGGGCAAACAGAAATCCATGCTTACACCAAACAGACGCCAACATACACCCCGCCTTGTAACGGTGGTGCAAAATAATCATTTATCAAAGGATAAAGGGACATGTACGCAAAAAAGGAAGGAATATACTTCGATATGTACAAGGAAAACCTAAGGAATTCAAAACTCAAAACGAAGGAAAGAAGAAGAGAAGAAAAAAAAAATACAAAAAGGAAAGAAAACAATGTATTAAAAATCAAAGTTAAAAAAATAAAAATTCAACAAATTAATTTGACAAATTGGCGAAAATTACATTCAAAAAATTAGAAAATATCCAAAGTAGCAAAAAGAAGGAGAGTTAATTAAGAGGCAAAAAATTAAAATATTTTCAATTAAAGTAATTCAGAAAAAAAAAAACTTAACAATAGTAGGCC
This sequence comes from Pollenia amentaria, assembly GCA_943735925.1. Classification (NCBI taxonomy): domain Eukaryota; kingdom Metazoa; phylum Arthropoda; class Insecta; order Diptera; family Polleniidae; genus Pollenia; species Pollenia amentaria. The sequence continues at coordinate 102,397,855 of OX031006.1, forward strand.
TCGTCCAGCATGATGGATGACCGGGTTACGGTTGTGTCCAGCAGTGCTCGCGACCAAAAAGTTTCACCTCCAGACCGGGCCCGGATTCTTACGGCGGCGGTCATTCTCACCCACACGCGACCTTCGGGCATCGAATGCAGCCAACTATGGTGGTTCTGCAGGCATCGTCGGCATCGGTCGATGCTCCTGCAGGCGGCCCGGGTGTGGGAGTGTGCCAGGCAATTTTGGCACAACGCGTGTAGGACAACGTCCTGCAGCTTCTCTTGTGGTGGGAGCGTCACGAAGCGCGAGCACTTCCGTACCGCATGGAATCGCACGCACAGGGGGCACCTGAAGTTGGGATTGAAAGCCATGAGGATCTGGAAGAAGATCTTTTATTATATGGGGCAAGGTCAAAAAAAGAAGAGAGAAGTCTTATGTGTCGCATTTAGGCAGAGCGACTTATTTGTGTATCGACCCAGCGATGACGCCATTTTGCGTTTTCAGATCAGTCACTCGAACCTTGCCATCATTGCCTCGATAAACCTTGACGATACGCCCTATCATTCGGACAGCCTGGTTCGCTTTTTAGAACCACAAGATCGCGTTCTTTCAAGTCTGGTTGAGGTTGTTGCCATTTGTTGCGCTTATTTAGCTCTTTTAAATACTCCTGCTTCCATCGGCGACAGAATTCTTGCTGTATGGCCTTCAATTTACGCCACTGGTTGACAATACAAAGGGGTGATGACAGCTCTTCAGGCTCAGCAGGGGTTAGCATAGATGTGCCGATCATAAAGTTCCCTGGGGTAAGGGCAGACACCTCTTCAGCGTTTTCTGACATAGGGCCAAGAGGGCGTGAATTAAGACACGATTCGATTTTTGCCAGAACGGTGGAAAACTGCTCAAAGTAAATTTCAGTTGACCGGCGCACTTTTTTAAGTGCATTTTCATACTTTTACCCCTGCTTCCCACAGTCCTCCCATATGGGGCGCAGGTGCTGGTGACCATAGTTCTCTACAGCCGTGTCACGAAGCTCTTGGCGAAGTCTGGTTCGATTTCTCTATCGGCGCCAACGAAGTTTCTGCCGTTGTCAGAATACATGCAGCCTGGGCAACCACGACGGGCGATGAAATTATTAGATTTTTTGCTCGAATAATCCAGCACTCTTGCCGGACGACATTCAAGACTAGACGAGGGCCTACGTGAAGGGCTAAGGTGTGCACGAATTCTACATACAGCCGAGCCAATCTACTGCCATACGGCAATATAATAGGATGTCGCTCGGTGTAGGACAGACAAGTAGTAAAGCTTAGGCGACTATTAGATCGAGTAATGTTGAATTTGTCAACAAAATGGGTAAGTGTCAACAGGGGGTTACGTGAATCGATTTTCTTATTCGTCTTGAGGCAGCTGAACTTCCCTGAGAAGTGCATTAGTTGATAGACATAAAATAAGCGATTTCTCACAAACTTTAATTCACCAGCCGAGATGTTCAGAGAACTATAAAAGACGTTTTCGCGTCTTCTCTTACTCGCCAGGGCAACAAATCGAAACATATAAGCGATTACGAGATATGCTCTAGATAACCTAGAAAACCTGTCTAGAATATCCTCTTTATCAGCAGATCTAGCAACGAACACTTAAGCTCCTTTTGACTCTTCTGCCGTATCGAACTCCGCTGCTCCAACAGGCCACGAAGACTGCGTTAAGTTAAGCCACTCAGGTCCATGCCACCAGAGCCTATTTTCTCTCAAATCCGCAGGGATAGCCCCCGGGTTGCTAGATCTGCAGGATTGTCACCTGACGCAATGTGAAACCGGTTTTTATTCCCAACTTTTTCTAATATTGTAGCCACTCTACTTGCCACGAACGTTTTCCAGCTACTAGGGGGTTTTCTTAACCACGCTAAAACAATAGTGGAATCGGACCACAAATAAAGGGGGGACTGTGAACTAAATTTGCTAAAAGAACTGCCCCACATAACTCCAAACGGGATAAAGATGACTTTTTTATTGGGGCCACTTTAGTTTTACATGTGAGCAGACTTATCAAAACTTTATTTTCGAGCTGTACACTTATATATATTGTAGCCGCATATGCCAACTCAGACGAGTCACAGAACCCGTGAAATTGTATAGTACAGCCAGGCAAATATTGAACCCAACGAGGCAGCTTAATGTTTTCAATATCCGCATAATTCGCAACAAAATTATGCCATTTCTGCAGAGCCACAGGTTTGATAGCCTCGTCCCACTTGATATTATCAAGCCACATTTGCTGCATTATTATTTTTGCTGCTACTACCACCGGAGCCAACCAACCTGCAGGATCGTACAGGCGGGAGATGGTAGAAAGAACCTCTCTTTTAGTATACGAGCTTTTAAGTGCAATTTTTTCATATGTAAAGAAAAACACATCTTCTCCCATATTCACACGAATTCCTAGAGTTTTTGTAGTGCTTTTCTCATCGAGCGACAAAAATGAAGAATTTAGTAGGCGATCATGGGGCAGATTTTCCAAAAATTTTCCAGAATTCGAGGTCCATTTTCTGAGCTCAAATCCCCCATATCTAAAATGCCAATTAATTTCCACGTGCCACCAAAGCATCAGCAATTGAATGAGCACCAACTAGGGCATCGTCTACGTACATATTTTCCCGCAAGATTCTCGCACCTAATTGAAAACGTCGCTCTTCATCAGTCGCCAACTGTAGAATGGTTCTAAGAGCCAAATATGGGGCACAATTTACGCCAAAAGTCACCGTTTTCAGTTGATAATCAGCAATTTCCGCACTATCACTGCTACGAAACACTATTTTTTGGAAGGGCCTATGTGGGAGTGACGAAAATCTGCCGGTACATTTTTGAAATGTCCGCATTAAATACAAACTGAAAAAATCGCCATGTAAGAATTAGATTAACTATTTCAGCCTGCAAAATAGGGCCAGTGAACAACAAATCATTTAAACTTCTGCCATTTGCGGAAGGGCTCGAGGCATTGAATACCACTCGCAATTAAGTCTTTGTACTCTCTGGCTTAAAAACGTCATGATGGGGTAAATAATAATCAGGGTCCTCTCTAGCATCATCTGCTTTTTCCATGTGCCCTAAGGCTAAATATTCTTTGAGGACCTCATTGTACTGGGCCTTACGCTCAGCATTGCGCATTAAGGATTTTTCTTTTCTCAAAAATTGACAAACAGCAATATGCCTATTGGGACCAAGCAACAGCAAACTATTCTTAAAGGGCAGACTAACTGTGTATCTGCCTTCAGCGTTTCTTGTGGTATTAGAACTAAATATCCCCTCACATTTTTGAGAAATATCTTCTAACTCCCAAAACTTCAACAATTGGTCATCAATCGCTACTTTCGTCATATGAGACACTCTTAGTATTCGAAGGAAAACTCTATTAGGCGTTAGTCCAGTAACAATCCAACCAAAAATGGTTTCCTGAGCCACTAATGATTCAAAAACACTATGCCTAACTCCGCCTCGAAGAATAGAATGATACCTCCTAACAATAAATCTATTTCACTGCGTTCATAAAACTTCGGATCAGCATTAAATAATTTGGGCAGCTCAATCTTCTTCTGGGGCAAAAAAGAATACGTTGGAATACTACCAGTTACACGAGGAACCACTAGAGCCTGTATATTAACAGCCACGTTCTGATCAAAAAGCGAAACAATCGCAAAAACTGCCATTTTAGAAGACGAACTAATTATATCTCCCCCTAAGCCAGAGACTTCCGCAGAAATTGGATAAGTCGGCAACTTCAACAGCTTCTGCATTTTTTCCGAAATAAAACTTTCATCCGAACATGGATCTATCAGCGCTCGTACCTTGTAAGAGGAACGAAAACTAATAATGTTAACCCAGGCTGTGGCTAACATCACTTTTTTTGCAACAGATGTATGGTACACCAGAAGGGCCGGCAACATTAGTGGACTGTATTTGACTTTGATTACTTCGACTCTGACTGTGCGAACTAGTGCTTGGCTGACTTTGATTATTGTTGTTATTTCTAAATATCTCCTTATGTATTAATGTGTGGTGTTTTCTTTTGCACTTCGAACAACCATTTTCACTCGTACAATCCCCATACATATGCCCCAAAGTAAGACAATTAAAACAAAACCGAAATCTTTTTAATGTTAAAACACGGTTCTTGTAGTCCATGCTCAAAAATTTATTGTAAACACTAATTTTGTGCTTCTCTTTACATAATTTACATGAGCTCGTGTCAACCTTTGTGTAATGGGCCTTAAATTATTAGCTTTTGTAGACATAGAGCTATTATGTGAGGGGTCCGCTTTGGGACCACTGACAGCTGTATTGTTCGCTGACAACACTTTCAAGGGCATGAAATATATCGGTCAGAAAATTATTTAATTTTTCCCATTTGGGAACCTCTGTTTTATTTTTTACAGACTGCTCCCACAGATGTAACATATTTTCTGAGACCCGAGACGAACATTGAAACACAAAAATTGGGTCCTATGAGGCAATATCTACATTATATAATTTTAACCCCGAAATACAATTATGAATTTCTCTTTGGAGCCTTTTTATTTCTGAAGCCGTTTCTCATTGGCATGGAGCCAAAATAAATAAAGCTTTCAGCTGACTATTTATAAAAACGCGCTTATTTTCATATTAGGCCTTTAAATTGTTCCACGCTATCTCAAAATTTTCAGCTGTCAGGGCAATATTTCTATTTATAGCCCGGGCCGCATTATCTGTCTTTTAAAATAAATAAAATTATTATATATATCGATATATTTAAGATATTTTTAACTTACAACCAGGTGTTAGATCACCAACGCCTACAAGATGATCTAAGTTGTTTTTATGAATGGTGTAAAGCAAACTTAATGGAGCTTAATTTAAAGAAGTGTAAACTAATGCGTTTTTCAAGAAATAATCCAGCTATTGTATATTAATTCCTAGGTGGTATTCAAGTTGATGCAGTTGAAAATTTCCTTGATCTTGGAATACTACTTGACCCTAAACTTAGCTTTAATTCGCATATTACGTTTATGATAAATAAAGCTAGAGGAACACTTGGATACATAAAACGGTGGGCAAGAGAGTTCGATGATCCGTATATTACAAAAACCTTATATATGGCACTTGTATTATATGGGGCCCCATTTACCAAACTTATTCAAATTTAATTGAATCTGTACAGAAACAATTTCTGCTCTTCTGTCTTCGCGGATTGCACTTTAACCCACTAACCTTGCCCTCATACACATCTCGACTGGCTCTGATAAAGCTCCCTACTTTAAAAAGTCGTAGAACAATGCTGAATGTATCGTTTTTTCTGAACATTATTAATGGTGATATCTGCGCTGGATTTTTAATTAATGAGATTTCATTTAATATTCCTCAACGACCATCTCGAAATTTCATACCATTATCCATTAAATTCTTTAGAGCTAATTATGGTAATGCTGACCCTCTTAGAAAAATGTGTAACACTTTCAATCAATTATACAGATTTATTGATTATTCGTTGGATCCAAAGTCAATAAGTAGATTAATAAATGCTTTTCTTAATTGATGATAAAATTTGTGTAATGTAATCAAATATTAGTTATAGTCTTTTTTATTTAAGTGTAATTTTAAAATGTCTGTAAGGAGTAATCCATAGACAATAAATAAATAAATCGTGTTGTTTATGTAGATTGCCGTAAACATGTCCCTGAAGGTGGGCCACGAAACAAAAATAATTTCGCACGAGAAACTTTATAAAAAAAATTTTGGCGCGCTGGCAACACTTTTTCTTTATTCGTAAAGTTGAGGCAAATGTATCAGGCAAAAGCAAAAAAAAAAAAAAAAAAAAGAATTCCCAATTGGGCGAGTGACGGGTAAACCGGCGAGTAAAAAAAGATGGCTCTTAAAATTGTGAGGCTTTAATTTGGCGCAACTTAACCTCAATTCCAATGCGACACAATATGCATGCACTTTAAATTCCACAGTACGTACCTTTAAACTCCAATGGGCGAAGCCACAAAATGTTGTCGTGCTGAATAAGTTACCTGCGGTCTGGTTCGGTGGGTGATGATGCACTAGTTGGTCAAGCAAACAACCCTTATTTGGTACCTATGTCGTGTTGCTCGTGGCTCCTTCTCCTGAGGAAAACAACGGACTTGGTTTTTTGGCCTTCCCCTTTTTGTTTCTCTCTTGTTTTCTTCCTTCACTCTTTTTTTCCTTTTAAGGTTTTTTTTTCAAAATTACGTTGGTTTAATTTATTTTTATTTTATTATCATTTATTTTAAATTTTTTCCCCGATTTTAAAATGGCCGGCGTCTGGCTGGTGGCAAATTTTTCGAAGCAGTGATCAAGGCGAATTTACTTCAGCTGGCATTGCCAGGACATCTGAGCTGCACACGACAGAAGGGGGTTTCCATATGGCAACTCCACATTAAGCCCCTTTCCACACGATGTTTACACTTGAGAAATATTTTCATACAAATTTTTAAAAATTTCAAAAAATTTTATATGAAAAATTTCTCAACGCAAGGTGAAGTGATTTAAAAAATAAACCATTTTTTTAATTAATAAAAAACTTTTTTCTGTGTAATGTACATATTATGTAAGTTACTTTTGTTTTAAGTTTTTTTAGTTCTTTGAAATATTGAATCAAGAAAAAAATGCTTTAAAGTGGTGGGGATAAAGGGCAAGTATATTATGAGAAAATGTTTAGAACGAAAAACTAATGGAGGCCAGTCAAACATTTTGTCCTCCTAAGAACAATAAAATTTTTAATGATTAATTTAATTGAATAAATTTGTCATTATCACATTGTTGGTATTTTGTTTAAGCTTCGATATCTTTGCAAGTTAGACTTTTTCAGAGTTTGTAATTCTTATACACATTGCAGTTTTATTTACTAATATCTTTGGATTTTCTAAAATTTTTTGGAAAAAGGTTTCCTGATGATCTGGCCTAAGCAACTAGTGAAATGCGTAAAGCAACTAGCTATGGATAAATCCGTACAGCCTTATACACATGAGTATTTAACTTAAGTATACTATTACGTTTAACAATATTTACATATAGAGAAAAATCAAAAAATTCAAACCTTTCATTAATGCAACAACACAGTTTTCTAAATGGGTCTGCCATAGCATAGTTAGTTGGGAAAGTTTTTATAAATAAGGGATTATAATACCGTACCCTGCATCGTGGAATGTTAAATGATAAACTACTTAATAAAAAATTGGAGCTTATTTTTCCATTTATTAAGTTAAGTACAAAAGAGACATTTAGCATAACTCTGCGACTTTTAAGTGTTGGCAAACGTATTAAGAATAATCTTGTAGAATATGAGGGGAGATTATCATATCCTCGATATGTATCTCTCAGGCAAAAAAGCAAAACTTGTTTTTGAATGGATTAAATATGATCGTTATGAACCATATAATGTGGATCCCATACAACCGATTTGTAAAGTTGTTTAGTGACGAAAGGATAATTGAATTCTTTCGCCCAACGTTTAATAAAAACCAGAGTACAGCGAGCCCTGTTGACAGTCATTGTTATGTGTTGAATAAAATCCAATTTTACATCCAGTAATATGCCAAGATCCATAATTGTATCCACTATCTCGATTTTATAGTCACTGAGTTTATAGTTATTCATAATACTACGTTTTCTAGAAAAGCGCACATGTTTACATTTATTTATGAAGAATGAAAATAGGGAATTAATCAAAGCAAATAAAATTTTATTTATTTAAGTAAAATCAATATGTAGAACTATTCGGCCAAATTTTTAAAATAATGCTAAAAAAGCTAAGCTCATTTAAAAAAAAAACGCTGAAAGAAATGCCATGCTTTAAGGGAATATGATGCACCATTTTCATGTTATTTCAATATATCGCACTTGATCAACAAGAGGGTATTAACTCAAAATTTTAAAAGTTTCAGTAGAGGTGAAAAACTGTTTGTGGTTAGATTTTAAAAGAGTTTGAAAATCCGAATATCTAATAATAAGCTAATTCCATTTAAAAATATATCTACATTGTTTTTCTTTTAAATTTTTGCAATCATTGCAAAAAAAATCTATTTTTTGAGTTAATACCATTTTTTTGAAATTTTTCGATATCTTTTTTTGTATTATTTTGAGTTGTGATACTTTAGTTGAAATTTTAATAAAGTTTAAAAAAAATTTTTTCCAACAAAAGGGTATTAACTTCAAAATTTATTTTTATCTATATAACAAGTTGGTATTAGCTCCAAGATTTTTTTTATAACTTGAATAAATCTTTTTAGTTTCAGTAGTCGAGTAGTCTTTATTAAATCAAATATACAAGGTTAAAAAAGCTAACAATTGTAATGTGTTTAAATTAAGTATCTATTAAATTTTTGTAATACAACTCATAAATATGCTTAGGAATTATATTCTTTTTTACAAGTTCCTTAAGATCCTTCTTCTTATTTTCCGTCAGGGGTAGCTTTTCCGAATAAATAGATGATAAACTAAATTAATAATTAGTGTAAGAGATGTTTTAAATTACACCAGACAAACATAAAGAAATGAATGAATTACAAACTTACTTAAGATTTTCCCAATAGCTGGTGCGTTTGAAATTGTTTTTTTGAACAGTAACATTTAAAAAATCTTTATCCTTATAGGAATTTTTATAAAAAAATGAATTGAGATTTCCGTATTCTACACGCAAAACTTTGATATTATGCCAGTTAACTTTTTCATTGGCATCATTTTTAACAAAGTTTTGGCCCCATTGCTCTTGTAAACTCTTAAGATCATAAAATCTATCATGCTTTAAATCATGAACTTTATATGGTATGCCAGTGTTTTTGGCGGTGGCTATTAATGTGACGTATTGATCTGGCGTATATATCGGTTTGCTTAAAAGATGTCTTTTTACTTGCTTTTCTACAACACTATGAACGTTATCTCCTTCATTTTGAGAGTGACCTTGAATTAAATATTTATGAGTTATGCTTCGTATGTTATATTTTTGAACAGCATAGAAATACATCGAAAGCAAGTATTTATTTTTTTGCTGTCCACAACAGTTGTCGGAGTAAAAAATTAGATCTAAATCTTTAGTACTGTTTGCTTCTTGCACAATTTTTTGTATATATAAAAGAACGCACATTCCAATTTCATTCGAACCACGTTTTCCTTCGACTTCAGTCCAGAAGAAACATTCCACGTGTTTTGCTCTTAGGTCGCTTACGGTAAAATTGTAACAATTTATTTTGCTTTTATAAAAAAAGCTTGAAGTTAATCCTTTTGGCAATGGAAGAACTGATTGCAAATCATATACTGCTACTTTACCATACTGTTTGTCTATATCTTTTTCTTTTCTACACAGATCCTTTTCTTCGTGGTGTGAAGTGTATTCCTCATTTAAAATTATTTTTCCTTTTTCGTCGGAATTGGAAAACGATGCGCAGAGGTCACATTGATCTTTTCTCGGCTTAAAAAATGAAATATTAAATTTTTCTTTGAATATTATGCGGAACATAATGTTACTTCCGGGTGTTGAATTGTTATTTTCACACATTTCTTCATAGTCCTTGTATAAGTCTCCAATGCTTTTCCGCTCTCTATAAACTCGCGGGATGTTTGGGCGCGTAAGTAGTGCGACTCAATTTTCGGAATATCTTTTATAAATTGCCTTATTCCATCCTTGATTTCTGGGCTAACACTCTTGAGTTTATTATGCTTTCCGCGATAATCAGGTTCCACAAATCCCTCTTCGCTCTTTTTTTAAATTACTGTTGCAATGACTTTATCATTTATATCGAGAGTTGCCTTAAAAAATGTTTTGCACACTCGAATAAGTTTGGAGTTCATTTCCAAAAAAAACGCGTTGTTAAAACTACGGTAATTTTGACTGCATGAATATCTATACTTGGGTGTTATCGGTTTTATGTGACTAGAAATGAATTCCCTCTGTCTTTGTAATCCCAATATGTTTGAAATATTTTAAAACGAGAATATTCTGTTATTTTTTCCTTGCACTTAAAACGGCAGTTTTCTCCACAACCAGTTCTTAAGCACTTTTCTTTAATTTTTCGTGTAGGATTACATAGCGAAGTATATGAATATCCTGAGTTTCGCAAAGATTGTTGACGTTTTTGTTTCTTGTTTTGTGCTTTATAATTAGTAATTTTTTTTCTATCATGAATCACTTTCTGCATTTCTATGTCCGATGAACTGTTTTCACTTACTAACGACGGATTGAAATCGTCATTCGAATCATCGCTGAATGGATCTGCAGAGCTGTTACTATTATTGTCACTATGTATATCCTCTAAAGGGAAAGACGCAGAATAGTGTTGTAGTTTTGGACACGTCATATTAAATTTTAATTAACTATTGTTTGTTCGTACAATATTAAATACAATAATTGTTTATATTGAAATATTTTTATTATTACTGCAATGAGTAATCGATTTCATTTTTAGCAGGTATTTATGTTAAAGTAAATTTATTATAAACACGATAGCATGAAAATGGCTATGACTAAAGATGAATTGAATTATTTCATGAAAAGGGTCACAACTCAAAAGAAATATGAACAATTTTATCATAAAAAGAGTCTCATTTCGAATTGAAGTCATAAAGTAGAACAAATGCTATCCACAAAACAGTATCAACTCAAAATACAATCAAATTTAAATAAACCAATTTGATTATTTTAAATTGAATAAAAGCTTAAATCAAAATAATACCTTTTTTATGAGAATATAGCATGCATTTTTATTTAAATATTTGTATTAACTCAAAATACTACCTTTTTGTTAATATAAATTTAGTCACCAAGCTATCACGATAATGGTGTCAAATGTGGTTTACGAGATGAAAGAGTAATCGGAATGCGTCAACATTTTTATAGCAGATAGATATTGATATTTTTTGTTGATTTCTTGCAAAAAGTGAAATTTTAAAAATGTTGAGTTAATACCCTCTTGTTGATCAAGTGCGATATGTGCTGAAAGTGCCTTAATTTTGGACATAACGGTATATCTCTAAAACTGGAGCTGATAGAGAAAAATGAAGGTTAGATTTGGAATCAGCGACCTCAAATTAGTAAAAAAAATTACACAAAGTTCCAGGCCGCAAAATGGCTGTTCCGCAGTGTTATTAATGATGTTATATTTCTTCTTTTTTCTTTTATTTTTATATATATATTTCATATAATTTTTTTGTCATTATTATATTTATTATATTTATAAATTGTTTAATTTTTTTTTATAATCATTTACTATTTATTAATCACATTATGTAACTTGTCTGATTCTAATACTCATATTCTTAATAAATACAAAATACAAATAAAAAAAAAAATTACATTTTTTGAAAAAACCGGACCAAGGACTCGCCACCTCCCATATATGCCAAAAATATAATTTTTAATATTGGCTACATAATTGATCTAAAAATCATAAAAGTCTGTATTTGTTATACGTACTTAGCTTACAATTTTTCTGTTAATTTCAGTAGTGATTGCTCTAGGTCCTGCCATATATCCCTAATTGTAAAAACTCTATAACTTTTGCAAAAATTATCTGATTGTTATGAAACTTGGTAAATTTATTTGTATTTACTATGTATTTTTTTGAGTAGAATAAGCTTTGTCCGTACGTTAGTCTTTCCGTCTCCATCTATTTGTCTTCGTCTGTCCATAAACATTATTTAATCAAAGTACAGGTCGCAACTTTAAACATGATATTTGGTGCACAGTACTCTTTGGGCCCAAGGACAAACCCTTCTAACTTTGGTTATAATCGGTTCATGATTTCACCTAGCCTCCGTACAAATGTCCTCCCGGAGTTGGACTTTAACGAATATTACTGACTAATAATTAATCGCATTTTAATAAATTTGAACAGAAACAAGTTTAATATAAAAGCAAATATACTTCCCAATTTTAATGGTGGTCCATTAATGGTCCTAGCTCCCATAAAGGAATGCGAAAAAATTCTAAACATTTAAAATTGTATGCGTTTTCCCGTGAAGCACTTAATTGTAAAATATGAAGACATATATAAATGCCACTATTGGGCTATATTTATAAACATGTTATCGTCAATAAGTGGTGGATTTACTTTTAATAAAAATAAATAAAACCAAATAATACTCAAATAATATAAATACGTAGGTTAAATAAATGTGAAAAATGCGATCTATATATTGTTTTTCAATTTTAGTTACACAATAACTGAGGTTATAAATACTTAATTTAGTTCTTACACATATTATATATCAACATAACTACAAGAGCCTTTTTTCACGTTCTCATTTCTAATTTGAAATATAAATTAACGGCATTTTAATATGAAAAAGCGAGGCAAATCATAACACAAATCAAGGTGAAATTACTTTACAGGTGGCGTTAACAGAACAGCTGATCTATTTTCCCTGGGCTTAGCAGCCAAATTCACTAGTGTTTATTGTTGGAAATACTACAACAAACGCCAGAGCAACAAAAACAAGAAAACAAAATTGCGTGTTGTTTTTGTAATATTGATTTCAACTGACATTTGAATGACAGAAGTGGCTAATTGAATTTTTACTTTATTTGAATTTTTAATATTAAAAGGTTGCTCATAAAGCACGTAGAACATTTATGCAAAAAAATTTTTATTTTTTTCTTAATAATAAACTAATTTATTTATAAATACTAATGTGTAGTTTATAGAACACGAGCGCCTTACTCGTCCGTTCAAATAACATTTAAAACAAAAACAAATTTCGAAATTTTGTTTTTATTTTTAATGAAAGTTGAACGGACGAGTAAATAAAAAATAAATATTTGTAACTTACAATTTTGTTTTGCTTATAAACTTAAAAACTTATTGAGCGTGCCCCGGTAGGCTAGCTGGTACTGAGATAGTCTATCAGTACCGGGGTTGCGGGTTCGATTCCCGCCAGAGATTCTGGTCTCCTACTGACAAGCGAAGAGCTTCGCGGAATTAGTGAAGGAATAAAAAAAAAAAAAAAAAGATTGATGTACCTCAAAAATTCATCCTGCGGAAAATGACATAATTTTAGCGCACTCGGGTTATTTGACTTCCATATAATACCTTTTTAGTATTTCTTTAATCAAATTAAGGATTTTAATGCTTTTCACATACCTTGTAACTTTACTTAAACATTATAACTCTTTAATATAAAAAATTTAAGAAAAAATTGTGAAATTAGACCTATTTTAAAATGCATTTTTTGTTAAGTTGCGGCAAAAAACCGGCACTAATCTTTTCACGGCTCTTTTTAGAACACTATTTGCAAAGAAAAATCGAAATAAAAAAATGTCTGCTTTTATATGATTTTTTTTTAAGTTCAAACAAACTTTTGTAATTTTTGGATTTTTGGGAAAAATGTTAATTTTTGGAGCGATCAAAACTAACGTTAATTAATATTTTAAATTAAATTTTATTATTACCAAATTTTGAACATACCAAGGAACTCAAAAAACAAAACTTTAAACTCTTTTTTAAAAAATTGAATTTTTGAAAATTATTTTCTTGAAGCAATTCAATTCATTTTTTTATTCGTTAATTCTTTCTGAAATTTGACTGACTTTAGTGACCACTGGTTGAGTGTAGGAGAGTCACACGAAATCAACTCCAAAAAATGTTTATGAGTTGCGTTGTTATCTATCGATCCATATATCTTTTATCACATTTTGAGACTAAAATTTTTTTTGGATTTTTGTCTATTGGACAAAGCACCATGCGACGCCATAATTGTATGTATCTCCATATGTCCCCTTACAATCATGGCGTCGGCGGAAACCCGTCATACGCAGTGACTTTGCAAAAGATTTATTTGTATTTCATTTATTGCCACATTGTAAAAGGGGATTATATACAAATATGTGTTATTTTTGACGACGAATATTCGCGGCCAAAAATTCACCTTTCGTCCCAGTTGTGTTCCAAGCAATAAATTTCATAATCGGTGTGACCATTTTGGCATTTTTGAAGCTAAATTTAGCATTAAAAATTTATATTTAGCTGCAAAATTTTTATTTAAGAAAAAAAAAACTGAAATTCGCTAACAATATTATCTTTAAGACGTACTAACATTGTTTTAAATCTTTTGATTGTGTTCACAATTTACCGAATTGATAAAAATTGCGATTTCCATAAAAAAAACGTATTTTAATGTGTATGTGTGAACAAAAAAAAAAAAAAAAAAAAAAAAATATACATTAAAATATGTTTTTTTTATGAATAAATTGTGATTACAATCAAAAGTTGTGCACCGATTGCAATGAAATAAAGCTCATTTCATTCGAAATATGTTGAACTAAATGCTTTTAGATCCAAACTGTGATTTTTGTTGCACATTTATTTTTTTTTCTTAAATTTTTATTTGTTTTTTTAAAAATTTAAAACAATGTTAGTACGTCTTAAAGATAATATTGTTAGCGAATTTCGGTTTTTTTTCTTAAGGGAATATGATGCACCATTTTCATGTTATTTCAATATATGTGCTGAAAGTACCTTAATTTTGGACATAACGGTATATCTCTAAAACTGGAGCTGATAGAGAAAAATGAAGGTTAGATTTGGAATCAGCGACCTCAAATTAGTAAAAAAAATGACACAAAGTTCCCGGCCGCACAAAAAAAGTTATATTTTGTTCCGCAGTGTAATATTTGTTTATGATTGTGTTAAGAGTTTAAAAGATTGAAAAAGTTACAGTATGATACCCATACAACTGCAAAAGTAAGTTTTTAAATTTAGTTGCGTTGCTTGTATTTTTCAAATTAGCAGGGAGTTGGTTCCAGAGACGAATTGTTAATATAAAAAACTGCTTTTCAGATGCCGTATCATTATGCCGAAATTGGATGATGCCGTTACCTCTTGATGATCTAGTGAACTGTAAGCGGTCAAAAAGGTATTTCGGCATTTTTGTCATAATTATTTTGTGTAGCAAAACAAGGTTTTTTTAGCATTAAATAGTTATTAAATGTTACATTAAAAATACGAGTCGAATACTGAGATATGTGATCAAATTTGTTAAGGCCGTAAATGTAGCGTACAATGTTATTGAAAGTCGTATTGAGTTTCAACGTGTCCTTTGAATTCCAACCATAAAAAATCTCCGATGAATATAATAGAGTAGGTAATATATACGTTTTTGATAGAAGTAACCTTATTTTTAGAGGTGTAAAATACTGTGTTGTCCATAAGGTCCTTAGCATACTATAAACTCTACCGCATGAGAGATTAATATGGTCAGACCAAGTAAAGGTACTATTGAAAATTAAACCAAGATTTCTGACGGAGCTAACCATATCAATTTTTGTACCTCCAAGGAAATTTTCAATTTGAAATTCAATTTTAGCTGGTTTTTTACAGATTATTAGGCATTTAGACTTTTTTGGGTTAAGACGCAATCCATTTGCTGACACCCAGAGAAAAATGCTCTTAAGATCAGTATTAAGATCATTTCGTTAGAGCTAATGGAAGCCTTGGTACTACTCAGATAAATTTGAATATCATCAGCATACATTTGTATATGTACTGGAATACATAAGTTGTTGTGGTATGTCATTTGCATATAATGAGAATAATAATGGTCCAAGTATTGAACCCTGTGTAACACCTCTTACAACCCGTAAAAGATATGAAACAAGTCCATCATATGAAACGCTTTGCAGTCTATCTTTTAAATATGATAAAATTAACTTAATAGCAGTTGTAGAAAAATTAAAAAATTTTGATAGTTTCAATCACAGTATGGAGTGGTCAACCGTGTCGAAAGCTTTTGAGTGGTCAAGTAGTACCAACATTGATATTTTTCCGGTGTCCAAGTTACCCCTAATCTCTTCAACAACATCAGTTAGAGCTGTCACACAGCTATGTTGAGGCCTAAAGCCTGATTGACGGTCAGTTAGTAAGTTTTTATCAGTTACATATTCAAATATTTGATGCTGTAACAGATGTTCAAAAACCTTGGATAGGTAAGGTAGAATTGAAATTGGGCGATAATCGCTGCCTATCTTTGGGACAGGAATGACCTTGGCATACTTCCATTCCGTAGGAAATGTACTAGTGATAATAATAGTGTTATATAAATGCACAACAAAGCGAACTATCCAGGGTAGGATTAATTTAATAAATCTAGGATTAATATCACCCAATCCCACCGAGTTAGATTTAACTTTATAAAATCCTTCCACAACATCTGCCGCAGTACAACATCTGAAACTAAATTTTGTAATAGTGCGATCAAATGATGGTATTGGAGCATAAACATCAGGGTTCGCTGTGGGCATGGGGATATTAACAAAAAGTTCATTGAGTTCGTTTACGTCAGCATCAATAACACGATTTTTTCCTTCCAATACCAATGTCTCGTATTTGTTTCCATGTCTTATTCATATCTACTGCGTTATTAAATTTATTTGAATAATAGGAAAATTTTTCATGCTTTATCCTTGAAACTACAGCCTTCCTAGCTATACGATACTTCTCATGAAACTCGGGTATTCTGTATCGTTTCCACAACCGATACTTAATATCACGATGTTGTATAAGTAACTTAATATCATCTGTAAACCATGGTCGAGCTCTGGTTCTTACAGTTTTTGTTCTAATTGGAACATGCTTGCTATAGAGATGTAAAATACATTTGTTTAAGAACGATACTTGCACATTAGACGAAGGTAAGTAAAAAATCTGATCCCATAATATATCGTCAAGATCAGATTCTAAAGCCAAAATATTTAAGTTCTTAAAATCACGATAAGAAAACTGTTGAACAGGGTTTTCTGTAGCAAAATCATATATGGTGAAAATAATATCATGTTTCGAGAAGGCAGGAGCAGAAAGTTGATCATAATGCAGAACTTTCATTCTATAACTGACAAACAGTATGTTAAGCAGAGTGCAATTCGTGTTTGAAAAGTGTGTAGGTCTGGAGTAATTTACAGGTAATAGATGAAATGGCAACATTGTTTTAGATAAACTAGTTTCTACGAGCAAATTCGAATTTAAATCACCCGCTATAATGACGTCTGAATAAGATGCTGATAAAAGCTCCAACTGAGCTATTAGATTATCAAATTTTACAGTTTTGTCCGGCCTATATACGCATCCAAGTAGCAAAGTAGCTCCGTTACAGTTAAAATAACAAATACGTATTCAACATCCCCCGCCTCATTAAATCTACAATTAAATCAGCATGAGATATAATCCCTAACGTATATTGCTACGCTACCAGCATGCCTTCTTCTATCGGATCGAAAAACACGGTACCCATTCAGACTGTAAAGGCCATCACATATGTCACTTCCAAAACACATATTGCGTCTACACCTGAGTTCTCAAATATGAAACGAAATTCATCCAATTTATTACATAGACTTTGGGCGTTGATATGGCAAATACTAAGGCCTTGTTTTTTCTTTGCTAAAATTCGAATCATACTGTAGTTACCATCCCTAGAACCAAGTTGCTCATACATAATATTCGTCATATTGACATTTTAACGCAACGCAATTAAATAACCATATAAACGAAAAATTTATCATAGCAGTTGTATTAATCAAACATGAAAAAAAATTCAAGAGTAATTTAAAAATCGACCAAGTAGTTTTTAAGTAGAAAGTTAAGTAAAATATAAAATTAATATTAATATTATAAGAGTTGATAATATAGTAACAAAATTTATTTGATAGAATACTTAAATTATTCCAGAAAAAAACTGTGGAAGTTCCTCGGGAAATTCAATTAGAAACGGCTCATCTGAGTCAAACTTTTTTATGTAAACGAGACCTCGCAGTGTAAAAGTAGGTCTTATCCTTTTAGCTTTTTTTAAATTAAGTTCCGCTTTAAATATTTGGTGATTATGCGGCGTTAAGTTTCATGCACATAAATAGGTGCATTGCTTTCAAAAACTGCATTTCTGAGACATAGCGTTGTTTTGTTGTCACGACGAAATTTAGATATGGCATACCAAATTTCAAAAGTCTACGACAACTCCTCCCATCGTTATATGAGGACAAAGCACTGTGCGTCGGCGGAAAACCGTCATACGCAGCGACTTTGCAAAAGATTTATTTATATTTCATACGCCGGCGAACTACGACCAAATAAGTAGCAGGTGACCATGTTTGGTTTTAGTTTACAAGTATTTTAGTAAATAAAGTTACTTTTTACTTTAATAATTTTTTTTATTGTATAACATTTAAATATACATTTTAACAAATATATATTTTGTTATAAAAATTGTTTTTAGTTGTGTTTTTGATTAAGTTTTAATTTGTAAGCAATATTTTTTTTAATATGGTCACACTATTTCTCTCTCTTTGCACAAACATTAATCCACTTTCTCAATTATAATAATTATAAAAGCTGCTAGTTATTCGCAGGGCTTTCAGATGCGATTTTTCGCCAAACGTGGCAATTTATATATATCGCGACGAAATTTTGTGTTTGGCGTATTTTTCGATATGGTGTGCAGAGCGAGAAAAATCACAGTTTTATACATACATATGTGTATATTTTGACACGATTTTCTACGAAATTAAATCAAAAATTTCTTTTTATTATTAGAAAAAAAAAAAATCACATAACATTTTTGAAAACCGTGATATTATACATATAAAATCGAAAACGAATCTAGGTCAGAAGTTAATTTTTAAAAATGTTTATTGTTGAGAAAACTCAGTTGAATTTAAGTATTCCAATCCAATTATAAATATTTAATTTGAATACAACTTTAAAGACATTTATCCTTCGATTCATTTCTTGTCGCAGTAACATTATCTTTCAATGAAAATCGAATACAAAATTTTGCCATATTCTAACTTATTTTCACATAGAAGATCACGCTTATATAACCTGATTTTTCTTTGCATCAAACTATTAATTTTGCATATACTTCATAAAATTAATATTTTTGCAAAATCAGACTTGTTATGACAATCGCACGATTAAATATCGCAAAACTCTAGATTTATTTTACAGTGTTCTGAAGCTCGTGCGCTTTGCTTGCCATATGCGATAGTTTCTTACAAATTTTCTAGTTTCCTTCAGCATTACTTTGCAGTTTGAAGTCGCCAAGCTTTTTGCGATTACGATTTGCAGAACACCTATGTATTATGCGATTCCAAGTCAGCAGTGCGATTGTCAAAACATGCCCGATTTATTTTAAAACGTTCAAAATACTAAAATATAAGCACTAGAATAATGCTAAGTATTGAAAATTTTAATAAAGGCAAAATACACTTGTACTTCTTTTTGGGGGGGTTTTTTTTTTACCAAAAATCTAAAAAATAAATTTTTGGCGATTTTCGGTATACTATTTGGTGGTGAAGGTGAAAAATATTCTGACCACCCAGGTTATTCGTCGTCAGGGTTGCCGTTTAAAAATTTTTATCCGACCAAAAATGTCTGCAAGACCTACCATAACCGACCAAATTTTTAAAATATTTTAACTTAAATATATCAATATAAAATACATAATGGCCTGTTATCATTTTTAAACATTTTTCAGGAGCGATAAGGAACTTAATAAAAAGCAAACTATTGGCTGAGCCGTAGACCGTACCTCAAAAAAAAAAGTTTCACCGTACACCCTCTAATACATATAAATTATATTTACAAAGAGGTTTCACAAAAATTTTTTTTTTGCCGAACGTAGGGATCGCCTTTATACATTTTTCGTTATCTCTTAGGCATTTACAGTCCGACCTTAAAATGTAATATATCAGTGAAGACCAATTGTTGCCCTTAGGGGCCATTGACCTCAAGTATCACTTTTTAGTATTTTTCCACCAGATCTCTGTTTGTACCACCCTAATGTCAGAAAATTAAAGCTGGCAAGAAACTATTAAACTTTTTCTAAGGAAATAATTCGATAATTCCAGCATTTTTTTAATCCTTCTTGCTCTACTGAGCTCCAAAACATCCTAATACAAAGTAAAAATTTATCAAAGAGCTTAACAATGCATAGTTTGCTTATTGTTTTCGCGTTGATAACTTTTTTGGTGCACTTCGGGATAAATAACATTGTAAAAATCAACACGGTTGCATTGTAGAATGCTTAAAAAGCAAGTTTCTCTGCCAACAGATGTATTGGATTTCAACCATACTTTCTGCAAGCTCTGCGCCTCTTATACCATTAAAAAATATGATACAAAACACAGTATTAAAGTATTCCACAGTTCTATAATTCTTCCAAAGAACTCCATCTTGTATAACAAACACCTTATATCTTATGGGTGGTACAGAACAGTATTCCTGAAAACAGCGCCGTTTGTTGCCAATCCGATAAATATTTTAAAGGAATATTGTTTGTTCATAAGGAGTTTTTTATAAAAACTAAAATTTTAACGGCATCTGACTTGGTAATCTCAAATAAGGTTACTGACTGACTCACTGACTGACTAATTCATCATCGCCCAGCCTAAACACCTGGGCTCGGTCTCTCCCCAAATCGATCCACTAAGACGGGATTTTTGGAAATTCGAATGTTTAGGGGGTAAAAACGGGTAAATTCGGTAACCTTATATCTTATATTATATTTTTGTCACCCCATCTATCTTTTAAACCCATAAACATAGAAATAAGGGTTATATCACATTTGAACCTAATCTAAAAAATCCAAATACGAATTTGGTACTTTTACGAAATTCGGACGTTTAAGGGGTAAAAAGCATAACTATTTTTGGTACTTTTTTTATAAAACATTTTTTTTATTTATTGACATATACGTATTAAATTATGGGCTCCCACTACAATATTGAAATTTTTTATGCTTCAATGGGGAGAAAAAAGTACCAAAAAGGGGAAATAGGGAGTAAACGGGTAAAATCTGTATTTTGGTACTGTTTTGTCACCCCATCTATGTTTTAAACCCATAAACATAGAAATAAGGGTTATATCACATTTGAAATTTCCAAATACGAATTTGGTACTTTTTCGAAATTCGGACATTTAAGGGGTAAAAACCGTAACTATTTTTGGTACTTTTTACAAAACCTTTTTTCTTATTCAAAAATTTAGTACTTATTGTTGTTCAATAAAAAAATAAGCGGATAGGTGTCTGGTACTTTTTTGAAATTCGATCCTTTTGTGGAGTAAACGGGTAAAACCTGTATTTTAAAACTTTTTTGCCACGCAATCTATATATTAAACCAATAAACATTGAAATAAAAAAATAACACATTCGTAACGTATCTAAAAAATACAAATAAAAATTTGGTACATTTTCGAAATTCAAACGTTTAAGAGGGGAAAATCGTACCTATTACAAAGTAGCGGGTTAAAACCTAGAAACATAAGCTTTGGCGTAAAACTATGTCCACGAAAGAAAAGGAGATGCTAACGAAGTAGCGGGTTAAATGCTAGTCCTATATAAAACTAACACCGTATATGCTATTAACGAAATACATTTCATTTCAGTGCCACATCCATAGTTTCATTAACAATAAAAAAATTGTGTTTTGTAAAAACGATATTAGATATGCATTTGCTGCTTTGCCGACCAAAATTAGGTTTGGCCTACCATCCGACCAAATTTGACCGGAAAATACCAAGTTCGGCAACCCTGTTCGTCGTTATTGGGTTTCATACGACTAATTTAATCAGCGAATTTTTACTGAAAAATTCGTCATGGTGAGCGAAATTCGTCATTCGTCCTATTTGTGTTCCTAGCATATAACGTAACGAAGTAATCTCTTTTGATAGTTTTCGACATAAGTTGCGGACACATTTTACTCTCAATGTTAGAGAAACTATGGAATATTTGGTTTCAGCTCTTTTCGATGCGAGAAGTTCTCACCAAAGTGTACTTGGCAAATTGGTCTACATTAGGAATTCTATTCGGGACAAGGAGAAATATGTATTATACGTCCAAGTGTAGGGAATTGTGTCTAGATTTAAAGAATATTATTATGTTAACAACTAAAACGTCATCGACGACATTTTGCAAAAATTTGCTTTCTACGTGTTTTTTTATTTTTTTTTATCAATAATATAAATTTGCAAAAATTATTTTTTTTTTGGGATTATTTTTCCTGCATAGTACGGGTCTCAGGATTCCCATAACACAATTATTATGAACACACTGGGTCACGCAAACAGTACATAAAGGCCGTGTCAGATACAACTTTGGCGCTTTGCGTGACGTTTCTACCTTTGGCAGAAAAAAACGCAAAGCAAAAGATGTATGACACAATGAAAACTTCGACAACACTCACGCATTGTTTGTTTACTTATAAATAGTAATTAGTTGTAAATCACTTTCAATAATTTTTTAAAATTATTTTGAAGATAACTACATAACAAGCTTCAAGTTGAATTAGTTTTTTAACATTGTTGTCCTTATATCTGTAGCTTGGTGCTAATAAGGCCAATGTCAAGTTATTCATTTTTGAGAGAATTGAAATTTTAGTTTTTTATAGAACAGTTCTAAGTGAAATTGGCTAGCAAGACCATTTTGAAGCTGTTCTCGTTTAAATTAGCCATTGGCTGTTTCCGCAAAATAAAAGAGATTCAGCATGACCTTTTAGTTGCAAAATTAAATTAATTATGCTGGTCGATATAGAAAAAAACAACTTTTATTAAATTTTTATTTAATTTTATGTATACCTATATTCCAAAAATATAATAGAATAAAGGAAATTTAATTTTTTTTTTCTTTATTAAAACTAATGTTTCTTTGAAAAATATTAGACCAAGTAGCTAACAAGAAATTAAGAATCGAATTTTTAACAACTTGTTGTGTTTAAGATTTTTTTGTTATTCACTTTGTATTCCCGCTAAAAAAATATACAGAATTGAATTATTGTTTTGAAAAAATTCAGTTTTATTGCCTAAAAAAGATTAAAGCATTTTATGTTATTGGTATGCAATTTTATATTAAAAAAGTATATGTACTGTTTTTTATGCAATTGTACTGATTTTTTTCTCTTATGTACTGATTCCTCTGATTTCAAAACTGGCAACCGTACTTTATCAAAAGCTTGAGACACATTAATGAAGAGTGCAGAGCAATATTTTTTTCTTCGAAGGCTTTTCTTATGACACTAACTATTCGATGAGTTTGTTCAATTGTGCTGTGCTTTTTCTAAAATTGATTAGATGGTTTGGAATAAATATAAAAAGTATTAACAATTATTAAGTAAAAATCTAATAGGCCTATATGACTCAACTTTTGTATGATATTTTCATGGCTTTTCATCTCTTTGGAGAGAAGTATTTAAGACATTTAACAGCATTAAAGATAAAAAGAGTAGTTTTATTTGCTATGCGAGGTAGCTCCAAAAGAATTTAGTTACTGACTTTATTAATACCAGGTGCCTTCAGTGTTTACATCACAAATAGCCTTTTCGATTTCTCTCAGCTCAAACCTTTGGGGAATATGCTGAAAAGAAAAAATAATCAATCCATCCGTACTCAAATCAATCCGAAACCAATAGTACGGTGAGTACGAATTTTCTTGAATCAAGTACGAATTATTCAATCGCGAAATACTTTACTTATCCATATTCAATCCCGAATTCCTACTTGAAATAATCTGAAAATGAGATTAATTTAAGTAAAACTTAGATTGACTCAATCTCAAAATACGCTTTAACAATTTGTTGTGTTTTAGATTTTTTAGTTATTCACTTTGTATTACCGCTAAAAATATATACGGAATTGAATTATTGTTTTGAAAAAATTCAGTTTTATTAATTAAATTTTGTCATTGTTTGAATTATATAATGAATTCAAGTTTTGGTTTAAAAATATTAAAGCTTTTTATGTTATTAATATGCAATTTTATCTCCCATACTGTATCACATATATAGAAGAGCAAATATTAAAAACTATATATGATAATCAATTAACTATAGCAAATAGCAGATTTAGTACAGCTATTTTTTCTAAAGATAAAATTGCACTTCCTAATGGAAACATTTGTAAGTTTTGGTGGCTCACGGAATGCAGCCGCTTATTTTTCTTTTTTACCCTTTGACTTCATATATTGAATAAAGCAATGTTTTTCTTATAAGTTTCATTGGACGTTTTTAAATCCATAATAATAATATTATTTACTTTGTATTATATAAAACATATCTAAATATAAAAAAACGGAGACAAATATAACTATTTAAGTACTAGAGCGCCCGTCAAGGGACAGTGTGTGTTTATAAATTAAGATGTATGAACTATTTGTTTATTTATAGTATAAATACAGTAACTAATTTTCAAATAAATAAACATTTTATACAAAAAAAAAAAAAAAAAAAAAAAAAATATGCAATTTTATATTAAAACAGTATATTATGTACTGTTTTTATGCAATTTAACTGATTTATTTTCTCTTATGTACTGATTTCTCTGATTTTAAATCTGGCAGCCCTACATAAATTGTAAATTTATACAAAAATAGGCATATTTTGTAAGAGCCCTGAGCCCGAACTCTTTGCAATTTTCGAACATTTTAGTCATAAGGCTACCTTTAAAAAATATATAAATAATATACATATACATATGGGCTGACTTCCAAAAAGTACTAATACAAAGTTTGTATACAGTTTTACTACTATCAAGGCGAATTCATTTACCAGGTGGCGTTGAAAGCACAGCTGTGCTACTTTTTTTTTTTTTCTTAGAGAGAGAAATGTCAAAAGTTGCTTGTGTTTTTGACATATCGATCAACGAAAGCAACAAAAAAATACATTGTTGTGTTTTTGGTGTTGTTACTTGTTGTTGTCGACACCACCGTATACATGAATTCACCTATTATGTACACGTACCCACGTACATGTACATAATACCGAAACAATGCAACTATGCTTTTTTGTTTATTTAAACGTTTTTAAATGTAAGTGATGCAATTCATAACAGTAAAAATAAACATGTATTGTTTGCAAATGAAATGTTAAATGTCACAAAGGCTGACTTCCAAAACGTCAATTGCTTTGTATTAGAACAGAGTATAATGTTTCATAACGCCGCAGTAAAACATATAACATTTCATTTGCAAACACTTGCATGTTTATTTTTAATATAATCCATTGCATCACTTACATTTCAAAACGCTTTAATAAACAAAACACATAGTTGCATTGTTTCGGCACTTTGTACATGTACATGGTCAAGGCGAATTAATTTTTCCGGTGGCGTTAAAGCACAGCTGAGCTACTTTTTTTTCTTACTTGGAGACAGAATTGTTAAAAGTTGCTTGTGTTTTTGACATATCGATCAACGAAAGAAACAAAAAATACATTGTTGTGTTTTTGGTGTTGTTACTTGTTGTAGTATCGACACCACCGTATACATGAATTCGCCTTGTACATGGCTAAAATACAGTAGTAAAACTGAATACAAACTTTGTATTAGTACGTTTTGGAAGTCAGCCAAAGCATCGATTTAAAAACCGATGCCCTGATTGCTTTTTGCTGCGTTACTTATACTTAACAGTGATGTTTTGGAATGGTTTGCGTTGTAATGGGTGATTTTTTAAGAGCTATAGGAAAGTTAAAAAAAAAATACATAAAATTCAGAAAAATGCATGAAATCTTTATTTGAATCGATAGTACGGTCCATATAATTTAATGTTTGAAGATTATTTCATGCAAATGTTGACCGTGAGTGCGCCTCAAATGGTCCATCCGCTTAGTCCAATTTTGGCATACTCTTTCGAACATTTCGGCCGGTATATGATGAATAAATGCTTCAATGTTGGCTTCCAATGCGTCAATTGAAGCGGGCATGTGTGTATAGACATAAGCTTTAACATAGCCCCACAAAAAATAGTCTAAAGGCGTTAAATCGCACGATCTAGGCGGCCAATTGACCGGTCCCGAACGTGAAATAAAATGTTCACCGAACTCGCCTCTCAATAAGTCCATTGTTAAGCGTGCTGTGTGGCATGTAGCACCGTCTTGTTGAAACCACATGTCATGCAAGTCAAGCTCTTGCATTTTGGGCAAAAAAGTTGGATATCATCTCACGGTAGCGCTCACCATTCACAGTTACTTTACGATTCGTATCATCTTTGAAGAAGTACGGTCCAATGATGCCACCAGCCCATAAACCGCACCAAATTGTGACTTTTTCTGGATGCATTGGTAGCTCTTGCAATGCTTCTGGCTGATCTTCACCCCAAAATCGACAATTCTGCTTTTTAACGTACCCATTGAGCCAAAAATGAGCTTCGTCGCTGAACACAATTTGAACTTTTTTAACAGAGCACGCATTTTGATAATAAAATTCAATAATTTGCAAGCGTTGTTCGTTTGTAAGACGATTCATGGTTAAATTATAGACCAAACTGAAGATGTTTGACAGTGAAACAAAACACGAAACGTGCGTCAGCTCTTTAAACCAGTGCTGCCAAAGAGATAATAGCTGCGGCTTTATGAAACATTATACTCTGTTCTAATACAAAGCAATTTACGTTTTGGAAGTCAGTCATGCTTTTTAACAATTTTTCTTTATAAATCTAAAAGAATGGAAATACTTTTTTATCTAAAAAATTGCAAAACAAAAAAAAATTTTTTTTCAGATTTTTAACTACAAAAGATTTTTTTACAATTCTTTCTGTACAAAAAGTATCGATATGCTGGTAATTCACAACAAAATGTTTAATCAAATCATGATAAATTTGACCCCAAGGAATGTCAAAAAACATTTTACAGATGAAACATTTTTAATATCGAGCATAAATAAGAATTCTGGATCGTTTTTAATTTTTTCGAATGCTCTACATTGGCAGCCCTCCTTATTTTTCTATAGACCTCAAATATAAAACTTAGTGCCTGGTCGTGCAAAAAGCAACGCAACGCCAAAAATTTCATGGAAAGCAAAAACAAGTTCAAAAATATTTTATAAATTTATTGTTGCTTTCTACAGAAATTTATATTGTTGTTTAAAATTTTCAACGCTACAAAACATGGTAAATTATGTACTAAAAGGTGGCCTCGGTAAGCTAGCCGTTCATTGTTTGATTGAATGTGTTCGTGTATTGATCTTGTGAAGTGTGTTTTGGGTTTGCTATTAGAGCTGGCAAGCAATCGATAGTACTATAGATAGTTATGTTCCCATTCGACTACCGACATTTTCTTTTCGATAGCGATACTTTCGTTGAATTTTTTTTTGGTAAATTGTCAACTGTTTTGTTCTTCGGCGCCGTCTTCATTGACTTTTAATCGGATCTAATCGTTTTTAACACAGTTTCGTTGAAATCGTAGTAAATCTTACAAAATTTATAATTTTCTACATCTTTGTTAAAAATATCTTAATGTCCAAAAAGTTCCAACTTTCCAGTTGTTGTCAGATGTAATTGTAGCACATCCTTTAAAATTTGCTTTTTTCTCAGCATTATCTGGTAATGTTTTATATGGATGAGAACTAGAATGCCCAAACTTGCAATATTGACTCCAAAATTTTACCATTCACAATGTTTATTGCTGTGAATGGCGACCAATATTGCCCAAGTTATGGGCCCCAAATTTTGGATATATTATTTGCTTTATGTATCTCTCATATTTACTTGTCAACTCCATTAACCCATCAACAGCGAAATAAAGAAAAACATTTAAAATATATTTAAGGAAAATTAGTTTATTAAAACCCGAATTTTTTTAATTAAACATATTTTCTGGCCTTTTCAGTTTTAAAATTTACTCAGTTACTTAAAAATTATAAATTTTTCTTTTATTAAAAACACATCTAACACTACTGGTCAATTTGACCAAGTACAGTCAAATTCCTGTTATACCCAAAGTTCCCTACTTTTGAAACCTATGGCTGCCTTCCTCATATGTCTATAAACCCCAAATAGAAAACATTAATTTTAAAACTAGTCCTTAATTGCCACCTGAAATCTTATTCCATTCCGAATTATCGTTTACAAAATATAGAATTATTTCTATTTTCCAAAATCATCTACTGTGGGACGTAGGGCGAGTATGTACTTAAAAAATTAAATGTAACAGAATTCGATACTATCGATAGTTTGTCAACAAACTAGCGAAAATATAAATTTATTGTGACTATCGATAGTTTGCATGCTCTATTTGTTATTAACTTGTCAAAGTCCTATGTAATTGTCAAAGTGTATTGAGTTTTGAGCTTTGAATTTTTTATACCTTCCACCACCACTAGTGGTGAACGGGGGTATACTAAGTTTGTCATTCCGTGTGAAACTTTTTCATAATACATCTGAGACCCCAAAAAGTACATATATTCTGGCACAGTGAATAATTCAAAGTCGATTAAGCCATGTTCGTCTGTCTGTCCGTCTGTTGAAAGCACGCTCCTTTTCGAAAAACGCAAAAGAAAAGAACAAACTTCATCTCAAATTGCTTGTGGTTATCCTAAGCAGTTTGGGATGAAAATCCAGCAACATTCGTTCAGTAGGACTAGTACTATGAATCAAAATGTGGAACTACCACCCTAAAATAATCGATAATTTTAATACAAGAACTACCATAAATGGTGGCACAATGCACGGAATGATATAAACAAATTCGCTTTATACGACTGCAAATCATTCTGTTAAATTTCGTGAAGATCGGTCCATCATTGACAATAGGCCCCATATAAACCCTATTCGCGGAAAACAGTTTAGTACGCCTAAAACCGTAATAAATAATGCTGTCATACTAAAATTTGGTACGTCACTGTTTAATAGGATCAGAAATCACAGTGTAAAATTTTTTTAAGATCGGTCCATAATTTACACTATGTCCCATATAAAATACTGCCGGAAAACCGTTTAGTATTCTTAAAACCATAATAAATAATGCTATCATAATTAAATTCGGTAGTCCACAGTTTTATAGGATGAGAAATCACATTGCCAAATTTCTTGAAGATCGGTCTATAATTTATTCTAGGCCCCATATTAACCCTACTCTCGGAAAGCAGTTTATAGACATATATAGATATTGCGGTGAAATTT
Organism: Pollenia amentaria; assembly: GCA_943735925.1. Lineage (NCBI taxonomy): Eukaryota > Metazoa > Arthropoda > Insecta > Diptera > Polleniidae > Pollenia > Pollenia amentaria. Next base: position 102,426,750 of record OX031006.1, read on the forward strand.
CTTCCAACTTAGATTCATATGGCCAAAAAAAAAATATCATGCAATTTTTTGAAATTCACTGTTAACGCTAAAACTAATTACACTGCTGTATTGTAATTTATTCTAATTTATTTTTTGTAACGTCAGAAATCAGTCTCCAGAATTTTGGGATGATTGGTCCATAATTTACCTTAGGACCAATACAAATTCCCCTTCTAAAAATCATTTTAGTTCGGCTAAAACTGTTACGAATCATGATATTTTACTCAAGCCAGTTCAAAGTTCTAACAAGAAACGCATAAAATTTTCTTATTGTCGGTCAATAATTTAATTCAGGTCTAAACCGCAACCAAAATTAATGCTGAGGTTCATTTTTGTAAAGCTTAGTTAATAATATGTATGCAATTATAATATAGAGTCCATTCCTGTCGGTGGAGGGTATCAAAGATTCGGCACAGCCGAATATAGCACTCTAATTTGTCTTTATTTTAAATATTTGCGACACAAATCATGAAATACGGACAAAGTTAAAAATATAGTATTTGTTATTTTTGTATTTCTACAAAAATTTAAATTTGTTCACTATTTTAAAATTTTTATAATTTGTTTTTCAATATTTGTTTACTTTGTATCAGCATTTTTGACATTGATGATACACATGAAACAAAAACAAATTGCCTGTAGATTTTGTATTATTATGTTTGTTGTATTACCGAGGCCACCTTTTAGTAATTTCACCATGCCATAAAATATGAAGTGCATAGAATTTAAAAATTCTATGTATATAAATGCCTGTAGAAAGCAACAACGAAATTATAAAATAGTTTTGAATTTTTTTGCTTTCAATGAAATTTTTGGCGTTGCGTTTTACATAATTAGGCCCTTAAGCACGAATTCAAGTCACCTGAAATGTTATTGCAATCGAACTAACCGCTTACAAAATCCAGAATTATATCCTTATTTTTTGTGCAGAGTTAAAGGATTAAGAAGATAATAATGTGTGGAGTCTAAGATGAATATTGTAGAAGTTACAAACGGAATGACAAACTTATATATATCCTTTCATTTATTTTAAAGGGTAACAAATTTTCATATGTAGCAAATAATAACTGTTTTATATGTGAAACATTTTTGGTGTCCCCTGAATCTGCCTGAATTTTCTAGAAAGCTATTTAATGTAAAATCTTATAGTAAAAATTGATGTATGCATGAAAATACCATTAAATCATAAAATATCCCACTCCATAAATATTCAATATTACAAAAATTTAATAGCTTACTGGTAGTCAAATGTAGCCATTTACCCTCATACTTGTAAATACAAATATCTTACATGGTTTCCCTTTATACATACATATGTTTTTTTAACAATTTCTTTTATAGAAACCCCAGCGAAAAATAACTACAACCTATAAGAAAATGTAGAAAGAATAAAAATCATAAATCTTAGCACTTTAATGATGTTTATGTCAAACATTTTGCAGTTTTTTTTTTTTACTTTTTTTAAAATATTATTTTTGATCATCGCACAACATAAAATCATTCACTTTCAATGGTGTGCACTTTCAATTCTATTTTATAACCATAAACACCAAATCTATCAATACATAAGTAAAATATATCATTTGGAACAAGAACATATATCTTCTGATAAAAATGTGTAGAAGTGGTAGATGATGACGAAAAAAGGGAGAAGAAAATTGTAATCAATCATATCAAAAATATTAGTGTCGTTTCTACACTAGAAAAAATTTTAAATAAATATTATAATTATCAAGAAATAAGTTTTTGGTATATCACAAATTTAAAATGTTTGCCTTTTTGGTATGATGTGAAAATTATTTCTATTTTAAGACTTCTTTTGCATAATGTTAAACAATTCATTAAAATCCAATAATAGTGTGAAATATAATCAGGTGTTTTGGAAATTTATAGTGTAGCTTTTTTGTCAAAATAAGAAATTAATGGTTTCTTGTTTATTTAACAAATTTAAGCAAACGAAACACACCATTTAAAAAAAATTACCTATTAAAGGCAAAACTATTAACTTTCGAATAAAGAAAAGAGTATTATAATTTGCTAATCTATTTTTAATTTATAGGAGCAGCACTCTGGGAATGACCCCTAGTAATGAATTGCATTGTTTTCGAACTAGGAAAATAGGTTACGGGAAGGACGTTAGAGGGAATAGTGCTTGTGGATATTCGATTTAAACTTATTCATGTTGAAAGTAAGAAGGAAAACTTTCGCAGAAAGTTCATTTCACATACGAAAAGTCCGGTAACAGAACGTATTTTCACTGTAATGCGTTGTACGATGCCCCGGCCAATCGACCACAAAATGATGGTCTTTTGAGGAAAAATTCGTATTTCGAACAAACGTATAAGTTTCGGGAACCAGATCACTAATTTCATCAGAACACATCCAATTTTAGTAACGAAATACAACCCACTTGGCCGCGCTGCTCAAATAAGTCAATAGAACTGGATATCCTACTGTCACTAATGAGGACCTTCACTCTCTCTTTCACGTGGCCGAGAAGCTCCTAAATAGACTTTAAAGCACCGGCACACACATGAAAGTTTTACTCCATTTTCGGTTGGATATAAGTGGTATAAATAGTAAGAATATAAGATGGACTGAAGTATCTCTTACACGGTTTTAAAAATCCGAGGTGTCTTTCGACACCTTGAATTTATGTTTTGTCCATAATTTTTTGTTTTGTAATCGATGAAGTCATACAATGAATGGCTTCAGTTTTGTATCATCGCGTCATTATAGTCATGTTTCTAGTACATAAGTCGTTGGATAAAAATAATTATAAATTTTCAAACAGAATATATCGAAGTTATGTCTTAAATGTCGGTATTGGGGTCGGTATTTGCCCGTTCATTTTCTCCAAGAAAGTATAATATCTTTTAAAAGCTTAACTGCAAAATAATAAAAAGAATAACATTTATTTCTCTAAAACACTTGCAAAATATGCAAAAACATATTTAGCGAGAAAAAATTTCAATTTGCCGCGCAAAAAGCCCCACACTTTGCAGAAGTGTACCACTTTTTTTTGGATTTTTATGCTGGATTAAATGCCCCTGAAGTTGGTATAATTTGTTGAAAAAGTGTTACTTGACACATACACATAGACAAAATAGATCTAACAATGTCCATCCGTACATACGTTTTAATTGTTATAAGTTTATAAAGACGAATCTATCGGTCCATAATTTAACAAAGCCCCTTAACAAACTTCTTTCCGATATAGTCTTTTAGCCCATAAACCATGTAATTAATATTGTCATATATATTGAATTCAACTCAAAGATATTTTATTGCCACCTTAAATACTTAACAAAATTTAATTAGAATCGGTTCATATTTGACCATATCAAATAGCACTTCCAAAAAGAGATTTCAATACCACAATTTTTTTTTTTAAATATTGGTATTTACATAAAATGCGACGACGATAACTTCTAAATAACTACTGTTTCCTGGTTGGTTCGCAACTGACTATAAGTCCCATATAAAACCTGTTTCAAAAATCACTTTAAGACTATGAAATCTCATTAAGATGTTGATATCTAACCCCATAATATAATTTTGTTTTAGTAAGTCCAAGATTCCCAAACAAAGTAACTCTCGAAAAATTGTCCGTTTATACTGTGGAGTAGGGTTTTATATGGCCAGGCTTGACCGACTATTCTTTCTTGCTTGTAGTAGATTCATACATAGAAAATGTTTCATATTTTAGTAGTATAAGAATATTTTTCTAAGTGTAAATATTGTGAAAAATTTTGTATTGTAGAAAGAAATGTATCTTTAGGATGTGCGGATTCCAGCATCTTCCAAATAATAACTATGAAGTATCTGTTCTACATTTTATTATTTATGAAGTAAAAATTAAATGACAGTTGATAAAAAAATAAACGTAAATAGCGTGAAATAGAATTTGTAGTTTTAGAATAAACTTCAAAATTTTTGTGAATATAAAATTTCTTAGCTTTAATAATTTATGAAAATAAAATAAACTTGTCATTTAAAATTAAACTGTAAAAGGAATGTAGGGAGTTTATTTACATCTAAGCGCGCAAAGGTTGCTACTTTTGTCGAATCATGTTACAAAACTTTTGTAAGCCAGGGCACTGTTTGGTCTATAGTTATTTGAAATTCTTTTTCGCTGCCCTAAAACCCCATTATAACCAACACATGGGCGAACGATAATCGTTAAATCAAACCTGCTATTGATAAGGATCCAGAATATACGAGGGTGGATCAATAAGTCCGTGACTACGAGGGAAGTTCGAAAAGTCACGGACTTATTGATCCGCCCTCGTATATTAAGCGCACTATAAATAAGAGGTGTGCACGTGACGTGATATTGTTATGTTACGCGTTCGCGTGATTCCTTTAAATATTAATTAAATAAACACCTGTTAGAATGAGCGTAATTAAAAATAAAAACTCCGTGCTGGATTAAAAATTCAAAACCAGGCAATACTCGCAGTTGTGCAATTGTGTTAGTAATAAAACAACTCATACGTATCCCAACAGACCAATCCACAAGCAAAAGGTAAATGATTTGCAGAATAAGCTTATCATAAGAGATTTCCACAACATGACAACAAATATGATTGCAAATGACTTATTCTCGCTATAGTTTTGTAAGTGTTTTTGAGAATGATGCCCCGTTTTTGATGCGTGCCTAAATTTTGTGTTATTAGTTAAAGTTTCCAGTCTTTGTGTTTTGTTCGAAGAGTGAAGTGTTTTAAAGTGTCTTAAACAGTGCGCAATAAAAACTTTTTGTATACATGCCATATAAATTTAAACAGTCTTCGAAAATTATTCTTCTGTAAGTTCGAAAATTATTTTTCTGTAAGCTTATTATATAACACTGTATAACACACAAAAAAATAACAATGTTCTGCCAACTGATTCTTGAAGAGGGAACAAAAAAAATATACGTGTATCGGCGATTTAAAAGTTTACATCTGAAACTCATTTTACGGCCTGTTTAAAGTTGCACCCTTGTGTAGTAAAACCACGTAGAGACTCGTGTGATACTTAGGTTTTTGGTATATACATAGTGTGTTTAGAAGATTTATTCAGAACATTACAAGCAACATTTTGTTGGTATATATTAACCCTCTTACTTTTCTGAACAGAGATATTTTTCACTATTTTTGAAAAAGCAAAAATCTCCATTAATACAGGGATGTATGTAGTTAAAACTTTCTGCGAAAATATGTGCCATGAAATTCTACTATACGTCTTCCAACACACTTAAGTCGAAAATTCAACTTTAATACCAGAAACAAGGAAAAACTTAAAAGGTGGCTTAGTGTTAATTATAGACTTATGCCAACATGGCGATAAAGTATCACAGAAAAATAATGTTACAGCAAAAACAAAACTAAGATAAGCAAATTTATTTATTTATTTTATTCATTTATTTATTTTTTTTATTGGTATTCCTATACAACAGGACACTTCGTGGCAATTTCATATGCGTCATACATTAACAGATTTTAACAGTAAACATAAAAATAAAAGAATTAAAGAAATAGAGGACATTTTTCAAGGGCATTGTTCATACGATATTAAACATAAACACATTAAAAGGCGTTTTTAAATACAAGAGATCACACATTTCCAAGTCCGGGAGTAAAAATTAAAAATACATTTCCTAAACTGATACAACGCAATACTAGTAAATTGAACAGATGCTGGAAGTGTGTCCGTCTGTTTTTTTACGTCTGCGCCAAACATATTATACCTGAAGATCGAGTAAATTTATTCAACAGCAAAGTGGAAGGCATCTTTAAAATGTATTTTGAAGTTGAAATTTCTCCCGATGAAGCATTTTGCTGTCAAAATTGTTACAATGGCTTAATGCTTTGGTTTAAAGGTAAATAAATTTTTGTTCTTATGTACTTTTCAACACGGTAGATGTACTTTTGAATTTATGCTTTAAGGCAACGAAATACAATACAATTTGTTATTCCCATGCGGTGGCTGGACCCAGGTGAGCATGCTGACTCCACCTGCTGTGTTTGACAAAATAAAGCCGTACTAAAATTAAAAAGATATAAATAACCCTTAAACTGCCTTTTAAGTTTCTGCTTATTTCTGGTATTAAAGTTGTATTTTCGACTTAAGTGTGTTCGGAGACCTATAGTAGAATTTCATGACAAATATTGTCGCAGAATGTTTTAACTACACACATTCTTGTTTTAAATGTGATTTTTGCGTTTTTTTTTTAAATTGCAAAAATACCCATTTTTAGAAGAGTTCAGAAGATTTATTCAGATGTTCTAAATAAATATTTTGAAGACACTATTTTCCACGTTTTTTACTACACGAGGGTGCAACTTTAAATAGGCCGTAAAATGAGTTTCAGATGTAAACTTTAAAAAAGCCGATACACGTATATTTTTTTAGACCCCTCTATAAGAACGAGTTGACAGAACATTGTTATTTTTATAAAAAATTCAATTTGTTGTACAGTGTAATTAGACTTCTTAGCTTTCATTATATTATAGACAAGTAATAGTTATTATCGCAAGGGTTCAGTTTTCATTATTAAACAATTTTTAATAAGCCTTTTATAATAGTAATCACAACACTTTTCTAAGCTTAAGGCATATGTTACTAAGCTAGCCACAAGTTATTTTATTAAATCGTTTTGTTGTGTTGGGATGTTTTCATGTGAGTTGGACAAAAATTAAAATTCCTTTGAGTTTCATAAATATATGAAGCCAGTTCGATGTGCGTGCTTGTTATTTCTTCAAATGTCATTTATGCTTAGTTTAAAAATGTATGAAAAAAAATTTAATTTTGAAATGTTTTAATGAAATTTGACAAATAATTAAATATTTTTCGACAAAAAAAAACAACTTTTAAAATAAGTTTGAAGGTTTGAATTTGATGTGTAGCTGTGCTAAGCAAAATAAAATATTATGTTACCAACACATACGTAAATTTTATGAAGCAGTTTGATGTTTGGCCATGGCGCTTGAGAGAAAAATAAGGGCAAATTATAATTTACTTGAATTTTGGAAAACCGATAAAGACATTTTAGTGTAAACTGAACTAGAAAGAAAGATTTTTAATATATCTGCAAGTTCTGCAACAAGCGAACGTCTATTTTCTCCGTCTGGAAGAGTTTTAAACAGTGTTGCCACTTTGTGGGTAAATACCCGAATTTTGTGTAATTTTTACTCTCGTGGGCAGAGCGTGGGTAACTTCTTTGAGGTGTAGATAAGGTGTAATTTGAAATTCTTTCACATTAAAACAAATAATAAAAGGATTTGATTTTAGTGATTAATTTTATACCATTTGAGATATTGTTAGAGTAAAAAATTTACAGTATATTCAACCAAAGTCATTGTTTATTTAAAAACAAAAAGATTTCCATAGTTTATCAAGCAGAAAACTAATAGTGATTGACGCCTGATGGACAATTAGATTTCGATAAATATGAGCTCCAAAGTGATTTAAAATACGAATTTTATTGTACTAAAAAACAATTAAGAAATATATGCTTGCAATATTAAAAAAACCAACAAATTTTGTGTTTGCTTTAACATTTTAAATACTTTAGTCGAGAAATATTTAGCGCCCTTAACATTTGTTAAACACATTTGACAAACAGACTGTCATATGCAACCATTACATGAATTTTTTTACTAAATAAAGTATACAAAGGATGAACATGAACATTTTGCACCTTCCCTAGACAAATGGAAGTGGAACTTATATTTTAAGTTCTTATTTAATTTTTATTAATTTATTTGAGGATTATAATGCTATTTTTGTTAAAATATTGTTAATTACTATATGAATCTTAATAGTATGTATAATACTGATATTAATTAAGTGAAAATGGTATTAAACCGATCGACTTAGAATCAGTATCTGAGTCGTCCTACCTGTTGGATGTTTGTCTGTCCGTGTGTACCCTCTGCGCAAAGTGCAGGTCGAAATTGTTACAAAATTATATTTGATTCATAAGTTTATTTTTTTAATTTTGATAATCGTAGTTCATATAAATCACTTTAAAATGAAAAAATTTGAAATATGTAGATATAGTTACCTAAATAATATTCGGTGTTTAGAATTCTTATACATATTATTAGTCTTAACCTTATAACATAATTTTATAATAGGGGCATAATTGTATATGGGACCTGACAAGGGAACACTCTTAAAAAATTGTCTGTAAATAATTTATAATGTGTCCTTTTTTGTAATTTTTTAATTAAACGTTGATTTTATATCATGTGTAATTTCGTTTAAGTTGGGCAATTTTGTGTCATCTCAAGTGTAGTTTTGAATTTTGCCGGTGGTAACACTGGTTTTAAGATAAAAACGCCGATATATTCTCAGTAAACATGTAGACAAAGTTATATATCTTCACAAAAATATTAATTAATGCACTTATTTATTGAGATCTGTGTAAATTGAATCTGTGTAAGAAATAATGGGCTTTTTAAAAACATAATAAGCCACACGAATTGACAACATACCCTCAAAAGATTTCGCAATCAGTTAATTTTTTTTCTTCAACGATAACACTTTACGTCAAATAAAGACTTTTAAAAAAACAGACGGACTGGATTTGATTGTAGTAGTTAAACCCTATACTCAGTTTGCAGAATTTTGGGCCTACAAGAATTCTGAAAATCAGTGTGTTCTCAAAAAAGGTGCCACCAGTTTTTGGTCAACAACTAATTCCGACTGGGTGATTTCACTGAACTATATATGGCAATAAAAAATTTTAATATGTGTGGTGATTTTTCTAATAAAAATACATGTTCTGTTATCAGGTGTCACTTGATAACTAAGTGCTTTTCATATAAATTTTACTACACAATGACTTGGAGACAGCACATGATGTTATTGCATAAAAAAAAAATTACTAATTAAATGCATACGGCTTAGGCCAAATTTGAGTTAAAATGTATTTAAACCAACATATCTATAAGTCAGTAAACATAGAAACCATCTTTAAACGCATTAAATTCGGCATATAAACTACCAATGTAGACCATATGAATTTGACAACATTTATCGTAGTGCTGGCACATTTTATTTTTAAATTACATATACATGGGAGCCGTTAGTGCTGGTTCACACTTTTCAAGTTTAAGCCGAACTTTTAGTACAGAAGGGAAAAGAGAATGCCATTCCTTTCCTCCATTTCTTTCCTAGAGCTTTTAAAAACGTTCTCAAAATAAAAGAGATTTTATTTTAAGACAGCATTCAACGACAAATTTGTATGTCAAATTGTATGGAAAATGTAGTCTCGACGTAGTTCTGTATGGCGTAGAAACTTAAACTTAAAATTTTTTTTGGTGTGTTTAAAGAATTCTGTCTTCCTCATTGAAGTTTTTCAAAAAAGAAGCAAATAACGATATAAAAAACTTTTAAAAATTTTGTGTGGATTGTTGAAATTTTACGACTGTACTTTCGGAAATTGCTTTAAAGAGATTTTAGTACTGCAAGAGCTTCGAGATTCTACATTAAACAGTTACATTTCTTTTGAAAAAACAATCAATTATATTTAACTTCTTTTTAAATTTACATATCGCACTTGATCATAAAGAGGGTATTTACAATGTTATTCATTCGGTTAACCGTTATTTTTATTTACTACCCGATTAACTGATCGGTTAATTAAAAATTGGCTATTTTCGATTAACGTTTAATCCGGTTTATTTCACTTGATTAACCGATGTTAAAAATTTTTGAATTTTTTTGTAGTATTATAACATATTTTCTTGTGTTTTTAGTTATTTTTTTCATCTCATTTACAAAAGGTATGTGTTTAGAAAATATTTTTTCGTACAAACAAAGAAGGTGTTCAGTGATCTTCATTTAAAAGAAGTGTTTGGTTTCAACAGCTTTTGGTTTTACGTTCTTTTTTATGTATGTGCTTAGTTATTTGTTTATTCTCATATATTTTCATATCAATCGTTTAACAGAATTTACCGAGATAATTAGAAGTTTTAAAAATGTAAAGAATTAACACCGGAGTCTTATGACATAATGAAAGATTTTAATGTTAGAGAAATCCAGGAAGAGGACTGAGAAATGAAATATTCTGTATTATGGGTTGCTTTCGATTTCTATAACATCTACGATAAGTGAAAGAATATTTTCCAAGTCAAGTTTAATCAAAACTAATGAAAAGAACAACTTAAATCCTTAACATTAAAACCAAATTATTTGTCTGAAAGATTATGTTATAAGATCTCCTTAAACTATTAAAATACCTAATAAAATGATCACACGATCAATTTTTTAATTAATAAATTATATAGTTACGTTACTGCCTTTTCCATAACGTTTTTGGTTTATTTCCTTTATAATAAACCTCTTGAGTTCTTTTATTGCAACTTAAATAAAATAAATAAAAAACTTTAAACACTTAATTTATAGCTGTACTATTCACACCACTTTATTTAGAACTTAGTCAATTATACCACTTATACTTGCGATCTACACCTTAAATATTCGTACTAATACTGATCGCTGATATCTAGGTGGCTCTGGAACATTTGACGTTTTCGAAATGTCTGTAACATTTTCGAAATTTCTCGGCCATTCGAGCTTTTAATTTCTTAACAGCTAATATCATTATGCATTAACACTATGGCGGAATTTAAATTGATTTATTATACATCAATAAACTAAAGCATACTTTATGGGTTAACAATAATCGTAACACTATTATGTTATACAATTATGTATAAAGCTGGGATCACACGATTGCCGCAATGCACCAGTTTTCACACTTTTTAATACCCCAATCGTGTGACTGCACAATCAAATGGTACATGTACCAATCGAGGGCAATATTTTGCTTACTTTTACCAATAAAATGCAACCCTGGTGCGGCTATCGTGTGACTACTTAATATGCAAATGCGCGTCAATAAAAATAACAAAAACGTACCAATATTTATTGGCTTCTTGTGTGGCAATTAAACAACACAATACGCGCCAATATTTGCCTTTTTTAATAAATTTACTTTTGTGTGTTTCTTTTAGTAGGAATAAAATAAAAATTAAATTTATCAAAAATAAAAATTGGGAATTTAGCAAGTAATTAATAATAAATTTTGTATTCCCGAATTTTTTTTTTAAATTAGTGCAATAGCTGTTTAGGACAATATAAAAGAATATATACAGGACAACGGAGCAAAATGTATTGAAATGCTTTAAAGCGAATTTATTTTTGAATATAAATATTCTCTATTTCTTTATATATCTAAAATAGAATTTTACTTTGTTTAATTTTTGGAATTTCATATATTTTACTTAAAAAATTTCAAATAAAACTATTCAAGAAAAATTTGTTTGAATATATGATACAATTTTCTTTTTTTTAATGAACAAGTCAACTAGAACTTTCAAGCAAATACAAAAGCTACCACAACGCTGTTTTCGCAGTTGACACAAGTAAGAACAATCGTGTGACTGTGCTGCGGCAATAATTGTACTCATTTCGCTTTGTACCAACTAGCGGCAATTAAATTTGTATAAAACAGGGCAATCGTGTGATTTCAGAATATTTTATTGGGGCAATTTCATTATTGTGCGTCAATAAAGCACAATCAAAATTGTGTCATATTGGTGCATTTGCGGCAATCGTGTGATCCCAGCTTAACAATTATTACATTACATTTGTACTAGAAAATTCTGTACAGTGGTTTTATATTTGAAAAATGCGTAACTAATACAATAACAATTTAAACTAATAAAACAAAATAAAATTTTCATTTCAGGAACAAGACTTTCGTCCAGTCTATTGTTTTTGGGATTCTGCCAATTGTTATTGGGATTCACGGTACGGAGAAGGTATTAAAGGAAGAAACCAGTCGCATTGGACGGAAATGGCCTAAAGACAATAGGCTATACAAAAGTCTTGTTCCTGAAATGAAAATTGTGTAGCCGTTGCTCCACATTAAACTTGGCATTGCTAAAAAATTTTTGAAATGTATCAAAAAAGACCAGCAGTATTGAACCGCTTAAAATACATTTTCCCAAGTCTAAGTAACGCCAAAATTCAGGAAGGGGTTGTTAATGTTCCCGACATACGGAAACTAATGAGTCGTCAAGATTTTGACCAAGTTCTGACAGACCGAGAATTAAATGTATGACTCGCATTGAAAGCAGTCATTAAAGGACTTTTGGGTAAAGAACGCAAAGACAACTACGGGAAATCTGTTGTAAACATGTTGGCACCTTTCGATGAAATTGGGGTTCATATGTTGTACAAAATGCATCTCTTGCATCAGCATCTTGATCAACTCGCTCAACATTTGCCAACTGAATCTGATGAGCAAGGCGAACGTTATCACCAAACTGCGCTTCCATTTGAAATAACGTAACTATAGAGTGTGCATATTTTGAATTCCGGGATTTTTCTTATACCTTTGTCAGAGTGCACAATTTAAACATTTGAACGATTGAAAACTATTTTCGTTTCAGGTACAGAAGAAAGAAATCTCCACATGCAATACTCGCTGAAAATTGTTGATGGTATAAAAACACATTTGATGAAGACGAGGAAAAAGAGGAAGAAGGGGAAGACAAAGATGAAATTCCAGAATATCTGTTGGACGAAATTAATCGACCTTTCTGATGATGATGGCGATGACCAAGATATTAGAGAGAGCAGTGATGTTGATCCACAGCCGCCTGCTATACGGCAACTGGCCAAATCATTAATTTAATTTATTTAATTTTTTTAGTTAAAACTTTTCCTAACTAACATTTCAAAATTATATTTTTTTCCATGTTTTTATAATATATTTTTCAATGTTTCTCCAAAACCAACATTGAACAAAATTGGTACATAAAAAATGAGAAGTAAAGTAATATTAAGCTGGAAAACGCAAGTTTTGTATTATGATTGAAATGAAATTTATTGAAGAAACTGAGAAGCATATTAATTATAGATTAAACAGAAAGCAAAAAAGACTTAGTTTTGTAGAAAATATTTTTAAAAAGCATGAAAAACAAATAATTTTTCCAACATTTTCTTTCATAAGCACCACAAAAATTTTAATTGTTGCACAGGTCTCTAGCAATAATTTGGCATTTACATATTTAAAAAATATCAATTAGTCGACGAGTTATAGGCAAAAAACCATATAAACAATATGCTGAAAATCGGCATTTAACTGCAAACGTTGAAGATAGATTAAAAAAAAAAATTCGAACTAAAATAAACAAATTCCGCGATATGGGTCTTCTAACTTAGCCTCCATTTTCACCCCTCACTCTCAGAATCGACCTAACTTTTGCTAACCTGAATTTGTTCCACAGTGTTATTAAAGCAAAAGGCTGATTAAATGAATACCCTAGTATTATCTCAAAGTATAAAAATTTTCAGTAGAAGCAAAACTATTTTTGATTTAATATTGAAGGCATATGAAACAGAAATTCATTACAAAGAAGTAAACAAAATAACACGTTTTTCTAAAACGACAGTATTTATCTTCCTACATGAACATTCGAATGTTAATATAATTTGCTTTTATGTACATATCGCTCCTCTATTGCAACGTAGGCATATCTCAAAAATATCCATCTTGGCAAAATGCGATTAAAGCTTTAAAATTGTACCTTTATATAATGATTTACTAAAATATATTTTGCTATAAGATCGGGTGAGATATAATACCGTTTATTTATACCCTTCACTGAAGGAAACAGGGTGTATATAAGTTTGTCATTCCGTTTGTAATTTCTGCAATATTGGTCTTAGATCCTTTAAAGTATATATATTCTGGGTCTTTATGATTAGCGAAGTTGATTTAACGATGTTAAAATGGGTTTTCTGAGACCCCACAAATGATGACAAGTTTGTTATATTTATATGTCACATATACTCAGTTAAAGTTTGCTATTGAAATTCAGCCAAATCGGGCCATATATGACTGAGATATGAGCAAAAGGCCACGACTGTGTAGCAGTAGTAGCTGGTGTTTTATGAAAAAAAAAAAAAACACAAGAAAACCCTAAGGTAAGATGTGGCCAGATTGTTGCCGGCGCTGGCATGCTGGCGTAAGTCCGGCTAGGGCTCGCCGTTTTGGGGTGGTTCTTGCCAACCAATCGATGCCAATTGCTACTACACAAAAAAAAAAACCATGCCAGCCGATTAAACGAACGATAGAAATATTATATAACGAAAAAAAAAAAAGAAACCCGAAATGAACCATAACAACTCTATTGTAATAAAAAACTTTGCACCATGTACTCACCCGTTTTATACACCGTTACCTCTAGGAGTGTAATTGGCAGGTGTTATACCAATTACGGCCCTCCCACATAAAATCCATTCGGACTTCACCGTGATGATCTGTAAAAAAAAATATTTTGATCATCCCAAAATCTCCCTCGCTCCCTTTATCCCCTCACCCTCCTATTGTTATTCCCCTATGAGTTTATCTACTCATTATTTTAAATAAAAAGATTCAGAATTTCGTTTTAACATTCATTATAACAATTTAAAAAAAGTTTTATTAAAAATTCTAACTTTAATACATTATTTAATTAAATAAATAAATAGGGAAAATAAGTATTTGCAGCAAATTATTACGTTTTAATATAAAAAAAAACAAAATCAAAAAAAAAATAAAATATTATTTGCAAAAAAAAACAAGTTTTAATAAAAAAAAGGTAATTAATTGTTGAAATTTCTATTTTATTTTAATATTTCTTTTCCAGCTGTCCTCTGGGCAATTGCGGATGGCAGGAACTGCCGTCCGTCCGTCACGTGTCCTACTTAATTCCTGTTCTGGGTAAGTGTCTCTTTTTTTCATTAAACAACCAAAAACGAAATATATATATATGCCTTTTTCTTTCTACAAGTTTTCTAGATTAAGGAAAACAGGCTTTACCCCTGGGCAGCTAACCCTACGACGACTGACAGGCCTGAGCTCAACCCCTAATATTACGCGCACCTGGGCCAATACCAACCAGGGACTGACTCTAGAGGTAAATAAAACTTGGTTTCCCTATACACAAAAACATATATATATATATAAAGTTTATATTTCGTCCGTTTTAGTTGTCCGTCGTGTTTGTCTATGTCAAACGAATTGGCAGAATACCTGACCTTGGAAAGGGTGATGTGGTGCTGATGGTGATAGTTCCCACGATGGATGTGGCGGATGTGGTGGCTTTACTGTGTGGCTTGGTTTTTATTTATTTTTAAGCGTTTAAGATTTTAAACATGTTTTTAAAATGTATTTGTTTTTAAATTTTATAAATTGTTTTTAAATTTTATAAATTGTTTTTAAATTTTATAAATTGTTTCTTTAAAATTTTAGCTTTACTCTATTTTAGCTTTACGGTGTTGAATTACACAAATTCTTGTTTTCATTATGAATTTTTGGTTTAAAAAGTTTTAGTCTTGAGTTTTCTTCTTTTGAAGTTGCACATTTAAGCATATTTAAAATTGTAGCTGAAAGTTTTATGACACAGTGTTAATTATTGCATTTGTTAAAGGTTTTGAATCTTTACAATTTTATTTGAAAATTCTTATATATATTTGCACGATTCACTTTTCAATAAAATCGTATTTATTTAAAATCTTTTGGTTTATTTTATTATTTTTTTAAATTGTCTATGATTTTTCACTCAACCACTTTGAACTCAACCGCTAATACCACCACACAATTTTCAGCTATTACGCTTCTATTATCTCTTTATTATTCTTCTTCATTTACACCTATATCTATCTCCCTTACTACTCCTAGTGTTGTCCCTTTTTCTCTCCAACGTTAGCGTTGCCAACCATCTGATTCTGTTTAACCCCTTAAGGGTACACACGACAAACCCAACCATTCTACAGTCCATCAGTGGATGCAGAATGGGAGGGAAATGTTTTTCTTTAATTTTTAGTAACTCCAGATGACGTTTTTGTTCACTGGGATTTTGGGGATTTCTCAAAAAAAAAATTACGGTCTGGCAACACTTATCAATTTTCATTCATTAACACCACCCTGTGTGGATTGTAAATATTTGACCACTATGGCAACACTGTTTCATTGACTAAGAGGAGAAAACAAAATACGAGAAAAAGTATTCGTGCTGTATTACAAAACTTTAATGGAGGCAAAAACCACAAGGTAAGTTACTATATACTCATATGTTATAATTATTTATTTGTATTTTATTATTAAAATTTGTCTTCTCTTTACAGGAAATTATGGTTACTGCAGCGGAATACCGAAGAGGTGCATACAAAAAAGGTAAGTAAGTACAAAATAATATAATAAATTAACAAAAATCTCAATAAAATTTCATTTAACTATAGGTTACAATGCCGGCGACAGCGACGCGGCGACCGAAAAATTGCATATTTCTCCACTGGCCATGTTAATGGTAAGTTATTACATCCTTTTAATTAAAGAACAACTTATTAATTGTTCTCGTGCTTTCTATTTATAGAAAAACTTGTTGCGGGCCGCCACTAGGACCAGGACCAGAATTTTTCTTTTGATGTGTAGAAACCGGAATAAGGTAAGAGGAAAAAATGAAATAAATAATAAAATAAAATATTGACTCCTTTGCATGAAAGGCGAACTAAAGAAAATAAATTACAGTGGCGAACAAAAGTGTTGTGACCAAATTATGGTAGTGAAATTTATTATCAAAAGAGTAAAGTGAAGATTTTTTTTTTTTTTTTTTTTTTTCATTATTTATTTATTGAATCTTCATATATTAAATATGAACTAACAATAATTAATCAAATCTTATCCTAATATTTGCTTTATGTCCTGCCAGTGCCAAACACAAAAGATTTAGTCATCACGGTTTCTGTTTACATATCGTTACCTTAATATAAAAAGGCCCCAACTCATTATTTTTGGAAATCCGTTTTTTTATTGATTATTGTAGAATGGTTGCTAATACACATTCTATTAAAATTTCAAGCAAATTAGATTAAAAATAAAGAAGTTATAAGCAGAATACAAAAAGCCCTAACTCATACACACAATTTTTCTAAAGAAAAAAAGGCCTAACTCATACACACAATTTTTCGAAAGAAATACATATTATGTATTTCAATCTGAATTCCTCGTTTAATTTTAATAAAGATGTTTTTTGACAATGGTTGTGTAGCTATATTATTTCAGCTTTTATTAAGTTTTTTCCTTCTCCTGTAAAAAGTGTTTTTGATGAGTTGGGGCCTTTTTATATTAAGGTAACGATATATAGGTGTTTATCGCTCATCTGATTGGGTGAGTGCTGCAGTGTCTTTTCTTCTTAAGCGAGTGTGGCCGCCATAATTTAAAATATTTCTAGCTAATGGATTTGGGTGCAGTTCCAGCCTTTTTAAATATTTTAC
Organism: Pollenia amentaria; assembly: GCA_943735925.1. Classification (NCBI taxonomy): domain Eukaryota; kingdom Metazoa; phylum Arthropoda; class Insecta; order Diptera; family Polleniidae; genus Pollenia; species Pollenia amentaria. Next base: position 102,444,096 of record OX031006.1, read on the forward strand.
TGCATATTTCGTTATCATAGTTTTTACTAATGGCACATTGAGATCCTTGTGGATATTTGAGTTTTTGACGTACCAGGGGGCGGCTGTGATTATTCGAAGAAGTTTATTTTGGCGCCTTTGAATTTTTTCGATGTTAGAAGCCGAGGCAGTGCCCCATAACTGAATACCGTAGCACCAAATTGGCTTTAAGATAGAGGTGTAGAGTAGAAGTTTGCAATCGAGACTAAGAACAGAATTTCTTCCAATAAGCCAATTAATTTGGATTGCTTTTAGTTTCATTTGAGTTAATTTCGCTTCTATATGCCATTTCTACGTTAAACGCCGATCCAGATGTATACCGAGGTATTTTACATGCGAGAGTTGGGATATTATTTGATTATTTATTTTAATAGGGGGGCATGTTTCCCGACGCAATGTGAATGTTATATGTGCGCATTTTTGCTCATTGATCTTTATCCTCCATTTTTTTAACCACCTTTCTAGTTCAAATATATGATCTTGTAGGTAACGAGATGCTTCTTGACAGTTTGCGTGTACGCTTAGAAAAGCTGTGTCGTCCGCAAATGTTGAGGTATGGGTGTAGCTGTTTGTTGGCAAGTCCGAAGTATAAATTAAGTATAATAGAGGGCCCAGGATGCTGCCTTGTGGGACTCCAGCGTTAATTGGCTGTGGAGAACTTAAAAATTCGCCTTCTTTAATAATAAATTGACGACCGACTAAGTAGCTTTCTAACAGCTTGTGTATATTTGCTGGTAAGTTTTGCTGCAATTTCAGTAGTAAACCTTCATGCCAGACTTTATCAAAAGCTTGAGACACATCGATGAAGAGTGCTGAGCAATATTTTTTTTCTTCAAAGGCTTTTCTTATGACATTTACTATTCGATGTGTTTGTTCAATTGTGCTGTGTTTTCTTCTAAAACCGAATTGATGATTGGGAATACATCTGTTACCATTTAAAATCGGCGTTAATTTAGACACTAGAAGTTTCTCAAAAAGCTTTGATATATTAGACAATAAGCTTATAGGTCTATATGACTCAACTTTTGTGGGATCCTTTCCTGGTTTAGGTATCATGGTAACTAAGGATACCTTCCACTCTTGTGGGTAGTATTCAAGGCGTAATATAGCATTAAAAATTAGTAGAATAATTTTCTTTGCTATGCTGGGTAGCTCCAAAAGCATTTTGTTACTGATCTTATCAAAACCAGGGGCTTTCTTGGGGTTGAAATCATGAATAGCCTTCTCGATTTCTCTTACTTCAAACCTTAATGGAACAGCTGACCTAACAGCAACAGGTGGTAACTCGACCGCAGTATCGAAAGATGTATGAGGGGTAAATACGGTTTTCAAATGATTAACGAAAATATTTCCTTTTTCTATGTCATTTCGTGCCCAACGTCCATTTAAGTTTCTTAATGGTGGTTTAGTGATAACTGGTCTTTTAAGATTTCTAGCTGCACGCCATAATGAGTAATCAGATTGAGGAGTTGCATCAAGTTCCTTAAGATATTTTTCCAGAGAAGCCGTTTTTTGAGACTGCAGTAAGTTTCTTAGCCTATTTGTGCACTCTTTTAGTAAATTTTTAAGTTGAGGGGATCTGTGCAATTGCCACTCTCTTCGAACTCTCCTTTTTTCAGTCAAGAGACGCTCGACATCAGTAGAATATATTTTACTATTTTTGATATTTTTGCGGGCTATGCTAGAATGTTGAACAGCTAGTTTGAGATAATTGTCAAAATTTACAATAGAAAGATTCACATTCTCCGGTGTTCTAAGCGGAATATTTTCAGTGCAGTGGGTACTGAGATATTTTTTATATTTTAACCAATTTATTTGTGTGGCTGACGTCACTAAGTAACCAGACGGAGATACAATTCTATAAGGGTTTGATATGGTAAGAATTGTAGGTGTGTGATCAGAAGATAATTCTAAAGAAGCTTCAACGTGAATCGTTTCTGCGGGGATGTTTTTAACCACGCCAAAATCGATGACATCTGGAATTTTTTGCTGATCAGTAGGCCAATAAGTTGGTTGTCCACTCGCGACCACATTTAAATCCATTTTAGACATTGTATTATACAAAACACGACCCTTTGGTGTAATGAGCCGTGAACCCCAGAAGGTATGTTTAGCGTTGTAATCGCCAGCGGCTAGGAAACAGGGTCCTAATGATTTAAAATATTTATAATATTGGCTTTCTGATATTGAAAATCTAGGTGGAGAGTATAAAGATGAAAGTACAAAGTTTCGATTTAGCTCTTCAACGCAAATATTCGTTGCTTGCAGATAATCTTCACGATGATCACACATTAAGTAGTGTTTGATTCGGGTTTTTATCAAAATAGCAGAACCTCCACAAGCTCTATCTCGAGGGTCCTTGGTATCATATAATATATAACCATTAATTTTAAACGTATTTCTAGAGGTCAAATGAGTTTCAGAAACCATCATTACATCAATTTGTTTACTTTTTAGAAAATATTCTAGTTCATTTTTATGTTGGCGAATGCCGTTTGCGTTCCAAAAACAAATTTTTAAACAATTCATGGCTTGTTAAGTACAGCTTGCAATAACATCGATTGCATTCTTAACATTTCCTGCATCATATTACCCATTGTATTCGTAAAGTTAGTTACTGTTTGCACTAGTGTTTCCATGGTTTTTTCTAGACGACTTAAATTAGAAACTGGGGTCTCATCATTATTTGGCAAATCACCTTGCATTGGCATATGGTTTGATTTTAGGACGTTAGCGTAGGATGTTCTGTTATTACTAGGCTGCGGTACCTGAATGTCATTAGTATTATTTTGATGTGTTTCCTGAATTTGAGGTGGATTAGGTTTCGGTCCAACCGAGCGCTTGACGATAGAGTATACAGGGCATCCTCTATAGTTGGCATTTACAGTGATTACCACCACAGTTGCTGCATTTTTTTACATTGGGGTCGTTTTTAGACTTATCGCAGAGAGCTGTACCATGCAATTCTCCACATACAACGCAAACAGGTGTTAAATGGCAGTATGCCTTAGTGCGACCAAATTCTTGGCAGTTTAAACATTGTTATTTTCCTATACAGGATATATTTCAGACTGTAAATGGGATGAGTTTCGTTTTTTTTTAAGCTTAACGTCGCGACGCGTCGCCGGGTTCTAACTCCACTCGAAATAGTGGCTGGGGATTTTTTTCTCTATTTTTAATATTAACTACATTTTTAATTTTAAAGCCCTTCTCTTCTAAAAACGTTTTTATTTCACCTGAGTCTACGCATGAATCAATGCCCTTTATCACTACCTGAAGACCTTTACTGCTCTTCAGTTGATATGTATAAAAATTCTTATTAAGTGCTTCAAATTTTGTTATTACTTTACGAAAATCATCTTCACGATTAACTTGTATTTTAGTTTCATTTATACTACCACGTTTTATTGCAGCTACATAAAAAGAATTTTCACCTATTACAGAGATCAAATTCTTTATTAAATCACTTGAGTTTTGCTCTCTAAGATATATCGGGGGTGGCTTAGAAGATTTTGTAACGTTTTGTGCTTCCGAGGATTCCTCTTCCAAAATTGCAAACCGATTTTGAGAACTTATTCTATCAGCTGTACCCTCTTTTAAAACTTTTGGGACAGAAGCAACTGCAGAAGAAGTTGGGCTGCGACCCCGTTTTAGCACTGTTATGTACCTATCCATTCCAACTTGTACTTGAGGCTTTTGACCGCTTTTCACCTGTGATACTGAGTTTTCCATCATGCCTGATTTGGGGGTAATCTTTTCATCACTTGTTAAAATCGTTTCTGCCACTGAGGCACCGCTTGCAGGTTTTATATTTTTTATTGTATTCGAATCAACCGTATTATTAGACACCGAAGGTGATACAGAGTTTTCTATTGTGCCTGATTGAGGGTTAATATTTTTATCACTTATTAAAATTGTTTTTGCCGTTGAGGCAATGCTTGAAGGTTTTATATTTGTTAGTGTATCAACCGTATTATTAAAAACAGAAGGTGAGAGGGATCGCGTACGAGTAATAGGTTTAGCCGTTAGGTATTTGCTATCATCGACTCTTTTTTTTATTTCTGCATTTGTTTCATTAACACTCACTGTGATATATGCATTTCTATCATTATGCTTAATTGTTTTTGCACTGTTTGCACTCATAAGAGTTTTTTTTTTTTTTTTTTTTTTACTGTTTACAGTAAAGTGAAGATAAAAAATAAATTTTCATGTAATAAAGCCGGTATAAAATAGGTATGCGAAAATAAAAAAAACGTGAAAAGTGATTAAATACCAATAAAATGCAAAAACAAATTCATTTATATACCCATATGTATAATGAATACGAAGAATTTAACATTAAAATAAATAAATAAATAAAAAATTCTAACTCATATTTTCTTTTCCTCCCTAGGTTTAGATACGGAATCCAAGGCCCCTAGGTGAAAACTTCCTGACACTGCAGACCAGTCGCAGGTAAGAAAACTTATTCATAAAAGCAAAAAAAAAACAAAATATGTATAAAAATTAAACGCCAAATTAATGACTTCAAAGAACACATATTTCTTTTTGCAAATTTGAATTCACATGGAAAAACAAGGACTAAAAACACCGAAGCTACAGAGAAGTACCCCTTGTATTTCAAAAAACAAAACCAACAAAAAAAAAAAATTAAAATGAAAATATATTTATATATTAGATTAGAAGTTAAAATTCTCTAAAAAGGTTGGCCTAAAAAAAAAATGTTTACTTCATAACACCTTTTTAGAATATTTTTCGTTCAATTAACGTCTCTACCAGATCTTTACCTTTTTCTTCCTTTTGCACAGATTTTTCTAATTCAGGATATATGGGTACAATAGATCGGGAAGAAAACAGGAAGGTTCCGGCACATGCTAAGTTAATTTTCGGTGAGTCCTACTCAATCTTATTTCCTACACTAATATTTATTTTTACACTAGTCTAACTCTTTTTTTATATATACATATATAAATGCAAGTGTTTACAAGTAGGTTTATTTAAAGACCAAAAAAAAATTTGCGGCAAATTAAAATTCATTTCGATATAGTAACAAAAAAAAAATTCTTTCGCGTTTTAACCCCATATTCATAAAAAAATATTTTTGATTAATAAAAGGTTTATTAAACAAATTTTCATAGAAAATTCGTTTAATCAACCTGCAATAAGCCTAAAATATATCTTTATGAATATGGCAGTTAAAGTTTAGTATGGATGATTATGTCCTTACATTGCCAAGTTACAGAAAAAGCTAAACTTTACTTGCCTTCAACAAGTTGATGACAAACAATTACAGTATTTCCGAGCGAAAAACTGTTCTCTAAAGTTCACTAAATGTCTGGCTCAACTTGCTGTAAGACCGGAATCAGAAGAACGTTGCCATTCTAAGTGACTAACCTTTCCCAGTTCTTAATGGCATAGCTCCCCAGAACGCTTTGACGGAAAGGCACTAATAGATTGGTAACGGTTACAAAATGTAACCAGCTTATAAACGTTGGCGTTATGGTTGAGCAAAAATAGTGACACACAAATGAAAAATTAAAACTTGTGAACAAAGGCAAACTAAGACACTTTGTCTGTTTCCTCACTATAAGGGCATCATCAGCCTGGTCTAAAAAAAAGTATCAAAAATAAAAAAATAATAAATAAAAAAAAATAAAAAAACGGCCTAAATAGGTATAAACATGCCATAAAAATCTGATAAAATTTAATTGAGATAATTATATTACAGAAGTATAGTTTAGCTTGCAGTTTATAATATTTCTATAAACCGGAAAAAAATTAGAAAACTTTCCTTTTTATTTAACTATTTGGAAGCTTGGTTTGTGGGTGAAATTGTTAGGACTAGAACCACTAAAGAATTTAAAACTATTGTTTTAAATCTTTGGCGTGAAATACCCCTAACACTTTCCCCTGAAGGTCTTCTACCTCATACAGACTATTGCCCACAGGACGGACAATTCTGCATTTTATAAATTTCCTGGCCAGTTTCGCGTTAAAATTATTCTTAAAATCGCTTTGTTGAAAATTGCGTCGAAAAACTTCTTGTCCCGGTATAAATTTTACCTGGCGACAGCGCGTATTGTAGCTCTTTTCATTCCGCAAATAGGCCTATGAAGTTTTTTTCTTATTTGTTTTCGTATTAAATCGATTTTAACTTGCTGTGGTATGACGTTCATTTCGGGATCACCTAGGTTCTGTAATTCTCTTGCTAATTTGTATATGCTCCCATGTGAAATCATATTCATGCCGAAAAGGGCAAAATATGGTGTTACACCAATTGACGTTTGGACAGACGAACGTATTGAAAATTCAATTTCAGACAAGTATTTGTCCCATTCGGTATGGTCATTTTGCAAATAAGATCTTATAGCGGCCAATATAGTTTGGTTTACACGCTCTGAAGCGTTTGCTTGTGGTGAGTGGGTCGCAGTTTTCCTGTGAATAATTCCAAAGTTTTTCAACATCTCCTGGAATTCTTTACAAATAAATGTCCCAAAAAGTCCACAAATATTCTTTGAAATGGGCGTTCAGTTTGCGACTCTGCGCCCATCGGTGGTCTTAAGGTTCTATTAGCAGGCTTTGTTTCTTTACAAACTTGGCAATTGGCTACGAAAGAACGAACATGTGAATTCTGATTCGGCCAATAAAAATACTCCCTAATTCTACTTAGCGTCTTACCAAAACCTCCGTGTGCTGACTGTGGTGGACTATGGCAATTTTCTATTACTGTTGTTGTCATACTTAAAGGAATCCACAGTTTCCACGAAAAGTCCTCATTAAGGGTGTTACCATCATACGGTACCGTTCGCTTATAAACGAAATTATCGACGACTTTTACGTCTGGTAGCTGATCAGCGTTTTCGTTGGCATGGGCGATTAAATCCAGGTAATCTTGTCCTTTAAAATGTTCTGAATCCATATTAATAAAATTGCTTAAATTTGCAGATACTTCTTCCATATTGTAACGAGATAGGGTTTCTGGTACTACATTTTTTGAACCAGGCCTGTGCTCTATTGCAAACGAAAACGACTGGAGATGTAAGCTCCACCGGGCGAGTCGGCCACTGAGGTCTTTGTAAGACATCAGCCACTTTAAGCTACTATGGTCAGTAATGACCGAAAATGGCATAAGTTCAATATAAGGCCTGAACTTCTTTACTGCTAATACTACAGCTAAACATTCCCTCTCCGTTACTGAGTAATTCTTTTGCGCCGGCGTTAACTTGTGGGGGAAAAATGCAATAGGGTGTTCCCCATCAGACTCATCTTTTTGGAACAAAACGGCTCCCACCCCTATGTCAGAGGCATCACACTGCACATAAAAGTGCTTTTGAAAATCCGGATGAACTAAGACTGGACTTGTCGTAAGGGCAATTTTTAATTTGTCAAAGGCATTTTTAGCGTCATCGGGAAAACTAAACGATTTCCCCTTCTTAAGGGTATTAAATATTGGCGTAGATATCGTGGCGTAGTCGGGAATGAAGCGCCGGTACCAGCCAGCGGCTCCCATAAAGCTACGAACCTGTCTAGCGGTTTTCGGGTAGGTGTATTTTAAAATAGTTTTCACTTTTTCCGGATCAGGCTTTAATTTTCCCCCTCCCACTATATACCCTAGGTACCTTAGCTCCCTGAAACAGAACTTTGACTTGGCGACGTTAATGGTCAAACCCGCCGAATCCAGACAATCAGATACCCGTTTCAGCAACTCCAGGTGAGTTTCAAAATCTGGCGATACTATTATAAGGTCATCCAGATAGACAAAGACTCTATCGCAAAGTGCACTAGGGATCACTTTATCCATTAAACGGCAAAGTCCTTGGGCTGCATTACACAACCCAAAAGGCATTACCGTAAAATGGTAAAGTGGTCTTCCAGGCACCGTGAAGGCAGTCTTTTCTCTACTGGAGGCTTCTAAGGGTATCTGCCAGAATGCGTCTTTTAAATCCACGCTGGAAATAAAATACGTGTCTCCTAGCCGGCTGAGCAAACCTTCAATGTGCGGCAGAGGATAGGCGTCCTTGATCGTGAGGTCATTGAGCTTACGAGCGTCCAGGCACAACCGATTCTTTTCGCCCTTACGGACGAGAGTAACCGGGTGGCTCCGCGGACTCTCGCTTTGCTCAATGACTCCAAGGTCAAGCATCCTATCAAGCTCTGCGTACATTAACTTTTGCACAACTGGCGAGACCGGGTAGTGCCTATCCTTCACCGGAGTTGCGCCGCTGGTATCTATCATGTGGACTTCAAGGTGGGTGTGGCCAAGACCACGCTTAGTATAGCAAGAAAACCCTGCTACTATTCTGTCCAACGAAACCTGCTACCCCTGTGTTAAAGTATGAGTTTTTACCTTATCATCGGCCCCCTCGGGCTCAGCGCACAAACTGACGCCATTTGTAGTCAGACTACTGACATCAGCTATCAAATTAAACTTTCTCATGAAATCTACCCATAGGAAAAGTGGTCTATTTTACGTAGGGACTAAGTAGAAGGTAATGTCCTCATTCATTTTATTAAAACTTATTTTAATTTTAAAACGGCCTAAGATTTTATGCGGGCTGCCATCAGCCGTTTTGATAAAAGAATAAAAATTGCTAACAGACAACCCCGCCCACTGGACGAATTCCATGCAACCCTTGCCTAAGCACGTTACCGTTGCTCCACTGTCAAGCAATCCTTCCACCTCACTTTCGCCTATTTTAATTTTAACATAATACCTAGTATTATCCCCTTCGTACAGAGTCGAAGCCATAATTTCCCTTCTAATTCTTTTCCTTGTCCTATACCTCTCCCTAGGCTTTCTAATTCTTTCCGATACCTGACCAAAAATTCTTATTTTCGCCTCCTTATACTCATTGACTCTCTGGTGAAGTGGTTTTAAAGGCCTAATTCTTGGTCTTTCAACCGGCACTTCACCACTTTCGGTGTTAACTAAAATTTTTATTGGCCCTTTCTGTTCGGCGTTCTTAGGCAAATCGGCAGCTAAGTCTAGGTTTGAGTTGAACGAGTCTCCCCAGCGTGAGACTGGTTCACCGGCAAGTTTCCCTGGCATTTCGGGCACTTGGGAGTAACGACATTATCACGACCACACTTAAAGCAGAAGATTCTACGTGTTGGCGACGGCCAATCCATAAAGATGTGTCCGACCTGCTTACAATTCCAGCAGGTAAAACGTCTACTCGCACTCAAGGCCTCAATTTCTGGGCTCAACTCAGGTGCTTCTTCTTCCTCAAAGGCCAACTCGTGCACTCGTTGCGTTGTGTAGGGACGCAATGACAATAAATTGTCTGCCCTTTTTGCCTGTTGACAGAACTCGTTTAAGCCATATATTTTTAGCGAAAATAGCAGCTGTGAGAGTGACGGTTTCAAGTTGGACCTCATGATTTCAATCAGGTCTCTTTCAGAATACGGCGACCTTTGCTGATTTCTCAGTTTTGTAACGGCGTTGTAAAAATCTTCGAAAGATTCTTGCGGCAAATGCCTACGATCCATTATTTTCTTTTGCAACTGAAATTCGCTCTCGTAGCGCCTGTACTGCGTTAAAAACTCTCACTCTAGATCCTCCCAGGTCTGGATGGGTACCAGTTTGAGCACGTTCCAGTACCAGTCTAAGGCTTGACCTTCTAACAGTAGGTGAAAACTGCGGCGGATATCATTAAACGAGTAGTTATAGTCTTGCCTTAAGACATCGCCTCTAAAAATAAAATCTTCCGCACTCATCGACTTAGCGGTACCGTCAAATTTAATGCCCCATTTCGACAAATCGACTTTACGCTGTTACGCATAACCATAATCTGGCGGCATTCTTAGTGCTGGAGACGAATGGACCACACACGAAGGTGCTTGAGGGTGAGCTGTAAAAACAGGTGCTGCCTGTGGAACGAAGTTGCGCTGTGGCACGCTAGCAGCATACGCTGGTGTCCGGTAATGACTACAAAGCTGAGGTATATTCTGAGGCACATTGCTGTGAGGTTGAGGTTGCTGCACATGGTTTAAAAACGAATTTTGCTGTGCCCTAGGTGGTTGCATCTCTGAGAAGTGGGGCACTGCATTTAAACCTGCCACGTTCTGTTGCCGCACAGCCCCCGTAAATCCTGTAGGATTTACTTGGCTGGCAGAACAACGACTAACGGCTCGCGCCATCTCTTGCTGCATTTGGGCTTGCATCAATTGAATTTTCCTCGAGAATTCCTCCTGGATTTGACGTACTCTATCACCGCCCATATTTATATTATCTTCCGTCGGATGGATGGTTTGAGCAGCTGCTATGCTCTGGCGGAATTCTTGCTGCACATTCCTGGCAGTGAGGCTGCTGTACTCTGGCGAAATTATTGTGCTGTTGGTCACATGGGACTCATTGGACAAACCGGTGCAATCATGTGCCAACGACATAAACTGTTGCACAGCGGGAGTTATTGCTGAGCTGGTGGTAGTGACGGTTGAAGTTACGGCTGCGGTGAAAACTGGTCCTGCGGTAGAGACACTTGTTTCCACTACAGATCGCGGTACGTCCTACATACTAAGATTTGTTTCAAAATTTAAATTTTCTAAAGCTATACGATTGCGGCGTGAACGCGTTAAAACCATTAGAAAATAATTTTATTACCTGAAAACCTCTGCTTCCAAATGGTTAACAAAAACTTCAAAAAGGTGGAAAAAAAAATCAACGTTTGTTCTATTTCTTATTGATAAATTAATTCATTTAACTATAAATTAATTTATTTTGGTGGGCTACGTGTTGCGTAAAAAATAAATTTATTAATTTTATTGAAAATCAAAAACAAAAAGAAATATAATTAAAAAAAAATTATTAATTTCACAGTACAACATTTTTCAGTTAATTGATTGCCAACTCAATTCTGTGAACTGTATGTGAAATTAGACCCAAAAAGAAGAATTTCTGCATCATTCGTTTTGTCTTCTTACCTGCGATTTGAAGTAAGTATCGATTTGAAGTTAGTACTATCGTATAGGGGAATTTATCACGTTTTAGGCCCTGTTGTTTGACATAGCTCGACAACCACTAGCCCAATTTAGTTGAAATAAATTTTAAAAAATTAAGAATTACAATTCCCTTAATCTGTTCATATATTGTTTTCCTATACAAGCAACACTTTCGAAGTTAAAAATGAATGTATGAAGGGAAAAAATTATTTTTTGCCTAAAAATGTAAATTTTTTTTTTTTAAAATACATAAAAAATGCAAAATGGAAAAAAGTTTCAAGTCTAGTTATTTTTTGCGCAAAGTCACATAACATATGAGCAAAATGAGACAAAGATCATAAAAATCGATGCACGCGTTTCGCTTTTATTCGCAATTGAGTAAATGTATGAATTTCAAAAATTTGCTCGAGATATGCACAACATTATTTGGAGAAAACATTGAAACCTTTTTCATGATTCTTAGAATTAAAAAAAAAGGAATAAACAAAAGGTTATTTGATTTTTATGATTGCGGTAATAAATGTACGTGGACAATTAAACGGAAAGTGGACCTTTTTATTATTTGGGTTTTTCCGGTGGCTACCTATATGATTTTTTTACAGAAATTGCACCCACATTTAAGTGTGGTCATTATTTGGAAAGTTTTGCACAGTTTGAAACGTACAAGTGCTGAATCAGGTATATAGCCAGCCGCCCTTAAAATATGCGCCCATTTATAAGTACCTGGCAGTAAAATATTCAAAAATACGTAGTATTTATAGGTGTGCATTGATCGATTTTTGGCATTCAGCCAGTGCCGACGAACGCGAACAGTAAAAGTGATTTTTCTCCAGTTTTTTAAAAGTGAATAACAACAAAACATAAAATATATCAATATGGAAAACAACAAGTGCCCATATTTGGATGAATATTGTTACGTTTGTGGTCATATCGTCCGAAAAATACAGAAAAAAGATCGAAAAAATTTGTTTACTGAGCAATTCAAAACCGCGTATTGTAATTATTTCGATGAAGCAGATTTAAGTGGTGCAAATTTTACGCCGAACACAGTGTGCAACAGTTGTTATACTACCCTTCTAAAATGGATTCACGGAAAAAGTAGAAAGTTATCTTTTATGAAGCCAGTAATTTGGGTGGAAGACACAACTGGACATGATGAATCTAGGTGCTATGCATGCATAAATTTTCGTCCTGGATTAAACAGACAACAATTGAAAACAAAAGTATACACTGCTGCATTTACTGCCACACTTCCAGTGCAACGCCCTGCTGATACCGATGCACCTAAACCTCCGAGTGCGGATACTGTGTCCCTGCTAGCCGAAACCGTTTTCACCAATCCGACCGATTTGGATGATGCTGATTGGATACCCGATATTGAAAATAGTGCACCACAACCGCTACCACAAATCGAAATGGATTACATTGTGGCCAAGCTGGGACTATCACAACACGACTCCGAATGGCTGACATCATTTTTGAAGAGAAGAAAACTCACACAGCAAAATGTCAGCGCAACATCATACCGACAACGCCAAGCTGATTTTCAGAAATTTTATTCCGTTGACGAAGCAAATACGTTCACGTACTGCCATGATATCCCAGGTTTAGTGAAAAAATTGGGAATGGATTATATCGCTGGCGACTGGCGTTTATTCATCGGTGGTTCAGTTACTAGTTTGAAGGCTGTGCTGCTGCACAAAAAAAATAAAAAACCATGCATTCCATTGGGATTCAGCACAACTATGAAGGAAACGTATGAAGCATTGGGCGAAATTTTGAAGAAAATCAAATACGATGAACACAAATGGAACATTTGTTGCGATCTGAAGGTGGTCAACATACTACAAGGGATTATAGAAAAGGGCGGATATCCAAAATACTTCTGCTTCCTTTGTAATTGGGATTCACGATACAAAGGAAATCAATATCAATGTAAAGATTGGAAAGGAAGAACTCCCGAGCTCAACAAACAATTAAAATTACGCAATGAACCTATGATAAAGGACCTGGATGATATTTTGTTGCCACCGCTCCACATGAAACTGGGAATAGCTGGGAAATTCGTTGAAGTGGTGGTCAAAAAAGTTAACGGCGCCTTTGACTGTTTGAAATCCATCTTTCCGAAACTCAGTGATGAGAAAATTAAAAACGGTACGTATCGTACTCTGTATTTCAATATTGTCATATCTAAATTTGTTAATTTCTATACATTCGCATTACCAATAATTTTTTCGTTTTTCTTATGTATTTAAAACAGGTATTCTCAATGGACCTGATATTCGGAAATTGATCAAAAGTGATTCTTTCACACATTTGCTTTCAGAGCATCACGACCACCAACATGCATGGAACGCATTGAAAGAAGTAATAGAAGGCGTTCTAGGAAAGAACCGTGTCCAGCGAGAAGAGATACAGCAACGAGTGGACAGGTTGCTGTTTTATTTCGAAAAAATCGGTGCATCCATGACGCTGAAATTGCATTTCTTGCACCACCACCTCGATACTTTTTTGGCACAATCACTTCAGGAATCAGACGAACAAGGAGAGAGGTTCCACCAGGTGACCATGCCATTTGAAAAGCGGTTCAAAAGAAAAAAATTGGATGCATTGCTTGCGGAGGTTTGTTGGTGGAGTTCCACAATTATGCAGTTTGAAGAAAGCACCGAAGATGAAGACATTGAAATTGGTGGACACAGTGAAAGAAACACGCCCTTGAATAGTATGTGTATCTCGGATGACGATACAGACTCAGACCATGAATATGAACAACCTACGAAGAAAACAAGATCATCAGAACCACAAGCGTCAACTTCTACAAGGATGGATATTGCCAATAATTGAAAAAATGTTCTAAATTTTGTTTTTATGCATATTATAATTGCGTATTAATTGCATATTATTTTATTTTCATTAAGTTTTTATAAATAAAGTTTTTTTTTGCATGATAATTTTTTAATTTATATTTTTATTTTTATTTTAAGGGTGGTGGCTATAACTGATTTTTGAAATTCATACCTTTACTCAATTGCGAATAAAAGCGAAACGCGTGCATCGATTTTTATGATCTTTGTCTCATTTTGCTCATAGGTTATGTGACTTTGCGAAAAAATAACTAGACTTGAAACTTTTTTCCATTTTGCATTTTTTATGTATTTTTAAAAAAAAAATTTACATTTTTAGGCAAAAAATAATTTTTTCCCTTCATACATTCATTTTTAACTTCGAAAGTGTTACTTGTATAGGAAAACAATATATGAACAGATTAAGGGAATTGTAATTCTTAATTTTTTAAAATTTATTTCAACTAAATTGGGCTAGGGGTTGTCGAGCTATGTCAAACAACAGGGCCTAAAACGTGATAAATTCCCCTATACGATAGTACTAACTTCAAATCGATACTAACTTCAAATCGCAGGTAAGAAGACAAAACGAATGATGCAGAAATTCTTCTTTTTGGGTCTAATTTCACATACAGTTCACAGAATTGAGTTGGCAAATCATGTGTTGTACTGTGTTTTACTGAAAATTAAAAAAACTATATAGACAAACTAACAAAAAGGTATATTTTGGGTGTCAATAGGCTTTTCAGGTGACGGTTAAAAAATACGAGGTAAATTGATAAACTCCATAGGTAAGTTTTAACCTCAGCTAAAACATTCGGTGCAAAAATAAAATTTGTAATTTTCAGGTGAACCTAAGCATAAGCATTTTGTACACGGGTGCAAAAACTTGAGACAAAAAGTATAATGATGAAAATAAAATGTGACCATGGATTAAAATCTTGGATGGAATACCTAAATCGTGTTTCGAAAGCAGCTATAAAATTCCATGGTATCGCTAGTTACCAAAATGAAAGCTTACTTCGAAAACAGTCATCAACGATTACTTTTCCTTCTTACAAAAACAAACCCTGTTCTGTTATCGCAAACACGAAAGAATCTACATGGCCAGATCCTTCGGGACGTACAGTCCATGGTAAGTTAATTGAAAAAAAAACTATTATTTTGAATTTTTAACGAAATTTCTCTTTCTCCTAAACAGGCAACATTGCCCTAAACTTAGTGTCACTACGCGTTGAGGACTCTTGGACTACTCAAACGGGACCTACACGAGCTGTAAGCAATGAGTCTGCTACCGCAGAAAAGAAAACGACGGGTTGGTTCATTTCGGGCCCCACGTTGGGCGCCATTTTTGTAGCAGTAGTAGCTGGTGTTTTATGGAAAAAAACACAAGAAAACCCTAAGGTCCGATGTGTCCAGATTGTTGGCGGCGCTGGCATGCTGGCGTAAGTCCGGCTAGGGCTCGCCGTTTTGGGGTGGTTCTTGCCAACCAATCGATGCCAATTGCTACTACACAAAAAAAAACCATGCCAGCCGATTAAACGAACGATAGAAATATTATATAACGAAAAAAAAAGAAACCCGAAATGAACCATAACAACTCTATTGTAATAAAAAACTTTGCACCATGTACTCACCCGTTTTATACACCGTTACCTCTAGGAGTGTAATTGACAGGTGTTATACCAATTATGGCCCCCCCACATAAAATCCATTCGGACTTCACCGTGATGATCTGTAAAAAAAACATTTTGATCATCCCAAAATCTCCCTCGCTCCCTTTATCCCCTCACCCTCCTATTGTTATTCCCCTATGAGTTTATCTACTCATTATTTTAAATAAAAAGATTCAGAATTTCGTTTTAACATTCATTATAACAATTAAAAAAAAATTTTTATTACATATATATGTATGCCTTTTTCTTTCTACAAGTTTTCTAGGTTAAGGAAAACAGGCTTTACCCCTGGGCAACTAACCCTACGACGACTGACAGGCCTGAGCTCAACCCCTAATATTACGCGCACCTGGGCCAATACCAACCATGGACTGACTCTAGAGGTAAATAAAACTTGGTTTCCCTATACACAAAAACATATATATATATATAAAGTTTATATTTCGTCCGTTTTAGTTGTCCGTCGTGTTTGTCTATGTCAAACGAATTGGCAGAATACCCGACCTTGGAAAGGGTGATGTGGTGCTGATGGTGATAGTTCCCACGATGGATGTGGCGGATGTGGTGGCTTTACTGTGTGGCTTGGTTTTTATTAATTTTTAAGCGTTTAAGATTTTAAACATGTTTTAAATTTTATAAATTGTTTTTAAATTTCATAAATTGTTTTTAAATTTTATAAATTGTTTTTAAATTTTAAAATTGTTTCTTTAAAATTTTAGCATTTTAGCTTTACGGTGTTGAATAACACAAATTCTTGCTTTCAGTATGAATTTTTGGTTTAAAAAGTTTTAGTCTTGAGTTTTCTTCTTTTGAAGTTGCACATTTAAGCATATTTAAAATTGTAGCTGTAAGTTTTATGACACAGTGTTAATTATTGCATTTGTTAAAGGTTTTGAATCTTTACAATTTTATTTGAAAATTCTTATATATATTTGCACGATTCACTTTTCAATAAAATCGTATTTATTTAAAATCTTTTGGTTTATTTTATTATTTTTTTAAATTGTCTATGATTTTTCACTCAACCACTTTGAACTCAACCGCTAATACCACCACTTACCACATCTTTTATTGTCCAGGGCGAAAATTATAATGGGCTGGCATTTTCCTCTTTGGTGGCCAAGAGACCTCGGTCAAGCAAAATGTCTGATCATGGTATTATTTTTTTGTTTCTCAGATAGACAATTTTCAGCTATTACGCTTCTAATTGTTTGTTTGTTTGTTTACCTTTTTTATTTATTATTCTTCTTCATTTACACCTATATCTATCTCCCTTACTACTCCTAGTGTTGTCCCTTTTTCTTTCCAACGTTAACGTTGCCAACCATCTGATTCTGTTTAACCCCTTAAGGGTACACACGACAACTGCCTCTAATTTTACCCATAAATCCTTGTTGTTGGTGTTGTTTTTTTATTTATTTATATCTGAAGAACAGTATTTATATAACTTAATGTCTTTTCGCACCATGGTGAAGGTTATATAAGATATTAAAAAATTTGAGTAAAATATAATGATTGTTAACAGGTTTAGCCGACCTAAAATTATTTTCGAGAGAGAAATTCTTATTGGGCCCGTGGTTAATTATCACAAAAATCTGTGATTTATTATAAAACCTTAGTTAAAACTAATTTCGTTGTAGTAGTGAAATTTGTTATAGTGATTTATAGTTTTAAAGTGGTTTTGAGAAGGCTGCTTAGTATGGGACCTAAGGTAAATTATGGACCGATTATTACCAAATTGCATGTTATTTTTTCTGGCCATATGAAGCTAAATTGGACCATTGAAACAGTTTCCCAGAGTAGGAAATATCTATATCTCCTACGGTTTTAGGCGTATTGAAACAGTGTCCCAGAGTGGGCATTATATGGGGCCTATGGTAAATTATGGACCGTTATTCACTAATATAGACAGTGTAGTTTGGAGTCTTATAAGACTGTGGCGTAATATATTTTATTTCAGAAAAGTTATTTGTTATGGTTTTAGGCGAACTAAACTGTTTTCCGAGAGCAGGGATTATATGGAGCCTACTCATCCTACTGAACCGATATTGCTGGATTTCCATCCCAAACTACCTAGAAGTAGTTTGAAGCCCACATTATTCTTTTTTTTTTTGAGTTTTTCGAAAGTGAGCGTGTTAACAACAGCGTGCTTACAACAGGACACGGCTAAATCGATTTAGAATTTAGCAAGGAGAAGAATATGTAAGTTTTATGGGGTTTCAGATGAATAATAAGAAAGTTTCACATGGAATAACGAACTGAGAGTACCCTTATTCACCCCTAGTGGTGGTGTGAAAAAGCTTAAAATAAATCTAACGCTCTAAACTTTTATATATGTACATATTTACTTTTTGGGAAGAATCTACACGTAAAATTCATATCTACCGATGTTAAAATAGCGTGCTATTTTGATACTCTTTTTAGGCAAATAATTTAATAAATGCGAAAATCGTGAAGCTGTAAAATATTTAACACTAATTAATTTTTGTAAAAAAAGTGCAAGATATGTATTTTAATTTTTTGTCGTTTGAGTCATTAAAAATATCTTAATTTGGGAATAACCAAAAAAAAAATATTCTTTAAGTGTTTTCAAAAAGGAGCAGCAATATTTTAGAGTATTGAAGTACACACGTGTTCACTTCCATGGAGATGTATTATCTTCTGCATTCTGTGAAATTACAAATTAAATATGTATTTATATTAGATTACTCCCTTGTTAGCTTTTATTTCAGTTTTGTATATATTTTAATGGAAAAATTAAGTAAGGAATTATAGTCGGGCAAACACAACCATATAGTACTCTACACCGCTTGTGAGTATTGCATAAATCTTTTTGGGAGTTGCTCCTATTAAGGACGAAACGATAACAACAGAATATATAAAAACGTGCGAATAGAAAAATATCGACAGAACGGATAAGTTTTGGATAAGCTTGCAATTGGTAGCAATTCATTCAACGAAACTTTAAAAGTCAAAATATCATATAGACAGTGAATTATAGAACGAAGACAAGGATGACCAAATGCAAATTAATTTTAACAATGACCAACAGTGAGACCGGATCTTAAAACGCTAAACATAGTTTTCAAAACTGCTTAAATTAATGCTTAACTTTTTTTTTTAATTATTTCTGAAAAAATTTTGTATTCCTATTCCTCCAAATTTTAAAATAAAACTGAAAACTTTTTATAAATAAGCCGGTGTTCGTTATACTATAGAGCTGAAGATCCTTGCACCCGGCCGAAAGCCTGCTATTCAATAAAGCTTTAGTTGGCGAGTCCGGAATTATGAATTTTAAAATTTTGGATTCGGGATTTTAAGCTTCAGTTATTTGTCCCCAACCAAAATAACTATGTAGGCTTAAAACTACTTTAATAAATTAAAGTTTTTAAATATAAATTGGGCAATTTTCCATTATTTCTTGGGCCTTTTTAACCATTTTTGGATAAAATTTCCATTTTTATTTTTGGGCCATTTTTCGCTTGCGCTGCCAGCTGAAAATAACAATCTGCTTACAAAAATTGCGTTTAAAAGTAGGGAATCTGAAAACTATTCAAAGATTATTTAATTCATTTGTCAATAAAAACATATGTAGATTTCAAAATGTTTTAAGCAGGAAAACCGTAAATCTGGTGAGGTTGGGTTCCTTGAGAAGCCTTCGAGAGACAGCTCACTTGGGTTCTTCTGTTGTCCCTTTGTGATACCCAACCCCAATGAACATCCAACAGATCAGTTACTCAATAGACGTCACTACAAAATTTATACAATTCGTCTTCCTAGCTTGATCCTCTCCGCATGCAAACACTGGTTTTCCCGGGTATTTTCCCCAAATGGGCTTAATTTTTGGACATTTTACATAGAAATTGAAGCACAGTTTCCTCATCGTCGTGACAGCTTATGCAGTAGTCATTGAATCCCCGACCCATTCTCCTCGCATGAGTCTCCACAGGCCAGTGCCTAGACGTTACTTAGACCACTGTTCTAATATTTTCCATATCGAACCTAAGAAGAGAGCTAGTTCTCCTTTCATCATAGCCAGGCAATAGTGCTCTAGATATGGAGCAGGTGGACTCGAAAATCCATCCCATCGGTGAATTTCTATAATACTCGCGCTTGATAAGTGACTTACAGTGAGCCATTGGATTGATCAATGAATGCGTCATCCAGACGACCTCGTTATGCAAGCTCATCAGCGTTGTTACCCATATTTGCATGCTTTGCATTCTCATTCAAAGACATCCGACATTCTACAGGTAAACTAGATGTCGTATAGATAGCCGATAGGGAAGCAATGGTAGCCTTGCCATCACGAAATATACATATATTCCTCGATATGCGATAATAGTTTAGCCCGCTAGCCGCTTGCCTTATAGCAGAGATTTCTGACTGCAGGACACTACAGTCGTCCGGCAGACGAAAGAGAACTATTATACCCAGTTCATCTACGAAGAAACGCCCGACAACTCCTTTCCTCGAACCATCAATATATATTCTTAGGGCTGGTCCACGAATGTCCTTTCACCTTTTGGCGACCACTGTGATGTTGACTTCCTTCTGGTTTGATCCCAAGTCATCAAAGAAGAAGTTCAGCCTCTATTACCGAAGAAGCTGGATTGCCTTTGTTAACACTTCGCTAGACAAGAAGCAAGGTCGTTCTAAGACCAAAGCAGATCTTACCCTGCCTCTCCCTCAGTGGTTCCAAGAATTGCTGGTTAGTCACCACAATCGCCGTCCTTGAGGACCCTTCAGCGGCTGAAACCTTTACAACTTTCCACACCTGTGTGGTTAGTTGAGGGTTTCAGCACTGAATTATCTTCAAGATCTCCTGAGGATCCGATGGTTCGGCGAGATGTTGGCAATCAACCTAGGCTAACCCGGTATTTCACTCATTAACACCACATCGAGCATAGCACCTCCCCAAATCTCTCCTAACAATTAAATGGCGAGCTTAAGCTGAGCGTTCATCTAGCAAACTATCAGCTTCTCGTGACCCTGGTACCAGTCAGAATCATCAGACTGTGGATGTGGGCCTGTATTCTCCCTGAGGATCGTTCAAAACACACTAGTAAGTTTCTTTTTGACTAGATCCCCCTTGATATGGGAAATGGCACCTTTTTCAGCCGATTTACCAATCGGCTTCGGTGCTATTTAAGGACGATTATTCCCTGGTTGATCTTTCTCGGCTGCTGCTTCTTCCGTTAAGGCATTGTCACTTTTCCAGGGACAGGAGGTGAAACACTTGAAGCGCAAGGCGGCACGCTTTGTCTTAGATTCCCTCTTCGTTGGGTTTTTGTGCCTGGAAGACTTTTGCGGTTTTGGAGGTATGTACGTGGAGCGAAGTTCAGTGGTTTTTTAAATGTTATTTTGGTCCCACGAGTATAGGGGAGCTGGAAGGTCCGCCACATCATAGCCCCTATTAAAGTGGTAAAGGCTATTTGCTGAGGTCCTAAGCAAAGCTCCGGGATAAACCAGACCGATAGGCACGGGTCAGATAACACCTCGATTAAGGAGTTAATAAACTTTCGTCGACAAGGCCTTTAAGTTTCGTGACTCCATCTCGGGCATCACTAGCGATACCAAGTATCAAGACACAAACCAAGGCATAGACTCAGGCACCAAATTGCTACAATATCGATATCCAAGGTGGTAGAAACAGTAAATATACACAAGACAAATATTCAATGAAGGCAGAAATAATGTACAATTCTATTCAAAATAAAAACATCAAATATAAGGAACAACTTTTTCATTCTTGCAAATTATTTTTTAAATTTAATTTTAATTTAACTTAAACTTATGATATAAAAGAAAATAATAAAATTCATATTAATGTTTTTAAAAAGTTTTATTTTGAAAATAATTGATTGACTAACTGTACATATTTATTAAAGGGCATGAATAACTTCATTCATGAACGTACTGAAATGTTTATTCAATAAAGTTCGTATTCAAATAAAATTCAGACCACTAAACAAACTGTTGTTTTATTCATGCTACTAGCAAGCACATTTCGTTTCATATGGCAAACACAAAGACTTGGTTCAATGAAACGACTTTTGTTTCACAGTTTTCACTTTTTCTCATTTTTTTATATAAATACTCAATAGCAATGTTGCCACTTAGTAAATTTATGTAATTTTTTCTTTTAGTTACCTTTACAATAATATATGTAATTTGTAAAGCATTTTTTAAATTAAATTTAAAATTTTTTTTCTAACAACTTTTTTATGTACTTCCAAGCAAAACACATTGCTGAAAAATGCTTTTGAAAATAAAATTAAATTTTTTTTGAAGTTTAAAAGTTTACATTAAAAACAACTAATTTACATTGAAAACAAAGTCAAATTTGTATTATGCTTATTATTTTAATATTAAAGTACTTCCTTATCTTGTTGCTTTTACTCTTCATGGTTATTTTTGTTTTTGTTTTATCTTTCCTAACGTTTTTCATTTCTTTCAACTGGCAATACTGACTTTAAAATAAATGTGTTTTTCCATGAACTTATTCGACATTTATTCAGTGGTTGTTTTGTTTCAGAGTTGTCAGTATTCATATTCTCTTGTTTAAGTAAACAAAAAAACTGCATCTTATTCGTCTCTTAAATTTCGTGTGTTTGTTGCTTTCATTTCGTAGTTATTCATTATACTGAATACAAACGAAGCAAATACAAAATTATAATGAAAGTTTCATGAACATCATTATTAAGTTTTATGCAGACGTTGTTCAAATGTGATTTGAACACTATAAATTGGAAGCAGAATTAAAAAACATAAATACGATTTTAAATATAAACTGAATTAAAATTAATATTAAAATTTGTAAACTTGAAGAAATTATAATGTATCATGAATTAGAATTAATATTTGAATTATAACTGAATTTTAATGTATGAATTGTAATCCCTAATTGATATCAGTTGCATTGTAGTTTGAAAGTCACTGTAGTATAACTATCTTGATTTAGTACTTAGTACTTGCGGGGTTATTCCAAACCTCTTCGGCTATCTGCAAACCGAAGACAGGTTAAGATTCAAAATTAAAAATATGTATACTTCACTTGCGCCTTAGCAACAGTGAAAATAAGTTGAAATTTTCTTTTTTTAACTAATATTCTTAAACTTCTAAAGTGGCTTAACCTAAACAAGTGCTTACCCTAAAATTGTTAACCTTAAAATTAAATGTAAAATAAATACTACTAAATACTAAATAAATATTAAATCTGAATTAAATATAAAATAAATACCTACTATACCTAAATACAATTACACCTGCTAATCTGTTTGTTGAACTTGGAATCACGACCCATCAAGTACTTCCTCTAGTACTCATCCCCTTAACCTACGGTTGAAACTCAACCCCAAACGTAAAGGTAATTCAAACCCAAGTATTTAGAATTGACTCTAAATTGGCAAAGAAATAACTAAGTTTCTCTCTTTTTTCTTTGCTTTTATTCAATCGCTACAATTAAAATCACTCCGGTGAGTTATTATAATTACAATATTCTAAAAACAACAAGATCATCTCGCATCTTGCAGTGCCCTGCAGTTCTGCACCCTAAATTGGAATGTTTCATATTCTTTGTGGCAATCGAACAAAGAATTACAGACGTTTATTATTTATGCGTTCCAGAGCTTTTAATAAATTTTGGCATCAATCTGTTGGTGCAATTTTTCTTTTGCAGCATATATTTTACATATTTTAGAAAAAACGATCGTTTTCGCAGCATATGTTAAGGCTTATAGGGCAGATTTCAGCTTTTTTAAACATATTTTGATAATTGTTGATTTTTCAATTGCTTCCCGGTGCTTTAGCAGCCAAACACAAAATATTTAAAATTCTTGTTAAAAGATGATTGTAGTAAGATAAAACTTGACCTTAAAATATTTTATTGGCAGTTTTAATCACTAAATCATATTTTATCAGAATCCATCCATAATTGACTGTACTTATACTATTCACGAAAAAAACTTTGAACTTTCTTTTAAATGTTGATATGCTACAATAACTTTTGTAATAGCTACTATGTATGCCATGGGACAATTTTGTAATGATAGTTCAAGAATGACCCATATACACCCCATCCCTAAAATCACTTTAAGACAAATAAATCTTACAGAGATGTCGATATCTAGATAATAATCGGCGCAAATAACTTTAATGTGAATATTAACCTCATACAATTACTTTGTTTTGGTGAGTCAACGGCCCATGGCTATCATATGTTCGTTGTTGACCGGGAGGGAATACATTTATACTTGTTTTGGTGAGTCAACGGCCCATGGCTATCATATGTTCGTTGTTGACTGGGAATACATTTATACTTGTTTATTATATGCAAATATTAAATTATTGAATGTGTTGCTCTTAAATAACCATTTTTGTTTTTTAAGGTCCTTTATTAACAATTGTTTGGAGCATATTTTCAACTTTTAAGATTCATATAAGAGTTTTGTGTGTCTATATGGCACTTATGGCAACTTCCCAGAAAAAACTTCACTTACACACAGAAAAAATAGAAAATCAACTTTAATTAAACAATTCGTTCAGACAATTAAATTTTTTACTAATTTTGCCCCTGCAAAAGAATTGATCATATCAATTAACGGATTTGTATTTTCGAGTCATGCCACAAAAATTTAATCAATTAAAAAATTAATTGCATCAATTAAAAAAATACACAACTTATACAAAAATATTTACATTTTTGTGTTTTGATTAAAAAAATTAATTACAGCAAACAAAAAAAATAATTGAAGAAATTAATGTTCACCAATTAATTATTTAATTAAAACATTTTTGGCAAACATTTTTTCTGTGCAATGCTACTTTTAATGACTTCAAGAATTCATTACTTTGCAGCTTTATTCGCCACTTTTTGCATTATTAGTTATATGTAAAATAATAACTTGATTATTATATCTTAAATAAGTCATAATAATACATTACAAAAAAATACTTCCGTATAATTATATAATATATTATATTAATATTTGTTAGATATCCGGTAATATTATAATATTTTAAGAATAGTTTCCTTGTGGAATACATGGAAAATCCAAAAATCAATCAAATGTATGTAAATATATATGTACATCAATATGTTCCAAAATTACCAACACAATATATTTTTGTTATTAGAATACCATTAGTGATATCAATCTAATGTTAATGATGTTTTTTGGAAGAGCATAATCAGGCCTGCCACAGAAATTGTTCGGAATGATTTTGAATCAGTATTTTTATTTCGATCGATTTTCGTAATTCCGACAAATTTTAATTTTTTTATTTTAAGTTAAATGTGGTAATATTGTGCAAACCAAAACCAAAACTTTTTTCGATCGAAAAATTAAAAGTGATTTCATAGAAAATTGATCAGTTTTCGTTTTTCTGCAGAAGCTTTCTCGGAATTAAAAAAACTTTCGATCAAAATGGATTTCTGTGACAAGCCCGTATATTTACATATATTAATACACACATTGTTATTGCAGTGTTAGAGCTTATTTTCTTACATTTCGAAAAATGTATTATTGTGTACACTTTTTCAACAACAATTACATAAAATTTCAGAGCTATTTTAATTTGTTAACCTTTTTGAAAGTTAATTTGAAAGCACTTATTTCTTGTTTTTTTTGGTAACTACACATACTTATACAACTTTTAAGTATAAAATAAAGGTATTATTTTTTAGGTTGTAATTGGCCAAATTATAAAGGATTACTTTTGGGACATCGCGAACAAAATTAAGTACTTTTTGTAGTAGAAAAGTAAGTACTCTCTTCCTCAAGTTCTCATTATTTTTCTGCTTATTTTGTAAGCAAAGTTTTTGCTGGGTTCTGGACTTTCCAAGTTTTATGACATTACATTTTTATGATTTTTAAAGCCCACCTATAAAGGTGTAGGGTATATTAAGGCAGTACAAGGACAAGAGAAGCAGAAAGCAAACAATGCAGTGTACAAATACATACAGACCCACTTAACGAGTATTAAACAACGCCACATTCTCACATTATATTTAAATACAATAGCATATTGGAATATAGTACTAAGATTCGCCCCTAAGACTGTTAAAAGACGACATCAGTATATTTTAGAGATTTTTCATAGTTGTCACAATATATTATATACATACTTTGGATACATTTTTAACTAAATTAAAATAAAAAATTCGTATGCTTTTAAAGGTAATCTTTGAGTAAGTCTTTTAAACTTAGTGGATTTAAATACATTTTGAAGTCCTTTTAAGTTCGATTACTCGTTAACAAAATGTTTAAAATAAATTGCTTACAGCTTTTTTTTAATACTTTTTTCTGCCCTTTAAAGGGGTAACAATAATAAGTAAAATAATAATATCATTACTTCTTCTAATTCTATGGATATGTATGTAACATTTTAAAAATTGTAAAATTTTAAAAATTTTACAGGAGAAGCAAAAAACTTATTTAAATGAAAAATATATTTACAATTAGCCCAAAATTTTGCAATATAAGTTAGAAAGGATCAACAAATTTATTTCTGCTGAAAAAAGTAGTTATTTTCTGAAATTGAAAAAGTTACGTTAGTTACACCCTTTTGGCTTGTTATTTTATGAAACAAAAAGGCCTATCTACATACATTGATGTTCTACAAAAAAGAAAACAGGTAATATATTACAATATTTTTATTCATTATCAAAGTTGTTTTTGAGAATACTATTATTTATTAAAAGATTTTGTTTGTTGTGCTTAATTCCCTTTTTTAATAATTGATAACAAATACTGAAATTTATTGTTGGAGGATAAGCTGTTTCTATGCGCATTTCACTGGTTGCTTAGGCCAGATCATCAGGAAACGATCTCCTAAATAATTTTAGAAAAGCCAAAGCTATCAGCAAACAAGACTACTTAGGGAATGAGAATTACCTACAAACACTCAAAAAGTCTTATTTGCAACGTTGATATCGTTAGCTTAAACAAAATACCAAACAATAAATCAGTGATGAGTTTTTTATCTTTTCTTATATTTCCCACCACAATTATTTGGAATTCTCCCAGCAGTTCCAATTGAAGCAAAGCCGCGAATAGCGTCGTAAATGACACAACAATTATTTTTCAGGAGAACAAAAAAAAAAAACGTTTTTGAAAGACAAGAACATTTATTTTTTTTTTTTAATAATTTATATCTAAAATATAATGACAATAAAAACTTTTAATTTTCTTGTTAAAATTGTTAACAATGGCAACTATAGTAAAAATTTGTTACAGAATCGCACTACAGGTCATGTTTCTAAGAAATTTTGATTTTGCCCTCTGAATAAGCTAGCCGTTCCTTATAGTTGGTTACTCCATGTCTAAATAGGTTTTATAGAAATATGATGAATTTTGAGTCAAGGCTGAGCTTGGATTTCAACTAAAAGACCAGTAAAGGGTGTTTACTTCAAGTTAAGTCTCTTGGATTAAAAATGTCGACGAAAAGTACGTCGTCTATCCAACTATATACCAAGGTCACACAATCAGAGAATTGGGTATAATAACATTGTTAAGTGTAAAGGGTAAAATATTTCCTCCCATAGTGAAAACGTAACGTGTTCGGCTTGTAACTCGTTCACTCGAATTCGCCAATTGCTCAACTAAGTGAGTGCCCCTGTACTGATAGTAGTGAGCTAGTCTATGTAGTACAGTGTTGCGGGTTCGATTCCCGCCAGAGAGTCTTGTCTCCTGCAGATAAGCGAAGAGCTTCACGGGATAAGCGTAGGAATAAAAAAAAAAAGTTTCCATAGTTATAGTTATTATAGTGGCAAGATGAAACGATTTAGCTCTTTCATCTGAAAATGTGGATCAGAGGTGATTATCAAATAATTAGTATGTCCAAGAACAATTCCCATTTAAATACCAGCTTTAATCTAAGATTCTCTTTTAACATATTTTCTGTTCTTAATCCAAAATAAAAGAGACAAATAAAATTACTCTCTTGCAATTTGTGCGTGTTTGGAACCAGCAGACATTTAATTTGAAACACCGCAAACCCTTATCACAGATTACACACATACATATATCGATGCCTTACTTTCGCAACCTCGTATCTTACTGCAACAACTTATTTTTTTACTGCAACAACTTATTAGTTCAATACTTTGTCTCAATTCTGTAAATATTAATAAATTATTGAAATAATAAGTTGTTGCAGTAATAGAAAACAAAAATATCAATCGTTTGACATGAAAAAGTCAAACCCGTATTTTTTTAAGATACGAGGTTGAGAAAGTAAGGCATCGATATGTAAAAAGAGACGTGTGAAAAAGGCCCAAATCAGTTGCGAGGGTATCTTTCAAAGAAATAGACAAAAAGCGTTTTTTGGTAGTGAAGTGGCAATGTGTAAAAACAGGCCGCTACAATCAGCACAAATTGCGTGATCAAAACAAAAATAACAAAACACAAACCACGTTTAACAAGAGCATTAGTTCAACACCCGTTTTATTTTGAGCAAAAAAATGTATTCAGTAATATTGTTTTGTTTTATAATGTTATTTACTTACTTAACCCGCCAATAGTGACGCAAATTTGACTTTGATCAATGGTGATGCCGGTCTCATGCACCGGAACTTTAAACTGAAGATTTTTCGAAACGTGTTACTAATTGCTTATGTTTTTTTTTTTTTTGAAATTTATGCTCTTTGACAATTAAACAAAGATATTTAATCAATTTAAGCTCTTTTATTTCGATATTAAAATTCACAAAAGTTTTTAATTAGAGCATTAAAAAAACAATGTTTTTTGTAATAAATTTTTTTTAAAATTAAGAAAAAAATAAAAAAATCACATATTCATAAAGGAAAATAAGGTTTTTAAGTGAATCGACATTCAGAACTTTTAGAAAAAAAAAAAATTGGTATCAAATTTGTAATCCTTTAAAATTAATCCTTTTTTATTTACTTACATACACGTTGACACACGGTTTCATGCACCGGGCAGCTTAAAAAAATACAACGTGTACTCACTAAGTCTCCATTTACACGTTTCATCTTTTGATGCTCAACTTCTTTTCAATTCCCTTTTGAAGATGCCATTATGTTCACACGCAGCAACCGGTTTCAACTTTTTTTGCTTTAAAACAACAACACTTTTATTCAAAGCGAACCAAAGAGAAAAAGAAAAGAAAAAAAATTACATGCAGCCATTGTTGTGCATATACCTATGAGCAAGAACACAAAGCGTACTGCCCAAGTACAGGCATCTCCGTACCAACCCCTTTTCTTCTTGCTTCTCTCTTAAAAACACAAGAGTTGAGCATCAAAAGATGAAACGTGTTAATGTAGACTAAGCAGTTTCGTCGTGAACTGATGACGGGGGACGTGTAATGCGGCAGCTACCCGAAATTGCAACCAAAAACATTAACGGAGAATAAAGTTTTTTGAATTTTTTAACACACCCGGTCTGACAGACCAGTAGGTCACCATTGGCGGGTTAAATATTATTTACTAGTGTTGCGGTACACTTAAAAGTTAATTTCTACAACAGCTTGGCAAATAAATCTTAACTAAATAAATTTGTGTTCATTGTATTGCAGCATAAAAGATGGTTCAAAGAGAAATGAAAAAAGGAAGATTTTTAAGAAAGAGAGAAAATCTTCCGTCTCGTGACATAATATCATATAATATTTTTTCTTTTTGTGTAGAGAAAAAAGAAACTATTATACGATATTCTCTTTGAACCATCTTTTATGCTCGGAATAAATTAAGTTGTTTATACTTACTTTAAGAACGAGTCGTACATAAAATATTAAGTACGAATAACACCAAAACGTTCTTAAAACAACCCTAAATTGGATTACTTTCGAAAACAAATCCCGGAATTTCTTAAAATAAGTATAAAAACCAAGTAAAAAACCAAGTAAAAAAAAAAGGATTGAACTTTTCATTTGTAGAACCACTCTGATACTAAAATTACAAAGGGAGCGTTTTAATCTCATGTAACTTTTAAATCTTATCTCGCAGCATTGCATTCTATATGCGTGCATACGCGTGTGTTTGTCGAAGTTTGTTGTAGAAACTATAACAACACAACTACACAGAAAGAAAAAACTCGTACTAAATTCAAGTTTTTTCTACTTACTTTAGTACGAGTCGGTCTTACAAATCTTAGTAGGAATAACACTAAAAAATACTGAAAACAACCCAAATTGGGATAACTTTCGAAAACCAATACGCGTGCATACGCATGTGTTTGTAAAAGTTTTTTGCAGAAACAACAACAATGCTTAATGAAAAAATTACTGAATTTTTTCATATTTAAAATGTAATATAAGAAACAATAGCTCCTATATTCTATTTGTTAAAATTATTTATTTAAATACATCAAATTTTCAAAGTAGAATTATTACGAAAATCATATCGAGCATGATGCAGGTGTCTTGTAGTTAAGAGTTCTTCTGTAAACAAAGGGCGGAACACAAATGCAACAAACATGTGTGACGGGTAAGAAAATAATAATATTCTATCTGGTTCTCTGTAGCTCGTTTCTGTATTTCTCGCATCGTAAAATTGCTTAAATGTAGTGTGAAACAAAAAATTCTATCGTTTCTCGATTTGTCAGAAAAAAATAGTTTTGAGTTTTAATGTGAACAAAGAAAACATAAATTCTCTGTTTACTGGAATATTTCCAGTAATTTAATGTCAAATATAAACGTCAAGGAAAGAAATAAATTATAAAGTACAAACAAATTGAAGGCAAAAAAAAAATAAAATATTAAGGTATCAAAATTTAACAATTGTTTTTTATTTATTATCATCAATTTAGTTATTTATTCATTTATTATTTTTTTTTTTTTTTATTTAAATTAAAAAATAGGTAACAAGCACATTTTTAATTTGCAATATCTAAATTTTTTAAAATTAACTATTTTTTTTATTTTGACAGTTCTTGTAAGAAATTGTTCGCAAAATATTGTTACAAAAACACTTTTTCTCACATCGTTCCAATAATCGCTGGAAAATTATTTAAATGACAGATAATTCTCGCAAAGTAAATATACAGAAAAACTTGTGCGAGAAAAACAATTTTTTGTGTGATTTTACACTGTTTTTGTTCTAATTCACTTGTTTCATGAGGAACATTTAACGATGTGAGAAATACAGAAACGGCCTACTGGAGTAAGTGCTTAGGTAGGTTAGAAACTAATCTCACTTTCGGATTATTTTAAGTACGAATCGGGATTAAACAAACATAGAAATTCTTGAATCGATCACAGTTTGAGATTAATTTTTGTCTCACTTTTAATTACGTCAATCCGGTTTTCGGTTTATTTTAAGAACGGATAAGGGATTGAATATGACCAAGTCACTCTACTTAATTTAAGGAAATCCGTACTTCCCGTACTATTGACACCGCTTCGGTTTGATTTAAGTAGGGATGGATTGTTTTGTCTTTTCAGTGTAGTCAAACGGTTAATCTGTTTTATACTTCCCAGATGTTCGCGAAACCAACTTATTGGAATGGGATAACACTTCTACTGCTCACATAAAAAATCTTTTTTTTTAAAGTATTTTCTGGAATAGCTTCGATAGACAAGGAAGTAAGCCAGTAAGTCTTTAAGAAGATGGTACTGTTAAATCTTTGCCTGTGCTTGCAACCATTATTATTTGAGAAGGGAAAATACTATTAAAAAGATTACATTTTCTTATTCAAATCAACTTTCCAGTGACAAATTTTGCTCGATCTCATGTTCCACGATTGTTCCGTTTCCACATACTAACCTCATTAAAATCAAATATGTAATATTCGTCAACACAAATCTTGTGCATTGTGTATGAAGCTATTTGTACCAAGTCTGAATACTCTTACTGTTACCATTCACCAGTTGCACAGAAAGCTATATCGTATTTTTTTCAAGTTGTCCCGGCTATGTCTACAATAGTGCAGTGGGCCATTTACAGATATTGTTCGTTTATAACCAACCTATTTGTTTCAAATTTGTAAATTTTTGCTGTGCCTGTTCTTTAGATATACAGAAATCTAGTTTGATCCACGCCCACTTCTCCAATCCCTTACATTTATTACAGATGTTGTCTTTATATCGATAATCATTCTAATTGTACCATATTTGAACAACTTTACACTCTCTTCACGCCCTTTTTTCTAATCGCGCCCACTTTTTTACTGATGTTGCGTATTGATAACCGAGTTATGTGTACCAACTTTGGAATGTTTAGCTATTACCGCTTTCTAGATATACAGAAATTTCTTTTGCCTTTGTATGTGGGTACCACGCCCAGTTATCCACTCCCACCTTCTTTTTACAGATCTGGCGTATCGATAACCCAGCTATGTGTACCACATTTGGACAATTTTGCTCTTACCGTTCTTTAGATATAAATAAATCTATGTTAAGCCACGTCCATATCCTCAGCTTCGCCCAAATCTTGTAGGATGTTCTGTTTTCCATACCAATTTGGAAAATTTGCCTCTTGCCGTGCTACAGTTATAAACATATCTGCAATGTCTTTGTATGGAAGGGGCAACTCCCACTTTTCCAATCCCGCACACACTTTGTTGGATGTTGTGTATTGATAACTTAGATGTTTTTACCTTATTTTGTAACATTGGCTCGTACCGTTCTCCAGATATACAGAAATTTATAAGGTCTTGGTATGGGAGGTGCCACGCTCACTTCTCCAATCCCGTCCATTTTTTAGAGCTGTTGTGTATTGATAACACAGTTAAGTTTTAACACAAATTAACTCTGCTGAGATGTAGTTGCTTTTGTTGCTATTCATTACCGATAAAATTACATCTTTCAGCAATTCAATTAAACGCCATTTGATCTACAACTTGGCTTTGCTGCCAATAGTATAACATAAGACGCAAATATATCGGAGTGGCTTTGTTTACTTTCAATTGTTATGTTGCAATATTGCCTCTTTGTGAAATTATTTTGAAGGAAAAATGCAAGAGCATCTTCATTGGAGAGAGCATTGGGGCACTTATCATTATTCAAACACAATTTTCGTGTTTAAGATGGTCTCGTGGACTTTCCATAGCTTTTTTTTAAAAAACAACGACTAAATCTTTCTTACCTTTTTTTCGAGCCAACATTATTGAAGCTTTCATTAATATCTCAGTTTCATTTGCTGTATACATTGATAGCTCCGCTTCCTCCCTTCTTTTACTGCGTACAGACATGCCGGAAAAATGCATTCGAGGACGTTCACTCGATAATGAAGGTTTGCCTTCTGAGTGTTCTTCTTCCAAAAAAAGATACTGTCTTTAGTTGAGTCAGATATTTTGGGATTTTTCAATACAATGCTATTTTGAGGCTAGGTATCATTTTGTGTATAAATAGGCCAATTGATCTAGAAGAATTCTGCCATTTCACATCCAGTCTCATCCAATTTAATCAGTTAATCCTTATATCCATTAGAAACGTTTGTTTCGTCGATTTTCCATTAAATATAATTAAAAACACGTTCGGGTTATTCTTGTTTTTTAACTTCCACTCTGAGTAAATTACAATTTTTGAAGCATAAGGTTCCTGAATCCAAAAATTATTTCTTAAAATTAAGCAATAATAAGCTGAAAGTAATTGATGATTCGTAAGCACCAAATATCTCTGTAATTTTGTGTGTTTTTGGTTCGTTGAAATCATACAATTTCTAAATTATATACTATATTTTTTTTTATTAAAAGCTGAAATCACTGATTTTTAGGCCATGAAAGTGTTTTTTTTTTATCTATTTTCTTATTACCATAATTTTTATTAAATATATCACTATTCAAAATGGAAATACCTACCATCGTCATTAATATCCATAACTACCTAATAGATTAAAATTTTTTTTTGAGTAACCTGTGCCAAAAATATACACTACGTGCTTCAGTTTACCACTGCACTTAAATAATTGAACTGTCTCACTTCATAGAATAACAATTAATAGAAGTCTGCAAAAACAATTTTTTTTGTTTATCTGAAGTGTATGCTACAATGTTCAAATAACAAATATAGGAAACAAAGTTTTGAGTTTTGGCCAAAAAATGGGTCTTGGATGTTAAATATCTGCATGAAACTTAATAATGATGTTCATGAAACTTTCATTATAATTTTGTATTTGCTTCGTTTGTATTCAGTATAATGAATAACTACGAAATGAAAGCAACAAACACACGAAATTTAAAAGACGAGTTAGATGCAGTTTTTTTGTTTTCTTAAACAAGAGAATAGGAATACTGACAACTCTGAAACAAAACAACCACTGTTCACAAGTTCATGGAAAAACACATTTATTTTAAAGTCAGTATTGCCAGTTAAAAGAAATGAAAAACATTAGGAAAGATAAAAAAAACAAAAATAACTATGAAGAGTAAAAGCAACAAGATAAGGAAGTACTTTAATATTAAAATAATAAAAATAATAGAAATTTGACTTTTTTTCAATGTAAATTAGTTGTTTTTAATGTAAATTTTTAAACTTCAAAAAAAATTTCATTTTATTTTCAAAAACATTTTTCAGCAATGTGTGATGCTTGGAAGTACATTAAAAAGTTGTTAGAAAAAAATTTTAAATTTTATTTAAAAAATGCTTTAAAAATTACATATATCTATTATTGTAAAGGTAACAAGAAAGAAAAAAATTACATAAATTTACTAAGTGGCAACATTGCTATTGAGTATTTATATAAAAAAATGAGAGAGAGTGAAAACAGTGAAACAAAACTTCATTTAACAAAGGTTTGTGTTTGCCATATGAAACGAAATGGGTTTTCTAGTAGCATGAATAAAACAACAGTTTGTTCAGTGGTCTGAATTTTATTTGAATATGAACTTCATTGAATAAACATTTCAGTACGTTCATGAATGAAGTTATTCATGCAGCCCTTTAATGTTTACAACCATAGCTGTTCAGCTGTGTGAATATTTACATATATTCAGCATATGCATGCACTATTGTTAAAATTAAAAAACGTTTCTTTAGGAAAATGTTCATACAACATTTGCTTCGTAAACCTTTATAAAATCTAAAATATGAAAATCGATTAATTGAAAATTAATTAAAAACGATAGTTTTTAGAAGGTGTTATGAATTTGAAGCGGTTTTAAAATATATTTCTTAATTAAAGTCTTAATTAATTATTCAAAACACAGTTCATTGAATATATAATAAACAATTTAGAAGGATATACATATACAGAAAAACAGAGGAAGATGTAATACAAATTGTTTAAGCTAATTTATTAATTATTTTTCTAACAAATAGAATGTGAGAATATTTCTTTTTAAAAGTTATTTTTATTATATTAACATTGTTAAAAATATTTCAACTTTGAAGTTTTTACATTTTTAACGATATGTGTCGTTTATATTTCTTAAAGAAAATATTTTTTAACTTGAAAACGAGAATATAGAATTCGTTAAAGTAATAGAAATTTTTCGTTACTGAACGATATTAGTAGTTAAATTAAAAAAGTTACAGCGTTGAGGTACTGTTATTTAAATAATATTATTTTAAATCTAAATTTTAATCAACTAAAGCGAGACAAATAGTTTTAATTTGTATACTTAAATTTTGAATAGATATATATATTCTCTCTTCCTTTATATATTTTAAAATAGAATATAACTTGGTTTAGTTTTCGGAATTTCATTTATTTTTCTTATTTTAAATAGAACTAACTATTCAACAAAAATTTGTTTGAATATATGATAAAAAATTTTTTAATGAACAAATCAACTAGAACTTTCGAACAAATAAAACAAGCTTCTATAACAGTTTCTATAACATTCACAGTTGACACAAGAAAGAATAATCGTGTGACTGTGCTGCGGCAATTATTGTACCCATTTCGCGTTGTAACAACTAGCGGCAATTTAGAATGTATAAAAAAGGACAATCGTATGATTTCAGAATTTTTGATTGGTGCAATTTTATTATTGTGCGTCAATAAAGCACAATAAAAATGGTGTCATATTGGTGCATTTGCGGCAATCGTGTGATCCCAGCTTAAAATACAAACATATAAAAAAATTTCAAATTGTTTATTTTGAAGGCGGAATAAAATCGTTACTTTTTAGAAAAAAATCAGTAAATCGGAACGGTACTTTGCTAATTTTAGAACATCGCAAAAAAATCGTCAATTCTGTCAGCAGTGCTTCCAGCCATTTAAATCATAAGTTGGCGGTCCAAAGCTATTCAATTTTCTGCATCTACTCCGTCTCTAGAACCAGACCTTTATATCGCCAGCTCAATTCCAAAACATACCAAGTCGCAAAAGTGAATTTTGCAGGAGAAGCTCTTAAAGTTAACGGGCGATACATTCAGTTGTAAGCCTTATACTTTTTTGTGCATAACTTCGGTTTTGATTAGTTGATAAACACAAAACTTTGTCTGAATTTAAGGTGAACAATACTTAATTCAAAACCATTAAATAATTAGCCAAAGCTAATTTCTTGCACTAAGAATAATTTTGACATTCGATTCAGAATATGTATGTATGTATATCAAAGCAAATAACTGCATATTAGGTTTTTGTAAAAAACAAATATCAGTTGATTTATGGACAGTCCAAGTTGACATTTGCCAGCAACGTGTACAGAGCAGAATAAAAAGGTGTAATTTCGATATAAATTAAAACGTTTTTTATCAGTTATTAAATATCGTGCATAATATGGACAATAGAGGGTAAATCAAATCAAAATTTTTTTGGTGGACGTTATTGCTTTTGTTGACAAAACGTGTAATTCTTACTTAACCGTGGACTGCCGCGTTTTTCATTGATGAAAAGTGTTAATAAAAGAATCCTGAATTAATTTTTTGTTTTTTTTTTCGTTTCCGTTTTTGAATTCTTTCTAATGTTTCGAATTGTGATAAAAAAAAAAAAAAAAATACTGATGTTGTTTACAATTTTATTATCAGTGAAATTGATTTAAATAATGTTTCAAAACAAGATTTGGTTTTGTTAAGGCAAGAAGAACAAACTTTTTCTAAAAATTTATCGTAAGGGTGGCACAAGGCTCACGGAAAAATTAACGACTTTTTTGTCTGCTTGGCTTACACGCCATTTAGTAATTATTGTTATCGTGCCAAATTTCAAAATAAAGTTCGGTCGAGCTCGTTGAGAACAGACGTGTTTTTTAACTCCGCATACGATTTTTTTTTTAACAAATGTTTCAATAATATTATTTAACAAGCGAATTGGACGCTCAAATAGAGTAATTTTTTATTTAAATTATTTAATATAGAAGTGAACGAAAGAATTATTACAAAATAAAGAAAAAATTACAAGAAAAATAAAAATATATGTATGTACGTTTCTATTACGTTTATTTCGGTGTTAAAACAACGTAATTAATAATAAGAAGAGCACAGTAAACAATAAAGTATATGAAAAATGAAAAGACAATAAAGCAAAACGAAAGAAATGCAAATGAACGAAACAAAAGCAATGCAGAAATAAATAAAAAACTTGCTGATAGTTAATACATAACGGTAAAACCTATTACTCGTACGCGTTCTCTCTCTCCCCTCAGTGTTTATAAATACGGTCGATCGTAGTTCACTAAGAAAACTGCTACCTGTAGGTGTTGCTGCAGCAGCAAAACAAATTTTAATAACTAATGATACGGTTAACTCAAAAACAGAAATGGAAAACTCAGTAACACAAGTACAAAATTCACAAAAGCCTCAAGTACAAGTTGGTGTTGATAGGTATATAATAGTGCTTAAACGGGGTCGCAGCCCTACCTCTGCAGCAGTTGCTTCGGCCCCAAAAGTATTAGGAGATGGTGCATCTGATAGAATAAATTCCTAAAATCGTTTTTCAATTCTAGATGAAGAATCCTCTGAAGCACCAAATGTCATCAAATCGCCTAAGCCACCAATCGCCAGAACAGAACTCAAATGAGTTAATAAAGAGTTTGATTTCGTCGACAGGTGAAAATTCCTTTTATGCAGCTGCATTAAGCGAGGTAGTATAAACGAGACAAAAAAACAGGTGAATCATGAGGATGCTTTTCGCAAGGTAGTTATTAAATTTTAAACACTTAATAAAAACTTTTAAACATATCAACTTAAGAGCAGTATAAGTCTACAGGTAGTGATTAAGAGCATTGACTCATGCGTGGACCCACGCGAAATAAAATTCTTTTTAAAAGAGAACGGCTTCAAAATTAAAAATGTAACAAATATTAAAAATAAGGAAAAAATCCCCAACCACTACTTCGAGTGGAGTTTGAACCCGTCGACGATAAGCTTAAAAAAACGAAACGCATCTCATCTACAATTTAAAATACATTCTGTCAAGGAGAATCACTATGGAGGAGCCACACAAAAGAAATGGTCCCGCCCAATCCTTTGACTGCCAAGAATTTGGTCATACTGCTATTTAACCCCCGTTTGCGTCGTATGTTGCGAATAACATGGTACAGTAAAAACGACCCCACGTCAAAAAATTAAGCAACTGTGGCGGAAATCTCACTGTCAATATAGATTATGCCCTTTATACTCTATCGTCAAACGCAGGTAAAAAATCATTTAAACATTAATGACATACAGGTACCGAACCCTAGTAACAACAGAACCTCCTACGCTAGCGTCCTTAAATCAAACCATATGCCAATGCAGGCTGTAGGAAAAATCGCCCAAAGAAAAATGGCCTAAGCGAAAAAATGAAAAATCGCCCAAAAAAATCCCATGTAAAATTGGGCCTGAATTCATATGAAAAGAGACCCAAATTTTTGGGTTTTTTTTCGTTATTATTGAGTGATTTTTCGTTTTTTAAATTTGGTGAATTTTCGTTATGAAAAATCACCCAAAAATATTGTATGAAAAATAGCCCATTTTCTCGGTCCATCTTTCATTTTTAAAATTTCGTCAAAATCTTACATATTATTTGTCTAAATCATTTATTTTCATTATACATCGAATTCCTTTTTTCGCAAATTGGGTAATTTTTCATTTTTTTTTTTTGGGAAAAAATTCGTTTTTGGTTTTTGGGTAATTTTTCATTTTTTTTGGGCCCTTTTTCGTGTTTTTTGGGCAAAATTTCATATCTAACTTTTTTGGTCATTTTTCATGTTCTTTTGGGCGATTCTTGATTTGGGCGATTTTACATTTTTTTCCTTGGGCCATTTTTCTTTGGGCTATTTTTCCTACAGCCGCCAATGCAAGGTGCTTCGAGAAATAATGATGAAACTCCAGTTTATAATTTAATATGATGCAGGAAATGATAAGAGTGCAATCGATGTTATTGCAAGCTGTATTTAACAAGCCATGAACTGTTTAAAAATTTGCTTTTGAAACGCAAACGGCATCCGCCAACATAAAAATGAAATATAATACTTCCTTAAAAATAAACAAATTGATGTTATGATGGTTTCTGAAACTTATCTGACCTCAAGAAATGCGTTTAAAATCAATGGTTATATATTATATGATACCAAGGACCCTTGATATAGAGGTTGTGTAGGTTCTGATATTTTGATAAAAAAAAAAAACAAAG
This sequence comes from Pollenia amentaria, assembly GCA_943735925.1. Classification (NCBI taxonomy): domain Eukaryota; kingdom Metazoa; phylum Arthropoda; class Insecta; order Diptera; family Polleniidae; genus Pollenia; species Pollenia amentaria. The sequence continues at coordinate 102,483,035 of OX031006.1, forward strand.
TAAAACACTACTTAATGTGTGATCATTGTGAAGATTATATGCAAGCAACAAACATTTGTTTTAAAGAGCTAAATCGAAGCATAGTACGTAATTGCATCTCTATACTTTCCACCTAGATTTAAAATATCAGAAAGCCAATATTATACATATTATAAATCATTAGGACCCTGTTTCCTAGCCGCAGGCGATTACATCGCTAAACATACCTTCTGGGGGTCACGGCTCATAACACGAAAGGGTCGTGTTCTGTATAATACAATCTCTAAAATGAATTTAAATGTGGTAGCGAGCGGACAACCAACTTATTGGCCTAATGATCAGCAAAAATTCCAGATGTCATCGATATTGGCTTGGTTAAAAAAATTTCCCCATAGAAACGATTCAAGTTGAATCTTCATCAGAATTATCTCCGATGACACACCTATAATGCTTACTATAACAAGCCCTAATAGAACTGTTACTACGTCTGGTTACTTAGTGACGTCAGCCACACAACTACATTGGTTAAAATATAAAAAATATATCAGTACTAACTGCACTGAAAATATTCCGCTTAGTACACCTGGAGAATGTGGTTATTTCTATTGCAATTTTTTTATCTTTAACTAGATGCTCAGCATTCAAAAATAAAAAAATATATGCTACAGATGTCGATCCCCTTACAGATGTACAGACCCCCTTAACTTAAAAATTTATTAAGAGAGTGCACAAAAAGGCTAAAAGAGTTACTGCAGTCTCAGAAAACGGCTTCCCTAGAAAAATATCTTAAGGAACTTGATGCAACTCCACAATCAGACTACTCATTATGGCGTGCAGCTAGAAATCTCAATAGACCAGCTATATTGTAAAAAGAAATTTGCTTGTTAATCATCTGAAAAACGTATTTACCCTTAATATACATATATATCACGATATAGCAGTCGAGTCACCGCCTGTAAATTTTAAAGCAGCCATTCCCCTAAGATTTGAGTTAAGAAAAATTGAAAAGGCTATTTTTGATTTTAACACCAAGAAGGCACCCGGTATGATAAGATCAGTAATAAAATGCTTTTGGAGTTTCCTCGCACAACAAAGAAAATTATTTTTTTTATTTTTAATCCTATTTAACGCCTTGAATACTACCTTCAATAATATAAGGTTTCCTTAGTAGCCATGATACCAAAGCCAGGAAAGGGTCACACAAAAGTTGAGTCATACAGGCCCATTAGCTTATTATCTAATATTTCAAAGCTATTTGAGAAACGCCGATTTTAACGGAAAATAGATGTATTACAAACCATCAATTCGGTTTTAGAAGAAAGCACAGCGCAATTGAACAAACTCATCGAATGGTTAATGTCATAAGAAAAGCCTTTGATAAAAAATATTGCTCTCCACTCTTCATCGATGTCGCGCAAGCTTTTGATAAAGTCTGGCATGAAGGCCTATTACATAAATTGAAGCAAAACTTACCAGCAGTCATAAATTTATTATTAAAAAAGCCAATTGACGCTAGGGTTCCACAAGGCAACATCCTGGGCCCTCTATTGTACTTAATTTATACTTCGGATATGCCAACAAACAACTTCACCCAAACTTCAACATTTGCGGATGGGACAGCTTTTTTAAGCGTACACGAAAACTGTCATGAAGCATCTCGTCACTTGCAGGATCATATATTTGATCTGGAAAAGTCGTTAAAACAATGGAGGATAAACATCAACGTGCAAAAATGCGTACATATAACATTCACATTGCGTCGGGAAATATGCCCCCTATTAAAATATATAATCAAATAACACCTCAACACTCGCATTTAAAATACCTCGGTTTACATCTAGATCGGCGTTTAATGTGGGATTGGCATATAGAAGCAAAATTAACTCAAAGGCGCCAAAATAAACTTCTTCGAATAATAACAGCTGCTCCCTGGTATGTTAAAAAATCAAATATTCACAAGGATCTCAATGTGCCTTTAGTTAAAATTATGATGACGAAATATGCAGTCCACTAGCTCGAAATATTTAAAATTATGGCGGCCCAATCGCTTTAGGAAAAGAGACACTGCAGCAATCACCCAATCAATAAAGCGATAAGTTCTTGGAACACAACACGTGATGACGAAATTTTTTGTCTGGCACTGGAAGGACATAAAATTAATTACACAGTGAGACAAAAAAAAGAAGCAAAAATACCTGGGATCTTATACCATTTTTCTGGTAGGTACTGTCCCGTACAACAACAGTCTGTTTTTGGAATTTTCAAAACACCCCCAAAATCTTGAGTTACGGGCAAAAAATCGGTTTTTCATACCCGTATGCACTTATCACCCTGTAATTTAGTTGAATACCAACCGATTTAAATTTTGCAGATTTTAGTTGACAGTCGTTTGAGTGTTTTTGTGTAAATGGGAAAAAATTGAGTACCAATCAGTCATTATATTTTTTTAAAGGCAATAAGCCTACGCAAGGAGATTATGTAGAAAAATAAAAAAATAAGGAAAAATTTCTTATTTCATTGTTAGCCCGGAAATTTTTCAGACCACCCTCGTATTTAGAATAACAATGATTTGTAACTTGCGACACTCAGGCTGCAAAAATCGTAGTTATTATTATAATAATTACTTAAACGAGATATTAATGACGTTGATTTAAAAAGAAAAAGGTCAAGCAAACATTTTGAGATCGAAACAGTTAAGAATAATTTTTTTGTAAAAAATTCGTTTTATTAAAAGTTGAATAAATCAGTCAATTTCCAACGCATTTTTAAACACAACCCCTCGTTTTATTTGCTATCAATTATATTTAATAGAACAATAAGGAAAAAAACGGTGTAAAAATTCACACATGTATCTGAAGTTCACTTAAAGAAAATATATTCCGTTCAATAGGTCTAAGCTTTTTCTTTCAAAATCTGCCAAAAAAAATTAAATCGGTTGGTATTCAACTAAATTACAGGGTGATACGGGTATGAAAAACCAGTTTTTTACCCGTATCTCAAGATTTTGGGGGTGTTTAGAAAATTCCAAAAACAGACTGTTGTTGTACGGGACAGTACCTACCAGAAAAATGGTATAAGATCCCAGCTATTTTTACTTCTTTTTTTTTGTCTCACTGTGTTATTAGGATAAGATTTGATTACTTATTGTAAGCTCATATTTAAAATATAAAGATTCAATAAATTAATAAATTAAAAGTAAAAAACGTTTTTAAAAAACAAGCTTTTATTTGAATGCGCTTAAACGAAAATAAATAATTTTTTTCTTTAAAACTTTTACTATTAACTAAGAACGTCATTACACAATTAATATGATATAAAAGCTTGTCGCGAGATTTAAGTAGTTGTATTTACTTAGTTTGAAAATTTTAATAGTTAAAATCAAGTTATTAATTTACTTGGTTTTCTGCATAAGTAAATCTCGTGACAAGCTTTTATATCATATAAATTGTGTAATGACGTTCTAAGTTGATAGTAAAAGTTTTAAAGCAAAAAATTATTTTTCTTCTTTTAGGCGCTTGTTTTTTAAAAAGGGGTATTACTTTTAATTTATTATTTTCTTTTTAGCGCATTTAAATAAAAGCTTGTTTTTTAAAAAGGTTTTTTACTTTTTATTTATTATTTATTTTTTAATTTTCAGTTATCGGTGGACACGTGTCTCATTCTGTTCATCTCATTCAACGGATCATTGTTGCAAGGTTGTTTGCCGGTTAATTTCGAACAGTCTAGCTCTTCAATAAGGAGATCTTCTAATGATTTTACCCTTAGCAAACCCATTCATTTTGAACCCATATTATTGGATTGCATTAAAAATAACTAACATCTGCTTCAGAATTGAGTTTCCAGCTTTAAGAGTCCGCCATATTTGATTTAGAGTGACTTCATTTTATTTTTCCAGTTAATCTGAGTTAGCCCTTTCATTTGGCACCCATATTGAAGAAGTGCATTAAAAATAACTAGTCCACCAAGTTGTGCGTGGGCGCCATATTTGATTTAGAATGACGTCACACAGGTTACCATGCATTGTTATCCAAACTGAACGTGTATTCAAAATTTCAGCTCAATCGGTTGTAGATAACTGCTTCAAAATTGAGTTGCAAGATTTCACCTGAACAAACATACATACATTATAAGTTAAATAAAAGATAGATATTGGGAATTATTTCTTTTCATAAGCAACTTTCATTATATTCAACATTTTTTATTTTTTCGAATTTATTCTATGAGTTAAATTTCAGTTATGTATTTTATAAAGCTTTTTGTAATAGCTCTATTCTTTAAATTTTTTTAGAAATGACTTTATACACTACCAGACTATTATATTGTATTTTCTTGTTACATTTTACCTTAGCTTTCCGTTGGATAGCAATGAAGTATATTTATGTACAGAAAAATTTACAATTATTTTCCAGTATTAAAGAACTATTCCAAAAATTAAAAACCTCAGCGTGCCCGCCCATGAAAAACTCTTCAATTCAGCCATATCGGTCTAAGACCTTGGCTGGAATTATAAAATAGTTCAAATTACCTAGTCCTATAGATCCTATTAAAGTGTAAGACTCTTAAGTAAATTTCAATTGAGTTTGGTCTAACATAGGGCAACTTTTTCGTTTGTTTGACAATACAACTTGATAATAATATTCCACGTACAAATACCTATACTTCAGAAATTATTATTATTTTGTAACAATTACAAATGCTCCTTCATTTCTTGATAGCGGATAGTTCTGAAATATTTAAGGTAAAAATTTACTGCTTGGAAAAGGAAAACTTTTTTAAGTCTTGTATGGGAACTATAACAATCTATAGACCAAACAAAAAAAATAGAACGTAATTTCCAATTGTTTATAAAGAATTTAAAATAAATTTCGTCATAATAAATCCATTTATTAGGAAAAAATCTTCTTTATGGTAGTTAATTTTCCTAGACCGATTCCCACAATTTTTATATGTTTTTTTCTTTACGGAATCCTTATAGAAAAAGGTGAACGACCTACAAAGCAAGCTCAACCTCTTTGTCGACGAAATGACTACCAGAGGATTCCGTATAAATACAAACAAAACCGAAACAATGGTGATATACCGAGGAAGAGGGGACAACTGCATTAAAACTTGAACGAAACAACTAAAATAAGTGGATTAAGCCTATAGTACACGGCATGTAAAAAGACACATGCGCATGTGGTTATGACGTAATTTTGACGTCAATGCAAAGCCACAATAAACATTGCGTGTTGTGTGATGACGTCAAAATTACGTCAGAACCACATGCGCATGTGTCTTTTTACATGCCGTGTACTATAGGCTTTAGTTCCGCATTCTTGGATCAGTGATAAGTGAGGATGGAAAATTGGAGAAAAACCTAAACCCTAGAATATTAGCGGCAGCTGAATTATACTAAGGTTTCAAAAAAACTTTCTGAAAAAATGAGAAATGTGCACCAAATCACATTACAATTCTACACCCACCCATACATACGGCTGTGAGTCATGGGAACTTACGACAAAGACACAGAGCCGAATTGAAGTAGTTCGAAGAAGAGAAGCCGGAAATACCAGAAAAAACAAAATAATCAACATCATCCGAGGGCATCTAAGAACAGAACCCTTAAAAATTCAAAAACATATTTGTACATTTATGTATAGCTATTAAGGTAAAAACTTACATCAATAAGTTTAAATATTTTCTTAACAACGTAATTTAACAGCTCATTTTTTTAATCACCTTCTTTTCTTTTATCTGTAAAATTATAAATTATAAAAATGGGCAAAAACGCATTAGGAAGGTTTTCTCGATTTGACTAAATCTTGTCATCCGTCAACTCTTGTTAAAAGACTGTCTCATTACCGGCAATTTAATATAAGAAGTAATAGCAAATATACGGATAATGTAAAAAAATTAACAAAAAAGAGAAGCAAAAAACTTTGTGTATTTAGTTTGAGTTTTAAGGTTTTTTTTCCATTTGCTACATTACGCTTCTTGTTTGGAGGTGAATGACTGACTTGTTTTCGTTACGTCTTGTCTTCTCAAAATGTTTCTTTTTTTATTCCTTTTCCTCAAAAAGAAAAAAAAAGTTAAAAGCACAAAACGATTTCTTATGTTCCAAATGTATCAATCCGATACGCCTTTAACACAGGATATACATATGATTAAAAGCACCGAAGCAAAAACGCAACAAACAAAATTAAAAGCCAAAACAATAAGAACAAGGAAAAATAAATTTTCCGCCAAAGGATACAAAATAAAATCTGTTTATAGAAACACAAACAGCCTCTTTTTCCACCACTTAAAATGTCCTGGTTAAGTTTGTATGTTTTCAATGGGGTTTATTTTCAATATTATTTTTCATGTTGTTTCTTGCATAAGATGTACATGATTGTTTATTCACTCATATAACAGAAAATTTCGCGCTATTCACAGAATTTAAATATTCTTACACTGAATAAACCAAATTTAATTTTTTTTTGCTTTTTGCTATTGAAGTTTTATTTAAAAGGAAGTCTTAACTAAAATCCAAACAAAAGGAAATATATATATTATATGGGTCAAATATTTCACACACTTTTTTGCTGAAGCACATTCGAAAATATGTTTAATATGGGTTATTCCATGTCAAATCGACCAAGTGTGGTACCCGACCCCTTTCGATTTGAATTAAATTAGGTGAGAAGGTTTCTTTCATCCTCTAAGGAACATATATCAACGAAAAAAATTTTTAAATTTTTTTGCAAAAGTTATGTCATATTCAAAATGTCTTAATTTCGCCGAATGTGTTGAGTTTATTTTTTCAATATCTCAAAACCTACTGCACATTCGAAGATGATTTGTATCTAATTTTAAAGAGAATACTTGGGGTAGGGATGGGCAATATATATCGATTTATCAAAATATCGATATTTTAAAAATTAATAATCGATATATATCGCCGATATTTAAAATACCCATATATCAATACATCGATTCGATATTTTTAAGAACTCTATAATTATTGGGAATTATTTCTTTTTCATAAGCAACTTTATTATATTCAACATTTTTCATTTTTCGAATTTATTCTATGAGTTAAATTTCAGTTATGTATTTTATAAAGCTTTTTGTAATAGCTCTATTCATTAAATTTTTTTTTTTTTTAGAAATGACTTTATACACTACCAGACTATTATATTGTATTTTCTTGTTACATTTTACCTTAGCTTTCCGTTGGATAGCAATGAAGTATATTTATGTACAGAAAAATTTACAATTATTAGACACCAGCAGAATGTAATGCATTTTCTGGCCCGCTACGGCCTTCGTCAGCATTCTTTGTGTCACACTGGATAGTGATACTTTATAAATTGAATGTATTTAACTCAACTATTTTAACAAATAGATATTGGGAATTATTTCTTTTTCATAAGCAATTTTATTATATTCAACATTTTTCATTTTTCGAATTTATTCTATGAGTTAAATTTCAGTTATGTATTTTATAAAGCTTTTTGTAATAGCTCTATTCATTAAATTTTTTTTTTTTTTTTAGAAATGACTTTATACACTACCAGACTATTATATTGTATTTTCTTGTTACATTTTACCTTGGCTTTCCGTTGGATAGCAATGAAGTATATTTATGTACAGAAAAATTTACAATTATTAGACACCCGCAGAATGTAATGCATTTTCTGGCCCGCTACGGCCTTCGTCAGCATTCTTTGTGTCACACTGGATAGTGATACTTTATAAATTGAATGTATTTAACTCAACTATTTTAACAAATAGATATTGGGAATTATTTCTTTTTCATAAGCAATTTTATTATATTCAACATTTTTCATTTTTCGAATTTATTCTATGAGTTAAATTTCAGTTATGTATTTTATAAAGCTTTTTGTAATAGCTCTACTCATTAAATTTTTTTTTTTTTTTTAGAAATGACTTTATACACTACCAGACTATTATATTGTATTTTCTTGTTACATTTTACCTTGGCTTTCCGTTGGATAGCAATGAAGTATATTTATGTACAGAAAAATTTACAATTATTAGACACCAGCAGAATGTTATGCATTTTCTGGCCCGCTACGGCCTTCGTCAGCATTCTTTGTGTCACACTGGATAGTGATACTTTATAAATTGAATGTATTTAACTCAACTATTTTAACAAATAGATATTGGGAATTATTTCTTTTTCATAAGCAATTTTATTATATTCAACATTTTTCATTTTTCGAATTTATTCTATGAGTTAAATTTCAGTTATGTATTTTATAAAGCTTTTTGTAATAGCTCTATTCATTAAATTTTTTTTTTTTTTTTAGAAATGACTTTATACACTACCAGACTATTATATTGTATTTTCTTGTTACATTTTACCTTAGCTTTCCGTTGGATAGCAATGAAGTATATTTATGTACAGAAAAATTTACAATTATTAGACACCAGCAGAATGTAATGCATTTTCTGGCCCGCTACGGCCTTCGTCAGCATTCTTTGTGTCACACTGGATAGTGATACTTTATAAATACATTCAATTTATAAAGTATCACTATCCAGTGTGACACAAAGAATGCTGACGAAGGCCGTAGCGGGCCAGAAAATGCATTATAAATACATTCAATTTATAAAGTATCACTATCCAGTGTGACACAAAGAATGCTGACGAAGGCCGTAGCGGGCCAGAAAATGCATTATAAATACATTCAATTTATAAAGTATCACTATCCAGTGTGACACAAAGAATGCTGACGAAGGCCGTAGCGGGCCAGAAAATGCATTATAAATACATTCAATTTATAAAGTAAGCTTATATATTCAAAATAAAATATCGCACAGTTTACCTGTATAGTATGTGTCACAAGTTTCGTATACCGGAATTATATAATTCCATTTAAATTTTTCGTAATTATTTTTTTTTTTATATTTCATATGGGGAATAAAAAAAATGTGGTCTTGGGAATAAATTCACTTTTTTATATTTATTGAATTTTATTTTATTGTAGAATTAACTGCCTGTCCCTCGATTTCGAAGGAAAACTCGTGCACATAACTTACATTAAAACCTAAATTTTAAAATTTGTTTTTGTTTTAAATGTAAGTTAAGCGATCTAGAAACAGGCAGTTAGAATGGAATTACATGTAATATGTTTGTACATATGTTAATATGTTTTGTCATAGGTATATTAAGTTTTTAAATTTAGTAATAATTTCAGCTTAATACGTTCGATACATCGATATATCGATATATTAAAAATGTAATATTTGCAAAATATGAAATTTAAAAAAATTTTTATTTGGCTGATTTTTTTATATAATACCTCAAACTGTTCTTTAAAAATCCTGAAACTTTGAAGGAGGTGTTTTTTTTCACTTTTAAGATTTGTGTTTTTTTCTTTCGCAACCTTTAAAAAAATCATCTTAAAATAAAATTTTCATATTGTAATTTGGAGTAATAAGTATCTATTAAGGCTGATTTGTTTGATTTAAGGTGATTTAAAAAAGTAACGACATTGATAAAGTTTTTTTTGTTTATTTGTTGCATTTTTTTGTTGGAGCTCAATGTAGGCACTTTCAAAGAAAAGTACACTTTTAGTCACGTTACTTTTTAAAATGACACACAAATCATCTTCGTAGGTTATTTTTTTTTTATATAATTTAAATTTTTTTTTTTTTGGTTTATATATATTACTTAGAGGATGAAAGGAACCTTCTCACCAAATTTCATTCAAATCAAAAGGGGTCGGGTCCCACTCTTGGTCGATTTGACATGGAATAAATAACCCATATTAAAAATTTTTTTCGAATGTGTTTAAGCAAAAAAGTGTGTGAAATATTGCGGGAATAAGACTATTGTATAAAGCTTTATAAATTGAAATACAACTCATAGAAGCACATTCGAAAATATGCTTAATAATATTAAAAATAATGTATAAAAAGAAAAAATTTCCATATTCTATTTGGAAATATATTAAAATCTAGGTGCTTCAATAATGCAAATCGTTCAAGGTTAAAACATCGGCATACAGATATAATGACGCAAATATGTATATACATTTCCACAGGACAAGGACCTCCCTTTGTTAAGGATAGGTTCTTGGGTATTTGTCGCGTATATGCACATCAGCTATAAGCGGTGGGCGCTTTAATTAGGGTTTTCAAGTCAGTTTTAATTACAATCGCAATAAATCAGCTATTACGGAAAAAATACAATACCTTGTAAAATGTATCTGCTCATAGCATATGGCCAATTCAATGTTATATTTAGATAAATTGTCAAGATTTTGGTTTGACTTGCAATTATTTTTGGGAATTCTATATTATATAAAATATACAAAATTTTTAATTTATATCCAATCATTAATAATTTTTTCCCCCATTATTTATTTATTGAATCTTCATATAATATATATGAACTAATAATAACCCTGTGCTACAAATTTACCCTTTTTTTGAAACAAGCTGGGCACCAGGCATTTTAACATAACTCGGGTACGATGAATCCAGTGGTGCTAACCATTTTTTTAGGTTCTCCAGATATACCGTTATTTCTTAAATGGAGGAGGTTGCACAACATATGTTCGCGTAACTCAAAAACGATTTAGTTTATTGAACAAACTCGAAAAATCGAATTCCACAATAAAATTTTCTTTAAGAAAGGTTAAACTTTTTTCTCATGTGCGCATTCGTGTTAGAAACAAAATCTTAGAAACTAGCTTTCCCACAACAATAAATTTCAGTGTTTTCATTAAAAAATTGGGATTATTAGCACATCATTAACAAATGAATTAATCTATATATATAAAAGAAAGTGGCGTTAGTTACTACGTTTATAACTAAAGAACGGCTGGACCGATTTCGATGATTCGTACCAATTCGGAATGGTCTCTGACCAAGTAAGAAGAATAGCAAAAAAATCTAAATTAGGTGGCGCCATTGAAAATTACTCAGTATGAATTAAATCGTAAACTCTGTTTTTGACGATGCTATGATCTTTAGCAAAGTTGTTGAGCATAATCCGGCGAAGGTTTATAAGTTGATAGACCAATTTCAGACAGGTGGCACCACTGAAAATGACTCGAAATGAGTTAAATCATAAACTGTTCATTTGATCATGCTATGATCTTTAGCACAGCTGTTGAGCTTTAGCATACAAAGGTTTCTAGGTTGGTATGACCAATTTCCGATAGGCGGCACCATTGAAAATTACTCAAAATAAATTATATCATTTGATCATGCTATGGTCTTTAGTAAAGTTGTTGCGCATGAGCCAGCAAAGGTTTCTATGTTGGTATGAACAATTTCCGACAAGAAGTGCCATTAAAAATGAATCAAATCGTAAGCTATGCAATTGATCATGCTTTGATCTGTATCAAAGTAGTTGTGCATGAGCCGACGGAGGTTTCTAAATTGATGTGATTAATCTCCTATATATATATTTAAAAAAAGTGGCGTTAGTTACTACGTTTATATCTCAAGAACGCCTGAACCGGGCAAAACAACGTTTGCCGGGTCAGCTAGTAAATAATAAATATTTCATTCCCGAAAATAATTTTTGATAATAAATTTGCATGTGCCCGGCAAATAAAAAACTGAAATGGAAAGCTGCTTTATTTAAGCAACTTGTTTTTTTCTTTCTATCCTCTTACAACTACAATTAGTGTTGGAAAAAAACCAGCCAATTGAAGGGGAATGTAAGAAAGAAAAATTGACGGTTTATTGTTGTGTCTTTTTTGAAGCTTTGATATTGTTACATGTAAGACCTGAGTGTTTTAAAATTCTTATTCACTTTATGGTCTTACTTTATGGTCTTACTTTTAGCTTTTCTAAAGTGGCCTAAGCAACCAGCGAAATGCGCATAGAAACTAGCTTTCCCACAACAATAAATTTCACTGTTTAATTCAAAAATTGGGATTATTAGCACATCATTAATAAATGAATTAATTAATAACAAAATCTTTTTGTTTGCTTTTATTTTTTTAAAATTCATCAAAAATGGGAAAGTGCAGCCATGCTTCTAATTTTTTCCAGACATATAAAAAATGAAGTTGCAAACAAAACAAGCCATAAACGATTAAAATCTTTTGATTTTATTCACAAAAGACGAAACATTTTAATTAATTTAAGCATTTTATAAAACGCAATATTTGTATGGGAGCCCCCCTGAGAAGTGGTGATAAAGGGCAAGTATGTCTAGAGAAAATATTAAGGACAAAAAACTAATTGAGGTCGGTCATACATTATATCCCTCTAGGGGCGAATCCTGGACATTTATGGCACTTTTTCTTCAATATATATCTAGTTTGTATTGAACATTATGTGTGGAAGCCCCTTAATGAATGGAGATAGCGAATAAGTCCTGCAGTATCTCTTCTCTTTAAGCGAGTGTGGCCGCCTTCATTTAAAATATTTGGAGATTGTGGATGCAATTCGAGCCTTTTTAAATATTTTACTGCATATTTCGTTTTAACTACTGCCACTTTGAGATCCTTGTGTAGTTGAACTTATAGATATAAATGTCTAATTATTCTTCATAGCTCCCATATGTGTTATCTGTTTTGAGCCAACACATTACTCGTATTTCTGCCAATGTTGAATGAAAACGCTCTACTTGGCCATGTACTTTGCTTTTATAAGGTGGGGTTTCAAATACAAGTATCTGAGCTACCTAAACAAGGGCGGCAAGCGTTTTTTTAAACATGAAAATTCTATTTCAAATACATTTTCAATAAGGCAAATCGACATAGCGATTTGTCAAATAGGATTTTCCAGCCGGGTGGTGTCAAATTCGCGTTCTAAAGGTTTTCTTCGTATAAACTTTATGCAAATGAAAAGTTTAGACACACAAAAAACGCTTGCCGCTCTTATTTAGGTAGCTCCGTATATTTAATCGATCATCTAATAAAAATTGGATTGAATCGGAGTTGAGAGCCTTTTCATTGTATACGACAACAATTCTTTGCACTACGAAGTTAAATAATATCCTTCTCCGATTGATCTGGAGTATATTGGGATCGCATGATCATATTTTGTAAGGTAATATATTGCAGAAAGTAAAAAATGTTTTTCAGTATACCAAATTTCTAATACTAGTATTTCTCCGGGATGTTGAGGATTTAGGGTTGATGATATATTAGATTTATATCATATGTTCCTTCATTACATACCCTACATTGACTTTAATCTTTTTGAGTGTCTACACTGTTGCCAGAAGTTCAGACTTATCTGCATTTTGCAGATCTTATGCCCCTAATATATAAAAATGCAGATTTGAAGATTTTTGACCAAAAAATGCAGCTTTTTTTAAATAATAATAAAATAACCTAAACACTACAACTCAAATGTATTTATCATCCTTTAAGCACATACTGGATATAATTAATAATATAAAGAGAATATTTCAAAGCGAAGCGACTGAGATCCATAATCTATATATCCAAATACAATAATAATTTTCCAAATTTGTTTAAAGAAAATGAAAAACAAGATCTGGATTCTGGGTCTCTAGAACAAGAATTGAACTGTTTAACCAATATCTTAGATAAGGAAAAATAGCTTTAATTAGCTTGCGGAAAAAAAAAATCCAAAATCAAACGTTCTGGATTTGATTATAATTTTCCTACTCTAATAGGGCATTTACATTACATTGAAATCTAGTAGATTTCATTTGAAATCTTGCTCCAAATCTAGTTCGTTTACATTATACTTGTTTGACGTTAGCGAGATTTGGTTTTCACAACAAAAACCGCTTACTGAAAGTTTTTTGTGTAACACATACTTACATATAAAGAAATAGGCATTTAAAAATTTGCATTACATTTTCTTTATAATCAACTTCATTTATTTTATCAATAATATTTGTCATTTGCATTTTTTTTACTATTTAACAAAATTTTTGAATTTTTTTTAACAATTTTAACAAGCAGCTATTATTGTTTTGTTTTTTGTTAAAACTTGTGCATGGAAGTAGTTTTTAGTGCTATATGGGGAAAAACATAGTTGCATCAATAAGTACTACTAGATTTCGAATAGATTTCGTCAAAATCTAGTTACGGAGTAGATTTTGTTTTGTGCGGGAAATCTAGCCAAAAACAACTAGATTTGGCTCGAAATCTCGAAAGTACTAGATTTCGTTGTAGTGTAAATTGGCTATAACTAAATACTGGTTTTTCCACATTCATAGGCAAACGTCGAGAGAATATTTAGTCAGGTGAATCTAAATATTGCTTACAAAAGATTATTTAAAACTTAAAGAGTTACACTGTTTTGACACTTCAATATCTCCAGATTTGCTAAAATTGATTTAAACTGATATACATATGCAAAAAAAAAAAATATTAATTTAAAAGTTTGTATGTACATATCGCACACTAAATTATAAACAGACACAACTTAAAGTTGATCAAAATCGTCTTTTTTTCATAATTCAGTTTATAAATCAAATCTAAATATAACGACCACGAAAATTTCTTTAACTTTTCTTCTTTAACATTTGATTAAATAATTGCAGCCATGGCACAGTGATTCGGCTAGAACATGCTAGCGGGCCAAAACTCATGACGTAATTTCCAGGAGCCACTGATAACAACTTGTAAGCAACCCCCCTCAGGTAATAACGAATTCCAAGAATTAATTTGTTTATCACCTCATAAAGGTATCTTATCAGGGGGCCAAAGTAACCCTTAAAAGGGAGGTAATTTTCATTTGCAAATCAGTTGCATTTTATGCACACTTGTGATAACATATTTTAAAATTTGTAGCAAAGTGAAACGAGTTTTTTGTTATGGAATATTCTGTTAAAGGTAAAAAAATATGTTTACTTTTGGTGTATAATCAATTTGTAAATGTAAAGATAAATCCAGCAAATCTTACATTATTTGTAAACTTTAAAGGGTAGCAACTTTTTTATCCACAGATATCCACCTAGATTTTTGTATATCGATGGCTTAATATAAAAAAGGCGTAACTCAATTTTTTTCAATATAGCGTTTTTTGTGTATTCTGGTAGGCAAATGTCCCATACACCTTGCCACAAAATTTCAGGGAGATATAATTGCAAATAACAGATTTATAACGATTTCAAAAAAAGCCCTAAGTCAAGTCAAAGATTTTTTGAAAGTAAAAGCCCTAACTCGTTTTTTTTTTTCTTTTATTTCATTGGTTTTCACCATGACACAACAATACAAGGTAAATCTTCTAAAAAAATTTGACTACAAGTGTATTAAACATAAAATTATCTGCTGCAAAGAAAAATGGTATTGTATATTGTGTAAATTAAAATAAACAAAACAGTTTTTAAAGCTTAACTACATTTTAAAATCGTAACAAGCTGATGTATTTGGCGGCGGCTCGACGTTTCATAAACGACGTTGGTGGCCCACTGTAAGTCGATCGACTTGTTTCTCTGTTTTTGACATTTTATATTAACAAAACGGTACTTCCCAATAATGAAGCATACAAATATTTTGTGTGTTCTGATAAGTTCACTTTGCTTTTTTGTGTAAAAATATTGTTGGAGAAAGAACAGTTTTGACATTAAAAAAATTAAATAATATAATAAATAATATGAAAGCAAGCGAAAATTCTGACTCTGATTCGGGGAACGCAGATGGAATTCGAACAAGGAAAAATATTGCAAGAAAGTCCGAATGGACATATAACGTAAATAGAAAAAAAAGAATGGAAGGTTTGCAATATATTGGAATATCGAATAAAGCACTGTCTGTTAAGCCTCTTAGAGAACTAGGAGAAGCATGTTCATCACAATTTTGTAAAAAAAGTGCGCTTAGAAATTGCTCATCTTTTAAAGATAACACCCGAAATGAAATCTTTAATTTGTTTTGGAAGATGACTTGGGAGCAAAAACGAATGTATGTGATCAGCCTTACAAGCAGTTCTGAGACCAAAATTAATTCCACAGAAAAATCGAGACGAACGCAGACAATTCAATATTTTTTGAGACATAATTCGATCAGACTACAAGTGTGCCGTAATATGTTTTATTCAACGCTAGGCATAAAAGAAAAGATGGTTCGGAATTGGATTAACGGGGCCAGTAAACATGGTATGCAAGAAACTCCCGAAAAGACTTCAAATTTACGAAAATCTGCCAAACGGTCATCTGTCACAGGAAAGCGCAACGAAGAAAGGCGTATATTTCTACAAAAATTTTTAGATGAGTTGCCAAAAATGGAGTCCCATTATTGCCGAAGGGACAGTCAAAAATTATATTTTGAATCGGATTTTTCCACCTATCAGGAAATTTACCAGCTTTATGTCGCAGAGTGTGATTCAAAAAAAGAAAATGGAAACATAAAATTGTCCTATCCAATTTTTGCACAATTATTAAAGGAATTGAACTATTCCATATTTAAACCTAGGAAAGATCAGTGCGATATTTGCGTATCACATAAAGTTAGTAATTTGTCAGATGAAGATTATAAAAAACATAGAGAACAAATACAAAAAATGCGAGAAGAAAAATATAATGACATAACAAATGGTAAGTCCGGAATATGTGCAGTTATATGTATGGATGTGCAAGCGGTAAAATTAATACCTCAACTAAAGGCGAGTGCTGCATATTATAAAATGAAGCTACAACTTCATAATTTTACAATATACAATATTTTAACACACGAATCAGACAATTACGTTTGGGACGAAACAGATGGATGTCTAGTAGCTTCCGTTTTTGCGACTTGTATTATTAAACACTTGAGGAAGATCCAAACTCAATCGCCAGAAATCCATCACGTAATTATTTACTCAGATGGCTGTTTCTACCAAAATCGCAATGTAATACTGTCCAATGCATTGTTGGCTTTTACTATGGAAACACAAATAACGATTGAACAAAAATTTTTAATAAGTGGACATACGCAAATGGAATGTGACTCAAGCCATTCACTTATAGAAAGAAAAATTAAAAATAAGGAAATAAATTTGCCGTCGCAATTTGTGCAATTAATAAAGGAGGCACGAAAAGTTCCAGCACCCCTACAAGCTCACCATTTGCACTACGACTATTTTCTAAATTTTGAAAATATGCCTAAACGATACTCTTCGATTCGTCCTGGTAAAAATATTGCTTACTATAAAAGTTCTAAAAATGTATGTACTCACCCCTCTATTTAAAATTTTAGGAAGAAGTATTGGTGATTTTACTGTAAATATGCTACGAGCCTTGGCGTATGATCCATCAGGATCAATATATTTCAAAACAGACATAACTGACGATTACCAATTGCTCCCACATAGATCGAAGTCGGCGATTAAAGACATCCCCCCTGATTCACTATATAAGGAGAAAATAGCAATCACAAAAAAGAAATGGGACCACCTTCAGAATTTGAAAAAGTTTTTACCTGCAGATTGCCATCTTTTTTATGATAACTTGCCTTATAAGAACTAATATTTTACAGTTAACTTCTGATTTAAACCTCTTAATTTCATTAATTAATTTCTTTTATTATTAAAACCTGAATTTCTATAATAATATGTCCCATTTTCAACTCAGTTTAAAAAAGCCCTAACTTAATTTTTTTTCAAAAATATCAATGAAAAAAGGCCATATCTTAGCTAACTTCATTAAAATAAAAAAAATATATAAATTTAATGAGAAATAAAATGAGTTGCCTCTTTTCATTAAAAATGTCATTAAAACTTTGTTTGTATCTAAAATTTTACGGATTTTATTAAGTTTTTTCCTTCCCCTGTAAAGTAACAAAAAATCGAGTTACGCCTTTTTTATATTAAGCCATCGATATGTAATACCCACAACGCACAGTGGCGCCATTTGAATTTTTTCGTTGCAAAAATCATATCTTTTATCATATCTTTGGAAAGGGTGCTACGCTTTGTAGGGGCCTACTTATGGGTTATCAAAGTTAAAATTAGTAGAAAAATCAATTTTATGGTAACTAAAAAAAATTATTTTTACATTTTTAGATTGTTTTTATTTTTTTTCTTAAGGGTTTTATGTTTTAAATTATTACCCAACAAATTAAAAAAAAAAAATTATTTATTTTTTTAAATTTATTTTTTCAATTTTCTGTAAAATATTCATCACAATTCGTAAGAGAAGGTATATCTAAAAGACTAACAATTTCTAAACTATAATTATTTTGTAACTCTATTCGTGAATTCACATGCCGCAGGGAAGAAATAAGTGGATCGGAAGATGCTGCCAACATGTTGAAGAGGTCCTTATTTTGCCTTACCCTTGATGCTTTGAATGTGTTCTGCAATCTATATTTTTTATAAAATTTGTTAAGAGACTCCTGTGCTTCTTCAGAAAGCTCTCCAATTGGCAAAGGCTGGTACTCAATTATATCTTTGCCATGCGCCAATATTTTATGGACGGTCGGGGTCAACTTCTTCTGTGGATACATTTCTGCTAAAAGAGATGCAGTTTTCGACGCATATTCTCCATATTTTGTAGAATTGACATTTTCTTTGCAGTTTAAAACATCCAAGATCGTTCCCAATCTTTTCACGATTTGATTGTCAATTCCAATGATTCTAGTTACTGCCTCATCATTTTCAAAAAATCTCCTAGAAGTGTTTCCATCGTTAGAGTTACCGTATCCGTGCTTGGGACAGTCTACTTTTAGTCCAACTTGTTTAAAAAAAGCATCCTGTATTTGCTTCTTTCTGATCTTTTCCTTATCCTTTATTGATGTATTTTGATCGAAGTTTTCCTCCTCTTGTGGTAGGGTATATGCCAGTTTTAGCAAGAATTCCATACACCTTATCCTTGCGTGCAATGGTGACATTCCATATTCGTAATTCTCCTCATTTGTAGAATCGTTTAAATTACCAAAGTTCTTCTGACAAATAATAATATAAAATCGATAAAAAAAATATAAAAATAATACGAAAAAAGGGGTTTAGATAGGTTTTTGCTAAATTTTTACCTCCAATATAATTCTGTCTATGATAACTAATTGAAATATATTATAATTAAGCAGAAAAAGATACTAATCTTAAACTCTTTACAACTAATTATATAAAATTGAGATGTAACATATTATATATGAAATAAATTGAATTGAATTGAAAAAAGTTCTTCTGACTCTTTTTGCAAATCGGGCATGACATTGTTGAGGTTGTTCCTGTCAGTTCGTTTACGACTTTTCCGTCAACCATGGTCAGGTGGAACTCGTAATTGCATTCAATATATTTTCCTTCTCCAATTTGCAGCTTTGTAGGCTTAATCTTGCTTATTTGTTCTTCAATGTCCTTCACCGTAGTCCTTATGAGTTCTGCCGATTCCCTTGCAAACTGAAACATTATTGGTCGGCAATAATGCACTGATGACGGACGTGGATTTTTCCAGTGTAGGGAATCATCCGATTTTAGCCGCAAAGGAACAACAGATGCCATAAACATATTTCCGTCCGATATTGTAGCGTCATCGAAAGATATCCTTTGCTTATAAACGCTTTGTCCGGATGATCCATCGCAGCCCCATTTGCTGATCAATGTCAACTTTTCAGGAAGAATTTTCACTTCCGTGAAAAACTTTGGTGTGGTTGACTTTCTAAACAGTTCAAATAATTTTAAATTGTTCAACGCCATGTTTTCAGTACTTAAATTGTTTAATGGTTTCAGTAATTGTTGCGCCAACTTTCAGGCGTAGACTAATCCAGGCATTATGCTTATTTTGCAATATATAGGCTTATGCTACCATGCCTAAAAATTTACCTGTTCCCTGCATACATATGGATTTAGGCTGAATAATGCAATTTTGATATTATGCACGTGTCCAAATAAGATTTGTGCCTACCTGTAGGGACCATAAGTCAATATTGTTCCTGACCATTTGTACGCCAAAGTATTGTTTATGTGAGGTACGTACCTGCTAATTTCAATGAGTAGTTTTTTTCAAACTATTAGATCAAACTACTGTCAGTCAAAACATATAAGGGATGGACGCCATACAATTTCTGCAACCATGTCTTTTTGAACTTTTTTACCTCTAGAAGCCAAACGGGCACGTACGGGCAGATAAAACCTTTTGAATTATGTAAAGAAATAATCAAAGAACAGGTTTTGCACGTATGGCAAATATAGAAAAATATAGTTTTTTTTTATTTTCCGTCAAAGTTGAAAAATAGTGAAAAAACGGATAGTTTTTAAATAGTGATTTACCAGGAGAAACACAAAGCAAACAGTTAATTTTTTTTTATCATTATACATTTAATAAATACATCAATCAATACAAATAAAAAATAAGGCGATTCGTTACCTATTTTTCGTGATATTACACCTGAAATCGCAACAAATTGACTAAAAATTGTGTGTTTTTTTGAAAACCGAAAGTCGGTCAACTTTGAACGGTTATATCTTCTAAACTAAAAATGTGATATTATTAAGAGTGGCATATTTGAAATCGTTGAAAAGTTTCCTATAACATGGGTTTATTCAAAACTTCGTCGGCACTCATGAAAATTTTGATTTTTGCAACCTCGCTTGCTCTACGGGCGCCACTGTGCAACGTTTAAGCACAGATTCACATTTATTTTAGACCCCGAAAAGGCCCGAAAGTAAAATTATTTTATTTTTTCCAGAACAAGTCGCTGCTTTGTCCCCATATACCGAAGAGAGAAAAATAGAGGGAGTTGTCAGATATTGAAATTTGGTACGCTACTATGAAACATCTTAGTTAAGAAAAATACGAATTGGTCATAGTGATATACCTCCAACTTACAACGTGTGTGTAAATTTTCAATTAAATCGGACTATGGACACAAGGTCCTGCCATACATCCATTTCCTTAAAAACGCTATAACACCTACAAAAATTTGGTATGTAATTTGATATTTGTAAGATATACATATATTTATGACAAATTTAGGTAGATTCGATTTATTTATGTGAAAAATACCAAATACCAACATCATTTATTGAAAAATGGGTTAAAAACGATTAACGATTAGAGTACACATTTTTAAACTTTTTTCTTCTTAAATTAGCTGAGGATGCCTGGAATATACATAAACAATTTTGTCCCACTAACTTGGGTTTGAAACCAGTTTTCTGGCTCTCCTAAGCATTTTTGAATTATGAGTTATTTTCATATTTTTATTTCTAGAACAAAATGTTTTTGACCACCCATCTCTTAAAGTTGCGAACATTTTTTAAATAATTTTATATAGAGCAATTCCATATGAAAACGATCAAAATTGGCAAATTTTTGGACGACCCCTCTCCGATTTTAAAATAAATAGTCTCAATCGATTGCCCAGCAAAAAATAATGTACCTACATATTTTTTTTTTTTTTTATAGTGACTGGTTTAGTGGTGGTGTACACCACTGTCATGTGAAAAATTGAAGAATTCTTCATAAGGGACCTCATTGAAATTTGTTTTAAAAAAAAACTACTAAAGCGATCGCAACGAGTGATAGCTCGTTGGAAAGGTATTGAATCAGGCTTTAATAAAAATAAAATTTTCCTAATTTTTCTTAGAAATTTACCTTTAAATTTTCCCAAGAAAATTTAATTTTCCGATTTTCCACAGAAGCTCTTAAATTTTCCGGCTAATTTTTTTTTTTTTGGATTCCTCATAATTTTTGCTTTAAGAATCAGCAATAAAAAAATGGGCCCCGACTCCTTGTTTGGACAGGAGAAGAGCATTTAAGAGACCACCTTGTTAAAAATACATTTTAAAAATTACACTGTGCACGAAATTGACACTTTTTTTTCGTGACAAGCTGGGCACCTGGCGTTTTAACATAATTCGGGTACACTGAATCCAGTGGTGCCCTCGGTTTTTTAAGATTGGCTCTGGTTTTCGAGATATACCGTTATTTCTAAAATGGAGGAGGTTGCACAACATATGTTCGCGTAACTCAAAAACGCTTTAGCTTATTGAAAAAACTTAAAAAACCGAAATTCCGCAATAAAATTTTCTTTGAGAAAAGTAAAACTTCGTTCTAATATCCGCATTTGTTTTAGAAACATAATTTTTTTTTTGAAAAAAAAAATAATTTTTTTTATCAAAATTTTGAAATTTTTGTTTTTTAAAAATTCATAAAAAATTGAAAAATGCAGCGAGGCTTCTAATTTTTTGCAGGCATATAAAAAACGAAGCTGCAAACAAAACAAGCCATAAGCGATTAAAATCTGTTAGCAACTTTTGATTAATTTAAGAATCTTAAATATTAATTTAATTATTAATTTAAGAATCTTAAATTAATCAAAATTTGTCGACTTTTGTGAATAAAATCAAAAGTAACAGATTTTAATCGCTTATGGCTTGTTTTGTTTGCAGCTTCGTTTTTTATATGCCTGCAAAAAATTAGAAGCCTCGCTGCATTTTTCAATTTTTTATGAATTTTTAAAAAACAAAAATTTCAAAATTTTGATAAAAAAAATTATTTTTTTTTTCAAAAAAAAAATTATGTTTCTAAAACAAATGCGGATATTAGAACGAAGTTTTACTTTTCTCAAAGAAAATTTTATTGCGGAATTTCGGTTTTTTAAGTTTTTTCAATAAGCTAAAGCGTTTTTGAGTTACGCGAACATATGTTGTGCAACCTCCTCCATTTTAGAAATAACGGTATATCTCGAAAACCAGAGCCAATCTTAAAAAACCGAGGGCACCACTGGATTCAGCGTACCCGAATTATGTTAAAACGCCAGGTGCCCAGCTTGTCACGAAAAAAAAGTGTCAATTTCGTGCACAGTGTAATTTTTAAAATGTATTTTTAACAAGGTGGTCTCTTAAATGCTCTTCTCCTGTCCAAACAAGGAGTCGGGGCCCATTTTTTTATTGCTGATTCTTAAAGCAAAAATTATGAGGAATCCAAAAAAAAAAAAATTAGCCGGAAAATTTAAGAGCTTCTGTGGAAAATCGGAAAATTAAATTTTCTTGGGAAAATTTAAAGGTAAATTTCTAAGAAAAATTAGGAAAATTTTATTTTTATTAAAGCCTGATTCAATACCTTTCCAACGAGCTATCACTCGTTGCGATCGCTTTAGTAGTTTTTTTTTAAAACAAATTTCAATGAGGTCCCTTATGAAGAATTCTTCAGTTTTTCACATGACAGTGGTGTACACCACCACTAAACCAGTCACTATAAAAAAAAAAAAAAATATGTAGGTACATTATTTTTTGCTGGGCAATCGATTGAGACTATTTATTTTAAAATCGGAGAGGGGTCGTCCAAAAGGTGATCGCTTTCATATGGAATTGCTCTATATAAATATGTAATTAATACTTATTTAAAAACTAATAATATTACTTCTTTTATATTTTGTTAAAAGGCAAGTTTGATCAATCAACCTTTTTGAATAATCAAATAAAAATAGTATAACTTGTCTTGTCTTGAATATGTCTTCGTTTTGCTTTTATAATAAATATCTTCTACGTAAACATGTGATTTTCTGTTGGAACTTATTGTTATAACTTAAAAATTTTTAATGAAGTACAAGAAAATAGTTAAAAAGTGTTTTTACGCTTTTTTTAAATAAAATGATTTTGAAGATTTTTCGTTAAAAAATCATCCAATTTTGCTGATTTGGCCTCTAAAAGTTCTGGCAGCACTGCAGTAGTGGCATTTTGTTTTCTCTTACATTTCTTTGCGCTCTATTATAGACAGTGTTGAATCTTTCTCTTTTCTTACAGTGTCTGTCAAATCTTCTACTTTTGTTTGTGCATATTTTACTTTTCAGCTTGAAAAATTAAAACGTTTGCTTGTTAACAGACTATTCACTATGGTTGGATTGAGATATATTTTAAGTATTTAAGTAAAAGGGAGTTAAAACTGATATGCGCGTGTTTCTCCTATAAGTATGAAAATTTGAATCTGATAAACGGTAAAAGTCCATTATACTGATCGAATATCATTTTTGCGTGAACTATCGCCACTGTGTACTGGGGCTGTTAAGGCATTAATATTAGCAGTTTTATTACAGGGATGTCTTAAAAGGGAAGCCGCTATAACGTTGCTCCTGCCAGGCTTATAGTGGAGTTCATAATTATACTCCTCAAGTATAGTCTTTCAGTGTTTAATTTTAACGTTGTTATTTTTATTGCTTCAGCGTAAGTATGCGGTTGATGGTCTGCGTATATGATGACTTTAGCACAGCCATATCAGTAGTTTCGGATTAAACTTAAACACCAGATTATAGCTAAGATTTCCTGTGCATTAGCTGCATAGTGCACTTCAGTTTTGCTAAGAGATCTAGATGTGAATGTAATTGTCCTATTTTCCTGACTAAGGATCGCCTATCGCGTAGTTTGACGCATCCGTTGTTAGTTAAAAAAAGGTAGGCCTTAATCATAAAAAGCTCAGCGCAACGCCAAAGAATAACATTGAACGCACAAACAATGTCATAAATATTTTTAAATTTTGCTGTTGCTTTCTACAGAAATTCTCATTGCGTTTTAAAATTTCAAACGCTGCATATGTTGTAGCGTTGAAAATTTTAAAACCGTACATGAAATTCTGTAGAAAGCAACAACAAAATTACAAAATATTTATGACATTGTTTGTGCTTTCAATGTTATTCTTTGGCGTTTCGCTGCGTTTTACATGATTAGGCCCTTAGTTATATTTAGTATGTTAAGATCACATCTCTCGATCATAATCACCCGTATTCTGCGCTTCGATTCGGATCGAAATGTTCTCCGTTTGGCAACTTTGGTATTCTATGTTCCGTTTCGTTTTATTTCGATTTGCTTCTACGATTGTATGTATTCTGCGTTACGATCGTAGCTACGTTTTTGCAAGCTGTGTATGTGCTAACGGATTTTTTTCGGTTCTTGTTTGAGTTTTTTAAAAAAAGGATACATTAAAAAAAATTTTAGTATAAAATACAATAAACTTATTTTATAAACATGTTTTGTTTAATTAAATTAAGGAAGAAGTTAAGGCATTCTGAGAAGTTGCAACTACACTTAACGAAATTGGGCCAACAACGTGAAATGACACTGCTTGAAAGAAAGTATGGCATTTTAATAATGTTGTATATGAAGTATACTAAATATAATAAGTATTGTGGTTATTTTATTGAACTGTTAATGGTTTTTAATCCAAATTTCGATATTTTAATCAGGCTTAAGTTCATTGAATTTAACTTTCATTAAATTATTTTTAGGAAGAAAGGAATTTTACAACATGAAATAAACTAAAATTTATTGACAATTTTCATTTTTGACTGAGCTGGGAATTGAACCCAGGCTTTGAAATGAAAAATTTTCAATACATTTTAATTCATTTTATGTTGTAAAATTCCTTTCTTCATAAAAATAATTCAATGAAAATTAAATTCAATGAACTAAAGCCTGGTTAAAATATCGAAATTTGTATACTAAATATATTATTGTTAAGGTTTGGATTGACTGGAAACCGAAGCAAAAAAAAAAAAAAAATGATGAGCACCGGAGGAACTAAAGTAATAATTTCACACATGCATATGTATATTAAACAAAAGTCTCACAATTTATCAGTTATCTCGAATGGAAAGTCTCACAATTTATCAGTCATCTCGAATGGATTACAATTGTCTCTCAACCTCTGCTTTTCCATTCTTAACTCTGCATTCTGAAGTGCGTTGTTTTCCTCTTCCAAGAACAGCGCCGCTGCTATCGATTCCATTTTGTTAAAACAAATTAATTTTATTTTTGGGCCGCAATGATGAAAAAAAATGAAAAAATCAGGCAGGATTTTTCACACTAATATTTTGACCACAAGTGCCTCTTACTCACGTATATATCTATGTTCCGGCACTTTTTTTTATTTTTCCCTTCTTAGCTGATGCTTTATTTAATGATTGTTCTCACAATATTTAATTTTTTTTTTGTTTATTTATTTTATTTATTACTTTTTTGTGCACTCAATTTGAAACTTTACAAAAATGTTTATAAAATTGTTTATTTTTACTATTTCTATTTCACACGTTTCACAGCAAAGAACCTAATTTAAACAAACTCAGCTGTTCTTCTTTCGATTGAGTTAAAAGTGAATATTTTTTTTAACTTTTCAAATGCTATTTTTGCAGGTTCATCTAGATTAATTATAGGATAAACCAAGGAAGGATCGAAGAGCTTTCAACGTGTTGGCTCATGGGAAGTTCGTAATTGCCTCGATTTTTCGGGTTTGTGTGAACACCTTGGCAGGAAATGATTAAACCTAAAAAATTCCCACTTGTCAAGCTGTACTTTTATGTAAGCGTGGTGTAAAATACTGTAATTTGGTAAGCTTAATTTATGAAATTTGGTCAAGGGTTGTTTTATTTTTTATAAATAAGGCCGTAATTCTTTATTTTTTTAAAACCAGTTTATTATATAAATTTTAAATTTCAATAATTGAGTGACTTCTAAAGTCTACTCCATAACTTAATTCTACTCATATCTTACTCGCTACAATCAATTTTACTCAATAGTTAATAATGTGTGTTTCGTTCAAAATAAAACAAAAACCAACATTATGCTGACTTCTTATTAATTGATTTTGTCATTAAACTCTTTGTTCAATGTACTATAATATTGCTAAAAAAAAGTAGAAGTCAAAATCATGCTGACCATTCATATCATTAATCCTTTTGCTTAATACACTTGATTTTTTGATTAAACAAATACAAACACACAAACATTTATAATTTAGAGCACACTACAATTTATGAGCACACTACAATAAGAAATACATCAACGGTGTCGTTAATATGTTGATCCTCATTTCCACATTCTCATTTTAACGGAGCATTGTATGATTCTAAAATTGCGTCGCCTTGTCCAACGATTTTATTCCTCACAATGGTCAAAATTCCGAATTACTTACCAAGTCCCTGGCTTGTTCTCGAGTTGTGTTAGAAAATATTCTACTAATTTCATCACTTTAGTCTACCATGTTAAGTGGTTGGTTTCTCTGAAGTTGTTGTACGTTTAGCACGGGAGGTCTTACAAAATTATTTGGGTTCGACATTGTTTGAGATATCTAAAATTTTCTTCTTATTAAAAACCAGTTTAATTAGTATATTACACTGTGAGACAAATGGTAGGGGTCAGTGATCGGGAAGGGTTCAAGCTACCGGGGAAAGTTATATCGGTAAAAAAGAAGATATACGTGTCCTGGCGTTTCGCTGGGTCACGTCTAGGAATCAAGATATATCGATTTGAAGTTAGTAACTATCATATAGGGGAAATTGTCACCTTTGGTGGTCTTTTTTTTACATAACTCGAGAACCACTAGTCCGCTTTTGCTGAAACAAATTTAAAAAAAAATTAGAAATTACAATTCCTTTAATCTGTTCATACAACGTTTCGCTACATAAGCAACAGTTTCGCAGTTATAAATAAATGTATGAAGAAAAAAACAATTTTTTGCCTAAAAAATGTTGTATGAACAGATTAAAGGAATTGTAATTCCTAATTTTTTTACATTTGTTTCAGCAAAATCGGACTAGTGGTTCTCGAGTTATGTAAAAAAAGACCACCAAAGGTGACAATTTCCCCTATATGATAGTTACTTACTTCAAATCGACATTTCTCGATTCCTAGACGTGACCCAGCGAAACGCTGGGACACGTATAACTTCTTTTTTACCGATATAACATTTCCCGTTGGTTTCATCCCATGCCGATTTTGACTGTCGCATAGTGTTATTAACTTTTACTTAAAATAACACTAAAATTAGTGAGTGGACTCTGAATTGTTAGATAACTTAAAAAATTTTATTATGAATTTTTTTTTTTATATTTACATAAATTGTTTTACATACATGGGTAATTCCATATCAAATCAACCAAGAGTGGGAGCCGGCCCCCTTCGATTTGAATGAAATTTGGTGAGAAGATTCCTTTTATCCTCTAAGGAACATATGTATATCAACGAAAAAAAATTAAAATTTTTTTTTTTTTAAAAGTTATGTCATATTCAAAATGCCATAATTTCGACGAATTAGCCGAATATGTTGAGTTTATTTTTCAATATCTCAAAAACTACTGCATATAGGAAGATGATTTGTATGTCATTTTAAAGAGCTACAAACAATATATAAAAAATCTACAAAATATTAAATTTTAAAAATGGACTAAGTCAAAAACCTAATTTTTTTTTGGCTGATTTTTTTATGTAATTCCCCAAACTGTTCTTTAAAAATCCTATAATTTTGAAGGAGGTGTTTTTTTCATTTTTAAGATATGACGTGTAAAAAAATAATACTAAAATAAAATTTCATTATTGTGTTTATAATAGTTTAAGTATAAATAATGTAAATTAATAAACAATTAAAAAAATCCAACAAATAAACAAAAGAAACTTGATCAATGGTTTTACATTAACATTACTGCAAAAACTTATTATTTCAAGAATTTAATAATATTTACAGAATTGAGACAAAGAATTGAAATAATAAGTTAATGCAGTAATAGAATACAAAAAAAAAAAAAAACAAATGTTTTATATGAAAAATTCCAAACCGTATTTTTTTAATATACGAGGTTGAGAAAGTAAGGCATCGATTTTGTTTTCTTTCTTTATAATGTAAATTATGCACACATTTCTAACTTTTTCAATCAAATGATCATAAATGAAATTTTGAATGAAAACATATTTATTGTGGGATTCCCTTATTTATTTCTATAATAAATTCACTGCGAATGGCTACAAAAGAGAAGTGATCAATTTCTATAAGGCAACACAATTTCTATAAGGCAACAACAGTTTAGTAATGTCCCATTCTTATTTTTACAGCGTATAAAGGTTTCAATGTGAAACAGAAGCACCATTCCTGGGTATGCTGGGTGTATGCAAATGTACATTTTTTTGCCTGTAGACATAAAGGTTTAAGTGTTCTTTCTTTATATACTTCAAAATTACAGTTGGAACTTCGTTAGAATAATTTAAATAACTAAACAAACCTCTTAATCTTATTTACAATAAAACTTATTCTTAAATGTTTTTTCTTGTTTAAATTTAAATCTACCAAAATTGCAGCAATTTGATTATTATTCATCTTAACATAATTATCGTTAACTTACACACTAAAAGTATTTAAAAACAAATTATCAAACAAGTAGTCTTTGATACCCTCTAACGTTAGATTTCATATTTCTGCAGTGTGAGAGACCAAAAAGGCGTTAAAATGGCAACACTGATTTGGAGTTAAAAACACAAAAAACTTTAAGTAATTTTGTTCATGTACAATAAGATTCCAAATAGATTTAACTGCTTCCGTAATGACTTTTCCCTTCGAGATATTAGTGTTTTGATTTAATGTCGTCGCTACCATCTTTGCGGTTTCATCGCTAATTTCTCCATCCATATCGTCCATGGATTACCATTGCAAAATGGGTTTAATGGTGAGTAAGTAGTTAATTTATATGACTTGTCCCATTACTTTTAGGAACCTTTAAGTCTGCTAGACTATTGTTGACTTCAGTTCTGCCTCAATGCTTCGTGTAGTTAAACCGTCCCCTGTTGTGTTAGAAATTTGTTGCAAAAAGTACAAGAATACTGTACCTTTTAAATTGTAAGTATAATTTTCATTTTATACGAGTATGTCTTTGTTGCTTTCAGGGCTGTTACTATTTCTGTTTTGTTGTTTTGCTTTATTCGATGTTCATTCGGTTTAAATAGGACTTGTCTTTTTTGTTTATGAAGTGAATCTATTACTAATTTAGGGTAGACAGCGAAATTATTTAATGGAGCGGAAACTACTCATTGTGAATATCCCAAAATGATAAAAATATATTAAGGAAACAAACAGAAAACAGTTAAAACAACAAAAATAAGAGAGAAATTAATGATAAACAGATAAAAAGCAAAAATGTATTGATTTAACAGTCTAAGATTAATAGAGGTTAATAATAATCTAATTTACAAAGTTGAATTTCACAGAAATCATCATCATCTTATAACGTTACAGCTCCGGCTTAGCTTTAGCTTAATCCAATATACTCCTCCATTCTGGCTTCCTTTTAAATATCTGTTGCTACACAGAACAAATTCTCCAAAATTGTTCCCCAATTAAAGCATAAAGCCTGATACTCTGTTCAACATATCACGTGATATGCTGTCAAAACTCATATGAAAAAAACTTATACGGAATATCTTTGAAATAATGTTGATAGAGTAGTACTCTGTTCATTTTGTGAAAAAGTTGCGAAACGTTTCTAGCAACATTTTTTTACAACTGTGAAATAAAGCAAATGCTCTTTATTTCATACGGAATTTTGTAAATAAAGTTTTTAATAAATTTTTCACAAAATTTATTTAAACAATTATCAGCAACGAGCAATGTATTTTGAAAATTACTTTCTATTTTATTTAATTCTTTATTTAAAAA
This sequence comes from Pollenia amentaria, assembly GCA_943735925.1. Lineage (NCBI taxonomy): Eukaryota > Metazoa > Arthropoda > Insecta > Diptera > Polleniidae > Pollenia > Pollenia amentaria. Next base: position 102,513,285 of record OX031006.1, read on the forward strand.
AAAAACACTTTTTAGTAAAATACATGTAGGTTTTGTTTATATACGCAAAACAATGTCGCATACTTTGAAAGATTAAAAACTTCAAATTGTGCAAACTCTCGAGATATGTAACATTGATACATGTCAAATTTTTCATATGAAATAATAGTTGTTGCTCAACATTTTTCACAGATTTGAACAGAGTACTAGGCTTAAATCAGAAATAAAATCAGTTTTAATTAAAAATTTAGTCGAGTGAATTAAACGTTTAATTGATACTATGAATTTGTTAACTGGTGCAAATTCAATTAATTTTTTAATTAATATCACAAATTTTTTAATTGAAATCAATTTTAATTTATTTCTGTGCAGTTACGTATTTTCCTTGCTACATGTCTTGCCCATTTAAGCCGTTGTGCCTTAATGAATTTCACTATGTCCTCTCCTACACAGTTCATCATTGCTTTTCTGGACATAGTCAATATTTAACTGTTGCCTTGGGCCAAATATTTTACGGAATATTTTCCACTATTCGTATGATTCTCTGGCTAAAAACTAAGTTGCAAGCAAAATAAAAATAAAACAATCCACCTTATTGTGTAAGGCGTTATCGTTAACGAGTGGTGTTTTGTAATATATTAAAGTAACACACAACCTGTGTTCTTTAATCTATTAAAACAACGCTTCACTCGTTAACGACAACGCCTTACAAAAAAATTCCGAATAAAATTTTGTAAGTGTTGTTATTTTAAAGAAATATTATTATATACAAAAATTTAGTGTTGATGTTTCAAGTTATTTATGCAAAATATGTAATTTCGTTGAATATTGTGACAAAATGCGTCTGTCGACAACCAAAACACAAGCGGCTGATTTTGACGATTGTGGTCGCATAGTATTTCATAGTGGAGCGAAAATTAGTATTAAAACTATAACGGTATCGCTCGCTTGTTTTGTCGGTTCACTTGTTATGCTGAAAATTTTAAGTGGAGCGCAAAACAGCTGTTTGTCGTTAAAAATGCAAGCGAGCGATATCGGTCGACATCATAAGCCCGGCTGTTTCGTATTTACTTGGCAACGGTGACCAGGTAAACAACAATACAAAAAACCACAGGCAAGCAAAATCAATCAGCTGTTTCTTTGAGACAAGTTTGGTTTATATTTTTTTAATTTAATGGTTCTTTTATCTTAATTAAATAACTACAACTACAATTAATGTTGGGAGAATTCCAAATAATTGGAATTGGGAATGTAAGAAAAGATAAACTCATCACTGATTTATTGTTTGGTATTTTGTTTAACCTTTGATATCGTTGCAAAAAAGACTTTTTGAGTGTTTGTAGGTAATTCTCATTCCCTCTGTAGTTTTGTTTGCTGATAGCTTTGGCTTTTCTAAAATTATTTAGGAGAACGTTTCCTGATGATCTGGCCTAAGCAACCAGTGAAATGCGCATAGCAACAGCTTATCCTCCAACAATAAATTTCAGTATTTATCAATTATTAAAAAAAGGGAATCAAGCACAACAAACAAAATCTTTTAATTAATTAAAAAAGACCATTTAAATACCTCTGTAAAAATTAAAATTAACTAAATACGTATTTTATTACAAAATCAAAAATTGGTCATATATGTTTGACTAAAACAGGAGTAATTTTATGTAAACTTGATTAAACTACTTAATACTGGTTTATTTAACAAAATTAATTTATTAATTTTAAATGATTTCATAGTATCAATTCTCTGCTTATATTAGGGTGATCGATCGAATAGTATTCGACCGGTTTTAACCGGTTATTTTAGTTTTGCCCAAGTCGAATATTTTAAAAAGTCCATTTTTCGAATATCGAATAAACCGGTTATTTTAGTAAAATAAACCGGTTATTTTAGTAATGTATAATTTATATACGTTTTCCTTACTTTTGTTAGAAATGTACCCGTAATTGAAGTATTTTTCTAATTGAATATTTGGCAAACTTAAACTTTTAATATGTCAATACAAAATGTAACAAAAGTCCAAAAAACATTATGAGCAATGTAAATACAAATCGCTTATTTAAGCGTGTGTTCTTGTAACAAAAACCAAAAACAATTCAAAACACTACAAAAAAAGTTCAGCTTAAAAAGTAATCAGCAATTTGACATTTGAAAGATGTCATCTCTGATGATAATATCGAACTGATATAAAAGACAATGGTGCTTAAACGGCCCTAAAATAATAAGTTGCAAAGGTTCTTCAACGTCACGACTTATTAATCACTTTTAATTAGACATGACTCTGTTCCAAGTAGTTTTTATGAGGCTGGAAATAATACTTTACTAAAATATGCTGCCAATAATGAATGAAAAACTCTTCAGTAGTTCTAGCATATCTTCATGCTTAAAACTACAGCATACCGGCGAAATCAACGATATGGACAAATTCTTCAGTTTTATTTATTAAATTACCAAGAACTTAAAACAAAATTGAAGGAATCAAACAATCTCATGGAAGGGTTTAAATAGTGATCGACGAATTTACAGATATGTCATACAAAAAGCATGTTCATATTACTATTCGTTTCTATAATGCTGAAACAAAAAAAATTTAAAAATATAATCCTGGATAAGAGGTTTTGTTTGCAACTTTTTAAAAATATGGCTCAAGTTTACTGATTCGTATAGCTTAACCATCAACAAATTAACTCATTTAAAATAAATTTCTGTGAATATCTCAAATAATAAATTTATTAAATTCCTATAATTTTAAAAAACCAAAGTTTTTCAAAATTTCTACAGCTATGTTCACACCTATTAAATATTTGATGTCCTACACGTAACCACTAATTTTCTTAAAGAATTGTTTGCTTTTGCAAAACGTTTGGCTAGAGCAAACATTATTTAACGGTTTCTTAACTACATTATACATAAGTACAATTATCATATTAGACAAAGTTTAGAAAATAAATAGAAATTGTTAAAAATAAAGCAAAGCAAAGTTTAATCAATTTACTGGTCGCGCTTTTTTTATTTTATCGCCAAATATTTGTTAAGTCTAAACATACCTTAAGTCATATCTATGTATTTTGTAGGTTCCTTACCTTCGTGAATTGTTTTGTTTTTATTCAAATTAACTTTTTATTACAAAAAATAATTTGATTGTTGTATATTTATGTATTCGAATAAAAACCGGTTAACCGGTTATTTTTAAAATGCTTTACCGAAAACCGGTTTTTTTTAAATAGCAACTATTCGAAATATTCGAAAACCGGTTATTGAAAAAAGTCGAATAATCGATCACCCTAGCTTATATACCTACAAACTCATTCACGTTTGTAAATAAATTTTAAGGGCCAATGTTGATTTTGAATAAAACAAAAATTATTTAGGAAATTATTGTCATTTTTTTTATTATGATAATATCAGTATGGTTCAATTATGTATGGAACAAAATATCGTCCAAATGGACGCCGCGACCTCGGCGGCACACCTCCATTCGGTGGTTCAAATTTTCGATGACTGTGAGGCATAATTGAGGTTCTATGGCGTTAATGTGCTGAATTATTTCAACCTTTAGCTCTTGAATTGTTGCGGGCTTATCGACGTACACATTTTCTTTCAAATAACCCCAAAGAAAGAAGTCCCACGGTGTCAAAGCACATTACCTTGGCGGCCATTTGACATCGCAACCCCGTGAGATAACACGGCCATTGAATTTGTCGCGCAAAAGAGCCATTGTTTCGTTAGCTGTGTGGCAAGTGGCGCCGTCCTGTTGAAACCACATATCGTCCACATCCATATCTTCCAATTCGGGCCATAAAAAGTTCGTTATCATCTCACGATAGCGAACACCATTCACAGTAACTGCCTGACCAGCCTCATTTTGGAAAAAATACGGCCCGATGATGCCGTCAGCCCATAAACCGCACCAAACAGTGACTCTTTGTGGGTGCGTTGGTTTTTCGACAGTAATTGGATTATCATTCGCCCAAATGCGGCAATTCTGCTTATTGACGAATTCAATAAGGTGAAAATGTTAATTAAATTGACCGAAAAAATCACGAAGTGCACGATATGCATTCTGATTTGAACGCCCATTTTCATAATAAGCCTGAATAACTTTAAAGCGTTGTTGGATTGTGTATATTTGGTTCTGATTGAGTTAGTCTGAAATTGAGAAATGCCAAAATGAAATGCAGAAAAAAACTTGCGTTTAGGTGTTGTTCACAATCAACATCGGCCCTTTAAATTTAACCACCCTTTATAACTCTTTCAGTGTTACCACCAGCAAAATTCAAAACTACACTTGAGATGACGCAAAATTTAAATGAAATTACACCTGATATCAAATTAACATGAAATTATAAAAAAACCTCTTACAAAAAAGAACAAATTAGAAAGAATTCAATTCAAAACATTTTATGCCCTACACCACAGTAATTACAGACAAATGTTTAAGAGTGTTCCCTTGTTAGGTCTCATATGCCGTTATGGACCTATCAAAACAAAATTATGCTATAAGGTTAAGACTAATAATATAAGAATTCTTAACACCGAATATAAACTAGGTTACTGCCTTTTTGAGCTTTTTCGTCTTAAAGTGATTCAAGGTAGTGGTTTATATATGTTCTACGGTTAATCCTTTACCTACCAGCACAAAAATTTGCCATGGCATAGGAGCATGGCAATAAAAGCGTGAGTGGTATTTGTGTGGGAGCTATGGTATAACATGGACTGATTCCAAAATTAATTAAGATAACTAAGGTTTAAATAAAATATACTTCGTCTAAATTCTGTCCAAATACCAACATCATAAGATCTTTAATGGGCACAAAGACTATATTATGGACCGATTCTTAAAATTTCGAAAAAAAAACTCATAAACCAAATTTTATTAAAATTCTCTTAATTGAAACCTGTACTTTGCGCAGTAGGCCCACATGGACAGGAACCAGCCAGCAGGACGTACGACTTAGATACTAATTCTTAGTCGTTCGGTATACTTCAACAAATATTTCAGCACGAACTCATAATACTCTATTCACTTGAAAAAGATTAACAAAAGAGCATAAAAGAGAAAACGCGGCGCCCTGATTTTGCCGCAGTATTAGTCATACTATTAATATTCATATATCCCAGTAAAAAAAATTGTGTTTTTGAAGCACTTAAGAGAAAAAGCGCATAGTTAAGAGAAAACGCGCTTCAATGTGAGAGCTCTTATACAGCAGTAAATGATAACGAATAAAATATCCAAAAAAAGCTGCTATTTTAGTGCTGCGAACGAAGAAAGTTTTAAAGCGAAAAAAATATATGCATATTATATGTTTTACGAAAATTGTTGAAAAAGGCATTTAAGCAAGTGAAAGCAAAACATTAACGAATATTTTAGTTAGCCATTAAAAAAACACTTTAGGAGTGCTTTATTATGTTAAAAGAAGTGATTATTGAAAAAGTCCTCCGAACCGGGAACACACCATAAAAAATCAGGCATCCCATTAGCAGGTTTGAAGTGATTTGAGGTATGAATACATACATAAAACCTGCTCCTTTTGGAGCACATTTTTTACTTGGATGGTTTGTTCAAGAAAGGCGCATTATCAGGTTATAAGGATATGTAGTTATATTAACAGCAACAAAATATACAAAAAAAATTTTAAGAAATGTATTTTGCTGTTGTGAATATAACTAAATAATCTTATAGCCTGATAACCAGTCTTACGTGAACAACCCAATAGTAATTCAAAATAATTTAACAAAAATGCCATTAAAAGCTTCAAATAAGTTAATAAAAATTAAATAAAAACTTAAAATAATAAGTTCTACTTCCATATATCTAGGGAAGGTGCAAAATGTTTATTGCCATTCCTTTGTTTACTTTATTCAGCAAATAAAATTCCTGTAAATGTTTCAGATGACAGTCTCTTTCTGAAATCAGTTTAACAAATGTTAAGGACGCTAAATACACATTTCTCATCTAAAGCATTTTAAATGTTTAAACAAACATTAAATAGATAACTTTTTGTAATTTTGGCAACATATCTTCCTTCAAGGGTTTTTATAAGTACAAATACCTTCTTTTTCTAATAAACTTCAGCTTCGAAATCTTTATAAGGCTCATATTTATCGAAATATAATTGCTGATCTGGCGCCAATCACTATCAATCTTTTGCTTGATAAACTATGTAAATCTTTTTTTTTTTTAATAAACAGTAACTTTGGTTGAATATGTATACTGTAAATTTTTTATTTCAACAATAACTTAAGTGATATAAATTTTATCACTTAAATCTTATCCTTATATTTGTTTTAAAATGAAAGAATTTCAAATAACACCTGATCTACACCTCAAAGAAATTACCCAGTGTAAAAATTACACCAAATTCGTTTAATTCCCCACAAAGTGGCAACACTGAACTCTTTGCATAACTAGACTTTGCATTTTTGTTTTTTTATTATTATCTTTTACATACTTATACTTGTTAATGAGTCATTATCATCAGAAATTATGACAGATAGTAAATCATCTCACAAGTTGCCAAGTGTCTCATTGCATAACAGTTGATGTCCAATGTACTAGTTTCAAACTTCCTTCCTGTCATGCACTTTTGCATCACTCGTCTGAACTTCTTTCCATGTATGTTGCAGTAGCGGAACAATACAACTCTCCATTAGTTAAAGCAAAAGCGGAATTATTTGATTAATATTGTTTCACAAATTTTTATGAAGGACATTTCTAATATTTTGCACAGTATGTTTCTAATGGTGGTAAAAGTAAAAAATGCTATGTATTTTTTCGAATTTTTAAGTGGGAGTGACATTGCTCCCATAAAGTATTTAATAAAGAACTTATTAATGGCTTATTTTAACAACTGTACTAGCTAGACCTTTAACATTTTCTATAAATAAATAAAGTCGTTATCCACACTACCATTTTTTAAGAATCGTTGTATAAGCCACCATCAATACAGTAATTATCGGAGCTTTGTAGGAGCAAGGCTTATTTACTTTCTATACAGGGTGAATATTTATTGTTGTTTATTTAGAAACTAAAAAACATGGGGTTAAAAAGTATTAATTTGCATATCAGATTTCAGTTTGCTTTGGGTAAGCAACAATCGGTAAGTTGAATTCACACAAAGTGAATATTAATTGTTGTTTATTTAGATAACTATAAAAACTAGAGCAGGTTAATTTTCCCAGCATTACAGTTTCAAATTGTTGCAATTGCATGCAAAAAAATTATATGGTTGGAGGTAACCACACTATGATTGAGTATGGTCAAAATGATCGATAATTTGGACAATGATTTTTTATTTCAGCCATTTTCCAAAATTTCAAAATTTTGTGAGGAGTGTGGCTGCTAGGAACTTATTAAGACTCTACGAGTCTTCGTTGATTAGAGCTAGGCGGGATGGCAACACAAGGATTCTATACGAAGTGGGTCTTCTGGATCAGGATAGTATTCCGACGGGAATCTCGGATCATAAGAGTATTATCTTGGACTTCGGTGTAACACCACCGGTGGAGTTCCTGGGTAGGGAAGTTTAGCGTGGATCCAACGGACTGTTTGAGAATTAGCCAGTATATACGGACGGGGCTAAGATGGATACTGGCACTGGGGCTGGTGTTTTTATTGCTGACACCGACGTGAAAAGGTTATTCAGACTCCTGGATGAGTGCAGTGTCTTCGAGGCTGAGATCCTAGCGATCTGGAGGGCGATGGAGGTGATACTGGGTCACATCGTAGGGTGTCTGTGATGACAATCTACGTCAATAGTCAGGCTACGCTAAGAGCATTGTCAAATTATACGGTGCGATCGTGCCTGGTCGCATGGTGTAGGAATTCTCTGAGAGAGCTCATGTTTGCATTCACAATAAGGCTGTGTTAGGTACTAGGACACTGCAAGATGGATGGCAACGAAGTGGCGGATGACCTCGCGAGAGTTGAATTCGAATCTGAACTTAGAGGTAAGGGACATAGGGGTAGGAGTGGTCTCAGGACCCTTATAGGGTTCCTGGAGGGGCATTGTTCTGTTAGGGTTTTTATAAGTAAATGGGACAATGCCATACCGGACTTCTGCAGGCTGTGCGGGGACGCCGAGGAGCTAGAGAAGGTTGAGCACGTACTGTGCCACTGTCCTAGGATGGAGGGTCCCAGGCAGAAATGGCTAGGAGCTAGATTTCAAGACGAGCTGGGGGGTTTCGCTGGATGTAATCCAGCCGATCTAAAGGGTTTTGTCAGGGAAAAAGGACGGCTGTTTCTATTGGGGAAACCGTAGGGGGGAACTTGTCCTACACAGTTTCTATCTATCTGTTTTAAAACTGTGGACTGATTTCTTCTTTTCTTCTTTACTTCTCTCTTTCCTCTTTTTCTGTACTGTACGGGTTCACAATGGACCTCATTGGCCTTCGAGTATAGATACGCCCTTGGGCGCATAACCCTTCCTCACCTTACTTAACCCTAAGTGCGGGTAATGTTGTGCCTTTTCTCTTAAACTAACAAGTCAAGAATAATGGTACCAAATGGCTTGCCGCTCGCATAAAATTAAGAAAACTTTAATCAGTAAAAAAAAGTAGCCAAATACAATAAAAAGTAACCAAACGACTCCGACTCCAAACGCTGAAATTGTTTAAATGCGACTTCGACTCCGACTCAAGACTCCGACTCCAACTCGTACTCTAACCTTGATGCTAAATGTATATGAGACTGGTCCTTATTTGACTAGAAATCAAACTGCAAGATTTGGTGAAGATCGGTCTATAATTTACCCTAGGCCCCATATAAACCCAACTCTCGTAAAACCGCTTAGTACGCTTAAAGGTAGAAGTACATACCACGCGTTGATTCGTCTACGTTTATCGTGCGTTTAGAAACTTTAACACATGAAAAATTGCAAGTTACAGAGCGCGCGGTTCAAAAGCCTTTTCTGTAAGCTGTTTTTTATTTGTACATTGAAAAATGGATTCGGAAATATCTCAAGATTTTTTTGATTTTGTTGAATTTGTTCTATTTGTATATACTGTATGTTTTTAACCTCTCAATAAGCTTTTCCTCCTTTATTCAAAAACTTGTTAAATTATTATTTTTATTGCCAGCTGATTACTTGTCAAAAATACACAACGGGTTAAAAAGTTCAAAGTTAACAAGCTTTCTGCCGCAAAAGCGTCAAAATATTTTTCATGTAACTTGCTCTATGAAAAACACTAGTTTAACTATTTTTTTAACAGAAGTCTACAGAGCGCTCACGCACTAACGCGTGTTATGTACTTTTACCTTAAAACCGTAACAAATAAATTTATCGCACGTGACAGTTTTATAGGACTTATAATCATTCTGTAAAATTTCGTAAATATTGGTCCATAATTTATCATTTACCCCATAAATACCGGAAAAAATTTTGGTACGTCTAAAACCGTAACAAATAATGCTATCATAATAAAATTTGGTACGGCACAGTTTTATAAGGCTAGAAATCATACTTTCAAATTGCATGCAGATCGGTCCATAATTTACCGTAGGCCGCATATAAAACCTACTCTCGGAAAACGGTTTAGTTTGTTAATAAACGCTATTGTAATAAAACGTTGTACGTCAAAAATTTATAGGACTAAAAATCACGCTATAAAATTTTACTTAAATACTGCTACGACGGTACCAGATATAGATATTGTGGTAAAATTTGTTTCAATTTTGGTTGATATGGCCAGAAATAATATCATGCAATTTTCTGATTATCGGTCGATATATACCTTAGATCCTATATTAAGCAGCCTTCTGAAAAGCACTTGAAACGCTAAAACAAATTTCCCTACTGTATTAAGATTTGTTCCATTTAGATTTTTAATAACAGAAATCACTCTACAGGATTTCGTGATGATTTGTCCATAATTTACCATGGGTCTAATATAAATTCTCCTCCAGTAAAATAATTTTAGTTCCGCCTAAACTGTTACGAATCATGATATTTTATTGAAGTTACGTAAATGGTGATTTATCGTGAGGTTTGATTTTCGATATGCTTTTTGACAGATCACGCGTGACTCATATCAAACTGCTTTGTCATTTTTGGTCAGTATCGATTGGCAAGTGATCATGGAAAGACTCACACCACAACAGCATCTCAAGATTGTTCAGCTTTATTACGCAAATCAGCGCTATGTGAAAAATGTTCGAGAAACTGACTCGAATCATGATATTTTATCGAAGTTACGTAAATGGTGATTTATCGTGAGGTTTGATTTTCGATATGCTTTTTTACAGATCACGCGTGACTCATATCAATTTGCTTTGTCACTTTTGTCCAGTATCGATTGGCAAGTCATCATGGAAAGACTCACACCACAACAGCGTCTCAAGATTGTTCAGCTTTATTACGCCAAACAAGCGCTATGTGAAAAATGTTCGAGAAACTTCCGTGACGAATCGATTCGTCGTCGCTCTCAGCAGCTTGGTTTGACGTATTCGACAATTTATCGTAGTTAACGTAATGATCTCAGCCTTAATGATCTCGGCGACTTAAATTTGCGTCTTATTTTCCGTGAATGGGCTCTGGAAAAACTCATTTTGAAGTTTTGCTAAGGTAGATCGTACGATATCACACCTTCGGACTATTTTCTGTTGGGATATGTAAAGTGTGAGGTCTTCAGGAGTAATCCAGCTATGATTTGCACTATGAAGGCAAAAATTACTCGTGTTATTCGCTAGATGCCAGTCGCTATACGCGAAAGAGTTGTCCAAAATTGGGCCATCCGAATGAACCACCTCAGACGTAATTATGGCCAACATTTGTTTCAAACATACATACATATTTCAATTTATTTCATTTCAATTTATATAATACCAATCAAAAATGTTAGCCAAAATTGCTTAGCCAAAACGACGGCGACTTCTCAAGTACTGACTGCAACTATAAAATCGGTTTCTATCACATACCTGTTAAATAACTCAATGCCAACTTATGACTAAATACTAGGGTATTTATTCGGTTAACCAATTAATTACTAGCCGATTAACTGATCGGTTAATTTAAAATTGGCTTTTCTCGATTAACGATTAAACCTTTTAATTTCAGTCGATTAATCGATTAACCGATGTAACATTTTTTTGTGTGTTTTAATTATTTGTTTCGTCTCATATTCAAAAGGTAAGAAGGTGTTCAGTGATCTTAATTCTAAATAAGTGTTTGCTGTCAACAGCTTTTTGTTTCACGTACTTTTTATATGTATGTGTTTAGAAATTTCCCAGCGGGAAAGAGGAGTACGGATGCCTTCTAGAAGGCCTCTAAACTCCATCTTTTGGTTGTACAAGGCCTGCTGGCTCCATTCCATACTCATATCTTTTTTATACACGTTGTCATTGCGGGGAAGGCCTTCCGCTCTTACCCCTTTTGCCAGAGCTTCTGAAGGGCATTCAAATTAATGGCTCCTTGAAGGCTTTCCAGAGAGTGGTGATTTTATAACGGAACCTGAATTCTTTGGCTTTTGCTTTGGCAGAAAAAAAACAAAAAATCGTACTCCTTTTCTTATCTCTTCTCATAGAAGGGAATTTGGGATGTGTATCCTATCGATTATACGGAAGAGCCGATGCCTTCTGTGAAGCAGTTAGATCAGAATGGTTATTGAATAAAACAATTTCTGAACAGGCCTTCAATAAGGCCTGAAGTAAGAAGATCTTCTGAGTTTTCCCGCTGGGTTGTTTCTTCTTATGTCTTCTTATATCAACCTTTTAACAGAGTTAACCGAAGCAATTAGAAGTGTTACAAATTTTAAAAAATGTAAACAGGACTCTAATGGCATAATGGAAGATTTAAAATGTTTAGTGAAATCCAGGAAAAGGACTGAGAAATGAGATATTCTGTATTATTTAATTAATACACAATGTACGAGTATTACATATTTATAAATTATTTTTTCGTTTGCTCGTTTTAGTTCAAGAATTGTTACAAAAAACTCCAAATAATATATAAATATAACCCCAAATAATAAATAATTTGTGCAGTTTTATTTATTGAAATCACTTAATTTTTAAAAATAACTTTATTAATCGGTTAACCGATTATTAACCGGTTAATTAATCGAGCGATTTACCGATTAAATCAAAAGCCCGATTAAATAAATACCCTACTAAATGCCAAAGTTTATATGAGATGTATTTGTTTTCAAGTGGTATGGAACTTGTGTTTATTTGTGAATCACCGCCACAAAATTTTTTATTATTTACTAGTTGAAATCAGTGCTGTGGAATCGTCAAAAAATAGTTCTAACTCCGACTCCACCTGCTCAAATTTTTTAAGTCCGACTCCGACTCCGGCTCCAACTCCGACTCCGAGCGTTACATTGATGCTAATTGTATATGAGACTGGTCGTTATTTGACTTTAAATATAGCAAGAAAATTATTATATAAAAATTTCGAATCGATATTTTAAATATTGCATCGCCAATTCCAAAGAATTTTTATTTTCGGTACAAAAACCTCAACTCCGTCTCATTAACTTCGCCTCCTCAGCCCTGGTTTTAATAAAGTTGATTTTGGCCAAAATTCATCGTAATACGAACATTTATAAAGAAACTATGGCACTGAAACATTTTTCTATAGACGTTCTTGTGTGGGAGCTATAGTCGAATATCCATTCCCACAAAATTAGGTTATTTTATTATTTATCTATGGCGGTATTCGGTATAAAATTTTTTCATATACCAGACGAATTTTATGTATTATACATTCAAAGATATTTCTTGATATTGATTAATAGCAATATCTATTTAAATGAATACCGATATTTTGTTATTTTAAATATTTCAATTTTGATGTACCAATTTTCCAATATAAACATGAAATTGCTATCCCTAATTACACAGAAAAAATCTCAAGAAAATTTTTAACAACGCAGCCTGTTAGAAATAAATTTTTAGGTCAACAATCTTTTTATTTGATTCAATGAAAAAATGTATTAAAGTCGCATTTTGCAAAATAGCACTCAATAAAACATATTTAATAATGAAATAATTAAATAGTTCTTCATATTCAATAAAGAAATATTTTATTCAAAGTAAAGACAGTATTTTTACAACTCGTGTTCATTTTTTAATAGCTTTGATATCGTTGCAAATAAGACTTCAGTGTTTGTAATTCTCACTTGCATTACAGTTTTATATGTATAATATCTTTAGTTTTTCCAAAGTCTTCCTGATGATCTGACTTAAGCAACCAGCGAAATGCATATAGGAACTTACTTATCCCCCAACAATACATTATAGTATGTTTACCAAAGAATAAAAATTGGGAATTTAGCACATCATAATTAATGAATAAATAAATAAAGATTCGATAGACATTTTGTTTGATTTATTCAACATTTTCTAAAATTTATTTTAACAAATCACGTAAACATTTTTAAAAAAAAATCTTTTTTTATTGACTTAATAAACTTGGTTGTTGACTAAAAATTAAATAACTATGCCACAAACTTTTTTATAAATACCGCAAAAATCGTCATCGCAGAAAATTCTATTTTTTTTTTAATCAAATATGCGATTTTCGTATTCAAATATGAAAATAATTTTTTTCTGTGTACATATCCTGCTCTCAAAAATCATTTTCAATAGCATAGATATATCAAAATTGCTAGTATCGCACACTGGGAAATAAGACCAATCTAGCGGCGGAAAACAACTTATGGAGTATAAAAAAAATTTTACACGCTAGATCAAAGCGGACAAATCAGCGTATATAAAAACAAAATTAATTTATCACCAAGTTACCTGGTTCGGAAAATACGGCCTTTTAAACACTGTGAAAAAAATTGGTTGTAATTTTTTTTATTGATTTTTATATAAAACTTCTTGGCGGTTTCAATGCAACTGATTTCCAATGCGTTTCAAGCCGGTTTCAAAATAGCCGCGTCATGAGCGGTATCTAAAAGGAGTCGATGGCATAAACCAAATGAAACTCAAAACCAACTAGACGTTGCAATTTCGTTGCAGTTGCATTTTACCGTCTGTTTTGGGCCTTACTGATAAGAATTTTAAATCAGTTTTTCTTACTTTAAATCTGTTTTAAATGTACTTGTTTGTACTTCTATATGATTTAATTGTACATATCGTCTGAACACCACCAAACAATATCATATGACATTTTTGATATAGAACGAGTTATATTTTCAAGTGACAAAGCTTCTGACATCAGCTGGTTCGTATTAACTAAATTGTTTGTGGCGGCAAAAATTAAATGAAGTGTTTTCAAATATAAAAAATAATAGTAAATAAATAATAAAAAAAATAAAAAATACACAAATAAATATTAGTTTTTGTACACATAACCACTCAGCTGTTTTAAGATTGTTTTTCATGTTAGGTTATGTCAAATGTACTTTATATACCAACATTTAAACATGAAAATTATAAACCTTCTGTATAACTTCAATTTTGACGTAAAAATGAAATTACATGTGTGTAGAAAAAAGACATTCCACATGACAAATACACATAATGTGAACATTGCTTAAGTAGTCGTTTAATGCTTTGAAGCACAATATTAATTTTTTTAAGTTATTTTAATTGGTGCCTTCCAGTCTACATTAAATCTGAATTCGTGGTGCTGAATAAATAAATCTGTATCTTTGACTATTGGAATATATTGTGATGAAGCAATGTGCTTTAGAAATTATAGGGAGTTCCACTGAAATTTCTCTTCATCGATATAGTGTATCATTGATATAGCGAAGGACATCATATGAACATATAGCCCCCCCCTGTGTTAAAAAGTTTTGAAAATATGAATTTTCCGTCGACCTAAAAATTTGTCGGTAAAATTGGTCCTATTTTTAAGAACATATAAAGCCCACTGTATTAAAAATATCAGCTTAATTTTTAACGGAGCTTATCGCCTACATCCGTGCTTATAACTCATCCATATTTTGTGGAAAAAATATTAGTTTAGAAGATATGATTTTTCCACCGCTTAATTGGCCTTATTTTCCACTGTGTATCGGGGCCAACAAATAGTATTTATCTCTTAATCTAACCACCAAATTTAAAAAAAATTTACTTAATTTTTAAGTTCTTTAAAACAATTGTGATTTTAAATTGAACTGTTGGTTTTTAATGGAAGTTTTTGATATTTTAATAAGGCTTAAGCTCATCAAATTTTATTTTTATTGAAGGCAGGAATTTACAATATGAAATGAATTAAACTTCTTTTTGGTAATTCTTGACTGAACACGGGATTGAACTCGGGTCGAATCATCAGAATTTTTTGCGTTCTATCGTTTGCGCCACAGCGGCGCCTGCCAGTCTATAGTTAAACATCAATATTTCACCAATGGTATTGGAAGATCGAATTTTGCTGTAATTTATTATCAATTTTTCAATTTTTATTTTCATGTTTTTTCCTTTCTTCTTATTTTCCGTACTTTTTGTCAAGACTTTCAGCCATGTCACAGAGTACTGATTCCATTCGGAACCGACAAAAACATATTTGTTTATTGATAGAAAGTACATTTTGATAGTGTTTTGGCCTTCCCTTTCCATTCCGTTCGTTTTTCGTAATTTTCTGAGGCACCAAAATACGGAATGTATTCCGTTTCCGAACGGAATTGTACTCTGTGACATGGCTGTATGTCTTGAAAACATAAGTACATTTGTTTTTAATGTTTTCTTTTTGTCTTTTATCTTTAAAACTTTAACGAAAAATTTTGCTAACATGGCCTGCCCCTTAATATAAAATTCTTGTTTGGGCCTTATTTCCGGCACTAGAATATACAGCTCACTAAATAGTACCTTGGCTGTTGGAAATTTATTAAATATAATGAAGGTGGTGTACTTTACATAATATTTTTAATTTCTATAGATTTCTAGCAGAGATTCTCTTTATTAGATTGACTTACAATTTGAGTTATAGACACAATTAAACACATTGACATTAATTAAAAAAAAAAAACAATATTTTTGAGGGCAATTCAATCGTATGGACCTATAATTATGCACTGTAAAAGTGTATTTACATAGCCCTTTACAACAGATTGTCTGTTTACCGGTTAATAATAATTTTATGTCCTCGTCCTGTAGTTTTTTGAATTGGCTTAATGAAGTTTATGTACACCAACCATTGTTTTTATGATGTCCAAAAAAAAAGCGAAAAAATTATGTGTTGAGATGAATGGTAATATTTCAACGAGACAATGACGAACTAGTAAGAGTGAATGTGTTTTAGTACATCTCCTCGGATCAGACTCTACTACAGTTCCAATTAACATAAAAATGATACGTTCTCTGGTTTGTTTTTCTGTTTCTGTTTGTGCTTTTGTTAAAGGTTCTTTTTCATGTGGCGTTTGTAAAATATGCGCATTTAATTAATTGCAGAATTTTAATTTTTCGGCATTTTCCACATTTTTTGCTTGTCTATTGAAAGTTATTTGAAGAAGTATTGGCCGTAATTAAAATGCTTGCAAATCGCCTCATAAATTTGGCAATAAATAAAAAAAAAATAAATTTATTGAGTAAATTCCAGAGATTTTACTGAAAATGTATTGCTATTAAATAAACTATCGCTCATCTCAATAGGTTGGACATTCGGTTATTAATATATTACAAGCCTTATCTGAGATCTGTGCAAGAAAATTAACGGGAACGTTGTACCGTGACAACAAAAACAAAATTTTTCCAAAAAGAGTTTTAAGCTCATCAAAATAGGTTCATGATGAATCTTATTAGTTAATGTGGGTTAACACTTGCTAGTTTTTGTATGTTTTCTATTTTGGAGAACAGTGCAAATATATATGCATAGGAAAACTGACCAAGTGTAAAGAGTATGACTATATCATAAAAAAAGTGAAATGCCAAACAAATATACGTGTGCTATCGATAAACTTGCAGAGACTGTCAAAATAAGTTTACAAATTTTTAACTTAAAATTTAGCACTGTCGCCAACTTTATTGGTTTTTTCTCGAAAGTATCGGCCCTTCAAGAAATGAATTACCAAAACTAAACAAAAATCATTTTTTTACTAACAGTTTTGCAACAATTTTATAATGAATTAATGAGTTAGAGAGGGAGATATAATGATTTAGAGAGAGGGCCAAAATCACATGTACACAAGGTGTCGGTTACTTGTTTCATTTTGCTCTTAATAAACTAATATAAACTATAACCAATATATCGGTAAGCACAACCGTTCTTTTTATTAGTAAAATGACCAGTAGTCTTCTAGTAGGGGCGTTTAACTTAAAGTGGGCAATATTATTTGTTTTGCTTGCATTGCCTACATTGTTTGGTTTGTTTACATATTGTATTTCTATTTCTTTCTTGCATTTGTAGTTTCATGTAATCAATAGCTGTGTTCATTTACTAAAAATTGTTACGATTTTGTAACAATTGGTACTGGAAAGTGTTCATCAACCAAAAAAATATGCAAGTTGAGAGCGTCAAAAGAGACAAAAAAATTGAGAGACAAAAATTTTTTTGTCTCTTTTGACGCTCTCAACTTGCATATTTTTTTGGTTGCAAAACACACAGGTAAAAAAAAAAACAATAAAAGCAGGACAGTATTTTTAAATAAAGTTTATAATGCCAAAATTTTAATCTAAATAGGTACAATGCCATGTCAAAATGTTGTGCTGGTAGATCCTGAACAGCCCATATGTTCTATGAACTAGTCTCTTATTCTATGATGTAGATATCTAGGTAATATTGGACACAAAGAACAATTATATGAAATTTAACTTCTTAACATGATTATACTTTGGCGAATCCAGGACTGCCAAGGCACCCCCTACAAGGTACCATATCGAAAATTTCTTTGTTAATACTGTGGTGTAGGGTATCATAAGGTCGGGCTTGACTAACTATAGTTTCTTACTTTTTATTTTACGTTAAGAATGTTATTTTGACATTTAATGTGTTTACTAGTTAATTGGTATCAGTTAAAGCATCAGTTGTTGCCGAAAATGTTGTGGAGCAGAAAGTAAAAACCAAAAAGAACTTGAAATAGTATAAAATAAAAAAATTTTAAATTAATGTAGATCCATTATGAGAAGGCTTGCCAGACAATCTTGAAGCCAAAGTTAGCGTTCGTATTTACGATTAAAAACTTCAATACAAACGTTATTTTTATAAAAGTAACGTTTTTTTTTATAAAAATAACGTTTTTAACGTACGAACGTTATTTTTATAATTTTGAAATCATTGTGCAATTAAACTTTTTTTTGGGGAAAAATTTTTTTCACGTGTTTTGAAAAACTCTTTTTTTCTTAACTCCATTGAATATTTACCTATTCAATATATACAAAATAACCAAACATATTATATTTGTATTGAAAAAACCTTTGTTAATTAATCAAAATAAAAAATTTGTATTAACCAAAAATGACAGCTTCTTTTAAATTTTTAATCGCGAATACGAGCGCTTACTTTAACTTCAGCTACCTCTAATTAGCTGTACCAGTAGGATGCCCAGCTTGTTATAACTCACCACTAATACAGTTAGTCAATTCACAAGGTATCCTAACATGTCATATTTTCAAAATGTCCTAATATTTCACAATGGCTTAAAAATATTGTTGTACGGCTCAGCCGCTCAGCGCTGGACTTTTCTGATTAATTACGACAGCACAATAAACACAGCAAGCAACGTTCTATTTATTTAAGACACTTTTTGTTAACAAACCAACAACAATATTTTTAAACCATTGTGAAATATTAGGACATTTTGACAATATGACATGTTAGGATACCTTGTGAATTGACTAAGTGTATTCAATAGAGTTAAGAAAAAAATTCGTTTTGAAAACAATATCGGGAAAAATACTTTTCCGCGAAAAAAAATAACGAAAAATTATATATAACAGAGTTGGATTGGTTTAAATTGAACAATAATACCAAAAGTATAAAAAATATAGTTTTATGGTATATTTGTACCGAAATTCTTAATCGCGAATACGAGCGCTAACTTCGAAATATGACTAGTATCATTGAATTCAGCGTACTCATAATTATTAGCTTTACTGTTAGGGTGCCCAGCTTGTTTAAAAAAGTGTAAAACTTTTGCACAATTTAATTAATAAAAAAGTAAAGCAGCTGCGTAAAAAAAAAGCATACAGAACATTTTGGAGCAGATAGTAAGTTTTTATGCTTGTATCGGGTGATTTATCGTGGTATTTGATTTATAATGTAAAATAAAACACATAAATTTTAAAGTGAATTTAAAATTGTTATAATCGGTTAAAAGAACGATCTTTGACATTTATTGTTTAAAACTGATATCATGTAAATTTTGCCCATGACTACGTCTGAGGTGGTCCATTCGGAAGATCCAATTTTGGGCGACTCGTTCGAGCATAGCGACTGGTATCTCGCGAATAACACAAGTAATGTTAGCTTCCAAAGCGACAAATGCAGCCGGCTTATTCCTGAAGACTTTACATATCTTCAAAGAAAGAAGTCCAAAGCTATGATATCGCACGATCCAGGTCGCCAATTTACCGTAGCAAACCGTGAATGTAAGTTTTTTCAGAGCCCATGCCCATTCACAGAAAATAAGAGGCAAATTTAAGTCGCCTGGCTTCTTGCACAAGTTGAGTTTTGTACGCTTTAAGGCTGATATCATTATGTAATCAAATATGACAAGCCAAGCTGCCGAGAACGCCGATGAATCGATTCGTCAATGTCTTCGCGTACACACTAAGCTACAGCAGATATATTCACTTGATTACGTGCTGCATGTGGTCTAACCGGTCGAATATTATTAATCAATGTAAACTGGAACTCAAATTTGAGAATGGTGTTGGCATTATGTCGATTAAGCGAACCGTAAGTTCCTTGAATCACACGAAAAATATTTCTCACAGAACGCTGATTTTTGTATCACAGCTTAACAATTTGGCGGCGCTGTTTTGGTGTGCGGCTTTCTATGATGACTTGCCAAACGATTCTGAACAATAAGCATATTGAAAATCAAACTTCGCGATGAATTACCTCTTATATGTTTGCTATAAACGGGGTTGTGTTATTTTTAAAAAAGATTATTTTAGGAAATTTTCAATTGTCAAGAATTCTTTTCAAAATCAAGATTTTTTAGTCCATTTGTAGAATTTTGCAAATTTGAATCTGGCAAGCCTAATTATGATTGATGTGAGTACAACTCGTATATGATTATAATAATGTACTTATTTTGTTAATCTATTTATTTTTTGTAATAGTTCTAATAGTTTTTGTAAGTTCATAGTTTAAAATAATATTGGTTTTATAACAGTTGATACTTTGTTTTAGTATAAGTAAGTTTACTTAAAATTTTAGATAATTTAATTAAGTTCCTAATTTTTTTTAAGGTTTTATTTCTAAATAAAAAACGAACGAGCAATAAACAAACACCTTAACACAACTTAAACTTTGACTCGTAGCACAAGTACACATTCCAAAAAGTTAAGGAAAAAGTAACACAAGTTAATTTATTTGTAAACATGAGTGAATTAGATAATAACAATTAATCATTAAGTATTAAGTGCTGCTACTAACAAATTAACGATAACTACATGAAAATTAAGATTTACAATCGGCCTTATATATAAAAAATAAAACAGGTTAACAAAAGGTTTAGTAAACAAATTATCATACACAATCCGTTTCATAAGACCTTTATTATGCATTAAACACATTCGAGACAGCAGGCAACACGAAGACACGACTACTACGAAGACACTGCTGCTGGCTGCAATTGTAGTCGCGTAATCAGCTACTGAATTATTTTGGAGACGTTAGCTACAATGAAAAAACATAAACAGCTGGGTTTTTATTATTTATTTATATTTCAGTTGTGCCACTGTTAATTTTTATGAATTGAACAACATGCACAATTGCAGACTCGTACACAAACTTAATTTAAGCCTACAAAAATGTAAATACTTATTTATGATACATTTTATAACGTAAAAGCAAATGAATTGATTAAAAAATATTTTAATATTGTTATTTTAGGAACCCATAAAGAATATCATCTTAACGGCAGGTTGAATAATAAATCCTTATATACAGTAGAATCGCGAAAAGTTAACCGAAATTTCCTAAGGGTTGTTAACTTGTAAAAAATGCATTAATGAACAAATAAACCTTAATTTATTTCAATGACTTTGTTTTCATCATTACAAAAAAGAAACTTAGATCTAATTTGTACCGGCTGGTTTCAAGTTCACAATTGCTCAATTATTAATTATACAATCAGCCCTGTATTATAAGTTAAAAGTGCAACATCTAACATTTGTCAGAAAGTAAGTTCTTCAAAAATGTTCAGATAGCGAATTCTGTGTATTTTCTAAGCCATCCATTACATATATTTTCAGGTTGCAGATACGCGAACTCGTGCTTGGCTATTGATATTGAAATTGGAACAGTCATTGCGCAATTATGTTTTCGTTGCTTCAACGAAAACATTTGTACAAACTTGCTTTAATATCGGCATATTTCGGTCTATGTAATATTTTCCTGTGTGGTTTTTTCTATGTTCTAGAGATGGCTACTTCTGATATTTTGGAGATGGCTACTTCTGATATACAATAATAAAACGCCTATAGCTTTTCCTTAATGTTTTTCTCAATTTTGTTTCAACGCTCAACTTTTGGCTTAGAATCTAATCTGGTTTGTTATGTTTTGTTATAATTTGTTGTCTTTTTTTATTAATACGCTCTGAAAAGTGAAATTAAAGTTAACGTTTTAAAGCGGCACATAGGCGCTAAAATTAGGTTAACTTCACCGCAAGATTAACTTTATCGCGATTCTACTGTATATAATTGTTTAGGTCAACGCACTTAGTTTAAGAATTATAGGTCGTAAAAGTTTCAGAGCACTTTATCAATCTATTTAGGTAAAAACTGAATCTTAAAAGTATTGGTATCATTAAAAAGTCTTTCGAAAATGCCAATCGGAACTGATTTTTGAAAAATTTTGGAAATCCCGAAATCCCGGGAAATTTCCGGGACTTCGGGATTTTTCGGCATTTGGGATTAATGTGTTTCTTTAAGATGCTACTTTTTTTAATAAACAACACTTTTTGAATATTCAAAATTTATGTACGTAACATAAATTTTTAAAAATTAGAGCAACAAAACAATTTATTTTATACATATGTTTATAACACTGGCCTCACCCATGATCAAACTGATCAGATTCTGAAAAAAGCTTAAAAAATATACGTATCTCTTAGTTTTTCTAGATCAATTCATTTTGGTTTTTTGACAGCAATTCAATTTTTAATGTGAATTAAGTTGTGACGACATTAAAACACTGCAAAGTAGTCCTTCATCGATCTCGATAGCCGAGTTAAAAAATGTAAAACTATGTCGACTGCAGTGCAGTACATTATTATTTTACAAAATTATTTTATTTACCGTATGTTTTTTAAGCAAATTTTTTATTATTATTGGACCGGAAGGAATATGAGCGATTTCATCAATATTCCGACTAAATTGTTATAATTATATCAACTTTTATTCTTTAGTTTCTGAATAAAACTTTAATTGGATCGTGAATCATTTTTATTTTTTGCTTGATATATAACAATTATTTCTTGATATCTATATTTTGCATAAAAATAATCATTTTTATTTTGGTATTAAGTCTTAATAAGCAAAATACAAAAATCCAGAAATAGTCGTCATATGTATATCAAGCAATAATTTAAAATTTTAAATACTCGCTGTGTGCCAAAAACAAAAATTTAACTCAAAAATAATATTTATTTGCAATAAAAAATATAACTCAAATATGATTTTTAATAATTTGTTTGTATATATTATAAAAATGCAATAAAAACGAACAGTTTTGTACATAAAAGTTGATATGTTAAAAATCCCAGGACTCATAAAAATAAATCCCGGGTTTCGGGATTTCCCGTTTGGCAGCCCTAATGTGTATATTATTGTTATATCGACATTATTAAAAGATAACACCGATTTTGTAAAAAAAAGTCAGTCAAGAAGTATAAATATTTGAAATTGGCTCTTAATGGGTTAATAAATCGGTATGCTTTAAACACCATATGAAACGCACTTTGAATTTTTCAATGATACCCATATTGTTGGGATTCAGTTTATACCTTAAGAGATACGTATAGAGTATTTTGAAACTTTTACGAGCTAAAGCTCTTAAGCTAGGAGCGTTAGAGATAGGCCACTATCGGGCCTATTGTGCGCTCCATAAGAAGATACAGGGGGGATTTAGGTGAACAGTGCTGCCACCATCCTATAGTGAGGGGTTATGTCGGGCGTTAAGAATCCCAGTTTCCCGGACGTAATTCTTTAAGATTTTCCAGTCAATGTTCCTCAGGGATCCCAGACCCAACATGACATCGCTCCCGAGGTGTTTGGATCGTAATTCGGCGAAGGCCTGACAGTAGCAGAGGAAGAATTCCAGCGTATCGCTGTCCTCGCCATACGCTCTACACTCGTCAGATTCCGTCCGTCCAATTTGATTCAGATGTGCCCGCAATCCCGCAAGACCAGTTAACATACGCACCATCATACTTACATCGGATTTACTCCCATTGAGGAGGCTTTTTGCTCTCCCCTCGTCTGGGTTACCCCATAAAATCTTAGAAGTCCTACCCACAGTGCCTTCGTGCAGATTTGAAGATTAGACTAACCGCCTGCTATCCAACCGGAGTGTATGCGAATAGCTGAGTGGACACCAAGTCCACCTCCATCTGTAGGAGTGCCGGGAAAATACCATCCGGCCCCGCGGCCTTGTATGGTGCAAAGCTCCTGATTGCGTTCTTGATCATGATTGAGCCCAATTAAGCGCAGAAAAGGGCTCGGGCCCACCATTTGGACGTTCGAACCAGCCCTGGCTATTTCATCAACCCTATAATTTCCTGGGACTCCTGAGTATCCCGGCATCCAACAGATTGTCACTCTATTCCTCGCACCTAGCTCCTGTAGTCTTTTTTGTCATTCCGTCTCCAGCTTCGAGGATAGTTTCCAGGAAGAGAGTGCCACAATGACCGCTTGGCTATTAGTGAATATTACAATGCTGTTGCCAACCAATACGTTGTCGAGAATGTTAATGCAACACAGTGATGAATTTTAAGCTTTTTTGTTTTGGGCCACATTTACGATTTAAAAGGGCCAAAATAACTTTAATAGGGCCAACATTTTTTTTTAATATATTTGATTATTATGTTTGTACCCAACCAGCAAAATACTCTCTCAGTTATCTGGAAGAAGTCGGACTAGTTTGCTGGCTGAGATTTTAAATAAAACTAATAGTAAAACAGAGTAGTGTTTTATTTTACTAAGAACAAATCCAAACATTCGCATTGTTATACTCTCCACCACAAGTAGTTGTGAAGAGGTTATACTTAGTTGATCATTCCGTGTTTATATTTTTTTAATATTCGTCTAAGATCCCATAAAGTATATCCTGTCTTTCTCTAGGTCTATTTAGCCATGTGCGTATGTCTGTCCGTCTCTTGAAATCACGATTACTTTCGAACGACTTAAAAGAAAAGATACCAAATTGTTTCCAGTTCTCCTAAGCAGTTTGGGATTGAAATCCAGCAAAATTAATTCAGTAGTAAAAAAGTAATATATATGATATTTTTTTTTTTACAAAAACTAGCATAAATAGTGGCGGAATGCAAATATTGATATAAGATTTTGCACAAAATTCGTTTAAAGCACATAATTTCATGAAGATCGGTCCATAATTTACCATAGGCCCCTTATAAAGCCCAATTTCGAAAAATACTATAGTACGCCTAAAACCTTAACCAACAATGATATTGTAGTACATTTTGGCCTCTCACGGTTATATATGACTAGAAATCACACTGTCAAATTTTTAAAGGTTAGTCCGTAATTTACCATAGGCCCCATATAAAGCGCACTCCTAAAGTATTCTTACTGCCGTTGGAGGATATCAAAGATTCGGTACAGCCAAATATAGCCCTTTTACTTTTTTTTTTGAAATATTTGTGTCTATTTTTGTTCCATTTTAACCAATCCATTAAAACAGTGCGACGTCTTAAAGATATATATCTCTAAGAAACGTCGATTTTATACAAACATGCTTTAGATGTTTTTTTTATAATATAGATCAAACCGTTTGTGTACGTTAAAAAATGTATTGAACGATTAAAAGTAGTTAGTTAAATTTGACCTGAAAGGGCCAAAATAGATTTCCACAGGGCCATCAAACAATCAAAAGTGCCACAAATGGCACAATTGTGCCACATTTTGCATCACTGATGCAACACACATCAATAACGTGACCGTAAACGTCCTGGAATACACTACGCGATTTAGCCATAGCTATTGAGATGCATGTATTAGGTCCAAATACCCCTGCACTTACTCCATGCTCTGATTTTGAACCATCAGTGTACCAGTGTAGGCCTTGGTTTTCATGGCAGGGATTTCGACTGTCCCAGGATCCCTGTTATAACCTTTTGTTAAAGCCAATTTTCATGATCGTAATGTCCGCTCCTGAGCAGATTGATAGATCATTGACATGCTGGCTTGATGAAATCACAATCTGTAGGTCCAGATGTTAGCTGAATCCTAAGGGGACTCGATACTGCGGCCCTCCTTATATGGATGTGTAATGGTAGTATACCCACTATGACTTCAAGTGCTGCCATAGGATACGTCCGCATCACCCCCATCAGGGTTATTCATACCATTGTTTGCACGTTCTGATTGCATACAATAGTTGAATCTTTGGCCACCATACCAAGGATCCATAGGTGAAATGTGTGAGGTAAAGGATCGATTATTACAATTTTTTAAAAAGGTTCTTTCTCATGACAATTAGAACTTCCTATATAATAAATTTTATTAAATCATCTTGAAAATTGCGTTCTTTGTACGTAACAACTTTTCGCACAGTGTGCATGGACAGCTAGCCGGTCGGATGGACGGATATCGTTAGATCAATTCAGAAGTTAATCTTTATACTAAACCTGTGTCCTTGAACCCATATTTTTATGTGTTGGACACATCAGCACAAACTCTTCGCATCAAAATTGACATACATATGGGGCATTATTTGTGAAGCGGATACCCCAATAAAAAATTTTTGTTGGAATTCCTTTACATTTGGCATAACTATAGTTCTAGTGGATATGAATAAGTGTGCGAAATATTTTTTCTATGATGCTTGTTTGTCGAGTTACGGGGTGGTAAAGTGTTGCCGTTTTCAAAATAATGTTTTTAAATTATTTTTTCGAACCAAAAATTAATAAAAAAAAAATTTTAAGTGATTCTTATAGAAAATCGATTGATCTTTATATAAAAAAAATTAATTTGAAAAAAAAAATGATTATTTGTGAAACTTTTATTATGTGCTCTTCATAATTTTAAAAGTTATGCAAGTTTATGAATATGCCTAACACATCAAAACAAATGTTTCAATCCTTTTGGCTTATTAAATCATGGAATGAAGAAAAAACATGGAAAATTTCCAAAATTTAGCTCAAAAGTGGGACTATACAAAACAAAGAAACGTATGTGATCTCTGCAGTAAACGTCTTTTAGCTGAAAAGCCTTGACGAACTAAGAAAGTTACTGTGGATAGCAGTGAACGTTTTCAAACACCAAGTGAAAGTTCGATAAGAAGCGAATACACACCTATAATTAACGAAGATCCAGTGATCCAAGACACACAAAAAGAATACCAAGAAATTTTAAAACAATTAAAGGAGAAATTTGGTGACCCTACTACTTCTATGAAGACCATGATACTTACCATAGCACCTAAGTCATGGAGTGAAAATAAGCTGGCTAAAGAGGTTGGAACAACAAGGCGACAAGCCCAACTATCTCACGAGGTGGTCGTAAATTACATATTGAAACAGAAAGTTTAGTTAAATGCTTTTTATCTACGAGAAGACAATAGCAGAATGATGTCCGGTAGAAAATATTTTATATCTGTTAAATCAGACGATGGGAGAAGAACGCCTGTACAAGAACAGCTTCTGATGTGCAACATTAATGAACTTTATCAGAAGTTCAAAGAGGAATATCCGAACGTTAAAGTTGGCGTATCAAAGTTTTTCTAATTTCAGACCCAAGCAATGCATTCTCGCTGACGCCCCTGCAGCACACTTGGTATGTGTTTGTGTTATACATCAAAAGGTTAAACTTATGTTGAATGGTGGAAATATTGCCAACCTAACAGCAGGAACATAGAACTTGTAATAATAAATTAATACAATATTTCCACCATTCAACATAAGTATAACATTTTTTAAGAATTTATTGCTTCAAAGTGCGAACTCGTAATATAAAATTCATGTCTTCCATAAGCGATGTGATAAGCGACACTTTTACGTGTCTCCCTTACAAGCCTGCTTCGTTGGAAGCTTAATTTTTTTATTGGATGGTTAATTATGTGCCCATCTTCACAAAATTCAGTAATTTATATATGATTTATATTAACAAAAAACGAGCTTAATAACAAGCAGTTATTTCCGTCACCAATTTATGTTAGTGTTTTTAACAGAAATATCATTTTTTTTCTCCCAAACTGGTTGTGCTGAATGTCAATCCTAAGCTGCTGAGCATAACAAGAAACAATTTGACACTTACATTTTTCTTTTATTTTGAGTCGTCCGCACCTGGCATTTTAACCTTACTCGGGTACGCTGAATCCGGTGGTGCAAGCCGTTTTTTTAGGTTAGCTCTGGTTTTCGTAATATGCCGTTATTTCGAAAATGGAGGTGGTATCACAACAAATGTCAGCGTAACTCAAAAACGGTTTTGTTTATTGAACAAACTCAAAAAACCGAAATTCTGGTTAAAGGAAATTTTATTGCGGAATTTCGGTTTTTTTAGTTTTTTTGATAAACGAAACTGTTTTTAAGTTACGCGAACATATGTTGTGCAATTTTTTCACTAGCACAGTGTTATTTCTGGTAAAAAGAAATAGGAATAAGAAAAAACAATTGGGATCTTATTGTAAGAACATTATAGATACATAAGCCACCAGAGTTGAAAAACTTTTTATGTGTTTTTTTTTTTCGATAAAAAAAAAGTATATTTCCAACAATAACTTCAATTGGACGCACTTTCGGGTCAAACGTTTGCTATTCGCATATCGATGGTACATATTTGGATTTGCAAAAAAATATTGTATTAAAAAACAATTTTTATTATTGGCAAATCGTTTATAAGTCCCACGCGGAGCAAAAAAGACGTTAAAAAATTTTCAGGCAGCCAAAAAAAGACGTTAAAAAATTCGCAGCTTTACAAATATAAAAGTGCAAGGTTTTATAAGTGAATATAATATTAGTGGAAAATTTAATGCTCTGAGTATTTTGAGTCATGTAGGAAAACCTATTACGGTTAAAAATATACAGTAGGAAGCCATACAAAAAGAAACCAGGACTGAAAAAAACCAATAAAAAAGAGCCAAGGCTTGGAATTCCATAAGCAACACGGTAAATAAATAAAAAAAACAGCTGACAGTAACGGCTTTTCTAACGAACGTTGTAAACCTGCCATTTTTCATGGCCTTAAGTTTTTAAACGAACGATACTCGTCGAAAAAAAGTGTTACTGCTGCACGCAGAGAAAAAACATGTTTAAATATGTTCACCTCCAACAAAACTATTTTTAGACAACATTTTAAACATATTACGGTTAAATTTAACCATATTATTATCATCGACAACCATATTATGGTTAAATGTGTCCTCCATCAAGCAGCCACAACCATATTATGGTTGCCTCTAAAAATGTTTTGGTTTAATATGAAAATAATTTGTTTTCAAATTAACAATAGTATTTTCCTCTTCTCCAAGAGCAACATGCTATGATTGAAAATCAACCATGCTATTATAAGTGTTAAACATATTTTAGTTATTATTGACCAAAACATGTTCGGAGGCAACCATAATATGGTTGTACCTTCTTGATGGAGTACACATTTAACCATAATATGGTTGTCGGTGATAATAATATGGTTAAATTTAACCATAATATGTTTACAATTTCCTTTAAAAATAGTTTTGTTGGAGGTGACCATATTTAAACATAGTTTTTTTCTTAGTATACTAAGAAGAATAGCAGTTTTTCCTATTTTGCACCTTATAAGTGTTCTTTATTAAGAAGCGTACAAAGGATACGCGAATTATTTTCTATTTTATTATACTATTTTTAACACCAGTTTCACACTTTGGCAATGTCATGTTTTTGTAACGAAAACTTTCACATATAAAAGAACTTTGGGTAATTACTCGAATTGACAAAATTTGTTTTCGCATACAGCCATACATTTTTGCGCGTTTTGCTGAACTTTATTAATTCTTTTTTGCTGAGAAGTGAAGGATTAATTTTTAAGTTTTATTTTATAAGCCATTAGTATATGACGGATAAGACCTGGAATAAGCTCGTGCGTCCTCTTTTTGGACATATATTGCACTGCGTTATCAACTTTTGAAAGTCTCCAGGTTCTGATATATAATAATTTAGCTTGAAAACTAAAAAATATTTTAAAAAATAAATAGTTCATTTAAAAGAGAACAAAAATATGTATGTTTTACTGTGCCTTAAATTTCTTACCATTTGTGAAATCTTTTTGTTTATCAACGTACATATATGTAAAAAAAAACTTCCACTTTCTATATTTTTACCGCAAATAATAATTAAAATCTTAAATATTTCGATTGTATTTTTGTGGAACTTTGTAAAAAGTCGTTAATTTTTGCGCGTTATATTTTTAAACTGCTAACTTTTGGTCACATTTTAGTTATACTTGTTGCACTGACAAAGTTGCTTACTATACCCTCCACCACCAATAGTGGTGAATGAGGGTACACTAAGTTTGTCATTCCGTGTGAAACTTTTTTTTTATTATACATCTAATACCCCATAAAGTAAATATATTCTGGCACCATGAGTAATTCTTATTCGATTTAGTCCGTCTGATCGTCTGTCCGTCTGTTAAAAACACGCTCACTTTCAAATGACTCAAAAAAGGACATACTTGGTGTAAAATTGCTAGTAGTTGTCCTAAGCAGTTTGGGACTGAAATCCAGCAAAATCGGTTCAGTAGGATCAGAGCTGTGAATCAAAGTGTGGAACTACCGCCCTAAAAAAATTAATAATTTTGGTACAAAAACTAACAAAAATGGTGGAATAATGCTCGGAATGCTATAACATTTTTCACAAATTCGTTTTATATGACTGCAAATCATAGAGTTAAATTTCATGAAGATCGGTCCATAATTTACCCTGGGCCCCATATAAACCCTGCTCCCGGAAAACCGTTTAGTACACCTAAAACCGTAATAAATAATGCCATCATAATAAAATTTGGTTTTATAGGACTAGAAATCACACTGCCAAATTTCATGAAGATCGGCCACAATTTGCCGTAGGCCCCATATAAGCCCTTCTCTCGGAAAACAGTTTATCACGCCCAAACCATAATAAATAATGCGATTATAATAAAACTTACTCCGTCACGGTTTTATAGGACGAGAAATCACACTGCCAAATTTCGTGAAAATCGGTCTACTAATTACCATATGGCCCATATAAGTTCTACTCTCGGAGAACAGCTTAGTACGCCTAGAACCGTAATAAATAGTGCTATCATAACTAAATTCGATATGTTACGGTTTTGTAGGACTAGAAATCACACTTTAAAATTTTTTGAAGATCGGTCAATATAAAGCCTCCTCCCGGAAAACCGTTTTGCCTTAAACTGTAATTTTTATTATTTTATTAGCTTATAATTACAAATCATGAGATAAAATATATATAAGAGCAATAGCAACTTTGGCCTTCAGCTCAGTATAATATGTACATACTCGTACATAAAAGAAAGCATTATGTTATGCATTAATAATTATTTAATGGCAGATACAAGTGGGAACAAAACAATTATAAAATGTTGATATTTTAAATATAAGTGTATGTGTTAGATGATTTCAGAAAATGTATAATTTTTCCTTTATTTTCGAGAGAGGGAATAGACAAAATTTCAATTGGGTCTGTGTCGTCAAAGATGTTAAGCCTTTCAGTAGCAAATTTGGGACAGTGTATAAGAATATGTGTGGGATCGCGGATGGGAGATGCACAGCTGAAAATGTGGTTAGTCGGCAGGTTCATTAAATGTCCGTGTGTTAATCTAGTGTGCCCGAGTCGCACCCGTTCGAATTTCCTTATATCCGTACCGTTATATTCTTGGATAGTCACGTATATCGGTCATTTTGTGATTCAACTCCCTATACCAGATTGAAGTGGCGTTGAAAAGTCTTCCCCTGCATTGTTCCATCATTCTATGCACGATGTAATTATTCCAGTTGGTGGGATTATAATTAGGTGTCATGATCAAAGGAGAAATATTTGCTAGCCTCGCAGATTGGCCCGCGAACTCATTCCCCTTTATACCGCAATGACCCGATACCCATATTAATTTGATGTCAGGTTGTCTTTCAATTAATAAGTTTCTAATTTCAAATATATAATCGCTTAAGTTACCTATGTTAGCCTGCAGATATCGAGACTAGTCCATACATGCGTGTAAAAAGTAGTCCATAAAGGAGTAGGAGTACTCCAAAACTACTCCAATTATATGGTAAAAAGGTGGTCTATTTAACATTACGATGTCCTAGGAGTGGACCATATAACCCACCGAAGTAGTCCCTAAACTACTCCATGGAGTACTCAAGTAGGTTAGTTTCAAAAGTACTCCATGTTACTACTTTTTCACTAATCGCCTTTTATGGCGTGCACTGTAATCCATTATTGCTATTATTATATATATTTACTTGGTATTTTTAATTTTTTTTTATTTTTTTTCACAAATCTTAAAAAACGTTCCTGTTTCATTTTTAAATAAACAATTAATAATGGACAACATCAGGGCTACCAATGTGTAATACTGTAAAATATAGTATACCTATACATCATGCAGTTGTTGGCAACACTGGATGTTAATTTCTCTAATATGGTCCATACTACAGTACATTGGACCATGTTGTAAGTAGTCCATTTAAGCCACAATGGACCACGTAGTCCAATATTATCTGCAGGGTAGTTATAGATTTTAATGCAGAAAGAGAGTCAAAACATTTGGCAAACCTTTCCCTGTTGTGGAATATATGTTTAACTGTCTCGTCGATAGCTATCATTTCCGCAGAATATATTGTACTAAAATCTGGAATAACGTCCGATTTTATTACCGTATCTATTGTTGTGATACTAAAAGAAATTGAGGCATTATATTTTGAACCGTCAGTTAACATATATGTATAATCGGGTAGTGCGTTCCTAAGTTCAATGAATAAGAGTTGGTATTGATCTGGGCCATATATAGATTTGGTGCAGTAGTGAAGAGAGGTGTCGATAGTTTCTTTATTAAGATTCCATGGTGGGTAAAACTCTGTTTTAGGTTTCACTATCTTGAGTGGGGGATCTTATTTTTTACAATTTTGTATTGAGCGGTAAATAACAGATTGTATTTTAGGTATTTGTTTGGAAACTCTAAATTTTTGGGCTAGTTGTGAAGTAGGTGTATCTGAACTGAAGGAAATTGAAGTTAAAAGTCTTGTTGTTAATAATTCTGTTTGTGTCTCCAACGGTAAAATATTTGCCTCAAAAAGCATGTTATTTATAGAAGTAGATCGAAATGCTCCTAACGAACATCTTAAAGCAGAATTGACTACGCTTTTAATTTTACGCAGCGAAGAGTTTGGCGAATTACCATTAATTGATAATGCGTAATTAATGTTTAATAGAATAATAGCTTTTATAGCAGAAGTAATAATATATGTGTTGCAGTTAAATGTTGGGTAAGATAAACATTTTATGACTTTAAGACGGTTGGACAAAGCCCAGCAAAAATATTTGGTAGCAGTAAAAACGTTCTTAAAATTACTGCCTTACTCTAGTGCTGCAAGATAAGGCATATAATCCTGCAATCTTTAAATGCTGTGCTAAATACTAGAAGTGTATCGCTGTATATTCGTTTTTTTCAGACAACATTTCCTACTGCTTCATTAAAACAGTAAAAAATAAAAAAATGTTAACTTAATTTTACAACAATTAAATATAATGGAATCATTTATTTCTAAAAGGACGTGTTCAGGAGACACACAAAACTGAATATTTCTTTAACCATTTGAATTTTTTAAGCAGAGTTTTGCCATAAAATTTTAAGCCTCTGTTTATGTTATAATTGTAAAAACAAAAAATTATTTTTAGCAATATTTGAAGGATATAGTTTGCGGAGATGAACCCTTTTCGGTTGTCAATTGCAGAATATCTTCATATAAATTTTGAAAATCGGCAATCTGGATATCATTATTCTCCGAGCAGCTGCAGTTACATATTTTCAAAGTGCAGATAAGCACAGATTGTGTTATTATATTGATTTTTCACCTGAAACGGTGTTCACTATTCAGATTTTTTTAATAATGGCAAATTCAAAAAGATTTTTTCATAACAAATTGACCACACTTTCAAAACTTAAATCCCACTGTAAAAATTTTAATTTTTTTTATAATTTGCTAACTAAAACACACATATTCTAAATAAATATGGAGATGAGCCCTCTTCGAAATTCATTATAAAAAGACACGTTTTTTTCATCGTTATGGAAGGTGTATATCGTCCCTTAATAAAACAATAGTGTATACGTATGTACACCATTATTTTTTATTGAATAATTAGAATCTACATAACTGATTCTAAATGTGGTCAAAATTTGGTGAAATTCTACTTCCACAAAGTGGGTCAAAAGATTAATTGTAACATTATTGTATAATTGCGTGTTTGAAATTTTTCATTTATAATTGTGTAAGTGCAGGTAGGGTGTTTTAATTAGTTGTTACTCTGAATATCATGTCAAAGAAAAATAGGGTATATAAAGCATACACTATTTTTATTATTGACTATTTTTATTATTTCATAACAAAATAAAATCGAAAAATGACGTATATTGATATACACAATTTTGTAATAATATATTTGGTGTAAAATATTCAAATAAAATAGTGTATACCATACAAAATAAAATAGCGTATTATGATTTTCATACATATTATAAAACAAATTAAATAGCCTAAGTGATATCATGGTACTTTGAATCCCATTTATTTGCAGATAAAGCACTTGTAAATTAATGAAATATCATCTACTAGTAGCCTGATTATTCCATCACATATTTAAATGACCACAACTCAAAAACATCGATTATTTTTTGAGATATTAGTGTTTTCCCATATGTCTAATAACTCAAAAATTTTAAACTCCATTATCTCGAAATGGCAAAAAAATTATACACTATTGTTTTATTAAGGGGACGATATAACTTTTCATTCTTACATTATATAGGTCTATATGTGTACCACCAAAGAAGCAAAAAACTCAGTTTCCAAATAGTTGTACTTGAGCCTTTATCGAAATAAATGATTCAATTGTATATAAAACTATAACACTTTTATTCCAAAAAATATTTTTAATATATAAACAGTTTTTTAAACGCTGAAATAAAATTTTTTAAATCATGTCCGTTGTCCAGGCGTGTAATAAACATATTTCAGATCTCTAAAGCAGAGCTTCTACGCGAGGAGTTCCAAACAAAAATGATGTAATATTTCATAGAAGTGTAAGCGCTTTACTTCGAATTCTCCCTTATATTTATGCTTCCGAGGAAGCATCAGTTTTTTGAGAGATTGGGTTGCATAATTGATGTGGCTGTGCCAGCGGTTATTAGAGGTTATATGTAAACCCAGTTTTCTGGGTTAAATTTGTGGGACAGGAGTTAATAATACGGGAGCAATTTTTCTTAAAACATATATGTATATATTTACACTTTGTTATAGAAAGAATTGCTCCTCAAAAGAAAGAGTACTCGTCAATATTGCCAAAGAGCTGACTAATGTCAATTGTAGGGTTTCTTGTTTTTTTGGATCTAATATTAAGATTGAAATCGTCTGCGTAGGCAATAAAATCTATTTCTTTGTAATAGGAAATAATAGTACACAGTTTCTTATAAGCGATTAGGAATCGAACTACTGATAGGGGGGATCCCTGTGGAATTCCATTGTATATTGGATGTAAAGAAGAGTAGACGTTACCAAGTCTCACGGTGGTTTTCCTATTGGTCATAAAGTTGAAAACATCTCTGCATGGATAATTGTTTAGCGCATAAATGTGCGTTTCCTTTTCAATATGCACAATTAGTGACTTGCAAAATAAATAAATTTTTGTTGGGTTGTTGTTGTTTAATACTTGTTAAGGTTAACGGCTCTTGAAAGTGTTTATACCCTGCACCAGTGCGGTTAATAAGAGTATACTAAGTTCGTCAATCCGTGTGAAACTTTTTTAATTTTCATTTACGACCCCAAACGGTATATATGCTCTTAGTTCTGAGCAATTCTAAATCGATTTATGTCCATCTGCCTCTCCGTCTTACTTTCGCTCACTTTCGAAAGACTCAGCAGAAAAGAACAACCGAATTGTTTCTAGTCATCCTAAGAAATTTGGTATTGAAATCCAGCATTTTCAGTTCAGTAGGAATAAGTTATAAACTCAATTAAACTCGAAGAGTTATAAACCCAAATGTGGAACAACCACTTAAACAAATCGGGCCGGAATGCACTGTTTGTCATAAAATGCTGCAAAAATTCGTAATTTACGGCTAAAATTCCTACTACTAAATTTGGTAGAGTTCGGTCCATAATTAACCATAGGTCCAATATAAAATCCCCTCCTGAAAATCACGCTAAAACGACTTAAATTAAAACATATCATTATATTTTATTTAGGTTAAGAAGGGCTATGCGCCAAAGGGCACACCTCCACTCGGAGACCAATGCGGCCCATTGTGAATCCTATATATTATTTAAATAAGGCCGAATTTACTTTTTTGGAATAAAATTTAATACGCCCGACCCCGAATCAAATTTTAATTCTGTGAGGCTAGATTTAAAAAAGATTAGTTCATAGTTTATAGATCCCATATTGAAGCCCTTATGACACTACATTTTTAATGCATTGTTCAAGTTTTGGTGAACAGTGCCAATATAATGTAATAAAAACATTTACCAAGTGCAAAGAGTTCAGCTATTTTAATATAAAAGCAAACTGTCAACAATTTTTCTAAAGTTATTGATAAAAAATTAAGTTATGTCAAAAAAATGTAACATTTTCCAAATTAAAATTGGAATTTCGCGTTTGAAATGTTAACAGTGTTGCTGAATTAGCGGATTATAGGCAAATTCAACGATTTACCGCTTTTTGTTTGTCTTGTTTTTATGATTCTCATAAACAAAAAGTTGACAACAATTAATAAAACAAACAAAACCATAACAAAAGAAAAAAAAAATAAAAAACTTTGCTTTCAATGTTTGCTCTTTCTAACATTTACTGTTTCTTTCAATCAATTCTATATCAACTCAAGGAATAAAATGTAGTTTCATAACCGCTTAAGCCCACCGGTAAAGTATTCCATCTCTTGGTGGAGTGTATCAAAGATTCCGCACAGCCGAATGTTACACATATAGATAAGGTTAATAAAGTTTAACGCAACGATTATTAATTTCGGCTTTGTGTCAGCTCATTACAGACAGACATCTACACACTGAGTTAAAGACCCCATAAGCCGACATGACAGTGAACTATTACTCATACTTGGAAGCTGTAAATATAAACAAAAAAAAATTAGTGTATATCTTACCTTTCTATCTCAAATGTAAACATTTATCTAGCCTCTTAAAAACAAATTCACAGCCATAAAACAGAATAAAAAATTAATTAAATTCGTAGAAGCGGTTGACGCCGCTGCCAATTATCATGAGTATGACCTGCTACCAAGTTTAAGTAGCATTTTTTTTGTTTTTATTTAAAGGTAATTTTAAATGAAATTTTGTTATAATTTAGTCTTCATAAATAAATATAATTTGAGAAAAACTACCAGTTAAATTTTTGCTAGTGTCAGTGAGTGTTGTTTGTTTATTCAAAATCAGTAATTAAGAACAAGTAACATGGAAAATCAAAATCAAGATACAAAAATAATAATTGAAACTTTACTTCTAACATCAATGATTAGTTTGTGGTTGTATTGGTTGTGGTCGCGTCGGACTTTTTACCGATTCGCCCTAAAATTTCCCGGATGTTTCGGTTTACCTATTATTGGCTCATTCGATACCATTAAGGATTTTAAAAGTGGGTAATTATAAAAATAAATTAGTGTAGTCGTGTTGTAAATAATTAAGAACCATCAACAGAAAGTATCCAAGGACTGGGCACCTTATTAGAACGTTGCAAGTGTAATACCATCTGTGTTTGGATGGGATTTTATCCAACAATAGTTTCGTCAGAGCCAGAATTTATTGAAAAAATCCTATCATCAGCAGAACTATTGAATAAGGCAAAATCTTTATATGGGCCGCTTTATGAATCATTTCAGGGCGGTATTATATCAAGTCCAGGTGAGTAAAACAAGTAAAAGTGCTAAATTCGGCCGTGCCGAATCTTTGATACCCTTATCTGAGAGTAAGAATATTTTAGAAGTGAACATTATCTGTGATCTATTAATAATGAACCATTCTTTCTAAAACCTGACCTCATATTATTATAATTATAAGTTTTAAGGTCTTCTCCGGAAAACGCTTTATATGGGACCTATGTTAAATTATGGCCCTATAATCTCAAAGTTTGATGATTAAATTTCTAATTATATAATAATCATATAAGCCTTATTTGCACAAAATATCATGATACGTTTCGGTGATTTTTAGGAGGGGGTTTTATTGCTGCTTGAAATATCTCGCAATACTAGTATAATTAGTTCCAAAAATAAAAATAAGAAAGCCACCCAAAATAGAGCAAACTGGAACTAAATAATACCTCAATTTTGGAAACTTACTTCATAATAAAATATCTCCCCATTTCAAAACATTCCCCAGTGGCCATTTTTCTGTAAGTACTGGTTCACACTCTTCAAGTTTTAACCGTAAAGTCTTTAACTTTTAGGAGAGAATTGAACAGACGCCTTTTCTTTTACTCTCTCTCCTAAAAACTCAAGACCAAACGGCTTAAACCGCGTCGAGAAACTTTTCGATTGAAATGTGCGAAATGGAAGAAAACTGCCATAAATTGAAACAAACTGCTGTTTTCTCACTAAACTGTTTCTGTAATTTTTTTTTTTTTTTGGCGGGTAAGAGCTGTCATGCAAGGAAATTATTTGCCAATTTACAGAAAAACATTTGTATGAGAAAAGTTCCCGTTTTGAACTCTCAAATAAACAAATGAGAGTGCTATATTCGGCTATACCGAATCGTATATACCCTGCACCATGGTGAAAGAAAGTTATATAAATACCGCTAAAAAATAAATATGTATCAAGAATTTAAAAGCAAATCGCACTTAAAATTTTAAAATTTTTAGTAAAAGCAAAACTATTTTTAAAAATATAAAAACATATTTGAAAACCGTTTCATAATCAAAAGGTTGACAAAATAGTAGAACATTTCTACAGCGGGAAGATATGAATTTAATGTGTCGATTTATTCTAAAAAGAGAAAAAATAAACATTTTGAGTTAATACCCTCTTGTTGATTAAGTGTGATATGATTTAATGAAAACGAACAAAATGCTGTTTATGACAAAATCAAAAGTTGTACACCGATTGCAATGAAATAAAGCTCGTTTCATTCGAAATATGTTTAACTAAATGTTTTTAGACATAAACTTTGATATTTTTCGCATTTTTATTTTTTATGAATTTTTAAAAATCAAAAAAATTTCTGATTTTTTATTTTTTTAAAATTTCAACGATATATCTGAAACTAAAAAGCTGTCTGTTTTTTTTAATTGTTATTTCTTTTCAAAACTTAATCGATATCTTTGAAACTACTGGGCAAATTTAAAAACAATGTAAGCACGGCTTAAAGATAATGACCCATACTCATAGTGAAAATAATGTATACCAGGGATGTTAAAGTTAGTACAATTGTAGTTTTTTTTTGGTACATTTCGAACTTCTAAAGTACCGTGGTAGTACCGTGACTCATTTCGTACAATTTAAAAATTTGTCATAGTTCCCCCTTTTTGAATTTTTAGTATAGCAAACAAATTATTGAGTCCTTTTCATTGCATTTATTTTTTTAATTATTATTTCTTTCATCAGGATTTAAAAACCTTCTTTTAAATAGCAATTTTTATTTATGCAATATGCACTTAAAATTATTAACATGGTTAATTTAGAAATGCAATCAGAAGATGCTCGAATGCATGTATTTTTACAAAGGCTAACTTTTTTGTTCCCCCAAATAGCACGTTATTTCATGAATAAAAATTTCACGTAATTTGATGAAAAAAAAAATGTTTTGGATGAATTGGATATTTCTATCGTAGACCTTTACAAAAATCACACGCCCTTCGAAGAAATTTATTGCGGAACAGAAGTGGATTTATATATCTCTACAAATAAT
The DNA here is from genome assembly GCA_943735925.1 of Pollenia amentaria. Lineage (NCBI taxonomy): Eukaryota > Metazoa > Arthropoda > Insecta > Diptera > Polleniidae > Pollenia > Pollenia amentaria. The sequence goes on from OX031006.1 coordinate 102,552,672, forward strand.
ATCAATATTGATATTGTTAAAGAAGTGAAAGAAAATTCAAAACAATTTTATATAAAATTTTGCGAAGTTTTGAGAAGGAAAGTCAAGTTTAATAACGAAGTTTTAATGTGGTTCCATAAATTTTATCCTGAAAATGTTATTTCAGAAAAAACAAGTAGTATTGAACCTCTTCTAGTAAAAATGTTCCCGAATAAAATTGCAAATTTTCATTCAATCAATAATCCATTTAGAGCTTTATCTAATGTCGAGCAACTGCAGTCGTTAAAAACTGAAAACGTTTGTGGTTTTTGGTCGGCAGTAGCTAATTTACAAAAACTGCTGAATGTCCATATGTTTCCTGACATTTCTAGAGTCGTTGCTGGAATTTTATCCATTCCACATTCATCTGCAAATGTGAAAAGAGTTTTTTCTTTTCAAGATATAATAAAAACTAAGGAAAGACACATACTACATATGCCAACATTATCAAGTCTAATACAAACAAAGGATTGGTTAAGATCGACATATTCATGCTGCTATGACGTTAAATTTTGAAATAGCTTATTAACTAAATAACTAAGTGCCTGATTTTGATCTCATATATTAATAAGACTTTTATGTACCTTATTTTATTCATACATATAATGTTTGTTAATGTTAAGTTTGGTTTTTTTGTGTACAATTGAATTGTTATGTGCTTTTTTTGTTGTTTTAATAAATTAAAAAAAATGGTACCGTGAAGGTAGAGCTGCAAAACTATCGATAGTCGGCCCCATCGATAGTTTCGATAGTTTGCTTAAAAACTATCGATACTATCGATAGTATCGAAATGTTTTTTATGTGCCACTTCTGCCCAGGGTAGGGAATGAAGGTGATAACCAATGAAAAAGTTTTAAAACTGCATTTACGGAACGTGTTTTACAGGTATAAAATACTAGCATATTCACTTTAAATTTCAGAATCATCTGTTGTTTATATGGATATAAGCTTTGTTGACATTATGTGTATTTGTCATGTTGATTGTCACTCTTTCACATGTTAATTTTGTACCTATCATTTGAACACCTCCAAACAATATCATGTGTTATTTTTCTGTGTACCGTACATATTACATTTTTGATTTATTTTCAAGTGACAAAGCATCTGACATCAGCTGGTTCGTATTAACAAAATTGTTTGTGGCGGAAAAAATTGATTAAAATTTTATCAAATATAAATAATAATAGTAAATGAATAATAAAAAATACTCAAATAATTATTACTTTTTGTACATACATACATATAACCGCTCAGCTGTTTTAAGATTGTTTTTCTTGACAGGTTATATCAAATGTACTTTTCATACCACAATTTTAACATGAAAATTATAAATCTTATGTACTACTCAAATTTTGGCACACGCATGAAATTACATGTGTGTAGAAAAGTGACATTCCACATGACAAATACACATAATGTGAACATAGCTATAGAGACGATTATATGGCAGCAGTGTTGTCAGTTTTTTGTAACCTTCGACTGCAATATATTTACTTAAATCAAGAAATTTAGAAGGTTATTATGTAAATCCCTTCACCTTGCGTTGAAAATTGTATCATAAAATTTTGTATAAAAATATTTTTCAAGGGAGCTTAAGGCCCTAATCATGTACAACGCAGCGCAACGCCACAGAACTAACGCAACGCCAAAGAATAAAATTGAAAGCACAAACAATGTCATAAATATTTTGTAATTTTGTTGTTGCTTTCTACAGAAATTCACATTAGCGGAGTTCAGTGTTTGGTGCAAATGGTCTTGCGAAAGAGCAAATGCAAAATTTCGTAGTTTGTTCATGAAATCTAACGGAAACTTTGTGTATTTTGTTGTTGGATTTTGCAAAAGAGCTAAGATATTCTGCATTTGCTCTTTCGCAAGACCATTTGCACTAAACACTGAACTCCGTTATTGCGTCTTAAAATTTCAAACGCTCCATTGCTTGTGTCGTTGAAAATTTTAAAACGGTACATGAATTTCTGTTGAAAGCAACAAAAAAATTACAAAATATTTATGACATTGTTTATGCTTTCAATGTTATTGTTTGGCGTTGCGCTGCGTTGTACATGATTAGGGCCTAAAGGCCGTGTCAGATACAACTTTGTCGCTTTGCGTGACGTTTCTACCTTTGGCAGAAAAACGCAAAGCAAAAGGTGTATGACACAATGAAAACTTTGACAACACTCACGCATTGCTTGTTTACTTATAAAAGCAGTTGGTAATTTGTACATTTAATTATTTGTTATAAAAATAAAAGTTAAATATTTAATTGGACGATTTTTTGGAATTGAATTTGGCAAGAAATATTAAAAAAAAAACAAAATTATACTAGCCAATTGTCAAAGCGCGCAAAAAGATGAGAGTTGGCTAACTTTTTGCTTCGCTCCGCTTTGAAAGTACTTTATGTGAAATGTTTCGTATAAGTATGTATATTTTATCTTAGATGTCAAAGCGAATCGGCAACGCAACGCGAAGCAAAAGTTTTATCGGACATGGCCTTAAGTGTTTTAAAAAATAACCTTTTCAGTATTTTGTGCAAAATGTTGTCAAACTCAATATATAAAAAATTTCTGTGAAATAAAAACGAAAAAATGTTGATAGAGTTGTACTCTATTTATATTACGCAAAACATTCGAAATGTTTCTAGCACCATTTTTATTTTCCGTGCGAAATAAGTGCAGCTTATGTTATTTCGCACGGCATTTTAAGCAACAGCTTATAATTTTTTGTAATTTTTTATTTTGTATTTGTAAAGTGGTTTTTATAACAAGCGTTTCACAAAGAAAAATTTAGAAAAGTACTAAAATTAAATTTTTTTGTTTTTTGATTTGGCAAATTATAAAAATAATATTGTTTTACTTTTTTTTAATGCCAATTGAAAAAAACATATCTAGGTGTGCTTATTTACAGAAAATTATTGCTTATTTTCAATAATTGTTACTAGTAAATGTTCACGTACCCGAAAAACTTGCAACGAGACAGTGAAAAACGAGCATAAAAATTTGAGAGAAAATTCATTTTTTTTAAATTTCTGATAATTAACATTTTACTAGCAAGAATTATTCAACCACCTGTTTCATGTTTTTGTTTACAAAAATAATTTTCATAATTTTTTTAATTAAAATTTTTTCAATAAAACAAAATATTTATTTTTCCATAATTAAGGAACAATATTCTTGACTAAAAAGTTCAAAATAATTGAATTTGTTAAGAAATAATATAGTATCTTACAGCTTAATAGTGTCAATATGCTTAAATTGCTAGTTTTTGCTGGTAAAGTGTTCCTTTACTTTTCTATTTTGAGTAACTGGGAGACAAATTTTGTAAATTTTAAATTAACCCTCTCATTGCAAGTTTCTGCTAGTAAAGTAAATGAACACACCTCATGATTTTTTTACCTTTGCAAAACAATGTTGTATACTTGCAACTAATAAGTTTATACACTGAAAAACACTTGCGTCAAATGAGTGGTTAAAAATGTTTCGTTAACATTTAATCAACTGTGTAGTAACTTTTAAAATTTTCCGATAGTATCGATAGTGATAAAAACTATCGATAGTCAGCCAAAAATAAAACTATCGATACAAAATTTAAAACCCCCTTTAACATCCTTGATCTATACTGTAAACTAAAACCGGCTTTAAATGCATGTGAACACCATTGTTATAATCAATATTGTTGCCAAGTTTCGGATTCTTTTTAAACTGAATGTGGTGAACCCTTTTCAAGTTATTGGAATAATATGAATATATGTAGTGAAAGTGCCTTAATTTTGGACATAACGGTATATCTCGAAATGTCGAGCTGATAGAGAAAAATGGAGATTCGATTTGTAAAAATTAGTAAAAATTTGAAATAAAGTTCCAGGCCGCACAATTCAATTTTTGTGTTATGGGTTCGTATAGGAATGACCCATTTCTCCAATGCCGCCCATATTTGGTAGGATGTTTTGTATTGACAGCCAAGATATTTGTACCTAATTTGGAAACCTTGGCTCTTGACGTTCTCCATATATAGATACATTAAAAAAATAAAAAAACAACAACAAGGGATTTATGGGTATATTTAGAGGCAGTCATGGTATATGAACCGATCTGGCTGAATATCAATAGCAAAATTATAAGGAGCAGATGTGACAGGTATATATAAAAACGAAGTCTCCATCATATCGCTCTTGATTGAGGTTGAGAATATTCAAAATGGCGGATTTTTTTAAGTGCACAGTCTTAAGAACTTTTTAATATAAATAACTGCGAAATTTAATTATGATATTCTTATTAATATCAGATTTATAGAATGTCAAACCCTAAAATTATCATTTTTTTACTCATTTGAAAACCGTTTCATTCATTTACACTATATAAATAATAATTTTAATGTTTGGCATTCCATGAATCTGTCATGGAGGGAGATATCACAATGCAATTTTGAGGTTATGTATACCGAAAAGATCTTAAACTGTGGACTAAAAGAGATCCCCATTTTTGATTAAGAAATACCCCAAATTCCCAATCCCGGAAAACCCTTTTTGTTTTTTGATAGGGCGTGTGGGAGAAACAAATGTCAAATTGACTACAAATTGCTTCTACAGGCATACTCATAACCTTTTCCTTTGACATATATTAACATTTTTATATATTTCTGGAGAAAATATTTTTATCAGCGAAAGAACATGGCCATCGTTTGGTGAAATAGTAAAAATGAGTATCATATGTATTACAATTATATGCATATACATTCGCCTCGAATATCCCACTACACTTATAGAAAAATGCATAAGCATTTAATAATAAAACATACCATTGCTTAAAGTTTGCTTTCCCACCAATATATAGAAAATGTTTAACCCACTATTGATAACAGTTTGATATTAAACATAATCCACCCTATTAAAAAACTCGAAAATCGTTAAAAAATCAAATCAAAAGATCAGTTTTATCAGAATATCTCGAAAGGCAAAATATATAACCTAAATATTTAAGCATATTTTTTGTATGTCAGCTAAAGTCTAATTTTTTTAATCCATAAATACGTTTATTTTTGGTGAATTTTTAAAAGTTTGAATATCCGACGTTACCAATATTAGAGGCCCACAAGTCACTCTCCCGACCCTCTTTCGACTCGTGTTCTCTCAAACCAACTCAAAAGCTGCCCTGGTATGACAATTTCAAGAATAGCAGTAGCAGCTGTAGAAATATTTTTTAAAACAAAACGTTCGTAAACCATTGTGTTATATTTCAGTAAAATAAAAAGAGGAAAAAAATTTTGCGAGTAATTTCATTCAAATGAAAAAAGTGTTCTACAGACAATTCCAAATAGTTGAAAAGTATATATGGGGTTAAAGAGGGCACTTTAGGCTTTCTAAGTGTAGTAAAATCTCTTTGACCCCTTTTGACCCTAACAGGTTCTATTCTATTGAAATTCGAATTTAACTAAATTTTAGAGCCTGGGAAAACATTTAATAACGCATCATGTATAAATGGTATAGTAATACAACGAAGCATTTCTTAAAGACTGCTATTCCACTAATGAAAAAAAATCAAAATTTCAACTCATTATTGATAATAGTATGCGAGAAATTACAATTTAATTCTGATCAAATTTACAAAAATTTAATTTTTTTAATAATAATATTAAATATTTGTTTCCAGCAAAATGCCACAGTCACAATTACCAACATTTTGTCCTTAGTTCAAATATGTTTGCTATCGAATGGCTTTAACAATTTTGGAAATTGACGATGGCAAAAAATTTAACTTTTGGCCGATGAAATTCAATTTTCAGCCACAGTGTGCCGTAGTTGGAAATTTTCGCAGTTTAGTAAACTTTGGTCGCCGTTAGCGTTCTTAACGTCTGCAATTCCAAATCGGCTTCGAGTTGCATATTATAGCATTTCTAACGTAACCTATTTTGATTTTACATGAGTCTGAATGTTTTTTTTTTTAATTTTCAAGAAACGATGGAATATTTTGTTTCACATGTGTTCGACACTAGAAGCTCCCACCAAAGCTACAGAACATGGGTACTGGTTTTAGAAAACTTTTATTGACTAAATTTGAATTTCAACTGCTTTTTAATTAAATAATTTTTTAAATTTTTAGCATCTATTTGGCAACATAATCGAAAAATGATAAATCCATCGTTTAATCACAAAGTCTTAGTAAGTTTTTTGCCAACTTTTCACAAGGGAAAAGATGTACTTCTCTCTAAGCTTGATAAAATGGTTGGAAATGGAGAATTCAAGTTATCGGATGTGATACAACGCGTTACACTTGGGATTTCGGTTGGTAAGTTAAGCTATACATTTATATGCAAGTTATTTATTTACTGACTGCAATAATAGACGTTTAATAAATCGGGGATTAACTCTTAAGTAGAAACATTGGTCTGTTGGACCACTTTGAAAAAAATAAACGGCTATATAACTGTTCCTCTCCTATTAAACTCTCTGAGCCTCTCAGTAGCTTTAAGTTATTTAGTATTAATTCATTTTCTAATGCGAACAGTTAAGTTTTTTTGTTACTCAATAAGTAAAAGTTTTCTAAGTTTTAAGTGTGGTCCCCTAGATCAACATCACCAAGAACGTAACTTTTTTTAAATAAATTCAAAGCAATAATATATGCAAAAGCTTGCAGAATAATATCTAAATTCCATGAAATAATATGAATTAATTAGATTTTTTATTTTTATACGTTTGAAATTTATATATGTAAGTATGTATTTTTATTAAAAAAAAAACTGATTTGTATACCTGCAAATTTTCCAAAAATGCTTTGAAAGAAGCATTGCTATTTTTATAATTTTCAAGAAGTAAAAATTAATTTTAATTTAACCGTATAATTTGATATTAAAGTTAAAAGAAAATAACATTTCTATTTTATTAAAAAAAAAAAATTATGATTTTTTTAAAAAAAGAGTTATTAGTGAAAGAGATAGAAATAGCAATATATTATCATTGGACCGTTTTAGCACCAAGCCTCAGATATAAAGTCGAAATTGCATATAATGAACTTTTATACAATAAAGCTCTGCCCTGAATCAATTTATTTTAAAAACAAAGCGTTTTCGCTAACATTTTATTGCATTTTGATCTCTCTATACAAAATTTTCATGCACACGAAAAAGTTTTGCAGATGTTAATTTGAATCACATGACAAAAATTAATTATTAGAAATAATTTTTGTTACGCATACTAAAAACATTGTGTATGAGAACAAAACAAAATATAATGAGAGGCTCCTCCATAGATAAAAATAAAAAAAAAACCAAAACAATTCCACGAATTAAATTTTGGCGGCAGTAGGCCGTGCGTGCTTAGTGAACCAAAAAGACGCAGCGAAACAAACGTTATTAGTAATTATTAAAGTTGAAGAAGAAATAACACAAAAAAGATTTACTTATAACTTCCAGCACTTTGTCAAATACTTAAAAAACGGGGCAGCAGAGACCTGCGCCGTGGGATTTTATCTGCGGCGGCGGCTGACGCAAAAAATACTCGGCGACGGCTCGAAGCCGGCTGTTAGCCGATACAATATATAAAAATTAAATGTACTTTTGTGTGCACATATTTGTATATGTTTATAAGTATTATAACAAACAAATTAAGCCATTTTTATACTCTAATTCACTATTTATGGCACAAAAGGATGTTTTTGTTTAAACAAGAATTTTATAATTAAGTAAATAAATTAATTTTGAATTTAAATTTAAATTATTCATAAAAAATTTTTTTTTTTACAATTTTTTTTATTCCGCAAAAATGTTTGCAGAAGTAACAGAAATCATGTGCCTTCAAAAAAAATTTATGATATAGAGAATATTGATCGTGATCGAACAGAAAACAGGTAGTACATATACAAATTTTTATTATTGTTACACAATCAGAAAAACGTATAGCTGCCCTGATTCATCCTTATCCGTTACACTACGTTCACACTAGCGTATTTTATAGAAGAATAAAGAGCTTAAGCACGCGTTTACGCTTAACAGGTATATTGTGAATCCCACCTTAAAAGGGATTTAAAAAAATTTTTTTTGGTCTTTTTATTTTATCTGGTTTTATTACTCTAATAATATTCTATGACCCTATAACTATGCAATGCGTTGTTAAATTTGTGTCAGGTATTTTATAGCATATAAATAAAAGAAGTTTTTTAATCCTTTTTATTCTACCAAATTTGGTATGAAAAAAAGTACACGCAAAGCAAAAACATGATTGATACAATCACAATCGCAAACTATCATTAATGTTTGTGGTTATGATTGTGTCAAACACGTCTTAAGCAACAATATATGTTCAGTTATAAGGATTTTAGATAATTGTTGTCTCAAACATATTATTATGTTCAGAAGAAAAATGCGCACGATCTTTCAAACCATTTTTCTATATTTCCCAATACCATGCAAAATGTCTACTTAACATTTTATATGGTTCTTATAATAAAAACAATAAAAAATGTAATTTAAATAATTTATGTTTTATTACAAATATAATAAATAATATATAGCATACATATATTAAAAATAAAATTAAATACACATATTTATATACCTGTGTATGTGTTTTATTTTATAAATTTACGTTGTGTGGTACAAATATATCCAAACAAATAATAATTCCGTTTTTGAAAAAATTCGGGGCTGATGGCAAAATTATGTGTCAAAATTTGTTATAGGTTTTTTTTGGCTGCAAGAAAGACAAAATAATTGCATATTTATATATTTTTATAATTATATTTAAATAACTTACCTGGATCAATAAATGTTTTCATTATTCTGTCATCATTCATGTTTCCTGATTAACTGACGCTCGCGGACGGAGAAAATGTAATTTTGAAGCACACACTGTTTGTTTTGACAATAAATGTTTGCATCTTAAGAGAATGTGTTTTCAAGCAAACAAAAATGATGGTATTAAACATACCTTTTGTGTTCAACTAATATTATGATTTTAACTGTATAGTTGAAAATATATATATTATAGTAACTAACATATCAAATAATATAATATGTTTAGCTAGACCAGAGTACCTTTTTAGGTGTAAGCCACCATATAATATTATTATAGTGAATTTAAAAATGTTAAGGACAAAAAACAGTTTTTTAAGTTATATTAAGACTATAATTAATTTATGAGGGTAAACATATAAGGCAAGTATAAACAAAAATGGTCGTAGTGACCATTCATTAATCATGTTTTTTCTCTGCGTGTATGAAAAGGTTTAAAAGCAAGTGACATTCGGATGCAAACTCAGTGGATATAAAATATCTGAGCAATAACAACGTTTTCCATAAAAACATGGAGTGCTTCAGCTATAAAGAATTGGCCGGTGAGTATTTTAGAAACTAAAACGAGGAAGATGTTAAAAATTACATTCCAAAAAAAGGAAACTTAAATTCCTATAGCACTGAAATACAATTGGACTTAGAAAATAAATGATCTGTTTTCATCAAAAATTTAAAACACCGATACAGGAAAGTTGATAACAGCAAAGATAGCTTTTATAAGAGCTTTGCAAACTGGTAAGAGAACAAACATTCTGTCCAGATCGCCTCAGAAACTACAAATCAAAACACTCGTGGGAGACAACAAAAATCGCTGGACAACTGTAGCGATAGATATAAGAGGCGGAAGCTTAAGGATATCAATGAAGAAATCGGATATGAAAATATTCCAGATACTTTCCTACATCAATCACAATCACAGAAACAATTGACAAAAGTGGATATCATTGAAAAAGTTGTTAAAGCTAGTTCATTGAGCACAAAACGGATTCTTAAAAGTATACCAACTCCGAGCGATGCAAAACAATTCACAAATGAGGAGGCATTAGCATTATTTCTGGATTTTAAATTAACAAAACAGCAATATATTCAGCTCAGACTGCGTGCGATTGAAAAAGGCTCAAATCTGTATCCAGCATATCATCACATAACATCTGCTAAATGGACTAATTGCCATTAAAGGACACTATTACAATCACACCAATTTCGGCAGAGGTACAACTACAATCTTTAATTGATCACACAGCCGATCGCTTGCTACAATCAATAAAAGGAAATGAGTTAAAGAAATATGGAAACACAAGGTTAATTCCTTTTTGTAAATGGGGATGTGATGGTTCTTCCGGACAAAAACAATACAAACAAGTAGTATGTGAAAATATTTCGGACTCAGATATGTTCATGGTTTCATTTGTACCATTGCGATTAAAAGAGATTTTTGAAGATTCCGAGCCTTCGACTAGTACAACGCAAACAAACGAAATTTGGAAAAATGAGACACCATCTTCTACGAAATACTGCAGGCCTATCAAATTTGAATTCAAAAAAGAAACTCATGATGCCATCAACAAAGAAGTTAGTGATATCAAGGCCCAAATTGCAACAATACAGCCATTACAATTTGATTTAGATGGGCAGCAAATTACCAATTAGTGCTAACAATGATAGATGGAAAAGTAGGCCAGGCTTTGACTAACACGAGAGCTGTATCCAGCTGCATCATATGCCATGCAACATCAAGCCAATTAAACCAAGTCAAGACAAAATAATTAGATAATTCTGATGCATATGAATTTTGATATCACCACTTCATGCAAGAATACGACTTACTGGATGTGACACGAAGGATAATAGTAAACTCTCCACGACTTTCAATAACATTATACGTTACATTTTTAGCCTTGGAAAATTTGATCGTGTGTCCCTGTTCTCTTGTCGTGTATTAAAAATTCCCTTTAGTAATTACCTTAAATTCAAAAATCTTATACTTTTTCACAAGATTGTTATGACGAAAGAACCAAATTATCTTTTTGAACGTTTACAGTTTGCAAGGTCGAATAGAGGAAACTACATTATACAAATCCGTCACCGCGACCATGCTTCTGAGCGTCAATTTTTTATTTTTACCATTCGTCTCTGGAACCAACAACATAGGGATACTCAACGCACAAGCAACGCAATACATTTTAGGGATTTGTTGTTTAAACATTTTTCGTATTTTTTTTTTTTTGTTTGGTTTAATTTTTGTGTTAATTAAAATGCTTATTTTTTGTTTTTTATGATTTTAATATTGTTCAAAGCCTTTTGATTCTCAAATTTGTAATTTAATTTAGTTTTAAGTAGAATTAAGTTATTAATTTGCAATGTTCTGTTTAACTTGTCTGATTCTAATACTGTAATTTATAAGATATTGTATCTTGTTGTATTAGAAATTCAAATTAATAAATACAAATACAAATACAAAATACACATACTTAAAATCCTTTATGATATGGATTTCGGATCTTCAGTATCATTAAGAAATAACGCAACCAACAAAGTGTTAAGAAGTTCAAAAAGGAAATGTTCAAGATGAATATCGCAAATTTGGGTTGATTATAGATCAGCAAAAACAAGGGTCAGGTAATACAAATGATGGCAATACCGCAAGAAGATTCTTTTCAGATCCAGATACAGCATCTGAAATAACAGGTATTGATTTTAACCTCATTTTTCGATTTAAAATAATCCTAGAGGTACTTGCGTGCAATGAAGAAATTAAATCTAGAAAATTTGGAGATTTTGCTAAGGAAACTGCAAAAATATATACAACCAGGTACCCATGGAGAAATATGTCTGCTACAGTTCACAAAATCCTTTATCATGGAGAAGATGTCATTAAATATCAGTTGGTGCCACTTGGAGATTTATCAGAGGAAGCTCTGGAAAAAAGGAATAAGGATTACAGATTTTATAGAAAGGACAATACTAAAAAAATTTCTCGAAATTCCACAAATGAAGATCAATTTAATATATTATTGGCAACGTCAGCTCCGTTCATCTCCAGTATTCGAAATCAATGGAAAGTGGAACATCGGGATTTAGATGAAGAAGTCATAAAACTACTTAAGAACAGAAATAACACAGAACAGAATATGGAATATTTGCAATCAATCTTTCAATTAAATAAACAATAATTATAATTCATTAGATCTAAGACAGACATTGTATTAGTAAAAAATAATAATAAACAAAACCTCACATTGTTACAAAAGCTACATATTAAAATCTATTACTGCTTTTATTTTTGAAAGGTTTTTTTATCCACATATGTATGAAATGTTTTAATAAATAAGAAATATTCAAAAAATAAATACTTATATTTTCGTATCAAAATTTAAAAAAAAAAAAATCAGAATTCAGCGGATTTATTTTGCTAATATTAACAAATTTTACAGCAAAAAATAATAGATTCTTCTGTAGTTATAGCAAGATTTAGATAATATTTCTAAAGTTTTTTTAAGTGTAAACAAATTTGACAGCAAAAAATTTTTAATTTTTCAGTAGTAATAGCAAAATTTCCAGTTATTTTACTATTTTTTTTTAATGTTAAAAATTTTTTTTTTGTGTAACCATTAAATTTTTGGAGTGTCCCATTTTTACAAAAAATGTTAATGATTATTATTTTAATCCAAATATGACATTTTTAAATAATTTAAAACAAATCAAAAAAAAAAACCATATTTCACGCTAAAGTAAAAAAAACTAAAGTTCCACTTTGTCCTTAAATTCACCAATAATTACTCAACAATTTTAATGAAATTGAAAGTGGAGAAAAGTTTAAGAATCTATCTCGATTAAAAAAAATTTCACTAAAATATCTACTTCGGTTCAAAAGTAACAGAATTTTGGCCAATGAAAAACGATTTTCAGCCACTGTGTGACGTACCAAATCATTATGATAGCATTATTTATTACGGTTTTAGGCGTACTAAACTGTTTTCCGGGAGTAGGGTTTATATGGGACCTAGTGTAAATTATGGACCGATCTTCAAAAAATTTTACAGTGTGATTTCTGGTCCTACAAAACTGTACCGTACCGAATTTATTTATGAAAGCATTATTAATTACGGTTTAAGGCGACTAAACAGTTTTCCGGGAGCAGGGTTTATATGGGGCTTAGTGGAAATTATAGACCGATCGTAAGAAAATTTTACAGTATGATTTCAGGTCCTATAAAACTGTAACGTACCAAATGTAAATATGAAAGCGTTATTAGTTACCGGTTTAGGCGTACTTAAATGTTTTCCGAGAGTAGGGTTTATATGGGGTCTAGGGATAATTATGGACCGATCTTCACGAAATTTGGCTGTGTGATTTCTAGTCCTACAAAGCTGTACCGTACCTTTAATTATGAAAGCGTTATTGATTACGGTTTACAGTACGATTTGCAGTCGTCCGTGTGAAACTTTTTTATTATACATCTAAGACCCCATAAAGTATATATGTATATTCTGGCTCCTTGAGTAATTCTATGTCGATTTAGACATGTCCGTCTGTCTGTCCGTCTGTCCGTCTGTTGAAAACACGCTCACTTTTGAAAAACGCAAAAGAAAAGAACAAACTTGGTCTCAAATTGCTTGTAGTTATCCTAAGCAGTTTGGGATTGAAATCCAGCAACATCGGTTCAGTAGGATCAGAACTATGAATCAAAATGTGGAACCATCACCCTGAAAAAATTGATAATTTTGATACAAAAACTAACATAAATGGTTTATTAATGCACGGAATGACATAAAATTTTGCTCGAATTTGCAAATCATACTGGTAAATTTCGTGATGATCGGTCCATAATTTACCATAGACCCCATATAAACCCATCTCGAGGAAAACAGTTTAGTACGCCTAAAACCGCAATAAAAAACGCTAGCACACTTAAATTTGGTACGTCACAGTTTTATAAGACCAGTAATCACACTGTTAAAGTTTTTGAAGATCGGTCCATAATTGACACTAGGTCCCATATAAACCCTACTCCCGGAAAACAGTTTAGTACGCTTAAAACCATAATAAATGACGCTATCATACTAAAACTTGGTACGTCACAGTTTTATAGACCAGAAATCACAATGTAAAATTTTTTGAAGATCGGTCCATAATTTACACTAGGTCCCATATAAACCCTACTTCCAGAAAACAGTTTTGTACGCCTAAAACCGCAATAAATAACGCTAGCTTACTTAAATTTGGTACGTCACAGTTTTACAGGACCAGAAACCACACTGTAAAATTTTTTGAAGATCGGTCCATAATTTACACTAGTCCCCATATAAACCCTACTCCCGGAAAACAGTTTAGTACGCTTAAAACCGTAATTAATAACGCTATCATACTTAAATTTTTTACGTCACAGTTTTATAGGACGAGAAATCACATTTCGTGAAGGTTGGTCCATAATTTACTCTAGGCCACATATAAACCCTACTCTCGGAAAACAGTTTATTGCGCCTTAAATCAAATAAGCTCACTTTGGGAAAATAATAAAATTCGCCTTAAACCATCACAGATGTAGATATTGCGGTAAAATGTCTTACTTAAATTCATATGGCCAGAAAAGATATCATGCAAATTCGTGAAATTTTCTGTTAACCCTAAAATTAATTACACTGCTGTATTGAAATTTATTCTAATTTATTTTGTTGTAATACTAGAAATTAGTCTTCAGAATTTTGGAATGATTGGGCCATAATTTACCATAGGTTCAATACAAATTACCCTCCTAAAAATTATTTTAGTTCGGATAAAACTTTTACGAATCATGATATTTTACTCAAGCATGTTCAAAGTCCTAACAAGAAACGCATAAAATTTTCTTATTGTCGGTCAATAATTTAATTCATGTCTAAACCGCAACTTATTTTAATGCTGACGCTCGTTTTTGTGAATCTAAGTTAATAATATATATGTATTTATCATATAGAGCTCACTCCTGTCGGTGGAGGGTATCAAAGATTCGGCACAGCCGAATATAGCACTCTAACTTGTTTTTAGCTAATTTTGCATAATAAACAAAAAAGTCCAAATACAAAAAATTAAGTGGAATATATGACCATATCAATCCAGCTTAGAAAAGAAGGCTTAGTAGTCCCGTTAAACAAAAATCTTAATTTTTGTCTTTTACGGACGTTACGTTACGGACGTATTAGCTTATATTCATTTATTTATTTGTTTATTTAACTGTTTTACATTGTATCTTATGCTTAATAGACCCAGCTGTTCGAGCTACTTTTATAGTATTGTCATTGGAATAGCCCGAAAAATAATGATATGATTTTAGATCTGGAATATTTTTTATATTTATCCTTTTTTTTGATATTTCGTCAGATGTAGTTAAGACATAATTTTTACCAAAGTAAATTAGGAAAACGCCATTTATATCCGACCATTTTGGACCCACGGGCAATCATGGACAATCCTGAACAAAATTATGTTATGAGGTTAAGATTAATTTAAGAGTTGTTTGTGCCGAATATTATTTAGGTATCTTCATCTAAATATATGAGATTTTAGGATGGGGGTTTTTATGGGAGCTATGGTTTATTTTGGACCTACCAGGATAACATTTTATTATGACATATTAGCTATCGTAAAACTCATTTACGCCAATTTGTATGTGAATACTAATATTTGTAAGGAAGTTATGGCATTAAAAGCCATTTTCGGGAGTATTATTTGTATGGGAGCTATGGTCAAATATAGACCGATTCCAGTAAAATTTGGTAAGATGATTTGACTGCAATAAATTAGTTTGGACAAATTTTAGTCTTAATACCAACATAAGATCATTTATCGTAATAAAAACCCTATGCGGAAATAATCTTTCATGTTGGCTAAGTAAAATTATGGACCGATTCGTCCCATTTCCAATAAGCCCGGTCCTTGTGTCAATTTGAACCTATATATAGGACCCATATTTTAGGGTGTTACACACATCAGCACAAATGCATAATACCCTCTCCCCTATTTTGGTGTAGGTATAAAAAGTTGGCAATGCAGCAACTGCTAACATTAGTCAAATACATGGACGAAAATCTTGAGTTGGCGAGTGCTTTGAGAAAATGAATTTTCGATGGACTAAACGCCATTGGCCACCTACGCGTTTTATTGCAGAGTAGAAGATGGTAAACCACATTATAATTTAAGGCAGATAAAAGCCAAAGGCTTCAATTGATTTTGAAATCATATTTATATTTGCAGACATGTGCAGATTTAAAATGTAGGACAAAACCAAAAATTGCGGTAAACAACAAAAGCCTGCAGAAAAACTGGTCGCGGTATTTACAAAGGAAACTATTTAACTTTCCTAGTACAGAAAATTAATCGGACGCTGCTTTTGTAATTGTTTAATTGGTTTATTTATTTGTTTGCATGATTTATTTCTTTTTTTGTTTATATATTTTGTTTTTAATTAAAGTTAACCTTTGTTTACACTTTTTTTTAAGTTTTGGTATCAATAAAAAATGTTTTTTTATTTTTATTTTTTGACATTTCCATACAGCTGCTAAAATTTCACACACAGTTGCATTTGTTATCAAGCAAATTAGTATTATTTTTGATACTTTTGATCAAAAACGCAAAAAATTATAGAAATATCTTATATGGCAATACTATGTATTTTTTAATACGTAAGCAAAAATATTGGCACTCGTAAGAGCAAGCGATCGAAAGCTTTCGAAATGGTTGAACACAATCTGATTCGAAATCGAGCGAATGAATGGCGATCGCTTCGATTTGCTATCAAGATTGTTGAACAGGCCATAAGCTTAAGTTAGATCAATTTACTGGTCACACTTTCCATGGATTTGATCGTATTTTGTTGCTGCCTTACCTTTGTGAACTGTTTTTTTTTTATATAAATTAACTTTTTATTACAAAAACTTATTTGATATTTGTGTTTTTATGTATTCGAATTAAAACCGGTTAACCGGTTATTTTAAAAATGTTTAACCGAAAACCGGGTTGTTTAAAATAGCAACTATTCGGAATATTCGAAAACCGGTTATTGAAAAAAGTCGAATAATCGATCTCCCTAATATATATATGTAGATTCCGGCTACTTATTGGTCAAAATGAACTTTAACGTTCGGGCGAGACTTGCACGAAATTTTCAGCTGCTAAAGTTAATGTATTACCATTCTGTTTACGCTAACAACGACTTCTGTCGCAAAATTTGCTTAAATTTTAATAATCTGTATTATCTAATTGACCTTTCTGATAGAAGTGATGTTTTGGTAGTGCCACTGTGTTAATGCACAATGTTAAAAATAATAAAAATCAGGAGCTATCTCAAAACTTAGAGTGCAGTATAAATACATCAGTGTTCCCAATGAAGAATCCGAAAGTTACAAATGACTGTGTACCAAATTACACATTTGAAGCAAAATTACACAAAAAAAGATTAATAAAATTGCTTTGATAAAAATATCGATATTGAGTCGGAAAGGAAGTCGAAGTGCGATAAAGTGATAATCCTTCCCGCATTTGGACTTCTGTAAAGAAACCCGAAATGCAAACAGTGCGTATTGATTTTGAATTTAACCCAAAGACAGTTAAACTCCGCATCAAAAATGCCCATTGGTTGCTGGCACTGATACACAACTTCATTGCGTATATAAATAGCAAGAGCCCGATGAAGATAAAATAGGGATAGAAGGGGATACCCAGGAATCTGGAAGTCCAGTGGATCAGAATTGTCAGATACCCGTGTTTCACATAAGGCGTAAACATCCGGCCAATGGAGACAAACGTCAGCGTATACAGAAAAAAAATTCGTTCTCAAACCGACCTCTCATCACAATAAAAAAAAAAAATTCAAATCAAACACAAAATATGGATATCTTTATGCTAAAAGCCGTTTAGAAACTGTTTGGTGATCAGTGTTATACCTTCATCACGTCACAAACATAAGCAATAACGTAGGCAGAAGAACTGTTCAAAAATATTTATGTTCAAGCTTAAGCAACACTAATTCTTAAAATTCGCTGTAAATTGTTATATTTAATGGAAACAAATTTATTGACTTTATGGGTATCCTCGATAGTCTCGATAGTCTTAAAATGAATTGCACAAATATTTATTTTTTAATGAAGCACTAGGAACTTATCTTTTAAATTCTGTAGAATATACACACTTTTTTATTAACTCGCGCAAATAACAAATGTCAACGAAATGACAATCACATTTGGCAGTTTATGTTAAATATTATTCATTCAAAAAATGTTTGAAAAGGAAAACTTGGCTGTCAAAAATGAATATAAAAAATAGAACACAAAATAAAATTACACACAGATTACACATGAAACAAATTAAACACAGCCTACACATGCAAGTAGAAATTACACACAATATGTGTAATCACTAGAGTTTGTTCCCGGGATTTCCCGTCCCGTCGTTTTCAATTGTTTTCAATTCCCGCTTTCCCGGGAATTAATTGCGGGATTCCCGGGAAATTTGGAAGAAAATCTTTTTTTTTTAAACTTTAGTAAATCAATGTCGGACTAGTGTCTTTAGTAGTTTAATTTAACTTAATATCACCACAATATTTAAATTTGCTACAGTTTAAGGCTTATTAATCGTTTGAGAATGGTCTTTATATAGGGCCTATGATAAATTATAGACTTATCTTCACGAAATTTTATTTCTTGTCTTAGCAAACTGAAGTGTAAATTTTACAATAATACTATAAGTTTTTGCGGTTAGGGGCATAGTTAAGTAATTTTGAGTCTTATGAAAGTAGATTATGCTGAATTGCACCACAAAAGCATTATTACGCTTTTATGTAAGAATATGATTAACGAGATTTGTCTAAATATGGATCCGTAGGTAAATTATGGACCGACATTCACGAAATTTGGTGCTTTATAAAACGAACTTGTTGAAATTTAATGACAATAGGTGCATTCGCCACAAATTTGTGTTAATTTTTGTTGAGTTTTTAGGGAGATTGTTCCACATTTGGGTGCATAACTCTTTTCCTACTAAAGCGATTCTGCTGGAATTCAATCCCAAACAGCCTCGAAGATCTAGCAACAATTTGACAACCAAATGGCAAAATCGGCTTAGAATTAATAAAGGACTAATAATAAAAATACTTTATGGGACCTTATATGAATATTAAAAAAAGATTCACATGGAATGACAAACTTAGTATACCTTCATATACCACTGCTGATTAAGGGTTAAAGAATTGTAAAAAATATATTATTAAAAATATGTAGTAAATTAAATTTCTCCTTCCTGCTGAATTTGTTAAAAGGTAAACTTATTTCCGAATTCCTACTTCGTAATGTTGTGGTTTCAGTTCCTAATCGCTCTTCCAAAAATTGTACTCCACTAAGACCTCAAAACTTTTATTCTTATTATGCAAATGTGCTCTGAATTTGACAATGTATATACGTATATTAATTTCTATGATGCTATTGGCATCAAAATAACCTGTTAAGTGTCTTAAAATTACTTGAATCTTGAATTTTTCACGTTTTTGTTATATAATAAATTTAATTATTTTAAGCGTAATAATAAATATTAGTAAATAAATAAACAAAAAATTTTGGGCGGGAATCCCGGGATCCCGGGAATTTGATTTTTATTTCCCGCTTTCCCGGGAATCCAAAAAGTGCGGGAATAAAAAAACTCTAGTAATCACACACGGATTGTCAACACTGAAATACATACGAACCAGTAGAAGTATAAACATTAGCTGTGAATTGGTTTATAAGTTTTGGCTTATAAGCTGTAAAAAAAAGGTTGTGAAAGTGACTAAGTGTAAATTATTAAACTTTAGCCTTTAAGTCAACAGCAGAAAAATTATACTTTCGTCAACAGCAAGCAAATCCGGGTATGCAAGCACATTTTATATGCGAATTCACACTTTGCTAAGTATATTGTATTTCTGTTGTGTTGCTTTTTTTATACCCTCCACCACCACTGTGGTGAATGAGGGTATACTAAGTTTGTCATTCCGTGTGAAACTTTTTTATTATACATCTAAGACCCCATAAAGTATATATATTCTGGCTCCTTGAGTAATTCTAAGTCGATTTAGCGATGTCCGTCTGTTGAAAACACGCTCACTTTTGAAAAACGCAAAAGAAAATTTTCTTATTGTCGGTCTATAATTTAATTCATAAAGCTTAGTTAATAATATATATGTATTTATCATATAGAGCTCACTCCTGTCGGTGGAGGGTATCAAAGATTCGGCACAGCCGAATACAACACTCTAACTTGTTTAATTTGTATTTTCTCTCTGTTTTTCCTTCTTTGATTTGTTTTTATGCATGAATACATAAATTAACGGAGGTTTTAGCATACTAGTACTATTAAATATTCTGAAATAGACCTGCATATTATTTTATTTAAATATGTTAGAAAACACTTTTACTGAGGATATCATGAAATTTCAGAGCGAAATGATAGCAGAGATACAGAGTTTTTAAAATTCAAATCATACCCGGGTATGTAGGTTTTGACATAAAGGTTAAGTGAAGGTTGTGAACGGAACAAATGTTTTTCGTTGCGTTTTCTTTTCTTATAAAAGTTGCAAGAAAAAAACTTTAGCGATATCTAAAGGAAATACATAAACAACACTATTGAAAAGACAGAAGCGTGACAATATTATAAATCAATAGGACGCTATACCTGGCTGTTGGCGATTACAAGGCAAAACATAGTTTTAGGGGGTCACGACTTATAATACCAAAGGGTCGTGTTTTATTTATAAAAAAATTAATTTATTTGTGATCCCGAGTGGACAACCACATCGATTGTGGCATGGTTAAAAACATCCCCAAAAGATACGATTCATGTTGAGGCTCCCTGAGAATTGTCTTTCGATCACTAACCTACAATTGTTACTATAATGAGCACCAATGGAATTGTATCTTCGTCTGGATACTTAGCGACGTCACTCCCATAAATAAATTGGTTAAGATATAAAAAATATCTCATTACCCATTGCAAGGAAAATATTTCGCTTAGTACACCAGAGAATGTGGATCTCTACTTTGTTAATTCTGAGAGTTATCTTATACTTGCTGTTCAACTTGCTGTTCGACTTGCATAATCCCCCGACGAATGAAATATAATTAAATATATTATACAGATGTCGAACGGCCCTTACTTGAAACAAGGAGAGTTCAAAGAGATAGGCATTTGCGCAGATCCTGTAAACTTACGAATTTATTAAAAGAATTTTTAAAAAGGCTAAGGAAATTAACTCTAGAAATCTGAACAGACCAGTTATCTCGAGAAACGCAAGTTGGTAAAGAAATTATACTGAAAAAGCAAATCTTCTTGTTAAACATGTGAAAAACCTATTAACCCCCAATATATCTGCAGATATAGCAATCGAGTTACATCAGCTATTTCCCTAAGATTTGTGATAAGAGAAATCGAAATGCTATTCGCGATTTAAGCCCCAAGGAAGCTATCTAACATAGCAACGAAAATAATGCTTTCAATTTTTAATTCTATTGTACGCCATGAATACTACTATCTAGAAGGGAAGGTTTCCTCAGCCAAGGCCAGGAAAAGATCACACAAATGCTGAGTCATATAGGCCTACTTAATAGGTAAACGAGCACAAATGCGTATATATCTGTGGTTTTCACGAATAATCGCGTAAGTCGGTAATGTAGTATTATTAATTTTTTTCGGCTAAAAACAACTTAAGTTAACTGTTTAATAAAATATTTTGCTATTATAACGATTTATGTCGACATACATCGCCAAAAATTGTAAAATTGCTGAATATGTTTCCAAATAAAAAGCATATGTGATGTTATGTTGTTATTCGTGCACAAAATATGAAAGTATTTTTTCTAAAGTAAATTTTTCTATTAATAACAACTAAAGTCGTAAAAATAACAACGTAAGTCGTCATGTGTGATTAAAATGATAACATTTATTTTCACAAAAAAGAACTTATGTGGAGATATGATGTTATATTGCACACACTTAATGAGTCAATCAAACATATGCATTTTTAATCTTTTTACAGATTGTGATCCTGTGAGGATTTTTTCATGAAAACTATGTATAATACGTAGAAAGTCACTGTTAAGAGGATAGTAAAGAAAAAAGTTTAAAAAAGCATCTACAGAAGCCGCAATTGAAAAAAATAATTGTTTTTGCTCTCCTGAAATGTTTGGTTTTATAACTTACGCGATTATTCGTGAAAACCACAGATATAACATTCACTTTGCGTCGGGAATCATGCCCCTAATAAAATAAATAATCATATAATACCTCAACACTCGCATGTAAAATATCTCGATATACATGTAGATCGCCTTTTAACCTGGATATGCCAGATAGAGACAAAATTAATTCAAATGAAATTAAGAGCAATTCAAATTAATTGGCTTATTGGAAGAAATTTGGGCCTAAGCTTAGATTGAAAACTTCTTACAACTTTATATTAAAGCCAATTTGGTGCTACAGTATTCAGTTATGCGGCACTGGTGAAAAATAAAACTTCTTCGAATAACCACAGAATAACCCAGAAAAACTGGTATGTTAAAAACTCAAATATTTACAAGGATTAGTTAAAATATGATTACGAAATATGCAGTAAAATATTTAAAAAGGCTTGAGTTGCACCCAAATCCACTAGCTCGAAATATTTTAAATGATGGCGGCCACACTCTATAAAAGAGAAGGATACTGTAGGACTCATCCGATTAGAAGGCCATATCAAAATAACAGTATTAAAATAACATTTGATTAATTATTATATTAAATATATAATATATGTATGAAGATTCATATACAGATACAGAAATGATACGGAAAATAATCTGATATAACCTAAAATCGTTCACTTTTAATTGTATATCAGGCAATTAAAAATGTTATTTTTTTAAGAACATGTTTAAACAAATACATTTAATGTAAAGCATTTGATGTCAGATTGTTTGTCAGTTAAAAATAGAACATGCTCTAATTCAATTATTTTTTTAAATTTTTTTTTTGCCTTTGCAAGACATGTATACATTTTGCAGTGGGAAAAATGGCGAGCATAAGCTTGCCAAGATAGCAACGAAAGTTAACAATAGTTTAAACTAATAATCAAGATACATACATATATAGTTGCAACGCCGGAAATGAAAATTAGAGGATTTTTCGGGCCTAATGAGGATTTTAGGAATTTTATGGCGACGAATATTAGCAACGATTTTCAGAATTGAGAATAACAAAGTTTAGCAACGTGTTCAGTCATTAAGGAAGTTATAAATGTCTGGTCATAAACTTAATGGTAGGTTAAAGAAAACCGTCAATCTATATGTGGATTTTTTTCATCTATAAAACTATGGCAACAAGATTCCTTTGACTGCATATTATCAATTGTCTGAATTAAATCCGATACAGTATTTACATTTCTTTGCTTTGCAATTCTTAAGTTGTACTTAACATGTCATAGGAGAACTTCAGTACTTCTGCAATGCTTATAGTACTGAAAAAAAGAACAATTGTACTGACTTTATCATCCCTGAAATTATATATATATATATATATATATAGGCGGATTTCATAAACGCAGTATTGCAAAGCATCACTAAAAACAAATGAGTTGACAAGGCTTCACAAAAAAAAACAATGCACATATTTCGCAACCATTTTGCAGAAAATACCGTTACCATGCGATAATGTCCTCAAGGCCTTGTCTGCAGAAAAGTTTTGGACTTTATAACGCTATTCCTTTTAGTGTTGCATTGCAATCCTGCGTTTATGAAGTCAGCCATGCCTACATAAGCACTAGTTAATCTATGAAAAATATCGAAATATTTTTATGTTACGAGTGGAAAGCTATAGAAAACATTTAGATTTACTTTTCGGCTTTAACTTTCCTTCTTTAGCTCTGTTTCAAACATGATATAGCTTTATATGATTTTAAAATCTTGTCACGCTGGTCCGGACACTGCTCCGTTTCTGAATTACTAAAATTGTTGCTAAAATTTATTATAAAAAAACTCTGACAATCGTTTACAGAAAAAAATTCTGTTTTGATTAAAAATTTAATCAAGTGAATTAAAAGTTTACTTATATCAACAACGTTAATACAGAAAATGTTTTTAATACCAAAAAATATTTAATTGATACTATTAATTTGTTAACAGGTACAAAGTTAATTAAATTTTAAATTAATATCACAAATTTTTTAATTGAAATCAATTTTAATTTTTTTCTATGTTACTCACTTTCGTTGCGACTAAATTTGTAAAATCGTTGCAATTTTTTATTATTAGAAAATTCTCCAAATCGTTGCTGACTATCGTTGCTACTTAATTTCCAAAAGTTGGGACTGTTAGGATATTTCACGAAGGGTCACTTGCTAATCTTGAGTGAAATTAGCGCTGTTGGCTATTGCATGGGCTCTCCCGGCTTCACGGATTATGTGGGCCCTAGGTTCGACTTAGGCGTTTGCCAAGGGTAGTATTGCCATCTAGGGAGAGCTGGTCAGGTCAGGCAGATTGAATAGGGGATTTGCTGTTTTGGCTAGTAAATGAAGGGCACAGGCCATGAGATATCTGATGAGTTGGCGAGGTTGGCCTCGGGCATGGAGGATGCTGACTGTACGCAGGCGGTTAGGACTCCAATGGGTTGCTACTTTAGAAGGATCAGAGAATGTGTTCTGAGTGGGACAAATCGAGTCTGGAGGAAGCGCACGGTCTGCAGGGTATCGCGTCGCTATGGCCGGTGCTTAGGAAGTCCGACTCGGATTCGCTGCTGTGCAGGAGTAGGGTCTGCGTCAGGATGGCTGTGAGAATAGGATCTGAGTTGCAGGATATGTGTAGGTTGTGTAAGGACCCAGAGGAGTGGGAGACAGTTGAGCACGTTCTGTGTCGCTGTTCCAGGCTACAGAATAGCAGGCTGAGGTGGCTGGGTAGTAGATTCTGGGTACATGTAGAGCGGTTTTCTGTTTAGTGGGGTTGTTCTTGCTTATTTTGTCCGATTTTTATTATCCAAATACTTTCTCTATTCTTGTGCTTTCACTCTTTATTTCTCCTATTCTTTTCTAATCAGAATTCTATCACTAACTAAGGCTTAACAATAGACCATATTGGTATCTGGTTGAGGGTGTGAAGTTGACAACGCACCAGCCTTTCTACCTAACCTAATTCCCAAAATTGTTCACTGTTTTATTCCCCAGAATCCTTCTTTGCTATTAGTTGTTGCTGTCTCGGCGAACGTAACTCTAATGTGTTTCAAGGGAAATATAAATTCATTATTTTTTTTTAAAAATTCAAGAACTATTAAAGAAATTTTAATATGTATTTTCAAGAAAGGCCATCGGGGGAATTGTTTAATTTTATTTAGTTAATAAACGTCTGAAGATGAGATGTTTTTTATATCTTCTAAATTTGTTCGTTTTTTTTTTATAGAAACAACTATGGGCAAAACAATGGGACCAGGCGATCAAGTTGAGGAAGAAGTGATAAGTTATTTCAGATTGTGAGTATTCAAAAATTGTTAACAATATTTTAAAATTAATTAAACAAAAATGTGTACATTTTTTATGTGCATTTCCACACATAATTTTTATGTTAGCTTAAAATTCATGGTTCTATAATTTTATTTGGTTTTCATATTGGACTAGGCCTGCCAGATTAAAATTTGCAAAATTCTTGCCATTTACTAAAAATATTCTTGATTTTGAAAACAATTCTTGACAATTGAAAACTTTCTAAAATAATATTTTTTAAAAATAGCACAATTGTTAAAACCATACAAAAGCAAAAAATAGAAGGAAATGTACTCGCTATTTAATCCAAAAATTTCCTTACGCCTTTCTTTTGAGTCAGCTCTTTAACGTTTTTAATTATACTGTACTAAATGTTTAAGTTTTAAGTGCCGATGTTGATTTTGAATAAAACACAAATTATTTTGGAAATTATTATATTCTTTTTATTAAGATAATATTGTTATGGTTCAATTATGTACGGAAAAAATATCGGCCAAATGGCTGCCGCGACCTCGGCGGCACACCTCCATCCGATGGTCCAAATTTTCGATGACGTTGATGCATAGTTGAAGTTCTATGCCGTTAATGTGCCGAATTATATCATCCTTTAGCTCTTGAATTGTTGCTTGGTTATCGACGTACACCTTTTCTTTCTTCCAAAAGAAAGAAGTCAAAGACACCGTTGTCAAATCACATGATCTTGGCGGCCAATTGACATCGCCACCACGTGAGGTAACACGGCCATTGAATATGTCGCGCACAAGAGCCATTGTTTCGTTAGCTGTGTGGCAAGTGGTACCGTCCTGTTGAAACCACATATCGTCCACATCCATATCTTTCAATTCGGGCCATAAAAAGTTCTTAATCATTTCACGATAGCGAACACCATTCACAGTAACTGCCTGACCGGCCTCATTTTGCAAAAAATACGGCCCGATGATGCCGCCAGCCCATAAGCCGCACCAAACAGTCACTCTTTGTGGGTGCATTGGTTTTTCGACAATCCTCTTGTATTATCATTCGCCCAAATGCTGCAATTCTGTAGCTCGTTTCTGTATTTCTCGCATTGCAAAATTTCACACATTAACCCATTTGCGCCCAATTTTTATTTTTAAGGTTGTTAGCTAATTTCGAAAAATATAATTTTATTTATTTCAATTTATTCAATTATTAATTATTAAATTATTTGTTCATGTCCCCAAATGGGATCATTGGGCGCTAATGAGTTAAGTGTGAAACAAAAAATTCCATCGTTTCTCGATTTGTGAGAAAAAAGTGTTTCTGTATTTGATTGCGAGAACAGACAACACAGATTCTGTTTTAACTGGAATACTTCCAGTAATTAAGTGTCAAATGCAAGCGAAACGTCAACGAAATAAATAGATATAATAAAAATAGGGCTGCCAGATTTGTCGATTTATCGTCATTTTGACGATTTTTTGTTCCAGAATTGGCAAAGTGCCGATTTGCTGATTTTTTCTGGTGAAGATATTATTCAGTCTTCGAAATAAAATAATTTTAATTAGTTTAGTATGATTATATATTCTGCACCACAGAAAAACGATATCTTTAAAAAAACATGGCAGCTTAAACATTTATGGGCAAAATCAAAATTTCGAAGGAAAACTGTTAAATTTTTATTTCCTTAGATTATTTAATACATTTGTTTATGTGATCAATACATTAAAATATTACACCATTTTAATCAATGCACTAAAGAAAATTTTGGCCTTTGTTTTTGGCAAGTTCAATATGATATTTTGTTACGCCTTTAAGCGATATTTTCAGGAAAAAAACAGTCTGAAATTTTAAATTGTTATCGGATTAAAGAGAAAAATAAAATAAATAATTTTATTTAAATAGACCTCAAGTTTAAGTATGTATGTATATATGTATAAAATATGTATTTTACCCATGAACTTTACCAATTTTTTTGATTATGTTTTAATAAAAAGCGAACAAAATTTGTCAAAATTAATTTTAAATTGTCCGATTTTTTTAAACAAATTAGCCGATTTTTTTTTTATTCTTTCTTAGGAAATTAACGATTTTTTCAAAAATTTATCTGGCAGCCCTGCATAAAACGAAAGCAATGAAGGGCTTAAAAAAATTATAATAACAAAATTTAACAATTGTGTTTTATTTATTTTCATCATTAAAATTCTTTCCCTTCAAATAAAAAAAAAAATAATAGGTACACATACTTGCGTACATAGATACATAATTTGTGCTCCATTTTTTAAATTTTATTTTTCTCGCATCAATTTTAAATGTAACTTATTTTGACAGTTCTTGTGAGAAACTTTTAGCAAAATATTAATACAGAATGAAACAAAGAAAACAAGATAGCGCATTGCGCAGGTCCGTTAACTTTTTACTCTCATTTTGACGTCATTTTTACGCAACTGTAGTAAAGAGAATTAAATGTAAACAAACATTCAGCATATGATTCACATGTGTTTGTGTAATCATGTTTGTGCTCATTTACTACTATGACGCACATGCGCAGAAAAAGAGCATTTTTTTAAATTTTAATGCACTATCTCGTTTTCTTTGTTTCATGTTAATACAGAAACACTTTTTCTCACATCCTTCCAATAAATGCTGGAAAATTATTTAAATGACAGATAATTCTCCCAAAGTAAATATACAGAAACACTTATGTGTGAAAAACCATTTTTTGTTTCATGTTGCACTGTTTTTGTTATAATTCACTTGTTTCATGCGGGAAATTTTACGATGCGAGAAATACAGAAACGGGCTACTGCTTATTGACGAATCCACTGAGGTGAAAATGTGCCAAGTCACTGAAGATGAATTTCACGATATGCATTTTGATTTGAACGCCCATTTTCATAATAAGCCTGAATAACTTTAACGCGTTGCTCGATTGTGTATCTTTTCATGGTTCAAATTGTGTTAGTCTGAAATTGAGAAATTAAATGCAGAAAAAAACTTGCGTTTAGGTGTGGTTCACATTCAACATCGGCCCTTAAAATTTAACCACCCGCTAGTTCAAAAATATAACAAGCGGGGTGTCCGGTGGTTAAACCTCATTTTCATTAATAAATTAATAAATTCTAGAAAACTGAGAAAAATTGCGTTTTTAGGTACGTTAAATCATAATATTAAATCTAAATAATTTTTAAAACAAGAGCTAACCTATAAAAAGAGTTTGCACCACTGGATTTAACGTACTCGAATTAAGTTTTCCCGCCGGGTGACCTGCTTGTTACAAGAAAAGATTTGAGCATAAAGAGAAAACAAGTTTTGCTGTGTGTTTCTGCTTGAAATCAAAAAAGCATCTATTTGTTTTACAATTCTTAGTGTTCAATAAAGGAAACGCAGTTTTGATATGTTTTTGAAGAAAAACACTAAGACTTAGTAAAAGGTTCATAATTTTTAAAAAGTTCATAAAAATCTTAGAAAATGTTTAATTACATCAGGTTTAGTAAAGTATATTTCTGTTTTTTTATAGTTTAATGGAAAAAATTGCTTATCATATAATGTTGTCCTGCGTAAATCTTGGTCCTTTTTATTTGCTGTACTTTAAATATAATACCTTTAAAAGACGTCTGCAGAAATTTGTGTTTGAGGTAATTTAAATAAAATCAAATTAGAATTTCTTTAAAATCTTTGTTCAAAAATTTTTAAGCTGGTCCAAGATAAGTTAAAAAAAATTAACACCCAGACAGAAAACTCAAGTAAAGTAACTCCTGAAAATTCAGTGGAATCAATGAAAAAATCGCCAAAAATATTTATAGATCAAGCCATAGAAATCTACCAAAGACAAAAATTTACATTTAATGACATAATTGCGGAATCAAACAATATAGTCGCAGCAGTAAGTTTGATTAATTCAGTTTATTTTACTAATCTATTTAAATTATACATTAAATATTTTTCCAAGTCTTTTGAAACAACCGCTAATGGTGTACTATCAGCGCTTGTTATGTTGGCCACGCATCCCAATGTCCAGGAACGTCTTTACGAAGAAATTGTCAATGTTTTTCCGGAAAAGAACTTTGAAATGGAATATGAACATCTGGACCAATTACCATATTTAGACATGATTATAAATGAAACACTACGCCTTGCTCCATCCATACCAATGATTGGACGTCAAATAACGAAGGACATTCAACTGTATAAAGATCTAGTGTTTCCAAAGGGCTTGCAGATACTCTTATTAATATTCCATGTTCATCGCCGAAAAGATATTTGGGGTCCCAATGCAAACTGTTTTAATCCCGACAATTTTCTACCAGAAAATATGGCAGGAAAACATCCGTATGCATATATACCATTTTCAAAAGGAATGCGTAATTGTATTGGTAAATATAACACAAGTAACCGAAAATTTTAGTCAAACAAAAAAATGTATTTTATTTATTTTAAGGTTGGCGTTATGCTTTATTTGCAATAAAAGTAATATTGGTTGGAATCGTGCACAATTATCGATTTACAACTTCTACTAAATACGAGGACATACAATTCACTAACAATATTGCTATAAAATATTTAAATGAACCTGCGTTTAAAATTTATCGTCGTGAATAAAACAAAATAACTATTAATTAAATAGTTTAAAGCAAATAAGTTTATGGTACATAAAAATATACTTAGGTCTAAGCGAAAAAAGTTTTGCTATTTATGTAATTTGTGGATTAAATCAAAACAGAATTGGTAAATGGGAAAATCCGCATTTGTCTTTAGTAGCACAGTGCTATTAAAAATCGTGTACATTTATCTTTGTAGTAGACATATCTGTGGCATTTTAACATAACATCTTAAGTTGAGATAAGATAGCAAAAAAGTTTAAAAAACAGCCCGGTGAAAAGATAATATTTATCAAATAATAAAATAAACCAAAATTAAAGAAAGTTTCGTTTATAGTACAAAATTTTAAAAACGTACATAAAAGGGTTTATTGAATGAAAATTCGTATGATTAACAACATTTTTTTCAACTTTTAAAATTTTACTTAAGATGTTATGATAAAACGGCACAGAATCATTAAAAAATCTGTTTCTTAATTTTAACATTGTAAAAATATTGTAGTAAGAAAGCCCAAATATAAATAATAAATTAAGACATTAATATGTAAGTGCATAATTGATACTGTTGATGGTTTTGTTTTCACCTATAATGGCTTTATTTGCTCCAAAGTACTGAAGTGAGTTTATACGTTTTAAAAAAATTTATTTTAATAAGTTTAAAATATTTTTTCCTTTTATTTTCTTTATTATGGAATTTTTTCTCTAAAGAAATTTTGTTAAACGTTGCTTTGAGTTTGGATTATATTGCATTATTTTTTAAAGTTTTCGCCAAATACTTTTAATGAAAAGTTTTGACAAAAGAGTATTTGAATTTTATTCATATGAAATGTACAGAGCAAATCAACATCTTTACAAGAAGTTTTACATCTTTCGATATTTCAATTATCCTCACTAGAAGAGTGGCAATGAATTCTCATATTATTGTGGCATCAATGACAACATTAACAGAAATGTTTGGTTTTTTGTATAATTGTATTTACTATGAATTATTTTTTGTTTGCTAATTTATTTCTGTATGACTTCTTTGTTTGAGTTTTGATATTTTGACAACTTAAATGATGTTAGATGTTGCAAGTGTGAATTCATGTTTCACATTTTCAACAAATTTCATAGGTCTTTCGAAATATATGCAATTAATCACAAAGTTTCAGAGATATTTTATAAGGTCGAAGGCCCCATGAACGAGACATTAAAAAAATTGGCGGGTATGGTCTGCTTATGTAGTGTATACTAGGGGTATTCATTTAATGGGGTTTTTGCATAAATCGGTTAATCGATTGGTTTAATCGCTCAATAATCGGTTAATTTAGTTATTGATCGGTTAACCGATTAATAAAGTGTTTTTGTTTTTAAATTAAGTAATTTCAATAAATTAATATGCATAAATTATTTATTATTTGGAGTTTATTAGTAAAAATAAGCAAAAACATAACAATTCTTGAACAAAAACGAGCAATCAAAAAAATAATTAATAAATATGTAATACACTATTATGTATTAATTAAAAAATTTCCTGTTAGATAATTTTATTAGTTATTTCAATAGTTTAAGGAGATGTTATAAAGTATTCTCTAATAAAAATAATTTGGTTTAAATGCTTAGGACTTAAGCGATTCTATTCTTTAGTTTTGATAAAACTTGACGTGGAAAATTTTTTTCACTTATCGTAGATGTTTGAGAAATCGCTCATAATACAGAATATCTAATTTCTTAGTACTTTCACTGGATTTCTCTAAACATATAAACTCTTCCATTATGCCATTAGAGTCCTGTTGTTTCGGTTTATTCTGAAAAAGATTGATATGAGAAGAAACAAATAACTAAACACATGAATGCATATATTTTAATCATTTATTTCGAAAAGGGCTCATGTACACATTTTTAAAAATTGATTTTTTATGGTTGTTGGACGTACACATATAGACCGATACACTGTGAGAATGAAAGGTTATATACCCATTCCATAGCGAAAAAAACAGATGGCTTTATAAAATAAATTCCAAAAAACGGCTCATATTCATATTTAATAAGAATATTTATTTATGTGTGTTTTAAGCAATGGGAAAAAGCTGACTTCCCAAACGTTCGTATACAAAGTGTGTATACAGTATTGCTACTGTATTTAAATTACATACATATACAAAGTACCGAAACAATGCAACTATGTGTTTTGTTTACTTTAACGTTTTGAAATAAAGATGATACGATGTATCATATTCGAGAATTAATTTTTGTATTATCAATAAACAAAAATGGAGAGTGCAACATTTAAAATTTTGTTCGATAATTACTTTAATTTATCAGAGGTTTCTCATGAAAACTTCGATTGATTTGCTACAGCGTATCAAAAGATGAAGAAGTGTATTATTAGTGCAGCAAAACAAACTCCAATGGAGAAAGGTACCAAAAACTGTTGACTTTTGGAAGGTTATTTCAAAAATGCCTGACAACGTATTTAGCAGCTATTTTAGAATGAAAATGAGTACATTTCAGGTAAAATTTTACTGTTTTTATTGATGCTATTTCTAAATATTTTTTGTTATTTAGTTATTGAAAATGTTGCTAGAGTCTTTGTGGCCTAAGCGCGATACAGGACGGCCTTGTTTGCCCTTGCCCAAATCAATATACTTAACCCTAAGGAAGCTAAGCAATCAAAACAGCTTCAAGGAACTGGCTGATCGATTTGGTATAGGAGCAGCAACGGCGTATAGTTCATTAAAAAAAAAAACACTTATGTTACTTAAGAATAAGGTAATTACATATCCATCGACATAGATTAGCCAAAGAGTAACTTTGGAGCAGTTTGAGGCTAGCTGCGCACTTCCGTTCCCTTTTGTACTCGGTTGCATATATGGAACCCATATTCGAATTTCGCAGCCACTACGGGACAGCATCAGTTACTACAATAGAAAGGGGACATATTCTATAGAAGTACAGGTAAACTCAATTGCTTCTTTTACAATCATATTTTTAACGACTTTTTCAGGCTATTGTCGATAGCAACATGCGGTTCGTTGACGCTTTTGTTGGTTACCCCGAAACATTTTTAATGACACCGTATAAGGATAATGGATATCTCACGCCAGATCAAAAAAATTTATTTATGTGTTAAGTTCGACAAGAGTTTTTGTAGAGCAGGCATTTGGTATACTAAAAAAAAATTCCGTATTTTATATTACATTGAAATACAAAACCTAGCTCTAGCAAAGCAAATTATCATGGCATGTATGATATTTCACAACTTAATAATTGAAAACGAGAGACCAAATGTGGACGTAAATGAACCGATGGATGAAGCCATGAGTAGAAACTACAGTATTAATAGCGAAGTTCAAGGCTTGACTGCTTCACAAAGAGAAAAAGCTAAAAGGAAGAGAATTGAGCTGACAACGCTTATTGCAGCTTAAAAACAAGTTGAAGAAATATCTTAAAACTTTTGATGAACTATTATATTAGCTAATGAGGCCTAACATATAAAATGTCAATAAAAAAATGCATACATTTAAATACATACATACATATGTATGTAAATATTTGAAATAATAAAACCTTATTTTTTTTTTGACTTTACACTTTTATATTTAATGTGAGATCTGTAGCCCGTTTCTGTATTTCTCGCATCGTAAAATTTCCCGCATGAAACAAGTGAATTATGACAAAAACAGTGCAATATGAAACAAAAAATGGTTTTTCACACATAAGTGTTTCTGTATAGGTATTTACTTTGGGAGAATTATCTGTCATTTAAATAATTTTCCAGCATATATTGGAAGGATGTGAGAAAAAGTGTTTCTGTATTAATATTTTGCTAAAAGTTTCTCACAAGAACTGTCAAAATAAGTTACATTTAAAATTGATGCGAGAAAAATAAAATTTAAAAAAATGGAGCACAAATTATGTATCTATGTACGCAAGTATGTGTATTTTTTTTTTTTATTTGATGGGAAAGAATTTTAATGATGAAAATAAATAAAACACAATTGTTAAATTTTGTTATTTTAATTTTTTTAAGCCCTTCATTGCTTTCGTTTTATGCAGGTCTGCCAGATAAATTTTTGAAAAAATCGTTAATTTCCTAAGAAAGAATAAAAAAAAATCGGCTAATTTGTTTAAAAAAATCGGACAATTTAAAAATAATTTTGACAAATTTTGTTCGATTTTTATTAAAACATAATCAAAAAAAATGGTAAAGTTCATGGGTAAAATACATATTTTATACATACATATATACATACATACTTAAACTTGAGGTCAATTTAAATAAAATTATTTATTTTATTTTTCTCTTTAATCCGATAACAGTTTAAAATTTCAGACTGTTTTTTTTCTGAAAATATCACTTAAAGGCGTATCAAAATATCATATTGAACTTGCCAAAAAAAAAGGCCAAAATTTCCTATAAGGCATTGATTAAAAATGGTGTAGAAGTTTAATGTATTGATCACATAAACAAATGTATTAAATAATCTAAGGAAATAAAAAATTAACAGTTTTCCTTCGAAATTTTGATTTTGCCCATAAATTTTTAAACTGCCATGTTTTTAAAGATATCGTTTTTCTGTGGTGCTGAATATATAATCATACTAAACTAATTAAAATTATTTTATTTCGAAGACTGAATAATAGTATCTTCACCAGAAAAAATCAGCAAATCCGCACTTTGCCAATTTTGGAAGAAAAAATCGTCAAAATGACGATAGATCGACAAATCTGGCAGCCCTATTTTTATTATATCTATTTCTTTCGTTGACGTTTCGCTTGCATTTGACACTTTATTACTGGAAGTATTCCAGTTAAAATAGAATCTGTGTTGTCTGTTCTCACAATCAAATACAGAAACACTTTTTTCTCACAAATCGAGAAACGATGGAATTTTTTGTTTCACACTTAATGTGAGAAATTTTGCAATGCGAGAAATACAGAAACGAGCTACTGTATGTTATTTACTTCTAGTACAAATATCTAAAAATATTTCACAGATTTTATTTAATTTTTAGGTACCTTAAAGGCTGCTAAATTTTTATAGCAATTTATAAACGTAAAAGCTGTATTTAAATTCACTTTTGCTACAGCATAAAACTAAAATTATATTTAGAAACATAAATTTTGTAATTCATTTTTGGCACAGAACTAAATTAAGATTTTAAAATCTTCGTTAGAGTTAATTTTTATTGATCAGTCCACTTAAGAAAATACGCAAATTGCGCATTTCGTCCAACTTTTGCTTTTCCACCTCCAGCTTCTCTGTTCTATTTCTATTAATTGTTCAACTGCGTCTTTGTTATTGCATGCTTGTTGCTTTAAAAATTCTAATATTTCGCATCTTTTCTTTTTTGCATCAGGCCCTGGTGGTGATGCAGCCACTTCTGCAGAACTATTGTACACCTGTGAGTCAGTAAGAACTTCATAAAGTGAAGATTCTAAAATTGATTTCGGGGTAGAAACGTCACACCGGGAACCGTAGACTTCATCCATAAAACGGTCCTCTTCTTGCGTTAGCACAGAAATCTGCTTCGTTTTTCAACCTTGTTACAAGAAGCAATTTTTTATGTTGATAATTCCATTTTTTTTTTCGCTGAAAAATACCCCTATCGTGAATAATTTTTCCCTCGTAATTTTTTCCCTTTTCACTCATGGAAAACTCCCATGGAAAAAATTAATTCATAGGAGAATAATAACGTGAAAAAATGTTCACGGGAAAAAATTCCCCTTATCGTGAACAATTTTTTCCCTCGTAATTTGTTCACTTTTCCCTTTGAATTTCTCACTTTATTTTTGCTGCGGAACAAAACATTTATGTAAGTAATTCTTCTTATAATTCGAACATTGAAGTTTACAAAATTAATTTTAAGGTGAATTTCCATTAAAAGAGGCACAAACTTATACATATGTATGTACATTAGGGATATAACCATTTGCGTTTTTTTGCAAATATCAAA
The DNA here is from genome assembly GCA_943735925.1 of Pollenia amentaria. Lineage (NCBI taxonomy): Eukaryota > Metazoa > Arthropoda > Insecta > Diptera > Polleniidae > Pollenia > Pollenia amentaria. Next base: position 102,588,470 of record OX031006.1, read on the forward strand.
AAGGATCTTTCATAGTGAGATAGTGCATAAAAAAATATGAAGAAATGTACCTTCCTTTTTTCGCGAGCGTTCAAAAAGGTTCGGCACCGATCGTGATGAAGTTTTAGCTTATAATTTTTTCCAGTTTTACAGGAAATCCATAATTCTAACGTCGAAAGCCATGCTGGTCTTTGCATTTCGTGTTTTTTTTATGAAATGGCGATTCCTTGCATTCCAAAAAAAGAAACCAAAAAAATGGTACAAGGGAAGGATACCCACCATAAAAATGTATATTACAATTTATGCGACAAAAATATAACGTAAAAATACATATATTTTTATTAATATTAACTTCTTAGATGTTCCCACAAATATTTTTTGGAGAAGGACTCCCACCAAAAAAAAAATCAATAGTCAAACTAAAAAACAAACAATTTTATGTAATGTTATTGTACGTTTTCTCCGCGTTATCTGCTTCTGGAAACTAGAGAAAGGGAAGGATTCCCATTATAAAACATATGCGTTAAAATATGTATTATTTTCATAGACATTTTTAATTATTTTTCTTTTTTTTAATATAGCTCAGAATTAGTTAAGAAATTTCTACTTGTTTGATTATTAAAATTGGCAAATTGTGTCTTACAGTAAAAACTGTCACATTTTTAAATTATATAATATTATTTGATAAATATTTTCGTGTGTTGTAAGTTTTTTTTCCAGATTTTATCGTGTTTTTTTTTCCTTTTAAACCGTATTTGATCCGTGTTTTTCGTTTTTATTTATAATAATGTCGTTTAAAAAAGTAAAATATGTGTGCAAAAAAATGCAAATCTAATCAGACATATAACTGATTAAAAAAAAAAAAAAAAAATTTTTTTGTGTTTTAGAAATTGCATTCGGTGACGAAGGTTTTTGGACCGAAATGACCCCTGATATCGATTTTTAATATCAGTATAACATTGCCCATACCGTAATGATAGGTTCTTATTTTGGTTATACCCCTAATGTACATATATTGTTCAACAAAATGCAAAAACAGGTCGATTGCTTGAGGAGTTATGAAGCTTTTCAAACTTTAGAAATTCTTTTTCACGATTAAGGGTGAATATTTACAAAAAAAGTTTGTGAGTTGGTCATTCTTCCTAATTTTTGTTTTTAACAATGGCGCGTCAACAGTTAAATGCCAATGCATCAACTATAAAACCGATGCCTTGTTTTCTTTCTTACTGCGTTAAAAATACTTGGCGGCGACGTTTTGAAATGGTATACATTGTATCGTTATTTTTCTGCGGCGTTATGAAATGTGATATCTTGTTGAAACACAAAGCAATTGACATTTTGGAAGTCAGCCACACTTTGCATGTACTTTTAGGTATGTACATAAGTTTTGAATATGTACATAGTTAATTTGTTGTGAAAAATTATTTTTGATTTTGCCATTGTTAAAAATATGAATAGTGAACACCGTTTCATGAGAAAAGTATAAATTAATACCCGTTTTTTTAACTTCAATTTGATAATGAGTGAATCCAGCTGCTCGGAGGATAAAAAAATTATAAATAAATTCAGTTGTTTTCATATAAAAAGAACAAGTGGAATGGAACAAATTGTTTGCACAATTTCACAGTAATGCGATTCTTGTTCTGTGTAAAATGCATAGAAGTGTCAAAAACTTTTCATTTATGACATATTTTTATACCCTCCACCACCACTGTGGTGAATGAGGGTATACTAAGTTTGTCATTCCGTGTGAAACTTTTTTATTATACATCTAAGACCCCATAAAGTATATATATTCTGGCTGCTTGAGTAATTCTAAGTCGATTTAGCAGTTTGGGATTGAAATCCAGCAACATCGATTCAGTAGGATCAGAACTATGAATCAAAATGTGGAACCAACACCCTGAAAAAATTGATAATTTTGATACAAAAACTAACAAAAATGGTTTATTTATGGTTTGTACGACTGCAAATCATACTGGTAAATTTCGTGACGATCGGTCCATAATTTACCATAGGTCCCATATAAACCCATCTCGAGGAAAACAGTTTAGTACGCCCAAAACCGCAATAAAAAATGCTAGCATACTTAAATTTGGTACGTCACAGCTTTATAGGACTAGAAATCACACTGTAAAATTTTTTGAAGATCGGTCCATAATTGACACTAGGTCCCATATAAACCCTACTCCCGGAAAACAGTTTAGTACGCCTAAAACCGCAATAAATAACTCTAGCATACTTAAATTCGGTACGTCACAGTTTTATAGGACGAGAAATCACATTGCCAAATTTCGTGAAGGTTGGTCCATAATTTACCCTAGGCCACATATAAACCCTACTCTCGGAAAACAGTATATTGCGCATAAAGCCAAATAAAGGTCACTTTGGGAAAATAATAAAATTCGCCTTAAACCATCACAGATATAGATATTGCGGTAAAATGTCTTACTTAAATTCATATGGCCAGAAAAAATATCATGCAAATTTGTGAAATTTTCTGTTAACGCTAAAACTAATTACACTGCTGTATTGAAATTTATTCTAATTTATTTTTTGTAATACTAGAAATCAGTCTTCAAAATTTTGGGATGATTGGGCCATAATTTACCATAGGTCCAATACGAATTACCCTCCTAAAAATCATTTAAGTTCGGCTAAAATTACCCAGGAAAAACTTTTTGAATTTGGGTAATAGATAGTAGTTATTTTATACGTTACCTGGTAAGTAGTTGTCAGTACAATTGTCAATATTCTGAAAACCTCAATAAGTACTTACTCAGTTAGTACTTTTTACTTCTATAATTTTCACTTCTGAATATTTGATAACTAATAATCAGCTTAATAACTACTTATTAGTTGTGTTGTTTTCAGTACTTAACTACTTATTAGGTCTATTAACTAGCGCCAATTAAATAAAAACTGTTTTTTTTTGGCTTTTAGTAATTATATTGTAAGTATTTACAATACAACTTACTGATAGTTAAATAATAAAAAAGGAAATATTTTCGTTAATCATTTGAAAACCGTATTTACCCCTCATACATCTTTCGATACTGCGGTCGAGTTACCACCTGTTGCTGTTAGATCAGCTGTTCCACTAAGATTTGAAGTAAGAGAAATCGAGAAGGCTATTCATGATTTAAACCCCAAGAAAGCCCCTGGTTTTGATAAGATCAGTAACAAAATGCTTTTGGAGCTACCCAGCATAGCAAAGAAAATAATTCTACTAATTTTTAATGCTATTTTACGCCTTGAATACACCCACAAGAGTGGAAGGTATCCTTAGTTACCATGATACCTAAACCAGGAAAGGATCCCACAAAAGTTGAGTCATATAGACCTATAAGCTTATTGTCTAATATATCAAAGCTTTTTGAGAAACTTCTAGTGTCTAAATTAACGCCGATTTTAAATGATAACAGATGTATTCCCAATCATCAATTCGGTTTTAGAAGAAAACACAGCACAATTGAACAAACTCATCGAATAGTAAATGTCATAAGAAAAGCCTTTGAAGAAAAAAAATATTGCTCAGCACTCTTCATCGATGTGTCTCAAGCTTTTGATAAAGTCTGGCATTAAGGTTTACTACTGAAATTGCAGCAAAACTTACCAGCAAATATACTCAAGCTGTTAGAAAGCTACTTAGTCGGTCGTCAATTTATTATTAAAGAATGCGAATTTTTAAGTTCTCCACAGCCAATTAACGCTGGAGTCCCACAAGGCAGCATCCTGGGCCCTCTATTATACTTAATTTATACTTCGGACTTGCCAACAAACAGCTACACCCATACCTCAACATTTGCGGACGACACAGCTTTTCTAAGCGTACACGCAAACTGTCAAGAAGCATCTCGTTACCTACAAGATCATATATTTGAACTAGAAAGGTGGTTAAAAAAATGGAGGATAAAGATTAATGAGCAAAAATGCGCACATATAACATTCACATTGCGTCGGGAAACATGCCCCCCTATTAAAAAAAAATAATCAAATAATACCCCAACACTCGCATCTAAAATACCTCGGTATACATCTAGATCGGCGTTTAACGTGGAAATGGCATATAGAAGCTAAATTAACTCAAATGAAACTAAAAGCAATCCAAATTAATTGGCTTATTGGAAGAAATTCTGTTCTTAGTCTCGATTGCAAACTTCTACTCTACAACTCTATCTTAAAGCTAATTTGGTGTTATGGTATTTAGTTATGGGGGACTGTCTCGGCTTCTAACATCGAAAAAATTCAAAGGCGCCAAAATAAACTTTTTCGAATAATCACAGCCGCCCCCTGGTACGTCAAAAACTCAAATATCCACAAGGATCTCAATGTGCCATTGGTAAAAACTATGATAACGAAATATGCAGTAAAATATTTAAAAAGGCTGGAACTGCACTCAAATCCATTAGCTAGAAATATTTTAAATTATGGCGGCCACACTCGCTTAAGAAGAAGAGACACTGCAGCACTCACCCAATCAGATGAGCGATAAACACCTACATATGTGAACAGATACCGTGATGACGAAATCTTTTTTGTTTGGCACTGGCAGGACATAAAGCAAATATTAGGATAAGATTTGATTAATTATTGTTAGTTCATATTTAATATATGAAGATTCAATAAATAAATACTGAAAAAAAAACAAAAAAAAATAACTAAGTAGATATTTTGTGCCTTCTAGTAAGTGTATTGTAAGTACTGAATTCTGTGGACAACTCGAACAAAAATAAGTAGTTATTCAGCCGAAAAATTAGTAGTGAAACCAACATAACTCGTGTTGTTCGTTAGATACCAATCGCTATGCTCGAACGAGTTGCTCAAAGTTGAACCTTCCGAATGGACCACCTCAGACGTAGTCATGGCCTACACTTACATGATATCATTTTCAAACAGTAAAAATGTTAAGTTCACTTTTAAATTTGTGTGTTTTATTTTACATTATAAATCAAATCTCACGATGAATCACCCGGTATATGGAAACCTCAACAGTTTTGCAAAATTGAAAGTGATTGAAAAATAGTATAAATGTTGAATGCATGAATACCGTACACAATTATATAAGTTCAGACAAGCGGAGCGGGTAATGGTAGTACTAACCCTGCAGACATGCGATCAAGTCTTGCTTTCAAGTTTTTGACACATACTGCATGTCAAAATTCACAAAAATTTAAAGCTGTGATGTAGGGTTAATACAACTTATAAATACAATCGAAAAATATGCTCATTAAAATTGTAATTAGCTATTTTCTTGAACGTTAATTGAAACACTCAGGAGAAACTGATAGCAATTCGTTTCAATTTTAAAAAGTATGAGGAATTGCTAAAAAGGTGTGAGGGTATTAAAACTAGAATTGCAAAACTTGATCGTCTAACCCCCAAATAAAACAAAAAATTGGATATTTTTCAGTTGAAAAAAGTAACCAAAATGGAAAAGTACACATTGAGAAAAAAGTAACCAATTTTGGTTAAATGTAATTAAAAGGGCAACGCTAGATTTGAGTGGATAAAAAGATAAAGAGAGTAAAATATATGTTTCCTATGTTTCGCACAAGCAGGTTCTACGTGTTCTGTATCAATCAGCTGTTCGCGTTTTGGTATATGAAAAGCAATGCAAAAGCTTAAGGAAATGTAACGCACCGTAGTTGAAATGTTTCATTCTGTATAAAATAGAATTTCATACCGTTGCACTGTGGCCGAAATTGCGGTTTTAGCGGCAAAAAGTCAATTTTTCAACTTTAAATTTTTAATTTTTTTTGATGGTGTGCAATACCCAACATATTGATAAGAAAAAACTAAAAAAAAAAATTTACTGTTGGCAGTCCTGTTTATGTACAAGCAGCTGTTAATGTTTACATATTTTTTAGTACGTGTTAATACAAGTGAAGCAGAAAATTTTTTATAAAATTAAAAACTGTTTTTTTTTATTATATATTCTTGTAAAAAAAACTTTGTAATTATGAGTTGTAATAGTCGAGGTGATTATTTTTACTATATACAAATATTGTATGCTTAATGTTTGCAATTCGTTCTTATTTTGGTTTTTTTGTGAAATTCTGAAGAGTTTTATCGATTTCGTGGTGTAAAACTAAAAATTTCATGATGTATCATTGGAACTATTTACATACATGTGATTGTTTGTAGAAAACTCAAGTTTAATGTCATGGTAAAAGTGTATGAATGCATTTGACTGCTAATGAACAAATTTTTCAATATTTTTGTAGAAACAGTCAGGTTCAAAAATTCTGAAATATTTGAGTTTTGGTTGAGAATTAACAGGAATGTTTCGAATTATATAAATGGAAAGATTCCATACGAAATTGACAGTGAACTAAGTAAAATTATATGTACTAAAGCTCGTAACTTATTTAATTTTATTAAACGAAAATGGGATAAACAATCCAAAAATGAGAAAGCATTTAGAAAATATAATAAGGAATGCTTGGGACGAGAAACAATTTTCGTTATACCGAAAAAGATTAATGACATCGGGCGACCAAAAATGACTTATGATGATAGCTGCGAAAGAAATAAAGGGAGGAGGAGCTTCCGAATTAGCTTTCCTGCAAGGAGACAATGCGCAATTATTAGTTCATGCTGCCTCTATATCTGCCAAAAAAACCCACGCAACGGATTTGAAATTTGTCCTACAACATGTTGCTAAATCTCCAAATCGGCCATCGAAAATTCGAGAAGTTCTTAATACTAGCCATAAAGAAATTACGCCAGTATCACCTGATGAAGCTCTAATGTTTTTGTTAGAAAACGGATTAACTAAAAAGCAGTACTTAAATATGCGTCAATTAAACATAAAACACAATATAAGAATTTATCCGACTTATGATAAAGTTTATTAAAGCAAATTGAAATGTAGACCGGATGAAATCAAAGCGAATGAAAGCTCTGTCGAAGTTGCAAAATTTGGACCACACAGCTAAAAGAATTCTTGCATATCAAGATGAAGTATTGTGTACAATGGATGTTGAAGAATCGACCCTAATTTTAAGCTACGGGGTTGATGGTTCTACCGGTCACAGCTTGTTTAAACAAAACTTTGTGGAAAATACTTCGGAAAGTTTCGATCAGTTCCTTTTTATGACATCAGTCATTCCAATAAAAATAAATCTATCAGCAGGTGATAAAAGTCAGTAAGCTCTAGTAGACTTTTAAAAGTGGAGTTTGTTAAAGAAAGAAAAGAGAACATTTTAACTGAAAACCGCAACATAAATAAACAGATTAAGAAGTTGGAACCACTACAATACAAACTAAGTAATGGAGAAAAACTTAAAGTAAAATATAATTTATGTATGACATTAACAGATGGAGAATTCTTAAATGTGTTGACTGAAACTAAAAGTGCACAGCAATGCCCCATCTGTCATGCCGGTCCAAAGCATTTTCGAACTTAAAGAAACTTTGATTCTCCTAATTTTGAAGCGAAGGTCGACGCTTTGAAATATCGAATAAGCTATTTGCATGAGCGGATTCGTAGTTTCGAGTTTGTTTTAAAACTTTAATACAAGCTAGATAGAAAATGGCAAGTTCGTGCAACAGAAGAGAAGAGAATCCTGGCAGAAAAGAAACAAAAAATTCAAAAAGAGTTTTTGCTTCAATTTTTCCAAATTTACGAATGGTACTCGATGTCTGCCAAAATACACAACATTTTAGTGCATTCGTCACAAAAAATTAAGGTTTCAGTAGTACCCGTAGGTTGCCTTGCAGAAAATGCATCTGAGGCCCGAAACAAATATTATAAAAAAGATCGAACTGGTCACGCTCGAAAGGATTCAACATACTTGACATGTATCATACAGCTATCGATAGCTCTGACCCAAATATTTCTAGTTTATGTGTTTAAGAACGTACAGATAGTTAAAAAAAATCCATTTCCTCGAGAAGTCATTGATCTTTTACTTTACTCCAGAACTGTTATTACCTTCAACATCTGAAGAGGCCTTTAGCTGCAATTATAGTTCTGATTCTGATATTAGCTTAGAATCGTTATTCATTGGAATTAGAAGCGGATGAAACCCATGATTAATTAAGCCCTATATGTTTTGAGAATATGTATTAATTATTTTGTTATTTTCAGATAAATCCATAAAGACCGCTCAATTTTTTCTCAACTTGCTTTTTTGTAAGTAGAAGTCTGTATAACCATTTTGTCGAAGCTGGCTTGCCAGGAAGTACGTTTTGCCACTAATTTAGAAAAAGAGGGCGTGGCCCGCCCATTTTTTCTCAAATCTAGTTTTTTATCATTAAAAGTCTACACACCAAATTTGGTGAAGCTAACTTGTCGGGAAGTAGTTTTGCCGCTAAAATCGCGATTTCGGCCATTTGTAAAACTGTGATGGGTTGCTTCTATGTTAAATTGAATACGGGTATTTCCTCTCTTTGTTTTTGTACTTTTTTCCAGTATATCTACTGACTTTCGACAAAATTTCTTACAATACAACATATTTCCATGTATGTATATAAATATACATATGCTTAGACGTACAAAATAAACAAATGCATATGCACATCTACATATATATAAAATTATAACGTTACTGACTGACACTAAGACGGAATTTTTAGAAATTCGAATGTTTAGGGGGTAAAAAAGGGTGAAGACGGGTAAATTCGGTAACCTTATATCTCCAAAACTAAAGGAAATACCAAAAAAATTTAAAACCTATCGTTGTTCTTTAGAAAAATAAGCGGAAAGGTGTCTGGTACTTTTTGAAATTCAGCCCTTTTACGGACTAAACGGGTAAAACCTGTATTTTGGTACTTTTTTGTCACCCCTTCTATCTTTTAAACCCATAAACATAGAAATAAGGGTTATATCACATTTGAAACTCTAAAAAAATACAAATACGAATTTGGTACTTTTTAGAAATTCGGACGTTTAAAGGGTGAACACCGAACTATTTTTGGTACTTTTTTATAAACCAGTTTTCTTTATTCATTGACATAAACGTATTAAATTTTGGGCTCCCACTACAGTATTGAAATTTTTTATGCTTCAATGGGGAGAAATAAGTACCAAAAAGGGGATTAACGGGGAATTTAATTTCACACTTTAGCTTCTAAAACTAGCAATGTTTTTAATTATCGTTGATATTGGACCTAGAAACATAAATTTCAATGTGCAATGTCCTTAGTGGATAAGAACCTATGAGGTAACTTTTTGGTACTTTTTGTTCTTCAACTGGAACTTTTTGAATTTCCTTTAGTATTAAACCTAGAAACATAAAATTAAACATGCAAGGTTATGAGTGAATGAGAATTTGTTAAAGGGATCTTTTCGGTACTTTTTCGTTCGATATCTGATACTTTTTTAATTTTCGTTAAAAATAGACCTATGAAAATAAAATTAAACGTGCAAGGTCCTGAGTGAAAGAGAATCTGTAAGAGGTCTTTTGGTAATTTTTTGGTCTCTACCTGTTACTTTTTTTAATTTTCGTTAATATTGGACATAAAATTAAACATGCATAGTCCTGAGTGAATGAGAATCTGTAAAAGGGCATTTTGGTACATTTTTGTTCTTCAACTGGTACTTTTTGAATTTCCGTTAGTATTGGCCCTAGAAACATAAAATTGAACATGCAAGGAGTAAATGAGAATCTGTAAGAGGGATCTTATTGACAATTTTTCGTTCGTTAACTGGTACCTTTGTTAATTTTCGTTAATATTGGATATTCAAACATGAAATTGAGCATGCAATACCCTGAATGAATGAGCATCTGTAAGAGGCGCGTTTTTGATACTTTCTTGAGCTTCCTTTCCTTTCCTTTGATTTGCCGTTAATATTGGACCAAGCCACATAAAATTAAACATGCAAGTTCCTGAGTGAATGAGAATCTGGGGATTTTTGGTACATTTTCTTTCTCTAACTGGTACTTTTTTTAATTAATGTGGCACTTTTTTCATTTAATACTTATTGTTGTTCATTAAATAAAAAAAGCTAACAGGTGTCTGGTACTATCTTGAAAGGGGTAAAACCTGTATTTTGTAACTTTTTGTCTCCCATATATCTTTTGAACCAATAATCATAAAAATAAAAATTTATATCACAATCAAAACAAAATAAATACAAATTTTGTACTTTTTGAAATTCGATCCTTTAAGGGTTGAAAATCGTACCTAATTTTGTTACATTTTTTAAAACCTTTTTCTTCATCTATCTATATTATATAAAAATGTAACGTTACTGACTGATTCATCATCGCACGTCCTAAACGCCTGAAGCTAAAGTGTTGAAATTTGAACCGGAGGTTCGCCTCTCTGGTAACGAGTAAAACCTATATTTTAAAACATTTTTGCCACGTTATCTATCTTCAAAACTTACAAACATTTAAATTAAAAATATATCACATTCGTAACGTATCTACAAAATACAAATAAAAACGTGGTACACTTGCGAAATTCGAACAAAGTAGCGGGTTAAATGTTAGCAAGCATTTAAACAAGTTAAATCCTAGAAACATAAACTTTGGCGTAAAAATATATCCACGAAAGAAAAGGAGAAGCTAACGAAGTAGCAGGTTAAATGTTAGTATTCAATTTATTTAGATTTATTAAAAACAATTAAAATTTATTTAAAAAATGGAAGGCACGAAAGAAAACGCGCTTGTTTTCAAATTAATAGAAAACCTGAGTAGAAAAAAGAAATTGCTTGTATAAAAAGACGAACGCATTTTATTACAATAAAAATGTAAAAGAAATATCGGATTGAATTTGCAGAAGCATGTAAAACAAGTGGTAAATACAATGTTTGTGATTCTTTTATTTTATTAATATTCGCTATTGGTGTGAATTAGAAGCTACAGAGTGCAAGCACCGATGGAAACTACTTCGGGAATGGTTCTTCAAGGAGTTAAAAAGATAAGAATCTTCATCGGGCAGTGGAATAAGTTATCTGCAGGAGTGGACATTTTTCAAGTCGATGATGTTTTTGAAATGTTTACTATACTTACTATTTTAATTTTCCAGCACTCGAGATAATGTCGAAGACGCTGATTCTCAAATCTTGGAAGTGAAATTGAGTGAAGAAGTTTTTACAGATTCACCAAAGCCAGTTCCCCGAAAAAAAAACCATAAAACCCCTATCGATAGTGTCTGCCGAGAATTTGGCCAGACTATAGAATATATAAAACCAAATTTGTCAGCCCCACTTGAAGAAACTGCAGACGAGGAATAAGAGCATAGTATGATTTCCAAGCGAATCATTCCCATGTGTATTTTAATATCTGGCAATTTAAAACACCATAAAAAGGAGAAACATCCACATAAAAATATACCACATATAAAAGCATTTAAAAAAAAAGTTCACAGACGTATTCATATAGATCCGCTCAATGTATCAATCGTCTGTTAATAAAAATAAAATAAAAAAATAAATAATCCTAAGACTTTTTTTGATAATAAAAAGATTCTGTTCAAATATAAAGAATTGCAAAAATCTATTGTCTTTTTTTACAAGTTACGCAATTGTGTCAGTTAAGGACCATATATTTCGAGAATGTATAACATATACATACATAAGGGTGGGGCGATTAGTATGGAAGGAAAAAAATCTTAATGGGCGCTTCTGATTCTTAGGATTGTACTGAGCAAAAAGTCCACTAGACCATACGTCTACGGGGAAAATCGAGCTTCCAGATTTTGACTTGCAGTTTTTTCTCAGACTTTTGTCACGTTTTCTGGATATTTTGGCCTATAACAGCCAAACCATTGAGATTTTCGGTCATTGATTTACTTTTTATCGCAATTTTTGATGTCAAATTATTTATAACAGCCGAATGGACATATCAAGGTTAAACTTAAGCACAATCGCATAATACCCTTTTCGCATATGGTGGTGATGGGTGTGAAAATATTTTTCAGCAAAAACAATTAATTTTTGCTCTTCGGAAAAGAGTCATAATAGAGATTACCGTAATTTAAGATTGTCCTCATACACAAACAGTTAATGTAAAAAATATCTCTAGCAATAAGGAAAAAGTGCTTAAGTCTTTTTTTTAAATTTTGTAGAAAAGCCATATTAAACATTGAAGATTCTTTTTGAAAATATATTTTTATTTATATTTTTAATTCATTTTATCATAATAAAATAAATCATCACTTCTGTTATATTATGGGTTTTTAAGGTTGTTATTCCTAAATACTTCCAACATGACCGATCGGAGGTTGAATAAAGTTTCTATTTTTATTTTATAATTTTATTACACATTAAAAAAGCAGTTTTGCTATAACTTCCTAAAAAATCGTACAAAATAAATTTAACGGTGGCATGAAGTAACCCCCCACGACATAAGTCCCCAAACGGAAATGAAATTACTCCCAAAAAAAAAATATGAGAGGCAACAACAACGTTTTTTGGGAATTTATTTCATTTTTTGTAGACTTATTTAATTTTTATATTGGGGAGTTATTTCATATAAAATAAGTTCCCAAAATCTGAAATTAATTTTTAAATTACATATTTCAAAAGTCATAATGATGGCAAATTGTGTTTTGTTATTTTCACTGCATACGTTTACCATACATAAAAAAGGGACTAAGTATCAAGAACTCTAATTTCAGAATCCGTAAACAAATTGGGATTATTTTAAAGTCCCGAATTTCAAAAATCGGAATCTCTAAGTCCCAAACTTTATAATTTCGAAAATCAGGAATATAAGCATCCCGAATCGCTAATTAAAGCTTTCCTGCATAGCCGGCCTTTGGCCGGGCGCAAGGATTTTTTCCTCTACGGTTAAACAAAGACCGGCTTAGCTAACTAGAGCTTTTCTATTTAGCCGCCCCTTGTCCTGGCGCAAGAATTTTTTCCTCAATAGTATAACAAACACCGGCTTCGCTTACTAATGCTCCTTAATTTGGCATTGTGCCCGACCGAAGACCGGCTATGCAGAAAAGCTTTAGTTAGCGAAATCGGTGTTTGTTATACTATAGTGGAGAAAATCCTTACGCCCGGTAAAAGGCCGGTATACGCAGAAAAGCTTTAGTTAGCGAAGCTGGTGTTTGTTATACCATAGAGGGAAAAACAGTTGCACCTGGCCGAAGGTCGGCTAAACAGAAAAGAAATGAAATAAGACCCCAACGAAATTAAATAACTCCCAAAATCAAAATGAAATAATAAATGAAATAAGACCCCAAAAATTGGGGAATTACTTCAAAATTTTTTTGGGGATTTATTTCGTGGGGGGTTATTTCATGCCGCCAAATTTAACTGCTTCAACGGATACTTTTTAACGTGGAGATCTTAAAGGGGTCATTAACTCAAGTTTTGCTTAAGTCGACTGAAGCGCTCATTCGTTTTTCCAATGATATCATGCAAAATACTGCACATAATGTTTTTTTGCTGGTTGTTTTTCTGTATCTTCTCATCTATTAAACCTCATTAAATAAAGGATCATATCCTCTTATTGCGGTTTTCTGTGACTAAATAAACTGCTAACATAGGGAGAGATAAACATACATACATCTATACATATATATATCAAACGAATGGAAATTCTATTTACAAAAATTGTTTGAAGAAAACCTGGATTAAGGTGAAATGTTGTATGTCATTATGTAGATACGTGTGTATGTGTAATAAAATATTTCTTTATTGAAGTTCGTTCCAAACAGAGATTGATTGAATAAGTGAAAAGTTAATAAAATATTAACAAAATAATTAGTATTGTGGTTATTTTTAATGGTTTTTAAATCCAAATTTTGATATTTTTAATCAGGCTTAAGTTCATTGAATTTAATTTTCATTAAATTATTTTTATGAAAAAAGAAATTTTACAGCATGAAACGAATTAAAATTTGTTGATAACTTTTCATTCTTGACAGAGCTGGGAATTGAACCCAGGTTTTAACGGACAGGTTGCCCGGACTAGTTTCAATTGTAACCACACAAGCTCTTCAGTGGGGTTTGCTGTTTAGCTCTCACCGCCATTGACGACGGTTGAGGTCATTAGTCAAACATCAATCTTTAAGCCAAATGGTAGATCGAAATTTGCTTTTGAATGAATGATTACCTATTTTAATTGATTCACGCGTTCTTCCTTACTTCTTGTTTTCGTACTTTGTGTCAAGAATTCTTCTTGAAATCCAAAGTGCATTTTTTTGTTTTTCATTTTTTTGTCTTTATTTTTCCTTGTGGACATATTTCAGCACAACTTGAAGGACAAAAGTAAACATATAGTTCGTGCCTTAGCTGTTAACAATAACACGCTGCTACAAAATTTCCTTTTTTGCAAGCACTTTCAAAGTGACCTAGTGTATGTTATAGGTTTAGATGAGTGTATTACAAAACCGGTTTTAAAAGTTTCAATATACCTCCAAATTCCCGAGTTATGGACCAAAGAAATTTCTTTGAGGCTGCTGCTTTTAAACATTTATAACTTTTTTTTTATTTATTTACTTCTCATACAATATTAGCACAAATATGAATAGATTTTTTCAATTATGTATATGGAAAATTTTTAATTTTTTTTTAAACTTTTAAAATTTTTACTAGACTTTTTTCCCAATTTAGTTTAAAAACACCAAATATACTAAAGACAGAATTTTTCTGAGTAAAATGAGACGTCATTTGTTGAAATCGGTTGAGAAATGAGGAAGTTATAGTAATTTTTAATTCGGCAAAAAGTCTCGTAGAAATTTTTAAAGTTTAAAAAAAATTAAAAATTTTCCAAATAATTGAAAAAATCTATGCCTATTTGTGCTAATATTGTATGAGAAGTATATATATTTAAAAATAACAATTATTTTGCTTTCCAAAACCGATTGAATTTCAAAAATCGGTTAATAAATAAAAAAGTTATAAATGTTTAAAAGTAGCAGCCTCAACAAAATTTCTTTGGTCCTTAACTCGGGAATTTGAAGGTATATTAAAACTTTTAAGCCCGGATTCGTAACATGCTCACCAACACCTTTAACGCACACTAGGTCATTTCAGAAGTGCTTTTCGAGTGTAGCACAGTGTAATTAGTATTGTGGCTATTTTTATTGAACTGTTAATGGTTTTTTAATCCAAATTTTGATATTTTTAATCAGGCCTAAGTTCAAAGTTTTTAATTTTCATACACTATATTCATGGTTGGCAGATGTGGTGGTTTATTGCCAAACATGGCGATTTTAAGATTTCTCTGGCGCCGTAATTTTCAGTTTGGCGCCATGGCGATATTTTGGAGATTTATAAAATAGTTGGCGATTTGTTGGCTATTTTTTATGAGCCATGAATTAGTTTTGAGAATCGTTAGTCAATATGAAAAAATTAGGGAAGTAAAGGTACGCCTTTATGCAGATACGATGCCGATACCGATATTCAAAAGCAAGTACACTGTGCAAGAAACTTACACTTTTTTTTCGTGGCAAGCTGGGCACCTGGCGTTTTAACATAATGTGGTGCCCGCGGTTTTTTAAGATTGGCTCTGGTTTTCGAGATATACCGTTATTTCGAAAATGGAGGAGGTTGCACAACATATATTCGCGTAACTCAAAAACGCCTTAGCTTATTCAAAAAACTTAAAAAACCGAAATTTTGCAATAAAATTTCCTTTAAGAAAAGTAAAACTTCTTTCTAATGTCCTTAGTCGTTTTAAAAACATAATTTTTTTTTTTTTTTGGAAAAAAAATAATTTTTTTAACAAAATTTCGAAATTTTTGTTTTTTAAAAATTCATAAAAAATTGGAAAATGCAGCTATACTTCTAATGCAGACGTATAAAAACCGAAATTCCAAACAAAACAAATTATAAATGATTAAAATCCGTTTGCAACTTTTGATTTTATTCACAAAAGTCGACAAATTTTAATTAATTTAAGAATTTCATAAAACGCAATATTTGTATGGGAGCACCCCCCAAAAAATGGTGATAAAGGGCATTTATGGGACTTAGAAAGGAAATTTTATTGCGAAATTTCGGTTTTTTAAGTTTTTTGAATAAGCTAAAGCGTTTTTGAGTTACGCGAATATATGTTGTGCAACCTCCTCTATTTTCGAAATAACGGTATATCTCAAAAACCAGAGCCAATCTTAAAAAACCGCGGGCACCACTGGATTCAGCGTACCCAAATTATGTTAAAACGCTAGGTGCCCGGCTTGTCTGTTTTTTCAACTAGCATAGTGATATCGACGATACTGATACGAATATTGAATTTGAATTCAAGTAAAAATTAACAAAACTCAAATAGAGTAAGTTTTTTACAATTCAAAATAAATCCGTAATATATAAGGTGTGTTCATTTACTTTACAAGTAAAAACTTGCATTGAGAGAGTAAATTTAAAATTTACAAAGTTTACGCCCAACAGGCTGGATGAATAAAATTTATTTATTCAATAAATCGAACAAGTTATGTCAATTAATCGATTAAATAAATTACTTAGAAAATTTTACTTTTTTAATGTAAAAATATTTTTTTTAGATTTCTAACTGATTAAGTACCTCAAAACTAAATAGAAATGTTAATGTGTTGGTTAACTAATTGAACTTAAATTTTTTTGGGCATATAGGGCTAGAGTTTAAAAATAAAAAAAATAAAAGGGATTACAAAAATATATACATGGGTAATTCCATGTCGACAAGAGTGGGACCCGACCCCCTTCGATTTGAATGAAATTTGGTGTGAAGGTTCCTTTCATCCTATAAGGAACATATATTAACGAAAAAAATTAAAAAATTTTTTTTTGCAACAGTTACGTCAAAATGTCATAATTTCTCCGAACGAGCCGAATGTGTTGAGTTTATTTTTTCAATATCTCAAAAACTACTACGAAGATGATATGTATGTCATTTTAAAGAGAATACTTTGGGCTACAAACAATATATATATAAAAATTTGTTTTTTAATGAAATGTAATATCTAGAAAATATTAAATTTAAAAAATGGACTAAGTCAAAAACCTAATTGTATTAATTAGTTCATTTATTAATGATGTGCTAATAATCCCAATTGTTGAATGAAAACACTGAAATTTATTGTTGTTTGCTAATTTTTTTTTGCTGATTTTTTTTATGTAATTCCTCAAACTGTTCTTTAAAAATTCTGAAATTTTGAAGGAGGTGTTTTTTTTTCTTTTTTAAGATATAATTTTTTTCTTCTGCAACCAGTAAAAAATAATACTAAAATAAAATTTTAATATTGTAATTTTGAGAAATAAGTATTTTTTAAATCTGATTTGTGTGATTTTAGGTGTTAAAAAATGTAACGACATTAAAAAAGTTTTTTATGTTTATTTGTTGCATTTTTTGTTGGAGCTCAATGTGGGCACTTTCAAAGAAAAGTACACTTTTTGTCACGTTACGTCACAGGCTGATCTTTGTACTCTGCCCAACTGGTCCACGAAGTATTTCCCGCCCGTCGGGGTCCACCATACCAGAGATCCATATGTAAGAATAGGCCGTACTATTGCCGTGTATAGCCATTTGACCAGTCTAGGATAAAGGCCCCATCTGGCACCAAACATTCTACGGCAGGCATAATAAGCCAAAGTAGCCTTCCTGACCCTGTGTTGAGTATTTAATTTCCATGATAATTTTTAGTCCAGGATAATTCCCAGATGTTTCGCGTGATTCGACAGGGGAAGTTTATACCCACCCAGCCGTGGTAGGCTGAAAATCGAGATTTTCGTCCTCCTGGTGAACAGTATCATTTCCGTTTTGTTCGGGTTCACTCCCAGTCCGCACATAAAAGCCCAGTTGCAGAGCGCCCCCAAAGCACTGGACATAATGTCACTCATCACATCCAGAAACGCACCCGATACTAATAGCACCACGTCATCCGAGTAGGCTACCGTCATACCCCCATTGATACCCCCATTGTCCAGGCTAGTAAGAATCGAGTTAACAACAATGAGCAAGAGTAGAGGAGAGATCACCCAACCTTTGGATGTACCCCTTCTAACATTCTTTAACCTCACGCTGTTACCGAGACATGCTATAACGGTCCTTGTCTTCAACATGTTCACTAACCATCTAATGTTGTACTCCTGAACATCCAGGTCAGTTAGAGCCTGTTCGATTGCAGTGATCGTGACGTTTGCTAAAGGCGCCCTCAATGTCCAGGAAGGCGGCCATGGTGAATTGTTCATATTCCAGTGATCGCTCTATAGTCCTTACAAATTCGTGTAGCGCCGTCTCGGTAGACCGACTCTTAAGTAAGGCACGTTGACTGCATGAGAGTCGTGATGCACCCTCCAGTCGATGCCTTATATGTGAATCCAGAAGTCTTTCCAGAGCTTTGAGCAGAAAAGATGATAAACTGATTGGACGGAGGTCTCCTGCCGATTTTAGGCGTAAACACCACCCTTAGGCAGAGTCTATACATTATCCTCAACCAGGGAGTGACATAATTCCCTGCGCTCTGCAGCATCTTAGGAAAAATGCCTTCAGGTCCCGGGGATTTGTATGGGGCAAAACTTTCGATCGCCCATAAGATTCTTTCCTCAAAAATGATCCATTCGTCAATCTCGAAGAACCCCAACAGTTGCGTCCGAGCAGCCAGGGAAGTGAGTGCCAAGTAACTGAATGTCAAGTGTTTCCGCCGATGATTCCGACCAGGTATAATCCGCTCTCTTGACATACGTTGGGTTCGAGTGTCCCTTGGCCAGAACTCTGCTAAGCCTGGCAGATTCCTTGGTATTTTCGATTGACTCGCAGAAGTTCTTCCATGATCTTCTCTTTCCGACTGCTATTGCCTTCTTATATGCCCTCTGTTTTTCGCGGTACTCCTGCCATGACTTACTAGCATAAACACTGTTGAAAGCCCTACGGGCTTCTTTCTTAGAGCCGAGCGTTCCGAATTCCACCAGGCAGGGAAGCTCTTCCTGGCCTTTGTAATAGGGCAGGAGATTTCAAACGCCCTAGTCAGGGCGCCACTGAATAACTGGCACTCTTTTGAGTATACGCTCGAGAATTCCATTGAACTTAATACAGTCCGTTCGTCTAGGATTTCTAAAGCTTATTTTCCCTGTATTTCCTAAGTGTCCAATGTCCTCTTTGAAGAGGACAGACGCGCCCGTACTTCGTCTGGTGGGGCATCCCTGTAATGTGCCATATAGCACGAGGCAATCAGAAAGCTTCTCTTATCCGCTAATTCGACCCTTGCGACTGACGGGTCTGCTGAGCTAAGCTCTGTACAAAAGAAGATATTAATGTGTTTTTTCCCAACCAGACATGCTCTTGGCCTCCCTTTTTCTTTTGCGTTAAGTATATTATATGTTTTGGCCGGGAACCCTCTCACTACTCCGTTAACCGTCCAGGGACACTAATAGGTGATCCCTTACCACTTCATTAAAGGGTCTCCATGTTGTTGTAGAGCTCAATGGTCCCGGAGTGATCGAGTTGTCTCGGATCATCCTCCGTTTTGGCGGCTTATCACTCTGCCTGAGAGCGATTACGCTTTGACCCTTCTTGTGCTGCGCATGTTGTCCTTAAACTTAAGGTACTCTTCTACCACAGCCTGGTATTTGACCTGATCTTCCTCATCGCGTTCATGTGGAGTACCGTTCGCAGCATTCTTAGCGATCTTTCCTTAGCGATCGGCGGAGCGAGTTTTACCTGGTTTTGTTTGGGCAGTATCGGTACTCGATTAAATACTTTTTATGGAAAATACAAAGAAATTATTTTATGTAATCTTTAATATTTATTTTTTAATTTTATTTTATTTTGCTAACTTGTGTCCGGGTTAATTTGTTCAAAAGATCATAAATAATTTTTTGCCTTCGATTACCTAAAAAACAAGTGCAGTTCTAAGTACCCAAATACTTAACACTTTTAGAACTCTAAAAAATTAACATAACTATAAATGCCATATAAATGCTTCACAAACAAGTTTAATTAATTAATATGTATTCATTTTTTGTTTTTATTTAACAATTTTTTTACAATTGGTATTCTTTTTGTTTGTTTGCTTTGGTTGTTTACCTTTTGCAACATACGTTTTTTTGTTTTACAAAATTTTACTCCTAAAATTTCTGCAGTAAAAATTTGAATATATTCAGTCAAGAACTGTCACTTTACGCTCTCAATTTGTGTTCTCATTTACTGTATTTTATGTACGCGAACGACGTTTCTAAATGGCATAATAAACCACACAAATTGCATGGCAATAATGCACTTTATTTTTGCTTCTGTTTGCCAATAAACAACACAATCATGTTTCGTACAAACATTAATTTTTAATTTTTGTTTAGTTTTCAATGAATATATACGACGATTGCGGTGCGGGTATTTTGCTCGCTATTTGTTTAAAATGAGAAGAAATACAAAAGAAAGAAACATTATTTTAAGTAAAGAGTGCTCTAAACAACGTGCTGTTTTAGGGTAAAAAATGCTGCAAAAAAAATTAGAATTTACGTCTGAAAACTATCTTATTGCTTCTTCTTCTAAGTCTTAACTCTGCAAGGTTTTTTGCTAAAATTAATACTTTTAGCACTCGACACTACAAAAAGTTTGACAAATATTTAACATGTCTGCCAAATATTAAAAATTGTTAATATTTCTACAAACATTGCTTCAAATGTTTGTACAAACAGCAAACATCCCAATTAACAACACAAAATGTTTGTACAAGATTTTGAAATGTTTGCCAAACTATTTGTGTGATTTATTATGCCCTTAAGATAAAAATTACAATTTTTTGTCTTAACTAAAATATCTGGTAGCTGTTTTGAAAGGAATTTTTTGTTTTCGATAAGGTATAACTATTCCGTTTATATGAAACAAATAATGAGAAAATCGTAGTGCAAAATACAAAAATATGCGGAGACCCCCCATGCAAATAAAAACTTAAATTGCAAGTGCATCAAGAAAAACATATTCGTATTATTATTTAACAAAAAAGTAACCGAAATGAAAAAAATATTAACATTTCCATATTGAGAAAAAACGATAAATTTTGGTTAGAAATAACTAAAAACGGCAGCTCTGTGTGTGTAACACATAAAAATTTTGGTTCTAAACCGAACTTTTAGTAAACCGATCGACTCAGAATCACTTTTTGACTGTGCAAATGGTAAGAATCGGTCTATATTTTTGCATTGCCATCATACAAACTTCTTTCCGGGCTATTGCAACCCCAATCATCAGAAACCGATTGCGAAAAATGTCCCTAAATGCCAGGTGATCCTTATAACTTTTGTATTGATATATGTTAATCTTAAACATTTATGATAGCCACTATGGCAAGGACAAATTGGGTTCTGGTATATCCAGAATAGACCAGCGGTCCCATATAAACCACCTCTCTGTAATTGCCTTAAAGCCTGGTACTCTGTTCAGTATTTCGTACGAAATGTTGTCAAATTTAAAGTCAATATAAAAAAATTTCTGTGAAATACAAACGAAAAAACGTTGATAGAGTTGTACTCTATTTATATAACGAAAAACATTCGTATAGTTTCTAGCAAAATTTTTATTTTCCGTGCGAAACAAGTGCAGCTCATATTATTTCGCACGGAATTTTGAGCAGCAGCTTATCATTTTTGGTAATTTTTTATTTTGTATTGTAGGAAAGTACTAATATTAATAATAAAATTAATTTTTTTTTGCGTTTTAATTTGTGAAATTATAAATATAATATTGTTTTCCTTTTTTAATAACAATTAACAAAAACATGATGTTTGTTTATCTTCGCAAAACAATGTTGTATACTTGCAACTAATAAAAACGTTAAATTTTTTAAAAATCGCGAGGTAGATAATATTGATACAGGTAACATTTTTCGTATGAAATAATCAATCTTGCTCAACATTTTTCGCAAATTCGAACAGAGTACTAGGCTTAAGACGAAAATTAACTAATGAAGAGGGAGATATCTACATGAATATATTGTACGCATCTTCCCCTCATAATATAATTTTGTTTTGCCGGACTCATGATAGCCCAGAGTTGTAAATAAAGTAGATTCTCGAAAATTTGTCTTTATGTACTGCAGTGTAGGGTATCAAATGGTCGGGCTTGGCCACTTACCTTTTTTTTTTTTTTTTTTTTTGCAAGCGTTGATGATAAAATTTTTAAATTCAAGAAAACGAGGGTCTTCTTTCTGACTGAGTAGTATTGAATTTATTTTTAAGTAAAATTTGTGTTTAGAATCATAATAAAGCAAAAACTAAGTATGTCCATGTGGGATCATAAATATTGTTGGGTTTAAAAACATTCTTAAAGAATGTGTTTTATATGTATAAACAAAAAAGTATGTAGAAATCTGCAGAAAGTATATTTTTCAGTACAAAAGTCAAATGTGTTTGGACATTTAAGGACATTTGTATTTTATAAGTTTTATATATTTGTTGTCAGTAGAATAAGTTACAATGTTAATAAAGCAAAGCTAATGTATAATATGGTTGCCATACGTCCTGGTTTTAGTCAAAATGTCCTGGTGTCCTTGTTCACTGTTAAATTGTGCTGCTTTTTCTCCACAGGTACCAACATTTAGTTTTTGTGGATTTTTGTTATGAACAGAGGTTAAACTTTCCGTTTTAACGCTGTTTACATGAATCAATTATTCCAGCAACCGTTGCCTGGGGTAAACGTATTTGAACTATTCGATTTCAATAAAGTTCCGTCAAAGTTTATATGAATCTTTTATTTTTGTTTATTGTTTTTTATCTATGAATTATATGTTTAGTTTTGTATCTATTTTTTAATTGTTGGACTTAAATCTTTAATATATGGTTGATATAATATATGGTTGATATTTGGGATTCATTTTTATATAATTAATAATTAGAATTTATAAGATTTTTGTTGTAGGTTCGTTTGTAATTTCGATGGTTCAGACTTCTTGCCGCCTTAATGCATTAGTACATCAAGAGTCGATATACAAGTACAAAAACTATTTTATACTATCATTGCAAATGGACAAGTATCGACATGAAATTTTTAAGATTTTATACAGTTTAAACTAAACTTTTATTTTATTTAAAATATCTATACTCCACAATTTTCATATCAAGCTAACAAAAAATGTGGATGTTTGTATATTCTGAATTTTCGTCTGAACTAATTATAATAAAATGTAAATTTTAAGCAAATCATACTCAAGAAATTAACCGTATTGCTGTATTAAGTTCTAAGTTTATCTCTGTAAAAGGGTTTAACAGGATACAATTATGATACATATTATCTTTTGCTCCTCATTTCGAGGGGTAAGTGTACTGTGTCGGTCGTGTTTGTTTGTCGCTGTGTGAAAGTTTAAAATTTTTTATAGTGTTTTTGTCATCACAAAATTCTTATAGTCGATTTAAAATATCGAGAATTGTACACTCTTATAAAGCGTGTAATAAGTGTTTATTTGTGCAGTCTATTTCGCCTGTTGAATGAGTCATAAACTTTCATTTTATTTGCTACATACAAGTAATAAATAAGTAACATTTAATACTAGAACTTTGATAACCGCCGATTGCATGTAGTATCAATGCGTTTAATAACAACATTAGCTCTGTTCTACATGCATAACGGAACTGTCCGAACTTGCACAGTTTCCCAAAAGCGATCCACATAAAAATTTTTGTGCAATTAAGAGAGTAATGTTTTTCATTTCCTGTACAAATTTGCACGAACTTTTTCTTTGGGTAAGTTCGGACAAGAATGAGTTATCAGCTGTTTTTTTACATATGAAACTGAAAAATTAATCAGGAAATTTGCAAGCAAAAGAAAAAGTTTAGGTTTTATTAAATATATAATAAAAAGCAAAATTTATAATTTTTAATGAAAAAATTAAAGTGAAAAATACATTATTGCATAAATATGTATGTAAAAAAAAACAATATATAAAAAATGACAATGATGCAGATGTTTTGGTTATATAATGTTATGACTTAAATAGATCTTAATTTGTAAAGTAAGCAGCATTAGGATTTGAAGAAGTGCAAAAATGGTTTTTTGCGTTCCAGTAATTTTGGATAGTTTTGGACAATTTAGATAGTAATTTTCATTTTACTCCCATTAGTCCGAACTTGCCCGAGATCTCGTGGAACACACCTATTATTGGTCTGTGAATATAACTTTATAGTGGTGCCATCTGTTCGATAGTAGCTTCTTATCCCATCTTCTACAACGTGATAAAATCACAGTGTTATTTATCAAAGCTGTTGATGACAGAATGATTGTCTGTTGGCTGTGTCACGAATGTTGTCACTTTAAATGCAGTGGATTATCTGAGTTAGTTGCAGAGGCCACAATCAAACATAGCGGACTGCATAGCGGGGTTGTGAAAGCTGTAGAAAATGGGGAGTAGACTTTTACCGCTTTTGTTAAAGTCAAAAATCAAAATTTTGTGAAATTCAAAATGAAGTTGCTCAGTTAAACGAGCGTTTATCTGTTTACGGGGAAGTTTTAAATGTTAATAAATCGTTAGATGACTTAAAATCTACCATTCAACCTTCCCCAAAACGCCGTAAATCACCAAAAAACAATAATAATACCAATAATCATAAACAAGAGCCTAAACATAAACATGAAGTACCTCCTTCTGTTCAATGCGATCTGACATCATCTGGAACCAATGTTTTCAATGCACACCCTGGTGTAAACACTGAAGCAATTAGTAACAACTCGCAAATAAGATATGCCGAAGCAGTCTTAAATACAGTCAATGAAAATGTTGAAGCTAATAATGTACCATTAATATTAACTACTAGGGTGCTCATTCAGTTAACCGTTAATCGGTTAACCGATTAATTACTATCCGATTAATTTAAATGGTAGAACTAATGGTGATGCTCAAGGTGACTTGAGTTTTTATGGCGGAAGAGGCAATTCTTTGATTGATTACTGCATATGTTTACATAGCTTTCTTACCTTTATGGATAATTTTGTAATTGCAAATAAGCCATACTCTGACCACATGCCTTTAAAACTCAAAATTAATATCCCAATAAGCCGCGTAAATTCTTTACCTTTTTCGCCCATTCAGAGATTATACTGGAGCAAAAATCATGGAGCTAGATATGCCGAAAAATTAAATGAACTCTGTTGTACACACACCTTCAAGTATAGCGCATCCGTGGATGAGTTGTTATTTGATATGAAAAGTAAAATTATACACGCTGAAGACAAACCGAATTCAACACTATATTTTGAACCGAAACAAAAGTGGTTTGACTGGAGATTTGCTCGTTTTAGAAAAAAGATGTTAGATAACCTTAAAAATTTTCGTAAGATATGCTCAAACGCCAACAAAATTAAGTATTTGTCATATAAAAGGAATTTCCTTAATGTATGTCGTAATAGTAAACTTAATTAATATATTGCAAACATATTAAAATTAAATACGATTAAATGCAGTAAACAGTGGTGGAAATTAGCCAATGATTTAAAAGTTCGTACTCGATCAACTCGTTGCAATCTTAGCGCAGATGACTTCCTTCAACATTTTAGCAGTATATTGGTGAATCCTGACCCTATGGTTTCAGTTCAATGGTGTTTGGCTTGTAACATTGATCCGTTTTTGGACTCTCCGATCGAAGCTTGTGAACTTATTTCTGTTCTAAGGACTCTAAAGGATAGTAAGGCTCCAGGGCAAGATGGTAATAGATACGAGTTTTTCAAACATGCGCCCTATGTTTTTACAAGTGAGCTATTATATGTCTTAAATATAATTTTTATTAAGGAATCTATACCGTCAAGCTTTAAAGAGGCAATCCTTATTCCATTACTGAAGAAGGGTGACTCCAACTGTCCCACGAATTATAGTGGTTTGTCACTAATGGATTCAACATGCAAGACCTTTAACAGCATTCTGTTAAATCGTATTACAGCCTGGACAAATAAATAATGCAATATTATGAATGAATATCAAGCTGGTTTTAGGAAAAATTATTCGATCATTGATAATATTTTTAATCTTTCTAATATTATTCATTTAAACCACCTTAATGGGAAGAAGACATATGCATTTTTTGTTGACTTTTCCTGTGCTTTTGATTTGATACCAAGAAATTCCTTGCTCTGCAAACTGTCGAGTATGGGACTATCATCAAAAATAATAAGAATTCTCATTAAATCGTATGCAGACACTACTAGCAAATCCTTTTTAATAACACCCTTTCCAATGCTTTTAATGTTAATCTTGGCGTTAAACAAGGATGTATCTGAAGTCCAATATTATTTGCTCTCTACATGAACGATCTAGCCGATGCTCTCCCTGGCGGTGTAGAAGTTGTGAACCTCACAGTGAAAACACTAATGTATACAGATGATATTGTCATTTTATCCGACTCCCCAGACGGCTTGCAGAATATGATTAATTCCTTGCAGGCATACTGCAACTTATGGCAATTAGGGGTTAACATGACTAAATCCAAGATTTTGGTTTTTCGTAGTGGCTCAAGGATTCCCAGAAATATAAGATGGGTATATGGTGAAGACAGAATTGAAATTGTAAATTCATATAAGTATCTGGGGATGAACCTTTGTTACAATTTATCCTTCCGCGACCATTTAGAAAACAAACTTTTAATATCTAAATTGGCAATCTCATCATACTGGGCTAAATATATTAACCACCCCAAAATGTCAAACATAAATAAGCGTAGAATCTTCAGATCTGCTTCCCGTTCTATTACGTTCTATGGTGCTCAAATATGGGGTTACAAAAAATATGATGTCGTCGATTTTATAAACAAGATGCTGTTCTTACCTAGTAACACTCCAAACTACATGCTTTTCCTGGAAACGGGGATTAACTCGTTATTTGTGGAAACACTAAAACTTTATTTTGATAACATAAATAAAATTCTTAACATGCCAAACAATAGACTGCCTCGTAAGCTTGCTGAAACTGTAATTGAAAAACACACTTTTTGGTCAAATCTGTGTTCCACAATTAATTTCGTTCCTCCAAATAATTCCAATCCAATTAGCAAGCATGCCAAGCTAATATTTCCTTTAGTTAACACATATGAAAATGAAAATTTTGCCTCTGCTGCAAGTAATTCTCAATTCCATGATCTATACTCGCAGTTGAACTACTATTTGATAGATATTACAGACTCAACTCTTACTGCTATAAGTATTATCATAAGAGCTAGAGGCTGCCTATTGGATATTAACTCGAGACCATTTAGAAGCAATACAGTAGTTCTTTGCACCATTTGCAACCTCGATGCAACAGAAAACACGCTACATTTTATTGGATATTAGTAACTTTAATAAATGCCAACTGAATCTAGTGGAGGTGTTGGATATTCTCAACGGCCTAACATTTTCTTTTGACATTCTTGCTAACTATTTAGAGACTTGTTAAAGATACAGAAGATTGATAATAAATGAATTTGAATAATAATAATATGTAATTACTTAGTGCATGTAAAATGTCATTATTTATATATGTATACAAGACATTCCCTTGTTTATGAATTTTATTTTTTGCTTATATTTTTATTTTTTCTTTATCTTCCTATTATGCCAATCTGGCTAACAACCAATGTGTTAAGCCATTTATAGATAATAAGTTTTTCTATATATAACATTTGTAATTATGTTAATATTATCTATTAAATAAATAAATAATCTGATTAACTGATTGGTTAATTTAAAATTGTGTTTTTTCGATTAACGATTAAACCGATTAATTTCAGCCGATTAACCGATGTATCAAAATTTTTAACTTTTTGTAGTATTATTACTGGGGATGAGATTTCCATGCAAATGCATGTTTTTTGTCGATAGTCGACGATGTCGACCAATTATCTTTCCGAATCAATAAATTTGCGCTAAAATGGCATCGATTTGTTTTTGCATATTTTAGCATATTTTGGTGAAAATGCATATTTTTGCATATATTGGTTTTAAATGCATATTTAACCATTTTCGAGTGATTTTTTTTAAATGGTCATATTATAAAAAAAGTTCTTCAACAAATTTATAAATACAACTTTGCATTAGAAAGAGACGCATAAACTACATAACTTGATGTTACATGCTAACATATTAATTCACATTAAATTTTTAAATAAAAACGTATATGTAATTTTTTTCATTGTTTTGCAACGAATTTTTGAGAAAAAACTGGATTCTTCAGGAAATTTAAACGTGAATTAATACAATTTTAGCATTCAAAACAATAATTTAAATGCAATTAGTCCATTAATTGTTCATAACTAAGTTTTGAGTATATTTAACAGCTTAACACGTATCTTTTGTTTTGGGAATTTTTTTTTTCAGAAAATATATTGAAGATAAAGCCATCAAAGTCTTCCATCATAATGAAATACGTTAACGAATATAACAATGCCTTTAAATCTGATTGTCGAATACTTCATTGCAAAGTTTGCAATAAATCTGTGATCCACGAAAGGAAGTTTTTGATTGAGCAACACTTAAATAGTTAAATGCACAAGGAGCTGCTCGAGCGTGTTACAGAAAAGTCGTCCAAGTCGTTGCTTTAAAATACAGAAACAACATATAAGTTTTGTGTGGACTTATGTGAAGCATTTATTTCCGCTGACATACCCTTACACAAATTAAGTAACGAGAATTTAAGAAAATTCTTTAAGACTTACATGAATGAGAGCATCCCTTGCCAGCCTACTCTTAGAAAAAAGTATGTGAACAAAATATATTGCTCCGAACTAGAAATGATCTGTTCTTTTTTGAAAAGCAAATATTTATGGGTGCCGATGGACGAAACAACGGATATAGAAGGGCGTTATGTTGCAAATGTTATTGTCGGTATTTTGGATAAAGAAGAAAAAGTTTGCAAAAATAAATTATTGCTTAACGTTGTGTTATTGGAAAAGGCCAACCATGCTACGATAGCTCGTGCTTTCCATGACTCAATAAATTTGTTGGGTGTGAGATTTCGAAACAAACAAAAATATCCTTTTATTTTTAACCGATGCAGCACTTTACATGGTTAAGGCTGACGATGGGCTTAAAATATTTTATCCAAAACTATTACTTGTTACTTGCTTGGCACGTGGGATACACCGAGTTGCAGAGGAAATTAGATAATATCTATTTATTGGTTTCAAAAATATTTTTAAAGAAATGTATCCCTTGGTACCCTTACCACCATAGCTAGTATAAACAAGATGGTGAACCTGGCTAGATGCTGTAGAATACTATTAAACAAACTTTGAGCAATTTAAGAATGTTATTGAAGAGGGTGTTGATTTTTTATGCAATAAAAAAAATGAGAATGAAATATTAAATTTAAATTGGAGGGATCTAGTTCACTTTATAGTCAGCTCAAATTAATTGATATTACAGAAAGTAAAATAAACAATGTGAAATGAAGAACTGCCCAACAAATTAAATAAAACAAATGTCAACTTTTTTTGATCTGAAATCAAGTGTGGGATCTGAATAATAAATGAATATTCTCCAAATGAATTGGCATCCTTCAAGTTCCTGTAACTTGGGTTGACCTAAAGAGATCATTTTCCATGTACATAAGTTTTTTTCGTCCGAACAGACAAAGGCTTACTTTTGATAATATAAAAAAGTATTTATTTATGCAAACAAAAATTTTAATTAGTTATTTAAATAATGGCCTGTTCAACGATTTCGAAAGAACAACTTCGATCGCATTCTAAGCGATCGAAAACTGATTTGGGTTCAACTAACTCTATTCTGTACGATTATTCGAACGAACGACAACTCGAAAGAAAACGTAAGTACTTTCATACAAAAAGCGGTTTATTAATATCGAAGGTATCGTCAAGATTACAAACACAAATGTCAAAACCACTCACTTGTTGTTTTGTTGTCGAATCGTTGAATTTTAAAAACAAGAAATATTTAAGAGTAATTTAAATAAATAATAAATAAAAATTGAGCACATTACCACTTGTCACATATGGACATATGTAAAATAAAAATGTTTTATTGATTCTTTAAACGTAAAATTATAGTTTAAACAAGTAAAAAAGTATAGTCGGACAAGCCCGACCATTTGGAACCCACGGGCAATCATGGACAATCCTGAACAAAATTATGTTATGAGGTTAAGATTTATTTATCTAAATATATGAGATTTTAGGATGGGGGTTTATATGAGAGCTATGGTTTATTTTGGACCTACCAGGATAACATTTTATTATGACATATTAGCTATCGTAAAACTCATTTACGCCAATTTGTATGTGAATACTAACATTTGTAAGGAAGTTATGGCATTAAAAGCCATTTTCGGGAGTATTATTTGTATGAGAGCTATGGTCAAATATAGACCGATTCCAATAAAATTTGGTATGTTAATTTTGATTGCAATAAATTAGTTTAGACAATATTTAAACTTAATATCAGCATAATAAGATCATTTATCGGAACAAAAACCCTATCCGGAAAGAATCTTGTATTAGGGCTAAGTAAAATTATGGACCGATTCGGCCCATTTCCAATATGCTTGGTCCTTCTGCCAATTTGAACCTATGTGCCAAATTTCATAAAATTATCTCCAAAATTCCGACCTGTACTTTGCGCACAAGGTTACATGGAAAGCCAGACGGCCTGCCAGCTGGACGGACATCGTTGGATCGACTTAGCATGATTCTGAGTCGATCGGTATACTTTAGGACCCATATTTTGGGGTGTTATACACATCAGCACAAATGCATAATACCCTCTTCACTATTGTGGTGTGGGTATATAAAGTCGACAATGCAGCAACTGCTAACATTTGTCGAATACATGGACGAAAATCTTAAGTTGGCGAGAGGTCCACTAGTGCTTAAATTAAACGCCATTGTACCAGTAGAAGATGGTAAACGACATTATATTTTAAGGCAGAAGAAAACCATAGGTTTGAATTGATTTTGAAATAATATTTATATTTACATTTAAAATGCAGGACAAAAACAAACAAAAATTAAAAAAACAACAAAAGCCTGCAAAAAACTGGTCGCGGTATTTACAAAGGAAACTATTTAACTTTTCTGGTACAGAAAATTAATGGGTCGCTGCTTTTGTAATTGTTTAATTGGTTTATTTATTTGTTTGCATGATTTATTTATTTTTTTGCTTATATATTTTGTTTTTGAATACATTTAACCTTTGTTTACTCTTTTTTTTTAAGTTTTGGTATTAATAATTTTTTTTTTATTTTCTGACATTTCTATACAACTGATAAAATTTCAAACACAGTTGTATTTGTTATCAAGCTAATTAGTATTAATTTTGATACTTTTGAACAAAAACGCAAAAAATTATAGAAATATCTCATATGGCAATACTATATTTTTTTACTACGTAAGTAACAAATATTGACACTCGTAAGAGCAAGCGATCGAAAGCTGTCGAAATGGTTGAACCCAATCTTCGATTTGCTATCTGCATCGTTGAATAGGCCAAAAGTCTTAAAAAATATTGTCCGTTTTAATAAAAAATACGGAATTCTCTATTTTTTGTTTTAAATAAAATTAAAAAAAACCACTTTTTTATTGAAAATGTTCAAGTTTTTGGTGCATATTTTGAATTTTTTAATGCATATATTGAAGTTTTTAGTGCATATATTATGCGCATATTTTCGATTTTTTTAGTGCATGAAAATCTCATCCCTAATTATTACATATTTCTTTGTCTTTTTAACTAATTCTTTTGCCTTATATACAAAAAGTATGTGTTTAGAGAATATTTTTTCATACAAACAAAGAAGGTGTTCAGTGATTTTCATTTTAAATAAGTGTTTGCTGTCAACAGATTTTTGGTGCACGAACTCTTTATTTGCATGCGTTTAGTTATTTGTTTCTACTCATATCTGCTCATATCAATCTTTTAACAGCATTAACCGAAATAATGCGAAGTCTGAAAATTAAAAAAAAATTAAAACAGCAAAATCCCGGAAGAGGACTGAGAAATAAAATATTCTGTATTATAGGTTACTTTTGATTTTTCGAACATCTCCTATAAATGAAAGAATTTTTTCAAAGTCAAATTTAATCAAAACTAAAGAAAATAAACGCTGAAATCCTAAACATTTACATAAGTCAAATTATTTGTACAAAAGATTATTTTATAAGATTTTCTTGAACTATTGAAATAACTAATAAAATGATGTTTGTTTAATTAATGCATAATATGTGTTAATTAAAAAATATGTATTACTTATTTATTAATTTTTCTTCTGTTTGCTCGTTTTAGTTCAAGAATTGTTATGGTTTTGGTTTTTCTTACTAATCAGCTCCAAATAACAAATAATTTATGCATTTTTATATATTGAAATTACTTAATTTATAAAAAAAAACTTTATTAATCGGTTAACCGATCAATAAAAAAAATTGACCGTTTATTAACCGATTTAACCAAAACTTCGGTTAATTAATCGTATGATTAACCGACTAAAGCAAAAACCCGATTAAATGAATACCCTTTTAACTACTGATGCTGTGGTTAAGAGCTGTTGCCCCAAGGAAAATAATTTTTGTTTCACGTCTAGCAAGTGATACTTCTACTGAATCAGTTAAATATTATGTCAATAATAAAATTGGAAAGGACTTCGATATCTCAACACATACATTCAATTTTCAACATTTAAGAATTATATCCTCTTTCATGATTATATTCTTAATGAAATGTTAATCAAACCGAGTTTATGGCTAATAAATACCCTGGTACGTGAATATGTATATAGAAATTGATTACAAAATGTTGGTATCCTCCCACAACGTGAACCTAATGTGTCAAGAAACTAAATAGACCTACTGATTAAATTTCTATTGTTTACCAAAATGTCCGTGGTCTGAGAACCAAACTTTCAACTCTATATATGGAAAGCTTTAATATCGATCGTCATGTCCTAGTGTTTACAGAGACATGGTTAAATGGTAGTTTATTTTAAATAGCGAAATACTTTGCAACAGTTTCAATATTTTTCACCGAGATCGTGGCAACAAAACTACTGGCGGTGGTGTTCTTATTGCAGTTAAAATTAATTTTTCTGCAGAATTGGTTACTGTTGATTAAACGCGTGATATAGAATTTGTATCAGTGGTGATAAAACTTGATTCTAAACAAGTATCTCTAACTTGCTCATATGTTCCTCCAACGTCCCCGCAGGGTGTTTACACTTAACCTGCCGAGTCTATTGTAGAAATTGCTCGTTCCTCTTTAGATGGGGATTCTGTTATCGTTTTTGTAACTTAAATATACCTTCCGTAACCTGTAAATATCTCCCAGAAGATAAATACTTCGTTTAAACTAAGCATAGCTCGAACTATGATGAACGTTTTGACGTCCTGTACAATTTAAGCATATACCAAATTAATGGCATTACAAACAACTGTAATCGAATTTTGGACTTAGTGTTCGCCAATGATATTGTTGGTTGCTTCCTTAGGCGCTCATCACCTATTTCAACTCCTGACGATATTTACCCTCCAACAATTGAACTGCACTTCTCAATTCCATATAAGCCTGTGTCCTCGTATATAAGAAACGAAACGGTACATATATTCGTTCAAGCATTTAACAATATGTTAAGTGAGCTATTTTTTAATACAAATTGGCATAATACTTTATCGTTCTTTACTGACGTTGATCACATGTGTAAATCATTTTACAACAAAGTATACCGTTTCATGGAAACATGGAAAAGTATATAAGGAAATAACTGGCTCACCTTGGAATAATAAAAAATTGGCTTATGCTACAAGCAAAAAGAATAAATACTACAGAAAATTCATACAATCCGGATCATCCGTGGATTATCTAATATACTCGACTTGCCGCTCTGAATAAACTTTACTTAATAAAGCGTGTTTTGAAAATTATTTTAATTCAATGATATATAATTTCAAGCGTTATCCTAAATCGTTTTTAAATTTATTAACTCTTAGAAGAAAACAACTGGCTTCCCTTCATCCATGAAATTCCAACATATGGAATCCAGCGATAATGGCAAAATAAGTAATTTATTTGCCGATTTTTTCTCTACAACTTATTCGAATGCTTTTTATGACGAATCCGTTAAGTATCCATTCAAGATAAATGCGAACCAAGCAACTCACATTCCATTTATTGACATCGAAATAATCGCTAAGGAATTAAAAAGTCTAAAATTTCATTTCAGTGTTAGTTACTACAATTCTATTCTCTGGTATTATTCCAATAAAATAGTTATAAGTTATAATATACCAGTTAAGTGATTAGTTGTTCTTTCACTGGTCATGAGTTTTTTTTCCAGATTATATTTCTACAAATCCCAGGACCAGTTCTGTTGTAACAATTGATACGATTTTCCCACAGGGAACTACATCTTTGCGGTGAAAAATTTAATGTAATTCCAGTTGCTGAAGTAAATCACAAACTTATTTTTAAGCTATTTCTATTTTCTTTCACCGAAAAATATTTCCTTATTATGAAAATTCTAAAAATTCTCGAGACTTTTATTTTAAATATTGTATTCTATTATGTGTTCGGTGACCATCCGTCCTGTATTATACACAACAGTTCTGTATTTTAGAGCCTTCGCCTGTGTGCATTATTTTCTAGTCAAAAACCATTAATTGTTCTTTATTTAAGTAAGTGTTCTGTATTTGTACTCTATTTAACAAAATAACTAAAAGAAATACATTACAAATTTATCTCACTTTTTTTATTGGATACTAAAACCTTGCACAATTTTAATTTTAAAGGAGTAGTAACTTTTTAAAAGTGTTAAAAATGCTATTTAATGCTTTAGTTATTCTAAGGAGCACTTCAGGCACATAAATACTCTTTTCGACACCAACGAAATAAAAATAATTAATATAGTTTGTCTCTTATTTGACCTTTATTATTTAAACTTATATACATTTTTTCAAGCTTGAGGTCTATTTTTTATATAAATATCGCGACCATAGGACAACAAGGTTCTATCTTACATGTTGTTTAGGTGCAAATAGAACCTTGTTGTTCCAAGGTCGCTATATATTAATATTATTTATATATATATATTTCCTCACGCTTTTGCATGACTTGTTCAGGGTGGTTTTAAAATAAAAAATAATATGAACTGAGATTTTTAATTTCCAAGAATGTTTTAAACATAATTTTAAAATAATACTAATTTAACATAATGTAAATTTATTGCTGGGCTTTAACTTTCTCATTCTAAGATTGTTATTATTATTATTCTATTATCGACAAATCTATCCTTCTTAGTTTTTTTTAATTCCAACTCATATGTTTTTTTTTTTTTTTTTTTTTTTTTTGCCTGAAATCGGACACTCTTGTAAACAGAAATGTTCGAAACGCCAAAATTGTTCAAATAATTCATTCAATATTATACCTTATTTTGATTACTGCATATTAAGGCGGTTCGAAAAAAAGCTGAGTCAGTCACCCACTAGGATTACAGATTAGTTGAAAAGGATTCCAGAATTTTTTTTTTTAATTTTTTGCCACGTCCTGGATATCAATCTTTTACTTTTTTGTATACTGCGCTGCCATTTAAAGTCCGATTATAACATATTGCCCTTTTAAAATTATGTACTTCTAGCTTTTATTGTACTAACTTTTATGCCACGCCCATTGTTTCTTTACATATATATTATATTACACTTTTTGATTTTAATAGCAGCCATTTCTCGCATATCATTAATACACAGAAAGAAAAACACTCGGGATAATTTAACCTTTTTGTACTTTAAGTACGCGTCGTACTTAAATATTTAAGTACGAATAACACTAAAACGTACTCAAAACAATCCTAAAAGGGGTAACTTTCGAAAATCAATCCCAAAATTTCTTAAAGTAAGTATAAAATACTTAAACCAAGTACAAAAAAAGATTGAACTTTTCGTTGGTAGTGAGCGTTTTAGTCTCATATAACTTATCCAAATTTGTTGTAGCCACTACAACAACACCACACAAGTAGCTAAAAAACAATTTGCTTGTTGTGTGTAGAAACAACAAAAACAAGATAAAAAGAAGAAAACACACTATTTTCATGTTTAAATCTTAATCAATTTTAATTTTATAAAAAGCAACAGTTCTCATTTAGTTTATATGTATTTTTAGTTAAATATCTTCATTAAGATTTTAAGGTAAAAATCATATCGGGCATGATGCTGGTGTTTTATAATTGGAACTCTGTAAGGTGTGTAACGGGTAAGTAAATCAATCATAATAATATTCTTCTTGTAATTTCACTTTTGATTTATTTCAAGTTCGAATTAGGGATTAAATCAACTTTTTAACACTTGAATCAAGCACATTTTTGAGATTGATTCAATCTCAGTTTTGCTTAAATCATAAGTTGATAAGTTGACTATATCGCGATTGAATAATCCGTATTTGAATCAATCTTCCTGTCCCTGATTCAAAAAAATTTTCTTTTGAGTGTGATGGCCTCACTATGGCTTCATGCTTGTCTTCGGTGACTTTTTAATCCGACATCAAGTTCTAGGTTCCACTTATGCCATCTCGTATCCTTCCCCCTTTATGTCCAATTTTTTGTTTTTTTTTTATGTTCCATCCGCCTACCTTGTCTGGCATTATTTCCATAGAAATGGGCTGAAAATCGTTAACGACCAAAAAACCCTCATTAATGTGAATTTTGTGATAATCGAATAAACTTAAAGGATATAGGTCACAGTTAAAAACAAACTTTTTTAACAATGAAAGATACATACAAGTACTTCATATATATGAGATTTCATTCTGAATGATGCAATTTTCTTTGGAGTGTATGTTGATCTTCCTGGTTTAATGTAATATGTATGTGTAAAAGAAAAATGGCTCGTAGTTTTGAGGCATAAAAGTGAACATTTTAAAACCTAGACATACTAATGGCTAATAAATCAGTGAGTGTTTAAGCGCTGTTTTAGTTGAACTAAACTTAAATTTATACGTAGCTTAAACTCAACAGTTGTAAATCAGTGTCCCATGCATTATATGTAGTTTAAAAAGTAACATGTGGCAGCACTACGATAAATGTTAACAAATCCATATGGCTTGTATTGGTAGTTTAAACGCCCAATTTTATGCGTTTAAAGATGGTTAATACGTTAATGATTTATAGATTTGTTGGCTTAAACACATTTTAAATCAAAAAAAAAGTTTTACTTGCTATGATTTATTAGCTCTAAATTTTCCCTCTAAGAATTTGTACCCACTAAATAAAATAAAACCCCCAACTTTGGGGGGGGGGGGGGGGTTAACCCCTAACCAGGACACTGCTCTGTTTGTTGTTATTCTTTTTTTACTATGTAAACAAAAAAAAAAAAGAAGCATAAACTGTTTTTATTAATTTTTTTTTGCTCACACGTATGCTAGTTTTCATCGTTGTCAACTCGGTGCGTTTCGCACCATTTAGGGTGCTTTTTTTAAATTTCGTGCGCGAAAAATTCCTTTGTTGGTGCGTGGTGCGCTTTTTTTTAAATTTCGGTGCGTTTTTAATTTTTGGAGGTACCAAAGCAAATACAACACAACTTTTTGTTTAAGTGTGAAAAATAAATCTTTGTACAATAAAATACACCTGTTTCAATACCATTTCCTTCAACAGTGCAAAATTTTTACTAACAATTTTACAGACCACAATAAAAACAACAAGAAATGATGTTCAAAACGTACCAACTCATATGCACAAAGTGAAACAGTCTTGCTGTTGTAAATAATTGGTATTATGTAAAGAAAAATTTTAATTTATAATTTTAAATAAAAAATAAATTTTAAACTTGGTGCGTTTTCCCTTAATGGCGCGTTTTTTTCGGCCTTTTGAATTTCACAGTTGACAACGCTGCTAGTTTTTCTATGGATAAGTAACACTTTCTCACGCCTATAACTCCTAAAATACTAAACAGATAAAATGTATATTGCCGTAATCTCCCAAAAAATATCTTTCGAATGATATATCATTTGTTAAAATTCAATGTATAGTGTAGGCGTAAACGGGAGCATAAGAAATCAACTTGCCTATTAATATATATGATGATGATAATGATGATAAATCGAAGTATTTATTTCATTCTTTATTGAATTCATATATGATATTTGGCTTACATGTGCATACAATTTTAATATAATTGATATTTTATGCCTGAATTCATAAACATTTTTTTTTAATTTTTTTTTTAATAACCATTTGTTAAACTTACTAATCGTTAATGAATTATTTATAATGGGTTATTAGTATTTAGTTTCAAAATATATATTTTATATAATATATTTTTAGAACAACCTCATTTAATTATTTTTGTGCTCTTACAACATAACATATCCGTCCTTTTTATTTGTATAATATCCAAATCTAACATAAAAATAAAATGAAAAAAAATATTAAGTATTTGATTGTATTTTGTTTGATTTATGTGCAAAAATTTTACTCTTAAATTGAACTCTATTTATTTATTTTGTTGTGTCATCCATTGTATACAAATTATGAAATTGAAATCCACCTACTAAATTCATGCATACGAGTAAACAAATAAATTAAATATACTTACATTTTATTGAATAAATATATATTTACATTCATACAAAATACACAATAAAAAAGTTAACATTTGGCTTCAGGCCAATACAACACTGAAGCCCAACAAAAGTTAAAAGAAACAAATTAATAAATAAAATGAAGTGAAATGTAATAGAATAAAATAGAAATTTTGGACATAACAAAACAAAATACATACAATAAAATCCTAACAAACAACTTCACACGCATGAAAATATACCCTGCAGTATTAAAATTGATATTAGGCAATTTTGATAACACCACTGGTACACATTGAATGGGCGTTAGAAAATAATTTGGGAACTTTACTAAAAAATAGTGTAGCAAAGGGGGGTTTTATAGAGGGTATTTTTATACCCTGGAACTTGGTTATAAAAGTTTGAATTTTATATAAGCTTGTCTTTACGTTTGAAATTTCTGGATGCTTATGAGGAGCGGTGTTGATTAAACAATGTCTGTCTGTTTCTCTGTCAGTGTGTTGGTTGAAAAAGGGTTTCCAAAGGCTGATGAACACTAGGTTGTTATATATTTATTTTTTGTAGAGATAGCGGAGAGCTTCCTCCCAACGGAGATGGTACCGCGACCAATCCAGGTCTATTGTACCCACCCCTTTTAGTTGGCCAAAAGACCCTCTGCCTCCCAGAGGAATCCGAGAAGGTAATTTGCCGGTTTTGTACCGAATCCGGACGCGCCGTGCCCCAAGTGTCTCCTTCTGGCCCATGCCAGCGCCGGGTAGTCACACAGTAAATGCCCTGTGGTATCGTCCTCCTCACGACACAGTCTGCATTCCTGGTCCTCTGCCAGGCCCACCCGAAACACGTGGTACTTGACCGTGTGGTGACCTATCAGATAATCCACCAAACAGTCGTAGTTCCAGTCTATTGAGACCCCTCGTCTCCATTATACTCCCGGGAAATATCAGTTCCTTCGCCTGACACAATCCCGGGAGCGATACCCAGTATCTCATGTGCTCACTGAGAGCCCATTCCTCCAGTAGGGACTGGGTATTGGCCCAACTGAACACACAAAAGGGCTCAGGGCCCACCATTGGGCGTTTGATCCAGCCCTATCTAGCTCATCAGCTCTATCGTTTCCGATGTGTAAAAAACCATTTTGGTATCGCTACTTTATATGAAGAAATATTCAGCGCCTTTTTTAGAGTTGCACAAAATTATTTGCCGCTAATAATAAGAGAGACGCCTCAAGCCATGTCTGTGATAGAAAGGTAATACAAATTTGGCGCTTTTCTACATTTAAAATATATAAAAAATGAATCCCAGATTTTTCTGATCAATTTGGATGAAACCAGATTTCTGTAAAACTGTTCGTTGGATTTTTTGCACGGAAAGCTTTCTATATTCTATGGAACGTCTACTTTCATAATCTATTGAGCTTTTTCCTTGACGTTACCTCTAAACCCCCCAAAAAATTTATTCCCAGATTTTACTGACCAATTTGGATGAAACCAGATTTCTGGAAAACTGTTCGTTGGATTTTTTGCACGAAAGGCTTTTTATATTCTATGGAACGTCTACTTTTATTATCCATTGAGTTTTTTCCTTGACGTTACCTGTAAGCTCCGAAAATATAATACAACCATTTCGGTTTTAATAATTTTAATGTGTAGATACTTCATATTTTTATTAATCGTTTTTTTTTTTCTAAAATGTTTATGATTTGCTTCTTATGATAAAAAAGACTTTTTTTAATAACTAAAAATGTTTCTTTAATTATAAATACATTTTTCTTTTTTTTTTATTATTTTATTATTTTTATTATTGTTTATTAATTTTTTTTATTTCATTTTTGCGTAATTATTTGCTTAAAATAACACATTCTCATTTTTATTAGAACGCCCTAATTTCTTAAATTCCCAAAATCAAAACTCCCATTATCATTTTTTAATTCCCAAAAGCATTAAATTCCCATTTTTAATTCAACACCGAAAAGCACCAATTCAATTTTGCGTTTTCGTGAATAACTATCGACGCTATCTTGACGCACGTATCAAAAATATTTTGTGGTCGGATAAAGGCAAAAAATATTTGACAATTTTTGTAAAATGTTTAGCATATTTGACCGCACCTTAAGAGTATTCACACTTGGTAGAAATAACTTCATAAACAATGCACGAGATCTGTTTTGAAAAACGTTACATATTTTATTTTAATAAGGGTAGAGAAGTGCACTGGGTTAAGCTAGTAAAGTTTATTTTACAAATGATGTGCGTCTCTGGGTTTAAAAAAAGAGTTCGATAGATAGCCTTAGCTTAAAAATTTACTAAAACAGTGCACAAAAGCTTAGAAAATTACTCCAGTGCCCTTGTTCTGTAACTCCGGCGGCGAGAAACTTTTCGATTAAAATGTGAGAAATGAAACAAAAATGCCATAAATTGAAACAAACAGCTGTTTTTCTCACTTAACTGCGTCTGTAACATTTTTGGCAAGTAATAACTGTCACGTAAGGACATTTCTCGCATTTACTGAATAAGTGTGTCTGTAAAATGTTTGTGAGAAAATTCCCGCTTTGAACTGTCAAATAAACTCACGCATAAAAACGGGGTGAGAAAAAATTTCATCATTTAAAAATAAATTAAAAATGCAAAATTCAATGAATATTAACACGGAAGAGATAAGTATTTTGTTCTTGGCAGATTGTTTCATTGTTTTATTATTTTGCTTTTAACATTTTTTAAAAATATACAAATTTTTTCAAAGCAATTTGAAGAAGAACTTTTGCGGATCATGAAGGTTAAACCGCTGAGGGAAAGGTGAAAGTGTTTTATTTAACCCTGTATATACTCTTGTACCCGTTTGGACTTGTCTGTTTAACACTTTTATATTGTCAATAAATTACTCCAAAATTTTTTTTATTTGTTTTGAAAATTTTCTTTTTACAATTTTTTTTATTCTGCAAAAATTTTTGCAGAAGTAACAGAAATCATGTGCTATTGCCTTCAAAAAAAATTTTATGATATAGGAAATATTGATCGTGATCGAACGGAATACATGTAGTACATATAAAAATTTTAATTATTGTTACGCAATCAGAAAAACATATTGCTGGCCTGATTCAAACTTATCCGTTACACTACGTTCACACTTGCGTATTTTATTGTAGAATAAAGAGCTTAAGCACGCGTTTACGCTTAACATGTATATTGTGAATTCCACCTTAAAAGGGATTTTTAAATTTTTATTTTATTAATTTATGACTCTACTAATATTCTATGACCAAATAACTATGCAATGCGTTGATAAATTTGTGTCAGGTATTTTATAGCATATAAATAAAAGAATTTTAAGTTTTTTAATCCTTTTTATTTCTTTTTAGTTCAAAAGCAAGTGACATTCGGATGCAAACTCAGTGGATATAATATATCTGAGCAATAACAACGTTTTTCATAAAAACATGGAGAGCTTCAGCTATTAAGAATTGGACCCGTGGACTTAGAAAATAAATTATCTGTTTTCGTCAAAAAATTAAAACAGCGATAAACCAAAGTTGATTACAGCAAAGATAGATTTTATAAGAGCTTTGCAAACTGGTTAGAGAACGAACATTCTGTCCAGATCGCTTCAGAAACTACAAATCAAAACACTCGTTGGACAACTGTAGCAATAGATCTAAGAGGCGGAAGCTTAAGGATATCAATGAAGAAATTCAAAACAAAAGTGGATATCATTGAAAATGTTGTTAAAGCTAGAACATTGAAAACAAAAAAGCGATGCAAAACAATTCACCAATGAGGAGGCATTAGCATTATTTCTGGATTTGAAATTAACAAAACAGCAATATATTCAGCTCAGATTGCGTGCGATTGAAAAAGTCTCAAATCTGTATCCAGCATATCATCACATAACAGCTGCTAAAATGGACTGCAGAGGTACAACTACAATCTTTACTTGATCACACAGCCGAACGCTTGCAATCAGTAAAAGGAAATGAGTTAAAGAAATATGGAAACAAAAAGTTAATTCTTTTTTGTAAATGGGGATGTGATGGTTCTTCCGGACAAAAACAATACAAACAAGTAGTATGTGAAAATATTTCGGGCTCAGATATGTTCATGGTATCATTTGTACCATTGCGATTAAAATAGATTTTTAAAGATTCAGAGCCTTCGACTAGTACAACGCAAACAAAGGATATTTGGAAAAATGAGACACCATCTTCTGCGAAATACTGCAGGCCTATCAAATTTGAATTCAAAAAAGAAACTCATGATGCCATTAACAAAGAAGTTAGTGATATCAAGGCCCAAATTGCAACAATACAGCCATTACAATTTGATTTAGATGGGCAGCAAATTACCAATTAGTGCTAACAATGATAGATGGAAAAGTAGGCCAGGCTTTGACTAACACGAGAGCTGCATCCAGCTGCATCATATGCCATGCAACAACAATCCAATTAAACCAAGTCAAGACAAAATCATTAGATAATACTGATGCATATGAATCAGTAATGAATAAAATCCATTATGATTTGGATTTCGGATTTTCAGTATCATTAAGAAACAACGAAACCAACAAAGAGTTAAGAAGTTCAAAAAGGAAACATGTTAAAGATGAATATCGCAGATTTGGCTTGATTATAGATCAACCAAAACAAGAGTCAGGCAATACAAATGATGGCAATACCGCAAGAAGATTCTTTTCAGATCCAGATACAGCATCTGAAATAACAGGTATTGATTTTAACCTCATTTTTAGATTTAAAATAATCCTAGAGGTACTTGCGTGCAATGAAGAAATTGAATCTAGAAAACTTGGAGATTTTGCTAAGGAAACTGCAAAAATATATACAACCAAGTTCCCATGGAGAAATATGTCTGCTTCAGTTCACAAAATCCTTTATCATGGAGAAGATGTCATTAAATATCAGTTGGTGCCACTTGGAAATTTATCAGAGGAAGCTCTGGAATAAGGATTACAGATTTTATAGAGAGCGAAATACTAGAAAAATTTCACGAAACTCCACAAATGAAAATCTATTTAATATATTATTGGCAACGTCAGATCCGTTCATTTCCAGTATTCGAAATCAATGGAAAGTGGAACATCGGGATGAAGAAGTCAAAAAAACTACTACAGAACAGAATATGGAATATATGCAAT
Source organism: Pollenia amentaria (assembly GCA_943735925.1). Classification (NCBI taxonomy): domain Eukaryota; kingdom Metazoa; phylum Arthropoda; class Insecta; order Diptera; family Polleniidae; genus Pollenia; species Pollenia amentaria. Next base: position 102,631,939 of record OX031006.1, read on the forward strand.
CAATCTTTCAATTAAATGAATAATAATTATAATTCATTAGATCTAAGACAGACATTGTATTAGTAAAAAATAATAATAAACAGAACCTCACATTGTTACAAAAGCTACATATTAAAATCTATTACTGCTTTTATTTTTAAAGGGTTTTTTTTTATCCACATATGTATGAAATGTTTTAATAAATAAGAAATATTCAAAAAATAAATACTTATATTTTCGTATCAAAATTTAAAAAAAAATCAGAATTCAGCGGATTTATTTTGCTAATATTAACAAATTTTACAGCAAAAAATAATATATTCTTCTGTAGTTATAGCAAGATTTAGATAATATTTCTAAAGTTTTTTTAAGTGTATACAAATTTGACAGAAAAAATTGTTCATTTTTCAGTAATAATTGCAAAATTTCCAGTTATTTTACTATTTTTTTTTAATGTAAAAATTTTTTTTTAGTGTAAACATTAAATTTTTTGGATTGTCCCATTATGTTAATGATTATTATTTAAATCAAAATATGATATTTTTAAATTCCCCAATAACTACTAATTTAAATCAAAAAAAAAAATACTAATTTCATAAAAATATCTCCTTCGGTTCAAAAGTTACAGAATTTGTTCAAACGAAAAACGATTTTCAGCTACTGTGTGACGGTTGTATTTTCGCCGCATTTGAAAATTTTTCAATTTTAGTCAAATTTGGTCAACAATATGTTTTACTGGTGTTCTCGACAACAGCAATTTCATATCGGCTTCGAGTGGAATATTATGACATTTATAACGCTACGACGTAATCTATTTTGATAGTTTTCGACATGATTTACAGACACACTTTTTTCTCACTTTTCAAAAACGATGGAATATTTTGTTTCACATGCAACTCTACAATCTCACTACTCATTATGGCGTGCAGGTAAAAATCTTAGAAAACAAACGGTAATTTCTTTACCCCTCTTGCGAAACTCGAACAAAAGTTGGACAAGAAATGATGGTGAAAAAGGAAAACTGTTTGTTGAACACTTAAAAATGTATTTTACCCTAATATACCAGTCGATTTGCCACATATCGTTGCTGGACCTTTAAGATTTAAGGGACATAAGGAAGGATTCTGTTGATTTAAGCCCCAAAAAAGCGCCTGCTATTGATAAAATATGTAACAAAATGCTTATGGAGCTGCCCCAAAAACAATAAAAAGATTTTTTAATTTTTAAAGCTATTTTAGGAGTTGTATACTACCCTCCAGAATGGAAGCGAAAGATCACACAAAACCTGAGTTATATTACCCTATTAGGTTTTTATAAAGCTTTTTAAGAAAATACAAATTTCTTAATTATCCCCAAGACTGAATTTTGAAAAAATAGTAGACTCGAACAAACACATAAGTTGAATTCCAAAACGTCAGTTTCAGAGAAGTCTGCTTTTTTAACTGCATTGTACAATGTATTGGTGTAGGACTTTATAATATTATCTGTTCCAAAATCACCTTTTTGGGTTACATCCACCAGGGCATTTGCAGCCCCTAGGAATCGGCGAACATCCAAAATTGACAGATCTCAAGAGATCTTTACGATCTCTATATCGTGGAAATGGCATAAATCTGCAAGCAAAATTAACTCAATTGAAAATGAAAGCAGTTCGTATAAATTGACTCATTGGAAAAAATTCTACCCTAAGTATGGATTGCAAACTTCTACTTCACCTCTAAGCTAATCTGTTTCTATGGTACCACCATGGCATCCAATACATAAATATCCAAAGGCACCAAAAAAAAATTTCCAATCATTACATCCGCTTCCTGCACCCAAATCCACTAGCTCGAAATATTTTTAAAGATTGCGACCACACAGGTTGCACAACATATATTCGCGTAACTCAAAAAAAAAAAAACGGAATTTCGGGGTTTTTTTAGTTTATTCAATAATCTAAGCAGTTTTTGAGTTACGCGAACATATATTGTGCACCATCCTCCATTTTCGAAATAACGGTATATCTCGAAAACAAGAGCTAACATAAAATACTGTTAGCACAACTGGACTCAGAGTACACGAATTGGGTTAAAACGCCAGGTGCCCTGCTTGTTGGTTTTTTCCACTTACACAGTGTTATTGTTATTTCATATTTTAATCGAATATAAATATTAAAATTCTACCAATTTATTGATTTATCTCTGTATTAGTAAATAATTATTTCAATTAAAATTAAAATATCAATACTTTTTTAAATATTATTGACCTAGCATTATTCTATTAACCTATTTTATCATGCGTTTTCGTAAAATCTGAATAAAGTTACCCATCAATACAAATATTTTGTAATTGATTTCTATGAGTTTTTGTTAAAAGAAATCCGTATTAGAATTTTTGGGTTTTCTACAATTTATTGGGAATACTCATATAATTAAATTAAACTTAACTTGATATTTTGATTAAATTTGTTGACATTTTATTGAAACGACCCCCTGTAGGTTTTTACTGGTTTCGTTTAAAACACAAAATAATAACAAAAGGATAAATAAGTTTTGCAACATTGGAAATCCTTATCAAAATAAACAAATGACAAAAAGTGTTCTGGGTTTGGAATCATTCAATCGTTTTTACACACATTTGACAATACTTTTCTATACTTCATTTATGGTTGTATATAAAATGAACTACACACCACACTTATGATTTTTCTTGTTATGTTGTTTAAATTTGTTTTAGATTCGATATTGTTCAAATATTGTTTTCTTGCGTATTTTTTAATACAATCTCTTGTTATTCTTAAAATGCTAACATGTGAAGCAAAAAATGTCAATTTTAAAAAGCAAACTCACTTACAAGTATAGGGTGTGACGTGGTGTAATTTAAAAGTAATAGTAAATACTTTCTAAACATTTTCTGTTTTTAAAGAAACGACTGAGTTTGGTGACTCTTACACAATTGGCAGATAAAGTTGTCAGTATAACGTTAAAAATATGTATTTTTTATGAGAGGTGCCAATTTAATTTATTTTGATACCTATAACTCGAGGGTTTTTTAACGTATTACTTTTTTGCGCCAAAAATCCGCCGTTTTGTTTCTGTTTTCTTTTTTGTTTTACCTTCTAAAGTGTTAAAGACGAATCCATACCACTGGTGGGATTTGTGATACAATTGTACTAAATTTGGTACAATCGAAACTTGGTACACAAAAAAAATCCGCCGTCCTGTTTCTTTTTCTTTTTTGTTTGACCTATCTAAAGTTTTGAGGACGAATCCATACCACTGCACTAAGGTCCCAAAATTGAAATTTTTGGCCAAAACTAAATATTGTACATGGGCTACGATTATAATTTTGTTGTTGCAATCTAATAGCAAATACAACAGAGCAACCACAAATGCATTTTGTTTTTGTTAATTGCAATTTACCGTTTAACATTACAGTATTAAAGTTGATAAACCCCAGTCCACTTGAAAAAATAGTTGAGTGCAGGTGTTTTTTAACATTTTTAAATATTTTCTGGTTAAAAAAAAAATAATTTCTAAAGTCTAAATTGGAAAATGAAGCTGAAGGTATATAGTTTATTCAAAACATTAAAAAAAATTCAAAATATTTAAGGTGAAGTGAATAAATATCAATATGTTGGTGTATTTTAAAATTTATGAATTTTTTACGATTTTTAAATTTACGTAGAGTTTTTAAATTTCGGCTAAGTTCGGCTGGCATACGACTAAAAAAAAAGAAGATATTGATGTATATTTTTCATTTCACCTAAGCTTGAATTGCGAAAATTTTCTATTTTTGAGATATTCATCTTTTTATATGCCGTGAACGGTGCTCTTTGAGCAACTTTTAATCAAGGGTCAAAGCACATCCGTTTTTTTCCTGATTTCGGTTATTTATGTCTAAATTTTGTACTAAGAATGTTCTACAAAAATGTAGCCACGGCACAGGCGATCAACTTTTGTGAACATAGTGATACAATCTAAGGCTGTCTAGGCACACGAAAATCACTTTGTTCCTTAAAAATCGTCTTTTTTTTACTTTTTGAGTATACCTTGCAGTGAATCAAAATTTCTTACTACTAGTATTCTACAAAAATGTAGCCAGGGTATACGTGAATAACTGCTAAATTTTACAAATTTATTTAAAAAAAAAAATATTTTTAAATTTTTATAAAATTTTTTTGTTTATTTAAAAAATATTTAAATTTTTTTTAGTACTTATAAGGCATATTTTCCGAAATTCTTTTTTTGTGATTCTTGTTTTAGAAACCCTCACCTTAAAAATTTTGAGATTTTTCAAATGTGGATAAAACACACAAACAAAGAAGAAAAGTACACTGTCATTCTTAGTCATATACTGGAAAAAATTGAAGACAAAGACAAATCTGATCAGTACTTGAGGATCCCACTGAATTATCTTTACAGGATCAGCAAGTGGACCTAGATGAAAGTACTGATGATGAGTATGATGAAGAATGTGGGAAAGAAAATTTAGTTTTGGAAACTGAATTATAATATAAAGTTATTTAAAAATTATTACGCATTGAAAATATGAAGTTCATAATATATAAGAAAACTAAGATTTATATTAAAATTGTATATTTAAACTGTTTTTCTTGATCATTCGATGAAATATCTGAATTTTAAGATTTAAAAAAAATTGCTTTTCGGATTTTTCGGACTATATTGTGCCTTAATAAGAAAAAAAAGCAAAAAAAAATTTTACGAAAACAAATTTGTTGTATATATACAAGGGTTAAACGGTTTTTAAACCTTAGAAATTGATCCAAACTTAAGATGATAAGCGTAAGCTTGGTTGTTAATGCTGTTTCATTAAAAAAAAGTATATATATGGCATTAAAATAATTTTGGCCAAATATTTGCTCTAGCGAACCCTATGTGCACTGATGAGATCTGTTGTACAGTTGTACCAAATTTGGTACAATCGAAACTTGGTACACTGTTATAATTCATAATTTTTTGGTGCAATTTAAAATAAAAATACCCACCTTTTTATCGTTTCTCTTTTCAGTAATAAAATATTTGATTTCGTTTTAATTTCGCTTGCGTTGTTGGTAATTAATGAACTATACTAGCATATTAAGTACATACATAAATAAGTATCCTTGTAGGAAGCCTGGGCTCGAGTGTCTCCAAATCGCGACTTTCCTCGTTTGTTTTGGTGACACTGTCAATAAAGCTCTGCACTTTTGAATTTGACAACAAAAAAAAAAAAAAAAAAAAATAGATAAATTTTATTTGTATACCCACACCACAATAGTGGAGAGGCTACTATGCAATTGCGCTGATGTATGTTACACTTAAAAATATTGGACTTTTAGTATACCCGATCGCGTCCATATCACATTCTGAGTCGATTTTTCGATGTCCCTTCGTCCCTTCGACCTTGGGCGCAAAGTGCAGGTCGAAATTTTAAAGGTAATTTGATGAAACTGTGTACATAAGCTTAAATTCATTAGGGCGAATCCTACTGAATCGGTCCATAATTTCACATGACCCTCATACAAACTTGTTTCGGAATAGTTTTTGGGCCTATAAACCATCCTTTAATGTAAGTATTTGGATTAAATTATTTTATTGCAATCTAAATCATGTTACTAAATTTTATTGTAGTCGGTCCATATAGTCAAATAGCTCCCATAAAAATACTACTATCGAAAATAGCTTTTAATGCCATAACTTTTGGCAAAAAGAATCTTAACCTTAAAGCAAATGTTTGTTGTGGCGGGTCCATGATTGGCCAAGGGTCCCAAAGAGGGTACACTCTCGAAAATTTGTCTTTATATACTGTGATGTAGGGTATCAAATGAGTCAGTTAGCCCGACTATACTTTTTACTTGTTTGGTTTTTATTAAATAAAAAAGTGTTATGAATTAAGTTTTTATTTTATAGCAAAAATTTGGTACAACTAATGCCAATTTCGTAAAATTTTGCCCTTGAGACGGTACAATTTAAGAATTGTTAGATCCCTACAGTGATACATACAACGACACCTCAAATATTAAAATCACTCAGTCCTTTTCGAAGATAAAAGGAACACAGGAATTAACATATACGATACGCGCAAAAACGTAACCCTTCTTGACAGTCGGGTAAAAACTAGCTGTTTAATGTAGTGATGTTTTGTTTTTTTAATCTATTACTTTGTTTCTTTAAAATCATAGATTTAAATTTAAACAAAAATTCGTGTGTTGTTATATGGATGCTAAACTTGGCTTACAACTATTGAATTAAACAACAAGCTGCAAGCTTTTGTGGCAACACAACTGGGAATCAAATGTGCTGTTATACCCTAGACGCAATATGAAACCTATTGCAACTGAAATACGTAAAAGCAAAAGGAGATATATAGGCCAATAACTAGTTTCTGCATTTCTCGCATCGTAAAATTTCTCACATGGAGTGGGAAACAAAAAATTCTATCTTTTCTCGATTTGTGAGAAAAAAGTGTTTCTGTATTTGAATGCGAGAACAGACATCACAAATTCTGTTTTAACTGGAATACTTCCAGTAATTAAGTGTCAAATGCAAGCGAAACGTCAAAGAAAGAAATAGATATAATAAAAATAGGGCTGCAAGATTTGACGATTTATCGTCATTTTGACGATTTGTTGTTCCGAAATTGGCATAGTGCCGATTTGCTGATTTTTTTTAGTGACGATTTTTATATTTTGTGTACCACAAAAAAAAGATTGCTCTAGAAACAAGGCAACTTAACTTTTTATATTAATCCCAATTGTGAAAATTGTCCTCGAAATTGTTTGTCTGTTCCCTAAAAAATGTATCGGCAAAAGCAAAATTTCGACAGAAAACTGTTTTTTATCCTTGGATTATTTAATACATTTGTTTATGTGATCAAAACATAAAACTATTATCCCATTTGTCAGTCAATGCACCATAGGAAATTTTTGCCTTTTATTGCCAAAAGGTTTATGTTTACATAGTTCAATATGATATTTTGTCACGCCTTTGTGTGACTTCTTCAGGAAAAAATAATAATCTGAAATTTTAAATAGTTATCGGATAAAAGAAAAAAATTAAATAAATAATTTTATAAAAATAAACCTCGAGCTTTAGTATATGTGTGCATAAAATACACATGAACTTTAACTATGTTTTATTTATTTTTTAATAAAAATCGAACAAAATTTGTCAAAATTAATTTAAAATTGTCCGATTTTTTAAAACAAAAAGAGGCCTTTTTTATTTTTTCTTAGGAAATGAACGATTTTTTCTCAGGTTTATCTGGCAGCCCTGCATTAAACGTAAACAAAGAAAGGCTAAAAAAATTAAAATAACAAAATATAACAATTGTGTTTTATCTATTTTCATTATTTAAATTCTTTTTTTCAAATTAAAAAAATTATAATAAACATTCTTGTGTACATACATGTATATACATACATAATTATTTTTTCGGATAATTTGGGCTATATTTTTTAAAATTTTATTTTTCTCGCTTCAATTTCAAATGTTACTTATTTTGAAAGTTACTGTGAGAAACTTTTCGCAAAATATTGTTACAGAAATACTTTTTCTCACATCCTTCCAATAATTGCTGGAAATTATTTAAATGACAGATAATTCTCGCAAAGTAAAGATACAGAAACACTTATGTGAGAAAACCCATTTTTTGTTTCATATTTCACTGTTTTTGTCATATTCCCTTGTTGCATGCAACATATTTTACGATGCGAGAAATACAGAAACGGGCTACAGGTTCTACAAAAACTATCTATTGATATATGTATGCTGAAAAGCCTTTGATTGGAACCGTCAGAGAACGCCAAACAGATGAGACCGCGAGCTCCATATCTGGAGATGCAGTCTTGAAGAAGATATAAACCCAATACCAGGAAATTTACATGGAATAAAATAAAGCCCTCAATTTTAAATGGAAATGATTCAAATAGTTTTATATTGGCACTATGCGCCCACGATGTGGCGTAAAAGCAATAAATAATAATAGTTATATTAAAAACAGTAATATTTAATAACAATCAATCAGTGTTTAAAAAACTGCAATAACTTTCATTTCTTTTGATTTGACTTCTGCTTGTGCTTTTGAAATCAACAACAGTTTCAGTCAAAGCAAAATCACAAAACGAAAAACAAACAGTTGAACGAAACTTTTGCCAGCAGTTGTTTTAAAAATTGTGATTTTGATTTTCTTTTCTTTTGAACAGTTTCGCAAGTAAAAGTAAAATCAATCTCTTTGCTTTTGTAAGTCGCAAACAGTCGCAGAAGGAAAAAGTTTTTTGTATTTGCAAATTATAAGTCCCAATCAGGGTTGTCAGATTGATTTTGAACTTTTTCGCCAAATTCAATGTCAAAAATCGCCAAAATCGCTAAAGCATTTATTTTTTAGTTTTTGACAAAAATATTTGTATGTTTAGAATAATAAAAAATATTTTTTTATAAATCCCCAAAAAAAAATTTGTTCCGTATCGCTAAAATCCGCTTCATTGAATTTTTCTTTGAATGTAATTAAATAGGGCTGAACTTTACAATATATAAATTTACGTAAGCCGTTGTAAAACGTTTACTTTTTTCTTTTTATATGTAATGCTGAATTTTTCGATTTTATTATTAAAAACATGATTTTGTGTTTAAAATAGACATTTTTAATTTGCCGATTTTTTTTTTTTTGAAAATATGCCGATTTTTTACCAACACCATCTGGCACCCCTGTGTGTGAGTAAGTATAAATGTAAAAAAAAAACAGAAGAGAAAAGAGAATATTTTTCTGTTAAAAATGTACAAAACTAAAAGACTGCCTGCTTTTAGGACTGCGACTTCTGACAACTTTCAAAAGCAAAGACACTGCTTGTGATTTTGATTTTTTTAACTTATCAAAAGCAGAAGAAAACTTAGCACACGACTGTCGATTGTTTTAATAAGTTTTAACAGAATCAATGTTTGATTTTAAAAAGCAGAGAAAAGTAAAAGAATTGATAAGTTAAAATTTTGCGACTTTTCGACTTTTGACTTAAGTTTTTTAAACACTGCAATCAATATACATACATATGTATGTACATAAAACAAAGTCGGGTGAGTTAGACCATTTATTATCGCTCCAAATAGGAGAATAGATATTTAAAATTTCGAAATTTTGCAGAAACCAAAAATTTAAAAAAAAGTGAAAGAAATTCGTGTCACTTGCACCACTTATAACGATTGTACCGATTTAAATATTAAAATATTAAGTTATAGAAAAAAAGCCTTGCACAAAACTGATTTCTTTATATCTGGAAAACAGTAAGAGTAAAATTGTTCATATTTGGTAAAAATAGCTTGGATATCAGAACATAACATCTCTAAGAAAGTGGATGCGATTGCATAAGTGGGAGTGGCATATCACATACCAACACAAAAACAATTTTGTTTATCCCAAAAGAGAAAAGTGGTCCAAATTTTGGGCAAAAAGCTTGGGTATATATACACAACATCTGAATTGGATAAGTGGGCGTAGCACCTCCTATAAATTTCCAAAAAATTCAAATTTCTGAACATTTTGAGGATGCTAACAGCGAATGTTTCCAAATTGTCTAGAAATTGCTTCGGTATCAATACGCGACATCTGCCAAGAAAATAGACTGTCTTGGAAGAGTGGGCGATGCACCTTATATGAAGACTATAGATAAAAAAATTTTATTGAAAATCCAAAATACAGTTTTGTTAAAAGTAGCACGACATGCAATGATTGTTAGGCGGTACGAAGTTCGCCGGGTCAGCTAGTAATAAAATAAGAAGTTGCAGTAAATAATTATGGCAAAATTTAAGTCAAAATTTTTACTCCTTTTGGTACTTACATTTATCTAATGTTTTTTAATGTAATTAAAAATTCACCTACTTAGGTATATTCGTTGTTTTTTTTTTAATGGGGATACTAAACTACTGTTTCAGGCATGGGACCAAACAACATCAACTTACTCATTGACCCTTGGGATCATCTTTAAAAAAAAAGGTATACCAAAAGGGATAAAGACAGTTAAAACTTTCCATTTAGAAAAATGATTATTCAATTGACGTATCAAATATTATCGTTTTACAAATGTCGAACTGGTTGTTTTTGCGTTTCTTCGTATTTGTGTGCCAGTGCGTGCTGATGTGTTTCTTATACCTTCAATGGGAATCTTTAATAAAAAAATTACAGTTATTTATTTGACTTTGAACATTATGTCGGTTTAAACTTTTATTTCATTGAAAGACACAAAAAATTAAAACATGTTTTTGATTTAAAATCCAGTATCCTTGAAAAGTCAATAAGTACCCCTTTTGCAAAAAAGAAGGTTTAAACGAACAAATTAATCAAAAACTATAATTTATGATTGTTGAACATTTTTATTGACAGCGGGTTAATTCAGTAATTTTTTAATAAATATTCGGAATATTGTTATATGTATATGTTTTCCGAATTTTTAAGCCAAAACGGATATATTTTAACTATATTAACAAAAAACAAACACGTCGACTTACAAAAGATTATATGATAAACGTTGAAAGACCTAACTAACATTTCGCATAATATGCAATACTGCCAATTGGCAAAATAACTGGTAAGTTGTACAAGAAAAAAAATTAAAACGCCCTGAGTTATAAAAATTAAAACAGGTTAATAAATAGATTTTGTATGAACATCCGTTTCATAAACCCTTTTTTAACATGTTTTATTATTTATAACTTAGGCCGTGAGCATTTTAAGGCAATTTATTTACTTTTCCTTTTATAGTTTTAATTTTGTTCTTCTCGTGCAAAATTTTCAAAATGTGGGATAGGGCCTTTTACGTTAAAGGTAACGATATATAGGTTTTATGATTTTTACTTTTGAGGGCTGATTTTCAACGGCAGGTTTAAAAATAGATAAATGTTATACAAAAAAATTAAGAATGTTATGTCTTAGCAAATGTTTTGGTTACACTGATAAGTGCAAAATATGAAAAATAAAATTACTCGATGTATATTATTAATTCTATTTTTAAGTTTTGTTTGTTTAAAAATCAAAAAATTTTTAAACATATAAAATAGCCGTAAAGTGCTGAATTCAACTATACTTTTCGGATTATTTTAAATACGATTCAGGGATTAAATATGGCTTAAGTTTAGTATTTGGCACTTGAAGAATCCGTACTTGAATCAAGCGTTCTGTACTTGATTTAAGGAAATTCGTAGTCAGCGTACAGTTGCTACCGCTTTGACTTGATTTAAGTATGAATGGAATTTTATTTTTTTGTGTGTGTAACAATACAAAAATGATTATGTATATACTTTCTATGTTTGCTAGTACTTATGTATTCCTACTTCTTATAGCCTCCACCACCACTAGTGGTGAATGAGGGTATACTAAGTTTGTCATTCCGTATATCCTGTCTCCTTGAGTAATTCTAAGTCGATTTAGGCATGTCCGTCTGTCTGTCCGTCTGTTGAAAACACGCGCACTTTCGAAAAACGCAAAAGAAAAGAACAAACTTAGTCTCAAATTGCTTGTAGTTATCCTAAGCAGTTTGGGATTGAAATTCAGCAATATTGGTTCAGTAGGATCAGAACCATGATTCAAAATGTGGAACCACATCCCTAAATAAATTGATAATTTTGATACAAAAACTAAAATAAATGGTGGAATAATACACGGAATGATATAACATTTTGAGGGAATTCACCTTATAGAACTGCAAATCATACTGTTAAATTTAGTGAAGATCGATAGATAATTGACCATAGACCCCATATAAACACTATTCGCGGAAAACAGTTTAGTAAGCCTAAAACCGTAATCAATAATGCTATCATATTAAAATTTGGTACGTCACAGTTTAATAGGATCTGAAATCACATTGTAAAATTTTTTGAAGATCGGTCTATAATTCACACCTGGCCTCATATAAGCCCTACTCCCGGAAAACAGTTTAGTACGCCTAGAACCGTAATAAATAATGCTATCATAATTAAATTCGGGACGGAGCAGCCTTATAGGACTAGAAATCGCACTGCTCAATTTCGTGAAGATCGGTCCATAATTAACCCTAGACCACATATAAACCCTACTCCCTTAAAACATTTTAGAACGCCTATCATACTAAACTTTAATACGTCACAGTTTTATAGGACCAGAAATCACAATGTAAAATTTTTTGAAGATCGGTCTATAATAAACCCTACTCCCGGAAAACAGTTTAGTACGCCTGAAGCCGTAATGAATAATGCTATCATAACTAAATTCGATACGGTACAGTTTTAATGGACCAGAAATCCCACTGTTACATTTTTTGAAGATCGGTCCACAATTTACCCTAGACTCCATATAAACCCTACTCCCGGAAAACACTTTGGTACGCATTAAACCGTAATCACTAACACTATCATACTAAAATTTGGTACGTCACAGTTTTATAGGACATGTAATTACAATGTACAATTTTTTGAAGATCGGTCCATAATTTACACTAGGCCCAATATAAGCCCTTCTCCCGGAAAACAGTTAAGTACGCCTAAAACCGTAATATATAATGCTATCATAATCAAATACGGTACGTCACTGTTTTATAGGACGAGAAATCACACTGCCAAATTTCGTGAAGAGCGGTCCATATTTTACCCTAGGCCCCATATAAACCCTAATCCCGGAAAACTATTTAGTACGCCTAAAACTGTAATTAATAATGCTATCATGTGATAGTTTTATAAGGCTAGAATTCGCAGTGGCAAATTTCGTGAAGATCGGTCCATAATTTACTTTAGGCCCCATATAAACCCTACTCTCGGAAAACAGTTTGTTGCGCCTAAAACAAAATAAAGCCCACTTTGGGAAAATAATTAAATTTGCATAAAACCATAACCGATATAGATATTGCGGTATAATTTCTTCCAACTAAGACTCATATATCCAGAACAAATATCATGCAATTTTGTGAAATTCACTTTTAATGCTAAAACTAATTACACTGCTATATTGAAATGTATTCTAATTTGTAATACCAGAAATCAGTCTTCAGAATTTTGGGATGATTGATCCATAATTTACCAAAGCCCCAATACAAATCACCCTCCTAAAAATCATATCAGTTCGGCTGAAACGAATCATGATATTTTACTCAAGCCAGTTCAAAGTTCTAAAGAGAAACCTTCTGATTATTGGTCAATAATTTAATATAGGTCTAAACCGCAATCAATTTTAATGCTGACGCTCGTTTTTATAAATCTTAGTTAATAATATATATGTATTTACAATATAGAGCCCACTTCTGTCGGTGGAGGTTATCAAAGATTCGGCACAGCCGAATATAGCTAATTTGTTTTAAAATATTTTTCTTCATCAATCTATCTATATACATATATAAAATTGTAACCTTACTGAGGAACTCACTGACCAACTCACTGATTCCACTAAGACGGGATTTTTTCGAAATTCGAATGTTTAGGGGGTAAAAATGGGTAAAAACGGGTAAATTCGGTAACCCTATATCTCTAAAACTAAGAGAGATACAAAAAAATTTAATACTTGTCGTTGTTCTTTAGAAAAATAAGCGGACAGGTGTCCGGTACTTTTTTGAAGTTAGGCCCTTTTACGTAGTAAACGGATAAAACATGTATGTTGGTACTTTTTTGACCCCATCTATCTTTTAAGCCCATAAACGTAGAAATGAAGGTTTTAATCACATTTGAAACTAATCTAAACATTACAATTACAAATATGGTACTTTTTCGAAATTTGAACGTTTAAGGGGTGAAAACCGTAACTATTTTTGGTACTTTTTTACAAAACATTTTTCTCCATTCATTGACATATACGTATTAAATTATGGGCTCCCACTACAAAATTGTAATTTTTGGTGCTTCAAAGGAGAAAAAAGTACAAAAAACGGGAAATACGAGAAATTTAATTTCTTTCTTTAGCTTTTTGGTTGTACAACTGGTCCTTTTTTAATTATCTTTAATATTGGAACTAGAAACATAAAGTTCAACATGCAATGCCTTGAGTGGCTATAAATCTATGAGGGAACTTCTTGTTACTTTTCGTTCTTTAACTGGTACTTCTTAAATTTTCGTTAGTATTGGCCCAATAAACATAAAATGAAACGTCCAGCGGAGGACCTGGCGTTTTAACCTAATTCGGGTGCGCTGAATCTATTATATTTGCATAACTCAAAAATGGTTTAGTTTATTGAACAAACTGTAAAAACGAAATTCCGCAATAACATTTCCTTTACTTGGAGGCCACACGATCAATTTTTGTCTTTCAATTCCTTTCGGTTTGCTCTCACTCTGATTTTTTTTTACTAACACACTGACATTTTTTAAATTGACCACGAGATTGCTCTCAATTTAAACTATCCATTTGTTTGGCAATTTTACGTTCAATTTAACAGCTGATTAGAAGTTTAGTGAGCAATATTTTCGTTTGTCAGTATAAATTGTTTTCTTGATGATATCTTGAAAGTAAATTGCTTAAAAATTTCGTGCAGCCTTCGTCACAGCTTTAAATTTATGTAAATTTTGACAAACGGTATATGTTAAAGACTATCAAGAAAAACTTGATCGTGTGGCCGCAGGGTTAGGTAACCCGGGGTTTCCACATGCAAGTGCAAGTTCGAAAAACTCAATACACTCCCACATTTTTACAAACACCATCACATTTTTCGTACTTGCAGCCCAACTTGCAAGAGAATTTGCTAGCATGTAAATTTTTGACACTTACACCAAGTAAAATGACATATAAAGAAACAGTGTTACCGTGGATGCCTGTGGTGTTAATTTACTAATACTTAGTAATATAAAAGTTATGTTTATAGCTTATTTTCTGTGTATTTATAACAATAAAAAACAAAACAAAGCAACACATCTTCATGATATTTTAAAACATAAATTGCAAGCATTTAAAAAAAATTGTTAAACAAAATATTTTCTCAGAAATTTTATGATAGCGGTAACTACTTCAATACTGTAGCTCGTTTCTGTATTTCTCGCACTGCAAAATTTCTCAGATTAAGTGTGAAACAAAAAATTCCATCGTTTCTCGATTTGTGAGAAAAAAGTGTTTCTGTATTTGATTGCGAGAACAGACAACACAGATTCTGTTTTAACTGGAATACTTCCAATAATTAAGTGTCAAATGCAAGCGAAACGTCAACGAAAGAAATAGATATAATAAAAATAGGGCTGCCAGATTTGTCGATTTATCGTCATTTTGACGATTTTTTGTTCCAAAATTGGCAAAGTGCCGATTTGCTGATTTTTTTTGGTGAAGATATTATTCAGTCTTCGAAATAAAATAATTTTAATTAGTTTAGTATGATTATATATTCTGCACCACAGAAAAACGATATATTTAAAACCATGGCAGCTTAAAAATTTATGGGCAAAATCTAAATTTCGAAGGTAAACTGTTAAATTTTTATTTCCTTAGATTATTTAATACATTTGTTTATGTGATCAATACATTAAACTATTACACCATTTTTAATCAATGCACTATAGGAAATTTTGGCCTTTGTTTTTGGCAAGTTCAATATGATATTTTGTTACGCCTTTAAGCGATATTTTCAGGAAAAAAACAGTCTGAAATTTTAAATTGTTATCGGATTAAAGAGAAAAATAAAATAAATAATTTTATTTAAATAGACCTCAAGTTTAAGTATGTATGTATATATGTATAAAATATGTATTTTACCCATGAACTTTACCAATTATTTTGATTATGTTTTAATAAAAATCGAACAAATTTTGTCAAAATTAATTTTAAATTGTCCGATTTTTTTAAACAAATTAGCCGATTTTTTTTTATTCTTTCTTAGGAAATTAACGATTTTTTCAAAAATTTATCTAGCAGCCCTGCATAAAACGAAAACAATTAAGGGCTTAAAAAATTAAAATAACAAAATTTAACAATTGTGTTTTATTTATTTTCATCATTAAAATTCTTTCCCTTCAAATAAAAAAAAATAATACACATACTTGCGTACATAGATACATAATTTGTGCTCCATTTTTTTAAATTTTATTTTTCTCGCATCAATTTTAAATGTAACTTATTTTGACAGTTCTTGTGAGAAACTTTTAGCAAAATATTAATACAGAAACACTTTTACTCACATCCTTCCCATAAATGCTGGAAAATTATTTAAATGACAGATCATTCTCCCAAAGTAAATATACAGAAACACTTATGTGAGAAAAACCATTTTTTGTTTCATATTGCACTGTTTTTGTTATAATTCACTTGTTTCATGCGGGAAATTTTACGATGCGAGAAATACAGAAACAGGCTACTGGATTCACATATGTATTTTAAAAATAAACATAAGGTATTCATCAAGATGGACCAAAAATAAAATAAAGGAACAACAAAAAATGTATATATAATATCAAATAAATTTCGTGATAACATTAACATGATAATGTTTTTTAAGATTATTTTTAACCATTAAAGTAAGCTTTAGTTTATTGATGTATAATAAATCAATTTAAATTCCGCCATAGTGTTAATGCATAATGATATTAGCTGTTAAGAAATTAAAAGCTCAAATGGTCCAGAAATTTCGAAAATGTTACAGACATTTCGAAAACGTCGAATGTTCTATAGCCAACTAGATGTCAGCAAACAGAGTATAAATTCTCGTGAAGGTGGGCATTGATAATCAGCATTAGTACGTACATTTAAGTGTGTAGTAGGGTATTCATTCCGTTAACCGTTAATCGGTTAACCGATTAATTACTACCCGATTAACTGATCGTTTAATTTAAAATTGGCTTTTTTCGATTAATGATTGAACCGATTAATTTCAGTCGATTAACCGATTAACCGACGTAACAAAATTATTAATTTTTTGTAGTATTATAACATATTTTATCTGGATTTAATTATTTGATTCGTCTCATATGCAAAAGGTATGCGTTTAGAAAATATTTTTTCATACAAACAAAGAAGGGATCTTCATTTTAAATAGGTATTTACTGTCAACAGCTTTTTGTTTCACGTTCTTTTTATATGGGCATTTCCATTGTGACGTGACGTGATATTTGTACGACAAAATGTAAAAAAATTAAATGAAGAAGTCCAATTTGTAAAATTTTTTTTTTATATCAACATAGTAATAAATCAGCACTATATTCAGAAAAAAAATCAACCCCAAGGATTTGAAGATATAAGCAAAAATATGCGGCGGCGTGACGTTACAAAAAACAGAATTGGATTTTGACTTGCATTACAAAACTGCATAAGTCTGCGAATTAAGCAAGACTTTTTGTATAAAATCATTTTTAAAAAGTTCTGACTTATAAAGATTAATTTTCCAAGTTATCATATTTAAAAATCTTTGCTCGTTTTAGGTACATATGTGAATTTCCAGCGAAATGTCTACTTTTTGCAATGTAACGCCAGAAATCAAGTAAGCTTGTACTTTAGGACCATGTTGTTCAAAAGTTATTCCTTTTCTAATTTAATGTAGAGCTAGTTGCGCTTTACACAACATATACAAAAAAATTATATATATACAATTTTTGATAAACGATTTAAATTACTTCTGGCGTTACGTTACAAAAAGGAGACTTTTCGCTGGAACTTCCCATACGTATGTATGTGTTTAGTTATTTGTTTCTTCTCATATATTCTCATATTAATCTTTCAACAGAATTAACGGAAACAACTAGAGGAGTTGAAAATTTAAAAAAATTAAAATACGTTAAGAGAAATCCAGGAAAAGGACTTAGAAATTATATATTCTGTATTGTAGATTGCGATCGATTTCTCCAACATAAACGATAAGTGAAAAATTTTTTTCCAGTCAAGATTTATCAAAACTTAAGAAAAGAATCGCTTAAATCTTAAACATTTTTCTAAAATTTATTTTTAAGGTCTCCTTAAACTATTGAAATAACTTATAAAATTATCAAATAGTTTATTTTTTAATTACTACATAATATTTATTTATTAATTAAAAAATATGTTTTACATATTTATGAATAATTTTTTTGTTTGCTCGTGTTAGTTCAAGTGTTGTTATGTTATTGCTTTTTTTTAAATAAACTCCAAATAATAAATAGTTTATGTATTTTTATGTATTGAAATTACTTAATTTATAAAAAAAAACTTTATTAATCGGTTAACCGATCAATTACAAAATTAACCGATTAAACCAAAACCTCGGTTAATTAATCGAGCGATTAACCGATTAAAGGAAAAGCCCGATTAAATGAATACCCTAGTGTGTAGATCGCAAGTATAAGTACAAACGTTTGAGTGTGCAGATCACAGAGGTGGCAATTCGTTTCTAAAAGCTAGAAATTAAGAATAGTACCAGCTACAAAGAATAGTGTTTAAAGTGGTGTGTTTTATTTATTTTATTTAAGTTATAATAAAATAACTCAAGAGGTTTATTATAAAGGAAATAAACCAAAAACGTTATTGAAAACGCAGTAGCAGTTTTTATATTTGAATTTTAAGTATCTTTTCGACCACTGATTTTAATGAAACATATATCGTTTTAAAGTTATTTGTGAGTAGATATGTACAATATAAATTTATTTTATAAATTTTATAAATTGTTAATTTATTCATTTATTAATGACGCTTAAAACTCCCAATTTTTATTTTTGATAAAAACACTGAAATTTATTGTTGAGGGAAAGCTAGTTTCTATGCGCATTCGCTGGTTGCTTAGGCCAGCTCGTCACGAAACTTTTTCCAAAGACTTTAGAAAGGCTAAAAATATTATACAAATAATACCATAAAGTGAATAATAATTTTAGGCACTCAGGATTTACCTGTAACAATATCAAAGCTTTAACAAAGCGACAACAATAAACAGTGAATTTATATTTTCTTACATTCCCCTACAATTGGCTGGTTTTTTTCCAACACAAATTGTAGATGTAAGACGGGGAAAACAAAAAAACAAAATAAAAAAACAAATTGCTTAATAAAGCAACTTGCCATTTCAATTTTTTTATTTACCGTGCACATGAATTTAATAGCTGTATCCATAACAATGTATTTATGATTTATTAGACGTTTTTAAGGAAAAGTTTTATTCATAAACGAAAAATAGTTTATGAAGCTTTTAATAAACCATTCATAAAGTAAGAAAATTTGTTGTAGGATTTACCCTTCTTTAAACCAAAAATAAAATGAAATTTTGATTAATGTTTGCATTTTATGATATTATTTTTGGGACATATGTTAAAAAAATGATTGAAAAAATGTTTTATTTATTAATATGTACAGTAGAGTGGGTCAATTTTTTTCTTGACCAAAAAATATATAAAATGCGAAAAGAAAAGTTCGTCTTTAAAAATGGGAAGTTCGATGTTGATTTCAGACCCATGATTTCTTGGGCAAACCTTCTTAGAATTCGTCGTAGATTACGATTTTTAATACATGTTGACTTTTTTTTAATACATAGAAATTGACCCACTCTAATGTACATGCTTAAAACAGTTTAAACTTTTTTTTTATTTTTACAACCAATTTAAAGTTATATTGTTAAATATTTTATTAAATGTTAATATGATTAAAATGAATATGTTCAGGGGCATATGCCGATATTCTCTTTAATTACACAGTACAACACATGATTTGCCAACTCAATTCTGTGAACTGTATGTGAAATTAGACCCAAAAAGAAGAATTTCTGCATCATTCGTTTTGTCTTCTTACCTGCGATTTGAAGTTAGTATCGATTTGAAGTTAGTACTATCGTATAGGGGAATTTATCACGTTTTAGGGACTGTTGTTTGACATAGCTCGACAACCCCTAGCCCAATTTAGTTGAAATAAATTTTAAAAAATTAAGAATTACAATTCCCTTAATCTGTTCATATATTGTTTTCCTATACAAGTAACACTTTCGAAGTTAAAAATGAATGTATGAAGGGAAAAAATTATTTTTTGCCTAAAAATTTAAATTTTTTTTTTAAAATACATAAAAAATCCAAAATGGAAAAAAGTTTCAAGTCTAGTTATTTTTTCGCAAAGTCACATAACCTATGAGCAAAATGAGACAAAGATCATAAAAATCGATGCACGCGTTTCGCTTTTATTCGCAATTGAGTAAAGGTATGAATTTCAAAAATCAGTTATAGCCACCACCCTTAAAATAAAAATAAAAATATAAATTAAAAAATTATCATGCAAAAAAAAACTTTATTTATAAAAACTTAATGAAAATAAAATAATATGCAATTAATACGCAATTATAATATGCATAAAAACAAAATTTAGAACATTTTATCAATTATTGGCAATATCCATCCTTGTAGAAGTTGACGCTTGTGGTTCTGATGATCTTGTTTTCTTCGTAGGTTGTTCATATTCATGGTCTGAGTCTGTATCGTCATCCGAGATACACATACTATTCAAGGGCGTGTTTCTTTCACTGTGTCCACCAATTTCAATGTCTTCATCTTCGGTGCTTTCTTCAAACTGCATAATTGTGGACTCCACCAACAAACCTCCGCAAGCAATGCATCCAATTTTTTGCTTTTGAACCGCTTTTCAAATGGTCACCTGGTGGAACCTCTCTCCTTGTTCGTCTGATTCCTGAGGTGATTGTGCCAAAAAAGTATCGAGGTGGTGGTGTAAGAAATGCAATTTCAGCGTCATGGATGCACCGATTTTTTCGAAATAAAACAGCAACCTGTCCACTCGTTGCTGTATCTCTTCTCGCTGGACACGGTTCTTTCCTAGAACGCCTTCTATTACTTCTTTCAATGCGTTCCATGCATGTTGGTGGTCGTGATGCTCTGAAAGCAAATGTGTGAAAGAATCACTTTTGATCAATTTCCGAATATCAGGTCCATTGAGAATACCTGTTTTAAATACATAAGAAAAACGAAAAAATTATTGGTAATGCGAATGTATAGAAATTAACAAATTTAGATATGACAATATTGAAATACAGAGTACGATACGTACCGTTTTTAATTTTCTCATCACTGAGTTTCGGAAAGATGGATTTCAAACAGTCAAAGGCGCCGTTAACTTTTTTGACCACCACTTCAACGAATTTCCCAGCTATTCCCAGTTTCATGTGGAGCGGTGGCAACAAAATATCATCCAGGTCCTTTATCATAGGTTTATTGCGTAATTTTAATTGTTTGTTGAGCTCGGGAGTTCTTCCTTTCCAATCTTTACATTGATATTGATTTCCTTTGTATCGTGAATCCCAATTACAAAGGAAGCAGAAGTATTTTGGATATCCGCCCTTTTCTATAATCCCTTGTAGTATGTTGACCACCTTCAGATCGCAACAAATGTTCCATTTGTGTTCATCGTATTTGATTTTCTTCAAAATTTCGCCCAATGCTTCATACGTTTCCTTCATAGTTGTGCTGAATCCCAATGGAATGCATGGTTTTTTATTTTTTTTGTGCAGCAGCACAGCCTTCAAACTAGTAACTGAACCATCGATGAATAAACGCCAGTCGCCAGCGATATAATCCATTCCCAATTTTTTCACTAAACCTGGGATATCATGGCAGTACGTGAACGTATTTGCTTCGTCAACGGAATAAAATTTCTGAAAATCAGCTTGGCGTTGTCGGTATGATGTTGCGCTGACATTTTGCTGTGTGAGTTTTCTTCTCTTCAAAAATGATGTCAGCCATTCGGAGTCGTGTTGTGATAGTCCCAGCTTGGCCACAATGTAATCCATTTCGATTTGTGGTAGCGGTTGTGGTGCACTATTTTCAATATCGAGTATCCAATCAGCATCATCCAAATCGGTCGGATTGGTGAAAACGGTTTCGGCTAGCAGGGACACAGTATCCGCACTCGGAGGTTTATGTGCATCGGTATCAGCAGGGCGTTGCACTGGAAGTGTGGCAGTAAATGCAGCAGTGTATACTTTTGTTTTCAATTGTTGTCTGTTTAATCCAAGACGAAAATTTATGCATGCACAGCACCTGGATTCATCATGTCCAGTTGTGTCTTCCACCCAAATTACTGGCTTCATAAAAGATAACTTTCTACTTTTTCCGTGAATCCATTTTAGAAGGGTAGTATAACAACTGTTGCACACTGTGTTCGGCGTAAAATTTGCACCACTTAAATCTGCTTCATCGAAATAATTACAATACGCGGTTTTGAATTGCTCAGTAAACAAATTTTTTCGATCTTTTTTCTGTATTTTTCGGACGATATGACCACAAACGTAACAATATTCATCCAAATATGGGCACTTGTTGTTTTCCATATTGATATATTTTATGTTTTGTTGTTATTCACTTTTAAAAAACTGGAGAAAAATCACTTTTACTGTTCGCGTTCGTTGGCACTGGCTGAATGCCAAAAATCGATCAATGCACACCTATAAATACTACGTATTTTTGAATATTTTACTGCCAGGTACTTATAAATGGGCGCATATTTTAAGGGCGGCTGGCTATATACCTGATTCAGCACTTGTACGTTTCAAACTGTGCAAAACTTTCCAAATAATGACCACCCTTAAATGTGGGTGCAATTTCTGTAAAAAAATCATATAGGTAGCCACCGGAAAAACCCAAATAATAAAAAGGTCCACTTTCCGTTTAATTGTCCACGTACATTTATTACCGCAATCATAAAAATCAAATAACCTTTTGTTCATTCCTTTTTTTTTAATTCTCAGAATCATGAAAAAGGTGTCAATGTTTTCTCCAAATAATGTTGTGCATATCTCGAGCAAATTTTTGAAATTCATACATTTACTCAATTGCGAATAAAAGCGAAACGCGTGCATCGATTTTTATGATCTTTGTCTCATTTTGCTCATAGGTTATGTGACTTTGCGAAAAAATAACTAGACTTGAAACTTTTTTCCATTTTGGATTTTTTATGTATTTTAAAAAAAAAAATTTAAATTTTTAGGCAAAAAATAATTTTTTCCCTTCATACATTCATTTTTAACTTCGAAAGTGTTACTTGTATAGGAAAACAATATATGAACAGATTAAGGGAATTGTAATTCTTAATTTTTTTAAATTTATTTCAACTAAATTGGGCTAGTGGTTGTCGAGCTATGTCAAACAACAGGGCCTAAAACGTGATAAATTCCCCTATACGATAGTACTAACTTCAAATCGATACTAACTTCAAATCGAAGGTAAGAAGACAAAACGAATGATGCAGAAATTCTTCTTTTTGGGTCTAATTTCACATACAGTTCACAGAATTGAGTTGGCAATCAATTAACTGAAAAATGTTGTACTGTGTTATATATTAAATTATTGCAATTGGTTTTTTATGCTTTAAACAACGAATTGTTGTTCAAAAATATTTAAAAAAAAAAACAAAATAAGCAAATATCATAATAATAGTGAAGTTCATAAAAAGTAAATAAAATTTTAATTCGAATGCTTTCTTTTTTCTCAGAAACTAAAATAATACACGCAAAGAAAAAACATGGTTGAGCTAAACATATTCTTAGAGCAACATATTACGATTATTACTGAATCATATTCTGACCAAATATATTCGTAATATTACATCATAATATTTTTCCCCTAACCCTAATTTGTTTTTATTAAATGCTATTATAATTAATTATTATCATGTTAATCATAATAAGTTAAGAAGTGGTCATATTATTACCATGTAAATCATAATAATATGTAGGTTAAATCTAAGACCGAAAAATATGTTTAATATATATTTGTACTTATTTACTTACTGGCAACTTTAACGTAAAACTGTTACAGATATTTTACATCATAATATAATGTCACTTTAAACCTAATATTTTTAACCTTTTTTGTCGTAGGTCGCAATTATTCATTAATTATTTTATAGAATTTTTATTTGTTTTCTCTAAAATAACACAAAACAATGGTCAATATTTTTGCATCATTTTCAAACAATATTAAAAATTGTTTAACATTGATATATTATTTTGTGACACTTTACAATTTTTTTTTTATGTACTTACAATTTCTGTATTTTTAAATTTATTTAAACTTGGGTTTTTAATGGGTATTTTTTTATACCCTCCACCACCACTGTGGTGAATGAGGGTATACTAAGTTTGTCATTCCCGTGTGAAACTTTTTTATTATACATCTAAGACCCCATAAAGTATATATATTCTGGCTCCTTGAGTAATTCTAAGTCGATTTAGCCATGTCCGTCTGTCCATCTGTTTGTCTGTCCGTCTGTCCGCTCACTTTTGAAAAACGCAAAAGAAAAGAACAAACTTGGGCCCTAATCATGTGCAACGCAGCGCAACGCCACAGAATTAACGCAACGCCAAAGAATAACATTGAAAGCACAAACAATGTCATCAATATTTTGTAATTTTGTTGTTGCTTTCTACAGAAATTCACATTGCGTTTTAAAATTTCAAACGCTCCATTGCTTGCGTCGTTGAAAATTTTAAAACGGTACATGAATTTCTGTTGAAAGCAACAACAAAATTACAAAATATTTATGACATTGTTTGTGCTTTCAATGTTATTGTTTGGCGTTGCGCTGCGTTGTACATGATTAGGGCCTTGGTCTCAAATTGCTTGTAGTTATCCTAAGCAGTTTGGGGTTGAAATCCAGCAATAAATGGTTTATTAATGCACGGAATGACATAAAATTTTGCTAGAATTTGGTTTGTACGACTGCAAATCATACTGGTAAATTTCGTGAAGATGGGTCCATAATTTACCATAGGCCCCATATAAACCCATCTCGAGGAAAACCGTTTATTACGCCTTAAACCGCAATAAATAACGCTAGCATACTTAAATTTAGTACGTCACAGTTTTATAGGACCAGAAATCACACTGTAAAATTTTTGAAGATCGGTCCATAATTTACACTA
Organism: Pollenia amentaria; assembly: GCA_943735925.1. NCBI lineage: Eukaryota > Metazoa > Arthropoda > Insecta > Diptera > Polleniidae > Pollenia > Pollenia amentaria. Next base: position 102,656,699 of record OX031006.1, read on the forward strand.
GGCCCCATATAAACCCTACTCCCGGAAAACAGTTTAATACGCCTAAGACCTTAATAAATAACTCTATCATACTAAAATTTGGTACGTCATAGTTGTATAGGACCAGAAATCACACTGTAAAATTTTTTGAAGATCGGTCCATAATTTACACTAGTCCCCATATAAACCCTACTCCCGGAAAACAGTTTAGTACGCCTAAAACCGTAATAAATAACGCTAGGATACTTAAATTCGGTACGTCACAGTTTTATAGGACGAGACATCACATTGCCAAATTTCGTGAAGGTTGGTCCATAATTTACCCTAATCCCGGAAAACTATTTAGTATGCCTAAAACTGTAATTAATAATGCTATCATAATAAAATTTGGTATATCACAGTTTTATAAGGCTAGAAATCGCAGTGGCAAATTTCGTGAAGATCGGTCCATAATTTACTTTAGGCCCCATATAAACCCTACTCTCGGAAAACAGTTTATTGCGCCTAAAACCAAATAAAGCCATCACAGATATAGATATTGCGGTAAAATGTCTTACTTAAATTCATATGGCCAGAAAAAATATCATGCAAATTTGTGAAATTTTCTGTTAACGCTAAAACTAATCAGTGTATTAGAAATTTATTCTAATTTATATTTTGTAATACTAGAAATCAGTGTTTTGAATTTTGGGATGATTAGGCCATAATTTACCATAGGTCCAATACAAATTACGCTCCTAAAAATTATTTTAGTTCGGCTAAATCTTTTACGAATAATGATATTTTACTCAAGCATGTTCAAAGTCCTAACAAGAAACGCATAAAATTTTCTTATTGTCGGTCAATAATTTAATTCATGTCTAAACCGCAACTAATTTTAATGCTGACGCTCGTTTTTGTGAATCTTAGTTAATAATATATATGTATTTATCATGTAGAGCTCACTCCTGTCGGTGGAGGATATCAAAGATTCGGCACATCCGAATATAGCACTCTAACTTGTTTTAAATCGTTTAACCACTAAATAACAAACAATTCGATAGGCAAATGTAAAGTAAACGACGAAACTGATGCGTAATTATTTTACAAATGGCGATAACAAAATATTATTAGAGTAAAGACATTTTGTTTGAATCTTAAACATATTATGATTACACGTATAGAAAGTTATCAAATTATGGCTATTAAATATCATTAAATAATTGTAAAATTAAATATTATATTTTCATATATATTTATCAAACTTTTTATTAAAAATCAATATTTCGAATTCCGGTGGAAATATTCTTCAGGAAATCTTTTTAAATAATATAAAATTACAAAATTGTTTTTGACAATAAATGGAAATATTAAAAATGGAAAAATAAATTTAAAATTTCAATTAACAAACTTAAAAGGAAAAGAGGAAGCCAAACAAATTTTTTAAAAATATTCAAAACCTAAAACCTATTTAATTTCACTTTCCGTCAATCTATTTATTTTTATTCAATAAATGTCTTAAATCTGCGCTAATCCCTCAGTATCTTTCTTAAAGTTAATCCTTTTCTCAAATGGTACATTATTAATCTGTAACATTTCTAGCATATATCTGCGTTTCTTAATATTTTCTATGTTCAAAATAGATGTGTTCTCAAAATCAGGATAATGACTGAAATCCCTACAATGTGTTGATAATGCCGTCCCATGGGCCGAATAATCAGCCTTATTACGGTTCTCGATGTCGGTAACAACGTAAGTCGAATTTTTTAGAAGATTAAAGAACACGGGTGGTGTGTTGCTTTAATCTACTACAGAGTCGTTTTCGACATCGAGAACCGTAATAAGGCTGAATAATTTCTATATTTTTGGTCATGTTTATGTCCTGCTAATCCAGTTTTCAGTTTTGTCCCAGTTGTTCCTACATATATTTTCCTACAGTGTTCATTATCATTACCACCACAATGAATTTTATAAACTAATCTATCCTTGGTTTTTGTGAATAATCTGCCAATATTATATATATACATGGGGGATTTCATGTCAAGTGACCCAACTTTTGAAATCGATGTCTTCCGATTTGAATGAAATTTGCACCAAGGTTAGTCTTATTGGATAGTAGTTTAGACATAAATTTTCAACAAGATCGGAGTTAAAGGGGGTCAAAATTTGGCATTTTGGCCAAACCGGTGTTCTTTCTCATCCATGTAACTTATTATCTATTGGTGTTAGAAAAATTTGTCCCAAACAAATTAGATAGCTATTTCTTCAAGCTTTCGAAAAATATTTTTTTTTTAAATTTTAAAATTATTTTTTAATTTTTTTGAAAAGGGTATTTTTTTTTTGCTCAAAAGAAAGCTTAGGGCTTTTCCTTTAAGTTAGTTCTGGTCGCTATTTGGGCCGCGAGTGGGTTATGTATAAAAAAAAAAGAAATTCTAAGTCAAGACGAGGATTTTTAAATTTTTAGCATATGCACTATTTTGAATTTTTTCCTATTTGTGTGAGGGTTTTTTAAAATCTTAAAGAAAACTTATGCTGAGAAACTAGACAAATTAACCTTTCCGAAGGTATATAACATACCTAACTGTCATTTCATACCCTCGATACTGTAATACCCACAATATGTTAATCCCAGGAATAAAATCCCTTTTTTCTATAGAGATGTTGACAAATAAAATTTTTTTATTATTTGCTATAATAATTAAATTAATATAAAATAATAATAATAAAAACAAAAAGATAAATAATTTAATTTAATTTAATTTAATAATTTTTTTTTTTTTAAATTTTTAAAAATTATATTCAACATTTTGTATTTTTTTCGAATATATTCTATGAGTTAAATTTCAGTTATGTATTTTATAAAGCTTTTTGTAATAGCTCTATTCCTTAAATTTTTTAGAAATGACTTTATACACTACCAGACTATTATACTGTATTTTCTTGTTATATTTTATTCTAAATATTCTAATAATTGTAAATTTTTCTGTACATAAATATACTTCATTTACAATTATTCTAATAATTGTAAATTTTTCTGTACATAAATATACTTCATTGCTATCCAACGGAAAGCTAAGGTAAAATGTAACAAGAAAATACAGTATTATAGTCTGGTAGTGTATAAAGTCATTTCTAAAAAATTTAAGGAATAGAGCTATTACAAAAAGCTTTATAAAATACATAACTGAAATTTAACTCATAGAATAAATTCGAAAAAATACAAAATGTTGAATATAATAAAAAAAAAAAAAAGCTGCTTAAGAAAAAGAAATAATTCCCCATATCTATTTTTAAAAAAATTTTTTTTTTAAATTTAAAACTTATTTTTTATTTTTTTTGAAAAGGGTATTTTTTTGTTTTGTTTTTTTTTTTCAAAAGAAAGCTTAGGTCTTTTCCTTTAAGTTAGATATGGTCGCTATTTGGAATGCGAGTGGGTTATGTATAAAATAAAAAATTTGTAAGTCAAGACGTCATATGCTAAAAAATTTAAAAATCCTCGTCTTGACTTAAAATTATTTTTTTTATACATAACCCACTCGCATCCCAAATAGCGACCAGATGAGAAAGAACACCATTTGGCCAAAATATCAAATTTTGACCCCCTCTAACTCAGAAACTTTTTTAACGATCTTGTTGCAAATTTCATCCAAATCGGAAGACATCGATTTCAAAAGTTGGGTCACTTGACATGAAATCCCCCATATATATTTGAGTTTTTTAATCTTTCAGAAAACACAGGTACATAAGTAAACGTTTTGCGTGTTTTTGTCCTAAAGATAAAATCAATTGTACATCCTAAGGTATATCCCATATATCTCAGGTATATATATATAGATAGGGAAATACCTGAGGATGTTCAACGGATTTTATCTTTAGACCAAAAACACGCACTTCCAGTGAATAGAGAGGAATTTCCAATGATGAAAGTTATATGTAATGGTGAAGATTTAATTGAAACTGTAGTGAATAAGGAAATTGAAAGGTCTAATTTTGTAACCGTAATAGACAATCATTTAAATAAAAAGTCATTAGATAGTAGGGGCAGATTTACAATGAATAAAGTGAAAATAAGCGAAAAATGTCTTAGTAATAATATGGAAATAATGATTTTAGCGGAAAAGGGTAACACAACGGTAGCTATTAAGAAAGAGATTATATATCTAGAATTGAAAACATTTTCAATGATGATACCACTTTTCACACATTAGAAAAAGATCCAACAAGCAGATTTGAGAAAATTAACAATAATTTCATTGAGAACTTTTTAAATTGAAAATAATAACATTAGTTGAAAGACACAAACTAAAAACTTCCATATCTGTAGCACCAAGATTATATGGATTACCGAAAATTCATAAGAACAATTTTCCCTTAAGACCTTTTTGTTCGTCCATAAATTGTCCTTCAAATAATCTATGTAAATATATTACGAATATACTTAAGAAGATAAGGGAGAACTCTAAGTATAAAGTTATTAATTCTGTACAATGTAAACATAAGTTGGAAAATGTAACAATTCAGAATAATGAAAAACTAATATCACTTGATGTTGATTTGGCAATTAGAATTATAGAAGAAAATTGGGATAAAATTTCAGGATTAACGAATTTTCATAAAGATTTATTTTGGAGAATTAGAAAGTTCTGTATAGTTGATAATAGATATTTTCAATTTAATAAGAAAATATATGCACAAAAAAAGAGGCTACCTCTAATTGTTGCTGATATTATGATGGAGAAATTATTAGATACATGTTTTTAAAAATTGATAATTAAATCGAAAATTATAACGAAATATGTAGATGATTTATTTGTTATAGTTAATGAGAAAGAGATAGATATCCTGCTATCAGCGTTTAATTCGTTTGATCAGAATATTAAGTTCACTATTGAAAGAGAATTGAATTATTTAATTCCATATTTAAATACATTGGTGATAAGGAAAGTAAATAGATTTTTGATAGATTGGTATCAAAAACCAACCTCATCAGGTAGAATTTTAAATTATTACTCGACACATCCGAAGAGAATTATTATTAACACAGCTAGGAATCTAATAGATAGGATATTACCAATTCGTCATAATAAATTCCATAGGAAAAATAAGGTAATTATTGGAAATATTTTGAGAAATAATAGTTTTCCTAACAAACTTATTTGAAAATTGGTAAGACAATATATAAAAAGATCTCGTCAAATTGATGAAATTTTGCAACCGAAAATTTATAACACATTTACTTATGTCCCTGGGTTTTTTGAAAGATTAGAAAACTCAAATTTATATGATAAAGCGAAATACAGAATGGCACATAAAGTGAATAATAATGTTGGCAGATTATTCACAAAAACCAAGGATAGATTACAAAAGTCGGATTTGTCTAATTTAGTTTATAAAATTCATTGTGGTGGTATGATAATGAACACTGTAGGAAAATATATGTAGGAACAACTGGGGCAAAACTGAAAACTAGATTAGCAGGACATAAACATGACCAAAAATATAGAAATTATTATTCGGCCCATGGGACGGCATTATCAACACATTGTAGGGATTTTAGTCATTATCCTGATTTTGAGAACACATCTATTTTGAATATAGAAAATTTTAAGAAACGCAGATATATGCTAGAAATGTTACAGATTAAAAATGTACCATATGAGAAAAGGATTAACTATAAGAAAGATACTGAGGGATTAGCGCAGATTTAAGACATTTATTGAATAAAAATAAATAGGTTGATGGAAGGGAAAATTATAAATAGGTATTTGTCTTTGATTATTTATAAAATTTAGTTCAGATGTCATGGCGCAGATAGAAAATATATATTGAATAAAAATAAATAGATTGACGGAAAGGGAAATTAAAATAGGTTTAAGGTTTTGAATATTATTATCAAAGTTGTTTTTGGGAATACTATTATTTATTAAAAGATTTTGTTTGTTGTGCTTAATTCCCTTTTTAAATAATTGATAAAAAAATACTGAAATTTATTGTTGGAGGATAAGCTGTTCCTAAGCGCATTTCACTGGTTGCTTAGGTCAGATCATCAGGAAACGTTCTCCTAAATAATTTTAGAAAAGCCAAAGCTATCAGCAAACAAAACTACAGAGGGAATGAGAATTACCTACAAACACTCAGAAAGTCTTGTTTGCAACGATATCAAAGCTTAAACAAAATACCAAACAATAAATCAGTGATGAGTTTTATATTTTCTTACATTTCCCGCTACAATTATTTGGAATTCACCCAACATTAATTGTAGTTGTAAGTGGGTAAAGAAAAGCATATTAAAAACAAAAACAAAGTGCTTTTATTGTTTTCGCAAGAAATCAAAATAAAAACAATTTGCCAGTTCAGTTTTTTATGCACGTGCACTTGCTAAAATTTATTATCAAAGTTGTTTGTGGGAATACTATTATTTATTAAAAGATTTTGTTTGTTGTGCTTAATTCCCTTTTTAAATAATTGATAAAAAAATACTGAAATTTATTGTTGGAGGATAAGCTGTTCCTATGCGCATTTCACTGGTTGCTTAGGCCAGATCATCAGGTTTTGAATATTTTTAAAAAATTTGTTTGGTTTCCTCTTTTTATTTTAAGTTAATTGAAATTTTAAATTTATTTTTCCATTTTAAATTTTTCCATTTATTGTCAAAACCAATTTTGTAATTTTATAGTATTTAAAAAGATTTCCTGAAGAAATATCCAACGAAAACCGAAATATTGAAAAATAAATAATATTTTAATTGATTTTTTATAAAAATTGACCTAAAGCTTGTTAAAAATATATGAAAATATAATATTTAATTGAAGAAAAAAGATCGACGCAATAAGAATATACGAGTAATTAATAAATGGTTCTAAGGAATATAATATGTTTTCAAAGTTATCGTTATTTAGTAGTTATAAAAATGATTATTTTTCAGTGAACCATACTTAAATCTATAATTGCGATTAGCATTGAAATGCTTACAGTAACTATAATATTGTTAATATTAAATATTATTTTGTGTACGAGAACAATATATTGTTACAATAAACATAGTGTAATTATATGTAACAAGTTACATGCACAAAAGCGTAGGATGCATTGAGGCGTTGAATGCAAAAAGTAGGGTTACTTTCTACTTTTGCAAGCGGCACAAGCAGCATTTGAACAAATCAGCTGATGTTGACAAATGAAATCTTATTTTTACTTGTAGTAATGTTGTAGAACGCAAGTAAGGTATACAAATCATGCAATGCGTGGAGGCGAAAAAGCTTGGAGTGGACCTCCAGCTTAAACAGTAGTTTTATGTAGTTTTATCCCCATTTGTAATATAAGAATACATATAAAAAAAAATTTTTTTTGTCTCTATTCAAAATTTATAAATTTTGAGTTGACTCTGTTTCGAGGAATAAGTGCGATATATTAACACTGTGGAACAAATTCAGGTTAGCAAAAGTTAGGTCGATTCTGAGAGTGAGGGGTGAAAATAGAGGCTAAATTAGAAGACCCGTAGCGCGGCGTTTGTTATGTTAGTTCGTATTTTTTTTTTAATCGACCTTCAACCTTTGCAGTCAAATGCCGATATTCAGCATATTGTTTATATGGTTTTTGCCTATAAAATTCGAACTAACATTAACAAACGCCGCGATACGGCTCTTCTAATTTAGCCTCTATTTTCACTCCTCACTCTCAGAATCGACATAACTTTTGCTAACCTGAATTTGTTCCACAGTGCAATTTGTTTCATGCATCACTAGCAATAACTTGGCAACAAAACGTAAAGGAAGATGCCATACTTGAACACAAAATCCCTACAAGCAGTTAATAGTTAAAAAGCTGTTATTGTACGTTTATTAATACAAATTTTTATAAAAGGTTTATAAGGCAAAAAGCGCTTGATAGTTAGTACATACTATAAGCTTAAAATTGCAACTTTTTATGATTATGGGCGTAAGTGTTTAAAAACACCTTAATTTATTTTGCACACACGTATTAACGGTGGTTGAAAAATCTAATGCTTTTTGTTGTTATTTAAAAATGTTTTCGTTTTTTTTACTTGAAACACACACGCACACAAATGGATGAAAAGAGTGCATTTTGTTGCTTTCTCTAAATGTGTATGTTTTTGTTGTATAAAGCACTGGGTTCTCTCGAAAGTAAATGTCAAGTGGTCGAATTTCGGTCACCAGGCGAAACTAGTAGACTTAAATAGACTTCTTCAAAGTTGTTATCATTGTAATTTAAAACAGTAGATAAGTTATGTCCTATGTGAATAAGAAAATATTTTCATATTGCCCGAGATATCATTAAAAATTTATTAGTATGGTTAATTTATTGAACTGTTTTTAATCCAAATTTTCATATATTAATCAGGCTAAAGTTCATTAAATTTAAATTTTCTTTAAATTATTTTTATGAAGAAAGGAATTCTACAACATGAAATGAATTAAAATTTATTGCTAATTTTTCACCGGTCAGTGAAGAATTAAATCAATAAATTTTAATTCATTTCATGTTGTAAAATTCCTTTTTTCATAAAAAATAATTTAATGAATATAAAATTTAATGAACTTAAGCCTGATTAAAATATGAAAATTGAAAAAAATTTTGAAAATTCAAAAAGTTTATATGAAAAATTTCTCAATGCAAAGTTTTTTCACCTCCATTTTTTTTGTAAGTATAATTTGAAATTAAATTTTTATTATTTTTATAGTTAAAATTGTTGGATACAAAAACTAAAATCCGTAAAAAGAGGAAAAAGTAATTATAATTATTATATTGCAGTGGAATTGATTTTTTATTTTTTTTATAAAAACATTTGCACACACATTCTTAGAAAAACAAGTAAGAATTCTTTATTCGGCTGTACCGAACCTCTGATACCTTCCGCCAAGAGTCCGAATATTTAAGGAGATTGATATGGTCAATTTTAGACAAAAATTCACAAAATTTAGTTGTGCGATTTCTTATGAAACTATAAAAGACCAGATTTTAGTAAACTAACATTACTCTTTACAGTTTAAGGCGTACTGAAAAGTGTTTGGCGAGAGTTGGCTTTATATGCGGACTATGGTAAATATTGGACCAATCTTCATGGAGTTTTGCAGTGTGATTTTTAGTCTTATAAAACTATGACAGACCAAATTGTACTAAAATAGCATTATTCGTTAATTAATTCGAAATACATGCATATATGTACCCAATAAATATTGTTTTGCGAAGCAATAACCAGTAATTTTAAAAAGTAAGCACACATTTATTCTTAACGCAATAAGACATATAGAGATGCAGGAGATGAAGAGCTACGAACTTCCCTTACTGCGAAGCAAGTTTATAAGGTAGCATATTAAAGAAGAACGGTAGCAACAAAAAATTCAGTGTATAAAGCTCATCATTACGTTCAGGAATTTTTACATGGGCTGAATAAAGCGCTATCTGTGTAGAAAATTTATTGCTTCGAAATGGAAACTCGCCATATAAAATTCATGTCTTCCGTAAGCGATATGGTAAGCGAAACTTTTGCTTTTCTCGCCTACAAACCTGCTACGTAAGAAGCTCCATTTTTTATTGGGATATTTCCACAATATTCTTAAATTGCTCAAAGTTTTTTGAATAGGGATGTATATCATTAAAAATTGCACAATTATCGATTTGGCTTCTGATTTCCTCTGCATTGCGGGGTAACACTTGGCACATGCAAGTAACTTGTAACAGTTTTGGATAAAATATTGTAAGCCCATTGACAGCCTTTACCATGTAAGGTGCTGCATCGATTAAAATATAAGGATCTTTTATCAAAAACAAAAAAACATGCATTTGCATGGAAATCGCAGACCTAGTCAAATCTTTCTTATTAATGTTGGTATTGATATAAATTTTTGCGACGATATTTTCTAATAGCTTCTATTTGCACTGGTAGGTCCAGAAACATCAATAGTCCCCATATAAGCCTCCCCTCTAAAATCGCTTTGAGGCGAAGAAATCTCAAATAAATGTTGATATCTAGTAGGGTATTCAAACGATTAGCCGTTGTTCGATTAATCGATTAATTTTGGGGGATTAACTTTTCGAATAATTTAAAATTGCTTATTTTCGATTAACGAATAATTTTCGTCAATTAATCGATAATTCAAAAATTTGTTTTTTCACAGTTTTACTTTTTTCTCTTAGCAAAAAAAAAAAGCCTTTTATTGCTTCTAACCTCAGTAACATTTCATTTGTGTAGCAATTTTTTAAAATATACTACAAAGACTAAAACCAAAGAGTTTGGGAATAATGTATTTTTAAGAATGTTTAGAGCAAAGTTTAACCACAATGATTCAGATGAAGAAGATGATTTTTTTATAAACGAATAAAAACAAAATTCTACCAGGCCTTAACGAGAATATTAAAAGTATTAAAATTGTTAAAATAGCAAAAAGAGATTGGTATAATGGAAGACTACCAATTTTTAGAAAAAAACAAAAAAAGAACAGAGAAATTGGACAATCTTTATAACGCTCTACTTTTAATATCTCCAACGTCAACAATATGTGAAAGAATCTTTTCTAAATCAAGTTTCATCAACTCAAAAGAAAGAAATGGTTTGAAACAAAAACATTTAAACTGTATACTCTTTCTGAAAGATTATTTTTGAAGATTAGCTAACATTTTCAAGCTATTTATTATTATAAAGTTTTCCTCTTTTATTACATGAAGTACCTTTTTTTAAATGGTTGTTTCTTTTTTAATAAAATTTTAATGTTAAAAAACATGATTTTTGGTTTTATTTTTAAACTTCTAAGCTAGGCAAAATTAAAATTATTCGATTAACCGAATAATATTAAATGTTTCGATTAAATTTTTGGCTAGAATAATTATTCGCGGGATTAATCGATTAAACCAAAACATCGATTAATTGAATACCCTAATATTTAGATAATATTCGACACAGAAAACTTTTATATGAATTTTAAACTTAGAACATCATTTTGTTCGGGCGGGTACATTATTGCACATATATGTCAAAGCTATGATGCACTCTCAAATACTTGTCTGCATATACCAAATGGTCTGTAGAGCATCAAGTGGTCGGGCTTTACCAACCATTCTTTCTTACCTGTTTTTGCAATTGAACGGAAATGAACAAGAAAAAATCTTATGGCGTAACATAGCAATTGTCATGAAAAGCTAATTTCTTTTTTATTATTTTTGTTATTTTATTCTCCAATTTTGTATATTTTTTTCCAGTTTAAGATAAGCTTTTTAACTGGTTAGTATGCAATTGTTTCTATGTTCAAAAGGCATCTGTACATAGAAAACTTAAAAACCGTTTGTTTGTATGTTTGTTTGGTTGTTCCCTATAGACTCTTAAACTATTGAGCCAATTTTCCTGAAATTTGCACAGTTATTTCCTGATTACCCGGCGTTTAACAAAGTCCATAAACATTTGTAAATTTTCAAGTTGACGTGGCACCTCTCATACAAAGGCAAATCAGAATTTTGTATATCTAAAAAACGGAGAATGTAAAATAGAACGGCTATCAATACACAGCATCTGTTCAAAGTGGGCGGGACTAGAAAAGTGGTGGTAGCATAAAAAAGATTTTTGTAAATTTGCAAATAGCTTGGTTACTAATAGACAACATCTGACAAAGACTGGAGTGGATTGGGTAACTGGCCTCATACAAAGAAAATGTAGATTTCTATTGTATCTGAAGATCGGTGAGTGTAAACGTTTTTATTTTATTTTATTGATTTTTCTTCAATTACATAACCGAGCCCTTAGGGCCTTTTATGGCTGCAAGACATCTGTCAAAAATTGGCCATGGCACCTTTCGTTCAAGGGTTAATCGATATCAATACACGAGATCAGTTAAAAAATGTACTAATTTTGTTTCAAGGAGGGTGGCAAAGAGCACCGGGTTCAGCTAGTACAAATACAAAATAGATTTCTGTATATCTGAAGAATCGTAGCAGTAAAAGTTCTACAATTTAGTATAAAAAGCTTCGATGTCAATGCATGACATCTGGCAAAAAGCAAGCGGGATTGGAGAAGTTGACGTGGTACAAAATAGATTTCTTCATATCTGGAGTACGGTTGAAGAAAAATTGTCCAAATTTGGTACACATGGATTGGTTGTGAATACACAAAATCCGTCAAAAAGTGGTTGTTATTGGATAAGTTGGCGAGGCACCTCCCATATCTGGCGAAGGGCAACATCTAGAGAGATCGAACGGTTAATATTCGACCCGTTTTAACCGGCTATTTTAGTTTTGCACAGCAGGGTAATTTTAAAATGCCCATTTTTCGAATTTCAAATAAACCAGTTATTTTGGTATAATAAACCGGTTATTTTAATAATGTGTAATACGTGTATACGTTTTCCATACTTTTATTGTAAATGAAGCCGTAATTAAGTATTTTTCTAATTGTAATGTTAGGCAAACTTAAACTTTTTATGAAAAAGGGCAAAACAAAATCTAACAAAAGTCAAAAAACTATATAAATACAAATAAATCGCTTATAAAAGCGTGTCTTCTTGTAAAAAAACTAAACACAATTGAAAATACTAAAAAAAAAATTCGTCCCAATAAAATTGTCTCCGTTCCAAGTAGTTCAGTGATGGCAAATAATACATTACCAAAATAAGCTGCCAGAAATGTATCATTGGGTAAAACATTAGCCGGGTGTGTTGCCGAGCACGTAATAACCGGTAAGGCACTAAAATATCTTAAGTAGTTCTAGCATATTTTAATGCAGTTTTATTTATTAAAACACCAAAAACTAAAAAACTAAATTGAAGAAATCAAACAAAGTCATGGAAAGTTTCAAATGGTGGTCGACGAATAGACAGATATTTCATACAAAAATATGTTCAATGACTTACAAAATAATTTGAAATATGTAATCCTGGCTATGGTTAAAAATTGGAAAAGCCTAGCCGATGGTCCTGGCAGCCATTGCTTTTATTATATATTAATTTTATATTTATATAATATTTATTATCAAAGTTGCTTGTGGGAATACTATTATTTATTAAAAGATTTTGTTTGTTGTGCTTAATTCCCTTTTTAAATAATTGATAAAAAATACTGAAATTTATTGTTGGAGGATAAGCTGTTCCTAAGCGCATTTCACTGGTTGCTTAGGTCAGATCATCAGGAAACGTTCTCCTAAATAATTTTAGAAAAGCCAAAGCTATCAGCAAACAAAACTACAGAGGGAATGAGAATTACCTGCAAACACTCAAACAGTCTTATTTGCAACGATATCAAAGCTTAAACAAAATACCAACAATAAAACAGTGATTTTATCTTTTCTTACATTTCCCACTACAATTAGTTGGAATTCTCCAAACATTAATTGTAGTTGTAAGTGGGTAAAGAAAAAACATATTAAAAACAAAAACAAAGTGCTTTTATTGTTTTCGCAAGAAATCAAAATAAAAACAATTTGCCAGTTCAGTTTTTTATGCACGTGCACTTGCTAAAATTTATTATCAAAGTTGTTTGTGGGAATACTATTATATATTAAAAGATTTTGTTTGTTGTGCTTAATTCCGTTTTTAAATAATTTATAAAAAATACTGAAATTTATTGTTTTTTCTTTACCCACTTACAACTACAATTAATGTTGGGAGAATTCCAAATAATTGTAGCGGGAAATGTAAGAAAAGATAAAACTCATCACTGATTTATTGTTTGGTATTTTGTTTAAGCTCTGATATCGTTGCAAACAAGACTTCTGTGGCCACAAGGAATAACAACTAAACTCTATTTTGAGAAGTTTTCAGCAGAGCATTTTTAAGTTTGAAATGGGTGCCTGAAATCAGGGAATTAAGATTAAACTAATATTTGAAAGCTCGATGTGAGCAATTTTATTATATTTTAATTTGCATTCCAATTCAGAATGAAAAAGCAGCTAACTTAGCAGCTTCTTTTCCTTTTTCGTTTCTAAAAATTTCTAAGTCTTATCTCGACTTTAGCTGTTATACTAATTTTAATGAATTGACTTTAGCTATTATGCACTTTCATTTTGTTACTTTTGCTGAATAAAAAGTTATTAGTTAGATATAGCAAGTTTTTTTTTAATTTTTTTTATTTATAAGGATTATAAAATTGTTATATGTATATTTGTACTTCAGTTGCTGTGATTAGAATTAATTAAGGAACATAAAAATATATATACGTCAGACACATATGTTTGTCATATTTAAATCAAAATATAAAAAAGAAATTCAGTTAATAAGATTAAACATTAATGAAATGTTTTAAAATATAAAATAATCTGTTATACAAATGACCACTTGCAAGATTATCTTAAAATAAAATTTATAATACGAAATGTTTATAAAAATGCAGAAATAGCTAAGCATTGACATCTTGCTCTTCATCTACCAAATCTGGATGAATATTATCAGGTTCATTTGAATTCTCATTAAGATTTCTATAAAAAGCGTGAAATTCTGGATCGATAAGACTTAGCATATCCAGAAGATCTTTTTTTTTCATGTGATATAGGTGGGATAATACTTATTGCTTTTAAATCACTATTGCTGATAGAATAAACTCCTCTTTTGCCTATTTTGAGTACCTTAAATGGCTCTTCGACATCTAAAGAGGTTTTATAAAAAATAGAAGAAATATCTTTCGTATAACGAAGCTATCGCACTTCGTTCCAAATGAATCTGTCACCGTTTTCATTGCAACGTCTCCAAATAAACTTCGTTTTCAATAACTCCGAGAAATTAAGAAAATGTTTTTCTCTCATTTCAACTACATTCATTTTTCGATGAACGGATCTTACAAACTGATACCAGTCTCTCGGAATTTGAATCTCAACATTGGATTTTTTCTTCTTGCGTTCAATTAGAGCATGATCCGAGTCACACTCCATATGTGTATGCCCTGGTTCCAAAAACTTATGATCTATTAACTCAATATGTGGATTATTATGCACGAAAGTAATGAACATTGAAGACACATGAGAGTTTTTGTTTTGTCCAGTGCAGAAGTCGCTATAAAAGCATATTTTAGTCACATTTTGTCAATCATATTTAATTGTCTATAAACACAAGACGCGATTTCGTTACCACCTCTACGAGCAATAGCTTCATGCCACATGAAACACTGAACTGAGTCGTCTTCTAAGTCATGAACTGTAAGATTGTACGTCCACAGTTGACGCTTGTAAAAGCTAATTGAGCTTCTTAGAAAGGGAGTAGGTAAACATTGCTGCAAGTCAAATGCAAATGCCTTGGTATTTTTGTTATCCTATGCAGCCTTTTTATCAGCTCGTTTGCAATTGTAAGCAGCTTTTTCAACGTGTTGCATTTTCAGTTCCTTAAACTTACTTTTTTCTTCCGTTTCAGTGGCATACTTAATTTTCATTTCAAACTTGTCACAAGTAGAACAAGTGTCTAGCTGCGGTGATTTGAATTTTAAATTCATGCTCCTAAATACTTGCGAGTATTTTGAAAGACTTACAGGAGCTTGGGTTTCATCAGTGTAGAGTTGGTACATTTTTGAAATCGTTAAGTCAGAGTTCAGGTATTTTTGACTGGTATCTCGTCTAGTGTAATGACTCTCATAGGCTGGGAATTTATTGATATGGTTTGCAATTTCCTCCAGTTTTTCTGAATTTATTTTACTCGGTAATGATGATTTCCCACGAGAATTTTTTATTGACATGGTTGGACATGCAAGTTTCTTGCGTATTACACTTTTCAGGAAACTTTCAGTCTCACCAAAGCACTGGGTAAAGTGTCTACGACATACTCTTATTGTTTTTCCGTCCACGCTTAAAGAATATTCTACACTGTTCTCCCGTTGTCTTTTTCTGGCAGTAGAGATCAGTAAAGTATCACATTTCTTGCTATTAATATTCATTAATGATCCTATATAAAGAACTCGAAGATCATATGTGCCCATACACCAATAGTTATTAAATAACATCTTGCAGGCCTCAAAATTAACCTTTGTTTGGCAATTGAATCGGCAAATATCAAAAGGCAAACTCTTTCTTTAATGACTTTTCCAGATAATGTTTTGTACGTCTGACCACTATTACGACATTTTTGGCGAATGATCTTCTTATTTTTACCTGATTCAGCTTGTAACTCATTTTCCATTCGTTGCCCCAGTAACCTCATTTCAAATTCTGATTCAAACGCACTTCCTTCAGTGTCACTTGAAGAAAGCTGAAACTCTTTAACTACGGCGTTATCATTACTCGATGTACCACAATAGTCTGGATCTTTGACGGAGTCATCACAATTTTCAGATAATGATGAATCATTGTTAATTGACTCAAAAATTTCAGTTATAAACAACTCTTCTTTGTTTCCAGAATTTGAACCTGCAAAAATTGCTTTCATAATTTGTTGCACATAGTTTCGATAGGAGACAAGACAGAGGTTAATATATGAACTTATATAAAACTATACCTTTTAAGATATTATTTAAGTCGAAATCAAATCCGTTGATTGAGGATTTCGTCTCATTTTGAACTACGGGTTCATAAAACGTCTGCAAAAAAAAAAACACTGTTGTGGGATCAGGTTGATGTCTTTAAGAAATATTAGGCCATTGCTTCAAACTGAATTCCTTATTCCTCATGTCGTCTAGAAAAAAATTAAAACTCTTTTTTGTTAAGATGATCCAGACTCTACTCTACGTAGGTACCATACTTTAAAAAGTTAAACTTACTTTGAATATCTCTATCAATTTGATACTGCCTTTCAACATTTTGAATAAGAAAAGAATTACTCGAGGTTGTTTCCACTAAAAAGTTTAAGTTTAAAAATTAATTTTAACGTTTCATCATAAGGAAATATATTATTTAAAACTTACCTTGAACGCTCGATGACACTTCTGAATTTTTTTTTACTGCTAACTCTAACATTTTTTTTACACGGTTAGACATCCTGATATACTTTTCTGTATGAACTCTTACACTTAACAACCAAATTCGATTTAAGATTTTATTGAACTGCACACAAAATTTGGAAAATGAACTTAACTTTACTTTAGAAATGCTTCAACTGAAAACCTGTTCTTCACATTTGGAATAACGACCAAATTCGACTTTGTCTTTTACTGGAAACTCGAAAAAAACTCAATAATGACTAAACTCGAGTTTGGTTGTTATTCCTAATTTGAAGAATTATCAATTTAACATACGGAATAATGACTAAACTCGAGTTAAGCAGACATTTTACGTCTGAATACACGCACGGCACTGTTTGGAATAAAATCCTAATTCTACTTAAGAAACTTTTTTTAAAAAAATATTGAAGCAAATTGCAATAGGCTGTTATTTCAAAATCATACGAGCAAAATTTCGACATGAGCTGTTTAGTTTTTTAGGTATAAAATACTCATTTTTTGAGCTACGATGATAAAATTTTGTGTGGTAGTGCATTTGAATACAGTGAATACAACAGTAGTAATAACTCTACTTTGTCCTAACTCGACTTTAGCTGTTATTCCTTGTGGCCACAGACTTTTTGAGTGTTTGTAGGTAATTCTCATTCCCTCTGTAGTTTTGTTTGCTGATAGCTTTGGCTTTTCTAAAATTATTTAGGAGAACGTTTTCTGATCAGCGTTACCGTTATGCGACTAAAGCAGGGCTGTCAGATGTGGCGATTTCCCGCCAAACGTGGCGATTTTCAAACTCTTTTGGCGACCTAATTTTCGATTTGGCGACAGGGCGATTTTTTGGCGATTTATAAAATAGTTGGCGATTTTGTTGGCTATTTTTGATGAGCCATCTATTTGTTTTGAAATTTGTTAAATTCAAAACGAAGATATAATATTTTTTTTATTCTAGTATTTCAATGTATGAAATTTGATGCATTCATATGTATGACCAGTATTTAAAACCAGGGACCCGAAATAACTCTTATTATTTTTTTAATATCCAATAGGTTATGGAAAAAAATAACTGAAAAAATTGGTCCTGTAATAATAATTATAAATTACCCAGAAAATTGTAGTTCTGCCATTAACATTATGAAAGTTTATTAGTTTTTTGGTCTTTGATAACCGTTATGAAAGATTATTATTTTTGCTGGTCTTTGATAACCGTTATGAAAGATTATTAATTTTTTGGTCTTTGGTAACCATTATGAAAGATTTTTATTCTTATTGGTCTTCTATAACCATTATAAGATTTTTATTTTTTCTGTCTTCTATAACCACGCTACAGTTCGCAAATCTTAAGATATTTTTATAAAACTTTGCACACTGACTTATATTTGCACAAGGACGAACTTTTTTTTATTGATTTTGGTAAGGATCCGCAAATTTTTTGATATTTGAAAACAAAAATGTACTCTGGATTTCAAGAAAAATTCTTGACAAAAAGTACGAAAAAACAGAAGTTAGGAAGAACATGTAAATCAATTAAAATAGATAATCATTCATTCAAAAGCAAATTTCGATCTACCAAGGTGAAATACCATTTGGTTTAAAGCTTGAAACAAGAATGTCAATTGTGTTTTTGAAATGCTTTAAACACAATTCTTTAAAATCTTGAAACAAGTGTAAACAAGCGCTTAAAATTGATGAAAATTTCATCGATTCTAAAGTGATGGTGAAGAAATCTTAAACAAAAACCGCAACAAATGCAAATATTGCTAGTATTACAAATGGTTATAAAAAGGGTATTTTAAAGAAGCTCTTTTAGGAATGATTTTTACGAAACTGTTTCATAGATTCTATAAAATGCTTCATTACCTGACGATTTATTGTTTCTGTAAAGAGTTTCATTAATTCTATGAAGCTTTTCATAAACATTGACTGTAACGAAACCTGTTTCATAGATTTTATTAGGAGTGTCATTGGCTGAACTCCAACGAATATTTTCATAAAATTTGTGAAGAATTTCAGTAATAAAATGAAGATAATTCCCTTATAACAGACCGAAAAAAAATAAAAATCTTTTGTAATGGTTATATAAGACCAAAAAAAATAAAAGTCTTTTGTAATGGTTACGGAAGACCAAAAAAAATTAAAATCTTTTGTAATGGTTATGGAAGCCCAAAAAAAAAAACAGAAACAAACTATAACGGTTACCAAAGACCAAAAAAATATTGGTTATTTGTAACTATTATTCAGAGAGCAGGTTTTAAAAATTCGTGATAAATTATTATTTCAGGATTTTTTCAAATATTGGTTATAACGGTTATGTCCCTGTTTAAAACTAAATAATGTTGAAATGGCTGATGAAGATAATCTTCGAGAAATTTTTTTTTTCACATTTAAATGTGCTCTTGAAAGAAGTAATAAGTAGAATTCTTTAAAAATGAATATATTGAAAGTTTATGAAAATTTTTCCATTATAAAATGTGACAAATTATCACATAAAATTTGTTGTTTTTAAATATATTTTAATGATTTTTTATGAATCCTAACTTACCCTTGGATGTTAATGAAATACAATAGAAAAAATACAGTTTGTTAAAAGAAAATTGTAATGATGATATTCAATCTAATTAAGATCAGTTTAGGCCAACAATTTATAGCTACAAGGATACGGCAGGTACCTGTATTGAAATATAGAATGCGATATGAAGTTTTCGACACGTTTTTACGAGCCAAAAGTTATATGAATATAAATAGCACATGTTGCATTTCTTTTCTACCTTCACAATGTATTTCAAAAAAGAAGACAACAAGTTAGTCTTCTTGGTGAACTATATAGCGTTTTAGTTATATAATAGAACTGCAACTACATACAAATATATTGTACATCCAATATTTGCTTAATACTTACCGCAAAATCCTTTTTTTGTTTCTTTAAGTAGACTACTATAAAATATTTTAAACGTTGCACCTTTTTTGTTAAATAAAAATTAAACAAAATATATGGCGAATTTTTTTTGAATTTTTGGCGGATTTTAGGGAAACGGAACAAATTTTTTTTGGGATTTATGAAAAAATATTTTTAATTATTTTAAAAATACATATATTATTGTCGAAATCGAAAAAAATAAATGCTTTGGCGATTTTGGCGATTTTTGACATTGAATTTGGCGAAAAAGATCAAAATCAATCTGACCACCCTGGACTAAAGTCGCATTTTTGCCCCTTTTTGACTGACTTGCCACTTTCTTTGTCCCTTTTTTTCACATCTCCTTTAGTATCATTTTGTATTTTTTTGTATCACTTTTGCCCCTTTTTGAACTAATTTTTTTTTTATAGTGGCAGTAAAGGGCTACAACAAGATAACCATACAAAATTATGCTCATGTTCTCAAAAGACAACACAAGTACCTGCCCACTTAAAACACAAACAATATCATCTTTTCTTGCTTAAACAAAATATTTATTATCTTTCATTTTTAAGAAATGATAATCTCGGAAACTCATCGATATGCCTATTTTACCATAAATCTAATTGTGTCTTGTAAGATTTTGGAAATTCTGGTGATCTAACAACCGAATAATTAGTCACTGGTTCAAGATAAACGAAAAAATAGTTTTTTATGAAAATCAGTATGTGCCTAGAAAAAAAATTTAAAAGGCAATTCTAAAAACGTAGAAACAAGCAATTAAGCACTAAACGCAATAGATTTCAAACTTGACCTTTTATGGATTTAATGAAGCAAAGGCCAAATCGATAACCGCCGTTCGTGGAAGTGTAATCGAAACTAAAATACCGGTTTTGATAAACAAAAGTAAAAAAAAATAAAGTTCTGTACAATGAAGTGATTTTCTGGTTCCATGCAGATTCATTATGGGGAAGTGAAAAGAAGCTACATAGACAACATATGTTTTTATTTAAGAATAATTCTAAACACTTACCCGTGACACCAGAGAGAGGGAGAATACTATTATTTATTTTCCTGTAACACATGTTTCATCTTTTTTGTATTCCCCTTTGTATACAGAAGCACTCACTATTAAAAGACACTAGCAGAATGGCCCATCGTCATCATTCTACTTTGAAAATGTTATGTATTTAAGTAAATAGGTTTAACAAAAAGAATGCGGGAATTTACCTTATTTTTACAAATTATATTAAACACGAAAACCCAAAAAAATATGTTTTTTTCTTCTTGAAGTGTTGTTGTTGTTTCTATACAAAATAAATAAAACAGTCTTTTATGGACTCAATATTGAACAATGATATCTTGACATCTTTCATTTAAACTTAATATAAAACATTGACAGTTTATTATAAAGACCATGCTTTTGTAGAAATTTACTATGATTTTCAATTAACATTTCGCCATGTTAATTAACCATTGATATATTTTCTCTGTGCAAGAAGTTTATTTTTTTATGTTAATGTTTTCGATGAAAATAACTTAATAAATATGTTTGATTTTTAAAAATGTTCTTGTTTTTAAAGTTGCCCCTTTTTTTATCAGAATTCCCCTTTTTGTGCCAATTATTTTTTGAAAATCCCCTTATTGTGCCCCTTTTTGAAAATTTTGAACGGTAACGCTGTTCCTGATGATCTGGCCTAAGCAACCAGTGAAATAGGCATAGGAACAGCATATCCTCCAACAATAAATTTCAGTATTTTTTATCAATTATTTAAAAAGGGAATTAAGCACAACAAACAAATTTTTTAATAAATAATAATATTCCCACAAACAACTTTGATATTAAATTTTAGCAAGTGCACGTGCATAAAAAACTGAACTGGCAAATTGTTTTTATTTTGATTTCTTGCGAAAACAATAAAAGCACTTTGTTTTTGTTTTTAATATGTTTTTTCTTTACCCACTTACAACTACAATTAATGTTGGGAGAATTCCAAATAATTGTAGCGGGAAATGTAAGAAAAGATAAAACTCATCACTGATTTATTGTTTGGTATTTTGTTTAAGCTTTGATATCGTTGCAAACAAGACTTTTTGAGTGTTTGTAGGTAATTCTCATTCCCTCTGTAGTTTTGTTTGCTGATAGCTTTGGCTTTTCTAAAATTATTTAGGAGAACGTTTCCTGATGATCTGACCTAAGCAACCAGTGAAATGCGCATAGAAACAGCTTATCCTCCAACAATAAATTTCAGTATTTTTTTTATCAATTATTTAAAAAGGGAATTAAGCACAACAAACAAAATCTTTTTATATAATATAAATATCAAATAAATAAAATTGGGAGAATATCTCAAATAACAAATTTGTTAAATTCCTATAATTTTTTAAAACCAAAGGTCTTTACAAATTCTTAGTCATTACAAGAGAAACCTGAAATATTTTATAAAATTGTTACGAAAATGCCACAAAAAATTTCAAATTGCGCATTTGAAAACAAAATATTCAAAAATTTAAAAACATTAGCGTTTAAAAAAACAGTCCTCAAATTATAATCGGTAAAGCCCGAACTCAAGACGAATTTTCCTGGTTTTATCCTATTTGGAAACGATGGGCAGTTTGGCTTACAAAAACAAAGTGCAGGGACCGTAACAGTTGTTCCTTTTTTCATAAAAGTCAGATGATAAGAGTTATTTATTGATTTTTGTTTTTTGAACAAAAATAACAGTTATTTTTTTATTTTGATTTTTTCTATCAAAAATAACACTTATTTTATGATTTTTATTGTTTTTAAACAATAATAACAGTTATTTTATGATTTTTATTTTTTCGAGCAAAAAAAAAAAGTTATTCTTTAAAGAAATGTACGTGTTATAATTATTTAGTTGACTTTAAATATTTATTTTAAAGCGCATAAGATATACCAATGATGATCACACATTTAAATAAATATTTAAAGACAACTCAATAATTATAACACGTACATATCTTTAAAGAACAACTTTTATTTTGCTCGAAAAATTAAAAATCAAAAAAAAATTGTTATTTTTGTTCAAAAAAATAAAAATCATAAAAAAACTATTTTTGAGAGTCAGTCACCCCTTCCTTAATTACGTTATTTAGAGGATCTAAAACTTGAAAAAAAGTGAATGCAACAACTGAATCGCAAAGAAATGATAGCAAAGATGAGTTGCCACCGTAAATCATTTAAAACTATGAACTAAGAAAATTCCATAAAAACAAGCATAAACTGAGAAAGGTTGTAAATTGTACCAAATTAGTAATTGGTGTACTATTGTACTTTTGAGGTTTGAATTGTACCAAAAAAAGTACATCTGTATCAACCTTTTCAACCCTGGCTGGCATTAAAAATTAAAAAAAACACTGCATATCTTGTGGCGTTGAAAAAAAATTTTAAAACGCAATATGAATTTCTGTAGAAAGCAACAACAAAATTACAAAATATTTTGGACTTAGTTTCAGTGTTGCCACTTTGTGGGTAATTTCCCGAATTTGGTGTAATTTTTAATCTAATGGATAGAGCGTGGGTAATTTCTTCGAGGTTTAGTGCCCGTAATTTTACTAACAGATATCTGGTCGTGTTCGTACCTAACAGTTATCTTTACTTATCCCCTAACACTATTTTGGTAATTTCAACTTTAAGTTGGCCTACGTGAATTAACTATCGAAAATCGATGGTGTAAAATACACTACACTTTAACCCGTAGGTAAGAAATACGGTTTAAAATTCGTTACACCATAGATATCTATACACAGCTAGATATCTATTTGTAGAAATTACCGGCATAGATCAGGTGTAGTTTGATATTCTTTCATTTTAAAACAAATTATATAAGGATTTGATTTTAGTAATAAAATTTATACCATTTAAATATTGTTGACTTAAAAAATGTACAGTATATTTAACTTAATACAATGTTTGTTTAAAAAAAGAGTTCCATAATTTATAAAGCAAAACATTGATAGAGATTGGCGCCAGATTAACAATTATAATTCCATAAATATGAGATTTATAGTTATTTAGAACCCGAAGTTTATTGGAAAAAAGGTATTTGTACTAAAAATTATGGAAAATATGTTCCCAATATTACAACAAGTTATGAATTTTGTGTTTTATGTGTTTTATTTTAAAATGCTTAATTTGGGAAATTTTGTACGACGTTAACATTTGTTGAACTGACTGTCATCTGGAACTATTACAGTGTCCAAAGGAACGGCAATGAACATTTTGAGCCTTCCCTAGATATATGGAAGTAGAAGTTATTATTTTAAAAATTTATTTAATTTTTATTCGTTAGAAAATTTCCGGATCATCATTTTACATACCCCCCATACGAACTTTTTTTTCCTAATATAGTCTTTGTGCCTGTAAACCCTCTGATTATGTTGGTATTTGGACAGAATCCGCCCCAATATATTTTATTTCAACTTAAATTATCTTACGAAATTAGTTTTGGAATCAGTCCACTTTTGTGCATGGCTCCCATACAACTTCCACTCACGAAAATAGCTTGAAACATCACAATTGCCCTTTAAATATTGGTATGTATTGACAAATAATAATAGCTACTATGCCATGGCAAAATTTTGTGCTGGTAGGTAAAGCATTAAATGCAGGTAATATTATATAAACAAACCCCCTCCCTTAAATGACTTTAAGACGAAAAAATCTCAAATAGATGCATGTCGTTACCTATATAATATTCGGCGTTAAAAATTCTTATATTATTAGTGTTCACCTCATATAATAATTTTATTTTAATAGGTCCATAATTGCATATGGGATTTCACAAGGAAACAAGACAACACTCTTAAAAATTTTTATGTAAATACTGTGGTGTAGGATGTCAAATGTTCGCAATTGCCTGACTATGTATGTCCTTTTTTGTAAAAGTTTTTTTTATAATTAAATGTTAATTTGATATCAGGTGTAATCTCATTTAAATTGGGTAGTTTTGCGTCATTTCAAGGGTAATTTTGAATTTTGCTGGTGGTAGCACTGCTTTGTTTTAGCTTTTAATGTAATTGTTGCCGTTGCGTTTTACACAATTAGGGTATATGTGTTTTGTGTTTCTTTCCATAAAAGTTTTCCTCCAAATCATTAATAATAACAAAATATCGGCTAATGTCTTGTAACATAAATATAACATTTTTAACTTTTTGCACTAACTTTTTTATTTGGCGAAGAACAGCTGATGCTGCTGTTAAATGAGCTAAAAACAGCATCAGCTAGTTTTATAAATAAAATCGGCGATAACGCCAAAATTATACTCTAGCTTATCTATGAAAGACCTAAAGTCGACTTTTAAGCAAAATCGACTTAAGTTATATTAAAGTATACTTTATTTTTGACTATGAATATGGGCCTTTTTTTCTGCCTTCATTGGTCGCACCAGGAAAAACATATAACTGCATTTTTATGGTTTCCCTGGTCATAACTATGTATTTTGTTAGTTCCTTAATTTTTTGAATCGTTTTGTTTATATTCAAATTAACTTTTTGTATCAAATATTTTGTTTAGTGTTCAACCTAAGCTCAAATATTTGACAATTTTGCCATGCGTTCAGACTAAAATAAATATTTGCATCCAATAATTATTTAATGAAAGTGTTAAAAAATAAAAATATATTTCTCAAATAGTAAAAATGAGCGCAAAAGCTAATTTATTTTTTTTATTCTGTGGATCAGCATCTCTTATAGTGTTAGAACAGGAGATTGTAAAAGAAAAAACATGTTCCCGTGGGTAACGGGAACATGGCTAAAATTTGCGAAAAAAAAACAAAAATGTTGCAAAAATAGCGAAAATTCGCGAAAAATTTTGATATTTCAAACAAGCCATAAAATTTATTTAAGGGGCCTAAAACTATAAGGAATGGCACAAATTCGATAAAAATTAATAAATTAGCGGAAATTCGCAAAAATTTGCTAATTATCGGTGATAGCAACGCCTAATAATTATTAAAAATCGTTAAAGCTGTAAAGATTCACAGTGAAAAATCGCTTCTTCGCGAGCATGGCTTAAATTCGCGAAAAATTGCAAACTTAGAAACAAACCCTAAAATTTATTTGAAATCGGTAAAAAAAACAAATTGTCGGAAAATAACAAAAAAAAAATTTTTTTCCAAAAATAGCGAAAATTTTTGATATTCAAACAAGCCATAAAATTTATTAAAAGTCCCTTAAAAGTATAAGGAATGGCAAAAATTCGGAAAAAATTGCTAAATTAGCGGTAATTCGCAAAAATTTGTAAATAGCGGCACGACAGCAAAGTCTAATAATTATAAAAAATCTTTAAAATTGTAAAGAATCCGAAAACTTACAGGAAAAATTGCTTCTATCCGGAACATGGCTAAAATTATTTGTCGTTGTGTGCTCTTACAATTTTTTTGTAATATCAATTAAATGTTTGCTCAAAAATTACGAAAATATTTGATTTTTTGTGTTCACACTATGTTCACATTGGACAAATATTTGTTTGCCGGCAAATACTTTTATTTGCTCAAAATCAGCTGTTATTTTATTTGATACTCAAAAATATTTTGTGTTCAGACTACGTTAATGAAATATTTGATGTTTGCTTTCAAATATTTCATCAGTCTGAAGTACCTTTAGTTAAATAATATTACCGGTTTTCAAATACTTTTGATATATAGTATACTGAAATGAATACTATGTAACTACATATATATCGTCTGGTGGTTATTGGTATGCCGCTTGGCAGAAATCAATTCTATTTAAATCCTTAATCCATTTTTTGTGTATTCTCTTTTTAAATCATTAATGCACTTTTTGTGCTATGAAGCAAATGAACAATGTAAATGTAAAAATATACGGGCATGTTCTGGAAATCGAAATCACGTGGAATTGAATCGAACTAATTTTGGAAACTCTTCCGTGTTAAAAGTTTATACAAATATTTCCATTTCTATATCTCATATTTTGGGGACTACCTTTACAAAAATTCAATTGAAAATCTTCATCGATTTCAATTTCACGTGATTTCGATTTTCAGAACATGACCGATATATTAAAATTCGTAATTGTTATGCTGCACGTTCTATTTAAGGAATTAGATCAAAAGGAATTTAGATCAAAATATTACATTTTGTTTTTTCATATAGAAGACTAAGTTTTATACCTAAATTTTAGAGAACTCAAGAATGTTAAGTGTTTCTTTGTATTGTAAGGCGACTGATTGATCTGGAATCTGTCACCTTTGGTGAATTGTATGATATCTCTGGCATTGAGCTGGAGCGCATTTAAGCTTCGTTAGGGCTTCGGGTTGGTTTTATTTGTGAGTTCTTAAGTAAAATTTTCTTAAATAAAGAAACATTTTGTTTAAACCAAGCCAAGTAGTTTTTGGCTTGGACGAGATCATCCAAATTTTCTTAGTTCAAGCCATACTTTCTGGTGATTAAGAAAATAATTCTTTCCGTGTTGTTAGTGGAACTTACCTTTTAGTTGTACATATATTCAATCGCTTTTATAAATAAAAAAGTTTTATTAAGTTTGTGTTTATAATTTTTTACTTTCATTTATTTATTGATTTATTCATCTATGTACTAAAGAATTAAATTTACAAAAGGTACATTATTTTAAATAATTTAAATTTTAAACAAATACAAATGAATGATTTTAGTTACCATGACTTGTTTTCTTCTTTTTAATAATTTCATTTTATCTATTTTGTTTCTTCAATTTCAAACTAACAAATTTCAACCAATGAGGAAATTAAAATTTCTTTTATATGTTTTCGATTATATTTAATTTCCTAATAACACTCGTACAATTAGTGTACGACCCCGTAATTCTTTTCTTAAATTTATTTTATTTTTACAAACTCGTTCATAGTAATATTATCGTTATTAAATTATTTTAAATTTAATCAATTTTTTTTTAATTTTTATAATTTTAAGTATCTATTTTTATTATGTACAAACTTTTCTTAAATATCTCTTTTACATATTCATACATACATACAAACACACTGTAATGTACATCGCATACATACATATATTTACACACACGTATTACAACATGGAGTAATGAATATTTATATCTTCTAAATGTATATTTATGTACATTCTAACAGTTTGCTATTAAATATAACTACAAATTTAAATATTTATTTTTATTATAATTTCCTCTTACACACTATACATACATAAAATATTACATTCATACAAAGTGCACTGCACATACACACATATTCAATATAATTGTATTCTGATTATATCTAATTGGGTACAAATGTTACATACAGGGATGCAAAATTAGAATTTCCAAATTGTACTAATAAGTTAATAAAAATGTTCTCTTCGGACAACAATTGTACAAAAAAAAAATATTTACATATATTTTTTTTATTATTTTAACAACAAAAAAATCTTCCATTACATTTCAATGGGCTTGAATTTCTTATAACTTTATTAATTCTTGCTATTTTTTGCATTTTTCAGAATTTTGTCAAGAAGGCTTAGGAAATTAAGTACGAATAACCTACAATCGAACAAAAATAATTACACTCGAAATTTTGCGAAAAGTTTTGGAAACAATGTTAAAAATAGCACGTATGTGCGAAGCAGAAAAAGGCCACCACTAACGAATTCATTATACCTTTTTATTTAAGATATAATTAATAATATATTTTTTTAATACAGTGTATTAATGGACAACACTGTATTAAAAAAATATATTATTAATTATGTCTTAAATAAAAAGGTATAATGAATTCTAGCCCCTTCGGTTTTTTTTGGGCCACCGTATATTTATATTGTCAAGAAATTGTTTTTACATATATTATTGTTAATTAATAATTCGACCATTTTATTTTCATTCCTAGTTATTTCGAGCTTATGGTCAATTACTTTTAAAAAGGAAGTACTAATTTGACAAAACATATTTTTTTCTTGATTCTTGAAGAGCATTGAAAATACTTATAAATTAAAAAAAAATCAAGGCCATCTGACCGTCATACATGCAAAAAAGCTCGTTCTAAATTAGCAGATGGACGGGAACTGATAGCACTCCAAAAACATTTCTTGATGGATCTTCAAACCCTAATTCGTATATTTTTTTATATTGAAACCTTCTTCTTCTTCCAAAGATTACAAATACCTTAATTTGTATACGCCTTTAAAACCGATATAAAATATGAGTTGCCAAGAAAATTAAAAAAAAAAAAACAAAAAATTATACACTGGGTGAATTTATAAATTGTACCAAATATCCCATTGGTGTACCATTGTTCATTTTAAAACTCAACTGTAGCAAAAATGGAAATTGTACAAACTTTTGCATCCCTGGTTACATATATTAATAGGTTTAAAGATATCTGAAACATCGATGTATAAGCATGCGTGTGAGTCCATGTGTGCCTGTGTACGATTATGCAAGTACGCTTTTGTAGAATTTTTTTTAAATTATTGTACCGTTTAGTAGTTAAATTTTTGCAAACAACTATTTTCTTCGTACAACATTTCGTAAAATTTGTTAATATTTTTTTTCTTAAATGAAAAAAAAAATTATAAATATAGGGAATGCATTTTTATACAAACACCGAGAAGATAACTTTGCGCAGCATTTTCTTTTTGTCAGCCATGCGACTTTACTCCCATTAAACTGGGCACAAAACATAGTCCAATTGCAAACTTAGTTTTTTATTTCCTGGTCTATTTAAAATATTTTTTTTTTCATATCAAAATAGTTTTTAAACAATATTGGTATCAAAATAAGTCAATTTATGTATGTATGTATGTCATTTTATCAAAATATTTACTTTACGATCTGTGAACAAAAATATAAAAATATGTCCTTTGAAAAAAATATCTTTCCATATTTTTGAAAGTCTGCACACAAAATTATTTTTTTAAATTATATGTTATAGCCTTAAGTGAACTATATAAGGCGAAAACATTTTATAATTCTATCACTCTTAGCTCGAAAACTGTGATTGTTTTTTCCCGGTATAAAATTAATTCCTATAGAAATATAGAATAACAACATGAATATGTATTAGAACATGTGTTCTTCAACAAATTTTATAATACATTGCTGAGCAATTATCTTTTAACACAAGCTGTCAAAATCAATTAACAGTTATAAAAAAGAAAAAATTAAAACTTTAAACGTATAAAATTTTTATAAAAAATTTACAAATTTTTAATAAAAAATAATTTAAAAATAAATTGGTTTTCATAGACAATGTATGTACTTATTTACATACAAATTCATGGTGTGTGTTTAGAAATACCAATACTCCACTCTAAAAAAATATTAAGCATACAACATTTTTATGACGTCATGCTGCCAACGTTATTGATTATATTAACAAATACAAATTCCACGTCAAAACGTAGCAGTAGTGAAATTTATTGGCAAATTTTGTGTAGTTATATTGACAGGGTATAACACAAAATAACGGCTTTTTCTAAAGTTATCCGTCGACCTAAACCTTGGGAAAGAAAGCCGAAATCGGCCAGAGACCACTTCTAAATATTATGGACCTTAACAGTTATCAATCTAATTTCCAAATGTTACTCTACCAGTAGTTCATTTTAATTATATATCAGAGATGTACATACCAATCAAATCACACATTTATTTTTTTCCCAATTGAAAACTGAAATATCACTAAACATCAAACATACAAATAATGAATGTCAATGCATGATTTACTACAACATGTATTTAGTTACCAAATGCATATTGTTGCTTGCAAATTCTCTTTATTCATACTATTTGTAAAAGTATTCAATAACTTTGGTTGCTTAAGTGTTAATCAATAGATAAAGTTCCTATTTTGGAACATTGTTATACCCAGTTTTGCTGCTGATTTTATTAATTGTTTTCAAACATAAAAACTGCAGAAGCATATTATAGATTTAGCAAACTATATGTTTTAGAAGTAAGAGAAATACAAATCGAAAAAAATTAAAGCTTTAGCAATATAAATACTTTAATTTATACTAAATTCAGAGAAAAAATTAATAAATTTCTCCAATCACCAAATTTATACCAAATTTATAATATCAAGCAAACAATTTGTTGATTTTGCACCTATTACCAAAATGATTATATTGATTACTAAAAATTGTAAAATTGTGAATATTTTTTTTCAATAAATGATATTTTTAATTTTAATTAAAAAAATGATCAAAAAACTTTGCCATTTCAAACAATGTGTTAATTAATTCGAATAACTATTGACAATTCCCAACAACAATTCTACATGTTTAAATTATTTTATTTTAAACGAAAAAAGTCAGTTAAGATTTTTTGTTATTTAATTTAAATTTTAATTGAAAATTTATTTAAAAAAAACTAAAATGTTAATTAAATCAAAATTAAATCTTTAATTTTCTTTCAACTAAAAAAAAAATTGATTCAATTATCACATTGATTAAATTTAAATAATTTTTAAACCATTTTTTTAACTGATTAACACTTTTTTCTGTGTTTGATAATTTGCGGATTTGTTTATAATTTTTTTTAAATAGCCAATTACACCATTGAATACTTATGTAACTAAAGTAAATAACTTAATTTTTGAACATATAAAATTGCTTTCTGTGAAAGTGGGAAAAAATACATTTGTAAGTTATACTTTTTCAATATATACTTGTATACAGGGAAACCAGAAATATGTTAAAAAAAAAGTAATTAATGGACATTTAAGATGTAGTAAAAACTTGAAAAAATGCACCTCAAATTCTAAAAAATATTCCCTAAAACCAAAATGGCTTATTTGCATATATAATCAACAAGTAAAAACGTAAAGTCGATAAAGTACGACTATATGATGCCCTACAACGCAATATTTGCAAACAAATATCCGAGTGATTTCTATTAGAACCCATGCACAACACAATAAATTATATTATGAGGTTAAGACTTATACAAGAGTTATTTGTGCAGAATTTTATGATTTAATGGAGATGGGGTTTATATGTGTCAATTCAAAAGCCATTGCAAAATTTTGCCATCACATAGTAGGTTTGTGTGTATTATAAAAGCGTTTGCAACCAAAATGTATCAATATTAACATTTAAAGAGGTTATGTCATTGAAAGTAACTTTTGGTGGTTGTATTTGTATGTGAGCTAAAAAATTTGGTAAGGTGATTTTAAAGTAAAATATTTTTGGGCCGAATTTAATCTAATTAATAACATAATAAGAAGTTTATGAGCACTTTGCAGAAAGAAGTTTGTATACGTACCATGAGAAATTAAAGTTCGACTCTGGCAATTTTTAATATTCTTCTTACTTATGACAATTAAAATGTCATTAAACTATATCCAAATTTGCTACGTATTCTTTTGAAAGACAACTAGCTGGACACGCCAGCATCGTTAGAATGATTCTAAAAGTGATTATGAGTCGACCGGGATGCTATAAGATTTGTCTAGAACTTATATATCTATGTGTTACACATCTACGATTTTATAGGTATAAATAGAAAAGACATTTAGTAATCAAAATTAAATACATTATTTTTTGTTCCGAACTCGTATTTAAGAAAATTCAGGAAGTAGGAAGAAATGCTTCATAAAAGTGAAATATGCACTATAATTTACAAAACAGGCTGCAAAAAGCTTTTACAATATGCAAAAATGGTGTATAGGATAAAATATCGATGCCAATTCACAAAAAGTTTAAAACGTATTAATATAAAGTTTCTGCACAAGGAAAAATATGCAATTGCATATTTACGGTTTCGCTCCTTATATATATAAATTAATCGTGGTTTGGTCGACTACTTGAAACTTCATAACGACTTGACCAAATTGGATACTTCCTTCTGCGGCTTTGTTCGTAATTGCTACGCGAAGGTTTGCAAATAAAAGAAAATTCAACAAAATAAAGTAAATATTTGTACTCTTTGCAAACACGTTCTTTCAAAATAATTTTGCTTAAAGCTGAAACATTGTTCTTTACGATCCAGGCAGCAAACAAATTAAGTACATTTAAAAATTTTGGTACTTTTTATTAACATGCTTTTTTAAAACTTTTCGCAAACTTGAAAGCTATGTTCTTTACCATAAAGGCAGCAAGCAAATGAAGTATATTTGATGGGAAAAACTGGAAAATAATTTGTACTATGCTCTTTAGAACAAATGCAGGAAACAAATATAGTACATCTGAGGGGCAAAACAGGGTAAAAATTCCTGCTTTTTGTAAAGACGTTTTTAACATAAAGGCACCAATACTAAAATCCGAATTTAAGGCAATTACATTGATATATAAAATGTGCGTTTTAAAAGAAAACGGGATAAAATAAGTGCAAAAAGGGAATGGTAGCTTTTTAAAGAAAACAATCTATAGACTTGCAATTTGCAAAGTTGGTTAATTTTTACTAGTAAATATCATTTGGAGTAAAGATTTTAAAATCTTTAACTGCGAGGGACAAAACGGGTAACGTTTTGTACTCTTGGCAGTGTTTCTGAGAATATTCATTTTTTCAAAATAATTAAACGGAAACTTAAAAATAGAGGATCAAATTCAAGACACAAATGTTATAAAAAAAATTCAATTATAGAAGGAAATAGGTCTTTAGTACAAAAGTACCTTTTTGACCATATAGATGCATAGAATTTTAAAAACGTATTACCCGACTTTGGAACAAATATAATCATTAATGAATTAAACCATTACCAGCATTAATGTGAACTTATATAAGTTTTAAAAGTAAGGAAATTTTTTTTTATCGACCCCGGACAATGCTGGCTTTTAACTGCTAATTAAGTATATTATGGTTTTGGATTTTTTTTTTAAATATTTTGCCAAATTACGCGGTTTTGCTTCGTTTCTGAATTGATTCTTGAATATATTTTATCATCAACAAAGTAACAGCTTGTACTATACAATGTCAAAAACTGTAAAGTTAAAGTTGAGATCTTAAAAAAAATTACTGAACAACGTATTTACAAAATTATGCAGATGGAACATTTGTTATTAAACACAATTAAAAATATATAATCATTCACGCCCGTCCATCCGATTTCTTACACTACAGTATTTAGAGACAAATTTTCCCGAGTGTACCGTAATTGGGACAGATGCTTAATCATGGAATACGCGTTACAAAATTATGTTATTAGATTGCGACTCGAATAAAAGTCGTTTGTGACGAATATTGTATAAATATATATGAGATTTATTCGCCTTAAAGTGTTTATGGGAGAGGGCTAGTATGAGTCAATTTTTGACCTACCAGCCCGACATACAGCTGTTACTAGAGTATCCAATTATTTGACTCTTGGTTTTGTTCGAGTAAGGAATTAATCGATTTTAAAATTTTAATTTTGCTCGATTAATCGAATTAGAGTTGTAATATAATTTGATACTTTTATTATATTATTAAACAGAAAAAAGCAATAAAATAAAAATATAGATAAACAATTAACGGCCAATTCCACCAAGTTCAGTTAAAACTAACTGTTACTTTAACTTCCAGTTAACAATATTTTTTTGACAGCTATAGCTGAAAGTTATTTATAACTGAACTTGGTGAAATTGGCCGTAAATAACAATTCATTTATACCACGTATCTCTACAGTTCTAAAACTTTTAGGCAAAATAAATAATTATAATTTCAAAAACACTACTGCAAAACATACAGTTTTTGTGGCGATAAAGAGATCGAAACAAGATTAAGGATATAAAATAAAAAGAAACTATAAACAAATATACTTCGGTTGAACAGACTATAATGATCATGCATTAGCTTTAGCAGCAGTCGGGGTCCATTAATTTTATTTTAGTTTATAATTTGCAATTATGTCCCGCCTGGTAAACTTAATACGGGAATTCAACGTAGTCTTTCATCTCATATTTTATAAATTATTTTTTAGTAATTTATTTTTTTTTAGACTTTTTTGTGCCGGGATTTTTCTCAAGGTCCAGCATATTTACATAAATTTATTATTCGTAATTTAATTTAACTAAATTATAATTCCTGAAAACCAAGTAATATTGAAATCAATGGAAATTCTCAGTAAATTTTTTTAAATCCCAGTATTTTTCCTGATTTTAAGAGGAGTTCTGAGTAAGATAAGAACTCAAAGTATAAAGAATATGAACGTTTTCAAAGTTTGATCGATATTTTAGCTCTACTCTATAGGTCTGGGCCATTTGTTTCCTTAACGTATCACTATTTTACGCCAACAATCCGTGATTTTGTTTTCAACTATCTCTCTAAGGACACTTTGGTTTATAAGTTAAGCATTTTATTAAAAAATAAAATAATATGGAGCACAAAAAATAAAAGTTCTTATTCTCTCTGAAAATTCGATACGAATTTGAACTATTTTCTGTGTTTAAATTAATTTACTTTTTAAAACATAATTTGAATACACATAAAACAGTTATTTGATAAAGGGTAAATGAGCTACGTCGATTTGACGAACAGTAACTTTCCCGGATTAAACATTTAGTTAAAAACAGAATTTTGTATTAAAACGATTTTAAATATAAATGTGAACTTAAATCAAACATAAAAATTGGCTGTAAGACATTTTAAAGTATGTGTTTGCCGATCTCTGTAAATCTGATAGAATCTTAGATTACACCATGCTCATGATTTCTCGTTACATGTCGAATTTTGTGCGTGTTAAGCCGTCCAGCTGGTTGGCTTAATGGATATGTGTGGAATTTTGAAGATAACTTAATAAAATTTGGTTTATACCCTAGAGGGAGGTGAACTGACACCAAAGTGGTGGTAGAGACCGGTTCTAGTTCACATTTTATATGAATGAGACCTATCACTTTTACATGGGGTTGTCATTTGACAAGTCACACAACTATTCTCAATGAACGTGTTTATTGTTAGTTACTACAATGGAGTACCTAATATTTCAATACAATGTTGTATTATTTCAATAAAACAAGTCCTAGAATAAAATTTAGGAACCAAATTTAAGAGAATCTCAAAAAATGTGTCACACCACCTTTTGGTTCTTCATATACCAGTTTAATAATTGGCTTTCCTTTTACTGGTCATGAGTTCTTTCTTTTGTACAAATTTCCCGCTGGATAGGTTCCAATTGTTACAAGAACCAAACCTTTTGAAAATGGTGAGAATCTGTCCATAATTTCACATAGACCCCATAAAAGATTCTTTCCAGGATAGAACCTTTGTGCCTTTAAATCATCTTATTATGTTGGAATTTAGGTTAAATTTGGTCCAAACCTTTTTTATATATTTTCTTACTTATTTTATGTTGGTATTGAGATTGAATTTGCGCCGAGAAAATTTTATTGCAACGTAAATCAAGTAACCAAATTTTATTATTATTAGTCCATTGAAATTATATTACTAAACATCAAACATCTTTGTATCATTCAATATTGCCTACAGAGTAAGTCAGAGTAACTAAGTTGTATTTTAAATTAAATTTGTTCACATTTACTTTAAGAATGAATACAGGAGTAAAATTCTGTTTTCTTTCTCTAGTCCACTCATTGCTAACTAACAGTTTTACTAAGTTTTGTTGCGTAAGAAATTAAAGAATTAAAGAAATAAAAACTTGATTTTCTCCATTTTTTTTTTTTTTTGCATAAACAACCTTGTAATATTGAGTCAGCGATAGGTTGAGCAATATTTTTGTATAAAAAAAATATTGAAAATAATGTTAGAATGCAGCTGGTATGCCTTATGTCTGCAAAAGAAGCTTTTTAGGAGGCGTCGGAGCTGCTTCTTTAACCGCTGGTAATAAATACTTTTTGTATGTTTTATTTTATTTCTTAAAAAGCCACTTATTAGAATTTTCTTTTCATTTTATGCCCATAATTTTTTTTTGTAAAATAAAATTTAATAATATATTTAGTATTATTTAATTAGCCTATAATAGTATAACTTGTTAAATTTAAATAATATAACAATTAAAAAATAATAGTCAAATACAAATTATTAAACAATCAGACCAACAAGCCAGTCAACAGAATAATTTAAATGGTTTGTAAAATTTATTGAAACTTTTAAATGTGTTTATTCAAAAATAAATATGTCTGTATGTGTTTATGTTAAAATGTGCTTAAAAGATTTAATAACAAAGCATGTCTATGCATGATAATGTAAATTCGATAAACCGCCCGAACAGAAAAAAACTATCGATGTGTGTAAATAATAATTAAATTTCCAAATATTTTATACAATTTATTTAATAATAATTAATGTAATTTTATGGTGATGATGATGTTGATGACTATGATAATGACGTTGATAAGGGCCATTACTTTCACATTTACATATTCGTGTGAATAGATTGCTTTGATAAAGAGTGTCCATGTGTACTGTGTTTGTGTTGTGGAAAAGTGAGTTTAAATATGGAAATAACTATTTTATAAACATACTAATTATAACAACAATAACACAATTATTTACATTTTGATTTACTGTTATTGTTTTTGCCTTTCTATTTAATTATTTTGATTGCGTATTGGAAAATATGAATGTGAACACACTGTTTCTAAATAAAATTATTTGAAATTAAATATTCTAATATTATATTTATTAAGTTCAGGTATGTTCACACCTATCAAATATTTGACGTCCTTCACGTTAGCACTAGTTTTATTTAAAAATTGTGTGCAAATCGCTTGAAAGATCAAAGATTATTTAACAGTTTATATATTACATTATTCAATTATCTTCTTACAATTACAGTAAAATAAGTCAATTAAAATGATAAAGCTTAAATGCCGTATTCATAAAAAATAAAATAGATTTCAAATGTATTTTAAAACAAAATTTCCATACAAATTTTCCTTAAAATATATTTCAAATCCAGTTTAGTTTTTTATGAATACGGCAGTAAGGCTCTAAGGGCTCAGTTAGGCGAACGTTGCTGTACCGTATCTGTACTGTATCAACCAGTTGTTCTTCTTGGTATATAAAAAGCAATGCAAAAGTTAACCGAAATGTAATGTGCCGTAGTTGTAACGTTTCATTCTGTATGAAATAGAATTTCATAACGTTGTTACGTGACATTTGTAGAACAGAGATGGGTTGCTTCTATGTTAAATTGAGTGCGAATATTTTCGATCTTTTTTTTTTGTACTTTTTTCAGTTTATCTATGAACTATCGACAAAACTACTTACAATACGAAATATTTTCATATATTCAAATATACATATGCTGAGATGTACAAAATAAATAAATGCATATGCACATACAATAGCAATGAGAAATATATAAAAGGCTTTAAATGGTTACAAAACATTGTTTTGTCTATACACATTTACATAATAATACATGTATGGAAATGTGTGTGTGTATGCTACAAAACATACTTATTTATTGTAAATCTGTAATATAAATATCAGATATTAATATATTAATGTTTTTTACATACACTTAAACTGTTTTAATACCATTTAAATCACTTGGTACTTTTCCTGCACAGCAGTCACAATTTAAAGCATTTGCTATCCCATCACTGGGTGTGTTGTTTTATCTATACTATTGCTTTTTTGTTTATGTATGTGAAAAATATATGACATGTTTTTAGATGTTCTATAAGTGCACCAACGTTCTAGCAGCCTGGTACAGTACGTTACGGGTACAGCAACGTTCGCCTAACTTAGCCTTAAATGTGTAAAACGCAACGCAGCACCAAACGGTAACATTAAAAGCAGAAACAAAGTCAAAAATATGGTAAAATTTTGTTGTTGCTTTCTACAGAGATTCTTATTGTGTTTTAGAATTTTCAACGCCACATCATATGCAGCGTTTGACATTTAAAAATTCAATATGAGTTTATGTAGACAGCAACAACAAAATTATAAAATATGTTTACTTTGTTTTTGCCTTCAATGTAATTTTAAAGGCGTTGAGTTTTACATAATTAAGGGCAACATTTGATCAATTTACTGGTCACGCTTTTTTTGGTCTTTTCATAAAATATTTGTTAGGTCTGATCATACCTTAAATGAAGCTAAACATTTGCATCAATGAAGAGTTTTGAACAGAATTTGGCTTTTAGATAATCTATTGCATTTTATATCTGAGTTTTTTTTATAATTTTGTTATTAGATTTTGCAAAAAGTTATTAGGTTTATATTACAATTTAAAATACAACAATCAAGGTTTAATTTTGGAGTTGTTTTTAACAGTGTTGCCACATAAGAATTTAACATTAGTAGTAAGTGATTTCAACATTTTTTATTTTTCGAATTAAGAATAAACTAAAGTAACTTATGAAAAAGAAGTAATTCCCAGATTCTATTTAGTGATTTTTTATTTCGTGTAGCCATGAAAATATTTTCAATTTATTAAATTTTTTGGACCGGAAAAGTGTGATAAAAGCTTTAATACATACACATATTTTTAATCGTGAAGAGTTGATAACACTGCTGCTTATGTAGGCTTCAGCAGTGTTATCACTAGAAATTAAATTCCAATATTTGTAGTTAGTTAAAATTCATTTTAGTAAATTAAATTAAAGTTTGACTAAACTCTTTCTGTAATTTAAAATTTTTTTTACTTAAATGGTATACGATTCGTAAGTGAAAAAACACATACAGTGGTGTGCTGGAAATCGAAAGCGTAACATGCAAGAACTTTTAAAATCGTTTGTTAATAAGATTTCTGTAAGAAATAAATTTTATGACAAATATTATACAAATATTTCTCTATTAAACA
The DNA here is from genome assembly GCA_943735925.1 of Pollenia amentaria. Lineage (NCBI taxonomy): Eukaryota > Metazoa > Arthropoda > Insecta > Diptera > Polleniidae > Pollenia > Pollenia amentaria. Next base: position 102,696,061 of record OX031006.1, read on the forward strand.
GAATTTTTTAACAAAAATTATAAAAATCAGATTAAAAATGTATTAAAAACAACTTCCAAATTCTTGCGTTTTACGTTTTCGATTTTAGCACAACCCTGATAGAATTCATTAATTTCAAAATTTAATTATGAAATTATGATTATTAAAACTAAAACTTTTAAGATATGTAAGTAGCAAAATATCTGAAATTGAATAATTCGTCTAAGGGAAAGAAAAATAATTTAAAATGAAAGAAGGTGCATGGGAACTTCATTTTTGCTTCTTGTTTCTTCAAAAAACGTAAAATTATTAATTAATAGTTTTGATATCATTGGGTACCATTAAAAGTACTCCCTTCTATATACGCAATTAAGGATTTCCACACAAAGGAAAAAAGGAATTCCTGCTAAAGTTTACTCCAATATAATTTCTTATTGGTATTAAATTTTGAATTATTTACATTTATAAAATAACCTACATAAACATATATACATAAATTTATGCTAAGTGCACTCATTCACACACACATGTTCTTGATACAGTATTCATTTGTATCATTTCCGTTTTAATGTATAAATGTTTGCATGCATTAGTTTATTTATACAGGTAGTATGTTATTGTTATTATTTTAGTACTTATGCTCAAATAGAAATGTCCATATCTGAGTACTTTAAGTGATGGTAACGTAATGGAATAAATGATAGGTACAAAATACTTACGCAAAACACATATGTATTATATTGTTATAAGCCATTTTTTAACCTTTTTTTTTAAATTTATCATCTTATATGCTTATACCACATAGTTTTATTGTAGGAATGCAATTTCAAATCAACTTTTTAAATATATTATTAAAAAAATATAAATTTTTTGTGCCTGTTTTTAGAAAACGAAAACGAAATTTTGTGTGAGATATACGCCAATGTGCTAGGAATCACAGGAAAAATTCGATTACGATTTGAAATCGCAAAGAAGATGTGCTCCAGAGTTCGTAATCGACTAAAATTGGGCGATTTTAAATCACAAGACTACAGTTATGTCATCTGCAAGTGAACTTGTAAATTTCCCTCAAAGCTCATTTTCAACATTAAAAAATATCATGAATAAAGAATATTTAATGTCTTTTCTTTCCATTTATTTTAAAAACTCATAATATGTTGAATAAATTATAGTAGAAAATTTTAAATTTAAAAATAAAAATAGCTTATGTTTTCAATTTTTTTTTTAAATTGGCGTTTTACTTGCGAACAGCTGCTTGTATTTAACAACGAAACAAATTATTATTTAGATGTGAAAATGAATTTGAGATACTGACTTAAAACATTACTTATATGTCCAAAATAATGAACTAATATCACATTTTGTAAAATAATTAATTTTTACTTGCAAATATTTATTTTTTGTTTTTATATTTGATAGCTAAAACATATGTATTAATTATTCGGCCAGTACTTAAAAAAAAGAAAAAAGAAAACGCGTGAACTCTTGCATATGCTGAAATAAAATTGGCGATTTGCATACGCATGTGACTTTACAATCATGTGATTTTCAGCATATGACCGATAATATTGAAAACAACAATAAAATACGAAAATTGCTCAGACGAAATTTTGTTCTCAGTTTCTAAAAACAGGCAGTTATTTGTATAGGACACGTATAAGTTACACGTTCTGTACAAGTATCAATCATACGCCTTAGTGGCAAAAAAACTGATTTTAATAGTTAAAGGCCAAAAAAACCGCACAAACGGTTTGGTTAAATATATGAAAATCGTATGATACATGTTTGTACGAAAATTAAAAATTTTTGATACTCACTAAAACGCAGAGCTCTAAAACACTTTAATCAATTGGGATTGCAATCAAAATGATTTCTTTCTTTGATTTCAATGACTTTGCAATGACTGCAATTACAAGATTGTAAAACTATACGATTGCAAAGTTTTTAAATCATTATTATAAGAAATCATTGAATGCAATCGTCTTAATTTCCATCAATTCGATAGCAGTGTAATTTTGATTAATACCGCATGATTGAATTTCCTTTGCAATCACAACTATAGTCGAGGCCCAACGAAATAAAATACACTTGGAATCTAGTGATTGTAAACAAAAATTTACATTGTTGGCAAATGCAAATTATCAGAGCCAGCTTTATTTTTCGAAGAATTAGTTTCATTTTAAAAGAATGGATATTTTTAATCTGATTTTATTTTGATTGATCAAATTGATTACAATCATATTTAATTGCAATCAATAATACTCTGCTAGAATTTAACACTTTTCTCTGTCAAGCGGGGAACCTGGCAGGTAAATTTAATTAGAGGACGGTTTATCTCGAAAACAAGAGCTATCCTTAGACCGCTGGATTTAGCGTACTCGAATTAGGTACGCACACCGGGTGCCCCGCGTGACAGTTTTTTCAACTAGAACAGTGTAATTATATGAATCGATTTAAATAAAATATATCGGAAAAATGATTTTGATTTAAAATCGTTAATAGCTCCGCAAAAATAGAATAGAAAAATAGAGAAATCTTCGACAACCTTCTTAGAACAATGTCCCCTAACTTTAGTTCAACAAAAAATTCGGATCTCTTTAAAAACCACTTCAAATTAAAACCCTGTTATAAACTTGTAGTCTACCAAAATCAAAAATAAAGAAAGTTTTAAGTGGATTCATCAAATTAAAGTGGGTGCATTCTCAAATGTAGTAGATATTTGCATACCGTCTGTAATAAAAAAAAGCAAAACAAATTGTCTAATCAGTGCCCATGTTCTGTAACTCTCGCGTCGAGAAACTTTTCGGTGGAAATGTAATAAATGAAACAAAAATGCCATAAATTGAAACAAACAGCTGTTTTTCTCACTTAATTGCGTATGTAACATTTTTGGCGAGTAATAACTGTCACGTATGGAAATTTCTCGCCAATATACTAAAAAAGTGTATCCATAAAATTTTTGTGAGAAAGTTCCCGCTTTGAACTGTCAAAAAAACTCACTCGTAAAAACGGGGTGAGAAAAATTTTTAACACTAAAAAATAAATTAAAAATGCAATGAATATTAACACGGAAGAGATAAGTGTTATGTTCTTGGCAGATTTTTTCATTGTTTAATTATTTTGCTTTTAACATTTTTTAAAAATATACGAATGTTTTCAAAGCAATTTCTTCATCAACAAATATTAAAGTCGCTTTGTTTTCTCGCCTCCGTCGTTGAAAATATTTCAATTTTAGTAAAATTTGGTCGTCGTCAACGATATGTTTGACTGGCGTTCACAACATCTGTAATTTCTAATCGGCTTCGAGTAGAATATTATGACATTTATAACGTAACGACGTTATCTCTTTTGATAAATTTCGACATGAGTTACAGACACACTTTTTTCTCACTTTTCCAGAAACGATGGAATATTTTGTTTCACATGTTTTCGATGTGAGAAGTTCTCACCAAAGTTACAGAATATGGATACAGCAGACTTAAAATTTCAAAAATAAAATAATAATAAAGCGAGGTAACTTGTGGTGTAAACATGAAAGAAAAGTGCAACAATTTTAATTTTAGACCGTTTAAGGCAGTGCCGTCTAAGCACACATACTTTGATATTTGTATTTTCGGTAAACAGCTTTGGAAGCTCTAACAATTTGTTGTTGTTTCTTTGCAAAGAACTAACAATTTGTTGTTCTTTTTTTGCAACGTAAGCAACAAGCGTTGTTGTCGCCGAGACCTGATTGGTTAATGTGCTCTCGTCGGCATGAAAGCACAAAGCTGTTTTGTAAAAGCTAGCACACTGTGAATATGGCGTGTATGGCACTGCTTTAAAATATATACAAAAGTATATTCTCGTTCCATCCTTTTTAGTAGCGAAGTAGCGATGACGGGCTGTTCGGGAGAATGTTGAGTTGTGTATACAGGGCTGAGTTTTCTATACAGTCTGGAAAAGGTTGCTATTACACAGCCAGATTGTTCTACAAATGCCCGCGATTTGAACAAAAATCCACTACGGCATCTAATGTTTACGTTCAATGTTGACCCATAAACCTTTACGTTTTAAAGTGTTTATATAATCTATAAACTTTATTTTATCACTTCGCCTTAAAAAGAATTTGTCGGTTCGAGTTAACAAAATTACTTTATAAATGACAGAGTTATGGGCAAATCACTACTTTTTTGTGTTAAAAAAAAAACATGTGAAATAATTCACATGTCCCTAATAGAAGTGTCCTTCCGAACTTAAGGGTTCTGGTACTCGTAAGATTGAGTTCATATATGACATAATTATGTTATTTTACAAAATTATGTTAGGGCGATTTCCAAAACATCAAAACAAAATGCCGTGATGCGGCTTTGATACTGTTTCGATACAAAATAACATGTTGTTTTGTTTACTTTGTAAAAAAAATATCAATAAAGCATCAACAAAATTATTTATGTATGCCCAGTTTGTTATTTGTTTGCGCATCGATCACAGTTATTATACATTTAGGGACGTATGACATTGTCACTGTTAAAATTGTTGCATTTAGGAATGTCACACTAAAAATATATGTCCTAGATTCACCTGTACTAGAACATTAAAAACTTTCTGAGTGGTTCAAACGATGTTCATCCGTCCGGTTGTGCCCAAAGTGCAGGTCGCAATTTTAAAGACAATCAAATGAAATATAGTATGTATTTCTTTATTGTTATAAGGACGAACATATTTAAAATGGTGAGAATCGGTCCATAATTTCACGAGGCCCCCATATATACCTATTTTCGGAATAGTCTTTGCGCCCATAACCAATCTTATTATATTTTAATTTAGACTTCATAACTTCCCTATAAATGTTCGTATTGATATACCATTTGTTGTCGATAACTTTTATAATAGCTACAGGTAGGTCTAGACTTGACCATATGTCCCATATACGCCCCCTCTCCAAAGTCGTCTTAAGACGCACAAAACTGATATTGATGTCGATATTCAGATTATATTCAGCGCAAAGAACTCTTAGACGAATCTTAACCTCATAACAGAATTTTGTTTTGCCGGGTCCATGATTGGCCATGGGCACTCATTCATTCAAACATTTGAATGAATGAGTGCTTCCCTAGTTAATTGTTCACATAGCTTTTTTCCAACAAATGAAACAAGGAAATCCTCAAAATTTACATGATTGAATTAAAAAATTTTTTTTTTAAACCATAATTTTCTTAAAAAACAAAAAAAAATAATAAATCTTTTTACCACTAAGCATTCAAGATACAATGGAGTCATCTCAAAATTAACACAATTTCGCTTTTTGCAAATAAGCAATAAACAGTGGTCATATCTACCCGCTGTATAAAAAAAAATACAGTTGCGTCCCACTTTGTGATGTAAGAGTTCATACATACGTAAACAAAATCTTTTTTAGTCTGTTCTGAAAATGTACAATTTTTGTGTTGACCCCCTTAAGAGAAACTGGTGCGATATGTTGAGTTTGTCTTTTTTAAATCTTAAATTTAAGGACGAAAAAATACCTCACACAAAAATTGCTGTTTTTTGTACTGTCATGCGCTCATCTCCAATAAAATTCTACTTCAACCTAAAACCTTTGAATATGTATTCGATTGTATGGCAATTTCTGTCCATTTCTCTCATTGTTTTTTAATGCAAACAATTAGCAGCAATTAATTACTATTAATGTCGGCTTAATTTATTGGAATGAGAACTTGTATGAACCTAATTTATATTCACATTAACATTTATTCACATTTCTTCATTCTGATGTATTTAATGTGCATAATTGTATTTATTTTTGACTTCTAGAGATGTTTAAAGTTGATAAATTGTTGTAAACAGGACATTTAGGAATACACTAGTACAACATGAACATGTTTTTAAATTGTATATCAAATAACGTTTGATTATTTATATCGAAATAGTGCATCATGTAAAACGCAACGCAACGCCAAAGAATAACATAGGAAGCACAAACAATGTCTCAAATATTTTGTATGTATTAATTAAAAAAATAAGCTGTGAGGTAATTTTATGAGTTTTTAATGTTTTAAGGAGGTCTTATAAAATATTCTTTTATACAAATAATTTGGCTTAAATACTTTAATTTTATTTAAGCGATTCTTTTCTTAAGTTTTGATAAAACTTGACTTGAAAAAAATTCTTTCATTTGTCGTAGATGTTGGAGAAATCGAAAGCAACCCATAATACAGAATATCTAATTTCTCAGTCCTTTCCCTAGATTTCTCTAAGCGTATCAAATCTTCAATTATGTCATTAGATTCCTGTTTTAATTTCTTTAAATGTTTAACACTTCTAATGGCTTCGGTTAATTCTATTTAGAGAGATATGAGAAGAAACAACCCAGCGCGAAAACTCAGAAGACCTTCTTACTTCAGGCCTTGTACGTCCAAACGAAGAAGTGTAGAGGCCTTCTAGAAATCATCCGTATTCCTTTTTTCTGCTGGAAGTAACACATACACATTTCGGCTCATGGTCAGGACCAGAGGGTTGAACCATCGACTTTTGTGGTCACATTCGAGACAGAGAGCAAATTGGCGAGTACATCGAAATCCATTGTTCGGCAGGATGTGACAGAACAGGTCACATCGGAGAGCCGATCGAATCTAGGAAAAGCCAAGAGTGGTGGGAGAGTCTCTTTAGCCTTTCTAGAAAAGATAGCTAAGAAATACTCTTCACTGCACGATGGGCGAGGCATTTGCTGAGGATGCACCGGAAGAACACTGCTGAATTCGAAAGAATCCACGGTTCTTTCGATGTCATCCTAGGGCTTCCATATCCTGCGGGGTATACAGCAGAGGCTGCTGAGGAATCAAAAGTTGTCAGTAAAGACAATGGATCCTCACCAGATTCTGCTGGCGTATCCTCTTACAAGGAAGATAGAAGGAAGGAGGGTAAGAGTTCACCACCCAGCCCTCTTAATGGTGACAGATTGGTCACGGTTAAGGGAGCTAGGCCTATGGACGAATTACCCACAGTGGACCAAGAGTCTCTCAGGAAGTTGAAGTCGATGAGTGGGGTTGCGATATTTGGGACGTAGCCTTAATCCAAGAGACCTGGATCAACAACAACCGGGTAGTTGGATTAAAGGCCACGGGATATACACTGTTCGTACCCCACACGGATGAGAAGGTTCGGACTTGTATAATGGCAAGAAATGAGCTCAAATTTATGTTGTCTCATTCTTTCAGCAATGGAGACCTCACGGTTGTTACAGGTGAAGCTATGGACAAAACGGTCCTAGCACTGGCATCGGTATACTTACCATATGAGGCTACCGATCCACCTGGTGTGAAAGTACGTGAGTTGGTGGAGCACTCGAGCAGAAGTGGCTCGAGACTGGTACTAGGTTGTGACGCTAATGCACACCATACCCAATGGGGAAGTACCGACATCAACAAAAGGGGTGAGTCTATGTTTGATTTTATTATTGCTAGCAATCTTTACATCTGTAATAGGGGGAATACGCCAACATTCAGAACTAGAGATAGGGAGGCAGTAATAGATGTAACATTGACGAACTATAGAGACTTAGTAGATGATTGGAGGGTGGCTTTGAAATTTTCCTTCTCTGACCATGGTCGTATATCCTTTAATCTAAACTTCGAAAAGTCAAAAAGTCGTCCTTATAGGAATCCAAGGAGGACGAATTGGGATTCCTTCTCGGAATTGGTGAATAGTAACCTTAGAGTTACACACGATTGGGGGTCGACTTCGGCCGGCGTGGAGCACCTGGTGGGTACCTTTACGGAGGTGTTAACCAGTAGCTATGAGCGATCTTGTCCGTTAAATTTTCCGGGTAGGCGCTCGCAACCGAGATGGTGGACAGGTGAGTTGAGGACTCAAAGGACCACTGTCAGAAGGTTATTCAATAGAGCGAAGCATACGCGTAGGGATGAGGACTGGAGTAACTTTAGGATAAGTTATAATAGGTACAAGGGAGATATAAGAAGGGCTAAAAGGGACTCGTGGATCACATTTAGCGAGTCAGTTGAATCTGTAAATGAGATGTCCAGGTTCAGAAGGATTTTATCCAAGGACCCTGTGGTGCCGGGATTTATTCAGAGACCGGACGACTCATGGACGGAATCTAGCTCCGAATCTCTCTGTTTGCTTATGGAGACTCACATCCCGGGTTGTGTGGATCCGGGAACGGGGGAACAGGTGGGGTGTGGTAACCCCTTTTCTGGATCAGGCTCGGGGGGTGAGATAAGAGAGGCGGTGGGGGATATCATCACCTTGGATAAGGTTACATGGGCGGTTAATACTTTTGGGTCTTACAAATCGGCAGGACCAGATGGTATATTTCCGGCTATGCTACAGAATATCCAGGGATCATCACTCCTATTGCTGGTGGAACTATTTAGGGTATGTCTGCTAAATGGCTACATTCCTAGAGGGTGGAGAGAGGTCAGGGTTATCTTCATACCTAAGGCAGGTAGAACCGGTCACTCTAAACCCAAGGATTTTAGACCTATCAGCCTATCGTCTTTTCTTGTGAAGACATTAGAAAGACTGATTGATCTACATCTGAGGACGAAGATTGACGGCGGCATCATCAGCGGCGCTCAGCATGCCTATCTTAAGGGTAGGTCTGTTGAGAGTGCGCTTCATGATGTGGTGGGTTATATAGAACGGGGATTGCGAGACAAGGAATACACCTTGGCGGCTTTCCTGGATATAGAGGGGGCCTTTAATAATGTGAAAATAGAGGCCATAAGGCAGGCACTGAGTGATTTAGGGGTTTCGTTATTCTTGGTCGAATGGATAACTCTGATGCTTAGCGGCAGAGTTATTCACTCGGACTAGGGAAACGAGCGCTTAAGGAAACTCGTGACTAGGGGGACCCCACAAGGGAGAGTTCTCTCTCCCTTATTGTGGCTCTTGGTTGTCAATGTCGTTCTGGGACGTTTTGACAGGATAGGTCAGAAGGTCGTCGCCTACGCGGATGATGTAGTTATATTGGTATCGGGCAAGTTTCTGCCGACAATTAGCGATGTCATGCAAGGGGCGCTGGGCGAACTGTCAGCATGGGCCACTGATAAGGGCTTGGGAGTTAATCCGGAGAATACAGAATTAGTTCTTTTCACTAGGAGGTAATAGGTGGAGAATTTTAGGCTGCCGGTACTAGGGGGAGTAGAGCTTAGGCTATCTGATAGTGCTAAGTATCTAGGAGTTTTTCTGGACAGTAAGCTGTCCTGGAGGAGGAATACTCAGGAGAGACTAAAGAGGGGTCTCAATGCTTTCTATGCTTGCAGATCGTCGATAGGTAGGAGTTGGGGACTCCGGCCGTCAGTTGTGGGATGGCTGTACACTTCGGTGGTTAGACCCATTCTTACGTATGGATGCTGTGTTTGGTGGGAGGCATTGAAACTAGCTAGTCGGAGGGACCTTCTGTCTAAGGCTCAGAGGTGTGCTTCGATCGGCATGACAGGTGCCTTGAGAAGTACCCCTCAGGCGACTCTGGATGTTATTCTTCATCTTCTGCCTATAGAGCAGTATGTGAGGGAAATGGCAGCAAGGAGCATTCTTAGGCTGAGGGAGCTAGGACTGTTAGGAAATTTCACGGAGGGTCACTCGCGGATCTTGAGTGAAATTAGTACTAGTGGTTATCACCTAGGCTCGCCCGGCTCTACGGATTATTTGGTCACTAGGGTCGATTTTGGGCGTATGCCAGAGGTGATATTGCCTTCTAGGGAGAGCTGGTCAGGGCAGGGCAGATTGTATAGGGGATTTGCTATTTTCACTGATGGCTCGAAGATGTAGGGCATGGGTACGGGGGTCTACATTGAGGATCTGGACATCAGAAAGTCATATAGACTTCCCGACGACTGCAGTGTATTTCAGGCGGAGGTTCTGGGGGTTCTCAGGGCCGTCGAATTGGTAGGAGCTAACATTGCCAAGGGCTCGAAGGTCACTATATATGTGGACAGCCAGGCGGCTCTTAGGGCCTTGAAGGGCTGTTATGTGAACTCCAGGCTAGTGGACGATTGTAGGAGGGCTCTAGGAGTAATCTTAGGGAATTATGTTGTGAGGATCTGCTGGGTACCGGGTCAGTGCAACATCACCGGCAATGAGATATCTGATGAGTTGGCAAGACTGGGCTCGGAAATGGAAGATCCTGACAGTTTGCAAGTGGTCAGGCCTCCAATGGGCTTCTATTTTGGGAGAATTAGGGAATGGATTCTGAACAGGACTAATCGGGCTTGGCGGGGCCGAACGGACTGCCGAGTATCGCGCACGCTGTGGCCGATGCTTAGTAGGTCAAATTCGGACGCGCTGCTGGGTAAGAGTAGGGCCTGCGTCAGGACCATGATAGGTATTATCACGGGCCACTGTATGATAGGCAGAATGGCGGTGAGAATGGGGTCTGGCTTATCGGATATATGTAGGCTGTGTGAGGACCCAGAGGAGCTGGAGACAGTTGAGCACTTTCTGTGCCACTGTCCCAGGCTACAGAACAGCAGGCTGAGGTGGCTAGGTAGCAGATTCCTGCACGAATTGGGAGATGTCTCGGGCTGCGGGCTCGAGAATCTGACGGGATTCGTAATGGGAATGACCTGGTTGCGCGGCAGGAGGCTGGGAAACATGTAGGGCAGTTTTTCCTGTTTGGTAGGGTTGTGTTTTGCTTGTTCTGTCCGATTTCTTATCTTCCACTATCTTCCTTCCCTGTGCTTTCACCATTAACTTCTCCTACTCTGTCACACTAGATATCTTTCTCTTCTTTCTTTCTTTGTTTCACTAAATAAAGGCATCACAATGGACCATAATGGGCTCTGGGTGAGGGTGTGAAGTTTGCTTCACACCAGCCTTTCTAACCTAACCTAACACATACACATACGTATAAAAAGTACGTGAAACTAAAAGCTGTTGACAAAAAACTCTAATTTAAAATGAAGATCTCAGAAAACCTTCTTTGTTTGTATGAAATACTATTTTCTAAACACATACCTTTTGTAAATGAAACGAAACAAATAATTAAAGACACAAAAAATAAGTTATAATACTTATTTTTATAATACTTATTTTTATAATACTTATTTTTTTATAATAAATTAAAATTGTTGTTACATCGGTTAATCGGTTAAACGACTGAAATTAACCAATTTTAAATTAACCGATCAGTCAATCGGGTAGTAATTAATCGGTTAACCGATTAAGAGTTAACCGAATGAATACCCTTCATCTTAAGCCATATACCAACAACCTTATAGAAAAATATCAGTGTGGACTTAGGCCTTGCAAGTCCACCAAAGACCAGATATGCATACTGCGTCAAATTCTGGAACACACCCAAGAAAAGCAAATCGACACTCATCATCTATTCGGTGACTTTAAAGCTGCGTTCGATAGTCCGATAAGGAAAAATTTACACTGCCATGTGTGATCATGTGACTTCTTCAACCTACTAATGGAGAAGATTTTGCAGGAGACAAAAATGAAAACCACTGACATTATTTATAACAAAAACTGCTGCTTGCTTATGCTGACGATATTGACATCATTGGTCGCAGAACACGAAGAGTAAGTAGAGCTTTTGCAAAACTCGATAAGCTTGTTATTTGCTATAAATTATTTTTGAGAACAAAACGACAATTAATTTTATACAATATTTAATGCCATGGCACAAATGGCCCTAGAGAACTTACATCTATACAAAAACCAAAAAAAATTAAAAAATTCCTATTTGTTTTTCACAAGTTTTACACGAGGTTCAGTTTGCATCGGACCTAACCAGTATAGAAAAAATGAGAAAATTTAAATGGATAAATAAAAAGATACAACTGTTTTTATCAAGTGCATTGAACTAGATATTCTAACATGGTTATGTCAAATTGTTTGATCCAAAGCATAGAAACTGAGAGCGACCCTTCAAAATAAAAATAATAAGTGATATAAAATATTGAAGCAATTTTATTGACGTGTTGTGTAGGAGACACTACAAAAATATAACAAAAATATTGATGTTGTTGTTTCTCAGACACCTACCTTAATATTGACGTGGTTGTCTTGAAGACAATTTTCTGCTCAGCGCGACGTGTAAATTTGATCGCGTTCGACACGCCAATGTGAACTTGAAAACGTATTAAGAAGGTACTGAATGGTTGAGAACCGTTGTTTGAAAAAGAGCGGAGAAAATCCCTTTTTTCTTTCATTCGTGTCTGTTAGACAACCACGTCAGCCGTAGATGGTTAAGGTGAATTAGGACAAGACGAAGTATTTTATTTCCCGTGGTAGAACATCTCAGCATCTCGAACAACGTATAGCGATCGAAAATTATAGCTTTGAAATTGCAAAAGACTTCGTCTACTTAATTGCCACTGTTAGTAATTCTAACGATGTCAGATTAGAAATTAAGCGGAGAATAACTCTAGCAGATGCTTCTTTGGGCTTGGTATGCAGTTAAGAAATAAAGCCCTCTCTTGCCGAACAAAAATAACACTTTACAATTCGCTTATCCTGCACCCAGAGAAAAAATATGTTTAAATTTGGTCACCTCCAACAAAACTATTTTTAAAGAGAATTGTAAACATATTATGTTTAAATTTAACAATACCATTGTCACCGACAAACATATTATTGTTAAATTAGTCCTCCATCAAGAAGGCACAACCATATTATGGTTGCCTCCGAACATCTTTTGGATAGTAATAACTAAAATATGTTTAACATTTATAATAGCATGGTTGATTTTCAACCAAAGCATGTTGCTCTTAGAAAAGAGGAAAATACTATTGTTAATTTAATAACAAATTATTGTCATATTTAACCAAAACATGTCTAGAGGCAACCATAATATGGTTGTGGCTTCTTGATGGAGGACTAATTTAACAATTATATGTTTGTCGGTGACAATAATATGGTTAAATTTAAACATAATATGTTTAAAATGTTGCCTAAAAATAGTTTTGTTGGAGGTGACCATATCTAAACATATTTTTTCTCTACGTGTGCCCTTCCAACTGTATGGTGCTGAAACATGGACAATAAAAACATACGATGAGACATTGCTCGCGGTGTTCGAGAGAAAGGTCCTCCGCAAGATTTATGGCCCTCTACGCTATGATGATGGATTCCGTATTAGGATGAATCACGAGCCGTACGAGCTTTTTGCCGATGTAGATAAAGTCAAGCCCATCCAAATGCGATTCCGTTGGTTTGGACACACTTGGCGATTGAAAAATTATGCTCTGGCCCGAAAGGCATATAAGGAAGAACCCATCGGTGGGCAACGTAGAAAAGGAAGACCATATCTCCTTTGGAACGAAGAAGACGCAGAAGACAGAAATAGCTGACGTTCTATTTTACTTCAGGCTCCTTGTTGTAATAGCAATCGAAGCTAAATTAAGTAAAAATGTAAAGATGTACCGAGAAATAAAAGTAGTTCCGATTTGTAAGAACATTTTCGTTTCTCGTTTTTAAACTTTTTAAATAAAAAATACATTCATATAAACATTTTTATTGCTAATTTTCAATTTGTTATAATCTTTATTTAATTAAAAACTTAGCCGGGATATTTTCTTTGGTTATATTTAATAACAGCTCCTCCAATTAAAAGTTTCGGTCACGTGGTATTCGTGAATTGTAAAGCAAATTTGGTTAACTTGCGGTTAATGTTTCAATAAAGATGTACTCATAGATTGTGAAAAGGGCCGTTAGAAATTGAATAATTGCATTCTAGTTAATCTATTTAATTGTAAGTTGCTTGAAATTCGTACTAGGGTTTCTAGTTTTCGTCTTTATTTTTTTATTCTCAGGAACAGCCATAATTTATTTGTTATTCTTAGAAAAAGCTGAAAGAGCTTTATTAAAAAAAAAAAATGTAAGAGCATTTTTTATTTTCGTACACAGCTTTAATCGCTTTTATACCCTTCACCGAAGGTTAAGGGGTATATATATGTTTGGCATAAGTAGGGACTTGTAGGTAAAATTAGAGCCAGTCACGGTAAGCCGATCAGGCTGAATTTCAATTATGATTTACACGTATAGGGTAAAGGATCACCGCAGACACCTGTAGTTATTTTTGCAATTATATTATAAATAAGGCGTATATATCTTTTTATTTTTCCCAACACTAAGAAGGCACCTGGCATTGATAAGATCAGTAATAAAATGCTTTTGGAGCTGCCTCGCATAGAAAAAAAATTATTCTTCTTATTTTTAATGCTATTTTACGCCTTGAATACTACCCTCGAAAATGGTAGGTTCCTTAGTTACCTCACCTCCTAAGCAATAGTTTTCTTATACATTTTCTGCTAATTTCATGTCTATATTCTTAAACATTTTATATTTTATAATTAGTTAAACTGTATTTTGAACAAAAAGTCAAGACTATTTAAGAAATGAATTTTAAAATCGCTCGAAATTCAACACAACTTTTAAAAACGCTCGTCTTGAAATCGATAAATTTTCATAACATACCTGATTATCAAATATATCAAAGCAATTTTGGAAACTAATAATGCCAAATTTAACACCGATTTTAAATGAAAATAGTTGTATTCTTCACCATCAACTCGATTTTAGAAGAAAATAAGGCACAATTTAACAAACTCTTAGAAGAGTAAATGTCATAAGAAAAGTCTTTGAAGAAAAAAAAATATTGTTCAGCACTCTTCATCGATGTTTCGAAAGCTGTTGATAAAGTCTGGCATGAAGGCTTAATACAAACGTTGCAGCTCAACTTACCAGCAACCACGCACAAATTATTTGAAAGCTACTCAATCGGTCGAAAATGTTTTATTTAGGGTATTCATTTAATCGGGCTTTTGCTTTAATTGGTTAATCACTTAATTAATTTTTATTTATTATTTTAAACTTATTAGCAAAAAAAACAATAACGACAAACATAACAATTCTTGAACTAAAACGAGCAAACAAAAAAAAAATTCATAAATATGTTATACATAATTAGTCAATTCACAAGGTATCCTAACATGTCATATTGTCAAAATGTCCTAATATTTCACAATGGTTTAAAAATATTGTTGTTGGTTTGTTTACAAAAAGTGTCTTAAATAAATAGAACGTTGCTTGCTGTGTTTATTGTGCTGTCGTAATTAATCAGAAAAGTCCAGCGCTGAGTGGCTGAGCCGTACAACAATATTTTTAAACCATTGTGAAATATTAGGACATTTTGACAATATGACATGTTAGGATACCTTGTGAATTGACTAAATATGTATTCATATTATGTGAGATTAATTTTATTAATTACTTCAATAGTTTATGGAGATCTTATAAAATAATCTTTTAGACAAATAATTTAGTCTAAATGTTAAGGATTGAAGCAATTATTTTCTTAAGTTTGGACAAAACTTGACTTGGAAAAAATTCTTCCATTTATCGTAGATGTTGGAGAAATCGAAAGCAACCCATAATATAGAATATCTAATATCTCAGTCATTTTTCTGGATTTGTCTAAACATATTAAACCTTCCATTATGCCATTAGAGTCTTGTTTTAATTTGTTAACACTTGTCTGTTAAAAGATTGATATGTGAAGATATGAGAAGAAGCAAATAACCAAACACATATGTACATACAAAAAGAACGTGAATAAAAAGCTGCTGATAGCAAGCACTTATTTGAAATTAAGATCACCCTCTTTGTTTGTATGAACAAATATTGTCTAAACAAAAACTTTTTTATATGAGACAAAAAAAAATGGGCCCTCTATTATACATAATACATACTTCGGACATGCCAACAAACAACTGCACCCAAACTTCAACATTAGCGGACGATATAGTTTTTCTATAATGAAGCATCTCGATACTTACAGGATCATGTATTTCAACAAAAAATATGGTTAAAAATATGGAGGATATAGTCAATGAACAAAGAGGCGTACATATAACATTCACCTTGCGGCGGGAATCATACCACCTATTAAAATCAATTATCAAAAAATTCCTCAACCCTCGCATGTAAAATACCTCAGTATACATCTAGATTGGCGTTTAATGTGGGACTGGCATATAGAAGCAAAATAAACTCAAATGAAACTAAAACCAATTCAAATTAATTGGCAAACTTCTACTTTACAACTCTATCGTAAAGCCAATTTGGTGCCGCAGTATTCAACTTTGGGGCACTGCCTCGGCTTCAAATATCGAAAAAATGCAAAGGCGACAAAATAAACTTTTTCGAATAATCACAGCCTGGTATGTCAAAAAGTCAAATATCCACAAGGATGTCAGTGTTCCATTAGTAAAAACTGTGATTACGAAACATGCAGTAAAATATTTAAAATTATGGCGCCCACACTCGCTTAACGAAAACAGACACAGCAGCACTCACCCAATCAGTAGAGCGATAAACACCTACATATGTGAACAGAACACGTGATGACGAAATTTTTTGGACATAAAATAAAGTATTATGATAAGATTTGCTTAATAATTGCTCTTTTAAATATATAAAGATTATTAAATCTTAATAAATATTAAAAAAAAGTAAATTGTTTTCCAACTTGTTTGTCATATATCCCTCATTTGCTGCAACGTCGTCATTACTCAACAAATTCAATTTTGGAATAGCCAAAACAAATTTTATAAGTGTGTCTGTTTAGAGAAAAAAAAATTAAAATGGATGTATTTTTCCTCTACTTCTGCCAACACATAAATTTTTGGGCATTTTTTTTGCGCAAGAACTCTGACTTTTATTAGGAACCAATTTCTAACTTAATACGAGTCTCGTAATTTTAAAAGATTTTTGCTTACAAATAAAACAAGAATTAGTAGATACGATTAACAGCAATGCAAAATATGTATATGTATTTGGCAAAACCAATAGTTTTTATGTGACAATATACGAGGGCGGATCAATAAGTCCGTGACTTTTCGGCCTTCCCTCGTAGTTACATGAAATGCAATACTGCTGAAATTTCGAGTGCTCATTAAACATTATTTTTTGCGTGTATTGAGCTTAAAGGATATTATGTTGAAAAATAATTTTTTTTTGTAAAAAAAACTGTGTTTCATCCACTCAATCACGGACTTATTGATGCGCCCTCGAATATCGTCACCTAAGATCCAAAAGGCCGTCATTTTGCATTTCTTATGATGTATTTAACCAAAATATATCATAATCAATCAAGAAGTCGATTTTGATTTTTTTTGCAACTTAGAGCCTTTTGGATTTAAGATGACGATATGTAATATGATGGAAAACTAACGTTTTCTGCTTTTAATAAAATTTTTTTTTTTTTTTTTTTGCGGAATGAAACCATTTTTGTTTTCATGAACGGTATGGGAGTTTTCTGTATCTCAAAGACCAAAAAACTATCAAAATGTACTTTCTATTAATAAACAAATATGTTTTCTTCAATTCCGAACGGAATCATTCCGAACGGAATCATTCCGAACGGAATCATTCCGAACGGAATTGTACTCTGTGACATGGCTGAGAATATTTCTTTTTCGAATTATCGTACAATTGTATTTGTAAATTGTCCAGTTAATTTTTCAAAATCCAGGTGAATTTTTTTAAAATTGTCCAGTTATTTTAATAATGCTTTCTGGTAACCCTTAATGTATACTAAATATATTTATTTTTAGAGAAAACCCTGTCGGAAAATGAGTTAGCTCAAAGTCAACTCATGGTTAACCAGAAGTTAGTCAGAGGTGACTCACAAGCTAACTCATTTACATGGTTAAAGCTATTCAGTTTTTACACGCAATGTCCGCAGTACGAGTCAGTACTCACTCACACTGCATAACTTTAAGATAACCATAAGTTAGCTCATTATGAGTCAGCTTGTGGTGCATACAATATGTTGACTTTAATAAGAGAAAAAAAAAATATTACGTATTTTGCTTTATTTATTTTCTAAAGAGAGACAGAGACTATTACACCTATGTTTTCTTTCACTTTTGTTGTATTTCCCCTTTGTCTACAGAAAAACTCTCAGTTATAAGACACCAGCAGCATGCCCGATATTGCCAAAACCGGTTTTCATAATAATTCTACTTTGAAAATGAGATGTATTTAACTAAATAATATTAACAAAGAGAATATGGGAACTTTTGCTTATTATTTAACTTTGAAAAAGTACACAAAACAAGCAAAACGTGTTTTTACCACAGTCCACTGCATCAGCTTTGAGTTAGCCAATGGCTAGTTCAAAAGTTATCGAGAAAAAGTCAGTCGCACAAAACACAACTCACTAATCTCTGCATAACTATTGAGTTAGCCAAAGGCTAGTTCAATAGTTATCGAGAAGAAGTCAGTCGCACAAAACACAACTGACTCAAATCTGCACCAATTATGAGTTAGTTTACTGGTTAGTTGTAAATAAGTTAGCTAAAAGTCAACTAAATGTTGAGCTAGCTAATAAAAATCCGACAGGGAACAGTTTGTTGTACTTTCATACACAGTCATACATGAACACACACATATTTACGCACCAATACACCAGCACCCAGCCAATGGGGCTTATGAAATCTAACAATTGAATGTTCGACTTAAAGTCATTGTATTAGAATTTTTTATTTTTAATACATATATATGTATATAACGATGTTGTTTTTGTTGCCGTTTTTTACTTATATCTAAGTATTTTAATATATAAATTATGTATGTTTAGTATTTACATTACCGGAAGCTCGTCCATTATTTTTGAAGCAAAAAGTTCACTGTAAAGTAGTCTAGATGATGGTCGTAGAATTGGTGGTAGTGTTGGCTGTTTGTTGCACTATTGATGTTTGTATTGATATTCCTACTATAAACTTCGACAAACATGATAATACGAACAGATACAGATACAATGCAAAAAATCTTTGTTGGCTTTTGTCAATTTAATGTTGTATTACATGAAGTTGGCATGAAGTAAATTTTTTTTATTTGTTTGCCTGTATTTGGTAGCACAATGAATAGATGTTGTCATTGCCAGATTATTTTGTTTTTTTTTTTAATTTTGTTTTATATTTCATACTTATTTTCAACGGTACTTTATTTAAAGAAAAAAAAAATTAAATAAAAAAAAACATTGTATTGTCCTTTCTTTTCTTAAAAGTGACTTTTATTTTATTGAATTAACAAGCAGTTCTAAACAATTGCTTCCATATTCAGTCCGTTTTATTGTTTGATTGTCCTTTCAGTTCATTCGCTTGTTTGGTTGTTTTTTTTATTAGTTCCTTTCATCTGTTTTGCATATTTTTTGCTCCTTTTTTTATTGTTATCAATTGAATTGGAATGTTATCGCTATCAACTTTTACGCCAATTTTTAAAGTGGCTCTGAAGTTTTAGTTCGAGAGCAATTACTGGTTGGTTGTAGTTGATGTTGTAAAGACGGCGATGATGTCTTGGCTACGGCCGCTGCATTGTACATTGTAATGGTCTCATTTTGATTTTCTTGTACATTTTGTCATCCGTAATAGAATTGCGAGTTAATAGCCACCCCAGTTGACAGGGTACGTGGTGCCAAACCATCGTAGGTTGACGTTGAACTTGCTGGCATCAATTGTTGCTGGAGGTGATGAGCAGCAGATCCAGGTGGTGGAGGAGATGCAGTATGGGCAATATTTACCTGTTTCATTCGTCTTAGTGTGGCAGTTGTTGATGTTAAGCCACTATTGCTTGTAGCTTGCATGGGTATCGTTGGCTGCTGCTTTTGTTGATATTGTTGGCACAGGTATGTTTCATTATTGTTCGATATAGATGTTGGTGGTGTACCAATATTGGGTGGCCTTTGTAATACGTTTTCACTATTTAGTATATAACCGGAACGAAAAGTTGGCGCTGTTGTGTATTGTGCCAGCGATGAAATGGGAACCATAGTACCTTCATTATAACAAAGAAATAAATAAAATAAATAAATAAGTGAACAATAAAGTTTGAATAGACAAAAAAAGACAATAAATTTTTTTTCCATGGAACAGTTTTAAACATAAAAAGCTCTTAAAACGCTCTTAGGTGGTACTACAACACTCGTTAAGTGGGACTGTCAGTTATCTTTCTTCGTGTTTTTTTTTTAATAGTGGAGTTTGATGGTTGAAAGTTATTTAGTTAATTGATTTTCACTTTAAATACTTGTATTTTCAATTATACACGATATCAAAATATTTAATGATTTAATTATATTAAAGTAACAAAAAATTGTAATTCCTAAATGTCTTTTATGGTAGCCACGACAGCAAAATTTATTAGCAAAATATTTTCTCAAACCAATTATCTGGATAATGTAAAAAACTTTTTTGTGACATCAAAATCTCTACAAAGATATTAATTAACACCTTGATGAATTACATTATATGAAATAATTTAGCACTCAAATCAATTGTAATTATAGAATAACACAGGTCAACATTAATGTTCTGTGCCCATGTTCTGTAACTCTCGCTTTGAGAATCTTTTCGATTGAAATGCGAGAAATGAAACAAAAATGCCACACATTGAAACAAACAACTGTTTTTCTCACTTTACTGCGTCTGTAAAATTTTTGGCGAGTAATAACTGTCACGTAAGGAAATTACTCGCCAATTTACAGAAAAAGTGTGTCTGTAAAATTTTTATGAGAAAGTTCCCGCTTTGAACTGTCAAATAAACTCACGCATAAAAACGGGGTCAGAAAAAATATTATTACTAAAAAATATATTAAATATGCAAAATGCAACGAATAATAACATGGAAGAGATAAGTATTTTGTTTTCGATTTTTTTTTTCATTGTTTAATTATTTTGCTTTTATCATTTTTGAAAAATATACGAATGTTTTCAAAGCTATTTTTTAAAAAACAAAAATTAAAGTTGCACTCTACATTATTTGATATAGCCGACGGTTGTATTTTCGACGCCGTCTTTGAAAATTTTTAAATTTTAATAATTTTGGGCACCGTCAGCGATATGTGTAACTGGCGTTCTCAACGTCTGCAAGTTCACATCGGCTTCGAGTGGAATATTATGACATTTATAACGTAACGACGTAATCTTTTTTGATAGTTTTCGACATGAGTTACGTACACACTTTTTTCTCACTTTTCGAGAATCGATGGAATATTTTGTTTCAAATCTTTTCAATGCGAGAAGTTCTCACCAAAGTTACAGAACATGGGTACTGGTTAATTGGGATACACATAATACTGCGATTCAATGCCTAAAAATTACGGGTTTTTAATTGGCTCTGATTTTCACATAATTTGCTGGACTACATAATTAGCTTTGACTCGATAATAAGCTTTTTGACTTAATTAATTAAAATATCAAAATATTTAATATATCAAAATATTGAGAAAGATGTACAAAAAAAAAAAAAAAAAAAAATTTCTATAAAAATTTTAAGTGTTTTTTTTTTCCTAAAAATTCATATAAAGTTAATATTAATTAAATCTTAAATTCTATACCTACATATCACGAATTACACAAAAAAAAGTCATCAGTATGGGTAAAAGGATGTGTTAGGGCGCAGTTAAGGTCGCGCCAACTTACAATTCATAATGCGGAAGATTTTGTAATTGCGCAACCAATAAAATTTAAAATATTCTATAAAAATAAGGAAGACATTACGTTTTCTTACGTTCAACTGTGTCCAATATAGGAATAATCTTGTTTGCCCGGAGCTCAAAGGCTTCCCAAAATCGCATTTTTTCGCTTTACATTTAAATTAGGGAGATAACGACACGCCTTGTTGCCGATACGATACCAATACTCAAAAAGAAATATCGCCGATACCGATACGAATATTAAATTTAAATTCAAGGTAAAATTAACAAAACTCAAGTAGAGTTATTTCTTTAATCCAAATTTAGATATTTTTAATTAGGCTTAAGCTCATTGAATTTAATTTTCATTAAATTATTTTTATGAAGACAGGAATTTTACGACATGAAATTAATTAAAATTTATTGAAAATTTTTCATTCTTGACTGCGCTGAGATTTGAACCCAGGCTTCACGGACAGGTTGCCCAGACTAGTTTCGATTGTAACCACACAGTCTCTTCAGTGGGGTTTACCGTCCTTACTCACTTGGCTATTGAAGCCGGATGACGTCAATAGTCAAACATCAATCTTAAAACCAAATGGTATTTCACCTTGGTAGATCGAAATGTTTTTGAATGAATGATTATCTATTTTAATTGATTAACATGTTCTTCCTAACTTCCTCAAAAAAAAAAAAAAAAAAAAAAAAAACAGAAGTTAGGAAGCCCACTGAAGAGATTGTGTGGTTACAATTGAAACCAGTCTGGGCAACCTGTCCATGGAAGCCTGGGTTCAAGATTATTCCTATATTGGACACAGTTGAACGTAAGAAACCGTAATGGTAAAAAGTAATATATAATCAGATAGCATCAGCCCGCAAAAAAACCCATTCGCATGACTAGTTTTGTACCAATTACATTTCCTCTGGAGTAAGAACATTTTACCGCCAGTTATATTATATGTCTTGTTTTTAACTATTACAATTCGTTCCTTTTTTATAATATTGCGTTCAATGGTCACGGGATAAGTGCTTGAAGAACAATTAACACAAATTTCCCGCAAGGAAATTGTTAAGAATAAAAATACTATAGAAAATTCCGCTCAAAGCGATTTTCTAAGCATCTGTAGACAATCGTGTGTTTCTAAGCAAGCTACATGGTATGTGTATCAAAATTAACTGCGCAACCTCAGAAAGCACAAACAAATTTTATTTTGTTGGGCTGTATATCGTCCCTTTAATAAAACAATAGTGAAAACGCATGTACACCATTATTTTTTTATTTCATAATAAGAATCTACATAACTGATTCTAAATGTGGTCAAAATTTGGTGAAATTCTACTTCCACAAAGTGGGTCAAAAGATTAATTGAAATATTATTGCATAAATGCTGGTTTGAAATTTTTCATTAATAATTGTGTAAGTGCTGGTATGGTGTTTTAATTAGCTGTTACTCTGAATATCATTTCAAAGAAAAATAAGGTATAAAAAGCATACACTATTTTTATTATTTCATAACAAAATAAAATCGAAAAATGACGTATATTGATATACATACACAATTTTTTAATAATTTATTTGGTGTAAAATATTCGAATAAAATAGTGTATACCATACAAAATAAAATAGTGTATTATGATTTTCATACATATTATAAAACAAATAAAATAGCCTAAGTGACATCATGGTACTTTGAATCCCATTTATTTGC
The DNA here is from genome assembly GCA_943735925.1 of Pollenia amentaria. Lineage (NCBI taxonomy): Eukaryota > Metazoa > Arthropoda > Insecta > Diptera > Polleniidae > Pollenia > Pollenia amentaria. The sequence continues at coordinate 102,719,176 of OX031006.1, forward strand.
AATTAAAGCACTTGTAAATAAATGAAATATCATCTACTAGTAACCTGATTATTTCATCACATATTTAAATGACCACAAAAACATCGATTATTTTTTGAGATATTAGTGTTTTCCCATTTGTCTAATAACTCAAAAATTTCAAACTCTATTATCTCGAAATGGCAAAAAAATTATACACTATTGTTTTATTAAGGGGACGAAATTGCATGTAATAATACTGATCAATAAGGGAATACTTACCGATAACATTACTACCCGAACTAACAATAGAGCCACCGGCACTACCAAGTACAATTGCAGGTGCTAAAATTCCGCTAATTGCTGGTGAGCCCGTACTGGAAACACTCGTGGGTGCATACACTTGTGGCGAGATACCCAAAATATCAGGCGATTGTCTAGGACCACAGAGAGTCGCTGTATTGCTCATAAGACTCGATGATACAGATCCCGCTGTACTACTTTGGGACATTAGGGTATTCGAAGGACACAAAGTACCGTAGATATTTGTTGTTGGTGCATAACTCATGTAATTCTATGGTAAAGAATAAAGAACAAGTAAAATTGAAAACAAAAAAGAAAACTGTATTAAATGAAGTTTCACAAACAGTTTATTAATTTATGGCAACCGCACAGTCTATGGACTCAAATTAAATTGTGCAATTTATTTATGTATGTGTTTGTACCCAAATACTCACAACGGCTTCAGTCCAAAAAAATAAAACAAAAAATAAAAGGACAAGAAATAAAATGGAAAACCAAAATCATAAATATTTAATAACAAAGCTAAAAACAAAAATTAAGTGTAGTTGTCGTGTTTTTTGCAAAGTTTGCAATTGTCGTAGTCGTTGTTCTTGTTGGTCACTTGAGTTTATTTACTTACCTCGTTCTTTGACACACTTGGCACTGGAATTGGTGTTTGTAAATCGATGTCAGCATCTACTTCCGAAATTGTGTCGTTAAAACCATTTGGTATTGTAGTCTCACCGACTCCTACAACACCTCCTATTCCGCCCGTACCACTGCCTAAAGTACCGCCAACACCACCTTTCCCGGACGAGTTTGAATTGGTGTCAGTTGCGATTTCGTGACGCTTCAGCAGCACTACTTTGATCGCAACAGCCACTATACAGAGTATAACACCCACTGAACCTGCCGTCAAGAGATAGACAAACAAACGTTCTTGGTCGCCTGTCCATTAGTTGGTGTGGTGCCCAGAAATAATATTTTTTTCGAACAGCAACGCCAGTTTAAAATGAAAAATAAGAACAAAGGAAAGGGAGAAAATATAAAAAATTCATACATACATATAACTGTTAATATGTATATGACCACAAAACTTTTTATTCTAAAGTTTTTTTTTTTTGCAAAATTTCCTAAGTGAACACTGGTAATTGGTATCTATGAGTAACATGTAGTCGAATGTACGTGGCAATAAATCCTTTAGTTAATTGCAATGTCATTTGTTAAGTTTCCGCATTTTTTCTTAGTCAGTTGTTTTTCATTTCTTAACCCCTTTTGGGGTTGGGGTTTAACAAACATGTTTTGGTTTTCTTGCAAAAACTTTTATTTCTAATGATTTGTGTTCGAGTTTTTAAGGGTTTCTGTGTGTTTTTTTTTTTATTTCGATATAATTACCTTCTAAACTCATATCGGCGCTATGTGTCATGACAGGATTAACGCTACCAATGTCCCCCTCAAAACCCAACGAACCATTATTGGCTCTATTAGTACTTATGGCAGTGTTATATGTTGCATTAGCAGCTGTTGTAAAGTTCCCGTTATTTCGAGCTGCTGGAGCTGTTGTGTTGCTGTACAGCTTTGGTATTGCCTCAGATTCCTTGTAGAACAATTCATCATCGTACAAATCATTAACGTCGCCTTCAAAGTCTTCTGGTTCATCAGCTTCCACTTCTGTTTCGTAGCGATCCATAAGCACTTGTTTGGGTACTGGAAGCAAATAAAGTTTTTAATCATTGGTTTGCTGGTTGACTGGCTGGCTAACAAATTGGCGTAGCGAAAAAATTTGGTGTTTGTGTGTATAAATGAAGCAAAATGATTTATGTCTTGTTTAATGTGATTTCGTTTCTATTTCCCTCTTTGTGGCACAAACCATTTTTTACACAACAAGTGCGTCGTAGTTCATTTAGTTTCTTTAAAAATCAAAAAAGTCAAATAAACACTTGTATTTAAATGTTCGTATGTTCGTTATGGTGGTTCAATTTTTATTGGCAAACAAGAGTAAAGCCGAAACGTTTTCTGCGGAAGATTCTAAGAAAAATATTTCATACAAAAATTTAAACTAAAGTAGCCATTATATTACCGGAAGATCTAATCAAGAATATACAGTCCCTTTAGATATAATCATTTTAAAAAAGGAAAATATAAAGCAAAACATGCGCCCATATTTAGAAAAAGAAAGGCACAATTTAATGTAAGAAATATTTAAAAAAAAACAACTTTTGCTCTTTATTAATGCTTTTAATTTAAATTCTTTAAAGTAATTTTGCTTTCAGTTTCTCGCAAAAAGTAATAAATTGAGCCTTCAAGCGGACAAGCTGATACAAACGTTTGCTGCTCGCAAGTTTCTATTAACTTCGTCAACATTTTATTCACAAAAAAATGTTCAGTTGTTTTTTTTATCAATAATATAAATTGTTTTTTAATGAAACAAAAAATTTAAGTACCTATATGTATGTAGTATATTTGATTCAATTATCATTTTAATTGTTTTAAAAATAGTATGTTATTGAAATATTTATTTAATAAATCTAAATCGTAATTGATTTTTTTAATTTAAAACAATCTATTCAGGTATGTGATGAACTTCGACCGATTTTAAAATCTATTTCTGAATTAAAGTGTAAATTTGTTTGGTCAAAACACAATTAAATTAACACATATAATATAAAATTCAAAGGAATATAGACAAGAAAAAAGGAAAATCAATTTTTAATGAACTTTTGTTGTTTTCAAAATCGTTTTCCATCACATTAACTTATAAAATTGAGCTATACCTATTTATCAAAAATTATTTTTAATTAAACAAGGTTTTTAAAGAAGAAGTATTTAATTCTTACAATTTTAATAAGAGTTCGAAACTAAGGCCCTTATCATGTAAAACCCAACACAACGCCAAAGAATTACATTGAAAGCACAAACAATGTCATAAATATCTTTTAATTTTGTTGTTGCTTCGTACAAAAATTCACATTGCGTTTTAAAATTTCAAACGCTGCATAGCTTGTGGCGTTGTAAATTTTAAAACGGCACATGAATTTCTATAGAAAGCAACAACAAAATTAAAAGATATTTATGACATTGTTTGTGCTTTCAATGTTATTCTTTGGATAAAAGTGTTTGCGTAGTAAATACCTTAAAAACATGTAGGTATCTGTTTCTAATCTTCGTACATAATAAAAATACTGCACTTCTCCAACTAAGCAAAGCCATTTTTTTTACAAAAACAAAATTCATATGGTTGTCTAACAAAAAATCAACAAAAAAATATTTACAAAAACAAAAAATTTACACAATAAAAATACACACTTAGGGTATTCGTGCTGTGGTCGTGCAAATTGCGAAGCAACAACAACACTGTAGTAAGAAGCATTGCTAAAATTTTTTGTTTGTTCTTTCCCTCATCGATGAGAGAAAAAGAACACTACAAAAACTAAAATATAATAGAATAAAAATAAATTTACTGTTTTATAACGAAAAAAAAAACAGAACACTGCATAATGTTTGTTACTTTGGTGAAAATATTTATGAACCGTAGAAAGGGTTGTGTACTAATCCACAAACACTAAAAATATAGATATCGTTTCCGAGAGTGTACGCTAATTCTGTGGTTTTCATGGGGTCCGCGTATGTCTTAAAATCAAAATTTTTAGGAGAGCCGGAAACCATTCTAGATCAAACTATAGGCTAGGTACTGATTTTTTTGAACTTTATTATAACGTAAAAAAAAAATCGGAATAAGCAAAAAAACACGACTTCCTCTAATTTAACACATACATATATCCCTTGTTATTGTTTTTAATTTATTTTTCTCTGTATCTGGAGAACGCCAAAAACCAAATAAGGTACAAGCATCTTACTTATCAATAGACAACCTATCTAAAAAAATTAAAGGAATTGTAAAAATTGTCTTGGCAGTTCCTTTACAAAGGCATTATAAATTTTTGTATATCTGAAGAAAGGAAAGAGCCATAGTCTCCAAATAAGGTACACAAGTCTTGGTTATCGATACACAACATCCCACAAAATGTGGGCGCAATTGAAAAAGTGGGCGTGTCAGATATTAGTTTTTTATATCTCAAGAACGGCAAAAGAAAAAATTTGGTACATATAGGTGAGTTATTAATACACAACCTCTCCAAAAATATGGCTATGTCGGATGCAATTAGGCTTGCCAGAGGCCCGGATTTTCTTGATTTACAAGAATTTTCAATGCTCGTGAAGAATCAGGAAAAACATAAGTTTTTTCAAGATTTTTTAAAGCCCAACCTAAGAATACATACGTTTTTTTTAAATAAGTTTATAGTTTTTTTTAAACAACGCTGTCTAGAAAGTAAATAAATATTTCATCGTTTTGTTTTAGTGTATTTGCTAAAAAATCTATCAAAACTATGTTTCATTTATTCACCCCTAATAGTTTGATAAATGCTGATTTGAATCAAAACTGTTGTTTTAACTAATTGTTGTATTTTATATTATACCGAAGACCATATCCCACATATTTGTAGGGATATGCCCATTATAATAAAAATAAGGAAGCAACTATAACTCTGATGTTAGGCACACAGAAAAAAATACAAATTTATTTCAATTAAAAAATTTCTGATATTAATTAAAAAATTAATTAAATTTGCCCCAGTGGACCGAAATCGGATAAAAGCTAAGAAAATTTCCAATAAAAAAAGCCAAACCAAATAGCATTTAACTTTAATTTTACTAGGTGCCAACCTCATATTTTCTCATTTTTATAGAAATGCATGCACCGAATGGAACAGTTATTGATTTTTAATTTATTCGAATCATAAATGCAGCTAATACTTTATTGAGAGAAATTTTATTTAAAACAACAATGAAATACGAAGATTTTTTTTAATATAATTTATCACACGAAGTTTTTCTCTTATTTATTAAAAACACTTACCCCCGGAACCACAGAGAGATTATTATAATTCATTTCGCTGTAAAACATGTTTTACTTTTGTTGTATTCGTTTTGGTTTACAGAAGCACTCACAATTAAAATAAGACATCAGAGTAGCCCGATATGGCTTTCGTCATCAATATACTTTGAAAATATTATGTATACTAAATTATTTTAACAAAAAGAATGCGGTAATTTTTCTTCTTTTTTATAAATTATCTTTGTTTTTCTGCTTGTAGTGTGGTTGTCGTTTCTACGCAAAACAAGCAAAACAGGATTTTATGGATTCGATGTTGAACAATCTTATTTTAAAATTTAAAATCATTTAAAATGGATATAAAGCATTGATAATTTAAAATAAAGCTCATACTTTTATTTAAATTTGAAAATCAACTATGCGTCATGTTAATTTAAGATTGTAATTTTTTCTGTCCGATTTTGCTCAAACATTTAATTTTTCTTAACTTAGACATTAAGTATCAGAATACGTCATGTTGTCGTTCAGAGATAAGAACTGTAGTTTTTGATGATTTACTATATAGGGACAGAGCACTGAAAAAACTCACTTCCAAATTCAAAGAACCAATAGACATTGCAGAAAACAACAGCACGCAAAATACATACATACATACATACAATATTATTAAAAAGTTTCACGTAAGAAATCAGAAACTCCATTTTTGTTTTAGAATACAGGGGTGTTCTGGAAATCGAAAACGCAAAACGCAAGAATTTTGAAGTTCTTTTTAATGCACTCTTAATCCAATCTTTTAAAATTTTTTTATGGAATTCTGTTTAATAGAGAAATATTTGTATTGTATTGTACTTGTGTTTCTTTTTCTACAAAAATCTTATTAAAAAAAAACGACTTTTAAATTCTTGCGTTTGGCGTTTTCGATTTCCAGAACACCCCTGATAATGTTTTTTTCACAAAGTTTTCTTAGAATTTTCCGCATATATCGTTTCTGCTCTTTGTAATCTAATCCCGAAAAATTAAACAACCCTAATGCTCGCGATTCTATTTATTAAGTGTCATGCTGACAAAGATAAGTATTCTCTGTGATACCCAGAATCTAGAGTTTTTTTATTCCCGCACTTTTTGGATTCCCGGGAAAGCGGGAAATAAAAATCGAATTCCCGGGATCCCGGGATTCCCACCCAAATTTTTTTGTTTATTTATTTACTTATTTCTCTAATGAAACTAATATTTCTTACTGGCTATAACGCTTAAAATAATTAAACCTAGTATCTTTTATATACCAAAAACGTAAATAATTCAAGATTAAAGTAATTTTATGACACTTAAGGGGTAATTTTAATGCCAATAGCATTTGCAAAATTAGAATTGAAAATTTTGAAGTCTTAGCGGTATACAATTTTCGGAAGGGCGATTAGGAACTGAAACCACAACATTACGAAGTAGGAATTCTGAAATAATTTTACGGTTTAACAAATTTAGCAGAAAGGAGAAATTTTATTTACTACATATATTTAATAACATATTTTTTTTACAATTTTATAACCCTTAATCAGCAGTGGTGTATGAAGGTATACTAAGTTTGTCATTCGATGTGAATATTTTTTTAATATTCATCTAAGGTCCGATAAAAGATTTGTATTGTGGGCTCTTCATTCGTTCTTAGCCGATTTAGCCATATGGGTGTCAAATAGTTTCTAGATCTTGTAGGCTCTTTGGGATTGAAATCGTGCAGAATCGCTTCAGTAGGAAAAAAGTTATGCACCCAAATGTGGAACTACCTCCCTAAAATATCAACAAAAACTAACATAAATTTGTGTCGAATGCACCTTTTGTCATTAAATTTCAACAAGTTCGTTTTATAAGGCACCAAATTTCGTTAATATCGGTCCATAATTTACCTACGGCTCCATGCTTAGGTTAATCTCGTTAATCATGTAAGTATGGCTTCAAACGTAACGAATAATGCTTTTGTGGTGCAATTTAGCATAATCTACTTTCATAAGACTCAAAATTACTTGAAATGCCGCATATAAAGCACAATATTGGAAAACACTTTACTACGCCCTTAACCGCAAAAACTTATACATAGTATTATTGTAAAATTTAAACTTCAGTTTGATAAGACAAGAAATAAAATTTCGTGATAATAGGTCTACAATTTATCATTGGCTACATATAAAGCCCATTCTTAAACGATTAATAAGGCTTTAACTGTAGCTAATGTAAATATTGTGGTGATATTAAGTTTGATTAATATACTAAAGACAGTAGTCCGACATAGATTTACTAAAGTTTAAGAAAAAGATTTTCTTCAAAATTTCCCGGGAATCCCGCAATTAATTCCCGAGAAACAAACCCTACCAGAATCGTAACTACTGCAATATTTTTCATATTTTTTGTGTACAATCAGAAAAACCACAATGAAATGACTTTTTTTTAATTAATCGATATTAAATGCTATAAGACTTAAATGAAAGATTAGCAAGAAATGTTAAGTAATTTAATTTAACAGCACGTCATAATATTCGATACAAAAAAAACTTAAAAAATATATACATTATTTGCTAAAGGATAAGAAGTTGACATTTATAGAAGCCTGTTTCGACATAAATTAAGGGAGGTTAAGAAATTTTGTTATTATATGTATAATTTTATTTATTTAAATAATTGTTATTCCGAAACCAAGATTCTGATGACGTATATCTGTAATTTTCATGGATAATCGCAAATGTCTTAGAACCAAAATTTTCAGGGGAGCCGAGAAAACGTTCTAGTTCAAACTATTGGCTAGGTATAAAACTTTTTGAAATTGGTCATTACGTAAAAAAAAAAATGGAATTGTTCCATATTTTTTTTATCAAAAATTGTAGGAATCATGTAAAGAACGTTTAAACTTAAGCATTATCGCATTAACATCTCATGAACAACCGATGTGAGATTTACAAAACAAAGCAGGATTGCAGGGTACACGAAACTAAGTACTCCTCCCCAATCTTCTCACCTCTTTGTAGTGAGCTTACTTAATAAATAGTTGCCATACTAAAAGAATGTTTTTACACTTAAAAAAATTGTTACTGCATAATCAATTTAAAAAATTGTAGAAAAAACTACTAATTATAAAAAGCACTAAAGGCACTAACGTAAATTTGAAAAAGCATCGAGTTAGTTAGTGCTGTTTATAGTTTGGCACTAAAGATACAATTTTGATATAAATAGTGCCGAAAGCCCTGAGTTGGCATCACTGTATACAATACTGATTTAGTTATTTATATGACATTATCCAAAAATAGGACAAACAATTTTTTTTTTGTCATAAAATGTTTGCGAAATTTCGCCTCAACATTATTCCATATGGGTATTTCCAGCAAAAGGTAAACCGTGACTAAAAATTTATATATTATTAAAAAATTTAAATTCACTGCTAGTATCAGGAAAAACTCTTCAAATATTTTTATTGTAATGTATTTATATGCCATCTCAGGTTGTATTGAAGAAAAACTGGCTGCCAAAAATTAATTTCTATTTTTCTAATTCTGAGTAATACACTGTGCAAGAAATTGACACTTTTTTTTCGTGACATGCCTGGCGCCTAGCGTTTTAACATAATTCGGGTACGCTGAATCCAGTGGTGCCCGCGGTTTTTTAAGATTGGCTCTGGTTTTCGAGATATACCGTTATTTCGAAAATGAAGGAGGTTGCACAACATATGCTCGCGTAACTCAAAAACCCTTTAGCTAATTGAAAAAACTTAAAAAACAGCAACATGCTAAGTAGACATAGCACGATTTGGAATTGAGCTGTCAATTTATGAATACTAAATAGATATTTGAAATATACATCCACATTTTCAATCTTTCACTCAAATATATTACTATCGAACGAATGTAACATTATGTATGAACTATTGCTTTTATAAATTTTTTTATCACAACAAGCACTAATGCGAATCGAAATAAGTGCAGATAATTTTAAATTTGTATTTTTGGCAGACTTTGGCATTTGCATAGATGAGATTCAAAATGCAATTTTACCACTAACTTTAGTGCTGGTATAACTTTAAAATTGTTAAAACTTTCATTATTCTGTCATTTTCGCCTGGAAAAATATTATAATTTTTTAAATGACATTGGTGTTTCGATCACTGAACGGTGCACCGCGGTGGTGCATATCGGACAACGTTAAAAAATTTTGTTTGGCCAGCTGTGTAAAAACCATCTAACCTTGTGAGTTTTACAAAATGTTGCAACAGCACATGCTACAGGTACCATATTCGGCGAACACATTATTTCGCGCTCATGCAATACTAACTGCCCTCCACATTTAACGGATTTAACAGCACTTAACAGCAAAAACCATCCCCCAACATTCGAAAGGCAATCATAGCCATTACAACCATAATGTTACGAAAAGTTTGGAAAATATGTTAAAAAACGTACGTACTCTCGAAGCAAAAAATGCCCACCACTTTTAACGCATGCAGTGTTACCAGAGAATTGAAGAGAGTTACTGTATTAAATGTTTTATAATGGACGAGGACTTACAAGATATAACTTCTTGTAGCTAAATAAAAATCCCCGACTATATTAACATATATATAATCGCTTAAATAAAATGTAATCAACAATTAAAACTATATACCTCATTCTGGCACACACTGTATACTTCTGTTCGTGAGTTAACAGCGTTACATTTCTCCAAACACAAAATTTGTTTTATGTAACTTTTACAATTTTGTATAATATTGATGCTTTGTTTGTGTAAAATTGAATTTGAATTTCGGCAACGCTGTTGTATCTACACTACAACACTAGTAAAGGGCATAATAAACCACACAAATTGCTTGGCAAACATGCACTTTGTTTTTGCTTCTGCTTGCCAATAAACTACACAATCATATATCGTACAAACATTAATTTTTCATTTTTTATTAATTTGCAATTTTGCCCGCTATTTGTTAAAAACCCCGAATAAATGTAAAAGAAAGAAAAATAAGTTGTAGTAAAGAGTTCTCTAAACAAAATCTGTTTGGGGTAAACAATGCTGTTAAAAAATTAGAATTTACGGCTGAAAATAATTTTATTGCTTCTTCTTCTACATCTTTACTCTACAAAGTTTTCGCTGAAATGATTAGTTTTAGCACTAGACACAACAAAAAGTTTGACAAATATCCAACATGTCTGCCAAATATTAAAAAATTTTAATATTTCTACAAACATTGCTTCAAATGATTGTCCAAACAGCAAACACCCCAATTAACAACACAAAATATTTGTACAAACGTATGATTTTGACATGTTTGCCAAGCTATTTGTGAGGTTTATTATGCCCTAAAGTGATGTATTTTAATATCAGTGTGGCCAGATCATCCAAATTTTTTCCGCTTAATCTGGCATTAAACATGACCAAAAAATGCTAAAAATGATTTTAAGAAATGTTAAAAATTGTGCTTAAAGTTATTAAAGATTTTTTCTAAAAATGTATTACAAGTATCAAATTTTATTCGAAACTAAATGCATCTTAGTGACTTATTATTATTAACGAAATTTAAATAAATGATTAAGTATATATAAAACAGTGGATAGATTTTGGTAAAAAATGAGATACATATGAATATGTGGCACAGGTAGTTGAGATTTAAGTTTAGGGAAGCCCGCAAGCCTCTGATACCTGCAAAATTTAAGCGATTTTATTTCTAGCTATACAAAATTTGTAGATTATTTTATTTCTGATAGTTTAAGAAAACTTGAAGTTTTAAAATTATTATTTTTTCAGCAGTTTAGAGCGAAAAGCTTTTTCAAACATTTACACTATAGAATTTTTATCTATATACAAAGTGACATTTTCCTGCACTTTAATATCGTAATATCAGAGGGCAAATAATTTGTACAATCAACATGATGAGGGCATTTCTAATTTTCCCTTTCATACGAAAGTTAATTTTGGATACAACTATTTCTAATAAAAAAAATTTAAGTAAAATCAATACAACTATTCCAAATTTTTAAAATAATGCAAAAAAGCTTAAAATATTTTAAAAAAATGCTAAATAAAATGCCAAGTGCTAAATGAAAATTTTGTAGATAAATAAAAATTTGTAATGCTAAATTTAACTGCGAAAATGCCAAAATGGCCACACAATTTAATATATAGGAAGAAATGCACATAATTATTGCTGAATGCAAAAAATTCATGGTATTTTGATAAGTTTAAAAACTGAATGATACAACAATAAAAAAAAACATATACCAAAAAGCTTAATTTAATTTTAAATTCCTTATATTTAATTACAATTTTAACTAAGTTTTCTAAGTACCTATTGAATTCTGTTATATTTGTATCAAAAAGCATTGTAAAAAATCATGTCTGTATGTAAAAGCTGTTCTAATAATGGGTTTAAATATTTACTAATATATATCTAACTTAATTAGTAAATATATAATTTTGTATTTGTCGACATAAAAAAAAGTAAGAAAGTGTAGTCGGTCAAGCCCGACAATCAGTGTTGCCAGTGAAATTGCGAGAATAATACATTTTAGTTTCCAAAAAGATACACTTTTTCCCAAAAACATACATTTTGAAAAAAATTTTAAAATCCATTTTTAACGTTTAACATTTATTAACATAACATTTTTATTTCATATTTAATGAATATTGCAAAGAAAATGATATCATATAAATCCATTTATAAATTTATTTAAGTCATATATATTATGTATGTAATTTTTAAAAATACAGTAAGCAAAATTAAAAATTAATTATATGTAACTATCTTTGGATGTTATCAAAACAAATTCATTTTTGTAAAAATTAATATACGAGTTAAGGCGGCGTTAATACTAACGATTATATCAAAGACAGAAAAACTTAGAAATCCGAACATTAAAATACATGTTATTTTTGTATAGTTGCGTACAGACGGTGGTCAGATCATACAATTTTGTAGGCAGGCGTTGGAAATAGAATTATTTTTCTGACATTTTTAGTCAATTTAAATGCAATTAAAGTAAAGCTGTTTACCAATATTCTAAGATTTGACCACCGTCTGTAATAAGCTTATTCAGTTGTTACTGCTTTTTTTAGTATTCATAACGAAATGATAACATTTAAAAGTTTAATATTGTATTTCTGTACATTTTGCGTACAGATTCAAAAGATATGAAAAATGTTAGGATTATACATGATGAGGTCATCAAAAGATACGAAAAATGTTTCTTTCGTATCCAAATGGCATCACTGCCGACAATACACCACAGTATATGCACGAAGAGATCAACCCGGACGAACTCATGAGTGAGCTGTACGATATGAATCTCAAAGAGATGATGTCACCGGAGTCCTACCGGAGAGGTGGGAGGCTGGCTAGTAAGCCTCGGAAGGTGGATGGAGGGACGGTGAACGTTGCGCTCGAACGTACCCCGAGAGTTGTTGAGCACCTGAGAGCCACTGGTGTTTACATCAAGTGGTTCCGATTTCTGGATGTCGATGGTGTGTCCGGTCTATGCGGCCGCGGCTGCAATTAAATATGGGGGGATTCCCAATAATCCAGTTAAATTGCCAATATTCCGATCGAGATTATGGTCACCTTACGCGAACGAACTAGGCAGACGCCTCTGCCTCTTAGATGGCGGAGTCACGGTGTGGACTGGGACCATTATGCTAGGGAATTAAGGGCGGCGGCGTTAACGCGCCCGCTGGTTGACTATAGGGCACTGACGCTAGATTTCCGGAACGGCCCCCTGCTCTGATCGTGATCCCCTTGTGCCGCGACGTTGGTTGCTGCTGGTCACTTGTGACCGTTGCGTCTGACCGTGAAGGCGACTGTATTCATTGTTGTTTTTTGTGGTCATTGCTTGTGCGTGATGTGCTTTGCTGGTGTCACATGATGTAGTCAAGGTGTCGCTCGTGAGAGCGGCTGTTTATTGTTTTGTCTATTGGTGATTTCATAGTCCCTATATGTAGATGTGTGTGGTGTTTTTCGCCGTTGCAGTATTGCAGTTTTGCTGTGTCGCCGTTTTGCAGTATTGCTGTGTTGCAGTGTTGCGGTTTGCTGACGTCTTGTGCTGCTGTCATGCTGTGGGCCACCAGTCCCCGGACCATTTGGGGTCCAACTGAAAGTAGCTTAGGCTACGAAGCTGACCGAAGTCTTATTCGGTACCACGGGAACAAGGGCGCCTTTGAGGCCCCTCCGGGGGAGTAACGTGGTGGCTGTGGTTTAACACCGCGGGTAGAGCAAGTTGTTGCTCGGTGTGGAGTTGTACTGCAATCGGTTGCCATTTGGCCATAAAATGGTAGGAGTGCGCTATTTGTAATTAAAACGAGTGTTTTCTTCTAAGAGGCCAGGCGAAAGAAATTTATTGTGATTGGACCGTGGATAACCGGCGAGTTATACCCCAGCCGAGAACGTTCGTTACAACATTTAAAAGGAAGTTAAAGCCATTTATAGATGGGAGCTTTGGGCATATGTGAGTCGATTCGAAAAAATTGAATTTGTAGTTAAATATTTTTGCGCGAATTTAATCTAAATACCAACATAATTAGATGGTTTACGGACAAAGAAGTCTAATTTGGAAAGAAGTTTTTATGGTTAATATGTGAAATTATATACCGATTGTCAGCATTTACATAGACTTCGTCTTTAGTACAAATTAAATGTAGGTATTTACCAAATTTGATAATATTATCCACAAAATTGCAACTTGTACTTTGCGCACAAAGTTAACATGGACAGACAACTAGCCCGACTGCAGAATGGACATCGTTAGGTCACTTTAAATAGTGATTTTGAGTCAGAGTGTATTACATCGCAAAAACGTATATAGTTGCATAATTTGAAAGTTTAAAATAGCATTTATCTTTAGAGTAAAAATTAAATGTAGATGACAAAACTGAAGCAACACGTTGGGTTTTGTATTTAAAACAGAAAACCCAGATTTTTTTTTGCCGAGCTCTTGTAAGCATCTAAAAAAAATGTAACATGTATCAAAATATGCCTCAAAAACGCAACCAATGCGCTATAAACTTAAAAAATGCAACAAAAGTGCTCTTTTAACCTAATTATGCAAAAAATGCTATAACGTGTAAAATATGCAAAAATATGCACTAAAAAGTCTATGCCAAAATTCATAAAAGGCTCTAAAACAGATATATCTTTTGTTTCTGCCTTCACTGGTAGCACAAGTAAAAACATGCAATTGCATATTTATGGTTTTCCTGGTGATAGCAATGATTTGTTTGTAGTTGGCATAATAAAGTTCGGCAGTTAGGCGAACGTTGCTGTACCGTATCTGTACAGTATCAATCAGCTGTTCGCTTTTTGGTATATGAAAAGCAATGCAAAAGTTTACCGAAATGGAATGTACCGTAGTTAATTCATTCTGTATAAAATAGAATTTCATGCCAATGTTACGTGACATTTGTAAAACTGTGATGGGTTGCTTCTATGTTTAATTGAAAGCGGATATTTTAGCCCTTTTTTGGTGCTTTTTCAGGATATCTATGGACTTTCGACAAAACTACTTAAAATACAAAATATTTCCATAAATATAAATATCAATATGATGCTAAGATGTTCCAAATAAACAAATTCATATGTACATGAATAGAAATGAGAAATATATAAAAGGCTATGAATGGTTACAAAATATTGTTTTGTCTATGCACATTTACAAAATACTACATGTAAATGTATCTTTATATGCTACAATACATATTTTTGTATTGCAAATCTATAATATAAATATCAGATAGTAAATTATTAATGTTTTTACTCACATTTAACATCGTTGGACCACCCTTTATATATGTATATAAAATTAAAATTTATTTAAGTAGACTTTTTTAATCCTGTATTGAGGTATTTCTAAACACAATAACCAAAGATACATGATAAAGAATTGTGACAAAAGAAGTTTGAAGTAACAGACAAGAGAATAAAAGAAAGTAATTTGCAAATATTAATAAACCAAATTTTAAAATTAAATTTTTAACTTTTTGTATAACTACAAAACACAATAAAATATTAGCACATATTGCACAATACTAAAATCTATCTGACGCTTTCGGGTTAATTTTTTAAAATTCTTTAACTGCCGGTTCAACAATATCAAACGTAAACGTTCATGCAGAATTTAATATGGAAAATATTTTAAAAACTGAGTGTTTTTAATAAAAAATTTTTATGCGACCGTAAACTTTCAAATAAAATAAAAATAATATTAAATTTATTTTATGTATGTAAAATATATAAATATGTTAAAAATGTTAAGAAGATAAAATAAAAATTTACTGTTATTTTTGCTGAAGAAAATCGTGAATAAAACTTTCAATTTTATTCAACAATGCTCTACAACTTTGTTTAGAAAAGTTAGTTCTTTATTTTTTGTCAACATAACAACCTCGAAAAAGGCAAATAATGACAAAGTGTGAAACAACTGATGGTGCAGTAACCGGATCAAAAAATGTGAGAACTAGAGGCAATAGTATAGGTATATACACACATCCATAAGTTAAAGTTGTATTCTGCCTTTATTCGTCATAGTAAGAGAAAAAAATTGCGTCATGATATCAGAAATTTTTTTTGGATTAGGAAAAGAATGGCTGACATTTTTCCGATTGTTTTGTAAATGGAACAAATGGAACAGCAAGCCTACCGGGGGCACCCAACGCTTAGTTACCCAGGAAAAACTTTTTGAATTTTGGTAATAGGTCGTAGTTATTTCATATGTTACCTGGTAAGTAGTTGTCATTACAATTGTCATTATTCTGAAAACCTCAATAAGTACTTGTTAGTAATGACCTCAGTAAGTACTTTTTACTACTATTATTTTCAGTTATGAATATTTGCTTACTAATAATCAGCTAAATAACTACTTATTAGTTGTCTTGTTTTCAATACTGATTATTTACTTACTGGTAACTAGCTCCATAACTACTTATTAGGTCTATTAATCAGCACCAATTAAATAAAAACTAGTTATTTTTTGGCTTCTAGTAAGTATATTGTATGTACTTACAATTCAACTTATTGTTTAAATAATAACTAGATATTTGGTGACTTCTAGTAAGTGTATTGTAACTACTGAATTCTGTGGACAATTCAAACAAAAATAAGTAGTTATTCAGCCGAAAAATAAGTAGTGTTTATATTTCTCCAACATTACTTGCTAACTTACCAGGTAAGTAAAGTTTTTGCTGGGTAGATAACAATGGTAGTTTTGGCAATTTTCCCCTTTTTCGTACACTCTATATCTTCAAGTGGAATATTAAAATTGTCTTTTACTGGTGTGGGAAATTTTACACCCAAATGTTTGGTCGTTTTTGTGACTTTTTAAATACAAAATGAAATTTTTTCATTCTTAACTTTTTCGTTATACAATTTATTTTCTCTAAGTGTACTGCCTAATTTTTTGTAATGACAGATAGCAAGCCCAATTGCCTACCAATAATAAAAAAAACATATCATTAGCTATTAAAAAATTTACAGAACAGAATTCGTATTCGCTTGAATATGGTACGATGGAAAAAACAATAAAAATAGTTGAAAGTGCATATCTTGTTGTTGAAGACCCCATTTTTTGACATATTGCTTCATATATACACTGAAAACTAATTTACGCAATATAGTCCAATAATTTAATTGTCGAAACAATTTTTTGCTGTTGTGTTTCCAGCAGTGGACGGATGTAAGGTTTGGAAAATTTGCTGTAAAAGTTACCGAGAAAACGACGGAGTTTATTAAATTCGTTATATTATAAAAGAATATAGACTAGGGTGGGTCAATTTGTTCGGGTAAGAATAAAGGGGTCAGGTGTATAGAAAAATCGATACAAAATTCCAAAATAATTAGCAAAAGAAAGTATGAGTCTAAAATAAAACCGAGAGGCATAAAGTTTTTAGTGTAAGATATTTTAAAAAACTGCATAGTTTTGATAGCAAACAACATGTTATCACTAAAACAAACATAATATGTTATCTGTTCGGGATGGTTTTATATCGAATTTTGTTAGCCAATGCTCCTGTGGATTAGTTCCTGATCCCCTAAAGCATTCAGGATTAACTAACAAACCAGCAGAAAGAATACAATTCCTGAATGCATGTTAAATGTCGTAGACCAACTTTCCAGCGCAGTCCCAGCTAGCGTAGATCCTTCGTATAGGCTCGACTCTCCAAGAATGGACATCGCAACTGAAAACGAGTTTACAATGCCTGCAGCAATAGCCGACATTTCGCAAAAGTGGACCTTACACTTAGAGATACGATGCAAATAATTTTGCTGTGATGTGTGATAGACTCGGCAGAGGTACCCTCGTGTTTAGCTGCAGCTTTATTTAAAGACATTCAGTCTTATGCAAAAAAAGTCAAAGTTCACATTAGTTAATCAATAAATTAAGCACATACGCTTTTGCTGTGCTTAAAGTATGCTTATTATGTATGTAGTTGTTAAACTTTGATCCGGAATAATTCGAATCCTTTAATTTTTAGGGTTAAATTACATACTAATGCTGATGATTCGTGCAAAATTTTATAGCAAATTTTATTTTTTTTTTCCTCATTATTTATTTACTGAATCTTCATATATTAAATATGAACTAACAATAATTAATCAAATCTTATACTAATACTTTATTTTTGTCCTGCCAATGCTAGACGAAAATTTTTCTCTTCACGGTTTCTGTTCACATATGTAGATGTTTAGCGCTCTTCTTGTCTGATGAGTCCTGCTGTATCTCTTCTCCTTAATCTAGAGTGGCCGCTGTAATTTAAAATATTTCGAGCTAGTGGATTTGGGTGCGACTCAAGTCTTTTTAAATATTTTACTGCATACTTCGTAATAATAGTTTTTACTAACGGCACATTGAGATCCTTGTGAATATTTGAGTTTTTAACATACCAGGGAGCGGCTGTGATTATTCGAAGAAGTTTATTTTGTCGCCTTTGAATTTTTTCGATATTAGAAGCCGAGGCAGTGCCCCATAACTGAATACCGTAGCACCAAATTGGTTTTAAGATAGCGTTGTAAAGTAGAAGTTTACAATCGAGACTAAGAACAGAGTTTCTTCCAATAAGCCAATTAAGTTGAATTGCTTTTAGTTTCATTTGTGTTAGTTTTGCTTCTATATGGCATTTCCATGTTAAACGCCGATCTAGATGAATTCCGAGATATTTTACATGCGATTGTTGAGGCACTAATTGATTATTGATTTTAATAGGGGGACATGACTCCCGACGCAAGGTGAATGTTATATGTACGCATTTTTGCTCATTAACCTTTATCCTCCATTGTTTTAACCATTTTTCCAGTTCAAATATATGATCCTGCAAGTAGCGAGAAGCTTCATGACAGTTTTCGTGCACGCTTAAAAAAGCTGTATCATCAGCAAATGTTGAAGTTAGGGTGTGGTTGTTTGTTGGCATGTCTGAGGTATATATTAGGTATAACAGTGGGCCCATGATGCTTCCCTGAGGGACTCCAGCGTCAATTGGCTGAGGAGAACTTATAAAAGCACCTTCTTTAATAATAAACTTTCGACCGACTAAGTAGCTTTCTAACAGCTTGTGTGTGTTTACTGGTAAATTTAGCTTCAATTTATGTAATAAGCCTTCATGCCACACTTTATCAAAAGCTTGAGAAACATCGATAAAGAGGGCGGAACAATATTTTTTTTCTTCAAAGGTTTTTCTTATGGCGTTTACTATACGATGGGTTTGTTCAATTGTGCCGAATTGATGGTTTGGAATACATCTATTTACATTTAAAATTGGGGTTAATTTTGACACTAACAGCTTTGATATATTAGAAAATACGCTTATAGGTCTATATGACTCAACTTTTGTAGGATCCTTTCCTGATTTAGGTATCATGGTAACTAATGATACTTTCCATTCCTGAGGGTAGTATTCAAGGCGTAAAATAGCATTAAAAATAAAGAGAATCATTTTCTTTGCTATGCTGGGTAGCTCCAAAAGCATTTTGTTACTGATCTTATCAAAACCAGGGGCTTTCTTCGGGTTTAAATCATGAATAGCCTTTTCGATTTCTCTTATCTCAAATCTTAGTGGAACAGCTGCTCTAACAGCAACAGGTGGTAACTCGACCGCCATATCGAGAGATGTGTGAGCGGTAAATACGGTTTTCAAATGATTAACAAAAAGATTTCCTTTTTCTATATCATTTCTTGCCCAACTTCCGTTTAAGTTTCTTAATGGTGGTTTAGTGATAACTGGTCTTTTAAGATTTCTAGCTGCACGCCATAAGGAGTAGTCTGATTGTGGAGTTGCATCAAGTTCCTTAAGATATTTTTCAAAGGATGCAGTTTTTTGGGACTGCAGTAACTTTCTTAGCCTTTTTGTGCACTCTTTTAATAAAGTCTTAAGTTGGGGGGATCTGTGCAATTGCCACTCTCTTCGAACTCTCCTTTTTTCGGTCAATAGACGCTCGACATCTACAGAATATATGATATTGTTTTTGGTTTTTTTGAGGGTTGTGCTGGAATGTTGAACAGCTAGTTTGAGATAACTGTCAAAATTAACAATAGCGAGATCCACGCTCTCCGGTGTGCTAAGCGGAATATTTTCTGTGCAATGGGCACTAAGATATTTTTTATATTTTAACCAATTTATTTGTGAGGGTGATTTCGATAAGTACCCAGACGGCGATACGATTCTATTTGGAATCATTATAGTAACAATTGTAGGTGTGTGGTCGGAAGATAATTCTAAGGAAGCCTCAACATAAATCGTTTCTGCGGGGATGTTTTTAACCACTCCAAAATCTATGACATCTGGAACTTTTTGCTGATCAGTAGGCCAATATGTTGGTTCACCGCTCGCGACCACATTTAGATCCATTTTACGAATTGTGTTAAACAAAACACGACCCTTAGGCGTAATAAGTCGTGACCCCCTGAAAGTATGTTTAGCGTTATAGTCGCCAGCAGCCAGGAAGCAGGGTCCTAATGATTTGAAGTATTTATTATATTTTCTTTCTGATATTGAAAATCTAGGTGGGGAGTATAAAGATGAAATTACTAGGTTTCGAGATAATTCCTCAACGCAAATGGTCGTTGCTTGGAGATAATCTTCACGATGATCACACATTAAGTAGTGTTTTACTCGGGTTTTTATCAAAATAGCAGAACCTCCACAAGCTCTACCTCGAGGGTCCTTGGTATCATATAATATATAACCATTGACTTTAAACGTGTTTCTTGAGGTCAGATGAGTTTCAGAAACCATCATAACATCGATTTGTTTATTTTTAAGGAAGTATTCTAGTTCATTTTTATGTTGGCGGATGCCATTTGCGTTCCAAAAGCAAATTTTTAGACAGTTCATGGCTTATTTAGTACAGCTTGCAATAACATCGATTGCATTCTTAACATTTCTTGCATCATGTTACCCATTGTGTTGGTAAAATTGTTAACGGTTTTCACTAATGTTTCCATGGGAATTTCGTCATTATTTGGTAAATCACCTTGCAATGGCATATGATTAGATTTTAAGACATTATCGTACGAGGTTCTGTTATTATTTGGCTGCGGTATTTGAACGCCGTTAGTGTTTTCTTGAGGGGGATTAAGTTTATGTCCAACAGAACGCTTGACAATCGAATATACCGGACATCCTCTATAGTTGGCAGTGTGATTACCACCACAGTTGCTACATTTTTTTACATTAGGGTCATTTTTTGACTTATCACACTGGACGGTACCATGTAGTTCTCCACATACGACACAAACAGAGGGTAAATAGCAGTATGCCCTAGTATGACCAAATTCTTGGCAGTTTAAACACTGAACGGGCCCATTTCTTTTGTGCGGCTCTTCTATCGTTATTTTCCTGTACAGGATGTATTTTAAACTGTAAATGGGATGCGTTTCATTTTTTTTAGCTTAACGTCGCCGGGCTCTAACTCCACTCGAAATAGTGGTTGGGGATTTTTTTCCCTATTTTTAATATTTGTAACATTTTTAATTTTGAAACCCTTTTCTTCTAAAAATGTTTTTATTTCGTCTGGGTCCACGCATGAGTCAATGCCCTTAATCACAACCTGCAGACCTTTGCTGCTTTTCAGCTGGTAAGTATAGAAGCTTTTTTTAAGTGCTTCAAACTTATTAATTAATTTACGAAAATCATTCTCATTATTAATCTGTATTTTTGTTTCGTTAATATTACCACGCTTGATTGCAGCTACGTAAAACGAATTTTCACCTATCACCGATATTAAACTTTTTATTAGCTCACTTGAGTTTTGCTCTCTAAGATATATCGGGGGTGGCTTCGACGATTTTATGACGTTGGGTGTTTCAGAAGATTCATCCTCCAGAATTGCAAAACGATTTTGCGAGCTTATTCTATCAAAAGATGGAACTTTCGAGGCAGAGGCAACAGCTGAAGAGGCAGGGCTGCGACCACGTTTAAGCACTGTCATATACCTATCCATACCAACTTGCACTTGTGGTTTTTGACAACTTTTTTCTTGTTTGTTTATCATTGCGTCTATGTTTGGGATTATGGTACCAGTGGTAACGCTTGTATTGTTTTCTGTTGTTGTGTTTATTTCCACATTGCTTTCACTAGCATGAATATCATTTACTTTTGTTGTTGTTTCATTGTTATTACTCATATAGAGTTGTTTATGTTTTTTTCACCGTTTTTTTATTTTTTTTTTATTTTTTGTTGACTGTGCTCTTTTTATTATGTATAATGTTGTTACACCGAGATAATAAAAGAAAAAAAGAATAAATATTTTTTTGCACAGATTATTTGCAAGTATGTATGTGCGTACATACATACATATGTAGGTATATTTTTTTTACTTGTATTTTTTTTTTTTTTCTTAATTTTTTTACATATAGTTTTTTATAGTTATTCTATTGTTCACTTTTATATTGAGCGTCCAAATTCGCTTGTTAAACTGATATTATTAACTAATTTATGTTAAAAAAAAAAAACCGTATGCGGAGTTAAAAGAAACACGTCTTTTCTCATCGAGCACGACCGACTGAATGTGAATTTTATGGCTTAATTTATTCCAAACTAGTAAAACCGAAAACATGCTGATGAAGCCGCGAGCTTAAGGGCCATGTCAGATAAAACTTTTGCTTCGCGTTGCGTTACCGATTCGCTTTGACATCTAAGATAAAATATACATACTTATACGAAACATGTCACATAAAGTACTTTCAAAGCAGAGCGAAGCAAAAAGTTAGCCAACTCTCATCTTTTTGCGCGCTTTGACAATTGGCTAGTATAAATTTCTTTTGTTTTTTAATTTGTTTGCGAAATTCAATTCCAAAAAACAGTCCAATTAAATTTTTAACATTTATTTTTATAACAAATAATTAAATTTACAAATTACCAACCGCTTTTATAAGTAAACAAACAATGCGTGAGTGTTGTCAAAGTTTTCATTGTGTCATACACCTTTTGCTTTGCATTTTTCTGCCAAAGGTAGAAACGTCACGCAAAGCGACAAAGTTGTATGTGACACGGCCTTAAGAATGGAGTAAAGTCATTTTTTACTTCGCTGTCGATTTAGAAATGTTTTATAAAAGACAAAGATATAACATGTAACTGAAATAAAACACGCAAAACAATATTAATGATATACTTAAAAAGCAAAAATTGGTTGAAATAGGTTGAAATAAATAACCATATAATCATTTTTGTGGTGGACGACAAAATAGACGACATTGTCATGAAGGGAATCGTTGACGACAAATAGGAGATATTGCATTATACACAGAAAAATAAAGAAATTAAAAAACGATTTGCTTGTTTCGTTATGAAACAACAACAACACTAAGGCCTTAAACTTAGTTTAAAGTACTCTGAAACTCGGATTTTTCTGGCGAAATGTGATTATTTTTTATTATTTCATTAAAAACCAAAATTTTTAGCAAAACTAAGCTGTTCCGTCAAAATTTTGTATTCAAACTTGGTATTGGCGGCACAAATCTGTTTTCAGATTAACTAAGCCTAGTTTAACTGAGATCTCAAAAACTCAGCCTAAGAGACTGTTTTTGAAATGTAGTTCAACCATGTTTATAGTTTTAACATTGGCCGTTTAAACTCTAGTTTGAGTTGTCAATACAGAAAAGCTGTCAAGAAATTCATATAAAAGTAAAACATTTTTTAAGTTGCTACTTTTATGTTATGTTACCATTAATTTATTAAAAAACCAATACAATTCTTGACTGAAATCCTTTAAAAAAAACAAATATGTTTTAGATTTTATCATAAATTTTTTTTTTTTTCATACATATGAAACAAACGAAACCTAAAAAAGAAAAACCATTCAAATTGTGATTTATCTAAATCTAAAATTTTATACATTGATAACAGTCTTGGTTGAATTCATTAATACTGAGTTATTAAAAAGTTGAGATCCTTTTTAATAAGCCTACATTTTTATATAATTTTTTCTAGTCACTTTCATTGGTTTTATTTTTTGTAATTGGTTTATTTCCATTTCGTATTTAATATTTTTTAGCTTCCAATCTTCTTCAATTACAAACATTTCTAATTTTAGTTATTTATTTTTAGTTCAGCAACATCTGCAGCAACGTTTGCCGTTTCTCTCCTGTGTAGAGGGCTTCATGTGTTTTACGTTTCAACATTTTGGGAGAACATTTGCCCCATTTAAGGTTTGCCTTTGGCTGTGCCTCAATTAAGAATTTAATTGTATCTTCGAAAAAAGTATTTTCCTCTGTGTTCATTTCATTAAGTATTAAAAGAAAAATTGTTTTACAAAAACTTTAATGTTTATCGTTTCCATAATAAGACTTACTAGATGCCGATATTATGTCATCATCGTATATTCCCTCATGCCCAACAATCCGCTCCTCTGTATAAAATATGTATAAGACATACCATAATCCATTTCTTAAACTATCACTGAAAAACAACTTGGTGGATTAAATGCAGTTAACATTTTGTTAAAGTTTAACTAAACAACAATCAAACCAGGTTTGATGGACCCCCTAAAAACTTGCTCTAAAAGAACAAAAATACAGATAATTTTTATGTTTAAAAAGTAAAATATAGTTAAATACAAAAAAGTTTCGAATTGTAATTATTACAAAAACCATATCCGGCATGCTGCAGGTGTCTCGTAGTTGAGAATTCTTTTGTAAAGAAAGGGTGGAACAAAATAGGAAGAAACATGTGGAACGGATAAGTAAACAATACTTTTCCCTCTATCTCTGGTTATCTGGGGTTAGTGTTGAGGAAGGTTAGAAACTAATCTCACTTTTGGATTATTTCAAGTACGAGTCGAGATTAAACCAACTTAGAAATTCTTGAATCAAGCACAGTTTGAGATTAATTTTTATATCACTTTCAATTAAGTCAATCCCGTCTTCGGATAATTTTAAGTACGGATCAGGGATTAAATATGGCTTAAGTATAGTATTTGGCACTTAAATAATCCGTACACGCAGAAAAAAAATATGTTTAAA
This sequence comes from Pollenia amentaria, assembly GCA_943735925.1. Classification (NCBI taxonomy): domain Eukaryota; kingdom Metazoa; phylum Arthropoda; class Insecta; order Diptera; family Polleniidae; genus Pollenia; species Pollenia amentaria. Next base: position 102,743,773 of record OX031006.1, read on the forward strand.
AATGGTCACCTCTAACAAAACTATTTTTAAAGAACATTTTTAAACGTATTATGTTTAATTTAACCATATTATTGTCACCGACAACCATATTTTTATTAAATTAGTCCTCCATCAAGAACCCACAATCATTTTCTGGTTGTTTTTAAACATGTTTTGGTTAAATATGACAATAATTTGTTTTTAAATTAACAATAGTATTTTTCTCTTTTCCAAGAGCAACATGCTATGGTTGAATACCAACCATGCTTTTATAAGTGTTAAACATGTTTTAGTTATTATTAACCAAAACGTGTTTAGAGGCAACCATAATATGGTTGCGCCTTCTTGATGGAGGAGGACCCATAATATGGTTGTCGGTGACAATAATATGGTTAATTAAACATAATATATTTAAAATTTTTCTTTTAAAATAGTTTTGTTGGAGGTGACCATTTTTAAACATATTTTTTCTTTGGGTTAAAGGAAAACCGTACTTACCGTACTACTGACACCGCATCGTTTTGATTTAAGTACGGATTGCTTGCTTTTTCTTTTCAGTTTACAATATAGTGTAGAAAAGATAATGTCTTGTATATTGTCGTCGACGGAATTATTAAAGCCATTGGCTTAACTCGTCTTGTGTGAACTCGCTGCCATTTGTATTAAAATTTCGTCAACGATTTGTATTGAGCTGTCCTCAGAATGCGTTGACGACTTACTGTTGCCCTGTACACGTCGTTAAAATTGTCTTAAAACGTGGACAACTGGATATTGTTGACCTGAATAAATATATATTATCCTCTGCCTAAAGAGGATGTTTCAGGATTGAGAATTAAATTAAAAATGGTTATGGATAGAACATCACCTCACGCCAGAGGTTAAGTTAAACTCTGAGGTTTTATTCAAAAATCCGTTGACGATAACGATATGCATATTTAGACGTCTTCAATTTTAAACAAAGTGTTTTCCAATGACTTAACCGGCCCATGAAGCGCATCAAATTTTTGAAGTTTTTTCTGCTTATAGCGGTTGAAGAATCTGTAACTTACTTTTTGAATAAGAAAAATAAAATGCGCTAAAATACAAAGTCTTGAAAAAAAAATTCTCAACCGTAATCCCAAAACAAGAATATATTTCGCTTGTCTACTAAATTGTAATGTGTATAAAAATCTCAATTTACACAGTAAACAGATTATTTAATTTTCATTTTAATTTAAAATCAGGCTCAATTTTATCAAATTTTATTTCCATTAAATTATTTTAATGCAGGAAAAAATTTTACAACATGAAAATAATTAAAATTTATTGATAATTTTTGTTCTAGACTGAACGGGGGATTGAACTCAAATTGAACTTACATGTCTCGAGAATAACCACATTCTCATCATCAGAGCTCTTTGCAGTTTTACTCTTTCAGCCACTGCGTCAGTGGCTTTTAACCAATGGTCACTTAGTGGATAGACATTTTGCTGAAATTAATTATCAATTTTTAATTGTACATGTTTTTTCCTTACTACTTTTTTTCGTACTTTTGTCAAGAATTTTACTCAGATACGTAAGTAGATTGGTTTTTTAAGTATTCTGTTTTTGTCTTTTTCTGAAAAATTCAGTTAACAACATTTGCATCTTTAAATAAAAGTTTACTTATGAAATTAAAATAATTTTTCAATTTGTATTCCATTTAACGTTTCTAAAATAAATGATTTTAGCTGGTATTTGATTTGCACTTTTACTTAAGAAAACCACAAAATCGGTACTTTGGTACTCCCCCACCCATATTCAATTTTGCTAATAACAATTTTGTATAGAATAAATTGCTGAAAAAAAACATCTCAATGCAATGCCAACAAAATTTTTTTTCTGATCCACCCTAATACAGAATGACTTCAATTTACTGGGATGTGTTAAAATGTAAGAGAGAGCTTATCTGTGTGAATGTGTGTATGTAGTTACGTTTATGTTTCAGTGTGAATCTGTGGTTGTAGTTTTTAAATAAAGAAAACTAAATCAAAGACAAATGTGATAGAGGGTATAATGCTGTAATAACAATTGTTCATATTGAACATAAGTCACGATTTACTTACCACAAGTGTAAACAACTTTCAGATACATCCGTGAATTGGGTTGACATGGTGAACCGAACGTATTGGCATCTGCGGCCAGATTGCAACGTCGTCGTCCATGACAGATTTGCATAACGGTTTCAGTCGCGTACGAAGCCAAACAAGCTAAATGGTTCAATTGTTAAATTAAATTGCAATATGGTTTTACAAAACAAAAAAACTCGGACAAGAAAACAGAATCAGCATATAAATGAATTGCAAAATAAAATAAAAATTCAAAAAATTTACAATAAAAGTAAATAACGTAAAAAACAACAAGATACATATAAAAGAAAAAGGAAGCCAAGAGAAAATTGAATTAATTAAATTGATTCTATGCTCGATTTTTGTTTGCTGTTGCAGTTGTATGTATGGATGTGGCGGTACTGGTATTGGTTTGGAAGTGGATGTGGATGTGGGAACATCTACTTCATAGTTTGTAATTAAGCTTTGTAGGCTTCCTTTGTATTCTATTCTACTTTACACAATCACCAACCGTTTCCAACAGTACCAATACCACAACAACTGCACACTTCAAAGCATTTCTTTTTTTTCAGTTTTCGTATTTTTGACATTTGAAAGGTTTTTTTTTATTTTCAATTACGCTTGCAGTTTACCAAACACTTTTTGATCTGCTCTTTACATTCAACTTCTTCCGCATCCCAATTCAATTCCATTTACATGCAATCTTACACATAGATGCACAAAAGAAAAATATACTTACTTTCTTCACGTACACCCTGTGGCTGGGGACATTGTATGCTCTCGTATTCGGTCCGTCCAAAACTGGCGCTGTAGACAGCAATACGAGAGTATGGATTACATTCCAGCTGTGCAACATCATTGTGGCAAGCCACCTTGCTGCGAAATTCATCTGTAAAATTGAAAATGCATTTAGAATACAAAATAAATTAACACTTGTATATTTTTTCATTCCACACTCACAAACACACACATACTCAAATAGGCTTGAATTCTTTATAAAGGCACTTATACCCATATTTTTCCAATCACAATGAACAAAAATTTAAATATGAAAAATTTCAATTTTGAAAAATGTGACTTGAATTTAATTGTTTATTTAGGTTTCCATGGTCAACATCGTTAAGAAAAGAAGCTAAAACAACTTAGAGTGCTATATTCGGCTGTGCCGAATCTTTGATACCCTCCACCGACAGGAGTGGGCTCTATAAGATAAATTCATATATATTATAAACTACTCTTCACAAAAACGAGCGTCAGCATTAAAATTAGTTGCGGTTTAGACCTGAATTAAATTATTGACCGACAATAAGATAATTTTATGCCTTTCCTGTTAAACTTTGAACTGGCTTTAGTAAAATATCATGATTCGTAAAAGTTTTAGTCGAACTAAAATAATTTTTAGGAGCGTGATCTGTATTGGACCTATGGTAAATTATGGTCCAATCATCTCAAAATTCTGAAGACTGATTTCTGGTATTACAAAAAATAAATTAGAATAAAAAATAAATTAGAGTGAAATTAGTTTAAGCGTTAACAGTAAATTTCACAAATTTGCATGATATTTTTTCTGGCCATATGAATTTATTTAAGAAATTTTACCGCAATATCTATATCTGTGATGCCTTTAGTCGAATTTAATTATTATCCCAAAGTGGGCTTTATTTGATTTTAGGCGCAATAAACAGTTTTGTGATAGTACGGTTTGTATGGGGCCTAGGGTAAATTATGGACCAATCTTCACGAAATTTGGTAGTGTAATTTCTCGTCCTATAAAACTCTGACGTCAATTTGATAGCATTATATATTACGAACTTAGGCGTACTAAACGGTTTTCCGGGAGTAGGGTTTATATGGGGCCTAGTGTAAATTATAGACCGATCTTCAAAAAATTTTACAGTGTCATTTCTGGTCCTATAAAACTGTGACGTACAAAATTGTTTTCCGCGAGAAGGGTTTATATGGGTCTTATGGTCAATTATGGACCGATCTTCACGAAATGGTGGTTCCGAATTTTGATTCATAGTTCTGATCCTACTGAACCGATGTTGTTGGATTTCAATACCTAACTGCTTAGGATAACTACAAGTAATTTGAGCCCAAGTTTGTTCATTTCGTTTGCGTTTTTCGAAAGTGAGCGTGTTTTCAACAGACGGACATGGCTAAATCGACTTAGAGTTACTCAAGGAGCCAGAATATAAATACTTTATGGGGTCTTAGATGTATTATACAAAAGTTTCACACGGAATGACAAACTTAGTATACCCTCATTCACCACAGTGGTGGTGGATGGTATAAAATATCAGTCATAATAAAACAAGAAATTTCTATTAAAATTGGATGTACCTACTAGGGTATTCAATTAATCGCTGTTTTGCATTAATCGATTTATCGCACGAATGATTTTGTTGAGGTAAAAATTTAATCGAATAATAATTGAACAATTTAAAATTATTCGGTTAATCAAACAATTTTAATTTGTGTAGTTTAGAAGACCAAAAATTAAAGTTTTTAACATAAAATTATTAATTTTATTAATCGATTTATCGCACGAATCATTTTTTTGAGGTAATAATTTAATCGAACAATAATTGAACAATTCAAAATTATTCGGTTAATCAAACAATTTTAATTTTGTGTAGTTTAGAAGACCAAAAATTAAAGTTTTTAACATAAAAACTGTATTAAAAAAGTAGCAACAATATAACAAAAGGTACTTCATGTTATAAAAGAGGAAAACTTTTTTAAATAAAAAATATCAAAAGTTAAGCTAATCTTCTAAAATAATCTTTAAAAAAGGAGTACACAGCTTAAATCTTTATGTTTCAAACGATTTCTTTCTTTCGTTTTGATGAAACTTGATTTAGAAAAGATTCTTGTACTTATTGTTCACGTTGGAGAGATTGAAAATATGGCATATCCAATTTCTCTGTTCTTTTTCTTGTCTTTTCAAAAAATTATATTATTCCATTATACGACTTGAATCTCTTTTTGATTTCTTAACAATTTTAATAATTTTTGAAGTATTTTTCAGGTCTGGTAGAAGGTTGTTTTCATTCGTGTCAAACAAATAATCTTCTTTATCTGAATCATTACTCGAAGGAAATGTTCCTAAATTAAGAAACAATAATCGGGTTTTTAAAACGTACCGGCTTGTTTTTTTTACGTAAAAAAACAAATACATAATACTGTGAAAAAACAACTTTTCGATTAATCTATTAATCGCCATAAATTATTCAAATTGTTCGTTAATCAAAAATAAGCAATTTTAAATTATTCGAACAGTTAATCGATTATTCGAACAACGTTAATCGCTTGAATACCCTAGTACATGCATATTTTCCACACCAAATAAAAGAACCGGCATAATTTGTTTTCGAATATCATTTTTAAATGTTTTAAATTTGTTTACCCTTCAGGTGAAGGGTTATACACTATGGTCAATACAATTTAAAAATTTTTTTAAATACATATCAAATTTTACATGGCCGCGCAAAAATTGCTATACAGAAGTATTAAGAAACTCCATATTTCTTTTTTGCTGCTTTAAAAAAAAAGTTCCCACTCCAAACGAGTACTAAATTAAACCAGTTAGAGTGCTATATTCGGCTAAGCCGAATCTCTGATACCCTCAACCGACAGGAGTGGGCTCTATATGATAAATACATATATATTATTAACTAAGCTTCACAAAAGCGAACGTCAGCATTAAAATTGGTTGCGGTTTAGACCTGAATTAAATTATTGACCGACAATAAGAAAATTTTATGCGTTTCTTGTTAAACTTTGAACTGGCCTGAGTAAATTATGATTCGTAACAGTTTTAGCCGAACTGAAATGATTTTTAGGAGCGTAATTTGCATTGCACCTATGGTAAGTTATGGACCAATCATCCTAAAATTCTGCAGACTGATTTCTGGTATTACAAAAAATAAATTAGTATATATTTCAATACAGCAGTGTAATTAGTTTTACCGTTAACAGTAAATTTCACAAATTTGCATGATATTTTTTTCGGCCATATGAATTTAAGTAAGAAGTTTTACCGCAATATCTATATTTGGTTTTAGGCGCAATAAACTTTTTTCCGAGAGTAGGGTTTATATGGCGCCTAGGGTAAATTATGGACCAATCTTCACGAAATTTGGCATTGTGATTTCTCGTCCTATAAAACTGTGACATACCGAATTTCAATTTGATAGCATTATTTATTACGGTTTTAGGCGTACTAAACGGTTTTCCGGGAGTAGGGTTTATATCGAGCGTAGTGTGAATTATGGACCGATCTTCAAAATATTTTAGTGTGATTTCTAGTCCTATAAAACTGTGACGTACCAAATTTTAGTATAATAGCGTTATTTATTGCGGTTTTAGGCGTACTAAGCTGTTTTCCGGGAGCAATGCTTATATGGGACCTAGTGTAAACTATGGACCGATCTTCAAAAACTTTTAAAGTGTGATTTCTGGTCCTATAAAACTGTGATGTTTAGTATGCTAGCGTTATTTATTGAGGTTTTAGACGTACTATACTGTTTTCCTCGTGAAGGGTTTATATGGGGCCTATGGTCAATTATGGACCGATATTCACGAAATTTAACAGTATGATTTGCAGTTGTATAAAGCGAATTCGTGCAAAATTTTTTATCATTCCATGCATTATTCCACCATTTTTGTTAGTTTTGTATCAAAATTATCAATTTTTTTATGGTGGTGGTTCCACATTTTGATTCTGATCCTACTGAACCGATGTTGCTGAGACCAAGTTTGTTCTTTTCTTTTGCGTTTTGCGAAAGTGAGCGTGTTTTCAACAGACGGACACACAGACGGACATGGCTAAATCGACTTAGAATTTTTCAAGGAGCCAGAATATAAATACTTTATGGGGTCTTAGATGTATTATACAAAAGTTTCACACGGAATGACAAACTTAGTATACCCTCATTCACCACAGTGGTGGTGGAGGGTATTAAAAATAAATTATTAAATTTTACTAAGTGGCTAATTTAAACGGCTAAAAAATATCGTAGGCTCACAAATCAGAATCCGGGGAGGATAAGCCTCTGTCCATCCTTAGCGGTTGCTCTGCTAAAGAAGAAGTCGAGAGATACCTTAGCTCTCCCAATATTTCTACAAACGCATTTTCTACCCAAACTTAAAGAAAACGGCGGAGAAAAACTTAAGTTTTCAAATGAATTCTACTGCATCTAAAAACTTTTTTCCACGGCAGGTCTCAAGCAAACGGATTTGAGAAATCGTCAATCTCCGCAAAAGTTGAGAAGACTTTGTTTTTTAAGTTATCAAGTTTTAATATTAATAATGTCTTTCCTACGTTGTTATTTTGAAAAAATAATACATTTTTTTGTTAATTTTACCATGAATTTAAATTTAATTCGATGTGTTTTAAATTTTATTTATATCAAATTTAATTATTACAAATATTTCACACTGTTATTTTGCATAATAAAAAAATTACTCTACTTGAGTTTCGTTAATTTTAACTTGAATTTAAATTCAATAAGCGTATCGCCGATATTTTACTTTTTTAGAATCGGTATCGTATCGGCAAAAAGCCATGTCCTTACATACCTAGTTTTAGTGCGTTTTAATACATTCGGCGCGAAAAATCCTTAAGTTGGTGTTGGGTACTTTTTTTGAATTTTTAATACTTTTTTCACTTTATCTAATTTTATCACAAAGTTTCTTGAAGTTTAGCAAAACCGTTTTTGCACATAATAATTATAGAATAAGATTGCAGAGGTTCGTTGAGTTTCAATAGAAAGGTCAGTTAAGTAAATTAGTAATGTGGCATCAAAATGTACAATCTGATCACTCCCATGGTTAGTGATCATCTATTTTATGTGTTCCTCAATGACAATAGTACTTAAATCAAAAAATTAAATAACGGGCTAACCCTAGGCTCAGTTCTAGCTCCAAAGTTATTTCATCTCGACATTCATGACCAGTCTGTCTTAAGCCCTCATAAATTTATTAGAGTTGGGTCCACAGAGTATTATACAGGGGTGAAAAAAGTTACGTGTAAAATGGGTCGAATCAGCTGCGAAGGCAGCTTTCGAAGAAAAAGACAGAAATCGTTTTTTTGAATTGATATCACTGTAGTCATAACGCAGATGACGCTATCATATGACAACATTTTAGGATGACGATTTTCATTGGATTGATGTCACTGTTTGCCTCATTGATGCCATTTGTAATAACATTGATGTCACAATTCTGATGTTAGGGCATAATCAATATGGAGATGCATTTTTCTATGAGTGTAAAGTATATATCGCAGTTGATCATAGAGTAGGTATTTACTCAAAATTTAAAAATTTTTGCAGTGGGAAGATATGAATATTACGTGCCGGTTTTTTTAAAAAAAGTTAATACCCTCTCTATGATCAAATGCGATATGTATACTCTGGGTCCTTGAGTACTTCTAATTCGATAAAGCCATGTCCTTCTGTCTGTCTATCTGTTGAGAACTCGCTCAGTTCCGAAATACACAACAGGAAATAATAGTTTTGATGTCAAATTGCTTACGGAAAAAAATAAAACTGGATTTTAATCAAAAAATATGTGATATGAATTAGAAAATTAGTTAAATTTACACCAGTAAAGAAACTAATAGTATCAATTAAATAATTTTTGTTGTTGATATAAATAAACGTTTAGTTCAAATTCAAAATTTTTAATTAAAACTGACTTCTTGTCTGATTAATGGTTTAGTTGAAAATTATAATATTAATTATTATAGTAAAAAAATGGCAAACATATTTTCTGTGTTTTTAGTTATTTTTGGTAGTTAAGGATTGAAATATAACACTATCGGTTCAGTAGGAAAAGAGTTATAGATCCAATTGTGGAACAACCATCCTAAAAAATTAATATTTCAAAAAAAAAACAAAACAAAATTAATTTAAATTAGGGGCTAATTGCACCAACTCTTATTAAGCATTGCATATACATATGTATGTTTTATGACTACAAATCATGAAACTAAATTTGTGCAGATCGTTCCATAATTTAGCATATGCACCATATAAAGCCCACGTTCGTAAAACACTTTTGTACGCCTAAGCCCGTAACAAATAATTCTATTGTCGTAAACTATTGTACGTTATTTTATAAAATTAAAAAACACACGATCAAATTTCGTGAAGGTCAGTCAATCGTTTACCAGAATTTATTGAACATTTTCGATTTCCGGAACTTTAAAAAACCAATCCCTATTGGCATCTTAGAGTGCGAGTGATTTTATAGAAAACACATTACCAAAATGTACGGACGGAATGCCTTTCTTTTATCAATCTGGAAATTAATTTAAGCCATGGAAAGAGCTTATATCAATAGCTTATCTTGGGCTTTGCAGTCTTGTATCCTAAAAATGCCAACTCTTATAATTAAAGGCAATTAAAGTGCAGTGCATTAACTTGAGTATGTTCTTTAATAGATCTGAGCATAAATTCGAAGTTTTCATTTCTCTTTTGCATAATGTTTTTAGTTTCTTTTTCTTTAAATTTTTTTTAACTTGTATTCACACATTGTAGAAAATTAAAACGATAAATCAGTGAGGTCACAAAAAATTGCTATATGAGTATGTATGTTTCAGATAAAGTGTGAATGAGTATTTGCATTAGGAAAGTCCAAGACTTAAGTTAAAACATTAAAAACAAAAAATTTTCATTGGGGGGCAACTTAGGAAAAAAGCCAAAAATGCCAGAAACTTTTTTCGAGTTTTTTAACGATCAATAAAAACTTTTTGTATGAATGGGTCAAAAAAAAAATTTTTTTTTCTAAATGGTTCAATTCTAATGTGCATACCTAAGTCTTTGTGAGCATGCGATAGAGTATGAGTGAACAATTTAGCTGTAAATGCTACGTGTTGTAATATCTTTTGGTATTCAAATTGTTTGAATTCATTTTGTTGCTGGCATTTAAGAGTTGTACTTTCTTTTCATTTAAGCATTGCTAACGAAAACTATAAACGATTATAGTCTTTATATAGCATTTATATTTACAATATATACAAACATACCTACATATATACATATATACATACATATGTATTCATATGTTTGCATTTGTGTGTAGTCTATGCATTTGAATAAATATCGGACCATTATTGCTTTTGAAACTAATACTTTTTGTTGAACTCGTACTCGTATAATAGACATAAATCGTTACAAAAAAAGCTTAAGGGATTTATTTTTCATCGAAATTTTGGTAGTTCTATTAGAACAACAGAAATAATAATAACTTCATTGACTCAACACCACTGTCTTCTTGTGGGCTTCATACCCCCAAGCATGTTACTTGTATACACACATACATTTTTATGTACATTTTACATACTTCAAAAGTATTAATATCTGCTCGAAGATTAATGCAATACCAGTACAACGGCAAATATCAATAAAAAAAGTTGCAAGTTTATTTGAAATAAATACAATTAAAAACTCGGTTACTTGCAATTCTATAGTTCATTTTGGACGTTCGTTTAAGCTCTGCTGTCAAAAATTCTAACAATTTCTCTATACTAGATATATTTTCCAATGAAAGTGTATTTATCTGTCAGTAACTCAAGCAATCTCTTATGAAAGTGGTATTTTACTGACATGGATAAATACGATGTACATATTTGTGTTTAATAATAATAAGAAAAAGAACTCGATATAAAATCCCATGTTGCTCGTTTAGTATAATAAGAAAATTTATGTTTATGAATGTTTGTAGAGTTGGGATTTTTTAAATGTCGAAAGAAATGAAAAAATATTAAATTACTTTTTTCTAACTTATTTAGTTATTTTTTATTTATTTATACGAAATAATAATTGACAGCACAATAATAATGACCTTTTGTGTTAAACAAAGTTTAATTAAACATATTAATTAAATATAGTTATTTATAATGGGAGCTAACTTGTAGTTGTACCTCCACAACTAATCTTAATCCAGCTCATATTCCTTTCGGAATAAAATTTCAAAGACATAAAATTATATAAATACATTTAACGAAATTCACATTTAGCGAAAAAATTAAGTTCGATAAAGTCACAGACAAACAATTCAGTATAGTTAAAACATGTTCGAAAAAATTCGGTAACCTTAATCATAATTATTTTTGCAGCAACCATATTATAATATTAAAGTTTGCTCTAACATGATTATGCTAATCAAGCTTAAATTCATAAAACTACATTTGGCGGCAAATATTTATGCCTGTAAAGTATAACATCAGTTACCACCACCCCCGTTGAACGAAACTCCTCGATAATCGCAATACACAAATTCTTAGCACTGGTGACTCTGTTAACGTAACTTTTCAAAAATCAAAAGCTCAATTAATTAAAAATTAATATTAATTAATAGACAAAACATATAATACGAGGGCGTATCAATAAGTCCGTGACTTTTTGAATGAAACACAGTTTTTTTGTACAAAAATAAAATTTATTTTTCAACATAATCTCCTTTGAGCTCAAAACACTTAGTCCAACGTTTCTCCAATTTGTGTATCCCTTCCAAACAATAGGATTTTTCGAGGTCCATAAAATTGGTATTTGTGTGACCAATAATTTCATCGTTGGAGCTAAATCTCTTTCCACCGAGCCATTTCTTTAGGTTCGGAAATAGGAAATAGTCACTGGGGGCTAAATGCGGAGAATATGGCGGATGAGGTACCAATTCGTAGCCTAATTCATGTAATTTTGCCATTGAGACTGCAGACGTGTGCACCCGTGCGTTATCTTGATGGAAAAGAACTTTTTTCTTGGGGTCGTTTTTTTAATCCTCGTTAAATCGGTCCAATCAGTTGGCATAATATTCTCCGTTAATTGTTTTTCCCTTTTGAAGGTTATGGATGTGGATTATCCCGCGTGCATCCCAAAAAACTGTTGCCATCCCCTTTTGGCCGACAAACTTAACTTGGCCTTCTTCGGAGCCGGTTCAGAAGGAGAAACCTATTGTTTAGACTGATGCTTGGTCTCCGGAGTGTTGTTAAGGATCCATGTTTCATCCACAGTTACAAAACGCCGCAAAAACTCATTCGAATTGCGGTTAAACAACTCCAAACAATCCTTTAAAGTTGTCACACGACTACGTTTATGGTAAATTGAGATTAAACGCGGCACCCATCTTGCAGACAGCTCTCTTAAACCCAGCTGATCATTTAAAATCGAAACCACACTGCCATATGAAATGCCTATAGCATCAATAATCTCACGCACTTTTACTCTTCGATCGGCCAACACCATATCGTGAATTTTTTCGACATTTTCGGGTGTGCGACCACAACGAAGATCAGTAAATCACCTTTTTACCATTGAAATTGATGGTGCAGAGTCCCCATAGTATATATCAAGCGTTTCCTTGGTTTGATTGACGGTTTTTTTTCGCAAAAAATAATGTTTAATGAGCACTCGAAACTTTTTCCATTTTTAAAAAAATCCACGAGGTTGTATTTTTGAACAGCTGTTAAACGCAAAAGTCACGGACTTATTGATTCGCCCGCGTACACAAAAACACAAAAACATACTGCAGAAATCTCGAATTAGAAAATAAGTCCTTCGATATACAAAAGTGGTCATAACATGGTACCAGAAGTACGTGATCACATTAGAATAAATTAAGACAAAAGGAAAAAAGGTCTGAAACCTTAAAAAATAAAATGGCGTAGTGCTTTCGAAGGCTTAAGCGGGGGAGTACAGCGGCAATGACCAATGCTATCATGAGTGTTTGATGAGAATATACCAAAACTTCATCTGCTAAATCGGTAAATGAAGAAAATATGCTAAGATTAAAACCAAAAAATTTTAATATTTTTAATTTGCTAAAAATATGCTAAATTTTACAAAAAATTAAAAAAAATTGTCTAAAAATCTGCAAGAATTTTTATAAAAAAAATATGCTAAATAAAAATAAATTTTAATTTGTTGTATTTAGTAAAAACCTTTATTTTTTAAAAAGATATGCTCTTTTCTTAAATGTAAAAATATAAAAAAAAATTTATTTAAAAAAATCTGCTTAAAAAGTTATGCTTAAAAGAAAATATGCGTTTCCCGAACTCAATCTGCTTAATCTAGCAGAAAATATGCTAAAATGGTAGGACAGGAAGTGATTTTAAAATTTTTTTCTTTTCAAATATTAATTACGAATTAAAGAAAATAGTTAAGTCAACTTTCATCAAAATATGAATATACCCCACGATATTTCGTTATCAAGTCATGAAATATTAAAAATTTCCAAAAAATTTACCTTATCATTCCCCTTTGGCGTGGTTCGATTTTGACCAAATTTTCGGAATATAGTTCTTGTAGTTTGCGTCATTGATTACTAACCCTATTGATCAATTTTGTACAAAATAGCATTTTCCTCGAAATCCTTAAGAATCAAGTCGTTGCCCTTCCCAAGTTTGTTTAATTTGTTGAAGAAAATTTTTAAAATTTGAAATTGGAGACATGAAAAACACCCCAATAACTTTTTCTGTTCTTTACATCACCTGACGACAGGTTATCGCCATCAAAAAAAAAAAAAAAAACCTTTTTCCATATCTCACAACTTTGACTCTTTTGAATAAAAAAAAAATTATATTACTTAAATGAATTTCAAATAGCTCGGGCAAGTAATAATTGGCATATTAGTGGTCTGGGCCATTATTTATTACTGGGCCAGTTCTAAACCGATTTTTGTTTTTAATTCCCTTTTTCAAATCATAATTGTATTAATATTTTGATTCATTTTTCCAAAAAATGTATTTTTAATACTATTTTACGCCTTGAATACTACCCTCAAGAATGAAAAGTATCGGTAGTTACCATGATTCCTACACCAGGAAAGGATCCTACAAAAGTTGAGTCATATAGACCTATAAGCGTATTTTCTAATATATCAAAGCTGTTTGAGAAGCTGTTAGTGTCAAAATTAGCCCCAATTTTAAATGTTTATACACCCAGAGAAAAAATATGTTTAAATTTGGTCACCTCCAACAAAACTATTTTTAAAGAGATTTGCAAACATATTATGTTTAAATTTAACCATACCATTGTCACCGACAAACATATTATTGTTAAATTAGTCCTCCATCAAGAAGGCACAACCATATTATGGTTGCCTCCGAACATCTTTTGGTTAGTAATACCAAAAATATGTTTAACATTTATAATAGCATGGTTGATTTTTAACCAAAGCATGTTGCTCTTAGAAAAGAGGAAAATACTATTGTTAATTTAAAAACAAATTATTGTCATATTTAACCATAACATGTTTAGAGGCAACCATAATATGGTTGTGGCTTCTTGATGGAGGACTAATTTAACAATTATATGTTTGTCGGTCACAATAATATGGTTAAATTTAAACATAATATGTTTAAAATTTTGTCTAAAAATAGTTTTGTTGGAGGTGACCATATCTAAACATATTTTTTCTCTGCGTGTAGATGTATTCCTAACCATCAATTTGGCATTAGAAGAGAACACGCACACTTGAACAAACCCATCGAATAGTAAACGCCAAAAGAAAAGCCTTTGAAAAAAAAATATTGTTCCGCTCTCTTCATCGATGTTTCTCAAGCATTTTATAAAGTCTGGCTTTTTTAAGTTCTGCTCAGCCAATTGACGCTGGAGTCCCTCAAGGAAGTATCATGGGTCCACTGTTATACTTAATATATACATCAGACATGCCAACAAATAACCACACCCTAACTTCAACATTTGCTGATGATACATGCTAAGTGTACATGAAAACAGTCAAGAAGCATCTCATTACTTACAGGATCATATATTTCAACATGAACTGTGGTTAAAACAGTGGAGGATAAAGGTCAGAGCAAAAATGAGTACATAAAACATTCACCTTGCGTCCGGAGTCATGTCCCCATATTAAAATCAATAATCAATTAGTGCTCCAACAATCTCATGTAAGATATCTCGGTATTCATCTAGATCGGCGTTTAACGTGGAAATGCCATATAGAAGCCAAACTAACTCAAATGAAACTAAAATCAATTCAAATTTAGTGGCTTATTGGAAGAAATTCTATTCTTAGCCTCGATTGCAAACTTCTACTTTACAACTCTATATTAAAGCCAATCTGGTGCTACGGTATTCAGCTATGGGACACTGCCTCTGCCTTGAATATCGAAAAAATTCAAAGGCAACAAAATAAACTTCTTCGATCGAGGATCTCAATGTGCCATTAGTAAAAACTATTATTACGAAGTACGCAGCAAAATATTTAAAAAGGTTTAAGTTGCACCCAAATCCACTAGCTCGAAATATTTTAAATGACAGCGGCCACTCTAGATTAAGGAGAAGAGGTACTGCAGGACTCATCCGACGAGATGGCCGCTCAAAATCTACATATGTGAACAGAAACCGTGAGGAGAAAAATTTTCGTCTGGCATTGGCAGGACAAAAATAAAGTATTAAAATAAGATTTGATTATATATTGTTAGCTCATATTTAATATTATTTTCTTTATATAATCGGCACCAAAGTTCATAATTAATGATTTATATACAAAGAAATCAAATTAGGCCATTCGTTCACTTTAAAAATGCCATACAAACTGGGACCACTTTTATGTATATACGTATAGTATAACCTAGTTCCTAGGAGGATCATACGGCCGTTCTCTTTTAGTACCCTACACCAAGTATATAAAAGATTAATAAAGAATAAGAATTGTACTATATCACCAGCTGCATGAAGCGATGCCAAATATAAAAATTTTAAAGTTGTAGTTTCGCTTGAGCTCTTGAGTTAATTTAAAACAATTATGTTTTCTGATTTTACTTCCAAAACTTCCTGCCTTTAAAAAAAGGTTAGTCATACCATTAAACCTGTTTAAGAGACTTCTATTGAAAAATAAAATAATTGTTGTATGATATAAAATTATTTCGCATTTTGTTGCTTAATCGTGGCAAAATCCTTAAATTGCATTATGTTTTAATGCAAAATAATCATTTGGTTTGTTAATTTAATTCAACATATCGTCGTATTCATAACATTATGAATTCGAATTCATTTAGAACATTTTGAATTCAGACATCAAGAGGTAAATTGTATAAACACATGTGATTAAAATAAATATGTACATTAAATTTAGCATAAAACTTTTACGAAATTACCCTTAGACACGCTGTATTAACTATAAAAACGTATTCTCAAAAAATTATTACTGTTTGTGAAACTATTTCTTTTTCTATATAAATGTATCTCTATTAGCATTCGTGTGTGTGGGTTTGTATACCTATACACATGTATACATTCTTTTATTGCGATGTTAAAGTGTATATGAGTGAGAATAAATGAATTTAGCTGTTATCTACGTAGTTGCTAAAAGTTTTACTATTAAGCACTTTAACATTTTTTGTTACATTTTTATAGTTGCAACATTCATTTACAACAAAAACCAAATACGTATTTAAACTTAAAAATGGTTTGACTCTAAAGAGTTTTAATACTCATATTTATGCAAAAGTGCCAGGACAAAGTAAAATAACTAAAAGAGAGAGAATACCAAGGGTAAAGTCCAAAAACTAAAATAGTTAAGCGCCTGTAGGAAATTATGCCTTCAGCGTTTTGTTATAAATAAATTTATAATCGGTTCTGTTATAATGAAACGGTTGTAATATAATTACGAATATTTTATGACTTTAAAATGTTAACCAGCATGAAGGTTTTTGAACCACTGGAAAATAAAACTTATTATTAAAACATTCTTTTAATATATCACCACATGGAATCAATTTGTGAACCAATAGAGTAATTTTAAAGGTAATTATATGAAATTTGGTACATAGACTTTCTTCGACCAAGAACACACCCGCAACAAAAATAAAAATCAAAGGCCAAAGCCAAAATATGTCAAAATTAGTCATATGTCATATACTACTTGAAAATTTTACAAACGTGGCAAAAACTTAGCACAAGTAACTTTTTTAATAGTAATAATTCTCCAAATGTTTTTCAATTGGTTTAAACAATTTTTTGTTATTAGATACCGGCAGAATGTAATGCATTTTCTGGCCCGCTACGGCCTTCGTAAATTTTTCTGTACATACAATATACTTAATTGCTATCTGAATGATAGCTAAGGTAAAATGTAACAAGAAGATACATGATAGTAGTCTGGTAGTGTATAAAGTCATTCCTAAAAATTTAAGGAATATAACTTTTACAAAAAGCTTTATAAAATACATAACTGAAATTTAGCTCATAGAATAAATTAAAAAAAAATAAAAAATTTTGAGTATGGTAGAGTAACTAATGAAAATTTAATAATTCCCAGATTCTATTTATTAAAATAGTTGAGTTAAATTTTTTTTTTGGTTTGTATTTTATTTTAGACTTTTTGGTTGCGACACTTTTAATGAAAGTATTTAAACTAAATTATTATTCGTAATTAAATTAAGAACCTGGAAATCGAGTGAAATTGAAATCGAAGGAAACTCTCAATTATTATTTTTTTAATTACCGTAGTTTTCTTTGATAAAAAGTAAATAAAAGGGATTTTATAAACTCTTATACCCAACTTTTACTACGAGAACGTATACCCAAGTACAGGTGTGGCCCGTATCAATTTTTTCCGTTTTTCTTTATATTTGCGAAGAAAAAGAATTTTTTTAATTTTTTTTTGTAGCTGAATACATTTACGAACATTTTAAGTGGTCAAAACAATACTATGTGATCGGAATAACGTCAAACCCCTATTTTGTCAACATCTTAAAGACCGACCAATATTTTTCAGCATTCAAGCAATTCGTTTGTGTGCGAAACTTGCAATAAGGAGGGCAGAATTTAAATAAATTAAGTTATAATAGATAATTATTATAATATTAATGTTATTATTATTAAAATATAAAAATTTACATTATTAACACAAAAACATTCTTTGATTATGTAGTCAATTCATAAATTTGCATTAAAATTACACCAAGTATACCTGCACTTGGGTATACGTTCTTGGGGGTCTCCTCTCTGTAGGCTCATAGCTCCTCAGTGCCTGGAACACGCAGATTTGTCCCATATTCCCAGATCCGAAGTTTCAGCCAAAATCCTAAAGCGGTTTAGGAGGTACATAACTAGGAGATACATACTGGCCACACCTGTATCCGGGTATAAGGACTAGGGTTAAAACAGAGTCGTTTTCAACATTTGTTCGATTTCGATCATATGTATTCGATTTACAGAATATGGCTTATTTGAAAGCTTTACTCTATAGCCTAGGTTAGTTTGTTTTTTACGTATTACTATTTCACGCCAAAAATCTGCGATTTGGTTCTCAAACACCTATGTAACCTGGCCTTTTCACTAACATGATCACATTTTTCGTACTTGCCCAGTCAGCATTTTTTGAAATTAGTGATCAAATTCGAGTCTTTCCTCTGCGCGATTAAAATTATAATTTATGCGCTCGTTTTTGATTCGATATGACAGCTCATTCTGGAGAAAATGGTACCGTATCCGCGACTCTTGTGAAAGAGTCTTTCTGATCAATTACGAGACATTTTGTGTCAGCTGAGAGACTTTTTCGAGTAATTTTTCAGCGACACGCGACTTGCGTTTCTGTTTAATTACGACCAATTTTCGAGACGGTTTGTGCTTTTTAATTTAAAATCACATTACTTTTTTAATATAAAATCACTTACCAATCAAATTCTATTTTATATTGTTTTTTTTTTCCCTTACAGCACGAGCTTGCTGACATACATATGTATAAATATACAA
This sequence comes from Pollenia amentaria, assembly GCA_943735925.1. NCBI lineage: Eukaryota > Metazoa > Arthropoda > Insecta > Diptera > Polleniidae > Pollenia > Pollenia amentaria. The sequence goes on from OX031006.1 coordinate 102,762,569, forward strand.
AACTCACTTGCTTCAAAATCTGTAAAAAAATGTCCCGTAATAAACAGTAACAACACAAAAGAAACATTTTTACATCGTTAGGCTGCATGCATTATCAATTTATGATTGGGTACATTCTGTACATTTTGTTTTTGTTTTTCTAAGCATTTCTGGAAATAAGTTTCGAGTCTTGTTTTAAGGCCCAACCATAATATGCATAAGTAAGCTTAAAGTACTGTCAAAAATTACCGAAAAGTCTGTCAAATGCATAAGAAAATTACATACAAAGGTGGCCATAATGAACTTACATAAACTAAAGATCCATGTTGCGTATTTGTGCAATATTTTGATTTCTTGCGAGGTCTTCAAATAAAGAAGTACCAAAAATTACAGCCCTGTCTTTGCTTATTTTATGTTTAATTTAATTTGCCAGTAACGTTATAAAAAGAAGAAAAAAATTGGTGATTGTTGTACAATGTACATACTTATTAATAAAAAATAGATTCAAAAATAATATATGTAAAATTCCTCTTTTTCTATATTCTTGTTTTTCTTTATCCATTTCAATTTATTTTATTTTTTGTAACAACGCACAAACAGCTGATACCGTACGGAATGTGCGTTCAGTTTGGGACTTTGCTTAAGCAAATGACATTTGATGAAACTTAACGAAAAGTTTCATTAAGTACATTATAGTTGGCCATATATGTTTTTTATGTATTCGCACAGTTGCTTAAGTTGAATAAAGCGGCCTAATGCTTATTATGGTTGGGCCTTTAATCGGTTTTTGATCATCTAAAACAGTCTTAAGACTCAGTTTGGTGATTCGATCTTCCTCATGCTGACTGGGTGCAGAGGGCAGTGATTTTTTGACACTTGCAGCAAGTTAGTGCTTAAAACACCAACAGTGTTACCAAATTTACTTGATTACGAAAACAATTATTATAGATTTAAAATTTTAAGGTACATTTAAAAATATTTTTTTTTTTGGAAATATACATAAACAAGACAATTGATTTATTTTTAAAACATCAATCTCATTAAAAAAGTAATAATAATTATTAATGCCAACTGTTTATTTAGATATGAAGCTCGGTTTCGCACTTGGTAACGCTGATTTATAAGGAACCTCCATTTGACTGTGTAATCACTCATGCAACTTGTATGATATTCGACTATTTCTTCGACATTTTCGATGTTAATACGTATTTTCTACTTGTAAGTAATTACTTGTTGTATAAAGGCAGGGTAAGGGTAAGGACACTAAAGTTGTGAAGACGAATTTAATGATACCTCAAATGGAATATGGAACTTGACATTTTTCGTGATTTCCCTAATTTGTCACACATACTTCATCTAAAAAGCGACTAACATATGCATATTCAAATGTATGTGGAATAAAAATAAATGCAAAGGGTAACTACATGTAAAATAGTTGTAGTAGCGTATTTAAACAATTAGAAATCTAAAAAAAAATATTTTTATATCCTTTCATATTAATTCGAATGTGTATTCTAAATCAAATTACAATTTATAAAGCTTTCATATTTTAATAATCTTATCTCTTAAATATTTTCCAGGAATATTTTCTATAAAATAAAACTTACAATATTTCATATCCCATTATAAGATACAAAGAACGCTGACAAAGGCAGGAATAAAAGGCAAGCTAAAAGAATTTTATTGGACACTATGTCCATCTAAAACATTTGCTGCAAAACATTTCAGTTTGTGGGTGAATAGCAAAGACCAATAGAAAAGTGTACTTTGTTTCGTGCATAAGGATTTTTTGTGAATTTCTTATTGGGAGGAAGAAAGAAAAACAGACAAGGCATACAAACTACTAGGGATGGGCAAAAAATGGGTATATATCGAACGTATTTCAATATGTGTACATATATGCATGTATGTATATGTACATATTACAACATATTACATGTAATTCCATTAAAACTTTTTATTTTTTTATCATTTCGAATTAAGTTCTACAATAAAAACAAAAAATTAAATAAAAACAAAAAAAAAAAAAGGAAAAACTGTCCCCTTAGTTCCAAGACTACATTTTTTTAAAGTGACTTATTTAGTCTTAACTTGACATTTAAATTGCACTAGAAATAGAACAAGCAATGTTGTTGATTGTCAAAGATACTCATCAGATATGGACATCAGGAGCACTCTCTGTTTTTTCTGTTCTCCTGTCAATCTTCTAATTTTATCCGGTATTGCTAAATCTACAGTTTAAGATCAAATATTTTAAAGAAATTGTCGAAACAGGCGTGAAGTGTCGGCAATTTATATAAAAAATCTACAGGATCTGATATTCTTTGTAAAAGTTTTGTATGTCTTTCTATATAAAGTGCAGGATGCAGGTTCATTATTTGCTTATTTTTTTTTTTGAAATACTTCCACAAGGAAGAATTAATTCTTTACACAAACAATCTACTGTTATACCAAAAACACAAAAAAGAAATTGTTTTAAGTTTATTCGTCTTGACTGTGTAAATACATCTAAAACCCAACAAGGTATATATATTCTGGCTTCTTGAGTAATTCTAAGTCGATTTAGCCATGCCCGCCTGTCTGTCCATCTGTCCGTCTGTTGAAAGCACGCTCACTTTCGAAAAACGCAAAAGAAGAGACCAAACTTCGTCTAAAACTGTTTGTAACCACCGTAAAAAAATTGATAATTTTGATACAAAAACTAACATAAATGATTTAATAATGCACGGAATGATATAAAATTATGCACGAATTTGCGTGATACGACTGCATATCATTATGTTTCGTGAAAATCGGTCCATAATTTACAATAGGTCCCATATAAACCCTACTCTCGGAACACAGTTTAGTACGCCTAAAACCGTAATAATTAATGCTATCATAATTAAATTCGGTTCGGTACAATTTTGTAGGACTAAAAATCGCACTGCTAAATTCCGTGAAGATCGGCCCATAATTAACCCTTGACCCCAAATAAACCATACTCCCGGAAAATATTTTAGAACACTTAAAACCAAATTTGGTATATCACAGTTTTATAAAACTAGAAATCGCAGTGTTAAATTTCGTGAAGATCGGTCCATGATTTACCCTAGGCCCCATACAAACCTTACTCCCGGCAAAAATTGTAGTACGCCGAAAACCGTAATAAATAATGCTATCTTAATCAAATTCAGTTCGTCACAGTTTTATAGGACGAGAAATCGCAGTGTCAAATTTCGTGAAGATCGGTCCATAACTTACCCTTTACACTTTGGGAAAATAATTAAATTCGCCTAAAACCATAACAGATATAGCTATTGCGGTAAAATTTCTTCCAACTTAGATTCATATGGCCCGAAAAAATAATTACACTGCTGTATTGAAGTGTATTCTAATTTATTTTTTGGAAAACCAGAAATCAGTCTGCAGAATTTTAGAATGATTGGTCCATAACTTACCATAGGTCCAATGCAAATTACCCTCCTAAAAATCATTTCAGTTCGGCTAAAACTGTTACGAATCATAATTTACTCAAGCCAGTTCAAAATTCTAACAAGAATCGCATAAAACTTTCTTATTGTCGGTTAATAATTTAATATAAGTCTAGACCGCAGTTGATAAACGGCTAAAATGTTCAATTTTCTTATAAAGAGTAATTACAAATACCGAATTCGATAGTCGTAAGAAAATGTCGATATATGGGTATTTTAAATAGCAGCGATTTTTTTTTCTTAAATATCGTAATTTATTGCCTATCCTTACAAAATAGTTTAAACGCTGCAAGACAAAAGTGTCATTGTATAGACTAGAATGCAGTTTTAAAAGAAACTTTCATAATATGGACGTGGTATAATGACTGAAGCGTAACCCAAACAGTTTAAACAAAATAAATTGTTCTTCCTGCAAAAGAAATACGTTTAGTTCCATGAAATATCCATTGACTGTCAATAATTGTTTGAGTCTAAAGCTCGATTCACCCATGCGTTCCTAACAATATTTTTGCCCGGACAAAATTTTTTTATATTGGGTCAAACTCTCTTTTACTTTTGAGAGAGAGAGAGAAATTATTTTGTTCGGCAAGTTTATTCTTAAATTGGTTTCATTTTAATTCATGTTCAGAACAGCATAAACTGAGATGCCACTTTTTTTCAATTTGTACATAAAAGTTGAATTGATCTGCCACATCATATAGTGTTTTTGTATTTATGTTACAACAATGGTTTTTTTTGCTAAAAATTAAATTAAAAAAAATAAAAATATATAATTACAAATTATACTATCACGTTCCTGTTTTTGTCCATTTTCTTTAACACACTTTTAGAAAACAATTCAATAAAAGTAGTTAACTAGTTATGCTGCCATTTTACATAATTGTTTACATCTGTAAACCACATGGTAGCTTTGTTTTTCCGGATAAATTTTCCGTTCTGCAGAACAGTCTCAATAAAAAAAAATTTCTCCGGATAAAAATATTGTTCGGAACGCATGGATGAATCCAACTTAACACACTATTTTAAATTATTCTTCACAAAAATTCTCGACAATTCCCTAGAATGAAATAATTTATGTTCCCCGGTAATTGAGAAAGTCCGAAAAGTTAGACTCTCTAGTGTCAACATATAAAAAAAAAACAATTTTACTGTTGCACTAATTTACGCATTTGGTCGTGATCTAACACTTTTTCTATTAGAAAGCAATTTTATTTCTAATTCTTTCAGTCGATACTCAACGAATCCAAAAATTTTTTTTTAGTTTTGTAAAAACTCACATAAATGCTTGCAACACTGAAAAAATAATTTCGATTCGTTCAGAATCGACTGAAAGAATTAGAAATAAAATTGCTTTCGAATCGGAAAAGTATTCGATCGGCTGTTAATATAAATTATGGTGTACGGGTTAAAAATGCCCACAAATAAAATATTAGCTTATTAAAACTAATCAATTAGAACACTAAACAAATTTTTTGAAATTAATTAAGATTAAATAAATAATCTTTTTCAAGGAAAAAAGACCGAATTCTGAAATTTCCAACAGGGTTGGAGAAAAATAGTTTTATATGCCTGAGTTAAGATGTATTTGTTCTTTCAAAAGCATAAGTATTCATAAAAGTTAATTTTAATGCTTGTTTGTTACTTAGTAACTTAAAGTTTTAAAGAGAACATTTTGCGAAGAGCTTCACCATGTTTATATGAAAGTGTGATGTAGTGTTTAGGTTTAAGAGTACAATTACCCTTCAGCTTAAATGATAACTAGATACGTTTTGGGACTGTCATATAACTAGTTGTAATGACACTTATTGCAAAAGTACTAGATTCGAACTAGTCAAATAAGCATAACAATAAGAAAAATTTATTGTATTACATTTATTTTATAACTCCAATATTTCGACACAGCATTGTGTATCGTCAAAGGAAACAAATTAAACAATTAAACTAACGTTTGTTCTTTTAAATAATGAAAAAACCATAACAGTTTTCACATAGAAAAAATTATTTACAATTACAAAAATTTCGTATAAATAATCTATTACCTTCTAAAAAATTTTTAACAAGAATTTGAAGAAAATAAAAGATATTTTGAGGTATAATTGTTTTCCAATGGAACTCTTATCGGACTTAATAAGACAAACAGATAGATATAAGACCTCCAAAAATAGCCAAAATCAACTCAGGAAATTTTAAAGTTGTTTTTCTAATAATTGTAGAGCTTAGCTCTTTAAATCACCTATGGCACGATCATACTTGGTATCAGTGTTGTTAGAATTTCTTCACTTTCATCGTCAAATAATATACCGAAAATCGTCAAAAAAAAAAAAAAAAAAAAAAAAAAAACCAAAAAATATAATTTTTTTTGACTTTTGGTAAAAAAATCCGCCAAATCAGACTTTTTATAAACAAAAGAATACGAGAGTAATTTTACTTTTTCAGTATTTGGCCTAATTCTGGTTTATATTATAGTATTTTTTACGTTTTAAAAGAAATATATTAAAACATAGAATTTGTGAGATCAGTAAATTGCATTTTGCAAAAATAATAATTACACTGTGCACGAAATTGACACTTTTTTCGTGACACGCTGGGCACCTGGCATTTTAACATAATTCGCTGAATCCATTGGTGCCTCCGGTTTTTTAAGATTGGCTCTGGTTTTCGAGATATACCGTTATTTCAAAAATGGAGGAGGTTGAACAACATATGTTCGTGTAACTCAAAAACGCTTTAGCTTATTGAAAAAACTTAAAACACCGAAATTCCGCCATAAAATTTCCTTTAAGAAAAGTAAAACTTCTTTCTAATATCCGCAGTCGTTTTAGAAACATAATTTTTTTGGAAAATAAAATAATTTTTTTAACAAAATTTCGAAATTTTTGTTTTTTAAAAATTCATAAAAAATTGGAAAATGCAGCTATGCTTCTAATTTTTTGTAGACGTATAAAAAAAAATTCCAAACAAAACAAGCCATAAATGATTAAAATCTGTTTGCAACTTTTGATTTTATTCACAAAAGTCGACAAATTTTAATTAATTTAAGAATTTCATAAAACGCAATATCTGTGGTTTTCACGAATAATCGCGTAAGTCGGTTTTTACCGAAATTGAGATAATGATGTCAAAGTGCTACATTTTGCATTAGGTTTTTATAAGTATTAAGCTTTTTAGAATATAATGTAGTATTATTAATTTTTTTCTCCTAAAAACAACTTAAGTTAACTGTTTAATAAAATATTTTGCTATTATAAGGGAATACTATTATTTATTAAAAGATTTTGTTTGTTGTGCTTAATTCTCTTTTTAAATAATTGATAAAAAATACTGAAATTTATTGTTGGAGGATAAGCTGTTCCTATGCGCATTTCATTCATTCTCTCTGTAGTTTTGTTTGCTGATAGCTTTGGCTTTTCTAAAATTATTTAGGAGAACGTTTCCTGATGATCTGGCCTAAGCAACTAGTGAAATGCGCATAGGAACAGCTTATCCTCCAACAATAAATTTCAGTATTTTTTATCAATTATTTAAAAAGGTAAAGGAAGAAAATAGCCAGATTAAAAGCAAACGGTATTCGTGGCCAAACTATTCCAGTGTGAAGAATCCTGAAGCACTGGAGAGAAATTTTCATTTTCTACACATCATTGCAAAAGAAAAATTTAGTTTAGAGAAGAAATGGAATCGATAGCAGCGGCGTTGTTGTTGGAAGAATAGAACAACGTGGTCCAGAATGCAGAATCAAGGCTAGAAAAGCGGAAATTGAGAGACAGTTGCAATCTATTCGAGATGAGTGATAAATTGGAAGATATTTGTATTAAATGTGTGTGAAACAATTAATTTAATTAATTTTTATAGATTTCATTGCCATTAAACTCGTCAGTTTTTCACACTACTCAGGTGTTGTGTTTTTTGACCTGCAATAAATAAAATAAAGCTTTAAAGTTACAAAAAACAAACAAAATTTATTTCAAAATAAATTTATAGCATTTTATACTCACTTTTTTTTTTTAATTATACACTTTTTTAACTACAGAAACAAAAATCGAAAAACTTTATGTAAGTAGATAAACCACTTGGAAAAACGTAGCTACGATCGTAACGCAGAATACATACAATCGAAAAACAAATCGAATTGATACGGGAAACGGAACGCAGAATACCAAAGTTGCCAAACTGAGAAATTTACGATCCGAATCGAAACGCAGAATAAGGGTGTATATGTTTTAAACGAAAAAACCAATTTAGATTTTTTGTTATTCAATTAATATTTTAATTAAAAATTTATATCAAAAGAACTAAAATATTGATTAAATCAAAATTATATTTTTGATTTTCTTTCAAATAAAAAAATAATTAATTCAATTATCATATTAACTAAATTGAAATACTTTTTAAACAATTTTTTTAATTGATAAAAAAAACTACTAATAATTTTTTCTGTGTACTAACAATTTTTTAATATTTTCAAGGCTATATTACCAATTTATTATCTAAAGCAAACGCACTCGTTTTGCGATTTTTAAATGTCCCGTACTCATAATTATACATGAAAGAATGAAGGTAAAATGTGTTTTAGAAATCGCCAAAATAATAGCAAGATTTTTTTAAATATGGCCAAGAAAATCGCCATATCGCCAAGCACATTTCATCGATAGCCATCATACTCGTTCAACAGCCAAAAATAATCGAATTGTCTAAAAAAAGTTTTGATTTTTGTGGATGACTAATACTCGTGTAATCAAGGCGAAATCATGTATACGACGGTGTCGATACTACAACAAGTAACAACGCCAAAAACACAACAATGTATATTTTTGTTGCTTTCGTTGATCGATATGTCAAAAACACAAACAACTTTTGACATTTCTCTCTCTAAGTAAGAAAAAAAGTAGCACAGCTATACTCTCAACGCCACCTAAAATTGCATTCGCCTTGCGTGTAATAGTAATTCTGACATACTCAGTACAATTTTCGTTTGAATTTCTGCAGGCAAACGGTAACGATGGCTTGGTCAGAGCGCGTATTTTAAAAAGATTTTATGGATGAATATGAAAAGTTATATATACCATATAATACATTTAAACCAAAAAGTTGATGAAAAAGGTGATTTTAGAAAAATTAAAAACAATTGAGCCGGAAGCAACAATTAAAGTATGTAGTAAAGAACAAATAAAAACATTGCGTTGTCGTCCGCCAGTAACTCACCATTACCAAAGCAGCAACTTATTCACGCACCATCATATAGACAATTTAATGTTTGTTTTCTAATGATGTATGACAAACAGTGCTGCCATTGAAAAATTTGAAAATTACACATGACCAAGGTTGCCAATTTAGCTATTTTCCGGCTAGATCTGGCAATTTTTTTTTCATCTAGCCATACAAAAATGGCTAGATTTTATCTAGCCGAAGATCTAGCAATTTTTTTTTCTTCATAGCCATTTTTAATTTTCATTTTTGTAATATTTTTTATTAAAATTGTTTGGCATTTTTTTATATTAAATGTGCTTACTTTGATGTTGATATACATTTAAAACATTTAAATGCAACAATGTCATTTACCTCAAATGACAGCTTTAGCGGCCTTCAAATATTAACGGTACTTATCATAGAACCGCCCAGAGCTTAATACTTGTCATCTGATAAGGACTTTGGAGATGAAGATGGTATTGGGCAACCGAAAAACTTGCCGAAAGCACTACTTATACAACCATGCGAAATTTTAATTCGGAATTCCTCCGTCGTAAAGTGTCGATGATAATCAGAAAATTTAGTGCTAGAACAGACATTGCAGGATGTTATAATAACTCGCCTGATAGTTAAAATATTGACTGCCTTAGGTCTAATGCAACTACAATCGAAATACTTTGATTTTTATACCCTCCAACACCACTGTGGTGAATGAGGGTATACTAAGTTTGTCATTCCGTGTGAAACTTTTTTATAATACATCTAATACCCCATAAAGTATACATATCCTGGCTCCTTTAGTAATTCTTGTTTCAGGTCCAAAACGCAGTTTATAAAATAATCAACGCACAATGTTTATATAAAACTTATTTATTAATGACTATATGAACAAGAGTGTTTAAACGTAATAAAAACACAAGTAATAATAATTTTCATAAAAAAATTATACATATAATATCAAAACCTATTCGATTAAAATTAAATTAAACAGTATAGTTTGCTTGTGCAAAGTGGAAAACGAGTGTTCTCCCACATTTCTAAGTCGATATAGCCATGTCCGCCTGTCTGTCCGTCTGTTCAAAACACGCTCACGCTTTCGAAAAACGCAAAAGAAAAGAACAAACTTACTCTAAAATTGCTTGTATTTATCATAAGCAAATTGGGATTGAAATCCAGCAACATCGGTTCAGTAGGATCAGAACTATGAATCAAAATGTGGAACGACCACCCAAAAAAAATTTACAATTTTGATACAAAAACTAACATAAATGTTGCAATAATGCACGGAATGACATAAAATTTTGCACGAATTCGCGTTATACGACTTCAAATCATACTGTTATTTCGTGAAGATCGGTCCATAATTGACCATAGGCCCTTATTAAACCCTTTTCGCGGATAACAGCTTAGTACGCCTAAAACCGCAATAAATAACGCTAGCATACTAAAATTTGTGTACTTCACAGTTTTATTGGACAGAAATCACACTGTAAATTTTTTTGAAGATCGGTCCATAATTTACACTTGGTCCCATATAAACCCTGCTGCAGGAAAACAGCTTAGTAGGCCTAAACCCGCAATAAATAATGCTATTAAACTGACGTCACAGTTTTATTGGACGAGAAATTACACTACCAAATTTCGTGAAGATTGGTCCATAATTTACCCTAGGCCCCATAGAAACCCTACTATCGGAAAACAGTTTATTGCGCCTAAAACCAAATAAAGCCCACTTTGGAAAAATAATTAAATTCGACTAAAACCATCACAGATATATTTATTGCGGTAACATTTCTTACTTAAATTCATATGGCCAGAAAAAATATCATGCAAATTTGTAAAATTTACTGTTAACGCTAAAACTAATTACACTGCTGTATTGAAATTTATTCTAATTTATTTTTTATAATACCAGAAATTAGTCTTCAGAATTTTGAGATGATTGGTCAATAATTTACCATATGCCCAATACAGATTACGCTCCTAAAAATTATTTAGTTCGGCTAAAACCTTTACGAATCATGATATTTTACTCCAGCCAGTTCAAAGTTTTAACAAGAAACGTATAACATTTTCTTATTGTCGGTCAATAATTTAGTTCAGGTCTAAACCGCAACTAATTTTAATGCTGACGTTCGTTTTCATGAAGCTTAGTTAGTTATATATGTATTTATCATATAGAGCCCACTCTTGTCGGTGGAGGGTATCAAAGATTCGGCACAGCCGAATATAGCACTCTAACTTGTTTACCTTTGTATGGTCTTGAAAATATTAAAAAGTTAATTGATTCAGTGGGTGAAAGATGATGATGTATGGTGTTAACGGATATTCACTGAGCCCGCCTTTTCTGATTGCACTGACTTGCCAATCTACGTGCATTTTGAGAAGTTTTTGAAGATGACTTGGTAGAAACGCTATGTAAAAAGGGACAGTAAAGCAGTTTATAGTGGACACGAGAACCCAAAAAACCCGATGAATGAAATAGGAGTTTTTCGGGGGATCCTATTTGTAACAGATTATGCTTCAGTTCCTTCAAAGAGGGATTATTAATGAAAGCGATCTTAAAAATTCAATGGGTTCGGATTCTATTCGTAGAATTTTTTTTGATACGATATTCCGTCATATACATGTAATTGATAATGCAAAGCAACAAGATGATAAAATCTAAAAACTACTTTTTTGTGAAAAACGCATTAAATAAAAAAAATGTTTCTATTACTTTTTATGTAATAAATCTTTTTTGTTAAGTTTTTGCAGGGTTTTGTTTATAATAAATATAAGCTTTATTTGAAAAATGCAAGGCCCAAAAATGTTATATACTTCTACACTGTTACGTTTTTATTAATATATGTTTTTTGACTTAAATTGCTGTTCAAAATTTCATTGATATACGAGTATGAATGAATATCATTAAATATTTTGTTCCTGGGTTAAATAATAAAGTTTATTGAATTTTAAAAATCTAGCCATTTCTAGCTATTTTTGTTTTCAATTCTCGCTCTTTTTTTGAACTGCCGAGTTGGCAACCTTGCACATGACTATGTATCAAATTACACAAAACTACACACAAAAATCGAAAAAGTAGCTTTGCTAGAATTAATAGGCCTTCCAAAACCTTATTGATATTCCTTATTTGCAATTTAATCGTTAGGTTTACAAATAAAGTAAAGCTTACTGTGAAAAGAAAAGCTGTAGTAAGAAAGAACTGGATGAACATGTATTCGGCACGTATCCACGCAGTATTTATTTCCGGACAAGCCTAAGCAACATAAATTTAAAAAATGCACTCTGAGTGGTACTGTTTCATTCAAACAAACTCATCGACTTAAGGTACTTATCGACTACACAATAATTTTGTGTATTTTATAGCTATAATTAATGGTCTTCACTGTATTGAATAAGTTGCGCATTTAAAAAAAAATTATATAGCGCAATTTTTAGTTAAACCTTATTTTTCTATTCTTCTTAAATTCTAAGATCTCTTAAACTTTCAAATTTTTTTTAAATAGTTCTTGCGCTATGTCCAAAAAATTAAAATCACATTTGACAGTTTATGTTAAACATGCTAAACTTCTTTCCATACGCCCAAAAGCCCATACTTAGCAGTACAATTTGACAGCAGAGTATTGTTCGTGGAGAAGGAAAGTGAAATAAGTCAGGGTGTAAAAACCAAAATTGTGATGGAAACTGAAAAAATTACATAAACGCAATGTGCAAAAAGAAAATCTTGAGTGTCAAAAATTAATGAAAAGAAAGAATTTAAATTACATAGAGATAATTTATTTAAATTACACAGAGATAACACATGGAACTAATTACACATGGGCTACACATGCAAAAAAAAAATTACACACAATATGTGTAATTACACATAGATTGGCAAAACTTATGACCAAGTATGTACGAGAGTGTAAAAGCAAAGTACTCTCTAATAGTCGCTTAATATCTTGGCTTTGATTTTACATATACTCGTACCATCCGTGTAAACAGGCAAAATAATTGCAACAGACTTTTGTTCTCTATTATTCAACACATAGAGAATTTCAAAATATATTGATTTTACAAAGTCTTAATACTTTGTATTACCGTGTAAATATACCAATATAACAAGTAACGCTCTCCGCAAATAGCACGATCTATCTTTTTATGAGATTAAACAAATTACGTACCAAAACAACAAAACTACAAGAAAAATACACGCATAGATTTCCGAGTTGACAGTTTATTTTGTTTCCCATATTCTATTTTGGTAAGATTTTTATGTTAAATACAAGAAATTTTCATAGTAAAATGATGATTTTTGTATACATTATGGGGTGCTGTATAAAAAAAATCTACTTCTTTGATAGCTTAAAGGAAGAAGGGGTGCTAGCTTTAGTTTGAAACATGTAACAGAACCGGAAGATTAAAAAACATCTGTTGGTGTATTTGACTTTAAAGCATTATTATTGCTTTACTAGCTATTAAGACTGGCCCTGTCAGGCAGGAATAGACCCGCGTACCACCCATAGATAAAGTATTTTAAGTATGCCAAATTTCAGCTTCCTATATCATCAGATGGCCTCAGAAAGTAGTGGGAAGAGAATAGGACATATATACAAACATCCGGACATACTAAGAAATAATTATATAGATACTATTTTTTACTATAAAAAACACAACTAGTTTAAAACTAGCATAAAACTACAAGTAAATAATCTAGTTGGACCACTATGACAACCGAATGTTAAAATCGATAAGTTGATATATGAAATAACAGATGTCCAACGTGTCTGAATTATATAGCAACTAGTATATTTAACGTTTTATTCCTTTTATTGAAATATTTTGCTTAACTCGTCATAGCTTTAATAACCAATTCAACTATTAGAGTCTTAAAAGCCCCAACATTTTCAAAATCTATTTTCGAATGATTCCAAAATAGCTTCACTATTATAATTGTTAATATATTTTCGGGTTAACAGCCGATACCGTGTTTAAAAGTGATAAAAGTTAATACTAGTGTTGATACAGATACCAAAACGCCAAATACATAATTTAATACTGTTACCGTTATTCGTTTTCGTGGCAAACAAACATATTTCTCATTTACAAAGTGTTACAAATTTTAATTTAAAAATACATTTTGCCAATATAATTCCATTTTTACAACATTTCAACATTTCACAAAATCCCTATGATAATTGTAAAAATTGAATTATCTTACAGCCATAACTAAATAAGAACGGCACGCGTTTTCTAGCTGTCAAAAATCCTCATGCCCATACAATTTGTATGAAGCATCCAAGGCGAATTTATGTATACGGTGGTGTCGATACTACAACAAGTAACAACACCAAAAACACAAGTAGCGCGGCGTCAACGCTTTGCAATTAGACCCCTTTCAGACAAGCAAAGTTTACTTTGCTAAGTCTTGAGTTTATAGAAGAGAAGGGAAAAGAGCATAGCGGGGGAGTACATACTTTGCTGTACTCACAAATTCGTTTTGTTTTTCGTTCGTAGATTATACCTGAAGTTGGCTGCAACTTTATATTTATATACAGCGTTACCAGAATCTTTGGAATAAAAATTGTCATATGGCGAAAGAAATCATATTTTGAAGAGGAAAATCTTAAATTTTTTTTTCTTAATTTAAATTTTTTAAAACAAGTGCAAAATCGTAAGAATTATTAATTTTTTATAAAACCATACTTCTTATTATTTAAATTGAAATACATATAAACATAATTCGTCAGTATATGAAACTTTATAAAAATACATTTTTTCTTTTCACAAATATTTTTTTTATCAATATTCTAACTGCCTTTTTCCGATGTACGAAAGAATTATTTACTTCTTAAGGTACGTTCAGACTAATGAAATATTTAACGAAAATATTTGTTCTGATATTTGCTTCAAACTGTGTGAAACAAAAAAATATTTTGTTTATAAATATTCTAACTGCCTATTTCCGATGTACGAAAGAATTATTTACTTCTTAAGGTACATTCAGACTAATGAAATATTTAACGAAAATATTTGTTCTGATATTTGCTTCAAACTGTGTGAAACAAAAAAATATTTTGTTAATGTTCAAACTAAGCTCAAATATTTGATAATTTTTGTTTGATGAAAAAGTTGGCAAACAGTGTTAAATAAAATAAATTAATTCATGTTTGCCATGCGTTCAGACTAAAAGAAATATTTGCATCAAATAATTATTTAATGAAAGTGTTCAAAAATAAAAATATATTTCTCAAATGGTAAAAATGAGCGCAAAAGCTAATTTATTTATTTTATTCTGTGGATCAGCATCTCTTTTAGTATTAGAACAGGAGAATGTAGAAGAAGAAAAAAATGGAAGCCACTGGGTAACGGGAACATGGCTAAAATTTGTGAAAAATTGCAAAGTTGGAAACAAACCCTTAAATTTATTTGAAGTCGCTAAATCAGTTAAAAAACAAAATGTCGAGAAAAATATATTTTGCAAAAATAGCGAAAATTCGCGAAAAATTTAGATATTTCAAACAAGCCATTAAATTTATTAAAAGTGCCTAAAACTATAAGGAATGGCAAAAATTCTATAACAATTGCTAAATTAGCGGAAATTCGCAAAAATTTGCTAATAGCGGCACGATAGCAAAGTCTAATAATTATAAAAAATCTTTAAAATTGTAAAGAATCCGAAAACTTACAGGAAAAATTGCTTCTATCCGGAACATGGCTAAAATTATTTGTCGTTGTTTGTTCTTACAATTTTTTTGTAATATCAAATAAATGTTTTCTCAAAAATTACTAAAATATTTGATTTTTTGTGTTCACACTATGTTCACATTGGACAAATATTTGTTTGCCGGCAAATAATTTTATTTGCTCAAAATGCGCGGTTATTTTATTTGATACTCAAAAATATTTTGTGTTCAGACTACGTTAATGAAATATTTGATGTTTGCTTTCAAATATTTCATCAGTCTGAACGTACCTTTACAAATACATTTAAAACAAAAACAAATTCTAAAAACTTTGTTGTTCGAAAGAAAGAATTCTTTCGCACATTGGAAATAGGTTATAATATGCCTTTTTTAATATTTTTATTTCCAGAAATAATGATGCAATTTTGTGTATTATAGATACTGGGTACAAAAGTGTGCAGCACCAACACACATCAAGCTGATGCAAACTTCATTGTTTTAAAAATTGACTGTTTAAATCAGGGGCTTCCATTTCTTTGCACAATTGTGCGCACCACTACTAACAGCCATACCTAAACAAGAGCGGAACGCGTTTTCTAGCTGTCAAAAATCCTCATGCCCATACAGTTTGTATGAAGCATCCCTAAATAGCGCGGCGTCAACGCTTTGCAATTGGAAAATCCGATTTTGACAGCGCGTTAAAATAAGCAGGGTTGTTATAATTGTGGTCTTTACAGCCCTGTTTTAATCTTTTGATAATAAATAATGGCAAATTAGCTATTTTTTGGTCAAACTAGCGGTTTTAATTCCATTTATTATTTCTTTTATGAGGGTTTTAGTAAGCACGAACGTTAACACTACTGTTTGTGACACAACGCCGACGCTCTTGTTTAGGTATGGCATATCAGCGTAAAGGCTACGCGGAAGAAAACGTTCCGCCTTCCGCTCTTATTTAGGTACGGCTGTAACACATATTTTTATACTCTTCAATTCAGTCGTCGATGTGACTTCGACAAGTGTGCATGTCTAGCGGATGCTATATTATTTTGTTTCAGCTTACACTCAAAAAATATTGTGCGGTCAAAAATGCTTTTGGTAACATCCAATGCCTTGCGTGCAATTTTTATTTAGAGTTTAAATTTTAAGACTTAAATGTAGAATAATGTAACATTTCATAAGTTTACATGCAAAGCAAAGAACTTTGTAAAATGGTAATTATTTGAGATTTCAAAGCAATTTTTAATATTTCAGATAAAAAATTTCAAAATGTCTAACAGTCCTATGTGGAAGAAGCTGAAGTCACATTTATTATAGGTTTTATTTTACATACGTTTATGGATTCGGTTCTTATAATTTTACAACACTTTTTTATTTTTTCTTATGCAATACTAAAAATTATTATTATAAATTATTATCTGATCACTAATTCCACTAACACCGTGGTAATAGTTATAAAACAGATTACCCAGTTTTTTTGTTTAAAAATATTAATGTGTTCTTATAAAAAGAATTAAAAACTCTGCTAATTTTTTTATTGAGTGTGATTATACATTATGCTGTTAAAAAAATTATATATTTATTTGATGATACGTCATTTTTAATTTTGTAAATAACTTAAAATTATATAAAAATACATATGTAACGTGAATCCAAATCAACAAAACTTTCAAATTTTCAAATAATATCTACATTGTTTTGCATTTAAGCTAACGATATGTGTTTTGTTTGTGAAAAAAAATCTTTGATGCCTGTAAAAGGGTCAATTTTTCTTTCGTAAAAACGACGTACCTAAATGCAGAAACTATTAAGAAAAAAAAAATAGCCACAAGAATTTGTTGGTATTTCGTGCTTGTAAAAATATTTTTGTTTCTGTACCAATCGCGTCGGTAGGTTTTTTTCTTTGAAAACACTTTTCTTAAGTGAAAATATTTAAAAAACAAGTTAAAAAAGCCTTGTTTTCCTACAATTTATGTGTAAACCTATACACATAAAAGCAAATGTGACAGCAGGTAAAATTTTTGGGTAAGAAGATGTGTTTTATTGATGTATTAATGAAACTTTATTGTTTGGCACTATTTTTATTGCTTAC
The DNA here is from genome assembly GCA_943735925.1 of Pollenia amentaria. Classification (NCBI taxonomy): domain Eukaryota; kingdom Metazoa; phylum Arthropoda; class Insecta; order Diptera; family Polleniidae; genus Pollenia; species Pollenia amentaria. The sequence goes on from OX031006.1 coordinate 102,779,965, forward strand.
TTTTTTATGCTACAATTATATGACCGAGTCCAAAGAGTTAACCTTACTAATTTATGTTATTTATTTAACGTAACTTTGACCTGTTACAATGACTATACATTTTTGCAGGCAAACTCAGGTGCGCATTTGGTATTTTGTAAAAAGTTATGATAATAGTATAGCTAGAATTAAAATGTATGCACAGATGTTTGAAGTATGAGTAACCCAACAACGTGAATACCCTTTCTATTTTACTTACCACTATGAACCCCCTAACTTTTTAATAAAATAACTTTTTCACGTTATAATTCTCATGTAATTTATTTTATTTTTGAAAAAATAGACCAGGGAAATCCATTTCTATGCACAATTGTGTATACCACTACTAAAGGTACGTTCAGACTGGTGAAATATTTGAAAGCAAACATCAAATATTTCATTAACGTAGTCTGAACACAAAATATTTTTGAGTATCAAATAAAATAACAGCTGATTTTGAGCAAATAAAAGTATTTGCCGGCAAACAAATATTTGTCCAATGTGAACATAGTGTGAACACAAAAAATCAAATATTTTAGTAATTTTTGAGCAAACATTTATTTGATATTACAAAAAAATTGAAAGAGCAAACAACGACAAATAATTTTAGCCATGTTCCGGATAGAAGCAATTTTTCCTGTAAGTTTTCGGATTCTTTACAATTTTAAAGATTTTTAATAATTATTAGGCTTTGCTATCATACCGCTATTATCAAATTTTTGCGAATTTCCGCTAATTTAGCAATTTTTGCCATTCCTTTTAGTTTTAGGCACTTTTAATAAATTTTATGGCTTGTTTGAAATATCTAAATTTTTCGCGAATTTTCGCTATTTTTGCAAAAAATTTTTTTCCCAACATTTTGTTTTTTAACTGATTTAGAGACTTCAAATATATTTAAGGGTTTATATCCAAGTTTGCAATTTTTCGCAAATTTTAGCCATGTTCCCGTTACCCATTGTCTTCCAGTTTTTTTATCTTTAACATTCTCCTGTTCTAACACTATAAAAGATGCTGCTCCACAGAATAAAAAAAATAAATTAGCTTTTGCGCTCATTTCTACTATTTGTGAAATATATCATTATTTTTGAACACTTTCATTAAATAATTATTTGATGCAAATATTTATTTTAGTCTGAACGCATGGCAAACATGAATTGATTTATTTTATTTAACACTTTTTGCCAACTGTTTCATCAAACAAAAATTGTCAAATGTTTGAGCTTAGTTTGAACATTAAACAAAATATATTTTTGTTTTACACAGTTTGAAGCAAATATCAGAACAAATATTTTCGTCAAATATTTCATTAGTCTGAACGTACCTCAATACATATTTTTGTTTCAGGTTAACAGAAAAAACTTTATGATGGCACTTAAAAAATATTGTGCGGTCAAAAACGCTTTTGGTAACATCCAATGCCTTATATGTTATGCAACATTTAAGGAAGGGACGGAATATGTTATTAAACGTGTGATTTGCGTGCAATATTTATTTTTTATGAATTTTTAAAACATAAAAATCTTTAATTTTTTTACAATTGTTTGATAAGATATTTAAAACTGATTTAGAGTCAAAAGCTTCCGAATGAAAAAAAAGTGCAGTTTTAAAATCAGCGACATTGAATTGGTAAAGAATTGCTAAAAAATTTTTATCAACACAAAACATTTTTAATTTTGTACCTTTGTGTTATACAACTTATAAAATATATTACTAACATTTCATTTCGGCTGTAAATGAATGCATTCTCTCAATTTCTTTACTCTCTGGTACTCACTAATACACAACCAAAAAATTTTTGGAAATCCCTGGTTTAAATAATCATGTATTTTCTATAAGCAAAATTAAAGTTAAAATCAGAATTTCTAAAAATAAAAAATCATAATTTGAGATAAAAATCTTTAATCATATTTTTGTTAAAAAAAATAATCCAAAATATGATAAAATCATTATTCATATCCCATAAAATTGGGTATGTACATTATAAATTTATTAATTTAATTATACTTTGGTGGTTTAATTTTTTCTTCATGCGTGTTGTTTTGATTACTACCTAATGAGAGTTGCCAAGGTTATCACATACACAAATTTAAAGGGCAATAGTTGATAATAATTATTATGTTAACTTTTTAATAACATTTTTGTTATAAAACACATATTGTCATTTTTTATGTATATTTGAAGAAAAATATTATAAATACATTCATACATACACACAAGAAAATACATAGGTTAAATTACCTAAAAATATGGTATAAAATTAAATAAGCGCAAGGAAAGCATGGAATTATCTAAGTTTCTTAGGTAATATAACTACATATTAAATTAGGTAATTTCTATGTTCGAAAAAGTAAGAAAATTTACCAATATTTGAAAAGTTATTTTATTTTTTTGGAAATTTATCTAATGACGATTTATTTTCTGCGGAATATGTTGCATAAATGTTACATGTTCTACATTTTTGTGTTCGTTTGTAGAAAAAATAAAACTGTGGGCAACATTTTCAAGTTCTTTTGTGGATATGTTGGTGAAAAACTTTAGGTGTTTAAACTGCCCTGTTTTATAACTTTGGCACTTCTACTTTGTTCCCACAACCAAGGTTTTATTTTGTTTGTCATAACACAAACTGCTGAGAAATTTGTGAAAATATTGCTTAAAAACATTGTATCAAAATGTTGACACATTAAAGTTAAAAATTTTATGTATATTATTATCGTTTTAAGTGCTGGTTCGCACTGTTCAAGTCTTAGCCGTCAAGTCTTGAGTTTTTAGGAGAGAAAGGAAAAGAAATGGAATTCTCTTTGCCCTTATCTCCTAAAAGCTCAAGACCTGACGGCTGAAACTTAAACAGTGTGAACCAGCACTAACTTTTTCCAAGCCATTAGTAATGTCAATATTGGTTACAAGACCGCAATAGCTTGCAGAAACCGCTCAAATATCTAATGACGTACATTAATAATAAAAGTGTAATAGTTTTAAATAAAAGCAACTAATTTTGTTCTATTGAAGTTGCACAACATGTAAAATTTTGTTGTAAAGTAAGCATATTTGAAAAAACTATATACTTCTTTCAGTTACACACTTTAGATAAAATTAACTTCCTTATTCATTTCATTGTAATATGCTGTTTATCAATTCATAATGTATAACAATTAACTAAATTATCTACTGAAACATTTTACTTGATTGTCTTTCTAAATCTATATATCGCTCATTTGCTGCAACGTCGTAATTATTAAAAAAAATACATTTCGAAATAAAGGTGTTTAAAATTTTTGATTTGCTTGATCCACTTGGAAAAAATAACGACACATTGTTTTTAAACGGACAAAGTATAAAATATTTAAGATGCGACCATTATTATCAATTACGTATGTTCGCCTTGGTAAAACTACCTAGATTATTTTTTTGTGTGTACAAAATAAATTAAATTTTAAATTATTATTTTTTTAGAATTTCAATAGCAACATATTCCAATCTATATATATAAAAAGAAGTGTACATTTTGATTGTCACTCCATAACTCGAGAACGGCTCGACCGATTGCCATAAAATTTTTAGGGAAGGTACAGGGAGGAGTGATGATGGTTAGTTGATTTTGAAATCCAAAATCGGTCTAGCCATTCTCCAGTTATGATTTTTTTCCTGAAAAAATTCTTATTCTCAAACTAACAGGTGATTGAACATCCCACGTGCAATATTTCAAGAAATTCTGCGATGGCAAAAGTTTTGCAACAAGCAGCAATTATTCTATTGGATGAATGTACAATGACGCATAAAAAATCGCTGGAAGCATTACACCGTACAATGCAAGATCTACGTCAGAATCAAGAAATTTTTGGTGGAGCATTGATATTATTGTCAGGCGATTTTCGTCAAATATTGCCTGTGGTTCCACGATCAACACCGGCGGATGAGATCAACGCATGTTTAAAGTCTTCTCTTCTGTGGCGACATGTGCAAAAATTGACATTGAAAATAAATATGCGCGTTCAATTGCACAACGACCAATCTGCAGATCGGTTCTCGAAGCAATTGTTAGATATTGGAAATGGCAAAGTTCGAGTCGATAATAAGTAGTATAAATATGGGGATTCTGTATATGATTTTTGCTCCCTACGTGATTCCCATAAGGAGGAATTTTTAAATTTCAAATTGCTCCCAACGTGTTTTCCCATAAGGAGGAATTTTTTTCTCCCATAGGGAGGAATTTTTAAATTGAAATGTTACTTTAAAGTTGGTTTTAGTTAATTTTAAATTTTTTGCTCCCAATGTATTTTTCCATAAGGAGGAATTTTGAATATAAACAAAATAAAAAAATTTTTGAGTAATTTTAAATAAAAAAGAGAATTATATAAAGTTGATTATATTTTCTTCAATGAAGAGAAATTTAAAATTTAAAATTTAGAATATGCAGCACATGTAAGTATAGAGATTAACTCAATTTGAAAGTTTGCCATTAATATAAAAAGGCTTAGGGAGTATATTCCACATCATTATTCTAATTGCCACTTTAAAGGAAACTTAATAAAAATGGTAAGCATTTCGTACATAATAAAGGTATATTTAATTATTTATTATTTTTTTCTTGTTTGTTTTCAGATGTATAAAAAAATTGTGAATATTGCCCAAGGTATTAAGCCTGAGTATATTAGAATAGATGATATACCTTTAAACCAATCTATGAAAATTGTGAATTTTGAATGGAAAGAAACACAATATGGTCTTAAAGTCATTGCCAATTTAGATGACAATAAATGGTTTTATCTACCCAATAGAATGATGAAATTTTTAAACAAGGAGGATCCATACTTAACTCAAATGAATGATAAAGTTTGGACAATTATTTACAAGGGGCGTCAATTACCAAATGGACCTGCAATATTCGATTTAAATTATATCTAAACTCTGAAAAAGAAATCCTTACAATAAAGATAATTATAATAAAACAAAAACAAGATATTTTTTAAAATTTTTTATAAATTTTTATTTAAAAATAATTTTAGTTTTTTTTTTTTTTTTTTACATTCTTTTATTAAAATTGTATATTCAATAACCAAGAATCATCCTCCTCCATAAATTGTTTTACAATCAATTCAACAGCAGGAATCTCCTTGATAATATCTGCGGGATGTTGTTGCTCCCGCTTTTCCTTGATCGCTGGGGGACTTTTATAAAATTTAGATTTTTTTGCACTAAAATTATGCACCCGCATAAAGTGCCTTTTTTTATTAAATTTGTTGGCAAAAGTTATATCTTTACAAAATTCGCAACTGAGTTTAACACGGTCCATTTTTTAATTAAATAAAATAATTAAAAAATCTTTTAAAAATACCTCGTAAAACATATATCTATTTACTTTGCACTTATTTTTTATTTTGGTATATATATTTAATATGAATTTTAATATGAAAGCATATTTTGAAAAATAAATATAAATTTATTATTGTGGAAATTAAAAGTCAATAAACTTTTCGTTATGCTAAAAAGTGCAATTGTATGCATTTTTAAAGTTTAAACATTAACCTTGAATGTTTGCTTCATATTAAATTATGAGTTAATAAACTTTTTCATAAGTGAAAAAATGCAATCGTAGCATTTTTTAAGTTTAAGAATTAACCTTGAATCTTGGCTTCAAATTAAACTATGAATTAATGAACTTTTCGTTAGAGTAAAAAATGCAATCATATGCAATTTTAAAGTTAAATTAACCTTGAATATTTGCTACACATTTTTTATTGGTACAGCTTTTTTAAGTCTAATAATGTAGTTACAAATAGATTTGACTACATATATATATAGTGATGTTTAAGTTCTTCTGATATATCACACCTGTATCTAAAAAATTTTAAATGAGGAACATTAAACAAAAGGAATCCAAACAAACAAGACCAAAAATGTCTTATTATAAACAATATCTTCAAACGTTCCTAAAAGACTACGAAAATGTGCTCATGTTTGAGCACAGGCAGTGCATAGATCATTATTTAACAATGATAGAGGAAAATGAGGACTACGGTGTAGATGACGTCGATGAGGGACTAAACGTGCCTCATTTTGATTGCTGCCCATGGCATAATACAAATTGTAAGGAGGGTCCTATTCCGTGCAGGTGCACGGTATACTACTTAAGAAAAATGAATGTAATAAATTTGATTAATAATTATAAGTTTATATTTAATATGGAGCAAATATAAAAACAAAAATTTGTATATATTTTTTTTTATCTTTTATTATATTCTTAAAAATTCTTAAATATATATTTAAATAAACTTACAACTAAAATATCATTGTAATATAAATTAAAATAATTAAATAATTTTAAAATTAGTTTGAAACTTATGTTTTTACATCTTAAATAAATAAATACACAACAATAAACACCACATAAAATTGAAGTTTCACTCTGAATTCGAAGACTATTATAAGTAAAAGTTTTACAATTTTTATTTAAAAATAATCTAAAGTATTTATTTGGATATTGGCCAGCAGAACAAAAGTACTCGGCAGGTTTGTTTTTAGGAAAATAAAAAGCAACCCAATGCTGTCCAGGCTTATGTGATGGATCAGTGTTGGCAACGTAAAATGATGGTTTTAAAACTGGTTGTGTTGGTAATTTATTACATGCAAATACACCTTTAAATTTATATTTTGTTATATTATTGGACTTCAAAGTATTTTTAATATTTATTGAATTCATAGTGTTTGAATAATATTACGCGTTTTATCAATTTCTATAACACTGTCAAATTCACAGTATACTAAGCACGTTATTGCTTCAATAATTGGTTTGCCAAAACGCCCTTCAATACGAATAGTTCCTTGGTTTATTAAATTACCGCAATTAGAATTATTATTATGATCTGGTGTCAAGTCGAAAGCAAGTAAAAAATATCCGTTATCAAAAAGTTCTTTAGTTATTTGATGACCTTTATCGAAATGATGAATTCCAGTTCCTTTAAATAGTGTTTGATAACCACGAGTACTTATTATTCCTCCGTTATTGTAGTTAAGTTCAATTGGTTGTGCAGGAAATTGTACTCCATTTACAACCAAATTAAATCTTTGTAAATTAAAATGTTGAAAGTTAAATGGATTTTCTTTTTTCTCTCCAGTATATGCTTTATTAGACACCATTCCAAAAATTAAAAAATTTGGTAATTGTCCTAGTATCACGTTATCTAAACTTAATGAGTGATTTCCAGGGTGTATTGTAAACGTTTTTATTTCCACTCTTTTATAGGGATAAATTGCATTTCTTGATTGTAATACATTATGATGAGCCATTAGAATATTATGATTAATAGTAAGATGGTTTATATATAAATTAGCTTCATGTAATTTAATATAAGATTCATTTTTATCGCCACCTTCTAAAATGTAAAATTCTGGTTTTTCCATATTTAATGTTACCTTCAGATCAACATTATTAAGCAAATATTTTTGTTGGTTAAATACATCAACATGAAGTTTTCCAAAAAGCTCTACTTTTTTTCCATCCTTAAATAGTTTTTTTCTCTTGTCTAAACCAGGATTTTCTTTTTCAACTAATGAATTTATTTTATTTATATCAATAGCCCAGCCACATGATTCAAGATGCGTTGATCTAGCATCATTTCCATAATTTAACAATTTTTCTATATAAGCTCTATAGTGATAGTTATTGTCAGGTTGTGATACATTTTTATTGTTAAGGTGTACAATACAATTTCTAAACAAGGAGTGCAGTAAGTTATTAACAACTCCTCCGTTTCCTTTTATTTCAATAACCAGTCGAAGATAAATACTATTAAGATCACGATATGTTTCACCATTACCTAGCGATACAAATTCAATTGTGCTAGAATTATCTAGTGATGCAATTGGATTGTAGCAAATTTCTTCGGTTTTAACAACGCTAGTTTGAATTGGAGGAGATTCAAATATATCCAACTCACTCTTCATACATTCTATAAATCCTGACATTTCCAATTCCCAAAAATATCCCTTAAGTTCTTTCCTCTACAACGTTTTGATTTAATATGTTGCTTTTGCTTTAAACGTTTGAGTTTTATACGTCGACCTTTACCTTTCTGCATTGTTTTCATTTTATCAATAGTAGCTTCTTTTATATTTTGTATGACCTTTTTTCCTTTGTTTAGTAAGATTTCTTTTATTGGCTTAGTTCCAATTTCTTCTAAAATTTCCTTTCCAATATCTAATGATTTATTCTTTAATATATTCATCCCCGTTTTAAATAAGGGTTTGAGATGTGAAAATACAGCCGAAAATATGGATCCAATACCACGACCGTATTGTAAAATTCTTGGGGCGTGATATATTTCACCAATATTTTGTATATTTTCTCCAGACTGATTATTATAATAACTTGTATAAATCGCATCCATGGTTGTAATAAAAATGATTAATTTTGTTTTGTTACGCAACTATTTTATATACATTTTTTTTTTAAAGTGTAGAGTACAATAAACGGGAACTAATTTATTAAAGTTTATCTCTTCTCCTTCATCATTTCGAATCATTATGGAAATATCATTTATATTATAGGCTTCAAGAGGAAAATATTCAATTCTATTGAAATGTATATAGTTTTTCAATGTTGTTACTGAAAAAATTTTTAAACATTTAATTTTTTTACTACCAACATGTCGAGGTTTTATAATATCAGTATAAATAAATATGTTTTCATTTATTTCAGAAGATTCAATTTTATTGATAAACTGATTTATGTTGTCAGAGAATTTGTTCAAAGATTTTTCGAATATATAATTTGTTGACGATAATATGGGATCTTTTTCATAAGTTGTTGTAGATTCTGGACTAGTAATTTGAACATTTTGTTCTATGTTTGAACTTTTTATATTTACATTACGAGTATCTTTTTCTTTTGTAGATATATTAGATTGGGGTTTAACAATGTTTAATGTATTTAAAAGTTTTGAAGTTTTATTAATATTTTTTAGTTTCAGCTCGTCAGATGTTTCCATTAGATCTTTAAATTTTGTTTTAATTTCATCATATTCGTTTTTAGATTCAATTTGCATGTTTGATGTATTTAAAAGTTTTGAAGTTTTATTAATATTTTTTAGTTTTAGCTCGTCGGATGCTTTCATTAGTTCTTTAAATTTTGTTTTAATTTCATCATATTCATTATTAGAGTCAATTTTCAATGTTTTTACAGATTGATTATTAAAATTTGAAATGTTGCGTTTTTTACGTTTAAGTATATTTTGATTCATATTTAGTTGTTTATTCGTTATCGAAAAAGATATATCTGATAATCCGACTTCCCACTGGTCACTCATGGTAAGAGATTGCTTTAATAAATTTGTGAAAGTACTTGAAGTGTTTTTATATAAATTTACTGAATCGTTACTTAATAAAGTAACATAAATACTATTATCCTCTGTACTTGATGCCATATTTATTAGAAATGTTAAATATTATAAGTTGTGTGTTATACATATATGAAAAATTTAGTTTATCAGCTAAAATCTGTTTGATTAATCCATGAATTATATTCTTTTCCGAAACCCAACCATTTTACAAATAGTTTTTCACCTCTACGTTTTAAGACTTTTTCAACTAAAAAGATGTTAGGAACTTTAGTTTTTAATAACTCCTCTTGATAAAATCCGCCTTTAATTATATTTCCATTAAAATCTTTTAGCTGGTAGGTAACAGGGTTTGTTGCATTAATTTTATTTACTTTAAAAACTTCTGTAGACCAATTTGGTGTATATCCCTTTTCAAAAACATTTTTATATTTGCTTATGCGAACAAAATCGTTAATATTAAATTTTCCATTTTTAAAAACTTTTAAGTTATTATATACAGTTTTTAAAAGTTTTTTTTCATTTCGCTTGTTAACTAAATTAGGTTTCATCTTTATACTTCGATGATAAGATGAATTATATTCTATCAACAGCTTTTCTAATACATCTATCCAGTTATAATTTCCTTGCATACTAAATTGTTTCCACATTTTATTTTTTAAAGTTCTATTAAATCGTTCAACTATTGACGCTTTTAAGTTTGAATATGTATGATAATGATTAATATTTAGCTCTTTCATAAGAGTTTTGAAATATGTGTTGTAAAATTCTTTTCCTTGATCTGAATGTAGGTTTTTAGGAGCTTTATTACTGTTTAACTTTATAATGCTTTTAAATGATTTTGAAACCTCAAATCCTGTTTTAGTTTTTAATGGCAGAGCGTAGGCATATTTTGAGAAAACATCTATTACAGTAAGCATATACTTGAAACCTTTATTAAATTTTGCATATGGTATCATCTCCACCAAGTCTATTTGCCAAGTATCTAATATTCCCTTTTGAATAAACCTACGTCGCTTAAAGTTTTTTCTAGCTTGACTATGAATTTCGTCAATAAGATTTTTTTTTTTACTCATATTAATTAAAATATTCTTCCTTTTTTATTCATTAACAAATGGTTTTTAAGAGCGCAAACATGTTTCATCAGTTTATATACCCATTTACAATGATAGTTTGTGGTCCCTCAGGCTGTGGAAAATCTACTTTTATTAAAAATTTAATTAAAAATCAAAACTTAATATCTAAAGATATAGACCGAATCATATGGTGTTATTCTGAAATAAATGCACTTCCAAATATAGAAAATGTAGAGTTTGTTAAAGGAATTCCAGAGTCTTTTAATACGAATGACGAAGAATCTACTTTAATAATATTGGATGATTTAATGCTTGAATCATCAAATAAGAAAGTTTGTGAACTATTTACAAAAGGATCTCATCATAGAAACTTAAGCGTAATTTTAGTTACACAAAATATTTTTCATAAAGGGACTTATTCGCGAGATATATCATTAAACTCCAAATATATAGTTATGTTTAAAAATCCAAGAGATAAGACACAATTCCAACATTTAGCTCGTCAAGTATATCCAGAAAACTCAAAATCTTTAGTAGATGTATATAATCATTGTACAGAACAGGCTCATGGTTATTTAATAGTTGATCTTACTCAAGAAATACCAAACGCTTTAAGATTTAGATCAAATATTTTTAATACAGATTACTATATATATGCGAATATAAACAATGACTTCAAATCTGAAGTTACTGAAGGAGAACAAACATATTCTTTATGTTCTTGAAAAAGCGGATCACAAACTACGAAATGCAATTTTGAAAAATGTTGACAATGTTGTTATCAAAACTTTAAATGAAATTATTTTAAATATTATAAACAGAAATCATAAAATAAACAAAAATGTGTTTGAAAAACTAAAACCATATAAAAATACTTTGAGGAAAGTTTGCTCATCACAAACCTCTATGCGTCAAAAGAGGAAACATCTTATACAAAAGGGAGGATTTTTACCCATTATTATTACATCAATATTAAGTGGAGTCATTGGAAAAATTTTAGAAAATGTCAAATAAATTATCAAAACTTATAGTTCTTCATCCATCAACTTACGAAAAATTTAAAGTTAAACATTCTGATTCAGATTTTTTACATCGGAAACTCTTGCCAATATATGGTTCACATACACTGAAGGATATAAACAAATGGTATTATATTAAGCAAGAACTTGCTAAATACTTAATTGGATCCCAACGATCATCTAATCAGAATAAAATATCAACAATGCATAATTTGCGCGATAATGAAACTCAAACGAAAAAGGTCTATAAAAAGCATATTGAAACGCAAACAATTACACCTCAGTCGAGTAGTATAGCACTGCAAACGGATTTGAATTTGCCTGAAGATATTTACACAAATAATGATGACCAGAACGATATGGATACAACAATACAAAAATTTAATCCTTCTTCTGCATCTTCCGTAGCTAAGCGTCTTAAAAGCTTTTCGGAAAAAGGAACTCCAAAAATTAGAATATTATCCAAAACTGATCATTATTCAAATATGAAACAATCAACTTTACCTTATCAATATTCTCCTCGTGTTAAAAGAAATCGAAAGAAATTAGATTACGATACTGAAAATGTATTATGGCAAAATATTTAAAAAAATAAAACTCTTTTTTTGTTTAGAAAATATGTATATAAAATGTTTTATTATTAATTAAAAATAATATTTACATGTAAAAATGTTTCTTTAGTATTCAATTTCCATTAAATATTCATCATCATCATTATCTTTTTGAAACTGATCTTTATAATTAATTAAATCTACGTTTACTTTCATTAAGTAGTCATCATCTTAATCAAATTTTAAAAATTGTTGCTTGTAGTGACCCCAAGCAAGAGTATTAACATTATTATCACAAATATATCTCTTATTATCTAAATAACTTAATGATATTTTATTAATTAGGGAAGTATATAACACATGTAGTTTTGACTTAAAAATAAACATATTTCCATAATAAATTTGTTTGTTAAATAAACAATTTTTATAATCAGATAGACTTAAACTGTTACATATGCTACTCTTGACACCCTTAGCCTTTTTAATTTCCTGCATATCTGCTGTTTTAAAAGCATACATTTTTGCTCTCAATCCTACAAATTCTTTCATAATAATTCCATTATTTTCGTCTTTCATCATCCCTAAGACTTTTTTATTTTTTTTTGGTATTCCAAATTTATTATTTGTTTCATACTCTGATGTATCAAACTTTAAATCAATGTCGTTAATTATATCTTTATAGAAGTCATCCGTTTCAAATGTATAAATAAATGAATCTGTGTCCATATAATTTAATTCTACTTTAGTTTTATATTTTGGTAATATGTAATCGTAATGAAAATCATACATTTTCCATTTCGAAAGTTCTAAGATTGTAAAACCTAAGTAAATAGGCTTATTGTAAAATGAAAAAGATTTATTTAGTTCAACTGCTACCATGTTTTCTTCAAATATACTTAAAGAATGAAATTCTGGCTTAGCAATAAGAGAACGAGCTCCAAGTCTCTTACCAACATTTTCCCAATTATTAACTATTTTAATATTTTTACGTTTGTCAACGTTTTCCATTGTTTTTCCATAAACTGCATTATTTAATAATTTGAAGAAATTTTTCTCAAAAGTATTTTTTGCGTTAGTTCTATGAAAATTATTTAGTGAAATATATTTTTTTAACCAATAAGACTGTTTAAATTTTAAAATTCTATGAATTTTAGTTAGCTTCAAACCATGTTTTAAACATTGCTGTAAATTTTTATAATAAATTACATACTCCGATTTGTTATTTAAATCAACAAGTAACTTTTTTTCTTTGGAATCTGGTGGAGTTTTGTTTTCACTACAAAAAGGTAAATTATTGTGAGTATCATGGATTTCTGTTGGATATACCAAATCAACTTCTAAAATATATCCAATATCTGAATCATTTGGTACTGAGTCTAAAGAAAAATTATCAATGTTTCTTACCCACTCAAAATTACCTTCTGGTAGAGCTTCAGACATTGCCCAACCATATAAATTATTTGCGTCTAAATACATTAAGTATTTCGAAGGTAGGCTTTGATCATAATCTGGCAAATATTTATTGTTAGCAATAGAATGCCTTTGAGAGCATTGAACTATTCCTCCTCTAATACCCTTTTGAAGAAAGGAAATCATTTCTAGATCAGTAAGCAAATCTAATTTAATATTTGTTAATTTAAGCATAGCATCCCATGACAATCCTGGAGCTGTGAAATAATGGCATGGGTCTAAATTATAAATATCTTTACAAACAATTCTAAAATTCTCAAATACATCTGCTAACAATAAAACATCAGTTTTAAGGTATAACATTAAATAGTCTTCCAAAGTTTCACATTGAAATGTACTCCAAACCATTTTAGCATGAATGTAGTCTTCTTCAAAACAATGTGTATTATTTAACTTATTAAAGAAATCTTCTTTGCTTGGCAAATGTTTTTCTGTAAGTTTCGCAACAGAATTCAAATAATTATACGGAAAAACTCCTTTTCTTACAAGTAAATTGAACTTAGTTTCATCATCTACACAAAATGATTTCACTATTTTCAATTCATGTTTAGTTAAATTCTTAACGAGATTGTCTAAGCTTGAGGGCATAAATCTATAGGAGTCTAAAAATCGTATTTCAATATAATCAGTGCTATCGCCTTTTATAGACTTAGACAGTGATATATATAGCTCCTTATTAAGTGGAATAATATTTATAGGACCATCATCAATATTGTTTAGCTCTTTAATAAATAAATGACAGTCATAGGCCGAAAAATTATGAAAAATAACAGGGAAAAATTTTGGTATTTTATAATTGATATTGCAATAGTTATGAGCTGGTCCTCTATACTTTCCACTTAAATGACAATGATCTTTTACTTTTATGTCATTTGTAATAGCTTGAGAGCAAATATGACAAACATTATTGTTTTCAAAATTTAAATTTTCCTGTTCGGTTAAGGGTGTCATTGGAACAATTTTAGTGAGAAAATTATCATTTAAATATTTTATATCTAGTACTAAATTTTCTATAAAGAGCTTTGCGGAATCAAGCCCCTTAAATATTCTTAATCTATTTAAATTATCATTGAAATTACACTTAATGAAATATGAAAATGCATAGGGGATATGCTTATCAATCAAAGTTGTTGATGAAGTATCCCCTTTCGGAATGCACGTTTGAATGTTTTCAAAAATGCATTCCGAATCAGCATATATCACAAATGGAACTTCAATGGAGTTACTGAAATTCTTAAATTCTAATACTGACTCACTTTCCTTTGGAGCATAGGCGATTTTTCGGTTGCAGTGTTTTTGGTGAATATTTAATTTATCATTTTGGTAAAAATGCTGCAGGCAGTCATCGCATACAAAAATTTTGCCTTTATGCTTCGTTGTTTGCAATCTGATTAATCTGCAAGAAGAAAAAATAAAGATGACCTTTTAATAACACAAAATTATAACGGTTGTCAATTATAAACTTACCTTGAAATATTTTTTATCCACATAAAGTGGGAATTATGTCCGTTTTTCTCCTGTAGAAACATAAGGGAAATGTGTTTGGATTTTTTCCCTTTAGTTTTGTAATAGGGTCCAACAACTAAATCTTTTTCGTCATCATATCCAAAAACATTGATACTGATCAGAGGGTTGTTTTCTTCAAAAATGGCTATGTCTTTTATTTTTACAGGGAAGCTTAATCCCTTAAAATTTAAGGTATAACCATTTATGGCAATTATTTTTTCCTCAATCTTAACATTGTACATAAATGTGAGATTGGCGTTATTTTGTTTTAAGTCAGCTATTGCTGATATAACAGCCCATTTAAAACAAAACTCATCTCTGTTTTTAATATTGAGGCAGGCTTTTTTTATCATTAGTTTTCTAGGAAGTGGTATGAACGTTGACCCCTTCATTGGTTGATACTTATTTATATTTATATCTACTTTTATTATTTCAATGAGGGTCCAACCACTATCCCTTTCTTGAAACTCCTCCATTTTTTGTAACACTTTTTCAATTTTTTTTTTGCAAATGACATCAAAATCCTCAATAAAATATATCTCTTCCATTTTTGTTTGGAAGGTTTTTATTTCTTTTGATATATTTTCTTTAGTTTTCATGTTTGGTTTTATATAAAACCCCGAAAGTTCCATATTGAGTTTCAATATTACATGGAGTCTTAGAAACTTCTCCACTTCCGACTTTATTTCCGCGGCAGCTTCTTTTAAAAATATTTCCGGAATAATATTTTTTTTATTCATATTTTCATATGAAAGAATTATTATTCTATTTTTAAAGGCACTTGTCACTTGTTTAACTTTTCCTATTTGATTTTTTGAAGATGAAGATGCATGCGTTTTTTCATGCAATTTTAATTCCATTTCTTTTTCAAAAACTTTTTTGCACTCACTACATTTAATTATACCGGCCATGTTTATAGTTTCAAAAATACTTGATAACTGTTTAATAAAATATGTTATAATTATTATAAATAATTAAATAAAATACGTTTGAAAAGTTCATTAATTCATAGTTTAATTTGAAGCCAACATTCAAGGTTAATTCTTAAACTTAAAAAATGCTACGATTGCATTTTTTCACTTATGAAAAAGTTTATTAACTCATAATTTAATATGAAGCAAACATTCAAGGTTAATGTTTAAACTTTAAAAATGCATACAATTGCACTTTTTAGCATAACGAAAAGTTTATTGACTTTTAATTTCCACAATAATAAATTTATATTTATTTTTCAAAATATGCTTTCATATTAAAATTCATATTAAATATATATACCAAAATAAAAAATAAGTGCAAAGTAAATAGATATATGTTTTACGAGGTATTTTTAAAAGATTTTTTAATTATTTTATTTAATTAAAAAATGGACCGTGTTAAACTCAGTTGCGAATTTTGTAAAGATATAACTTTTGCCAACAAATTTAATAAAAAAAGGCACTTTATGCGGGTGCATAATTTTAGTGCAAAAAAATCTAAATTTTATAAAAGTCCCCCAGCGATCAAGGAAAAGCGGGAGCAACAACATCCCGCAGATATTATCAAGGAGATTCCTGCTGTTGAATTGATTGTAAAACAATTTATGGAGGAGGATGATTCTTGGTTATTGAATATACAATTTTAATAAAAGAATGTAAAAAAAAAAAAAAAAACTAAAATTATTTTTAAATAAAAATTTATAAAAAATTTTAAAAAATATCTTGTTTTTGTTTTATTATAATTATCTTTATTGTAAGGATTTCTTTTTCAGAGTTTAGATATAATTTAAATCGAATATTGCAGGTCCATTTGGTAATTGACGCCCCTTGTAAATAATTGTCCAAACTTTATCATTCATTTGAGTTAAGTATGGATCCTCCTTGTTTAAAAATTTCATCATTCTATTGGGTAGATAAAACCATTTATTGTCATCTAAATTGGCAATGACTTTAAGACCATATTGTGTTTCTTTCCATTCAAAATTCACAATTTTCATAGATTGGTTTAAAGGTATATCATCTATTCTAATATACTCAGGCTTAATACCTTGGGCAATATTCACAATTTTTTTATACATCTGAAAACAAACAAGAAAAAAATAATAAATAATTAAATATACCTTTATTATGTACGAAATGCTTACCATTTTTATTAAGTTTCCTTTAAAGTGGCAATTAGAATAATGATGTGGAATATACTCCCTAAGCCTTTTTATATTAATGGCAAACTTTCAAATTGAGTTAATCTCTATACTTACATGTGCTGCATATTCTAAATTTTAAATTTTAAATTTCTCTTCATTGAAGAAAATATAATCAACTTTATATAATTCTCTTTTTTATTTAAAATTACTCAAAAATTTTTTTATTTTGTTTATATTCAAAATTCCTCCTTATGGAAAAATACATTGGGAGCAAAAAATTTAAAATTAACTAAAACCAACTTTAAAGTAACATTTCAATTTAAAAATTCCTCCCTATGGGAGAAAAAAATTCCTCCTTATGGGAAAACACGTTGGGAGCAATTTGAAATTTAAAAATTCCTCCTTATGGGAATCACGTAGGGAGCAAAAATCATATACAGAATCCCCATATTTATACTACTATAATACAAATGGATTGATTATATTGCCTAACAATTTTTGTACCATTCTCCATTCAACAGAAGAGTTGATTGAAAGTGTGTTTCCAAATATTGTTCAAAATTACAGGAATCTTAATTGGTTGAGAGAACGCGCAATACTGGCACCAAAAAATGTACACGTCAATGAAATCAATTATCAGATTCAAGAAAAATTGCAAGGTGCAGTGACATCATATAAATCTGTTGATAGCGCAATGAATGCAGATGATGCAGTGAATTATCCAATTGAATTTTTGAATTCATTGGAGCCACCTGGTATGCCACCGCATTGTTTGAATTTAAAGGTTGGCTCATCAATTATTTTACTACGGAATTTAAATGCACCAAAATTGTGCAATGGCACAAGATTGGCAGTAAAAAAATTTATGCCGAATTTAATTGAAACCACAATATTGACCGGAACAGCGAAAGGTGAAATTGTGCTCATACCACGTATTCCACTGATTCCAACAGACATGCCATTTGAATTTAAGCGTTTGCAATTCCCAGTGCGTCTATCATTTGCCATGTCCATCAATAAGGCGCAAGGACAAACGCTTCAAATATGCGGATTAAATTTGGGGGAGCCGTGCTTTTCACATGGACAGCTATACGTGGCCTGCTCAAGAGTTGGAACTCCAAATTGTTTGTTTGTGCTCGCTTCAAATGGGCAAACGAAAAATATTGTATATCCAAATGTTTTGGATTAACATTAATAATTTTTAAATACAATGCATTCATTTCATAAAAAAAATCTAGAATATTTCATTTCTTTTTTTGGTTGGTTGCAACGAAGTGCATCGGGGTCCGCTAGTCTAGTATATTATTTACGAATATAAATCAACCAAGACCCATTCATAACTGGAGTATTCGGAAAACCCAATTCAACATAAACCAGACAGAGGAACGTTAAATCATCTTTGCTACTCATAAGAACCAAGATATACATATATACCTTATAGGGTCAAGGACCAATCTTGCAGAAATTACAAACGGAATGGTCAACGAGTCTTTAAACTATTTTTCGCCTTTATTTAAAATTTTTTTAAATCTTAGGGGCCGTGTGCCCATTAGACCCTTTAGATACATATCTTAATCTTTTAGTTCATTAGTATAGAAAATAACTGATGTAAAATGTTTAATCAATCGCATAACGAAATCCGGTGGCAGAAATTAATTTAAAATCTAAAAATCGTTTATTATATATCACTTTTTTGCTTTTCGCAAAAATTTAGTTTTATAATAATTTATATGTATGTGTGTACTACATGTTTTTATAACGAATTTTTTTCTGGTCAAAATTATCTCTCAAACGAGATTATGGTCGGGCTTAACCGACTATTATTTGTGACTTGTTTAAATTTAAATATCTTGTGTCTGTGTGTGTTTGTAACAAAATAAAAAAAAAAGAAAACAATTTACTTACATGGACGGCATTTATATGCAACTTCAACTATTTTTCTTCTCTTTGGGCAGGGATCTGAGCTGATGACACTGGAACTTATTGTACTGCTGCTGTGATAACTACTCGAACCACTTGCATCACCTACGCCGCTGGCACCCATTCCATAGAATTGTGGGCGTCCATTAAATTTGCAATGTTTCTTTTTTTGGCATGCCTCGACAACAGTTTGCAACAATGAATACTGTTGTTTGTTTGTTAGATAGTTTTTGTTCATAAATTTGTTACGGAATGATAAAAAAATAAAAGAACAACAATTAACGTTAAAAAGTACACATATTTATAATCTCAGTAGATATGTATGTATGTAGGTTTTAGTTTATGTTGTTATTAAGTATATTTACACACTTTTAGTTAAATTTATTTCTCTTTAATGTTTGTATGAATGTGCATATGATTTTTTTTAACTTTTTCTCTTGGCAAATAAAAGCTTTACTTGCATTCTGTTCAAAGTATGCACTTGTACATACAACTTTTGTTATTGTTTTATTTTTGAATTAAAAAGCAAAGTAGAAATCAGTGTTGCCAGAAATGTTTCTACATTAATCATGAACATTTTAATTCACGATGTAAATTGTGAGTCACACCATAACGCAAAGTTTTTTTCCTAACTTAATTTTATATTTCTTTGTTTCAGTGTTTGACAAATTCAACCATGGAGAGGCAAGCCATTCAGCAGCGCGAATAGTCTGTTGACTTGATTTTTTGGTCAGTATAATCGACATAGTGGATTTGTTAACAAGCAGAATTGCCGAATTTGGGCAAATGAGAATCCACGAGTGATTGTTGAAAAGCCGATGCATCCGCAAAGAGTGAGTGTTCGGTTAATTTTAAACATGAATACACTTTATCGATTTAATAAACACCACGTAAACTATTGTCGCTTAAATAACGAAAAAAAAAAACAAAATACTGCTTAAAATAACAGCTGATGACAACCGACACCGAATATCGTTAAAAATGTTACTGAATAGCAAATTCGATAAATGTTCGCTATATTTATTTTAACGATAGGATTATCGTTATAAAACTTAGGGAATCGCACCACTAATCAGTAGTAATGGTGACAAAGTCAATAAAAGTAAATCATAGGGATAATATTTATGAAAGTGACGTAAGGAACTTATTCCCATAAATATGTTAAGTTTTCCTGGCTTTGGAACCTTTTATATAAAAATTTACCGATTAACTAAACCCCGTTCTAAAAAATTATAATAAACAAACATTAATTTCTCAGTCGAAATACGATACTTTATAGCTGTCGCAGCACAATAAATATTACTTTTGCATAAGCTTGAAATTTGATTTCCTTTTTATAATTTTGCTTCTGCAACTAGTTAAGATTTTTTGAATTTATAAATAAACAAAATTAAACAAACCACACTCGAGTGATGTTTAAAAATTAATTCTCCGATTAAGGCTACAATACCTTAATACGTTGAACGAAAATATATATGATGATTATAGCGTACCACCTTACAAAACAACATTTGAGCCGTACACCCTCTTAATAGAGTATTTTTTTGAACGTAGGGGTCGCTCTATTACATTTTTCGTTATATCTTAAACATTTACAGTCCGATCTTAAAGTATGATATATGTATCAATGTCTTAGTCTCGAGCAGACCAATGTTTTGCCCTTATTGGCCATTGACTTGAAGTGTCTCCTTTAAGAATTTATCCACCAGATCTCTGTTCGTACCACTCTAATGTAGAACCCTTATAACAGAAAAGGAAAGCTCGCAACTTTTGCTAAGGAAGCAATTCCAGCAGGACAGTCGGCATTTACAGTCGGATCTTTCAATATTATATAACGAAATCGTGTGTTTTTGTCAACTTCTCTTGCTTCTCTAACACGTTCCCTAAATAAAATCATATGTTGTTTTTTTGCCGAACGAAGGGATCGCCTTTTTAAATTTTTTTTGTTATACGAGCAACTTAGGCATTTTTAGTCCGATCTTAAAGTGTGATATATATAGTATTTATCCACCAGTTTTCTGTTCGTACTACCCTAATGTACACCCTAATTTACTGCCCTAATATCAGGAAATTAAGCCTCGCAAGAAATTAATAAACTTTTGCTAAGGAAGTAATTTTATAATTCCAGCAGAAACATTTTAAATTTAATTAGAAATTTAAAGCTCGCTGAAAACCATTACAGTTTTTCTTAAGAGTATTTATATAATTTCTGCAGGAACGTCGGCATTTACAGTCGTTTGGCAAAAAAAAAGGTTTTTCGAAACTACTTGCAAAAATATTTTATATTAAAGGGTGTATGGAGAAGCTTTTTTTTAAGGTACGGTCTAAAGTTCATACTAATGTCCTGAAAGAAGACCACTTAAAACAATGAATCTAAAGAGTTGTAATTTGTATTTTAATTCATTTGATATTATTGCTTGTACTTTTACATTTTTTTGTTTATTTGGTATCATACAAAATAAACAAAAAACACAAAACGCTTCCTCAAATAAATTGAAAATAAATTCATCTCATTCGATTCATTGTGTGCGTAAATTAAATGTGCCCAGTGGTCAAAAGAAGGAGTCCGGATGCCTTCTAGAAGCCCTATGTGCTCCTTCTTTTGGATGTAAAAGGCCTGCCCGCTCCGTTTCATACACATATCATTTTTACACACGTTGTCATTGCGGGGTAGACCTTCCGCTCTCGCTTCGTTCGCCAGATATTCTGAAAGGCATTCAAATTAATGGCTCTTAGAAGGCTTCCCAGAAACTCTAAATTCATTGGCTTTTGCTTTGGCAACAAAATGTCTAAGCAGTCCTTCAATAAGGTCTGAAGAAAGAAGGTCTTCCGAGTTTTCTCACTGGGAGGCTTTGTTGCAGGCCTCTAATACATACATACAAACTTATAAGTACCGGAAATTTTTTAACATTTTAAATGTTAGGATTGTTCTACTCGTATTTCACAAGATTAAAGTTTTGGCGTTAGTTTAGTGAGATTATTATTACTATAATTATTGTTATAATTATGGTTATTATTATTTGAGAATCACTTTATTGTTTTTATATAAGGAAATATCTCGCTCAATTTTTAATTGAGGAAAATATCTTAAAGAGCAAACTCAATTTTGCAATTTTCCCTAGTTTGTATGGTATGGGCACTATCGTGGCAAAAATCTTTTTTCGGAAGCAAAAATGGGCTGTAGGCCAAATAAAAAGTCGATTGACCTCATTTAAGGAATATCTGAGCTACATTTTGGCCTCTCAGCTCATATGGTATGAGCGCTAGTATGCTAAAACCATTATTTTGGAATGAAAAATATAGTTATTACCTTATATCTCAGTCATTTTTTACCCGATATTGCAAATTTGTACTTCCAATTAGTAAAAAACTATAATAATAATAATAACTATAAAAACAGCTAACAAGAACAATTATTTGCATTTTTAAGTACTTAAATAAAATAATAAAAATTTCACAGATTTTCACAAGACTTAATGCTCAACATTGTGTGCTCAAATATAAAACATAAGCATTTAATTTTACAATTTTCTCCCAAAACTTGACCAACAAGGATATTTATTCATATGAATAAACTGAAATGTTGTGGTTCTTAGGGTATATTTAAAAATTTGTTTTTGAATTTTGTGGAAAATATTTTAGCATTTTGCAAGAACATTGTCGAATATACACGACTGTTTATTTAAATGATTTCTAATAATTTTTTTGTTAAAATTTAAAAATAAAACTACTGAAAATACGAGGGACAACTTACTAAGAGAGTTAAAAACATATGAACTGTATATGTGATAACGTTTAAAAAATTGCAATTGAGACACTCATTTTTATATTCACATTACAATAGTATATCGATCAACTTAGAATCACTTTCTGGAACGTGCTCGTAACCCTTATGGAATATGTCGTCGGCGTAGAATGTAAACCTGCTTAATCCATTTTTTTCAGTATATAATATTTTGATACAGTTCGAAAGATAAAGATACGCCGCATCGACTAATAAAAACATTTACTTAAATTCGGGACTCTATACAATATTAGAAAATAAACCAAATATTTAAAGGCTTGCTTCTTAATCCTCAAATAGAAAACAATAGAAGATTTTTGTCTGTCCTGTATCATTTGCTAGAAGTTGGTTAGCAGGTTTACACTCTAAGGTGACGATCTACTATAATTTATATAGTCAACTATATATATGGATGTGTTGGTATCGCCTGCCTCACTCGAATAACATAATCAATAAGATATTTTTTTAAATAACACATCGTCAGATCATTATTGGTTTAACCTACCGACCATTTTAAGATGGTGCAGAAATTCGCAATGGTGCAATACATTTTTTTTTTATCAAAATAGCACGTTGCATTTCTTGCTGGCTAGACGACGTTATTATATTGGTATTTAGATTAAATTTTGTCTTTAAATATCTTATTGCAACATAAATCGTCTTATCAAACTTTCCTAAATTCGGTTCATATTCGACCAGAGCACCCATACTAATAATAATCACGAAAATATATTTTAGTGCCATAGTATCCTTATTAATGTTGGTATTGATATCAAATTTTGCAACGATAACTTTTATAATAGCTACTCGTACTATGTTCTATACTGGTGGACCCAAATTGGCACATATAAGCCCCTCACCAAAATCGCCTTAAGACGAACAAATCTCATATAAAGCTATGTTCACATTATGTGTATTTGTCATGTGGAATGTCACTTTTCTACACACATGTAATTTCATGTGTATGTCCAAATTTGAGCAATACATACGGTTTATAATTTCCATGTTCAAATGTTGGTATGTAAAGTACATTTGACATAATCTAACAAGAAAAACAATCTTAAGCAAAGATCGGGCTATATATATAATATTCTTTTTCTCTTATAATGTCTTTTAAGAGCTAAATAGCGACGATTTGAAGTTTCATTGCCATATCTTCATTGTGAAAGAATTGCGAGCAGTTTAAAGTTGAAAAAGTTACCCGGGTACCCAGTTATTGACCGTAGGGTTAAAACAGCTGAATGGTTATAAAGGGTGTCCCAACTAGAACGCAATTTTTAAATTTTAAATAAAACACAAATATTTAAAAAAAAAAATCGTGAAACTTTATTATATCGTAAACTGTCTACTTTGATGGTTATGTATGGAACAAACAATATATCGTGCAGATCGCCGCCGCGGCTTTGCAGGCACACACGCGATCTTTTAATGAAATATTTAATGACCTTTTTGCATAAATGCTGCGGTATTTCATTAATGACAGATGATTTTATCGGCAAAATCAGCATTTTCATGTTGTCTCTCCAATACCCAATTAACGAACTCCCTTCGCTGTCCATGGTCAGCTGGCTTCAGTTCCTGAGCCAATTGAAATTTGTATGCATGAAGATGCAAATCTTTCGTCAAAATTCGCTGCATAGTGGATTTGGAGACACCAATTTGCTGAGCTCGGTGTCGAATTGAGGTGGATGGAGTTTGAGCGACATCATCACGTACAGCTGCGACATTTTCGGTCGATCGACCTGGTCGAAGGCGCGTTGTTGTCTTTACATCACTAACAGACCCAGTTTCGGCAAATTTATCTATTAATCTCTTTACAGTTGACTCTTTTGCGAACTGTAGACGCAAAACTTTCACCATTTTGGTAAAACAATTTCACAATGAGAATGCGTTGTTCATTCGTGTAGCGCTCCATTTTTACTAACCTCGTACCTTCTACAAGCAAACAATAACAATTGTTCAAATGTCAAACAATGACACTTCGAATGGCGCCAAATTTAAAAATTGCGTTCTAGTTGGGACACCCTTTATGTACAAAAATTAATAATTATTGAGTATTTTTTATTTGTGTATTTGAGTATTTTTTATTATTTATTTACTATTATTATTTATATTTGATAAAGTTTCAACTAATTTTTGCCGCCACAAAAAATTTATTTTAATACGAACCAGCTGATGTCAGATGCTTTGTCACTTGAACATAGAACTCGTTCTAAATCAAAAATGGCATATGTACTATACACAGAGAAATAACGTATGATAGTGTTTGGAGGTGATCGGACGATATGTACAAATTAAACATGTGAAAATGTGACAATCCACATGACAAATACACATAATGTAAACATAGCTGAAATGTTCATATTTAAATAATATTCGGCACACAGAAAAAATGTTTGCTTAAATTTTTTGTTTGCTGCAATAAATTTTTTTAATCAAAACACATAAAGTTAAATGTTTGTGTATATGTTCTGTTTTTTTAGTTTATGCAATTAATTTTTTAATTGACTAAGTTTCGTTGGCATGACTCGAAAATACAAAGCCGTTTATTGATATGACCAATTCTTTTGCAGGGGCGAAATTAGTATAAAATTTAATTGTCTGAACGAACTGTTTAATTAAAGTCGATTTTCTATTTTTTCTGTGCACAAAGAACTCTCATATAACACTTAGCCTCATACTACAATTGGGTTTTGCAGGTACATAATTGGCCAGGGGTCCCAAAAAGGGTACAATCTCGAAAATGTGTCCTTATATACTGCAGTGAAGGGTATAAAATGGTCGGGCTTGAATGACTTTACTATCTTATTTGGTTTTAAATTAGTACCTGAATGAAACCAGTTCCATTCCGAATTTGCATAATTCATCTTTACATGGTTTATGACTATGAATATATTATTTTTATTTTATGAATAGATTCCAGCCATATTAAAAATCTATTGTCTGTAAATGTATATTTAACTTTAAAATTTTTGTTTAAATACGTAAAGGAAAAATACATAACATTTTGGTAACATTTAATTAATAATTATAGAAAATATATTTTTGTGATACCCTTATATAGACTTAAATATTATTTGCGAATAATAGTAAAGTCTAATTTCCTTTTGTACAAACGCCTTTAACGTTTTAAGCTATTAAATGCTTCATGTGAATTGTGCGATACTCGTATAAGTTCGTCACGATGTTAAATCATTGATTTTTACCAACAATTTTGTTTGTTAACTGTTCATAAAATTATTTATTTATTCGTTGTTCTACTCGAAGGCTACAATATTCATGTAAATCCATTATGGAAAGGAATTACTAAAGTAATGCGAGTAATGCAGGAATTTTTGTTGTATGTAAATATAAAACTCCAATCGGACAATTGTTCAAATTCTATTAAGTTGATGAATGCCAACGCCATTACATGTAAATGACATGCATGTGCACACACATAAAAACTATTTAAAGTTTTAAAGACAACACACACACAAGTAAATTGAACATTTGTGTAAAAATGCATGGTGAACATTAGGGTGGTACTTAAAATTTAAGACTATAATTTAAACATAACCATATGAAATTCATATACAAAATAATCGGTTTACATTTGGCATACGTCCTTTAATGATATTTAATAAGCATTACAAATTAGTACCACATTAATGCCACCACAAACACATTTGTATTTTATAATACTGCAATAAGGACATGTGTGTATAATGGTGTGCACGCAACTTAATGTAAAAGTGTATAAATTCTTTTATTCATTCAAATGATTGTCACAGTGTGTGAGTGCGCGAATCTCAGCGTGAAGACATGACAGTGATTTAAATTGTGTTATGATAATTTTGAATGACATTTACATAATTCTGAACGTTACATTTTGTGACTGTTAATCGATTGAAATGCGCTGTTGCCATAGTTGGTGGAAATGTCATGTCAAAGTGTATTATTATATTTTTTCTGTAATTGTTAACATATACATTCATATGCATACAATATATGTGTTCGTATATATCAATGTATGTACGCAGATTTGTATGTATTATATTTATTTTGTTCAGATTTATTAAAAAGATAAAAAAATGAAATGAAAACACAATACCTGCAATGCATTTGGCCACATGCAGTTCTCTGGGGAATTATCATCATTGTCAGCCGCACTGGTGGTTGTTGCCGCATCCGCTGATGAGCTAGCACTTACACTCGCCACTTCAGATAAATATGCACCATTTACATAACGATTTGCGGGTACTTTTTGCGTGGGTGAACCGAACGTTGAGCCTCGCAGTAAGTGCTTAGCTTTAGTGCGATTTTCAATTCCATCACCGTTGGCAGGACATAATTCCTCAATACTTATGCCATCTGTTTCAATAGAAATGAAAAAAAAAATAATTCAATTCATAAAATACAAATAAAATAGAACAAATATAAATAAGTATGTATTTATTTATGTATCTGCATAAAATACGTTCTAATGTCTGTCACAACATTGATATTCGCAAATTTAGCATAATATTTTTAAAACTTAAATCTCTCTCGTTCATTAAAAAAAAACCTTTTCGTTTCTATTTTAAATATTTTGCAGAATTTGAAAATAATGGGAGCTGATAACTCTACTTGTTGTTTATCCGAATAGTATTTAATTGACGCTTTTTGGCAATTTAACTCGTTTGCTTAATCTTTAAATTTTGTATATTGTGGTATTTAATTCATAAATTGTTAGGTTGTTTATATGTAGAAGTTGAAATTTTTGTTTAAATTAATTGCAATTAATTATACGTAATATATAATTTAAGCATCTAGAACTTAATTAATAAGAATCTATTGAACAAGTAAGAGGTCTAAATTCGGCTGTGCTGAATCTATAATAATGTAACATTTCATGAGTGGGCTTTATAAGGGACAGTGATGGGATCTATGGCACAATTGGGCAATTTTTCACACTATTGAATGTTGCTAGTAGTGATGTTACGAATATCAATTTTGGATATTCGCGAATACGAATACAAATATCTGTGGCAATATTCGTCGAATACGAATACGAATATCTGTGGCAATATCCATCGAATACGAATATCAAATTTGAAACACTAAACAAGAAAAAAAAACTGGCACACTACTTAATGAAATTACAAAGTTCGCACCTGAATGCCACACTGAACATTTTAAAATTTTTATACTAAGAAATTTTAGACCAGTTTATTTCTTAAAGTTTGAGAAAAGCTCAAATTTCAAAATTATTATTTTTCCTGCAGTTTACATCATAAATTTTTTTGAGATATTTCGTTGGATTATCACGAAATGCCCAAATATTTACACTATGGAATTTTTATCTTGGGATCATTTAATTCAATTTCAACAAAATGTTTATAATCAACATGATTAGGGCATTTCTTAGATTCCCTGAAGTTTAATTTTTTTTTACAAAATAGGTAAGACGTTTCTTAAGTTAAAACTAATCCATTTTTATACGAAATTTCTTTTTGTAGTCAAAATTTAAAAAAGCTTAAAAAAGAGTCCAGTTAAAGCTAAAAAAAAACTGAAACGATTTTATAAAAAACATAAATAAAATACCGAAATGCTAAAAGAAAGTTTTGCAGCTAAATACAAATTTTGAATGCTAAATTTAATTGCAAAAATGCTAAAATTGTCACACTGATACTCACACTTAAATACTTTTTAATTTCAAATTTATATTAATAAGACTTATGTCCAATATTTAGGATAGTATTTAAATCTATATTTTGTTAATTTTCATATAAATTTAAATCGTATTTAAATACAGTTTGGGTTTTTCAGTATTATTTAAAAGTCTCATTTAATTAAGATACAAGTATGGTAGCATACTTTTAGGATGTTGAAGGCGAGGACGTACGGTCATACAAAGATCTTACACAAGCAACCCACATCTCTGAAACGATCAAGGGACTATATTTTACTCCGTACAGACTTTAAGAAGAAATTCAAGGTCATATTTCCGTCAATGCGGGAATGGAGTAGGGGAATCCTGGCTAATGAATACCGCACGATTATTTACACAGATGGGTCAAAGCTGACCTGTGGTGTTGGCTCTGGGGTTTTCTCTGAATTTTATGGTGAATCTCTCTTTTTGTCTACCGCATGAAGCAAGCGTATTTCAGGCTGAAATACTGGCGATAAGAGAGGTATGTAAAACACTGCAAAGTTGGAACATCTGCGGCAAAATTGGCATTTTCGGAGATAGCCGGGCGGCTCTGATATCACTAAAGTCACATAACACATCGTCCATTCTCGTTAACCAGTGTTAGGAAAAACTATCCAGACTGGAGAGCATATCTGACATTGCCTTAATTTGGATCCCTACGCATAGGGATCTTTATGGCAATGAACACGCATTTGGGCTGGCCCAAATGGAGCTGCTCTTGATACTTCACAGGGTGTACCAGGTGGAAACATCTTACACTAAGTCAACGGACCGTCCATTCTGCTCTAGCCCCTTGAGAGAGTCATTGATATTTATCTGAGGATCTCTACTCCTAGACGCTTACTCTCCACCTCGCAGAATGCATACATCAAGGGAATGTCTGCAGAGGCGGCTCATCATTCTCTAGTTGGTTATAGCTATTTAGAAATCCCTTTTAGCCTTTCGAGATATTTGTGGGTCATTTGATTACGTCGGATTTTATTCCATCTTATAATCTATGAGGGAGTTAACGATGTCATCTGTGGATTTATTAGGATTCTACTTCGCACCAGAATCACTGAATCTAAAATGGGCGCTACCAATATTCAGAGACTGGTGCGTAGGGTAGGGGGCTGTTCCATCTGCTATTACACAGTCTGTTAAGTCAGTTCGACAGATTCGGGATCAAAGCCGTTGCGTATGCGAATGATGTGGCGTTGGCTGTCATGGGTATACTAGACACAATGTTCCAATGCATGTAATCCAGAATACCGAAACGTTCGCTCATTCTTCAGTCATGAGCGATCGTGAAAATTTAAAAATTTTTCTGCAAATTCATCTTCATGAGGATGAGGAAAAAATATTTTGAATTTCCTCACTCATGAGCAAAAAAAAAAATCATATGTGAATTTTTCAGATATAAAAAATTTTAAATAATTCACACTAAAATTCTTCATAAGGAAAAAACGGGATTTGCCCGACCATTTCCAACGGGAAAATTAAGTTGTAAAGAGGCCTTATAGAAGTCATTTTTGCAGGCATAAGATCTTCCAGCCGCATTCCAACTTAATTACTATTTAACAAGGTGTGTCATTGGAGATCAACGCCTTGCCCTCTTGCATCTACTTTAAAGGCTTCTGGAACACCAAATTGTTGTAGCTAATAATGCGAAGTGAGTAAATTAATAACTAAACTTGCTACACGTTCCAACATTAATACTAATAAAACGATTTCGACAGACCTTATTTTAGAAGAGAAAATTTGAAATTGTACAATATTTAATAAAAACCGTTCTAAAAGATCTTTTCGTAGAAGGCAGAGTGGAATAACTAAAAGTTTACTAAAAATTCAATTTTAACCTTCTTAAAGGCCTAAAAAAAGAAATCGCCTGCAATTTTTCCCGTTGGGCAGCACGATTAACATGTGTGTGTTTTGTTTTTGAAAAATTATTTCTTAACTGGTGAACCAAAATGTATGTGTTGTTTTTTTTTTGAAGGCACAAATTATTGAAAGAAAAAATAAAAGAACTGCACATATCGTCATCTTAAATTTAGAATAATATAACATCACAGTGTACATGAGAAGCAAAAAACGTTGTAAAATCGAAATTAATTGAGATATAAAAGCAATTTTAAATATTTAGGATAAAAATGCGATAGCTGATATATTTTTATTTAGTTATGTGTGTTACGTTATTTTAATTTGTAATTCTCTGAAACAAAACGAGGTATCATCAACGAAAGTATGATAGTATTAAGTAAAACAAACATTAAAAATATTAAATAATTAAATATTTTGTTGAATTACACGTATAATAGAATATTAAGATAAAGTACATGGTCATAAATGCAATACTGCTCTTGAACAATAAATTAAAATGTGTTTAAATGCACCTATAAAAATTATGATCACTCAATAAATATGTAGCATCATTAGGTTTGCGTTAAGTCCCCTTTTAGACAGGCAAAGTTTACTCTGACAAAGTTTGTTCAAGTCTCTTTTAAACTTTGTTTCGTGTTTAGGCACACGAAGTTTAATTTGACAAATTTTTGTTTTCTTTTCTTTGAATAAAATGTATATACAGCGTTGCCAGAATGATGATTTTATCATATGTTGGATTATTAGTTTTTTCTCAAATGATGCTGTTTTTTTTTTTACAAATTCAGATTCTTACTTTAACCTTTATGTGCTCGGTAGTCTACATATGTAGTCTTTTTGCAGAAAAAGTTGAATAAAAAAAAAATTTCACAACAACAGGGTCCGAAGTTTTCAGTAGCTTCCTAAAAATCAATTCTAAGCAGTGTTGGCCACTAACACGTTAAAAAACTAATTTACAGCACCCCCCAGACCCTACATTGCAAATTCACCATCTCCTGGCCGGTAGTCTACAAATGTAGACACCATGTAAAATGTTTGGAAATTCTCTTTATTTTTTCTTAACTCAAATTTGTTTGAATGCGTCATGCCAAACATGTCATTTAATATTTTTAAACTCTTTGCTTTCTTGTGTACATTTGTGTATGCATGCTTGTTCTTGCAAATTTGACTTTACTGCCTATTTTGAAATAATTGTTATTGTAGTGATTCATATTTAATATTTACATATATTGTTGACATACGTTGACAAGCAACTATTGGCATATCGCGGAAGAACTTAATATTTTTAAGCAGTAGATCCCATTCCATGGTATAAAAGTCTGGTTCGCAAGCGATGCAAAGTCATTCTATCCTCTCACAAAAGTCTGATTCGCAAGCGATGGAAAGTCATTCTGTCCTCTCAAGGGCGAGATTTATACGTGGAAGTACTCAAATGCAAGTCATGCAACCAAGAACCATAATCTATAAAAAAAAATTCATATCATTGAATCTGGACAGGCATTTTATGTCCAAAAATATCGCTTTTCTTGGTACTGTTCGTCAAGACAAAACTTTTGTGCCAATGATATGAAAGCAGCCCGAAAATGAGCAAAAGTGATGTGATGGTCAAAATGCTTTCTGCATAATAAAAGCTCATTAGGCCAGCAATTGAACAGCGCCCATGCTACAACAAGCCTGGCTATTGAAAATACACTCGGTAGTTTTGCTGTTCCTGGCAGTAATATGAACCACTTGCTTGATATTTCTAACGACATACAGTTCGTTGTCTATGGAAAGCGTGAAACGTCACGCAAGATTTGCATTTGGTCCAAATAACTTGTATTTGTCAGACAAGCCATATATACTTTTTTGAATGAAATTTAAACATTTTTACCTTAACTTTGTATCTGAAAATCATATATTTCTTAATAAATATGCATTCAAGTACAACACACTGTGTAGTAGGGCTTTTTTCATATGTTGACATACTATTCCATACAATGCATATTTGCTACAAATGTAGACTTCCGACCGCCAACGTAAGTTAACAATCCCGAGCACATAAAGGTTAAGATACACAATTTTTCAAACAGTAAATTTTTAAAACAATGAAGTTTTGCATCAGCTTGTTGTTTATTGGTTTTGCACACTTTTGTACCCTGTGTCTGTCATTATTTCGGGACATACCAAATATTAAAAAAGGCATCTTAAGCCTATTTCCAATGTGCGAAAGAATTTTTTCTTTCGAACAACTACATTTAAAAGAAAAACAAATTCTAAAAACTTTGTTTTTGTTTTAAAAAGAGTTCTTTCGCACATCGGAAATAGGTAGTTAGAATATTGATGAAAAATATTATTTGTGAAAAGAAAAAAAGTATTTTTATAAAGTTTCATATACTAACGAATTATGTTTATATGTATTTCAATTTATATAGTTTACATAATAAGAAGTATGTTTTTATAAAAAATTAATAATTCTTACTATGTTGCCCTTGTTATAAAAAATTTAAATTAAAAAAAAAAAATGAAGATTTTCCTCTTCAAAATATGAGTTTTTTTTTGTCATATGAAACTTTTATTTTCAAAGATTCTGGTAACGCTGTATATAAATATAAAGTTGCAGCCAACTTCAAATACAAACTTCGAACGAAAAACAAAACGAATTTGCGAGTACAGAAAAGTATGTACTCCCCCTATAATAACTGCCTTTTTTAATTTTTTATAAAGTGATGGCATATAACATGTTAAGCTACAATTTGTTTATTT
The DNA here is from genome assembly GCA_943735925.1 of Pollenia amentaria. Taxonomy (NCBI): domain Eukaryota; kingdom Metazoa; phylum Arthropoda; class Insecta; order Diptera; family Polleniidae; genus Pollenia; species Pollenia amentaria. The sequence goes on from OX031006.1 coordinate 102,813,036, forward strand.
TAATAACTACCTATTTCCGATGTGCGAAAGAACTCTTTACTTCGTACAAATACATTTAAAACAAAAACAAAGTTTTTAGAATTTGTTTTTCTTTTAAATGTAGTTGTTCGAAAGAAAAAATTCTTTTGCACATTGGAAATAGGCTTAAGATGCCTTTTTTAATATTTGGTATGTCCCGAAATAATGACAGACACAGGGTACAAAAGTGTGCAAAACCAATAAACAACAAGCTGATGCAAAACTTCATTGTTTTAAAAATTTACTGTTTGAAAGATCGTGTATCTTAAAGTAAAAATCAGAATTTGTAAAAAAAAAATATCATCATTTGAGAAAAACCTAATAATCCAACATATGATAAAATCATCATTCTGGCAACGCTGTATATATATTTTATTCAAACAAAAAAAAACAAAAATTTGTCAAATTAAACTTCGTGTACCTAAACACCAAACAAAGTTTAAAAGAGACTTCAACAAACTTTGTCAGAGTAAAATTTGCCTGTCTAAAAGGGGACTTAACGCAAACCTAATGATGCTACATATTTATTGAGTGATCATAATTTTTATAGGTGCATTTAAACACATTTTAATTTATTGTTCAAGAGCAGTATTGCATTTATGACCATGTACTTTATCTTAATATTCTATTATACGTTTAATTCAACAAAATATTCAATTATTTAATATTTTAAATGTTTGTTTTACTTAATACTATCACACTTTCGTTGATGATACCTCGTTTTTGCTTCAGAAAATTACAAATTAAAATAACGTAACACACATAACTAAATAAGTAACAATAAAAATAATATTTTTTCGTCAAAAATATATCGGTTATCGCATTTTTATCCTAAATATTTAAAATTGCTTTTATATCTCAATTAATTTCGATTTTACAACGTTTTTTGCTTCTCATGTACACTGTGATGTTATATTATTCTGCATTCAAGATGACGAAATATGCAGTTCTTTAAGTTTTTTTTTTTTTTTCAATAATATTTGTCTACAAAAAATCCAAAACACACTTTGGCTGATTGCCTTTACCAAAAATATTTTACAAAAATAAAATATACACACAGGCATTCCGTGCTGTGCTTATGCCTACTGTCGAACAACAACAACATTACTAGTTGTAGCGTTACGAAAATGTTTAGATTCCTCATGCTTCATGACTGAAGAAAGGCAAAAATTTATTTTTCCTCACGCTCATAAATGAATTATCGAAATATTCACAATTCATTCATGGCTGTGAAAAAATCCTTTTAAATTCCTCATTCATGAAAAAATTTATGAATGGTTAAATATGAGCTATCATATATGAAATTTTCTGAACTGTGATGGAATCTGCAGATGGAATTGCAGATAATAAGTTCCTGGAGTATCTCCTATGGAGTTGGTGTCAATCAGTACGAATACGTACTTTACCACGAATAATTAGGTTGTTAACTTTAGTCTTCCGATGCCAAGCGGCACAGAGTTAATACTATCGAACAGTGCGCAATTCTAGGCAATTCTAGGGCACAGTGTTCGTTAATAGCCTAGTTGGCATTTTGATGGCTCGCGTAGAATTTTCATTTAACGAGGCTCAGAAGAGATGCCAGGATAAGAATACCTGCTTATCGGCAGGGACTCTATGTCATGGCTATGACGGGGAAACCCGCGTGCTACTTAGTTTTGGTAGAAATCAGATTTTAAAGGTGATATCGGTTATTGTGAGTCACTGGTTGATAAGAACCCATGCGATGCGAATGAGCCGAGGCTATAACGACTACTGCATAAGCTGTTATGACGAGCAAAGGGAGGAGGATACGGGTTTTCACTTCGTCTGCCAATGTCCCGCTCTCGGGGTTATTAGGATGAGGCATTTAGGGCAGCCAGAGCCGCGTACTTATATGTTCTGCCTAATTTGGGACTTAGGCAAAGTCGAAAATGTATCACCAAGCTTAAAGATGCACAATTCGCTTAATGAGTATGCATCGATGATTTGTTTGTTGCACATTGGGATGGATAACATTGTAAAATTCTACATGGCGAGTTGCTTCGCAATCAGCGTTTTGGAACAAGGCCCTGCTTTCCCAGTCATGCATAATTAAACTGTTAGCCCTTCCTTCACGTCGATTCTCATTAAATTCCAACAGTTTGTAATAGGCCTGATTTTTCTTCTACCGCAAAATGCTTAAATCTGGCACTGTTCTATAGATTGATACCCAAATAATACTTGGTCAGTTTGAAAACACCAACGGTCTTATGCAAAAAAAAAATTATAAGTTCAAATTCGTTAAGCCAAGCAAAAGTATACGGGCTTAATGTATTGGTTAACTAATGTGAACTTTAACTTATTTCTCAAAAGACAGTTAAGCTTTTATACTTTTTAAATACAGTATATATTAACTTTTTAAGAGGGCAACTTTGCTCCCTGCCATTAGCAAAGCAATTGTAAACCTTGTAGTGCCAATTAATAACTTATTAACGCACCAAAATTTAAAAGATATGGCTTTTATAGTTTCTTAAATATACTGTCTTTAATATTCACTTTGAATAGGAAGTAACTTTTCACCGGCTCCAACCGACCCAATATTAATTCTTGTATTGCAGATCGTAACCTAATTAATACTCAGATAGTTTGAAAAGTAATCTGCTACAGTTTTCTAAGAAAAAAATAATAAATATTAATATGTGGGGCTAATATTTTCCCCTGCTTCTATCAGGGCAAAATTAAACCATGAACTGTAGATTGACGCTTATGATTCATAGAAAGCTAAAAAGAACTAGATCATGCAGTTTTTCAAATAGAAGAAAATTAGTGGTAACTTTGTATGGGAGGAGCCAAGTCAACTAAAAATTGTTTACGCAAAATTTTTTAAACATCGGTCTAACGGCTTGGACGTCTACAAAAAATATGAAGTACTTTCAATACATAAAAATTTCTTTTTATTTTTGCATTTGGTTACTTTATTTTTACATTTTGATTAAATTTTTTTTGGCCCTGGCAAGGCTGATCACAGTGTATTTATTACACATATTATAAAATGTTGTCAAAGAAATGAATTTTAATTAAATTAATTAAAAAGTAATAATTCATTAACAAGATTTTTCTGGGATAAAGAATGCATCTTTTAGCAAGTCCGTATCTACTACTACGAATTTATGTGCATTCATATACAGATATGTAGTTATTTATAGGTGCGGGATGTACTTACCTTTGGCAATAAATTTATTGTACTGGGCGAATTCAATGGATATACTTGTGCCACGTGGACATGTAATTACAACTTGATCTGTGTCACAGGCTGCTTTTTGATATGTGCGCAGTGTTGCTGACAAAAGTGCTGCAGCGAACATCCGGTTAAGTCATCGATATTTCATTCAATTTAAATAAAAAAGAATTGGATAATAGTTCCCAATTTTAGTGAGTGCGTTTGTGCATGTACGAGCGGATGTTGAATAAATAATTTAATATGAAATATTTGTGTTGCAATTACATTTGCCAATATGTTCACAGGTGTTTGCGCGTAAATATTTTTTTTATGTTTTTATGAAGGCATAATCAAATGTAGTGATGCATGATCAAATAATATGACCAATTTTTTTTTTCATCAGCGCCATACCCATGCCATAGTCATGGCCAACAGCATCAGCCGGGGCAGTCAGAAGGCGCCATCGTAATAAACGTCAACACCATTGCCAATGAAAAGCGTATGTTTATGTTCAGATGATGTTTGTATAACAAATATAAACGAGGTCAATGCGTCGAGTTGGTTGGCAAAAATGAATGGAAGGCCAACATAAGAAAAGAGAGGGTGGATGGAAAAAAATCCATATACATGTTGTATTTGTATGTTATATATTTTAACATTAATTTTGTTCGTTCATTTATCCACCCAACGATGTTGTGTTGTGTTCATTGTAGCCATTCGTTTTAATAACCATTATTTAACGATTTTTAAAGAAAAATTGCGTAAAACAGTTGCAACATTGTGTTTATAGAACATTCGTTTATTTATTCCAACACATAAAAATGTGTTTTTTAGTTGAGTCACCAGCAAGCAGCAACATCAATAACATACGATCACATATAAGTCACATCAAGTCCATGTTCCATCAAAGGAGCATAGCGGCGGAGCAAAGAGTTGGTTTTAGGTTTATGTGGTTGAATGCATGGCAGGGCAATGGACGGAAGGATGAAAATTGAAATTTTGCATTTTATATCAATTCATATATTGAATGACAAAAACATACAGTTGGGTAACAAACCAGAACAGCATACAATAAAAAAAAAAACACCAAACCGAACATACACACATCCATCAGGACGAACCACCAGCAATTGTGTCAATGTATTTGATGTGACAAATGATGTAATTAGTGTGATAGTGCATATAAAGACAAACAGAAATGTATATTATCGATATATTCATGTAACAAAGTTTGTTTTTCACATATACACAATTATTTTTTGTTGTAGATTTTGTCAGCCATCGTATAAATGGTGCATATGAAAAGAAAAAAAGAAAAAGAAAAATTATTTAATTTATATTCATATTCTATTCTATTAGACATTTAATATATAAAACATACACAATATGCTAGTTTGTATTTATAATCAAAATCTTTTTATATATTTTTACCAATTTAAATCTATTAAATGTCCCGATAAACAAACACTAACAGCAGTATTCATATAAAAATCTTAATTCAGGTTTCAAATAAAAATTAGTTAAAAATTATTATAAGTCTAAAAAAGCTTTTTAAGTAATTCGTATTCATAATCAGCATTTTAACTAATAAACGCTTTATAGTTTTTTTTAAATTGGATGATGGCAACACTATCTCTTTAATTTGCCACTTGTATCGTAATGATGCAAAACAGTGATTTATTAATTCATGCAGTACTCGTATCTACAATTTTTTTTCATCGTGTTTGAGATAAATATTGTTTTTATATATTAAACATTGTTTGATAATTTCTCTATTAATTAAAAAATGAAACGAGTCCAAAAAAAATATTTGGCAAAAGTGTAATTTAGATGATGATTTTATTGCTAATAAAAAAATATTCGAATAACAAATGTTATTTTATTTGTTTTGATTGTTTACACATCACTTGTTCATTTTGTACATTTAATGCTAGGAACACAACTGGGACGAACGACGAATTTCGCCCAACACGACGAATTTTTCAGTAAAAATTCGTCGTGCGAAGCACAATAACGACGAATAACAAGAAAGAGAAATAATGTGACCATATTAAAAAAAATAATGCTTAAAAATTTAAACAATCAAAAACACAACTAAAAACTCTATTAATAGCAAAGTATTTTGTATATTTATTTTAAATGTTATACAATAAAAAAAAAACAATTATTAAAATTAAAGCAACTTTATTTACTAAAATACTTCTAAACTAAAACCAAATATGGTCACCTGGTACTGATTTTTCGTCGTTCGCCGGCGTATGAAATATAAATAAGTCTATTGCAAAGTCGCCGCATATGACGAATTTCGCCGGACGCTATTATTGTGTGCATTTTCATATACACCAATATGTTTTATTTTTGGCGACGAATATTTGCGTCCAAAAATTCGTCGTTCGTCCCAGTTGTGTTCCTAGCATGAAATTATTTTATTTGGGAAATTCAAAAATATATTAATAAGCGTACTAAACGGTTTTCCGGGAGTAGGGTTTGTATGGGGCCGATCTTCAAAAAATTTCAGGGTGTAATTTCTGGTCCTATAAAACTGTGACGTACCAAATTTTAGTATTTTAGCGTTATTTATTGCGGTTTTAGGCGTACTAAACTGTTTTCCGCGAGAAGGGTTTATATAGGGCCTATGGTCAATTATGGACCGATCTTCACGAAATAACAGTATGATTTGAAGTCGTATAACGCGAATTCGTGCATAATTTGAGACCAAGTTTGTTCTTTTCTTTTGCGTTTTTCGAAAGTGAGCGTGTTTTCAACAGACGGACAGACAGACGGACATGGCTAAATCGACTTAGAATTACTCAATAAGCCATAATATATATACTTTATGGGGTCTTAGATGTATTATAAAAAAGTTTCACACGGAGTGACAAACTTTGTATACCCTCATTCACCACAGTGGTGGTGGAGGGTATAAAAAAAGTATATTAAATAAAATTTTTTCGCAAAAATTACCTAATCATATTGAATTGTTTGTGATTTATAAACACTTGAAGTTTTCATTGAAAACGACGGTAGACATCAAAAAAATCTGTTTGTATAATGTACAATTGAACAGCGCAAGTTTACGGCTTAAAATTGCTGGGCAAATTTACGAAGTTTGTGTAAATTAATCCTCATAAAATTTTTGACAGTTCATTTACGAAGGCTTAAAAGTGAAGTTTGCACAGATTGCGAGACTTTTAAGCGATATCATGAAAACCCTTAATATTTATTACATTTTTCTCAGCAAGTTTAAGATATTTATTGAAATTTTACAAAATATTAATGACCAAATTTATTTTTTAATGCTTAATGAGATAAAAAAAAGTTAAATCGAGGCACTAAATGGCTAAATTGGCAACACAACTTATTAGGAAATTATAAATATTTAAAAGCCATTTAATAAGTGCTCGTTCACACTCTTAAAGTTTTGCTAAGACTTAAAGAGTGTGAACCAGCACTAATGCTGAGATTTTTTTAATTAAATTAAGTGATGCATCGTTTTATTTGTGTTATATTTTTGGCTGATTTCCGCTGATATCACTTGTTAATTTATATTTTTTAGGATGCGCCTTTATTATTCTGTAATAATATAAAAACTTGTATATCATTTTACAATTTTGATTCAAGTAGAAAGCTCCAGTACCATTTTAAATATTACTTAAAGGCTTAACTCGGGTTGTACGGATACTTTTTACGTTTTTAAGGTTATTTTTCGCCTTTTACAAATTTAAAAATTGGAAATAGCCATTTCAGCTCCTAAATTGTATTGTTCAGGGACCAAACCAGCTTTGCATAATTTTACGGAAGATTTTCCAACTACCAAACTTGTGTAAATACTTTGGAAATAAAAAGTATTAAACAAATTTTATCTTTTATTCTATAAACCTAATTTTTTAATACTACTTAGAAATCTTATTATATGAATACTTATACCCACACCACAAAAGAGGAGTGGATATTATGAATTTTTGCTGATGCTTGTATAATCTCAAAATATTGGTGTTAGGTGGGTCTACTTTTAGTGTTACGACTCACTCAGAAGAACTTTGTGACTCGATCTAAGATCTAAGGATATGCAGCCGTCCAGCTGGCTGGCAGGTTTTCTGCCCATGTAACTCTGTACCATGTAAATATTATTCGGCACAAAGAACCCTTATTTGAATCTTTACCTCATAAATATTTTCTTTACCGGGTCCATGATTGGCCATGGCTCTCAAATAGAGTGCAATCCCTAAAAAAATTTTTCTTTACTTGATATTATCTTGCCAAAGTCCGTAAAATGATATTGCCTATTAATGCATTACACATTTTTTTTTTCAAAGTGAGAAACCTGGAATTAGTAGTAAATAAATAAACATTTATTTGCCGGTAGATTTTGATGAATTATTGTTTATTTTATATTTAGTAGCTTTCTTTATATTTTTTAGTACTGAAACAATTCTGAGCATTATTGAAATTGGATAGAAAGTCTTTACGTCCTTAGTAGGCGTGGAAAAATTTGAAAGAATACAATTTTAACTGTCAGAAGTTTTTTATGAAATACTTTTTAAACCTTGGCCAAATCTGCATTCATATAAAAGTTAGTCATATACACCCACACCCACTGTGCTACTTATTTTGGTTTTATTAGCAAAGTTGTGACAGTTTTTTTTTTCTTCTTGCAAGTTAACGGCCAGGATCGGGCAGCAACATTTTTTTAGCACAGTTAGTGTATGAAACAGAGAAAATCTGCATGCCAATACTTCCCTAAACTGCGTGAGACTTTATTAGTTCTACTCTATTTTATTCGCAAAATCGATCCAAATGTAGTGCGTTTGAAGAACTCCGCCTACTTAAAAAATTTTTAAGTCGAATTTAAATAAAAATTATGCAACATTTTTTAATGATATCAAAAAAAAGTAGAGTAATGAAAATTTTACACAAAAAAAAAAAAAAAAAATTGAAGCATAAAGTTTTTGTTGAAAGTTTTTAAATTTGAACAGGACCAATAATTTTCAGATTTTTTAAGAACGGCTTTTTTATTTTTTACCAGTGAAATAAATATCCTCTGCAATATGGTTAAACTTATTTCTCAAAATGTTTAACAAAATGTCGTCTAGTCTATCAGTACCGGGGTTGCGAGTTCGATTCCCGCCAGAGACTCTGGTCTCTTGCAGACAAGCAAAAAGCTTCCCGGGATTTAGTGTAGGAATAATAATAAAAAAAAAAAAAAAATAGTTTAAACCAAATTCACATCTCAAAACCCCGGCCTAATCGTCCGAAGCATAAAATATATGTTTAAAATGATTTCTAAACTTTATGGTTATTAATATGAATTTTATACAGGTTTTGCAGTCAAAATTAAACATTTTGCCAATCAAATTGAAATCTTTACAAAGCAAAATGAAATTTTTGCAAATAAAATTAGTCTCTCTAAAGCTTTAGTTTAGTTAAATATTCTCTAATGTTCATAATATAAGCAATGTCCCTTATATTCAGTTGTCTTGAGATCTAATACGATTTTCGTCATTAAAGTTATTTTTGCTTTAAATTGTTTGTGTTTATGTAACCAAATTTATTCTTTGACATTTTACAACGCTAAAGGTTAAAAAAAATATTTTTGGCACACAAAGTAAACAATTCTCACAAAAGTTATTTATTAGTCTAATATTAAAAACAACACAAGTCTTTAAAATTCATGTACCATTCAATGTTTTAAGCATTGATTGAAACGTAAATTTGTCTTACACTCTGCCAACCATGTCGTGTCGAATAACAATCAGAAACAAGTAAAAGTGTCATATTCGGCTGTACCGAATCTTTGACACCATCCAACGACAGAAAAAATATTTCATGAGTGTGTTTAACATGGCATCAGGGATGTTAAAGTTGGTACAATTGTACTTTTTTTTAGTATATTTTGACCTTCTTTTTCAATTTAAAAATTTATCATAGTTCTCCCTTTTTGAATTTTTAGTATAGCAAACAAATTATTGAGTCCTTTTCATTGCATTTCTTTTTTTAATTATTATTTCTTTCATCAGAATTAAAAAAATCCTTCTTATAAATTGCATTTTTTATTTATGCAATATGCACTTAAAATTAATAACATGGTTAATTTAGAAATACAATCAGAAGATGCTCGAATGCATGTATTTTTACAAAGGCTAACTTTTGTTCTGCCAAATAGAACGTAATTTCATGAATACAATATTTTGGATGAATGTGATATATCTATCGTAGACCTTTACAAAAATCACATTTCCTTTGAAGTAATTTATTGCGGAATAGAAGTGGATTTATACAAATAATATCAATATTGATGTTGTTAATGAAATGAAAGAAAATGCAAAACAATTTTAAATAACATTTTTTTTAATAACGAAGTTTTAATGTGGTTCCATAAATTTACTCCTGAAAATGTTATTTCAGGTAAAACAAGTAGTATTGTACCTGTTCTAGTAAAAATTTTCCCGAATGAAATTGCAAATTTTGATTCAATCAATTTAGAGCTAAAGCTGATGTCGAGCAGCTGCAGTCGTTAAAAACTGAAAACTTTTGTGGTTTTTCGTTGCAGTAGCTAATTTAAAAAATGAGATTAATTTCCATATATTTCCTGGTATTTCTAGAGTCGTTGCTTGAAATTTATCCATTCCACATTCGTCTGCAAATGTGGAAAGAGCTTTTTCTTTTCGGAACATAATAAAAACTAAGGAACGAAACAGACTACAAGTGCCAACATTATCAAGTCTCATACACACAAAGGATTGGTTAAGATCGACAAATGCATGCTGCTAAGATGTAAATATTCCAAATAGTTTCTAACCTAAACAAATAAGTGCCTGATTTTGATCTCATATATGTATAAGACTTTTATGTACCGTATTTTATACATACATATAATGCATGTTAATGTTAAGTTTTGTTTTTTTTTTTTGTGTACAAATGAATTTTTATGTACTTTTTGTTGCTTTAATAAATTTAAAAAAAGTGGTACCGTGAAGGTCTAAAAAGTAAATTTTGTTTTGGAAGTTGGTACCAAATTTACGATTTATATGGGGCCTATGGTAAATTATGGACCGATCTTCAAAAAAATCTAGTAGTATGATTTCTAATTATATAAGTGAATCTGTGCAAAATTAAATGAGAATCGGCACTTTTCTTCCCCAATTGATGTTAGTTTTTGTATAAACAATGCCATTTCTTTAGGGAGATTGTTACACACTTAAGTTCAAACTCTTTTCCTACTGCACCGAGAACTAGAACTAGAAGCAATTTTGCACCATCATTGTTCTATTCTGTTGAGTCTATCGAAAGTGTGCGTGTTTTCATCAGACGGACGTAGCTAAATAGACTTAGAATTACTCAAAGACCTAATATATATATAAATATATATGTATATATATAATTATATATACTTTATGGGGTCTTAGATGTGTATACCCTCATTCACCACTAGTGGCGGAGGGTATAATAACACGATGCGTATTTATACTTTACTGATTATAAAAATCTAAGAAATGTATGATATGTGCATAAATTATTGGATGAAAAATAAAAAAAAACCTTTTGCGGAGTAACAAGAATATATGCCAGAAAAATAAAAAATATATTGCTGAAATGTTCATTTTAAAACTCTAAATTTATTTATTGATAAAATACATAAAGTGTATCTTCTATATATATAAAATACAAAAAATGTTTCTATGGAACCACCCAACCGACCGGGGTCATTGAAAACGTACTTTTTCAGGAATGGCTTGGGCCATACACGAGGGGAATTATGGGAATATTTTACCCCTCTGCAATTGCCTCATAGATTTTAATAAAATTTAAAACATTGATATTTCCCTAGTTATACACTTTATCAATAAGTTTTTTGAAAAATAATACCACGACGGGTGGTGAAGATGGTTTTAGACAGCACATTTTTCCAAAACTAGGACCACGAAGGGAGTAACGGGGAAAATTCTGCCTCTCCGAAGCCGCTTACAGATTTTTATGAAATTTTAAACATAGATAGATCTCTACTTATATGGACACATTAGCAATACATTTTTTTTAAATTGGACCACGAGGGGAGTTGGGGGTGGGGGGCGATTTCTGCCCCTCCTGAACTTCTACCCAGATTTAAATAAAACATTAAACATAGATCGTTGCTACTTTTATGGACACATTATCTATACCTTTTTTTAAAATAGGACAACGAAACCTCTCCGAAACTATCTAGCAGATTCGAATGAAATTTTAAAGATAGAAAGATTCCTACTAATACAGACACATTAGCTATACATTTAAAAAAAAAATGGGATTGCAAGAAGGGGAAACGGAGTACCACACGTCGGAGGGGCACAAAAGTAAAAAGGAATCAACTGCTTATATGCAGTCGGGGTGTGGAAGTATTTTAAAAAACGAAAAATTATTTAAAGAAGCTGAAACCATTTCGATCGGTATGTATGACTATCCTGTTTATATTTAGTCGGGGTGGGGCAGAATTTCAAATTATTGTATTCGAAATACAGGTTACATACCTGACAATTACAGAACTTTATTAAAGGGCAAAAAACATGAATAAGCCAGTGTTAAGCGTCCTGTCATTTTAATTTTTTAATACCGTAATTTTTTTATTTTTATTTATTTATTTATTTATTTATTTAATGTGGATATCACATACAACAAGATATAAATCTTTTAAATTACAGTATGTGATCTTATAGCGATACAATCAATTTGTGATAATAATTAAAATATTTTTAAAGAACAAAAAATGTACATACAAACAAATAAAATAAATTATACAGGTATAAGAATAAATGTAATTAAAATTCAATCCATAATGAGGGAAAATATATATGTATAATCAATAATGAATTAATATTTAAGATAGTTGAAAATTTGAGATAAAATCATGTTTAAACAATTCGTTCTTAAATAGTAAAGCGTTGTCCATTATTTGTAAATTGTTGGGTAATGAGTTCCACAGACATATGGTATTAATAAAAAATTGCCATCTAGAGATTAGGGTTCGATATCGGAATTGTATAAGATTATTTCCTCTACTGGATCGTGCAAATTGAAGGCGTTCAAATAAATAAGTTGGTTCTTTGGTATATATTACCTTGTGGAGTAGAATTAGTGATCTTATCCTAAGTAGGTCCATGAGGTTAACTCCGAACAAAGACTTAGAATACTCAGAGGTTCCATCATATCTCTTAATACGGTATACATAACGTAGAATCGCATTATACGCTACTAATAATCTCCTCTTACTTTCTGAATCACAATACGCAAAAATTTCGCAACCATATAGAAGCTGCGGCATTAAAAAAGTTTTAGCTAGAAGCACACGAATGTTTAAAGGCGTAAGATGTTGTGTAGGGTACAATGTTCTAAGCATCCCAAATATTTTTCCAGATACAGAATTAATGTGATGGTTCCAAGTGAGCGATTTGTTAAAAATTATTCCAAGATTCCTAGCTGATTCAACAATTGCAATATTTTGGTTACCTAATGATACTGGAACATCCATAGCGGTAGTTTGATTTCTTAGAGTTATTAATAAGCATTTTGATTTTTTGGGATTTAAATAAAGTCCATTTGACGATGCCCATACAAATATTTTATTGAGATCCTCATTAAGCTTCTCAGTGCATTCACGAATGAATCCTTTCTCACAGCTTATATAAATTTGAGCATCATCCGCATATATATGGATATTGCTGTGTGAAAGTTGACTGGGTAAATCATTGATGTATAATGTGAACAACAATGGGCCTAGAATAGAACCTTGTGGCACTCCTTTTGACACATGTAGGGCACTGGAAATTTTATTACACAAATATACAGATTGGAAACGATTAGAAAGATATGAGGCTAGCAGCGAGACGGCAGTTGAAGTAAAGTTGAATTTATGACAGAGTTTATTGCAAAGAATTCCATGATTTACAGAATCGAATGCCTTAGAGTGATCCAAGAGCACCAAAAACGTAACAGAAACAATGGAAGATCCAATCCAACGACATATTGTAGCTAAAGAAAAGTATTTCAAAACGAATACAAAACTAAATAACCAAAGGAGTACATACAGGTATAAGAAAGAAGGTATAAACGTTCAATAAATTACACCCGAAATAAAAAGCGCAAAATAGGCAATTCTAGTTACTACCCCCTGATTACCAGAAAGCATCATAACAGAGAGAGCCCAAGAGCTCATGATCTTAAAACTTAAATGAATATTACAAAATTAAAAAAACAATAACTACTGGTGCAGCAGAAGTACTAAAAAAGAATGTGATGTTCTTATTGTTTTTGTGAAAAAGGACACTGATCAACCAATGACATCGAATTTGTAAATAGAATTTGCCGGTTTCCTTAATATCAAACGTTAACTTGCTAAATTACTGTGTTTTGTTAGGGAAATGCTACTTATTTAATTATTAAGAATTACGATTTCTTAACATTAATATTATTTTGTTATTCGATTAATCAAAAATTCGATTAATGAAATTCTTGATAAACCGATTAAGTTTATTTTAATAATTCAAAATCATGATTATTCAATCAATAGGAAGTTTAAACAATTGAACATTTTTAACTATTTAAATAATTTATAAATGTTTTTTAAGTTTCTTTGAATTCTGCACTTAGTTGAGACGATTATCGTTGTATACAATATGACAGGTAAATTTGACATGTCTTCGCCACACGCCCTACATATTGTATCGTAATATAACCTTATGCAAGCTGTTGGTTTTTCAATCCTATAATCTCCTTTGTGTTATTAGGATTTGGGTTACCCCATAAGACATTCGGTTTGCTGACGACATTAGTATCCAGCAAGCTTTTAACATGTGAGTCTAAGTTGAACTTTAAAAAGGATAAGCGTTCTCAAGGTTAAGAGTGTTCAGGTATGTCCACAATTTCGATATCCTGTCCGTCGCTTCGTTCCCACTTGGTGGATTGGGACTAGGGTGTTCAATTAATCGGCTTTTTTGTTCGATTAAACGATTAATCGATATTTGACATTTTTAACTTATTCGATTAAACGAATACAATTTTAAGATTAATGGATTAATCGAGTAATTAAAAGCCCAGAAATTTTATATATTAAGACATTTTTTTCCTATAATTTTAGAAAAAATTGGTAGTTGGGTAAATAAACATTATTAATTACAAGTATTTTAATATTTTGTTAACAAAAAAAAAAAAAAAAAACTTAACAATTCATACTAATTCTTAAAACCTTTAAAACGATAAAAAAAAATAAAACATGTATTGAGATTATATAATTTTATATGTACAAACAATTTAACAAATCTTTTAAAATAATCTTTTAAAAAAAATTTACTGTTGTTTAAATGTTTTGCTTTACTTGGAAGCTAAACGGTTAAGTTTTGTGTTTTCTTTTAATTTGCTATACTCTCTCACATTTTTTACTAACCCCTCACACCTTTTAAATTAACCACGAGGTTGCTCTCAATTTTACCTTTCCATTTGCTTGCCAATTTTTGTTCAATTTAACAACTTATAACAAATTAACCTTGGCGCTTTGTTTATAAAAAATATATTTCTTAAAAAATAATGTGTTTATTAAAAAAAACTTTGAGTCATGCTACTATTTTGAGTAGTTTCTTCGTTGGGGGCATTTTTAAAATGAAATTGACTATGAAATTGAGTGCAGCCTATGACACAGCTGTCAATTCAAACAAGTTTTGACAAGCAGTTTTTTTGAACAACTTGAAAGTGATTTATTGAACGTGTGGCTCCAGGGTTAAAAATATATTTTTGCATTTGTTTCAATAATAAGTAAAAATTAACGGCAGTACGCCCATATATGTGAACTACTGACTAAACATGACGGTTTTTTTTTTAATTCCAGCGGACACATACATTTGGTTAATTAATTTGACTTAAAACTTTAAAAAAATCATACATATGACAGAAAAACCATATATGTATTGCTATTCGATTAATTGGCATAAATTCTTTGATTAATCCTTTAATCGAAATTAGCAATTTTTAATTAATCGAACAATTAATAGTCTAAAATTGTTCGATTATTCGAACAAGAATTAATCGGCTGAACACCCTAATTGGGACTGATATAATCTTTAAACATAATTATTATGCTATTCACTGCAATAGTTTTATTTTGCAAATTTTTATTATCAAATTTTAGCTTCAGAATATTTAAATAAAATTAAAAACACGATCAAACAAAATTTAAATTATTTAATCATCTTAAATCGAATTTCCCTATTTTTTATGTTATTTGTATTTCAAATACACAAAATAAATATATCTTTACATTTTGAATACACAAGTTGAATGTTCGATATTTTTGACTTAAAATATATGCATTTCTTTGTAACTTATGTACATTAAATTATGTCACTTCAACCCGTTTTGTAAAAATAGACTGTATGTGTTTTATTGTTGCTTACGATCAAAAAAAAAAATTAAATAAAAAACGACCTATTTTAAAAGCGCTAAATATTTAATACAAAATTATTAAAACTTGAAACCAATAGCGCGTATATCATATTTTTGAATAGTTGTCAACATTTTTGTTGCTAAAATAAAAATCAAGCAAAAATATTAATAGTAGCAGTAAAAATATTTTGTTAAAATTTAAAAAAATTTTAAACAATCGTTTGCTTGAAAACTTTTTAACAATATTTTTTTCTGTGTATGCAAAAATTCACACCACAGATGAAAATGTTGATTCCACTATCAGCCATGTCATAGAGTACAATACCGTTCGGAAACGGAATTCATTCCGTATTCCGGTCCTTCAGAAAATTACGGAACCTTTTTGCGAAATGAAACCATTTTTGTTTTCATGAACGGAATGGGAGTTTTCTGACTCTTAAAGGCCAAATAACTATCAAAAAACACTTGCTATCAATAAACAAATATGTTTTCTTCGGTTCCGAACGGAATTGTGCTCTGTATGGCTGTATATACATATTCCGTTTAGGAATTATTTTTATCTGCAGATATTACATGTTTTTTATTTTTTTTATATAATTTTGTTGTATTATTTTATGATTTCAAATATGTTCTGGCACAAGAATATTTTGCTGAAAACGTGTGAAATGAATTTTAGTTATTTACGTATATTTTTTATATCTGTATTTATATTTGTTGAGAGTTTTTCCTTTTATTTATTTTTTATTTTGTAAGTTTACTGACCATTTATATTTTACGACTCTGTTTTTACTGTCAATTAAAAATAAGCGCCATAATGTCCGAATTTTCGTTCATAAAACAAAACTGCTTTTTCATAACCAACTTTTATTTAACTCGTACCAATTTAATTCCATCTGTGATTTGGATTATTTGATAATAAAATTATTTTTTTATTAAAAAATTTATATACTCTATGCACATACTCGTACATAAATACGTACATATACATGTATAATAGACTGAAAGGGAAAGGTTGAAATGTGAGTTTGTTTTGGACATTAGAAATTTTATAACAAAGATGTATAATTTAAAAAAATGGCATCAGGCTATGCAGAGAAATCAAATTGCGTAGCGATTTAACATTCTAAGAGGACAGTTTTTTTACTATCAACTTTGCATTATAAGTTTTTAAAAGGCGGTTTCAAAAATCCTGTGCGTTATAAAGTAACTGTAAATGTAAAAGTATCAGCCATAACATGAACTTTAAAGATAAAATATATTTCTTAAAACTTTTCATAAGCAATACCTTGAAAATTATTTAAAAACAAGTAAAAGTGCTATATTTGGCTAAGCCGAATCTCTGATACCCTCAACCGACAGTAAGAATATTTCAGGCGTGGGCCCTATAAATTAATTACTGATCTTTATAAAAGCGCACATCAGCATTAAAATTTGCACGTCCAGGGCTTTTATGCGTTACATTATTGACCGACAATCAGAAAGTTATATGCTTTTATTTATAGTCATATCAAACTTATGTTGAACAAATTTGAGTAAAATATCCTGTTTCGTAACAGTTTTAGCCGAACTAAAATTATTTTAAATTACGGACCACTCATTACAAATTCTGCAGAACAAATTCGATATGGTAGTAAAATTATTTATAGCGTTTTATAGTGTAAAGTGGAAATTTAACACTTTGATTTCGAATCCTATAAAATTGTGACATACCAAATTTTATTACAGTAGCATCATTTGTTACGCATTTGGGAATCTAAACTGTTTTCCGAGAGTTGGCTTTATATGGGGCTTAGGTTAAATTATGGACCGATCTTCACGAAATTTAATAATATCATTTATAGTCATATAGAACGAATTTATGTCAGTTTTTGTATAAAAATGACAAATGTTTTAGGATAGTAGCTCTATGGATTCATAGCTCTTATCCTACTAAGCCGATTTTGCTGGCCGTGTCTTCACGTCAAATGTTGTCTGAGATCAAAAAAAAAAAAGTTTTACACGGAATGACATACTTAGTATACCCTCATTCACCCCTAGTGGTGGTGGAGGGTATAAAAAGTTGTGTTCAGTAAAGTTTTATTTTTTAATTTAATTTTATTTTAAGTTTTTATTTTAAGTATTTAAAAATAATATGAAAATTTTTTTTAACAAGTTTTTACAAAAAATTAAATGAGCAAATACAAAATAGTTAGTGTTAATTTTAGATAAAATCAAGTATACATTTTTGAACTATTAGTTAAAAAAAAAACTTTTATTAAAGTAATTTTTTATTTAATTTTTTTTTGCAAGTGCTTTAAGTCAAGTTTAAATTTATAAAGCTTTTTTGTAATAGTCACATTCCTTTAATATTCCACATACTTTTTGCTTATGCCAATCTTCAGTTTACACTGAAGCTTCAGATATGTACACATTTAAAGAATAGGAGTATTAAAAAAAAGCTTCATAAATTGAAACTTGATTCAAAGAAGCACATCCAAATAATATAATTCTACAACTTTAACATTGTTAATGTTTACAGGTAACATTATTATGGTAAAATGTGAGAAAAATGTGGTAATCAGAAAATGGTCAAAAGAAACCATATTATATTCAAAAGTGATCATACTATGGTCAGAATTAATACTAATACGGTTTATTAACCGGCCATTTTTAGGTTTCTTATTAATATGCTATTTCAGATGTGTGAAAGAATTCTTTCTTTTAAACAACTATCTTTACAACAAAAACAAATTTTAAAAACATTGTTTTGTTTTTAAATGTAGTTGCACGGACGAAAGAATTCTTTCGCATATCGGAAATAGTCAGTAAGTAATTTAATTTAATTGTTTTTATTCTTCTTACAAATCGAGTTAAATCTTTTGTATTTAAATCAGCAATAAAAAAAAGAATGTGATTACTTTAAGCAAACCAAGAAAGTGATTGAAAAGCACTTAACATAAAATGTTAAAGAATATTATCAGTCATGTCACAGAGTACAATTCCGGTCGAAAACGGAATTCATTTCGAACTTTGGTGCTTTTCTGTATCTTAAAGGCCAAAAAACTATAAAAATAAACTTTCTATCAATAAAAAAATATGTTTTCTTCGGTTCCGAACGGAATTGGGCTATGTGACATGGCTGTATAACTGTATTGAACTTTATAAAACCTACGCCTGCAGCATTATTTTAATAAAACATTATATTGTTAAATTCAAAAATATTTAAAGTTTCAAGGAAGGCAAAGATTTAATTGTTAATTGGAAACAAAATCTTATTTATAGTTAGAATAGTAATGTTAAAGACAACAAAAGTTTGTTTGTAACCATTGCGGGGACAATAATCACCCGTATTATGTTTGGCGTAGTTAAAAAACGACAAATGTCGTAGTTGCTGTCGAATTTAAAATCTTATGCTACCGTCTAAAATTTTCGACAAGAAAAATTTTGTAAATGAATAATAAAATGTAATAGACTACACAAAAATAAATGATTATGAAACAGCCTACTAAAAAATTGTCAATCAAATGATCCAGAATAACAAAAATAAAATTCAAATATAACAGTTAATCAAGGACGATTCCTTGATTTAAAAAAAGTACGGTCAGGCCGCCCAAGGGGCCTGACCGGATGTGTACTCACACGACAAAAGTAAAAGAAAATTCCGGTTTGAAATTAATTGACTTTATTTGACAACAGCTAGAATTGAATTAAATTAATGAAGCCTAAACAATTATAAAAGAACTTAGATTTAATTAATAAAAATGCTTATTCTAACTTAAATTAATGGGAACGGATGAACAGCTATATTCCCATGATTTTGCAATGCAAGCGCAAACAGGGTTTCGCGTTACAACACACTTATCCACAATAATTGCCTAGTTGCAATTTATAGTATGCGCGTGTACAAGTTGGGTCGTTGACTCACTTATGTTGGTTGAGGTGTAGTGTGTTAACTCCCCCCTCCTTAAAAATCAGCGTCCCGCTGATCAATTTGCAACAGGTTTGGTATGATCTGTAGTGTTCAAGGCTGGCATGGTAATACGACCGAATATTTTCTTCCAGATCACGACTAAGATAAATACTATAGCAACAACACACAAGAAGGTTGCAGCATTTGATCCAAGAGATAGGTTTACATGACGCACCAAACTTTGAATGTGCTTGATATTCCTTTCGTGGAGCTCGTGCAGAAGGTTAGTATCAAGTTTGCGTGTTTCTTCATACACATTAGTTAATAGCGGAGGAAGCGCCTGTAGGCTCGTGATTCTTTTATTTGTAAAATTCCTCTTACCGACCACAACTGTTTCGTTAAAAATCCTTATGAGGTATGTGCCATTTATGGTAACAGTGTTCTCCTTAGAAGAAACATTTCCTTCGAAATTAGTGACGTATATGAGATCATCTTCTAATAGTTCTATCGTAGTTTCTTCATTTGAACGAAATGTACAATTCGCGGTGATTCCTCTTAAAATTCTCGACAAACAATCTTCTTCTTGTAGCTTTTCTAGTTGTTCTGGTGAACAAATTGTGACATTGTTAAGTGATGAGCAGTGATCCTTAATACCATAAATTTGCTCGTGGTTAAGGAGAACCGTATTGAATTTTAAATCAAGCTGGCGATTAAGAGATACGGCAGCTCTAAGGAGAATTTTGTTGTACCTAACAGAATCTACCTTAGGTATTGATATAACATATAGTAGTGACGTCCCGTTAGAGAATATACTTGGTTTGCCATATTCTATTGCCTCGATCTCATTATTGTAGGGGAGCGATTCAACTTCAGAAACAATCTGATGAATTTCTTCCATATTTAATAAATTAGTATTCACAATGCCTCCTTTAGCAAGTTGACAAGCCCGTACAATTTCTCCAATGTCCTCTTTGATTGCTATTATTTGGTTTAAAGATTCGCGGCCGATTTCTTTTGATTCCGACGCTACTACCTTGTTATTAAAGCGGTCGATAAGGTCGTTCATTTTTCGCACTAGCTCATTTGTTGTGGCAAACAAATCTTTATTCACAACGTATTGTTGCTGGTTATTTTCTATTAGTTTCTGTTGGCTGTCCAACACCTTGTTCCAGTCAGTCGCATCCGGGTTACCGGCTATCCATTTCCATGCAGAGCCAATCCAATCTATAGATCTCTTATGCCTTGCGATTCCTTTTATTGTTGTTATTCGGTCGTATGCCTTTTTTAGCTGATACCTGAACATCTCTGTGCCCTCTTCATTTTTTGTAGTGGCCATGAATACGTCTGCGGTTGTTCGAAGCATCTCCTCGAATTTTTCCAGTTGGATCACATGTACGATGTTCAGATGCCCGTTAATAAGCCATCCCTCTCCGGCTTTAATCGTTACGAGCGGTGACCGATACTCAAAAATGTGGAAGCTTCCAACATTTGTTGAAAGTAAAAAAATACTTAAGAATGCAAAATATTAAATATGGGTTAGTACGGGTAGCTTACAATAATTATGATTTGGTTATCATGCATAGAATTGGACAAGCTTAAGAGTTACTGACTTTTTTGTATCTTTTTTATTACTTAATAGTAAGGGTGAAAATAAGATATAAATTGGCAAAAAAAAAAAATTATACTTAATTTGTAATTAATAAGTTTTTTTCTTGGTTTTGGTTAAATGTTTTAATATAAGTTTTGAAATTGGGAAACAAATTTTATAGAATTTTGTTAACAATAATTTCCAATTTCAAATTTTCCCTCTTTTCTCTTAGAAAAATTAAAATTTTCAAATGAGGAAATCAATATATTTATTACTTTAGCTTTAGACCTGGTTAGGTTTGTGCTTAATGTTCTAAGATTTCCGGGGTAACTGCAAGGGTTAATATTTTTATGTTTTTACATTTTTGATCTGTGCCTTGTGGTATTTTCTCCCTGTTGAAGTGCAAATAGTAACTCTATTATTAGTAGATATTTTGTGCCGTTTGTATGGAGGTTTGTGCTTCGGCTTAATTTGCCTATCCCTAATAAAAACATCCTGATTCTCACTAAGTTCGACCGGATCGGACCTATTTCTATTTATTCGATCGTTCACCGTCTTCTGATTATATTCGATAAGGCCGCGAATGTCTTCATTGACCTGATCGCGAAAATTTATCAACTGCTGATAATTAAACCGTTGAGATCTGTTGAAAAAAATATCTGACGGTTTCTTCTTAATTACCGAGTGTATCGTGTTATTATAACGATCTACCGCGAGATTAATTAATTCTTTTGGACCAAGATTTTTTATATCCCTCGACAAACACCTATATATCTCAATAAGAGTTGAATGAAATCTTTCCACCTGTCCATTTACCTCACTCCTCTGTACGGGTGTAAAATATATTTCTATGTTAAGTGATCTTATAAAATTTAAAATAATTGGGCTTAAAAATCCCCTTTCATTGTCCGACACGATCATTCGAGGCACAGTGAAATAATGCAAAACCTTTGAAAGTCTATTTCTGAGATGAATAGCTGATCGATTCTTTATGTGGAAAAGCTTAGCAAATTTAGAAAACTTGTCGATGCAACTGATAAACTTCAACCCCTGAATTTCAAAGATGTCAATATGCAGAATTTCGCATGGATAACTAGGAACAGGGGTTAGCTGAAGTTTAGGTTTACTTGGGTGTCTGTCATATTTATTCAGCTTACAAACTTCGCAGTTCCTTGTGTACTGTTTGACCAGACTTCCCATGCGAGGAAAGTAAAATTGTTCTAAGATCTGTTGCCCATTCTCCCTCGGATTGCGGTGAGCTCGTTTATGCTCATTTTCAATTATGCTACAGATCCTCTCAGGGTCGCTTATATCCTGTACTAATCGCTGAGTAATCCTCATCTTAAAAGAAACGAAGTGAGCCAAATAGACTTCGTTTAATAGTTGGATAAAGCATTCGGGTATCTTGATACCATTAATGCAGTTTGGATTTAAAGACCTTTTGAGTGTTTCCGAAAGTGTTTCTGAAGTTATCTGTTCAATGTTCGCATGGTGTCTATTAAAACCAGGATGTGGCTGTATGCTACTGTGTAGTTCCTTGCCCTGCTTGATTACTATCTGGTTCCTAAAGACGTTCAGAGGAGCCTCGACATGAGGGATCAGGTCACTACCATCCTGATCAGCACTGTGTACCGTAGCGTCCGACTGAAATGATCTTTCTTCTAAACCCTCGACCGCCGTTATGGTTTCAGAGCCAATTTCAGACGCTGTTACCGTGCTAGCATCGCTAGGAGTATCAATATGGTTCAAATTGGAACCCAGTCTCGAAAGCGCGTCAGCCACTACATTGGACTTGCCAGGTTTATATATGAGTTCATAGTTGTATTCCTCTATTCTGGCCTTCCATCTTTTTAATTTAGCGTTATGGTTCTGATTACCAAGCGCGTAAGTTAGCGGTTGGTGATCGGTGAATATTTTAATTTTCTTCGCACCGTAAAGACAAGAGCGCAAGTTGTCTAGAGCCCAGACGATGGCTAACATCTCCTTCTCATTAGTTGCATAATTTTCTTCAGTTTTACTCAAAGAACGGGAGATATATGCTATTGGTCTATCGACATTCATATGGTCCTGAGACATATGCATAATTAGAAGCATCGGTAGTCAGTATAAATGGCTGATCAAAGTCGGGGAATGCTAGAACTTCAGATGACATTAACAAAGTTTTTAATTCATTAAAAGCTTGCAATGCCTCTTCAGTTAGAGTGATAGAAACCTTCCTGGACATATTCGCTTTAATTTGTGCGTTCTCCCTAACTTTCTGCCTAATACTCTGCAGTATTGCCCTATATATTGGCTTATTCCTAACAATTTCATAGTCGCTAAGGATCGCCTCAACGCTATGTATCCACGACACATATTGTGTGGGATTCCCGTCAAATG
The DNA here is from genome assembly GCA_943735925.1 of Pollenia amentaria. Taxonomy (NCBI): domain Eukaryota; kingdom Metazoa; phylum Arthropoda; class Insecta; order Diptera; family Polleniidae; genus Pollenia; species Pollenia amentaria. The sequence continues at coordinate 102,836,493 of OX031006.1, forward strand.
CCTGCAATTCCTTTACGCAGTCCGGAAGCCTGCTTAATTCTCGGAGTTCTAATTCACTCCTAGGAGGACGAGGTGGTTCAACTTGGCTAGTTTCCGTGGAGGAGGAGCCAGTTTTGCTTTCAAGCAACCTTATCTTAGCTTCCATGGTCTTCATCTGATTAACGGTCGCGTTTAAAGCTCCTGTCATTTCCATTACGGTTTTTTTTAGTTCCTCCATTTTTTTTGGTATGACAAATTAAGTGAAACAACCTCAACAAACAGATCCCAAAATATTAATCTTTCTTTTTTGTCAACTAGCAATAATACCCTTTGTATGGCAAAAATAAGGGAGTTACCACGCAAAATATTGAAAGTTAAATTTAAAATGGAAAACAAAACCTTGCACTTACCCTTGAAATTATCCAATTCTAGGCTGTATTCTTAATATCAGTTAATTATTTAGTATTTTTTTATCGTACGTTACAATCGTTGCAACCGCGTACATGTGATCAGATTTCTAAAACGATAAAATTTTATTCACGTTTTATTATTTAATTTTATTTAATTCTTTTTATTTTTTTTTTTTTTTTATTATATCTTGGCTCACGACCTTTAACATTTTCATATATTACTTTTATATTTTTTATTTAATTTTTACATTGGGATATTTATTTATTTATTAAAAAAGGAAATGCACATTTAAACTTCATACGTGTTTTAAATTTATTCAAGAATATATTTTTTATAAATTTTCCAAAAATTTCTTTATATTCAGACACCACACGTGATTTTTTATAAATTGTAGGGAATTCAGGTAGGAAAAATTTAATTTTTTCCGATTTTTTAAAATTTTTGCTTTTGTATTGTGCTGTTAATTTTTTTTATTATTATTATATGTATTTTGTTATAATCTTTTGAGTGGAGCATCGCATGGTCCTGTTTCGACGGCAGATGCCGACGTACTGAGGTACGATTGGTCTCAACCTGTGAATCCCCCAACCGTCATCCCCAATTACCAGGTAAAAAGTATGACTTAGTTCCCATTAAGTAGTGCAGGTTCTAATGTTAACTACCACTTACAGGATTTCTACTAAGTAGCGCAGGATCTTACGTTTACTACGACTTGTAGAAGAAGCCATCTTTAACCTTCTGTAATCTCATTATAATGAAAAGGATGTTTTGAAGGAGAATTTCACATTTTCCCAAAGATTAGTTATTATTATTTCACTTGTGCCAATTAGTTTTCCTTTTATAATAGCACAATACTCACCTGAATAACCTTATGTACTAAACAAGAACAATTTTTTATTAATTTATTTTTCCCTTTTACTTTTTTATTTTTCTATAACTTTTATATCATCTTGTGGAATTCATTTAATGAAACTATTACGCACTCAATTTATTGTATTATTTCATATATTTCGTTATGGTCCTTAAGGATGGAGGATCGTTTTGTCCGGTTTCGAACGGTGATCACCGACGTACTAAGGAACGATTTATCTCACCACGCGACTTTTCCAACTTTTTATTAAGCGAAAGGGGAATGCTCCATCCGTACTAAGTAGTGTAGGTTCTTAAGTTTACCACAACTTGTAAGGATCTATGAGCCTATTTTCGCCCTTCGCAACACCACTAGTTGATGATAGGGAAATCTACGCGTTTTCCAAAAAGGACTAATGTTATTAGATTATTAAGGTGACATTTTAAATTTTTTACGTACTAGAGTGCCTGGAGTTCAGGATCGCAGTACGCTGAAATCGGTTTAGGATTCCATATTGGTCACTTTCACATTTTTATAGCACGATAGATTTCTTAACTTCCACACTTATTAAACATTTTAATTTCACCGTTCTTTAGTGATTTTTTCCTTTTTAAATAAAATATCATAATTTTCTTTTTATTATTTTTTAAAAAAAGATTTTTCTTTTTTGTTACAGGATTTTTTATTTTTTTTCTTTATTTACATCAACAAGAAAATTTCATTTTTTGTTGCAGGATTTTTTATCCTTATTCACAATCAATTGATTCTTTTATTTTTTTTAAATTATTTCACTTTCGCGAGCCAAGATATAATTTTTTATTAAGGACCCGGCACGTCCTTTATTCCGACTGGCCGGTCCCTGCTCGGGCGCCAGTTAATCAAGGACGATTCCTTGATTTAAAAAAAGTACGGTCAGGCCGCCCAAGGGGCCTGACCGGATGTGTACTCACACGACAAAAGTAAAAGAAAATTCCGGTTTGAAATTAATTGACTTTATTTGACAACAGCTAGAATTGAATTAAATTAATGAAGCCTAAACAATTATAAAAGAACTTAGATTTAATTAATAAAAATGCTTATTCTAACTTAAATTAATGGGAACGGATGAACAGCTATATTCCCATGATTTTGCAATGCAAGCGCAAACAGGGTTTCGCGTTACAACACACTTATCCACAATAATTGCCTAGTTGCAATTTATAGTATGCGCGTGTACAAGTTGGGTCGTTGACTCACTTATGTTGGTTGAGGTGTAGTGTGTTAACTTAACTATTTGGTGAATAAAAACAATAATAAATAAATAATAATTATTTAATTTGTGTTAATTTATTGTTTGAAAATGTTAAGTATAGCTTTTTATTCATCCTCTGAAGATGAAGAAACAACCAGCGTTCAAGAAATAAATAAAATAAAGAAGCAGCTAAGACAGATAGCAACTTTATTTGCACTTCCTAACAAAAAGTTTGTTAAAAAATATAATATTATAAATATGGTTGTACCTACATATGCATGTACATTAGAGATGAGCGATATTTCTGTACCTGTGATTTCATCACTGTTATTGAAAAATCAAAAAAATTTGTTTTTTTGATACATACACAAATTTATGATATTTCCCGTTTTTGGAATGCTATAACGAATTAGGTTTCGGTTCCTTTCGCTCTCTCTTTTACCTTATAAGCATTTATTTTATAGCCAAAGTTTATTAAGTCAATTGTGTACATATGTATATGCCAGTAAACAGCTTTGAAAGCAATAACAATTTGTTGCCGTTTCTTTGCAAAGCAGTGCGGCCAGGTCAAAAAAAAGTTTACTGCTAAATCTGGCTTTAGACATGGCCAAAAAATGCTAAAAATTATTTTTAAAAATGCTAAAAATAATGCTAATTTTTTTTAAAGGTTTTTGTTAAAAATGTATTACCAGTATGACATTTTATTCGAAACTAAATACATTTTAGTGACTAATTTTTGAACGAAATTGAAATAATAAGTTATATTCAACATTTTTTTTATTTTTCGAATTTATTCTATCAGCCATGTCACAGAGTACAATTCCGTTCGGAAACGGAATTCATTCCGTATTTTGGTGCTTCAGAAAATTACGAAAACACTTTGCGGAATGAAACCATTTTTGTTTTCATGAACGGTATGGGAGTTTTCTGTATCTCAAAGACCAAAAAACTATCAAAATATACTTTCTATCAATAAACAAATATGTTTTCTTCAATTCCGAACGGAATCATTCCGAACGGAATTGTACTCTGTGACTTGGCTGTATGAGGTAAATTTCAGTTATGCATTTTATAATGCTTTTTTGTAATATTTCTATTCCTTAAATTTTTAGGAATGACTTTATACACTACCAGACTATTATCTTGTATAAAGCCATTCCTAAAAATTTAAGGGATATAAATATTACAAAAAAGCATTATAAAATGCATAACTGAAATTTAGCTCATAGAATAAATTCGAAAAATAAAACATGTGGAATATAATAAAAAAGTAGCTTATCTATAAATAGTTACATTTAAGCAAATGGCTAGATTTTTGTAAAGCATGTGATTAAATGTTAAATTTATTGGGCATTAAAACCTTAAAACGATTTATTTATATGATATAAAAAATTTTTAGATCATTTAATTTTTTATAGTTTATGAAAAGTTGAAGCTTTAAAATAATTATTTCTTCAGCAGTTTAGAGCAAAAACTTTTTTTACACTATTGAATTTTTATCTAAGTCGCAATTTACACTATGGACATTTCTTGCCGGACAGACGAAGTTTGTAGGCGAGAGACGAAAAGAGTAAGCATACATCGTCGCCCCCTTGCCAACAAACTTCGTCTGTCCAGCAAGAAATGTCCATAGTGTAAATTGCGACTAAATACTAAGTGACATTCCCTTGTACTTTTATATCGTAATAATATTAATTAATAATTAATATTTACAATCAACATGATAAGGTCATTTCTAATATGAATTCCCTGAATATTCTATTTTTTTTAACAAGACATGTTTCTTAACATAATAATTATCCATTTTCATTCGAAATTTCATTTCGGGTAAAACTACTTTTAGTCAAATTCGAAAATGGCCCCACTGTTGCAACATATTTACAAAAGCTCTCGTTTTGTACATATAGCTTGGCCGCAATTGCTATAAAATAACTGAAAACTGACAAACCGTGATAACAATCACAGTTTTAAGGAAAAGTGATTTTTAAAACACGTTCACTAATCATGTTGTTCTTTAAAAATCACGGGATCGCTCATCACTAATGTACATACATATTTTGATTCAGGCTTATAAGTTATTTTAGAGTTAATATAGATGCCTTTAAATCTATCTTAAACAAAATTTCACCAGAATTGCGGGAACCGAAAAGAGAGTCGGTATACCAAAGCTAATCAAGCTTACAGCGACAATGAGAATGCCCGCGGTTACCAAAAAGGTGCTGGCAATGATCACCATTTGAACCTTTGCCAAACAATAGTAAGCCAAATTTTCAATGAGTGTATAGAAGCGATGTACAGCGAACGGTGTCCAAGATGGATTTAATTTGAAATGGATGAAGCAGAAGAAAATGAAATCAAAAGACACTTTTATCGGAAAACAAGTTTCCCTGGAGTAATCGGTTGCATAAATGGGACACACGTCTCAATGCAATATACCGCCCTTTATTGAAAATCGATTCAAATACCTGAAATAAAAATTATTTACCTTCAAACATTTTTAAAGACATTAAACATTTTAGGTTTGTCATAATATACTCCGTATTAGGTACAGTCAGACACGTTCTCCTGGGTCAAGCCACGAATCGCTAATATGGAACATAAGTGAGTTAAAGCACCATTTGAAACAAAAATATGAAAATGGAAAAAGAAACACATGGCTGTTTGGTACGTAAATACATTTACCCATACATTACAAGAATTAATTAAATTTTCATTCATTTTCAGGAGATACAGGTTATCCGTTGGAACCCTATATTATAACACCATTTCGTTTGGCACAAAAAGGAACACCCGAAAGTAATTTCAACAACATTCATTCCCAAACTAGAAATGTAGTAGAGCGGTGTACAGTTTTAAAAAAACAGACTTGAGGCCAGGCTGCTACATTATAGACCTGAGTTTGCTGTAAAAATTACAGCCGTTTGTGCTGTTCTACACAATATTTGTGTTCATTATAATATAGAATGGCGCCCGAAGTAAATACACACCATTCAGTCTCACAAGATTGTGTTGATGAAGAAAACATATGTACATAAATATGTACATAAACACTATATAAATATTAAAGCAATGGGTTTGGGTTTTTTTAACACAAAACTAAAAATAATTCAAATATAACATAAATTAAAAGAAAAATTAAGTCATTCCACTTTTTAATTCTTCGAGTTAAACTTATTTGTTTTAATTTCAAGTTCAGCTTTCCGTATTTCTAAAATATCTTTTCTGTGTTCATCTTCTTTCGTTAGTTCTGCTTTGTATAATTTTAATTTCTCTTCTTTAGCTTTACAAGATCTTTTGGTGTATCGTTCTATTTAGTTCTCTTGCAGTTTTACCTGTTCTTCTAATAGCGTTGCTTTTCCTTGGGTATTGGTCTTCCTAATTTTTTTTGCGGAGTTGGAATACATGTTTTTTTTAATTTCATCCATAGTTGGTATTAGCCGCTGAGAATTGCTCGGGCTCTGGGGAAACATTTTGCGGCCTTTTAAAACCAAAAGCGTCTTTATGTTGGACAAACATGTCTAACAAATTAATTGCTGCTTCTTCAACAGCAGAAAAATCAAACTTTTTTAAAGGTCCGCCACCTGTAGCATAGCTTTCTGCTTAATTGTGAGCGAGTTTTTTTTTATGAAAAGATATTTTCGGGAATACAAAATTTTAATATTAATTTATTTACTAATGACGTGCTAAATTCCCAATTATTATTTTTGATAAAAACACTGAAATTTATTGTTGAGGGAAATCTATTTTCTATGCGCATTTCGCTGGCTGCTTAGTCCAGCTCGTCAGGAAACTTTTCCAAAGACTTCGAAAAGCTAAAAATATTATACAAATAAGATCGTAAAGTGAATAAGAATTTTAAACACTCAGGTTTTACTTGTAACAATATCAAAGCTTCAACAAAGCCACAAAGCAGTGAATTTAGCTTTCCAACTCGAATTGTAGTTGTAACAGGGTTAAAAGAAAAAAAAACAAAACTAAAAAACAAATTACTTAATAAAGCAACTTGGCATTTCAGTTTTTTATTTGACGGGCACATGCAAATTTATTATCAAAAGTTGTTTTCGGGAATACAAAATTTTATTATTAATTTATTTATTAATGACCTGCTAAATTCCGAATTTTTATTTTTGATAAAACAACTTTTTTTAATTTAAATTTAAAATCGGCTCACACCTTCATCCAACTCTTTCCGGAACGGAATGGGGGACCAAATTCAATTCAAATCTTCGGCAACGGCGTTCTACTCTTCGTTAATATTTATGGCATTTAAACTTTTATCGAAGCCTTTTGTCAAATAAGATTTCTGCTCCATTATTTCTACTAATTTGACAAATTGTGCTGCAGTTGTGATTTTTACGATAAAATACGAGTACATACATTCATGCATTAGATCAAAATCACGTTTCATTGAAGTTTACTTTTTAATAATTTTATGCATTTTTGATTTTCTGTTAAATTAGTAGATTGCTACTATAGTTTCCACTTTAATGTGAAATAAATGGTCACTGGAAATGGAAAAAATGTACCAGCAAACTACTGCAGGAAAACAAAAGTAAAAAGTTGAAAAGTAGACTTAATTTACTTTTTCTGCTTTGAAATATGTCTGGTTAAAAATATTTTTGCATACTTCTATTTTATTTCCTTCCATTGAACTTATATCTTAACAACGACAATTTTTTACAATTTTGACAGACAAATACGCCAAACACGGTATTTTTTCAACGTCTTTTTTGTAATAGATTTGAAAAGTGTCGTATTCATTGGCGGTTTTCGCCAAACACGGTACCATTTAAAAAATACGACGAGTTTTCACCGCAAAAACGACAAACACAACAAGGGAGAATATTGTTTTTTTCACCAGACTTGAACCATTTTTTCCCCCTTTTTCGTTACTCGATAAGATAAATTTTGGCTGGGTGATGCAATTTATAAAATGTTTAATGTAAATTGAATCATACATATGTACTCGTATATGAAATAAGTCCTCGAAAATATTCATTGGGTTATATTTAATTTTCCAAATTTTGGCACCATAATAAAATATGCAACAGTTTCCCAGGACAATATTAAAAGTCGTTGTTTGTAGTTTCTGTATAAAAAATTAGGAAAATAATTAATTTTTGCTGTTCGGACCTAGTTTATTGAGGACTTAATTCGTAGCGCCATGCGATTATTGGTAAATTTCGATTGTTGCTAAATAATGTGAACCGCTTCGCACAGCATTTTGGTTGCGTGATTTAGATTTCAATTCAACTTTTGTGATGTATTTGATTTGAATACTTCAACAATTGGGATGTTTGTTTCCAATAATATTTGCTTAGGGTTTGTTAATTCACATCCCGATTATCATAAATTATAATTGGCGTTTCCTTGGACCAAAATATAACTTGTATAACAAATTTCAGTTTAAATTGGTCGCGATACGGATGAGTCATTTGGTTGATCGATCAATAACTATAAAGTGTAGGGTTTACAAACATCAGCATAAACACAGCAAACGTGGAGGTATAGTGTAACTTCTAGATACATTTTAAACATTAAATTTCTACTCAGAATTTGTTGAGTGTCTCTTGAAACTCTTCCCTGACGAAAATTATTACTCAACACTTAAAGTCAAAAAGTTGTTACAAATACTATAAATTATTGATTAAATACATCAACTACTATTTGTAAAACATAAAAATCTTGTTTGTTTGTCGACATTGACATAATTTAAGATTTCCTCAACAATCATCGTCCTTATCGAATTCGACATCGTGGGCACGAGTTGAGTTTTTTGAAGGCTATAAAAATACTTGTTTATACAAAACGGATGACGAAGGCTAAACTAAAAGAAAGCTTGAGAGGAAAAATCAAGATGGAAAGAAATTTTTAAATATTATTTGTGTATGTATGAATGAATAACTGTGTGTGGATGAATATTTGCAATTTTATATAAATTTACATACGCTTCAATAATATATCGTTAAATAAAAAAAATTTAATTTATTTTTCTCGTTGAAATTATTAAACTTTTACGACTGCTGCTATTGCCGACGAAACCAACATTGTTGTCATTTCCTGCGATAAAATCAGACTTGTAATCTCATTTTGAAAATGAAAAACAACACTAAGATTTTCTTTTATTATATTTATTATTGTTATAATAATTTTTTGTCTGTCAATTGTTGGTTTTTTGCTTTGGTAGGCAGGGTGAGAGCGGATCCTTTTATTATTTGTTTTTTGTTTGCTTTATTTTATTAGGTACAAATCAATACATTTTTGTACTTTACATCACCATAGGTGGGGAGGGTAGTTTATTTTGTGCTGAAGTTATGTCTGTCCACGTAAACAATATACCATGAACATATTTCATATAAAAAAATTCTCGGCTAAATAACTTCTTATATGAATCAGAACCACAAAATATAATTCTTTTCTGGTAGGTCCAAAAATGGCAATGGGTCCCTAATAGGATATGCCTTCGAAAATTTTTCTGTAAATACTGTGGTGTAGGGCATCATATGATGGGGCTTGACTGACTATACTTTCTTACTAGTTTTTTTTTTCTTATTAAACTAAAACAAAACAAAATTTATTTCTTAAGCCGATTTAATTTATGTTCATAAAGAGAAATTTTAGCAACGATAACATAAATTTAATCTTTATAAATACTCTAAAGAGGACAGTCGTCCACTTTCTTTATTTTTTTTTTGTTTTTTTTTATATGAGATCAGATTAGATATTTTTCATGTTGTTAATATTATTTTTTAATCCTCTTCAAAGTACATCACTATATTTTTAAAACTTCTACAACATTATTTTTTTAATACTGCTAAAATAATGCTACAAGAAACGAACCATTTTATACCCACACCACATCAGTGAAGAGCAGTGATGTTATACGAAGGGAAAAATTCCTACTCGAAGGGATTTTATTCTAAAAAAATTGGCGTAGGAAAAAGAAGGACAGATTTATTGAAATCATTAAAATGTAGGTGGTTTTCAAAAATGTGGCATAACTGTATGTTTGGCAATCTTTTCAGATTTGGGACAACATACTAATAAAATTGTTGATATGCCAACAATACAAAGTGTAAAATTTCTTTGAGTAATCGCTTGTCGCCATTTCAACTTTGATTTTAAGGTAAATTTGCGAATCTCTCTTTTACAAAAATTTAATTTTTCAGAGCAATTAATATATAACTTGTTAAAGATGGGCATCAAAAGCTTTTGGAGTAAGCCCTGCAACAGAATAAAGTAGTTGTAGTAGTAACAGAAGCTGACGAATGCTCTGTAGCGCAACAAAGTTAAAAATTTCGAATTTTGCGCTTAAAATTCAACTGCAACAACTACTACAGCTACGTATTCTGTTAACACTACTTTGAAACTTTTTTAAAACAGTTTTTAACATCTTACAACGCTACTGTTAACGTTGTACTACAGCGACAATTATGTTCCTCACTTAAAGCTGCGATCAGCAAATTCAGGGCACCGCGTTTTCTCTTTTATTACCTTTTATCATAAAACAAAGAAAACGAGATAGCACATTGCGTATGGTTGGAGGTAACCATATTCTAAGAGCAACATTTTGTGGTTAAGTTTTAACAACGTATATGTTTGCATGTAACCATATTATGGCTAAATATGACCATAATATGGTTAAAATTAACAATAACTGGTCCGAAATCAACCATAATACGGAACAAAAATAACCATAATATGTTAAAAATTCACCATATTTTGTTCAAAAACAATAAAGCCCAAAATTAGACAATTTTCAGAATTTTGACAAAAGTAACTATATTATGATCAGAATTAACAATAATATGGCCACTGTTAACCATATTATGGTTTTTTATTTCAGCCGTTTTTTCAATATGCTTATTAAGTGCAAGTTATAATTTTATTTCGTTTTTTTGTTCATATCACGTGTTATGTTCCACTTTTATAAGCAAACTGCTTTAATCCATTTTCCAGCCTGTGACGACCTTCATTAGCATTCTTTCTGGTTTACTTGTTAATACTAGTATGTAAAGTTATGCATTTTAAACAATAATTTAAACAAAATGATTGAGTATTTTAAGCACGCCCAGCAAGAATGTAATTGAAAAGCATTCAACTATTGTAGAGAGCAAAACAACCGTAATATTGTTGCTTCTAAACATATTATTTTAAATTTACAATAAAACATACAATGTTTTCCAATATTATAATTTCAAACATATTATTGTTATTATATTCTATAACATGTTTGGAGACAATCATAATATGGTTATAGCTTTTTTATGGATGTTTGCCGGTGACAATAATGTGGTTCAAGTAACCAAAAAAATGGTTGTAGTTTTATTTGATTAAAACCTTATATTGTCATATTCGGCGGTGCGCGAAATGACCCCGGGAAAAATGGCCCCAAAAAGATAATGAAGAATGGGCCCAAAATTTTACATGAGACACAATAACACACAAATTTAAGGCAATTTTTTGGGTTTTTTTTTGTGATTTGCATAAGTGAATCTAAAAATGGCCCCAAATAAAATCAAAAGTCCTATTTTTTTTGGCTATTTCTCATTGATTAATATAAAATACAAATTTTAAGAAATGATGAACCACCCCTAAAATTTTATATAAAATGTATATTAACATTTCTAGGGATGGTATCAAAGTCTAGAATTCTAATACCAAAGATGAGAGAATTCTTGGCAGCTATGCAAAGATGCTTTAGTGGTCGAAGCCGGTGTTTGTTATATCATAGGAAGATTTAGTTAGCGTAGGAAGCTTTAGTTAGCGAAACCAGTGTTCGTTATACAATAGAGGAAAAAATCCTTGTGCACGACCCAGACGCCCAATCATGCTATTCTATTGCGCGTTTTTTTTAAACAAAGCTATAATTACAATTAATAATAATTATTCGGGATATAAAAATTTTGAAAATCTGGATTTTTATATTAGGGGCTTGGAAATTCGGGATTTTAAATTTCGGATTTTAAGTTCCGGACATATGTACTCAACCCAAACTTTTAATATAACTTATTGTTTTTTATTTTAACTCTTTGGGGGTAAAACTTTATTAAAAATTTTGATGTGATTTTTCATAATAAAGAATTACCTTAAGTTTTGGGTAATGGGGTCTTATTGCATTATGAAAATTAGGCCCAAATTTGGTTTAAATTTTCTGGGACCATTTTCCCGCAGTGCCGTTGAATTCAGCCATATTTGAAGCTTCAAAGGAGGTAAACACTTTATTGTTAAATAGAAACAAAATATTTTTTATCGAATAAACAAGCAATATAAAAAATAACAAAAATAGTTAGTTTGTTGCCATTCCGAGGCCCATAATATGTTTTTTAACCATACTTAAACCACGTTTTTTCTCTGTGTGTATGCATATATAACAACTTTACATAAAATATTTTTATTTGCAATGATATATTTTAATTTGACAGTTGTAGGAATTTTTGTATGGTCAACATCACTGCTGCACAGCGTACCGGTGGCGTATTTGAGCGTCATTGTCACAATGACATTTTCGTCGAAGAATCATGGTCACAGAATAAGTATTAACTCGCAATTTACTCAAAATTATCGTAAATGAAATTTGCATTGCTAAATTCACGTGACTCTGATACAAACAAAGGGAATTGTAAACGAAAATGGCATTGTACTGTTACCGTACTAAAGAAAGTTAAAAATTAATGACATTATTTGTTTTAAGTCAATAACAAACTGAAACCATTATATCATTTAATATGTATTTAAATAAAATTTTATTGCAGTCTATATCATTTTGCCAAATTTTATTGGTATCGATCTATAATTGACCATATACATACTTTTCACAAAAATAGCTTTTAGTGTCTTAACATCCCTAAAAAGTTGCTATTGGTATGTCATGGTATAATTTTGTATTGGTAGGTCCAGAGTTGGCCAAAGGCCCCATATAAACCTTCTCCCAAAAATAACTTAAAGACCAAAAAATCATTTAGATGAAGATATCTAAATAATGATTGGCACAAATAACTTTTGCATGAATATTAGCCCTAGAACATAATTTTGTTTTGGCAGGTCCATGATTGCCCATAGGTCCCAAATAGGCTACATTCTACAAATTTTTCTGTATAAACTGTGTTGTAGGGTATATTATGGGTAGGGTTTGACCGACTATACTTTCTGGCTTGTTTCGTTTTACAATACCTAAGTCTACTATATCAAGCCAAATGTTTTACGAGGCTAAAGCGAACATAAAAATAATAATTTCATAAATACATAGTTATTAATATTTGTTAGTTATAAAATTGTTGTTTTTTTTCTTTAAGTAATTTGATTACATGTTAACAATTCCATTTTTTATGTTCTTAATGTCCATCCGCTTTAACAAAACCGTTTGGCCTCTTGCGAAGGAAAATATAAAATTTATAAGAGGTTTTTTTAGTATATTTTACATGAGACTGGTGGCCACAAAAAAGGGCAGACTTGATTTTATTTGGTCAAGTCTTTCTACTGTTCTATGCAAATATTTGTCTAGTGGATGGTTGGTTGTATATTTTTATACGTGTTTTTTAATTTTAAGACACACAATAAAAATTTACTTTTTACGTTCTGCAGCACCATACATGACATCTAAACAAGAGTCATTTATTGTATAGATATTATAGAAAAAAGTGAAGTTAGGGATAAGATTAAATTTTCTTTCTTTCTTTTTTAGCTTTCTATGTCCTCTGTAAATGCATCAGCGAACTTTGTCATTAGTGCAAAGCAGCATTTAGAAAACTGCAGTCAAAGTTGAAAAACTGCCATTTCTTCCACTTCTTTATTTGTCATTGGCCAAAAAAAACTGTTGCATTTACTTCTGATTCCTTAATGTAGAGAGTCGCTGTCAAACCAAAAATTTTCGTTTATTCGTTTTTGGTTTCAACTGAAGTTTTTTAATTCCTGGTGCAGAGATTAGAGTCTAACCCACATTATTGGCGAGATAATTACTTCCGTAATATACTTGCTCTCGGCGGAGGGTACCAAATATTCGGCACAGCCAAATATAGCACTATTACTAGTAGCACTTTTACTTATTAATTCTTGCTATGATTATTTGCTAGTTAATGACCTTACAAAATCCAAATAAAAATTTATATAATTAAAACTTTCACATTTATATTTTGCACAACTGAAGGGTTTCTTACAATCAATTAAACAAAACGGTCATAAAACTGGACTGCTGAGGTAATAAAAAATTAACTTTAGTTTGCTTTATATGGTAAATTATTTTATTACTTAAAACAAAAATTTTTATGTGAATTTTATAGTTTCAATACTAAAATCACTACATTTTCTTTTTAAGGGTTCAATAAATAAAATTGGGATTTAATGTTGAGTTTTTATTCTAAATTTATTTCCTCTACAGTTTAAATGATATATTTTATTAGTTTTATAATACATGGGGTTCTAATAACATAAAATGTATGGTATATATGTCTGATGTTGTATTTTAGGCGAATATTTGTGGATGTTCGAGTAAATGTATGTATGTATTTAGCTGTGGGTCCGGTTATACTACAATTGTTCAATGATTTGATACAAATGACTCCTGAAATAAAGCAAATCAAATATGCCTCGGTATATATTGATATAAAACGTTTATTACACTTTTACGACATTTTGGTAAGTAAATAATATTTTAATGCTGATAAAATTTTAATGTAAATATGGTAGTAGAGGCAGTTTTAACTGCATGTCTTTTTAAAACAAAATAAGTTTTTTCCGTTACTAAAAGTTTGGAATATTAAAATACTTTAAGAAAAGATGACAAAACAGAAAAAATATATACATAGATAACACATAAATATGTGGCTAAAAGGAAAAAGTGGCTAAGTTGACTTAAGCTAAATTTGAGTTAATGGCACCTTTAAGATCTTCACGTTCAAAAGTACACATGACAAAGTTATAATAATGTTGTATAATTTTTTAAGAAGATGCTAAAAATGCACTAAGATGAAAACCTTCGTAGATCAAACGATTTTTTACATTCCTGCAATGAGTTCTGTCATTACTTTTTAGACAACGTAGCGAGCCATTCCTGCTACGAAAATCGTTTCATTAATTTCGAAATCGTCATTAACACAATGATATTTTGTCCTTAATTCTATGACATAAACTTTGGGCCTTGCAGTGACTACGATGCCCCTGGATGTGTCAAATGTATTACCTATCCCACTTTATTTTTCATCCCCATCATTTGCTTTTAGCATACCTACCCGCTTTCTCTAATCCTTAAGGGGGCTCCCATACAAAATTTTCAATACAGGCTAGAAATATATTGGATAAAAAGCCCCATATCTGCCAAGGAGTCGCCCCTAGGGGGATCAAATGTATTACCGACCTCCATTAGATTTTTGTTCTTTTTCCCCAAAACATACTTGCACTTATTCTCCACTGCTTTGGGAGCCTCCGTTACAAATATTGCGTTTTAAATATCTTAAATTTAATTAAAATGGTTTTTCTTTTGTGAATAATAACAAAAATTTTAAACAGATTTAAATGATTTATGGCTCGTTTGGTTTGCAACTTCGTTTTTATATGTCGAGACAAAATTATAAGTAGAGCTACATTTTCCAATTGTTTATGATTTTTTAAAATCAAAATATATTAGAAACAAGTTTAATCTGACTTAAATTTTATTTTGGAATTTCGGGTTTTTAAGTTTGTTCAATAAGCTTAGCCGTTTTTGAGTCACGGGAACATATCGCACTGCTTCCTTTAAAGAGCGTCAACTCAAAATTTACAAATTTTCAGAAGAGACAAAAAACTGTTTTCTTTTTTATGTACTCTTATTTCACAAAGGGGGATACAATTGCATTAGATTTCTTGCAAAAAGTGAAAATTTAAAAATTTTGCGTTGACCCTCTTTAGACGAAGCAGTGCATTATGTTGTGCAACCTCCTCCATTTTCGAAATACCGGTATATCTCGAAAAGAGAAGCTACCCTAAAAAAACCGTTAGCACCATTGGACTCAGCGTACCCGAATAAGGTTAAACCGCTTGTCCCATAAAAAGGGTCAAATTCTAGCACAATTTTTTTTTTGATTTCTTAAAAAAAAAGGAAAAATAATATTTTATTTGTCGACGTAAAACTTCATTCGGGCCACGTTCAAATATCATTAAAATTTCAATCAATTAGTCAATGGCATAATAAAATTTAGCTTGAACATACAATTAAGTAACTTCCTATGGAAACGTTTATTTGAGATATTTTAATGTACGGACTTATACCTGAAATCATACATCAGAGTTTTACGTAGCCCGAATGTAACGTGTTTTGTATTATTAAAGATACAATTGGTTCATACAATGAAAATTTTAGAATCAGTAATAAACAATTTTTTTGCATTAACGAATAGGGTTACATTCTAGGAACGAAGCGTTTTTCTTTCAGAGCAGGAATATTAAGGAATAAAAGCTTAAGAAAAGAATAACGGCACAAAAAAGATGATTATATTATAATATGAGTTAATTTACAAAAATCACCTCCGATGGCTCTCCGATT
Source organism: Pollenia amentaria (assembly GCA_943735925.1). NCBI lineage: Eukaryota > Metazoa > Arthropoda > Insecta > Diptera > Polleniidae > Pollenia > Pollenia amentaria. The sequence goes on from OX031006.1 coordinate 102,852,480, forward strand.
ACAAATGACTAAACAATTAACAATTAACTTAAATAATAAAAAAAAATTTAATTATTTTTCATTAAAAATACATAGAGCTGCACAATTTGGAAACTATTTAATATAGATCTCCAAAACAGAATCTCTTGCAGGAATTAAACACTAGCCCTGCTCACACACTAGACTACAGGGGCAACAAACTTTAAAAATTGCGAATTTAAGTTGTTTCTATCACAGAATTTCTTATTAACATTGTATTTCAAAGATTAATTCATATTAATCGACTTACTTGTTATATCACAGTCAATATCATTTTTATCAAAAAAAAAAAAGTTTTCTAAAATGTCATATTATAATGACAAAAACAAATTAACAACTAAATAAAAGAGTTTTCTTTTAATTCACGTTTACTTTTATTCCCTAAAAAAATTATTTTTTAATGACAGATTTTTATTTATTAAGTTATAAATAAAACTAATATTTAATCCAAGCAATAGAAACTTAGACCATCAGCCTGCTGTAGTAAAACATACCAGAGTCTCTGGGGGGAATCGAATGTAGTTTCAAAAAATATATACAATTAAGAAAAGCAATTAAAATTTTAATGCTTCCTCTACCCTAACGAACACACATAAAAACGATAAATATATTTATTAAATGTAGGCCCCCTTTTTTATAATAATGGGCATGAGACGAATGAAAAGTAAACACAACACCTAAATTACATGCTGTTAAAGTTTCTAAAGAAAAGAAAAAGTTTTCTTTTTAATAGCAAATTATACCAGAGGAAATCGACAACTGCTAAAATGTAAATTTTATTCCTTCATTATCCCTTTCACGACAGGTGCACATGATATCTGTATGTATGTATTTATAAAAGTTTGTCATTGCGTTTATCATTTCACAAATATTGTTATATTGGCATATGGGCACTGCGGCTGTTGTTGACGAAGGACTTTCTGGACGTCTCAAATAACATAAACAATGTTGCCTACAATTGTTGCTGGTTTATGAGCATAAGTCAGAGACTTCCCGTAGCCCCATAGAAATTAATCAACAAGTGTATCGAACAACCTTGGAGACCAGCTGACAAGTACAGTTCTTCATATCAACTTTTGAAGAAATTAGGTCCGGTTATTTAGAAGGAAACGATACGAGTTTAAAGCACATATTCCATACTATTATATTAATACAATTATATACAAACAAAATTCTGCAGACAGGCCAAAAGGCTTTGCGGGATTATATATAAGATTTCAATTTATGTATTTAAATCAAATGTTAATAAATAAATGAATTTAAATAAAATAAAACAAGTTAGAGTGCTATATTCGGCTGTGTCGAATCTTTGATACCCTCCACCGGCAGGAGTGGGCTCTATATGATAAAAACATATACATTATTAACTAAGCTTCACAAAAACGAACGTCAGCATTAAAATTGTTTGCGGTTTAGACTTATATTAATTTATTGACCGACAATAAGAAAGTTTTATGCGTTTCTTGTTAGAAATTTGAACTGGCTTGAGTAAAATATCATGATTCGTAACAGTTTTAGCCGAACTAAACTGATTTTTAAGAGGGTAATTTGTATTGGACCTATGGTAAATTACGGACCAATCCTCCCAAAATTCTGAAGACTAATTTCTGGTATAACAAAAAAAAAAAAATTAGAATAAATTTCAATACAGCAGTGTAATTAGTTTTAGCGTTAACAGTCAATTTTACAAAATTGCATGATATTTTTCCGGCCATATGTATCTAAGTTGGAAGAAATTTTGCCGGAATATCTACTAATGTTACGGTTTTAGGTGAATTTAATTATTTTCCCAAAGTGGCCTTTATTTGGTTTTAGGAGCAATAAACTCTTTTCCGAGAGTAGGGTTTATATGGGGCCTAGAGTAAATTACGAACCGATCTTCACGAATTTGGCTGTGTGATTTCTCTTCCTATAAAACTGTGACGTACCGAATTTCATTATGATAGCATTATTTATTACGGTTTAAGGCGTACTAAAATATTTTCCAGTAGTAGGATTTATATGGGGTCTAGGGTTATTTATGGACCGATCTTCACGAAATTAGCGGTGTGATTTATAGTGATACAAAACTTTACCTTACCGAATTTAATTAAAATTGCATTATTTATTATAGTTTTAAGCGTACTAAACTGTTTTCCGGGAGTAGGGTTTATATGGGGCCTAGTGTAAATTATGGACCGATCTTCAAAAAATTTAACAGTGTGCCTACTGGTCCTATAAAATTGTGACATACCAAATTTTAGTATGATAGCGCTATTTATTATGGTTAAAGTCGTACTTAAGTCTATTGTGAATTTTGGAACGATCTTTACGTAATTTCACAGTATGATTTGCAGACGTATGAAGAGAAAATTATAGTATTATATTATTATTCCACCATTTATGTTAGTTTTTGTATCATTATTATCAATTTTTATAGGGTGGGGGTTCCATATTTTGATTCATAGTTACAATCCTACTAATGTTGCTGGATTTCAATCCCAAACTGCTTAGGATAACTACAAACAATTTGAGACCAAGTTTGTTCTTTTATTTTGCGTTTTTCGAAAGTAAGCGTGTTTTCAACGGACGAACAGATGGACAGATGTAAAGACAGACGGCCAGAATATGGGGGTCTTAGATGTATAATAAAAAAGTTGTATGCGGAATGACAAACATAGTATACCCTCATTCACCACTAGTGGTGGTGGAGGGTAAAAAAATAAAAACATCCTATGTCGACTTAGCATGTTTTGAAATTGTTTCTGCGGTCTTTGGAAAACCCATTTCTACAGACATCTCAAATCAACTTCGTCAACTTCATATCAACTTCGTTGCTGATAAGGACCGGGAATATTGCATATTATATACTTTAGTGGGTCTTAGATTGATATTGTAGAATGGAATGACAAACTTATTCACATTTTCACCTGTGGTGAATGATACAAAAGAGATGACAAAAATGCTTTTTGCAAAATATGTGTTATATTTGTATTGCTGATACCTAAAACAAGTAGAAAAGTCTATTCGGTCAAGCCTGATGCTTAGATACCCTACACCATAGTATTTGCACATACATTTTCGAGACTGTACCCAATCATGGGCCCACCAAAACAAAACTATTTTATAGGGTTGAATTCATATTAGAGTTCTTTGTGTCCGAATATTATCTTGATATCTAAAAACGTCTATGTGAGATTTTTTTGGAGGGGTTTATGTGTGATCTATTATAAATTTTAGACCTATGAGCACAAAATTCCATGCCACAGTAGGTATAATAAAAGTTAATGTCGCCACATTTTACAGAAATGCCACAATTCTTAAGAAATTTTTGCATTAAAACCAATAAAGCAAATATAGACTGATTCTGATAAAATTTGGTAAAATATTTTTAAGCGATATTAAAAAAAAACTTTGTATGGGTTCTATGTGGAATAAATGATCGAATTTCCCATTTTTAAATTGTCCTTGCTGCAACTACAATATATGAAGCAAAGCCGCGAATAACGTTGTAAAAGCCATTTCTTGCAAAAACTGTTTTTTTGCAGATTACCGTTAACATTACTCTCTTACACTGTTTGAACATCAAATCACCCAAAATTATGCGTTATAACGCCTTCAAAATGCGGTACAAAGAATCAACCAGTGGAAGAACGTTGTAAGTTACTAACAAAATGATACAAACGAAATGGTTTTGCAACGTGGAATAACGTTTTAAAAGCCGCTTGCGTAGTGAAAAACGTTTTAAATGACATCGCGATTGTGGATATGAAACGTTTTTACACTAAAAAAAAAGTTATAAACTTAAATTTAGCATGTAATTTAAAATTCGATTTTCTCGATATTTTGCATAAAAGTTTTTATTGTCATTATTTTTGATAATCTAAAAAGAAAAATTAAAAAATTGTAATCCTGCCTGTTAAAAGCGTTTTTTTTTTGATCTCCTGAAAAAAATTTATTTTGTAACTTACAACGTTATTAGCGGCTGTGCTTTATATGTACGTATGTACCAAATTTTTTTAAATTATTCTAAAGTTTGCGAAAATTAAACATGCAAAAGTATGTAGTGAAATTGGTCCAATATGTATTGCATTTGTATTTTCTTTGGTTATGGAGATACTAATCAATAACCAGATATTAGAGTACTTTAAAAGGAAAAAAACTGCTATGTGAGTATCAGTCGGAGTTTAGACAATATCAAAGATACTTTGCAGGAAGTATAATATGGTTTAAACCAACATAAGTTGACTTCTCTATTAAGTCTTAGCTTCAGTAAAGCATTTGGATCTATTTCGCATGAAATATTACTGAGTGAGCTTTTTATCAAGCTTAGCTTTTCTAGAAGCGCGTGCGCGCGAATTGAAACTTTATTTACCTAAAGGATGCAATTTGTTCAGACGTATAATAATAACTCCTCCGTGAAATCAACATGCTTTGGTGTACCTCAGGTTGTGTGATATACCAATTGAGTTTGCTTTATACAAATTTCTTGTTTTTTATATAGACGATAAACTATCGTTTAATCATCATATAAATTCAGTTATTTCTTGAACTTTAATATCATCTACCTCTATTGATAAGAAAACGAATAGTTTACACCATTCTGATGCCTCTTATAGCTAATGGCTTGGAAGACTATACGGGAGCTTCGATGCGGAAGGTTTAAATAGATTAATACGGCATGGCATATCTACTGTTTGGGAATTCATGAATATATTTCCGAAGACTAGGCCACTTTATAATTTTTACAAAACATTTAAATATACGTCTGCACAATACCTTGTTGCTAGATTTATTTTTGCACATTCCTCAAGAACGCATTCATTAATCTGTCCGAGATATAAAACTATCTGTATGCAAAGGTCCTACGTTATACGGGTAGCGAAATTATGGAATTCAATAATTCCCTATGACCACATAAATTTTTCACTTTCAAATGCCCAATTTAAAAGACTTAATTCAACCCATGTAGATAACTTTTAGCTTATCTCATTGAAATTTCTGTGACACTGTCTTGAAACCGCTTAAAACAAAATTTAAACTTTGAATTTTACCAAAATACATATTCGTGATTGAAAAACAAAAATTAGTATAACTTGACTTAAATTTATTAATTGCTAATTTTTACATGAATATAAAAATAATTTAATTATAACACACTTTATTAAAATATATCTCATATATTTGTGTTACATAAAAAATTACTGTCAGCATATTGAACCCTTAAGTGAATACCTCTTTAACCTCAATAGCATCGACAGACCCTCGTTATTTTTTGTGAGTTCCTCAATTAAAATGTTCTGAGTGGAAAAGCTCAGATAAATTAAATTTTTTATATCTGTGGGCGTGGCAATCTATATCAAGAAATTTTAATTCATATTTGTGCCAATAGGGCCTGGTCATACCCCGCATTTACTATTACAAATTGACTGTAATAAATAAAATCAAAACGAAACCTATCAAAAAGGACACGCAACACATAAGAATTCCTTCTTTACTTTTATTTCGAGGAATTATGCAATGTGACAACAAAATGTTCTTGCCGTAGCCATAGGCGGCAAAAACCCTTTAACTTTGTTATTTCTTTTCGTTAATCAATAATACTTAGGCAGGGTTTTTGAGATACGGATTAAGTTTAAACTTAGTTTAACGTAGTCTGAAACTTGGATTTTTCCGGCGATATGTTTAATTTTTTTATTATTTCATTAAAGACCAATGTTTTAAGTAAAACTTAGCTGTTCCGTCAAAATTTTGTATACAAACTTGGTAATGGCGGCACAAATATTTTTAAAATTTTATTTACCCGAAATTTTATATGAGCGATGCGATAAAAATCCGTCAATACTGCAGTTAAAGAAGGCTGTACACTAGTACACTGTGATCGAAATTTGAAGTGTTAGCTCTAATTTTGCATCAATATTTAAAAAAAAAAAAAATTATTGGTTTGTCTGAAATATACCACATACCCCTGTGCTATGGCCCAAAGCTAAACGCATAAGAATTAAACAAAAGAATTTCATTATTCTGTTTTATTATGCTCTGCTTTTAAATGCTTTATTTCTCTTAGTTGTTATACAAGAAATAATCATATTAAATTAAATTGTTTGATCAAAAAAAGTTAAAAAAAAAATTTAAATGTATCGTCGTATCGACAGTATAATATCGCCGATACCGGTGTATCGGAAAATCTGAAGTAACGCCAATATATCGGTATCGGTATACGTTACGTCCCTAATATATAAGTATGTACCTTTTTAGTTATCTTTTGGTACAAATCTTGTTTTTAATTAATACTAATCATATAACTAAAATTCTGCTAGACTTTCACTTTATATGAATAAATTTTTTTTTAAACAATTGTGTTTTTAGGAGTCTAAAATCGCTCTATGTAGTAAAACATTTTATGATAGAATTTTTATCCACAAAAATAATATTCTATGTTTGTTCTTGAAAAAGTAATTCAAATTTTATAATAGAAAAAATAATAAATATGTATAAAAAAGCAGAAATCTCATTCAGTCCACAACATAAATTTGATTATAAAAACTACATTAAGGATACAGTCTAAGCTATCTCAAAAAAAAAAACAAAAACACATACACTTACACTTACACCCCCGAATTCACAATATTAGAGTAAAAAAATATAAAAAAGGACTAAACAAAAAACCAAACCGACATGTAAAGCATTAAAAAAGACATAGAAAGAAAGAAAAAGAAATATTACGAAAAATTTAAAATAATGGAAAATTTAATAAGTAATTTTTTTTTCTCTTACCCAAAGGATCTATGCGCATAATAATTTCACCAGCTACAACATCAATTGCAAGGAATAACATCAAAATAAACCAAAATTTTGCTTGGGAAATTTCCATTATTCTTGTGGTCATGTACCGCCAACTTTTAAGCGGATACCGATGATTTTGCATCCGCTCCGTTCTTGCCGATGTATTTGCTGTGGCCAATGCAACTTTTACTCCCGTTGCCACTATAGCTCTTGCTTCTTTCGTTCCCTTTGCTGACGATATTATTATTTTACTTGATAACGACAGAGGAGATGTTGATGTTGGTACTGATGTCGATGTCCAAATCACCAACAATATTGATAGTGATGGCGTTGGTGATGTTGTTTTAATTGTATTATATTTTTTTGGCATCAAAAACCAAACGAAAAACCGCGCAGTAAGCTTAAAATCCAAATTGTTTGGTATGTTAAATATTGCCGGCACATAATAATCTTTTATGAATATTGGTTGTATACAGGATGGTGGTCGGACTGTTGATGCTGGTGGCGGTAGTGATTTTTTATAACGTATATGAGTTGATATAACAACATCACCATCAATTTCCATCAAAAAATGCACTTAAACAATTCGAAACAAAAAATACAAACAAACACTAACAATAACAGAGAGTAGAGATGGTTCGGCAATAAACGAAATTTTTACTACGTGACCGACTAACGAAATTTTACCAACCACCAACAGCATTTACGTACGTTTTTTATTCAAATTTGATCAGATTTCGTTTCTTTTTTTTACTATCCGGTTGTATATGCAATCTTTATTTAATATTTTCACTTAAAATACTGTGAAGTTTAATTTTGAGATTAAAGTACGGAAAACATGGTTTTTTTACACTTAATATATTGTTAATAATTTACGTTTATTTTAATGCTTTCACTGCCAGCACTTAAAGAGATATTGCATTTTTTTACATTTCACTGTTTTGTATTTTTAACTTGAAACAATTTATTCAGTTGGGGTTTGTTTTAATTCAGTTTTATTCTGTTTTGTCAGGAAATAAATGAAATCGCGTGTACTCAAAGCACATGTGTGCATGTATAGATTTGCGTTCGGTTGTGAGTGTATGTCTGTATGTATATACAAGTGTAAATCAGAATTACCCGAAAATGGATTTCATAAAAAATTTATGCTAAAATGTTTTACAAAAGTGAAGAAATGTTAAATTTTTTAAATTTTTGTTAATTTTTTTACAGAACTTTAAGAAATGGTTAACAAGATTTTCGCAATGCACCATTAATACAAATTGCAAAACACATTTTCTTTATCCATGGAAAACTAATAGTTTGTTATTTTATTATAAATAATAACAAGGGTGTCCAATTTTCCGGACTTTTTGCAATCCCGGGTAAATATTAATTTTTCTTTCATTCTTGGAAATTTAATGTGATGAATATTATTCATCGTATATAAGATGTAATCAATTGTTATCAATCGTTTGTATTGCTTGGAATAAGCTGCCGACAATTAGGCCTAACAAAAGACGTGCAGAGCTGCCTTTATTTCCAAAGTGCTTGGCATGGTCGTCAAATCTTCCCATTTTATCACAAATCGTAATAAAAATTACGAGAGTTAACAACACTGATGGGATTTGTGGTACGATTGCACTAAATTTTGTAAAATCGAACCCTAATTGGTACACTGGTACAATTCCTCTTTTTTTGGCATAATTTAAAAAACCATACGCACGAAGTTTATCACTTGTTTGAAGTGGGTTAAATCACCTTTCTTTCCAATCATAAAATTTCTAGGTACATATCTTCAGCCCTGACCAGAACTACAAAAAATTGCATTAGGGTTAATTTATCTTCATGATGTTATACTAACATATTTAGTACAAACATACAAAAGTATATATACTCGCAACCCTGTAAGAAGACTGGGATTAAGTGTCTCCAAATCGCCACATTTGTCGATTATTTTTTGCGACATTATCAACGAAGTTTCTACACTTTGGCCAGCCTTTTACAAAAAAGAAAAATGTTTGCTTCAGTTTTATTTTGTATACCCACACCACAATAGTGGAGAAGGTATTAGTTGTTTGCGCTGATGTTTATAGCACTAAAAAAATATTGGTCGTTTTTAGAATACCGATCGATTCATCTCTTTCCGAGTCGATTTAACAATGTCCTTACGTCCAGCTGGCTGGTTGTATGTCCATTATACCTTGTGCGCCAAGTACAGGTTCGCAATTTTGAAGGTAATTTGATAACATTTTCAGAAAATTGTGAAAATCGGTCCATAATTTTACATGGCCCCATATAAACTTTTTTCCGAAATAGTGTTTCTGCCTATAAACCATCTTCTTATGGTGGTTTTAAAATTAACCCAAATTTATTTTATTGCAATCTAAATTATCTTAGCAAATTTTATTGGAATCGGTCCATATTCGAAAATAGCTTATAGTGCCATAACTTCCTTTTAAATGTTGGTTTTGAAATAAAAATTGGCGATAGTTAGTTCTGCTATAGCTTTTATATCATGACAAAATATTGTGCTGTAACGTCCAAAATTAAGGACAAACAAATGTAGATGAAGATATTTAAATAATAATCCGCACAAATAACTTTAACATGAATCTTTCTTTACCTCCTAACATAATTTTCTCTCTGGTAGTAAAGTCCTTGTAGACGTGGTTAGTCTTGTAAGAGTACTAACATTTAAAGCACCGCAACCACAAAATGTATTTAAATATAATTTACTACGTTGTGCTTAAAACAGCAAAAAAAAGTTGTATCAAACACGTTTGCAGCGTTCTCAATTTTAGGGATTTATTCCAATTTTTTATAATATTTTTTTTTTGTAATTGGAAATAAAAATTTTGTAAAAATCCCCAAGGGATTTTTTTGCAATGGCAAGACCGGTTTGGTCAAGACGTGTGTACAAATTAAAGTCTTTATTGGTCCGAAGTTTTTTTGTCATACCAAGACGCTGGTGGTTCGGAACCTTTTCCAGAGCTTGCTCAAATAGTTTTAAATATGCTTTCTGAACGAACATATAACGCTTGTTTTTAAGGAGTCTTTTCTATAAATCATAGAATCAAAACCAAAGTTCGCAACATAATGCAGTATGAGTTGTTAGAATTAATACACACTTAAAAAATATTTTGGTTTGCAGTGACAAATTTATTCCATCTCTCTCAAATGCTTGCAGTTTTTAACACAAATTTTCTAGTCAGTTTTACAAATTGCAGTGGCTGATGAATTAATGGATTTTGATTCTGAAGTTTTTGAATTGATAAATATTTGATGCATAATTATTTTTCTTGTGCGTTTTTTTAAGTAAGTGTTTTTATATACGTGTGTATGTAGATAGTATGCAGAAATCAAAGTACAAATAAAATAAAACTATAATAACTTTAGTTTTAATAATATTACACAAATATATTTAATTACATAAATAAATGTATGCATATTTTTCCTTTTACATAATATTATTTTATTTTTTAGGATCTTCGGGTATTTTTAGGGGTAAGAAAAGAAACTATGTTGAGGATTTTTAGGTAAATTGGAGATAAGATATAAAATAAAACTGGGAAGCCAACACGTGTATTAAATTTATCAGGATAAAACCGTTGACGAATCTGACGAATGCGAAAATCAAAATCAACTGATTCACTAATTTACAAAACATACGTAACATACGTTTTTAGTGTAAAATCGTAGTAAATATAACAGAGTTATAAACTTTACACAAGAGTGAAAAACCTTAATAAGCATATTGGACTATGCTAAATCTGCACTTAATATGGTATCACTTCTGCAAATATAAATGTTTCAAATTCGTATATTTGAGTTAGGGTTTGCACGGTTATTATAGTCGCAATCTCGATTTATCGCACCTTTTAATCGTAATAGAGCAATTCCATATGAAAACGATCAAAATTGGCAAATTTTTGGACGACCCCTCTCCGATTTTAAAATAAATAGTCTCAATCGATTGCCCAGCAAAAAATAATGTACCTACATATTTTTTTTTTTTATAGTGACTGGTTTAGTGGTGGTGTACACCACTGTCATGTGACAAAATTGAAGAATTCTTCATAAGGGACCTCATTGAAAGTTGTTTTAAAAAAAAACTACTAAAGCGATCGCAACAAGTGATAGCTCGTTGGAAAGGTATTAAATCAGGCTTTAATTGAAAAATAAAATTTTCCTAATTTTTCTTAGAAATTTACCTTTAAATTTTCCCAAGAAAATTAAATTTTCCGATTTTCCACAGAAGCTCCTAAATTTTCCGGCGAATTTTTTTTTTTTGGGATTCCTCATAATTTTTGCTTTAAGAATCAGCAATAAAAAAATGGGCCGCGACTCCTTGTTTGGACAGGAGAAGAGCTTTTAAGAGACCACCTTGTTAAAAATACATTTTAAAAATTATTTTACAGTTAAAAATACATTTATGAAGAAAAAATCTTTCTTATTTTGCTGCTTATACTTAATTACAATATTTATTAAAAATTTCAATTGTCTTGGCATCATTATAAAATTAAAGTAACTTTAAATTTAGCACGTCGGCAGACGAAGAGTACCGCTTTACATTAATTGACATATCAGAAATATTTGGTATGAAGCAATGAAACTTTTGCGTTCCAGTTATAGTTTTGACATTATTATATCTGTTTTGAATTCGTCGCTCCATGGCATCGTGTTCTTTTTGAGTGCATAAAACTGTGTTAATGGCAATTTCCTTGCTTTGAATCCACGAAAACAAATGTTGTACATTTAAGATCTGGTCAGTATATGGCCTTTGCAAACTTGCCTTAGTCGCCATGCGTTTTAGGGTTCCCCCTAACGCATCGCATGGGCCCTTACCGTGGGACGTCGCGAAAAAGTGCCACTCGACCTTGCAGTTTTGTTCTTCTTCAATTATGCAAAGATTGTAAAAATTTTTTTTATTCTTGTACTGAGAAGCCGCGCCGTCTGAGAAAAACGTTACTTTGTCGATTGCGTCGAATTTTGATCTTAAGAATTCAAACAGTTTCATTTGAAATAAATAAGCGGACACACAACAAGGCTTACGGTCTGTAGTTCGTTATCTTCGTTTTTGAAATAAATGCACAGTGCACTGGTCGTTTGCCCAGTGATAAGCCTGAATTTCATCCTAAACGAGAAAAGTGTAATTCTCGGCAAAGTCGCTTATCACAATGAATTCATTTTGGGCTAATTTCTCCTTACTTTCCTTTAGAAATTTCGATTGCATCTCGGATATGAAATGGTGCGCCTTCAGTTCATTCAACTTGAATCCGAATTCCTCGATGAATTCCGGAATCTGCTTTACCACGGTCTCAAGGGAACATCTGCCGCTGCTAATTATCCACTGTTTGAAATGCACCTCCTGAATTAACAGCTGTTCAAACTTTTCCGCCAAATATTGCTCTAGCTCGTCAATCTTCGGACAATTGTCGCATTTGGACAGATGACAATTTTCCGTGGGGTATGCGCACAACGACTTCGACAGGAGGTCCCTAAATGTTTCAATTTCACCGTGAAATTCTTTCAATTTCTTGCATGGAAAGAAAATTAATTTGATGTTTTGATGAAACATGCAAACGCAGACTGAATGCGTTCCGTGCCTGTCTAATGCCAGCACGCATTCTTTTGGTCGTAGGATGGCAAACTTAGAAAATCCCACTTTTTCTGCTGGTCATTTCTCATTGAACTGATGGTATGCTTCGGATAGATTACATAATAATAATCTGCGCTGCTTGTGTACTTTTTCTCCATCTTCACGTGTGATAACATAGTCACGTGTACCTGGGCAGGCGCGGCTGTTGTCATCATTGCAGTAAAAATCTTGAATCAATTTCACCGTTGCTTCGCTGAGGGTCCTTGAGCCAAATTTCTTGGTGGGAGTCGCCAATATGCCCTTCTGTCGAACTAATTCTTTGCTTCTTCTCGCGATGTAAAAATATGTTTGAAACTGTTCAGAAATCTTGCGTATAGACCATGATTGAGGCAGCACAGATAAAATGAGATATTTCTCCGGAAAAGTGGTCGCTAAATTGAATTTTCTTTTCAACTGCTCAATCATTTGTTTGCCGTCATCAACGTCATCTGCTTGACTGCATTCGTTATCAGAGCCTTCATCAAATATTGTCGCGATTGCACTCATAACCTTGCCTTTTTTCTCTTTCCTGTATGTTTCACTTCGCAACTTTCTTTTTCTTATAGGCGTTTCACCTAAAGTGGTAATAGCCTCATTCAAAGGACTCAAAGACATATTGACCATCGGAATGTCTGCCTCACTATCAGATGAAACATTTTGTTCACTTGTCATTTCACTCTCGGATTGTGACTGCATTTGTTTCAATGCATTTGCTTGTTGAGACAAATCGATTTTACACTTGGGGCAAATGAATTCTGCTTCTTCACCGTATTGTATATATAATTCATTCATGTATCGCTTCGAAACACCAGTTAATTTTAATACTTTTATCTTTTTCGAACGATGTCCACTCTTGTTAAACGGATTGCAGCAAAATTTATTCATTTTACTTTAAATTGTCTTTACAGCTTCACTCTTTACTTTACAAAAAAAAAACACTTTAACACTTTCACGTTTAGTATTCAACTGAAATTTGACTCAGAGTGTGTGAAGTATTTATATTTATTTTTTGGTAAAAAATAGGTAAAAAAAAAAATAAGCGATATTTGCTTTTCTTTAATAGGAAAATTTGCGTGAACTACTGGTCATAAAATGTTTTTTAAAAGGGACTTAATTGGTTACTGCCAATAAGCCGACCACAGGTCATAAAATGTTTTGCAAATTTTTTAAATTACCAGGTAATAAATATTTCGCCATATTTATGGAAAATCCGTGTTTTATGACTTGTTTCTGCACGTGTCATTTTAGGCGAAATATTTATTACCTGGTAATTTAAAAAATTTACAAAACATTTTATGACCTATAGCCTCAGTCGGGTTTGGTGTGCCATTACATGCCACTGCTGCTATTATCCATGGATTTATGGCCGATCTTGTGAAGGCAGGCAGACCATATTCACTACACACTCAACTTGGGGCTCTTAAAAAAATTGATTTTTTCTTCATAAATGTATTTTTAACTGTAAAATAATTTTTAAAATGTATTTTTAACAAGGTGGTCTCTTAAATGCTCTTCTCCTGTCCAAACAAGGGGTCGGGGCCCATTTTTTTATTGCTGATTCTTAAAGCAAAAATTATGAGGAATCCAAAAAAAAAATTAGCCGGAAAATTTAGGAGCTTCTGTGGAAAATCGGAAAATTTAATTTTCTTGGGAAAATTTAAAGGTAAATTTCTAAGAAAAATTAGGAAAATTTTATTTTTCAATTAAAGCCTGATTCAATACCTTTCCAACGAGCTATCACTCATTGCGATCGCTTTAGTAGTTTTTAAAACAACTTTCAATGAAGTCCCTTATGAAGAATTCTTCAATTTTGTCACATGACAGTGGTGTACACCACCACTAAACCAGTCACTATAAAAAAAAAAAAAATATGTAGGTACATTATTTTTTGCTGGGCAATCGATTGAGACTATTTATTTTAAAATCGGAGAGGGGTCGTCCAAAAGGTGATCGCTTTCATATGGAATTGCTCAATATCATAATATTTCACGCAATAACGATTAAAACATTTAACAGTTAAAATACTCTGTTTCTGTTACATTTAAAGTTAAAAACAAAATATATAAATATACGAGTTATTTCTTACAATATTCTGTCATAAAAAGTAAACAATTACCAAAAATATAGTCAGTCCTACTATGAATGAGTGGACCAGTATTCTTGGGAGGAAATATTTTAATTTACAAGATTATTAAGAAAAAGAAACTTATGTTTTTATTAAATGCCAAAACGCGCTGTAATTCTATTATCCCAAAAATGTAAAGAATAATCCTACTTAAATATGTCTGCATTAAAAAAAGTTAAGAGGTGAGTAGCATCCTCACATATTTTTGGTCTAGTAACTCTTAAGTAAACTAATACATTGCGGATCAGCTGTTCCATTTTCGTACCAAGCTTATGTATAAATAGGTACACTTACGTAAACGTGACGTTAAGTTAATAAATAACAAAATCGAAAATATATTAATTATATAAATTTTAACAAAATTTCCTTTAAACACATTTTTATACCCTCAACCACTAGTGGTGAATGAGGGTATACTAAATTTGTCATTCCGTGTGAAAATTTTTTATTATGCATCTAAGATCCCATAAAGTATACATATATATTCTGGCTCCTTGAGTAATTCTAAGTCGATTTAGCCATTAAAATATTCTCACATACACGCTCACTTTCGAAAAACGCAAAAGAAAATAACAAACTTGATCTCAAATTGATTGTAGTTATCATAAGCAGTTCGGGAATGAAATCCAGCAACATCGGTTCAGTAGGATAAGAACTATAAATCAAAGTGTGGAACCACCGCCCTAAAAAATGTATAATTTTGTTACAAAAACTTACGATAATGGTGTAATCATGCACGTACTGATACTTTTTTTGACTGCAAACATACTGTTAATTTCGTGAAAATCGGTCCATAATTGACCATAGGCCCTATATAAACGCTACTCCCGAAAAACAGTTTAGTACGCCTAAAACCGTAATACATAATGCTATCATAATTAAATTCGTTACGTCACAGTTTTTTTATGACTAGAAATCAAACTGCCAAATTTCATAAAGATCGGTCTATAAATTACCATAGGCCCCATATAAACCCTACTCTAGGAACACAGTAAAGTACGGCTGAAACCGTTATTAATAATGCTATCATAATAACATTTAATACTTCACAGGTTTATAGAACTTGAAACCCCACTAATAAATTTCGTGATGGTCGGTTAATAATTTACCACAGGCCCCATATAAAGCCCACTTTGGGAAAATAATTAAATTCGCCTAAAACCGTAGCAGATATAGATATTGCGGTAAAACTTCTTCCAACTTAGAGTCGTATAGCCAGAAAAAATATCATGCAATTTTGTGATATACGGTTCATAATTTGCCTTGGATCCCATATTAAGCAGCCTTCTAAAATTCACTGTTGACGCTAAAACTAATTTTAATAGTGTATTGAGATTTATTCTAATTTATTTCTTTTAACCAGAAATCAGTCTTCAGAATTTTGGGATGATTTGTCCATAATTTACCATGGGTCCAATATAAATTACTTTCCTAAAAATAATTTTAGTTCGGCCAAAACTGTTACGAATCATGATATTTTATTCAAGCCAGTTCAAAGTTCTAAAAAGAAACGCATAATAATTTAGGTACGAGTCAAATAACATTATTCTCAAAAACACTTACAAAACTATAGCGAAGATAAGTCATTTATGATCATATTTGTTGTCATGTTGTAGAAAAGCTGTTATGATAAGCTTATTCTACAACTCATTTACATTCTGCTTGTGGAATGGTATGCTGGGTATATTTGAAAACAACATACATACATATGTATTACTTTTTGTTCTGCTGCTTCCTAGCTAGCATTTGGGTGATAACTTTTTGTAAAAATTATCTTAATGAGTCATCAATAGAGTGATTGAAAAAGTATTCACAAATGATTCATTCATGTGTTCAAAATGGAATGGGAAAATTTTATCAAAAATGATTATTTGAGGTGTCATTTTCTCAGAACGAGAGTATCATTTATGATCGAAAAATGATTCCTAAAAGATGCGAATATGATACTTAATGCTATCCGGATTATGGCATACCAATTTTATTTATGTTTAAAATAAGTATATGAAGTACTAAAACTAATCGCGATAAAAGCCTTTTTTTTAAATCGTAATCGCAATTATGAAAATTTTCAAACCCTAGTTTGAGTGCATTTAATAAAATTTTAGATGTAATTCGTTTATTTTCCGGAAATAACAATTGATAAAAAAAAAAAAAAAAACATACTTGACGATCAGTGTTACCACCAGCAAAATTCAAAACTACAGTTGAGATGACTCAAAATTACCCAATTTAAATAAAATTACACCTGATATCAAACTAAACGTTTAATTATAAAAAAAAAACTTACAAAAAAGAACAAATTAAGAAGTACATAGAAGGTCAATTCCGAACATTTGATACCCTACACCACCACAGTATTTACGGAGAAATTTTTAGTAGTGTTCCCTTGTTAGGTCCCATATGCAATTATGGACCTATAAAAATAAAATTATGGTATGAGGTTAAGACTAATAATATAAGAATTCTTAACGTCGAATATTATCTTGACAACTACATCTATTTCAGATTTTTCGTCTTAAAGTGATTTAAGGGAGGGGGTTTATATATGACCTACGTTTAATGCTTTACCTACCAGCACAAAATTTCGCCATTGCCATTTTTTGTTTTTATCAATACATACCAATATTTATAAGGCAGTTATGGAATAGCAAGCTTTTTTTATGAGTGGTATTTGTATTAGAGCTATGGTCATATTTAGGTTGAAATAAAATATATTTAAGCCAAATTTTGTCCAAATACCAACACGATAAGATGGTTTATGGGCACAAAGACTATATTAGGAAAAAAGTTCGTATGGAGGCTATGTGAAACTATGGACCGGACCGATTCTCAAAATTTTCAAAAACGTATAAACCAAATTTCATTAAAAAAATGCATATTATATTCATTAAATTATCTTAAAAATTGAGACCTGGACTTTAGACAGACAGCCAGCCAGCAAGACGGACGACTCAGATACTGATTCTAAGTCTTACTTCTTCTTCAACAAATATTTGTATGTGTTTCACATATCAGCACAAACTTATAATACCCTAGTCACTTAAATTAGATCAATATTAGTCATTCTATTAAAATTCATATAGACATTCAAAATAATTTAACAAAAATAACATTAAAAAACTCATAAATTTATAAAAATTAAATAAAAACATAAAATAATAAGTTCTATTTCCATATATCTAGAGAAGGTTCAAAATGTTCATTAGCATTCCTTTGTATAGTTTCAATTCAATTAGTTATTAACGTTTTCCTTATAAACAGTAAGGATCTTATATCTAATACCGCGAAGCCATTTGGGTTATCAGCAGGATATATTTATATTTTAAGTAAATAAAATCCCTGCAATCGTTTCAGATGACAGTTTGTTTCTCAAATCAGTTTAACAAATGTTGGGGCGCCGAATATTTCTCAACTTAAGCAATTTAAATGTTAAAGCAAATACAAAATTCATTACTTTTTTTTAATATTTTAAACATATCTTCCTTCAGGAGGTTTTTTTAGTATAAATACCTTCATTTTCCAATAAACTTTGGGTTCTGAATCACTATGAAGCTCATATTTATCGAAATCTAATTGTCCATCTGGCGCCAATACCTTTAATCTTTTGCTTCATAAGCTGTGGAAACATTTTTTTAAATAAACAGTGACTTTGGATGAACATAATGTAAATTTTCCATATCTTACATGGTATACATTTTTTCATTTAATCAAATCCTTACATTATTTTTTTCAAAATGAAAGAATTTCAAATTACACCTGATCTACAACTGAAAGAAATTACCCAAGCTCTACCCGCGAGAGTAAAAGTTACACCAAATTCGGGTAATTATAAAATGGCAACACTGTTGACGATATAAAATTGATAAAATAAAAAAATCATTTCACCAAAACATAAAAGTTATTTGCTCGGTTGCCTTTTTCACATGGTTTTAATAGAAATAAGAGAGTTTATGTATATGTAAATGTATTAGGGACGCTCACACTGAGGCGGCCAAAAATAGTAAATTGGAATGGTTGAACTACAAAAATATTTTGCTGCTATTTAATAGTATACACTCTGACACAGAAGAAACAAAAAGAATTAAATAAAATAATATTTTTTGCCGAAGTAATAAAGCTTAAAAGCTGCACTTTGTAAACAAGTTAAATACATTTTTATTGAAATAAGGAACATTTGCATGTGATTTAAAGGGCTAAAAAGGTAAATTGCATCGATTTGAATAACAAAATGTGTACCTAAGTTTTAAGTCTAAGTTTTTAACATGGCAATGCAAAATTTCGAAAACTTTTGGCAATATAAATACCGCAATAAGAAAGACAGTAGTAACAAACAGAAATAATATCTCTGCGAAATCACAATTTTTGAAAGGAGCTTAAAAAGTCTCGACATATCTCCCGGAACTTTTTTTTTTATTATTTAATTACTACAAGTGAGTGTAATAAACAAATTAAAGTTCTATTTTCGGCTGTGCCGAATCTTCGATACCCTCCACCAACAGTTTGAATATTTTCACAGTGGGCTTTACATGGGTCCTTTGGTAAATTATGCGACGATCTGCACTAAGCTCGACAAAGTGATTAACAGTATAATAAAACTGTAACTTACTAAACTTTATTATACTATTATTATATATTATGGTCTTATGCGTACTAAAGTTGTTCCGAGAGTAGACTTTATATGGAGCTTATGGCTAATGATGCCCCGATCTTAACGAAAATTGACAGTGTGATTTCTAGCCATATAAATCTGTCGCAGACCACAATTTTTTACAATAGCATTATTCGCTACGGTTAAGGCGTTCTAAAGTGTTTTTCGAGAGCGGGCTTTATATGGGGCCCATGGTTAATTATACACCGATCTTCACAAAATTTTGGGGTATGATTTCAAGCCATATTTGTGCAAAATTTCATAGCAATATGTGCATTCCACCACTATTTATGCTAGTTTTTCTATAAAAATGATACAGTTTTAGGGTGGTTGCTCACATTTTGATTCATAACTCATATGCTACTAAGCCGATTTTGCTGAATTTCAATCGAAAACTGTTTAGGAAAACTATAAATAATTTGACACTAATATTATTCTTTTCTTTTGAGTCATTCGAAAGTGACGGACAGACAGGCGAACATGGCTAAATCGACTTAGAATTACTTAAGAAGACAGTATAAATATACTTTATAGGGTCTAAGCTGAATATTAAAAAAGTATCACACTAAATGACAAACTAAGTAGCCCTCTTCACGACTAATTGTGGTGGAGGGTATAAGAACATATGCATCTTTATACCCACACCAGAGAGAGTATTATGCATTTGTGCTGACATGTGTAACACTTTTAAATATTGGTCCTAGACCATTGGTATTCAAAAATGTTTTGCGTATGTATTGCGAGATAATTTTCAAGTACAGTGACAAGCAAAACTAAGCGCATAAATTTTCATTAACATTTAATATCAAGAAATGGTTTTTGTTGTAAAACATTTAAAATAATGGGGGTCAAACTAAATTTTCTATTTTTTAAATCGACTTTTAAAAGATTGACATTTAAAAAAACAAAATGTATTGAAAATTGTTCAATTTTACCAAGTAAAAAAAAAAAAAATTCAGGGTGAACTGCGGGCATGTTTGCAAATTAAAAGTAAGAATAATTCTCTATTAAGTTTTTAGTTATTCGATTTAATTTATAAAGTAAGAATAATATCTAAGAAAACTCCAATAAAATATTCTATATTTATGCTTTTATGACAGTTTTGGAAAATCATTAAAATATTTCAGCATTTATCTTACACACTGTATTCGAAAAAGTATCAACACAGTGTCCGTGCAAGTGCACTCGTCGCTGTCGGACGAACAAGTGAATTAATGAGCGTAACAAACAAAGGGGTGGGGCTTCTCAACAATTGTTTGCCTGAATGAGCATCACTGTCCTAGACCTACCTTAAAGTATACCGATCGAGAATCACTTTCTGAGTCGATGTAACGATGTCCGTACGGCTTGCTGGCTGTCCATGTAAGCTTTTGCGCAAAGTGCTAGGTCGCAATTTTTAAGATAATTTGATTAAATTGGGACACAAGGACCATGGCTATTAAAAGTGGAGCGGATCGGTCGATAATACAAGCTGCTTTATGGAATAGGGTCTTTCTGTCCACTATCGAACCGATTTTAATGAAATTTAAAACAAATATAGATTTATATTTATATGGACACATTTTAAAAAAAAAAGGGAGATAGGGGGCAATATCTACCTCTCCGAAACTATCTAACAGATTTTTATTCATATAGCCACATTAGCTATGTATTTTCCAAAACTAGGTCCCAAATAGGTACACTTGCAAAAATTTTTTATATACTGTGGTGTAGGCCATATGACACGGCCGTGCATTTTTTAACTGTCAACTCATATGAAAACACATGATATTTTTAATTGTTAAATTAAAGTAAAAAATTGTTGTGAGAAACATTTTATACAAAAATTTCAAATATATATAAAATTTCGATTGGTAGTTAAATTAGGAGATAAAGATGCACAAAAAATAAGACAGTGAAGATTCGTGTTTCGAAGAGGATATGTTTTACTAAAGTAAATACTAAAGATATTTGTAAAAAATAACAATAAAAAAAAACCTATGCAACATTTTTGAAGTCAACGACGGCAAACCCCTTTCCGTGAAGATTTTCTCGAAACAAACAAGATCCCGTTGGGATTTTGCTAGATTAGCTGCTTTTCGTATTTCAGGGCCTCCAAGAACATGCAATTTACTCACGACTATAACTCGGAAGCTGATTAAAATCTTGTTTTCCTGTCTTCGGCACAATTAAAGCTAAAATAGGAGAGATAAAAACTGCATATAGTGCCTCAAAATTGCTAAAATGTCGAAAAATGTTTTATATCGTTTTTGATAATTTGTTGCCCATAGTTGCGAAACTGTGGGTAATTCGGTAAATTAATCTTCAGAAAAAATATTTATCTTAATATAATCATAATTCTTCAGTACCTTACATACTGGAAAATGATTCTTTCATATTTTCGATAGCAAAATGCAAACAACATGAATTAATCAATAACATTTTTTCTTGCCTTTTGTTTAATTTTTCATAGATTTTGGCCATTCGAAGACACTGTGGAGGCCAGGGCTACCAGATAAAACTGTGAAAAAATCATCAATTCCATGAGAAAAAATAAAAAAACCGCCTTGTTCTGTTTAAGAAATCGTAAAAAAATCGGAAAATTTAAATTTAGAATTTAAACAAAGTTAGTTCGATTTTAATTTAAAAACAAGAAAACAACAACATATTTAGTCAATTCACAAGGTATCCTAACATGTCATATTGTCAAAATGTCCTAATATTTCACAATGGTTTAAAAATATTGTTGTACGGCTCAGCCGCTCAGCGCTGGACTTCTCTGATTAATTACGACAGCACAATAAACACAGCAAGCAACGTTCTATTTATTTAAGACACTTTTTGTTAACAAACCAACAAAAATATTTTTAAACCATTGTGAAATATTAGGACATTTTGACAATATGACATGTTAGGATACCTTGTGAATTGACTAATTATATCCATATATTTATATATTATCATATTCTAAGAAAGATACTTTCAATCGGGCCATTTTCTAAGATATTTCTAATTTGTGTACCGTTCACCAAAGAGGGTATATATACAAGTTCATTTTTATATAAGTTTGTCATTCCTTTTTAAATGCTACAATATTAATGTTAGGCCCTATAAAGTATATATGTATATTCTGAGTCCTTATGAATAGCAAAGTTGTTATAACGATGTCAATCTAACCATGTGTTTGTTGAAATGGGATTTCCGAAGACTTGTATATAAACATTGCTATACATTTATTTTAGATATAGTACGGAATAGATTGCTATTTCATTTCAGCCAGATCGGTCTACAAATGCCTAAGATATGAACAAAAAACCACGACTGCCTCTAATTTATACCCATAAATCTCTAACTTTGACCTGTAAACCTAAAGTTCTTTAAATCTTCTTATAATTTATTATTATTTTTTCTTTTTTATCTGAAATAACCTTTCTTCACGAAATTATATTATTGGCACCATGGCACCCATAACTTCACCTGTTCCCCACACGAATGAACTCTCAATCTCAAAATCAAGGTTTTGGTACGAAGTTCTACTTAAATTGACTTGACTCAAAATTTTGCTTTTGCCCATAAATTTTTTATGGAAAAGAGCAACAATTTCTAGTATAGGGTGTCCCGGTAGCCTAGTTGGTAGTGAGCTAGTCTATCAGCGATGGGGTTGCGGGTTCGATTCCCGCCAGAGACTCTGGTTTCTTCCCTGCAGATAAGGATAGAGCTTTCCGGGACTAGCATAAGCAACAAAAAAAATTTACAATAGCGATGAATATAAAAATTTTAGCTTTCTTGTTTACAAAAATGTTTTTTTTTTCTGTGCTGCATAATGACAAACATCAAAAGATTTAAAATTGTCTTATTTTGAAGACTGAATAAAATCGTTTCTTTTTTGAAAAAAATCAGTAAATCGGCACTTTGCTAATTTCGGAACCAAAGATAGTCAAATGACGATAAATCGTCAAATCTGGCAGCCCTGGTGGAGGCATTTATTCACGTCTTTGTTCTGAATCGAAAAAAATGTGATATTCGTATATGGAATTAAATAAAATATTTTTTTAATTTTATGAATAAGGACATATTTTAGCTAGACGTATCCTTGCTCCGATTTTGATAAACTTCGCCAAGTATTTATTGTATGAAATTCAATTAATATACAAAGTTTCATGAAGCTCAAATTTTTTTTATACAATATGACATTTTTTCATTTCAGGATATAGGGGCAGGATGCGAATCCTTGCACCGAAATTCGATGAAAACATGTGTTGCAAATTTCATGTAGCAAATTTTTACAACAACTTTTTCTATTTTTTGCCGCTCTTTATATAAAAATAGGACACTTTGCTGCGTGACTTTTTTTGAGCAAAGCGTACAACACATTAAGATTCATCATGAAATTCGACTAAAAAATTCGAACAAAATATCACCGAAAATGGCAAATTTTTTAGATGAAATTTAAACAGAAAAACTAAAACTCGGAAAACAGGTTTGACCCTTCAAACTTCGAATATATTGTTTAAGATTTATTAAAAAAATAAGTATTTTATTAATGTAAATTTTGTGCGAACAATATGGACGAATCGACCTTTCCAATCAAGCATACAAAAGCTTGTTAGTGCTAATTTAAATACGCTGAAGAATGATAAAGCATCAAAACTTGTGTTTATAAAATCGGCCCAACTAAGCTTTGAGTATTAAATTTCTATAACAATTTATTGTTTAAAAACTTTAAAAGAATAAATAATTGCTTTAAATTGAAAGTTTGTATATACGCTTGAGTTTCAATTTCAAGCTTTTTTCTATTCTTAAATATACTTATGGATTAAAAAATTTAACATTAATAAAAATTTATTTGCATACGAAGTTTGAACATATTGTAAGTACTCGCAAATTTCGTTAGTGAGCGTGAGCCAGAAACCACTCACGTGCACAGCTCTAATAAATGAGTATATGTTATTACATGTAGTTAAAAACATAAGCGTTTCTACATTATTTCAAATATATATGAATATTTTCAATTGTTTGTGTAACGTGTCGAATAATTTTTGTTATTCATGGAATGTAGAAATTTTAGGAACTTGTGGTACGTTTTTTTATTTTATCGCAACTCAAAGGACTCCAAGTGATTTTTAATGAGCGTAGAGAAATAATTTATCGTACCTGTTACCGCATACACGAGCAAATATTTGCTAACACATGAATACACATTGAGAAGAAAGCACATGAGTCTTATTGAAAAATTAACCGATCCGGTGTTTTCACTCCAATCACATTTTATAGTAACACACACATTTAAATGCATAATGATATATACATACATATGCAATATTTATATATAAATACATATTTATCTACTAGGGTGCGCCTTTTACGTTTAAGATAAATTGTTTTTGCACGTTTTCGGTTGTAGCTTCCCTTAAAAATATTCTTTACATAGAAAAAAACGTTGGAAAAATTTGTTTGGATGGTAAGAAGGGAAGACGTGACTCATTCGCACTCTTTTTGGTTAAATACGCCCAATATTAGATCTACACAAATATTATTTATGTGCAAATCATTCTAATTAAGCACAAATACTTTTATAATCATAAAGTTTTTAAGCCCTCCAGTGTGAAATTTGTGGTGAATAGAAGGTTTGTCATTCAGTTTTTCGATTTACCCATGCCCGTCTGACTATCTGTTAAAAACACACGCATTTCCAAAATACTCCAGAAATAACAATAAATTTGCTGTCAAATTGTTTCCTTAGCAGTTTGAGACTGAAATCCAGCAGAATTGGGATAGTCGTTTTATATGATTAGAAATCATAGTCATAGTATGCTGGAAATAGCAAACGTAAAACGCAAAAATTTTAAAAGTCGTTTTTAATAAGATTTCTGTAATAAAAGTATTTTATAACAAATACTATACAAATATTTCTCTATTAAACAGAATTTTACACATCACATCACATCACAGTTATCAGAGTTAAATTAAAATCAATTAACTAAACAATAAAGTGATTAACCCTGAAATATTAATCTTTATTTAAGTACATTAAGGTTGCTCTTCGTTGAATCGACGAACTTTTTTTTTTTTTATTTGATTTATTTATTGATCACAACCCAGTACAAAGATAAATCTTATATTATAGTACTGGATTACATGAGTTGGCATACAAAACATATTTACAGTAGTGAAAATAAAAACTTTATAAATACAGTGAAAACTTATATATAATATATAAAAAATATATATATATATATATAAAATAGAATAAAATATAAAATTTAACAATGTAAAACTTAATTTCTTTAGTAAATATTGTTATTTTTTCATTATGCTTTTGTATTGTCTCTTCTTAATACTTATAAATAAAACACATCATTGTATTATTTTTTTTTCTCTTGTGATCTATATATTTCGAACTAACAGTTCATCTTCAGGATCTATATTAAATACAATGATAATTCTTATTATATACATAAATTTATAAAAATTAAACAAACTTAAAAATCTTACCTAATTTATATGATTGAAAAAATGTTTATTACATTAATAAAATAAAATCTAAAACTTCATAAAATTTTCAATAATTACATTTAAATCCAATACAACCTACTATACTACTATATATATATATATAATTTACTTTTTTGAAAGAGTTATTAAATTACAATATGTATTAATATAATCTTTTTTATCACTCTTATAATTATGTACATGCATGTTGCTCATACTTTACAATTTGATTAACTTCATGAACTTGTAGTTTAAATTTATTTCTTTCTTGTTTCAGAATTGTTGCATTATTAAAATCAAACTCATGCTTGTTTGATCTAGCATGTTTAGCCAGTGCTGATAAATTATTTTTTTCTTTTAAACTTTTACAATCATTTTCATGTTGTTTTAATCTTTTAATTAATTTTTGAGTAGTTTCTCCTATATAAACCACGTTACAATTTGTACAGTTTATTTTATATACCACATCAGATTTTTGTCCAGTTTTAAGTTTATATTTTAGATTTTTGAAAAATTTTTTATTATTATCTTTTATTGATGGCTTCATAGCAAGTTTTACATTTGGCGTGAAATATTTACATGCTTTAGATAAATTTTCAGTTAAAACTGGAACATACGTCATTGATGCAAAATTAACTAAAGATGGTGATGTTTCATTATCAGTTAGTATATTATCCTCATTAGTGGACAAATACTCGTAACTAATTCCTGTTGTATTTAAATTGTTATTATTATGTATACGCTTTTGTTGTTGAACTAAGTTAATTAAACAATAAATAACTTTATATGGATAATTATTTTTAGAAAGAATATTTTTAATTCTTACTAAATTTCTTGTCCAAAAAACTTTATGTGATAAAGTAAATACTTTTCTTATGAAATTTTTAACCGTGATTATTTTCATATGTAATGGATGAGCTGAATAGTAATTTAAAATGCGATTTGATGCAATTAATTTATGGTACCAATTTGTTATGATGTTTCCATTATTTGTACGGTGAATAGTAATATCAAGGTAGTTTAACTGATTATTTTGTTCAGTTTCTACCGTAAACTTTATTTTATCATCATATTCATTTAATTTATTTAATACATTATGTATCTTATTATTTGGAATTGCTGTTATATGATCATCAACATATGAATACCAGAATAAACAAGAAAAATCAAGATTTAACAATGTCTGATCAACAACATCCTCAAGTACTCTTTCTACCAAAATTGGCGCCAAGCTAGAACCCATAAAAAGTCCATTTTTCATACGTAGTATCCTTCCCTCATAGCAGAAATAATTGCATTCATTAAGACAAAAATTAAGTTAATCCAAAAACAATTCCTTTGGTATATTAGTATTTTTACTAATATGTTGGTTAAAATCTCTTGCGATAATTTTCAAAGCAATTTTCGTTGAAATGTTTGTAAAGCAATTTACAACATCAAATGATACCAACGTACAATCTTCTGGAATTTTAATTTGTATAATGTTCTTAACAAATTCTTTTGAATTCATAACCGAATATTTAGGTTTGAAAGATTTTCTTAAAATAGTTGCTAAAAAACTTGATAAATTATATGCTACTGATTTTATAGTGGATATAATTGGCCTAATTGGTCTATCTTCTTTATGTATTTTTATTTGACCATATATTCTTGGTGGAATTGATGTGTAATTTGTTAAAAAATGTTTTTGCCTTACCGTAATAAATTGGTCACTTATATTATCACTATCATATAAACGTTTAATTAATTTATTATGTTTTAATTCCAATGATGAAGTTGGATCAGCTCTTAATTCTTCAAAAATCTCCGTGTTGTTTAAAAATTCATCCATCTTTTGTTGGTATTCTGATTTCCTAGCAATAATTGTAATGTTACCTTTATCACTATTTGATACATAAATATCTGGGTGTTTTTTAGGAAATCTTGCTGTGGTTTTTGCTGCTTTAATAAGGAATTTTTGAATGCGATTAAGTGGTTTAATTTGATTTAAATGCTTAGTAATTAAATAAGTAAGGTTGGCTCGCATTGCTCTCCTAATATGTTCATTACTGAAACGTGTTATAATATATTCAATGTCAGCTATCAAATCCAGTAAAGGTACTTCTTCAATTGGCAATATGAATTTTGGCCCCATACTTAATAAAATTAACATTTCTTTTGGGAGCTCATAACCAGAAATGTTTTTAATGAAATCATCATCATATTGAATATCCAAAAGTTGATTTTGTTTTTCTTTAAGTTTTGTTAATTTTGAATGGAGCCTTTCATTATTTATTCTCAATATCCATTGATAGTGTACATTATTTTTTAAATCATTAATATTATATAACTGATCTTGTAGATCATTCTCAAAATGTTTTATTAAAAAATTGCAATCATATATTTCAGCATTTAACAACTTAATATTTATATCACTAACAGCATGTTCAACGACCTGGACTGCCTTTTTACAATTAGAATTAAAATTTATTATTACCTTTTTGGTTTTCATTAATATGAAATTTGGAGTTATTTTATTACGTCGACATTTAAGAAGAAAAACTAGTCGTGCTTTCTGTTGTGCTAACT
Source organism: Pollenia amentaria (assembly GCA_943735925.1). NCBI lineage: Eukaryota > Metazoa > Arthropoda > Insecta > Diptera > Polleniidae > Pollenia > Pollenia amentaria. Next base: position 102,880,698 of record OX031006.1, read on the forward strand.
TCCTGATTATGCCTTTAATAATTATATTGTTATTCATTATTTTAAGTCAAAATTAGAGATTGACAGAATAATTATCTTTAAAATTTTTTTTTTTTTTTTTACTTATTTAATTACTAAGCATTTAAATCAAATTAAACCACTTAATCGCATTCAAAAATTCCTTATTAAAGCAGCAAAAACCACAGCAAGATTTCTTAAAAAACACCCAGATATTTATGTATCAAATAGTGATAAAGGTAACATTACAATTATTGCTAGGAAATCAGAATACCAACAAAAGATGGATGAATTTTTAAACAACACGGAGATTTTTGAAGAATTAAGAGCTGATCCAACTTCATCATTGGAATTAAAACATAATAAATTAATTAAACGTTTATATGATAGTGATAATATAAGTGACCAATTTATTACGGTAAGGCAAAAACATTTTTTAACAAATTACACATCAATTCCACCAAGAATATATGGTCAAATAAAAATACATAAAGAAGATAGACCAATTAGGCCAATTATATCCACTATAAAATCAGTAGCATATAATTTATCAAGTTTTTTAGCAACTATTTTAAGAAAATCTTTCAAACCTAAATATTCGGTTATGAATTCAAAAGAATTTGTTAAGAACATTATAAAAATTAAAATTCCAGAAGATTATACGTTGGTATCATTAGATGTTGTAAATTGCTTTACAAACATTTCAACGAAAATTGCTTTGAAAATTATCGCAAGAGATTTTAACCAACATATTAGTAAAAATACTAATATACCAAAGGAATTGTTTTTGGATTTACTTAATTTTTGTCTTAATGAATGCAATTATTTCTGCTATGAGGGAAGGATACTACGTATGAAAAATGGACTTTTTATGGGTTCTAGCTTGGCGCCAATTTTGGTAGAAAGAGTACTTGAGGATGTTGTTGATCAGACATTGTTAAATCTTGATTTTTCTTATTTATTCTGGTATTCATATGTTGATGATCATATAACAGCAATTCCAAATAATAAGATACATAATGTATTAAATAATTTAAATGAATATGATGATAAAATAAAGTTTACGGTAGAAACTGAACAAAATAATCAGTTAAACTACCTTGATATTACTATTCACCGTACAAATAATGGAAACATCATAACAAATTGGTACCATAAATTAATTGCATCAAATCGCATTTTAAATTACTATTCAGCTCATCCATTACATATGAAAATAATCACGGTTAAAAATTTCATAAGAAAAGTATTTACTTTATCACATAAAGTTTTTTGGACAAGAAATTTAGTAAGAATTAAAAATATTCTTTCTAAAAATAATTATCCATATAAAGTTATTTATTGTTTAATTAACTTAGTTCAACAACAAAAGCGTATACATAATAATAACAATTTAAATACAACAGGAATTAGTTACGAGTATTTGTCCACTAATGAGGATAATATACTAACTGATAATGAAACATCACCATCTTTAGTTAATTTTGCATCAATGACGTATGTTCCAGTTTTAACTGAAAATTTATCTAAAGCATGTAAATATTTCACGCCAAATGTAAAACTTGCTATGAAGCCATCAATAAAAGATAATAATAAAAAATTTTTCAAAAATCTAAAATATAAACTTAAAACTGGACAAAAATCTGATGTGGTATATAAAATAAACTGTACAAATTGTAACGTGGTTTATATAGGAGAAACTACTCAAAAATTAATTAAAAGATTAAAACAACATGAAAATGATTGTAAAAGTTTAAAAGAAAAAAATAATTTATCAGCACTGGCTAAACATGCTAGATCAAACAAGCATGAGTTTGATTTTAATAATGCAACAATTCTGAAACAAGAAAGAAATAAATTTAAACTACAAGTTCATGAAGTTAATCAAATTGTAAAGTATGAGCAACATGCATGTAATTATAAGAGTGATAAAAAAGATTATATTAATACATATTGTAATTTAATAACTCTTTCAAAAAAGTAAATTATATATATATATATAGTAGTATAGTAGGTTGTATTGGATTTAAATGTAATTATTGAAAATTTTATGAAGTTTTAGATTTTATTTTATTAATGTAATAAACATTTTTTCAATCATATAAATTAGGTAAGATTTTTAAGTTTGTTTAATTTTTATAAATTTATGTATATAATAAGAATTATCATTGTATTTAATATAGATCCTGAAGATGAACTGTTAGTTCGAAATATATAGATCACAAGAGAAAAAAAATAATACAATGATGTGTTTTATTTATAAGGATTAAGAAGAGGCAATACAAAAGCATAATGAAATAATATAATTGATCCAGCAATACAATAATAGAAAAAATTTTAAAGGTAATTGTTATTTTTGTTGACAAAATTCAAAGATACATTTTTTGAATTGCGTTGCATTGCCGATTCTTTGCAAATGCAAGGGTAGCTGAAAACAAAAGTAATATGATAAAGTATAAATGAACTTCGTCGATTCGACGAACAGTTATCATTCAGGGTTACAATACCATAAAGTTATAAAAATGTGGTTTTTTATCAATCGTGGTGGAAGGCATCCTCCGAACTGAAAATAATTGGTGAAAAACGTTAAAATATTTATAAAGTCAAATGGCGATTTCTTTTCTGAGAAATAGGTTGCATAAATGTTACATGTTCTACATTTTCGTGTTCGTTTGTACAAAAAATACAACTGTAGGAAATATTGTCAAGTTCTTTTCTGAATATGTTGATGGAAAACATGTTGCCTTCTTTACCCTCACTTTTACTTATGATGTTCATACTGCCCTCTTTTACAACTTTGGTACTTACTACTTTGTTTGTACAACCAAGACTTTATTTATTTGTCATAACACATACCAATTATAATTTTGGGAAAAGATTGTTCAAAAACAAAATATAAAAATGTTGATATATTAAAATGAAAAAATTCCATATTTATTAATATCGTTGCAATTCTTTTCAAGCCATTAGTGATGTCAATATTTGTTTCTAAACAGTAATAGTACGTAAAAACCGCTTAAATAGCTTTTAAAATCGCTACTGAAGTACATTAACAATAAAAGTTTAGTAGTTGTCAATAAAAGCAGCTATTTTTGTTATATTGAAGTTGCACAACATGTAACAATTTGAGTGATTAGAGGTAACATTAGAAAGTATTACATATATATACTGTAACATATTTTTCCCAGAAAAGAAATCGCCATTAGTTTTAACCCACTTTAACTCAGACATGGCCACTATTCGACGCTTAATGTAGTAGGAAAATATAATTCATCTGAATTCAACTCGACTTTGAACCTCCCAGCAAAAACTTACATTGCAAAGTAATGGGTTAAAAAGCTAATATAACGACTCATCACTACTTATACATTGGCATTTTAACTCATTATTTTAACACGGTGATGTCATTGGAGGCAAGTACTTACCACCCTCGCTTACAAATAGGGAGTTAAATAAGTCATTACCACATTCGCTTACAAATAGGGAGTTAAATAAGTCATTACCACATTCGCTTACAAATAGGGACTTAAATAATGACTTTAAAAAAAATTTTTTTTTATTATTTTTTTTTTAATTATTTTTTTTTTCTATTTTTTCTTATTTTATTTATTTTACCTTATTTTATTTGTTTTTCTATTTTTTCTTATTTTATTTTACTTTGTTTTTTTCTTTTTACTTTGTTTTTTTTCTGCCTCTGGCGGGATTCGATCGCGCAACCTCGGTGCTGATAGACTAGCTCACTACCAGCTTGTCTACTGGGGCATTGTAGTTTTTGCATAAAAAAACTATGTTTTTTACTCAATTATTAAGAGCGTAAATATGAGATTAAATTATCCATAATAACAATAAAAACGCTGATTGAAAGTGGATTGAAAGTTTTTGTTTCATTACTAAAATGACATTTTTATTGTCATAATGAAAATTTAAATTTATGAAGGCAATTATTGAAATATGTTGCTTTTATAAAAAAATTTTTTGATTTCATAAAATTAATGGCAAACATGTAACATTAGATGTATGAAATAATTAAATCTTACATTTTTTTAATTAACAATTAAACATTTTTTTAAGGAAACTATAATTTTGTATTAATTTATGAATATAGTTATGTTTGTATATTGTTTTTTTATGTTCCCAATTAAAATTTTTTGTTTAACTTGGACAAACTTAAGTTTTCATATATCCGATGAAAATTTTTAACGTAATTACGAAATCCAATGAAGCGATTTTAACGAAAATACTTCATTCTAACTATGAAATTCCATTTAGACTATGAAAATTTTCATTTACCCAAGGAAAATTTTTTTATGAAAATGATTCATTAAATATATGAAGCATTTTTCTTTCAGTGTAATAAAAAAAAAAAAAAACAAATTGTAAGAATAAATATTAAAAACCAATTTGTATTGTATTTGAAAAAAATTAAACCGTAGATGCAATTTATTATGAATGAATTATAAATTTCCATAATCAACTTATAAACAAGTACTTATGTAACAGATTATATGTCAGCCATTACTCAACTACTTCTATGTAATGCAGATGGTATGAAGTAGTCATTGAAAAGTAAGTTGTTCAGTAATTGCAAGTCATTACCAAGTTTTTGCTGGGCTGGTATGCGGGTGAAAAAGAAGTATACAGCGAAAACACCAAATGTACCGTTATCTTATAAACGCTACGTGATGCGAAATAACTGAAACAACAAATTCGGCTTTAGCATGCCAAAACCCATACGAATCAGTTGAAATGATTACAAACAGCTTTCAAACAGTTTTAAAATGTCTACCTGTGCTATTTGCATTAAACAAAAGAAAATTGTATTCTTTAATTTATAACAATGCCAACTAAAAAGTGCATTAAGGTGTAAAACTATGTGAAAATATTTTGATTTTGTGTTTACAACTTTGTACAGTAAAAGACAACTTGTAATTTTTTGCTAGTAGAAAAAAAATTATTTTTATAATGTAAATTTAAAATTCTAGTGAAATAAAATAGTTGTTATGGAATATTTGCAATTTTTTGTTTGTTTTGTGTAAAAAAACTTTGTTTTTACAATATACATACAAACAGTTGCTATTGCTGAAAAACATTATCAGAAAATTTTAATTTTCGCCTAGTACAAAAACAAAATTATATATTGAAAAAAAATAATAAATTCAAATGGTCGCACATCAATGAAAAATAAAAAAAAAATGGCAAATTTATGCAAAGACTATGGTTATAATGGAGAGTAGTTTCTATATTTATTTTCCTGCACTTTATACGAGAACTCGTTCATGTCCAACATGAGCAATCTGACTACAAAAGAATAATCTGGAATGTTTTTTGTATAAAGGAATCTCTTTTAGTTTTAATTTCTTTTTTACAGTTGCATGGCTATGAAAAAATTCCAAGTTCGGCCCTGATTTCTTAAATTTCAAACCAAAAAAAAAAATTATATTAAAATAGTTTTTCTATAGTTTTTAAAAGGCATAAATTTAAGAGTGTCACATAAGCTTAGTTGAAAAGTATTTGCAGTAAAATTCAAAATTGTATCATCAACTGTGTCATCAAAAGTGAATGCATTGATATGTATTGTATGATGTGTATTTAGGACGTATGTCCTTAATACACAAGTTTCACCTACTCCATGGTGAAACTTAACCAATGAGTGACGTCCGGGTAGCAATTTGCGTGCATAATCCGGAAAGAGTATACACTCGCCCTTGCTTCAGAGCTGGCTCTATCTAACCTCCGCTGCATCTAATATTTATATATTATATTAAAATATTCTAGCAGCATCTGTTGAGTAGCAAAAAAAACCTAAGGTTAAACAAATCAGCGTTGTAGCGGTATTTTCAAGATTTCCATTCTAGCTACATTGGGTAGTAAACCACAACTACCATGTGATCCCCGAAAGTATATTTTCAACGGAAAAGCGAAACTTCCACAAAGACAATCTTACCCTAAGATACAAAATGTCAGTCTGGTGCCGTGCCACCAGAGGTAACTGACTCCCATGGTACCAGATAGGATCCCTGGTCAGCCGCTATCGCAAGATATCGTAAAGTTCTTTTGAGATCTGTCATTTTTGGATTTTCGCTGAATCACAGTTATTGAGTGAACCGGATTTTCCTTGAGGATTTAACACCAAACCCTACAAGCCCCGGGGCCATTTTGGGAGAGATAACACTTTTAAGTTCTTTGCGGTTGCATTGTAGAATGTATTTAGAAAAGCGATTTGCTTGGCAACTGACGCACCGCTATAGCACCGCTGTATATATGAATTTGTGCCAGGGGAAGTTTATATTTAGTATTTTTAAAGTTGAAACATTTTTTAGTTATAATTATGTATATAATATATTAATTTTGGCGTAAGATGAATAATATTGGTTTTCTAGAACATGCCCGTATTCGAGATTCAAGTGATATTACAAATGTATTGAAATTTGTATAACATATAGCAAGAAACGTGAAATGGTATAGTCTAGGTACTAGAGCGTATCATCTGACGAGGAAAAAAGTGCGCCGTACCATCTCTAATATTTAGTATTTTTGCAAGGTGGTTTCGAAAAACCTTTTTTTTCGCCGTTTTACATTTATCGTTATATCTTAGGCATTTGCAGCCCGATCTTAAGGTATGATATATCAGTCTCCTGAAGACCAATGTTTTGCCCTTAGAGGCCATTGACCTCAAGTATCTCGTTCTAGTATTTATCCATCAGATTTCTGTTCGTACCACCCTAATAGAAATTTCACCCTTAATATCAGAAAATTAAAGCTCGCAAAAAATATTAAACTTTTGCTAAAGAAGTAATTCGATAATTCCAGCAGAAACATTTTTAAATTTAATTAGAAAATTAAGCGTACCAAAAATCATTACAGTTTTGCTAAGGAAGAATTACTATAATTCGTGCAGGACAGTCAGCACTCGGACCTTTAAATACCTATTATGTAACGAAATCGTGTCTTTTTGTCTACCACTCTTGCTTCTCTAACCCGTTCGCTACTAAGCAAAAGCAAATGTTATGTTTTTTTTGCCAGTTTTTCCAAGTAATAAAACAATTTTCGTTTGGGAATTAACATTGAAACGGCAATAAAAACTAAAATTTGTTTTTGTTTTCAATATACATAAGTTCTGAAACGAAAATTTTTATTTTCATTTTCGAAAACAGGCAGTAATATTATTGTGCATCGGGCTTTTGAGCGTTTAATGTTTTTCCTACATGTTAGAGCCTTTTACTGGCTAATAAGCGTGTGTGTTGCTTACAGGTAACAAAACGCGGAAAACCCCGTCATAAACAGGGTTTTTTTTTAAAATTGTCCATGCAAATTGATTTTTTAAATAATTTTTACAGATATTGATATATTTTTATGCCGTTTTTTAAATGGGTTATAAAAAACCAATTTCATAATGAATTTTGAAAATAGTACTTAAGAACGAATTTCAATGAATGAAATCAGTATATAAAATAGAGTGCTACTGAAAACAACTATATAAGAATTACATCAGAATTAGAATTTCATCTATATTTTGATTTTGAATTAACACAATTAATTACTGGAATTATAAGCCGAACAAAAAATCTTTGAAAATGGGTTTTACTGCTACTGAATTAAACACCACTAAATTACCGTCGAAGTGTAATGTTATTAATTTATTTTTGTATCTGCGGCATAATACCGATCAAAGCCGAAAGTTGAGTGCTTTTAAACAAAAAGACATGATCAATTGGACCAAATTCGAATTGACTGAGCCGCCATGTTTGCAGTTCTATACGCAAGACCAGCTGGAAACATTTCAGTGTTCCAACGATATAATCGAAATACCAGGTTAGCACAAGGAAAATAACTTCATTTGATACTCTTCTTTGCGAAACTTAATTATTTTCACTGCTTACCCATGTCATTCACAAAACACCGAGCATTATGCTCTTGTAGTACATGAATCTTCCAAGGCGGTCACCGATGACCAACGCATGGGTCATATTTTTTCTAAGCTAGAGAGCCGCCAAAAATACAGCCAATCACGTTGAATCACGTCGAACTTCTTTTTTGAGATACGTTCTACAAGGCATGTCCGACCATTTGAACCCTTTATTTACTGTGATTATATTTTTCACACTGGACAGTTAGTAAAGGCACATTATTCCACCAAAATTTTTTGTAGTGCTGATCGATTTGCAAAAACAGGTATTATTCCATTTAAAATAACCCTCTTCGAAAACTGGACTTACGTATGTAAAATTTTTTTGTGGATTTTAACCCCCTTATTCATAAAAAATATTTCAGTTTTTTAAAATATGTTATGAACAAATTTTCACCGAAAATGCGTTTTATAAGCCTGATTTTTTTTTATTAATAAAGCCTTAAAAATTTTATATGTGTGTAACACATATAAATATTTGTTATAGACTCACATTTTAGTCGATCGACTCGGATTCATATATAGGTATGTAGGTAAATAAAATGAAAAACAAGTTAGAGTGTTATACTCGGCTGTGCCTAACCTTTTATACCCTCCACCGACAGCTAGAATAATTTAGGAGTGGGGTCTATATGGGATCTATAAATTATTAGCCAATCTTTATTAAAACTGAGGTAAGTATTATAAGATGTTACAGCTTAGACCTATGTTAAAATATGAATCAAAAATATATTCCGAGAGTAAGCTTTATGCCAGGAATACAATCGAGTCGTACGTCGTATGAACGTAGAACCTAAAGCCGTAAATTTTTTAAACACGCTTTATTTACCCACAATGCCGTCGTAAAAGTATTTTGTTTTCTTTTGAAAATAATATTAAAAAATTCTAAATTGATGTGCAATTTCTACAACACAAGTGATTTAACATGTAGTAAAATGTGTATCCATCACTTGTAGTGTGGAGACCACATCTAATCAAATTGCTGTTTATTTTTCTATCCTTTTATTTTGTTATCAAATTTTCAATTTAAAAACACAAAAATAATTTCATTTTTTATTTTTGATAATTCTTCGTAACAGGCGTACGGTGTAGAATTAGATTTATGTCGACGTACGACGTAGATACGCTTTATGCCAGCGAGTGCGCGTCTTTGTACAAAATATTATACGTATTAATTTGACAACGACTTTACGTCGTACACTACTACGTTCATACGGTGCAATTATGTTCCTACGGTTATATGGGGCTTTCGGTAAGTTATGACCCTCTCTTCGCGAAATTTGTTAGCTTTTTTAGTGCTTATAGCATTATAGCGGTTTTAGGCATGCTAAGCTGTTTTCCGAGAGTAGGCTTTAGACTATGGTAAATTAAGGACTGATCTTCACAAAATTAATTTGTATAATTTTTTGCCATATAAAACTAGTTTGTACAAAATCTTATATCATTCCCTGCATCCTGATATCATTTAAGCTAATTTTGTAACAAAATTGTCAATTTTTTTAGAGTATTTCTGCCACATTTGGACTTATAACTATTATCCTACTGAACCGATTATGCTGAATTTGATACCAATATTGTTTTTTTTCTTTTGATTTGTTTAAAAATGAGCGTATTTTCTACATATGGACATGTCTAAATTGAATTAGAATTGAATTAGAATTACTCAAGGACCGATAATATTTATACCTAATAGGGTCTTAGATGAATATTAAAAAAGTTTCGCCTGGAATCCTCTTATATACGTATAAATACGGGAACAATTTATTTGTAGTTGATTTTTTAGTATCTTAGCGTCCACCGATGTTACTGAAACATATATCGACTTAAAGGTATTTATGTGTAGATATGCACAATATTATTTACTTGCAAACACACGCCCATATGGAATATACAATTCTTATGCACTTACAAAATTTTTTCTTTATGATAATAAAAATTTTCGTTTAGAAATTATATTTCTTTATTGTTGTTTTTCTCTATTTTATTTTTAAATACAGGCAATTTAAACTTTATTTTTCCTTTTATACTCGAAACTTTCTCACATACACATTGTAAAAATAAATAGTAAAATTGTTGCCATATTAAATAAAATCTTTAATGCTTTTAGGGTAACAAAATCTGAAAATACATTTATTATTATTTCTTAAATTTAGGTAGCCGTTTTAAATAAGAATTGTATTTTCCACATGTGCATATAAGAATTTATTTTAACTGTAAATGTAAAGTAGTCGAATTTCGGCCACCTGGCGGTCCTAATGACAAAAATCAGTGCAAGTTAAACTCTCTTTTAAGAGTTTAATGTGTTTAAACCAGCAATTCTATAAATCAATTAATATATATATGAATTTGACAACATTTATCGTAGTGTTGCCACGATATGATTTTTAAAGCTGTATTTAACAAATGGGACACTGATTTACAGTTGTTGAGTTAAAACAACATATACCTTTCAGTTAAGTCACACTAAGGTGTGTGTATGAAACGGTAGCAAAGTTCTTTGGTGAAATAAAATTTGTCTGTGGTAGAAAATGTTCATGTTTGTGCTGTGTAAAATTATAACATTTTTGACAACGTAAAATTTTGACATAAAGAAAGGAAAAACTGTTACATTAACATAATATTATTTTTGCCTTGGCAATATAACAAAATGCTTGTAATGTAAATATAATTGGCGTTCTGTAGTCTATTACTGATTTTTTATTTTTTTTTTTTGGTATTTTACTTTTATTAGACACTGATGTCAACATGCAGAAATTACAATAACAAAAATGTTATTAATAAAAAAATTAAATATGTAACTATTTTTGATCTTATAATAGCTTATATAAATATACAACACGGCTTAAGAAAAGTTTGACTAAAAAAATGAGTGTAAATATAACTTTAGAACCGACGGCGACTTCAACTCAAAATTTAAATTCGGCGGCGGCTTAGACGCGACTTTGAGCTGCACGACCTGGGAGTGTGTCTATGACAATTGTGTGGTTGTCAAAAATTTCCACGCTAATGTCAAAATTTATAAATAAGGACGTGTGTGAAACGGAAGCAAAGTACTCATGAAAGTAAAATTTTGACACTGTTGAGGTGAATTAAATTTCACCGGGGGGCAAGTATAAATTTTGACATTAGCGTGGAAATTTTGGACAACCAGCACAATTATTAGACACACACCCAGCTCGTGCAGCTTAAAGTCGACTCTAAGCCGCCGCCGAATTTAAATTTTGCGTTGAAGTGGCCGCCAGTCCGAAAGGCATTTTTGCACTCATTTTTTAGCCATGTTGCATATTTATATAAGCTATTATAAGACCAAAAATAGTTATATATTTAATTTTTTATTAATAACATTTTTGTTATTATAATTTGTGCATGTTGACATTAGTGTCTAATAAAAGTAAAATACTTTTTTTTAAAAAAATAAATTTAAAATTCAATATGTAATAGTCTACAGAACGCTAATTACATTTACATTACAAGCATTTTATTATATTTCCAAGGCACAATCTTGTGTAACTGTAATTGGAAGAAACCAATCACAATAACATGGAAATATATTCGAGAATTAAAAAATCGTTTAAAAACGTCAAAGATTAAAAAAAAATTCAAAAATTTTGAAAAGGACAAATGTGCATCCTCCAAAAATTCCTCAAAATGTATTCATGTATTTGCAACCTGCTAGCAAATCATATTAAAATTAAGCGCGAATTCTGAAAATTGGTTTATAAATAATGGACCAGCTCAAAAATAAAATTTCCAGACAGACAAATTGTCCATCTGATTTCCAAAATTTTTTGTAATTATAATCTGTTACAAATGACGGAGTTATGCGGTTACCAGCATTAAAAAAGCAATACACAACCGAATTGAAACCCTCCTTCTTTTTTGAAGTCGGGTTAAAATATATTTATATTAATAACAAGTACATATGAACATATATTTCAAATATTGTAATAGATAATTTTTTCATTTTAAATAATTACTTCTTTGGTCAGGTGATCCACATCCGGCCACTTTTTGCTGAACAGCCGCCGCCAAAAAGATTGCCGACTTAGATTTCTGTTAAGAAATGTCAGCAAGAAATGTTCTTTTCTTTATGTCAAAATTTTACGTTGTCAAAAATATAATTCCACACAGCACAAACATGAAATTTTTCTACCACAGACAAAGACAGCGTTTAGACATTCACTGATTTATTAGTTACTAGTATATCATTATTGCGCCCTTGTGTTTGATGGTATACAAATTAAAACCAATTTTCTAAAAGAAATAAATCTTTCGCAATTATCTTCTTATTAGTTGGAAAAATCATAACATTTTGTGATCCTCCAATATCTGGTCTACACTATGCATATATAATATTAAATGTATAATCGTTTAAAGTTAATAAAAATTAATTTTTTTTATATAGTTTCGTTGTGTACAATATACCGGATCAAAGCCCAACATTTGCCAGTTTATTCTTTCAATAACTACAAATAAATAAGATTTTATGGTTTCTATAATTCCCAGACATTCTTCGACTTAAAAAATATATTGGTTTAAATAAAAAAGTTGTTTAGCTATGGAAGTTTTCAAGGATAATCTAGTGCAATTTTTAGTAAGTATGTATGTATGTGTTTGAAAACTCGCGAGGCACACACTTTACAATTAATTAAATTGAATTCAGTAGACTTTATACACATTTGCTAAAAGTCATTAATGTAAATATATTTTACTATTCGTTCAACTCATGGTTGAGGGTAATGCACTAAATGACGATTGAAATCCGTATTGCACTATCACTTTCTTACCAGCTTTAATAATGATTGCTATTTTTTCACTACCATTAAAAAATTGAGCGGTAGTGCAAATTTTTTCACTATCACCAAACGAAAACTTAATGCCGAAAATCTGCAATTGAACTTGCAGTCAAAAAAGCTGAATTTTATGCATCAGAAAATGAAATAAAACAAAATAAAATGTTGTCAATAACGGAATCATTTTATGCTTAAATCATGAAAAAACATGATTATTGTTTTTCAAATTTAGTGCAAAATTTTTAGTTGGCACTTAAATTAATCAAGAACAAAAAAGTTTAAGTAAACTGAAGATTGCTTATTTTTTTTATTTCAGTGCAAAATGTTTTAACATCACTATCACTAATATTAAGTGAGGCTGCTAATTTTCGCTTCTTCATTCAACATCAACAAAATAATTGCAATAATTTTGCACTATCACCAAGTATGAGTTGAAACTGCAAAATGAGTGCACTACCCCCATCTACGGTTCTACTTAACATAATTTACTTAAACATTTAAGATAAACAAACTACGAAGTATGTACTTGAAATATTCTTCAGTTTTGCAGTAGTTTACCTTTAAACATGAACACGTTTCCTTTTATTTACATTTCTATTGAACTAGGCCATCGTGTTCAAATATAAATATAATTAGTAACACACACATTTTGTGCGCTAAGATGTAAACTTACGTATGGACTTCTATTAGATTTAAGTAATAATACGTCGGTACAGGTTTACTTTTTTCTACGGTTTTATGTTTGCAACTAAACAGATGCAAAATTTAAAATAAACACAACTTGTACTTAAATACATGAACGAACTTGCAATTATGTAAATAAGTTCATTAATTATAGAAGTAAATCAGAAATTTAATTTGCATCTGCTTCTTACTCGAAATAATTTTAAAAATACGTCCGGCTTAGTAATCAATAATGTGTGAAAAAATTTAGCCAAATTTAAAACAAAATATATATCTGCACGTTTTTACGCATAAATTAATTTAATAAATCATTAATTATAAACCAATTATGCAGATTTTTAATTATGACAATTAATATTGCTCTAATTTTATATATGTCAGTGCATCGTAAATGACATGTAAAATGCTCCCATGTAACATTTATGAATAATAAGCAGGGAAATCGTAAATATGCTATTGCATGATTTCCTTGTGCAACCAATGAAGGTACCCTAGAGTGATGTGAACTGACACTAAAGTAGTCCCGTGATAGGTTCTTTGGTGACAGAGACCGGTCCTAGTTCTAACACTTTATATGAATGGGACCTATCAATTTTTCATGGGCTTGTCATTGGAGGGGGTTAATTGACAACTACCAGCCACCATTTCACCAGTCACACATCTGTTCTCAATGAACGTGTTTAGTGTTAGTTACAACAATGCTGGTCCCTGGTAATCTTATAATAAAAAAGTCATAGAATTAATTTTAAGAACAAATTTTTATATAGTACCAAATAAATGTATCACAGCACCGGCGAATACTGAACCTGTTACAAAAACGGTCCTAATAAATAAATAAAAAATTATTGATTTAAAGAAATTAATCTACCTTTTTTGTTACTTAATATACCAGTTAAGTGATTTGTTCTCCTTTCACATGTCATTAGTTATTTCTTTTTGTTCTTATTCTATTTTCATAAATCCAGGATAAGTTCCGTTGGAACTTAGAAACAATAGTACATTTGTCCGTTTTAGAGCTTTTTATGAAATTTGGCACTAACAAATGCATGTTTTACATATTTTGCCCTTTGTAGCATTTTTTGTGCATATTTAAGCTAAATAAAAGCTTTTTGTTGAAGTTTGAAGGACATATTTCACCTTTTTGAAGCATATTCTGATGCATGTTCGAATAAAAAAATAGTTTTAAGTTCTAGTTAATAGATGTTTTTTCTGTTATAACTATCTTATTCTATACCCAAGTTGTGGCTTCATTTTCGCCATCTACATTGCATGTTCACTCACTAATTGCAAGCCAAATTATAGTTATCCTTAGGGATAGAAGTTATTCCATACTCGAATTTTATGCATCAAAATTAAGGAAAAAGTAATTAAATACGTTTGTTCTAATGTGTGCAGTACGTACATAGAAATCTTGGCCCATCTTTTAGTATACCAATCGACTCAAAACACTTTTTAAAGTGATCTTTCTATGTCCGTCCGTCTGGCTGGTTGTCGGTACATGTTTACCTTTTTTGCGCAAAGTGCAAGTCACAATTTTGAAGATAATTTGATAAACTTTGGTAAATACGTTTATAAATGGTGAGAATCCATCTGTACACAGAAAAAAGTGTTGTATCAATTAAAAAAATGGTTTAAAGAGTATTTAAATTTAATTAATGTGATAATTGAATCAATTATTTTTTTAGTTGAAAGAAAATTAAAAATTGAATTTTGATTTAATTAACATTTTACAATTAAAATTTTAATTAAATAACAAAAAATCTTAATTGACTTTTTTCATTAAAAATAAAATAATTTTAACATGTAGAATTGTTGTTGGGAATTGTCAATATTTATTTAAATAAATTAACACATTGTTTGGAAAGCCAAAGCTTTTTGATCACTTGTTTAATTAAAATTAAAAATATTATTTATTGAAAATATTTCTTAAAAATTTTGAAATTTTTAGTAATCGTAATAGGTGCAAAATAAACAACTTGTTTGCTTGATATTATGAATTTAGAACAAATTTGGTGATTGGAGAAATTTAATAATTTTTTCTGTGTAGTTTCATATATTCCCCATAAAAACTACTGTCTTAACTTATATTCGTATTTTGATTAACTTCGGCCCAAACATATTTTACTGCAAATTAAATTTGTTTTCAATCGGTTCACATTCAACCATAGCTCCCTTTCAAATATCACTGGATAAAATAGCTTTATTTCTTTTTAAACGTAAATCTTAATATAAAATTTAGCAACCGTCTCTTTAAGCCCTTTAAGATAAAACGACTCATTTAGATTATAGTAGATACTATATAATAATCGGCACAAATAACTCATATAAATCTTAACCCCATTACTTAGCTTTAGCTGGTGAGCCCATGACTGCCCATCGATTGCAAATATTGTACAATCTTGAAAATGTGTCTGCAAATACCTACTGTGGTGTATGGGCTTTACCGAATATAACTTTTTAGTTGTTTTTTTTTCTTCTTGAATATAAATATTATTAATTTGTAGAATTGTTTCCATATAAGCAATTTTTTGTTTTTTTTGAGCATATTTTTTAACAATTTTAAATTTTTTAATGCATACTCAATGCACATATAAAACTTCTTGCAGCATATTTCCGGTTACCCTGATAATAAGTAATATTTTTTTGTAATGTACATAACGTTTTATATTAGCACTTTTTGTTGTTTTAATAGTTTTAATAAAACCATTTTGTCAATTATTATTAACTTTAATCATATTTTCCGACAATGAATGTTGTTCAAACACAAACTAAGATCAATAAAAAAAGGCACATTGATAACGTAGATGCATCCGAGAAAGTATTCTGGCTGAGAAATTTTATACCGTTCACAAAAAGTTGTGAAGAAAGTAAACTAACTTTTTCATTCCATGTGATACTTTTTTATTATTCATTTAATACCTCATGGAGTATATCGTTACCTAAAACGCAAAAGGCCCTATCTAACATTTTGAAAATTTTACAGGAGAAGCAAAAAACTATTTAAAAAGGTAAATTGATAAATTGCCTTAAACTGTTTATAATTAATTGTTCTTCTATTTTGCTTGTTAAACCTACCAGTGGTTTTGACAAGTAATAATGTTGCATATAATGCAAACTGTGCATTTACACTTGTAATTTTCAAACTAGTTTATGATCGTAAACTACTTTCATAAACTATATCGTTTACATCAGCAGTTTTGACAGTTAACAGTTTAACAGCCGTGTCACAAAACAGCTGACTTCAGTAAAAAAAAAACTTAAAAACGTTGGTGCACGTACATTTATACATACGATAAACATACCTTTTATTTTCGTTATCCATATTATATAAAACAATTTTCAATTAATTTTTTTAAACTTTTTCTTGATGTGTTCCTTTTTTTTAACGCAAACTTTTTTAACTTAATTTTTTTTTTTATGAAATGTCAAATATCACTAGCGTTGCCAGAGCAAAATTTGAAAAGAACAGAGTTGCATTAACAAAAACTGGTTGTTTGCAACTAGTTTATCTCAAAAGCTAGTTACAAACGTGTTTATAATTTGTATGGATAAACAAGTTTCTTAAACTAGTTTATCATCTTAAACAACTTATAACCTGTTTATGGTGTAGGTGTAAATGACCTATTAGTTATGTCTATTAGCGTACATCGTATAATATTTTGTAGATAGGGCTTTTTGATTTTTGTTAATAAAATCGCTAATTTTATTCGAAAGATTCCAAAATTTGTTGTGAACATTTGTGTTAATGCAATACATCAGAATCAATGAAAAAAATCGATTTTTAATTTTTGGTTAGTTAGGGCCTTTTGCGTTTTAGGTAACGATATATATTCTGTATCTTTAAGTATTTCTAAGTCGATTTAGCCATGACCGTCTGTTAAAAACACGCTCTTTTCCGACAGGCTCAACAGAAAAGACAAGAATGATATAAAAAGAGATTACGCCATGCGCATGTTTTCCCGTTAGATGACGTAGCTTAACCCAAGCTAGGGTTACCGATTCGTGTATGTTTCGTGACGTCATTTGACCCACCTGCGCAGAAAATTCAATTTTGAGTTCGTGTTGTCGTAATCTTTCTTCTATCACTCTTGCAGAAAAGACTATTTTGGTTTCACGTTTTTTCTAGTTACCCCTAAGTTTGGGATTAATTAATAAAGGGTGTTTCTTTAAAAAAAAAAACTAACGTTAATTGGGGGCGGAATGCACTCATTGTCATACAATTTTGCTATTGTAGTAATGTTTGATCTGTCACAGTCGAATAAGACTAGAAATCGTACCACAAAATTTCGTAAAGATCGGTAAAAAATTTACCATAGGCCAATTCTAGGAACGTACTTTTAGAATCGCCTAAAATCGCAAACCATTTTAATACTGTGAGGTCAGTTTTTTAAATTGGATCATAACTTTTTGTTTATTTCTTTGTGTTAGAAACAAAAGATATACGGGCACAGAATTACGTGGGTGATTATACTCAAGTATGATAGATAGATATTTATTTGTGGTAGTTGGGAAACTATGTAACCCAGAGCGCTTTAGCTAGTGGTATGCAATGGATGTTATAATTTCCTGGTTGCAAGAAAATATAACTGCAGTATGGCGGTGGTACAATTTGAAATGAAAAGGCGATTTGATATATTACAATTCAAAGTGTTTTTTTTTTTATATTTAGCGAGAGATGCTTACCCTTTGCAGGTTTGATTAGAATAATAAAGATAAAAAAAATTTACGAGCCACGAATGCACTAGCAATAAAGTTGGCTAATATGACTTGGGACTAAAACATTTACAGATAGCCATGTTAATTTATCCAAAAGTATAACATCAAATTTACATCATAAATATAGTTTTAAATTCAGTTAAATTCACAATTTTTATAACTGTAAGATTGGTCATCAATTAAACACCGAAATCTTGAATTTCGTAAGTATATTTCAAATTTATTCAATAATATGAATATATATATATATTTTAAGTTTAGTTGTAATTTTGATTAGTGTAAAATAATTTTAGAAAACCAACATAAAAATCACTTTGGTAGTTAAATCTTGAATTTCAAGCAATGGTAAGTAACAGAGATTTCCACCGATATTCAACTTTTATCAACGATAATAAGAATGATACTTTTAACAACTTTAATAATGAATAGGCGACTTTTTAAAAACAATTTCTCGACCGTTCACGACTTTGGCTACTACTTTTTACTGCCTGCATCCCTAAACCTGCTTTCATCTTATTCTTCTCTAACGTAGGTGTGGTGAATATTTAGTAGCGAATACTTAACCCATTCGTCACCTTACATAACAACATTTTAAATTCAAATTATGTCAAATTAATTAGTTAATAATAAAAATAAACAAATGTTAAGGACTTATTTTTGCTAATGTAGACACTTATAGATTCCATATAAATTCCGAACCTTAAATATTCTTACGCTCGGTGAAGGGTATCAATTCTTCGGCACAGCCGTATATATCATTTTTACTTGTATAAAGTTAGAATTTTCAGGGAGTAAAAAGGGAAAATCAAAATTAATATTGGTGGAAAACGCAAAATAACATAAATATAAATTACTTTAAATTACTTTATAAATTACAAAAAAAAAAAAAAAAATAAAACAAATTAAAAAAAAAAGAAAACAAGTCTTATATTGTACATAAAAATGTATAGATCGAAAACAATATAGTGCAAATGAATTTTAAAGAATTTTTTAAATTTAACTCTTTTTGGTGGCGCTAGAGGACGCCAATGTCGCAGAATTTGAACTAAAAATGGGCAAACAACTACTTGCTTCAGGAAAACTGTTTTAAAAAAATTAATTTCTGCAGTACGAGATTGAAATTATATATTATAACTATATTTAGAACTAACTGTGAAAAAATTTGTTGTGAATTCTTTTCTTATAAGTATTTTTTAATGGTTTAAAAAATTATTATTATTCACTTATGTTCTAAATTTTTTTTAACTTTGATGGAATATTAAAAAGAAAGAAAAATATCGTCTATAAGGTCTTTTCTGTTTTCGAAAACTTAAAGATAAAAAGAAAAGAATTTTTTGAACAGTTATTTTCGTGGTTTTTGCTCAAATTTCCATAGTATGTAGGAGTTTAAAAGAAAATAAGCTACAAATACTGTGAAATATAAATTAAAATTAATACTGCTTAATAAAAAACCACAAAGATTGTAATATGTATATATAAAAAAGTTTTTGTGGTTGTCTATATTTTAAGGCACAAGAGGGCGCTAAAATCGCAAATGACCGTGGTTTTTTATGGTTTCAAGAAAATAATAATTTTTTGGATTTGGAGATTGAATTTTTTTTTTGTGACAGCTAATTATATTTTAAACCAACTGTTAAAAAATTATATAAATAATTTTCCTAAACACATTTTTTATTGGTTTAAAAAATGCTTATTATTTACTTAAGCTCTAAACAGTTATTAATATTCATAAATCATTTAAAAAAAAATATTGTCTATGAGTTTTTTCTGTTTTCGTAAATATGTATAAATTGTTTTCTAATAAAAAAAAAAAAAACTAAAAAATGTTACCTCAACTTGAAAAAAATTCCTTTTTAAAAAAATGCTATTTTCGTGATTTTTGATCAAATTTCCATAGCTTGATTTAGTTTAAAAGAAAATAAACTAGGAATATAATAAGAAATAAATCTAAATATATACTATTGTTCTTATATGCTCGGGCCGACTATACTTTCTTACTTGTTATACCCTGGCAGGCCTGCTGTCTGGCTGTCAATGTAACCTTGTGCGTAAAGGACGCAACTTTGAAGATAATTCTATGAAATTAGGCACAAATATTCTGATTAGAACAAGTACCAAGTTAATTGAAAATTGGGAGAATCGGTCCAAAATTTTACATAGCTCCCATAGAAACCTCATTCCGGAAAAGGGTCTTTGTCGATAACTAAGATTAAATTTGGTCCAAACTAATTTTATTGCAATTAAAATCATCTTCCTAAATTTCATTGGAATCGGTACATATTTGACCATAGCTGCCGTACAAATAATTCTCCCGAAAATAGCATTAAATGATATAACTTCCTTATATATGTTAGTATTTACATAAAAAATGTCGACAATAATTTTTACGATAGCTGCTATGTCATGACAAAATGTTGTCCTGATCAGGTCCCAAATAAACCATATAGTTCCCATATAAACCCCCATCATATATATGAAGATAACTATATAATATTCGGCAGATAGAACTTTTAAATTAATATTAACCTCATAACATATATTTGTTCAGGCGGATAGGGTACACGCTAGAAAATTTGTTTTCAATACTGTGCTGTCGGTTATCATATGTTCGGGCTTGACCGAGTATACTTTCTTACTTGTTATTTTTACCAGAGCATTTTAAAAGTTTTAACCCATTTTTCAATGTATGATGTTTTTGTATTTTTCACATTATTAATCCGATTTTTATTACGATCAGATAATTTTTGTATGTGTTATAGCGTTTTTAAGAAAAAGGATATATGGCAGGACCTTGAGTCCTTGTTCCGATTTTAATGAAAATTTACATACACGTTGCTAGTTATATGTATTTCAGCATGACTATTTTTTGTAATTTTGTGGGCATTACTAAAGCTACAATTACATTCTTCAATTTCAGGACACATGGGAGGTAGACGTGTCTTTGGACCGATTTCTCCAAAAATACATTTTTCTTTTAACTAGGCTGTTTTATAATAGTGTACCAAATTTCAAAAATATCTGGAAACTTCTTCTATTTTTGTCCCTTCATCATATGCACAGAATAAAATTTTGCCCCAATTAAATCAATTTAATATATGTAATTGTTACTATTAGTTTGTTCACTGGTGCAAATTAATGGTAGAAATTTAACTTTTAATTAACTTTATTAAACGTTTAATTCACTTGATTAAATTTTTAATTGGGGTAAAATTTTTTCTGTGTGGGACAAATCACTGTGCGTCGTACTCAACCATTTCCTATTCGCCTTTCCTTTTAAATAATTTGGGAAAGAGTGGTTAATCAAATACGGATGATCAAGATAAAGTTCAAGTGCCAGCTAAAAGAACTCGATGGCTTTTTACAACAGGTATTTTAAAGGAACACGGAAAAAAATTTTATGGCTAAACAAGTTGAAAAAATGGCTACAAAAATGGCTAATGGCAAAGTCCATTTTTGAATGGCTAATCAAGGTGAAAATGGCTAAATCACTAAATTGACAGGACAAATTAATGTAAAATTATTATTAACGGGGTCTTGCTAAAAAACTTAACTTTCAAAGAATTTATATCTTCCAATAAACAGGCATTGCCTCTTTTTAGTCCCTTCATTGTTTTTTTTTATCATTCTTTACTTTTTACATTTCTTTTTTACAGGTTGTTACTTTTTGGTTTTACTTATTAGTGGATTTTTTTAATTATTTGAAAGTTTTTATGCGGAGAAAACGATTAAAAAAGTTTTATAATTAATTCATTGTGTTAATTAAATCAATTACTTTTTTTAATTAAACGTTGTATTTGCTTTAAAATTATAGTCGAAAACCAGTCGGTCGCACACGACATATTACGACGAACATTCTATGTATTTTGTATTGTGGTTGTAGTAAATGTTAAGCAAAATCGACAAAAATGTTAAACGACTACGAGATCGACCACGACAACGACTATTGCTAAAAATGTAATAAAAATATTAATTAACTAATTCAAAACATAAATTAAACCAAAATAATGCCAATGTAAAACTGAAAACGCTAACTAAAGAAAAAAAAAACAATTGGGTTTAATATTGGCATTGCCTGAACTAATTGGGTAAACATGAGAGTATTAAAAGTTAGTTTGAGCGGAGCTCGCACAATGTCGATAGTTTTTATATTCATATTTTGTTAAAGCATTTATTTGTGAATGCCTTTCAAAGTTTTTTCTTATATTTAATTAACTGAGATAATTAACATAAAGCTTAAATAAATTTGTTGTTAATTTATTTTTAAATTTAATAATAAAAAACATTTTTTGGAATTGCATAGTTTTATGATTACATTTTTAATTAAAATTGACAATATCATTTATTGGAAAAAAGCTATCGATTTAAAAATTTGTAGTAACAAATTGAATTATTGAACTGATTATATTACTTAGAGCTGCAACATCCTCTAATTTGTTGCTTGATTCAAAGAATTTATTGATTGAAATCAACAGTTTATTTTTCTGTGAAATTGTTGGTATCAAGTTAGAATTTGTAAATAGTAACAACATTTATAATAATTAATAAATTGTGAAAAAATGTATGAGGTATGGCAAGAGTTGGGTTTTAAACTTATATAAGGGTTGGTATATAGATAAACTTTTGCACAAAAAAGTCCTTCCTATACAGGGATAAATAACATTTTGATTATATAAGTGAACACTTTTTTCTTAACGTATTTTGGATTTTTTTTTTCATAATTAATTCAAAAAAAATCTGATAGTTTATAATACAAGACTCAACAGATAACAGGGAACCAAAGTTGTTCAATTTTGTTTTTAAAGTCAGCATTCGATTCTGAAATCAAAATTTCTTTCATGTTTCATAGTTGTCGTGATAAAGGATTTGGTGCCGTTTAAAATAATGCAAAAATTTCTTGGGTGCAATTATGTATTGCGGAAGACCTCGAAGCTTCCTCCAGACGACGTTCTCAGCACTTGGTGATTTTAAGGCGGTCTTTGCAAAGGATTTTATATAAGTTATACCTGGTTCCATTTAATATCCAAATGGTTAACGATTTAAAACCAAATTATAAAGAACTTGTGATTAATTAACATCGTTTTTTTTTATTTAAAATAGCCACAGCATTTGCATGACTTTGCCAGAAAGCTCAAATGCCAAAACTTGCAAAAAAAAAAAAATGCTGCATTTCAAAAAAGCGTCACCTAATATTTTAAATACACAGAAATTTAGAGAAAATATTATCAATTTGTATCACTTAATTTTTGCTGTAAATGTCGATTATTTACGTTCGTTTACATTTTTAAATATGGCTTTTAAGACAAGTTTTCTCAATGCAAATTGATTTTGGTATCAGGATGATATTAAAAGGGGTTTGACAACGATATTTAAGGCTTATGCATCCGCCCAGCTGATTGTGTTTTATCTATGTATAAACTTTGCTATTATATATATAATGACTATTGCATTCGCATTATTCTTACTCGAAATAATTTTTTCCAACACTTATATAATGGAATATAAAAGCTTAAATTTAGAGCATTTCATGTTGTAAAAATTCCTGTCTTCATAAAAATAATTTAATGTAAATTAAATTCAATGAACTTAAGCCTAATTAAAAATATCTAAATTTGGATTAAAAACCATTAACAGTTTAATAAAATAACCACAATACTAATATTAGAGCAAAACTTTAGAATGAAATTGCCGAAGAGTTTCATCTTAAAACTCTTTGGAATTTCAAAAATATTTTATCGAAGATTCCTGGGAATATTTTTCCGTGTACAAACCCTAGTCCTAAAAGTACATTTGTAAAGTATGTAAATAAATATTTAAAGAAATCACGATCACAAGTGAATCACGCGCAACACATAAATTGTTATTTAATCTAAAAAAGTTAGTGTACCATTTTCGGCTATGACGAATCTTTGATACCCTCCACCGACAGGAGTGGGCTCTATATGATATCTACATACTATTAACTAATCTTCATAAAAACGAACGTCACCATTAAAATTGGTTGCGGGTTAGACCTATATTCAATTATTAGCCGACAATAAGCAAGTTTTATGCGTTCCTTGTTAGAACTTTGAACTGGCTTGAGTAAAATATCATGATTCGTAACAGTTCTAGCCGAACTAAAATGATTTTTAGGAGGGTAATTTGTATTGGACCTATGGTAAATTATGGACCAATCATCCCAAAATTCTGAAGACTGATTTCTGGTTTACAAAAAATTAATTAGAATAAATTTCCATACAGTATTGTAATTATTTTTTCGGGCCATATGAATCTAAGTTGGAAGAAATTTTACCGCAATAAATATATCTGTGAAGGTTTTAGGCGAATTTAGTTATTTCCAAAAGTGGGCTTTATTTGGTTTTAGGTGCAATAAACTGTTTTTCGAGAGTAGGGTTTATATGGGGCCTAGGGTAAATTATGGACCGATCTTTACAAAATTTAGCAGTGTGATTTCTAGCCCTACAAAACTGTCCCTACCGAATTAAATTATAATAGCGTTATTTATTATGTTTTCCGGGAGTAAGGGCTATGGCCAATTATGGACCGATCTTCACAAAATTTAACAGTGTGCTTTGCGAATTTGGGCAAAATTGTATGTCATTCCGCGCATTATTCCACCATTTATGTTACTTTTTGTATCAAAATTATCAATTTTTTTAGGATTGTGGTTCCACATTTTGATTCATAGTTCTAATCCTACTGAACCGATGTTGCTGGATTTTAATCCCAAAATTGTTAGGATAACTACAAGAAATTTAAGACCAAGTTTGTTCTTTTCTTTTGCATTTTTCGAAAGTGAGCGAGACGCACATGGCTAAACCGACTTAGAATTACTCAAGGTGCCAGAATATAATTGTATACTTTAGGGGGTCTTAGATGTTTAATAAAAAACTTTTCACGCGGAATGACAAACTTAGTATACCCTCATTCACCACTAGTGGTGGTGGAGAGTATAAAAAGTATGCCAACAAATATTTGTTTCCTGGTTTCTTCTTTTTAATAAAGATTTGCAAAGTACATACGTTGTTTTTCCTTCACATAACTAGTTGAATCAACGCAATTTTTATAAAAGAAAAAAACAACCTTATTGCCATAAATTAATTATTTTAACTCGCGTTAAGTCTTTCTTTTACATCACTGGAATACAATTTGTTATTTTTGTTTTTTTTTTTAAGAAGAAGTATGAAAATTTTTTATTTAGTACTCCAAAATTATATTATTACCCAGCAAAAACTTCGCCTGCAAAATTATGGGTTGAGTAATCAGAAAAAAGTAAAAATACTACTTTCAATTCTACTGAGAGAACCAATGAATTTTACAAGGGAATTCCCAAAATGAACGCATTTAAAAGTAATTCATTGTTTATATCTACATACATCTGAAAAATACGTATTAATAGAAGAAAGCTACTAAATAATGAGTGAAAGAAGCTATTCATTTTGAAAAAGTAAGCGAAGTTCTTACTCGGTTTATTTTCATGGACATTATGTTGAACTCGGTGTTAAGAAAATTTTATTAAAAATTGTTTCGCTTTTGAGAAAAAAAAATTATTAACCGTAGTTATTTTATATATGTGACAGCGCATAGAGAAAGGGACCAGTAAGGTAAAGGGAACAGTAAAAACCAACTACACAAAACAAGAGGTAGGGACGACCTACGCGCGTTTTCAAGGTTGACCAACACGTTCCTGACGTCATGAGATGTGTCGCTTTCAAATGAGACCAATACCAACACGCTCAGTGATGGTACACCAAAGATACACGTATTTAAATCTTTAAAATGGCTCTCCTGAACAAAACCCTTAGGTCCCTTTCTATTTTGCGCGTCACATATGTACATAAAGCATGTGCACACCTGTTAAATTAATTACGTCTTTTACGTAACCACTGGTTATATTAAAAAATTATTTGCATTTCCTAATTAGTTTATACAGTTATCTTCAAACAAATAAAGTTTAGTAAATCAATAGAAAAGTTTGATCAATTTACTGGTCACGCTTTTTTGGATTTTTTTCCTCAAATATTTATTAGGTCTGTACATACACAGAAAAAATTTTGCTAAAATATTTTCAAGCTTGTTTGAAAATTTTTTAATTTTCATGAAATTTTTTTTACTGTTTCTATTAATATTTTTGTTTGATTTTAATTTTAGCAAACAAAAATGTTGACAACTATACAAAAATATGATATACGCGCTGCGCTATTGGCTTCAAGTTATAATAATTTTGTATGAAATATTTAACACTCTTTAAAGTGGTCGCTATTTTTTTGATCGTAAGCAACACTATTTTAAGTGAAAAAAATTAACAACAACATAAAACACGTACAGTCTATTTTTGGACGCATTAAGGAAGTACAACAAGACGAAAGATGATAAAATAGCGTGGCGAAGTTTGTTAGTAAAGCAATAACAAAAGAAGGTAAAAACGATTCAATGTTTGTGTCGCAACATTAAAACCCAGAACTTTTTGGTTGCTTTTAAAGTTGACAAAAATCCCGTATTCTATTTTTTGAAATTTTTTAGTTAAATACATCAAACTTTAAAAATGAAATGATGATCAAAACCATATCGGGTCATTATGCTGCTGTTTTAAATTGAGACTTCTTCTTCAGTAGACAAGGAAAGGATACAGTGACAGTGAGGGGGAAAGAAACATTGTGTACAACAAGACGAATGGTGTTGAGGAAATCTTTAAAAATATGTGTCCCAAGGCCAGCCGCTCTTCACAGATTTGAATGTTTTTTTAATATCAAACACAAAGTTTTGTTTCTAAAATTTTTTTGTTTAAATTGGAAAAATATTTTTTTATATTTTTACATGTTCCAAAACATGTGTAAATATAAAACTGACAAATATATTTATTAGCATGTAAAGAACTATATTCATCTTACCGATGAGAGTTTGAGAATTATTGAACAAATTGTACTTACTCGAAATATTTGTAATTGAAAATAAAGATATCACAATAAATGTTGAACACTGAGGGAATTCACGATCATTATCTTAATATTTTAATGTGCAAACATTGTGACTAGAGTTTTTTTATTCCCGCACTTTTTGGATTCCCGGTAAAGCGGGAAATAAAAATCAAATTCCCGGGATTCCCGCCCAAAATTTATTACTTATTTCTCCAATGAAACTAATATTTCTTACTGACAATTACGCTTAAATTAATTAAGTCTAGTATCCATTATGTAACAAAAACGTAAAAAAATTTTATATTAAAATTATTTTAGGATACTTAAGAGGTTATTTTTATGTCAATATCATAGAAATCAATATAGGTATATGCATTGTCAAATTCAGAGATCATTTGCATAATTAGAATGAAAATATTGTTACGAAATTAGATTTGTCTGAGAATTATTTAAGGTTTTAGTTATAAGTTATCTTGTAAATTATAGTTTTATGTCATATTAGTTACTATTTTTATGAACGCCACTGTAATAAATTTTCTAGCAATTGTAATTGTAGACTTTAGATTTAGATGTATAACAGTTATTTTAAAATAATTCGAACACAACATTCTAGAAAATACTAGACGGTTCTTGAATCAACAAGGAATAGTTTTGAACTATAAATTCAGGCTAACTCATAAAAGTTTAGTTTAGTTTGATTGGAGACATTAAACGGTTCAGATCGCTACTTACAATTGTGGTTAAAATATGTAAACATTATAATTAATTTCAATAAAGTTTGTTAAGTTGAATTCGTGTGTGTATTTATTTTGAATTGCAATTAAAAGAACTCAAAGGTTTATTATAAAGGGAAAAAACCTTAACGCGTTTTATAAGTAAAAACGTAACAGTATTAAAGTCTTACATCCAATTTCATCAAGTTCAGTTAAAACTTAACTGTTACCTTAACTCCCAGCTAACAATATGTTTTCGACAGTTATAACTGGTAGTTAATTATAAGTAAACTTGGTGAAATTGGCCGTTAGTGGAATAAAATTTCTGGAAAGGCGATTAGGAACTGAAAGCATAACATTAGAAGAAGGAATTCTGAAACAATTTTACCGTTTAACAAATTCAGCAGGAAGGAGAAATTGTATTTGCTACATATATTTAAAAACATATTTTTTTACAATTATATAACCCTTAATCAGCAGTGATGTATGAAGTTATACTAAGTTTGCCATTCCATGTGAATCTTTTTTAAAATTCATCTAGGATCCCATAACGTATTTGTATTGTGAGTCCTTCGTTTATTCTAAGCTGATTTCGCCATATGGGTGTCAAATTGTTTCTAGATCTTCTAGGCTGTTTGTGGCTTAATTCCAGCAGAATCGCTTCAGTATGAAAGAGTTATGCACCCAAATGTGGAACTACCTCAATAAAAACTCAACAAAAACTTACATAAATTTGTGGCAAAATGCACCCATTGTCATTAAATTTCAACAAATTCGTTTTATAAGGCACCAAATTTCGTGAATATCGGTCCATAATTTACCTACGGCTCGACGTTTAGATTAATTTCCTAAATCATGTAAGTATGGCTAAAAGTGTAACGAATAATGCTTTTGTTATACATTCATAAGACTCAAAATTACTTGATAGTGGTAATTGAATCAAAGACTTTTTATAATTTTGATTTAATTAAGATTTGCGTTGTTATGAAATAAATTTTTAATTAAAATATTAATTAAATAACAAAAAATATTAATATATTTTTTCCGTTTGAAATAAAAAAATTTTAACTTGCAGAATTGTTAATAAAATTAAAATTAAAAATATCATTAATGTAAAATATATTCACAATTTTAGTAATCTATTTAATCATTTTGGTAATAGGTGCAAAATCAACAAATAGTTTGCTTGATTCTATGTATTTGGTATAAATTTGGTGATTACAGATGATTTTTAGTTTTGTTCTGTGCAGATATGTGCATCTATATGAGATTTGTTTGTCTTAAAGAGATTTTCGGAAGGGGACTTGTATGGGACTTATTGTTAATTTTTGACCAACCATCACAACATTTGGTAATGACATGTACAATTTCAGTATAAATTGGTAGGACAAATAATAAGATGGGAACAAAGACTCCATTCTGGAAAGGAGTATGCATGGTGGCTATGTGAAATTATGGACGGATTCTAATTATTTCAATTTGATTTCGCCCTTGTAAAATTTACAACCTATGCACCTTATTTCATAAAATTATCTTTAAAATTACGACATGTAGTTTACGACCAAAATTTGCTTGAACAGTCAGCCAACCCCCGGACCTTCTCCACTATTGTGGTGTGTGCATAATAATGTGTAAAATGCAACGCAACACCAAAATAACATTTAAACAAAGTCAAGAATATTTTATGGTTTTGTTGTTGCTTTCTACAGAAATTCTTACTACGTTCTAAACTTTTCAACGCCACAAGATATGCAGCGTTTGGAATTTAAAAATTCACAATTTTACACAATTAGGGCCTTAATTTGATAAAATATTTTCTAATGGATTCCAAAACCATTTCAACAAACTTAAAACGCCATGTTTAACATGAAATTTGTTATTAACGTTAAATATCGTTTCTTGCTCTCCAATCACCATTTAAAGTTAATTTACTTTTAGTTCTAAAGATTTCATATAGTTTACAGGATAATCTAGATAAGGCCCGTTTTTAAGCTTAACGCTGCTTTTTTTATAATAAACTGTATCATATTTTTTTACTATTATTTTGTTATAAAATCTTTATTAAATATACATATATTTTTCCCAATTATCTTTTATTTTATTCTCTTTTTTTTTTCTATTAGTAGATTCTTTTGTTAATACATAATACTAATTTTTTGTGACTTATAAAAATTAGTTGTCTGACACTTATTTTCAAATTAGTCTGGCTAAGAATTAATAAATCCGCATTGTGTGTCTGGCTACACATTTTTTTAATCTTTTTTATTACATTAATAAAATTGATTTAGATATTTATATTTGATTCTACTTTAGTTCCCCAGTTTAATTGTATATTTTTCGGTTATTTTTTATGGGGGTTTTCACTTGTATACACACATATGAACATAATTTGTTGGTAACATTTTAATTAACTCCGGGTAAATACACGCATCCTTTACATACAAATACACTGCCTGTGTATATTTACTGTATGCATTAAATTTTTATAGTGACATATTAATACACTTTCACAATAAGATCCTTTCACACATACATACAAACATTTACACTACATTTACGCTCACTTTGTTACAAGCGATAAAAATAATAAATTATTTACACAAACACATGATTATGTGTAAGTATTTGTGTTTGCATAAAATATGTACATTCGTACATATCTCACAAATTGATATGGATCCTTGTTTGCGTATAAAAGCGAAAAAACAAACACTCTCACAACATTGCTCTGTTATACGCACATCTACACGCACGGATATATTTTGATAACTGTATAAATATGAATTCGCGTTTTTGTTGTTGTTATTCCTTTTTTTATTTAAACACTTAACAAGTTTTATGTTTTATTAAAATGAAGCGTCTATCCATCCGACCAACCGCTGCATGATATTAAAACAACCATTGGGTCTGAATGTGTGTTGGCTTGTGAAGATTATAGAGTAAAACACAAAAACCAACAGATAAATGTTTTAAATACCCGTTGATAGCTTATTAAAATTAAAGTGCTTACACTAACAACAGTAGCACCTACGTATGACTGTGATGGGAACTGGTTTAACACTGTAATCCACGGTTGTGTGCCAGCCTTCCCACCTTCTTTGGTTCAGTTGCACAAACACTGTTTCTATTAACATGCACGTGTGATTTAATTTCTTTTCATAAACTTTTTGTCAATCCTTTCGTTACATTTATTTTTAGATAATGGCTTTCTTTTTCTTTAAAAACAAACACAAAATTCACGATAGAAATTCATTACACTACGGCTTCATACGTTAAGCACTCAATGGAAAATAAGAACAAATAATTTAAGCTAAAAAGGAGCATTAAACAAATATTTAGTGTTGATTTTTTTTTTAAATAGAGTTTCTTCTTTTCATTTTAAAACAAATTATTATATTCCTTTCTTATGCGCGAACACGACCGTTGAGTTTTCGTTCTCGATTTGTACTAAAGAAAAAGGAAAATTCTAATTGGTATGTGTCGGTAAAACGGTGGGTTAATTTAACACAACAAATGTTGTTTTACAGTGGGGTACTGTTAACTAACCTTAAGGGAAGTTTTCTCTTACAAAAGAAACACACTCATGTAAAGGGAATACATAAGTTTTGTACCTCCCCCACACCAAAAAATGTTACAACAGTTTTATTGTTACACCACTTGTAGCAAATATAATATGGACTTAACCATAGAAGGTTGACTATAAAGGAAATTCTCTCAAAACAAATTAAAAACTGTTCTTTCAAATTTCCGTACTGGTAAAGTTACAAGACCAACTAAACTCATTTCTGATTAAAACATTCATAGAGTAAGGTTTTCTTTGACAGCTGAGTTAGAGTTTATTCTCTCTCTTTCCGTTCTAGTCAATCTTCTATGGCTTTTACATTGCAATATCTCTTAACATGTTGATTCTCAAGTAACAAATTCCCAAGGCAGTGATGCCATTAGGATACCATGTATAATCCTGACATTTTTCGTATCTTTCGTACAGATATGCAACATGTACAGAAATAAAATATTAAACTTTGCGTCTCTGACAAAGTTTTTTAAAGTTATCATTCCGTTATGAATACTAAAAAAAAACAGTGACAACTAAATACAAAAATAAAATGTATTTTGTTAGGTTTTCTAAGTGCCTCTGTCGTCTGCTTATGCTTGTGTATGTGTGCTAAGATAAAATTTTAGAAGAAAAATTTATATTAACTTTTTGATATAATCGCCTTGGCATAAACGCCTTAACTCGTATATTAATTTTTACAAAAATGAATTTGTTTTGATAACATCCACACATAGTTACATATAATTAATTTTGAAGTTTGCTTACTGTAATTTTAAAAATTACATACCTAATATTTATGACTTAATAAATATAAAAATTATTTTATATGATATCATTTTCTTTACAATATTCATTAAATATGAAATAAAAATATCATATTAATAAATGTTAAACGTTAAAGATGGAATTTAAAATTTTTTTCAAAATGTATCTTTTTGGGAAAAATTTTATGTTTTTGGAAACTAAAATGTATCTTTCTCGAAATTTCACTGGCAACACTGTCCTAAGGATAATATTTCTCTGAATATTTTCTCATCCCACAAAAGGACCAATTTTAACATGGTGCGAGCATCAGGAATTTGTTAAATAGTCTGTAAATGATAATATTTGTTTTTGGTTATTTTAAATATTTTATGTAGGTCAGTGTACTGTTTATACTTAGATGTGGGCTAAATGCGTTCAATATGGTTACTCATCAAATTTATAGGCATATAATAAAAACACACAAGCACTCAAGCATTAAAATTTATACAAATACAAGAAACCTCTTATTACATTGGAAGTCACAGCAACATGTTAAGTTACAACATTTTTTCTTTAAAAACTGCAGGCTGCAGCTTAAATTTACACTTTCTATAAATTAAAAAATTTCACTTTCTTTACATTCTGCTTTTCCAAATTTATTATACAGAGGTACTCAATATTGTTTGTTAATTTTTCGTATTCAGAAAGTTTTTGTCGATGAATATTGGTACAAATAATAAAAGTATGAAAGGATTAAATTCCTTTATTGCAATTCTATTTGAGGTCTTTAGTTCCCGATAAAATAAATAAAGTTTGTTTACTAATAGCCCAAAATTAATCGCAATGCAAAAGTTTAACGTCCTCAATAAAAGAAACATTTGGGTAATTCACAAGGTAGTCATAAAGTTGTAAAGTCATATGCCTTAAAATAATTACAAGAAATAGATATGACTGATGTGGGCAACCGCTTGTAATTTAGATTTCGACTGTACAGTTATGATGAATCAATGAACACAGCAAAATTTGTATTTTGTTTGAAACACAACAATATTTTTTTTTAAAAAATTGTAAAATATTATTTAGGACATTATGACGATATGACTTGATAGCACACCTTGTGAATCACCCAATTGCATACATTTCTTGGACTAATTTATTTTTAAAAATAGATAATAATATTTAATTTTAAGTAAATGAAGTCTTACGATTAAAACTTTTCAGATGTGTAAATAATTATTACAATTTATTGGGTGCTCAAATATTTCGATACTTTTTTTTCAGTTATCATCTATTAGATTTTGTAAAGCATTTTAGTTTTGCTTAAATCCCAGCCTTGAATTCAATCGGAAAAGTATAATTAATGAGCATGTATCGACAGAAAGAGCTGTTCTGCTCGTTTAATAGTAAATATTTTAAATAAAAAAAGCTCTGTTTTAAATTTGCAAAAATGTCGATAGCTGGCAAATTTTAAGTAGCCGATAGTTACTTTTAGACAGATATTTTTATTTAATTTTGAGTTTCTTCTTTCTTTTTTAATTTAGCTACTTATCATAGAGGTATTCATAAAAAAAGAAACCGGTTTAATACTATATGATACCAAGGACCCTCAACCTTAGAGCTTGTGGAGGCTCTGCCATTTTGATAAAAGCCCGAATTAAACATATCATAGATTTTGGCGTGGTTAAAACTATTCCCATAGAAACTATTTATGTTGAGGCTTCCTTGGAATTATCTTCAGTTCACAGTCCTAAAATTGTTACTTTAATGAACCCACCCTTATAAATTTGTATCTTCATGTGGATACGTAGAGAAGTCAGTCACAAAATTAAGTTGGTTAAAACATAAAATTTATGCTTATTCATATATGCGTAGTAGATAGTTTTTACTACAAATGAAGTAACGATAAATTGGATGACAGGGAATGGTCCGATATTAATGATGAAAGTGACTATGATTCTGATAGCTCGTTTTGTCCGGTCGACAATCATAATATTCCTTCGCCATCGATTTACCCAACAATATCCAAAGTTAGAAGAGTGGTTAAAATGTTTAATAAAAATCAAGAGTACAAAAGTATGGAACGTGAAGGACACCAGATTCTTCTAAAATTGGATGTCAAACATCGCTGGAACTCCTTAGCAACAATGATTTCTACATTTTTAAAACTAAAATCGTATGTCAACCATACACTTCTTGATTTAAATTTAAATATATTTTCCGAGTCTGAGTTCAAAATTCTGGATAATGTATTCAACGTTTTTCAAGTGATACTGTGACATTATTGGAATCTGAAGCAATTTTAAAATTTGTGTTCAACACAATGGGAAAATCAAATAGCAGCTTCGCACAAACTCTACTACTATGTATACGTGAGAGGATTTCCCAAAGAAGAAATATGACTCTAAATACACTATTTTTATATTTACATAATGGTTGTTTTCCGAAATCTTGCGAATATATAAAATATTCGTTAAAATCTACTACTAAAGACTTTGCTTTGCAGCTCTACAAGAGACTATTTTTTATTGTAGACAATGAAACAATTGCAAGTGAATTAGACTCTGAAGATTTTAAAATTTTATTAAATTCCGAAAGTTTAGAAGAACAACTAGGCTTGACGTTAAAATCTATTCAAGACTTAAGTAATAAATGCAGACGTGTTAATCTCAATAACCTTAAAGATGATTTCAAATATTTGGAAAAATTCAATAAAAGAAAGGAAAAATTATATATGCTATATAATCCGACATCAACTGTCAGTGAAAGATTCTTCTCTAAATTGAAAAACAGAATGTCTCCTAAGCATTTGGATTGTGTTTTGTTTTTGAAATATTACTTTAAAAAAACTTCATGAAATTCACATATGGTCTTTATAAATTTCTTTTAGTCACTATTTTTGTTTTTCTTACCACAAAGTACAAATGTTGTGTAACAAATGCTATTTTTTTAATTATTATTTTGTTGTTTTTTAAATTAAAATAAATTGTTTTTTACATTTAATTTATTTTGTTATTTAGTTCGGGTAACCGAGAAACCAGTTTTCAAAAAAGTCGGTTTTTTGAAAACACTATTTTTGACCCCATAACACTTTTTTCGGGGGGGTGCTTTAAAACCATGTGAGATAAGGCCATGATGGCTTTATCTCTCATTCAATAGGGAGATAAAGCCCTTTTTCATTTGAATGGGAGATAAAGCCATCATGGCCTTAGCTCACATTAGCAATATTAGAAAAAGGCTTTATCTCTCATTTCAGTTTCGAGGAACTTTTGCATTTTACATAGATTAATAATTGATTTTCCCTTTTACGAAATCTGGCTTCGCATACTAAAGTTTTTCTGCGTGCTTACGGGTTTTGTCCTGCAGTAGGACGCGGCAGGTGGCTTCGCTGAATAAAGTTTTCCTGCGTGCGTCACAAGAATAAAAAAATTTCTTTTCCCGGAAACACTAAAGTAAAGAATTGGAATCTGGCTTCGCATACTAAAGTTTAAAATATGGCTTTATCTCTCATTTGCGAAAAAAAAAGTATGGCTATATCTCTCATTTCGCAAAATTTTAAATATGACCTTACCTCTCAATGATTGGGCAATAAGGCCATTATGACTTTATCTCCCATTCAATTGAGCAATAAAGCCATAATGGCCTTATCTCACATGGTTTTAAAGCACCCCCCTTTTTTCATCTTTGTGATGTCGGCCTTATCATCAACATCGTAGAAAGA
Organism: Pollenia amentaria; assembly: GCA_943735925.1. Taxonomy (NCBI): domain Eukaryota; kingdom Metazoa; phylum Arthropoda; class Insecta; order Diptera; family Polleniidae; genus Pollenia; species Pollenia amentaria. Next base: position 102,916,443 of record OX031006.1, read on the forward strand.
ACTATTTAGGCACAATTTAATGCCAGTTTGTCAATTATCTCAATTATACACACAAGCAGCATGACCTATATGGTTTACCTAGTCATTCTACATTGAAAATTTTATGCATTTAACTAAATAATTTAAAAAAAAAATAGAATATGGGAATCTTATTTCACTTAAACACGATAATAATGTTAGTAATACAAAAATGTGGCATCGATGTCATAGACAGATGACGCATAAAACATGATAAAATTTTATGATGACATCCGTCATTGGATTGATGTGACTTTTTGCTTCATTGATGCCATTTGTAAAAATATTGATTCTTAGTCGTGTTTATAATGATATAGACGTTAATGTTAGGGGTACCACACAATTATATATAATTTTTTTTTTTTGTTATATGTACATATGTACTTTATATAGCAAAACTAATAATATTATTTGAATTTATATCGAAACTATATAAGAACGTTTTTAAACGTTTCCAATAAAAAAGCATAAAAATTCTTTATAATCTCATTTTAAGCAGACACATACATAAACACTTAACCGCACACATATAGACGCATACATTAAAAAAACATGCAAACTTTGAGAATATTTTATTTTTTCAACACGATATTTTTCAAGGTATTAGGAAGATTTTTTCTTTTGTTTGATAGACAGAGAAAAAATACGAAATTGTGTCAATACTTTAAACCAGCCATCCATTACCTTGGTCGATGATGCCGATGCTGATGATAGCGATGGTGAACAATAAGCAATAATGGTAAATTGCTTCTAAAGTAAACGAGAATAAGATGAAGAAAAATAGTTGTGTCAATGCATACAAAAATAACTGATGAGGAGACACATCTGTAAAATAGTTTAGAAGCAGAAACAGAAACGAAGAAAAAGAGTGAGTCTTTGGTAGATTGTTAAGTGTATACTTTAGTTAAATGACATTTTCCAGAAGTAAGAAAAAAAACATTGGAGGAAAAAACCTACACATTTTACAATCAATCTACATGGGCGTGCTAACATTAGACTTCTCACACTGTAAGACTGTATGAAAGGCACCAGTGGAAGTTGATGACAGTTTTTTTTTCTTACTTTTATTCCTGTTGCTTAATACTAATATATTTTTTTCATATTTTTATTCTTTTCTTTAACTGATGATGGTTCGTTATAAAGGGCTTATAAAACGAAGACATACTTATAGTTTCATACATACTACAGTTAATGTACAGCTCATATTAGTATCTGTGCTTGTAAACTAACTATATACATCCCTACGTAAAATACATCTACATGTGCTTTTTTTTATTTACGTACCAACGTGTATCTGTTGAAATAACGATGTATCTTCTGACAGTAAGTACCTGCTATTTTTTTTTTTCATATTTGTTGCTGGTGTTTTTTGCTACGCTAAACACATACACTGCACTTTATTTGTTCTCGTATGCATGGATGTGTATAAATAATGTTGAAATATACATCTAAGCATGTGTGTAGTGGTAGTATTTTGTTCAATGCCGGTGAAAGGAAACGGAAATGCTTCAAGGATTCAGGGATTTTAACAATTTGGATTAAACATAAATTGCAGTTATGTTGTATACAAGTACAAACACAAACATTAGATTAGAAAAAAAAGAAACGAAAAAATATTCTATTTGTAAGTTTATCCAAGCAATACTTTCTGATATACATGTATGTATATAACTTCATGCGTTTGTAAGTCGATTGTTTCTATCAATATCAAGGTGAAAAAATTATATTTTATCTGTAAAACATAAACAATTTAAAGGTTGGTGTTTAAAATAAAAAAAAAACACAATTATTACTCGATTATGTATTTAATGTATTAAAAAAAATTTATGGAATTTTAATGAATAAGAAATATTAAATCCATCACTAATTCCTTTTCAAAGTATAAATAAACATTGCAATAATAATTAAAAGCCTTGTGTTTAATTGTATTGAGTTACAACATTGTTTTTGTTGTTGTTGTTGAATAAAACTGTATCAAAATATTCTCAATGGCATCTTGCCAAGTGTGCCCCTGAGGCGTATTTTAATGAAATAATAATTATTTTATAAACACAACTTGTCCTATTTATACTAATAACAGAAGTTTCTTGCAACAAATTATGACAAACAGTATTTACAACACTAAAATATTGTGATAATTTATAATAACTTACATAAAGTGTATTATATATTTTAGGAATATGTTAGGAATAATCTAGATTATTTCTAGTAAAAAATGTATATATATATAAAATTTTTTTTTTAATTTCTTTTGTGTTTTCATATAAGAAAATATTTAGCCGTCACCCAGCATAAAAATAAAAAAGAATTTATTTTAATTAAATACAAGCTTGAACTATTATAACAAATGTTAAAATTTATCTAATAAAAATGTAAGTATGTAGTTGCAAGATATAAATCAAAATCAGCACGACTTGTTTAAAAAATTTAGTCCTTTTCTAAATGTCCTATTTACTAATGAAAAGGCCAATAAGATTCCACAGGAAGTAATAGTAACATGTTTACAAAAATTTAAATTAAAATAATTAAAATTTTTGAAATGGAATAAAAAATGCCGACACTCGATTCTGAAAGGTTTTCTGATACAATTTTACACCTCGCAACAAATAAAAGGATTAATATTAGACTTTATTGCTGTTTTATGGCCTCTTAACTACAAAAATAGTCGAAATTTATAATTCTATGGATAATATTTTTTTTAATTTGGTTTTTTTAAGAGGCTGTTCCACCGATTTTATCATCATTTAGGAAGGGGTTATCTAATTTTATTCCAAGAAACGCTAAATAGCTTTATATTAAATTGTCCTTAAGTTGTGCTAATATTATTTTTTTATATACTCAATGGTTTCGGAAAAATTGAGAGAGCAATTATGAAAAATATATTTTATTTTGTTATTAAAAAAACTTGCAAAAAATTGAAAATAAAAAATGTTGCCAGGTGTTTAAAGTAGGGCTTTCCACTTTTTCTTAACTTTTGTTGTCGTCGGCATTATTACAGCGTTGGCAAGACATTTTACACATGCACCTTCTCATAAGGTGATATTTTTTGTATAAAAGAAAAAACACCATAAGTCTATTTTTCAATCATTTCTGTTTTATTTAAAACCATAATTTTTTATTTTAAAACTAAAACAATAAATTTAATTTAAATTAGTATTTAAATATTTCCTATAGTTTATGTTTATACAACGAAAAGTTAATTCTACAGGAAATGTTGAAACAGCTTATTGAGATTGAAAAGTTTGCTGCGAGAGCTAACATAACGTGTAGATATGTTAGCGAATACTTGCCCACAATATGGCAGGTTGCAACCGCTTGTTGACAATTTTAGCATATCGTCTAGACACCACATTTTTTACTTTTAAAAAAATTTTCTACGTATATTGCCAAATATGTTATTTGTTAAAAGTCGTATGCAAGTTTTACAGCATACGGCAAATTTGGTAGCACATAATGCATATCAAAATTGGTATTCTCTCAATTACTTGTTTAATTTTGTACAGAACCCCGGAACTCATCAAGATTTCCAACTCATCGCCAAATAATGAACAAATTGCATTTAAAAAAGCTTTGAAAAGACCATTAATGTTGAAATACTTTACCAATATATCTTTAGGTATAAATTGGATATCATCAATATGGGTAGAGTTTAAGGGTACATCCAAATACCTCTTCCATGATATTTAACACATGCCGAACTATAAAACCATTAAAGAGTAGTTTACACTTTCACACAAGTCTTACGTATTTTGAAGAAAATACAACCCTGGTCTAATAAGTTGTTATTGCTTTTTCAAAAATTTCAAGCAAAAATTAGATCAAAATACTTAAGACTGTAAGAGTGTAATACGGCTGTAATTTTATATGCTAATGTAATTCAATAAAATCTCAAAATTTTGTCGATATAACGGTATTTTCCTACATATAGCATTTTATAGAGAACACTTCAAGCTTTCATATAGTATTACGCGTGCTACGGTAGCATATTAAACTCTTTAGTTGTTAAAGCTTCAAATTATATTTTAATAAATCTTTTTATTTAATATAAAGGTTGGCTTGTGTATAAGCTATTTTGATAATAAATTATATACTTTATGTAATTGTTGCAATATGGATGTTATTTAACTCTATGGAATGTCTAACACCGGCTTTGCTTAAAAAATCCAAATCGACAATTTAAGCCCATGATCACACGTGTGAGATAACACAAAAATAATTTTTTTTAACAAGGTATTCTCCAGTTCAGTTATATTTCGCTTAATGAATGGTTAGTTGTGTAATTTAACTTTTTTTACTCACAAACAGAACTACAATTTTATTTTAGACATCAATGGTCCAGGATCAATACTTTTAGGTGTTACAAACATCAGAAAAATCTCAAAAATTATACCATGAAACCTTCTGTTGGTTGGCCCATAATTTACCATAGCTCTAAACCTGCAACAAATTACATACATATGTATCTACGTATGTATGAATAAAAGTAATAATAAATAAAAGTGTAAGTTCAGTTTTTTTAAAAACAAAATGATAATTGTTTGATCGCATATAAAGTCCACTCCTGAAATATTTTAACTATCCATAAAACTTTCTTACTTGTTAAGTATTAATATACACTAAAAATATTTGTTTTTGCATTAAAAGCGATAATAAAAAAATTTAGTAAAAAAATGATAAAAAAAAGAGAATTTTCAAATTTATTTGAAGTTTTTAAACAAATGTTCTCAATACTCAACATACAATATCATCTTACCAAATTCAACATATCGTGTAGACACAAAAATTATATGCTATTTTATATGTGGACATATCATTTGCTGGCATATGCTGAATGTAAAAACTTGATATTTTGAGCATATCGGGTAGACAATAGGGATGCCAATCCCGGGAGAGAGGATTTCAAAAATCAAATTCTGGGATTTAACGGGATCCCAGGATTTTTCGAGATATCGGGATTTTTGGGATTCGGGGTTTTTTAAAGCCAAAAGATAAATACTATTACATATTTTTTTAAAAATATTATATTTTAAAAAAAACGTCTTTCAAACTGGTTTACAAACAAAAGTTTTATAATTCAGTTAATATTACAAAGTTAAATATAATGATTATATTGATTACTAAAATTTGTAAAAATTGAAAATTATGATTTATTTCTTAATTAATAGTTAATTTAATTAAAAATATAATAAAAAAACAACATTAAAGAATAATTAACATAAAATCTATATTTTATTCAATTACCTCAGTTGATTCAAATTAAATAAAAATTTATTTATATTGTTATTCAATAGAGCAAACTAGGAATTGATTAATTTGTAAAATTCTATTGAAATTCTTATTAAATGAATTAAGATGAATAATTGAAATTTGTATTTGAAATTAATTAATATAAATTTTTTTTTTTTTTTTGTTAATAATAAAAATCTTATTTAAGCAAATACGCATTTGTATACCCACCACCACTGGCAAAAATTTTTTAGTGTATATAACACTTCTTAATTTCGTGAAATCGCTCCATAAATCACCGTAGGTCCCATGCCCACTCTCGGAAATTAATTTAATGTAAAGAAACCTGTAAAGTTTAAATTGTGCATTTGATGCACCAGTGGAATCAATTACAAAATAAGACCACAAACTTTTCGTTTTTCTTTTTATTTTGAGCATTTCAAAAGACATATCTTTCTTTAATTAATTTTCTTCTTTATTTATTTTTAGCCCCTCTCACATTAAACTTTAACTTTATTATTTTCAATGATATTATTAACGGAGTTTACCAAATAAATAACATTTTCGAAAATACCGGAATTGAAAATTTAAAATCCCAGGATTTCGGGATTGGCATCGCTAGTAGACACCTAACATTTGAATATGCTGTTAGAGAGTGGGTGTGAAACGGTAGCAAAGTTCTATGGTGAATTACAACTGTCAAAAATTTCTACGCTAACGTCAAAATTTATACTAGTCCCAGCCCTGCCGGGATCTCTTGACCTAAATTGCAACAAAATTTCGCTATAAAATAAAAAGGCCATACAAAGTAATTAATAGCACTTTTTTATTCAATAAAACAAAACAACTAAAAAACTATAGTCGGTCAAACCTGACCATTAGATACCCTACCCCACAGTATATAAAGACATTATTTGGGACCAATGGGCAACCATGGATCAGTTAGAACCAAATTATGTTGGGGGATTCAAGTAAAATTTCTTTATGCCGAATAATAAATGGGACATATGGTTAATATAGGTCCTACCAGAATAACATTTTCCAAGACATAGAAGCTATCGTTAAAGGTGTTGTAGCCAATTTGTACGCCAATACTAACATTTATAAGTGAGTTCTGGCATTAAAAGCTTTTTCCGAAAGTAGTATCGTCAAGTATGGACCGATTTCAATAAAATTTGTTAATATGACTTAGATTGCAACAAAATCAGTTTTGCCCAAACTTATTGGTCGATTACGGATGAAAACTAAGCTGAAGTTGAGTTGCCAGCAGCGAAATTAGGCAAAGCTGCTCATGTTAAATATAATTTTATATTTTAACATGAGCGGCGTTGCTTGATTTCGCTGCTGGCAACTCAACTTCAGTTCAGGTGTCATCCGTTATCGCCCCATTAATCTAAATATAACATTATAACACGGTTTATAGGAATAAACACTATTCCGAAAAGAAGTTTGTTTGTGAAATTATTCTCACCATTGCCAGTACGCTTCGTCCTCATGAATTGTAATAAATGTACAAAATGTCAACAAATTACCTTCAAAATAGCGACCTGTACTTTGCGCACAAGTGACATCGTTAAATCGACTCAGAAAGTGACATTGACAATATTTTTTAGTAATACACCCATCAGCACTAACGCTCCACTATTGTAGGTATACAAAATTAAAAAAACAAAAATGTTTCCATTTTAATTTTTTTTTGTCAAAGACAGACAAAACTGTCGAAAGTATCACAAAAAATGTGGCGATTTGGTGACACTTGATTCCATCCTTTCTAAAGAGATATGCTTAATATGTTAGTATAATATCATGAACACACATTAACAATAATGCAATTTTTGCTAGTTCTGATCAATGCTGGAAATAAGTTAATAAACATTTTATTATTAAAAAGATAAGTGAGTTAATCTCAGAGAAATGATAAAACTACGAGGGCATTTTTTAGTTGTAACAAAAAAAAAAAAAAAAGATGAATTGTACCAGTGTACCAATAAAGTTTCGATTGTAGTGGTACCGTGTCAAAGGGGTACGTACTGCTGTATTATATACCTTAAACCTTTCTGAAGAAGTGTAATAGCACTAAATGCGACCCATAGTTGTGTATGATATAAATATTTAAAATTTAAACTGAAATTGAATTGTTATTATTTATTTCTTACCTTGGCAAGAAATACATAAGTGTAGAGAGCAAACAGGAATAATAACATTTTTAAAAAGATGCATCTAATACGAATTTTATTGACAATAAACTTTTCTAGAGGTCCTAATTTGTTATGCACTTATCACATTTATTGTCTGTAACTATCTTTCATAAAGTGTAAAAAATGCAATAACTGCTAATCTGATAATCTTGCAAGAAATTTTACCATTTAAAGTTTAATTATATAATGTTCACGTCTTTTAAGAATTTTTCATTTTGTTTACAAATTACAGCAATTTTGTGGTCAATAACAAAACGATTTTCGAGTGTGCAATAACATAAATGGCAGTCACCGAGAAAAGTAGATGAAACGAGAATATGTGTGTCCTCTGCATGTATGTTTCTAAGTGTGTCAGCAGACTTTTTGTTTGTGTATACAGGTGTGTGTGAATTATTTGTGAACATATGGGGTCCTTAAAATAAAGACCCTTAATGGTGAAAAGTAAAGCACGTACGCTGATTTAAATTGATGACATAGATGTTTTATACGAACGAAATGTATTATTAGATATTTAAGTGCTTTTACTAAATATTCACACACATAAATATCTAAATAAACAGTTACACAGACAAAACAATATGCTATGAATTTAGTGCTCATAAACGTTTATGACTTACCTTAAATTAGGAGTCATTAAATCTTCATAATAAATGCCATGCAAACACACCTTATTTAAACAAACGTTTTCAAAGCGGGCGACGAAACAATATAACAATTATGGTTTTAACAAATTTACACAGAATTTTGACTTCAAACACAAGTAATAGACAAACGTTTGGAATCTTTAGAAATTTATTGAAAACTGCTTTTTGAATTGATTAATCTTAAATTAAGACATATTGAAGTATCATTTTAATCTTATTAAGTCTTTACTTTTCAAGTAATTCAAAAGGTTATTGCGGATCTCGACATAAACAAGTCTCCTGTGCCGGATGGTATACATTGCACTGGTCTTGAGGCTGTGCTCTTCGACGCTAGCTCGTCCCTTAGCAAATCTTTTCAGCACTTTATTCCATGCCGGGGAATTTCCCGTCTGCTGGAAAGTTGCTAATGTAACGTCAATTCCTAAAAAAGAAGTGGCTAGTAACCCGGATTTATATCGAGTTTTCTGATAGATCGCACTGTATGAGTTGTTATAGATGGGGTTTCATCAAACGAGTTCAAGATTAATTCAGGGGTGCCGCAAGGCTCCGTTCTTTCTCCTATACTATTTTTCTTATTTTTCTAAATTACCTCTTATGTCAAACCAACACTATCTATTATTTTGCAGATGACAGCAACCTTTGCCATTCGTATTCATTTAATTACAGACCAAGCGTGTCCGATGTTGGTGCTATGAGGCAGAACATGTATGATACGCTTGGCCGATACCTAGACATAATCTCAGAATGGGGTCGTGCCAATAGGGTCGAATTTAATGCCCGAAAGACCCAATGTGGCGTGCTGCCGCATAAACGCGCGACGGATCAAGGTGCCTCATCTGTGTATATGGGTGGTATAATTATTGAGGAAACAGAATCTCTTGATGTTCTGGGCATGAGTATACAATGTGATGTCCGTTGGACAGAACATATATTTAAGGTGTCGAAAGAAGCATTCAAGTGCCTCGGTTTGTTGAAATGGTGTAAGATATACTTTAATCCATCTGATCTCCTTACTATTTATACCACCTATATCCGACCGCGAATGGAATACAACTCTCATATGTGGGCCGGTGCTTCAAAGTCTATTTTGGAGCTTCTCGACCGCGTGCAGGAGAGGGCGAAGGTTCTCATCGGCGACGGTAGGGTATCCAATTCTATTGACTCCCTTGAGCACCGTCGCAATGTGGGTTGTATTTGCCTATTTTATAGTTACTACAACGGGATGTGTTCTGATGAAATTAGGGGTTTGGTTCCCGAAACCCATACCTTTGTTCGTAATACACGGTTTTCCTCAAGAGCCCATCCTTTTGTGGTCGATTGGCCGGTGAATCGCACAACGCATTACAGGGAAAAATCATTTTTGGCCGGACTGTTCGTATGTGGAATAACCTTCCTTCTGAAGTCTTCCCTCTCACTTTCAACATGAATAAATTCAAGTCGAATGTTCACAAGCACTACTTCCTCTTTCCTCCTTCCCATAACCTATTTTTCTAGTTCCAACACAATGCAACGCATTAGTAAGGGTCATACCCTGAGTGCTGGTGGTAAAAAAAATATTTTTTTTATTTTTGGCTTTCCTTAAAAATTAAAAAGTTTTTGGCTGACTATTAAAGTCATATTGCCAGGGTATCCCACGAATTTTTGGAGCTTCAACCACAAGACCTCGTTCGACCTAAGCCATCGTATAGGAAGGCGAGAGCTCCCAGAATCCACTCTAGAGTATTATTGGTCTCCACCAGTAAACGTCTGAGTTTTTTATGGTTCTCCACCAGTCACTTTGAGTTATTATTGGTTCTCCACCAGAAAACAAGTTAAAAATTTGAGGTTACAAACGATTTCATAAAGTTAATGCCGACAACCGCAAAAACTGTAACTCGGTACAGTTATACGACGCCACGCCATTAACCAATGCGAGGTGACAACGCAAAACGCACGAAAAGCAGACAAACAAGAACGACCTGATTGCCCTTAAAGGCCGTGTCAGATAAAACTTTGTCGCTTTGCGTGACGTTTCTATCTTTGGCAGAAAAACGCAAAGCAAAAGGTGTATAACACAATAAAAACTTTGACAACACTCATGCATTCTTTGATTACTTATAAAAAGGGTTGGTAATTTGTACATTTAATTATTTGTTACAAAAATAAAAGTTAACAAATTAATTGGACGGTTTTTTCAATTGAATTTGGCAAAAAAATTAAAAAACAAAAGAAAATTATACTAGCCAATTGTCAAAGTGCGCAAAAAGATGAGAGTTGGCTAACTTTTTGCTTCGCTCCGCTTTGAAAGTACTTTATGTGACATGTTTCGTATAAGTATGTATATTTTATCTTAGATGTCAAAGCGAATCGGTAACGCAACGCGAAGCAAAAGTTTTATCTGACATGGCCTTAAGAAATAATGACAACGAGCGCGAGCTGCTTCTCCACTCAGAGCAGTTTAACGAGTGTAAAAAAAAAAAATATAATGATTTGTTAGTACAATAAAGAATACGCACACAGAATGTTCATTATTTTTTTTTTTATCAATTAAATGCATTGTTTGAAAATGTGTTAATAGAATCAATTATTTTTTTCTTTGAGCAAGAACTTAAAATATATATTTAATATAATTAAAATTTTAACAAATAATTAATAATTGCAATACTAATAAAATAAATCAAATTTTAATTGATTTTTGCCTTTTAAATAAAATAATTTAAACGTGTACAAGTCGGTATTTGCTTTAATTTTTTTAATTAAGGTTGGAGAAAAAAACCCTGAAGAAGGCAGGAATTGGAGTGCCGAAATATCGGATTAAATAAATTTAATATTTTTTGTAAAAAAAAGAGACCTAAAGACATAGTATACAACTAGTATGCCGACACTTTGACAGGCACATAACTCAATTGTCAGTGGTACCTAACTTAAGTTTGTATTAAGGCAGGGGTTTCCATTTCTTTGCACAATTGTGCGCACCACTACTAACACATATTTTTATACTCTTCAATTCAGTCGTCGATGTGACTTCGACAAGTGTGTATGTCTAGCGGATGCTATATTATTTTGTTTCAGCTTACACTCAAAAAATATTGTGCGGTCAAAAATGCTTTTGGTAACATCCAATGCCTTGCGTGCAATTTTTATTTAGAGTTTAAATTTTAAGACTAAAATGTAGAATAATGTAACATTTCATAAGTTTACATGCAAAGCAAAGAACTTTGTAAAATGGTAATTATTTGAGATTTAAAAGCAATTTTTAATATTTCAGATAAAAAATTTCAAAATGTCTAACAGTCCTATGTGGAAGAAGCTGATAGTCACATTTATTATAGGTTTTATTTTACATACGTTTATGGATTCGGTTCTTATAATTTTACAACACTTTTTTATTTTTTCTTATGAAATACTAAAAATTATTATTATAAATTATTATCTGATCACTAATTCCACTAACACCGTGGTAATCGTTATAAAACAGATTACCCAGTTTTGGTGTTTAAAAATATTAATGTGTTCTTATAAAAAGAATTAAAACCTCTGCTAATTTTTTTATTGAGTGTGATTATACATTATGCTGTTAAAAACATTATATATTTATTTGATGATACGTCATTTATAATTTTGTAAATAACTTAAAATTATATAAAAATATATATGTATGTAACGTGAATCCGAATCAACAAAATTTTCAAATAATATCTACATTGTTTTGCATTTAAGCTAACGATATGTGTTTTGTTTGTGAAAAAAAATCTTTGATGCCTGTAAAAGGGTCCATTTTTCTTTCGTAAAAAAGACGTACCTAAATGCAGAAATTATTAAGAAAAAAAATAGCCACAAGAATTTGTTGGTATTTTGTGCTTGTAAAAATATTTTTGTTTCTGTACCAATCGCGTCGGTAGGTTTTTTTCTTTGAAAACACTTGTTTAAGTAAGTAAAAATATTTAAAAAACAAGTTAAAAAAGTCTTGTTTTCCTACAATTTATGTATAAACCTATACATATAAAAGCAAATGTGACAGCAGGTAACATTTTTGGGTAAGAAGATGTGTTTTATTGATGTATTAATGAAACTTTATTGTTTAGCACTATTTTTATTGCTTACTTTTTTATGCTACAATTATATGACCGAGTCCAAAGAGTTAACCTTACTAATTTATGGTATTTATTTAACGTAACTTTGACCTGTTACAATGACTATACATTTTTGCAGGCAAACTCTGGTGCGCATTTGGTATTTTGTAAAAAGTTATGATATACTATTAGCTAGAATTAAAATGTATGCACAGATGTTTGAAGTATGAGTAACCCAACAACGTGAATACCCTTTCTATTTTACTTACCACTATGAACCCCCTAACTTTTTACTAAAATAACTTTTTCACGTTATAATTCTCATGTAATTTATTTTATTTTTGAAAAAATAGACCAGGGAAATCCATTTCTATGCACAATTGTGTATACCACTACTAAAGGTACGTTCAGACTGGTAAAATATTTGAAAGCAAACATCAAATATTTCATTAACGTAGTCTGAACAACGCAAACAACGACAAATAATTTTAGCCATGTTCCGGATAGAAGCAATTTTTCCTGTAAGTTTTTGGATTCTTTACAATTTTAAAGATTTTTTATAATTATTAGACTTTGTATCGTGCCGCTATTATCAAATGTTTGCCATTCCTTATAGTTTTAGGCACTTTTACTAAATTTTATGGCTTGTTTAAAATATTAAAATGGTTCGCGATTTTCGCTATTTCTGCAACATTTTTTTTTTTGTTTTTCCCCTACATTTTGTTTTTTAACCGATTTAGCAATTTCAAATATATTTTAGGGTTTGTTTCCAAGTTTGCAATTTTTCGCGAATTTTAGCCATGCTCGCGAAGAAGCGATTTTTCACTGTAAATCTTTAGAGCTTTAACGATTTTTAATAATTATAAGGCTTTGCTATCATACCGCTATTATCAAATTTTTGCGAATTTCCGCTAATTTAGCAATTTTTATCGAATTTTTGCCATTCCTTTTAGTTTTAGGCACTTTTAATAAATTTTATGGCTTGTTTGAAATATCTAAATTTTTCGCGAATTTTCGCTATTTTTGCAAAAATTTTTTTTCCCGACATTTTGTTTTTTAACTGATTTAGAGACTTCAAATATATTTAAGGGTTTATATCCAAGTTTGCAATTTTTCGCAAATTTTAGCCATGTTCCCGTTACCCATTGTCTTCCAGTTTTTTTTTATATTTTACATTCTCCTGTTCTAACACTATGAAAGATGCTGCACCACAGAATAAAAAAAATAAATTAGCTTTTGCGCTCATTTTTACTATTTGTGAAATATATTATTATTTTTGAACACTTTCATTAAATAATTATTTGATGTAAATATTTATTTTAGTCTGATCTGAACGCATGGCAAACATGAATTGATTTATTTTATTTAACACTTTTTGCCAACTGTTTCATTAAACAAAAATTGTCAAATGTTTGAGATTAGTTTGAACATTAAACAAAATATTTTTTTGTTCCACACAGTTTGAAGCAAATATCAGAACAAATATTTTCGTCAAATATTTCATTAGTCTGAACGTACCTAAATACATATTTTTGTTTCAGGTTAACAGAAAAAACTTTATGATGGCACTTAAAAAATATTGTGCGGTCAAAAACGCTTTTGGTAACATCCAATGCCTTATATGGTATGCAACATTTAAGGAAGGAACGGAATATGTTATTAAACGTGTGATTTGCGTGCAATATTTATTTTTTATGAATTTTTAAAACATAAAAATCTTTAATTTTTTTACAATTGTTTGATAAGATATTTAAAACTGATTTAGAGTCAAAAAGCTTCCGAATGAAAAAAAGTGCAGTTTTAAAATCAGCGACATTGAATTGGTAAAGAATTGCTACAAATTTTTTATCAACACAAAAAATTTTTAATTTTGTACCTTTGTGTTATACAACTTATAAAATATATTACTAACATTTTATTTCGGCTGTAAATGAATGCATTCTCTCAATTTTTTTACTCTCTGGTACTCACTAATACACAACCAAAAAATTTTTGGAAATCCCTGTATTAAGGCCATGTCAGATAAAACTTTTGCTTTGCGTTGCTTTACCGATTCGCTTTGACATCTAAGATAAAATATACATACTTATACGAAACATGTCACATAAAGTACTTTCAAAGCGGAGCGAAGCAAAAAGTTAGCCAACTCTCATCTTTTTGCGCGCTTTGACATTTGGCTAGTATAATTTTCTTTTTTTTCTAAATTTTTGTTGCCAAATTCAATTCCAAAAAACCGTCCAATTAAATTTTTAACTTTTATTTTTATAACAAATAATTAAATGTACAAATTACCAACCGCTTTTATAAGTAAACAAACAATGCGTGAGTGTTGTCAAAGTTTTCATTGTGTCATACACCTTTTGCTTTGCGTTTTTCTGCCAAAGGTAGAAACGTCACGCAAAGCGACAAAGTTGTATCTGACACGGCCTTTAGTATGATTTTTTTCAAATGTATTGGTGTATAAACTATTTCCACCACTAAACATAGTTGCATAAAATCGTATAGAATGTGGCAAAAAATTTTTTTCCAAAATAAAATTTTATTAGTTCAATAAATTTTAAATTTATTAAATGCTGGCTGCATTTATAAACTTTTAAAAACAATGTTTGGAAAATTTTTATTCTGCAATATCGGAAAATATTTAAATAATTTATGATTTCATACCACAAAATGCTACTCTGCTGGCTTTAATAATATTAACAGCAGAAAAAAATTAATGTCAAAAAAATATATTTAAAAATTTTTAGTTTGTGAAAAATAAAAACATTTTGCAAAAGCAAATGACCAAAATGTATTGGAAAAAATTATTAATTATGTGTTTGTGTCATAACTAGGGAGATCGATTATTCGACTTCTTTCAATAACCGGTTTTCGAATATTACGAATAGTTGCTAACTTAAAAAACCGTTTTCGGTTAAACATTTTTAAACTAACCGGTTAACCGGTTTTAATTCGAATACTTAAAAACACCTACAAATACATAGATATGACTTAAGGTATGGTAAGACCTAACAAATATTTAACGATAAAATCCAAAAAAAACGAGACCAGTATAATGATCAAACTTTAACCGCATTTTTAACAATTTCTAATTATTTACTAATCTGTTTTTGTAAGACGATAATTGTATAATGTAATTTAAAAACTATTAAATGATGTTTAATCCAGCCAAACGATTTGCAAGAGCAAATAAAATATTATAGGAATTTAATAAATTTATTATTTGAGATATTCTCCTAAAAAAATTTTAAATGAGTTTTAATTTGTTGGTGATTAAGCCATCTCTATATGAATCAGTAAACTTCAACCATATTTTTGAAAGGTTGCAAACAAAACATCTTAGCCTGCATTATATATATCAAACGATTTTGCTTCAGCATTATATATACGATTAGTAAGATTTTGTATGAAATATTTGTCAATTTGTCGACCACAATTTGAAACCTTCCATGACATTGTTTCATTTCTCAATTTTGTTTTTTAGTTCTTGGTGTTTTAATAAATAAAACCGATGAATTATTTCCATATCGTTGATTCCGCCGGAATGTTTTAGTTTTAAGCATAAAGAAATGCTGGAACTATTTAAGAGTTTTTAGTACCTTAAGGGGCATTCCGTCCTCGGCAACACAACTGGCTTATATTTCACCTAATGATTCATTTTTGGCAGCGTATTTTAGTAAAGTATTACTTGTCGACTCTTTAGACCTACTTCGAACGGGGTTAAGTTTTATTTGGAGCACATTAATGTCAACCATATGGACTAATATTAAAGGTGATTAATAAATCGTGACGTGGAAAACCCTCCGCCACTTATCAGTTTAGGACACTTCAAGAGCCTAACTTTGTCTGTTTAATCCCGTTCGAAATATCTCTAGAGATAACATCTATATAAAAATATTTTTAATATTTAGAAAACGGTCGCACAAATTAAATAATATTTACTTTTTAACTGCACACGTTTTTGTAGTATTTTGAATTTTAGTTACATTTTGTTTTGACATTGTTCATAAAAAGTTTAAATTTGCCTAATATAGAATTAGAAAAATACTTAAATTTCGGGTACATCTACAACAAGAGTAAGGAAAATGTTTATAAATTACACATTATTAAAATAACCGGTTTATTATACCAAAATAACCGGTTTATTCGATATTCGAAAAATGGACATTTTAAAATAACCGACTTGAGCAACGCTAAAATAACCGGTTAAAACCGGTCGAATAATAACCCTTCGATCTCCCTAGTCATAACATTAAACAAAAAACGTTATATTGTGAAAAATTTTATATATAAAAAATTCAAATTTTGTTTTGTTTTTGTGGTTTTTATGTGTGTTGAATTCATGCAGAACCTATATGTGTGAGGGGCAGTGTCGCCATTTTGGCATTTTTGCAGCTAAATTTAGCATTAAAATTTTTTATTTAGCTGCAAAATTTTCATTTAGCACTTGGCATTTTATTTAGCATTTTTGGAAAATTTTTTTAGCTTTTTTTAGCATTATTTATTTTAAAAATTTAGACGAATAGTTTAATTAATTTTGCTAAAAAAAAATTTATAAATTATAATAAATTTTGACTAAAAATAGTTGTACTCAAAATAAAATTTCGTATGCAAATGGATAATTCTTATGTTAAGAAACATCTTACCTGTCTTGTTAAAAAAATTAAATATTCAGGGAATACATATAAGAAATAACCGTAACATGTTGATTGTAAATATTATTTGCCCTTTGATATTACGATATAAAAGTAAAAGCAAATTTCACTTTGTATTTAGATAAGAATTCAGTTGTGTAAATGTTTGAAAAAATTGTTTGCTCTAAACTGTTGAAAAAATTATTTTAAGGCTTCAACTTTTCTTGAACTATAAAAAATAAAATGATCTAAAAATTTTTTATATTATATAAATAGACCGTTTAAATTTATCATATATCAGAGGTTTGCAGGCCCAATAAATTTAACATTTAATCTTTACTCCCTGTGCTCCATATTTATATGTATCACATGCTTTACCAAAATCTAGCCATTTGCTTAAATATAACCATTTATTTCAATTTTGTTCAAAAATTAGTCACTAAAATGTATTTAGTTTCGAATAAAAATGTCATACTGGTAATAAATTTTTAACAAAAATCTTTAAAAATTTTTAGCATTATTTTTAGCATTTTTAAAAATCATTTTTAGCATTTTGGCCCTGTCTAATGGCAGATTTAGCTGTAAAAATTTATTAGACCTGGCCACACTGGTGAGGGGTGAACTAAAAAATTGAGAATACTCTCTCGAGTTGGCATACTAGTTCTATACTATGCCTCAAGATTAATTAAAAAATTTATACAAATAATTGTAAAGGTCGAATAAGTGACAATTTATACAATTCGGTATTATTTATATTGGGAATTGTTTGACGTAAGCTGAAATTATTAAAACTAATTTTTATTTACATTAATATTTTGGTAAAACTCGATCTCGGGTTTAAAAGTTTAAGTTATCGAGATACAAAATAAATTCTTAGAACGGTAATAATTATACTTTACACGTTATAAAATATAATAAGACAGCAACAGCAATTTTTTACGTTTTACACTATCAAAATGTTTTCCTGATCTAATAATTGCATGCAAATCTTCATAATAAAAATCTTATCATGACAGCGTTGTATTTTCCTCAAATTACGTAAGACTTGTGAGATATACTGAGAAGTACTCTTAAATACCATTTATATATTCAATACAAATAACACAGGGCAACACACCAAAGTTTTCCAGGCTTCTCTCAATCGTTTTTGCTTAAATTGAGAGTGCTGGGGTCTAATCACCGCATTCGATATTGAGTAAACTAACGTATCGAGTAAGCCATCTTATTTTTCTGGATACGATAGACACGGACGTAGAGAATAAAAACTCGAGACATTTACTGTCTTTGGTTACTCGATATCGTATGCTATTATCTCAAATTACGATACATTTAATTCGATATCGAGCTGAATACGATGGCATCATTTGTTTAGCTCTAGTTTTAAAAATAAAGTCCCATTTAATATTTTCATATCTTAATAATATATTTTTATAACATTAAAATAATTTGTGGATCATTAATCTACACAAAAATCTTTTTCATTTGTGTAGAGTTGCATTGGTGAGTATATGAGGATATCTAAATTGCAATGCAAGGACATTCAAAAAAATAATTTTTAAGGCTACTCCTCTTTTAAGCTATAAGTTATCCTTATATGTGCAAAAATGTGACTCTACTCAACTTAAAAAGATATATTGATACACAAAATTGACCCTAAAAGTATTTTAAGGACCTTTCGCGAAATACTGACCTTTCATTCCAGGTAACCAAACTATAAAATAAACAAGTAAATGTGCTATATTCGGCTGTGCCGAGTCTTTTGTGTCCTCATCCGGCATCTATAAGTTATTAGCCAGTCTGAATAAAAGTAGGATCACACGGTGTTTAAATTTGTTGCGGTTTTAGGTGCATTCTACAAGTAAGTTTTTAAGGTGGCATGTCAGTATGTGCATGGACGTTATGACACACTTAAAAGTGTCATAAAATACGTGGACGTTATTTCACACTTGAAAGTGTCAAAAGGAACGCGGGTATTATGACACTTTTTGGTGTAACTTCAATTTCAGATATGTGCAATCAGGGTTTCCAGTTTTATTTTACACTTTATCCCCTATTTACGATTTTTCATCCCCAAAAATCCTCACAGATCCTAAAAAAATAAAATAATATTTTGTCAAAGGAAAAATATACATACATACATTTTATTCTATAATAAAATTTCTTTGTGTAATATTATTTAAACTTATTTAATTTGTAGTTGAGTTGTAGTTGAGATCTAAATACTACGTACATACAAAAGGTATATTAAAAGAGTAACTTGAAAAGACGCACAAGAAAAATAATTATGTATCAATGTTTATCATTTTAAAAGCTTCAGAATCAAAAACTTCTGGCTCATCAGCAATTGTTATTTTGATTAACATGTTGCTTGTATTAAAAAGTGTAAGCATTTGAGAAGACGGAATAAATTTTTAACATCATTCTAAGAAGAGCTTCAAACAAATTACACTGCACTATGTTGCGAATTTTGGTTTTGATTCTATTATAGAAACCAGCGTAACATGTTGTTACAGAAAGCATGATTACAACTATTTCAGCAAGCTCTTGAAAAGGTTTCGAACCACCAGCGTTTTGGTATGACAAAAAACTTTGGATCAAAAAAGACTTTTAAGTTGTAACCATGTCTTGAACAAATCATTGTTGCCATTACACAAATGGAGTATATAATAATATATTATCCCCAAAAATCCCCTGGAGATTTTCAAGAAATTTTTATCCCCATTTACAAAAAAATCCCATATTTGGCGATAAATCCCCAAAACTGAGTACGCTATTTGCAATGTCCACCATAGTTAGCGAAGACGGTGTTTGTTATACCATAGAAATTAATGGCGATTTCTTTTCTGAGAAATATGTTGCATATATGGTACATGCTCTATCTCTTTTGTGTAGAGCATGTACCATTTATGCAACATTTTTCTCAGAAAAGAAATCGCCATAAGTGTCAAATGAAAGCGAAACGTCAACGAAAGAAATAGATATAATAAAAATGGCGCTGCCAGATTTGACGATTTATCGTCATTTTGACGATTTTTGGTTCAAAAATTGGCAAAGTTCTGATTTGCTGACTTTTTCTAGTGACGATATTATTCAGTCTTCGAAATAAAATGATTTTAAATAGTTTAATATGTTTATATTCGTCACCACAGAAAACCGATATCTTTAAAAACAAGGCAGCTTAAAAAATTTTCGGCAAAATCAAAATTTCGAAGAAAACTGATTAATTTTTTTTCCTTAGATTATTAAATACATTTGTTTATGTGATCAAAATAAAACATTTTTCAGTCAATGCTCTATAGAAAATTTTTGCCTTTTTTTTTGGCCAAAAGTGTTAGTTTTAGTTCAATATGATATCTTGGTACGCTTTTAAGTGATTTTTTCAAGAAAGAAAAAACAATCTGAAATTTAAATTGTTATCGGATTAATGAAAAAATAAAATAAATAATTTAATTTAAATAGACCGCAAGCTTAAGTATTTATGTATGTATAAAATATGTATTTCACCCATGAATTTAAACTACTTTTTTTTTTTGATTATGTTTTAATAAAAATCGAACAAAATTTATCAAAATTAATTTTAAATTGTCCGACTTTTAAAAACAAAATAGGCGATTTTTTTTATTTTTTCTTAGGAAATTAACGATTTTTTCACAAATTTATCTGGCAGCCCTGCATAAAACGAAAACAATGGGGGGCTTAAACAAATTAAAATAACAAAATATAACAATTGTGTTTTATTTATTTTCATCATTTAAATTCTTTCTCTTCAAATAAAAAAAAAATAATACACATTCTTGTGTATAATTAATTTGTGCTCCATTTTTTGAAATTTTATTTTTCTGGCATCAATTTCAAATGTAACTTATTTGGACAGTTCTTGTGAGAAACTTTAGCAAAATATTGATACAGAAACACTTTTTCTCACATCCTTCCAATAATTGCTGGAAAATTATTTAAATGACAGATAATTCTCCCAAAGTAAAGATACAGAAACACTTATGTGAGAAAAACCTTTTTTTGTTTCATATTTGCTACAATTTTCTTTCGCATCGAAATATGTAGAGAGTAGCCCCCTTTTTAATTTTTAAAAATTTTTAACACTTCTTATTGTTTCGGTTAATTCTGTTAAAATATTGATATGAGAAGAAACAAAAAACTAAACGCATACATATAAAAAGAACGTGAAACAAAAAGCTGTTGACAGCTAATATTTTTTTAAAATGAACACCTTCATTGTTTGTATGAAAAATATATATTTTCTAAACACATGCCTTTTGTATATGAGACGAAACAAATAATTAAAAACACAAAAAAATATGTTATAATACTACAAAAAGTTAAAAATTTTGATACATCGGTTAATCGACTGAAATGAACCGGTTTAATCGTTAATCGAAAAAAATCAATTTTAAATTAACCGATTAGTTTATCGGGTAGTAATTAACCGAATGAACACCAAACTAAATACACAACTACCACTTTAATCCGACTTACAGAGTACAGCATTAGCTCAATTGCTGTTTTGAGTGAGATCGGTAGGCTCATAAATCATTCTTTAACAGAAGTATTTTGGGCCAAAATTATTATTTTTCACTATCCTGTTTTAATCAAATAGGAAACTATTGGGGACAGATGACAACTCTTTCTAAAGGAAATCTACATTAGCAATGACAAGCTTTACAACTCTCAAACAGCGAAAAATCTTTTAAAATACCAACAAATCAATAGTTTCTATACGCATAGTCCGATTTTAATAAAGTTTCTCATATTTTTAAAAATATTAATAATGTTCGATGTAAATAAAAATTGTAATTTTTCTAGACAAATTAGTCATATGCATATGTATGTATGTATATTCGTACCTACATATTAAATACGTTAGAAAGACTCTGAAATTAAGAAATTGTTTGCTCACATTGCATCGTTTAACTCGTTCAGGTGTTCTTCTACTTGTCATTCAAAAAGTCTCTTTTTTTTTATTTTTTTTACTTATATGCTTGCAACCATGTCTGACTTTGTACTTCATGTGTTCTGTTGTCCCTTTTACAGTTCTATGATTTCTGTTTGCTGCCTTTTATTGGTAGAATTCTAACAAAATTTTAAAAAAAATTCAAGTGTAGTTTTTTCATTGCATCCACCAGCATGCATGTGCTAACTCATGTATGTTTTCACGTATTACACTTATAGTATCCCTCATCTGATGTAGATGTATATGTTATTCTCCATGGATCCATATTAATAATATTCCGTCTACATCGTCAGTGGGTAACTCTACCTTCTAGATTTACACTTTCGTTTCATAGTATTTGGCTGCAATGAAAGAATACATGTATTTGTATGTACTCAAGGAGTTGTGCGTAGAAAATTTTCGTTTAACCGAGTTTTCGTTGTTGTAATTGTAGTTTGTAAATATGTGTAACTCGTACAAATATGCCTGATTCCGAGATGACTTAAACAAAGATGTCAGTCAGCCAGTCATTCACTCATTCAGTCTCTGAAGTAACACTAATGATGACAGCAGCACATGTAACACAAGTTATTCGTGTGTTTTTTATCTTTTTTGTTGTTGTATAATTTTGTATGTCTGTATAAATGTGAAGGTTTTTTTTTAATTTGTGTTTGGAATTGTATTAGAATTTATAGTTATTTACAGGACGATGACGACTGACAGTGACACAAACAACAACAGTTTTAATTACGATTGCAGACTTCAATTTAAACATTTCAAATAAAATTGAAATAAGTCACATTACTATTGTGTAATACATCGATTTGATGTGGTGATTTTTAGTTTTCTGTTGCACAGATATTACATTTGTATTATTTTAACTTATTTTTAACTTAATTTGCAAATATTATCCAAGTAATGAATATCACTTTTTTTTTGGTGATTTGGGTTCATAAATCTTCCGCACCAAAAAAGTAGATATTGATTAACGTGGAAAAAAATTCAAACAGTAAACTGGCCGACATACTTTATATAATGAACAAGTTGGAGTGCTCCACCGACAGGAGTGGGCTCTATATGATAAATACATATATATTATTAACTAAGCTTCACAAAAACGAAAGTCAGCATTAAAATTGGTTGCGGCTTACACCTATTTTAAATTATTGACCGACAATAAGAAAGTCTTATGCGTTCCTTGTTAGAACTCTGAACTGGCTTGAGTAAAATATCATGATTCATAACAGTTTTAGCCGAACTAAAATGATTTTTAAGAGGGTAATTTGTATTATACCTATGGTAAATTATGGACCAATCATCCCAAAATTCTGAAGACTAATTTCTGGTATTACAAAAAATAAATTAGAATAAATTTCAATTCAGCAGTGTAATTAGTTGTAGCGTTAACAGTAAATTTCACAAATTTGCATGGTATTTTTTCTGGCCATATGAATTTAAGTAAGAAATTTTACAGCAATATCTATATCTGTGTTGATTTCAGG
Organism: Pollenia amentaria; assembly: GCA_943735925.1. Lineage (NCBI taxonomy): Eukaryota > Metazoa > Arthropoda > Insecta > Diptera > Polleniidae > Pollenia > Pollenia amentaria. The sequence continues at coordinate 102,939,665 of OX031006.1, forward strand.
CGAATTTAATTATTTTCCCAAAGTGGGCTTTATTTGGTTTTAGGCGCAATAAACTGGGGCCTAGGGAAAATTATGGACCAATCTTCACGAAATTTGGCCGTGTGATTTCTCGTCCTATAAAACTGTGACGTACCGAATTTTAATTTGATAGCATTAATTATTACGGTTTTAGGCGTACTAAGCCGTTTTCCGGGAGTAGGGTTTATATGGGACCTATAGTCAATTATGGACCGATCTTCACGAAATTTAACAGTATAATTTGCAGTCGTATAAAGCGAATTCCTGCTAAATTTTATGTCATTTCGTGCATTATTCCACCGTTTATGTTAGTTTTTGTACCAAAATTATCAATTTTTTTTGGGTAGTGGTTCCACATTTTGATTCATAGTTCTGATCCTACTAAACCGATGTTGCTGGATTTCAATCCCAAACTGCTTAGGATAACTAAAAGCAATGTGAGATCAAATTTGTTCTTTTCTTTTGCGTTTTTCGAAAGTGAGCGTTTTTCGAAAGTGTTTTCCACAGACCGACAGACGGACAGACAGACGGACATGGCTAAATCGACTTAGAATTACTCAAGGAGCCAGAATATATATACTTTATGGGGTCTTAGATGTATTATAAAAAAGTTTCACACAGAATCTCAACTAAGTATACCCTCATTCACCACAGTGGTGGTGGAGGGTACAAAAAGGGTATTTAAATTATGAATTCCAAATATGACTATTTCTCATATTGTAAAAATCAGTTTTGGCGTAAATTGAAAGCGAAAAAATTTATTTCGGTGTAAACAAATACAAATTTATATATACATATAATTAAATATATTAAATTATTAAATTATATTAAATATATTTAAAATTTTTTTGAAGAAAATCAAAAGTTTTTGCTAATTTTGGACTCATTTTGCGGGAAAGTCCCTCTTCTTTCAATTTTTCCGCTTAATATAAAACGGTTGAAGAAAATATAAACAACAATTCATTAGATCTATTAAATAAGTATATCGATGCATTAAACTTCATTAAAAAATGAAAAATTTCAGTTATTTACATGCAAAGCCAACAACACTGATATAACATTAAAAAAGTAAAACGATTTAAACAAAATATTGTATAATTGGGCTGTTCACCGAAGGCGGATAATCAGGTTATAAAAAGTTAAATAAATGTGTTTTGTTGTTGTTAATATAACTAAATAACCATATAAGATGATAACCAGCCTTTCGTGAACAACCCAAATATTTCTTTGAAAACAGAATTTTAGTACTGAATAAGCAATTACAGAATCGTTTGAGAGTCTATTTAACATTTTTATTAAGAAAAGTCCTGTACATGAGAAAACACATTCCGTTTCTACTGATGTTTGCCTTTATAGTCAAATTAACATTTCATTAATCTGGACACTTCGATTTTCACCACTTCCTTCAAAAACTTGAAATGCTCTACAAATCGAAATGAATTGAAATTGAAATCAAACGAGATTATTATGTAGTTAATTTTTTTTACAAAATGCCTTTAAGAGTTTTTTTTGTAGAAATAACTAGTGCTCAATCAATGAAATATTTTTATGAACTTTCATTACAGGTTCGATTTTAAAATTTGTTCGATATGAAATCAACTTCACTTCGATTTCTAGAATATGTCTGTATAATTCTCTTTGAATAGAATCTGCGTTTTGTGAATTTTGATCTTTTTTTTAACCATCTCTTACAGAAATAGTATTTACAGCATTTCTAGAATACAATAAAAAGTGTCTTTTAGGTAGCTGCATTTAAATTCATAAAAAAAATTTCAAGCAATTGGGAACAAGTTTTTTTAGTTTTTATAAAATAAAAATGGGTCTTTAAAAAAATTTTTAATTGTATACATTTTAACGCCTCTTCTTCCACTTGGTCGACATTTCGGTCGAAAACTTATTGGATTTTAATTTACATCTATTTCTTGACATAACTTATCTATAATTATATCAGCAGTAAAGTTGCCATAATTAAATAAAAAATTTCGGGAATTCATGCACAAATTTCGCGGGTTTTTCCAAAAAATGTGTCGGATCTCGGAATTTCTTCCTCCCGGGAAATCCAGTATGAAAAACGCTATTATTACCTCGAACTGAAATATAACTGGGTGTAAGATGTGAAATATAAATACCAAATATTTGTGCAACATATTTAGAAAGGATCACTTCTGCATATACTTTCAGAATGGAACATAAAACAGCGCAAATGGTTGCATACATGGAACAGTTTTGTCAGAAAAGAGTGTTGTACATTTTTTAACTGTTTCTTTAATCGTTTTAAAAATATATTCCAAATCAATAATTCAAACATATCTTATTATAAAAAATTCAATATTTCACGACCTAAGGACAGCAACATTCTATTTGCACCTAAACTACATGTAAGATATTTAAAAACAAAACCAAAATTATTCGTGAATAAGGCTGACCTTCCCAATTTAAAGGCAAGATCTTTAAAAATTTTAGAAAACGGATGGATAACAATAATGGCAACTATTCCTAAAACGTCGCTGAGATTTTTGATTTCTAATTTCTTCCTGCCTTTTCTAGGAAAAAAAGTTATTAACATACAAAATCTGTGACTAATACGAAATATACTTCAACACAATTTTAAAATTAAAACTGAAAAAATATTTGGAGAGTGGTATTTCTCTCGGGGTCTTACATTGTTGACATTTTGTGGAAAGAAAAAAAATGTGTCATTGGTGAACAAAAGGAATATTTTAAAATATTTAATTAAGTTTATCACTTTGTTTTACACAAGACAAGTGTATTTAACAACCACATATTGTAGGTATATAATATACATACGTTCATTTATATACTATTTATTGTAGAATTTGAATATGCATTACACACAAGCAGACAGACGGAACATCATGCAAACACAACAGTTGTCATTAATGCATTACATGTATCCATCCAAGCGAATAGACAATGGAACATACATTCAAGCAGATGCATGTATAATTCTCTATGAGTGTGCATAATGCATTTATGTCTGCCATCCCGGTCAACAAATTCAGCATGTGAAATTGTCAGTTTTTATTCAATTGCTACTAAATGGTCGCAATAGGAGGAAATTTGATAAATAAGGGACAGAAAGAAAGTCTAAACTCTTTGTACCACTAAATTTTTATGAGTTCATAGGTTAGGTTAGGTTAGGTTAGGTTAGAAGGGCTGGTGTAAAGCAAAGTTCACACCCTCACCCAGAGACCAATATGGTCCATTGTGACACCTTAATTAGTGAAAGAAAGAAGGAAAAAATAGAAAGAAATCTAGTGTGAAAGAGTAGGAGAAGTAAATGGTGAAGGCACAGGAAAGGAAGATAGTGGAAGATAAGATATCGGACAGAACAAGCAAAAACAACCGTACCAAACAGGAAAACTGACTTACATGTTTCCAGTCCCCAGCCTCCTGCCGCGCAGCCAGGTCATTCCCATTACGAATCCTGTCAGATTCTCGAGCCCGTAGCCCGAGACATCTCCCAATTCGTGCCGGAGTCTGCTACCTAGCCACCTCAGCCTGCTGTTCTGTAGCCTGGGACAGTGGCACAGAAAGTGCTCAACTGCCTCCAACTCCTCTGGGTCCTCACACAGCCTACATATATCCGATAAGCCAGACTCCATTCTCACCGCCAATCTGCCTATCATACAGTGGCCCGTGATAAAACCTATCATGGTTCTGACGCAGGCCCTACTCTTACCCAGCAGCGCGTCCGCATTTGACCTACTAAGCATTGGCCACAGCGTGCGCGATACTCGGCAGTCCGTTCGGCCCCGCCAAGCCCGATTAGTCCCGCTCAGAATCCATTACCTAATTCTCCCAAAGTAGAAGCCCATTGGAGACCTGACGATCTGCAAACTGTCTGGAGCCTCCATTTCCGAGCCCAGTCTTGCTAACTCATCAGCTATCTCGTTGCCGGTGATGTTGCAGTGACCCGGTACCCAGCAGAGCCTCACAACATAATTCCTTAAGATTCCTCTTAGAGCCCTCCTGCACCTGGCTGTTCACATATTAAGTGACCGCCGAGCCCTTGGCAATGTTAGCCCCTACCAATTCCTCGGCTCTAAGAACCTCCGCCTGAAATACACTGCAGTCGTCGGGAAGTCTATATGACTTTCTGATCTCCAGATCCTCAATGTAGACCTCCGCAACCGTGCCCTTCATCTTCAAGCCATCAGTGAAAATAGCAAATCCCCTATTTAATCTGCTCTGCCCAGCTCTCCCTGGAAGGCAATATCACCTCTTTTGAGTTCATGAGTTCACAACTTTGTAGTACATTTAAGGGCTGCTCCCCATAATTATTTGAAACATCATATATCTTAATATTTTGTACCTCATTTGGTCGAGAATTTGAACAATAGTAGGTAATCAAGTAAAATAAATAAACTAGTTCAAAAATATTTTTCTAATTCAATAAACATAAATATTTAAATGATTTGAAAATAATTTATCATAATGTTTGTTGGGTTTAATTTATAGTCATTCATATAGAAATACATGTTTGCACGAACATATTCATCTATAAGTATTTCTTTGTACGAATATCTTGAAATTAGATTATGGTTGTTATAACAATGTTTCCACAATACCATATGGGTGGTATAATTTTAGTTAAAAAAATATTTTAACAAACATCAGAATTTACATGAGAGAGAATGTTTATTGAGCCACTCAACGAATTTTTAATTGTTTCTCATACAAGTAATTATTTTCGTAAAAGTTTCAAAGCCTTTCTTTTATATATTGAGCAATTCCATATGAAAGCGATCACCTTTTGGACGACCCCTCTCCGATTTTAAAATAAATAGTCTCAATCGATTGCCCAGCACAAAATAATGTACCTACATATTTTTTTTTTTTTTATAGTGACTGGTTTAGTGGTGGTGTACACCACTGTCATGTGACAAAATTGAAGAATTCTTCATAAGGGACCTCATTGAAAGTTGTTTTACTACTAAAGCGATCACAACGAGTGATAGCTCGTTGGAAAGGTATTGAATCAGGCTTTAATTGAAAAATAAAATTTTCCTAATTATTCTTAGAAATTTACCTTTAAATGTTCCCAAGAAAATTAAATTTTCCGATTTTCCACAGAAGCTCCTAAATTTTCCGGCTAATTTTTTTTTTTTGGATTCCTCATAATTTTTGCTTTAAGAATCAGCAATAAAAAAAATGGGCCCCGACTCCTTGTTTGGACAGGAGAAGAGCATTTAATAGACCACCTTGTTAAAAATACATTTTAAAAATTATTTTACAGTTAAAAATACATTTATGAAGAAAAAATCAATTTTTTTTTTAAGAGCCCCAAGTTGAGTGTGTAGTGAACATGGTCTGCCTGCCTTCACAAGATCGGCCATAAATCCATGGATAATAGCAGCAGTGGCATGTAATGGCACACCAAACCCGACTGAGGCTACAGGTCATAAAATGTTTTGTAAATTTTTTAAATTACCAGGTAATAAATATTTCGCCTAAAATGATACGTGCAGAAACAAGTCATAAAACACGGATTTTCCATAAATATGGCGAAATATTTATTACCTGGTAATTTAAAAAATTTGCAAAACATTTTATGACCTGTGGTCGGCTTATTGACAGTTACCAATTAAGTCCCTTTTAAAAAACATTTTATGACCAGTAGTTCACGCAAATTTTTCTATTAAAGAAAAGCAAATATCGCTTATTTTTTTTTACCTATTTTTTACCAAAAAATAAATATAAATACTTCACACACTCTGAGTCAAATTTCAGTTGAATACTAAAAGTGAAAGTGTTAAAGTGTTTTTTTTTTTTTGTAAAGTAAAGAGTGAAGCTGTAAAGGCAATTTAAAGTAAAATGAATAAATTTTGCTGCAATCCGTTTAACAAGAGTGGACATCGTTCGAAAAAGATAAAAGTATTAAAATTAACTGGTGTTTCGAAGCGATACATGAATGAATTAAATATACAATACGGTGAAGAAGCAGAATTCATTTGCCCCAAGTGTAAAATCGATTTGTCTCAACAAGCAAATGCATTGAAACAAATGCAGCCACAATCCGAGAGTGAAATGACAAGTGAACAAAATGTTTCATCTGATAGTGAGGCAGACATTCCGATGGTCAATTTGTCTTTGAGTCCTTTGAATGAGGCTATTACCACTTTAGGTGAAACGCCTATTAGAAAAAGAAAGTTGCGAAGTGAAACATATAGGAAAGAGAAAAAAGGCAAGGTTATGAGTGCAATCGCGACAATATTTGATGAAGGCTCTGATAACGAATGCAGTCAAACAGATGACGTTGATGACGATGATTGAGCAGTTGAAAAGAAAATTCAATTTAGCGACCACTTTTCCGGAGAAATATCTCATTTTATCTGTGCTGCCTCAATCATGGTCTATACGCAAGATTTCTGAACAGTTTCAAACATCTTTTTACATCGCGAGAAGAAGCAAAGAATTAGTTCGACAGAAGGGCATATTGGCGACTCCCACCAAGAAATTTGGCTCAAGGACCCTCAGCGAAGCAACGGTGAAATTGATTCAAGATTTTTACTGCAATGATGACAACAGCCGCGCCTGCCCAGGTACACGTGACTATGTTATCACACGTGAAGATGGAGAAAAAGTACACAAGCAGCGCAGATTATTATTATGTAATCTATCCGAAGCATACCATCAGTTCAATGAGAAATGCCCAGCAGAAAAAGTGGGATTTTCTAAGTTTGCCATCCTACGACCAAAAGAATGCGTGCTGGCATTAGACAGGCACGGAACGCATTCAGTCTGCGTTTGCATGTTTCATCAAAACATCAAATTAATTTTCTTTCCATGCAAGAAATTGAAAGTATTTCACGGTGAAATTGAAACATATAGGGACCTCCTGTCGAAGTCGTTGTGCGCATACCCCACGGAAAATTGTCATCTGTCCAAATGCGACAATTGTCCGAAGATTGACGAGCTAGAGCAATATTTGGCGGAAAAGTTTGAACAGCTGTTAAATCAGGAGGTGCATTTCAAACAGTGGATAATTAGCAGCGGCAGATGTTCCCTTGAGACCGTGGTAAAGCAGATTCCGGAATTCATCGAGGAATTCGGATTCAAGTTGAATGAACTGAAGGCGCACCATTTCATATCCGAGATGCAATCGAAATTTCTAAAGGAAAGTAAGGAGAAATTAGCCCAAAATGAATTCATTGTGATAAGCGACTTTGCCGAGAATTACACTTTTCTCGTTCAGGATGAAATTCAGGCTTATCACTGGGCAAACGACCAGTGCACGGTGCATCCTTTTTGCATTTATTTCAAAAACGAAGATAACGAACTACAGACCGTAAGCCTGGTTGTTGTCGTGGAGAGTTTAGCTCATAATTATGTGTCCGTTTATTTATTTCAAATGAAACTGTTTGTATTCTTAAGATCAAAATTCGATGCAATCGACAAAGTAACGTTTTTCTCAGACGGCGCGGCTTCTCAGTACAAGAATAAAAAAAATTTTTACAATCTTTGCATAATTGAAGAAGAACAAAACTGCAAGGTCGAGTGGCACTTTTTCGCGACGTCCCACGGTAAGGGCCCATGCGATGCGTTAGGGGGAACCCTAAAACGCATGGCGACTAAGGCAAGTTTGCAAAGGCCATATACTGACCAGATCTTAAATGTACAACATTTGTTTTCGTGGATTCAAAGCAAGGAAATTGCCATTAACACAGTTTTATGCACTCAAAAAGAACACGATGCCATGGAGCGACGAATTCAAAACAGATATAATAATGTCAAAACTATAACTGGAACGCAAAAGTTTCATTGCTTCATACCAAATATTTCTGATATGTCAATTAATGTAAAGCGGTACTCTTCGTCTGCCGACGTGCTAAATTTAAAGTTACTTTAATTTTATAATGATGCCAAGACAATTGAAATTTTTAATAAATATTGTAATTAAGTATAAGCAGCAAATAAGAAAGATTTTTTCTTCATAAATGTATTTTTAACTGTAAAATAATTTTTAAAATGTATTTTTAACAAGGTGGTCTCTTAAATGCTCTTCTCCTGTCCAAACAAGGAGTCGGGCCCATTTTTTTATTGCTGATTCTTAAAGCAAAAATTATGAGGAATCCAAAAAAAAAAAATTAGCCGGAAAATTTAGGAGCTTCTGTGGAAAATCGGAAAATTTAATTTTCTTGGGAAAATTTAAAGGTAAATTTCTAAGAAAAATTAGGAAAATTTTATTTTTCAATTAAAGCCTGATTCAATACCTTTCCAACGAGCTATCACTCGTTGCGATCGCTTTAGTAGTTTTTTTTTAAAACAACTTTCAATGAGGTCCCTTATGAAGAATTCTTCAATTTTGTCACATGACAGTGGTGTACACCACCACTAAACCAGTCACTATAAAAAAAAAAAAAATATGTAGGTACATTATTTTTTGCTGGGCAATCGATTGAGGCTATTTATTTTAAAATCGGAGAGGGGTCGTCTAAAAATTTGCCAATTTTGATCGTTTTCATATGGAATTGCTCTATTTTTTAATTTCTGACTCAGGCTCTAAAAAAATTAAGACCACTAGTTAGTGTTAGGATCATAATAAATTTTGACTTAAAATAGTTGTACCTAAATTAATGTCGTATGAATATTACGTCTAAGTTAAAAATATAGAATATTCAGGGAATATTAGAAATGCCCTTATCATGTTGATTGTAAATATTATTTGCCCTTTGATATTACGATATAAAAGTACAAGGAAATTTCACTTTGTATAAAGATACAATTTCAATAGTGTAAATATTAGGGGTTTCAGACGATTAATTCTTATGCCGATTAATCAAAGAATTTATGCCGATTAATCGAATAACAATACATATATGGTTTTTCTGTCAAATGTATAATTTTTTAAAGTTTAAAGTCAAATAAACAAACCAAATGTATGGTCCGTTGGAATTAAAAAAAAATCAATTGACAGCTCTGTTACAGGCTGCACTCAATTTGATAATCAATTTCATTTTAAAAATGACTCATAGTATTTTGTAAAAAAGCACAAGAATTTTTTAGAACACATTTTTTAAAATAAAAATGTATTTTTTAATCCAAATTTCGATATTTTAATCAGGCTTAAGTTCATTGAATTTAATTTTCATTAAATTATTTTTATGATGAAAGGAATTTTACAACATGAAATTAATTAAAATTTATTGATAATTTTTCATTCTTGAGTACAGAAAACAGAAGTCAGGAAGAACATGTAAATCAATTAAAATAGGTAATCATTCATTCGAAGCAAATTTCGATCTACCAAGGTAAAATACCATTATCAATGGCGGTGAGTGTTAAACGTTAAACCCCTCTGAAGAGATTGTGTGGTTACAATCGAAACTACTCAGGGCAAGCTGTCCATAAAAAATTCCCAGCTCACTCAAGAATGAAAAATTATCAATAAATTTTAATTCATTTCATGTCGTAAAATTCCTGTCTTCATAAAAATAAATTAATGAAAATTGAATTCAATGAACTTCCCAGCAAAAACTTTGCTTACAAAATAAGCAGAAAAATATCAGCGGGCATTTGGCTGATATTGTGTTTCTCACATAATTGTCATAGAGCCTTTTATCGCAATAAAAAATTTTAAGATAATTCTCTCAAAACTTAATTTACAATGAATATCGTGCATTGCGCACCCTTTAGATTTCCGTATATTTGGATAACGGGGGAGCCAAAGTTTCCAAAGCTTCTTGGTAGGCAAGAAAACATCCGACGAAATCTGGAAAGAATTGGAGAAGTAGGCATGGCATAAAATAGATTTATGTATGTCAAAAGAACAGTAAGGGATAAATTATCAAACTTCGGTGCACATAGCTGGATGTCAGTACACTACATCTGTCAAAAAGTGGTTGGGAGTGGATAAGTGAACGTGTCACCTCCTATACGAAGGCAAACGATATTTCTGTATATTTAGACAACGGTAATAGCTAAAGTTTCAAAATTTGGAACAAATAGCTTGGCTATCAATACGCCACATCAGTCAGAAAGTGGGTGGGATTTAGGGTTGCCATTCGTACTGTTTTTGGCAGTACATGTACTGTTTTTTGTTTAAAGTACTGATTTATACATTACAAGCAAATCAGTACGCAAATGTACTGATTTTTTCAATAATGTACTGTTTTTGTACTGTAATTATATATTAATTTTGTTCAGTATATAGTTTGTCATATTGTCAAATTGTTTGCTATAAAAATATTAATATAGATGTTCTTATCGAGTAGTTATTAACAAAATTTTTGCAGAGTCATTACGAAATAAGAAGACAGTAGAAGAAAAATTAAAAGTGTTTCTACATGGTGGTGCGTTTACGAATTTGACGAAATGTGTAATTGTATTTCTTCCATTCCACATTCAAACGCTTTTACAAAACGAGTCTGCAGTTTTCAAAGTGGAGAAAAGAGGGAAACAGGCTTCTACGAGTAATATAAAACCTTAAAAGTGACTTGCAGATAAAGACAAACTTTGGTTATAGTTGTAATGAGTTTTACAATTTCTTGAAGCCTGAAGACAGGAAAGAAATTGTGGACAATGTACAAAAAAGCCATAAAAATTTTTAACTTGTAACATTGTAAAGATTTATGTCCATACATAGTAAATATATTATTTATAAAAATCTATGGTGCAAGATCGTCTGAAAAACGATTGTGCCTTTTACAATAATAACAATTATTAATAGTAATTAGTTGTAAATCACTTTTATATAATTTTTTAATATTATTTTGAAGATAAATACATAACAAGCTTCATTATTTCAAGTGCTTAATTTGTTTTTTAACATTGCTGTCATTATACTCGTATCTGTAGCTTGGTGCTAAAAAGGCCAATGTCAAATAATTAATTTTTGAGAAAATTTAAATGTTAGTTTTTTATAGGAGAGCTCTAAGTGAAATTGTCTAGCAAAACCATTTTGAAGCTGTTCTCGGTTAAATTGGACATTGGCTGTATCCGCAATATAAAAGAGATTCAGCACGACATTTTAATTGCAAAATGAAATTAATTATGCTGGTAGATATAGAAAAGAACTATTTAATTTAATTTTATGCTGCCCTATATTCAAAAAATATAATAGAATAAAGGAAATACAATTTTAGTTCACATGTTGGTCATGTTTTGTTTCGTCAAATATTTGCTAGGTGTGCCCGTTGGTTAAGAAAAGACCTAATGCAACAATTAAGTAAAAATTGCAAAATATTAATGAACTCAAACTTTGCTTGTAATAAAATTAATGTTTCTTTGTAAAAGCCAACGAGAAATAAAGAATCGAAATTTTAAAAATTTGTTGTGTTTTAGATTTTTTTGTTGTTGACTTTGTATTTCCGCTTAATACGAGTTTATATAAAGAATTAAATTATTGTTTTGAAAAAAATTCAGTTTTATTAATAAAATTTTGTCACTATTCAAATTATAGCATGAATTCAAGTTTTTTTTTTTAAAAAGATTAAAGCTTTTTATGTTATTAATAAGCAGTTTTATATTAAAAAAGGATATGTACTGTTTTTTATGCAATTGTACTGATTTTTTTTCTCTTATGTACTGATTCCTCTGATTTCAAAACTGACAACCCTAGTGGGATTAGATATGTGCGCGTGTCACAAAACAGATTTCTGTATATCTGGAGAACTGCAACAGCTACAACTTACAATTTTGGGAAAAATATCTTGGTTATAAAAACCCTACATCTGTCAAAAATTAGATAAGTAGGCGTGGCACAAAATAGAATTCTGTAAATTTTAATAACGGTAAGTGTAGCGTTTTCCCAATTTGGTACAAATAGAATGGTTATCAAGACACAGCCTCTGCTAAAAATGGCCAAAATTGGAGAGGTGAGCGTGGCATAAACTAGATTTGTGTTTATCTAGAGAGTGGCATTAGCTACAGCTTTCAAATTTGATACAAATAGTTTGTTTATAAATGCACAAAAGTGCACTGTTCTTCGAATGTTGTCAGGTCACTTAAAGAAAGAGATAATACAGATTTCTGTATAGCTGGAGAATGGTAACATTCAGAGTATTCAAACTTAGTACGAATAGCTTAGTAAAGAATGCACGACATCTTTATTTGAAAAAAATTTACTTGTTTTAATTTATTTACTTATTAAATTTTAGAGTAGCGAAGCGCTATTCTTCCAATAAAACTTTGTAATGTTATTTAGGTTGCAATTAAAAAATTTCGGGCTGAACCCAAACTAAAAACCAACCATAAAACATGGTTTATGGGCATAAAGATTTTATTCCGGAAAGAAGTTTGTATGGGGGCCAGGGCTGTGAAGTCGTCAAAAAATAGTTCTAACTCCGACTCCAACCCCTGAAAATTTTGAAGTCCGACTCTGACTCCAACTCCGACTTCTTCTCTCGCATTGATGCTAAATGTGTATGAGACTGTTCCTTATTTGGCATTAAACTCTTTTTTTAATGCAGTACCTTTTGAATGGTTAAATATAGCAAGAACAGTATTCTATAACAATTTTGAATCGATATTTTAATTATTGCATCGCCAATTTCAAAGAATTTTTATTTTGAAAAATTTTTGAAAATTTTTTTTAATTTGTTATCCCGAAAGATTTTGGAGTTTTACTTCGACTCGGCCTTCGGTACAAAAACTTTAATTCCGACTCCGACGCCTCAGCCCTGATCGGGGCTTTGTGAAATGATTTTCAAAAATTAACATGGACAGGCAACAAGACAAGAATGTGTACTGCAGAATGGCTTAGAGCCATATATCTATGTGTTAAACACATCAGCACATACTCTCCACTTGTGGTCAGGTTTTTATATTTATAAATTAATAACTAAGACAAGAACCAAAGTCTTTACATTTAGTTTCTTGTAATATTTAAGTTGAATGTACGACGTACATTGTACGTACAGTAAAACACTTTTATAAAGAACACTTGCAATAACTTAATACATATGAGAAGTCCACTTACAACTACCGCTTAGTTAAAAAACTTAATTCTGAGAAAATCGATTTAAGCATTTTTCATCAAATTGAAATGCCAAGCCATATAGAGAGTTTTGCAGGAGTATTGAATATTTAACCAGAAAATTTGAGTAACTTACCGAGTTTTGAATGAAATTGATAATGGCTTAGGGAGGCATTTTGAAAAAGCAAATGAAATGCCGTCTTTTACAGAATTTAAATTTTTTTATCTTAGCTGTACTTGCAAGTGGACTACGCACATATCCATATTAACAATTGTCTTAATTTCATGCAAATTTCTACTTAACAACGAACACATTGTTTGTCATCCTAAACAATCCTAATATGTATATTTTATAAAAATTAGGTGAAATTTGGTACGAAGATAGAAATTATAGGCTATATTTTTCCCGGAATTTTAGACATTGAAGAGATAATTTTTTATGAGATGTTCTTCTATACGTTAGAAATATACTGTAGTTCATTATAACTGAACTTGTTGAAATTGACTGTGAATTTACTATATATACTTTTTTTTAAGTGTAAAAAGTAAAGAAATTGATTAAAGTCCACGATAGTTTGAACCCGGGCGAAGCCGGGTTAAAACAGCTGGTAGTTCATGCAAATAACTAAATTTATAACGATCTCGCCACAACATAAAAATTCTTAAAAATTAAAACATTGTATTTCCCTCAACTCTTTACATTTATGATTTCAGTTTAATGTAGACTATAGTTTTATGTTATTTAGTTTTTTTTTTCAAAATTTTTGTTTTTATTTTATTTCAAGGCAAGTAGCGAATAACATTCTAAAAGACAAATTTTGCCAAAACTTTTTTTTTTTGTATATTTCCCTTCAAATAACTCTCTTTTATTACTGAAACAGTAATTCACCCAACATCGTCGTCAAAATAAAATTACAAAGAGTCAGCCTGTACAAGAACGTTGTAAGTTACTAGCTGAATGATACGAACGTAATTATTGTGCAACGTGGAATAACGTTTTGAAAGCGACTTAATGACCCAGCGGGAAAAAGAAAGAGTACGGATACCTTCTATAAGGCCTCTGTACTACTTCTTTCGGATGTACACGGCCTGCACGCTCCATTCCATACTAATATATCTTTTTACATATCTTCTCATTGCGGGTAGCCCTTCCGCTTTTGCTTCTTTTTCCAAAGATCCTGGGCATTCAAATTAACGGCTGAGAAGACTTTCTAGAGAATGGGGATTTTATAACAGGCTCTGAGTTCTTTGGCATTTGCTTTGGCAAAAAAAAAAAATACACAAAAAATCGTACTCTTTCTCTTATCCCATCTCATAGAAGGAAATATGTATCTCAAATTTTATACGGAATGGCCAATGCATTCTATGAGGCAGTTAGTGGCAGTTAGATCAGAATGGTAATTGAATTTAAAAAATGTCTAAGCAGGCCTTTAATAAGGCCTAAAGTGAGAAGGTCTTCTGACTTTTCCCGCTGAGAATGCTTTCCATAGAGATACAATGTTTTCCACTAAAAAAATTTTTTTAAAAAGTTTATGTAATTTGAAAAATTAATTTCTTGATTTTTTGCATAAAATTTTTGTTTTAATCTTGTTTTTTGGTCCCCTGAAAAAAATTTTAATTCCTCAGTTTCTGAAAAAGCTTTTAATGTAACAAAATTGTTTGTCCCTTCGAGTCCGTTATAATCCTGTTATACTGTTTATAGCTTAACATTTCTAAAAGCATTATGTATAATTTCTAATTTATATGTTAAATGTTCATTTAAAGATATGTACTTACTTTTGTACATAAATACAAAATAACATAAGTCCAAGAATTTTTTATCTGACAAGAAATTGTATTGCTTTAGAAATACAGTTAAAATTATTTTTTATTTTATTTTTTTGCAGTAAACCATTTTATCTGCAACTTTTTGCTAACATAGTAGGACAAATATTTATTAAACTTGTCTAATCACAATATATCATTTCGTTAGGAAAATATTTCATTTCATTTAATTTAAAAAAAAACCTTCAGTCCCTAATAAGTTATTTACAATCCTTTTTAAATTTATTCATGAGTTTATTCCTTCTAAGGATTAAAATTTATTTTATTTGCAAAGTCTAGTATTTTTTTTTTAATTTTTATAACTCATAAGTCAATTTATGTTTGTTTCATTTTCTTGTCTGTAATTTATGCAAACGTCAGTATTTTTCTATCTCATTTATTGGTCACACTCAAAATGGTTGTTTGTAAAATAAAATTTTAATCTTCATTAAGAAAACTTTCAAAGCACCTAAATAGAATTCTCACTTGAATAAAGAAATATACATATTAAATAGATCGCAATATAATACTTGAGTATACATACAAACAAATACATATAAATACCGCACTATAAAGTATATGTTTCTGTGCGTATAGGATACTGTAGGAGTTGTTGTTATTTTGATTTTTGGTTCTAGAAAAAAATTAATATAATATTTTTTTTATTAACAAGTACTTAAATGCCTTTACGTAAACAATTTTTAAATGTTATTTCAATATTTTGTTTGAACTATCTATTAGAGTTGTGTCGTTCCGGAACGACCTAATTTTCAATAGTTCTTTTTTGGTTACTCGTTCCGCAATTGCCTTCCGTTAGATCATCACATTTCTTTCGTTCAATTATTTTTGAACACTTGTTTTTTCGTGTAGGGATCAGTGTTGAAGATGATCGTGCAATCGTATATAAAATATTTCGTAATTGAATCAATTACAAATGTGATCCAAATCAATATATTTTAGCAATATATCATCCGTTTACCATAACCAACGGCAAAGGTACGCGGAGATTAATATAGGTAGAAATTTACGCAATTCTGAAAACATATAAAAATTCTGCTTTAGTTGTTATGGCACAAAATGAAAACATATAATAACATATTTTTTTCCTCATTCCTCGATCAGTCATCGATCAAAGTAAAAAACAAGAACGATGAACGAAAGAAACGACCTAGTTCCTTTAATCCTTCGGATCGTTCGGAAAGATTTCACAAAAAGAAAGAGTTTGCCCAACTCTACTATATATCAATACTAATAAATTAGATAATACGAGAAAAAGTACTTTACCCATTAAGCAATTACCTAATAATGATAATAATAAAAATAGTTGATTAAAAAGCAAACAATTACTTCCAAAGAGCATTAAAAAAATGTATCCTTATTAAGCCTTCGGAACCAAATATGGAGAGATTAACCGCCAATTTCAGAATATCAAAGGGACGCTTTCTTTCCCACAAATACATTTGAAACAAAAACCGAGTTGTTGGAATTTGCTTCCTTTTCAATGTAGTTGTGCCAAAGAAAGAGTTCTGTCTCATTTAGTAAAATAGGCGGTAAAAGTCTTAAGCTTCTTACCCATTATACAATATTAATGTTTATGTTATTCGTAATATTATTTCCATTTTGCCCTATATTATGCAATAAGTAGCACAATAGTTTCAATTAAAATATGGCGCAACTTTCATTACAAAAATAACCTATAAGCAAAACAACATTGTACAATGTTGCCAACATATTTCACAGTATGTTGCGCTTACTTTCGTTGTGCAATACACATCAACAGTCTTCTGATTGTCAGGGCTTTCAGATGTGGCGATTTCTCGCCAAACGTGGCGATTTTCAAACTTGTTTGGCGACCTAATTTTCGATTTGGCGACATGGCGATTTTTTGGCGATTTATAAAATAGTTGGCGACTTTGTTGGCTATTTTTGATGAGCCATGAATTTGTTTTGAAATTTGTTAAATTCAATAGGAAAATATTAAATTTTTTTTCTTCTAGTATTTCAATGTATAAAATTTGATGCATTCATATGTATGACCAGTATTTAAAACTAAATTATATTGAAATGGCTGATGAAGATAATGAAAATCTTAAATTAAAGTTTATGAACATATTTCCATTATAAAATATGACAAATTATCACTGATAAAATTCGTTGTTGTTAAAGATATTTTAAAAATTTTTATGAATCCTAACTAGGGAGATCGAACGGTTATTATTCGACCGGTTTTACCCGGTTATTTTTGCTTTGCCCCAGTCGGTTATTTTAAAATGCCCATTTTTCGAATATCGAATAAACCGGTTATTTTGGTATAATTAACCGGTTATTTTAATAATGTGTAATAAATATACATTTTAATTACTCTGGTTATAGATGTACCCGTAATTTTAGTATTTTATAATTGAATATTGGCCAAACTTAAACTTTTAATGAAGAATGTCAAAACAAAATGTAACAACGGTCAATAAACATTATGAACACTGTAAATACAAATCGCTTATAAAAGCGTGTGTTCTTGTAAAAAAAAACCAAAAACTATTCAAAATACTACAAAAACGTGTGCAGTTAAAAAGTAAGATTTTGTGCAAGAGTATTCGGTATATTAAATATATTTTTATATAGAGATTTTTCCAACGTGATTTAAAAGACAAAGTTAGGTGCTTGAGGTGCCCTAAAATGATAAGTTGCAAAGATTCTTCCATGTTACGACTTATTAATCACCTTTAATTAGTCTACATGATTGACATTAATGTGATCCACATAAAACTTAACTCAGTTCGAAGTAGTTCTAAAGAGACGACAAAGAATACTTTATTCGCCCATTGTGTTGCCGAGGACGAAATGGACTTTAAGGCACTAAAAACTCTTAAGTAGTTCTAGCATCTCTTCATGCCGAAAACTACAACATTTCGGCGGAATCAACGATATCGAAAAAATTTCTAGCAGTTTTATTTATTAAAACACCAAGAACTAAAAACAAAATTGAAGAAATCAAACAATGTCATGAAATGTTTTAAATTGTAATCGACGAATTGACAAATATTTTATACAAAAAGAATGTTTAATTCACTATTCGTTTCTATAATGCTGAAACAAAATAATTTGAAATATATAATCCTGGCTAAGAGGTTTTGTTTGCAACTTTTTAAAAATATGGTTGATTTATATAGACAGCTCAACCACCAACAAATTAAAACTCATTCAAAATAAATTTGGGAGAATATTTCAAATAATAACTTTATTAAATTCCTATAATTTATTTGCTTTTGAAAAACGTTTCGTATCGTTCAACAGTTTCTAAATTACATTATA
This sequence comes from Pollenia amentaria, assembly GCA_943735925.1. Classification (NCBI taxonomy): domain Eukaryota; kingdom Metazoa; phylum Arthropoda; class Insecta; order Diptera; family Polleniidae; genus Pollenia; species Pollenia amentaria. Next base: position 102,957,738 of record OX031006.1, read on the forward strand.
CAAATATCTTCTTAAAAATAAAGTTTAGTAAATCAATAAAAATTTGTTGAAAATTAAGCTAAAGTTTGATCAATTTACTGGTCCCACTTTTCTTGGATTTTATCGTCAAATATTTGTTAGGTCTGATCTGTCATATTTATGTATTTTGTTGGTTCCTTACCTTTGCAAATTGTTTTGTTTTTATTAAAATAAACGTTTTATTAGAAAAACTTATTTGATTTTTGTGTTTTTATATATTCGAATTAAAACCGGTTAACCGGTTATTTAAAAAATGCTTAACCGAAAACCGGGTTTTTTAAAATAGCAACTATTCGTAATATTCGAAAACCGGTTATTGAAAAAAGTCGAATAATCGATCTCCCTAATCCTAACGTACCTTTGGATGTTAATGAAACACAATGGAAAAATACCGTTTGTTAAAAGAGAATTTTAATGATGATATTCAAAGGGAGTCTTCTCGGTGAAGTATATAGCGTTTTAGATATATCATAGAACTGCAACTACATACAAATGTATTGTATATCCAATATTTGTTTAATACTTACCGCAAAAATTCTTTTTTTGTCGCTTTGAGTAGACTACTATAAAATATTTTAAACATTGCATTTTGTGCTTACTAATTATTTTTACTTTGTTCTAAATAAAATTAAACAAAATTATCTTGGCGACTTTTTTTGAATTTTTGGCGGATTTTAGCGATACGGAAGAAATTTTTTTTTTTGGGATTTATAAAAAAATATTTTTAATTATTCTAAAAATACATATATTATTGTCAAAAACTAAAAAATAAATGCTTTGGCAATTTTGGCGATTTTTGACATTGATTTTGCCGTTTCTACTCGAACAAAACTATTTTTGAAGAAAATTTTATATAAATAAGTACAATCATATTATGGTTAAATTAGTCCTCCATCAAAAAGACACAACCATTTTTTGGTTGCCTCCGAACATGTTATGGTTAAAAATAACTACAATATGTTTAACACTTATAATATCATGGTTGTTTTTCAACAATAGAATGTTGCTCTTGAAAAAGATGAAAATACTGTTGTTAATTTAAAAACTAATTACTGTCGTATTTAACCATAACTTGTTTAGAGGCAACAATCAAATGTATAGTTGTCGATGACAATAATATGATTAAATTAAATCTTTAAAAATAGGTTTGTTGGAGGTGACCATATTGAAACATGTTTTTTTCTCTGCGTGTATATAGGTCTACGAATTGTAAATCAATTTTTATAGAAACGGAAGTATTAAAATTCGTCACAGTTTAGACCTATAGACATATGTTAAATTACTGACCGACAATCAGAAAGCTTTATGCTTTTATTGCTAGTCATACAAACTTAATTTGTACAAATTTGATTAAACATACTGCAGAGTGATTTCTGGTATTAAAAAACCTTAATTAGAACAAATTTCGATATAGAAGTGAAATTGGTTATAGCTTTTTTTAGTTATATAGTCGTTTTCAGAACGGAGCTTAATATGGGACATAAGGTAAATTATGGACCGATTACTACAAAATTAAATGGTATAATTTCTGGCCATATGAAGCTAAATTGGACCAAATTTTAACACAATGTTAATACAATAGTGTCTTTTGTTACGGGATTAGGCGAACTAAACTATTCTCCGAGAGGAGGTTTTATATGGGGCCTATGGTAAATTATGGACCGATCTTCACAAAGTTTGACAGTGTGATTTGAAGCCCTATAAGACTGCCGATCTTTCTGAAGCGATTTTGCTGGCTTTGAATCCCGAATTGTTTATGCAAACTAGCAGCAATTTTACAATCACATTGTTCTTTTCTTTTGAGTTTATCGAAAGTTTGAGTGTTTTTACAGACGGAAAGACAGACGGACATGGCTAAATCGAATCAGAATTACTCAAGGAGCGAGAATAGATAATGGGGTATGATACGTACAATAAAAACGTTACACACGGAATGACAAACTTAGTATACACTCATCATCACCATTGGTGGAGGGTATTAAGAGGAATAAAACTGATATATAAAAAATTTCTATGCTTTTAAACTATAATCAGGATATGTTAATAAAATTATATTCCTGTTAATTTTGCCAACAGGGGAGGGGGCCCTCCGAGATGGGATAACTTATTTTTACGCAAAATCTAACATTTTTAGAGGAAGTTACGGTCAATAACTGCAAAAAATGTTTTTCAATACACCTACAGACCTCACACCTGCACATATGTATATATTTATTAATAAAAGCAGAGTGCAATTAATTTTATGACAATATTTTTTTTACCTTTAAATTATAAAATTGCAATTCAATTAACTATTTTATTTGCTTTTGAATATCAATATAATGATTAAACTAATTCGTTTGACTGGGTTAACACTATGACAGCTGTCTTTTAGAAAGTCTGAGTGGGTTGGTGACAGAGGAAGATAACATAACATACTATTCTTCTCTACCCTCTTACATTATATCAAAAAAACTTTCATAGTGTGAACCTCGCCTTTGTACTAATTAAGTAACTAGTAACAAAAACGAGTTATTAAACAAAAATTAAAATGTGCAAATTTCTCCTCTCTTTCATTTAATTGTGCTTTACACCACAATACAAAAAAAATTAAATTATAATAAATTATTCTTTGAGAAACGAGATAAAAAGCTTGGTGGCGTAACGTGACAAAAAGCATTATTCTTAGGTAATTTTGGTTGCTAAAACTTGAATTTCGAAAAGGCGTATTTCACACTAGTAACAAAAAAAAAAAAAAAAGATTGAAAAAAATGCTTTTGTGTCAATAACTTTGATTGATTTTGTAAAGAACTTAAATTAATAAGTTTATTTGTATTAAGTTGTTTATCTGTTTATCAGGCCTCGATATATATATTATTTGCAACTCCTTAGTTTTTCATTCTCTTAAATATATCATATCTTTTAATATTTTTTTTCTTTTTTTTTCTTTTTTTGTTACTAGTGTGAAATACGCCTTTTCGAAATTCAAGTTTTAGCAACCAAAAATACCTAAGAATAATGCTTTTTGTCACGTTACGCCACCAAGCTTTTTATCTCGTTTCTCAAAGAATTTGAGATACGAAATCCGGCCGTTAAAAAAGTTAGTCAATTTTCAATTGTGAAAAACCTCTCATTTTGAAGAACTATTTATGTATTTGTGTTTACCCGTACACAAACGTACATGTGTAAGTTTTAAACATACATGTGTAATAACTAGAATAAATTATTCATTTTTTCTTTTACACAAATGAACATTTGCCCATACATATGTATTTATGAATGCATGTGTGTTATTTTTGTATTTGTCGTTTCATTTTATGTTCCTGATGACCACTTGGGTCAGTTTATGTTGTCATTTCAGCACTCATGCCTGTCATTTTCTATTTTATTGTTCTGCTGCTTCCTAACTACATTTAAGGTTATTATTTCGTTGTTGGTTTGTCCGTCTGCCGTTTCTACTTGAACCAATTCTCCTCGACGTTTATTCTTCTCAACACATTCGCTGTGTAGCTGGTTTTACTTGATTTTTTACACTTTTATATTTTACTATTTTTACATATAAATGTAATATAAATGTTTATGAAATTACGTTATGGTTAGCTAAACAAAAATAGCTCTCTGAAGAAACATTTAAGTAAATGAAAAATATGTATAAAATTTAAGTTAAAGGTGTTCTTTAATTACTTCTTCAATATGTACGTTAATCAAGTTTTTTTGATCGCCTATGGGTTAGTTGAAATATGAGTTAAGGCATTTAGAATTTTAGTTGACGATATGTATTTATGAGAAAGTCCATACATATACATATTTGTTTGTTAATGTTGGGTCAGTTGGATTGTTTGTCTGCTTGTTTGTTTTGTTCATGTGCTGATTACTTCACGTAGTTTTGTAATCCGTTGCGGTCATGTCTGACTGCTTTTCCTTTATGCAGGTTGTTAAATTTTTCCAACAATTTTGTTGTTATAAACTCTTACTGTCACAATCTGGTCAACAACAAGATGAACAGCAGCAGCAAAAGCAACAAGAAATCTGTGCAAGTGAAAGGGACCTTAGATTTAAATCAACAAACTATTCTACACATGTGTAATTCGAATAAAAACATTTAAACTTGTGTGCTGCCTTTTATTGCACACATTTCATAGATTCATTTCTGCCAACTTTAGACACTTAGATAAGGGTGGATGTTTTTTAAGTTGTAAAGTAAATGACATGTAACTTAAACAAAAGAGGTGGGAAATATCATTTTTTTATACATGTATACGTGCGCACTGTCTTATGATAGATCTGGTTCCATGACAGCATAAAAAATAAATGATAAAAAATTGTGGAAATTAAAAAAAATATTTATAAATTTGCGTACGAACTAAGTCTACTGTTGTGGAAAATATTTACGTCAGCAACTGGCATATGAGCTTATCTCATGGTGGATCTCAACAACATTGCAAACATAAAATGCGTTTACCAACCGCCTCCAAACGAGGCACCGTCACAGGTAGCAATTTGAGTGCATAATTCGGCAAGATTATACACTCGCCCTTTGTTTAGGAGCTGGAGCTATTTAACTTCTGCTGCTTTTGGGAAAATGCCAGCAGAGTAAAAAGAGCGCCTAAGGAAAATCCTCCAACAGGCCGAAGTTTTCCAGTTTTTAAAAAAATTAGCCCTTCTGTGGGATTTTCAGGATCCGGCTTCTCACGGCTCTAGGTTGTAAACCACAATCACCACGTAATCCCCGAAAGTATTCTGCCAGCGAACAGGAGAAACATCCTCCGGGAAAATCTTACTGAAAGTCAATTCTCGCAAAAAGCCTACTACCGGAGGTCTCATTTTGGGACCGTGCCACCACAACTGACTCCCGTTGTACCAGAAATGATATCTGATCAGCCGTGATTGCAAGAGATCGTAAAGGTCTCCTGTGATCTGGAAATTTTGAATTTTTGCCGAATCCCACGTATTGGCTGACCCTGAATTGCCGCGAAGGTTGAAATATCCTTAATATGATCTTCACACCTCCGTGGGGTGTTAAGTTTGCAGACAAACCCTCAAACCCTTATCTGCTTAAGAATGCTTTGTACATATGTTATAATCAGGACAAAGTTTTTTTACTCAAAATATTACAAAATATGCCATGAAAAAGGCTCAACAAATGTGAAAACTATGCAGGAAAATATGCAAAGAACAGCACAAAATTATTATTGTTGATTAAAATTTTATATAGAAAATTAATTTTTTTGAAACAATTTTTCGAAAATATTCGCTTAATGTGTCTTATGTCGACTTTGTTCAAGACTAAAAACTACATAAATCGGTTCAGATTGCGCATTTATCTCACAATTGGAACTTTGAATTATATAGAAAATCCGAATTCCTGTAAATGTTACCAAGACATTGCAGATTATGAAATAATATGACAATATAATTTTACAAAATGCTGAAGTTTTTATAGAAAATGTTACAAATTCTCTTAAAATTTTCTTAAATTCTTAAAGTGTAAGTAAGAGACATCAATTTTGTGGTGCGGATTTGTATAATTAATAACGTATGCGAGCAATTACTTTTAAGGTTTTCCTTTAGGCTTGTTGAATGTGCTTTTGGAAATTTTTTGCTATTGAGAAGTAACTTTATTTTTAGCAAGTTTTAGACAAATCAAATTTTTCCGAGAAACTTTTTTACGACTATGTTAAAAGCCAAATGAAAATAATCCTTAAATAGCTCCATCTCTCCGAAATTTTGCAGCACAATTTCCTTTCACTAATAACTTTAGAAACTAAATTGTAAAAGAAAAATTAACTATTTTAAAACCATTTGAAACTGCAGACTTTGTTCTACTGTCAAAGCTTAATTTGTAAAAAGGATAAATTAATATAAATTTCCGTCGAAGAAATTTATTCTAGAAATTATATTTAGTAATTTAGTAATATATTTCTTATCTGTTATCACCAGTAATGAGATTCTGTAACATTTAATAATAACAACAGTTGTTTTGTTGTTTCCCTGCGGGAAATTTTGTGTCAATTGCTCTTAAAGCACTTATCCCGTGACCAGTGAACACAATTTTATAATTAAAAGGAACGAATTGTGATATGTGAAAACCAGACCTATCACTTAACTGGGGGTAATGTGTTTAGAGGAAAGGTAATTGGCACAAAACTGTTCATGTGGCTGGATTTTGTGCGGGAAATGGCTGATTCTCTCTAGTACTATTACTTTATATGAAGGGGATTTATCATATTGACATGGCTCATTTGGGACAATATCTGCGACATGCATTATTTTAACCGAAATTGGGAGGTTATTTCAGTGACCTATTACAGAGTTTCAAAAAGGTGCCAATTAACCCCCTCGTAGGACATCGCCATGTTAAAGTGACTTGTCCCGTAGCAAGTTTAGTGTTAGTTCCCTTTCCCGTAGGGTTGAAATAACGATTTTAAACAAAACTGTTATTTTCTGAGTTAAATTTTTTTTTTGGCAAATATAATTGTTTTTTTAAATTGAACAGAAAAATTGTTATTTGCTGCTTGTTTTGTGATACAAAATAGATTTATTTTTATCTAAAGGGCGGTGTTTATATAACTTTATTATTTCACCATGGAGAAGGGCATATAAGACTCGACATAGCCGAATATAGCAATCTTACTTGTTTTTTTTTTTTTTTTTTTTTTTTTTTTTGATTAAAAAATTTACCTTTTTTTGGTCACTAAGATATCGAATTTATCGACGATCAATTTTTATGAAAATTTAATAATTTATACAATTTAATAAATACAATATTATTTCTTCGACCTTATTATAAATTAAAAATAAAAAGTTTTTTCGAGCTCGAGGCCAATTATTTATAAGAAATATATATTATTTATTCATTAATTTTTTCAAATAAGACCCCTCTAGTAGAAATGAGCTGCAAGCGAAACTATCAAACCTTATTAAGAAAGTTAAGAGACATGCCAGAAACGATAAAATAAACTATTTCAGCACCCACGCCGCAGAATCAGAAAATCCTGCACATTAAAGCAACTTAAAACCCGTTTTCAAATTGATCAGGAACTTTCCGGTAGGAAACCACATTTCGATATCGAACCCTAATCTCTAGTTGGCAATTTTATAATAATACTATAAATCTGTGGAACTCATTACCCAACAATTTACAAATAACAGACAACGCTTTTCTATTTAAGAACGATTTGTTTAAAAATGATTTTATATCAAATTCTCAACTATCTTAAATATTGATTATTTTTTAAATATACATACATATTTTTTACTTTTATCATGGATTGACTTTTAATTATATTCTGATACTTGTATAACTTAAATTTTTTGTTCTTATATGTATATTTTTTGGTCCTCGAAAATATTGTAAGTATTTTCACAAATTGATTGTATCGATCACATACTGTAATTATAAAGATTTATATCTTGTTTTATTTCATATACGCATTAAATGTATTAAAAATAAACCCAACACAAATATACCTTTCAAACACAAAAATAGAAAGTTGCTAACTTCTATTGACAAGCAACTGAAACAATGGAAGGAATATTATGAGAAAGCAACAAATACCAGAATCCCACCCCCATTAACAACAATCTGCACAGATCCTCCCACTCTGCACGAAATTACCAAAGACATTACACAGCTAAAACGGAAGAGCTGCCGGCATTGATAACCTACGCGACGAATTTTACAAATCTGCGTCTATTCAAAAAATATGTATGACTGATACTTTCTCCCAGGAATGGAAAGAATTATAACTAAAATACATAAAAAAGAAGATCTAAAATCATGCAGTAACTGGAGAGATATCGCTCTGACACCCTCTGTATGTAAGATATTTATCAGGGTAATACTTGATCGTAACTTTTTGTAACTATGATCACCTCCCAAAAGAACAAAATGGCTTCTGCGCCACCGCTTTTGTGTAGACTTAAATAAAACAGGTTAATAAAGGATTTATGTAGTCCGAAGGTGTGATATCACACGATCTGGCCAATTTACCGTACCAAAACGTGAAATTAAGCGCTTACCAAAAGGATTTCTCAACAATGTCAAGAAAATGATATATTAGATTTTATATATAAAAGACCGCTAGACACCTATGGGAATGGGAACCATGATCAGAATTTTCGTCTGGCATTGGTAGGATGTAAACTTAGGAATAATAGTTAGATTTGATTAAAAACACTTTGCTAGTTGAAAAAACAGACAAGCAGGGCACCTGATTCGGATACGCTGAGTCCAGTGGTGCTAACCGTTTTTTAGGTTAGTTCTTGATTTCGAGATATACCGTTATTTCGAAAATGTAGGAGGTTGCACAACATATAATCGCGTAACTCAAAAACGCTTTAGTTGAACAAATTAAAAAAAAAATGGTTAAACTTTTTTCTAATATGCGCAGTCGTTTTAGAAACATATTTTTTTTTGCAAAAAATAAATAATTTTTTAGCAAAATTTCGAAATGTTTGTTTTTTAAAAATTCAAAAAAATTGGAATATGCAATTAAGCTTCTATTTTTTTCTACTTTTATAGAAGACAAAGCTCCAAACCAAACAAGCCATAAATGATAACAATCTTTTGATTTTATGAAAAATTTTAACTTTAATTAAAAATAAAAACAGACAGTGTCCACACTCAAAACCACCTCAAAACCACTTTAATTAAGGAATTCATAAAACGCCATATTTAAATGAGAGATAAAGGACAAGTATGTTTTAAGAAAATGCTTAGGGCGAAAGACTAATGGATTTCAGTCATAGATTAAATCCCCCTAGGGCAGTGATGTAATAGACTTTTTTGAAAAAGTCCCTATGTAGCCCGAAAAAAATCCCTATTTTTAATTGTCCTTACAAAAATCCTTACTACTTTTAAATAAAGCCATTGGTGTTAATGTATATACATTTTATTTAAAGTTGTTATACATGCATTCATATCATTAAATCAGTTCTTTTTATAGACTAAAAAATAAACAAAAAAATAAAAAACCCTTAAACAAGTAATATTCACTCTAAATCATATTTAGTTTGTTGATTAAAATCGCGAAACCAATAAAAATTTGTATGTTTTTTGTACCTTTGAATTTTATTTTGATGGTGATAGAAAACTTAATTGTTTGCCCGTATAGTAAGTAGTCCGTAGTTTTGCCTTGTGATTTCCTAAAAATCGTACAGATGTAAGGATAACATTTTTAAAATGATTATCGGTGCACTGGAAGGTACATTCGTCTTGTAAAAAAGCTCGGGCAATGCAAATTGAAGATATAATTTTATGACTAAAGGTATGTTCAGACCTAATAAATATTTGACGAAAAAATCCGAGAAAAAGCGTAACGAGTAAATTGATCAATCTTTAGCTTCATTTTTAACAATTTCTATTGATTTACTAATCTTTATTTGCTTAAAGATGATTGCATGATGTAATTTAGAAACTGATACAAAAAACATTTCGCTATCTGTATTGGAGTGTGGTAGTTACAAAAATATTTTCTACTAAAGGGGGAAAATTATCTTAATCAAGTTATCAATTTATTGCTCTGAAAAATTAAATTCTTGTAAAAAAGAGTATTACAAATTTATCTTAAAATTATAGTTGAAATGGGGGCAAGTGATCACTTTAAGAAACTTAACAATTTGCTATGTTGCTGTATCAACAATTTTATTAGTATTTTGTCGCAAATCAAAAAAGGTTGCCAAATATATACAATTTTGCCACATTTTTGAAAAGTCCCTACATTTTAATGATTTCAAAATATGTATCTATCCTACATATTCCTGCGGCCATTTTTTTTTTTTTGACGAAAATCCCTACGAATAGAGATTTTTCCCTTCGTATAATATCACTACCCTAGGGGCGACTCCTAGGCAGTTATGGGACTTTTTATTCAATATATTTCTAGTTTGTTTTGAAAAATTTGTATGGAAGCCTCCTTTAGGAATGGAGATAGCGAGTAGGTATGTTACAAATATGTCTAGCAGCATCTTACGTGCTTCAGGGGTCAAATTTAAGAATTTCATTAAACCGCAATATTATATGGTTGAAATTCTTAAACTTGGGCCTTGCTCTTGTGAATAAAATCAAAAGTTGTTAGCAGATTTTAACCTCTTATGGCTTGTTTTGTTTGAAACTTCGTGTTCTATTAGTGTACAAATAATTGATGAGTTTTTAAATAAAAATAATTTCGAAATTTTGCTAATAAATAATTTTTTTTTCAAAAAAAAAAAAAATTTTGGTTATAACCAGATTAGCTTAAATGCAATTTTATTGCGGAATTTCGGTTTTTTAATAATTTCAATAAACTATCCCGTTTTTGAGTTACGCAAGCATATGTACATATGTTGTGCAACCTCCTCAATTTTCGAAATAACGGCATATCCCGAAAACAAGATCTACTCTAAAAAACGTTGGATTCAGCGTACCCGAATTAGGTTAAAACGACAGGTGCCCGTGTCAACAATGTGTTATACTCTAGCGCAATGTTATTGTGAAGATTTATAGCCAAGCACGTGTGACATCGTGGGATCGGCTATTAATAAATGAATTATTAAAAAAAATTATATTTGGTAACACAAGCTCTGACTAAAGAAAAAGCACTAAAAATGGTGCGTAAAGCATTGACTTGACAACGCTGGAACAAGATGTTGTTTAGCTTTCGAGTTTCGAAATAATTTTTTTCGGAAAGTTGGCCAAAAACAAAACAAATTTTATGTAGGCATAAGTAGATGTTAGTCCTATAATAATGCGGCTTGGTATGTAATAAAAGAAGTAGTATGTAAAAGATAAAAGCTTTAATAATAATTATATTGCCATAAAAAAGTTATACCTATAACAGTTGTGTCAAGAAGTTTTTTTGAAATAAAGGTAAATTTTAACATAGCATTTTGAATAAATTTAAATGTGAACAATTTTATCTTTGAGTTTGGAAGAAAACAAACGAAAGCATGAAAGCTTACTATAGCATATTATAACATAATATGCTATAGCACAACTGAAAGATGTAAGAAACTTTTATACATTGTATAGACGTAGAAAACTTTATTAAGGGTCGTAAAAAGCTTTCATGTGTACTAAAAAAGCTTTATTTCTTGTAGATATTACATGGTGATATAATAGGTATTTATATTGCTATAATACCTAAAAATAAAATACCGGTTTATTGCACAATTTCGCAATATTTAAACTGGTAAATATTTTGTAATCAACTATAAAATAAATAGTGTACATAATAAAAGCTTTCAAGTTTTTTAATAATTTTTATATTTTTCAAAATCCTTCATATAAAACCCTTAAATTAATAATTTATTGAAATATATATTTTTTCATTTTAAAAAATATTACATTTTATATGTTGTGTACATATAAATATCTAATTTAGTTTGTATAATTTCCAAGAACAAGCTTTTACCATATCCATAATTGCAACTGGTTTTTGTCTATTATATTCAACTACATAATTCATTTTTTGCTTCCATAAAAACTTACCTTTTTAATGATGGATAAAATTATATGGAAAGCATTATTACTTCTTAGCTTTTGGACAAACCGTAAATTTTTTACATTATAATGTTAGTAACATTATAAACCATGACCGTATGAACAGGGTGAATATTAAGTTTAAATTTCATAAAAGTTAAGTGTTGCTATAACAAAAAACTTCAAAGCTTTTGTTGCGGTTATTATAAAATAATGTTAAAATGTTTATAAACATAAGAACTTTCAACACTATTGGTCTTACAATGTTATACATTTTCTTATTAAAAATTGTCTGTATGGTTAATGCTAAATAGTAAGAAATGATAAGGACTGGAATTACATTTATACAAATGCATTTTATTTTCGAACGTTACAATCCTAATGTCGGTCATACACAACACAAACTCAGTGGTCAATTCATGACCAGCTTTGCGGTTTTGGTTACTTTTAACCACAATTGGTTAAATTTTTACTCAACGTGTACTTGTGTACTTTTTTCCATTTTCGTTACGTTTTTCAATTGAAAAATAGCCTATTTTTTATTTTACTTGGTGGTTAGACGATCGAGTTTTGCACTTCTAGTTGAATGCCCTCAAAATTTTTTAAAAATTCACTAATACTTTTAAAAATTTAAACGAATTTTCTTTCAGTTTCACTTTCAAGTTAAGTGTTTACATTTACGTTCAAAAAAATAGCTAATTACAATTTTAATGAGCATCTTTTTCGACTGTCTCTGTGAACTAACAATAATTAATCAAATCTTATACTAATACTTTATTTTTGTCCTGCCAATTCTAGACGAAAATTTTTCTCTTCACGGTTTCTATTCACATATGTAGATTTTTAGCGGTGTTCTCGTCGGACGAGTCCTGCAGTATCTCTTCTCCTTAATCTAGAGTGGCCGTTGTCATTTAAAATATTTCGAGCTACTGGATTTGGGTGCGACTCAAGACTTTTTAAATATTTTACTGCATATTTCGTAATAATAGTTTTTACTAATGGCACATTGAGATCCTTGTGAATATTTGAGTTTTTAACATACCAGGGAGCGGCTGTGATTATTTGAAGAAGTTTATTTTGTTGCCTTTGAATTTTTTCGATATTTGAGGCCGAGGCAGTGCACCATAGCTGAATACCGTAGCACCAGATTGGCTTTAATATAGAGTTGTAGAGTAGAAGTTTGCAATCGAGACTAAGAATAGAATTTCTTTCAATAAGCCAATAAATTTGAATTTGTTTTAGTTTTATTTGTGTTAGTTTTGCTTCTATATGGCATTTACATGTTAAACGCCGATCTAGATGAATATCAAGATATTTTACTTGCGATTGCTGGGGCACTAATTGAATATTGATTTTAATAGGGGGACATGACTCCCGACGCAAGGTGAATGTTATATGTACGCATTTATGTCCATTGACCTTTATCCTCCATAGCTTAACGCCTTTTCCAATTCAAATATATGATTCTGCAAGTAACGAGATGCTTAATGACAGTTTTCGTGTACGCTTAAAAAATCTGTATCATCAGCAAATGTTGAAGTTAGGGTGTGGTTATTTGTTGGCATGTCTGATGACATCTTGAAAAGAAATTGCTTTAAAATTGAGCGCAACCTACAGTATGTGTAAAAAACTTTAAAGCAACACTTGATCGTGTAGCTGACGGGATTGTTCTACCGTTACCCGCTCCGCTTTTCTGGACATACATATATAAATTTGTATGACACTGATGCATTTATTCTATTTTATATTCACTTTAAAACGATTTTTTATATAACTGATTATCAACTAAGCCATATAAGCTAAATACCGTAAATAATAACCACTCGTTTTCTCTACTCCTATTGAGGCAATATGAAACCTTGTAATGTAATTGCATTTATAGTACTTACAATATCGTACTTGACGACTATTGAAAGTATTATTTTTTAATGCGTCTCATCGAATACAAATGGGATAGACAAATGATATTTTTGTACCACGTAAGTACACATTATAATAGCATCAAAAATAAACAAAAAAGTAATTGGTAATGAGCTAGCTTATCACCGCTGGGGTTGCGGGTTTGATTCTCACCAGAGACTCTGGTTTCTTTCCTGCAGACAAGCGTAAAGCTTCGCGGAACTATTTATTTCGGCTTTCCTCATGGATCTTGTTCATTGTTGTTTTAACAATAATTTTAAAGTATAATTCCAATATTACCAGAATCTGTATTTAATCGGCAGAAAAGTGATAATTGTTGATTGCAGTCACTAAAATTATTCAAAGAGATAGTTAGTTTTAACTTTTATTTTTTCCTTTTTAAAAATTGTAATAACAATAATTTGTATCAATTGTTCCAACAGAATTGGTCCTGGGATTTTTGAAAATAGAATAAGAACAAAAAAAAAATATCTAATGACATGTGAAAGGGGAACTACTCACTTAACTGGTATATTAAGCAAGAACAAAAAGGTAGATGGTTGAATTTTTATAAATTTTGTTTTAATGATTTTTATTATATAAATTATTTTTTTTTTTATATATTTGGGACTATTTAACAATTAGTTTTTAACATTAACTTTTTATTGGAAAAATACTAAATACTAGCGTTGTAGTAACTAAAGCCTATAGTACACGGCATGTAAAAAGACACATGCGCATGTGGTTCTGACGTAATTTTGACGTCAATGCAAAGCCACAATAAACATTGCGTGGTGTGTGATGACGTCAAAATTACGTCAGAACCACATGCGCATGTGTCTTTTTACATGCCGTGTACTATAGGCTTAACACTTAACACGTTAATTGAGAATAGATGTGTGGCTGTTAGGTGTAGATTACCCCCTCCAATGGCAACCCCATGTAAAAGTGATATATCCCGTTTATATAAGGTGTAAGAACTAGGACTGACATCTGCCACAAAAGGACCTATCACGGGACTACATTAGTGTCAGTTCGCTTCCCTCTAGGGAAGCTATAAGTTCACTTGCATAGTAAATTTTGAGTGTTTTTTTACTTTCTACCATATTTATTGAAAAAAAGGTTCAAGGGTTTTAATTTTCATGGAAATATAATAATTGATTTTTTTATTTAAAAAATTTTTTGTGCAACATAATATTTGCTTTTTAAAATTTATAAATTAAAAATTTTTTGGTATATTATGTCATGTCAGATGGATTGCTATCGTATAATTGTGCAGCATTATTGATCAACATTTTGGTAAATTTTACGACTATTAAATTAATTTAGCATAAAAGTGTCAGTCACAATTATTAACTATTTCCATTTTCTGTTAAAATTAAAGTACTTTTAATAAAAAGCTAGAAAATAGCATTAAGTTTGAATTAATTCTTTAAAGTGGAGCCCCTGAATTAATTTTCAATTTGGAGTGATATATTATGTACATTTACAAATACATTCTAAAAGAATTGTTAAAAAATTACACATGTTTTATTTAATTGCATTGTTTAAAAGTGCAATTCGGTCTACTACTGCTTCTGGTACAGTTGAGTTTAGTTTAATCTTTATTTAAAGCGTGCAATCCCAAATAAAAAATTAGAGCAGAGTACAGTGGCGCAAAATTAGAAAAGGAATAACAAATATTGAGTATTTAAAATACTGGGCAGTTTTGCAATTAAAACTCCTGAGAATATAGCTAAGAGCCTAATCCTAACAAATTTTTAGACTTACGCAAGAGAATAAATTCGGTACAGATTTTTTAATACATCAAGTTTCTTGAACATTGAAAATAAAAAGCTCAGAAATTCCGTTATTATGACCAAAATAGTACTCAGTCGAAGGTAATTTGTATTGAGAGAAGGTAAAAAGATATTAGAATAGAGAAAAAAGTTTATGCGAAATTTAATTGAATTATCACTATCGCTGGATACAAGGTTTGCATGCTTAAAACATCTTACAGAACAATTCTGAGTTGATTGGCATCAGTGATGCCAACATAGTGCTTTTGTCACTACTTATGGTGCTTTTTGATGCACCGAAACGCCAAAATTTTATCTTTAGTGTCAAGCTAAGAAAAAGAACTAACTTGGTGCTTTTTACAATTTTTAGTTTGTTCTACAATTTCTTTAATTAATTATGCAGTAACAATTTTGTTAAGTGCAAAAAATTTGTTAGTATGGCAACTGTTTATTAAGTAAGCACCCGGCAAAGGCATCGCCCAGACTTGCAAATTTTATTGCAGCAAATCTTGAGTTTATTGGTGAGAGAGGTGAGAAGATTGGGGAGGAGTATTCAGTTTCATGTACTCTGCAATCCTGCTTTGTTTTGTAAATCTCACAGCGGTTGTTAAACGCCATAAAAAGGATGTATGTAATTGTTTTCGTTACACATGTTATTAAAGAACATTGCTTGGAAAATATTAAGAATTGTAAATGGAACAATCAACAACGAACAGATCTTTTTGGATAAAAGTCAACGATTTTAAAGATTCGATAGGACAAAATCCATTTTTAGATTCGTCAAATTTTGTACTAAGAATTTTAAGTTTGCCTTACTATAACGTTGAAAGAGCATTTAGTTCGATGAACTACAGTAAGTCTAAAATTAGAAACGGATTATCCTTGAACTCTATTAACTCAATTCCTCACATTAAATATGAACTTCGTCGACATAAATTATGTTGACACAGTGATATATTTTCCAGTGAAACATAAAAAAAAAATCAAAATATTACTTAAAAACTGTTTTACGACCCAATTCAAACTCAACTTATGATGATCCAAATTAAAGTTATGTACGAAAATGGTCCTCCAACAACACCGTCGCCATTTTTTTTTTTAATATTTGGTAACTTGTTTTGTGTTCAATTATAATTGATTGTAAATTATGTTGATTGTAAAGCTTCGGTGTTAGATCATCTGATGTACTGCACATGCTCGAAGATGATGGTTGGGGGGGGTGACAAAAGGTTAGTACATGGTATATTACACTGATCTTCAAGAAGTGACTTTCTATCATGATGTAAAACGGGAAGTGTAAATCCACCTGCAGAAATGGTGGGGAAGGACCATTGCATATATTTTCCAAAACCGCTTTTACTACTTAAACAAAAATAGCAATCAGATCCATGGCTCGATGTTTCTCTCCACAGCATAGGTTATATAATTTTCTTGTGTGTTCTAAAGGTAGGAAAAAGTAACAGTATACACATATTTAAAACTTTACTTAGAAGTACTTACTGAGAGATCGATGAAGATTGATTTTTTAAAATAACTCTGCAATTTTCACATATTGAACTGGGTGTTTAGTATTGGCCAATGTTTTCTACCTTTATTTGAAAATAATCTTCGTATTTAATTTGGCACACAATTGAGAAATTGCGCCGTTTGTTTTTGGTCATAAATTTGCCGTACACATAACAAAATATATCCGGCTCATTTTCACACGACAGTTTTCCAAGTTTTTTGCTCATTGTTTATTTTTATATTTTATATTAATACTTGTCTTGTCTACAATCACTTGTTAAGAAATGCAGATTGTGCAAGGTTTTACCTGAATATACCTTTTTAAAATAACTAAATTTTTGGCTCTACTCCAATTTACGATTAAAAATTTCACAACTAGGTACTTTTACTTTATCGATCATAAAATAAATAATAACCCATCGATTTTCCTGTAGCTTTAAGAAAAAAATAATAAAACTATTAAATATGTAGTATGTTTTCCATTATTCCAATACAAATGAAAATAAAATAGGCATACTCGCAGGTAGTCACAACATGAACATGGTATACCGATAGTTGCAAATAGGACGCATGTAAATAAATTATGTAAAGACAACACAATAAAAAGGATTAAAAAATAGGATTAAACCGTTAAAAAATCACAACATTTTGCAACATTTGTCTTATATAATTAGGTAAATAAGTAACGGAGATAATTGTACTGGTTTACCAATTTTAGTTCCTTAGCAGGCGGTTTTTCTGAAGTGGCTCTCATGACCAACTTTAAAATTTTCTTGAGTCTGCAACAAATAAAATTTTATTCTGTACATTTTATAATTTCGAATGGAGATAAAAATTTAAATGTCATTTAAATGAACCAGATCATAAATATTGTGGCACAATATTTATGTTAGTGTGCACTATTTATTGAAGCATTAAATGGATTTTTTTGTCATTATTCTTTTTTTACTCATATTAAATTCTAACCCAACATTCGACATCAATGCAGTCTCAAGCGCAACAATATTAAAATATCGTTAGTAGCAAAAATAAGCCTAAGGAGGGTTTTTTTTTGACTCTTCTTTATATTTTTACGATGACATCACTATCTTTGGAGCCATAGTAATCTTTCTTTGTAAGTTTGTGTGTTCTTGTGTGTGAATTTGTTAGCATTTTACTCCTTGGTACTCTATCTTGTAGCACTTTATATGTATGAACAGAGAGCATTAACACAATCCATCCCCAATTAGAGAAAGAAGTAATTTTCTGCTCGACTGCGGCAATAATTTCTATGACGAAATATATTTCTACTACATATACACATACATATGTATATACTTTTAATATCTCACCAATAGAACAAAGCTGGATTCACCCATTGTTTGCGAACAAATTTTTTTTAAACTAGATCTTCCTCAACCATAAATTTCACTGTTTATCAAAACTAAAAATTGGGAATTCAGCGCATTATAGATAAATCTTATTAACTAAAATTTTATTACTGAGAGTTTTTTCGATAAATTTATATGGAAAATCAAAGCTACAGTATGAAGTACGTGTGTAAACGAGGCAGGGATGGGCAAATTGAAAAAATATATCGATATATATCGTATCGATATTTTTTTAAGAATATTGATATTTATTAATTAAAAATATTGATATATCGATATATCGAACGTATTAAGCTGAAATTATTACCAAATTTAAAAACTTAATATACCTATGACAAAACATATTTTTATATGTACAAACATATTACATGTAATTCCATTCTAACTTTTTATTGTTTCTTTTAATTTAAAATTCACTGCCTGTCCCTCTATTCCGAACGAAACTTTCATTCGCTTTATTTTTATTTAAAGCAAAAACCAATTTTAAAATTTTGTTTTTAAGGTAACTTATGCGAACGAAGTTTTCGTTTGAAATCGATATACCGGCAATTAATTCTACAATAAAAAAAATAAAAAAAGTAAAGAATACAAAAAAAAAAATGTATTTATTCGCCATATAAAATCTAAAAAATAAAAATTGGTATTATATAATGCCGGATTATATACTGCCGGTAAACGAAACTTGTGACAGATACTATACAAGTAAACTGTGCAATATTTTATTTTTAATATATAAGAACATGCTCAAATAAAAAGAAAAACAAAATATATTATTTTATTATTAACATTCCAACTTTCATGAGTCTATTGCTGCTATTGCGCCATAATTAAGGAGATTCTTTACATAATTCTAGGAACTCATTCCAGAATATTTTTCCGCGCTTATTTTTTTGTTGCCATCTCTTAAAATACCGAGACAAAACTGAATTGTTTAATCTATGAAAATTTACAATGGAAAAGCGCTGTTATTATCTTAATATTAGTTAAAAAACATATGATGCAATTTTTAAAAAACAACAGTATTGTAAGCAGTTGAGCAACGGTTAAAATGTTGAATTTTATTATAAAGTTTTAAAAAATATCGAATTCGATAGTCGTAGATAAATATCGATGTATCGATATATGGGTACTTTTAATATCGGCGATATATATCGATTATAATTTTTTTAAATTTCG
Source organism: Pollenia amentaria (assembly GCA_943735925.1). Taxonomy (NCBI): domain Eukaryota; kingdom Metazoa; phylum Arthropoda; class Insecta; order Diptera; family Polleniidae; genus Pollenia; species Pollenia amentaria. Next base: position 102,976,925 of record OX031006.1, read on the forward strand.
ATATTTTGATATATCATTATTTATTGCCTATCCCTAAAACGAGGAGTATTAATTTTACAAGGTGGCGCACAGTGGCAAATGATTGCAATTTTCTGAATTCTTGGTGTCACACACATACTTTTAGTGGTTTTAAGGTAACACAGACGAGGCAACATTTGTCGAAACATGGGCATGTTTCAATAAATATTGAAACTTGTATGGGGATGTTTCTGGTTGAAATTTGTGTTACCTTGTTGGTTTGTCAAATATCAAAAAGTTTTGATATTTTATGCTTACAAACACAATGTTTCATCGTGTGTAGCGATGTTGACGGTTTTTTCTTTCTCATTTTGTTGAAAGCAGTTGTTGAGGGAGGTGCTTTGGCAACTCTCGGAGAAAAAATTATGAAGAAAGAAATCGGAAAATTGCAAAAATTGAAAATTATGAGAATTGGGAAAAAATTATAATTGGATATAAAAGTTTTCCAAATTAATGGGACATAAATTAATTTTTGTTTTTATGTTTTCTAGATGTTTCGTTTTTAGTGTCTTCGTCTGTGGTAAAAGCTGAGACATAATAGCGGAAAATCCGTGTGTTGTTCAAATGGTTTTAGGAAAGACAATTGCAAAATGTCACAGTTTTTTCTATGAAATCTAACGGAAACTTTGTTTATTTTATTGTTGTGGCAAATCAGTTCAACTTTAGCTTAAAAGTAAAAATTGTTGGCAGATCAGTTTGATCTTGTTAAACCAGTTCGAGCTTAAAATGTTTCGAACAAGATTATTTCTCTTCTTTTCTCCCGTAAGAACTGAGACGCCAAACAACATATGTATAAAAAATTGTACGAACAAAAGTTTGTTCGGAAACAATAGGTGAATTCAGCTTAATACTGTAGAACACTGCTATAACGTACACCGGCAATAACGCTCTTAGACCCTACGAATTCGTTTTACCGTATTCTATTGTACAATATTTTTTGAATGTATGTATGTATGTGTGAGACAAAAGGCGAGTTAAATAGTTGATGAGACTAAAAAAAAGCAGCAAAATAAAACAACACAACTTACAGTTGAAGTATGTTTTTTTTTATTTAAATATATTTATTTTTGTATGTACATATTTATTTGACTATTTGAATAAATATATATGAGAACAATTCCTCGATGATACAAATGCTGTCATAAATCCACCAAAATACATCCGCACATTCTGTTTGTTTGTTGTCTAATGTGGCCTGTTTCTATGTGTTTTTATTTTTAAATCGTTCAATTTCCAACAAACAAATATAGCGATAAAATGGGGATTTTCTTATTTTGTACTCATTATAATGGCTTTAACAGTTTGAGGAGAATATAAAGAAAAGGGGGACAACCAGAAAAATTATAACAAAAAAACCAAAAAGCCTTAGCAATTGATTTTTTTGTTTGAAAGCACAACAAATACATAACAAACATACAAACAATAGAGTCCAATACTAAAATAGTCTGGAAAGTTCAACACCAGATTTGTACGGATGAGAGAATTTATTACCCATCATTTACAAAAAAAAAAAACCTTTCGACTAAAGATACAAAATAGGAAATTTTCAATTTTATCCAAAGTATTAAGGAGTGAGAATTTTGATTTTTTTGGTTTACAATTTTAAATTGGTCACGGTTAAATTTCTTAAGGAACAAAAAATGACATTAAAGCTTGTGTTATGCCATTTTAAATATATTTTTAGTTCACAGCTGTGAACAGCTTTCAAAAACTGTAATTTTTAGTTTCTTAGATAAAATTTGAAAACTGTTTGCTTATTAAGTACTGAGGGCAAATTACGGCATTCGATATCGATCGAAATTACAATACAACTTGAATGGAAATTTCGATCGATTTCTAATGAAGTAATTTGCCCAAAGAACATAAATTATGAATCACTTATTATAATATTGTCTTAATTTCAGATTTATTAACGAAATTTACGGACAACCAAACACTATCATTACCCTTTTGATGTTTTTTGTTTGCTTTTTACTGACTACTAAAACCCTACACAATTCCATTTGAACACACATTCAAATCATTGAAAATATTTTAAGCTTTTTACTGAAGTGTCACTGCTACAACAAATACTGAACGTGGGTGTGTTAACGTGTAGAGGCAAAAAACAAATGCTTTACTATTGATACAATACGGGTAGAAAAAATACTTTCATTAACAAGGAAATTAAAAATACATGCAGAGAATGAGAGTTGAAAAGAAAAAATTCACACATTTTTTATTTTTTTAATGTGAATTTGGGATATGTTTGTACGAAATATTTTATAGGTTTATTTCCTTGATAATATTGCAAAATCATTTCTCTGCTAACACAATTCTTTGTATGTTTCTTTTAAAACCTTGCAATACAGTTAAACATTTTTGTCTATACTCAGTTTAAGGTATGTTTAGAGAATTTATGTGATAAATGAAATGATTTAGTTTTAAACATGTCAATTTGAAATGATAAACAAATCATTTAAATCATGTCGATATTGAAGTGATAAGAGCTTTATCACGTTCGCGATGGTTAAGCGCGTTTAAAGACCGAAGTGTGGACATAGCATTATATTGCTTTAGAGTACAATCTGGTTGTTCTGGCGTTTCCATTGATTAGTTTGAATATATTGTTAGCACTATTGCTAGGTTTGACTTACAATATTAGACTTTGGGATCATATTTCATCTTGTGTTCATACATTTTTTTGATGCTCTTTTAGAATTTTGTGAAATAACGAAATCTGGCTTTGTTTCACATTTAAATTAAGAATAATTTTTCTTTCCTTTTTGCGTTCTTCTGGGAATCCTCAAATTTTTAATCCTAGAGTTATTAAGTTTTGAAAGAACATTATGTGTGAAAACTCTTCACTGCTGGAATTTCTTGCCCTATGAGCTTCAAATATTTTCCCAATCTTATAAAGTTTTTTGCCTTAAACTGGTGGGGCATTCAGCTGAAAGCATTTGATAACCCATTATTTTCTAATGTTTATGCTTTTTTGGACCACTTTTTATTTCTTTTAATTTTGGTGGCAAATTTGTCTATCATATAATTGTAATTGTAAATTATAATTGTGTAAGGCACATTTAAAGCCCAGGTTTATTATTACGAGGAAAAGTTTTTTTTATGGCATTTTTTTTTTGCCATTTTTGCCATTTCTTCAATTATTTCGTAAAAAGTCATTTTTAGTCCAGCTTGCCAAAGAATCCCTTTTTATTTTGCAACATAGAAGAAATTTATAAATCTCAAAATGGTTTCTTTTACTGAAATCGCCCTGTTGAAATTTATAATTTAAAAATTTTAAGTCAATCTGTTGTATTAACAATATATAACAATAGCGGTTTACACCCTTGATAGTAAAGTCCCTTTTAGACCTTGTTAATATTATTAGTTTAGTAAAAGTAATAACATTTACAACACTGCAACAACAAAATGTATTAGACTAAAATTAATTACGCTGTGGTTGAAAAATCCCACAAACAGATGTTGACGAAACTATATCTCTCTCCCTTTCTCTCACTCAGCAGATTCATTAATTTACAATACATACGAAAAAGACACTCAAGCTTTGTAGTAAAATTGTATTAAATAACACAGAGTTGTACACTTAATACAAAGGTTAAAAACGGCTAATGTAAAAGCTGCAATGTATTATTGCAACAACTTTAAATCTCAAATATGAGGTAGAATCTGACTAAGTGTACGCAAGAGCACTTTCAATGCATCTGCTCAAGTCTTTTGATATAACAAACAAAAGGGCTTTCTATAAACGAAAGCTTAGACGTAATTAACCGTGTTAAGAAATATATTAAAATTAAAATAAGAAATAGTATAAATTTTAATGAAAGTGAGACGGATGAATTTATTGACAACCCTTCTCCATCTGAACTATTACCGTTCAAATATACTCCAGTTACATCTTACGATGTTTGAAGAGTATTTTCCATTTATTCCATCGTTTTATGCGATAACAGATCATATTTTTTTGACAATGTGAAGAAACATGTTATTGTACTATGAAATAAAAACTTAATAAAATAAATATTTTTTAAATAACAACGTGTTTTTTTCACAGTTTTGCTATTTTGTGCCATTTTTCGTTCAATATTTTATACTTATTCGTGCCATTTTGCCTACAATTTTTAAGAATTTTTCGTGACATTTCAAACTTGCCCTGATTATTACTATGTAATGCATTTTTTTGGCCTTAAAGACTTTTTGTTACAATACTTTGATAAATAAATACGACGAATATTGGCGCAGATATTCGTATTCGAGAATATTAAAAATTGATATTCGTAACATCACTAATAGATACACCATATACATATTACATAACTTTAAATTCCTAAGAATCCGGTTTGGTGGTATATTTCCCAATATTTTAGTGTAATGAATGTTTTCAAGATATAAGGTAACGAATATGGAAATGATTTATTTGGGTTCTGCTTTTAGAAAGTTTATAATTAATTGTTTAATAAAATGCTCTGCTTTCAATGATTCCTTTGATAACTTTTTAATTGCGGTTGCCAAAGGTTAGAAATGACAGCTTTTTTAAAGAAAATTTATAAAGTAAAATAATTTAAAAAAGCCGGTTAACCGACTCGAAAAAACGGTCTTTTGGTTTATTTGAAAATATAATCTATTTGAAACCGGTCGGGATTTACCGGTTAACGGTTTTAACATCTTTAGTTATGACATAACTTTTGTGTTTTTCCTATTGGGGATTAATTAATAACACGTCTTAATTTTGGAATACAATTTCTATATTTTTTGATAACTCGTGTAAACACGTAATCCTCTTCGATAGGGAAATTAATAAGGATAATAAGTTTCATTTATAATTGTTTACTAAAATTTCTTGGATTCAATAAATGTTATTTGTATATCAGTGTTTAACTTAATTATGCAATAATCGTTATATATACAATCACGAATAAATCATATTTTCCTCAATAATCCTTATTTATTACAACAAATTACTGTGAACAACTTGCGAGAATTGCTGACTATCAGAGCTGTACATGAATCATTCATTTTTCAATTTATTCGCGAATTGTTCGTGCACTGAATTTGCAAATTTTTCATTAATTCTTTTCACACAAAAAAATTAATTGAATGAAATTTGAGTCAATTCAAAATTAATATGGTAATTTCCAATTCAAATGAATTTGACAAATCCTTTCCTATTCAAATAAATTTAAAGAATGAATTGCAATTCGTTTCTAATTCAAATGGATTTGTCAAAGTGAATTGCATTCATTTCCAATTCATTTGAACTGAATTGATTGATTTAATGAATTAGAAAAAATAATCAGCAATTCACTTTCAACTCATTTGAATTGATTGAAATTTGAATTGAATTTGTTAGTAAATCGACAGTAAGCATCACTGTCGTTTCGTTATTCAACTAAAATTTTATGTAAAACACAGCAAGCATTACTCTCGTTTTGTATATCACCTAGTATAGTCCAAAGGCAAAAAATTCTTAATTCTGAAATTCCCATAATATACTGGAATTGTCCGGTAGAATAGCAACTTAATTATTAGGTATCGGCGAAAATCCTACCAAAATAGGAACATTTTGTTTATTTGCTAAAAGAAACTTACAGTTTTATTTTTTATCAAATATTGTGAAAATGTTATTATAAAAATATTATACCTTGTAATTTTTCCTGATTTTTGCTTATTTGTAAAAGTTAGTTTTATTTTTTTTTAAATAAATATAACATAAACATTATAAAAAAGGTTGTCGTTGGGTGGAAGTGGGTCACAAAATTTCAAAAAATTTTAATTGCTTCTTGAATATTAAATGTGTTTTGTCATTCAGCATATTTAGAAATCAAAATCTGTTTTTCTTGAAGAAACAAACTCCAAACACCATGTTTTTTTTTTGATCAGGCGCGGATCCAGGACAAGGTTTTTCAATTTCGATTTTTAATTCCTCCTAGATCTGCTCTTGAATTTAATTGATTGCAACTCATTTTTGATTTTATTCAATTTACTTGCAATTCATTGCTCTAATTCATTTGAATGAATTCAATTCAAACGTATTGGAAATAAATTGCAATTCACTTTAACAAATTCATTTGAATTGGAAACGAATTGCAATTCATTTTACAGATTCATTTGAATTAAAAACGAATTGCAACACATTTTACAAATGCATATGAATTGGAAACGAGTTGAAATTCATTTCTGCCTAATTCGTTTGAATTGATTCAAATTTAATTCAAATCTTTTTTTGTTGTAAAAAGAATTAATTCAAAATTTAGCTAATTCGTAACGAATTAAAAAAAAGAATGATTTATTTGCAGCTCTGCTAACTATAAAGTACTAAAAAAAAACAGCCCATTATTTTACAAAAAAAAAAAAGATACTTATTGAAGCACTGCCTTTGTAAGCACAATAAAAATGAATCAAGCGAATTAATTTCAAACCGAAAAGTAAGACAAATAACAAAATAAACATATAAACAAATGGTCTATTAAAGAATAAAAGAAAACAGCGAATGTCTGTGAAATGTTACAAACTGTTTTTTTTTTATTGGTATTAGGCGCTACATAAGTACTATAAGACTTTTCTTATACTCAAGTTTTCATTGTTTTTTAAAACATTTTATTTAATTTTTTATTTCATTTGCATTGAAAAATAAAAACAAGAGTTTATTAAGATTATTGTACTTAATGCCTTTAATTTATAATAAATACCGACTTTATTTTTTAAGTGCCCTCTAAATAAAATTTATTTTGTTTATAACTGCGATCTTGATTGATTTGTTTACGTTTCGCTTTAGCTTACGAAGAGATTTATATTTCAGAAGTTTAGAAACTACATTAGATTAATTTTAGACATGGCATTTCAAATACAAAAAAAAAAACATGAAAGTTGTCTACTTAAAATACAAAATACTTTTCCCTTTCATGTAGTAAGAGCCCCAGAACCATAGAGGCATTATTGGGAGACTTAAAATACAGTTAATCAGAAAAACAAGTATTTTCTTCCACGAATACGAGATTTATAAATGGAGCTTGAGACAGGCAGCCTTTTGTTAGAGAATAACTGAAACCGGCTAAAAACAATCTTTCAAGCGCCGTCAAGCAGCGCTGCCATAATTTTTTTGAAAATAACTGCATCTTCAGAAAAAAAAAACTGATTTTAACTTAAAAAAACTGCACATATAAAATACTTAGCTTAGTTTTTTTTACATATGTGTAATACAGAAATTCAATATTATATTAAGAGTTTTCATGGTGTTAATGCCGAAAGGGCTTAACTGGCCTTTTTCATTAACACTGTGATGGGTAAAGTTTTCCCTTTGCTATCACATAGTATATGAAAGCTGAATGTTATAAAAATTGCCTATCTCTATTCGCACAATGACTAACAAAATAAATCTTAATTTAAACAAAATAAATCTTAATTTATTCTGTTTTCTCGGCCCAGAGAACTTATTGATTCCATTTTCCATCCAGCCCCTCTTGAGTTCACTAGAAAGCTCAACATTTGGTCCTTTGAACCGGATTGGAAAAATATAAATATTCTCTGAGATTTCTACCTCAAATTTGGTTAAACACAAGATGGCGTATCTACAAGCAGAGTTCCAACATTTAGTTCCAGCTGCATTATTCAATATAACACAAAGGTACGTTTTGTTATTTGCTCGTTCAATATATATGTAGATTCAGTCTTAAAAGTGCATTTCTTGAAAGCTCACATGGAATTTTACATTGTTGTTGTGGGTTTTTTTTTATTTAAAAAAAAAAAAAAAAAAATTCCCGCACCTCGTGGAGACAGAATATTTATAGATTTTAAATAAAAAAGAATTTTGGAAATAAATTAAAGGAAACGTGAGAAAGTAAGCGAAGCGAAAAAATAAAACAAAAATAAATCAAAACGTGTCATTATTGAAAAACAAGGAGAGATAAGAAATTAAGAAAATAAATTAGCAAAAAGGATTAAACAGGAACGAAAAGTTTCCGAATTGGGGTGGTTTTCATCCATAATTACATCATGTAAGTTCAGTGAATTTTCCGTATAATCGCATAAAATTAAATAATATGGAACTATAGGCGCATGTATAGTTTAAAGTGCGGTGAACATCGGTGTAGGGTGTCGTATGTACTACCTATTCTCTTCTATCAATGCATGTATGTTGAAGTGTTCCCCTTTTCAGCATTGTGACAATTTATAATTTATTGTCGATATTATCGCATTTACTCTTTGCATAATCATTCATTTCACACCCCCGCGTAATATACTCTGGTCCTTATTTTCCCCTTAATACACGCTCTTTAGTTCAGTCCAGCTCTTATTTTCTTCCAAATAAAATATATCTGCATATAAATTTGGTTTATTATTTACAGTCCTCTTTACCCAACATTCAGTTACATACTCTTACCTATTATTCAAATTTCCCACTTAATTTTATTCCATTAGAGTTGAAAAACTGCACGTGGCTTAATTACGCGGCCAATCGTTAAGCTTATCGAGTTGCCATCAGATGCTTAGATTTTCTTTCAATGTGCTTAGTAAACTTATATTTTAAATTTCCTGTTCCAGATTATCATGCCAAAAATAACATCAAATTTCAAATCTGCAGCAAAAGCATTGCTAAGGAAGTACAACTAGTTTCCGTGTCGAATATGCAAACGTCCTCATCCGCTAAGGACCTGTAAAATTTTTTTGGAAATGAACGCATCTGAACGTAGACGTGTAGTCCGTGAAAACAAATATTGTTTGAACTGCTTAGCTCATGATCATTCCCAAGGGACTTGCTTTTCCAAACATGGATTCAAGCATTGTCGTAAATATCAGCATACTCTACTCCACGTCAACGCTACACTGGCAAAAGATTTGTTGCCACGTCAATCACAGTCTCGCTCACGCTCGCCTTCTACAAGACTCCGCAGGTCTTCTCGAAGTCATACTACTTCGTCACACAAACCACTCGAAGCTGCAGCTCCCGATCCTAAAAGAAATTGTTCCCCTCCATCTACGTCGAGAGCGGCATCCTTGTCAGCAATTCTACGTCAAAATACACTCATTCTACTTCGATGCATTCATGCACGATGGCTGTTAGACTCAGGGTCGGCAAGTAGTCGAGTATCAAAAGGATTAATTGACAAATAAGACTTGACCGCATACACCCTTCATGAGGAAACCATATGTCCATTAGCTCTTAAATCACGGTACGACTCATCGTCACAGATTGGGCTCCTGCCCAATCTCTACCGGAATCATACAAAAAGAACTTCCGAGACTTGTTCCTTGCGGATTCCAAATTCCACGAGTCGGGCCTAATAGACCTCGATTTATATCCAAAGGTGATATGTCAAGGAATCTTCGCCAGAACGGGCTATCCAACCGCTCAAAGCACCGTGTTTGGCTGGATTATATATGGTCCATGTAGTCTCTAAATGCACTTTTAAGCAAGAACCAAGCAAATAGCACAACGTCCACAAATTTATATACCTTTTATTTTCTTTACAAATATACATAAATATATTGCGGTTATTTGTACTTTAATTGTAGATAGATATTAATAATGAATTATATACCTCTCGAAATAAAATTGTAACCTAGAATCTGAATTATCAATGAATTTACAGCTAATTTCTTAAGTTTTTTTGTAACAATCAAAATCAATTTGTATTATTTTCTAGAAACGATATGTTTGCCATGTTCATAGTCATTTAATTAAACTGTTGCAGATCCTGCAGGGCGGGCGGGAATGTTTGTGCCAAAAGGGCTTAACTGGCCTTTTTCATTAACACTGTGATGGGTAAAGTTTTCCCTTTGCTATCACATAGTATATGAAAGCTGAATGTTATAAGAATTGCCTATCTCTTTTCGCACAATGCCTAACTTTATCTGTCAAGTGGTAAAAATGTCGTTTCCGTTCGGGGCTTTGTAAATTTTCGGCCTTGTAATTTCTCAAGAATGATATAAAAAGAGATTACGCCATGCGCATGTTTTCCCGTTAGATGACGTAGCTTAACCCAAGCTAGGGTTACCTATTCGTGTATGTTTCGTGACGTCATTTAACCCACCTGCGCAGAAAATTCAATTTTTGATTCGTGTTGTCGTAATCTTTCTTCTATCATTCTTGGTAATTTCTGCAGTCAGCCAGGAAGGTAATATCTTTAAATGAATTGTCCAAACTTTGTTCTAAAAATCTTGTGTTTTTTCTTTCTTTTCTTTTGTCATTTCCTATTGGGTTTATATGACTTTCTGAGGAAAAACAAAATAAATCTTAATATATAAATCTAAATTTATTTTGTTTCTCGGCCCAGAGAACTTATTGATTCCATTTTCCATCCAGCTCAACACATGGTATCGCTTAAAATTGCCATTTGTACATGGGCAAACTTGCGAGACTCGTTTCATGAAGACCCTTTAATAATTTTTTTTATAATTTTAAACAATTAGGCCCTTATAATATAAAACGCAGCGCAACGTCAAAGAATAACATTGAAAGTTTGTGCTTTCAACAAAATTACAAAATATTTATGACACTGTTTGTGCTTTCAATGTTATTCTTTGACGTAGCGCTGCGTTTTATATGATTAGGGTCTTAATGTCAGTTTATTAGAAACGTCAATAAAAAAAATAAAAAAAAAAAAAAAATTATAAAAATAAAAGTTGACATTTGTGATTAACATGTGAAATTTGTTTTTTAATATGTATAAAGGACGCCAAACGACAAATTTGCTCAAATTATTGCAAAATTTATAGTTTGCGATTTATAAACACTTGAATTTTTCATTGAAAACGACGGTAAGTATTAACAAAATCTGTTTGTAGAAATGCACAATTGAATTCTTATATAATTCTTGACAGTTCATTTGCGAGGGCGTGAAAATGCTCAGCTTGCCAAGATTGTAAGACTTTTGAGCGATATTATGGAAACCCTAATTACTAACGAATATCGTTACTTTGTAGGCTAGATAAAAGAGAGTGGAATAAAGAGTACACAAGTGCATATAGTCTTGCGATTTTTTTGTGTCCTCATTTGATACAACCTTTATTTTAGTTCGGCCCAGATTTTCTATTTGTGAAGTGTATATACATGAAAATTTGCAGCAACAAACATTTTACAATGTTAAACCAGAACAACAAAAATTACAAAATATAATTAGGGATATAATTAGGCTTTCAAAAGTAAAAACGAAATAAACTATTCAAACGGGCTGGCAAACACGTCGAAATTGTACGTTTGTAGAATCCTTTTGTGTTGTTAATTGGGGTATTTGACAAACGATTAAAACATGTTTGTAAAGGGTGGTCCAACAAAACGCACGATGTTAATTGTAAATTAAACAACAAATTCAACAGAATTATAATTGAGGTTCACTGTCATTAATATGCCTAATTATATCATCCTTTAGCCATTGAATTGTTATTGGCTTACTGACGTACACTTTTTCTTTTAAATATCCCCAAAAAAAGAAGTCCAATGGTGTCAAATCACATTATCGTGGGGGCTAATTAACATCGCAACGACGTGAAAAAATACGGCCATTGAATTTCTAGCCATGCTGGAACCACATATCGTCTAGGTCCATATAATCAATTTCTGGCCACAAGAAGTCCTTTATCATCTCGCTATAGCGAACACCATTCACGGTAACTGCTTGGCCGACATCATTTTCGAAGAACGTCCCGATGAAGCCGTCAGCCCATAAGCATGCATAGGTGTTTTCACATTTCCTACAGACCCGGCTTTCTGAAATTGTAATACAATTTTCCCAATTGTGTACACAGTTGTTCGATTATGCTGACCAAAAAAATCACGAAGTGCATTTTGATTTGAGCTCCCGTTTTCGTATAGGGCTTCAACAGTCCCTATGGTTGAATTTGTCAAACTTTTAAACAAAAAATATCAAAGTAAGTTGGGCAAAAAACCTGACGTTAAGGTGTGACACACAATAAACATCGTGCATTATGGTTGGACAACCCTTTAGAAAAATCGAAACGTTGAATATTTTCCAAACTGTTTGCCCTACCGAGTGCTAAATTTAATAATTTAGCACAGTCAAAAAGGACAATACATAACATGAAAAATTGAAGAGGATAAAAGTTTTTTTATTAGAATTTATTGAAAAATGAATTTTTAGGTTTGGGTCGTTTATTTTTTAATGGAAAGTGCGTGTTTCTTAAGCCGTTTGTGTGGTTTGTTGAGCTCTTAAAGCTTGTCACTGTTAGACGAGTACATGTTAAGCAAATTAAGCAGAATTATAGCTAAAGAAATAAAAAATAATATAACAAAATTGAAAGTAAAAAGTATTTAATGTAAAAACTGCAAAATCAGCACAATTTACAACAAAACTTATTTTTTAAACAAAAAACTTCACAGCTGCTCAATGCTTAGAAAAACTGCAAAATGCAGATAAATCTGCACATTTGGCAACGCTGCCGTCAATCTTTGTTTTTTTTAGGAGAGAGAGGTAATGAAATGGCATTCTCTTTTCCCTTTTCTCCTAAAAGCTAAAGACTTGAAGAGTGTGAATCAGCACTCATTTAATAACATCATAAGCCACCCGAATGCAAAAAATGGGCTTACGTGTTTTTCCTTTTGATTATAACCATCCCAACATCCCCTCAAAAGCTGTAAGCTATTTTCCCATTATGATTTTTACGATAAATGACGTTTTACATTTCAATGTATTTGTTGAATATTTATTCACAATAACAGCATAAGCCACATAATTTTGTTAAGCTCAAAACAAACTTTTAATTTCAATGAAGTTATGTAAGAAAACTGTGATTTTTATAATCACGTAAATCTGTGGGTGTAAAAAGACGTTTTGTGAAGAAACGATGAAATAATCTCAAAAGCCCTGCGATGTATGTTCTGTTTCCAATCCGTTGATATATAAAGCCTAGCACTCTGTTCAAATTTGTCAAAAATGTTGTGCAACATTTATTATTTCATACGAAAAATGTTGCATGCGTTAATTTTACCTATCCTGCGAGTCTGCACAATTTGACGTTTTGATTCTTTCAGTGTATGCAACATTGTTTTGCGTATGTAAACAAAACCCACATGTATTTTACAAATAAGTATTTGTTTAAATACAAATTTAATAAACAAGAAAGTCAATTTAAATGAAAAACTGTTATCGGTTATCTTATTAAAATTTTTAAAAAATTTAAAATTTCACGCGATATAAGTGCAGCTGTAAAAAATCTTGCCAAAATAGAATACAACTCTTTTCACATTATTTCATAGAAATTCCGCACAAGTTTTTTTCTTATTAGTTTTGACAGCATTTCACGTGAAACGTTAAACAGAGAACCAGGCTTAAGGCGTATCCATGGATCATACTGGCTTCCTAAGCTTTTATTATGATCCGCTTTGTCTGATTTAAAATAGCAAAATTCTCGAAAGAATTACCGATCGATACATACACCATACCGATATTGGCGTTATGTAAGGGCTTCGCAAACATGATTTCATCCGTCAGACAGACGGACAGATGTCCAACCGGATTGAATCTTTTCTTCTCTTGAGAATCCAGAATTTATATACTTTAATAGGGTCTATGAACAAGAAGTCACAAACGGAATGACAAACTTATATATACCCTGTTACCTTCAATCAGTAAAATAAGAAAACCAGTACATGTACAAACACAGATTATTTTCAATATTCTTTATTTAAGGCCCGTTTTCACTTCTTACCAGTGCTGCCAATAAAGAATTCGGAAACTGCACATGATTGTGTACCAAATTACACATGTGTAGCAAAATTACACATACAAATCGGAAAAGAAGCTTTGCTAGAAAGAATTCTCCTTGCAAAATCTTATTAATATTCTTTATTTTCAATTGAGTTAATATTCGGTTTATTGAAAAAATTATCTTTCTGTTTACATATACACAATTTAGCTAACTCAATTAGCGTTTGACAGTTAAAAAACCTTGTTTATATTACTCGGCGCTTATAGTCCACTACTATAGTTGCACAACTTTTGTGGACTATTTGTAGATGTCAGGGGTAAGGCCGCAGTAAGGGGAAAATTGAGAACAGACTTTGTTATACTCGGCAAGTTACTTGCGCAACTAACTATTCGAGTATAAAAGCGGGCTATGCTCTTATAAAACACATTTAGCTTGAACTTCGACTGCGGCATTCACGTTAGACATTTTTTTGAAAGTAAACTGTCTTAATTACTGTCTGTACGCTTACGTCATGCAAACAGTTAGAAGTGTCAAATGTAAGCGCTGTATTATGAATTAACTAAAATTTGACATTTTTAAAAGTTGCCAGAATGGTTTATAAAAAACATATTGCCAGTTTGCTTAAAAAAAATATATATATAAAAAATACAGGGTGGACTGTAAGCAATTGTTTTGCATAAAGTATTGTATGCGCATGCAAAGAAATTGGGCTTTTAAATAAAAATGGAATACATGTGAAATGGACCTTAGAACAAATAAATTGTATGAAACACGAAAAATCCTGTAAGTGAATATGACAGTTTTGGCCTGAATCCTTTTTTGATATTTAAGCGGAATAGACTATAAGCAAAAAGTACTGTATACATGTATGTGTGGCAAACAACCAAAAACGTAAGCAAAAATGCGCGTGTAAGCAAAACGTAACAACTTTTGACATCTTTAAGGAGTAAACAAAACAAACATCTTGCTTCTTGCGTTGACCTAATGGCTGGACCTTTCTTTTGCTGACATTTCAATTGCCAAATGTCAAAACACTTTGTTTAGTGAGTTGTGATTTGCTCACTAAACACACTTGTGATAGAGTTGCGTTTTAATTTTACTCAATATTATAACTGTTGTAACGTGTAATTGTACTAGCACGATACCCGTGCTATTTAATAAAGATTATGCTATTTAATAAAGAGAAATTAATCAAGCGAAGGAATATGAAGTATATCTCAAGGTAAAATCAAAAGTAAGAAAGTACGTGAAGCGTGCAATCAACATAGACAACGTAGGTGGTGTTGCCAGAGTATTAGGTACCTGATATGGATAATTGAGCTCAAGAATGGCATTTATTGTCAAATCTCAATTAACGTGCATATCTGACCACGGTATAAGGTTTACAAAAAAAGTAATGCTTAACAATTGCTGAAGTGTGAAAGGACTGGATGAACATGTAAACCGGCACGTATACAAGGGCAGTATTTATTTCCGAACATAAGGGGAAGAACAGCACCAAAAATATTTTGTAAAAGCCTATGCAACATAAATTTTAAAAATTCGCTGTGAGTGGTTATGTTTGATTCAAACAAACATATTGACTTAAGGTACTTATCGTCTACACATTTTATTGAGTATTTTATTGCTATAATTTTTGTCGCTTTGCTCCACACTATTCAATAAGTTGCGTAAGAAAAATAATTATATTCCGCAATTTGTAATTTAAATTAGTTTTATATATAATAAAACATTAGGAACTTACTTCTTAAATTTTGAAATCTCAAGAATGTTCACATTTTCTTCTTATTATATAGCGCAAAAACAAATATCAATGAAAATTAGATCTAATTTTGCAGTTTATGTTAAACATGCTATTCTTCTCTCCCCTCTCACCAATTAACTCAGACTTTCCGAAAGAAAACTTTCAAAGTGTAAACCCAGACTTAGCAATACCATTTGACAGAAGATTATTTATTGCTCGTGGAGATGGAACGTGAAAAAAGTCAGTAATTAAAAAACAATTTTGACTGTGATGGAAACTGAAAAAATTACAAAAAAATCAAGAAAATCTTGACTGTTAAAAATGAATGCAACGCTAGTACTAAATAGAAACTTAAATTGCACACACGTAGAGAAAAAATATGTTTTAATATGGTCACCCCCAACAAAACTATTTTAAAAGAAAATTTTAAACAAATTATGTTTAATTTTGCCATATTATTGTCAACAATAACCATATTAAGGTTATATTTGTCCTCCATCAAGAAGCTACAAACATATTATGGTTGGCTTTAAACATGTTATGGTTAAGTATGACAATAATTTGTTTTTAAATTAACAATAGTATTTTTCTTTTTTCCAAGAGCAGCATGCTATGGTTGAAAAACAACCATACTTTTTATAAGTGTTAACCATACTTTAGTTATTATAAATCATAACCTTTTTGGAGGCAACCAAAATATGGTTGTGGATTCTTGATGGTGGACTAATTTATCCATTATATGGTTGCCGGAGACAATAGTATGGTTAAATTAAAAATAATATGTTTAAAATTGTCTTTAAAAATAGTTTTGTTGGAGGTGACCATATTTAAAAATGTTTTTTCTCTGGTGCATAGATTACACATGGGCATACAAGTAAAAATTACACACAATATGTGCAACACTGATTCTTACCAATAGCTAAAGTTAAGATTTTATTGGCCGTATGAAAAGTGTTCCAATATTACAAGTTTACTTTACCCTTAAGTAAGCGATAAGTAAAAGTAAGATTCACCCTACTGGCTAGATTAAAGTAAAGTTTTGATAATGGAACATCTTTAGCTATCGGTAAGTTGTGAAAACGGGTCTAAGTAGGTGCGTTCAACAAGATCTCGTACAAGTTGGAACGCAAAAATCCCTTTTGTGCATGTTCGGACTGTTTCGTTATACATGTGGAACAGAACATTAGTTCTATATTAAATCGCAAATACAATGTACATATACATACACATATTCACAAATAAATTCAATTTAAACATACACAGAAATAAAGTGTATTTTTTAATTTGCAAAAATATTGTTGACACAAAGTAAAAATAAGTACGAGTAAAACAAAATATGAATTATAGTTATTAAAGTAACCCTACCATTAAAGAGTATTATTAAAGTGTGAAAACTTTGTTTACTAATTGTGCATAAACGATGCTAAACCTCAAACTTAAAACTAGAAATTTGTATGCTGCTACTTCCTAAATAAACAATAATAGTGGTCAGTGTTGAATTAAGATTTACTAGTACGATAATGTTAAATATGAAACCATTATAAAATAGGTAGTCGGTGTACGTTAATCTTGACCAGACTCATGGTGGCCATTCTTCTCTAGACTTCTTATCTTAGCAAAAATATATCCCATTCGCTTTTGGCACGGAAATTCTATGAATTAAGTTAGGGGCGGTTAGTATATTAAAAAGAAAGAAGTTTTAGAAGGACTTTCTTGGCACGTGCAAGAAATTAGACATTAGAGGGGATGAATCCGAGATATCATAAATGCCATCAAGAATTTCACGTTAATTAAAAAAAGTATTATAAAAAAATAAAGAAGCCTTGTTCTAGCCATTAACAATACCATACGAAACGATGAGAAAGCGAAAGGCGCTATATTTTATGGCGTGACAAAAACAAATTTAAAGTTCTTCAAACTAAATATATATACCTTTCATTCTAGGGCGTGGCTGATGGAATTTTTTTGTTATGTATTGGGTTCAACCTGGTTTAATGTAATATGAATATGAAAAAGAAAAAACCGGGCTCAATTTTGTGGCGTGTCATAAAAGTTAGTGTATTAAAAGCTACAAATGCTATGTTTAAAATTTTCTTGGCACGTGCGAAAAATTAGACATTGAGGGGAAGAGTCCCATATGACATAAGTGGCGCCCAGAATTTGCTGTCGGATTAAAGTCGCAAAAAGCAAATTTTTAGCCATTGTCAAGCCATGAACAACGATATGATGAGATCGGACTATAAATGGCAGGGCTATATATAAAAAACAAAAGGCGCTGTATTTTGGGGGGAGTGGCAAAAAAATTGTTTTAGAAATTTCATTGCCTTATCTTTCATTCTAGGGGGTGACTGGTACAACGTTTTTTTTCAAAACACCTTACTGTACACGGAAATAGTAAGGCCTATCCTACTTATAGATCTTTGGAATCATGGACAGGCAGGAAATACGCCGTGAACGAGCTGGGCAGAGTACAAAGATCAGCACGCATTAAAACTACAGGAGCTCTACGCATTTGTTTTTTAGAGGCGCTGAATACTATACTGCAACGTATTCCAATAGAATTGCACCTAATGGGCGTATCCGTTAACAGTGCAGTCAGGCTCTCGACATCGGGATGTTTGAAGGCGAAGATGTACGGTCATGCAAGGATCTTACGACAGCAACCCACATTTCTAAAACAACCAAAGGACTACATGATACTCCGTACAGACTTTGAGAAGGAATTCAAGATCATATTACCGTTAAGGCGGGAATGAAAAAGGCGAATCCTGGCTAATGAATACTGCTCTAGAGTTTACACTGATGGGTAAAAGATGACCTGCGGTTGGCTCTGGGGTTTTCTCGGAAGAGCTGCAAATTAGCAAGCGTTTTTCAGACTGATATACTGGCGATAAAAGAGGTATGTTATAACATTGCGTCCATTCTCGTTAACTACAGTAAGGAATAATTATCAAAATGGGCCAGCATATTTGAAATTACCTTAATTTGGGTTCTTACGCACTAGCACCATTGCGTCAATGAACAGGCAGACAGGCTGGCCAAGACTGGAGGGGTGTGCCAGTCGCAACACCCCTCAGAAGTGAAATCTTCAGACACTATCTGGATATGGCTAATGATAGATGGAAAAAACTGGATGGCTGCAGGGCTACCAAGATAACGTGGTCCACATAAGACATTAGTCGTTCTGAGCGACTTCTTAACTTAAGTCGCACGGACCTCGAAGTGGTATACATACCCACTGTTCACTAGAGGATCAGTGAGTTTGCTATGAGACTCGGTTTTAATGAATTCTGGCGCAACTGCAGAGAACATGGATCTAAGTAGAGAGTATTTCATCTCCTATGTGATTTCCCAGTGTTCAATTCAACACGATATGCATTATTTGGGAATTACTTTCTACAAGGACTCTCTGAGATATCGCGGGTGAAACTCGGCAATTTGGAGAAATTTTTCAACGTTATGGGCTGCCTTTGGCCACCGCAGTATTGCCTTGGTGTCGCGCTTGATCTTAGGTTCCTACTCTTGACGAGTTGTGTGGTGTTAAAATAGAGTCACTGTCTATCTACTTGCAGCACGCCTCGTTTTTGGACATACTACCACGATAACCAAACAACGAAGTACCCAGCAAAAACTTTCACATTACCAAAAGAACGGCTTGCCATATAATGACTTACTTTTTTGGTTGCCAATTTTGATCACTCGATTACCAAACGCATTAAATTGGATGATAAAAATAGAAAGTAGTAAGAGGCCTAATTTTTTAAGTAATAAAGGGTATGTTTTATAGAGGTATAAAACCTTAAGTTGGCTACACCTTTTCAACTGGCGGCGATTTTGTCAGCTGTCAAGTGACTTCCCAACAAGCACGGAGATTTGATTTCAAATTGAAAATGATTTAAAATCCAACCTTTTTAAAAACGACAAACATTTGAAAATGGCTTAAAAATCATATGAAAATTCTCAACAAAAAGGGGAAATTATGTTCAAATTGTAAAATGCCTTTATTTTCAACTTACTTGCAAACGTTATTCTCAAATGTTTTTCAAATGTGGATTTTAATACACTGTAGAACATAAATAAAAAATATATTTTTATTAATTTAAATTCATTATTTATTTAAATAAACTTTAAGCTTAACATTAGGTACCACAGCTAAAAAATGATCATTGCAGGAGCTGTGGTTTTAGCAAGACGGCGCAACATGTCACACAGCTCGTGCCATGTAATTCTTTGGTTGAGCTTCCACAAAGAATTCTAAACAATCGCCTCTGTTTGTTCCAGAACTGCAGGGTATTAAAGATATGGAGTGATCTTTAATTGCGATTGTAATTATAATCGCTCATTAGAGTGATTATAATTGTAGGGATTTAGAGTAAACAGAAATAAAAGAAAAGAGTTAGGTATAATGGGTTCTGTTTTAATTATGGGGGTTGGTTTTGAGTAGACCAATTTGTCTAGAATTAGTTACCTTGTAGTTTCCTGAGGTGGGTTCCAACGTAGGTAAACGTAAGGAATATTAGGGTCAGTAGTTGATGGGTTGTAATTCCAAATAAAACCAGATGAGCCGGTGTAGTTGTAGGTATGTAGGTGCACTATTTATTTTATAATTTTAGCTTTCATTTTAAGTTATTTGTAGGTTTAACTTTAAGTAAATTAATTTTAGGTTAATTTTAAGTACATTCATTTTAATTTTAAGTAAACTTTCAAAGGTAACGTTTGGTTCAACTATTCACTTCTGTTGCTAAGGGCTCGTGTTCCCGGGAATGCCCATCCCGTTTCAATTCCCGCTTTCTCAGGAATTTGTTGCAGTTTTCCCGGGACATTTTAAAGAAAAACTTTTTTTAAAACTGTACTAAATCTATGTATGTGGGACTCGTGTCGTTAGTTGTTTTGTCCAACTGAATTTCACCACAATATAAAAATTTGTTGCAGCTGAAGGATTATTTAGTTGATTTTTGAGAATGTGCTATATATTAAGCCTTTGGTAAATTAAATTTAATTTCTTGTCTTCTAAAGGTACGTTCAGACTGATGAAATATTTGAAAGCAAACATCAAATATTTCATTAACGTAGTCTGAACACAAAATATTTTTGAGTATCAAATAAAATAACAGCTGATTTTGAGCAAATAAAATTATTTGCCGGCAAACAAATGTTTGTCCAATGTGAACATAGTGTGAACACAAAAAATCAAATATTTTAGTCATTTTTGAGCAAACATTTATTTGATATTACAAAAAAATTGTAAGAGCAAACAACGACAAATAATTTTAGCCATGTTCCGGATAGAAGCAATTTTTCCTGTAAGTTTTCGGATTCTTTACAATTTTAAAGATTTTTTATAATTATTAGACTTTGCTGTCGTGCCGCTATTAGCAAATTTTTGCGAATTACCGCTAATTTAGGAATTTTTATAGAATTTTTGCCATTCCTTATAGTTTTAGGCACTTTTACTAAATTTTATGGCTTGTTTGAAATACACAGTACAACATTTTTCAGTTAATTGATTGCCAACTCAATTCTGTGAACTGTATGTGAAATAAGACCCAAAAAGAAGAATTTCTGCATCATTCGTTTTGTCTTCTTACCTGCGATTTGAAGTTAGTATCGATTTGAAGTTAGTACTATCGTATAGGGGAATTTATCACGTTTTAGGCCCTGTTGTTTGACATAGCTCGACAACCACTAGCCCAATTTAGTTGAAATAAATTTTAAAAAATTAAGAATTACAATTCCCTTAATCTGTTCATATATTGTTTTCCTATACAAGTAACACTTTCGAAGTTAAAAATGAATGTATGAAGGGAAAAAATTATTTTTTGCCTAAAAATTTAAATTTTTTTTTTTAAAAATACATAAAAAATGCAAAATGGAAAAAAGTTTCAAGTCTAGTTATTTTTTCGCAAAGTCACATAACCTATGAGCAAAATGAGACAAAGATCATAAAAATCGATGCACGCGTTTCGCTTTTATTCGCAATTGAGTAAATGTATGAATTTCAAAAATTTGCTCGAGATATGCACAACATTATTTGGAGAAAACATTGACACCTTTTTCATGATTCTGAGAATTAAAAAAAAAGGAATAAACAAAAGGTTAATTGATTTTTATGATTGCGGTAATAAATGTACGTGGACAATTAAACGGAAAGTGGACCTTTTTATTATTTGGGTTTTTCCGGTGGCTACCTATATGATTTTTTTACAGAAATTGCACCCACATTTAAGGGTGGTCATTATTTGGAAAGTTTTGCACAGTTTGAAACGTACAAGTGCTGAATCAGGTATATAGCCAGCCGCCCTTAAAATATGCGCCCATTTATAAGTACCTGGCAGTAAAATATTCAAAAATACGTAGTATTTATAGGTGTGCATTGATCGATTTTTGACATTCAGCCAGTGCCGACGAACGCGAACAGTAAAAGTGATTTTTCTCCAGTTTTTTAAAAGTGAATAACAACAAAACATAAAATATATCAATATGGAAAACAACAAGTGCCCATATTTAGATGAATATTGTTACGTTTGTGGTCATATCGTCCGAAAAATACAGAAAAAAGATCGAAAAAATTTGTTTACTGAGCAATTCAAAACCGCGTATTGTAATTATTTCGATGAAGCAGATTTAAGTGGTGCAAATTTTACGCCGAACACAGTGTGCAACAGTTGTTATACTACCCTTCTAAAATGGATTCACGGAAAAAGTAGAAAGTTATCTTTTATGAAGCCAGTAATTTGGGTGGAAGACACAACTGGACATGATGAATCCAGGTGCTATGCATGCATAAATTTTCGTCCTGGATTAAACAGACAACAATTGAAAACAAAAGTATACACTGCTGCATTTACTGCCACACTTCCAGTACAACGCCCTGCTGATACCGATGCACCTAAACCTCCGAGTGCGGATACTGTGTCCCTGCTAGCCGAAACCGTTTTCACCAATCCGACCGATTTGGATGATGCTGATTGGATACCCGATATTGAAAATAGTGCACCACAACCGCTACCACAAATCGAAATGGATTACATTGTGGCTAAGCTGGGACTATCACAACACGACTCCGAATGGCTGACATCATTTTTGAAGAGAAGAAAACTCACACAGCAAAATGTCAGCGCAACATCATACCGACAACGCCAAGCTGATTTTCAAAAAAAAACAAGATCATCAGAACCACAAGCGTCAACTTCTACAAGGATGGATATTGCCAATAATTGAAAAAATGTTCTAAATTTTGTTTTTATGCATATTATAATTGCGTATTAATTGCATATTATTTTATTTTCATTAAGTTTTTATAAATAAAGTTTTTTTTTGCATGATCATTTTTTAATTTATATTTTTATTTTTATTTTAAGGGTGGTGGCTATAACTGATTTTTGAAATTCATACCTTTACTCAATTGCGAATAAAAGCGAAACGCGTGCATCGATTTTTATGATCTTTGTCTCATTTTGCTCATAGGTTATGTGACTTTGCGAAAAAATAACTAGACTTGAAACTTTTTTCCATTTTGGATTTTTTATGTATTTTTAAAAAAAAAAAATTTAAATTTTTAGGCAAAAAATAATTTTTTCCCTTCATACATTCATTTTTAACTTCGAAAGTGTTACTTGTATAGGAAAACAATATATGAACAGATTAAGGGAATTGTAATTCTTAATTTTTTAAAATTTATTTCAACTAAATTGGGCTAGTGGTTGTCGAGCTATGTCAAACAACAGAGCCTAAAACGTGATAAATTCCCCTATACGATAGTACTAACTTCAAATCGATACTAACTTCAAATCGCAGGTAAGAAGACAAAACGAATGATGCAGAAATTCTTCTTTTTGGGTCTAATTTCACATACAGTTCACAGAATTGAGTTGGCAAATCATGTGTTGTACTGTGATATTAAAATGGTTCGCGAATTTTCGCTATTTTTGAAACATTTTTGTTTTTCCCCTACATTTTGTTTTTTAACCGATTTAGCAATTTCAAATATATTTTAGGATTTGGTTCCAAGTTTGCCATTTTTTGCGAATTTTATGCATGTTCGCAAAAGAAGCGATTTCTTTCTGTGATTCTTTGCAGCTTTAACTATTTTTAATATTTACGAGTACTAAACTTTGGTATCACGCCGCTATTACCAAATTTTTGGGAATTTCCGCTAATTTAGCTATTTTTACCGAATTTTCGCCATTCCTTATACTTTAAGGAACTTTTAATAAATTTTATGGCTTGTTAGAAATATCAAAAATTTTCGCGAATTTTCGCTATTTTTGGAAAAAAATTTTTTTTTTTTTATTTTCCGACAATCTGTTGTTTTAACCGATTTCAAATAAATTTTAGGGTTTGTTTCGAAGTTTGCAATTTTTCGCGAATTTTAGCCATGCTCGAAAAGTAGCGATTTTTCACTGTAAATTTTTAGAGATTTAACGATTTTTAATAATTATTAGGCTTTGCTATCATACCACTATTAGCAAACTTTTGCGAATTTCCGCTAATTTAGCAATTTTCATCGAATTTTTGCCATTCCTTACAGTTTTAGACACTTTTAATAAATTTTATGGCTTGTTTGAAATATCTAAATTTTTCGCGAATTTTCTCTATTTTTGCAACATTTTTTTTTGTTTTTTTCTTGACATTTTGTTTTTTTAACCGATTTAGCGACTTCAAATATATTTTAGGGCTTGTTTCCAACTTTGCAATTTTTCGCAAATTTTAGCCATGTTCCCGTTACCCAGTGGCTTCCATTTTTTTCTTTTAAATTCTCCTGTTCTAACACTATAAGAGTTGCTGATCCACAGAATAAAATAAATAAAATAGCTTTTGCGCTCATTTTTACTATTTGAGAAATATATTTTTATTTCTGAACGCATGGTAAACATGAATTAATTTATTTTATTGAACACTGTTTGCCAATTGGTTCGTCAAACAAAAGTTGTCAAATATTTGAGCTTAGTTTGAACATTAAACAAAATATTTTTTTGTTTCACACAGTTTGAAGCAAATATTTTCGTCAAATATTTCATTAGTCTGAACGTACCTTTAGTTTTACTGAAGGACCCAGATTATAAACATACATGTATACTTTATTAGATGAATATTAAAAAAGATTCACATGGATTGTAAAAAATATGTTATTAAATACGGTAAATTGAATTTCTCCTTCGTGCTAAATTTGTTAAACGGTGAAATTGTTTTAGAATTCCTCCAACATAATGTTGAGTTTTCAGTTGCTATTCGCCCTTTTATAAATTATATTCCCGTAAGACTTCAATACTTTCAACCTAATTATGCAAATTTTGATCGTATCCGCAGAATGAGCTTTCATTTTACCAATTGGCATAAAAAAAACCTATAAAATGCCTTAAAATAACTTTAATCTAAATTTTTTTTGTGTTTATTATAAACTAGATACTAGATTGAATTATTTTAAGACAGTAAGAAGTGTTAGTTGGAGAATTAAGTAAATAAATATATACATAATTTTACGCAAAATGCCCGGGATACCGAGAATATTATTTTTATTCCCGCTTTCCCGGGAATCCAAAAAGTGCGGGAAAAATAATCTCTTATTATAAGTAAAAGAAAATGCAAATTTTTAACTACCTATTTCTTTATATATATCGCATGTGATCAACGAGAGGTTATTAACTCAAAATTTAAACATTTTCAGGAGAGTAAAACCATTTTTAATAAAGTATTGAGGGCGTATTTAAAATAATTCTTAAACCAGTCTTTACATTACGAAAAAGTATACAAAATAGCACGACATTTTAACAAAACAAAAATGTTGAGTTAATACCCTCTAGTTGATCAAGTTCGATATGCATGTATATGTTACATAAAAAGCTTTAAGTCAGCTAGTTTTGTAATGAAAAGCAAATCTTGCTTATGTCAAAAAGTACAAAGTAAACGCCATAGCTTTTAAGGTTGATTCTATATCAAATCTACTAGATTCCGTTGCAATGTAAACGGGCTATTATTGTTATCGACGCAAACGGGAGTTTTTTTTCAATCAAATTTAAAATATCTTGTGGCGCTAAATTTCGTATTCGGCGAATAGTGGCGTAGATATTCGTATTCGCAAATATTAAAAAATTTATATTCGTAACTTCACCAGTTCCTAGTAGTATTGAAGGAGATCACAGTGGTTAAAGTCAATTTAAGAGGTCTAAAATTTCACTAGATTAATATGTACATGCGAGAATAGACCGGTTAATTTAATTCAACTTGGCATTAAATTGTGTTATAAAAACGGAAATACATAAAAGTAAAATGACTGACAAAAGATTAAATATTAATATTAATGTTCATATAATATTGTCTAACACATGTATGTGTATGAGAGTTTATATGTTTTTCTTATCTGTTTACCATGTACAAGTTTGCGATGGAATGTGATTTTCTAGTGTTAATATGGAAATATGTTTTTTAAGGCTGTTAAAACAAATTGAAAATAATAGATATTGGTGGGATTTACTTGTTGTATGATGACAAAGATAAATTACATACAAGACATTAAGTCGTTTAACACCCTTCTTTCCATATACTAAATACATACACATATAAGTTGAAATTTACTTCTTTATTTGATAAAAACATTTTTGTGGTTGTATGCGTTTATACAGGAAGGTATTTTAATTCCGGCACATAAATACATTAGGGTAGAAGTATATAACACGCGTTAGTGCGCGAGCGCTCTGTAGACTTCTGTCAAAAAAAAGTTAAACTTGTGTTTTTACATAGAACAAGTTACACAAAAAACATTTTGACGCGTTTGCGGAAGAAAGTTGTTTAACTTTGAGCTTTATAACTCGTTGTGTATTTTTGGCAAGTAATCAGCTGACAATAAAAAATAATAATTTTACAAATTTTTCAAAATTGAATAATGGAGAAAATACTTATTGAAGAGTTTATAAAACATACAGTATTGTACAAGAAAAACAGCTGAAGATTGGAATTCTGTAAGAAATGTATTAGGCAAATAAAAAACAGCTGAAAGAAAAGGCTTTTGTGACGCGCGTTGTGTTACTTGCCCTTTTTCCTGCGCTGAAGTTTTTAAACTCATGATAATCGTCGACGAATAACCGCGTGTTATGTACTTCTACCTTTAGGGTACCGCCTATTTTTCATATTTGCGAATGTTTTCTTCCCATCGAAAACTTTGTTTCGCAAAAAATTTGGTTGATCGCATATCGTAAAGGCGTGGCTCATCCGCCCCTATATTTGAAGGTGCATTAACAAGGGGAAAAAGCGATTATTTGTTGTAAAATTTTTGTAAAAATGTTGCCTTTAAATAATTACTTTTGCAATTCATTGCAAAAAAAAAATAAAAATGTGATGTTCAAAAATTCGAAATATTGTTTAACAAAATTTTTAAAAATTTGATAATGGAGTTTTGAAATTGCTGTTAAAAAAATATTTTTATTTGGTCATACATTCTAATAGGTTAACGGTATCCTACGAAGACAAAAACTCATACACAAGTAAAACCGAGCATACTTTAAGAAAAAAAATTGATTTTTTCAAATATTTCTCAAAGAATGTTAATTTTATTTCTACATTTATTGTTCAAGTGGCCTGAGACACGTTAATGACCTGCGGAAATTTTAATAGCTTTAAAATTTTTGTTTTATAAATTTTTTCTTTTATATATCATTAGAACGATAATTTTGTACACACTTCGATTCTTTTAATTTTAATTGCAAAAACAATTTTTTAATGGCACAAGTTTTACAAAAACTGAAAAAATGTTGTAAATGCACCTTCGAACTTAGGGGCAGATAAGCCACGCCTTCCCGATATGCCTAATTTCTTGAGAAACATAGTTTTTTGATGGGAAGAATATTTCTTAGGGGAGTAACGGTACAATTGGGCAAATGTGAAAAATAAAGCGCACCCTCAAATACATATATCATATGGAGTGATGTTGCCAGACGATAAATGTTGATAATAAAATTAGGTTCGTTATTAAGTATGCCTTGGTCCATTTCTGAGTTGTGGAAGAAGTATAGTGGTGAATCTCAATATTTGTATAAGACTTAAATACTACATCTTCTGTTACAAAAGTTTTAGCTTTGTTCCGGGAGGACATTTTTTAAGCTAAAATAATGCGAAGTTTTTAACAGACCGATTTATTTTGTTAAGGATTTTATAAAATATTTTAAGCCCAAATTTGTTTATTTTTAAATTCCGAGCGCTTAAATTTATTTTTTTTAAGTACATATGACCATCGCTAGCCACGACTTTTCCCCAGACTGTCAGCGTGCAGATTCCACGCAGATTTGAGGCAACGCACGAATCAAGCCAATTTTAATTACACTATTCCAGCGAACTACACTCAAAAGAAAAAAAAATCCATCCGTAATCAAATCAATCCTAAGCGGTATCAATAGTACGGTGAATACGGATTTTCTTGAATCAAGAACAGAAAGCGTGATTCGTACTTAAAATAATCCGAAAATGAGATTGATTTAAGTAAATCTGAGATTGATCCCAAAAGGCGCTTGATTCAAGAAGTTTAAAGTTGATTTAATCCCGAATTCGTACTTTAAATAATCCGAAAATGAGATTGATTTAAGTAAAACTGAGTTAAAATCAATCTCAAAATTTACTTGATTCAAGTATTATTGATTTAATCCCGAATTCGTAGTTGAAAAAAACCAAAACTGAAATTAGAAGAAGAATATAATTATGATTGATTTACGTACCCGTTTAACACCTTACAAAGTTCCAATTATAAAACACCAGTATCATGTACATATTTAACTAAGAATATAAACTAAATGAGAACTCTTGCTTTAAATTTTACCATTTTAAGTTTAAAAAGTAAAATTGATTAATATTTAAACATGAAAATAATGTGTTTTCTTCTTGTTCTGTTATTTTTGTTGTTTCTATACACAACAAGCAAATCGTTTTTTAGCTACTTGTGTGGTGTTGTTGTAGTGGCTACATCAAATTTTGATAAGTTATCTGAGATTAAAACGCTCATTTTGAAATTTACTCTCAGAGTGGACTAGCAACGTGATGCTAGGAACACAACTGGGACGAACGACGAATTTTTCAGTAAAGATTCGATGAGTAAATTCGGCGTATGAAGCACAATAACGAGGAATAACAAGCGGCTTTTATAATTGAGAAAGTTGATTGCTGTTTATGCAAAGAGAGAGAAATACCATATTAAAAAAATAATGCTTAAAAATTAAAACATAATCAAAAACACAACTAAAAACTATTTTTATAGCAAAATACTTTGTATATTTATTTGAAATGTTATACAATAATAAAAAAAAAAAAATTACTAAAGTAAAAAGCAACTTTATTTACTAAAATACTTCTAAACTAAAACCAAACATGGTCACCTGGTACTGATTTGTTCGTCGTTCGCCGGCGTATAAAATAGAAATAAATCTATTGCAAAGAAGCCGCGTCTGACGAATTTCGCTGGACGCTATTATTGTGTGTAATTTCATATACAACAATATGTTTTTTTTCGACGACGAAAATTCGCAGCCAAAAATTCGTCGTTCGTCCCAGTTGTGTTCCTAGCATAAAGTTCAATCTTTTTTGTACTTGGTTTAAGAATTTTATACTTAATTTAAGAAATTCCGGGATTGATGTTCGAAAGTTATCGCATTTAGGATTATTGTGAGTATGTTTTAGTGTTATTCGTACTTGAATTTTTGTCTACTTAAAGTAAGTATAAAAAGCTTAATTTATCCCGAGTGTTTTTCTTTCTGTGTTCAGTTCTTTATCGATCAAATCAAAAAAAAAAAAAAAATATCGAACATACAAAAAAAGAAATTGTTCAGTGATCTTCATTTTAAATAAGTGTTTGTTGTCAACAGATTTTTGTTTCACTTACTTTTTATATGCATGTGCTTAGTTTTTTGTTTCTTCTCATATTTTCTTATATCAATCATTTAACAGAATTATCGGAAACAATTAGTGGAGCTAAATATTTAAAATAAATTAAAACAGGACTCTAAGGGCATAATGAAATCTAGGAAAAGGACTGAAAAATAAGATATTCTGTATTATGGGTTGACTTTAATTTCTCCAACATTTGCGATAAGTGAAAGAATTTTTTCCAACTCACATTTCATCAAAACTTCAGAAAAGAATCGCTTAAATCTTAAACATTTAAAACAAATTATTTTTCTAAAAGATTATTTTTTAATATCTCCTTTAACTATTGAAATAACTAATTAAATTATCTAACAGTTTATTTTTTGAATAAAACATATTATTTTTATATGTATTAATTAAAAATTATGTTTACATATTTATGAATTTTTTTTGTTTGACCTTAAGATACAGAGGTCTGCTTCTTTCTTTTAAGGCTGTCTTTTTGCATATTTCTTTTCCCCATCTTTTATGCCTCGCAGTGTTGTCAGGTAATTTTTATCCGTGATCATATCAATTGCCAAAGTATTGCTATGATCACGGAGCCTCTCAACGTATGTTTTTCTGAGTCTTTTAATTCGTTCCTAACTTTGGGTATTCGTAACTCTCGGTGAATGCTATCATAAGTCATATACCAAGGAGCGGTTGTGATCCTTTTAAACCTTTTAAAGTCGAAATTTTGAAAATAAATTCTCCTAAATGTTACATTTACGTGAGTAAGGGCCTTTCCACATGACACCAGCGTATTTTTATTAGCAAAATTGTTGTATCCAGCAAAAACACTGTATCCAACAAGTAACGTCTTTTGTAATGAAAAATTTCATTAAACACTTCTTACCTTGCATACATTTTAGAAACAGAAAAGTAGAAACATTTACATTAATAAAAAAGTAAAAGTGCTATATTCAGCTGTGCAGAATCTTTGATACCCTTCACCGACATTTAAAATATTTCAGCAGTATTCTCTATATGCTATCTACATATATATTATTAATTAATTTTTATAAAAACGGACCTCAGCATTAAAATAGGTTGCGGTTTAGACCTCTATTAATTTATTAACCGACAATCATAAAGTTGTATGCTTTTCTTTTTGAAGTAGCTTGAGTAAAATATCATGATTCGTGCCAGTTTTAGCCAAACTAAAATCATTTTTAGTATCATTAGAAATCATTTATGTTGGATCCATGGTAATAAAAACATAAATTAGAATACATTTCAATACAGCATATCACATATCGCAAAATAACTTAAAATTTTTTCTGGCCGTATGAAGCAAAATCTATATCTGCATCGGTTTTAGGCGAATTTAATAAATTATGGACTGGTTTTCAAAAAATTTGACAATCTGATTTCAAGTTCTATAAAAATGTGACGTACCAAATTTTATTATGATAGTTTTAGGCGTACTAAACCCTTTTTCGCTGCGGGGAACCGGAAGCTGAGGAGGCAGTATTTCATCTTCTATGTGATTGCCCAGCGTTTAATTCAATACGACATGGATTATTTAGGAATTACCTTATACAAGGACTCTCGGAGATATCGCGGGTGAAACTCAGCAACTTGCTGAAATATCTCAACGCAACGGGTTGGCTCTAGCCACCTCAGCATTGCCCCTGGTTCAAGTTTGATTGGGGGTTCCAGTCACAGTCGACTCTTCTTGCAGCACGCCTTATTCTGTGCGTGCTACTACGTTAACCAACCAACCAACCAAACTCTTTTTCGAGAGTAGGGTTTATATGGAGGCTGTTGTAAATTATGGAACGATCTTCACAACATTTAACAGTACGATTTCCAGCCGTCGAATTTGTGAACAATCCATTCTGTGCATTATTCCAACACTTATTTCCGTTTAATGACTGGTCCTACTGAACCGATTTTGCTAGATTCCAATCCCAAACTGCTTATGATAACTACAAGCCATTTGACACCAAGATGTTGTTTTCTTTTGATTTTTTCGAAAGTGAGCGTGTTTTCGAGCGACGGAGATGGCTAAATCGACTAAAACTTATTAAAGGAGCCGGTATATATAAACTTTATGGGGTCTTAGATGTATAATAAAAGAGTTTCACACGGAATGACAAAATTAGTATGCCCTCATTCATTTGTAGTGGTGGTGGAAAGTATAAAAACAATATTACTGAACAAATATTTTTGAACAAAACTTTCAATTAACTAATATTTTTACTTAGCTTGGTTTGTTTTCGTAATTATGTTTTAATTACAAAACTTTTGTTAAATGTGGCTGCTTGCTCGTACACATTACTACTGCAAAAGCATGCTTTACATTTTTTTCGAAAGCTGCCGCCCCACAAACTGATTTGGGCGATTTTCACGCGTCATTCTTTTTATTTCTTTTCTACTGCCTTCGGTCAATCCGGGTTATAAGGCGGGTGAGGCAGAATTTCTCAACTATTACTTTTGAAATAGTTTTGCATCATTTGGTCGAGCATTGTAAGGATGGAATATTACGGCTTCTTTATAAAAAGCTATTGACGACAATATGAAATTCAAAGTCTTCTTTTGCTGCAGTTGAATACTTTTCAAAATTCTTAAATAATCTTTTTTATTTTTTGATTTTAATGTCTACATAAAATTAACAAATGCGCACAAGGGAGTTAAACCGAAAAAATGCCGACGAATGTAGTGGCGGAATTGAAAATGGTTTACATGCCGTTTATACTTCACTGTCAATTTAAGGATTGCTTATAAAAAAACCGAATATATAACATATAACAGAAATAAAAAAGTGAAATAAAATAACAACTTTCTTTGTAATATGAATAAAAAAAACGAAATAAAATTGCAATTGTACTAAAAAAAACCATATGGAAAAATTATCTGAAATAAATAACCAAATAATATTATGTTTACTATTGATCATATTATTAATTTTTGTCTTGGACGATAAAGTAGGCGACATTGTCGACTATGTAATCTTCTGTATCGTATGAACAACAGGCAAAGCGACATTGTCTTGCTTTGTGTCGTGCATGATTTTCGCGACACTTAATGAAAAATTTTGTTGACGATTTCTACTGGGTATTCCTTACATGTCGTTTAGGAATCAATCCTGTCGTGAAGCCGTCTACGAGGATGTCTTACAGACGCAACCAACTGGGACTCTTATGTGGGTATACAAAAGGGCAATCAGTAATAACAATGAATGTTAGCAGGGCAATATGATAAAATGTTGTTGTTGCTGCATGGCAAAAGCAATGAATCTCTAAATACTCAGCCAAAGTGAATGAATTCATTCTGTTCTCTGATTTGTACCAAAATGTGAAGCTATTTTTAGTCTTTTAAAGCATAACAAATCCAAGTACAAAGTGCGAAAATCCAAAATAAAGCATTTAAACCTGATTGAACGAGGTAGTTACAGATGATTTGAAAGCAATTTAAATAAGTGCATAAAGTAAGAAGCTAAACACATATAAATACATTTTTACACGCATAGATAAACGTTAATATCTAGTATTTTTCCTTTAATGCGGAAAACTTTAAAATCAAATATAGAAAAACGTTTTTAATATTTATAAATAAAATTGGCTTTATTAATTAAATAATTTTATGGTATTCATGATTTCAAGAACGTGCCCGCCACGGAGATATGGCGTTACCCTGAGGTTAAATTTTCACACACCATCGCAGTAAATCACTTAGTAGTTTTGGTAATATCGGTGGCATGTCATAACGTCCAGTGTCATAGTGTCCGCAATAGTGGAGAGGGTATTATGCATTTGTGCTGACGTGTGTAACACCTTAAAATATTGGTCCTAGACCCACCTCAAAGTATACCGATAGACTCAGAATCACTTTCTATGTCCGTCCGGCTGGCTGGCAGTCCATGTAACCTTGTGCGCAAAGTACAGGTCGCAATTTTGAAGATAATTTGATGAAATTTGGTTCATAGGTTCTAAATGGTAAAAGACCAATCCTATCAAAAATAGAGCGAATCGGTCTATAATTTCATATGGTCCCCATACAAGCTGCATTCCGAAATAGGGTCTTTGTGCCAACTACCAAACTGATTTTGATGAAATTTAAAACTTAGTTAGATCCATATTTATATGTGCACATAAGCTATGCATTTTTTAAAAATAGGACAATGAGAGATAGGGGGCAATTTCTGCCTCTCCAAATCTATCTAACAGATTTTAATGAAATTTAAAACATAGATAGATCCCTATTCATATCGCCACATTAGCTATGAATTTTTAAAAAATAAGTCCCACATAGGTACACTTGCAAAAATTTGTTTTTATATATGTCATAGTGTCCATGGATATTATGGTGAATAAAATACGAACAAGTCCAACATACTTTAAAAAAATATTAACAGTAAATTGAAATGTACCATCTATTTATTAAAAAAAAACTAATGCTGCTCTTGTCAGTTAATAGATAATTTGATTGAAAAAGGCTACTAAACAAGCTGAACCGTCGCAAGCTAATCCAAATAAAACTTAAAGTGAAATTTATAAGCATTTTAAAGACATGAGCTAAAACATAACGTTTATCTACAGCACAATAAACTTGCTCGGAATAATAAATCGTTTGAAAGAAGATTGGATCAGGTCGCAAATGTAGTTTGCACGACAATAAAGTTCGGCCAAAACTTAAATCTGAAACAGTAGGTTGCAGTGCAAAGTCTTATTACCAACTGGATAAGAATTATGATTGCGACAAAAACACAATTAAAAAATATGTAGAATCCATTCAAGTCCAGAAAAAAAGAAAAAAACAGTACCATTTACCATGAAATCACAATAGAAGGTTATTTAATGCAGGCCTCGCGAGCCCTCCAGAAATTACTTTTCTTCTTCATGAGAGTACAAATGAGTGATGGATGTCGAGATAATTTTACCATCGAAGGCAATAAATGGCACCTAAGACATTAATTTGAGTCCTCCATTCACAAAGCACCTGAGAGAGATAATTTTATTCGGAAGACAAAGTTTCCAGGAAAAGTTTTGTTGTGCTTAGCCGTAGGCGCAAGTGGCATCCGCGAACCAGCTTTTTCAAAATGTGTTTTAGCTGTGAATGCCTAATGGCGTTTTCTTTTCTTAAAAAAATAACACCACCTTGTTAAAAGGTGCATGTATAACGTCTTGCTAACCTTGCAATTATGGTTTTTGTTATTCGACGAGAACTAAGCACAAACTCTAAGAAAAGTGGAATTTTTAACAGATGACAAAAAGCTTGTTATTGAAAATGTAAAATAAATAATTGAAAATTTGTTTGTTCCATCAACAAAAAATTTCTCGAAAACATTTCAATGTAATAAGTAAAAATTAAATTTTAAATAAAATGTTAGAAAAACTACACCAGTTTTCATTGAAATTGAGAAAATTCCAACTGAAATTGAGAATTTCAATTTGAAATTGAGAAAATTCCAAATGAAATTGAGAATTTTAATTTGTAATTGAGAAAATTTCAAATGAAATTGAAAAATTTTAATATATAAAATTGAATTATATAACTTTTTAAATATTCATACAACGAATGTACAAAACAAACATAATGATGAAAAAAAGATACAAATCGCAGTATTATTGACCAACAGGCATATCTTCCAGATGCAGAGCAGATTGGTAAAACGTTGTAGTATGTTGTATGGCGTAGTATGTACTGCAATCTCCAGTAGTTATACATGTCTTAGAAGCCTTAATCACCTCTTCTAAAAAGTCAAGTCTCTGCTACTCAATTGGTGGAATAAAGTTTGGTACATTCATCCTTGTTTTCACCATACTATCCAGCTACACTCCAGCGATTGAGCCCCTATTCACCGATGCTTAACCCCATTGAAATTATTTGGTCAAAAATAAACAGTATGGCGAAAACAAAGATGAATGTACCGAACGTAATTCCCCCCAATGTAGGAGACCAGAGGCTTGCCTTTTTAGAAGAGGTGATTGAGGCTTCTAAGACATGTATAACTACTGGAGATTGAAGTAGAGCCATACAACACACTACAACGTTTTATCAATCTGCTCTGGATCTGGAAGATATTCCTGTTGGTCAATAACACTGCGATTTGTATTTATTTTTATTTCTTCATCCTTATGTTTCTTGTATGAATATATAAAAATCATATAATTAAGTTTTATCAATTTAAGATTAAAATTTCTCAATTTCATTTGAATTTTTCTCAATTTTAAATTAAAATTTCTCAATTTCATTTGGAATTTTCTCAATTTCAAATTGAAATTTCCCAATTTCATTTGGAATTTCCTCAATATCAAATTGATTTTCTCAATTTCAATTGGAATTTTCTCAATTTGAAATTGATATTCTCAATTTCAATGAAAAATGTTGTAGTGGACGCTTAGGTGAATTTTTAAATATAATTAACATTTCATCCCAGGAATAACTTTTTGACTTTTGGTAATAGGTCGTAGTTATTTCATACGTTACCTGGTAAGTTGTTGTCATTACAATTATCATTATTCTGAAAACCTAAATAAGTACTTGCTAGTAATGACCTCAGTAAGTACATTTCACTACTATTATTTTCAGTTATGAATATTTGCTTACTAATAATCAGCTAAATAACTACTTATAAGTTGTCTTGTTTTCAATACTGAATATTTACTTACTGTTAACTAGCTCCATAACTAATTATTAGGTCTATTAACTAGCGCCAATTAAATAAAAACTATTTATTTTTTGGCTTTTAGTAAGTATATTGTAAGTACTTACAATTCAACTTACTGGTAGTTAAATAATAACTAGATATTTTGTGACTTCTAGTAAGTGTATTATAAGTACTGAATTATGTGGACAGCTCGAACAAAAATAAGTGGTTATTCAGCCGAAAAATAAGTAGTGTTCATATGTCTCCAATATTACTTGCTAACTTACCAGGTAAGTAAAGTTTTTGCTGGGATCTTCTTCAAGGGCGGGAGTTGTATTTAATTTTCATTAAATTATTTGTAACGAAGAAAGGAATTTTGCAACATGAAATGAATTAAAATTTATTGATTATTTCTTATTCTTGACTGACCGGAGGACCGAACCCATGTTCACGGACAGGTCGATTTGACGTGTTTCAATAGTAACAACGCTATATTTTCAGAAATCTTTGTCGTTTAACACCCACCGCCATTGAGTTGGCAGTCAATAGCCAATCATCAATTTTTAATCCAAATTTTATTTTTCTTGGTGGATCGAAGTTTGTTGTTGTGAATGATTATCTATTTTCAATTGTTTTAAATGTTTTATTAGTATTATGGTTGTTTTATTGAACTGTTTATTGTGTTTAATCCAAATTTCTATATTTTAATCAGGCTTAAGTTCATCAAATTTACATTAAAAAAATATCTATCAAAAGCATTTAAATTTTAATTTAAAAAAACCCCGAGTACCTAAAAGTCCGGATATCCCAGGATTGGCGAAAACCAGTCCCGATTGGCATCTCTAGCATTTATACAGCATGTGAGATTGCACAAGCACATACACACAAGCCATATATTTTTATGATTATCCTTACCCGTATTTGTTTGTATGGTGATGAAACTTACCTGCAAAAAAAGGAAAGATACCAGTTTAAAGAAGGAAATAAAATGATTGAGATAAAAGCGTTTTTTTTTTGTGTAAATTTGAGACGATTAATTTACTTTGAATAACAAATACTCGTAACGTATAAAAAACATATAAAAAGGAAACAAAAATACCGATGTCACACATATATAAATAGAACAAAAAAATAAATATCCTTAAAAAGGCTGTAAATTTATCGACGTAGGCGATAAGCTTAGTCAAGATTATAATTTTTGATTTATAAGCTGTTGAAAGATTGTAAAGAAAATTAATAATACTTTCAAGCACATAATATTTCTTTTGTGTAAAATTATTAAAATAATTCCAATTTTTATTTTATATTTTATATTCATTTATTTGTAACGTTTTTTCAAGGGACTAAAACACAAAATGTTTATATATATTTTTTTTGCTTTCAGTTAAATGATTAAATGGATTTAAATTAATGTCAATATGCAAAGTGCAGCTAGAAAGATCTGTTTATTGAATCAAATTTTGACTAAAATATTGATTGAATCAATTAATTTGCCATATTCTTTAATTTCTATATAAAATTTCGTTAGGTATTTTCATAAAGTTCTGCTGTCTATCTTTAGAGTCCGCAACGTAAAACGAATGAAGCAATTAAATTATATTTTCTAGTTCTATTAGTATGCATGTGCCTTTTCTTTTAATTAATTTCCCTTTTATTCGAATTGTCTGTATATTCTTATTATTTCCCTCACAAAATAAAAATCTTAAAAAGGTTAGGCGTACTTAGCGTTATATTACCTTAATGACTTTCAACTTCTCTCCCTAAGGAAATAAGTCAAAACAGAAATACATAGTCATACTTCTAGTAATATTTATATTTGTAGTAAATATGAATGTATGTATGTACAAAATATTACGTTTCATTTCGCAATATTCCACCTAGAATTTTAATAATTTACCACAGCTCAGTAACGACGGATATCATACCTGATATTACCAAACACCAGAAAAATGCATAAAAGATTCCCTTAAGGATTTCATTTACATACAGTTTTAAAAATTTCCAAGTATTTAATACAAAATTGGAAAATATGGTTGGCAGTTGACAAGAAATGTTTGTATGTATACATACATACATACATACATACATACATTTGTTTTCGACAGTAATTGTTGAAGAAATGTAAAAAAAGTTTGTTTATATTTTTGTTTTTAACCTAAATTGAGGCTGAAAATAAAAAAATAGATTACACTTTTCTGAAAATATAAATAAGCTTGATTTAATGGAAACCGGAAGCGAAAGTTGAAAAACTACAAGTTGTTTACGCTACGCGAATTACACGAATTGCCTGCGTCTGTCTTAAAGGAAGGTTTTTTTATACCTACACCACAATGCTGGAGATGGTATTATGCGTTTGTTCTGAGGTTAATAACAACTTAAAATATTAATCTTTAAGTGTACCGATCGGCTCAGAATCACGATATAGTAGGGTATTCATTTAATCGGGCTTTTGCTTTAATCGGTTAATCGCTCGATTAATTAACCGATGTTTTGGTTTAATCTGTTAATAATCGGTTAATTTTGTTATTGATCGGTTAACCGATTAATAAAGTTTTTTTTTATAAATTAAGTAATTTCAATAAATAAAATTGCATTAATTACACTGTGCTACACTCGAAAAGCACTTCTGAAATGACCTAGTATGCGTTAAAGGTGTTGGTGAGCATGTTACGAATCTTTAAAAGTTTCAATATACCTCCAAATTCTCGAGTTATGGACCAAAGAAATTTTTTTGAGGCTGCTACTTTTAAACATTTATAACTTTTTTATTTATTAACCGATTTTTGAAATTCGAACGGTTTTGGAAAGCAAAATAATTGTTATTTTTAAATATATCAATAGATTTTTTCAATTATATGAAAAAATTTTAATTTTTTTTAAACTTTTAAAATTTCTACGAGACTTTTTTCCGAATTAAGTTTAAAGACAACAAATATATTAAAGACAGTATTTTTCTGAGTAAAATGAGACGTCATTTGTTGAAATCAGTTGAGGAATGAGGAAGTTATAGTACTTTTTATGAGGAGCTATTATAACAAAAAACAATTAAAATTCCTTAAAAAAGACTATTTTTTTCTTTTGTTAATACAATACAAATCGTTTATTTTAAACAAGTAAATTTGAATATATAAGTACAAAAAAACTAAAATAATAAGAACTCGAATTTTTGCTAATGACAAACGAAATTTAAGATAATCAAGTAAATTGTACTTGTAAATAGCTAAATTTTTGTTCTTTTTTATATGAGTGTAGTATGCTGAGTGTAGGAGTTCACTAAAGTATAGAGAGTATGAGAGAAAGAGCATGAAAGTGTAAGAAAGCAATAAAAAAGATCGTTGAACCAGAGATGAGTACGTGAGCCAATTTTGCGTGATTCACTTGAAAAACACTGACGCAGAGTGTTAAAACATTATTCACGTGAATCACGCGATATTTTGAGTTTAATCACGAGATTGTGAATGTGTATAGAACTAAAATGAGCCACGTTGTCAGTGCGTGATTAGAAAATTTTTCTCTTGTATGAGTGAGTGTCAGTGATGTCAGATGGAATTTTTAAAATTCTCTACGTTTTGATAAAAAAAAATCCCCACATTTCCCTACAACAGCAAATGTTTCCCCCTACAGTTTTCCCTACCTTATATTAGTTATAGGTAAACTCAAAAATTATAAATAATTCTATATAGTATATTTTATTTAAACTAAACACAAAACAAAAACATTAATTTTAAATAAATTTCAGGTATCTTAAAGTAAAAAACAAAAAAAAAAAAAAAATAATATAACATAAAATAAAAATCTTCGTATGTTTGTATACGTAACATTTAAAAAATTTGTTTGTTTTAAAGCACTTTTCTTAAAAAGACAAACGGATTGTAAGTGAGATTGAAGTATACATATGGAATCGAGAACCTCGTGACTCAGTTTATTTCTTTTTTTTTCGCGCGGATGTCAGTAACAATTGAAAATATCCTCTCAGCATCTGCATTGGCATGTGGTAAACTCAGTAGAATTTTGGATAATTTTGAGTGGCAAGGGAATTCTTTGAAATTCTTAGTCTTTGACCAAAATGGTTCCAATTCCATCTTTGAAATATAATTTATTGCTTATTCTGAAAAATAATATTCTAGGGTTAGCCATTATTGAGTAAGTAGTATTCTGTGGTATATTTTACCGTGTGCAAGTTAGCCCCCTTCAAGCCTAGGCAAGTTACTTGCGCAAGTCTCTTGCACAACTCTTGATTTGTTGATGTCATTGGTAAGGTCACGGTAAGGAGGAAAAAATTGAGTACAGACTTTGTTGTACTCGGCAAGTTACTTGCTCAACTAATTTGCCGAGTCTGAAAGGGGACTTATAAAAATGCAATAATGGCCGCTTTAAGAGTTTTAAAAGTATTGAGTACTTGAGTACTTGATACTCAAAAACAATTATTTAATAACAACCCAGTAAAAAATGTGCTCCAAAAAGAGCAGGTTTCATGTATGAATTCATACTTCAAATAGCTTCAAACATGCTGACGGGATGCCTGATTTTTGTATGGGGTGTTCCCGGTTTGGAGGACTATTTTCTGCTGACAATAAGCGCTTCTTTTAACATAATAAAACATGCAAATAAAGCACTCCTAAAGTGATTTTTTAAGGGCTAACTATTTTATTATATTCATTAATGTTTTGCTTTTACTGGTTTAAATGCCCTTTTTCAAGCATTTTTGTAAACCATATTATATTTTTAGTTTTTTTCGCTTTAAACCCCTCTTCGTTGTCAGCACTAAAATAGCAGCTTTTTTGTATATAATATTCGTTATCATTTACTGCTGTATAAGAGCTCTCTCATTGAAGCGCTCTATTATGCGCTTTATCTCTAAAGTGCTTCAAAAAACTCAAATTATTTTTACTGGGAAAGTAGCCATATTGTAATTATTGAAGATATATGCTTTTATACCACAGAGGTTTTTTCAGAAGTCAGTTAGATTATGTTTGAATTTACATACAAAGGAAAAATTCCCTACATTTTTACGAAAATAAAAAATCTGTCTTTTTTTCCCTACAGTCTGATTTTTGGAGAAAAATCCCTACAAGTAGGAAATTTTCCCTACATCTGACATCACTGGTGAGTGTGAGTCAATATCCCCTCACGGACCCATCACTAAAATAAACAATATTGAAAGTACTTTTTAAAAATACATACTGTTATTTTTTTGATAATTGCAAAACTTCTGTTTTTTAGTTAGTGTTTTTAAAGTCGAATTAGAAAAAAATTGTTTTTTTAATTAAGATATTTTTTTACAATAATATTGTGCTTAGTGAAGTGTATTTTTACCTTTACAATGTGTAATAAGCGTAATCTTTTTTGTTACATTTGTGGCTTATTTGTTGACAAAAAACATCGCATCGAATTGGTAAAAAATAAAGCTGTGGTAGAAGCTTATAATCTATATTTTGATCGGTCGTACGTAAGGAGTGCTTGGAATGAACCCCAATATGTTTGTTCAAAATGCTCATGTATAAATTGGTGATACAAATATAAAATTCGTTAAGTTTATATATTATATATAGATCGTTATATATTAATCGTTAGATTAAAGTTATCTATATATAAATCGGCAAAGGCAAAACAGTTAAGAACACATTGGTACTCTGTTTGCCAACCGATTTGAACAAAAAGTACACCATATGAGAGGTATTTACTTACAGTAGTGCACAATATATATTTAATTAAAATCTGCGGGGGTAAAAATAAGGGATCCAAAAAAAATTAACGGCCTGTTTAACGATTTCGAAAATCAACGTTCGCATAGAATATTAAATTCAAAATAAAAACAAATTTTAGAATTTTGTTTTTGTTTTAAATATAATTTTATATGCGAACGTTAACGTTCGAAATCAAGCATTTTATTCATACTGTTATCAATACTGTCTTTAATATATTTGTTGTCTTTAAACTAAATTCCGAAAAAAGTCTAGTAGAAATTTTAAAAGTGTAAAAAAAATTAAAAATTTTCCAAATAATTGAAAAAGTCTATTCATATTTTTGCTAATATTGTATGAAAAGTATATATATTTAAAAATAACCACTATTTTGCTTTCCAAAACCGTTTGAATTTCAAAAATCGGTTAATAAATAAGTTATAAATGTTTCAAATTAGAAGCCTCGAAAAAATTTCTTTGGTCCATAACTCGGGAATTTGGAGGTATATTGAAACTTTTAAAACCGGTTTTATAATACACTCATCTACACCTATAAAATACACTAGGTAACTTTGAAAGTGCTTGCAAAAAAGGAAATTTTGTAGCACCGTGTTATTGATTATTTGCAGTTTTTTAGTAAAAAAAAAAACAATATAATAACAGACAAAACAATCAAGAACTAAAACGATCAAAAAAAAAGTAATTCATAAATATTTATAACATTTTTTTTAAATATGTTTTAATTAAAAAATAATTAATAAATGAATTAACTATTATTTTTAGTTTATTAGTTTTTTCAATAGTTTAAGAAGATCTTATAAAATGACCTTTTAGACAGATAATTTGGTTTAAATGTTTATGATAAATAATTAAATAAAATAATCGCTTAATATTTTCTTAAGTTTGGATAAAACTTGACCTGGAAATTCATTCATTTATCGTAGAAGTTGTAGAAAAATACAAAATACAGAATATCTAACTTCTCAGTCCTTTTCCTGGATTTCTCTTAACATATAAATAAAATCTTTCATTATGCCATTAGAGTCCTCTTTTTATTTTTTTTTATTGTTTCGTTAAATTCTGTTAAAAGATTGATATGAGAATATATGAGAGGAAACCAATAACTAAACGCATACATATAAAAATACGTAAAACAAAAAGCTGTTGACAGCAAACAAATAATTAAAATGAAGATCAGTGAACATCTGTTTTGTTTATATGAAAAAAATATTTTATAAACACATACCTTTTGTATATAGGACGAATCAAATAATTAAAAACACAAAAAATATTTTATAATACCAGAAAATTTTAAAAAATTTGTTGCATCGGTTAATCGACTGAAATTAACCGGTTTAATCGTTAATCGAAAATAGCCGATTTTAAATTAACCGATCAGTTAATCGGGTAGTAA
This sequence comes from Pollenia amentaria, assembly GCA_943735925.1. Lineage (NCBI taxonomy): Eukaryota > Metazoa > Arthropoda > Insecta > Diptera > Polleniidae > Pollenia > Pollenia amentaria. Next base: position 103,019,926 of record OX031006.1, read on the forward strand.
TAAATAATGAATACCCTACTATCTCGTCGATCTAACGTGCCCGTATGTCCGGCTGGCTGGCTGGCGGTCCATTAGGGTGGGTCAAAAAAATTTGTTTTCTCGTAACGACTTCTAATACCGTAAATATGTTGTATATATGTCTGCATTAGACCCCTGTAAAATATTATTAAATTATTTTTAGTGTAAGAGCCCGCGCTTTGATCTTCATTTTCTTAAATTTGTTATATAACTGCAATAGCATTGTATTGCAAAAGCATATTACTGTATCCTAACGATTCTTAAGTTCTCGAGGATTCAGATACAAGCAATTCATTCATTGAAAAGACTATATTCTTCCAGGAAATATTTTTAATAGAATACATTTAAAATAATGCACAATAAAAAGATCAGTTTGGGTTTACTACGCGGACAGTGAAGTTGTGTTTTTATTTTTTTATTTGAACTGTTTTAACTTCTAACCATTATTATGGAAACCAGAAGCCAAGATTTTTTCTGCACGAGATTCGAAAATGTAGAAGATATTAATGATAATGTTTTACCAACTTACGAATATGTTACGAAATACTATGATTGGAATATGGAGCAACTAAAAATAACAAGAAATACTGCCAAAGAACCATCGTTTTTAGATATTGCAAAACCTGTAGCTCAAAGGGTAGAATGCGTTTGAAGAAAATCGTCGCTTCATACAGTGTCAAATACAGTAGTTTCACAAGTAATAAACGGTTACCATATAAATTACAAAAATCTCACAAAGTCGTTGAAAAAAATGTCCGTTTATTAGAAAGAAAATTTTCTCCGACGTAGCAGAGTTTTGTTCCATATTTGTTCCTGTAGATGTAGACAAATTGAGTTTTTTTATGTCCAAGGCAATATAAGGTAGCCAAAGAAGAACAGGAGAGTGAGATGCGAGAGCGAGAAAGATGTGTATTGGAGGAGTAGTTCGAGATCTTCCAACTAAATTGCAAAATAGAGCAGCCCAAGCACCAAATACAGAAAAAAACGTAAATAAAATTCACGACAAAATTAACTTAAAACAGCTTTGTTATCTGTAAGTAATTCCACTGCTTCTTGTGACGACTCTTTTAATTTACCTTCTACGAAAAAAGAAAAAAATTTTAGTTTGCTTATATTTTCAAAAACTTGTAACCGTTACAGTGTTTCCGATAGCGCAGCGGCTGCTATTGCTTCGTCTGTATTGCAAGATATCTCACCTAGCAGTGAATCAATTGATAAATCAAAAATAAGACGGGAAAGAAAAAAAGTACGTTATGAATGTATTCAAGACCAGAAGCAGCTAGACCTACTAGCTTTATACCTTGACGTCCGAAAAGATAAGACGCTTGAAGTTATTTAAAAGGGAGCTAGGAAATATAGACAAACATTGATTGAGGAACATGTATCTGTTAAGGAGCCAGATTCAGTTTATGTTTGCTATGCAACACCAGATCGAAGTACTTCTTAAAATATTGAAATGTCAATTATTGCCCTTCCTTCGTCTCAAAAAATGAATAAAGAAAATTTGATGGCAATTAGTTGTGATAGTACAGTCACTAACACTGGGAAATTTAACGGAGTAATAAGAGTATTGAAAAAAAGACTTCAGCGCCCACTGCAATGGATTATTTACATTTGAAAGAATTGTCATTAACCCATCTATTTAACAAGCTATATGGTGTTACCAAGGGACCATATTCGCATGCTGTTTTTATTGGCAACTTATTAGAAAACTGCAAAAACCTTGCATCTGTCGATGTTGTTGGGTGAAACAGTGAGAGAACTGGCAGCCAGACGTGTTCATGAAGCACGAAGCTCACCTCATACCCGAAAGCAACCTCTCGTCTTTGATGCCCCTTCTATAAATTTTGACGCAAGTAACTACTTTGAAGTTATAAATTGGAATCAAAAGTTTTTCGATCAACCAATTCTTCGGAAGATCACTACTGAAGAAATAAAATAAAGAAGTGACGATCTAATTTTTTGAAATGCCCAGATTTGACAGTAAACAAGCTTTTGTGACCAAAAAATAACTAATAAAATTTCGTGTTTTTATATTTTTATGGTGTAAACCAAAGTTTTATTTTTTTATGTGTAAAATGTGTTCAGTTTTAATAAATAATAAATAATTTATAGTAAATAAAATATTAAAATATAAAAAATGGCTTTTTTAAAATACTTAATTCTTAGGAGCTCCGGCGCGGGCTCAAGATGTGCCATTTTTAAACTTTTCTTTTAGCATTTTTTATTTGTTTTAACGTAAGACAACAAAATATTGCCATTAGAATATGATTCGAGAAGTTTTATTTTTATTTAATAAAAATATATAATTTATAAAAATATCTCTATATATATATAAATAAGTTGTCCTATGTTTGTCATTTTATAACTCGAGAACCACTCAACTGATATTCAAACGAGTACATGCGTTGGAAATTATACTGATGGTATAATATGCGTTATACGCGCACTTTTATGATGGTGAGTTTTCTCTATATAAAATGTATTTTTTTCCTTATGAGAATTAAATTTTTTTTTTTAAACAAAGACGTAAGCGTATGTTATTGTATGGTTCAGCAACGCGAGCAGGGTTACTCTAGTATATGTATAAAATTATAACGTTACTGACTGATTGACTCACTGACTAGATGAATGATTCATCATCGCGCAGCCTTAACTAAGCTGAAGCTAAATACTTAAAATTTGGACCAGAGGTTGGTCTCTCTCCAAATCGATGCACTAAGACGGGATGTTTTGAAATTCGAATGTTAAGGGGGTAAAAATGGGTAATTTCGGTAACCTTAAATCTTCAAAACTATAAAGGATATAAGAAAAATTTAATACAGATCATTGTTCTTTACAAAAATAAGAGGACAGGTGTCTAGTACTTGTTTTAAAGTACGGCTCTTTTACGGAGTAAACGGATAAAGCCTGTATCTTTTGTGACCCCATCTTTCTTTAAAACCCATAAACGTAGAAATAAAGGATATATCACATTTGAAACTAATCTAAAAAATACAAATACTCATTTGGTACTTTTTCGAAATTCGAACGTTTAAGGGGCGAAAACCGTATTTTTGCTTAATTTTTTACAAAATTTTTTCTCCATTTATTGCCATATACGTATTAAATTATGGGCTCAAATTAAGGCACTTTAATATTGACATTTTCAAGGGAACTTTCTGGTACCTTTTGTTCTTTAACTGGTACTTTTTGAATTTTCGTTAGTATAAGACCTAGAAGCATAGAATTATACATGCGAGGCCCTGAGTTAATGAGAATCTGTATGAGGGATCTTTTTGGGATCTTTTTCATGCCTTAGCTGGTACTTTTTTAATTTTCGTTAATATTGTACCTACGAACATAAAATGTATTCTATGCTGTAAAATTTCGTGAAGATCGGTTCATAATTAATCATAGGCCCCATATAAAGCCTACTTTCGGAAAACAGTTTAGTAGGCCTTAAACCTACTGTTTTGACTCTAAAAAACTTAATTAAAATTTCGTGAAGATCGGCACATATGTTACCATACGGGCTTGTCACAGAAAGCAATTCTGATTGATAGTTTTTTAATCCCAAAAAAACTTCTTCAGAAAAGGAAAACCGATAAATTTTCTCGGAATGAAATCGCTTTTGATATTTCGATCGATACAAGCGGTTTATTTATGTGAAAGTACAAAAAACTATTTAAAACATTTATTTCAATACAGAGATCTATTTCTCATACTTTTAATCAACATTTTTGTATTGGTATTTTTATTAAATTTTCAATTATTTTTGAAAATATCTCAAGAAATAAGCAAAAAGTACAAGGAACAATAAACACTTACATCAAATGCAGCCACGCTATTGTTTGGAGGAAGCCACCTTAATTCTACAACGAATCTTTTTGCTGTTCAATAGTTTTACGTACTGGCAACACGAAACAAAACAAAAGCAAGATAAAAACACAAGTTCATAAGCTTAAAGAGGTTTTAGCAAAAAGTAGTATTGTAGACATAAAATTTACGGAAATATTTTAAAATTTTATGGAAAATTTTATTTAGGCATAAACACAGAAAAGGTCTTTATTGAGTTCATGGAGAACAACCAGGACATAGCTAGGGGCTAAAGGCGACAAAGTAGCAAAATATTTGTTGTGGGAATCTTTAACAGAAAAGCTAAACTCCTCTGGACCCCCAACCAAAGATTACCATGGCTGGAAAAAGATATGGATAGACTGGAAAACTTATGTAAACAACAAAATGAGCTACAACAAAAAAGAAAATAAGAAACCGGTGGTGGCCAATTCAATTAATTTTTTTTATCCGAAATGGAGGAATCTGTCGCTCGATTGAGTGGAATATACAGGAGTGTTGAAGGCATAGTTGGCGCAAGAGATTTTGCGGATGCAGATCTAACATCTTTGTATGATTCTGAAGAAGAAAATGAAAAAATTATACAACTCCAGCAAGTTCATATTCTCAAAGTGAACGAAAAATTTTGCAAACTATTAATCTAGAAGCTGCTTCCTCAAGTTGCTCTCATCTTCATTCAAATAATCCACTAAAGCATTTAGATAGTGAGAAAAATTAAAGAAAAAAGCTGAGCTTAACTCCATCACCAAACTTAAATCGCAAAAAAGCTCGAACAGATACTCCTAAAACTGTGCCAAATCCGGATTTAAACAATGTTTCACGAATTCACTTAATACGACTACAAATCATACTGTAAAATTTCTTGAAGATCGATTCATAATTGACCATAGGCCCCATATAAACCCTACTCCAGGAAAACAGTTTAGTACGCCTAAAACCATAATCAATACCGTCACAGTCTTATAGGACCCAAATTAAACTTTAAAATTTTTTGAAGATCGGTCCATAATTTACACTATGCCCAGAAAAAATATAATGCAATTTTGTGAAATTCACTGTTAATGCTAAAACTAATTACACTTCTGTATTGAAATGTATTCTAATTTATTTTTTGTAATACCAGAAACCAGTCTTCAGAATTTTGGGATGATTGGTCCATTATTTACCATAGGTCCAATACAAATTACCCTCCTTAAAATCATTTTAGTTTGGCTAAAACTGCTACAAAACATGATATTTACTCAAGCCAGTTCAAGGTTCTAACAAGACACGCATAACGCTTTCTTATTGTCGGTCAATAATTTAATATAGGTCTAAACCGCGACCAATTTTAATGCTGACGTTCATTTTCGTGAAGCTTGGTTAATAATATATATGTATTTATCATATAGAGCCCACACCTGTCGGTGGAGGGTATCAAAGATTAGGCACAGCCGAATATAGCAATCTGAAAAAGGTTAAACAAAATCGATCGAAATGAAAATGCGGATTCAAAACCATTCCAAACAATTTCTGTAATAGGTCTGATAATAAAAATTGGTACCTCGCAGTTTAGTAGGACTGAAATGATACTAGTAACTTTCGTGAGGGTCGGTCCAAAATTTACCATGGGCCCCATATAAAGCCCACTCTAAGAAATTTATCAAATACGCCTAAAACCGTAGCAGATATAGATATTGCGGTACAATTTGTTCCAACTTTGCTACATATGGCCAGAAAAAATGTCATGCAATTTTGTTTTTATAGAGATTAATTAATGATATATAATTAATAATATAATATATATTATGAAGATCCCACTACTGAAATATTCGAACTCATTTTTCCTTAATTTTACCTGTATTAATTAATTTTCCAAAGATATAATTTAAAATTAAACTTTTCGTTAATTAACTTAATTTTGAATTTAATTTCACGTGAATTACGAGATAAGGTAATGTTATTACATTTTTTACAAATGCATTTATTTCACACTTACACATATACTTTCATACATGATTACACCCCAGTTGGCAAAACTGCCGTCGACGACATTGTCATCAGCGATTTATGCACGACAAGTCCTCTATCATTTTTGATTTCTGGAAGACAATTTTGAGGAAAATGTCGTGGACGACAAAATCCTCGACATTGTCTAGTACACTGTCTTCTAAAGAAGTTTATAGACGACGACATGACCGACATTGCCTTTCAGGTTGTCTTTTGTCAAAGTGTGTCCACGACAGCATGACCGACATTTTCTTGTTAAGTCCCAGCAAAAAATAATCTTGATTTAGAAGCAATAAATTTAATTATTGCATTCTTGTTGCTTCTAATTGTGCCGACAAAAATGTTTAGCTTACCAAAATTAATTATGGAAGGCAATCAGTTAGTAATAAATTTCAGTGGTTTCTGAAGCAGTATTTAAATGGTAAAATGTCACTTCTTCACATATGCATATGTTTTAAATGATATTATTTGCACGTATGGGTGTTAGTATATAATTTTATATTCTTTTTACATCAAACTGATAGTGGAACATAACCATACATATATAGTATACCAACATACATATACATATATGAGAGGGAGAACTTTCGAAAACATTTGTTAAGTTAAAGAGAGAGAATTTTTGTTTTGTTTAATATGCTGTTGTGCTTCTCTGAAGCACTAACGTAAGCCAAATGCATTAAAATTACATTAAATTTAAAAGAAAAAAACTTTTTTAATATGTACAAACGCCACGCAAAAGCTGTAAAGTAAGTCAGAGTAAAAAAATTAATAACGAACCTAAAAAGAGAAATGTTTAAGTTGGTGAGTACAATTTTTTAAATTTAACTTACTTTAGCGCTTCTCCAAAGCACTAACGTAAGGCAACTACATTTGAAACGAATATCGAATTCAACAGAATTATCGTTTTCGATATATATTAGCGCTATGCAGAAGCACCATTGTAAGGTAAAGTAAAAAAAAAAATTATTTACGAACCTAAGACGATATCAAATGAGTAAATTGATGATGCAATTGTGTAAAGTTTTAAAATAATATTAGTTGACATTGAATGTTTTACGATTTAAGACGTGCGTACTAATAATAGTGAAAAATTTTAGTAGACGCGAGTCAGTTATTTGAAGTGAAAACACAATACATACCTACAATACTAAATAACGGTACAACATTGTTGAAAAAAGTAAAAGGTAAGTTTGTTGAGTATACAACATTAAACATTTATCTTAAATATGTAAAAGAAAGTCGAAATTGGTATAAAATGTTAGGCAAAAGTCAAATTAACAAATTAATTAAAAAAGAAAAAACTAAAAATAATTTAGCGCTACTTGCCACATTTTCTAATGATGAAAATAGCTTTCCAGAAGAAAATTCTTCCAATTGTTTGTAATTTTTTAAGCTCCTTGCAATATAAACATTTTATAGATGTTTTAAGTTTAATAATACAACTTAAATCTCAAAAACAGACGATTTCTTAAACAATATATGAACAAATTAAAATTTTAATATAAGGTACTTCTTAAATAATTTTGCTTTGTAGGCATTATTTACGGATATGAGACGCTCTAAAGCTATAAAAGATGTAACAATTACATCAAATAATCCATCAACATCTATTAATGTACTTTCAAAGTTGGATGAAATACAAAAAAGTATTGAAGAAATAAAAACAGGTATGAACGTTTAAACAAAATATTAAAAAAAAGTATGTATAGATAGAGACATATTTTTATTTCAGAAAAAAGGACGTCAATTTAAAACAAGAAATTAAAGAATTAAAGGAAGTGGTTTTTGGTCAAAACAAAATAATGGTTGACTTATTATCAGAAATACATGTTCTGGTAAAATCCAACTTATCAACAGATACTTTTACCACAAAATACTTGGACAAATTTCCAATTAAATCTACGTTAGACTTGGAAGACATCGAAATGGATATTTCACCAGATACTCTAGATGCACTAGTAAGTACAAATTAAAAAAGGATTAGTGCCTATTATTTCTAAATATTAAAACATTATTTTTCTCCTTTTTTTAATTTAAGATAAGCACCGTTAAAAAAATTGTTGGAAAGGATGGTATTAAGAAAAAACTAACATCAATTTTTGACCCAAATCTCTTACTTGAATTTAACGTTGAAGGAAGGCAAAACAAAAAGCGTCTTCTTGATTATCCAAAAATAATGAATGCTATATATAGTAAGTATTTTCAAAATTTGAATTGTATCATATTAACATTTTTGTTATTATTTACAGAATCCGTTTATAAGGAAGAAATGTTAACAAAAAAATACTTTTTAGCCGAAATTAGAAAAGCCATACGCTTAAGCTGATTACCATAGTAATTCCTCCAGTAATGTTGAAAATAGAACTACATATTCCAATTCAAAAGAAACAACATTAACTTTCATTGAGTTGTAATTATTTTTGATACAAAATTTAATTATATGATAATTTATTTCGTGATTATAACAAAAGAAAAATGTTTCTATATATGATATAATCGTCCATATATTATAAAAACTATAAACCTATAAGTTCCTTAAAAGTACAAAATTATTATTATACCAGTCTTACTAAAATTTAAATGAAAACTTAAACCAATACATAGTTCCCAAATTACAATACTTAAGTTTTAAAAGATTTATGTTCCTAGTTTTATAATTTAAATGTTCCTAGTTGTATAATCTATGTTCCTAGTTTTATAATTATTGAATTAAAATGTTTTATTTATCTTTTTTTTTGTCTATTTGAAAAAAATTTTTTTATTTAATAAAAAATAAATGATACATACATATGTATGTATTTAAAAAATAAAACTATAAAATCTTTTAAATTCCTTTTTAACAAAAAAAATGTAAGTATTTATGATTATAATGCATTTTGGATGCCATTTACATTTGACATTTGAGAAGCCATTATTATTCAATATTAATGAAGATTGATATTAAATTTCTTAAAAGACATGATTCCTTTAATTATATGGAGTCATATAAAATGCGCTTAAAATATGACTTCCAGAATGCATGATATAAGCAGTAATTTGTGCTGCAATAAAAGTGCTGAGTTTCATGTCTGAATTAAGGTCATATTAAGAATGTGAATGAAGCACGAATTGGATTCCTCGGGCAGACCTTCTTCGCGAGGAATTTCATACAAAAATCATGTATTATTTCATTGAATACGGAAGCGCTATCCCATCAAATACTGCCTTACAAAGCTGCTTCCAGGCAAGCAGTATTTTTTGCTGGGGTATCCTCTATCAACAACTATATACGACAGTATGAGCGACAATGTCTTGTAAGTTGTCCTTTATCAAAATCTATGCACAACATCATGACCGACATTGCCTTGTAAGGTGTCCTATATCAACTACTAAACACGACAATATGAGCGACGTCGTCCTGTAAGCTGTCTTCCAAACAAACAAAAATAATTTGTTACGAAAAAAAACAAAAATAGCTGTAAAATAACGATATGAATAAGAAACAACCAAAGCAAAGTGAAGAAAATCAGACAGTCAAGTCCGAGAAGTCACAGACTAAAGAATGTTTTTAGACACATGTGCTATTGGTTATTTATTTCTATAGGTTTATAGGCGACATCGTCGTGTAGCTGTCTTCGACGACAAAGTAAATGCCAATGACATACACACGGTCATCAACGACAATTATACGCAGCCGTTAACGACAAAGAAGAGTCCATTGTCGTTTATATAGTCATAAAAGACAATATGGACGACAATGTCGTTTATATGGTCATCAAAGTCAATATGGACGACAATATCGTGCACGTGGTCATCAACGGCAAGTTAGGCGACATTGTCCTGCACACTTTCGTTGCCGAGAAAGTCCTCCATGTAGTCGTTCTTTGTGCGTATGACAGGCTGAACGACATTTTCTTTTTTTATGTCGTGTGGGATTTACGGGACACTTGTTGGAAAATGTGGTGAATGTATTGTTATGAATTAATCATTGATGATTCGTACACAACATAGCCAACAGGGACATTGACATTCACTTCCATACATTTAACGTATACACGAATACAATTTACAAAATTTTGAATATATGTTCACTAGGGCGGGCCAAATTTTTTGTCGATTAGAGCCGCCTAGGATGATTCTATGGACAATTCTAAGCAACTTTGGAGAAGGGACCATAGGTCTATCTCGATTTTCGAGTCTCCCACTTTTCAAAAAATGATTTTTACCCAATAACATCAAAATTATTGAAAATAAATTGTAGGGCTCTAGTATGACATTTAAACACGTTTTATATACCAAAATATCAGAAAAGGGATATAGGGTTATAGGGTAAAAATCATTTTTTGAAAAGTGGGAGACTCGAAAATCGAGATAGACCTATGGTTCCTTCACCAAAGTTGTTTAGAATTGTCCATAGAATCATCCTAGGGGCGGCTCTAATCGAATTTTTCGGCTCCATACAAAATGGCCCGCCCTAATGTTCACATTATGTGTATTTGTCATGTGGAATGTCGCTTTTTTACATACGTGTGTTTTCATTTGTACGTCAAAATTTTAGTTTTACATAACGTTTATAATTTCCAAGTTCACATGTTGGTATGTAACGTATATTTGACATAACCTATCAAGAAAAACAATCATTAAACAGCTGAGTGGTAATATGTACAAAAATTAAAGTGAAATTTTTGCTTAAATAAAATTTTAAAATTATTTATTTACTATAATTAATTATTTACAATTATTATTTATTTATTATTATTACTTATATTTGTTAAAATTTCAATTAATTTTTGCCGTTACAAATAATTTTGTTAATAAGAACCAGCTGATATCAGAGGCTTTGTCACTTGAAAATAGAACTCGTTCTAAATCAAAAATGTCATACGTTCTGAGCACAAAGTAATAACACATGCTATTGTTTAGCGGTGTTCAGACGATATGTACAAATTTAACATGGGGAAAAGTGACAATCCATATGACAAATACACATAATCCCCCCTATCGTGAATAATTTTGCCCTAGTAATTTGTTCCCTTTTCACGTATTCGCGATCATGAAAAACTCCCATGAAAAAAATTAATTCATAGGAGAATAATAACGTGAAAAAATGTTCGCCGGAAAAAATCCCCTTTATCGTAAGCAATTTTTCCCTCGTAATTTGTTCACTTTTCCTTTTGAATTTTTCTCTTTATTTTTGCTGGGGAACAAAACAGTTATGTAAGTAATTCTTCTCATAATTCGAATATTGATGTTTACAAAATTTATTTTAAGGTCAATTTACGTTAAAAGAGGCACAAACTTATATGTATATTGTTCAACAAAATGCAAAAAGGTCGATTGCCTGAGGAGTTATGAAGCTTTTCAAAGACGTGGTGGCATTATTTTAGAAATTCACATAAAAACGCCATAAGCTTATGTTGCAATCAAACTATTACTCCAATACAATATATTTTACTTTGTTTTTTTTTAACTTTTCTTTAAAATATATGTACGTGTATATTTTTGAACAAATTTTGTTTTTTTTTTTGTTTTTTAATGTTTTTTAATATTTCTTCTTTTTTACATTCACTGAGAACTGTTAGCGCGAAAAATCGTTCACTGGAATTTCACGATAGCATTTTTCGAGGGGAATAAAAATTTCATGGGGACAAAAATTCCACTTGTTTTTCACGATATGGGTGGTTATTTCTTCTTTTCTACATTCACTGAGAACTGATTGCGCAAAAAATTATCCACTTGTTTTTCACGATTGGGGTGATTATTTCTTCTTTTCTACATTCACTGAGAACTATTGAGCGAAAAATTATTCACGGGAGTTTCATGATAGCATTTTTCCTTCGAGGGGAATAAAAACTTCTTGGGAACAAAAATTCCACTTGTTTTTCACGATAGGGGTGACTGTGAACAAAGCTTTCTACTTAATTGTTAGTAAGATAAGCCTGGTACTCTGTTCAACATTTCACGTGAAATGCTGTCAAAGCTCATATGAAAAAACTTGTGCGGAGTTTCTGTGAAGTAATGTTGATAGAGTTGTTCTCTGTTCAATTTTTTAAAAAGTTGCGAAATGTTTTTTAACAACTGCGAAATAGTCTAAGCTGCACTTATTTCACGTGGAATCTTAAAAAAAGTTTACACTTAATAGTAAATTTTTTTTTTTTTTTTTTTTTTCATTATTTATTTATTGAATCTTCATATATTTAATATGAACTAACAATAATTTATCAAATCTTAACCTAATACTTTATTTATGTCCTGCCAGTGCCAGACAAAAATTTTCTTCATCACGGGTTCTGTTCACTTATATAGGTGTTTATCTCTCATCTAGTTGGGTAAGTGCTGCAGTGTCTCTTCTCCTTAAGCGAGTGTGGCCGCCATGATTTAAAATATTTCGAGCTAAAGGATTTGGGTGTTGTTCAAGTCTTTTTAAATATTTTACTGCATATTTTGTAATCATAGTTTTTACTAATGGCACGTTGAGATCCTTATGAATGTTTGAGTTTTTAACATACCAGGGGGCGGCTGTGATTATACGAAGAAGTTTATTTTGGCGCCTTTGAATTTTTTCGATATTAGAGGCCGAGGCAGTGCCCCATAGTTGAATACCGTAGCACCAGATAGGCTTTAAGATATAGTTGTAAAGTAGAAGCTTGCAATCGAGTCTAAGAACAGAATTTCTTCCAATAAGCCAATGAATTTGGATGGCTTTTAGTTTCATTTGAGTTAATTTTGCCTCTATATGGCATTTCCACGTTAATCGCCGATCCAGATGTATACCGAGATATTTTACATGCGAATGTTGAGGAATAATTTGATTATTGATTGTAATAGGGGGGCAAGATTCCCGGCGCAGGGTGAATGTTATATGTACGCATTTTTGCTCATTGACCATTATCCTCCATTGTCTTAGCCATATTTCTAGTTGAAATATATGATGCTGTAGGTAACGAGATGCTTCATAACGGTTTTCGTGGACGCTTAGAAAAGCTGTGTCGTCTGCAAATGTTGAAGTTTGGGTGTAGTTGTTTGTTGGCATGTCCGAAGTATAAATTAAGTATAATAGAGGGCCCAGGATGCTGCCCTGTGGGACTCCAGCGCCAATCGGCTGAGGTGAACTTAAGGAATTTCCTTCTTTAATAATAAATTGACGACCGACTAAGTAGCTTTCTAACAGTTTGTGTGTGTTTGCTGGTAAATTTTGCTTCAATTTGTGTAATAAGCCTTCATGCCAGACTTTGTCAAAAGCTTGCGAAACATCGATGAAGAGTGCTGAGCAATATTTTTTTTCTTCAAATGTTTTTCTTATGACATTTACTATTCGATGAGTTTGTTCAATTGTGCTGTGTTTTCTTCTAAATCCGAATTGATGGTTTGGAATACATCTATTTTCACTTAAAATCGGTGTTAACTTTGAAACTAATAATTTCTCAAATAGCTTTGACATATTTGATAATAAGCTAATAGGCCTATAAGACTCAACTTTCGTATGATCTTTACCTGGCTTTGGTATCATGGTAACTAAGGAAACCTTCCATTTTTGAGGAAAGTATTCAAGGCGTAAAATAGCATTAAAAATAAAAAGAATAATTTTCTTTGCTACGCGAGGTAGCTCTAATAGCATTTTATTGCTGATCTTATCAATGCCAGGTGCCTTCTTAGTGTTTAAGTCACATATAACCTTTTCGATTTCTCTCATCTCAAATCTTAGGGGAATAGCTGCTCTAGCAGCAACAGGTGGTAAATCGACCGCAATATTGTGAGATATATAAGGTGTAAATACGTTTTTCAAGTGGCTTACAAACAGATTTCTTTTTTCAACATCATTTCTTGCCCAACTTCCATTCAAGTTTCTTAATGGTGGTTTAGAGACAACTGGCCTTTTGAGGTTTCTAGCTGCACGCCATAATGAGTAGTCCGATTGTGGAGTTGCATCAAGTTCCTTAAGATATTTTTCCAGAGAAGCCGTTTTCTGAGTCTGCAATAACTTTCTTAATCTTTTTGTACACTCTTTTAGCAAGTTCTTAAGTTGAGGAGATCTGTGCAATTGCCACTCTCTTCGTGCCCTCCTTTTTTCAGACAAGAGACGCTCGACATCTGTGGAATATATTTTAATAGTTTTTGTTTTTTTGGGGGCAATATTGGAATGTTGAACAGCTAGTTTCAGAAAACTGTCAAAATTATCAATAGAGCGATCTACATACTCCGGTGTACTGAGCGGAATATTTTCTGTGCAATGGGCACTGAGATATTTTTTATATTTTAACCAATTTATTTGTGTGGCTGACGTCGCTAGGTAACCAGTCGGAGATACAATTCTATTGGGGTTCATTATAGTAACAATTGTAGGTGTGTGGTCGGAAGATAATTCTAGGGAAGCTTCAACGTGAATCGTTTCTGTGGGGATGTTTTTAACCACGCCAAAATCGATGACATCTGGAATTTTTTGCGGGTCAGCAGGCCAATATGTTGGTTGGCCGCTCGCGACAACATTTAAATTCATTTTAGAGATTGTATTAAACAAAACACGACCCTTTGGTGTTATTAGTCGTGACCCCCAGAAGGTATGTTTAGCGTTATAATCGCCAGCGGCCAGGAAACAGGGTCCTAGTGATTTATAATATTCACAATATTGGCTTTCTGATATTGAAAATCTAGGTGGAGAGTATAAAGATGAGATTACAATGCTACGATTCAGCTCTTCAACACAAATGTTCGTTGCTTGGAGATAATCCTCACGATGATCACACATTAGGTAGTGTTTGACTCGATTTTTTATCAAAATGGCAGAACCACCACAAGCTCTATCTCGAGGGTCCTTGGTATCATATAGTATATAACCATTGATGTTAAACGTATTTCTTGAGGTCAAATGAGTTTCAGAAACCATCATGACATCAATTTGTTTATTTTTAAGAAAGTATTCTAATTCATTTTTATGTTGGCGGATGCCGTTCGCGTTCCAAAAACAGATTTTTAAACAGTTCATGGCTTGTTAAGTACAGATTGCAATAACATCGATTGCATTCTAAGAATTTCCTGCATCATATTACCCATTGTGTTCGTAAAATTTGTTACTGTTTGCACTAATGTTTCCATGGTTTTTTCTAGACGACTTAAATTTGAAACTGGAGTTTCATCATTACTTGGCGCAGCACCTTGCGTTGGCGCATGGTTTGATTTTACGACGTTAGCATAAGAGGTTCTGTTATTACTAGGCTGCGGGGCCTGAATGTCACCAGTGCTTACTTGATTTGTTACCTGCATTTGAGGGGGATTAGTTTTCGGTCCAACTGACTGCTTGACGATGGTATATACAGGGCATCCTCTATAATTGGCAGTGTGATTACCGCCACAGTTGCTACATTTTTTTACGTTGGGGTCGGTTTTAGACTTATCGCAAAGATCTGTACCATGTAATTCACCACATACTACGCAAACAGGGGGTAAATAGCAATATGCCTTAGTATGACCATATTCTTGACAGTTTAAACACTGAACGGGACCATTTCTTTTGTGTGGCTCTTCTATAGTTACTCTTCTATAGAGAATATATTTCAAATTGTAAATAGGGTGCGTTTCATTTTTTTTAAGCTTTACGTCGCCGGGTTCAAACTCCACTCGAAAAAGTGGTTGGGGGTTTTTTTCTCTATTTTTTATATTTACTACATGTTTAATAGTAAATGAGAACGAAAAAAACATAAATAACACAGCCGATAACAGTTTTTCATCCATATTTACTTTAATTTTTATTTTTTTTTTTTAAGTTTTTAGTAAAATACATCTTAGTTTTGTTTACATACGCCAAACAATGTCTCACACTTGGAATGATTAAAAACGTCAAATTGTGAAAACACTTGAGATAGGTAACATCGATACTTGTCAAATTTTTCGTATTAAATAATAGATGTTGCTGAACATGTTTCACAAATTGGAACAGAGTACTAGGGTATAAATGCAAACGAATTCAACAGCACATCAGTCCTGCTGCCATCGTTGGATAAAATTTTGTGAGTAAGAGTTTTGAAGTTTGTTATTACTTTAAATGTATGTATGTTGTATATTTTTTAATTATCTAAAAAAATTTTGAGTTGAAGATTTGATAATTTAGGATTTACATGTTATTAGCAATAAATGTTAATAACGTTTGTGAAACAACCATTTATTTAATTTAAATTTAGAACATTCAAAATTTAACAATACACTACATAAAATACATAAATCGTAATACACCCTTTCAGTATTAATTTCTATTATAAAAATATTCAAATATATATTTAAATATGGTTTAAATACATTTTCATTTTGTGAGTGGATTATAATGACGTTAAACTTAATTCTTTATTTTCTTTTAATTCAATGAAAAGTTAATTAACAATTAGTTAGAGTAGTGTTGGAGATAGGGAGGGTTAAGACCATATGGAAGCTTAACCATTTTCTTTCTGGGACTAAGTTCAGACCGGGTTACTATTCTTTTCTATCTTTTATTTATTTTCCAACAGTTACTTTAAGCTACCTTTTAAAATTAGTTTTTAGGGGGTTTTAACCAGTCTTAAAGAAGACAAGCATAATACCCCATTACCCTGAGCACGGTCGGAAGAAAAGGTAGCTGTGGTCTCCCCAGAACAAGGGCCGAGTGCACTATGAACTGTTACAGCTCCCACTTTTCCGTTCAAGCCCACTTTAGTTGTAGCCAATCTTCAAATAAACAGGAAAAAAACAACAAGGGATTTATGGCTAAAATTAGTGGAAGTCTTGGTTTTTATATATCAGCCATTTATTGACCGATCGCGCTGAATTTCAATAGCAATCCAGGTATATGTGATATAAATATATACCAACCAACTCCCAATCATATCTAGTCATATCTTGGGACCTAGAATATATTTAAGATCAATATTGTAGAAATAACAAATGGAATGACAAGCGTATACATATCCGTACTAACTGTGGAGTAGGGTATACAAATATGACGAAAGTAGAAATGGCTAAAGAATCTTTGTAGCTTTGAAAAAATGTGTTCATAAAACAGTTAAATCTTGAGTAAAAAATGAATTTAATTGACTAAATTTTAAAACACAAAGGATATACAATATAGACAATATATTTTTTTTAAAATTTGTTAAGAAAACAAAGCCCCTCTACTACGTTATTTACAAGCTAATATTTTCTAGAGTGAACCTTATTAAAGACTCTTGGACAGTCAGCTTGAACTTATTATAAATATATGTGTGGCTTTGTTATAGCAATAAGTCGAATACAGAAAGAAATCATTTTAATTCAATGGTTACTTAAATCAAGTTTTCGTTGCTATATATTTTACAAAATAGCAAGAAAAGCCTGCTTAATTCAAACCATCCGTTTCTCGAATTAAAATATTTTATTTGTGCATGCAGAAATCTTTTCATGAATTGACTAAAGTTTTAATGTTAATACCTTAAATTTTCAATCAAAAGTTTCCCATAATACACCAAGTAAATTGCTTTAGGAAGATATTTCTTAAAAAACTTTAGAAATTATAACTCGGTTCAAGTAAATAAATTTTATGTTTTCTAAAAAAATAAGAAATACATTAATTCAACACAGCAAAATTTTTTGACCAATTAAAGCAATAATCAAAAAAAAATCAGTTTTAATTAAAAATGAAATCAAGTAAATTAAACGTTTAATCACGTGAGTTAAACGTTACATCAAGTGAATTAAAAATTTAATTGATACTATTAATTAGCACCAGTAAACAAATTAATAGTATTAAGTTCACTTCATTAAACGTTTAAATTACTTGATAAAATTTTTAATTTAGGTGGAGTTATATTAGGTTAGGTCGAAAGGAGGACGAAGCATCAAGATGCAACCTCATATTTGTTGCGATATACACTTAGGCCACTATCGGGCCTGTTGTGCGCTCCTTAGGAAGGAACATGGGAGATTTAGGTGGATAGTGCTGCCAACATCCTATAGTGAAGGGTTATGTCCAACGTTAAGAAACCCAGTTTCCCGGACATAATTGCTTAGGATTTTCCAGTCAACGTGCCTCAGTGATCCCAGACCCAATAATTCATCGCTCCCGAGGTGTTTGGATCGTAATTCGGCGAAGGCCTGCCAGTAGCATTGGAATTGTTCCAGAGTCACGCTATCCTCGCAGTCCCGCATGACCAGTCAAGATATGCACCACCATACTTACATCGGATTTACTCCCGTTGAGGAGGCTTTTTGCCCTCCCCTCGTCTGGGTTGTCCCATAAAATCTTAGTGGCCCTACCCACAGTCCCACCGTTCCAACTGACCGTATGAGTCTCCCTAGCCCACGTCTTCAAATCTCCCTTCGCTGCCCCAAACGGCTTCACGTTTGTTGGACTAAGACCCCAAATTTTGTATTTAAATTGTTGCTATTGCTTAATGCTGTAATTTGTGGAAACAATTTTTCTGTGAAATACATGTTTGTTAGGGCAGGTCGATTTAAAAATCGCCCAGGTGACAAGGAAAACCGTATTCTAGGGATCAAAATAAGAAACTCTGCCCTAGGAGCCATACCTCTAAAAGTGACTATTTCCTAAAATAAAAAGTAAATTTTTTCAAAAGTCCACATTTTTTCAAGAAAGTTAGAGTAATTATAAAAATTATTTTTTTTGGCGTATGCATGTTAATAAATTTTAATTAAATAATACTCATACGTAACCAAGTACTTCACAGATGTTGTACTTCCAGATTTTTTTTTAATAGATAACAAATGTGTACACTAGGGCGGGTCGTTTTCAAAATCGCCCAGGTGACAAGGGTGGATCGGCCCTCCTTAATTTGATCCCTAGAATACGATTTTCCTTGTCACTTGGGCGATTTTTTTTGCGTCCCTACAAATTGGTCTTTGAAATTAAGTAACTACACTCCAAAGAACAATCAATCCATCAAGTACAGAAAGTTGGATTCAAGTAGGTACTCGTATTATTCAAGTGCTTAATACTTAACTTACATTTACATTTACATTTAACTAAATATTCTATTTTTTAAAGATGAAAACATAAAACCGTGTAGCATTAGTTTCTTATAGAAAACTTAATATGAATTAAGAAACTTTTGATTGATTTTCTTGATATGCGATACAAGTAAAGTATATTTTAATCAAACCAAGTTTTCTTGTGTATTTTCTAAAACAATTTAAAAAATCCCTAGCATTTTTTTCCTGATGCAAGAAATTCGATGCTATTTGTATTACTTTTGTAGTTCTCATCTTAAGAAATTTTTAATTATATACCAACGATGTTAATATTTTGATCATGAGTAATTTTCTTTATTTAAGAAAACTTTACTTAGTACAAGCAAAATAATTTAAAATCAAGAAATTAGTTTTCTTTTTAAGAAACGAAATTGTTTACTTTAGAAAATAATTTCGTTAGTTCACGACAATTGTCATTAAGAGATATTCTGTAATGAAATTTTAGCAATTTGTATCGGAAAACAATGCAGGTAGCTTACGATATAAAAAAGTTCTTGTTAAATAATAACAATAACACAGTTCAACACGAAAAACAATTACGGGGTTCCGATAGTTTTTACTACAAACTGTTTTATACCTTCTTTAATCTTTCGCTTCACTCAGTTTCGGAAAAGTGGCTTCAATTATACTCCTCGTATTTTACTGCGTCCATTATATATTTCATAGAACCATAAGACTCTTTCATGCTGACGTCATATGCAATTGGAAATTGGTTAATTTCACAAAATTATTGTCGAGCTAAGAATATCGATCAAAACTTGTATTACGGCAAATATGTTTTGGCACCCATGGCTCATCTGGAAAAACTTCCAGTTCAATATAAAGTTTATATATATCCTACACTTTACTGTTGAAAAATGAAACCTTTTATTCCTGAAGGGTATGCTTGCCGTAGACATAGCAAAAACAGTCAAATTTTTTCAAACTGTCAGGCTTTTTTATTCATACAAATTCCCTGGTGGGACAATAAAAAACACAAAAAATATCAAATTCTCTTACTTCAATTTTGAGTGGGAAGAAGATGATAACAAGAAAATGAAGAAGAAGGTTAGCAACAAAACTAAAGACATAGTGACGTAGGCTCAAAAGCCTTTAAGGGGCAATTTAGATTTTGACTGGTTTTTGGTATTTGTGTTAAGTTTTGAACTTTGCTGCGTTCCGACATATAAAGTAAAATGTTATGGCCAACATTTTTGTAGAACATTTGAACCCGGCCCTCCCCTTTTTTGGGGTGTTTTTTTATGATTTGTAAAAATAAAGTAAAAAAATTACGTTATGATGGGGAGTTGGAGGATTAATATGTTTTACAAAAATATTTGCCACTATTTGCATCTACAAAGTTGCTGAACATACCCTAAAACTCAGATGTAAAAGCATAGTTTTGTATACCGATATGCTGTACGAACAGCCCAAAAGGGTGAAACTTTAACGCCATCTTAAATAAAATTTCGATGTGATCTTTTAAAACACCGAAACACGTATATTTTTTTGGTCTCCTCTACCAAAATTAACCGTTGGAGCCCCGTAATTTTGGAAAAGGTGTGAAATTATTGTACAGTGTAATAAATGTACTGTTAATAGATAAAATATATTGTTAACAAGCCAATTTTTAATATAGAAAAAGGAAACAAGTATCAAAGATCAGGACCGACCATACAACACAGTATTTGGGGCTCATAGGCGATCAAGCTTCCGCAAAAAGAGTATGTTACGAGATAAAGCTTAAGATAAGATATTTTTGTGCCAATTATTATCTAAATATCAACTAGCCATATTATGGTTGTAGCTTCTTGATGGAGGATTTATTATGGTGACAATATTATGGTTAAATTAATGACAATATATTTAAAAATCTGCGTGAATAGACACATACACACATATGTGCTAAATTTAATGAAATTATTTCCAAATTTGCGAATTTGCACACAAGTTTACTTGGACCGACAGCCAGATAGTCGGATGGAAGAACAGACCTCGTTAGATCGATTCTGAAATTGATTCTGAGTCCATCGGTATACTAAAAGATGGGCCTAGAACATATATTTTAATGTGTTACATACATTTGCACAAACACAAGATATCCTCTCCACATACAGTAGTGTGAGTCTAAAAAGTAAAGGAGAATGTTATGCTAGAGTGGCTCGGGTACCTTGAACTTTTTCCCTATGTACAAAAAGACTTTAAACTTACATATTTGTTTAGAAATATAATCAATATCATCTTGATTTTATTCATGGTTTATTAAAAAATAAAATTTACAATCAAATTTATTTTATATTTTTAATTAATTTAAAAAAATTTAATTTTCTGATGTTTCTACCGATTTCTAAATGAACATACATTTTTGTTTATTTAAAATAGAGAATAAAAAATTCGTTTCTTCACCAGGCCAGCGGCGGCCCACTATTGATGGAATCATTATCCGGCTGAAGTTGGTATTTTACAATACCGACATATATTATGTATGTTATTTTATTCTATATTCGCATAGCATTTTGAATTATTATGTACGCTCTTTGAATAACAAATGCGAATTACGCTGTTCACACGGCATATATAAATAAATTCACTTTGCATAAAACAGTTTACTAAAGCACTGATACCAGATTTGGGGTAGTAATCTCAAATTAGATTTTAAAAACCATTTTGCGCTTATGTTGATAACAAACAGGATAAAGATATCCAAAACAATTGCTACAAAAACGATTGTACGAAAACAACACAACTCTGCACAACTCTGCGCAGACCTACCTGTTAACATTCTAAACCTGTTAACATTCTAAGAAGTTAAATTACTTTTAAATTTCCAAAAATATAAAGCCTAAGCCAATTTATATTTCGCGCATAAAATGAACCTGATTGTGGGGTTACTATTATTACACTTATTTTCCACATTTTAAATGTTCACAGCTTCAAAAGTCCATAAACGATATAAAATGGTTAAACATGCATTTTCAGGCTGAAACTATTAATGCTAAAAGTATAAAAAGAAGCCATATTCGCGTTTATAAGTATTTCCGTGGGTTGTTCGTATGCGTATTGAGGAGCTTGTTCTTAAGGCGTGGCTCTGAGATATGGATGGCAGCCCATATCTCACGCTTATACAGCATAAAATTTACCCCTTTAATAAACAGAATCGACTTAGAATTACATCCTGAATCGGCTTACTGATGTCCGTTCAACCGGCTGGCTGTATAACCTTTGTACGCACATTGCAGTGCAAAGCGTTAGATACAATTTGATGAAATTTGGTACAAATTATAAAATTTTCATATGGACGAATAGAAGCCCCATATAAACTTCTTTCCAGAATAAAGTCTTCTTTGATATAAACCACCTTATTATACTGGTATTTCGATTAAACTTGGACCAGAAATACTTTATTCCAGCATTTATCATTAAA
The DNA here is from genome assembly GCA_943735925.1 of Pollenia amentaria. NCBI lineage: Eukaryota > Metazoa > Arthropoda > Insecta > Diptera > Polleniidae > Pollenia > Pollenia amentaria. The sequence goes on from OX031006.1 coordinate 103,042,142, forward strand.
ACAAATTTTATTTGAATCGGTCTATATTTGACCACAGCTAATCGTACCATAAAAGTACTGTTCCCCAATATACCTTATTAACATTGATATTGACATGAAATTTGGAGACTATAACTTCAATGTCATGACATTTAGGTCCAGAATTGACCATATGTCCCATACAAACGCTTTCCAAAAAATCTTATTCAGATGTAGATATCTAGATAGTATTCGGCAAAAAGAACTCGTATAAGAACATGAATCTTAAACTAATAACATAATTTTGTTTTGGCGCGTCCATGATTGCATATAATTCCCAAATAGGCTACTCGCTCGACAATCTGTGTTTGGTGAAGGGTATTATGTAGTCGGGCTTTCTCACTTGTTCTTTATAATAAGTTTAATATTATTTAAGTGGTGAAATATTCCCAGCGAACCGTAAAGCTTGATGTGATCTTAATAATGATATTTAATTCAGCCCATTTTAAAATATTTATTGCTACAAAATGGTTAATAATTCAAAACTAATATCATTTTCAAAAAAAGGAACTTCTTGTGAATTTCTCAATAAAATTCAATTAAAAACGATACTATTTTCAGACCTTTTATTTGTGTTTGTGATAAAATGTTTACTAACATATTCTTATCACTTAATGTTTTTTTGACAACAGACTTAGGTTTTTGACATGCGAGTTTCATATCTATGTAATCTATGACAAAAGCAAGCAACAATTTAAAATGTCTCATTATTTTGACAATTGTTATTTTTTTTATTATTTGTTTTAAATTTCACAAAAAACGACTTTTTACAATTTAATGTTTTTGCTCTTTTATTTACAGTCTTCGGTCAAAAATTGTGATGACAATGATTTGTTTGTAATTGGCATAGTAATTCAAAACAAGTGAGATAATTCACTCTCAAAATTATGTAATTTGGATAATAATTGGGCCGTGAATTACGAATAAGAGAGCGAATTACGAAAAATGCGAACATAGTGTAAACCATTTAATAGCCATAATTGCTAATTGCTATGCTGCATGCGATTTTGAAACCGAGAACAACTTTGGTGTATGCAAAAACTATGCGAAAAACAGAGACTAAGGCAGAAGCAATTAACATATCGTTGGTCTCAAGTAGAAAGGCCCTAACTCAAATAATTGTAACTGTATAGGAGAAGGTAAAAACATAACAGAAACTGTATGTATCATAATGTAAACTTGCTCATACAACTGCTTGTAAAGCCGTTATTCTTTACAACAATGTAATGAATTTTTGTGACGAGGTGTATTTGTGTAAAATTTATTGGAATAACTGGAAAACTCACTTTCGTAAAAAATGCGAGTTAGGGCCTTTCTACTTGAGACCATCGATATGTATGTATACGTTTGTGATCAAATATTTTTTATCTTCTATAAAACAACAATTCTGACAGACTCTGGATGTTTTTACATTTGAGTTGAAAAGTGGACAAGTCAGATGCAAAAACATGTCGTTAACGAGAGGCTTAAGCAAGATAACCCTTTGTCTCGATTCAAATCAAATATGTACGTGTAAGACCGAGTAGAAGGATGTTCGATAAATTAATAATTAACATCGACATTTTGGTATTTTTTTTTAACCTTAGATGGGAACTATTCGTCGAATCTCATTTACACTTCATTATATAACTTTTTTATGTGTATTCCAATTACGTTCTTTTTTCAACAACGTTAGCTGATGACGAAAGCTTTAAACAAATAATTAATTTTTAAACACAAAATTTAGTAAAAACTCGTATCAAATTTTGAAAGAAAAATATGCTTTATTTAATTTAATTTTTTAATAAAATGCTTAACAAAAATATTTTTTTTTTGATTTTTTACGTAAAAAATGGTTCCGCTAGATTTATTTTTTAAAAAGTTCGTCGACTCGACGAAGAGTAACTTGAATGTACTAAAATAAATAGTAACCTTTCAGGGTTAAATATTTTGTGAAGTAATATGCGGTGTCCAGGTGACAGGCAATTGATTTTGTAGCAAAATTTAAATGAAAAGCAGTGAAAAAACTGAGTGATTTTCATACAAATTGTACTACACAATTAATTGCTTATCACCTGGAAACAGCAGTGATGAGTAATTTGAACACACATTAAAAAGTTACATAATAAAGTGTAAATGAACCCTAGTTCCCATCTAGGGTTAAAAAAAAATAACTAAATGTCTATGTTAATTATAAGTCAAGTAAAAATAAAAGTGACAAAAGTTCGACTTAAACCAAATAAAATTTTTTCTAAAATTATAATATCTATTGAAACTGCTGAACGGAAAAATATTAAGCAAGTGATGCCTAGTGTGGTTAAATTATTGTACGATAAGGCTATAGATGTGAAAGTGACTTGAATTTGCCGTATCACGCGTAATTTAAACGTCAATCAATCGTGATTGTGATATCTTGAAGTATTTTTCACTCGCAAGAGAGTGAACGTGAATAAAATTTGCGTGATTTTAAAATTCTAATCATGTTCGATTTTTGTTGCAATCATAAAGACTTTCTTAATAAACCATTGAATAATAAACATTTAAATATATTTTTATATAATTGTCAAAATTTTTAGAATTTGTAGTTTTAATTAAATTGAATTTAATTTCGAGTTTTGTTTGCGTCCACGACCGTGAGTCAAGAAACACTCACGCGCGCTGCTCTAATTTAGACTTATACTTTTTCCAATCAAATTGATATAAATTTTCCATGCACAGAAACCTTGCGTTAAACTTATTTTTGGGTATTAAATAGATAAGACATTTTTGTAATAAAAACACGTTTGGCATGTTTGTGTCATAAAACATTGCTGACAGCATCAATCACGACTACACCCAACATCTGGCTACAATATTTCACTGTTTTCCTAAAGTTTTTCATTTTCTCTACTCTTTATTCAGTTTTTGATTTTGTTTCCTTTTCTATCAACATTCTTTAAGAAGCAATTAATATGCGAATTTTGACGTTCAAACATAAAATTTTTTGTATTTGTATAAGTGTAAACACTTGAAAAATAAATACAAAAGCAAGTTATACGATTAAGTTCAAGTGTGTAGGTAGTACTTTAGTATTAAATATAACGTATTTATACTCTACACTTCCAAAGTTAGAAAAGGTATTATATGTTTGTGCTGAAGTTCTTAACGTTTCAAATTATAGACCAAGAAAAACCTTTTGAAATACTGATAAACTCAGAACCGCTTTTTGAATTAATCTAGGCAACTCCGTCCTTCGGATGTCTGAAAAAATTTTAAAGCATAAGCCCATTTGTCAAGAACATGGGGCATTAAAATTAGTAAAAATCAGTCTAAGGGTAGATATTACTAGTATCACACAGAGCCTCGGAATGCGTAGAAGCAAAGAAGCCAGCAAACATATTGCTGATTTTTAATTTAACACTAGACTTGGAACATAAGTATTTCATGACTTTTGAAAACTATGTGGATTTCCTTTTGGTGTTAACAAACTTAAATAATGATTTGGGATCTTGAACTAAGTTTAACTTAACCCTTTCCTACCGGATATGACTCTAAGTCAAAAATACAAATTTTTCTTTATTATTATGTATAAACATTAAAAATGAAAGTAATCATTGATTTTCAAAATTATTTATTTTGACTCTTAGAATTATTTTTAGGGCCTAGAGTTATAAGAACCGTCAGTCTTTTAGTGTCACAGATGAAACAAAAATTTAAAAAAAAGGCATTATTTAAAAAAACGCTAATTATTTACCTCATGATATTCGGCAAAACAGTTTTTCTTTTCGTTCAAGCATAAAAACACATCACAGTGAGGCACTTAAAAGTAATTCACGTCACCATTTCTAGTCTTACAACCAAGTATGTAGAAAATAATTTCGCACTGACTCTTGCACCTCGCACTACCCATGACCAAGTGCACATAACATATGTTCAACGTCAGTTGAATGGCGTTGCTAGTCTCATTAAATATAGCTTTTTTATCTAAAAAAAAAACTACCAAAAACAGCAACTATTAATGTTATCATCAACCCAAGGCGAATTCACTAGAAGGAGGGGTCAAATCAACATATGGTTATTCTTTCGGTGGTAGATTTGTCAAAGTTTGTATACAAACTAGTTTTTTATGTAAACAAACGTTTTTTTTACTAGCAATATTTTTGACAATCGGACCACAGAAGCTACAGCAACATAGATTTGACCTCGCCTTCTAGTGAATTCGCCTTGCATCAACCGTAAACAATTATTTTTTTTTTTGCAATAAGCCAAAATTAAACGGCCTTTCTTAATATTATCAAAATTAATGCTGCAAAAAAAATAAAACATATCAAAATTCAAGATATATAAAAAAAATGGACAGATTGGGAAATTCCAAAAATACTAGACTATTTAGCAGACGATCAAAAAAAAAACTCTAATAAAAGATGGCGCCTGTAATTTTGCGTCTACACTTGTTGCTAAAATGTATACTCACGTCAACTAAAAATTGTGACGTTAATTACTCTTTAATATTTTTATCCAATATACTGTAAATTTTAAGTTTGATATTGCACTTTATCAACAATAGGGTATTAACTCAAAATGTTCAGTAGAAGCACAACTATTGTTAGTTTATATTAATGTCATATGAAAAAGAATTTTTATAACAACCGTTTCATTACCAAAAAGTAGACAAAATAACACAATACTTTTACATCGTGTAGATATGATTATTACGGGTCAATTTTTTTTTCCAAAAAATGAAGAAATAAAAATTTTGAGTTGATACCTTCTTGTTGATCAAGTTGACTTAAGGCTCTAATCATGTAAAACGCAACGCAACACCTAAGAATTACATTGAAAGCACAAACAATGTCATAAATATTTTGTAATTTTATTGTTGCTCTCTACAGAAATTCACATTGCGTTTTAAAATTTCAAACGCTGCATTGCTTGCGTTAAAAAAAAGGTACATGAATTTCTGTAGAAAGCAGCAGAATGAGGTGGAATGTAGGAGCAAGAAATAAAGATTTTGATGTTATTTATCTTTAAATAAGCTGCAACGAACTCGATACGAAACGGTAGGTCTAATTTGATTTTTTCCATTGGAAAAATGTTTAAGATAGCAATTAACACTCCCTCACAAGCCGTAGTTTTAGTTCTATCTCAACGAAAAATATAAATATTATTGCAAAGTATTTCCAATTCAAAAAACTGTTGTTCTGTAGAAAGCAACAGCAAAATTATGAAATATTTTTGACTTTGTTTTTGCTTTCAATGTAATTTTGGCGTTGCGTTGCGTTTAACACAATTAGGGCCTTAGTTTTTGGAAACGTTGGCATATGAGAGGGAAAATGAGCAAGATTGCGATTATTACAATTTTATTCATACTTAAGGACAAATACAAGAAGAGGCTAGAAAGACGGATAACCACTTGACTAAAAATAAAAAGGGATGCTTATTTGTTACGCGTGTTTAAATTTATGGACACATATGTATACCAGAGTTCATGTTAATCTTAGATTTCCTCTGTTGTTCTATCCAATAAAAACGTGTTATAAATATCTGTTTGCTTGGAGGAATCACTCGTGGTCCTCCATACGTATTTGATTGTATATTTCAGCTATTTTCATTGTTTTGAGCAGCTATTGCATAATTGATTAAATGTTGCTCATTTTTATTGTATTATTGAACGGCGGGTAAAGCCTCCCCGGTAATGACTTGAGATAATAAATAAGAAAACTCACAAAAGGGATTTATGATTACAGGAGGCTTCACTATTGCAACAAAACTTGGAGCAGGACTCACCATACCAGACTTTAAAATTAATGAAGCAGAACAGTTAACAGGAGCGACGGAAAGCATTTCATTTGTATCTACATATATTATTTTTTCTAGATGATTTTTGACGTTTGGGTGAAGATTTTGGACGAGATTTTAAGTGGTCGAGCGACTTATAATCTTCAAAAAGTTTTTCATACGTAGAAATACGATCAGCAAGCTTTCCGGCTTCATTTTGAATTTCTTTAAAATGGGATTAGCTGCCTGTTTTTTAGAAAATGAAAATAAAATTTCATGTGAGATATTATATTAATACAATAACAATTTTTCGTATTTTATTATTGGTTTCTTTATAATGTCTCACACGATATTTTGCTTACATTTTCTTAAAACAGGCCAATAGTTCCCTGAAAAAACGATAGTATTCTCCTTCTGGCAGTACATCAGCGAAGCCCCTTTTCTCTGCCCTGTAAATTGTGCTCAAAGAGAGTTAGCAGGTTTGCATATTAAGCCGACGATATATCAAATAAAATTTTTAATATTTTGTTAATTTTCCATTGTAGTTTTTGGTATTATTTTGCTGTTTGCGTGGGTGTTGTTTTATATGTAAGATTTGAGGTTATGTTATTTATTTCTTCAGTTGGTGTTGTTGTTTACATGAGTGTTGTTGTAAATGTAAGATTGTAGACTTGAAGCAGATGTGCAACTACAATCCACAAAAGTTCAAAACACAGCCAACAAACAAGGCTTATTAAAAGCACTTGTCTTTAATTTGTTGTAATTCTATTTAGGTTCTATTTGTTGCACGAGATATGTTTAACTTATTTAACATACATAAATATATATTTTATTTAACTTTAGAATTGTTCTTTTGTGTAAATTTCTTAGGATAAATAGGAAATTCATTGGTTTAAATAGGAATTTTATGGTGAATTAAATAAATTGATTTTCTCGATTTACTTTGAATTCAAATTTCAATCATTTATGTTAATTTGTTCAATACAAATTTTATTTCAGTCTTACAACACAAATTTATTATTAAATTACTCAATTCATTTAATTACATTTTATTTATTTATTTTTAATCAACTGAGGTTATTGATTAAATATAGATTTTTTGTTATTTAATTTTTTATAATCAGTTTACACATTCTCTGAAATCGAACAGTTTTTTTTCCATATTTTTAATCAAAATTTAATATATAATTTATTGAAAAAACGCAGTTTTTTAGTAATCAGTAGCTCATTTCTGTATTTCTCGCATCGCAAAATTTCTCACATTAAGTGTGAAACAAAAAATTCCATCGTTTCTCGATTTGTGAGAAAAAAATGTTTCTGTATTTGAATGCGAGAACAGACAACACAGATTCTGTTTTAACTGGAATACTTCCAGTAATTAAGTGTCAAATGCAAGCGAAACGTCAACGAAAGAAATAGATATAATAAAAATAGGGCTGCTAGATATATCGATTTATCGTCAAATCTAGCAGCCCGTCAATTTTTCTTTTTTACATTCCCCTACAATTGGCTGGTTTTTTTCCAACACGAATTGTAGTTGTAAGAGGATGGAAAGAAAAAAAACAATAATTAATAATAATAAATATTTCATTCCCGAAAATAATTTTTGATAAAAAATTTGCATGTGCCCGGCAAATAAAAAACTGAAATGGCAAGCTGCTTTATTTAAGCAACTGGTTTTTTTAATTTAGTTTTTTTCTTTCTATCCTCTTACAACTACAATTCGTGTTGGAAAAAAACCAGCCAATTGTAGGGGAATGTAAGAAAGAAAAATTGACGGTTTATCGTTGTTTCTTTGTTGAAGCTTTGATATTGTTACATGTAAGATCTGAGTGCTTAAAATTCTTATTTACTTTATGGTCTTACTTGTATAATATTTTTAGCTTTTCTAAAGTATTTGGAAAAAGTTTCCTGACGAGCTGGCCTAAGCATCCAGCGAAATGCGCATATAAACTAGCTTTCCCACAACAATAAATTTCAGTGTTTTCATTCAAAAATTGGGATTATTAGCACATCCTTAGTAAATGAATTAATTAATAATAAATATTTCACTCCCGAAAATAATTTTTGATAATAACTTATCACAAATAGACCCGCTTTGGAAATAATGTTTTTGCGCTAAACTCATAAACTTTAAATTCTTAATTGCTAAATTAATCAATTTTAAATGTAAGCAAACTAAGTAGCATTCTATGTTGCGAATATATTTCGTTTTAAGATATTCATCAACTTTTTATACTAGGCTTGTGATTCCGTGTAAAACACCTAGAAATCTAAGACCTCATGCAGTAAATATGAGCATTCTGGGTCTTTAATTTATTTTAAGTCCTCTGTTGCAAAGCGGTTACTTCAAATGACTTACAGAAAAAATGATTTTGATGTTACATTGTTTCCTGTTGGTGTTGAATCCAGAACAATCTGTGAGGAAATGCTAATATTTTAATCAAAACTTCAGTTATAAAATAACATTTTTTTTTTAATTTAAAAAATTAAATACAAAAGTTATGCTAGAAAAATTATGTCAAAAAAATTTTTAAAAAAAATTTATTGGATTTCGTGGTGAAAGGAAAAGAAGTCGGGGTTTTTAAAATAATTTTAAAAATTATTTAAAATTAAAAAAAAATAAGAATTGCAACGAAGGGTATTTCCATCTAACATCAATTTGCATACTTTTGGAGAATGATATACAGAGATATTTGATTCAACAAAAAATAAAATAAATAAAATTTGCAAATTAATCTCAAAATCTTGGCACGTGTTATTAAAATTTGTTAAAATTTGCAATTTATTTTGCAATTTGGTATATCTGGCGACAATTTCATAAATTGAGGTATTTATCGTAGAAAACTCTTTTTTGAATAAAATTGCCTATTTGGAAATTAAATATAATTATACTTCAGATTTTGCGGAGTAAAGAAAGTGCTAAGGCACTGAAACTAAAATTTTATTTTTGTGGATAATAAAATCTGAAATGTTCCAGTGATTTCAAATGTATATATATCAAAAAAGTAGCTGTGGGCCAACAAATTATCAAATACTCCACAAAAATAATAATCACATAATTAAAAAAAATTATTATATTTTTTTTATCGGCATTAAATAAGTTTGCTTTTCTGATGCAGCGCAGTGATGCATATACGAACGCCCGCAATCAAATCCATCAGCAGCTTGAGCAGCAGCTATCCTTTCGCCTGGCAGTTATGCATAAAATGCATAATTAACAATAATTAACAATACGCCCCATGCAAAGCCCAGTCTTGCAACAAACCTTGATACTTAGAACCGTAAAAAAAATTATTGGTTCAATTTAGTTTCATTAAACTAGAAACTATAAAAACAAATTTCGTTTATCACAATTACATTTAAAGGTCCCTCCCAAAAATCACTTGAATACATCTTAAACGCTTAGAGACTATAATGATATAACAAAAGCTGATATTATAGTGACATAAAATATTGTGATAATCGGCCAATAATTTTCCATAGAGCCGAAATCACGCGTACTCTCGGAGTACTCGTTAATACGTATAAACCCGTATTAAATATTAATACTGTGATTAAACTCGGACACTTTAATTTCCTATGATTAGAAATTGTGATGTAAGATTTTATTCAAATTGGCTCATCATTTATTGCAGTACCCATTTAAAGGTCACTTCCAATTGTAATTTCCGGCGAAAGGTATACAAAATTTGTCTGGAAGAGCTTAACATTCTAACTTCTTCGTTTAACTTTAATTTCCCCCAAATTTTTTCACATTGTTAATAATAATTATTTTTGTATGAGTGCAATACAATGTTTGCTTGTCGGCATGTACCAGCAATGTTACGAATATTCGTATTCGTAACTCCGCATATTCGCCTATTTCATGATATTCGTAATCGTTAAGGTCAAGCAAACATGTTAAAAACAAATGCAAAAGTTTAAATAAAATAAATACAAAAAATGAATCAAAAAATATGAATTTTTATTTAAAAAAAAAACTTTGTCATCGGAAATACAAAATTTATTATTAATAAGATTTTTCTAGACGTGCTAAATTCCAAATTTTTATTTTTGATAAGAACACTGAAATTTATTGTTTATCGCTGTCTTTGTCTTTAAGGCAAAAAAATAATGTTCTTTTAGTTTAATGTAAAATGTATTTGAAAACAAATATGTAAAATGTATTTGACAACAAATAAGAATGTATAGTCGGTCAAGCCCGACCACATGATACCCTATACCACAGTATATAAGAAAAAAAATTTGTAAGTGTACCCTATTTGAGACCAATGGGCAAGCATGTACCTGCCGGAGCAAAATTATGTAATTGAGTTTAAGATGCATATAAAAGTTCTTTGTGCTGAATGATATTTAAATATCTTCATCTACATAAAATCAGCATTTAAAAAGTTGAAATACTGACATTTCTTCCACTTTTCCATTTGTCACTGGCAAAAAAGACTGTTCCTTTTACTTCTGATTCAATGAAAGTAAACAGTCGCTGTCAAACCAATTCAAAAAGCGAAAAGTTGTACACACTTGTTCGTTTTTTGTTCGACAGTTTTTGGTTTCAACTGCAGTTTTTTAAACCATGCATAAAATTTGTTTGCCTTAAGTAATTTTAGGAATGGGGCTTATATAGAATCTATGGCTAATTTGGGACCCGCCAGCACAACATTTTGTCATGACATAATAACTAACGTAAAAGTCATTGTGGACAATCTGGATGTATATACTACCATTTATATGGAAGTTATGGCATTAAAAGCCATTTTTGGGAGAGGTATTTGTATGGGAGCTATGGTAAAATGTGGACCGATTCCAATAAAATTTGGTAAGATAATTTTGCTTGCAATGAAATAATCTTGGACCCAATTAAATCTAAATACCAACATAAAAAGATGGCTTAGGGGCACAAAGTCTGCTTTTGTATGTAATCCAACAGCAAATTACACAGAATTGCTTGTCACTTCATTGCTTTTTTTTTTTTGTATCCCAGAATCTATTAATAAATCTACTAATGCTTCAAAAATATTTTCTTTTCCACTACTTCGTAGTATTTTACAACGATTTTAAAATATAATCAAACACCTTTTTGTAAATTTTCACGGCCAATAATTCTGTATATCAGCAAGTTCGAAAAATCAGTGCAAGCTCTTGCACAAATCATATTTCCAACGTCAGTTGAGTGGCGTTGCTAGTCTCATAAAATATAGCTTTTTTATCTAAAAAAAACTACCTAAAAGAATAACTATTAATGTCATCATCAGCCTAAGGCGAATTCACTAGAAGGTGGGTGCCAAGTCAAAATATGGCTATTTTTTTCGGCGGTCGATTTGTCAAAGTTTTTTGCAAACTATTTTTTTATGTAAACAAACGTTTTTTTACTAGCAATTTTTTTGACAATCGGACCACAGAAGCAATGTTGCAGTAGAGTTGATCTCACCTTCTAGTGAATTCGCCTTGCATCAACCGTAAACTTTACAGAGATGTTATATCAGATGTTACCTAACTTGCATATAACATTGCAAAGTTGCTTGAAAAACTGCTCTCTGTCAATGACAAAATTATTGCAATAATAAACAGTTGCTAAAACGCGCCAAACACTGAAAACGCTAATTTATTACATTCGAGTGGCGCTTAGTTTCAAATTGAATATTTGTATTCGGCAAATATTGACGAAGATGCTCGTATTCGCGAATATTACAAATTGATATTCGTAACATCAGTGTACATTGTACACACATATTTATGTAAAACTCTGTGCGTAGTTAAATATTTAATTCTTAATACTAGTAAACTAATTATACGCATACGTGATTAAATACAAATTCTTCTTAAGGTGATTAAATTAACTATAATTAAAATTCCGTACGTTGTTTACTTAAATACGTTTTTTAGAATTACCAAATATGAGAATAACAATTAAATTGTATGGCAAATTCTAAATGTGAGGAGTAACAGAAGTTAAAACGTATAAAAATTATAAAAAAAAAGAAATTAAAGAGATACACATACATCATCGAGATTTGAATGAGATAAGTGGAACCCAAACAGATGTTAATTATTTGCACTGGGTTAAATAACAATAAACGAACAAGAAAGACTAAACAAACAAAAGAACCAACAAGCGACCGAATAAATGGATTTTTGGATGAATGTTGACAGGTAAGAGCAAATACATTTACATGGTTGTGCAGGCGTACAGGCGTATTAAAAGTATTGAAAGAGTAAAAGATTATACCAGGTGCCTGTGTTACACCCATGAATGTTGAGTCTTCTCATCCTTTAAGTTATTCATTAAAATTAAATTAGTTATTTTTTGCTTGCTTAAAGTAAATGCTGTAATTGTTAACATACTTATGTATATTTTTCATTCGCTTAGTTTATATAATCCGATTAACATTTTTTCTTCAGTTATAAATTATATACCCTGATAAAATAAGAGAAAACACAGTTTTTATTACTTGACGATTTCTTTGCAAATATTAAAAAATTTTCTATGATACTTAAAGTTTTAATTGAATATTAAATATTTTTTATATACGTAATTATTTAAAATAATACCTTTTACACAGAAAAAAATTAAACATTTTCTCTGATCACCAAATTCATAGAATCAAGGAAACAATTTGTTGATTTTGCACCAAAATGATTATATTGATTACTAAAATTTTAAAATTTTAAATATTTTTTTTTTTAATAAATGATATATTTAATTTTAATTAAAAACGTGATCAAAAAACTTTGCCATTGCAAACAATGTGTTAATTTATATAATTAAATATTGACAATTCCCAACAACAATTCTGCAAGTTTAAATTATTTTATTTTAAACGAAAAAATCAATTAATATTTTTTGATATTTAATCAATATTTTAATTAAAAATTTATTTCAAAACAACTTAAATATTAAATAAATCAAAATTAAATTTCTAATTTTCTTTACACTAAAAAAATAATTGATTCAATTATCATATTAATAAAATTTTCAAAAATTCTTAGATAACTTTAAATAATTTCTTTACTTAAAATTATATGTAAATATCAGGGAACATCAATAGGGGAAAGGGAACTAACACCAAACTTAGCACGTGACAGTTCTAAAGTGGTTCTAAAGTGGACCGCTTCATGTTCCAACACTTTATTTGAAGGGGACTTGTTACTTTAACAAAGTGATGTCCTAGGAGGGATTGAGTTGGGCTCTTTTTGACACTTTGTTACCAGTCACAGAAATAACCTTAATGGACACATTGAATTTTGTGTAAAATAATGCATGTAACAAATATTGTCCCGAGTGAACCACAGTAATATGATAGATCTCGATCATATGTATAAAATACTATAAACCAATATCATTAGCTCGCACAAAATCCAGTAAAATGACTAGTTTTGTGTCAATTACTTTTCCTCTGGAGTACCTGCACTTTAGACACACTATTACCAGTTAAGTGATATGTCATGTTATCACCTATCACAATTCGTTCCTTTTCATTATAATATTGTGTTCGCTGGTAACGGGATAAGTACTTCAAGAACAATTGACACGAATTTCCCACAGGGAACACTGATTAATGAACATTTTGTTTAACCAAATAATTAGATTGTATATTAATTACTATTTGTTATTTATAAAAATTTTTATTAATTGATCAACTTAAACTTTAATAAATTAAGTTTTATTTATTTTATTAACAAAAATTATATTGAAATAGTTTTAGGTGTTAAGCAAAATGAAACTATTATTGAAGTTTTCAATATTTTAATTAGGCTTAAGTTCATAAAATTTAATTTTTGTTAATTTATTTTTATTGAAGGAAGGAATTTACACCATGAAGAGAATAAAATTCTTTTTTTACATTATTCTTGACTGAACACGGGATTGAACTCGGGTCGAATTTACATGTTTTTAGAATAACCACATTCCCATCATCAGCATTCTTTGCGTTCTACAATTTGTGCCACTGCGGCGCCTGCCAGTCTATAGTCAAACATCATTCTTTAACCAATGGTATAAGTAGGTCGAAATATGCTGTAATTGATTATGAATTTTAAATTTTTATTTACATGTTTTTTCCTTACCTCTTGTTTTTTCGTACTTTTTGTCAAGACTTTATTTTTAAAACTTAAGTACATTTGTTTTTTATGTTTTTTTTTCTGTTTTAGTTGACCTTTCTTTGTACAACTTGATGGACAAATGTTAACATAAAGAGCTTGTGCCATAGCTATTTTAGAACAATTGTGATTTTTAATTGAACTGTTGGTTTTTAATTGAAGTTTGACCAACGACTGGCAGGCGCCGCAGTGACGCAAACCGTAAAACGCAAAGAATTCTGATGATGGGAATATGGTAATTCTCGAAACATGTAAATTCGACCCGACTTAAATTCCGTGTTCAGTCAGGAATTATCAAAAAAAATTTAATTCATTTCAATAAAAATAATTTAATGAAAATTAAATAGGAATAACTTAAGCCTTATTAAAATATCGAAAACTTCAATTAAAAACCAACAGTTCAATTAAAAATCACAATTGTTATAAAACTATTATTGCAACTATTAAAACGTTACATTACTTCAAATTCATGAAAAGCCATATGAATCTAATTTAAGTTGCTGCCATATAGCACGCTAAGATATTCATTTAAACTAAGTGAAAAAAAAAATAAATTAGAAGCGATATATTCGGCTGTTCAGGTACCGCATTCTAGTAATTATAGTACACCTTATGCGAACGTAATTAAAATGAAAAATTAAAGAAACAGAGTGGAACATTTCATTGGTTACCATTGCACCTTTGGCAGGGACAAATAACACAAAAGTTAAGTAATAAAAACATATTTACTTACCCAGCAGTAACTCCTAAAAGGACTGCAAGCAGCAGGCTTCTATGCTCGCAAAAGATTCACTGCGTATGATAGCCTGCCTTCAGAAGTATGCCTTCTAGAAGGTATACATTTCTTTTTGAAAACCCGTCCAAAATATTCAGTACCCATTCACTACTCCCTTCTTTAAGAAGGGAGACAGGAAGTTGTTCAGTTTTTTAGTGACCTTCCTTACTTCCTTTTTTGGGAAGGTAATGTATTGGTTATTATAGGGAGCGTAGAATGGCTTGCTCCCAATTACAACCTGTGTAAAAAATAAATAAGTATGGAGTGCGGTGAGGAGGGCTTGTGTCTGCTAAATAAGGCATTCCATTAGGTCTCTTTACTCTTTCTTCTTAACGCTGGGTTATTGGGTTATAACATATCAAATATATACGTATGTACTCGTACATTATGTATAGTCAAGGTGGCAAACAAAATATCAATCTAGTATATGTAACTAAATACAAAAATGTGTATACAAGCAAAATTAGACTTTATTGTTAATTCTAAATACTTACTAATAATAAAGTACTTCAGAATAATATCAAGAGCTGGGTATTACTAAATTTTTTTTCGATTCGAAAGAAAAGCCTTTGAGGCAAAACGTAGCAGATATATAAATTCGAATTATTTCCTTTTTGAATCGAAAAAATAATTAACTTGATTTTTTTGCTACACACTTTTGTATAGGCGTACATACATATCTGCCATGTTTGACGACTTATCGTTATTTTGACGATTTTTAGGTACAAAAATGGTCTATTGACGCTTGGAAGATTTATAGTCTAACGGCCATGTGCTGAAAATCGTATGATTAGAAAATCACATGCGATCTGAAAATCGCCAATTTTATTTAAGCATGTGCGAGAGTTCACGCGTTTTGTTTTATTTTTCGGAGTAGTGGTCGAAAAATAAAACAAAAGTTTTAGCTGTAAAATTTGAACAAAAAAAAAATAATTATTTGCATGAAAAATGCCGGCAGCTTTTATATTACGTGTTATTTCATTAAAAAAAACTGTATTTTAAAAAAGAACGTATCAGAAAACGTCTTCTAAGGGATTATTACAACCCAAGAGATATTCCTGAACAATGGTAAGTACCATAATTACATGTTGTTGATAAATGGTTATAATTTCTTACATATTTTTTTCGAAGTTAAATAGAAACAGCTGCTCACAATCAAAACGCAAATTTAAAAGAAATTGTTAAACAACAATCAGTATTAAAACAATGTTGTTTTTTAATTTTATATTTTCTATGAAAATTTTCTCAAAAGATTATGAGTTTTTAAAATAAATGGAAAAGAAAAACATTAAATTTCCTTTTTATATGCTATTTATTGATGTTGAAAATAAATTTTAAAGGAAATCTACAAGTTCACATGTGGATCACATTACTGTAGGCTTGTGATTAAAAATCGCCAAATTTAAGGCGATTACGAACTCCAGTACACCTTCTTTGCGATTTCAAATCGTAATCACACCTTTCTTGCGATTTGCGATTTCTAGCACATAGGCGTAAATTTGACGATTTTTAAAATGACAAATTTTGTTCAAATTTTCAATATAATTTTATATTTTATTTTAGCTTCTTAGATAATTAGATTTATATGATTGGCAACATTTTTAATGTCTTAACTGTTTATCACATAAAATACGATTTAAGAGTTCTATTTGATCAGTTAGTTCTGTTTTATTACAGTCATTTTACAGGCACTCTCTTTAGTCTGGGTTCACGCTATGAAACATTTCTTTCCGAAAGTCAGAGTGTATTGCTGGTTACCAGACTTGAGTTCTTTAGCGGGATTTTTGACGTGTAAACTATGTGTTTGATATTTCTTGGTTTTAGATAATTTTCTTACTTTTCTTACGAATGCCAATACTTTTGAAAAATATTTGGTTGTGTTTCAACAAAAAGCTCCTTAACGAACACTTTTATTTTCATTTCAAAAACAGGCAGAATATATTAAAATTTTATTAGCAGCGGAAACTAAAAATAATAATTAATTTTCAAAAGTTAGACCCCTTTGAGACAAGCAAAGTTTACTTTGCAAAGTCTTGAGTTTATAGAAGAGAAGGAAAAAGAGCAGAGCGGTGGAGTACATACTTTGCTGTACTCACAAATTCGTTTTGTTTTTCGTTAGTAGATTATACCTGAAGTTAGCTGCAACTTTATATTTATATACAGCGTTACCAGAATCTTTGGAATGAAAATTGCCATATGGCGAAAGAAATCATATTTTGAAGATGAAAATCTTAAATTTTTTTTTTTCTTAATTTAAATTTTTTAAAACAAGATCAAAATAGTAAGAATTATTAATTTTTTATAAAAACATGCTTCTTATTATTTAAATTGAAATACATAAAAATATAATTCGTCAGTATATGAAACTTTATAAAAATACATTTTTTCTTTTCACAAATATTTTTTTTATCAATATTCTAACTGCCTGTTTCCGATGTGCGAAAGAATTATTTACTTCGTACAAATACATTTACAACAAAAACAAAGTTTTTAGAATTTGTTTTTGTTTTAAATGTAGTTGTTCGAAAGAAAAACAAAAAAAAAAAACAAACAAAAAAAATTTGAAACCTCCTTGCAAAAATACTTTATATTAGAGGTGGTCGGCGCACGTTTTTTTTTTCCTTGCAAGGTGGTACGCTCTAATGTACATATCTGTGGTCACAAGCAATAACCGCCTAAGTTTTTGAGAAAAGGCTCTTTATATTTATGCTTGCGCTTATAAAAAATGTAATTCCGAATCAAAGATTATTATCCCAACAATGCAAAGATAAACAAATTATAACGAAAGTTGTAATTTATTCGGAAATATTTTATGAAAACAAATATAAAATTAATTGTTTCTCAAGCGGACTTAGGCGGTTGCCGCTTGTGACTACTGATATATGGTTATTTGATTTCAATGAAATTACAAATTGAAAATTTTCTATCAATAAATAAGCTTGTTAGGCATAGAGTTAGCAAAGCATTATATAATCTGATTAATCTTTCAGTTTATACCCTTCTCCGAAGGTAAATGGATATATAAACTTTTTCATTCCGTTTATATATTCTACAGTATTGATCCTTGATCCTATAAAGTATATATATCTGCATCCTTATGAGAAGAGAAGTTTAAATCAAGATGTCCATCTGTCGGCCCGTCGGTCTGTCCATTGAAATGGAATTTTCGAAGGCCCCAGATATAATGGGAACTCCGTAGTTATCTATTTATGTCACATATAATCCGGAATTGCTCGCTTTTGAAATCCAGTCTGAAAGGTACATACGAATGTCTCTAGTTTTACCCATAAATCCCTTGTTGATGTTTTATTAATTTTCTTTGGTATATCTGAAGAACGGAAAGAGCCAAAGTTTCCAAATTAAGAACAAACATCTTGGTTATCACTACACAACAAGCGACAAAATGTGGGTAGGATTGGACAAGTAGGCTTGGCACAAATTAGATTTATTTATATATAAAGAACGGTATTTATTAATTTTCTGTTCTTATCGCACCATGGTGAAGGGGATATAAAACTTCTATTTTTTTTTTTTTTTGACATTTGTCTAAATGTATGAGATCATTTAAAATGCTTTCATGACATTTTTTATGTTTCGCCTTAATTGCATGTTTCAGTAAATGTTGATGACAAAAAAAGCTACTTAAGAAAATCAACAGAAAAGGTAAGTTTAAGTTTAAACTTAGTAAAAAATAATTAACTGTTTTTAATTAAAAAAAATGGACAATGCGACATTCCGAAAATCAGCTGTTTGAACAAACCGAATAGCGTATTGCGGAAAAAACCGGGTGAAAACCTAGTCTAACACTGTAGTATATTAGTCAGGTATTTATAAAATTGTAAGTGTAGTTGCACATACTACTATAACTTTAGTTTAGTAATGAATAATAATAATTTAATTAATTAAGTCAAGAACTGTATTAATGGTTTAATAAATTCCCAAAATCATTAAGAAATAAATTTTTCGAAACACTAAAGGCTTTGATCCAAAAATACACAGTTTTTACCCTCTATTTCATACATAACAGTGATAAGTTTTTTAAGACCCTAATATAAGTATTATTATTAAAAGTGTACACAAGTATTCGCATGTGTTTGTGCAAGGATGTAGGCATTGTAAGTGTATTTGTTAAGCTTATGCTTAGTTGTTTTTGTACTTACCCAATTTTTCGCCACAAAAAACATGACCCCAGAATTGCGCGAAAATCAAAACCAACAGACAACCATGTACCACCGACAATTGCCTCCACATCGAGGGTTGAGGAAAAAACATTGTGAACCGAAAAGGAAATTAAGAGTGAAGGAACTCCGTTGTGTGTCGTTGTTTAAATTCTAAAAGGATTTATCTTGTTATGTTTTAGTTGGTTTTTTTTCACTTTTTCTCCTTATATTTTTATTTATCTTTTTTATTTTTAAAGACTGAGAGACACAACACGAAGAAGAAATATTTTGTTGAATAACGTATTTGGGTGTTTTTTTCACAACACTGACTTTGAATGGCAATAAATAAAAGATGTGTAACAAATTCTTTGTGTTTAAATTTTTTCGTTATTTAACTTGTATTTTTGTGTTC
Source organism: Pollenia amentaria (assembly GCA_943735925.1). Classification (NCBI taxonomy): domain Eukaryota; kingdom Metazoa; phylum Arthropoda; class Insecta; order Diptera; family Polleniidae; genus Pollenia; species Pollenia amentaria. The sequence goes on from OX031006.1 coordinate 103,061,343, forward strand.
GCTTATTTGATTTCTTTTATTTTTGTGAAGATTCTTCAAACATTTTTTTTTATTTGATTAAATAATTTTTATTCGGTTATGTTTTTTTTTCTTGTGATTTGAAATTTTAAAGAATATATAAAAACAAGTATTTTACTTTTGACACACATTAAAATATAAGTAAATTTTTGTACATTTAAGAATGTTCTTTCTTGAAATTGTGACCGCTGTTTTTAATTTTTTCAAATTGTTTCCCTTCTTTAAAGGCATTTTGTGTTATTTTACTAGAGCTTTTAATTTAATTTCATCTTCCTTTTAGGCGTTTATTTGATTTTGTATCATATTGTTTAATTTTTCATCCTTTTTTTTTTGTTAAAAAAAATTAATTTTTTATATTTCTTTTATTTTTTTTGGGTTTCTAGTTGTTAGGATTCTAATTGTAAATCCATCCTTTTTTTGTTTTGTAACATTTTTAAATACATTTTAATTAAAATTAAAAGCACAAAAAGTTTTCTCTTGAAATTTCACACCATTAATTTGCACAAGTAAAAAGTATCAAGTCACTTTTTAATTTTCTTTTTTTTCATGGAGTTTAATAATGTCTTAATTAACTCTAATTTTGTTTATATAAATATTTTTAATGCTGCTTAAATATTTTCTTCGTGGGTTCTTTCATGGCCATTTATTTCCCTGAAATAAAGAAAAAAAAAGATTTTCTAAAATTGCTAATATATCTGATACGCTTTTAAGTTGACAAAAATTGCGTATTTTTTAAAATTTATTAAAAAAGGGTTTATTATAGAAAAGTTAAAATTTTAACAGCCTTTAATATAACAAAGTTCACGGTCATTTTCGCAAGGTTCAGTTACATTTTAATTGTAGCTTTAACTAGAAAGAAATTAATTTTTTGTTTGACTTGCAAATTTAAAAAACTAATTAATGAACTTTAACTTTCAGATAATAAATAAATAAAAAAATCGTTCGGTAAATTAAGGTGAAACAAATTTCTTAGTAAATTGCTTAAAGGATATAAACAGTTATTGAGCAGATTGTCGTTGCCATGATAATCGTTTCTATGCACCAAACAACTACCATGCACTCTTAACTCAGGAACGCCTACCTCAATATTTTAGGTAGTGCTGCTTCAACAACAACAAATTGCATTGTAAAACAAATTGCGGGTTAATATCTTCAAATCATAACGGTTCGTTATTGTATCTACAGTGATAATCATTGCCCAAAGGATTATTCCCGGAGTTACCCGTTTTCGAAATATAGCTCATGTCGATTTCAAATGTTTAGGTATTGAGTGGGTATTTGTAAGAGCCGATGTTTTTAAAACGGTTACGAATTCCAAATACTGTTTGTGGCTAAAATGTAGCAAAGCGAAAATATTATTCTACGCAATCGAGGCAACATTTCATACACAAAAATTAATAAAACTTCCTGCACAGAAAAAAATTATGACAAATGATTTGTCATATTGAATACGATATTCGTCAATACAAGTTTTTCTTAATTGAAAAGGCACCCACAACCGAATTTGTAAATATAAAAAATACTTTTGTTAATTCAAATTGTTAATATTCAACAAATGTGTTAAACAGTGAGTTTGTAGAATATTGAATATTAATATTTGTTGACAATTAAATATACATTTTTATACGAGTTTGTCATATTAATCTTTTGTTGATAATTAGTCTTTTGAACTTTTTGAAAGAAAGAAATACATTTAAAATATGTTCTAAACTAATTGTTTATTAAATTATATCTAAAATTACATCACAAATACCATAAGTACTTATTTTAGAAATAGCCTTGGACATGGATGCTCAAGGATGTTTTAACATCTGCACAAACCGGAATCTTGAAACCATTAGAGACAATAATTTTGAAAACTAGAATTAGCAAATAACCCGTCAAAATCTCTATACTATCCCAACAACAATTCAGTTGTTAATACCACTGTACAACAAGATTCATTTTTTTTTTTCTTCAAAATAACAATGTTCTGCCGACTGATTCTTGTAGAGGGGACTACAAAAAGATATGCGTGCATCGGCGTTTAAAAAGTTTACATCTGAAACTCATTTTACGGCCTTTATAAAGTTGCATCCTTGTGTAGTGAAAAACGTAGAAAATCGTGGTACTTAGGTTTTTGGTATGGAGAGTCATCAGCAGATTTATTCAGAACATTACAAGCAACATTTTGCCGGTAAACATTAACCCTCTTACTCTTCTGGAAATGCGTCTTGTTTGCAATTATTTGAAAAAAAGCCAAAATCACCTTTAAAACGGATGTATATAGTTTTTATGCGGCATCACCAAAAGTAAAAATTAAATTTAATTTGTCAAAATCAGCTGATTTGTGACGCTTATAAAAAAAGAAAGTTAACTTACTTTTCGCATTCAACGCATCAATGCATCAAACGCTTTTGTGCATGTAACTTGTTACATATAGCTACACAGATTATACTTTTTTGACAGCTGCGTAGGCCACGAAAAGGCGTGTAACGCGTGGTATGGACCTCCAGCCTTCTACATTGAAAGTAAAATTTGAGTGATTTAATAAATACGAATTTTGCAAGAAAAAAAAATCATAGAACATTTTTGAGGTTTTAGAAAATGTCTAATTGTTCCGAAAGATACGACCTGTTTTGTTACGTCTGCGGCAGACATATTAATCCTGAACATAGAGTAAATTTCTACAATAGCACATTGCCAGACATCTATAAAATGCATTTTGAATAGGAAGTTTTGAAAAACTTAATGCATTGGCTTAAAGGTAATAAAATATTTTTCCTGTGTACTTCTGAACACAGTAGATGTACTTTTGAATTTCTGCTTTAGGGCGACGAAATGCAATGCAATTTGGTATCCCCTTGCTGATATATGTTGGACGTTGTTAAATAAACATGTAGAATTGCATACAGCCAAAAGGAAAATGTATTAAATATATGCTTTGGTAATCACATTTCCCTTATATTTTATGTATACATATATGTATCTGTAGGTACAAACTAATCCACTCAATACCTTTTTGTATTATATTTTAACAATATTAATTTTTCTTATTTCTGGTAGTAATAAAATTTAATTTTCGACTTAAGTATGTTCGGAGACGTATAGTAAAATTTCATGGCAAATATTTTCGCAGACATCTTTGTTTTAAAGGTGATATTTCCTTTTTTCAAATAATTGCAAAAAATACCCATTTCCAGAAGAGTTAGAGGGTTAATATATGCCGACAAAATGTTGCCTGTAATGTTCGGAATAAATCTTCTAGAAACACTATACATATATTAGAAACCTACGTATCACACGATTAACCACGTTTTTTTACTCCACAACTTAAAATAGGCCGTAAAATGAGTTTAAAATAAAAACTTTAAAAACCCCGATACACGTATATCTTTTTTAAGTCCCCTCTACAAGAAGCAGTTGGTAGAACATTGTTATATTGTTTTTTGTTGCACAGTGCTGATTGCCTTACGTTTGCCATTTTCGTGATTTAATCCAAAATATTTGAATATTTTTCATTTTGTATTTAACAATTTTTTGACACAAAACAATTTGTTATTTAATAAATGCTTGTGTGTTTATACATATGTTTGTATGAATTTCCAACTAAACTACCCAGCGGTAAAAAGAAAGAGTACGGATGCCTTCTAGAAGGCCTCTGTACTCATATCTTTTTTACACACGATGTAGTTGAGGGGTAGGCCTTCTGCTCTCGCTTCTTTGGCAGGTATATAAGAATGGAGACTGGATAAAACAAATTATTCTTTTACTTTTGCTTTAGCATAAAAACGAGTGTGGAATGTGTATCTTATCTTTTATGCGAAAGCGCCGAGACCTTCTATGAGGCATTCTTTAGCAGTTAGATAAGAATGGTAATTGAATCAAAAAAATTTTTAATCAGGACTTTAATAAGGCCTGAACTAAGACGGTCATCTGAGTTTTTCCGCTAGGTATATAACTAAAATAAATTGTTCATATGAAAATGTTCAAACATGTTTATTAAAAAAAATTGTTTAATATATTAGTTATTTTTATATTAATTCGAATATGTTTTCTAAGTCAAATTACAATTTATAAAGCTTTCATACTTTAATAGTCTTATTCCGTCCATATTTTTCATAAAACTCAATATGAGAACTACAATTCCCAGATTCTATTTGTTAAATAGCAAAGAAAATTATTCTCTTAATTTTTAATTTTTGAATACTACCCTCAAGAATGGAAAGTATCCTTACTTACCATGATACCTAAACCAGGAGAGGATCCCACAAAAGTTGAGCAATATAGACCTATAAGCTTATTGTCTAATAAATCAAAGCTGTTTGAGAAGCTGATAGTATCAAAATTAGCTCCAATTTTAAATGAAAATAGATGTATTCTTAACCATCAATTCGGCAGAAGAAAACACAGCACAATTAAACAAACCAATCGTATAGTAAACGCCATAAGAAAAGCCTTTGAAGAAAAAAAATATTGTTCCACTCTCTTCATCGATTTTTCTCAAGGTTTTGATAAAGTCGGGCATGAAGGCTTATTACAAAAATGGAATCTAAACTTATTTCGAAAGTTTATTATTAAAGAAGGTGCTTTTTTAAGTTCTCCTCGGCCAATTGACGCTGAAGACCGTCAGGGAAGCATCATGGGCCCACTGTTATACTTAATAAATACTAGGGAGATCGGACGGTTATTATTCGACCGGTTTTAACCGGTTATTTTAGCTTTGCCCAAGTCGGATATTTTAAAATGCCCATTTTTCGAATATCAACTAAACCGGTTATATTGGTATAATAAACCGGTTATTTTAGTAATGTGTAATTTATATACATTTTTCTTGCTCTTGTTGTAGATGTACCGGTAATTTAAGTATTTTTCTAATTGACTTAAACTTTTTATGAAGAATGTCAAAACAAAATGTAACAAAGGTCAAAAAACATTATGAGCACTGTAAATACAAATCGGTTATAAAAGCGTGTGTTCTGGTAGAAAAAAAACCAAAAACTATTCAAAATACTACAAAAACGTGTGCACTAATTTGTGCAAGAGTATTCTAAAAATTAAATATATTTTTATATAAACGTTATCTCTAGATATTTTTCGAACGCGATTAAAAAGACAAAGTTAGGTGCCCTAAAATGATAAGTTACAAAGGTTCACGACTTATTAATCACCTTTAATTAGTCTACATGCTTGACATTAATGTGCTCTAAATAAAACTTAGCTCCGTTCGAAGAAGTTCTAAAGAGAAGACAAATAAGAACTTACTAAAATACGCTGCAAAAAATTAATCATTGGGTGAAATATTAGCCCGTTGTGTTGCCGAGGAGGAAATGCCCGTTAATGCACTAAAAACTCTTAAGTAGTTCTAGCATCTCTTCATGCTGAAAACTACAACATTTCGGCGGAATCAACGATATGGGAAAAATTTCTACCAGTTTTATTTATTAAAACACCAAGAAATAAAAAACAAAATTGAAGAAATCAAACAATGTCATGCAATGTTTTAAATTGTAGTCGACCAATTGACAAATATTTTACACAAAAAGAATGTTCCGTTCACTATTCGTTTTTATAATGCTGGCTAAGAGGTTTTGTTTGCAACTTTTGAAAAATATGGTTGATTTATATAGACATGCTTAACCACCAATAAATTAAAACTGATTCAAAATAAATTTGAGAGAATATTTCAAATAATAACTTCAAAAAATTCCTATCATTTATTTGCTTTTGCAAAACGTTTGTCTAGATCAAATGTCATTCAACAATTTCTAAATTACATAATACAAATATCTTCGTACAAATAAAGTTTAGTAAATCAATAAAAAATTGTTGAAAATTTAGCTAAAGTTTGATCAATTTACTGGTCCCACTTTTCTTGGATTTTATCGTCAAATATTTGTAAGGTCTGATCTAAGTGATATCTATGTATTTTGTTAGTTCCTTATCTTTGCAAATTGTTTTGTTTTTATTCAAATTAACTTTTTATTACAAAAACTTATTTGATTTTTGTGTTTTTATGTATTCGAATTAAAACCGGTTAACCGGTTATTTAAAAAATGCTTAATCGAAAATCGGGTTTTTTAAAATAGCAACTATTCGTAATATTCGAAAACCGGTTATTGAAAAAAGTCAAATAATCGATCTCCATAATAAATACATCAGACATGGCAACAAATAATCAAATCCTAACTTCAACATTTGCTGATGATACAGCTTTTTTAAGCGTACACGAATACTGTCATGAGTCATCTAATTTCTTGCAGGATCATATATTTGAACTGGAAAAGTGGTTAAAACAATGGAGGATAAAGGCCAATGAGCAAAAATGCGTACATATAACATTCACCTTGCGTCGGGAGTCATGTCCCCCTATTAAAATCAATAATCAATTAGTGCCCCAACAATCACATGTAAAATATCTCGGTATTCATCTAGATCGGCGTTTAACATGGAAATGCCATATAGAAGCAAAACTAACACAAATGAAACTAAAACAAATTCAAATATATTTGCTTATTGAAAAAAATTCTTTTCTTAGACGCGATTGCAAACTTCTACTTTACAACTCTATATTAAAGCCAATCTGGTGCTACGGTATTCAGCTATGGGGCACTGCCTCGGCCTCAAATATCGAAAAAATTCAAAGGCGTCAAAATAAACTTCTTCGAATAATCACAGTCGCTCCCTGGTATGTTAAAAGCTCAAATATTCACAAGGATCTCAATGTGCCATTAGTAAAAACTATTATTACGAAATATGCAGTAAAATATTTAAAAAGGCTTGAGTCGCACACAAAAACACTAGCTCGAAATGTTTTAAATGACAGTGGCCACTCTAGATTAAGGAGAAGAAATACTGCAGGACTCATCCGACGAGAAGACCGCTAAACATCTACATACATAAACAGAAACCGTGAGGAGAAAAATTTTCGTCTAGCATTAGCAGGACAAAAATAAAGTATTAGTATAAGATTTTATTAATTATTGTTAGTTCATATTTAATATATGAAGACTCAATAAATAAATAATGAAAAAAATTGTTAAATTCTCGTATATTAAACAAATTTTTAAAAAAATGTTCGTTAACTACTTAATAACTGTTGTTATTTTTCTCTATGAACCTTTTCACATATAAAAAAATGTTTTAATGAGTCTTTGTCTTTATAAGGAACAATAAAAATAATACGTAATATTTAATAGTAAATAAAGAATTGAATCGAATACAAATAATACCTTTGCTGGTCGTATCGATGATTGAAGCTTAGAAACTGATTCGTAGTCGAAAAAGTATTTATGAGTGAAACGATTAACTCTAAGTGGAACGGGGTTTCTTCGAGAGATTCTTATTAGTCTACAAGTTGCGAAGGCAAGTTAATTTGCCAGTTACTTATTTTTCTTTCTCCATTTGTGTGTGCCCACAGGTACCTAGTTGCAGTACCTGTGTTCAATAGTCAAATTTATTTCTAAATTAAATTAGAACAACAAATATTTATGTAGTTACGTACTTTTGATTTATATAGTACTTACACTTGCAGTAACCTACTTTCGATTTTCGCATATAATATGTCTATTTTTTTATGGGGTCTCGATTGAATAAAAGAAAACTTTCTTATAGATTGGCAAACTTCATGGAAGTATGATATTTTTTTTACATTTTTACGGATTTCTAGTTTTATAATTTCTGAATTTGGTAGTGCAGCACTTGAGCTTTAAAATATGTACATATATAGAAATTTTTAATTCTTTTACAATCGTAGGTGAACATTTTATTATAAATGTTTGTTATTATTTTTATTTTTTTTTTAATTCAACTTCTTGTATTTTGTCAAACCTTGTCTAAACGTCTCGGCTTTTAAATTTATTCCAAATATGCAGTTGATGTCGAGTTAATTTAAACCTCTTTGTTAAAATGACACAAATATTAACAAGGATATCAAACTTTTTGTAAGCCAAAAACTTAGATTTCTTTAATACATTTTACATTTATGAATTATAGCTTATTTCTGAATAAAATGTTGGGACTATTTAAACAAAAAATCCAATAATTATTAAACTGATTTACTCGTTTTGCAAAAAACTGGCTATCAAATTTGAAATACATACATACCCAGTAAAAAAAATTTGTGTTTTTTGAAGCACTTAAGAGAAAAAGCGCATAATCGAGCGCTTTAATAAGAGAACTCTTATACAGCAGTAAATTATAACAAATAAAATGTACAAAAAAGCTGCTATTTTCGTGCTGAAACTAAGAAGGGATCAAAGCGAAAAAAAAAATATATAAAGGCATTTAAACCAGTAAATTCAAAACATTAATTAATATGTAAATATAGTTGGGAAGCACTTTAGGAGTGCTTTATTTGCATTTTTTATTATGTTAAAAGAAGCGCTTATTGTCAGCAGAAAAAAGTCCTCCAAACCGGGAACACTCCATACAAAAATCAGGCATCCCATCAGCAGGTTTGAAGCGATTTGATGTATGAATTCATACATAAAACCTGCTCCTTTTGGAGCACATTTTTTACTGGGTAGATACTTAAAATAAGTAAGAATGATAAGCTACACTATAGTATATAAAAACAATTTTTGCTAGTGTGCCCAATTTGATGATGGCCTATGAGGTAAAGATTTATGTAAAAGTTCATTGTGCTGAATATTATTTAGATACCTTCACCTATATGAGATTTAAGGATGACGGTTCACATAGCACCCATGGTTAATTTTAGACCTACCGGGACAAAATTTCGCATGCCATAGAATCTATCTTAAAAGTTATTATCGCCAATTTTTATGTTTATGCAAACAAACATGGAAGTTATAGCATTAAAAGCCATTTTTGGGAGTAGTATTTGTATGGGAGCTACGGTCAAATATCGACCGATTCCAATAAAATTTGAAAGTTAATTTTGATTGCAATAAAATACGTTTGAAACAAATTTAATCTAAATACCAACCAAATTAGATGGTTTATGGGCACAAAGACCCTATTTCGGAAAGAAGCTTGTATGAGGGCTATGTGAATTTATGGACCGATTCGACCCATTTCCAATATACTGGGTCCTTGTATCAATTAGAACCTATGTACCATATTTCATCATCTCAAAAATGGCGACCTGTACTTTGCGCACCAAATTTACATGGACATCCTGCCAGCTAGTGATTCTGAGCCGAATTCTTAAAGATATGACCAAAATTTTTAAGGTGTTACAAACATCAGCATAATACTCTATCCACTATGTGGTGTGGGTATAAAAATTAATAATAGAAATATTTTTTCGGTAAATTATCCATAAAAGTTCATTAAGCCAAAGAACCATTATTTAGACTTAACTTCTCGATTTTTCAAGCTCGTTCAACAATAAAAAATCTGAAAAAAATGTGACCTAAATAATATTTATCCGAAATTGGCGATTTTTAGGTTTTAACAATTAAAGTAAACAAAATAATTTTATAAATTTACAAGTTCAGTTGCTGTTGCCATTTCAATAAAAAAATTAATTGTTTTCGAATATGGTAGTCAATATGACAATTGATTTATATAATTTTTTTTCTTTCTGAGTATAATATGGATTAACTAAAAATTTCACTCTCTACTACAACGGCGTATGTGCTTATGTAAAAACAATTTTTTTTTTTTGCCATTATGAAAACAATTTTATATGAAACCATAATTTTTCATATCTATTATTTACCCACACTTTCTGCTCTTTTAAACTTTTACAGCTTTTCTTGGTTTATTCTCGTATCCCCTTTGGAATTAAAGAACCAAATACAATAATAGTTCTTACAATTTTTTATTTCTATTTTAAAAGTAAATCCCTGATCATCCCTCAAATTAATGTTGCTAATGTTGTGTGTGTATGTGTTTATTTTAAGTAAAACTTTAAGCAAAAAACTTTTTGAAAGAGTAGGTTATTAATAAAATTTATTTAGGTCAAGAACCCCTTTTTAAAATATTGGAGAGATTTTAATACGCGATTATTTATACAAAATACCAAATTTTTATGTCTTCTATTTATGACAACAATTTCTTTACTTTCAAACGTTAGGGACATGATACATGTAATAATCGTTTCTTAGAAGACAGTAATTTAATTTGTGCATTTTGCTCTTATGGTTAAGACTGGCATTTTAAACTTTATCAGTTAACAGTTAATCGATTTTTATGTATTGAAACAATATAATTGTATATACAGAAGCAGAATTAAAAGTGTCTTCAAATATGATTAAGGTTATCTATAAAATCGCTTAAAACTGGCATTTGTGCAAATGGGCAAACATGTGAGACTTGTTTCATGAAGCCCCTTTTTAACTGTTGTGCAATTGTAAACAAAACAACCCTTATGCAAAAAAAAGTTTAAGTTCACTTTAGTTTATCAACACATAAAGCCTGGCAAAAGGGAATAGGATTAATGTCGTTTATAAGAAACGTGAACAAAAAATAAATTGAAAAATATAAAACGAAAAGTTAAAATTTGTTTCTGAAAAGGGAAATTTGTTTTGAAATTTTTTTTCGAGAAAGCCAAAGGGCTAATGGCCAATTTAATCTATTTATTTAAATATCAATTCATATTTAAATATAGTTTTTCATATATTATTTTTATTTGACATGAATAAATTATTTTCAGATAAATTAATATTCAAATAGAATTAGTAAAATTGGCCATAACTTCCGTACTCAAAATTTATTTTTATTTTAATAATGGCTTAAAAAACAAATCTTCTATGAAAATTCTACTTAATAAATGTTTGTTAAATTAAATAATCGTCTATGAATACGGAGCTAAATTGCTGAGATCATACCCAGAATTTATTGTTTGCAGTGGGCTAACACTTGATTGTTATTTTTTATTTTTATTTTCTGGAAAAAACAATTGTAAGAATTACAAGGAAGAGTCCTGTGGTCGGTTATGCCGAATCTCATATACCCTTTGCCATGGTGCGATAATTACTGAAAGTTACACAGAAAAAAGTGTTTTATCAATGAAAGAAATGGTTTAAAAAGTATTTAAATTTAATAAATGTGATAATGGAATCCATTATTTTTTTAGTTGAAAGAAAATTAAAAACATAATTTTGATTTAATTAATAATTAAGTAGTTTTGAAATAAATTTTTAAATGAAATATTAATTGACTTTTTCGTTTAAAACAAAATAATATAAACTTGTAGATTTTTTGTTGGGAATTGTCAATATTTAATTAAATAAATTAACACATTATTTGAAATGGCAAAGTTGTTTGATTATTTTGTAATTAAAAATATCATTTATTGAAAAAAAATATTCACAATTTTAAAATTCTTAGTCATCAATATAATCATTTTGGTAATTGGTGTAAAATCAACTACTTGTTTGTTTGATATTATGAATTTAGTATAAATTTGGTGATTGGAGAAAGTTCTTAATTTTTTCTGTTTATATATAATCCAAAATTGGCAAAGAGCCGATTTGCTGATTTTTTCTAGTGACGATATTATTCATTCTTCAAAATAAAACAATTTTAAATTGTTTTATATGCTTGTGTTTTATGCACCACAGAAAAAAGATATCTTAAGAAACAATGCAGCTTAAATTTTTATATTTATCGCTTTTGTGAAAATTGTCCCCGAAATTGTTTGTCTGTTAAATTATAGGCAGTTGTGGTTTTTTGCTCATATATCAGCCATTAGGGGACCGATCAGGCTGAATTTCAACAGCAAAAAATTCCGGACAATATGTGACATAAATATATAACTACTAAGTCTCAATAATATATTGCGTCTTCAACAGACGTAGAGACGTACATCGTTATATCAACTTCGCTCCACAAAGGAACTCCGAATATATATATAGCCTTTAACGGGTCTAGGATCAATGTTGTACAAGTAACAAATGGAGTGACTTCAAACTTCGGTTAAGGGTACAAAAATATCTGTTTTAATAAAGCACAATTGAGCAAGTTGACGAAACAAAATTTTTATGGCAAACTTACGAAGTTTGTGTAAATGAATTTTCTTACAATTTTTGACAGCTCATTTGCGAGGATATACAAATGCACATATTGCGTTAAGTTGCAGACAAATCGTGCACCTTATTCTTTATCGCTAATGTGACTATAAGCCTAATTCACATGTATGCCACTCTGAGGCATATTACCGAATTCGAATATAATCAATTCATCTGAATATAGAAAAGAACATTTTTTATTTATTACACTGAAAACAGCTTATAGTTTTGCAATAGAGTATCATAATGTATAAGAAAATATTTAAAATAATAATGAGACACTGATACCAAAGACTAGTAGTTTTATTTTCAAGTGAGAAGTTGATAACAAGACTTAAATTATTTACATAATTCTTAGTTGTTCTGTATGGTTTGTGGCTTCGAAAACTCAAAAGTACTAAGAGCATTTTGCGAAGTGGCTATTACGCTAATAAGTTGCTTTACTTTTGTCTTTTCCAGCAGCTGATAGATGGCATACATGGCAATGTGCTTATATCGCTAAATGGACTTTTATACATATAAAATGGGCTATATCGCGAATGTGACTAAAAGCGGTAGTGACTATAAAGGAAAAGTACTGTACTGTAAGCATATAGCTTCATATGATGTAAAATTTTTATTATATGTACATATTAAACATAGAAAGCCAAAAAAATAGAGAAATATGCAAAAAGAATAAATATTAGAGGCGTTTCCAGGACTTTGCACTTAACATTCAAAGTTTCTACAATATTGTCCTTAGAGCCTTTAAGGGATATCTCTGGATCCTTATGAGTAGCGGTGTCCGTCTGTCCATGTATATGGTTATATGGGTTGTCCGAAGACCTCAACTTCGATGGGGCTACATTGTTATGCGTTTTTAACCCACAAAGTCTTGAATAGATTGATCAGGTCACAAATATCTCAGGTATGAGCACGAAATCAGGAATTTTTACCAATAAATCTCTAATTTTAATCCATACACCTTTGCTTTTTGATAGATTTTAACTATATTTTAGCTACATAAATTACCGAATTATAGTAAAATGACTTTAATTTTCTTTTTAAAATAATGGTTTTGACACATATGAAGGATGAAATTCAGCGCAGATAATATTTATATAAAGAGTATTAAATACCAAAAATCAATTAATTTTCATCTTATTATATCATCTTATGCCACATTACAAGAATCTTCCTGAGTTAAGGGTTTCGGTACGTTAGGTCCCATACAAAACAAACTAGCGTTCATACAAATATGCTCCCGAAAAATTAATTTGTACACGACAGCGCCCATATCATATAATCTAGAGTACAAATGGCTTTTGAAATACTTTTACGAAGGGTATTTAAGATTCGGCGTAGCCGAATATAACACTTTTACTTGTTTTTAATTAAATAAGTAATTTTTTACAATATAAAATTAACGTAACTACACAAAATATTAAAACTTAGTTAATTTTTATTAAATGTGAATCATATTTTCACATCAAACTAGGGAAGCCAATCCCAATCTCTAAAAAGCCAGTGAATCGCTGAATGAAATTTTAATTTTTTAATCCCGGGATTTTTGGGATTTAGTCAATACCGAAACCGTTAGCATAATTTTTTTGTTTTACCTTTTCTTAAAAAAAAATTCATCATGGCATTCCCCCTTGAGAGGAAAGGGAACACAATATTGAATTTTTATATTTATTTGATTAACTCTTTTAATACTGTCATTCAAAACGAAAGAAAAAATGTATACTTTGTTATTCTTTTTCAGGTTGTCCAACAATTATGATGAAATATTAATGTGAGAAGTACTGAACATAATTGAAGGAGAAAATTAATTAAAGAAAGAAATGTCGTTTGAAATGCACAAAACAAAAAAAAAAATCAGAAGTTCCGTGAGGTTTTATTTTCTAATCGATTCCACTGGTGCACCAAATGCATAATTTAAGCTTTACTCATTACATGTTAAGGCTTTATAATTATTTTTTGGTTTAGTTTGAATCAACTGAGGTAATTGAATTAAATATAGATTTTATATTAATTATTTTTTAATTTAATCAATTAACACATTTTTGCAAATATTTCGTTGTTTTTTGGTATCAAATGTTTGATTAAATTAATCATTAATTAAAGAAAAAATCACATTTTCAGTATTTAAAAATGTTAGTAATCAATATCAGCATTATATTGACCTTTTCGTTTTTAAGACTCTTTTAAGGACGTTTTTATTTTAAATAAATATCTATAAAAAACAAGAACCCCGAATGCCGAAAAATACCGTAATCAGGGGATTTGATTTTTGCAATCCCGCGTTCCGAGATTTGCGAAAACCAGTCCCGATTGTCAGCCTCACTTTAAACGGCAATTACATACGTTTAAAAATTTTTGAAACTACATGCAACAGTTTTTATTTTTAAGCCCTAAAGATGTTTTTTTAAAGACTTCCACCGTTCAAAAATTGTTGTCCTAGTCCCAAATATGAGAGCCAGGTTCTTTATTGATCTAGGGATTTCTGTCCGACTGAGTATCTGTTTGTCTTTGTTAGAAAGTTTCGCAACAATTTTATAAGACATATTTACAGGATTAATTGCATATATGCACACCAGTTAAATTGTGCAATTATAATTTGCTATATAAGATAGTGGTAATTGCATCCAATATAAGCATTAGTTTATATGCCTATGTCGCAGTTTTGCATCACAATACAATAACATTTTAATAAATTGCTTTCAAATAATTTTCATGTAATCATCGTTTTAAACTTGAGTCAATTAAAAAAACCTACAAAAATTATTTCATCAAAGCAAATGTTTGTACTTTTTTAATAGCTCACAGATCTACGTTATGTTTAATAGCCATAAGTCCAAATTTTAAAATGACTCCCATTAAGACTCATTTCTGAAAATCACTGGTACGCAGCTGAACTTCATTCTATAAACAATTTTTAAAATATAGTATGTCGTTGGTCTCATGTTGAAAGGCCCTAACTCGATTTTTTTCAAAATTTAGTTTTTAGTGAGTCCAATACACAATTAAATCTCGTCAATAAGCAATTTCACATTTTTACAAAAACAGTTTCTATTATATGTTTATCTTAGCCGGTGAAATTGCAATTATGTGAGTTAGGACCTTTCTACATGAGACTAAAAATATGTTTTTTACTTTACATTCGTTAAAGCGTCTTTTAAAACTAAGAACATATTGCTGTACTAAAAATGTAAACCTCATAGGTACATCGAATACATATTTTTATAACAATATACTTTTAACAACAATAAAATTTAATTGAAAAAAGTTTCTGCTAAGAATTTTTCTTATTAAAAAAAACCTTCAAAAATTAAATTTACACCCCAGGGATTTCATGACATTCATTTACTCTTTCTGAAACCAATTGTAGGTTGTGGGTTTGACATTTCATAATGATTCTTCAAGTATTAAAATAACAGTAAGTTTAAGTTTTAATAAAATTATTTATTGTCCCCGATTTTTTAAAATAATTAACTACATTTTTGTTTGAGAGTTAAATTGTTTGATTTTGATAACACCAAAAATTATTTGAATGAAAACAAAAAAAATATACAAATAATATGCTTTTTTTTGGCCAATTTATATGCATTGTAAAACACTATATGACAAAAAATGCAGAACGATAAAAATATGCATAGACAAATAAATGCCATTCTTCAGCAAAAATTGTGATTCGTATAAATAACTTTTTCACTCAATATTTAAACATTCGAGGAAGAACATGCATTTGCATTAAAAATAATTCGCATAAAAAAGCAGTTGATCCTTTGAAGAAATCGCGTTAAGTCGCAATAATTTCATACATTTCGATCCCCTTTTTAATTCGTATTATTCTTTAATACCAAGTCTGTTTAATCTTTTAGAAATTGTAATAAGCTGATAACAACCTCTTATTATTTGTAATTTAGCGTTAACTTTTTTTACTGATTTTTGTTTAGGGTGCCCCGTTAGGCTAGCTGGTAGTGAGTTTGTCTATCAGTGCCGGGGTTGTGGGTTCGATTCCCGCCAGTGACTCCGGTCACCTGCAGACAAGCGTAGAACTTCGCGGGATAAGCATAGAAACAAATCTAACCTTTATACTAAATGTATATGACACTGGACCTTTTTTGACTTTTACATTTTTTATACCCTCCACCACTAGTGGAGAATGATGGTATACTAAGTTTGTCATTCCGTGAAAGCCCCCATAAAGTTTATATATTTTAGTTTCTTGAGTAATTCTTAGCCGTCTGTGAAATCACGCTCACTTTCAAAAAAAAAACTCACAATTTTGTTTCAAAACTAAGATAAAAGGTGGCATAATGCACGGTATGATATAAGATTTTGCACAAACTCGTTCTATATGACTAGAATTTATACTGTACGTCTAAAACCGTAATAAATATTGCGATCATAACAAACTTTGCTACGTGGCAATCATACTGTAAAATTTCGTAAATATTGGTCCATAGTTTACCATATGACCCATATAAAGTCCACTCGCGGAAAATAATTTAGTACGCCTAAAACCGTAACAAATAATGCTATCATAATAAAATTTGATATATCACAGATATATAACTTTTATAAAATTTCCTGACGCTCAGTTCATAATTTACCATATAATGTCCAATATTATGCTCATTCTGGGAAATTATTTAATACGCCTAAAACTAAAGCAGATATATATATTGTGGTAAAATTTGGTCCAATTGGTTCATATGGTCAGAAATAATATCATGCAATTTTCTGATTATCGGTCCATATTTACATTAGGTCCCATATTAATCAGCCTTCTAAAAAGCACTTTAAACGTTAAAACAAATTTCACTACTGTATTGAAATTTGTTCCATTTAGATTTAGATAGAAATCACTCTACAGGATTTCGTGATGATTAGTCCCTAATTTACCATGAGTCTAATATAAATTACCCTCCTGAAAATCATTTTAGTTCGGCATAAACTGTTACGAATCATTCGGCATAAACTGTTACGAAATCATTTTATTCAATTTAGTTCAAATTGCTAGAAATAAAAGCGTAACACATTCTTATTGTTGTCCAATAAGTTTAAACCGGAACCAATTTTTATACTGACGTCCGTTTTTATAAAGATTTATTAATAACACTATGCTAGTCGAAAAAACAGACAACCCGGGCATATGGCGTTTTAACATAACTCGGGTACGCTGAATCCAGTGGTGCCCGCGGTTTTTTAAGATTGGCTCTGGTTTTCGAGATATACCGTTATTTCGAAAATGGAGGAGGTTGCACAACATATATTCGCGTAACTCAAGAACGGTTTAGTTTATTCCGCAATAAAATTCCGAAATTCCGCAATAAAATTTCATTTAAGAAAAGTAGAACTTTTTTCTAATATGAGTAGTCGTTATTGAATCATAATTTTCAATATAATCAAAATTAATTTTTTTATCAAAATTTCGAAAATTTTGTTTATTAAAAATTCATAAAAAATTAATTTTTTGCAGACATATAAAAAACGAAGCTGCAAACAAAACAAGCCATAAATGATTAAAATCTATTAGCAACTTTTGATTTTATTCACAAAAGTCGACAAAATTTAATTAATTTAATAATTTCATAAAACTCAATATTTGTCTGGGAGCCCCCCTAACAAGTGGTGATAAGGGGCAAGTATGTCTCGAGAAAATGTTAAGGCCAAAAAATTAATTGAGGTTGGTCATATATATTATATACCACTAGGGGCGACTTCTGGGAATTTATGGGACTTTTTCTTCAATATATATGAAGAATATAATTTATATGGAGCATTTAATAGGATTTTTAAATTATTAAATTCTTTATTCAATATTATGTATATATGAAGAATGTGCCAATGCAGAAAATTTATTTTCAATGACATTTTGATGTAAAATTTTTTAAATGCGGTTTTTGTGCCATTTACAATACAAAACAAAAGAACAAATATTCAAATTTATGATATTCTAAAGAAATATGCATGCATTATTACCACACTTTCACTTTGCGGTAAGAATTTTGGAAAATCTACAGTTACCGATTAAAAAATTCTATAAAAGCATTGAGCCCAGATGGTGTTTACCGAATTGTGCCGAATTTTTCCACGATTAAGCGGCATGAAAGTAAAAGAAGGTATGAACTCTAACTACTTTATTAAATTAGATTTATATTTCATATCATAATGTTTTTATTTTACAGGAATTCTTAATGGACCGGACATTCGTCGTCTTATGAAGGACCATCAATTTGAGGTTGCATTGAATGATATCGAGCTATTGGCCTGGAATTGTGTGAAATCAGTAATAGAAAATGTATTAGGAAATCATCGGTCTGAACACTGCCGAATTTTAATCAAAAATATGCTAACCGCACTTAAAAACTTAATCGTTAGAATGTCATTGAAAATTCATTTTTTGCATTACCATGCCGAAAAATTTAATGAACAATCACCAGCCGAGTCTGATGAACATGGCGAAAGATTTCACCCAGTAACAGCCAGGCTCGAACACTGGTATAGCGGCAAACAACTTGATTCGCTATTAGGGGATATTTGTTGGAATCTGCAGGAAGAAGAAGAATAAATTTCTAAATAAAAACTTTAACTTTAACTAATTAACAACAAAAATAAATGTTTTAAAAATTTTAAGTTTGTTTATTATAAAAAATAAAAAAATTTCATCTTTTCTGGAAAAATCAAAAGTTGTAGACAGACTTTAATCACTTATAGCTTATTTTGTTTGGAACTTTGTTTTTTTATACGCGTAGAACCCTAGCCTTAAATTTTGCACCTGCAGCGCCTGAGATACCCCTAGACGGGCCAAATGTATGACCAGCGCAACTTTATTTTTCATTCCCATCATTTCTTTCTAAGGCCTAGGATTCACTCCTAGGGGGATAAAATGTATGACCTCCAATGTTTTTTGTTCTTAAAATTTTCTTAAAACATAGTTGCAATATATCTCCACCCCTTAGGGGGGCTCCCATACAAATATGGCCGTTTAATGAAATTCTTAAATTTGGCCCCTGCAGCGCCTAGGATGCCCCTAGATGGGTCAAATGTATGACCAACCCCACTTTATTTTTCATCTCAATCATTTATTTCTAACATACCCACCCGCTATCTCCATTGCTTAAGGGGGCTTCCATACAAAATGTTCAATGCAGACTAGAAATATATTGAAGAAAAATTCCCATAAATGCCCAGGAGTTGCCCCTAGGGGGATAAAATGTATGACTGACCTCCATTAGATTTTTGTTCTTAACATTTTCTCAAATTATACTTTCCTTTTATCACCATCCCTTAGGGGGACTCCCATACAAATATTGCGTTTTATGAAATTCTTAAATTAATTAAAATTTGTCGACTTTTGTGAATAATTAATTAATGAATTTTTAAAAAACAAAAATTTCGAAATTTTGTTAAAAAATTATTTTTTTTCCAAAAAAAAAATTATGTTTCTAAAACGGCTAAGGATATTAGAAAGAAGTTTTTTTTTAATTTCGGTTTTTTAAGTTTTTTAAAGTGTCAATTTCTTGCACAGTGTAATTTATAGCTCTTATATGTCCCAACTGTCGGTGAAGAGCATGAAAAATACGGCACAGCCAAATATAGCACTCTAACTTCTTTTTAATGCAGTACCTTTTAAATGATTAAATATTGCAAGAAAATGATTCTGTAAAAATTTCAAATCGATATTTGAAATATTGCATCGCCAGTTTCGAAGAATTTTTTATTGGAAAATATTAGTAATTTTTTTTTTAATTTTTTATGCCGAACAATTTTGGAGACGGAGTCGCGAGTATTTGTGGGTACTATGACCCCGACTCCGGTATAAAAGCCTCAACTCCGACTCCGGCTCCACAGCCCCATCCAAAGTTCATCGTTCTAATGAAAAATTTTTTTTTTTTTTTTGTTTTAATAAATAAATAGAAACACACCGGTAATTTTTTTTTCTTATTTAACCTCGTTAAACCGAAATCCAGTTAAATCGGAAGTCCTTGTAATTCGTAAAAGCGGCTGGTCCTTTGCGTTTTCGAATTATCGGAATTCTACTGTATTAATTTTTAGCTGTAGTATTATTGTTTTCCAAGTTAAGCATTTTACATATTCATTTCACAATTAATTTTTACCACAAATATAAATAATTAAAAGCGGCATTATAATTAAATTTCTTTATTTTGTAATCCTTAAAAGCAGAAAAGAAAAATAGTTAAATGTTGTTATATTTTAATGACCATTTTTTCCATTTAAATTTATATGGAATTATTAATTTGTTAATATTTTCAATTATTGCATTGTGAATTATTGCTAAAAGTATGATAATATACAAGGTTTGAATTTTTTAATAAATGTGTTATATTGGCAGATGATGTATCCTTTTATTTTTTGTAATTTGATTATTTTTTTAAACATTTTTATACATCTTTGTAATTTTTATTTATATAATACAAAGACCTCGTTTTTTATTTTATTAATTGCACTATACTTTATTTTTATTACACTATACGTTAATTTACTGAAAAAATCACATTAGCCATTTTGATTCATTAATGCATTATATTTTAATAATTTACACATTTAAATTTTGTTTTTTTTTTTAATTTGAATAAATTTGCATTAAATTTTTCACTAGCTAATATTTTTTGTTTTTATAATTTTTTTTTTTTTGTATCATCAGTTAACTTTATCATTTTGTGGGAGAACAAATAAAGATAAAATTTTTTATTTTTTTATTATTTTAATTTTTTTCCCGTATTATTTTGTAGTACAAGCAAAAACACACACACACACAGGCAATCAGCACAACAAACATTTTCTATACAGAGTCTGTCACTAAAGCAAACACTGTAAATGGTTGTAATACACAAAGATTTATTTTTTGTGTTGTTTTTTAATGAAATGTATTTTTTTTTTATTTTTTTTTTTTTTTTTTTTTTTTTGGTATTACTTGACTTCTTTACAATTATTATTATTTTTATTGCTGTGTAAAGGAGAGCTCCACGAATATTGTAGATAGAAGCCGGAAACGGAAGTAATAAATGCAACAGTGGATACAACTACTGAATAACTTATATTTGGTAATCCATTTGCAGATATTTAATTTTGCTTTTTATTTAATTTTTTCCCATCTTAAATTTAATTCATTTATTATGTTGATGTTTTAAGTTGGCGGCAAAACAACAACACTTACATATGTACCCCAGCAAGTAATCGTGACCACATACACTACTCAACACTTGAAACCACCATATACCACCACTAGTTTGACGGTATCTCAGAGCACTTTAAGTTGCGTTAATTTTTAAAAAGGACTTTCTCAACATCCGATACATATTCCACTTGTGTTTTAGTTGTGGTTTTGTATAACTTTTATTTATATTGTTAAATTAACACGGTAACGTTAATGACGACAATACGATAAGAAAGACGACAAGTTTGTTGCATTTCGGTTTGGTTTGATGTCTTAAACCGCACAGTAATAAATCGCTCATAGGAAACGGACGTTACTTACTACTGCACCGACCAGCGTTGAACTGACAATCGTTAAAATTTTAATAAGGACAAGCACGCACATTATTTGCTTATCCTTACGGCAAGGATGCTACTACTAGCAAAAATATACACATACAAAAAGAGCACATGTTTTACTTCTTAAATGTAAGAGCACAATTGTAAATAAAAAGCTTTTTATGCTTCTATACTCTCTCAGCACGTATAGAGTGTGACTTCTTACTCTGCCTAGTGTGGGAGCAGTACAGCTAGACTTGTGTCCGGATTATGTTATTGCTTAACAGGACTGTTTAAATATGTTTTAAGACTTGTGTTATAATTTTGGCTGGCAAGTTAAATGTTATTTTACATTTGCCATTAATGCACCCCAGTGTGTCCTTTTGGCCAAAGAAATGTTTATATTTTTTCATTTCTGCTTTCGTTTATTTTGCTTTCATAATCATTTTATTTAATTTTATTATTTCTGTATTTTGTTTTTCCGTCATCTTTCTTTCTTTTTTAGCGTGTATAAAACTGCTCTTGGGAGAATCATAAAATTTAAATATTCATTTATAAACAAGACCACAATAATACGAGTATTTTTATAAAATTTAAAAAACCCAATCTCAAGAGTGTGTGTATAAGTAGTTGTTAAATTGTTCATGTGTACTGCAACATTATAAGGAATATTTAAATTTATAATTCTCGAACTGGCAAAAACATTTTTAAATAAACTTTATTTAAAGCTAGAACGAATGTGAAATATGTTCAACAAATTTACATTTTAATGTAATGTAACGTAATTAGAACTGAATATATAAACTAAGAAAATATGTGTCAAATATACAACAGAAACAGTTACAAGAACAGGAAAAGGAAGAAAACAACATTAACCTAAAGAATAACATAGACATATGATAACAAATAAACCTCTACGAATTTCCATAGGAAATATGTCTTGTTTACGATTTATTTACAGATGATGTGCAGATGTGGTAGTAGATTACAAAGGAAAAAACATAGTGTGGTAGGTGTGTTAGTGTGATTGTTAAGGTGAATTTATCTAGTCTGGTTTACTTCAATTATGTTAATATTAATCACAAGACGTTTTGCTTTAGCAAGCAATCGGTTTAAATTTAAATATCTGCATTATTTGTAGGAGATGTCACATACACTCATATGTTGCAGCATTTGCATTACGTTAAGTTAAATGCAATTATATAGGGTGTTTCAAAATCAACCGAAGATTTAAAGTAAATATATGAACTCATAAATCTGTGGTTTTCACGAATAATCGCGTAAGTCGGTTTTTACCGAAATTGAGATAATGATGTCAAAGTGTTACATTTTGCATTAGGTTTTTATAAGTATTAAGCTTTTTAGAATATAATGTAGTATTATTAATTTTTTTTGCTAAAAACAACTTAAGTTAACTGTTTAATAAAATATTTTGCTATTATAACGATTTATGTCGTCATACATCGACAAAAATTGTAAGATTGCTGAATATGTTTCCAAATAAAAAGCATATATGATGTTATGTTGTTATTCGTGCAAAAAATATGAAAGTATTTTTTGAAAATTTTTCTATTAATAACAACTTATATGTACATGTGCATTTATTGTTGACTTCTTTAGTTGCAACAACAGCGGATGAGCGGTTGTTTGTAATTTTAAGTCCCGTTATGTTGTTTTTTGAGAAAAATATTTGTTATATTGGACGAAATAATAGCCCACATAAGATCGTTTCCGGCCTATAAGTCTCATTATTCCCGAGCTCATACAATTCAGAAGTATTTAGCGGAAAATTTAAACCTATTTAAAATGTATGAGCTTTATAAAGATAATAAGGAAAATTGCGTTTCATATGCCACCTATCGTCGGCTCTTTAAAAAAGAAAAATTGAAATTTAAAAAACCTAGTTTAGATACTTGCTCGAAGTGTGATCAGTTTTCTATAGCTATCAAACATGCAAAATCGTGTGAGATTAAAAATCAGCTTATTGTTGATCGTGATAAACACCAAAAAATAGCCGAAGAGGCATACGCAAACAAAAAATCTGACAAAACTGATGTAACAAAAACTGTGTTATGTATGGATCTTCAAAAATGCTTACCAACACCAAATCTTAATTCTTCCATAGCATTTTATAAACGATGTCTCTGGACATTTAACTTTACAATAAGAAATTTATCGTCAAATAACCCCTACTGTTTTGTTTGGAATGAAACAATAGGTGGAAGAGGAACTAATGAAATTGTATCATGCATATGGAAATATTTTGAAATGAATATTGATCTTAAAAGCCATGTTGTGATTTATTCGGATACATGTTCTGGTCAAAATAAGAACAATATTGTTACTGCTATGCTTGTTCTCCTCGTTAATCAACGTGGGACAAACGTAGAACTTATCGAGCAAAAATTTTTAGAACCTGGCCATACTCACTTAGAATGTGACAGCGATCACAGTATAATTGAACGACAGAAGAAGAAAAATGTACTGGAAGTTTACCATCCGCACGATTGGATTCAGCTTATAAAAACATGCGGCAGAAAATCTAATAAATTTGAAGTTTTTGAAATGAACACCGCTGACTTCCTCAACTTTGAAAAGACATTTAAGCATATCTTTCAAAAAGTAAATAAAAAAAAACGGGGAAAAAGTTTTGTGGAAAAATATGCGAAATATTATTTATAAAAAAGGTTCGTTTGATAAAATTGAATTTAAAGAATATTTTAATAGTGTTCCTGTCGAAACTAAGATACTTAAAAATTAAAAAGTTTCATCAGAAGATGTTTTCAATTATAGACTTCAGCCTAAGAATGTTGAAAAACTTCCTATTTCTTCCGAGAAAAAAAAAGACTTAATACATTTGTTGCCATTAATTCCGGATTTATTCCACGATTTTTATAAAAATATCAAAGTTTCCGAAACATCTCAAAATACATTATACATAGGTGAGGAAGATGCAGAAAACTAATAAATAAATATTGTACTACAGAATTTGTTTCAGTTCCTTTTTTATGTATGTTAAGGAAATAAATATACTTTTTTAAATGAATTATTTTATGCTTTATAATGTTATTCTCTGAATAATTGTTTTTGTTTAATTTTGTTTCTTCATGTTCGCAATACAAAACAGGTGTATTTTATTGAATTAATTATCTTAAGTTTCATAAATTTGCTTTATAAAACATCAAAAATAAATTTAAATAAAAATATATAAATAAATCGATTTTGTTTTACTGCATACGTTGTGCTATAAGTATCAAAAAGTCTGAATATGTCGCCAACTTGTGTACTAAAAATAACAACGTAAGTCGTTATGTGTGATTAAAATGATAACATTTATTTTCACAAAAAAGAACTTATGTGGAGATATGATGTTATATTGCACACACTTAATGAGTCAATCAAACATATGCATTTTTAATCCTTTTACTGATTGTGATCCTGTGAGGATTTTTTCATGAAAACTATGTATAATACGTAGAAAGTCACTGTTAAGAGGATACTAAAGAAAAAAGTTTAAAACAGCATCTACAGAAGCCGCAATTGAAAAAAAGCAATTGTTTTTGCTCTCCTGAAAAGTTTGGTTTTATAACTTACACGATTATTCGTGAAAACCACAGAAATATGCGCTAGATGTCTTTTTACTAAACATATATATATGTATAAATATGTATATGTTAGCTTAACCGAGTGCGCTTCGCTAGCCTCATTAAAATAAAATATGTAATTTTTTCAATAAAGATCTCGTGTATTACTTATGAAGGTATTTGTACGAAGTTTGAATACTCTTACTGTTACCATGCACCAGTTCCACAGAAATCTATATGCCATTTGTATTGAAGTTGCCCCGCATATGTCTACAATAAGCCAGTGGATCTTTTACAGTGTATATACCATTTTTTCCAAATTTGTAAATTGTAGCTATGGCCGTCCTCTATATATACAGAAAACTAGTTTGATCCACGCCCACATCCCCAATCACACACATTACTTACAGATGCTGTTTCTACATTGATAGCCATTCTAATTGCACCAAATTTAGACAATTTTACATAACCGTTCTTCAAATAATTTTGTGCCACGCTTACTTATATAATCGCGCCCACTTTTTGACTGATGTTGCGTATTGAGCACCAAACTATTTTTACCAACTTTGTTTAGTTATGACCGCTCTCCATCTGTACAGAAATTTCTTTTGTATTTGTATATAAGCCACGCTCACTTATCAATTCCTGCCTCTTTTTGACAGATATTGCGTGTTTATAACTCAGCGAAGTGTACCAAATTTGGAAAACTTTTATCTTGCCGTTCTCTTGATATAAATAAATCTATGCCAAGCCTACTTCTCCAATATCAAAAATATTTTGTCGTTGTGCATTTCTTACCAAGATGGTTACACTGAATTTTGGAAACTTTGGCTCTTGTCGTTCCCCAGATATAAAGATTTCTTAAATCTCTTTGTATTGGAGGTGCCACTCCCACTATGCCAATTCCGCTCACACTTTTTCGGATGTTGTGTATTAATAACTAAGATGTTTTTACCTAATTTGGAACCTTGGCTCTTACCGTTCTCCTGATATACAGAAATCTGTAATGCCTTTGTATGGGAGGTGTCACGCCCACTTCTCCAATCCCGTCCATTTAGAGAGTCTGTGTATTGATAACCCAGATATGTGTACCAAATATGTGCAATGTTTCTCTTACTGTTCCTTAGATATAAACAAATATATTTTGTGCCACGCCCACTTATCCAATCACGCGCATATTTTGTCGGATGTTGTGTATTAATAATCAAACTGCTTGTAACTTATTTGGAAACTTTGGCTCCTATCGTTCTCCAGAAATACATAAATCTATGCTGTCTTTGTATGGGAGATGCCACGCCCACCATTCGAATCCCGCCCATTTTGTCAGAGATGTTTCGTATTGAAACTCCAGTTATATGTACCAAATTTGGACAATTTTTCTCTTATTGTTCCTTAGATATAAATAAATATATTTTGTGCCACGCCCACTTATCCCATCAAGCCCTTATTTTATCGGATGTTGTGTATTAATAGCCAAAATGCTTGTACCTTATTTGGAAACTTTGGCTCATATCGCTCTCCAGATATATATAAACATTTAATGTCTTTGTATGGGAGATGCCACGCCCACCATTCCAATCCCGCCCATTTGTTCAGTTATTTTTTGTATTGATAACCCAGCTATGTGTACCAAATTATACACTATGTTTCTCTTACCGTTCTTTAAATATAAATAAAGCCATTTTGTGCCACGCCCACTAATCCAATCGCGTTCAAATTATATCAGATGTTGTGCATTGATACCCAAGATGCTTGTACCAAATTTGAAAACTTTAAGCCTTTCCTATCTCCAGATATGCATAAATTTATATTGTCTTTATATGAGTGGTGCCACGCTCACTCAAAATTTAAAAAAAAAATATAGCCTATAGGGCCTTCCAGACGATCAGTTATATACTGTTAAGGTTTCATGAAGATCGGTTCAGAGGTTTAGGCGGCTAAAAGGCACAAACAAACAAACAAATTGAGTTTTCCATCGACAAGCGGTATAAAAGCATGGTATTGAGCCCGCATGGTATTTTGAATGATCATCATTGCTACTGAAAACTATTTCCGTTACAATAATTCTTTGCCAAATGGAATTAAGCAGTCTCATATAAAATACGATCTTGATGAGAGCACTGGAGGCTATACTTCGCTTCATTTCTTTTGAGGTTTGCTCCAATACCATCACATGATTTTGATTGTTTTTGCACAACTCCATGTCGATGGAGCAAGCGTAAGAAGTTGAACTCTTTCAGCTCTACTCTGTGACGTCTTGTATTTCTCTTTTATTTGTTCAAGAACTTCTACTGCATCCTTATGATATTTATTTTGACACTCATGCTTTGAACGTCTACCTTATACTAAATAATAGACTAACTTTTATCATCAACAGTTGTGTCATCATTCTCAGAATTAATCTTGTCTTCATTTGGAATAACTTCAACGCAAGGATCACTACTATTCTAATCCTTAATTTCGTTTAACTTAACGAACTCTTTCCTGCATGATCCACAAATATGCAACCTTTTTGACAGCGTAGGGAATTTTTTTAATAAGCCGTTGGAAATATTTTGCATATTTGATTATCTGGGAATTTTGTTGTTAAAGGGATAAAAAAAAAACAAATATATCACTTTGCTTGGCCTTTTTAGGAGCTGTAGACATTGTAAAGATTAACCCTAGGATTACCGTCTTGGTCTGGCCAGACCAAATTTTTGTTTTGCTTGCAATATTTTTCTAATTAAACAAAAAATAGAAAAAACAGGGATGTGAACTCTATAACTGATATGTGCTGAATCGAATGAAACTAATTTAGATTCGATTGGAGCAAATTAGCGGGGTGAAATTCGATTTTTATGTAAACGTTTTTAAAATTACCCTCTTGGTCTGGCTAGACCAAAATTTTTTTGTTTGCAATATCTTTCAAATAGGACAACATATAAAAAAAACAAAAACGTGAATTCTATAAATGATATAATCTGAATCTAATGAATCAAGTTTGAATCAAATCAGAAAACTACTGCCCACTATGCACTTAGTTCAATTTAACCAAACGCAAAACTCGTTTCATCTGTGGTAGATGCGAAAAAGCTACTTGAGAAATTAAATACTTATTTTTCAACGACTTGCATGTAGAATAAAATAATTAAAAATTTAAATTATATAATAAATTCGTATAATCTAATATAATAAGCATACGTTCAATAAAAAATATATTTATTTAGTTTTTATTAAATTGGGTTTTATAGCTATTCTAATTGTGGTCTGGCCAGACCAAGAGGAGAACTTAGTGGTAAAGAGTTACCGATAATCCTAGGGTTGATAATGTTTCTAAAAAACTGATTTACGAATGTCTTCAGAATGGCAATAAATAGTTTGTTAAGATCATATCAGGAGTGCAATTTAATGAATGTGCCTTAAATTTTATTAGGGTCAAGAAGGGCTTAGTGCGGGTAAACTGCATGTTACATAATAAAAATAATAAAGAACCTTTTTTAACCAAATATTACTAATAATAATAAAAATAAGCCATCTAAATAAACAGGTAGTTCGGAGAATGGCCATAAAATATCGCCACCTGATTCAAAAACTTATCATCACAAACTTTTACAACGTTATTCGCGGCTGTGCTTCAATTGTGATTGGCTTTTTGTTTTTACTGTGTTGATTGGTAAGTAGTAGCTTAAATGTCACAATCAAGATCTTTTCGTAGAGAAAAAGCACGCACAAATCTAGCTTTTCTTATCGCCAACAACAGTGTCCTCCATATAATCGTCAACGACATATACGCGATAATGCCCCTCAATAGTCGTGAACGATTTTCCGGCAACTTGTGTGAAAAAGTCGTCAACGATTTACTTGGACGGACTCCTACGACTCCTCAAGGATTTTCTATGGTCGTACACGTGTCGTCAAGGATGTCTTCAAGTCATGGCCAACTGGGTATATATGTCTATATGTATATATACCTATATTTATATATATAATATAGTGATACATATACATATATGTATATATATATAGTGATATCTCGGATTTTTTTTATGTTAAAGTAAATATATTTCTTTTACCCACCACAACGGGTTGTGCATAGGGTATACATACCAAGTTCTGCATTGCGTGTGAAACTGTTTTAGAATTCATCTAAGACCTCATGAAGTATAAATATTTTAGGTGGAGTAATTCTAAGTCGATTTAGTCATATCAGTCGGTTGAAAAAACGCTCACATCCGAAAGACTCAACAGAAAAGGACAATTTTGGTGGCAAATTGTTTCTAGTCATCCTAAGCAGTTTGGTATTGAAATCCAGCATAATCGGTTCAATAAAATCCAAATGTGGAACAGCCTATAAAATTAATTAAAAAAATTTTATGAACCGATGTCATTAAATTTTGCACCAATTTGTTTTATATAACTGGAAATCGTACAGCTAATTTACCATTTGACCCATATAAGGTTGACTCACTGAAAACACGTGCTATTGGAGTAAAATTTGGTTTGTGATAGTTTCATAGGACTCCCACAGCCATAATTTACCAGAGACCCCATTTAAAGACTACCTGTAAAATAGAGGTCTATTTATATTAATAGTGTTTTTAATTTTAGCATATAAAGCAGGGTTGACAAAAACCCGGGTGTTTTAAAAAATCCCAACCCAACAGGGGTTTTCATTCGTTTTATTGGGTTTAATTTGGCTTTATTGGGTTTTATGGTTTTTTGTGTAATGATCTTTTAATTTGTCTAAGAAAATGCCTTCTCGTATAGATTTATACCTTTTCGGTATAGATTTAGCAAGAAAATCTGGAACGTAATTTTATGGCATCATCATAAAACACATGGATGGTTAAAAGAAAAGCTATGACTTATTTAAGTTCTTATATAAAGGCCTCAGCTGCCCAGTGATGTACAGTTGAACTTTTTTGAACTTGTATGCCCAAATAAGATCAAAACATTTAACTGAATGTGTCAACGAGAATCTAAAACAACGTACAGTTGTATAACTAATAGCTTTAAATCTCCAACAAATGTTACTCCAAGTTTATAAGTCTATAAGTGCTTTATTAAGTGACTCCGCTACAATTGCAATTGCCGTTAACAAAATTATATACTATTGTCAAAACTGGATATTGTTGAAAAACGATTGAAAAACGTTCTTACTCCAGTTCATTGCAAATTTTTAAGCGTTTTTTCCATTTACTATTATCTTCATAAGCATCATCTATTTCTAATAACGACGTATTAATATGATTTCATCAATTTACTTTTTACACTTCCGTTAGGCATCTTAAAAGATATAAATATTTTACATTTGATTGACAGATTGTTTTACTTTTTTCGACAAGTCAAATATGCACAACTTTACACTTTTAAATTTTTTAATTTTTAACATTTATAAAAGGAAGAAGTGCTTACACAGAAAAAATTTAAAATTGTCGCTAGTCACCAAATTTATAACAAATTTATAATATCAAGCAAACAAGTTGTTGATTTTGCACCTATTACCAAAATGATTATATTGATTACTAAAACTTTGAAAATTATGAATATTTTTTTTTTTCAATAAATGATATTATTAATTTTAATTAAAAAAATTATCAAAAAACTTTGTCATCTCAAACAATGTGTTAATTTATTTAATTAAATATTGACAAATCCCAGCAACAATTCTACAAGTTTAAATTATTTTATTTTAAACGAAAAAATCAATTACTGCCCTTTCGCCAATATCGAACGTTAACGTTCGCATAGTAAATAACATTTAAAACAAAATTTAAAAAATTGTTTTTGTTTTAAATGTAATTTTCTATGCGAACGTTAACGTTCGATATCGGCGAACAGCCAGTTAATATTTTTTGATATTTAATTAATATTTTAATTAAAAATTTATTTCAAAACAACTCAAATATTAATTAAATCAAAATCATATTTTTAATTTTCTTTCAACTAAAAAAATAATTGATTCAATTATAACATTAATTAAATTTAAATACTTTTTAAACCATTTCTTTAATTGATAAAACACTTTATTCTGTGTATCAAATTAAATGAACAGTTGTGGAAAATATTAAAAGCTAAGAATTAAAAATT
The DNA here is from genome assembly GCA_943735925.1 of Pollenia amentaria. Taxonomy (NCBI): domain Eukaryota; kingdom Metazoa; phylum Arthropoda; class Insecta; order Diptera; family Polleniidae; genus Pollenia; species Pollenia amentaria. Next base: position 103,092,463 of record OX031006.1, read on the forward strand.
GTTACCAGCAAACTTTTTCTTCACTCTGCTAGTTCGGCATCAAATAGAAAAAAATTTTCATCTTATGTCTTGATATGGAACCACCTTAGAAATCGTCTTGGATTGCAAAAAGCTCTAGCTCCTTTAAACATTTATCGGCATTTAAAATCTGAACGACCATATTGGCAACTGATTAAAAATAACTTCTATTTTTATGAATTTTTTTTTAATTCTTTTCTTGGAATTTTCTATGTAAATAATTTTAATTTTCCATTCGTCCTTTTCAAAATCAAATTCAAGTCTTAACAAACAAATTCAGAATTTTCGAAATCAAATTGTTAATTTTTTAAATCATATTCCGCATTTTTCAAATCAAATTCGGCACTTTAAATATCAAAATAAGACTTTTGTGAATCAAATTCATTTTAAAAATTTGATTTGGAAAAGACCGAATTTGAAGTTAAAAATATGTATATAGCAAAAATTATGAAAATGGTAATTGAGTTTGGAATTAAGCATTTAAGGCGTAATGAATTCTAAACTGGATTACCATATTATTTATTTTTACAAGGCATGAGACTTAAATAATTAGTTCCTAGGAATTTATTATTTTCCTAACAATTTTAATCTTAAAAGAAGTTAGCAGTGATTTTTTTGTACAAAATCAGAACGCAGGTAATACATAAATTCGTATACTTTTATTTTAATAATCACTTGTACAGTAAATATTTTCAGTCATTCTTATATTTCTTAAATTTTATTCTTTTACTACTTCTTTTTTTTATGATCTAATGTAATGCGTTTGGTAATCGAGTGATCAAACTTGGCTTCCAAAAAAGTTACTCATTATAAATCTTTTTGTTAATCATTTGAAAAACGTATTTACCCCGCATACATCTCCCGATATTGTAGTCGAGTTGCCACCAGTTGCTGTTAGAGCTGCTGTTCCCCTTAGATTTGAGATAAAAGAAATCGAAAAGGCTATTCATAATTTAAACCCCAAGAAAGCCCCTGGTTTTGATAAGATCAGCAACAAAATGCTTTTAGAGCTACCCAGCATAGCAAAGAAAATTATTCTTTTAATTTTTAATGCTATTATACGCCTTGAATACTACCCACAAGAATGGAAAGTATCCTTAGTTACAATGATACCTAAGCCAGGAAAGGATCCTACAAAAGTTGAGTCATATAGACCTATAAGCTTATTGTCTAATATATCAAAGCTGTTTGAGAAGCTGTTAGTGTCAAAATTATCCCCAATTATAAATGTAAATAGATGTATTCCTAACCATCAATTCGGCTTTAGAAGAGAACATAGCACAATTGAACAAACCCATCGTATAGTAAACGCTATAAGAAAAGCCTTTGAAGAAAAAAAATATTGCTCCGCCCTCTTCATTGATGTTTCCCAAGCTTTTGATAAAGTCTGGCATGAAGGGTTATTACATAAATTGAAGCTAAACTTACCAGTAAACACACACAAGCTGTTAGAAAGCTACTTAGTCGGCCGAAAGTTTATTATTAAAGAATGTGATTTTATAAGTTCTCCTCAGCCAATTGACGCTGGAGTCCCTCAGGGAAGCATCATGGGCCCACTCTTATACCTTATATATACCTCAGACATGCCAACAAACAACCACACTTCAACATTTGCTGATGATACAGCCTTTCTAAGCGTACACGAAAACTGTCATGAAGCATCCCGTTACTTGCAGGATCATATATTTGAACTGGAAAAGTGGTTAAAACAATGGAGGATAAAGGTCAATGAGCAAAAATGCGTACATATAACATTCACCTTGCGTCGGGAGTCATGTCCCCCTATTAAAATCAATAATCAATTAGTGCCCCAGCAATCGCATGTAAAATATCTCGGTATTCATCTAGATCGGCGTTTGACATGGAAATGCCATATAGAAGCAAAACTAACACAAATGAAACTAAAAGCAATTCAAATATATTGGCTTATTGGAAGAAATTCTGTTCTTAGCCTCGACTGCAAACTTCTACTTTATAACTCTATATTGAAGCCAATCTGGTGCTACGGTATTCAGCTATGGGGCACTGCCTCGGCCTCAATTATCGAAAAAATTCAAAGGCGCCAAAATAAACTTCTTCGAATAATCACAGCCGCTCCCTGGTATGTTAAAAACTCTAATATTCACAAGGATCTCAATGTGCCATTAGTAAAAACTATTATTACGAAGTACGCAGCAAAATATTTAAAAAGGCTTGAGTCGCACCCAAATCCACTTGCTCGAAATATTTTAAATGACAGTGGACACTCTAGATTAAGGAGAAGAGATACCGCAGGACTCATCCGAAGGGAAGACCGCTGAACATCTACATATGTGAACAGAAACCGTGAGGAGAAAAATTTTCGTCTAGCATTGGCAGGACAAAAATAAAGTATTAGTATAAGATTTGATTAATTATTGTTAGTTCATATTTAATATATGAAGATTCAATAAATAAATAATGAGAAAAAAAAAAAAAAAAAAATTATATGGCAAGCCGTTCTTTTGGTAATGTGTAATTTTTTGCTGGGCATATATGTTTAAATTAATAAAGAGAGAAAAGCCCACTAACGTTAGACATATTTACACTCACATAAATGGGCATATAAATACATTGTATGCATTTTATAATAATATCCTTTTATTTTTCTGCAAATAAAACGTAAAAACTTTACAATCTTTGTTAAAATGAATATAAAGAAATAAAACCAATTTGGATTTTTTTAAACAAAATACCCATTAAAACCCGGGCGGGATTTTCTGGGTTACCCAGTGGGCATCCAACCCTGATACAAAGCCGAGCATATATATATAAAATTGTAACGATAATGTCTGACAGACTGACTGATTTATCAGCGTACAAACTAAACGCCTGAAGCTGAAATTTGGACCGGAGAGTGATCTCTCGCCAAATCGATCTACTAAGAAAGGATTTTTGGAAATTCTAATGTTTAGCGGGTAAAAAGAATTAGAACGTGTAACTTCGCTAACCTCATATATCCTTAACTAAAAGAGACACAAAAAAAACGTATCGTTGTTTATGAAAAATAAGCGGAGGGGTGTCTGGTACTTTTTGAAATTCGGTCCTTTTGGGCAGTAAATGAGTTAAACATTTATTTTGGAACTTTTTGCCAACTCATCTATCTTTTCCACCAATAAACAAAGAAATAAAACTTATATTACAGCCGTTACTAATCTAAAAATACAAATACAAATTTGATACTTTTTGAAATTCAAAGGTTTAGTGAATGAAATCGTATCTAATTTTAGAACTTTTTTAAAAACCATTTTTCTCCATTCATTATATACTACAATATTGAATACTTCAATTGAGAGAAAAAAGTGTATCAAAAAGGGAAATACGGGAAATAAAATTTCTTTTTTTTTACTTTTCTGTTCTACTTGTGATACATTTTTAATTTTCTCTAATATCGAACTAAAAAAACATAAAACTATAGGTGCAAGGTTCTGTGTGAATAAGATGAATAATGTTGGTACTTTTTTGTTGAAGCCTAGAAACATAAACTTTGGAATAAAAATATGTCTAAGAAAAAAAGGGAAATGCTAACAAGATAGCGAGTAAAATTATAACCCTAAATTATTCTTGACCTCAAGAAATACGTTTAAAATTAATGGTTATATATTATATGATACCAAGGACCCTCGAGATAGAGCTTGTGGATGTTCTGCTATTTTGATAAAAACCCGAATCAAACACTACTTAATGTGTGATCATCGTGAAGATTATCTGCAAGCAACGAACATTTGTGTTGAAGAGCTAAATCGAAACTTTGTACTTTCATCTTTATACTCTCCACCTAGATTTTCAATATCAGAAAGCCAATATTATAAATATTTTAAATCATTAGGACCCTGTTTCCTAGCCGCTGGCGATTACAACGCTAAACATACCTTCTGGGGGTCACGGCTCATAACACCAAAGGGTCGTGTTTTGTACAATACAATGTCTAAAATGGATTTAAATGTGGTCGCGAGTGGTCAACCAACTTATTGGCCTACTGATCAGCAAAAAATTCCAGATGTCATCGATTTTGGCGTGGTTAAAAACATCCCCGCAGAAACGATTCATGTTGAAGCCTTAATTTATACTTCGGACTTGCCAACAAACAGCTACACCCATACCTCAACATTTGCGGACGACACAGCTTTTCTAAGCGTACACCCAAACTGTCAAGAAGCATCACGTTACCTACAGGATTATATATTTGAACTAGAAAGGTGGTTAAAAAAATGGAGGATAAAGATTAATGAGCAAAAATGCGCACATATAACATTCACATTGCGTCGGGAACCATGCCCCCCTATTAAAATAAATAATCAAAAAATACCCCAACACTCGCATGTAAAATACCTCGGTATACATCTTGATCGGCGTTTAACGTGGAAATGGCATATAGAAGCTAAATTAACTCAAATGAAACTAAAAGCAATCCAAATTAATTGGCTTATTGGAAGAAATTCTGTTCTTAGTCTCGATTGCAAACTTCTACTCTACAACTCTATCTTAAAGCCAATTTGGTGCTACGGTATTCAGTTATGGGGCACTGACTCGGCTTCTAACATCGAAAAAATTCAAAGGCGCCAAAATAAACTTCTTCGAATAATCACAGCCGCCCCCTGGTACGTCAAAAACTCAAATATCCACAAGGATCTCAATGTGCCATTAGTAAAAACTATGATAACGAAATATGCAGTAAAATATTTAAAAAGGCTGGAACTGCACCCAAAGCCATTAGCTAGAAATATTTTAAATTATGGCGGCCACACTCGCTTAAGAAGAAGAGACACTGCAGCACTAACCCAATCAGATGAGCGATAAACACCTACATATGTGAACAGATACCGTGATGACGAAATCTTTTTTGTTTGGCACTGGCAGGACATAAAGCAAATATTAGGATAAGATTTGATTAATTATTGTTAGTTCATATTTAATATATGAAGATTCAATAAATAAATACTGAAAAAAAAAAAAAAAAAATTATTCTTACTCTGGGTGGAGGGTACCAAAGATTCGGCCCATTCGGTCCCATTTTAAATAATTTCTTAGTTTGATGTAAATCTACATACCAGTAGGTAAACCACAGTTTTCCCTTTTTGCCCTAGCTTTTGAGGTTTGTGGTAAATGAAGATGAATCTGTTATTCAATACGTTTAAAATGGAAGTTGCACCCAAAAAAAACTACGAAATTGCCGAATTTATCCGATTTTACAATATAAATTGGGAATTGAAAAGAGAGTCAAACACCCTGCAAAAAACAAAATAAATGGTTTTTCCATGAATTCTGGACCTGAAAAAATGGAATTGGACATGTGCACCCCACTATTTTAATTGTTTAGAACACTTATAAGTTATTATTAAACATTAAATAAAAATACTGTGACTAAACACTTTTGAGACAAAAACTTAAACTGAAATTAAGTTAGAGGTTATGGATGTAAAATGTTTTCGCTCCGCTCTGTTTGAATTTCTGTTCGCATAAAGAGCATGGGTTAAAAAACTAACTTAAATTCGGGCTTCTAAAAAATAAGAACACTTTTGTCTCGTTCAGAAGAAGTATAAGAATAACAGAAATAAAATCAGAATGTTTTAAGTAAACTCATATAAAAATGCATGTGACATCAATGTTATTACAAATGGCATCAATGGGGCAAAAAGTGAAATCAATCCAATGACGAAATTCATCCTGAAATGTTGTCATATTTTATGCGTCATCTACGCTATGACTACAGTCACATCAATTCGACGCCACATTTTGTGTACACTGATAGAAAAGGCGTCGTAACGCTGATGTGTTTTGACATCAGTACAGACAAACTGTCATCAGTGCGATGATGTTATATATCATTTCATCAGTGTGATGCCAAACTACCATCAGTGCAATGACAAACTGTCATCAGAGCAATGACAAACTGTATTCAGTGCAATGACAAACTGTCATTAGTGCAATGACAGACTGTCAGCAGTGCGATGACATAATAAGTCATGTCATCAGTGTGATGACACACTGTCATCAGTTCAACGACAAACTGCCATCTGTTCAATAACAAATTGTCATTAATGCGATGAAAAACTGCCATCAGTGCGCTGGCATAATATATCATGTCATAATATATTAACATTATTGTCATGTTTAAAAAGTAAACTTAGAAGCAAAAATTCTTATATTCTATTTTTTAATTATTTATTTAAATACATCAAATTTTTAAAGTAGAATTATTACGAATACCATATCGGGCATGCTGCTTGGTGTCTTATAATTGAGAGTTTTTCTGTTAACAAAGGGCGGAATACAATAAAAATGAAACAAACATGTGTAACGGGTAAGTAAATAATGATATTCTCTTAATTTGACTCAAGGGTATTACAATCACCCAATTTGATGTCAGTTTGTCATCTCACTGATGACATGCTTTATAAAACCGACTCCAATTAAACATTTCTGTGATGCCAATGTGTCATCTCATTGATGACATTATTAAAATTTTTGACCCGAATGACAATTTGGCCAAGTGATGTTAAGGCTGACATCATAGTGATGTAAAGTGTCATGGGGTCAAAAACGAAGACACTTGTCATAGTACTGATGTCAAAATACATCAGCGGTCTGACGCCTTTTCTAATAGTGTACGAATAGTAGTTTTTATAATTTGATTTTTTATAAATTATAATGTTATATTAAGTTCAGTATAATTTCTTAATTTTCTTCTTTATTTTGCTTCAGGAATGTCTGTTTGTAATGCCCAACACTAGTCCGCCAGCAATGTTGGCCCCACTTGTCCGAATATCGTTTTCCTCGTGTTCATTCAAAACGACATATGTTTCATTAAAATCGGTGGACGATAAGATACTGTTACGTTACTGCATTTTCAATAACGTTTTTGGTTTATTTCCTTTATAATACACCTCTTGAGCTCTTTTATTGCAACTTTAATAAAATAAATACAACACTTTAAACATTTTAGCCCCTATTTATAAAAAATATTTTAGGTATATAGCAGGTTTATGAAACGAATTTTCTATGAAAATTTGTTTAATAAACCTTTTATTAATCAAAAATATTTTTTATGAATACGGGGGTTTATTTAAAGCTGAACTATAAACTATTCACACCACTTTATTTAGAACTAAGTCAATTATACCACTTATACTTGCGATCTACACACTTAAATGTTCGTACCAATACTGACTATCGATGCCCACCTTCACGAGTATTTATACTCTGTTCGAGCGCTGACATCTAGATGGCTCTAGAACATTCGACGTTTTTGAAATATCTGTATCATTTTCGAAATTTCTGGACCATTCGAACTTTTATTATCTTAACAGCTAATATCATCATGTATTAACACTACGACTGAATTTAAATTGAGCTATTATACATTAATAAACTAAAGCATACTTTATGGGTTAACAATAATTCAACACTATTATGTTATACAATTATGTATAACAACTATAACATTTTATTAGTACTAGAAAATTCTGTACAGTTATTTTTACATTAGAAATATGAATAGCTTATACAATAAAAATTTAAGCTAATAAAATTACTAGCAACTACAAAATAACTAATAAATACAAGATAACTAATTATTTAAACTTATTCTTAACTAAAGATACTTTCGTAACAATACTTATAAATCAACTACAAAAAAAAATATTCCTGTATTTATATATAAGATATATCTAAAACCGTAGCAGATATAAATATTAAGGTAAAGTTTGATCCAAGTTAGCTTCATATGGCCGCAAATAATATCAGTTAATAAATGTGTTTTAAGTTTGCATTGGAAAAATTTAGGGCCAATTACTTAGCTCCGTAAAAATCATATCAAAAATATCAATTTCAACACTTTGGCCAAAAACCACATATGTAAATAAAAATAAATTTATGTTACGAGTACTTAGGAAAATTTTTTAACAAGTATTTTGTCAACATGATCAGTAAAAATGTGCTCCAAGAGGAGCAGGTTTTAGCTATGAATTCATACCACAAATCGCTTAAAACTTGCTGATCGGATGCATGATTTTTGTATGGGGTGGACTATTTTCTGCTGACAATAAGCGCTTCTTTTAACCTAATAAAATATGCAAACAAAGCTAAAGTGCTTTTTTAAAGGGCTAATTATATTAATATATTCATTATAGTTTTGCCTTTACTTGTCTGAATGCCTTTTTCAATCATTTGCGTAAACCATAATATATTTTTATTTTTTTCGTTGTCAGCACTAAAGTAGCAGCTTTTGAGTATTTTTAATTCGTTATAATTTACTCTATAAGAGCTCTCTTTTTCTCCTAAGTGCTTACAAAAACACAAATTTTTTTACTGGTTATGGTATACGAATGAGGGTAGGTAGGTAATTAAAAATAAGTGAGTACCTACCTTTCTTGTTACCAAATGTTGTTGCCCAGTGCAATTATTTATTTGTACATAAGATTGATTACATAATTCACATTTATTTATCAAAAAAGTAAAATTATATTGCATTTTATGGAGGTCCTCTCATACATTCAACAGTAAGTACATAAGGAACTTATTTAATTACTATGTACTTAAGTAATGCAGAAATTTTGTTTACGCATTAGAAAAGAATTAAAAGATTCTGTTTGTTGTGCTTAATTCCCTTTTTAAATAATTGATAAAAAATACTGAAATTTATTGTTGGAGGATAAGCTGTTCCTATGCGCATTTCACTGGTTGCTTCGGCCAGATCATCAGGAAACGTTATCCTAAATAATTTTAGAAAAGCCAAAGCTATCAGCAAACAAAACTACAGAGGGAATGAGAATTACCTACAAACACTCAAAAAGTCTTGTTTGCAACGATATCAAAGCTTAAACAAAATACCAAACAATAAATCAGTGATGAGTTGTATCTTTTCTTACATTTCCCGCTACAATTATTTGGAATTCTCCCAACATTAATTGTAGTTGTAAGTGGGTAAAGAAAAAACATATTAAAAACAAAAACAAAGTGCTTTTATTGTTTTCGCAAGAAATCAAAATAAAAACAATTTGCCAGTTCAGTTTTTTATGCACGTGCACTTGCTAAAATTTAATGCGCATAGGAACAGCTTATCCTCCAACAATAAATTTCAGCATTTTTTATCAATTATTTAAAAAGGGAATTAAGCACAACAAACAGAATCTTTTAATAAATATAGTATTCCCACAAACTACTTTGATAGAAAAGAATATTTTCAAAAAGTCAATAATTAAATTTTTCTGTAAAAATACCAAAAGTTTCTTAAATTTAAGTTTTATGGTTTGATATCCAAATTTATTATGTCACACGCCACAATTTAATAATGAACTTCTTTCCACTTTTCGCAGACAACTGGCACAAAAAAAATAACAATTTTAAATTTATTCATAACTATTTATTCGCATTTAGGTAGTCTACATTTAATATTCCTTTTAATTCCTCGTTAAGCCTCTATCTAACTTTGTTCTTCCTAATTATGTACATTATTAAGACTTTTTTGTTCTTTTGTTTTTTTATTTTTTTTAATTCAATGAAATTTTGTAACTAAACATTTCTGTAGACTTATGGGGAATTAAGAAAACATTTTCGTATTAAATGATGGCGTGGCAGATTATTGTTTTATTGTTACCAAAACCACCAAAGTGGGAGAAAATTTATTATGAGTTTGTGCTGAAGTTGGTAACTTAGCCACCTCCAATATACCTGTTCAAATAAATGTCGGCATTTTAAAGATATGTTGATGAAGTTTGGGATTTATTGGTCGAAGCCTATTCAAAATAGTGACTACGATTTAACGTAGCCACTTTTTGTGTAGGGGCTTCATTCGATTGTGGAAAAGATACTTAGCGCGATTTTACGTTATATTTACACTGGCAAGCAATATTAGATACATGGTTACTAGTTAAGATTTCAAAGTGAAAAAACACGCATCAAATATAATTAAATCTTTTCGGAATTTTATTTATATTAGAAAACAAAGAGAAATTCAGGAATATTTAAAGATAATATTAAGAAAAATCTAATTTCATTTTAGTTTTCCACTTTAGCTTAAAAGTTTGTTAAAATTCTTAGTACTTTGTCCAAAGACCTGTTTTCTTTAATAACGCTTTTGATGCCTCTTGGCTTACTTTCAACTAAGTTCTCGATTGTTTGCTTTGGAATATTTAACCACTGTGCTTGAACTCTCCTCCAAAGCTCATTTAAAGTTGTAGGCACACTATTGTATCGCGCCAATTGTTTCTTCAAAAAAGACCATCAATTTTCTATCAGATTGAGAACTGTTGTTTGCGCTGGCCATTTCATTCTTTGCCATTTTTTGCTTTGACTACCAATCCTTAACGATCTTGACCGTATATTTTGAATACCCGTTCTGCCAAAAAAAAAAAAAATCTTCTCCGCTGGGTATTCACTTCTGGCCACAAAATCGGGTAAATTGTGTTTTAGGATACGAAAGAAGTCTTCTGTTTTTATTATACCATCGATTTATACAGATGGAACGTGGTTTAACTAAGTAATATACCAAGCGATATATCAGTAGAGTTGACACCTGTCGTTTCCTTAACAGCTTTACCACTAACATTTAAGACAAGGGATATTGAATAGGCAATTGATTATTTAAACCCAAAAAAGCACTTCGTATTGATGAAATAAGCAACATAATGCCAAAGCTACCCCGCATAATAATAAAAATAATCGTTCTAATTTTTAATGCTATTTTATGAATTGAATACTTTCTTTCAGGATGGAAAGCCTCTTTAGTAACCATGATGCCAGGGAAAGATCACACAAAAGTTGAGTCATATAGGCCTATTAGCCCATTGAAGAAAAAAAAAAGATTGGCATGAATGCATAATACATAAATTTAAGCAAAACTTACCCAAAAATACTCAACAGCTTGTTGGAGAGCTATTTGATTGGTCGAAAATTAATTATTTAAGCAGGAAATATTTTAGGTTCTTCTCAATCGAATAATGCCAGCATTAAGTCCCACAGGGAAGCAATATAGGACCTCTATTGTATCTGATATATACTTCAGACATGCCTTTCAACAACTACACCCAAAAATCAACCTTTGCTAATGAAACAGTTTTTCTAGGCGTCCACGAAATCTCGAAGCACCATCTCTGAAGCATCTCGATACATACAGGATTATATACACCCATATCCCGGTTTGCGTCGTTTTCGTTTTAGCATCGCATGACTTCGAAGTTGCGTCCTTAGTACTTGGATTTGCGTCGTTAATATAAAATGTTTGTACGAAGTTAAATAGAAAAAGGGGATTTCCCGTTTAAGTCTAATGAAATTATGTATGTGAAGGTTGTTTGCTGGTTGCATGTTGAAGGTCGTTAGTATGTAGTCTCAAATTGCATTTGCTGAGATGAAGTTAAAGCTAAGTATTTTGCAAAAGAAGGCCAATACGTTAAGAACAAAAACTGTACATATTAAAAACTTTCTAAATCAAAATAAAATAAAATAAAATATAATATAATTGTTGTTCCAGAGACGCTGATAAAATTAAATAATTTGTTGAAACCGCCACAGCGTCACAACACAGAAAAAATATCAGTAGTTTTTTTATCAATTAAAAAAAAGCTTGTTTAAAAAGTATTCCAATTTAATTAATGTGATAATTGAATCAATTATTATTTTAGTTGAAGAAAAATTAAAACTGTAATTCTGATTTGATAGACATTTTACTTGTTTTCACACTTTAGTAAAGTTTTAATTAAAATATTAATTAAATAACAGAAAATCTTAATTGATTTTTACGTTTAATATAAAATAATTTTAACTTACAGAATTGTTGTTGGAAATTGTCAAAACCTGAGCAATATTTAATTAAATCAATTAACACATTGTTTGAAACGGCAAAGTTTGTTGATAATCTTTTTAATTAAAATTAAAAATATTGTTTATTCGAAGAAAAAAAATATTCACAATTACCATTTTTTTCAATTATTAATAATCTATATAATCATTTTGGAAATAAGTGCAAAATCAACAAATTTTTTTCTTGAATCTATGAATTTCCTGTGAACACAAAATTGAGCCAATTCTAAGATTTAGGCTGAAGATCTAAAAGAAAGTTATCCCTGGTCAAATCTATGAAGTCAAAAAATATTTTTTCAGCTTAAATCATCGGGCAAGTTCCAGAAATCAATTTGAAGTGGGATTGAAGTCGAAAGAGATCTTCAGCTCAAGTATTTACAAAATGACTGCAAAACCAGATAAACTGTTTTCAACAGTGGTTCTTGTAAAAATACTTAGCACTCAAAGCATGAAGTATATAAAAAGGAATATTTTCATTAACCTTCTTTGCAGGCTCGGTTTCAAAATTTTTGCACCCAGAGAAAAAATATGTTTAAATATGGTCACCTCCAACACAAAACTATTTTTAAATAAAATTGTAAACATACTATGGTTATTTTAACAATATTATTGTCAGCGACAACCATATTATGGGTAAATTAGTCCTCCATCACGAAGGCACAACCATATTATGGTTGCCTCCGAACATGTTTTGATTAATAATAACTAAAATCTGTTTAACATACTTAATAGCATGGTTGGTTTCTAACAATAGAATGTTGCTCTTGGAAAAGAGGAAAATACCATGTTTAAAGGCAACCATAATATGGTTGTGGCTTCTTGATGGAGGACTAATGCAACAATAATATGGTTGTCGGTGACAATAATATGGTTAAATTAAACATAATCTCCTGTATGCATAAACGTTTATTTAAATTAATAAACGTTAAGGAAAATTTTCATTCAGAATTTGTTTTGTAAACCTTTATTTTATTTAAAAAATTTTTTTTATGAATACAGGCGAATATGTTTAAAATTTTCTTTAAAAATAGTTTTGTTGAAGGTGACCATATTTAAACATATTTTTTCTCTGCGTGTGCTATTTAAAATCCACTTCTTTTCGATTTACAGAACATGCCCGTATGAATTTTTTTAACCAACTAAATTCAAATCAATACAAATATATAGGAATTCATGCTTCGGTTTGCGACGCGCTTATCCGGTCCCAATTAGTGACGCAAGCCGGATTATTAGTGCATTTCAATTGTTATAATTGTTAAAACAATGGAAAATAAAGATCAACGAACAAAAATGTATACATAAAACATTTACTTTGCGTAAAGAATCATGCCATTAAAATCAATACCACTGTACAAAACTGAAACAAAATAACGGGGTTCTGAAATATAATTTTAGTAGAGGAGACAAAAAAATTTACGAGTGTTGGCGTTTTGAAGGATTACATCGGAATTTTAAATTATAGTGAGCTAAATTTTTCCCCTTTTGCCTTCTTCGTGGAGCATATCGGTATATGGAACTATGTGCTCTTTACATCAAAAGTTGCTGAACATACCTTAGTTCAGCAACTTTATCTTCAAAACCGGAAATAAGGATTTGTCTAACTTCGATACATTTTTTCTTTTAGTTTTTAACCAAAACTAGCATAGGGCGTCCTCATTTTACTGTAAAGGGGGTGTACATGGTCGAAATGCTTGTCATGCAGGCGAATTAACTCGTGTACGTGTGTTGGACTTAATATTTGCCCTCATATCTATTTTTTTTGATTTTCCATCCAGCATCGTCGGTGTCATACATACAAACACATTTTCACTAATACTACCATAGCGCTTGATGAAATGCTTGACCGTGTACAGACCCCTTAAAAGTTGCCATAAGCTTAAAAGTTATACAAATTTCTTTCTTTACACGCGTACCGCTCTTCAAAACCGAAGTTATCATTTTGAATTCCAATTTTTCTCACTTAGATCAATTTTTTTTTTAACCAAAAAAAGCCTTGGTATTCTTATTATATTGGAATTGTTTTTAACCATCCCAATGTGCACAAAAACGGATGCGGATCCGTTACGGACCCGTTCCGGATCCGTAAAAAAGTTAGAAACGGAATCAGTGTAATCGCGATTTGACTGATCCGTTTCTGACCCGTTTCGGATCCGTAAAAAAGTTAAAAACGGAATCAGTGCAATGACTCGTTACGGATCCGTAAAAAAGTTAGAAACGGAATCAGTGTAATCGCGATTTGACAGTGTAATCGCTAATTGAGTTTTTTTAAGAAAAGGTCATTGTGTGGACCCAGCAAAATCAGTTTTTAATAATTGAGTTTTTTTTTATGAAAAGGTCCTTGTGTGGACCCAGCAAAATGAATTTGTAATAACTTTTTTTTTCTCCACACAACTCCATTGAAATGATTTTTTTTTTTTTTTTTTAATAGGAGAAAAGCATTAAAAGCCAAATGTGGGTGTGGGACTTTCATCCACTAAAAGCTCCTCTCGTCCGTACAGTCAGTGATTGGTTTATGGTAACTAAGATAGGACTCATATGTTTGGTAATCAATTCGTTGCAAGTTTATATCTTCAGTGGATAAGGGGCACAAAATAGAGTTCTTTGCCTACTTTTATTTTAAATTTATATTATTAAATTATTATATTATTAAATTTATATTAATAAGCAAATGTTGCTGCAGCTCGCCTTCAATCCGAATACAACTATTTGTCAGAATATTAAGTTGGTTGTTGTCATTAGTGAAGAACGTATGCGCTACTATAGGATAACCACAAACAACATATTTTCCCGAAATGTTTCTAATTGCATCAATTTTGTAGACTTTGCCATCATATGTGTAAAAATTATTGGGATGTTTCAAAGAAAAATAGTAATTTTTTGTTTGCACGAATAAATACGAGCCATCCTTGAATTCGCCAACATTGTAGTCGTTTATTTAATTTTTTGAATTGATAGAAACCCCATTTAAACTTGCTTCAACCATTCTCTTGTAAATTTGGGAACAAAAAAATCTTTTTTGTTTCAATTTACGTTTAATTTCTTGCAAAAAGTTTTCAAACTTAAATGCTTCAAATTTGCTAAGAGGACCTATATTTCTGACATCTGCAGGTAAATGCGTCAAACAATGAATATTATATGTTAAAAATGATTCATTGTACAAAATTGGAATTTTTGCAACAAAATCACTTAATAATCTCTCTGCTTCATTAATATTGTCGGTGTTATTAGAAAGTAGAATTCGTATTGCCGCGCTTATACTTAAGAAATGATTATATCGTTCACTATCTAAAATATTTTGTAACACAATCGGTCCTATGTACAAAAGAAACATTTTAAGCTCTGTGGCCTTCCATCTATCTATTTCCATAATTGACCTTGGTTTCCTACAAAATTCGCGTGGTACATCATTTTTAATTTCCAATAAGTTTTTAAATAGTTTAAAATATAAAAAATATTTTTGTTTGATTCAGGTGCATTCCAAAGGAAGTTTGTGAACGAACCAATTTCGGTAGTGGAGGAAGTTGGAAAAAAATTCTTCCACTACGCACATGACCGAGTTCAAAAACAACAAAAATAAATGATCAGCCTTACCCACGATGTCGAATGAAGGACATAAGCGAATAAAACCCAGTCACTCACTTTGTAATTGATTTTGTAAATTGAAAAATACAAAAACAAATACAAAGTGAGTGACAGGCTTTCGTGCGCTTATGTTTTCTTTCAAAATCGTGGGTTAGGCCATTAATTTTTTTTTTTGTAAACAAACTTTTTTTAATATTCTATGAATTGTTTTTTATGTTTTTAATGTATTTTACTTTTATATGTTAATTTTAAATGAACTGACTGAATTGTTTTTACTTTACTATCAAATGACTGTGAATTTAATAATAATAATAAAAAAATTAAAACAAAAAATTCATCACAATATTAAATCTTTTTTATTAAAAACACGCAGTGGATTCCGTTTTATTAAAATACACGGGTCCGCAACGGATCCTAATATGATGTCCGTAACGAGTCCGTAACGGATCCAAAAAACGGACATAAAATCCGTTTTTGGATCCGTTTTTTTTAAAGAATTTCTCCCGCTTGCAGATCCAAAACTGATCCGTAACGGATTCCGCTACGGATCCGTTTTATGAAAACAAACGGGTCCGTAACGGATCCCAATATGATGTGACGAGTCCGTAACGTATCCAAAAAACGGACATAAAATCCGTTTTTTCGAGAGGAATTTCTCCCGCTTGCGGATCCGTAACGGATCAGTAACGGATTCCGTAACGGATCAGTAACGGATTCCGTTACGGATAGAAAATACGAAGATGCGGATCCGTTACAGATCCGAAACGGATCCGTTTGGCACACTGGGATAAGATTAAACCATTAAAGTAATGTTCATAAGCTATGGGATAGTGATGTATAAAGTTTCTTAAGCTACGGTCACACTTAAATAATATTTTGTTAATATTTAGTGAGATTAAACATGGTCTTAATATCACAAAATAAAACTAATTATACTGCAAAACATAGAAAAAACTGTTTTATGTAAGATATAGCATTATTATCAAAAGAAATATTGGAATTAAAGGAAATTATACTTGAGTTAAGCTGTGGGTCTCGTTTTTTCGTCATATATTTGACAAGTGTGACCGTAGTTTTAGTAAAATGATTTTGATTCGCTAGACCTATATCTATGAAGATCGAAACAAAAATTCTTGGCCCAAAAAATGGGGTGAAAGGATGAGGGGAAGGTGACGCTAATCGAACTCAAAGTGGAGGCAAAAAGAAAAAAGTTACAAGAAACTCCATAACTGCCTCAGAGTCACTCCTAGAGGTGTAAAAGGTAGAACCAAGCCCATTTATTGTTTCTGCTATTTTAAATATCATGACACCACAAAGTGTCTATTTAACCACCAAAAAACAACGCAACAACAACAACGCAAACAGAGATACAGCGGCTAAATTAGCAAAACAAAACTAATAGACGGAGTACTTCAATGATATTTTAATGGGGTTCGTTGCCGCATACTAAAATAAGCATTAAAAATTAACTAAAAAATTAAACGCATATTAAAATAAACATAAAAATTTTGATTGCCTTTGAAAAGTGACTTAAGTCATTAGGTTTAGGTAAAAGTTTTGTGCTTTAAATGAATGACAAGTTTTGTGAAAGCACACAATTTTTTCCCATTTTTAAGCAACACACTTTTACAAATAAATGTCCTTAGAAACTTGTTTAAGTACAAAAGCACAAAATCGTAAGTTAAAGGCATGTGGAATAAGTAAAATTAATACATCAATGTCGTTTATACTAGGGATGCCAAATGAGAGATGTCGTTCCCGGGGCTTTCAAGCTTGACAAAATCCCGATTTCGGGGGTATTTAATTATACTTGTACTTTATAAATTTAGTAAATGGTTCACAATTATTTTTGCCAAAGCCTTTGCTAGCATCTGCTTACCAATATATTTCATAATTTAACATTTCTGGCAATTGGCCAGCGTGTGAAATCTTCAAAATGTGGCAATGTAAATGTTCTTTTTTGTCATATATATTTATTGAATTTTCAGACATAAATAAACATACATATATATGAAATAACAATAATTATTCAAATCTTATTCTTATTCTGCATTATGTCTCTCGCGCTCGTTGAAGATAGACGTGTTTTCTAAGCTCGGCATACGGTTTATTTTTTAATTTTTAAAACGTGATTATTGATTTGTGTATTTAAAAAGTAAATACAAGAAAAAGAAAAAAAAAATACATGTATGTACATACATACATAAACACACATTTTTTTATTCTCGGTGTTGATAAACAATAACAACATAATAATAAGAGAACAACTGTAAACAGTAAAAAAAAAAACTCTTATGAGTGCAAACAGTAGAAATGCATATATCACAGTGAGTGTTAATGAAACAAATGCAGAAATAAAAAAAAGAATCGATGATAGCAAATACCTAACGGCTAAACCTATTACTCGCACGCGATCCCTCTCGCCGTCTGTATTTGGTAACACGGTTGATACAATAACAAATATAAAACCTGCTAGCGTTGCCTCAACAACAAAAACAATTTTAATAAGTGATGTAAATATTAACCCCCAATCAGGCATAATAGAAAACTCAGTATCACCTTCGGTGTCTAATAATACGGTTGATATTAATACAATAAAAAATATAAAACCTGCAAGCGGTGCCTCAGCGGCAAAAACGATTGTAATAAGTGATGAAAATATTACCCCCAAATCAGGCATGATGGAAAACTCAGCTCCACAAGTAAAAAGTGGTCAAAAGCCTCCAGTACAAGTAGGTATTGATAGGTACATAACAGTGCTTAAAAGGGGTCGCAGCCCAACCTCTTCAGCAGTTGCTTCGGTCTCAAAAGTCTTAAAAGATGGTACAGCTGATAAAACAAGTTCTCAAAATCGATTTGCAATTCTGGATGAGGAATCTCCGGAAGCACAAAACGTTATCAAATCTTCTAAGCCACCGCCGATATATCTTAGAGAGCAAAACTCAAATGAACTAATAAAGAATTTGATCTCGGTAATAGGTGAAAATTCTTTTTATGTAGTTGCAATTAAGCGGGGTAGTATAAATGAGACAAAAATTCAAGTTAATCGTGAAGATGACTTTCGTAAGGTAATTACGAAATTAGAGGCACTAAAAAAAAACTTTTATACATACCAACTGAAGAGCAGTAAAGGTCTCCAGGTAGTGATAAAGGGCATTGATTCATGCGTAGACCCAAGTGAGATAAAAACGTTTTTAGAAGAGAAGGGCTTCAAAATAAAAAACGTAATAAATATTAAAAATAGAGAAAAAAATCCCCAGCCACTATTTCGAGTGGAGTTAGAACCCGGCGACGTTAAGCTTAAAAAAAATGAAACGCATCCCATTTACAGTCTGAAATATATCCTGTATAGGAAAATAACGATAGAGGAGCCGCACAAAAGGAACGGTCCCGTGCAATGTTTAAACTGCCAAGAATTTGGTCACACTAAGGCATACTGCCATTTAACCCCTGTTTGTGTTGTATGTGGAGAGTTGCATGGTACAGCTCTCTGCGATAAGTCTAAAAACGACCCCAATGTAAAAAAATGCAGCAACTGTGGTGGTAATCACACTGCCAACTATAGAGGATGCCCTGTATACTCCATAGTCAAGCGCTCGGTTGGACCGAAACCTAATCCCCCTCAAATGCAGGTATCACATCAAGTTAACACTAATGACATTCAAGTGCCGCAGCCTAGTAATAACAGAACATCCTACGCAAACGTCCTAAAATCAAACCATATTCCAATTCAAGGTGATTTGCCAAATAATGATGAGACTCCAGTTTCTAATTTAAGTCGTCTAGAAAAAACCATGGAAACACTAGTGCAAACAGTAACTAACTTTACGAACACAATGGGTAATATGATGCAGGAAATGTTAAGAATGCAATCGATGTTATTGCAGGCTGTACTAAACAAGCCATGAATTGTTTAAAAATTTGTTTTTGGAACGCAAACGGCATTCGCCAACATAAAAATGAACTAGAATACTTTCTTAAAAGTAAACAAATTGATGTAATGATGGTTTCTGAAACTCATTTGACCTCAAGAAATACGTTTAAAATTAATGGTTATATATTATATGATACCAAGGACCCTCGAGATAGAGCTTGTGGAGGCTCTGCTATTTTGATAAAAGCCCGAATCAAACACTACTTAATGTGTGATTATCGTGAAGATTATCTGCAAGCAACGAACATTTGTGTTGAAGAGCTAAATCGAAACTTAGTACTTTCATCATTATACTCTCCACCTAGATTTTCAATATCAGAAAGCCAATATTATAAATATTTTAAATCATTAGGACCCTGTTTCCTAGCCGCTGGCGATTACAACGCTAAACATACCTTCTGGGGGTCACGGCTCATAACACCAAAGGGTCGTGTTTTGTACAATACAATGTCTAAAATGGATTTAAATGTGGTCGCGAGTGGTCAACCAACTTATTGGCCTACTGATCAGCAAAAAATTCCAGATGTCATCGATTTTGGCGTGGTTAAAAACATCCCCGCAGAAACGATTCATGTTGAAGCTTCTTTAGAATTATCTTCTGATCACACACCTACACTTCTAACTATAGCAAACCCTAATAGAATTGTATCTCCGTGTGGATACTTAGTGACGTCAGCAACACAAATAAATTGGTTAAAATATAAAAAATATCTCAGTACCCACTGCACTGAAAATATTCCGCTTAGAACACCGGAGAATGTGAATCTTTCTATTGTAAATTTTGACAATTATCTCAAACTAGCTGTTCAACATTCTAGCATAGCCCGCAAAAACATCAAAAATAGTAAAATATATTCTACAGATGTCGAGCGTCTCTTGACTGAAAAAAGGAGAGCTCGAAGGGAGTGGCAATTGCACAGATCCCCTCAACTTAAAAATTTACTAAAAGAGTGTACAAAAAGGCTAAGAATCTTACTGCAGTCTCAAAAAACGGCTTCTCTGGAAAAATATCTTAAGGAACTTGATGCAACTCCTCAATCTGACTACTCATTATGGCGTGCAGCTAGAAATCTAAAAAGACCAGTTATCACTAAACCGCCATTAAGAAACTTAAATGGAAGTTGGGCACGAAATGATATAGAAAAAGGAAATATTTTTGTTAATCATTTGAAAACCGTATTTACCCCTCATACATCTTTCGATACTGCGGTCGAGTTACCACCTGTTGTTGTTAGATCAGATGTTCCACTAAGATTTGAGATAAGAGAAATCGAAAAGGCTATTCATGATTTAAACCCCAAGAAAGCCCCTGGTTTTGATAACATCAGTAACAAAATGCTTTTGGAGCTACCCCGCATAGCAAAGAAAATTATTCTACTAATTTTTAATGCTATTTTACGCCTTGAATACTACCCACAAGAGTGGAAAGTATCTTTAGTTACCATGATACCTAAACCAGGAAAGGATCCCACAAAAGTTGAGTCATATAGACCTATAAGCCTATTGTCTAATATATCAAAGCTATTTGAGAAACTACTAGTGTCAAAATTAACGCCGATTTTAAATGAAAACAGATGTATTCCCAATCATCAATTCGGTTTTAGAAGAAAACACAGCACAATTGAACAAACTCATCGAATAGTAAATGTCATAAGAAAAGCCTTTGAAGAAAAAAAATATTGCTCTTCACTCTTCATCGATGTGTCTCAAGCTTTTGATAAAGTCTGGCATAAAGGGTTACTACTGAAGTTACAGCAAAACTTACCAGCAAACATACACAAGCTGTTAGAAAGCTACTTAGTCGGGCGTCATTTTATTATTAAAGAAGGCGATTTTTTAAGTTCTCCTCAGCCAATTAACGCCGGAGTCCCACAAGGCAGCATCCTGGGCCCTCTATTATACTTAATTTATACTTCGGACTTGCCAACAAACAGCTACACCCATACCTCAACATTTGCGGACGATACAGCTTTTCTAAGCGTACACGCAAACTGTCAAGAAGCATCTCGTTACTTACAGGATCACATATTTGAACTGGAAAGGTGGTTAAAACAATGGAGGATAAAGATCAATGAGCAAAAATGCGCACATATAACATTCACATTGCGTCGGGAAACATGCCCCCCTATTAAAATCAATAATCAAATAATACCCCAACACTCGCATGTCAAATACCTCGGTATACATCTAGATCGGCGTTTAACGTGGAAATGGCATATAGAAGCTAAATTAACTCAAATGAAACTAAAAGCAATTCAAATAAATTGGCTTATTGGAAGAAATTCTGTTCTCAGCCTCGATTGCAAACTTCTACTTTACAACTCTATCTTAAAGCCAATTTGGTGCTACGGTATTCAGTTATGGGGCACTGCCTCGGCTTCTAACATCGAAAAAATTCAAAGGCGCCAAAATAAACTTCTTCGAATAATCACAGCCGCCCCCTGGTACGTCAAAAACTCAAATATCCACAAGGATCTCAATGTGCCATTAGTAAAAACTATGATAACGAAATATGCAGTAAAATATCTAAAAAGGCTGGAACTGCACCCAAACCCATTAGCACGAAATATTTTAAATTATGGCGGCCACACTCGATTAAGAAGAAGAGACACTGCAGCACTCACCCAATCAGATGAGCGGTAAACACCTACATATGTGAACAGAAACCGTGATGACGAAATCTTTTTTGTCCGGCACTGGCAGGACATAAATCAAATATTAGGTTAAGATTTGATTAATTATTGTTAGTTCATATTTAGTATATGAAGATTCAATAAATAAATACTGAGAGAAAAAAAAAAAAAAAAAAAAAAAAAAAATCTTATTCTAATGTATTCCTAAGCATTTGTCCTGCAATGCCCGACTAACAATTCCCAAGTCATGATGTTTGGTCACATACATAAAAATCTGTTGAATCATGCGGTATCTATTTTTATTTTCTAAACATATAAATATACATATATATTTTGTATATATTTTCTATAAAATTTATCCAAGCGATGTATTAACGTGGTGTATAGGAGTTTGTCAAAAAATTAAAATGGCTACGTTCAGTAGAGGATTTTTGTACAGCGATACTGTAAAATATTTTGTTATTTGTATTTAGATAATTATTTATACCACAATAAGACATTATGAAAATTTGGTTTTTTTTTTTTTTTTTTGGTTTACTTTACAAAATAATAAAATCCCAAAGTTTTTCATTCGGACATTCGACGTTTTGTTTTTGGGTAATAATTCTTCTCCACGTTTTTTAATAGAAAAATTTTTCATTGTTTTTATGTTGTAAGTAATTTCGCAATTGACCCCGAAATCAGGAGCGCAAGATTTTTAAAACTAGTCCTGATTCGTTACCCTAGCTTATTCTTCTCATACCCTACACCCCTATAGGTGTAAAGGATACAATGCGTTTGTGCTAAATTAATTATGAAATAAATTACTAAAATTGGTTGAATACGTGTTATTTTGTTTTTATAAATAATGAGTGTCATCCAATCAGAGTATAGAAAAAATATTGGTTGTTTTTTTAACAATTAAAAGAAACATTTTAAAAATTATTTCAATTTAAATAATGTGATAATTAATTCAATTATTTTTTAGTATTTTAATAATTTTTTTAATTAAAACTAAATTTTACATTTTTGCAACTTTAAGTAATCAATATAACCATTTTGGTAATATTAAATAATTGATTGCTTGATTCTATGAATTTGGTGATTAGAGATTTTTTTTGTGCATTTGACTTTAAAAGGAATAACATTTTATTGTGCGTTATTTCATTTCACATAAATTTACATTTTATAATTTTTAATTTAAGTAACGGTTTATATACAGAATACTAAATTTTTAGAGCAATTGCTCAAAATATGACAAGGGAGGGCTTTATACGAAATAAGTCCCCAAAAAAATTATGAAATAAATCCCTAATTTTTGGGGACTTATTTGATATGAAATAAATCCCCAATTCTTAAAGTGAAATAAGTTCCTAATGAAATAAAATAACTCGCAAAATCAAAATGAAATAGGTCCCCAATATTTAGGGACTTATTTCATATGAAATAAATTCCGAATTCCAGAAATGGAATAAGACCCCAATATAATAAATATTGTTCAGTTTTGGTTTTAAGATTTGCGCGATAGAAAGCATGGTTAAGGTTTCGGCCGGGCGCAAACACTTTTTCCTCTATGGTATAACAAACACCGGCTTCGCTAACTAAGGCTTTTCTGCATAGCAGGCCTTCGGCCGTGCGCAATGATTTTCTCCTCTATAGAATAACAAACACCGATTTCGCTAACTAAAGCTTTTCTGCATATCCGGTCTTCGGTCGGACACAAGGCCAAATTAAGGAGCATTAGTTAGCGAAGCCGGTGTTTGTTATACTAAAGAGGAAAATAATTCTTGCGCCCGGCCAAAGGCCGGCTAAACATAAAAGCTTTAGGTAGCGAAGCCGATGATTGGAATACCATAGAAATAAAATCCTTGCGCCCGGCCGAAGGCCGGCTATGCAGAAAAGCTTTTATTAGCGATTCGGGATTCTTATATTCGGGATTTTCGAATTCGAATTTATATTTCTTCAGTTTTTTAGTTTATAGTTTTTGATACTTAGTCCCTTTTTTATGTATGGTAAACGTATGCAGTGACTATAACAAAACACAATTTGCCATCAATATGACTTTTAAAATATGTAATTTAAAAATGAAATAAGTCCCCAAAATATTTTAGAGACTTATTTCATTTCAGATTTTTGTGGACTTATTTCATATGAAATACCTCCCCAATATAAAAATGAAATAAGTCCCAAAAAACGTTGTTGTTGTTGAAATTTATAATTAATTCATAATAAAATACATTTAAGGTTTTATTTATTCAAATCTAATACAAATGGATATTTAAATATTTGTTCTTACAATCTGTTTTTTTTTTTTTTTTTTTTTTTGTTATAAATCAATATGAATTTGAATGTGAAAAATTTAAATACTTAATTGATTTCGATGTGCATTTAAAATTTCATATTTTGAATAAAAACTACACTAATCAGTATACCAAACGATATTATAACGATATCGTCTAGGTGATATAAATTATAATATATGATATCGATCTTGTATCATAAACGATAGTATTTAAATTGTACCTGTCCTTATAATATCGTTTTTACATGAAAATATCATGTCGTTTTTGCAATCATATCGTTATCTGGTTTATTGGGTATAAATATGTCCTTGATGCAGGGCAGTAAAATTTTGCATTAGAATGCAAATTAAATTAAAGACGCAATTTGTTTAACAAATTCAGTGTTGTTGATAACAATGTGAAGTGTCTATTTGTAAGAAAATGTGGTAATTACTTATTTAACTCCCTATTTGTATGCGAATGTGATAATGTCTTATTTAACTCCTTATTTGTAAGCGAGGGTGGTAAGTACTTGCCTCCAATGACAGCAACGTGTTTAAAGAATGAGTTTAAATACCAATGCATAAGTAGTGAAGAGTAGAAATAAAAGCTCATTACTTTGCAATGTAAGTTTTTGCTTGGATCCTTCCGTTATGCAAAAAAAGTATTGTAAGCAAAGCCAACTGTGTGGATAAAACCCTTCTGTCCAAACATCTTTAGAAAGCAAATACACTTTTCGCCATAATAAAAGTATCATTGACAATCCTAAAATATAACAATTATCTGGAATATTTCTTCATATTTATATACATGTATATGTAGGTTATTATAAAGTCATGTTGACCCCACTCTTCTTTCTTGCTTGTTTTCTTTAAGGCTAAATACAAACAAAAAGTTAATTCCTGAAATAATTTTATTTAAAAAAATCTATAAACCAAACTTCTACAAACTTTGCAAGTGTGAGACTGTGTGTAACCATATTGGCATGGCCAAAAGTTCTCTTTATGCTGGCTGTGCCCTCATTTTCATCATTGATAAGGGTGGGCGCGTTTGTTTATGTGAGAAATTGTTAGCAAACAAAGAAAAGCCATTTTGAGCAATTTAATATCGCATATTTATAATTGGATAAAGTCATGCCTCATTAGATAATTTACAGCAAAAAAAAAATAACAAAAATCTTCTGACAGTTTTTCTTCAATTTGACAAAATGATTAAAAACATTTTTAAAGGACCGAATACATGGTACTATGATTATCTCATTGTACTAATAAGGTTATGTATAAGATAAAACAATGCAAAATAAATATTACATTTGAAATTGATAATGTCGTTTTCATTTTCTTTAAAATTGTATTTCTCATAAATTTTTCTCTCATTTTCTGTATATCGTTACCTAAAACGCAAAAAGCTATATCTTACATTTTGATAATTTTACAGGAGAAGCAAACAACTATTAAAAATGATTAATTGATAAATTGCATAAAAGAGTTTATAATTTAGTTTTCTTGTCGAACCTACTTAATGTTTTGACAATTGGCAATGTTGAACATTATTTGCTATTTGTTTTGCTTTTTTTGGTCGAAAATTCTAAATATTTTGTGAACATTTGTGTTGATGCAATACATCAGAATCAATGAAGAATTCAATTTCTAATATTTGGCTAGTAACGGCCCATTAAGAATTTAATTTAGAAATTAACTTTTAAACCTTTTGAAATGTAAGTCATCTTTTTAATCGTTTTGAAATCGATCGATTTTTATAACATACTTGATTATTTTAATTACACCCTGTGACGAATTTTAATTTTTTCTATTTTGATCCATTGATCTAGAGCCAAACTGCGTACTTGGTTTTCAGTTTTCTCAGCTTTTGTCATTTTCAAAGGACTAACCGTTTTTCAAGAATGCTTATTTAGTTTTTTTTTTAAATAAGTATCTAATATTTTTTGAAATCAAAATCGGTACCAAATAAAAGGAAATACTCTGAGGGACTTAATAAAAGTATTTACTTCAGTTCCTCTGAAAATAAAATAGTCCTTTTAAAAATATATCCTTCCATATCATTGTTCTAATATTTTCATCAAAGTTTTTATTTGAACTTTTGAAAAATATGCAAAAATAAACATATACACTTACATTTTGCGATTTTTCCCCTCTAAGTTCAAAATTTTAAGATGTATTTCATAAATAAATTTTCTACAGAGAAATCAATTTTGTTCCACGAAGAAAACAATCACACATTTTGAACATACACAGAAAAAACAGTGTCTAATAAGTCCCTAATAAAATAGAACAAAATTAATAAGATATCTTTATGGTTTTTTTTCAAGGAAGAAGTCGTGTTATTTTGTTAAGGAAACCCTTTTTGAAAAAAATCAAGATAGAAACTTAGGGTTTTTATTATGTAATCTTTTTGATTTCTTTTAACGGATTTCTTCTTGATTTCATTAAGCTGTCTTATTGATTTTTTCAACAAGGGTTTCTTCCTGATTTTACTAGGCAGTGTTATTTCATTTTTCAAAGTGGTTTTTCTCTTGATTTTATTAGGCTTATCGATTTTGTTAAAAAAATATACTTCTTGATTTTATTTGATAATTATATTGATTTTTTTATTTTCATGTTTACTTAGATACATTTAATATAATAATCAAAAGTACGTTTAAATTATATATTTGCTTCGAAGTATTTATAAGTACTTATGGCCATTATTACAACTTGTCGTTAGTTAAAGGCAGGATTTTGTCTTCATTATTTTTTTTTAATCTCTTGGTTATTATGATTAATAGTAATTATAACGATTAAAAATGGAAGTTGTAATAATGCAAAGCTATTTATCGGTCAGACAATATCCTGCCTTTAACTAATGGCAATTGTAATTATTGCCTTTTATATATTATAATTTCCTACACATTTCATTTACGTAGCAAACTTCCACTTAAGGCCGTCACAAAGTACGTAAAACTCGGACATTTTTGAAAAAATCTGGTCCAATAACCATTATTCTTGGCTGATGTGTTTCTCTTCTTTCTGCATACATTTTGAAAATTTCAATGATTTTTGGCTGCATATCATGTAAAGACGTTGTGGTTGTAGTAACTCATGAAGAAGTATTTTATACACAATACTTAGAATCTGAAGAGAAACACATAACTTAGAAAATGTTAAATATTATACAGTATATGTAAGTATGTCATTATTTTAAACAACATTGTACCTTTTGTAATATTTTCATTACGTAAATATTTTATGTATTATTCCCTTGATGCACGGTCTTTGATTTCTTGATCAAAAAATTTAAACAACTTTTTATAAAAAGTTTTAAATTTTAAGAATAATTTATTTGCTTTGTCCGGGTATAAAAAACCAAAATCTATTACGACCTTTTCAGAATAAAAAAGAAAAGATATTAAAAATTAAAGAAAATTAAAAAGAAAAAGAAACTACCAATACTTACAAGTTCATAGCCTAAATAATTGTAGCGTGGCCATTCTTGTAAAATATGGTTCAAGGAACTGGCATTGTGTATCTCTTCGTAGTTTTTAGTTTCTAGTTTTTCTTGTTTCCTTTTCTTGTTTTCCTGGACTGCAATTACGCGGCAACCAGCAATTTTGTTCGAAACATTTATCTTTAAGAGAGACAGATAGTTGCATAAACATTTTACTTTAAATAATTTGAATATAATGCTTTTTGTTGTAGTTCTATTCCTTAAATTTTTAGAAATGACTTTATACACTACCAGACTATTATATTGTAGTCTGGTAGTGTATAAAGTCATTTCTAAAAATTTAAGGAATAGAACTATAACAAAAAGCATTATAAAATACATAACTGAAATTTAACTCATAGAATAAATTCGAAAAATAAAAAAACGTTGAATATAATTTGAATATATGTAAGTATACATACCGCAATATAAATCTTTAAGAGATTCGTCCGCAGTGGAAGGACAATTAAGATATTTTTCTTTTTTGACATTAGTCCAACGAGAAAATAATTTTCCTGTCGGATTTTTCTTCTCGTCTTTTCGTTTCAAAAAGAATCGGAATTATTTAAAAATTAAAAAACACACATTAAATAAAATTTGATTAAAACAAAAAATTACCGCTGTTTCTTTGGGTAATACTTCGCAGATAGCATAAGAACATTGCTGCATTTCTTAATATGTTAATTTGGCTTTATTTCCAACATATTTTTCAACAATGCAATGAACTAATAATGTCTTCTGGGTTTTGAATCAATATATGTACTTATTTATTTCATTGAATGTAAGTACGAGCTGTCCTTTCACTTACTTTTAAGAATGTTTATAAGGCTGTTGCCGCATATACAATTTTCTGCTGACATTTGTGTACCGAGTGGGGTGTGGCGTTTGGATATTAAAAGTGTCAACAAAAAAAAAATTAAGTATGTCTAAGCCCTTCTGCCGCTTTAGCCGAGCATTAAAATGTCGCTTTTTCTCACGATAAGAATATTTATTGAATATCAATTATTAAACATTGACATTGAAATCTTAAACATCGACCGTTTGTGGAATCATTGAACTTACAATTTGCGCTAACCCAACATGAATTTCTTTTACTTAATTTTATTAAACAATTTTGATTTATAGGTCTTATGTTACATAGTGTTGTTCATAAGTGTACAAACATATATTATTACAGTGATGTGCATAAGTGCACATACACTACAGGGGATTCCGTATACCCTAAACAACTAAGTATGTGAGAAATTTTTTCCAACCACTCCAAAATCCGACTATTTGCCGATAACGTATCTCTTTCGCATAAAAATAGTAAATTCTGAAACAGTACTTAATTGAAAATATATTTTTTTCAAAAAATTATTTGTAAATACAATATTTTTCCACCATTCTTTTAAGCCTGCTTTGAACTTTATTATCCCCTAGTATATTTTTGGTCCAATTTATAAATTATTTTTCTATGTCTTACATTTTTTTCAGACAGTTGTTGACGTAATTCCAAAAGCGAAAATAATGTGGCTTGTTTCATCGCAAAGTTCCCATGATTTAAAAATAAGCAAAATATCGATATCTTCAGTTAAACTTTTTTGGTCAGCCATTATTTGCCTGAAATTAAAATAATACATATAAACTTCATGAAATAGCCAACAAACATAAAACTCTTGCAATAAATACCTTTAATTTGATATGCAAATGAGTGGAAAGTTTAAAAATAAAATAAGGATTTATATAACGTATTTACATTGTTCGTACACATTTATTTGTTATCTTTTTATTATATTAAATCAGATGCACTATTAATAACTTTATTTTAGTGGACAAATATTTATTTGTCCTTCCGACTTGTCCACTTCCCACTTGTTCACTTTCAACTAAAATTTTTATGTTTTTCGTTTAATTTGTCAAGTACAAAGAACATCCATAGAGCAAAGATGGTATTAAATAAGCCTTAGCAAGAAGCATTCTAATGTTTAATGGAGTACAGTTTTGAGTGGCCCAGAGTGTTCTCAACATACCATATGTTTTTCCCACAACACTGTTGACGTGATTTGTCCAGGAGAGGGTGTCATTGAATATAATTCCAAGGTTTTTAACACAGGTTACGACTTCGATTGGTTTGATATTTATCTTAACCTCAAAAACACGATCAAGATTAAGTAATCGTTAATGAATTACGATGCATTTCGATTTTTTTGGATTGAGACAAAGCCCATTTGCAGCTGCCTCTTAAACGTGGCGTATAAAATGTTTACAAACGTTCTTTTTGAACGACCGAAAAAGTAAAACTACAACTGGCCAGTTTTTTGCACTAAGTCAGATATTTGAGAAATGTCAAGAACGAGGACATGACGTGTATTGCCTTTTTATTGATTTAAAACAAGCATTTGACTCTATGAAGCGAGAAAGGATTACTGATGTGTTTCTCAGATTAAGGATTCCGAAAAACTAATAAGGGTTATTTCTGCAACAGTTGACCAAACAAAAGCAAAAGTTTTTTTTCAAGGTAAACTCTCAAAAGAGTTCGATATACTATCAGCTGTGAAACAAGGTGATGCACTCACAACACTAATGGGACTATAATAAAAAAACCCACTCACATTTGTGCATATGCTGATGACATTGACATAGTTGTGCGCGATTCTAGGAATCTAACGGACACATTTTTGCGTTTAAACGAGTATTGGTCTTTAAGTTAATGTCGGCAAACCTAAATATTTCATCAAATCAAGAAGAAGCACAAACATCCAAAATCTCCAGATTGGCGAATATAGTTTTGAACGTGTACAACAATTAAAATACCTAGGGGTTATTTTTTCCAGTGCAGAGGATTCATCATTCGATATAAATTAATGAATCACCTTTGCCTATAAATGTTTCTACGTCCACAGCAATTTCTTCAAATCTTAACTGCTAATGAGAACTATAAAATGAAGAATATATGCTACAATTGTAAGACCAGTGTTAACATACGGCTGTGAGGTATGGAGTCTCAAAATAATTTACTGCAGGTAATTGCAATGCTTTGAACGGAAAATCTTTAGAAAAATTTTTGGATCTATACAAAATGATGATGAAGCATACAGAATAAGATGGTACGATGAAACTGAAGAGCTGAGATGGTTTGGGCATGTTATTCGCATGCCAAAAGAATCCCTAAATAGATACTACTCATAGCTGATTAGAATGGTACAAGAAGACGAGTACGACCAAGAGCAATATGGATAGATGTTGAAATATCGAAATATTTTGAGAATTCAGAGCTATGAGGCATTGGCAAAAGATCGTGTTACTTGGAGGCGAATCGTAGAAAAAGCTTTGGCCCATCCCGAGCTGTGCTGCTAAGAAATGAATGAGAATTTCAAACACTCAAATAGTGTTATTTCCAACGTTATCAAAGCTTAAACAAAATACCAATAATAGTGAGGAATGTAAGAAGAGATAAACTCACTCTTTTTTGTTGGTATTTTAAGCTTAAACTTTTATATCGTTACAAGTAAGAATTTTTGAGTGTTTATATTCTCGTTCACTCTGCAGTTTTATTTGCTTATATCTTTGGCTTTTCTAAAATGTTTTGGGAAAATGTTTGCAGCTAGTCAAATGAGCATAGAAACTAGCTTATCCTCCAACAATAAATTTCAGAGTATTTATCAAGAATAAAAATTGGAAATTAAGCACAACAAACACTGCAGCCAGAAATTTTTTCTAATATATATGCAAAATTGTGCTTAAAAATCTGCAAAAAATCTTGGAAATTGAATTACTTTATTTTGTGGTTGATTTGTTCCGACTTTGGTTATGATTTCTGAATATAAGAACTGACTTCACAATATTATAATTCGTGGCGATTTTAGGCGTATTAAAGTCCTTGAGAAGTTATTGTAAAATATAACCTGACCACCAGCAAAGTGTTTATTTTTAGCCAAATAAAACTTAATCTGTCCTAATTTAAGTAAAATATCATGATTCGTATCAGGCTTAGGCGTATTAAAGAAGACATTAAGCCACTTAGTGGCAAGAATTAGCCATTTTTCATCTCGTTTAAGCGTGGAAAAAACTATTTAGCCATTAGCCATTTTTATTTAACCAAATGTTCTTCAAGTTTTTAAAATTTTTAGACCAACAAATTTTAAAATTCTGCATTAGTTACGTTGCAACGTTGTATTTTTCTTAATTATTAACTGAAATGACTTAAAAAAATTCGATAATTTGCAGGGACCGTAAATAACAGTAATCCGAAAAATATAAACATAAAAATTCTTCATGTTAGAGCCAACGAAGACCTACAGTGGCATATATCAATAGATTCGTACTGACGAGCTCTTTCAGAATCTGTGGTGATCTTAAAAAAAAGAGTTTTATTTTTTCCGTCTAAAATAAAACTTATTTTAGGAGGTTTATTTTTTCAGTATAAAGTAAAACTAATTTTACATTTTTTTGTCTAAAATTAAACTCATTTCGCCTTCATAAAATAAAACTCTTTTGAAGAATTTAGTTTTTTGTCTGAATTAAAATTCATTTATTTATTGTCTTCTTTTTTAACAGAATCTTTTTTTTTATTTGTTTAATTTTACTAACATTATGCCGAAAAAGCTTACCATTAATAGAAGTTTGTCACATACAATGTGTAATTAATGTATTTACCTGTATGACGCTCTCTCAGCTCAATGCAGCCTAGCGTTTTTATAACAATCTTCGATAAAGTGACCTCAGTACTACAACAATCCAAAAAACAACAGGCATTCCAGAGTATCAGAATCCAATCTGCTGGTGTTTGATATTCGTAATTGAAAATTTATTTGCTTAAAAATATTTTCAAATGTCAAAACCAAATTAACTAATAATCAAAATTATTTGTTGAAAAAATCAGATTTTTGCAATGAACTTAGTGCAAAATAAATTTTTTTAATATGCAAATTTGTTTCTGACGGAAAAAATAAATCTTAAACGAGTTTTCTTTTCTGACGGAATACATAAAACTCCCCAAATGAGTTTAATTTTAGACGGAAAAAATAAAACTCCTAAAATGAGTTTTACTTTAGACGGAAAAAATAAAACTCGTAAAATGAGTTTTATTTTATGATGGCGAAATAAAACTCCTCAAATAAGTTTTATTTTATGAAGGCAAAATAAAACTCTATTTTTAAGAGTTTGTTTCGATCTTTTATTTTTACGTTGGAAAATAAGTGTTAAAGATGGACTTTTTTTTAATTCATAAAATAACTGTTATTAAATAACTTTTTGATATCATTTATAACCGTTAAGGTCCCTGATAATTTGAGCTTTTCGTTTATCAAACAAAGAATTTTCTTGTGTTTTGGTTTATTGTTACTAAAAATGTATTAAAATAATCGCTAATGTGCAATTTCAGTGTAGTAAAAAAAATTTTGTATGTTTTTAATTTATATTGGAGGGTGTTTGTAATAAAATCTTGTTAAGCCAATATTTAGCCATTTTGTAATTAAAAATTTAGCCATTTTTAGTAGTGAAGAGTTGGCATCACTAATATCAGGAGTGGATTTTACATTGGTCCGTCAGTAAATTATGGATTGTTCAGCACAAAATTATATAGGGCAATGTGTGGTATTTAGAACCTAAATTAGACCAAATTCGAAAGAAAAATTTTATTCTTTTAAGCGTTTTAAAGTGCTTTTTTGAAGGCCGCTTTATATGCGACCTATGGTAAATTATGGACAGATTATTAAAAATTTGCATTGTGTTTTTGCTAGCTATATAAAGCTAATTTGGAGCAATTATTACCAGCAAATCTATATTTCTTTCGGTTTTAGACGTATTTAAATGATTTCCCAGAGTGCGCGTTAGATATGGGCCTATGGTAAATTATGAACCATAGCAAAAATGATCCAATGTGTGGTTTCTAGTCATATGAAACTATGACAGAGTAAATTGAACTTCTATCCACCATAGCAGTTAGCATACAAATTTCAAAATGTTCAGGATGTGTTCAATTTAGTCAGCGGAATGTCATAATAATGAAAAATACATTTAGTTGTGTGACATGTTTTTTCAATTTCCTCTTAAGGTATGTTCAGACCTGATAAATATTTGACGAAAAAATCCAAAAAAGCATGATTGATTAAAAACCTTTAGCTTTATTTTTAACAATTTTTATGGACATACTTATTTATCTTTATTTGTAAGAAGATAATTGTGTAATTTAATTAAGAAACTGTTAATGATGTTTGATCCAGCAAACGTTTTGCAAAAGCAAACAATTTGTTAATAAAACTAGTGGTTACGCGTAGGACGTCAACTATTAAATAGGTCTGAACATAACTTTATCAATGCAAACAGCAGACCTTTTATGTTAAATTGCAGGTATCGAGAGGCCCTCAATTTATGATTATATTTTCGTATTCGTCGAATATTTGCATTGAGCCACCAGAAAAAAATTTTAAATAAGCTAGAGATATAGATTTTTGTAGAAAATATTATCTAGATGTCAACATTTGAGCGACACTTTTGCATCTTAAAGTGTTTATAGAGTAGGGGTTGATATGAGTCTACTGCTTAATTCTGGCCAACTGTGCCAAAGTTTTCCCATGATCTAAAAGTTAAAAGGCAAAAGTTGTTGTTACCAAAATTTAGCACAATTCCTTAAAATATAGACCGATTCCAATAAAATTCGCTAAGATAATTTTGGCTGCAATGTGATCTTTTATTGTCAAATTAAATATAATAACAACAAAAATTAGATGATTAATTGCACAGCTCTATTCCGGAAACAAGTTTGTATGAGGGCGTTGCAAATTATCGAGCACTTCCTAAAGGTTTTATCCTTAGAACAATTCAAACATATGTTCCAAATTTCATCACATTATTTTCAAAATTGTAAGTTGGCGTATAAGGTGTGCACTTCTAAATCGATCATGTACAAAAGGGTCCAGATTCGAGGCGTTACAGACATCAGCACAAAGGCACAATACACTTCTCACCTTTTGTAAAATTGATCCACAGATTATAAAGAGTCACTATCACAACTTTTACATAACCGAGGAGTAAATGTGACATAACCAATGAGCAATATTTTAAAAGATGTATCTAAAAAAATCATTTATTTGTAATATTTTTTGCAAAACTGACAGACCAGTTTATATACTAATTTTAGATACAAGAACAAAAACCTTTGGAGGAGGGTATGAAAACCGAGTATTGAAGAAGAAAGAACCTTCGTTATTTGTTATATGTAGAAAAATAAGGTTTTAAGAAATTTTCGTTATAGCTTAATATGCCCACAAGTTCATCTTTATGTTAAAATATTCACGCAAAAAATTAGCGTTACTACGAAAAGACTCTCAATTGAATGATTTATTATACAAATAAACATGTGCGTATTTACGCACATACTCAAAAATACTTGCGTATACACACATATGGGCATTTCCAGCGAAAAGTTTACTTGTGTAACGCAGCAAGCAATTAATAGGTCGATTACGGATTTCAACAACTGAAGTTGAGTTCCCAGCAGCGAAATTAGGCAACATCGCTGATGTTAAAATATAAAATAAATAAAAAGCGTTGTTTATTTTAACATGAGCGGCGTCGCCTAATTCACTGCTGGCAGTTCAGTTGCCATCTATCATCGACCCAGAAAATAGTTTTTCAAAAATATTTATATGTATAATTAACATTATTTTGATGTAAAGCGCTACATTCAGTAATGAAATTGATAAAATTTAACCAACATGGGCCTTAAGTACAAGCTTTTTTGCTTGCTGGCGTTACGTTACAAAAAGTAGATTTTTCTGTGGAAATGCCCACATGCATATATATGTATTATGATTTATATTTGAGCATTTTTTTTATAAATGATAATAAAATTCACATAAATATTAATTCTAAAAAGTTTTTTATTTATTCCTCACTACTATTGACCGTCTTGTATACAAAACAAAAGAAAAACACAGACCCATAAACGTATAGAAATACTGATATTGATAATCAACCCTGCCAGCATTTTGAAAGATTTTCGGACGATGGAAGTTACCGGGCGTTACATTTTCTGCACTTATAAACGATTAAACAAATACACATTTACCAAAAACAAAATACACTGCAATTGTATTTTCACTGTCGTTGTTCGTCTTTATTGCCACTTTTAGAAGATAAAAAAGTGGACGCACACTTTCAATAGTTCGTTCGTTTAGCAAAGATAAAGTACATACATTGTTTTGAAGAGGACACACATTGTAAAAAACACAATTCTGTTTTTACACGGCACACTCATAGAAAAATGCATCTTCATATTGATGATTCCCTAACATCAGAATTGTGACATAATTGTTATTATAAATGGCATCGATGAGGCAAAAATTGACATCTATACAATGACGTCATCATAAAATTTTGTCATATTTTATGCGTCATCTATGCTATGACTATATTGATATCAACTCGATGCCACATTCTGTGTATTATTAACATTATTTTCGTCTTTTAAAAGTAAAATTAGAAGCAAAAATTACTATATTCTATTTTTTTAATTATTTAGTTAAATACACCACCTTGGATAAAGATATTGCAGCGAAGTGGTGGCTGAGTCTAGGCTGTAGTTTGTAATTTGCTTACAGGCAACGTTACCAGCTGCGCCTGGCATGAAGATACGGATCTTAAAAGCCTTGACGACAAAAGGTTATCCATCCCTAAACCGAGATGTCTTGCGACCCCTGCCTATCGGTCTAATTTGCAGGCAGGGAGTACCGACTGTATTATCATGGAGCTTTGCTGATACTTGGGCACCTCAGCAAATAGACTACGCCCTTACCACGCTAATGGGAGCTATGCCGTGGCAGACCTCTCAACCTCTCAAAGATGAATAAAGCAAATAACGAAAAACAAAAACACATAGCGGTTACTGCTGACGGAGAGGAAAGATTGAGGACGGCGATTGAGAGTGAGACGAATAAGTTACGGAATGTAATAGTCCCGGCTACCAATGAAGATCGGCCTAAGCTGATCAGAAGTAGTAATGCAACAAGACCAGAAGAAGGCGGTTGCTCTCCACATACCTCCAAAGCTGCATTAGCCCTTTCCGTCAAAGGAGCGAATAAAACCCCTGCTTCGGGTGCTGCCAAGTTGGGAACGACAAAGTCTTTCAACAATGCAGCTTCCCATGTGCCCATTGTGCAAGGAGGGAAGGTGGTGAAAACATCAAGTCCCAAGGTTGTACCACCCCCCGCCAAATACAGCGACCGTAAAATGTCTCCTTGGCACAAACTCCCTCCTAAGAGGGTATTAACACAAGGCATTCCGCCTTGAGTTTCTGGGCTCCAAAAAGCTGAAGAGCTAACCAATAAGCAGAAAGCTTCATTGTCATTGGCAAAAGCCTAAATAGCTGGGCCTACAGTGCTTCTTACAGACCAATTAGTCTGGTATCCTTTCTTCTCAAGACTCTTAAAAGGTTTATTGATATACACATTTGGATGGCCATCCCAAGGTGTTTACTTTTTGCCTCTCAACATGCCTACACAAAAAATAGGTATATTGAGACAGCTCCACATTCTCTACTATTGAGAAATCACTCGAATTCAAGGAGTGCATACTTGTGGCCTTTCTCGATATTGAGCGGGTCTTCAACAACGTCAGACCGGACTCCATTGTGGCATCTATGAGCAGTTTAGAGATTGACGATGGCATACATATATACATTTGTAGACAATTTACTCAGAAATAGCCTCCTCTGTTCTACGATTGGTAAGCCCAGTGTTCAGAGTCTGGGGCTAAATGTCCGGATAAGAGTTGAAAGGGCAACAGCGGCTATATATGCCTGCAGAGTTGCAATCGGTAGAAACTGGGGCATGGGTCCGAGGTGCACGCAGAGAAAAAATATGTTTGGGCAGCGTTACGGCTACGACCCTATGTTTATTGTAACAATATATTGTTGTCGTACACAAAATATTGTTATTTTTATTTAATATTAACAATATTATAGTTATTGTAAGCATGTCAATGTTGATCGCAATTATAAATTTAAGTATGGTTCACTGAAAAATAAGCATTTTTATAACAACTAAATAATGATAACTTTAAAAACATAGTATATTCCTCACAAACATTTAATGATATTTAGTAACATCATAACTTTCTATACGTCTACTCATAATATGTTTAAGATACAAGCAAAATATCTTTACTCTAATAAATTTTTGTTATCGCCATTTGTAAAATAATTTTGCATTAGTTGTGTCGTTTGTTTTATATATGCCTATCGAATTATTGGTTATTCAGTGGTTAAACAGTTAAAAAAAAAAATACCCATTACAAAACCAAGTTTAAAGAAATTGTAGGTACATTAAAAAAAATTGTAAAGTGTCACAAAATAAAATATCAATGCTAAAAAAACTTTAATATTGTTTGAAAATGGTGCAAAAATATTGGCCATTGTTTTGTGTTTTTTTTTTAGAGAAGAAGAATAAAAATTCTATAAAATAACACAGTACAACATTTTTCAGTTAATTGATTGCCAACTCAATTCTGTGAACTGTATGTGAAATAAGATCCAAAAAGAAGAATTTCTGCATCATTCGTTTTGTCTTCTTACCTGCGATTTGAAGTTAGTATCGATTTGAAGTTAGTACTATCGTATAGGGGAATTTATCACGTTTTAGGCCCTGTTGTTTGACATAGCTCGACAACCACTTGCCCAATTTAGTTGAAATAAATTTTAAAAAATTAAGAATTACAATTCCCTTAATCTGTTCATATATTGTTTTCCTATACAAGTAACACTTTCGAAGTTAAAAATGAATGTATGAAGGGAAAAAATTATTTTTTGCCTAAAAATTTAAATTTTTTTTTTTAAAAATACATAAAAAATGCAAAATGGAAAAAAGTTTCAAGTCTAGTTATTTTTTCGCAAAGTCACATAACCTATGAGCAAAATAAGACAAAGATCATAAAAATCGATGCACGCGTTTCGCTTTTATTCGCAATTGAGTAAATGTATGAATTTCAAAAATTTGCTCGAGATATGCACAACATTATTTGGAGAAAACATTGACACCTTTTTCATGATTCTGAGAATTAAAAAAAAAGGAATAAACAAAAGGTTATTTGATTTTTATGATTGCGGTAATAAATGTACGTGGATAATTAAACGGAAAGTGGACCTTTTTATTATTTGGGTTTTTCCGGTGGCTACCTATATGATTTTTTTACAGAAATTGCACCCACATTTAAGGGTGGTCATTATTTGGAAAGTTTTGCACAGTTTGAAACGTACAAGTGCTGAATCAGGTATATAGCCAGCCGCCCTTAAAATATGCGCCCATTTATAAGTACCTGGCAGTAAAATATTCAAAAATACGTAGTATTTATAGGTGTGCATTGATCGATTTTTGGCATTCAGCCAGTGCCGACGAACGCGAACAGTAAAAGTGATTTTTCTCCAGTTTTTTAAAAGTGAATAACAACAAAACATAAAATATATCAATATGGAAAACAACAAGTGCCCATATTTGGATGAATATTGTTACGTTTGTGGTCATATCGTCCGAAAAATACAGAAAAAAGATCGAAAAAATTTGTTTACTGAGCAATTCAAAACCGCGTATTGTAATTATTTCGATGAAGCAGATTTAAGTGGTGCAAATTTTACGCCGAACACAGTGTGCAACAGTTGTTATACTACCCTTCTAAAATGGATTCACGGAAAAAGTAGAAAATTATCTTTTATGAAGCCAGTAATTTGGGTGGAAGACACAACTGGACATGATGAATCCAGGTGCTATGCATGCATAAATTTTCGTCCTGGATTAAACAGACAACAATTGAAAACAAAAGTATACACTGCTGCATTTACTGCCACACTTACAGTGCAACGCCCTGCTGATACCGATGCACCTAAACCTCCGAGTGCGGATACTGTGTCCCTGCTAGCCGAAACCGTTTTCACCAATCCGACCGATTTGGATGATGCTGATTGGATACCCGATATTGAAAATAGTGCACCACAACCGCTACCACAAATCGAAATGTATTACTTAAATAAGAAAAGTCTGAAAAGTTTCGAAAAACTTGTCAGACTTTTATAGGCAATGTCTGTTTTCTGAGATATTAGATCTGAGTTTTTTCGACAGTGTACGACGTGTCGAAAAAACTATCAGAAAGTCTGGCAATTTTTTATCGTTTTATCAGAAATTTCGCTTGAAGTTAGTTCTAGAATTCGTATATACATACGTACATATTTCTGTCCAGAACGTCTAAAAAAGTAGGTAAATTTCCTCAGACAAAGAATGTAAATTGTTTGTCAATCACCTCTACAACTGTTTGTAGGTTTTTGGTCAGACATTGGATGCGAAATCGGCAACATATGCAGGCAGTCGGTAGGAGTTCTGACAATTGGTGGCAAAATTGTTTACGGGGTATGTATGTCTGTTCACTTCACATCCATAACACACATCCATAAACATGACCGTGCTCACTTTGAAATATTTGCCACACCGACCCTAAATTAATAGTTTATATTTTGTCCAGTCTCTAGTTGATAAACATGTCCAGCCCAAGGAGCCACCCACTTAAACACTGAAAAGGAAAGAACACATCAGTGTCAACGAAGACTGACAGTTATTGCTTAAGGGGGTAAATATTGTGGGTGAGATCTCAATAAGAATTTTTGCATTCTTCTTTTGTGGCTTTGAAGGCATGTATTTTAATTTTTTTTTATTATTATTCTTTCTAAATAGAAACGTTTGTACATGTATGTATATATGAATGTATGTGTTTAGCTATCACTAAGTTATTAATAAGTTTAATTGCAGTTTAACATTTTCGTAAATTGTTTAAGGCTTTTTCTGAGTTTTTGCATAGAAAAATTAATTTTTTGAACTGGCAATGACGTAAATTTAAGTTTTAGATTAATTACAAATCGTAGGGCCTTAATGTGTTTAAAATTATTAGAATAGTGTGTTCAATTAAAAAAAGGACAACAAAAGTTGTCTCATCACATTGCCCTATTAAAGGAATAATTTATAAAGTTTCCCAAATTACTGCAAGAGATTTCTCAAAGCAAGCAAGAATTTTACATAATTGCAAAATTTCCAAAAGTGCACACAAGGGCTGCACACATGTTAAAATAATATTAATATAATATTAAAATTAACAAGTTTTCAAGGAGGAAAAAACGAAGAAATTACCGGAACAGAAAAGGTTTTTTTGTCTCTTAACGTTCAAACGACGTGTGATGTCAATCTCAAAAATGCTAACATTGTAGCTCGTTCTCAGGGGTCCGCGCATGATTCAAATATTTTTCGGAATTCTAAAATTTATTCCAGATTCGAGAGCGGAGAATTTGGAGATAGTTTTAGAAATCCAAAAAGCCGTGAGGAAAGTTTTTTTTAATGAATCACAGCGTTGCTCTGTTCAAAGAAGCCATGGAGTTTGGAAAAGAAGATTTTCCATTTTGTCATGGGGTATACGCTTAAATTTTAAAAAAGTCCAAAGTACTTCATAATATTTGTTGCATTAATAATTAATCCCAATTGTCGAAGTTGGACAAACATTTTTACGAAGCTGTAGACTTTGTACTATCCGTGCCAAATAACAGGGATTGCAGTTATGATTCAATAAAGGATTATTTTAAAAAATTATTGAATCATTTTAGTGTTAATTTGCTACTTTTAAGTTATGTTAACATTCATTTATTTAAAAAAAATACAATTTTTAACCGAAATCCTTATAAAAACAAATAGTAGATTTTATTATTAATTTATTATATAAAAAAAACGAAAACTAAAAAAGAAAAACCATTCAAATTGTCTACAGACACTTAAAAAACATAAAAAAAAAACTATTCATGTGCTTATAAACAAAATATAAATACTGATTTATCTAAATCTAAAATCTTGTACATTGAAAACAGTGTTGGTTTATTTCATTAATAATGAGTTATTAAGAAGTTGGGATCCATTTTAATAAGCCAACATTTTTTATCATTTTTTCTAGACACTTTCATTGTTTTTATTTTTTTGTAATTGGTTTATTTCCATTTCGTATCTAATTTTTTTCAGCTTCCACTCTTCCTCAAACACAAACATTTCTTACTTTAGTTTTTTGATTTTTAGTTCAGCAACATCTGCCCAAATGTCTTTTGTTTGCCGGTTCTCTCCTGTGTAGAGGGCCTCATGCATAGTATACAACTAGTATGCCGACTCTTTGCCAGAGTGATCCATTTCGAGGTTCCCTACTTTTTTAAAGAAAATTACACAGAAAATTCAAATTTAATTGGGAATGAATCGAAGAGGGTTTATCCGCATTAACTTTAGACTTTACATATCACCACAGGAAAAAGTCTAACGGTGTAATATCACACGATCTTGGTGG
Organism: Pollenia amentaria; assembly: GCA_943735925.1. Classification (NCBI taxonomy): domain Eukaryota; kingdom Metazoa; phylum Arthropoda; class Insecta; order Diptera; family Polleniidae; genus Pollenia; species Pollenia amentaria. The sequence goes on from OX031006.1 coordinate 103,134,525, forward strand.
CCAATCGACCGGCCCAAAACGTGAAATTACGTGCTCACCGAAGTGTTCTCTCAATAAATCCATTGATTGATGTGAGGTGTGGGAAGTGGCGCCGTCTTGCTGAAACCAAATGTCGCCGAGATCACGAGCTTCAATTTCAGTGGCAGTTCTTGAATCTCTTCAGGTTTTGTTTGTGTACATACCCATTGAGCCAGAAATGGGCCTCTTCGCTGAACAAAATTTGCATCGAAAACGTCGGATCTTCTTGGAACTTTTTAAGAGCCCCATAGAGCGAAGCGATGTCGCTTGTGAAGGCGTAAGTCTTTCCATTCTACCAATTTAATTAATTTCTAAACTTCTTTTGTAGAACAATTCGTGGAACGCTTTGTGGCATCTACACTAGTTTTGAACTTTATTTTTGAATTTTAATTTTAATATTTTGGTATTTTATTTTATAAATAAAATTCTATCTGCTCTGAATTTTTTAAATTTAACATATTTTTGTTAGATATTTTGAATAATGCCATAATTTCTTTCTATATGAAATATGGTAATATCGCATTTCTTAAACAACCACTAAAAAAAAACTTGTTAGATTAAAGGCTGTTAACATTTTGTTTAAGTTTAACTAGACAACAATCAAACCGGGTTTGATCATCCCCTTGAAAACGGACTTTAAGTGTTTCTTTGTATTTTAATAACTTTTGATACTATTTTACTTTATACTTATTATTACATTATTTTACTTTGCCGGAAATATCAGAACAGGCTTTGCAAAATTTAGGCCCTAATCATGTAAAAAGCAACGCAACGCCAAAGAATTATATTGAAAGCAAAAACAATGTCATAAATATTTTGTAATTTTGTTTTTGCTTTCTACAGAAATTCACATTGCGTTTTAAAATTTCAAATGCTGCATATCTTGTGGCGTTGAAAATTTTAAAACGGTAAAATATTTATGACATTGTTTTTGCTTTCAATGTAAATCTTTGGCGTTGCGTTTTACATGATTACGGCCTTAATAACACTGGTTGGCAAAAAACAAAAAAAAAGTCAGAGGCAAGAACTTTGTTATAAGATTTTAATTGAATTTAGCGTGCTGAATCCAAATCTGATTCTCATCATCATGGAAACCAGAAATATGCTCTAAAAAACGTGTTTTGTGCTCATTAAATATGCAGTAAAAACTCGAAAATTGTTAAGAATATGTCCCAAAAAAATAAAAAATTGCTTATTTGAAACAAAAAAATTCAGCAATTTAAAAACACAACAATTATTATCGGTAAAGCCGAGGCGCCATAGTATTAACCGAGGAATTACTCTATTCGGGCTCACAAAAACAATGTTTTATTATGATGTTAATAAGATTCATATAAGAGTTATTAGTGGCGAATATTATCCAGATAATAACATCCATATGAGATTTTTTGTCTTAAAGGGGTTTCAGGTACGGTCGCTAAATTCTTTACCAATATTTAAATTTAAAAGAAAATTAAACCTATTTATAGATGGGAGCTTTAGGTAAATGTGAACCAATTCGAGAAGAATTTAATTTCAGTTAAAAATTTTCGCGGCGAATTTAATCTAAATACCATCTTAATTAGATGTTTTACGGACACAAAAAGTCTAATCTTTATTTATTTACTAATTCGCCAATGAAACTTATATTTCTCACTGGCTAATATACTTAAACTAAATAAATCTAGATACTTTGTTAAATAATATAAAAGGAAAAATGTTGCATTAAATTTATCTTAAGACATTTGAGAGATTATTTTTGTCGCCATTAGGATCAGTGAAATCAATATATGTATAAAAGGAACAACATTTGCATAACTAGACCGAAAGTGTTGAAGACTGGAAGGAATTTGGAAAGAAGTTTTAATGGTTAATATGTGAAATTATAGACCGATTCTTACCATTTACATAGATTTCGCCCATAAAAATTAAATGTACTTACAAAATTTAAAATATTATCTACAAAATTCCAACTTGTACTTTGCGCACAAAGTTAACATCGACAGACAACCAGCCAGACGGACGGATGGACATCGTTAGATAACTTTAAACAGTGATTCTGAGTCGGTTGGTATACTAAAAGATTTTTTCTTTATTTTCGATTATAATTATAATCAAATCCCTTTAATTGGACTGAGACGACCTTCTTTAGCATTTCTATTTTACTGACGTATAATGCTATTAAAAAACTATGTATTTTAATCAATAATTAAAATGAAGTGATTAAGAATTTTCAGCAAACCAGGCAAGTTTGTAAATAAAAAGCATTAAACTACTCTATAGAGCAAAACAACCAAAATTAAATCTTTTTCTAGTATGTTCCCTTATCGTATTCCATTTTTATCTATTATATTTATAGCTATTTCCATCGGCATGCTTGGAAACAATTAAACTACATCAAGAGAAATTACCTTCTCATTATTATTCAATGTAATATTCCTAATTCTATCCTTAAATTGAAGAGAATCATTAACATTATTTTTCGAATTTTCCGTAATTTTCCTTAAAATTTACAAATTTCATATGATGTAGAATTTATTATTAAACATATTGGTCTCAATGGAAAATCTATTTTATGAATTTTATGAACACCGTTTAACTTAGGTGCCATTGCTGTATTGGTTTAAAGCTTGTTCTTTTCTGTAATTCGAATTGTATCTTTATTAAAAAGTGCTTGAACTAAATTATTAGTTTTCTTTTCGAGTTTATTAGTAAGTTCCTTATCTAATCTCTAATAATTTATAATATTATTAATTCTCAACTTCTAATCGAAAAAAGCCAAATAAAATACATATTAGATGAAAAGAATAATGTGAAGTGAAATTTGTCTCTCTTATTTTAATTTATTCCTTATAACTTTAGGTCGCTACGAACTAAGTCCATAATGAACTGAGTCCTTTATATAAGGGAATTATTTCATTATGAATTAAAATCCCAAAATTGAAAATCATACAAATCCCCAAAAGTACAAAATAAATACACTCATAGAAAAATGCATATTCATATTGATGATGATTACAAATGGCATCAATGAAGCAAAAAGTGGCATCAATCCAATGACGAACGTCATCATACAATTTTGTCATATTTTATACGACATCTATGCTATGACTACAGTGACATCAATTCGTTGCCACATTTTGTGTATTATTAACATTATTTTTATGTTAAAAGGTTAAAATAGAAGCAGAAATTCCCATATTCTATTTTTTTAAATTATTTAGTTAAGTACATTAATTTTTCACAGTAGAATGATTACGAAAACTATATCGGGCATACTGCTGGTGTCTTATAATTGAGAGTTCTTCTGCAAAGAAAGGACGGAATACAACAAAAGTGAAACAAATGTGAAAAAGGTAAATAAATAATTATATTCTGTCAATTTGACTTTCGGTCAGCTACAAGGACTGATTTTAATGACAGTTTGTCATCGCAGTGATGACATGTTTTATTAAACCGACTCCGATTTGTCATTTCTGTGATACCAATGTGTCATCCCATTGATGACATAATTTAAATTTTTGACACTGATGACAATTTGGCCAAGTGATGTTAAGGCTGACATCACAGTGATGTAAAGTGTCATGGGGTCAAAAACGAAGACACTTGTCCTAGTACTGATGCCAAAATACATCAGCGTTATGACGCCTTTTCTATCAGTGTAGAGAAGAAAATCCTTGCGCTCAGCCTAAGGCCGGATATGCAAAGAAGCTTTAGTAAGCGATTCTGGATTTTTAAATTCAGAATTTTAGAATTCGGGACTTTTAACTTGGGATCTTAAGTTCCGGTCATTGGCCCCACACCGTAAAAATTTACATATATCAATATTTGGAATGTTAAATGTAATTGTATTGATATTTGAATAAGTCCCTAAAAATACCAATTGAGCTTTATTTCATTTACTAAATTTGGGGATCTACTTCATATGAAACACAAAATTATAAATTATTTAAAAAATTAAATGAGCAAACTTCATAAAAGTTCTTGTTATTCTCTGCAGAATTGGGGAATAAGACCATTTTTGCTTTCGGGACTTATTTTATTGGGGACTTTGTTCGTTAATAATATTTTGAATATTGAAGAGAAGATCTGATAAAATATTACTAAAGAGTCGGAGAAATTTAAATTTATTTTTGCAGGCAGTTTTTCTTTAAAACAACTGAAATGGCAAAAACTACATTCCAATCAAAATATTTGAGGGGAGTTTTTTTGATACTATCAATCAAAAAAAATTTGCTTCATAACATTTAAATTTGGTCACGGTATACCTTTTGCTGGAAATGCCCATATTCATTCAGCTTATTTAGAGAACTGATCATATTTGTGGCAATTATCGGTCACAATGCATAAAATATACTGCTTATTAATACCAAAATCCTTTAGAACGTTCATAATATGTACTTGCATATAACAGCTTGTTTGATGCGCTTAAGTGTCCTTTACCGGTTAAGTACGTATGAAGATTTTTTCTTATCATCAATGAACTGGATATTAGTTGCAAAATAATTAACTCTGTGACGTCTATCTTTACAAAAAACAAACCTAATTTTAAAATTCATTGAAGACATTTTGGAAAAAAGTGCAAGAAATACGTTTTTGAGTTTTTGTCAATAATACAAATTTATGCAATAATATCTTTATTAGCTTATATTATTTATTGATATTTTACAAGTATATGGAGTTTGTAATGCCTATGCCAAACCAGCTAAAAAAATTTTTACTTCCAAAACGAATCCCACAAATCCCAAAAAACATCCGAAAATCACCAAAAAATATTTTTTTTTTTTAGAAATATAATGGCTACGAAGAAGGGTCTCAGGATTCATATTACACACTGTAAAGCAAAGTTTAAAAAAAATAAATATTATATATGTCGCTATAAGAATAAAGATACTTTTTCAGATAAAAATTCCAAAAAATTTTTAATTACAAAAAAATTTTTTTTTCACAAGTTGCAAAATGTAGTATATTAATTGATTTGCTAGTCATTCACAAGAAATATTTCAAAAAAATTCTGATAAATTTTAGTCTTATATTTGCAAGGTCGGTCAAAAATAGCAAGTTTTAATTTTCAAAGTCGGGCGTTTCCTAAATTTTTAAAGATAAATTATGAAGAACTCGACAAGCGCATTTCACTAAAATATATTATTAAACATCGAGCTTAAAAAAAATGCCCGAAATACACCTAAAATCCAAAACTTAATTTCGACTATAACTCTTTAATTGTCACCCCAAACTTCCAATATATGGAGCTATTTCCATCTTTTCCACATTAACCCCACTGTGCAGCGGTCATATAAATAGAAGCGAATACCTTACAATCTGGCCCACATCCTATTCAACTAAGCAAATGGAGACATTTAAAAGCATTGCAGTCTGTTATTTCAAAAGAATATCATACAGGGGTGTACTGGAAATCGAAAACACAAGAATATAAGTCGTTTTTTAATGAGATTTTTGTAGTAAAAGAAAAACAAATACCATGCAATACAAATATTTCTCCAATAAACAGAATTCTATAAGAAAATTTTGAAAAATGAGATTAAGAGTGTATTAAGAAGAACATCAAAATTCATGCGTGTTCGATTTCCAGAACACCCCTGATTATTTTTATGATACTTTAAAATATTCGGGTAAAGTTTAGTTATTTATTGCTTCTCAATAAATGTTAGTGTAAAATTATTAACTATAATTTCGATTTCTATTAACATAATTACGAGTTTCCTAATATTTTACTTTTTCATAATATTATAGATTGTTCTGTTAAAAAAAAACTAATGTGCTGTTTTTACAATCCATATGACTAAACAAATTCGTTTGAATGAGGAGGAAATTTTGTTAAGAGCTTTCGTTAAACGTATATCAGCTTTTATTGAGTGAAAACGTAACAACTGACGATTTTGTACCCTTTTTGTGAGTTTAGTAACATATTTTAAAATGTCACTTATGTCAAATGCAGACAACCACAAAAAAACATGCGTCTAAATATTTTCTTTAATATTTTTTTTAATAATTTAGTACTCATTTACGGAAAATTCAATATTTTGGTGAATGCAAAAACAAAAATTGGATTTAAAAAATAAAAAGTGGTAAATAAACACATTTTAAAATATTTTAACATATTAATTGAATTATATATGTACCACAATTTGATTTTAGTCTAAAAAAAACTACCTATGTGCAATTTCAAAAATTGGTAGATTTAATGGAGAAATTTCCACAACTGGCAACCGGCAGCTCTTCATTTGGAAGCAATAAAGCTACGGTGGAACAGACATGGAATGCTGTGGCTGAAAAAGTAAATGCTTTGGGCAAACCAACTAAAGTGGATGCGAGTGGAAAAAGGTAATTTGTTATTTGATAAAGTGTGTATGTACATACATATGTATGTGCAATTTGATTAATTAACTAGTGTTTTTATTACAGGTGTGATCAAAAATGTCGATTAAAAAAAAATATAAGCGAAAACAATAAAAGCCTCCACGGAACGGGAGGTGGCCCGTATGCAATTAATAATTTAACAGACATGTAATTACATATTGACAGAATATGCCACCTTTCTTCCGCCGGCGCAACCTGTGGAAAATTTTTGGGTTACTCATCTACCAAACAAATTCTCGAGTTAACACCACCCAGAACTCGCGTTAAACTAGCGGTTGTAACACCAACTACTTCAAAAGGAATTAATGAGCACCACAAATATCAACAATTGCCAGAAATCTTTCCACCAAATATTTCAAACCTTTGAAAACACAAACGCATTCACAACAAGCATTGCTACTATCACAACAAACAACACTATCATCAACACCAAAACAAACACTAGAAAGGACTAAAGTAGAAGTAACCCGACCATTTTACCATCATAGAAAAAGGAAAAATATTGAAACAAACAAAAATTTTAATATCAAAGAATGGAGGTACAAAACAAAACACTGGACGTTTTGAACAAACAATTAGAAGCGACAATAAGGAGCACTGAAGCGGCTAAAATACAAGCTTAAGCAGCAAATATTCAAGCTGAAGCTACAAAAGACCACGCTACAGCTTTAAAAGAAATAGCTGATTCCTCAAAAGTTATGGCACAGTGTTTAGTGGACATAAAAAACATCTTAAAGATGAAGATTGATAGTACCAATAATATTTCTATGTATGTTAACACTTACTTTTATAACTTTGCAATGAATTTATATTTAATTTCTTTTGGTTGTTATTAAACATGTGTTTTTTTTTTATTTAATAAATTTTTTAATTAATAAATTACTGAAACATTAAAAAAAGTGAAATTGCATTTCTAATGAACATTTCTAGAAATTTCATCTCTTAAAGCTCTTGCTACTACAGTTTCTTCAGAAGCTGCTTCGTTCGTTGGATTCCTGTATGGAGTCATTAAATATGGCCGCAGTTTAAGACCAGAATCGCCTATAAAGAAACATTTAAATAACACCGCAACTGTTCATATCTTTATAAAAACCTACCTAGAAGCCAAGTATTCCTTTTTCCATTTGCATAATTTGTTTTAAAATAGTGGTCTGCAGCACTGTGGTCCCAAATAAACGCATCGTGGATTGCTCCTGGGTGTCTTGCATCCTTAATTGTAATGACCATATAGAAAAGAAAAAAAGAACAAAAATATTAAAGAACTTAACGACATGTTTTTCATAAAAACTTCTGTCGAACGATCACAAACAAATATCGGCATTCAATGCAAAAATAAAATTTGGTTATTAAAACTACAACAAAATTTAGTTAAATTCTGTTATTAAATAATTTCTATACGTTAACGCACATTTTAAATATTTGACTAAATTCACCCAGTCTTCTTCGTTTTGGCCATTTAATATATGTATAATATCTTCTACCTCTAGGTAATATTTCCGAAATATGGCATATCTTAATTCTATTAGTATAGGACAGATGCCAAAAAAATGTTGGAGTGTTTCATGTGCCTGTAGGTTGCACAATTTACAAAACTTGTCTTCGTTTGCTGCCCCAAATCTGTTATAGTTTAGTGCAATTAGTCCACTGCGTGCTTTAAATATCCATGTGATTTTATCTGTATTTAAGTCATCATTAAAGTAATGTATTCCTCTTTCATAATCCAGATGTTTGTAGATCCTTGTGGTGGTTTTTGATTTACTCTCCAATCTTTCATTCAAGATATTGATTTTCAAATTTCTAAGCAATTCCGTACTAAAGCAATTCCATTGTGGTTCCGTGTGGTGTGTTTCTGGCCACTGAATGTTTAAGGAAGTAGCTTTCGCCTTTAATTCGTTTACCCAAAAAATGTTGCGACGCAATAAAATTAAGGATAATTGGTAAGGTAATCTATTCGGTGTATAGTTGTACATTATTCGGCTTAAATATTTAAGATGAAGTCCCAATGTATAAAGATGGCTGTCTTCAGCAGCGGTTTCTAACATAAGAATGTAGCTTGGAGTGAATGTAGGTAAATGTAATATTCTTTTCATGAAATATCGTTGAAGCTTATCAACATCTGCAAAATGTCCAAAACCCCAAACCTGAGCTGCATAGGCTTGAATTGCTCTGTACACTGCAAGATAGACTTTCCACTTCATTCTAAGATTTATATCTTTCTTCCCTATCAAACTTTGCCATGTTGAATTTATTGCACTTTTTGCCTGATTGTTCCTTTTTTCGACATGTTTGTTAAACTTCAGTTTTGGCGTGAAGGTAGTTAAATTCAGGGGATATTTTTACCTCATCTCCTTTAAAAACCCATTTTTCTTGTTGACTTAGTCGACCGCAATTTCTGAACACCAAAATTTCGGATTTGTTTAACTTAACTTCCAGATTCCACATGTTGCAGTAATTTTCAAGATTATGTATCATTTTTTGCATTACCGTAATATCATCAGATAATATGACGATGTCATCGGCATAGAGTAAAAGTCGAATATTTATATTTTCTACCATAAGACCACCTTCCAAACATTCATGTAGATCATTAATGTACAGGGCAAAAAGTAATGGTGACAGTAAACACCCTTGTTTAACACCTGATTTTGTTTGGAAATATTCTGAAAAGTCTTTACCAGTCCACACAGCAAATTGTGTATTAGAATATATTTTTTCTATGAACTGGACAAATTTGTATGAGACTCCCATTGTAATGACCATCTGCTTTGCTGTATTTTCATCCTTTATGTTTTTCTCTAGCTTTGTCCATTTTGGACCCAGGTATGTCTCGAAAAGTGTTAAAAGCTCCGCGATTATTTTACATACCATTGTTTTGCTCATAGAAGAGGCATACTCATTTCCAATTGACGCTTGGTAGCCTCCAGTAGCTAAAAATATTTAAAATGTTGCTAGCTTTGTAGTTGCTGGAATGTGTGTGTTTCGATATGCTACTTTTAGCTTTGGGTTTATTTCCTCAAGCAACTTAACAAAAATTTGTTTTTTTACCCGAAATGTAGCAATAAAACTAAAATCATCAAACAATATAAAAATATGTACGTATGTATATGGTTTTTATGAACTTACCGCTCCTCAGGTATATCCAATACGTTTAGGCCATCTCGAATATTTCTGCGGCACAAACGGGTATCGCCAGCATCACTTTCGCTTGAATCACTTAAATCATCATATATAATATTTAGTAGAAACATTTTTGTAATAGTTTTTTTTAAATATTTTATGTTTTTAAATTTTAACAATAATTTTATTGTAAACACAAAATAGCTGTGAGAGTTGCCATTAATTATTTCAAAACGTAATATTTAGTATGAAAACAATAAACAAAATAGTAAACTTTAATATAATGGTAACAATGTTATTTGACAAAAGCAAAATGGAAAACGTAACAAAACGTAATGCAGACGGTTGTTATAACAAAACTCTTTTGCTCACATACTCGTCCGTGTATCGCTTGTTTGTCTGAAAACATGCACGTATTGTAAACACAGCACATAATTATTTTAAGAAAAATTTCTGTAAATTAAATAAAGTTCTCAAATAGTTTTCATTACTGCTTATTTTTATTTTTGTTCAAATATTGTTATCTGCTTATTTCAATGTTCAGAGCGATACAATTTTAACTTGTAAATAGCGCTTTAAGACATATAAGCGCGAATATGGGCATGTCCTGGGGTTACGAACGTACGTTCTTACGTTTTTAATATAAAAATAATATAGAAAAAACCTTTCCTAAGCATTTTTTTGCGATTCAATAGCATTTTGGCAGATCCATATTTAGTACAAAAGGTGGCTTTCATCGAGTTTAAGTTCTCCTAATGATGTTTATAAACATGTGGTCACGAACGTAGGCAAAAAATAAGTCAAATTTGCTGACAGTAGCGAAATGCAAAAATCTGCGAAATGGAACATAATATTCAAAAGTGATTAATTTATTTTAAAAGTCTATTAATGTAGGTCTCTATCCAGTATTTACACAATAAAATATCTCTATTGGTTTTTGTTTAAGTGGCTTAAGCAGGGACATAACCGTTATAACCAATATTTGAAAAAATCCTGAAATAATAATTTATCACGAATTTTTAAAACCTGCTCTCTGAATAATAGTTACAAATAACCAATATTTTTTTGGTCTTTGGTAACCGTTATAGTTTGTTTCTGTTTTTTTTTTTTGGCTTCCATAACCATTACAAAAGATTTTAATTTTTTTGGTCTTCCGTAACCATTACAAAAGACTTTTATTTTTTTCGATCTTCCATATCCATTCAAAAAAATTTTCTTTCCTTTTTTTCGTTTCTGTTATTACGGAATTATCTTCATTTCATTACTGAATTTCTTCACAAATTTTATGAAAATATTCGTTGGAGTTCAGCCAATGACACTCCTAATAAAATCTATGAAACAGGTTTCGTTACAGTCAATGTTTATGAAAAGCTTCATAGAATTAATGAAACTCTTTACAGAAACAATAAATCGTCAGGTAATGAAGCATTATATAGAATCTATGAAACAGTTTCGTAAAAATCATTCCTAAAAAGAGCTTCTTTAAAATACCCTTTTTATTACCATTTGTAATACTAGCAATATTTGCATTTGTTACGGTTTTTGTTTAAGATTTCTTCACCCTCACTTTAGAATCGATGAGATTTTCATCAATTTTAAGCGCTTGTTTACACTTGTTTCGAGATTTTAAAGAATTGTGTTTAAAGCATTTCAAAAACACAATTTCGGAGGCCGAATGGCAAAAAATTGACGTTCTTGTTTCAAGCTTTAAACCAAATGGTATTTCACCTTGGTAGATCGAAATTTGCTTTTGAATGAATGATTATCTATTTTAATTGATTTACATGTTCTTCCTAACTTCTGTTTTTTCGTACTTTTTGTCAAGAATTTTTCTTGAAATCCAAAGTACATTTTTGTTTTCAAATATCAAAAAATTTGCGGATCCTTACCAAAATCAATAAAAAAAAGTTCGTCCTTGTGCAAATATAAGTCAGTGTGCGAAATTTTATAAAAATATTTTAAGATTTGCGAACTGTAGCGTGGTTATAGAAGGCAGAAAAAATAAAAATCTTTTATAACGGTTATCAAAGACCAAAAAAATAATAATCTTTCATAATGTTAATGGCAGAACTACAATTTTCTGGGTAATTTATAATTATTATTACAGGACCAATTTTTTTCAGTTATTATTTCCATAACCTATTGGATATTTAAAAAACAATAAGAGTTATTTCGGGTCCCTGGGCTTAAGTACTGGTCTTGAGCGTACGGGTCGCGAACGTACGATTTTTTCCATATGTTTTAACCGTTAATTAAGTGTTAATTGAACTTAATTTGTTCTCCTTAGACTTTTCTCTTCCTAATTGAGTGAATTAGAGAGATTTTGAAGAAGGAGTGCAAACATAACATATTTTTTGCATGTAAAATAATTAAGTATAAAAATGTCTTTGGAAGTAGCTTAAAAAAAATATAAAATTTTCCAGTTTCCAGCCCAATTTTCTCAAGTAAAACCGCTGAGATAAGCTATTCAACCATTCTCTTATAAAAACATAGACTTTTTTATAATTAAAACCAATTAAACACGATAATTATCAACATTTTATTTTTCCATCCTGTAGCCCTATTCTGTATTTCTCGCATCGTAAAATTTCCCGCTGGAAAAAAAGGGAGTTATGACAAAAACATTATGAAAGAAAAAGTGGTTTTTCTCACATAATTGTTTCCGTATCTTTACTTTGCGAACAATTATCTGTCATTTAAGTAATTTTCCAGCAATTATTGGAAGGATGTGAGAAAAACTGTTTCCGCAACCAGTGCTGCCACGACTAATGCCATTTTTACAACCAACATTTTTGAAAAAGTTACCAAATGTAAAAAAATATAACCAAATTAGAAATACCTTTTGTTAATTGAGAAAAACATAAAAATTTATTTTAAGTTGCATTGTAAGACAAAGGTTATTTTTATTTAATATGAAAATATGTATTAATTACAAACTAAGAAAACAAAATAAGAAATGTAATTCTTGAACATATTAAAAAATAAGGAGAAACTTAAATTAAAAGGTTTTTTTATTTGAGACCTTTTTTATGAAAAAAATTTTTATTTTGTAATAGTTTTGTTCTGTTTTCACAACACAAGTGATTGAACGTGTAGTAAAATTTATATGAAAAGCACTAAGTTTTATGATTATGTTTCATATAAATTTTACTACACGTTCAATCAATTGTGTTGTGAAAACAGCACATTAAACCCGTAAAATTTGCATAAAAAATTCAGTATATTGGAAGTTAATATATTGAATTTTTTTGAATATGTCCTTTACAATAAACGAAATTTGTACTTCACAGTTATAAATAACAACAAATGAAATATTAATTTGTTTTCCGCTTTTTAACTGTTAGTGGCTGGGTTGAGAAATGTGGCGATTTTTAAATTCTTTTGGCGATGAACATTTACGTCAGGCGATACGGCGGTTGTCTTGGCGAAATTGGAAGCTGTTGGCGATATGCTAAATGCATTTTTTGTGAATTTAATCTAAAATATTATTAAAATGGGTATAACTTATTTCTCTTATTTATAAATTGTATTTTCAAATTATAATTGTAATTATTACTGTTTCAAAATTTTTCTATTTCAAACATTTTGTAAACCATTGTATAATATTATAACGAATATAAACAAAGTCGATTTCAGAACGTTAATCCAATGGGGGAAAATGTATATGACTGTCAGTCAAAGGCTTTTTTATAAATCAAAAATATTGCCAAATTATTATATATTTTCTTACAGTAAATTCCGTAAGTTGTCAAATTATAGATCTTATATCAATTTATTTTTAAAAAATCTTAAAAATGCCTATGTGTATATCAATATATTAAAATGTACTTCTGAAAATAGTTCAAATTTAGACCATTTTCCTTATATTCAAGGTTTTAGAAACACCAAATCTACTTTTGTGTACTCTTTCAGTCATTTTCTGAAATCGATTCCGCGTGGTATAAGCACTTTCTACTTTAAGTACCACTTATCTTTTATCTTAAATCAGAAAAACTACGCTCATTTAAAAAAATTACATGAAAATCTCAATCGGTAAAACTTCATTTGATTTTAATTTCAGAACATGGCAGTTTCTAATATAAAAATCACATTTGGCAATTTTTTGGTTACGATAAAGTATAAAGAATTTTCATTCATTTTAATCAAATAATTAGAAAATCGTTGTGCAAAGTACACATTATTCGAAGTCGTAAATAATTTCCTTCGAATCCATATACGCAATAACCTTAAATGTAAATAAACAAGTTAAAAATTAAAAAAACCTAAATTGCAATTGCATCAAGAAAAACATATTCATACATATTTTATATTTTAGAAAAAAAGTAACCAACATGAAAAAAATCTTTACATTTCCACATTGAGAAAAAATAACCAATTTTGGTTAGAAATAACCAAAAACGGCAGCTCTGTCTGCAACAATATTTTGCGAAATGTTTCTCACAAGAACTGTCAAAATAAGTCACATTTGAAATTGATGCGAGAAAAATAAAATTTCAAAAAATGGAGCCCAAATTATTCGGAAAAATAATTATGTATATACATTAGGGATATAACCATTTGCATTTTTTTGCAAATATCAAAAAGGACCTATCAAAGTGAGATAGTGCATAAAAAAATATGAAGAAATGTGCCTTCCTTTTTTCGCGAGCGTTCAAAAAGGTTCGGCGCCGATCGCGATGAAGTTTTAGCTTGTAATTTTTTTTTAGTTTTACAGGAAATCCATAGTTGTAACGTCGAAAGCCATGCTGGTCTTTGCATTTCGTGTGTTTTTATGAAATGGCGATTCCTTGCATTCCAAAAAAAGAAACCAAAAAAACGGTACAAGGGAAGGATACCCACCATAAAAATTTATATTACAATTTATGCGACAAAAATATAACGTAAAAATACATATATTTTTATTAATATTAACTTCTTAGATGTTCCCACAAATATTTTTTGGGGAAGGACTCCCACCAAAAAGAAATCAACAGTCAAACTAAAAAAACAAACAATTTTATGTAATGTTATTGTACGTTTTCTCCGCGTTATCTGCTTCTGGAAACTAGAGAAAGGGAAGGATTCCCATTATAAAACATATGCTTTAAAATATGTATTATTTTCATAGACATTTTTAATTATTTTTCTTTTTTTTAATATAGCTCAGAATTAGTTAAGAAATTTCTACTTGTTTGATTATTAAAATTGGCAAATTGTGTCTTACAGTAAAAACTGTCACATTTTTAAATTATGTAATATTATTTGATAAATATTTTCGTGTGTTGTAAGTTTTTTCCCCGATTTTATCGTGTTTTTTAATTTTAAACCGTATTTGGTCCGTGTTTTTCGTTTTTATTTATAATAATGTCGTTTAAAAAAGTAAAATATGTGTGCAAAAAAATGCAAATCTAATCAGACATATAACTGATCTCAAAAATAGCAAAGTTAAATTTAAAAATATTGAAAATATAGAAAAACCATTCAGCGAATGGAACAAAATGCCGAAAAAAAAAAATATTGTTGGCCGATTTTATGGCCGAGCAAAAATAGAAAAGTGCAAATCAACACGAACTCTCAATTTGAAGTTTATAATGTACAACAATAATGTATAAGTTATTTAATTAAGTTTCTTTTAATTTTTTTACTTTGTAATAAAAATTAAAAAAAAAAAAAAAAAAATGTTTGGTGTTTTAGAAATTGCATTCGGTGCCGAAGGTTTTTGGACCGAAATGACCCCTGATATCGATTTTTAATATCAGTATAACATTGCCCATACCGTAATGATAGGTTCTTATTTTGGTTATACCCCTAATATACATTTACACATTCTTGTGTACATATGTATGTACACAAGAATGTGTATAATTTTTTATTAAATTGAAAAGAAAGAATATACCTAAATGATGGAATTAAATAGAACCCAATTGTTATATTTTATTATTTAAATTTTTTTTAGCCGTTAATAATTAAAGTTTAATTGCTTTCGTTTTATGCAGGGCTGCCAGATAAATTTGTGAAAAAATCGTTAACTTTCTAAGAAAATATTAAAATAAATTTCCTTTTTTGTTTTAAAAAATCGGACAATTAAAAATTAATTTAAAAAAATTTTGTTCGATTTTTATTAAAACATATTGAAAAAATATATATTTAAAGTTCATGGGTATTTTATACATACATACTTAAGCTTGAGGTATATTTTTATAAAATTATTTATTTTATTTTTTCTCTAAACCGCAAACAATTTAAGATTTTAAATTGTTATTATCATATTGATCTATCATATTGAACTAAAAATAACACTTGTGGCCAAAAAAAAGCAAAAATTTCCTATATTGTATTGACCGAAAAATACGGTAATAGTTTAATGTTTTGATGACATAAACAAATGTAGTTAATAATCACGGGAATAAAAATTAAACACTTTTCCTTCGAAATTTTTTTTTTGCCGATACATTTTTAGGGAACAGACAGACAATTGCAAGGACAATTTTCACAATAGGGATAAATACAAAAATTTAAGCTGCCTTGATTCTAAAGATATTTTTTTTCTGTGGTGGCTAATACACAAACATACAAATATATAAAAAATTGTCTTATTTCGAAGACTGAATAATATAGTCACTAGAAAAAATCAGCAAGTCGGCACTTTGCCAATTTCGGAACAAAAAATTTTTAAAATGACGATAAATCATCAAAACTGGCAGACCTGTTTTATTGTATATATTTCTTTCGTTGGCGTTCGCTTGCATTGGACACTTAAAAACTGGAAATATTCCAGTTAAAACAGAGTCTGGGTTGTCTGTTTTCGCATTCAAATAAAGAAACACTTTTTTCTCACAAATCGAGAAACGATGGAATTTTTTGTTTTACACTTCAGGTGAGAAATTTAACGATGCGATAAATACAGAAATGAGCTACTGGTTGAACATTCGGAGGAAATGCCCATATCTGAAATTAATAAAAAAATGACATACCTTTGTAAGATTTAAACGTTGTTTTTAAATAACATTATCAAATAAAGTTAAGTGATTGCTCTTAGAGTTAACAAAAAAAAAATTGTTCTTTCGCTCTCCTGTTAAATTATGATTTTGCAGAAAGCACTTTTTGAATATAACCCCTCGACATGTAAGTTGCTGTCGATTTTATTTGATTTGGTTTATTTATTGATCACAACCCAGTACAAAGACTTATCTTATATTAAAGTACTGTGCCCATGTTCTGTAACTCTCGCTTCGACAAACTTTTCGATTGAAACGCGAGAAATTAAACAAAAATTCCAAAAATTGAAACAAACTACTGTTTTTCTCACTTAACTGCGTCTGTAACATTTTTAGCGAGTAATAGCTGTCACGTAAGGAAATTACTCGCCAATTTACAGAAAAAGTGTGTCTGTAAAATTTTTGTGAGAAAGTTCCCGCTTTGAACTGCCAAATAAACTTACGCATGAAAACGGGTGAGAAAAAATATTACCACTAGAGATGAGCGATATTTCTGTACCTGTGACCAAATTTGTCAAGTAACAGGTACTTTCTAAGTCGTTGTTTTTGTATTTTGTTACATATATTTCACTGTTTGTGTGGATAATAGCTTTTTTTGAATGAAATGTCGAATGATATTGCTGTTCCTTTCATTCTCTCTTCTATCTTATTAGAATTTTTTTATGCCAAAGTTTATTTGTTCAAGTATGTATGTATATGAAAGTAAACAGATTTGAAAGCTCTTACAATTTGTTGTTGTTTCTTTGTAAAGTGCTTACAAAAGCTCTTGCAAAAGCTCGCGCATTGTACATATAGCTAGGCCGCAATTGCTTTAAAAGAACAGAAAACTGATAAACCGTGATCACAATCACAGTTTAAAGGAGCAGTTATTTTTAAATCACATTCACTAATCACGATGATCTTTAAAAATCACGGGATCGCTCATCTCTAATTACCAATAAAAAATATATTAAATATGCGAAATGCAATGAATAATAACATGGAAGAGAAAAGTATTTTGTTTTTGAGTGTTTTTTTTTCATTGTTTAATTACACAGTACAACAGCCAATCTGGGGGGTGAGAAATTCCAAGTCAGGGTGATGGTACTAGGTCAGTATAGTAAAACCCTCAAAGGGTTTGGCGTTCGTACGTGTCAGTTTTTTTTTATGATATTTTAAATTTTTTCCTTATCTTGATGTTTTTTCGCTTAGTTGTAACATTTTGGCAAAAACGTAGTTTAACATAACTCGAGAACCACTTGTCCGATTTTGATGAAACAAATTTAGAAA
The DNA here is from genome assembly GCA_943735925.1 of Pollenia amentaria. Lineage (NCBI taxonomy): Eukaryota > Metazoa > Arthropoda > Insecta > Diptera > Polleniidae > Pollenia > Pollenia amentaria. The sequence goes on from OX031006.1 coordinate 103,152,266, forward strand.
AATTAAGAATTACAATTTCTCTAATCTGTTTCTATACCATTTTCCTATATGTGCAACACTTTCGAAGTTAAAAATAAATGTATGAAGGGAAAAAAGTATTTTTTGCCTAAAAATATAAATATTTAAAGTAAAAGTGATTTTTCTCCAGTTTTTTAAAAGTGAACAAAAGAGAACAGAATATGGAACTGTGCAAGCCATATATAAATAGCTTTTGCTACTGCTGTGGTCAATATGTCTGAACACATAAAAAAAGGGGAAATTTCAGTACTGATTTTGTTCAAACATACGAGATGTACTTCAACCAAAATGTTATAGTGAACGAAAATTGGGTACCAAATATAGTGTGTAAAAGCTGCTACAACCGTCTAATGGATTGGAAAAATAGAAGACGTGAAAGTATGCCATTCGGTATCCCAATGACTTGGACTAATACTGGCGAAGGTCACAATCCATTGAATTGCTATGCATGTGCGAATAAAGGAGCCGCAACACGGATAAGAAAATCGTATAATTACGTTGGTGTTGCAAGTGCCACAACACCATTGCCTCATTCGGACCACATTCCTGTGCCAAAAGCTTCTAGCCCAGATATTTTCTCTTCTACGACTGCTCCGACATATCATGCACGTGATGATCCCCCATATGAGCCATCAGTATCCAATGAGCCAATTTTAATAAATCAAAATAAGCTTGATTCAATTTTTGCCAAGTTGGAATTAACACAGCATAAATCGGAAGAGCTGACTTCTATTTTGAAATCAAACTATTTGTTGGCACCCGGTGTGAAAGTCACAGATTATCGAAGACGTCAGGCAACACTCCAAAGTTTATTCCTTGTGAATGATGAAAAAACTTCTGCATATTGCCCGGATGTAGGAAAATTGATGGACGCAATGGAAATAAAATATGAAGCAGATGACTGGAGATTATTTATTGACAGTTCAAAACTCAGCTTGAAGGCGGTTTTACTGCATAAGACCAATAAAAAACCTTTAGTTCCAATCGCCTATAGTACAGAAACGAAAGAAACATATGATGCACTGGAAAATATTTTAAAAATGGTTAACTACGCCAAACATATGTGGCGCATATGCTGCGATTTAAAAGTTGTAGCAATGCTTTGCGGTCTTCAAAGCGGCTATATAAAATATATGTGCTTTTTGTGCGATTGGGACACACGATTTTCCGGTGACCAATATGCATGCCACGGATGGAAACCCAGAGAGCACAGCAGGTTACAAACGGCCAATATTATTCGTGAGCCTCTAGTGCCGAAGGAGAAGATATTGCTGCCTCCACTGCATATTAAACTTGGAATTGTTAAGAATTTTATCAAAACTGTCGCCAAAAGAAATGAAGTTTTCTTGTGTTTGAAACTAATTTACCCGAGACTCAGCGAAAGTAAAATTAAAGAAGGTAAGTTATAATATCACATTCATTTCCCATGATTTTCCATCTTAACAAATTAATTTTTTCCAATCAGGCGTACTAAATGGTCCAGATATACGAAAGCTGATTAAAAGTGACGCATTCAACAATATTTTGATTGACGCTGAATTGAATGCATGGCAGGCAATCAAAGAAGTAATAGAAGGCTTGTTGGGAAAGCATCGTTCTAACAACTACGATGTTTCTGTCGCAAGGATGTTAAAAGCATTCTCGGAAATTGGTGTCCACATGTCCTTGAAAATCCATTATTTACATCATCATCTGGACTACTTCAGCAAACAATTGGCTACCGAATCTAATGAACAAGGTGAACGCTATCATAAAGTTGCTATGCCATTTGAAATGAGGTAATACTGATTTTTTATTTTTTCAAACTCATTTTAATAAAACAAAATTTACAGATATAGAGGCAAAAAGTCGCCGAGTGCAATAATTGCGGAAATTTGCTGGTGGAGTAAGCTTGTGTGGCAAGACAAGGATGATCTTGACGATAAAGAATTTTCAGGAGATGCAGAAGGGCCAACAGTGGAGTCACACATTGACATCATGTGTGGTTCAGAAACTGATGATAGCGATGAATGCGATGCCACTAGTCCCGAACAACCACCATCGAAAAAGTCTAGGCAATATTTATTAAAATAAATAAAAATAAATAAATAAAATAAAAATAAAAAATTATAAAAATGTTTACTTAATTTTTTTAGTAGTTTATGGCCAGAAGTCTGGAGTTATTGGGGAATATTTATAAAAAAGGCGATAAATGACACTTTTTTGAATAAAAACAAATATCAATATTCTTGTCAAAATGGGATACCTTCACTTAATTGTAAATAAAAGCAGAACGCGTTAATCGATTTCTATGATCTATGTCGCATTTTGTTTATAGGTTATGTGACTTAACATGAAATTAATAACACTTGATCCTTTTTTCCGTTTTGGATTTTTTATGAATTTAAAAAAAAAATTTTAATTTTTAGGCAAAAAAAATATTTTTTTTTTCTCCACAAATTTATTTTTACCGGCCAAACTGTTGATTATAAAGAAAAACGTTATATGAACGGATTAAAGAAATTGTAATTCTAAATTTTGAGTTTGTTTTAGCAAAATCGGACAATTGTTTCTCGAGTTATGTTAAACTACGTTTTTGCCAAAATGTTACAACTAAGCGAAAAAACATCAAGATAAGGAAAAAATTTAAAATGTCATAAAAAAAACTGACACATACGAACGCCAAACCCTTTGAGGGTTTTACTATACTGACCTAGTACCATCACCCTGACTTGGAATTTCTCACCCCCCAGACAATAATCCCAAAAATGTTCCATAGTGTTATTTTGCTTTTAACATTTTCGAAAAATATTCGAATGTTTTCAAATCTATTGCATAATTAGTTTTTACATTAATGGCCAATTTCACTAATTCTATTTATATATCAATTCATATTTAAATATAGTTTTTATACCTATAATTTTATTTTTATTTGACATGAGAAACGAATTTTAAACATAAATTGTTATATAAATAAATAAGTGAAATTGGCCATAAGTGTTATTATACTTTTCTTTTTTAATTTTCTCTTTCATTTAGCATTCAAGAAAACAAAATTCTTGAAACTTCATCGATTTTTTTTTCTTTCGTAGTAATTCTTTATATTGAAAAATACTTAAGTATGATATAGAGTAAGCAATTATTTGTCTTTTGGTTTTATTCGAGTAAGAAATTAATCGATTTAGATATTTCTCGATTAATCGAATAAGAGTTTTCATTTATTCGAATGACTTGAATAACGCAAATAGTTTTATTTAATCGGAAAAACATAAATTGAATTGAATTGATTACATTAAAAAACAGAAAAAAAACAACAAAAAAAAAATTTAGTTAAACAATAAATTTTGAGATACCATTTCGTTTGCACTACGTATATAGTTATTAATACGGTCACCTAGACATGATTATAAAACAAAATTAAAATAAACTTCAAGAAAAGTATACCTTACTTCGGTTCACCACCCAGGGTATTTAGAAACTCTCTCTCAGATTGTACAATACTGGCTGGTCACAGGAGATCTTTACGGGAAGGGGATCTTGAAAATTCCACGAAAGGACAGATTTTTCACCACTTTTGGGAAAGTTTGGCCAAAGGAAGGATCGTCCCAAGGTGCTGTTGCTACTCAACAGAAGTTGCTAGTATATTTAAAGCGTAAAGCGGCGGAGGTCAGTTAGATCCAGCTCCTAAGCAAGGGGCTAGTGTATAATATTGCCGGCACTTTTTATGATAGGTGTCAGGCAGTTATTAAAAGCTTTAAAAGTCAATTTATTATTCTAATAAAAAAGAAGAACTCGAAGTATGAAGTATATAAAAGGGCTTATTTTATAAATATTTAAAAAAGCATTCTTTGCAAAATTTATTCGATTTCAATTTCACTCGTATGTTTCAATTACCAGAATGTGCGCAGAATTTGTATAAACCAACGAAATGTTTGCAACTTTCAGAGTTTGGTTAACGTTGCGCTCCATGTAGTGCAGCTGTAGAGTAGGAAGGGTTTTACACTGCAGCAGTGATGCCAATTTAGCTATTGAGTGTCTAGATGTAGCCATTTTTCACTTTGTTTAGCCATTAGAATATGAGTTAAGCCAACATTAAAAGTTGTTGGAGTTATTCGTTATTCAAAATTGGCTATATAAATTATTTGATCAAATAATGACGAAAAATCCCTCGACTAATCGTTCAATCGAGTGGATACTCTAGTAGGCAACCGCCTTAACAATTTCACCCATAAATACACCCACATGAAAAGGAAGCCCATCGACTTTTGGCATTTCTTAACGTTAATGTTGTTGTCATATTTACTCCCTAATTTTATTTCCTTTTAAAGAATACACAAAAAGGCTGTAAAAAGGTATGTGTGATAGGGACCACATAACACATATTTATTTCTTTTATATAAAACCTTAAATTTTTGTTAGAAAATTTATTATTTTCTTTTTTTATAGTACGTGTTTTCACGTAAAATGCTGTTGTGCCAAAAAAACGTAATTGTCTTTAAAAAGGACCAAAACATTTTTAGTTTTTTTTCTTGGAATGTAATATTCTAAATTGAAATTATGAATGGAATAAATATAGCAAAATGTTTTTACGTCTTTAAGACACTAATATTAACATGTAAAAAATACTTTAAAAAAAAATACTGTCGTATTTTGTGACAAGGCTTGCAACGGAAGTAAAAATACCTCTTTTTTTCTCATCCAACATCTGTAATTATTGTCCTTTGAAAAGTCTAACAAAATGGTTACATGTAATAAAAACAATTCTATTCGAAAGGTTTTGCATTAATTAGATTTAAAGTAATTATTTGATGCGCCAAATGTGCTTTAGAGGCGGCATGAATTAACACTCAATGAAAATTAAGGAAAATAAATAACTACCATTTAAATAAAGCCCAAGAGAATGTTATAACGGCCCTGTTCCCGGAAAACAGCTTAGTACGCCTAAAACCCCAATAAAAAACGCTGGCATACTAAAATTTGGTACGTCACAGTTTTATAGGATAGCTCCCATATAAACTCTACTCCCAGAAAACAGTTTAGTACGCCTACAACCGAAATAAATAATGCTGTTATAATTAAATTCGGTACGGTACAGTTTTGTAGGACTAGAAATCACACTGCTAAATTTCGTGAAGATCGGTCCATAATCAACCCAAGACCCCATATAAACCCTAAATTCGACAAAAATCATAACAGATATAGATATTGCGGTAAAATTTCTTCCAACTTAGATTCATATGGCCAGAAAAAATATCATGCAATTTTGTAAAATTCACTGTTAACGCTAAAACCAATTACACTGCTGTATTGAAATTTATTCTAATTCATTTTTTGTAATACCAGAAATCAGTCTTCAGAATTTTGGGATAGTTGGTCCATAATTTACCATGAGTTCAATTCAAATTACCCTCCTAAAAATCAATCAGTTCGTCTACAACTGTTCATGATATTTTACTCAAGCCAGTTCAAAGTTCTAACAAAAAACGCATAAAATTTTGTTATTGTCGGTCAATAATTTAAATCAGGTCTAAACCGCTACTAATTTTAATGCTGACGTTCGTTTTTGTGAAGCTTAGTTAATGTATTTATCATATAGAGCACACTCCTTTCGGTGGATGGTATAAAAGATTCGGCACAGCCGAATATAGCACTCTAACTTGTTTTGAATGCCTTTTAAAAGCTCTGGCGAAAGATTTGAGAGCGAAAGGTCTACCCCGGAATGCAACGTGTGTAAAAAAGATATGATTATGGAATGGAGCGACCAGGCTTTGTACATCCAAAATAAGGCGTATAGAAGCCTTATAGAAGGTAACCGTATGCCTTCTTTTGGGTACCATAAAATTAAAATCTTTGTTTTTTAATCATTTAAATCGTACTAAATATTAATTATCTCTTACACGAAAATGTTGTATAATAAAAAAATTACTCTACTGGAGTTTTGTAAGTTTAACATTGTATTCAAATTTAATATTTGATATTTCTCTTTGAGAATTGGTATCGTATCGGCAAAAAGGCATATCGTTACATCCTTACAACAAATGCCAATTTAATAGAATAAAACTGAATCGCTTGTTCTGTTTGGAAAATATTTCAGACGATAGAGTTTAGAAGAAGTCGCTTATCTTGCTTTTTATTTCCAAATACTTGGTATTCCTCCTTAATCAGGAATGATTTCAGAAAACAAATCGTAGTAAAAACTAGCCTCAAGCGTTTGTTATGAATCCCAAAAACTGAATTTTACTTGATAACTTTGAAGGCAAATTCTAGAATTTCCCGGGAATTTCCGAATTTTTTCCGGAAATTCTCTAGAACTCTTCCTAAAAATTAATGCTTTTTATGATGAATATGTCTTTAATATGAAAACACCCAATTAAATCGTGTCTAAAAGAGAAGTAAATACCATTTATTCCAACTTTTACAAACAAATACAATAATATATATATCCTTCATTTCGGGTAAAAAGGGTATATGGGCATTTCCATAGAAAAGTGCACTTATAAACGATATCAAGCAGTTAAAATTGTATTTCATTAAATTTAAATTTGCTTTCGTTGTTATCTATATATATAAAAATGAATTATGTTTGTATGTTTGTATGTTTGTTTGTCGCTTTATAGACTCCGAAACTTAAGAGCCGCTGCACGCATTTTGCTGAACTTTTTGTAGTAGGATCTTCTAAGCCCCAAAATTTAAATAAAATAGTAGCGGGGGAAGTGGTTCCCCCCATAGGACGCCAATGTTTAATATAGCATATCTTAAGAACTGTTATAGTGAGAATGTTCAAACTTTGTAGAAGTCACTCTTATGGTATACTACTCTATTGAGAATAAAAATAAAGCGGTAGGCGCAGGGGGGGAAATACCTCCCATAGGATGCATATATTAAATATCGCTCAACTGAAGAACTATAAAAGGGACAGTCTTCAAACGTGGTTAAAGCTACTATTATGGTAAAATATAAATTTCAATATAAAAATGGGCGGGCTTGACAGGGGAGGAGCAGTACCCCTCATAGATAGAAATATAATTAAGAGCCGCTGCACGCATTTTGTTGAACTTTTGGTAGTAGGATCTTCAGAGCCCCCAAATTGAAATATAATAGAAGCGGGTGAAGTGGTACCCACCACAGGACGCCAATGGTGAATATCGCATATATTAAGAACTTTTATAGTGAGAATGTTCAAACTTTGCAGAAGTCTCTCTTATGGTATACTATACTTTTGAAAATAAAAATAAAGCGGGTAGGCGCAAGGGGGGAATTACCTTCCATAGGATGCATAAATTAAGTATCGCTCCACAGAAAAATTATTAAAGGAAGAGTCTTCAAACGTGGTTACAGCTACTACTATGGTAAACTATTAATTTCAATATAGAAATGGGCGGGGTAGACAGAGGAGGAGCAGTACCCCTCATATAAAGAAATATTAAATACCATATATCTGAACACAAAAGTTATCAACCTTTACAGGACAACTTTCAAAACAAAAAAAAAAAAAAGGGGGTAGCTGCAGGGGGAGCAAAAATAAATAAATTACACATTAAAAAAATACTGCAATTTTTTTCTTATTTATTTTTTTTACCAGTGTAGCGAAGCGCACCGGGTTAAGCTAGTTTATATATAAAAAACAAAACAATCTTTAAAAAAATTTCAGTTATTTTTTTCAAAAAACCGATTCTAGTGAAACCTGTTGCATCAAGAAAGTGTTAACTTTCACAAAATTACCCTGGGTGTTCTAAAAATATTTTTTAACTGCAGATTTAAAAACCAAAAGCCGTAATTTTCATACTCAATGCTGAAAAAATGGAAAGTTTAACTTTGACCTTTAATTCTTTAACAGGTGCTGATTTCAAAAGCAGTGTGTTTATTTAAGTGTCCTTTTTGTAGTGCCACTTGTCAGCTTTTGGATTTGGCTTTTATTTTAGCTAGAAAATTTTACTGCTTTTGCTAATATGTCGATAGCAATTCAACACATTAAGGTTCGGGTTATGATCCCATTGAGCTATAATAATGAAACTTATAAAATATGACTGTTTATACCTAAATTTGAGAGAATAACATTTTTTCGGAGGCACTGCTACGTCACATATTTTTGTTTTTTCTTTTTGTTTCAATATCTTGGGACAGGATAATTTCGCATTACTTGTGCGGTTTTCTCTTACTGTCAGTGTTTTCCTATTTTTTTTTCAAAAATCATTTAATTTATGAAAAAAAAACTTGTATCGTAGAAAATAGTATTAGTGCCTTTTATAATTATTATTAATTTTTTGTTCAAATTAAATTACAAATTATTTGTTTATTACAAATAGTCTTTTTTCTATGATCGGAATTAAGTTGTACATATATTGTTTTTGTTCTAAATTTTTGCTAGTATTCAAAGTGTGATTATTTTTACCCGTTAAGTTTACGAAAAAATCATATAATAGGTCTTCTGTGGAAGTTTTATTTGAAAAATACGAAAAAAAACTTAAAGCCGTTGAGCGTTGCGTGGATCAAAATATGGTGCAGATTATGGTGGGAGAGCTTTTTTATAACTGCTAAAAACTTTTGAGATGATAGCTCTCGAAAAAAATAAAAGAAATGTTTTTTTAATGCATTCTAATATGAATGTATGTATGTATGTTACTTCTTGGACTAATAATATATATTAAACCAGTTATTCCAAAAAAAATTATTCAAGTGGAATAACAATATCGTTTTGTTACGGAAGTCCTTTTTTACATTTAATTATATTCTATTGTAAATTTATCAATCAGTAAATGTTGTCCCAAATGTCATTATTCAATCATTTTGCATTAACTTATTTTTATGTTCACACTTTAATAAAAAAAAATCTAAAATTACATTCGAATGTTTTTTCACAATGAAAAAGACCTACAACTCATTTTCACAACATAAAGAATCTGATTTTACCAATTTATACAAAAAAAAAAACTGTATTTACAAGGAAGAAAACTGTAGAAATTATTTAAATAAATATACAAGAATAAATTGATAAATGATGTGCTATTGACAAATATTTTTGTTGTTGTTAATCTTTCTTTTGATGTTGGTGTAGTTGGTTTTACATCCCCAATATTGTTCTTTTCATATTTGCTGTATCTTTTTGTTTGCTACTTCGTGTAAGCACAAATGTATGTAGATATATATTTTATGTGTTGAATTTATATACAAACTGCCACTAAATGTTTCCTTAGGGCGCATGCAATTTAGCCAACAAACAACTAACCCAAACAATCAATTTCTGAAGCAATCATATTTTTAAAACTTGACACTATCAAGGGTTTTGACTGGACTTTGTTCGAGTGGAAAATATATACACATGTACATTGTACATGTGTATATACTAGTGATATCGATTATTTTCCTTTTTTCAAAAACCGGTTTTTTGTTATTTTGTTTAACGATTTCAAAGCTTTAACTGAGAGCATTACAAACAAACAGTTTGTATTGAAAGTCAGTATAGATTCAGGAATAATCAGGTATGTAACAGAAACCAAATTCGTACGAAAGTGAAAATGAAAAAGTTTTTACCTTCTCTATGAAATGAGAAACGAAAAAAATTTGGTTTTTTAATTCAAAAAAGCAAAAACATAAACGGTACGAATTGACAAATGCTTTGTGTGGTGCGATTAAGTCAAACAATTTTAAAGTTAATATAAATTAAGATATTTTAATTAGGCTTAATTTCATTGAATTTAATTTTCATTAAGTTGTTTTTATCAAGACAGGAATTTTACAACATGAAATTAATTAAAATTTTTATTGATAATTTTTTAATTTAATTTTTAATTTTTTCAAAAGCAAATTTCGATCTACCAAGGTGAAATACCATTTGGTTTAAAGATTGATGTTTGACTATTAATGTCAGCCGGCTTTAATAGCCGAGTGAGTAAAAACGGCAAACGCCACTGAAGAGAGTGTGTGGTTACAATCGAAACTAGTCTGGGCAACCTGTCCGTGAAAGCCTGGGTTCAAATCTCAGCGCAGTCAAGAATGAAAAATTATCAATAAAAATTTTAATTTATTTCATGTTGTAAAATTCCTGTCTTCATAAAAATAATTTAATGAAAATTAAATTCAATGAACTTAAGCCTAATTAAAATATCTAAATTTGGATTAAAAACCATAATTTATACCGCAGACATGCCAACAAGCAACCACACCCTAACTTCAACATTTGCTGATGATACAGTTTTTCTAAGGGTACATAAAAACAGTCAAGAAGCATCGCGACAGTTACAGGATCATATATTTCAACTAGAACTGTGGGTAAAACAATGTAGGATAAAGGTCAATGAGCAAATATGCGTTCATATAACATTCACCTTCCGTTGGGAGTCATGCCCCCCCCCCCCCCCTCCCTATTAAAATCAATAATCAATTTGTGCCCCAACAATCGCATGTAAAATATCTCGTTATTCAACTAGATCGACGTTTAACATGGAAATGCCATATAGAAGCAAAACTAATACAAATTGAACGCAAACCAATTCAAATTTATTGGCTTATGCTTATTGGAAAAAATTTTGTTCTTAGCCTGGATTGCAAACTTCTTCTTTACAACTCTATCTAAAAGCCAATCTGGTGCTACGGTATTCAGTTATGGGCTCATATAGCGAAAAGATTCAAAGGCTCCAAAATAAACTTCTTCGAATAATCACAGTCGCTTAAATATTCACAAGGATCTCAATGTGCTATTACTAAAAATTATTATTACGAAGTATGCAGTAAAATATTTAAAAAGGCTTGAGTCGCACTCGCGAAATATTTTAAATGACAGCGGCCACTCTAGATTAAGGAGAAGAGATAATGCAGGACTCATCCGACCAGAAGAGTGCTAAACATCTACATGTGAACAGAAACGGTGAGGAGAAAAATTTTCGTCTAGCATTAGCAGGACAAAAATAAAGTATTAGTATAAGATTTTATTAATTATTGTTAGTTCATATTTAATATATGAAGATTTAATAAATAAATAATGAAAAAAACAAATTTTGGCAATAAATTGCAAAATATAACTGAAATGCAGGAGACATTTAGAGAGATTTCCTCGTTCTGGTTACATAGTGCAAAACATTAAAAGCAAACTCCTTTTCATATGAAATTTTCCGAAGTACTTATCGAAACTAACAAAAAGCCATTTGGCGTTTGCTAGTTTAGCAGATGTCCCGATTCTAGGGTCTCATGTTTGCTTGGCTAAAACTGGATTTTTCCGAAGAACATGTTTTCCTGTCCTCGGCGCAATTGTAGATGTAGACTATTATAAGAAAAGTGTAAAACAAACTTACTCGAAAAAACTGCACCTGTGCCTAAAAATTGCTTAAATGTTGAAAAATTGTCATATTTTTATATTTTTCGGCCCACAACGGCCAAACTGTGGAAAATTCACTAAATAGATCGTGAGAAAAATAAATTAATTTTCATATTCAGGCCTGTTCCGAAAATCACTTTTATTCAAATCACATGTGCCTTTTAAAATCACACGTTTGATATTTTTGTGTTCCGTTTGTGAATGTTTTGGCGTGATTTTAAACTGCCAAAAGAATACCAAGAAACATAAAAACGAAATGTTTTTCAGAACTCCACAAAATCACACGCGTGATTTTAAAAGCACGTGATTTTCAGAACATGCCCGATTATTCATAATTCTTTAGAACGTTATAACACTGGAAAATATTTTTTTCACATTTTCCAGCTGTATTTTGCATCGAAAATTCGAAATATATGAAAAATGTATCAAAAGGCAAACAATTTAATTTATCAGTATCATGTGGTTTTGTCAGTTTCAAGAAATTCCACACTAGAAGGAGTTTGCCTCGATATCTTCAAAAATGTTGTAAAGTGTTATTATATAGTAATTAAGGGTGGGAAGCTAAACAAAAAAAAAAAACTAAAAAAAAACCATAAGTGAAATATGTAAAAAACCATCGACGTAGGTGGCTGCAGCATCTGCCAAAATTGAATTACCAAGTAAAAGCACAACAAGAGTGAGAAAAGCGAAACTTGAAAGTATTTTAGTGAATGCATGCAAGCAGAGTGAGGTTACTTGTAGTTATCTTAATGACTTAAGATGAAGTATACAATCTATTACCTGTTAGAAAAATTTTTCTGTTCGAACTTGCGAAAAATGTTGAGCAACAATAATTAATTCACACGACAATTTTGACATGTATCAACCTCGCTGTTTTACAACACTTAACGTTTTTATTAGTTGCAAGTATACAACATTGTTTTGCGAAAGTAAACAAAAACTTTGTTTTTTTAATTGTCATTAAAAAAAGTAAAGCAATATTATTATATTAAAAATTTCCCAAATCAAAAAACAAAAAAATTTTATTTAATTATTAATTTTAGCACTTTTCTACATTTTTCTTTGTGAAACGCTTGACAAAAACCACTTTACAAATACAGAATAAAAAATTACAAACAATTATAAGTTGTTGCTTTTATTTGCCGTGCGAAAGAAGTGCAGCTCATATTATTTCGCACGGAAAATAAAAATGTTGCTAGAAACACTTCGAATGTTTTGCATAATATAAATAGAGTACACAATTTTTTATATTGAGTTTGAAAACATTGCGCACAAAATACTGAACAGAGTACCAGGCTTTAATTGTTACTTTAATCCACATCAGGAAACACTTGGGCTGCACAAAAGATCCTTTTGTAAAAATTTAAAAATGTTTAGTAGTGGCAAACATTAGGGGGCTAATAATGGCAGTCGTGATCGAATATTTTTTCGATTCGAAAGCAATTTTGTTTCTAATTCTTTCATTGAATGCTGAACGAATTGAAACTATTTTTTCAGTGTTGTGAAAATTCAAATAAATGCTTAACAACACTGAAAAAATAATTTCAATTCGTTCCGTATCGATTGAAATAATTATAAATAAAATTACTTTCGAATCGAAGAAGTATTCGATCACGACTGCCAGAATTAGCGCCCAGATTGGATATTCGTATTCGAATTCGCTTACAAAAAAAATGGATACTCGTCACATCACTAGTATGTGTGCCAGAATGTATTTATAAGCACAATATCCCTGATAGCAATAATAGAATTTTTAAGATGGAATTGCTCGAGCGTCACTTCTACCTTACTTATGGAAGAGTTAAGAAACATTTTTTACATTTTACAAAAACAAAATACATTGCAACTGCGTTTTCATCATCTGACTGTAGTATTCGTTGTCACTTCTAGACCATAATAAGAAGCGAACGCACATTTTTATGATAATTTTATATACACAAAGAGAGCACGCATTGTACCCAAAAAAGAAAAAAAATTATATAAATACATTTCGATTGCCATTTTATCTTTCGAACATGAATTGGGAAGTTTATAGGTTTTTGAATGACAACAGGTCATAAAGTGCAAACGAAATAGCGAGTTTAGTCTAATCTTATACAGGCTTGGCCAACTTCGACTGACAGACTGACTGATATATTGCATCCCTAGGCAATAATTTTTCCGTTAATTGAATTTTATACATACACATCCTCAGATCAACTTTTAAAATGGGCTTCAGCGATGTTCGGGAGATTCCCAATTGAGTAGCATGTCGACGAGTAGACTTAAATGGATCAGTGTGGGCACTTTCTCGTAAGGTATTCCCAGAATCTTCAGTGCGACCAGATCGAGCAGCAGTTCCTTGTGTTCCATTACCTACTGAACCCTGGTCCTCAAAATGTGTAATTAAGCTTATAATGTTTACACTGGGCTCTGTTGATTTATAAAAATTAATGTGTACCGTTATTTCGTTGTGCTGTAATAATTGATCGTAGGGAAACATAATTAAATTGAACAATCTATACAAGTTCTTGCATTGAATTACAATTTTTTTAATTGAAATCAATTTTTATTTTTTTCTGTGCACTATAATTTGGAGCATGCTCTCCTGAATTGCTTAATTTGTTATTCTTTGATTCATCTTTTGTGGTATCCCATTGGGATATTCCATGCAACTGCCACAAACAACGCAAACTGGTGCAAAAAATATTGCTTCAAAATGTTTAACGTTTAATGTGATGTAATTCATTTGCTTTGTTAATTATTAGGTTTAATGTGGAAGAGATGTCAATGTATAAGCTTTTTTAATGCATTTGCCGCAGGTCCGCTTAGTAGGCTTAATAATGAAATACATTACTTTTCGCTAATAGTCACATCATTTAGTTGCAGGCAAATCGTGGACTATATCGCTAATGTGATAATAAGCCTAATTCACTTGAATATAGAAAATAAGAAACTCATATAAATAACACCGACAGCAGGCGTATGGTTTTGCAACAGAGGTGCATACTGTAAAAAATATAGTTAAAAAAATAATAAGATATTTCAAAACTTATAACAACGGAAAAAACTAATTTTTTAAGAGTAGAGAGAGAGTTGATGCCAAAAATTGAGCAATTTAATTATAAGTTCTTTAGATGGATTGTGGTTTCGAAAATTAAAAAGAAGTTAGTAAATTTTTCTAATGTGACTAAAACGCCAATAATTTGCTTTACTTTTGCCTTTGATAGCCGCTGATAGATGGAATATATGACTAATATGCTTATATCGCTTAATGGACTATAACGTAAATACTTTATAATTAATTTACTTATAGCGGCAGAATAAAAAAAAACGGTAGCGACTATGACGAAAAGTACTGTGTATTGTTTTTAGCATTATAAAAGTTTTAAAATTTTTTTGCCCAGGAAATAAGAAAAAAAAGGGAAAATTTTTTTCATGAAAATAAAAATCTCGTTAACAGTAATATTTATGGAAAACAAAAATACTAATCATCAAATGTGCAGTTAAGGAAAAAAATTCAAGTAATTTTTTTAAGGAACCAAAACACAGCGGAAAATTTAAGAAAGAAAAGGACGTTGTTATGGATTTTCTAAACTGTTAGTCAGATTGGAATAAAATTTCATATGGCATTTACGAAATGGTGATTAAGTTTTTGATTTTGGGTCTTTAAAAGTATCGGGGGGCTGTCATAGATTAGGTCACCTCGGGTATTAAAGGAACAAATAAGGTTCCAGAATTCTTAATTTTAGCCCGATCTAAACTTTTTTTATCCATTATATTTTCTAGATTAGTTCTACAAAGCAGTTAGCGACATTCCTAATTTATCTCTTATACTTTAAGAAATATCCGATTTCGAAAATTAAAATTATGTATTATTGACCTACCTTGCTCCAGAGATTGTTATGAAAACCCGCCTTTCTTGTCCTTGAACCCCCCGAACCTTTTTAAGGGGCGCATGTTCCTTAGAACCACAAACGGAAGCCTCATGAAAAAATTAATCTTTTCCTTAATTTTTCCGAAGAATAAAGACATTTTATTTCCAGGAATATTTCCCAAATTTTCAGTATAACAAATGCTTGCAGGGATGGTTCTATTTGTATGTGTTCCATATATGTGCATATGTATGTATGTATGTTCAAGGTATGGATTTTTGTTTTTTTTTTTTTTTTTTTTGTATAACAAATAATATATTTTTCAGAAGGACCCCAAAGATTTATTATGAACACTAATTTTTTCTTATGCATTTACAATATTTTCATTTAACTTGAATTGACTCTTTTGTTCATTTTGGTTTAAAGTCGTAGATGTGTATGTTCATATGTAAATTTATTTTAACCTTTTATTCAATAGATAAGCTAAACAATGTCAATATTGAAATTGAAGGACAACACAAATCATAATTCCAACCTTTAATCCATCCCCATTCACTGAAAAAAAAAATAAAAAGTAGATACAGGTATATTTATTATCATTTAGTAAGAAAAACAGGTGAAATAAATTTTTATTTTCGATTTAGAGCTTGCGCAACAAATTAAAAAAATTAATATGCAAACTCGTTAAGAAGTAAAGTCCTAATATTTTAAGCAATTGAAACCGTAATTATTTCCCAGTATGCAAAAGAGGTATAATATACTCCGAAACCAAAAATATTTTTTAAAAGTCGATATCTAGCGTGTTTTCTTATGTGTTGAAAATGAGCCAAAATATTGTTAAATTTTGCTTAGTTTTAATCAAAATATAATTTATTTATAATATATAATATACTTATATATTATAATATAGTTTTCAAAACCTTTTTTACCCTCCACCTAGGCTTGCCAGATCGATATCGGCAGAAAGCTTGACATTCAAATGGAAAAGCTTGATTTTTCTTGACAATTAAAAATTCGGTTAAATTAACAAAAAAAAATTATATTGGTTGGCTATTCTTGAAAAAGAATGAAAAATAATGAAAATTTAGATGGAAACAAATACAAAAATAGTTTTTGTTTACAATACATATTTCCACAAGATCTCGGGCAAGTTCGGACTAATGAGAGTAAAATGAAAATTACTCTCTAAATTTGCCAAAACTACCCAAAATTGCTGGTACACAAAAAACAATTTTTGCACTTCTTCAAATACTATTGCTGCTTACTTTTCAAATTAAGATCTATTTACGTGATTATAAAACCAAAGCATTTGCATCATTGTAATTTTTTATATTTTGTTTTTTTTTTTTTTTATTCTACAGATTAAGGCCAATATGTATGCAATAATGTATTATCCACTTTAATTTTTTCATTAGAACCTTACATTTTGCTTTTTAATATATAGTTTTTATTTTATCAGTTTTACATGTGAACAAAAACAGCTGATTTTGTATTCTTGTCCGAACTTACCCAAAGAAAAAGTTCATGCAAATTTGTACAGTAAATAAAAAATAAAAAATCACTTTCTTAATTGCACAAAAATTGCTAAGTTGAACGCTTTTGGTTAACTTTGTGCAAGTTTTGACTCTTTCGTTATGCATGTCAATCAGGGCTGGTTTTCGCAAATCCCGCGATTCGGGATATCAAAAAACCAAATCCCGAGATATTGGGATTTTTCGAGATTCGGGGTTTTTGAAAGTTAAAAAGATAAATGCTTTTTTTAGATATGTATCTATTACAAAAACATCTCTTAGAAAGATTTACAAACAAAACATATAATGATAAAACTGATTACTAAAATTTGTAAAAATATGATAAAAAAAAAACAACGTACGATTTCCAATAATTTGTTAATTGATTCAATTAAAAAAATAATTAACATAACATCTATATTTTATTTAATAACCTCAGTTGATTCAAACTAAACAAAAAAAAACAAAAAAAAATTAATATAGCAATTGAATAGAAATAGAATTGATTTGTTTTTAAGATTCTATTAAAATTTTTATTAAATGAATTAAAATGAATAATTGACATTTTAATTCGAAATTAATTAATTTTTAGTTAACCATGAAAATCTTACTTGAACAAAAACACATTTTTATACCCACCAGCATTAGTGGTAGGAATTGTGTTGTGTATAAATTACAGTTCTTAATTTCATGAAATCGCTCCATAAATTACCGGAGGTCCATAGCCTAAGCCTGTAAAGAGTAAAGTTTAAATTTTGCATTTGGTGTACCAGTGGAATCGATTAGAAAATAAAACAACACGGAACTTCCTGTTTTGTGCATTTAAAAAGACATTTCTTTCTTAAATTGATTTTTAAATTTTTCTTTCAGTATTTTCAGCACTCCCCACATTAACATTTCTTTATAATTGTTTTACACGCTTAAAAAAAGAGACAAAGTTCAACTTTTTCTTTCGTTTCCAATGACAGTATTAACAGAGTGAACCAAATAAATATAAAAGATAAATATGGGAATTCACTGAATTCCGAAAATTCCGGGATTTTTCGGAATCGGGATTTGCATCGCTAATACATACATATATAAATTCCTGCAAACAAAACTTTAATTAAATATATATACATATTTATAAATACCTCATTATAAATTATAATTGTCAACACTTAAATGCCTTTTGTTAAGACTAGTTCACTACCAAAAAGAAATGTCCAATACTAATCTTCGGCAAAAAGCGAATTACATAGTTAAATTAAATAAATGAATACCGGCAATTATTTATTTCCCTCTTTTTATTCCTATATATGTATATGTACTCGTGAGTCACAAAAAACATATCGGTTTTGTCAAAGCGGATTGATTACACAGCTAAATATCATTATTTAGTGTAAGATTCCCTAACACAGTTTTATATCAACCATTGTTTTTGTTGCAGTAAAAAATGTATGGAATACAAAATCCGAAAATAAAATACTCAATTTGGGGATAAATCCCCAAGTTTAGCGGCGCTGTCCCAAATTGTAATGATTGTTTGATAAACAATGTTTATGAATGAATTTTTATTATTTGTATCATTATTTGTACTTTATGCTTCATCATTTTTTTTTCATTTTATTGGTGTGTTTGCATATTTTCCATGAATAATTGTTTTTTTCCTGGTATTTTACAATTTTAACAACTTCTCCGCCAGTAGATTAATTGAAACGTAAATAATTTACCAACAAAGATAACAAATACTATGAGAAAAAACAATAATTGTTTCTTTTCTTCTCTGTCATTTTAAGTTTAAATAATTGTAGGTATTAAGTGAATCGTTTGGTAAATATTAAAAGATGTTTTGATCATCGAATGAATTAAAAAATATGTATTTTGTTTTGTTTTTTTTTGTTATTTGGGCTTAAGTTAAGTGTTTTTATAAGAGCTGGTTCATAATCTTCAAGTTTTAGCCGTCAAGTCTTGAGTTTTTAGGAGAGAAGGGAAAAAGAGACTGCCATTTATTTTCTTTTCTCTCCAAGAATCAAAAAAAAAATCAAAACTTGAAGGCTAAGACTTGAATAGTGTGAACCAGCACTAACTGTTTGAACATACACATATAGCCAGGGGTCACACAATTTTTGGAGCCTCATCCACAAGTAACAGCAACTGCCTATTGCAATCGGTTATATGTATGTGTACATATTTCATCTAAAGAAGATCAGACCGATTATAACCAGTTTATTGTTCAGTATTAATCACAGTCAGAATTGTTACCAAAAATTTATTCTATATTCCTAGAACATTTTAACCATAATGAAAGCGAGTCCGTTTTACTGCCAATAAGAAAATTCGTGTGAAGGGTTTGCAATTTTTAGGATTTTCGACAGTATAGTTCCATGTTAAATTAATTAACAGTAATTTCGAATTCTCTACGTTGTTCTTGATCAGGAATGTGATGAAAATCGATCGATTTCAAAACGATTTGAAAGGTGTGATGAATTTCGAGCGATTTTAAAATATGCTTCTGAATTATAGTTTTAGGGCCCTTTTCACAACACATAACTTAATTAATTTAACAAGAAAATTAACAAACTGTCGGTATGGTTAACAAACAATTTTTAACCATCAGTTAAGAAAGTGTGGCAATCCCATCTCCGTTTGTTTGCGAAAAGTTGTGTAATGAAAAACAAAAACCTGATTTTTAATTGTAAATATTTTTTATAAAATTAAAAATCATAAAAAACTATTTGTTTTCTGATAAAGAAGCTTTCCTATACGCAATAAAAGCGAACATATGTACTTACGGGGCACCTATTTTGCTAAGTGCTTAATTTAGGTTTTTATACTCATTTACCATAAAAAAAATGCGTCTAGCATATAGCACTTTATCAGCATTTTTCCAAAATTACTTAGCACCTTTTTTTTAGCATTTTTTAGTTTAAGTGATAAATTTGTATTTTTTTATTAATTTATACCTTTTTACTAGATGTGCAAAAATGTACATAAATATTAAAACTATTTTTCCAGATATAAAATTATAATAGTTTTTTTAATATTTTAAAAATAAATTGTGAACGTAGTTGAATTTAATTGTTTTAACTAAGTTAAATTTTAAATGTGAAAATACGCTCGCTTTCAAAAACCCAAAAAAAGAATAAATTTGGTGTCAAATTGCTTGATAGCTACAAACAATTTGGGATTGAAGTCCAGCAAAATCAGTTTAGTGCGATCACAGCTATGAATAAAAACTAGAAACCACCACCCCAAAAAATCATAACTTTGTTACAAAAACTATCTTCATTTCGTGAAGATCAGTCCATAAATTACTATAGGTCCCATATAAAGCCTACTCCCGGAAAACAGTTTAGTTAGCCTTAAACCCTAATATATAATACTTTTAAATTAAAATTCGTTATATCGGAGTTTTATATGACTAAAAATCCCACTGTGAAATTTCTTGAAGTTCGGTCCATAATTTTCTATATGTCACATATAAACCTTCCTCTCGGAAAACCGTTTATTACGCCTCCTGAAAATCATTGTAGTTCCGCTAAAACTGTTACGAATCATGATATTTTACTCCAGCTAGTTCAAATTTTTTTAAAAAACGCATACAACTTTCTGACTGTCGCACAGTGGCGCCATTTGAGTTTTTTCATTGCAAAAATCATATCTTTTGAACCGAATAAGATAATTGAACAGTTTAAACAGCATATGATAGATAACAGCCTATGAAATGAGCGTTTGGAAAGGGTACTACGCTTTGTAGGGGCCTACTTATGGGTTATCAAAGTTAAAATTAGTAGAAAAATAAATTTTATGGTAACTAAAAAAAATTATTTTTACATTTTTAGATTGTTTTTATTTTTTTTCTTTAGGGTATTATGTTTTAAATTATTATCCAACAAATTAAAAAAAAAATTATTTTTTTTTAAATTTATTTTTTCAATTTTCTGTAAAATATTCATCACAATTCGTAAGAGAAGGTATATCTAAAAGACTAATCATTTCTAAACTATAATTATTTTGTAACTCTATTCGTGACTTCACATGCCGCAGGGAAGAAATAAGTGGATCGGAAGATGCTGCCAACATGTTGAAGCGGTCCTCATTTTGCCTTACCCTTGATGCTTTGAATGTGTTCTGCAATCTATATTTTTTATAAAATTTGTTAAGAGACTCCTTTGCTTCTTCAGAAAGCTCTCCAATTGGCAAAGACTGGTACTCAATTATATCTTTGCCATGCGCCAATATTTTATGGACGGTCGGGGTCAACTTCTTCTGTGGATACATTTCTACTAAAAGAGATGCAGTTTTCGACGCATATTCTCCATATTTTGTAGAATTGACATTTTCTTTGCAGTTTAAAACATCCAAGATCGTTCCCAATCTTTTCACGATTTGATTGTCAATTCCAATGATTCTAGTTACTGCCTCATCCTTTTCAAAAAATCTCCTAGAAATGTTTCCATCGTTTGAGTTACCGTATCCGTGCTTGGGACAGTCTACTTTTAGTCCAACTTGTTTAAAAAAAGCATCCTGTATTTGCTTCTTTCTGATCTTTTCCTTATCCTTTATTGATGTATTTTCATCAAAGTTTTCCTCCTCTTGTGGTAGGGTATATGCCAGTTTTAACAAGTATTCCATACACCTTATTTGCGTGCTATGGTGACATTCCATATTCGTAATTCTCCTCATTTGTAGAATCGTTTAAATTACCAAAGTTCTTCTGACAAATAATAATAAAAAATCGATAAAAAAAATATAAAAATAAAACGAAAAAAGGGGATTAAATAGGTTTTTGCTAAATTTTTACCTCCAATATAATTCTGTCTATATATATGTATATGATAACTAATTGAAATATGTTATAATTAAGCAGAAAAAGATACTAATCTTAAACTCTTTACAACTAATTATATAAAATTGAGATGTAACATATTATATACATATGAAATAAATTGAATTGAATTGAAAAAAGTTCTTCTGACTCTTTTTGCAAATCGGGCATGACATTGTTGAGGTTGTTCCTGTCAGTTCGTTTACGACTTTTCCGTCAACCATGGTCAGGTGGAACTCGTAATTGCATTCAATATATTTTCCTTCTCCAATTTGCAGCTTTGTAGGCTTAATATTGCTTATTTGTTCTTCAATGTCCTTCACCGTAGTCCTTATGAGTTCTGCCGATTCCCTTGCAAACTGAAACATTATTAGTCGGCAATAATGCACTGATAACGGACGTGGATTTTTCCAGTGTAGGGAAACATCAGATTTTAGCCGCAAAGGAACAACAGATGCCATAAACATATTTCCGTCCGATATTGTATCGTGATCGGAAGATATCCTTTGCTTATAAACGCTTTGTCCGGATGATCCATCGCAGCCCCATTTGCTGATCAATGTCAACTTCTCAGGAAGAATATTCACTGTGGTTGGCTTTCTAAACAGTTCAAATAATTTTAAATTGTTCAACGCCATGTTTTCAGTACTTAAATTGTTTAATGGTTTCAGTAATTGTTGCGCCAACTTTCAGGCGTAGACTAATCCAGGCATTATGCTTATTTTGCAATATATAGGCTTATGCTACCATGCCTAAAAATTTACCTGTTCCCTGCATCAAATGGATTTAGGCTGAATAACGTGTCCAAATAAGATTTCTGCCTACCTGTAGGGACCATATGTCAATATTGTTCCTGACCATTTGTACGCCAAAGTATTGTTTATGTGAGGTACGTACCTGCTAATTTCAATGAGTAGTTTTTTTCAAACTATTAGATCAAACTACTGTCAGTCAAAACATATAAGGGATGGACGCCATACAATTTCTGCAACCATGTATTTTTAAACTTTTTTACCTCTAGAAGCCAAACGGGCACGTACGGGCAGATAAAACCTTTATGGCAAATATAGAAAAATATAGTTTTTTTTTATTTTCCGTCAAAGTTGAAAATTAGTGAAAAAACGGATTGTTTTTAAATAGTGATTTACCAGGAGAAACACAAAGCAAACAGTTAATTTTTTTTTATCATTATACATTTAATAAATACATCAATCAATACAAACAAAAAATAAGGCGATTCGTTACCTATTTTTCGTGATATTACACCTGAAATCGCAACAAATTGACTAAAAATTGTGTGTTTTTTTTGAAAACCGAAAGTCGGTCAACTTTGAACGGTTATATCTTCTAAACTAAAAATGTGATATTATTAAGAGTGGCATATTTGAAATCGTTGAAAAGTTTGTTTCCTATAACATGGGTTTATTCAAAACTTCGTCGGCACTCATGAAAATTTTGATTTTTGCAACCTCGTTTGCTCGACGGGCGCCACTGTGTGTCGGCCAATAATTTAATATAGGTCTAAGCCGCAACCAATTTTAATGCAGACGTCCGTTTTTATAAAGATTAATTAATAATTTATAGATATCATACAGAGCCTTCTCCTAATATATTTGAACTGTCGGTGGAGGGTATCAAAGATTCGGCACAGCCGAATACAATATTTGTCTTCATTTACATTTGAGTTTATTTTTAACAAAAACTTAACCGGAATATTTTCTTTGTTAATCGTAGATTCTAAAAAGAAATTTTTTCTAACTTACGTTTAATGTTTCAGTTAGTCTTTAATATAGGGATGTTACGAATACCGATATATCGGCGATACTTTAGATTTTCCGATATATCGGTATCGGCGATACTTTACTGTCAATACGACGATACTTTTAACATTTCATTAAAGTTTTTTTTGAACAAACAATTTAATTTTTTGTAAAACAACTAAGAGAAATAACACATTGAAAAGCCGAGCATAATAAAAGAGAATTATAAGGTATTCTTGTTTTGTTTTAATTCTTAGCCTTTTTTCTTTTTTAAAAATATTGATGCAATATTAGAAGTTCCACTTCAAAATTTCGATTACAAATTAAAGCCTTCTTTGACTGCAGGAGTAAAGGAAATTTGGCACACAGAAAAAATTAAGAATTGTCTCTAATCACCAAATTCATAGAATCTAGCAAACAATTTGTTAGTTTTGCACCTATTACCAAAATGATTATATTGATTACTAATAATTTTAAACTTTTCAAATTGTGAATACTTTTTTCAATAAATGATATTTTTAATTTTTATTAAATAAATTGTTAAAAAACATTGCAATTTCAAACAATGTAAAAATTGATTTAATTCAATATAGCTCAGGGTTTGGCAATTCCCAATAACAATTCTACAAGTTTAAATTATTTTATTTTAAACGAAAAAATCAATTATAAATTATTTTATTTTAAACGAAAAAATCAGTAAAAATTTTTTGTTACTTAATTAATATTCTAATTAAAAATTTATTTCAAAATAATTAAATTGTCATATTAATTAAATTGAAACAATTTGTTTAATTAATAAAAAACTACTGATAATTTTTTATGTGCATATTTCGTTATAAGTTTTTAATACAGTTACTTAGCTTTTTTACAACTAAATCGGAGTAGCGTAATTTTTAATATTTGTCATATAAATTAAGTTTTTCTTCGGTATTTGAAAACTGTCAATCTTCTTATGGCTAATAAATCAGTGAGTGCTTAAACGCTGGTTTAGTTGAACTAAACTTAAATTTATATATAGTTTAAACTCAACAGCTTAAACTCAACAGTTTAAACTCAATCAGTGTCCCATAAATTACATGTAGTTTAAAAAGTAACATGTGGCAGCACTACGATAAATGTTGTCAAATTCATATGGTTTGTATTGGTAGTTTAAACGCTCAATTTTATGCGTTTAAAGATGGTTTTTATGTTTACTGATTTATAGATTTGTTGGGTGAAACACATTTTAAACCAAAAAGAGAGTTTAACTTGCTCCGATTTATTAGCTTAAAGTCAACCACATTATTTTTAATAATTATTCGTTCATATAAAATTTCTGTTAAATAAACTTTTATACAAAAATATAACAATAAACAGAATTGCACAACAATAAAATTAAGATGAAATACGTTGCAAAGTAAGTTGATGACATACTAGCTGTAATAGACATAATTGACAAGGATGATATACTAAAAGAATTTAAGGGGTATCACCCGAAATTTAAATTCACCATTTAGGTGGAGACGACCAAATCCTTTATATAAGCTTGTCAACAACAATTAGGATCTTAGTATACATATATATTCTACCTCCTTATGAGAAGCGGAGTTAATTTAACGATTCCCAGTTATTCGTCCGTAAGTTTTCCTGTTGAAATGGGTTTTCCTAGGACTTCAGATATGATGAGGGCTAGCTTGTAATGTATTTATATTACATATAGTTCGGAATAGTTTGCCGGGACGGTCCACAAATGCCAGAGATATGAACAAAAAACCACGACTGCCCAACATTTTTAGCCATAACATTTAACTTAATAAAGTTTTTATTAATCTTTTTTTTCATTGTTTATTTTCATTTAAGTTCATTGAATTTAATTTTCATTAAATTCAATTA
Source organism: Pollenia amentaria (assembly GCA_943735925.1). Taxonomy (NCBI): domain Eukaryota; kingdom Metazoa; phylum Arthropoda; class Insecta; order Diptera; family Polleniidae; genus Pollenia; species Pollenia amentaria. The sequence continues at coordinate 103,177,381 of OX031006.1, forward strand.
TTTAAAAAAAAAAATATCTAAATTTGGATTAAAAAACCATTAACAGTTCAACAAAATAACCACAATACTAGTGTTTTTATTAATCTATGAATTTTCCCGATATAATGGTTTTGGCACTTTAGCTCGCATTCTATATGAACTAGGACCACCAAATTTGGCCTAGATATTTCTTATATAAGGAACATTAAATATTAAAAATGGACCATCATTTCACCTGGCCTCACTAGTATGAGGTTCCCGTTTATAAAATATGGGATTTTAAATACTATGGTGAAAGGTATATATGATTGGGCACAGCCGAAAAAAGCATGTTTATTTCTTTTAAATCTTATTAATATTAATTTCAAATATTAATATATTATGCTGTTATTTCGCACTGTAAAAAAATTACTCTACTTGAGTTTTGTTAATTTTATATTGGCAATGGAAATATTTCCTTTTGAATTTCGGTATCGTATCGGCAAAAAGGTGTTCGTTACATCCCTAATTTAATCATAGATTCTGAAAAGAGCCGTTAAATTTTGGTTTAAAATACAATTCAACTAACATTTTATTTTTGTTCAAATAGTTTTATCTGCTTATGTAATTGTTCGAATCGATGAAACTTTAAATGGTAAAAATGATATCAAGCATATAAGCGCAAATATCTAGAATTATTAAAAAATTAAGATATGCAGGACTTAAAAATAGTTTTTAGGACTAAATAAATAGTTTTCTTCTTAAGTTATATTTTTATTCGACCTTCCAAATTAAATATTAAATAAAAGTGTAGTTCTTGATGCTGATCGATGAAGAGCTATTACTCCTTTATTGTGGTTTATGTAAATATTAATTAAACATTCCCTGATGGTGATATTCAAAGAATATCGAAATATTAGAAACAAGTAAAGAAATTTTACATGCAACAGACTCGAGCTTGGGTATTTTCATTTAGTATTAAAAAAGTTATTTTTAAATAAGCTTGTAAAATAAAGTTTAAATTTTACAAGAGAACCCCGTTTTTCGCTCTCCTGTTAACTTGTGATTTTGCAGATAGCACTTTTTGGATATAAGCCATCGATATAGATTTTACGTGAGAATGACAAACTGTTGTAAAATGTAAAAAAAAAACAGTACAAATTTCACAACAAATTAAAAAAAACACAAGTGAGATACCCACAGCCCTGAGTTCAAATTAAACGAAGTAAAATTAAAAAAAAAACAGAGAAAATAAAAGAAACTACTAGTTGTTAAAACTATATACATAACTATCATGGATTTCAATATATAATTAAAAAATAATTTTCCTTACTTTTTACGTTTTGTGAAGAGCGAACGGTTATAATTTGACCTGTTTTAAGTTTTTAGTTTTTCTCAAGCGGTTATATTGGTTAATAAACTGGTTATTTTAATTAAATTTAATTTAATAATAATTTGTGTCCAACTAGTTGTCTATGTGGTTGTTGTTATGTTTTTGCAATTTTCCTTTGGCAAGGGTGCAACGTGTGACGTGAATTACCTAAATGTGTGATATACGTTTTCCTTACTTTTGTTGTAAATATAAACGTAAGTTTAGTATATTTCTAATTGTAATATTGGGCAAATTAAAACTTTTTATAAAGAATGTCAAAACAAAATGTAACAAAAGCCACAAAAAAAACTTAATGAACGAATTAAATACAAATTTTCGCCTTTTGAGGCGAGTGTGCTTGCAAAAAAAAACAGCTAAAAACAATTCATGGATTGTTTTGAGTGTAGTTTTATTTAACTGGTCTAGTCTAAATTTGCCTCTAGGTAGCACAGATTTGATAAAAATGATTTAGTTGTTGTAAATGAGTGATGTATGTCATAACTAAGTTATAATTATAATAAATAAAGTCCTCCTTACAATGGTTGAACCATTTTTTCATAACTTTAATATATTTACGTCTACAATTTTCCGCTATTAAAACACACCTGCAAATCAAAAAGTCCACTTAACTACACATATACATATTTTTCTCTTTCGTTGTTAAACTATTTGAAAAATGATGACTTATAAAACAATTGTGATGTCTTAAATAAAGGCAAAAGTCTACATAATTCAGTAAGTACTGCACCTTTAAAGTGCCTGCTCATGTCCATTTATATGCTCATTGCATGACGGTGACTATCAAATAACATTTTCAATTGTCTGTTTTCTTCTAACTTAAAGAAACTATGTAGGTGCAGTTCTTTTTAACCTGCCAAACCTTCCGTCACTTTAGCTATACAACTCATATTAGACTACTGACATTTTTATACACTCTCAATCTAATGTAATTGTGAATTTGAGTGAGTAGAAGTGCTGGCAAGGTATTAAACCATATGTACCGATTGTCGAGTACTTGCATTTTTTCTTAAGGACTAAATACTCAAAAGTTATTACTCAATACTTTCAGAGTTGTATTTTTCAATGAAAATCACTGGGTCATTTAACAGCTCTTTTAATAACCTCCACCACCACTAGTGGGGAATGAGGGTATACTAAGTTTGTTATTCCGTGTGAAACTTTTTTATTTTACATCTAAGACCCCATAACATTTTTATATTCTGGCTCCTTAAGTAATTCTAAGTCGATTTAGCCATGTGCGTCTGTATGCCCATCTGTCCGTATGTTGAAAACACGCTCGGTTTCGAAAAACGCAAAAGAAAAGAACAAACTTGGTCTAAAATTGCTTGTACACTCACAATATTCTGTACGTAAGATTAACTGAAATTGTAATATAAAATAAATGAATATTCAGTTAGAAACCGGTCTACTTATTTTTCATTTATTTTTAACGAAAAGTTATTTTAATTTTTACGGTCAAAAAATTAATCAAAGAAATTCGTAAAAACAAATGAATTTTCAGTTATTTTATGTAATTAGTTATTTTGTATAATACAGGTTTTACTCGAATTTCTAAAAAATACCAGACACCTGTCCGCTTGTTCTTCTAATGAGAGAGAATGTGCCCGATTTGGGACCTATGGGCAATAATATACCCGCCAGAACAAAATTATATTAGGAGGTTAGGATTCTCATGAAAGTTTAAAATACAAATCAGGCTAAATATACAAAACAGGCTAAATATACAAAACCAATACTCAAAAAAAGGAATCATAAAAGAAAAGAAAGAAGTGACAAGAAAAATTAAAAAATACTGTTAAAACAAATTCATAAAAGAAATTACAATGTATAAAAAGCAGTATTTTGGTTAATATTCTTTTTGCTTAAATTATTTAGTTAAATACATCAAAATGTCCAAGTAGTATGATTACGAGAACCGTATCGGGCATTCTGCTGGCACTTTTGGGATCTAACAATTCTGAAATTGTACCGCCTCCATGGCAAGTATATAAAGATACATTTTCGAGAGTGTGCCCGATTTGGGACCTATGGCAATAATATACCCGCCAGAACAAAATTATATTAGGAGGTTAGGATTCTCATGAAAGTTCTTTGTGCCGGATATTATTTGGATATCCCATCTATATGAGATTTGTTTGTACTTAAGTGATTTAAGGAAGGGCGCTTATATGGAGCCTATGGATAATTTTGGGCCTAGCATAAAAGTTATAGCCAATTTTTATGTCAATACCAACATTTATAAGGAAGTTATGGCATTTATATATTATCATGAAATTTATATACGTTTTGCTTACTCCTGTTGTAAATGTACCCTTAATTTAAGTATTTTTCTAATTGAATATTGGGCAAACTTAAACTTTTTATGAAGAATGCCAAAGCAAAATGTAACAAAAGTCAATAAACACTAGCTGCGTTCGAGAACACAAAAGTTTTTTCTATGTTTTACTGATTTTTACTAAAGCCTATAGTACACGACATGTAAAAAGACACATGCGCATGTGGTTCTGACGTAATTTTGACGTCATCACACAACACGCAATGTTTATTGTGGCTTTGCATTGACGTCAAAATTACGTCAGAACCACATGCGCATGTGTCTTTTTACATGCCGTGTACTATAGGCTTAAGTTGCGTTCGTGTACACAAAATATAGTAAATGAGAACACAAATTGAGAGCGTAAATTGACACTTCTTGACTGAGTACTTACAAATTTTTACTGCAGAAATTTTTGCAGTAAAATTTAGTAAAACAAAAAAACATATGTTTCAAAAGGTAAACAAACAAAAGTAGCAAACAAACGGCATACAAATTGTGAAAAAAAATTTTAATAAAAGAAAACTTTAAATAAAACTAAAAAAAAAACAAAAAGTGAATAAATATTAATTAATTACACTTGTTTGTGAAGCATTTATATGGCTAAATACCAACTTTTGAAACTTTGTTTTGTTATGTTAATTTTTTGGAGTTGTAAAAGTGTACTCGGGTACCTAGAACAGCCCTTTTTAAAGTTATCAATAGTAAAAAAAAGTATTCGTGTACAATTGATCAAATTTAGCCGAAGACAAATTGGCAAATTTAAATAATATAAAAAACAAACAAATATGAAAGATTACATAAATAATTTGTTTGTATTTTCCAAAAATATTCGTGTTATAAAAAGTATTTAATCGAGTACCGATAAGAAAAGGAGCTAAGTAGTCAAAAGTGTAAACATTTTTCAACACTTCAATTATTTGCCATCCGCTGTTGCCTTTATTTTAATAATTTTTACAAATTTTGCGTTCGCGTACTTTTTTGGACAAGAGCTTTTTGTGAGAGCAAATTTTTAAGTTTACTCATTTACTGCATTTTACTGTAAAAGTACTCAAACGCACCTATTATGAACAATGTAAATACAAATCGCTTATAAAAGCGTGTGTTCTTGTAAAAAAAAAAAACAAAAAAAAACATTTCAAAAAACTACTAAAAAGTGTTAAGTTAAAAAGTATATATATTTTTATATAGATGTTATTTCTAGAGATATTTCGAACGGGATTAAATAGCCAAAGTTGGGTGCCTCAAGTGACCAAATATGGGGGGTTTTCCACGCTACGACTTATTAATCCCCTTAAATTAGTCTACATAATAGACATAAATGTGTTCCAAATAAAACTAAGCTCCGTTCGAAGTAGTTCTTAAGAGACGACATATAACACTTTTCTAAAAAACGTTGCCAAAAATGAATCATTGGATGAAATATTAGCCCGTTGTGTTGCCAAGCACGGAATGTCCTTTAATGCACTAAAGACTTTTAAATAGTTCTAGCATATCTTCATGCTTAAAATTACAACATTCTGGCGGAATCAATGATAAGGAAAGTTCATCAGTTTTATTTATTACTACTAGAAAATTAAATTGTAGAAATCAAAGAAAATATTGCATACCAAAAGCACGTTCATATTACTAACCGTTTCTATAACGCTGAAACAAAATAATTTTAACTATATAATCCGGGCTAAAAGGTTTTGTTTGCAACTTTTAAAAAATATGTTAAAGTTTACTGATTCTTATAGACATGCTTAACCACCAACTAATTAAAAGTCATTTTAAATAAATTTGGGAAATATATCAAATAATTAATTTATTCAATTCCTATAATTTTTTATTTGCTAGATCAAACATCATTTAACAGATTCCAAACAACATTAATTAATAAATAGAAAATGTTAAAAACAAAGCTTAAGTTTTTCAATTTAGTGGTCTCCTTTTTTTGGATTTTATCGCAAAATATTTGTCAGGTCTGAACATACCTTAAGTCATATATATGTATTTTGTTGGTTCCTTAACCTTGTGAATTGTTTTGTTTTTATCTCAATTAACGTTTTATTACAAAAACCTTTTTGATTTTGGTGTTTTTATGTATTCGAATTTTTATGTATTTCGGTTAACCGGTTATTTTAAAAATGTTTAATCGAAAACCAGTTTTTTTAAATAGCAACTATTCGGAATATTCGAAAACTAGTTGTTGAAAAAAGACGAATTATCTATCTCGCTACTTATTACTGATGTCAAAATACATCATCGTTATAACGCCTTTTCTATCAGTGTATGAAACTATGAAAGATCAAATCTTACTACAATAGCATTTTCATATAAGTGGCCTTTGCATCATGCGTATGGTAAATTAGGAACCGATCTTCGCAAAATTTATTAGTATGACTTTAAGTCATATAAAATGAACTTGTGCAAAATTGAATAATATTCGGTGCATTCCGCCATCTACTTATGTTAGTTTTGGAACCATAATATAATTTTTTACTGATCCGATTATGCTGGACTTCAACCTCCAACTACTTAGATAGATAGATAGATATGGAGCAGGCCATACGCATCGCAGCCTGTGTATATCACCATGTCAGGTTCAGGCTTCGTATAAAGCCTATTACCCTACCCGATGAAAGATTTTAGATTTCAGTTGAGCCCATCATTTACCCCCCGAAAAATTTCCGCCTAAAGAGGCACAGCAGCAGAGGAGAAGTTCCGACGTTTAGTCATCAACCTCACAAAATCTGCACATCTTAGTACCAGCATTACGCATTATATGTTGATGGTATCTGAGACCGCAATGCTCCGGAAATAGGTTCACAAGTAGCCGAAGTTCCCCCTTCTGAAGAAGAAGTAGCCTACTTGCCCTGCTACGGTACAGAGTCAAAAATATCTTGGACTTGGAAATGGACGTCTATGTGCGAAGTGATTCACGTTCGGACCATGTTTTCAACATCACTTTAATGTGACTGGCAGGGGCGCCTACGAAAGGCTCAGGTTATATAAATTGGTGACGAGCGGCCCTGTTTGCTTAGCAGTCATCCCTTTCGTTGTTCACATGGCCCTCATGCTCGGGTACCCAACACAAACTCAATTCGTTGTGCTTCCCCAGGTCTTTCAGAGATGCAAAACAGTCCATGACCAACCTGGTCTTTACCTCTAAAGAAGGTAGTGCTCTAAGAGAGGCCAGGCTATCTGACATTATAAATATCCTTAAGCCCTTTGCTTTTCTTCTAAGACATTCCCCAGCGCATATGAGGATGGCGTTGATCTCTGCCTGGAAGATCGAAGGCTGTTTGCCCATTGGCAAGCCATATTGGAAATCCGGGCCCATAATGCCCGCTCCAGTATCACCATTTCTGTTTCGTAGCATGAGTGAACCAGACCTGGTCCGCGCGCCCTTGCCACCAGGATTGGTCCGCCCATTGGTCCCTATCAGGTATCAGGACATTAAACTTCCTATCAAATATCAGACTAGGCAACATGTGATCACTTACCAAGATAGATGGATCTTTTTTGAGAATTTCAAGGATCCGCATGTAAATCACAAAGTCACCTGCCTTATATTCGGCAACGCGACGCATCCTCTTACAACAACTGGAACCCTTTCCTTGTTAGAGCAGAGCTAACTGCTTCATATGAAGTGTTATCGAAGTCTCCCTGAATGTCGATGAATTCACACAGAGCTATTTGCCTGGCGTCCAGCGCCTTCTCAATCGTGCCCAAAACATGATGGATGGCAGCCACCGTAGACTTGCCCGACTGCTAGGCAAACTGAAAGCGATATATCCGAATTACCGATAGATATTCATCCCTTATGAATTTGTCTTTGAATTATTTTATGGTCTTTAGGAAAAACGAGCTGAGGCTTATTGATCTGTATGATTTGGGCAATTGTTAAGACTTGCCCCCTGCTTTAGGTATGAATACCACTTTAACATCCCGCCATGGCACCGGCACATCCCACGCCAGTTAACTGGATCTGAAGACCCGGATAGCCTAAAATTAACAATGTAATGCTTTCTGATGTTTTTACTAAAAACAAATAGAAAAAATGACTATTAACATTTTAGGTTTTGACTGTCCTGATTAGAGGGGATTTTTCCCAACTTCGTCTGGTAGCCCTATATATAAACAGAAACAGAAACAGAAACCATCTTATTACAGGGCATTATCAACACTTTCGATTTATACGGGGCATAAAGTGCAATACCTTATGCCATTAGTAAGGGTGCACTTTTTAGAATAAAACAAGCCACCCTTTTCGAGGGCGAAGCATTTTTAACAAACGAACACCAAATTGAATTTTTTTAAATAAAATATCACATTTTTTGTAGAAAAGAAAACACCATTAGTAATAACAAACTTAGTAAAGCATCTTCACAACTAGTTGTGGAAGGCATAAAAAACGTAAAAAGTATTCAGTACCCAAATAACTTGTATTGAGTGTTATCGAGTTATGAAAAAAGTAGTAGAATTTGCCAGCACTAGTGAGTAGTTAAGTCAATGAGTTACTGTGGTTTTTAATCGTATATTAAAGGTGTTTTACGAAATCAAATCAGTGTACACTTAAGTTAAGGAAATAATGATGTATATAAATTATTTGTAAATACGTATGTACATACATTTTTTTAAGAGTTTTTAACACTCCCACAATCAACCATTTTTAGCAAACATTTCACATTTTAAAAACATTATATTAAAGCGCCTTAAATACGGTGATATGTACGTATTAAAATAAACAAAAATCCATGCATCTATACATATAATATCAAAAAGTTATACACATACATAAATATATACAGACGTTTGTACGTCTATCCAAATTTTTGCATTAAAATGTATTTTAAAGATTCGTGGTATGAAGTATTTTGTACGAAATTTGAAATTCCATTTAGCTACATTTGTAAAAACTAACTAATAACTTAATAAAATATTAGAAAATAACTAACACTGCTTCACAGAAATTTTCAAAGTACTTGACATTCACTAACAATCTATATTGAAAAGAAATCTTGACGACTAAAAACTTCTTAAAATTATCTTTTATAAATTTAACAGAATTGTTAAAACATACGCAGAGAAAAAACATGGTTGAAGTATGGTTAAAAATTATATATTATGGCCCCCGCAATAACAACAAACTATTGTTGTTTTAAACATTATTTTTTCATGATTAACAATATTTTGTTTCTATGTAACCATAAACTGTTTCCCTTTCATGGAACTTTAAATATGGTTGAATTTAATAATATAATGTGTTAATAAAAATTTAGTTTCAATATTAAACATAAGCACACAATGGTTAGTTTAACCATATTATGGTTAAATTCATCCATCAAAATCATCCTACAAATTCAAGCTACAACCATGTCATGGTTGTCTCCAATTATGTTATGATTAAAAATAACACTAATAAGTTTGAAATTATTATATTTTAAAAATAATATGTTTAAAAATTAAAAAAAATTATGGTTGTTTTGCTTTGTACATCGTTGTATTTTAATTATTGATTAAAATGCATAAATTTATGTGGCTGTATAAATTAGTAAGAAAGAATGCTTATGAACGTCGCACAGTGGCGCCCGTAGAGCAAGCGAGGTTGCAAAAATCAAAATTTTCATGAGTGCCGACGAAGTTTTGAATAAACCCATGTTATAGGAAACTTTTCAACGATTTCAAAAATGCCACTCTTAATAATATCACATTTTTAGTTTAGAAGATATAACCGTTCAAAGTTGACCGACTTTCGGTTTTCAAAAAAACACACAATTTTTAGTCAATTTGTTGCGATTTCAGGTGTAATATCACGAAAAATAGGTAACGAATCGCCTTATTTTTTGTTTGTATTGATTGATGTGTTTATTAAATGTATAATGATAAAAAAAAAATTAACTGTTTGCTCTGTGTTTCTCCTGGTAAATCACTATTTAAAAACTATCCGTTTTTTCACTATTTTTCAACTTTGACGGAAAATAAAAAAAAAACTATATTTTTCTATATTTGCCATATTTGAAAAACCTGTTCTTTGATTAGTTCTTTACATAATTCAAAATTTTTATCTGCCCGTACGTGCCCGTTTGGCTTCTAGAGGTAAAAAAGTTTAAAAAGACATGGTTGCAGAAATTGTATGGCGTCCATCCCTTATATGTTTTGACTGACAGTAGTTTGATATAATAGTTTGAAAAAAACTACTCATTGAAATTAGCAGGTATGTACCTCACATAAACAATACTTTGGCGTACAAATGGTCAGGAACAATATTGACTTATGGTCCCTACAGGTAGGCACAAATCTTATTTGGACACGTGCATAATATCAAAATTGCATTATTCAGCATAAATCCATATGTATGCAGGGAACAGATAAATTTTTAGGCATTATTGCATAAGCCTATATATTGCAAAATAAGCATAATGCCTGGATTAGTCTACGCCTGAAAGTTGGCGCAACAATTACTGAAACCATTAAACAATTTAAGTACTGAAAACATGGCGTTGAACAATTTAAAATTATTTGAACTGTTTAGAAAGTCAACCACACCAAAGTTTTTCACGGAAGTGAAAATTCTTCCTGAGAAGTTGACATTGATCAGCAAATGAGGCTGCGATGGATCATCCGGACAAAGCGTTTATAAGCAAAGGATATCTTCCGATGACGCTACAATATCGGATGGAAATATGTTTATGGCATCTGTTGTTCCTTTGCGGCTAAAATCGGATGATTCCCTACACTGGAAAAATCCACGACCGTCATCAGTGCATTATTGCCGACCAATAATGTTTCAGTTTGCAAGGGAATCGACAGAACTCATAAGGACTACGGTGAAGGACATTGAAGAACAAATAAGCAAGATTAAGCCTACAAAGCTGCAAATTGGAGAAGGAAAATATATTGAATGCAATTACGAGTTCCACCTGACCATGGTTGACGAAAAAGTCGTAAACGAACTGACAGGAACAACCTCAACAATGTCATGCCCGATTTGCAAAAAGAGTCAGAAGAACTTTTTTCAATTCAATTCAATTTATTTCATATATAATATGTTACATCTCAATTTTATATAATTAGTTGTAAAGAATTTAAGATAAGTATCTTTTTCTGCTTAATTATAACATATTTCAATTAGTTATCATATACATATATATAGACAGAATTATTTTGGAGGTAAAAATTTAGCAAAAACCTATTTAAACCCCTTTTTTCGTTTTATTTTTATATTTTTTTTTATCGATTTTTTACTATTATTTGTCAGAAGAACTTTGGTAATTTAAACGATTCTACAAATGAGGAGAATTACGAATATGGAATGTCACCAATGCACGCAAGGATAAGGTGTATGGAATTCTTGCTAAAACTGGCATATACCCTACCACAAGAGGAGGAAAACTTCGATGAAAATACATCAATAAAGGATAAGGAGAGATCAGAAAGAAGCAAATACAGGAGGCTTTTTTTAAACAAGTTGGACTAAAAGTAGACTGTCCCAAGCACGGATACGGTAACTCAAACGATGGAAACACTTCTAGGAGATTTTTTGCAAATGATGAGGCAGTAACTAGAATCATTGGAATTGACAATCAAATCGTGAAAAGATTGGGAACGATCTTGGATGTTTTAAACTGCAAAGAAAATGTCAATTCTACAAAATATGGAGAATATGCGTCGAAAACTGCATCTCTTTTAGCAGAAATGTATCCACAGAAGAAGTTGACCCCGACCGTCCATAAAATATTGGCGCATGGCAAAGATATAATTGAGTACCAGTCTTTGCCAATTGGAGAGCTTTCTGAAGAAGTACAGGAGTCTCTTAACAAATTTTATAAAATATATATATTGCACAACACATTCAAAGCATCAAGGGTAAGGCAAAATAAGGACCTCTTCAACATGTTGGCAGCATCTTCCGATCCACTTATTTCTTCCCTGCGGCATGTGAAGTCACAAATAGAGTTACAAAATAATTATAGTTTAGAAATGGTTAGTCTTTTAGATATACCTTCTCTTACGAATTGTGATGAATATTTTACAGAAAATTTAAAAAAAAAATAATTTTTTTTTTAATTTGTTGGGTAATAATTTAAAACATAAAACCCTTAAGAAAAAAAATAAAAACAATCTAAAAATGTAAAAATAATTTTTTTTAGTTACCATAAAATTGATTTTTCTACTAATTTTAACTTTGATAACCCATAAGTAGACCCCTACAAAGCGTAGCACCCTTTCCAAACGCTCATTTCATAGGCTGAACAGTTATCTATCATATGCTGTTTAAACTGTTCAATTATCTTATTCTGTTCAAAAGATATGATTTTTGCAACGAAAAAACTCAAATGGCGCCACTGTGCGTCGTCACAGGCTGGAAAGCGAATTAAATGGGTGGCTTATAAAAGTGGAACATAGCACATAACAGGGATAAAAAACCAAATTGAATCAAAACTTGACATTTAATAAGCAACATGAAAAATTAGCTGAAATAAATATCCATAATATGACTAAAATTTACCATGTTATTGTTAATTATGACCATGATATGGTTACTTTTGTCCAAAGTCTGGACAATTTTGACCATATTATTGTTAATTTTGAACAACACAATATCATAAACTCTGACTAATATTGAATATTGTACAATTTATGATTAATTTTAAACACATTATCGGTAATTCTGACCATATTATGGTTGAATTACCGTTAAATATGGCCATAACCATGTTAACCATGTTATGGCCATATTTAACCAAAGTGCGATTACGGCAAGCATAAACATTGCTAAAGTCCAACCATGGTATGTTGCTCTTAGAATATAGTATAGCATCCAACCATATTCGTTTAATTCCGCCACTAATTAATGTTGGTTTTTCTTATAGAAATATAAATTTTTTTAGGTTGGCTTGATCACTTTTAGATTCATAAATATTTTCCTACTAAACCGGTTGTACGGGATTTTAGTTCCAAACTGCTTACAGGAAGAAGAAACAGATTGAGCCCAAAATTTATTTTATTCTGTCGAAGATGAGCGTGATTTCAGCAGACAGACAAGAGACGCACCTGGCTGAATCGACTTAGAACTACTCAAGGACCCAGAATATATTGCGTACTTATAGGGTCCTAGATAGGGAGATCGATTATTCGACTTTTTCAAAAACCGGTTTTCGAATAGTTGCTATTTTTAAAACCTGGTTTTCGGTTAAGCATTTTTAAAATAACCATAAAAACACAAAAATCTAATAAGTTTTTGTAATAAAACGTTAATTTAAATAAAAACAAAACAATTCACAAAGGTAAGGAGCCAACAATATACATAGATATGACTTAACGTAAAACTAGTCCATGCAAAATTTAATAATAATCGTTTAATTCCGTCACTAATTACTGTTGGCTTTTTTACAGAAATTAAATTTTTTTAGTTCAGACCTAATAAATATTTGACGATAAAATCCAAAAGGGCGTGACCACTTGATTGATCAAACTTTAGATTTATTTTAAACAATTTCTATTAATTAACTAAGTTTTATTTGTAAGAAGAAAATTGTTTAATGTAAGTTAGAAACTGTTAAATGATGTTTGATCTAGCAAAACGTTTTGCAAAAGCAAATAAAAATTATAGTAATTTTAAACAATTATTATTCGATACACAGAAAAAGTTATTAAATTTCTCCAATCACAAAATTTATTCCAAATCCATAATATCAAGCAAACGAGTTGTCGACTTTGGATCTATTACCAACACGATTATATTAATTACTAAAAATTTTAAAATTTTGAAAAATTATTTTCAATAAATGATATTTTTAATTAAAAAAGTGATCAAAAAACTTTGCCATTTCAAACAATGTGTTAATTTATTTAAATAAATATTGACAATTCCAAACAACAATTCTACATGTTTAAATTATTTTATTTTAGACGAAAAAAGTCAATTAAGATTTTTTGTTATTTATTTAAAATATTAATTGAAAATTGTTTTCAAAACAACTAAAATGTTAATTAAATCAAAATTAAATTTTTAATTTTCTTTCAACAAAAAAAATAATTGATTCAATTATCACATTAATTAAATTTAAATACTTTTTAAATTATTTATTTAATTGATAAAACACTTTTTTCTGTGTACATTCTCCCAAATTTATTTTAAATGAGTTTTCATTTGTTGGTGGTTTTAAATTATTTTGTTTCAGCCTAATAAAAACGAATAGTAATATCAACATGTTCTTTGATCACAATTTAAAACCTTCCATGACATTGTTTGATTTATTCAAATTTATTTTTTAGTTCTTGTTTCACAATCGTTTATTAAATTTAATAATAGTTTATGAATACTGAGGCTAATAAATAAAACTGATTATTTTTTTCGATTTCGTTGATGCCGCCGAAATGTTGTAGTTTTAAGCATGAATATGCTAGAACCACTTGAGAGTTTTTAGTTCCGCGGCAACAAAACGGGCTAATATTTTACCCAGTGCTTAATTTTTAGCTGCATATTTAATAAGGTATTATTTGTCGCCTCTTTAAAACTACTTCGGACAAAGTTAAGTTTTATTTGGAGTACATTAATGCCAAGCATGTGGATTTATTAAAGGTGATTAATAAGTCGTGACAACTTATCATTTTAAGGCCATTTAGGCTTTTTAATCCCGTTCGAAATATCTCCAGAGTTAACATTATATAAAAATATATTTAATATTTAGACTACTCTTGCGAAAATTACTGTTTACTTTTTAACTGAACACTTTTGTGTAGTATTTTGAACTTTTTGCAAGAACCCAAGCTTTTATTTATATTGATCATAATGGTTTTTGACCCTTGGTACATTTTGTTTTGACATTCTTTATTTAAAGTATATAAAAACTTATATAAATTAAACGTTATTAAAATAACCGGTTTATTATGCAAAGAATAACCGGTTTATTCGATATTCGAAAAATGGAAATTTAAAAATGACTGGCTTCAGCAAAACTAAAATAACCGGTTAAAACCGGTCGAATAATAACCGTTCGATCTCCCTAGTTTTAGATCAATATTAAAAAAGTTCCACACAGAATGAAAACCTTAGTATAACTCCTTCACTACTGGTTGTGAAGTGTAAAATCATTATTTCAAATAACTTTGTAGTTAAGTATTTCTGTAAAATTTTTAGCATAAAAAACTGAACATATGAACAGAAATAAAAATTGTTATTTTTGGAGTTTTGTTTTGGAACAACATGTAGAATAGTTAGAAAAATCCAATTTAATTACAGAATAAGAAAGTTTTCATTACTTTGAAACTTTACGGAAAACAATTTTAATAAACTGCATTAAATCTCTATAAATCTTTTTTGATTATAAGTAAGAGTAATCAATCGATACATATTTTCTAGAGAAGCCAAATAGTGCCGTTAGAGTTCATAGGATCAATGCGATACGCACGGTTTGGAGCAATTGATGCAAAGTATCGAAGGAAACTGGAAAATAATATGAAATAGAAATTTATTGTATAGCCCATACCAATCAATAATATAAAATATTGTCTGAAAAGGAAAATTTCTATTGCTAATTCCACATTAAATGTTCTCCGCAGAACCACAGAGGAAGTAAATACATAGTAATTTTGAAAGCTTCAAATATTGTGTAAAAAATATTACAGAAACTACGATAGAAGCATTTCCTTTCTTTATTTTATTCAGTCATATGCGTGTATTTTTTTTTTTAAATTATTTAAACATTATCAAAAGAAAAACAAAAATTTAATTCATTTCATGTTGTAACTTCCTTTCTTCAATAAAAATAATTTATTGAAAATTAAATTTATGAACTTAAGCCTCATTAAAATATTAAAAATTTCAATTAAAAACTGACTGTTCAATTAAAACCCACAATTGTTATAAAATTCTTCAAGATGTACAACGAAAGGTCAACTAGAAAAAGACAAAAGTTTTTAAGACAAAGTCTTGACAAAATGTACGAAAAACAAGAAGAAAGCAAAAACATGTAAATAAAAATTTTAAATTGATAATCAATTACACCAAATTTCGATCTACCAATACCATTGGTTAAAGAATGATGTTTGACTATAGACTGGCAGGCGCCGCAGTGGAGAAAACTGTAGAACCAAAGACTATAGATTTATATTATAAAGAATCAAAGTGGCAGTAGTCGTACTGCCGTTCAACAAATTTAGCACTGGCCGTACAATGTATGGCAGTGGGATATCTTTATATATTTATAGTCTTTGGTAGAACGCAGTTCTACAGTGTGGTTATGATGGGAATGTGGTTATTCTCGAAACATGTAATTTCGACTTGAGTTCAATCCCGTGTTCAGTCAAGAATTTTTTTTTTCTTTATTCATTTTATGTTGTAACTTCTTTCCTTTAATAAAAATAATTTGATGAAAATTAAATTTGATTAACTTAAGCCTAATTATAATATTAAAAAATTCAATTAAATATGTAACACAAAAATTTAATATGTATTATATATCAATGTTAAAGCGGAATTTTCTTCCTCCGCAAAAATTGCTCTTTAGTACCGAACATTTTTGAACCAAAATCACCCAAAAATTATTTTCATTACTTGTACAATAGTTGTCACCACGTAGTGGTACGCCAAATTTTTCGTAAAATTTAGTTATATGCTTAATGGACATTTTACAATAATTTAATGTGTAGCACATATATATTTTTAATCAAACTTATACATAATTTGAGTAGTTTTCCAATATATAATTTTTCAAATCTCAATAACTTTAAAATTTTATATGATTGAGTTCTAAAAATATACCATATAAAAACTTGAAGGGTTCTCTATAACATATTATACTCGTATTTGAATAAATACTATTATATCGACAAAATTTGAAGATAAATGTCATTTCAAGAAATATTAATTTTGGAAATTGGCTCTTAACGGGTTAATAGATCGATATTTATTACATATTGTGAATGATATTTCGAAGTACCTACATTCTAATGATAGTAATACTTTTAATATTCAGTTTTTACCTAAAGAGAACTTGTTACGCGCCTTCATCTTAGATATTTAAATAAAACTGATTAGAGACAAGAGTGGCAAAGACTTTAAACATCACTATGCACTTTCTAAGTCGATCTAATTATGTCCTCTCGCCTGGCTGGCTGTCTATGTTGACCTTGTGCGCAAAGTACAGCACTTTTGGAAATAATTTGATCAAATT
Organism: Pollenia amentaria; assembly: GCA_943735925.1. Taxonomy (NCBI): domain Eukaryota; kingdom Metazoa; phylum Arthropoda; class Insecta; order Diptera; family Polleniidae; genus Pollenia; species Pollenia amentaria. The sequence continues at coordinate 103,194,212 of OX031006.1, forward strand.
TGGTACATAGGTTATAATTGGCACAAGGACAAATCCTATTGAAAATGACGAATTCATAATTTAACAAGTTTCTTTTCGGAATAGGGTCTTTCTGCCCATAAACCATCTTGTTATGTTAGTATTTAGACTAAATATGGCCCAAACTTATCTTATTGCAATTAAAACCATATTTTATGTACGTTGTATCATCGCTTAACTTACATTTAAAACAAAAACAATATTTCAAAATTTGTTTTTGTTTTAAATCTAAGTTAAAGGAGTCACTTTTGCGCTCGCGTTCTACAAACAGGCAGTAAGTCACAACTTTTATATATGTTAAAAAATTTTTCCCACGTAATTTTTTGTCAGCAAGCGTTAAGGCCTCATTACAGTCTAAACTCTAAACTTTAGACTTCAGAAAATCTATCGGCGTTGTATTATTGTATATCTGAAGTTGCCATCTCAAAAATAAAAACGAAATGTCACAAAATTTTCAAGGCTTCTAAGAATACATAGGAAAAAACATACAGGAAAACATTACATATACCAAAATATGCCGATCTTAAAGCAAGTTTGTACAAATGTTTTCTTGAAGCATCGAAAACGTAATTGCGCAATCACTGTTCTAATTTCAATATCAATAGCTAAGCGCGAGTTCGTGTAACTGCAACCTGAAAAGACAATGGATGGCTGGCTAATGTTTAGAAAATACCCAGAATTCGCTATCTGAAAATTTTTGAAGAACTAATTTTCTGACGAACGTCATATATAACACCTAATACATGACTGAATGTATAATTATTAATTATAAATTGTAGACGGTACAAATTAGATCTAAGTTTCTTTTTTGTAAAGATGAAAACTAAGTCATTGAAAAAAATATAGGTACATATGATTATTATTGCATTTTTTTACAATTTAGAAAAGTTAATAAATAAGACGAAAAATTTAACAACCCTTAGGACATTTCAGTTTACTTTTTCGCGATTATACTGTATATTAGGAGTTTTTTATTCAACCTGCCATGAAGATGATATTCTTTATGAGTTCCAAAAACAATAAAATTAAAATATTTTAAATGTTTTTTAATAAATTCATTTGTTTTTACGTTAAATAATTTATCATAAATAAGTATTTATATTTTTGTAGGCTTAAATTAAGTTTGTGTACGAGGCTGCAATTATGCATGTTGTTAAATTAATTAAAAATGATAGTGGCACCACTGAAATGTAAATACATAATAAAAAACACAGCTATTTTTTTTTTGTTTTTCAATTGTAGCTGTCGTCTTCAAAATAATTCAGTAGCTGATTACGCGACTTCAATTGCAAACTGCAGCATTTGTAGTCGTGCATTCGTGTTGCATGCTGTCTCGAATTTGTTTAATGCATAATACTAACCTTCGGCGATTCGACGAGTACAAAACCATTAAAGGCAATTTTCCAGCAACTCCATTTTAAAACCACAATTACACACAGCAAAAGTAAATCATCTTCTTACAGCATACAAAATTTGAGAGTGTTAGGTACACCCATTTAAAAGTAAATTAATTAAAAGGGAGCGATGCTCGTCGAAACGTCGATCACTAGTACTCTAGGGTTACCAAAGGCTAGGATTTTATTAATTAATATATGCTATATTGTTTACGTATATAAAATACAAAGAATATAAATGTACATGCATACATATGGATTTTTAATAAAACATAAATTGCTGATTTTAAATTTTTTATTAGTTTTATTGTGAGAACCATATAACATGTTAAAGTATATATGTTACATGGTGTTGGGAAATATAGAAACATGGTTTAAAAAATAGTTTGATTTTTTCATCCGAACATAATAATATTTTTGAGACAATAATTACCAATAAACATTATATCTGAATATATATTGTTACTTAAGACGTGTTTGAAACAATCATAACCACAAACATTATATGATAGTGTGCGATTGTGATTGTATCAACCATATTTTTTCTTTGGGTGTATAAACGATGATGATGCAACATTTTTCAAAATAAAGAAATATTTAATTTAAAAAATGGATCAACAAAAACAACACTTTTTCTTTCTGGTCAAAAGTATTTCAATATAAAGAATTGACTATAAATTTCCTCTCACTTCCATGGTATAATGCTGAAGTAGAGCGGGTATTTAGCCAAGTAGACATCGTTAAAAGTATTTTGAGAAATAGGTTACATTTAGCAACCGGAAATTCGAGTTTATCAATAAGGGAAATATTTTTACCAAAACAATAAAATATTTTTTTATCTTTTTTATTGTAGATTTGGACTTAGAAGGTTAGGCAAATGTTGTCATAATTATGATTTACCTTCAAAATAATTAAAATTAATAGACACAAGTTATTCCTATGAGATGCACAATAACGACATAGAATTTATCGATGATTTAATTTTTTAAATGCTAAAATATTCAAATTACGTTTATTCTTATGTAAGAAATTTTAATTTTATATCGTGGAGATCGGTCTATGATTTACCATGGCCCCATATAAAGCCCATTCTGGGATAATACTTTACTACGCCTTAAACTGTAGCAAATAATACTATTGCGGTTAAATTTGGTCTGTCATTGTTTTATTACATTTAAATATTGTGTAAATTAAATTTTATGAAATTCTTATTGTATCATATAATTCCTGGCGAAAATTATTCTAATTACCTTGATTAAATAGTCGTTCCAATAACAAATGCAAAATATGGTAACTTCTTGCATTAACAAAGAAAAAAAGCGACTGCAGTGATTCATTGCATTAAACTTGCCATATTGATCCATTATGTTTATCAGTATATAACGTCAAGAAAATAATACAAAATATATACTGAAAAATAGTTGGTTGTACAACTCATCCTCGTTGTCCGATAAAATCAGTGTTCCCAGTATCCTTTTATATCTTATCCCCAAAAAAGCTATTTTTTTATTTCCAAAAACCCCCACAAGAAAATTTTGCAAACATTTATTTATTAAATTAAATCTATTTGAATCGCTAAGTGTAGAAAGGGAACTACTGAAATTTTTGGCAGAAATTAATTAATAGTGTATTTATATAGATTCGAATACGCTCTATTTTATGAATGCAAAAAGTGCAAAAAGGAAACATCTTCAGCAGTATACCCCTTTCTGCACATAATCGTTATTTTTGTTGATTTCATATACTATTAAGTTTCGTTATATCGTTGTACACATTGAATAATATTTGCTTATCTTATTATTTAAAGTAATATGCATAAACTGTTATGCCCATAACATTTGAATTGCAATGGCAACTTATACAGATGAAATAGCTATTCACGAAAAGAAAATCAAAGATGTGATGTTAAACAATATATTCCCGATGAACACGATTACTTTTATAAAGAACTGCCTGAATGACCTATGACAGAAGCAAAAGGGGGTGATTCTTATGAATAATTAAGTATTTAAGCCAATTCTCATCAATAACATAATATTTTATGATTATTATAGTTATAAAAATTTTTATGAATAACAAAAAATACTATTTCGCTAATGTAATAAACGAATCTAGGATTTAAATAACGTGTTCTTTGCATTTGCTTGATGTTAACCCATTAAGGCCCTGCGTTGCGTTCACAACGTTCATTTAAACCTCCCCTCAGGCATTTTATGATTATTGATGATGTTGTAATAAAGAACAGTGAAATAAAATTCAACTTAATGTCTAACTGATCTGTTTTTAATTTCTATCATACATAATTTTTTTTTATAAAAAATTTTTATTTAAATATTTAGTTTTTCCTGTTTTTCGGTACTTTTGGAAATTGTTATAAAATACTAAAGTAATATACTATAATATACCTATCTCAAACTTTTAATGGAGGTAGCTAACATACGAACATTATTAGTTCTACTGAAAAACCCAATCCTCTTAGACATTTGCCACTATTTTTATGATTGGTTATATATGTGATGCGAAAACGCCACACTAGGTCTAAACGATATACAAATTACATAAAATGATCAAATGGAAACATATTTATACAATCACTTGATATCTAAAACGGCGCGATAAAAACATGTATGTATGATAATTGTTATCGAAAATTGTTCGATAATTTTTTCACATCTTACAAACTAATGGCCAATTTGCAAAATGCAGGATATTTCGCAGTATGTAAATTCTCTATGTAAATTTCTTTATTTTTCTTATGCACAGTGTGTTATTTACATCAATAGGTAAACTAAGAGAATACCGCACCAGTAATGCGAAATTATCCTCTCCCAAGATATTAAAGAAAAAATAACGCGGAAGTTATGTTTACTGATATGAATCGAAGAATGACATAAGTATTGTAATGACAGCTCTGTAGTCTCCACTTTGTTAAATTTTGTTTCTTTAGATCAATTGAAACAAGTTAAGCGATACGACTGCAAAAAATAAAAATGATTACGATTTCCATGCCTTATGCCATATGAATACAATAAAACTATGGGTGCCGCTGATTTATTCGACAACGCTTTGAATAATTACAGTATTCAAATCCGAGGAAATAAATGGTACTGGCGACTTTTTACTAATGCCCTAGATGCAGCTTTAGTAAATTCCTGGAAATTACATTGCCTATTGAGAAAACGTGAAGAACAAGCTCCAATTCAGAATGATTATAATTGAATCTATTTTGCGGACTGAAAAGTGTGAGAGAATAATAGCTTCAACAAGTAGTGGTACTAATTCAGTGATCCGAACTGATCGAGTCGATCATAAAACTATTCGCCTAGAAAAACTTTTGCGATGTCGGCAATGTAGAAATTTGGCGTAGCAGTTCACCCGAAGTAATTTGGAACATATCATAATTGAATTAAATATAAAATGTATATGTATGTGTATCTTTTTTATTTTTTTTTCTGAAGACGTGAATAAAGTATGTATTAATTTAAAATTTATACAAATGCGTTTAATTTTTATCGTTATCTGGGCTCCCACAGATCCGATGTACCTAAAAAAATTTTTTTTTTTATATTTAGGTATAAACAAACAAATTTTAAATGTTTAATCATTATAGCTTAATAGGATCGTGTCTCGGGCCTTAATGGGTTAAGTGCAGAAAGGGGTTTACTTAATGTACCTTATTTGAGTATTGCTAAGAAGCTAGTGCAAAAAGTGTCATATTAGAAAACTTTTACGAGATCAGAACATAAAATTTGCGTTTGCTATTATCCATAATTAATCACAGTTTAATTGATTCTCTCAAAATGGATGTTTTGAAGTAGTTCCCCTTCTGCGCTGAGTAGTTAATTCATTTGTTAATTATGGTAAAAACTAGTTTTATTAGTACTTTGAGTTCTACGGGTGCCCCGGTAGTGAGCTTGTCTAATAGTGTTTTCTTTTCTATAAAAAAATACCACCTTGTTAAAAGGTTCATGTAGAAAATGACTTGCCGCCCCTGTAATAATACAATTTTTTATTTGACGAGAACAAAACACAACATTGGACCGCCCTGTTTATAACAGCTGACAAAAAGTTTGTTCTTCAAGAAGTAAAAGAAATATGTACATAAATTAAAAAGTTTGTTCTTCAATATATAAGAAAAAAATATACATAAACCAAAATTTGTTAATAGATTGATATTAAATAAATGAAGAAATAAACAAAATGAATGACGAAATTCCAATTTCTTCAGTTTGTTTTTCAAAAAATATGTAAACAAGAAAATACCTTTGCCAGATTGCTGATTTATGAACACCAAGTTTTTCAGATTTCTTGATTTGGCGTGTTTTTTTTCAAAAACAATTTTATAACACCGAATCCACTTAAATGTTATATCACTGACAACCTTTCATTAACAATGTAATGCTTTCTTATGTTTTTACTATTAAAAGCTTGAATTAAACACTACTTAATGTGTGATCATCTTGAAGATTATCTGCAAGCAACGAACATTTGTGTTGAAGAGCTAAATCGAAACTTTGTACTTTCATCTTTATACTCTCCACCTAGATTTTCAATATCAGAAAGCCAATATTATAAATATTTAGAATCATTAGGACCCTGTTTCCTATCCGCTGGCGATTACAACGCTAAACATACATTCTTCGGGTCACGGCTCATAACACCAAAGGGTCGTGTTTTGTACAATACAATCTCTAAAATGGATTTAAATGTGATCGCGAGCGGACAACCAACTTATTGGCCTACTAATCATCAACAAATTCCAGATGTCATCGATTTTGGCGTGCTTAAAAACATCCCCGCAGAAACGATTCATGTTGAAGCTTCCTTAGAACTATCTTCCGATCACACACCTACAATTGTTACTTTAATGAACCCAAATAGAATTGTATCTACGTCTGGTTACTTAGCGACGTCAGCCACACTAATAAATTGGTTAAAATATAAAAAATATCTTAGTGCCCATTGCACAGAAAATATTCCGCTTAGTACACCGGAGAACGTGGATCTCGCTATTGTTAATTTTGACAGTTATATCAAACTAGCTGTTCAACATTCCAGCATAACCCTCAAAAAAACCAAAAATAATAACATTTATTCTACAGATGTCGAGCGTCTCTTGACTGGAAAAAGGAGAGTTCGAAGAGAGTGGCAATTGCACAGATCCTCCCAACTTAAGACTTTATTAAAAGAGTGCACAAAAAGGCTAAGAAAGTTACTGCAGTCTCATAAAACGGCTTCCCTGGAAAAATATCTTAAGGAACTTATTGCAACTCCGCAATCAGACTACTTATTATGGAGGGCAGCTAGAAATCTCAATAGACCAGTTATATCTAAGCCACCATTAAGAAACTTGAATGGAAGTTGGGCAAGAGATGACATTAAAAAAGGAAATCTGTTTGTTCATCATCTGAAAAACGTATTTACCCTTAATACATCTCACGATATAGCACTCGAGTTACCGCCTGTAAATGTTAGAGCAGCTAGTCCCCTAAGATTCGAGTTAAGAGAAATCGAAAAGGTTATTTGTGATTTAAACACCAAGAAGGCTCCCGGTATTGATAAGATCAGTAATAAAATGCTTTTGGTGCTACCAAGTATAGCAAAATAATTATTCTTATTATTTTCAATGCTATTTTACGCCTTCAATACTACCCTCAAGAATGGAAGGTCTCCTTAGTAACCATGATACCAAAGCCAGGAAAGGATCACACAAAAGTTGAGTCATACAGGCCTATTAGCTTATTATCTAATATTTCAAAGCTATTTGAGAAACTACTAGTGTCAAAATTAACGCTGATTTTAAATAAAAATAGATGTACTCCAAACCATCAATTCGGTTTTAGAAGAAAGCAAAGCACAATTGAACAAACTCATCGAATAATAAATGTAATAAGAAAAGCCTTTGAAGAAAAAAAATATTGCTCAGCACTCTTCATCGATGTGTCTCAAGCTTTTGATAAAGTCTGACATGACGGATTACTACTGAAATTGCAGCAAAACTTACCAGCAAACATACACAAGCTGTTAGAAAGCTACTTAGTCGGTCGTCAATTTATTATTAAAGAAGGCGAATTTGTATGTTCTCCACAGCCAATTAACGCTGGAGTCCCACAAGGCAGCATCCTGGGCCCTCTATTATACTTAATTTATACTTCGGACTTGCCAACAAACAGCTTCACCCATACCTCAACATTTGCGGACGACACATCTTTTCTAAGCATACACGCAAACTGTCTAGAAGCAGCTCGTTGCTTACAGGATCATATATTTGAACTAGAAAGGTGGTTAAAAAGAAGGAGGATAAAGATCAATGAGCAAAAATGCGCACATATAACATTCACATTGCGTCGGGAAATATGCCCCCCTATTAAAATAAATAATCAAATAATACCCCAACACTCGCATGTAAAATACCTCGGTATACATCTAGATCTGCGTTTAACGTGGAATTGGCACATAGAAGCAAAATTAACTCAAATGAAACTAAAAGCAATTCAAATAAATTGGCTTATTGGAAGAAATTCTGTTCTTAGTCTCGATTGCAAACTTCTACTTTACAACTCTATCTTAAAGCCAATTTGGTGCTACGGTATTCAGTTATGGGGCACTGCCTCTAATATCGAATAAATTCAGAGGCGCCAAAATAAACTTCTTCGAATAATCGCAGCCGCTCCCTGGTATGTCAAAAACTCAAATATCCACAAGGATCTCAATGTGCCATTAGTAAAAATTATGATAACGAAATATGCAGTAAAATATTTAAAAAGGCTGGAACTGCACCCTGCACAATTATGGCGGCCACACTCGCTTAAGAAGAAGAGACACAGCAGCACTCACCCAATCAGATGAGCGATAAACACCTACACATGTGAACAGAAACCGTAATGACTAAATCTTTTTTGTCTGGCACTGGCAGGACATAAAGCAAATATTAGGATAAGATTTGATTAATTATGGTTAGTTCATATTTAATATATGAAGATTCAATAAATAAATACTGAAAAAACGATATCGAAGCTTAAAAAAACAACAACAATTAACAGTTTATCTTTTCTTATATTCCCGACTACAATTGGTTGTTTTTTCCAACTCTAAATGTAGTTGAAAGTGGTTGTGTATTTATTTTAAAAAGAGCTTCTATAAAAGAGAATGAGTAGTTATAATTACTCATTCTGCATTCTGTTGCGAATTTTGGTTTTGATTGTATTCCTTATAGAAAAGACTTGTTCAACACAAGCGTTACTTGTTGATGCATAAAGCATATTTAAAACTATTTCAGCAAACTCTTGAAAAGGTATCGAACCCCCCGCGTCTTGGTTTAAAAAAAGACTTAAATATGTACCCACATCTTGACCAAATCGGTCTTGCCATTGCGCAAATTTATTTATAATGATTTATTTTCCTCTGAAGATTTTCACGAAATTTTGATCGCCAATTACAAAAAAAAAATACCCTATATGAGCCCATATCCAAAAATATCCAAAACTGCCTAAAATGGTTAGTCAACGGATAATTATAAAAACTAAACCCACAATAGTGCTGATGCTTGTAGAGCTAAATCTGTTAAATATGACTTAAGTGTAAAATTGTTTTGTCTAGATGTTGGAAAGTAAGGTGCTAAAATGAAGTCTTATGTTATTTTTTGTTTGTGTTTCCGACCTTTATAAAATTAACACACATGTGCATGAATAAAAGCGCATGAAATTCTATACTCAATCGATTAAATATGGAAAGAACAGCAAACAGTCGTCGGCATATGGTGCATAAAAACGCTCTTTGCATATTTTTCTTGTATCCTTTGAACGGTGTTGACCTGTCCTTTTAAACAATAATTTAAAAAAGTGTTTATGAAAAAAAAGTAATAAATTAAAATTAAAATAATTTTTAAAGTTTGTAATATTTTTAGTTTCGTGATGAATATAATTTCAATAAGTTAATGCTTTTTTGTATGTTTGTATGCGAAGTATAAAAATGTCAAAAATATTATTAAAAATATTGCTTTATTTTGGATTACAAAAAATTGGATGTTTACAATTTACAAATAATTTGCGTAAGTACTTTTTTCATTACTATTATCTAAATAAATTATTGAAATACAAATTATATTAAACTTCCGGTTTAACGTCCTCATTAATAAAAAATGGAATTTTGGAGTTAGTGCTGCAGAATTATATTCTGTATAAAATTCACCTTTATATCTTTTATACTTGCCCCGTTTGAAGAGAATGGGTACGTTCATAAGACGTAGCTGTTGAGCTCAACTGCTAGAAAACGTTTGACAACTGTTGAGCCGAACATTTTCGTCTTAGAAACGGCATTATGAGTATAATGCAAAATTAACAGCTGATAAACATAAACAATTGAAAAAAAATAAAGGCTGAGGTTGAGCACAACATGTTGACTTTAGGTAGCTAAAAAATTTTATGATGGAATAAATGGCCTCAAATACCCAACTGTTGTGTTGAGCGGAAGTGCTCAACTATGCGTTTCTAAGGCAAACACTAAACGGTTACACAACAGTTACGCCTTATGAACGTGCCCAATGTGTCGTTACTTTTCCTAAGTGGTGCAAGCAAATCAAAAACTTTAAATGCGTTTACTTCGAAATGGATTTTTTGAGTTATGACGACGTTGCAACAAATGCGCGATATTTACATATATAGAAGAAGCAAAGCGATGTAAGTCAACGATTAACTAATATAACCTAATTCATTTGTAACAATTGAAATAAACAGATTTTCTCCCTAAACTGTGTCTGTAACTTTTTTTGGCGAGTAAAAGCTGTCACGTACGGAAATTACCAATTTACAGAAAATGTGCTTCCGTAAAATATTAGTGAGAAAAGTTTCTGCTTTGAACTGTCAAAAAAATTATTGAAAAAGCAAAATGCGATGAATAATAAAACGCTAAAGATAATTATTTTGTTTTTGATTAATTTTTTCGTTGTTAAATCATTTTGCTTTTATAATATAAAAAAAAAATATGCGAATGTTTTCAAAGATATTCTGTAAACAACACACAGTGTGACCAGATTTTAAAAAAATATAATCTAAATCATGTTCTAAATAGGGACGTTAACTGAAAGCCAAAAAATTAAGGTAAACTTTTTTTATAGCTTTCTTATAGTAACTTTTAATTATTTCACTATTTTTCATAGATTAACCTTTATGTTAACAGCTACATAACCGGCTTTTTGAATATTTAAAACGCTGTATCTCTGAAAGTGTCTAAGATATATATCCCTCTGAAATAACATGATATCCTCACCAGAAGTGTTTTCCAATATATTCTGTAGTTTGATAATGGAAAATAAATAAAACAAAATAGATATTGGGAATTATTTCTTTTTATAAGCAGCTTTATTATATTCAACATTTTTTATTTTTCGAATTTATTCTATGAGTTAAATTTCAGTTATGTATTTCATAAAGCTTTTTTGTAATAGTTTTATTCCTTAAATTTTTAGGAATGACTTTATACACTACCAGACTATTATCTTGTATCTTCTTGTTACATTTTACATTAGCTTTTCGTTGGATAGCAATGAAGGATATGTACAGAAAAATTTACAATTATGAGACACCAGCAGAATGCAATGCATTTTCTGGCCCGCTACGGCCTTCGTCAGCATTATTTGTGTCACACTGTATAGTTATACTTTATAAATTCAATGTATTTAACTCAACTATTTTAACAAATAGATATTGGGACTTATTTCTTTTTATAAGCAACTTTATTATATTCAACATTTTTTATTTTTCGAATTCACATACGGGTTTTTTTTGCAAGTAAAAAAAATTAAATAAAAAAAAACACAGAACAGAAATAGACTTAGCAACGTGTGAATTCGTAAAATGTGATTACATACACGGGTATGCTTGATGTTGACGTACATAGTAAGTATAATTTTTCTTCTGTTGAAATAAATGTTAAATACTGCTTATGTAAAAAAAAATTCCTTTTATTTGGATCAAATAATTTTGAGATTTTTTTTCAGATTTTTCGAAAGAGGTTTAGAGGTTGCTTAAGTCGAGCTTTTGCCAAAGAGAGATATATAAATGTCCAATCTTAGTTTCTACGCGCATAAACCATAAGTTTCGGCAATATTTTTGCCCATTAAGGTACCATATATAAATGTGTTTTGCAACTTTTGGATAAATTCCGTAAAAAAAACGTTTATAACTTTTAAAATTTTTATAAAAAGTATAAAAACTAGTAAAGCTGTTTAAAGATGGATACATACAATAAAAAAGGAATTTGGTCTTGATCTTACCGTTCCAGAGTTATACCTTTTTTAAGGTTTGTACCCGATGCATATTAAATTTTCAAATTTCAATTGTTTTTCTTTGTAATCAGCTGACCGATAAATCAAATAGAAATATTGTTTTGTGTATATAAAAATGAAGAAAAGCGTGGTTATGAAGTTATGAAGAAAACTCAAAAAAAGATTTTTTTGGACAAACTAATGTACATACATACATTGTACATCTTTAAATGTACATACATCCAATTATAAAAATTAAGTGTAAGTTTGTTTGTTTGTCCCGCAAACACGCTCAAACGGCTGAACAAATTTTGATGCAATTTTGTACCAAAATAGAATGTTATAGCGAAAATACTATAGACTATTTACTTCCGGGAAATTTAGACCAGTAGCTCGTTTCTGTATTTCACGCATTGCAAAATTTCTCACATTAAGTGTGAAACCAAAAATTCCATCGTTTTTCGATTTGTAAGAAAAAAGTGTTTATGTATTTGAATGCGAGAACAGACAACACAGATTCTGTTTTAACTGGAATACTTCCAGTAATTAAGTGTCAAATGCAAGCGAAACGTCAACGAAAGAAAAAGATATAATAAAAATAGGGCCGCCAGATTTGACAATTTATCGGCAAAATGCCGATTTGCTGATTTTTTCTAGTGACGATATTATTCAGTCTTCGAAATAAAATAATTTTAAATAGTTTTATTTAGTTTAGGCACCACAGAAAAACGATATTTTTAAAAAAGGCAGCTTAAAAAATTTATCGGCAAAATCAAAGTTTCGAAGGAAAACTGTTTAATTTTTATTTCCTTAGATTATTTTATACATTTGTTTATGTGATAAAAACATTAAACTATTACCTCATTTTTCAGTCAATGCACTATTGTGAATGTTGACCTTTTTTTGGCCAAAAGTGTTAGTTTTATTCCAATATTATATTTTGTCACGTCTTTGCGTGATTTTTGAGGAAGAAACAAGCTGAAATTTTAAATTGTTATCGGATTAAAGAAAAAATAAAATAAATAATTGTATTTAAATAGACCTCAATCTTAAGTATATATGTACATATGTAGAAAATATGTATTTTACCCATGAACTTTAACTATTTTTTTTTTTTTTTTTTTGATTATGTTTTAATAAAAATCGAACAAAATTTGGTTTAATTAATTTTAAATGGTCCGATTTTTTAAAACAAAATAGACGATTTTTTTATTAACGATTTTCTCACAAATTTATCTGGCAGCCCTGCATAAAACAAAAATAATAAAGGGCTTAAACAAATTAAAATAACCAAATATAACAAGTGTTTTATTTTTTTTTTTTTTCATTTATTTATTCTTTATTTGGTATTCAATGTAATTTCTTAACAATTTTCATAAAGAGTTTACGATTTCTAATTTCCTTTTCTACTTAAATATAAATAACAAATTATTATAATGCTTTTGGTTTCAGCTAATATAAGATAAAAGGTAAAAATTTTCAAAAAAACCTTTAAGAACATTTAAATTAAAATAAAAGTTTAAAGGTAAAATTAAGTTGAGCCTAGCTCATTGATATGAACAAATTCCGAATTAAGACATCTAGTATTAAAGTTTAATGTAAGCCTTTGGATTTTGTTATTTACTAGTTCAACGTTTGCTAGAGTGTGAAGTCGTCGAGTGGAGTGATGCCAAGGCAAATTGTGTATCATCTTTAATAGTTTGTTTTGCGTTATCTGCAGTTTCTTTGTATGACACTGAGCTGATGTGGACCAAACTGGAGCAGCGTAAAACATTATGGCATGAAAAACAGCTTTCAATATTAGGCTCTTGTTTTCAATATTAAGTTTAGAATTTCGGTTTATTAATGGATATAGCAATCTTGTTACCTTATGAATTTTGTCGATTATATAGGGAATATGGGCTTTAAATTTGAGTTTAGGATCCAATATGACCCCTAAATATTTGACCTTATTCTCCCAGTTTATAAGTCTCTGGTTGAAAGTTATAGGTTGTTGAGGAAGAAAACATTGTTTACGTCTACGGGAAAAGTACATTGCTTGAGTTTTTTCTGGATTTACTAAAATTTTACATTTTGTAAAATAGGAATGAACATCGATAAGTGCAGTTTCTAAATTACATACTACATCTGTCGCAATTACACCCGAGCTAAGCAACGCGGTGTCGTCGGCGAAAATAGAGGTGACACAACCATGAAGAGTTGGAAAATCTGCTGTGTAAATATTATATAATATTGGTGAGAGGCAGGAACCCTGTGGACAACCAGCAGTTATTTCTTTTTGAGTGGAGTAGCTGGATCCAATATAAACATTAAAAAATCGTTCTGAAAGAAAGCTGTGTATTATTTTTATAATATGTACTGGGAAATTTAATTTTATCATTTTGTAAATGAGACCATTATGCCACACAGAATCAAAAGCTGCTTTTATGTCCAACAAAATCATACCAGTGGATTTCCCGGTATTAAAGTTTGATGTCACTAAGTTTCTTATTCTAACTAATGGTTGAACTGTATTATGTTCCTTTCGGAACCCAAATTGTTGAGACGGTAATATTTTTTCAGCATCAATAAAATTTAAGATTTTTTCCTTAATTACTTTCTCAAGTATCTTGCTTAACGATGACAGAAGGCTTCTGGGTCTATAAGAAAGAGGGCAGTCAGGTGGTTTACTTGGCTTCCGTATTGGAACGATTTTTGAGTGCTTCCATGTTTTGGGAAAATATTGTAGCTTTAAACAATAATTAATAATTTGTGTTAAATATTTTATTCCTTTTTTAGGTAGAGCTTTTAAACATTTGTTTGTGATTCCATCTGTACCAGGTGATTTTCTAGGTTTAAGATTCTTCAAAATCGATGATATTTTATCTGTTGATATACATATGTCACTATGAGCAACATCGCTGGTGGAAAAGAGATTACTAAGAGCGTTATTTACATCTGTGATAGTTATCTGATCACTAAGATTTTCAGAAATTGTGTGATTTAGACGAAATGTTTGAGATAGTATTTCGCACTTCTCTTGCTGTGTGTTGTATCTTGTATTATTGTATTTTAAAATTGGAATGTTTGAAGATTTCTTTTTTAGAATTTTTGATATGTTCCAGAATGGTATTGAACCTTTGTCTAGTGTAGATAATTTTTTATTCCAAGAATTATTTTTAAATTTTTGAATTTCTTCCGAAATGCGAAAATTAAACATTTTCATTTGAAAATGATCATCTATGTCTCTAAACCGTTTCCAGTTTCTTCTATACACATTCCTTATTTGTATTAAATGTTTAATGTACATTGGAAGTGGTTGAGTTTTGGCTGTAAACATTTTCTTTGGGACACTATAGTTAACAGCGTTTGATATTGTGTTACTAAGGGTTTCTATCATAGAATCGACTTGCTCATGATCGTAGAAGTCGCTTTCATCGGAAACTGTTAAATTTCTTTTGATAAATGAAGCGTATCATGACCAATTTGCTTTCTTAAAGTCATAAAATGTTTTTTGTACAGATCTGAATTCACTATTAAGGGAAACATGAATAGGAAGGTGGTCGGAACCGAGATCATTGATGACGGAAACTGGCGTAAGACTGTTTGCTAAATCGGTTAAAAAGAAGTCCAGGGTAGATGGTTGTCTTCTTGGGTCTGATATATGTATGATCACTTGGGTAAATTATTTGAAAGCATTCAGAATCTAATTTTTCGTACAATAGATTTCCCCAACAATTTGCTCGTTGACATCCCCATAGACTATGTCTGCAGTTAAAATCGCCACCAAGAATAAAATTATCATGATTATTGTAAAGTTTTCGGAGATCAGCCTTAAACTGCACTTTTTTACGTTGTCTCTTCCAGGGGATCCACCAGGAAAATATATTTATGTAGGATCCATTTGAAGTTCGTATTTTGACGCCAATATTTTCAATGAAAAAAGTGTTTAAAGGAGGTATGAATGTGTGTTCAACATTTTTTCTGACCAAAATAGCCACTCCTCCGCCTCTGCCTTGTTCCCTATCATTTCTGTAACAATAAAACTCTGTGTGTTTTATTGAAATATTTTTATTTAACATTGTTTCGGAAATGAGACAAATATGGATATTTCTACTTAGTAGAAAATTAAAAAGTTCGTCTTTCTTGCTTCGAATGCCTCTAGCATTCCATGATATTATATTTATGGCTCTACTCATATAAAAATTTACAAGCGAGTGATGTAATCACTTCAAATTGATCGGCTTTACACTTACAATTTTTCAATTTGGAAATAAGCTTTCATCATAAGTTTCATCATTTTAATTCATTCTCTTCAAATACATAAAAAATTTCTGCTCCATTTTTTGATATTTTATTTTTCTTGCATCAATTTCAAATGTAACTTATTTGGACAGTTCTTGTGAGAAACTTTTAGCAAAATATTGATACAGAAACACTTTTTCTCACATCCTTCCAAAAATTGCTGGAAAATTATTTAAATGACAGATAATTCTCCCAAAGTAAAGATAAAAAAAACTCTTATGTGAGAAAAACCATTTTTTGTTTAATATTGCACTGTTTTTGTCATAACTCATTTGTTTCATGCGGGAAATTTTACGATGCTAGAAATATAGAAACGAACTACAGGAAGGGACAAAACAGTAAAAATGGCACAAATGGAATCGACTTTATTGAAGTAAACCTTCATCCGAAATCCAAAAATTTTTCGTGTGGATTCCTTTAGCTACGTGATTATGTCACAAAAAAGAATATTTTAAAAATCAAGTTTTTGAGGAGAAAATTGAATAAAAAGGGGAATTTTACTTTAACCAAAATTGCAAAAAAGGGTAGAAATTCGTACTTTTGGTACTTTTTGTAAACGCGTTTTTAAATAATTTTGAGATAAATAATTAGGTTATATTTCTATAGCTACGTCGGCATGTTACATAAAAAGTACATTTTGAAAGTTGGACTCTCAGAAGGTAAAAATGGAAAATACAGGTACTAAATCAATCTCATTTAAGCTGCAAAGTTTGAAAAGCTTATATAATTATTTATGCTTAAACTATCACCATGGACAAAGATTTTAAAAATGTTACCTAAAAGGGACAACAATGGGGTAAAACTTCGTAGTACTGGTACTTTTTGTAAAAACGATTTTAAATAATTTTGCGATCCTAAATTAAAAATTGTTGTTTTGTGTTCATTTTTATAGCTACGTCGGAATGCCACAAAATCGGCCTTTTAGGGGGATCCTGGGTACTTTTTATTGATCCCATTGAGACTGTAAAATTTTAAAAGATTATTTCATGTTATGCTTAAACCCTCACCAGTTACATACATATGTATATGTAAATAAAATGAAATTTAATTGGCAGAACGGGGAAAAATTTCGTACTTTTAGTACTTTTAACACCCCGTTTTTTAACTATCTTTGCAACAACTTAAAATCTATGTTTTTAATATAAAGGCAACAAACAAATAAAGTACTTTTGGTACTTATTGTTAACAATTTTGAGCACGCTTGAAACATAAAACGGCGTAAAAAGGGAATTTTATTATCTGTTTTTAAAAACAAACTGTTTAATAGTTTCTTAAATATAATTGCTTATAAGCTTCAAATACCGCTAAAAACATATTGCCCTTAATCAACAAGAGAGTATTAACTTGAAATTTTTATTTTTCACTTCGACACGTTACATTCATATCTTCCCGCTGTACAAATATCATGATATTTTGCTTACATTTTGGTAATGAAACGGTTGATTTTAAAATTATTTTTCATATGCTTTTAATGTTATATTAAAAATGATTTTTCTTGTACTTAACATTCTTAAATTTTTAGTTAATTAAGTGCAATATAGCTATCAAATTTTAAGGACCTAAAATAAGTAAAAAATTTGTATGATTGGTACTTTGTCCCCATAGAAATGATTAATGTTAAAGCTTATTTAGTATTACCTTCCGAACACCTACAATTGGTACTATACTACAGAGTGGCTTTACATTGGAACGAGGAGAGTTCAGAGAGATTGACAATTGCATAGATCCCCTCAACTTAAGAACTTATCAAAAGAGTGCACAAAAAGGTTAAGAAAGTTACTGCAGTCCCAGAAAGTAACATCCCTGGAAAAATATATTAAGCACGGAAAACATTATTTACAAAATCATCGTTTAGACTTGCAATTTTTTCTTGCTGCAGTTTCTTTAAATTTTGCTTTAAAATTATATTTAGTGTCCAGATTATGGAATTCTAGTTTTACAATATTTGTATATTCATCTTGTCTTTCCTCTTCTTCCTTTTTTTTTTTTTTATATAAATACAAATACTCCCACAGCAATTTCAAGTTAAAAAAGGTGTGAGAATTACAAACCAAAACAGATTTGCATAGACATGAAACTGAGTGCCCCTCCTTAATCTTCTCACCCCTCTCACCAGTAAAGAAAAGAATTGCTGCAACAAAAATTGCAAAACTGGACGATGGCTAAATAACTAGAAAATATGGCTTGCACCAAAAAAATTCTGCATGAACGAGAAGCAAAAGCCAAAAATGTCTTATTCTTAATATATTTATGACTTGGTTTAAGTAAAAAGTTATTACTCAAAGCGAACAAAACTTCAGTCGAATACAGGAAGAAAAATTCATTTCATTTTAGTTTTCGTTGCCATATATCTTACAAAATAGCCAGAAAAGCCTTCTTAATTCAAACCATAACTTTCTCAAATCAAAACATTTTATTTATAAAGCGTGTTTTTTTAGGGTGGCACCACTTTGAGTTGGCATCACTGCTTTATTTGAGCACCCATTTAACAGATGATAGATGCTTTTTGTTTAGCTTGCTCTGAAATTTCATTATGAATCGATTTACACTAGAGCAATGCGTGCGAATTGTTGAAATTTTTAATCAAAATAATTATTCTTTTCGGCAAACTCATCGTGCACTTTTTCCACTTTATGGCGTACATAATCGTCCTTCAGAGTGGCTAATTCGAAGAACAATAGATCGTTTTCGGACCACATTTACTGCAACTGATAATGTGCATCCCGCTAGACGGCGAACAGTGCGCACTGAAGAAGCTGTAGCCGCTGTACAGGCAAGCATTGAAGATGATCCTAATCAACCAATTCGTGGCCGTTCTCAGCAACTGGAGCTGTGTCCTTCCACTGTTTCGTACCTCAATTGCGTGCCATTAATCTTGCTGATATGTGGTTCCAACAGCACGGAGCCATAGGCCACACAGCGAGCGCTACAATTGATTTACTCAAAGAAACTGTTGATGGAAAAATAATTTCACGTAATGGCCCAATTAATAGGCCACCAATATCGTGTGATTAACCCCATTGGATTATTTTCTTTGGGGTTATGTTAAGTCACTTGTCTACGTCGATAAGCCACAAACAATTGAACACCCAAAAATCACATTCGGAGAGTTATCGTAGAAATACGGCCGCAAATGCTGCGAAAGGTTGTTGAAAATTGGTGTTCCATATTGCGCCTTCTACGCGCCAACCGTGGCGGCCACATGGCAGAAATCATATTTAAACATTAATTTCATAAAATGTTCTTTCCAATAAAGCCCCTATCATTGCCATTAAAAATATACATCTTCGTTTTATTATGATTTTAACGTCAACCTATAAAAAAAACAACCTTTACATGCAGAAATCTTTTTTTGAATTGATTAAAGTCTTAAGCCTATAGTACACGGCATGTAAAAAGACACATGCGCATGTGGTTCTGACGTAATTTTGACGTCAATGCAAAGCCACAATAAACATTGCGAGTTGTGTGATGACGTCAAAATTACGTCAGAACCACATGCGCATGTGTCTTTTTACATGCCGTGTACTATAGGCTTTATGTTAATGTCTTTTATTTTCAATCAAAAGTTTTCCATAATACACCTAAGTCAATTGCTTTAGGAAAATATTTCTTGAAAAACTTAAGAAATTATAACTCATTTCAAGAAAATAAACTTAAAATTTTTTTAAAAAAGTTAGAATTACTTAAGCCTATAATACACGGCATGTAAAAAGACACATGCGCATGTGGTTCTGACGTAATTTTGACGTCATCACACAACTCGCAATGTTTATTGTGGCTTTGCATTGACGTCAAAATTACGTCAGAACCACATGCGCATGTGTCTTTTTACATGCCGTGTATTATAGGCTTTACACAATTCAAATATATCGAGCCATAACCGCAAAAAAAGCTTAGGCGAAAATATTTTCAATTTTCTTTTTTTTTTAATAAATGAATTTATGGGCAACACTTGTATCATCTCCTAAAATCTCATGGTCACAGAAGGTACCGTTACGATTTTATTGCAAGAACAATTTTAGTTTAAGCCAGGGGTGTCAGCGTCATGCACAATTGTGTCAGCAAAACTCACATGTACGCTTACGCTCTTTTATTTTGCGAGCGTAAAATATAATTTTTTACTGCAAAACACTCTCATTCAGCGGGAAATATCGAAATATCGCACGGCCTGTTTTGAGGCCTCTAAACAGAAATAATATATTTATTATTTATTATCTTTGTTTATGTTTTGTTTTATTTCTGTTTTTGACATTGTACAATGATTGACAAATAATATCTACATTGTTTTGCATTTAAGCTAACGATATGTGTTTTGTTTGTGAAAAAAATTCTTTGTTGCCTTTTAAAGGGTCCCTTTTTCTTTCGTTAAAAAGACGTACGTACCTAAATGCAGAAATTATTAAGAAAAAAATAGCCACAAGAATTTGTTGGTATTTTGTGCTTGTAAAATTATTTTTCTTTTTGTACCAATCGCGTCAATGGGTTTTTTTTCCTTTGAAAACACTTTTCTCAAGTAAGTAAAAATATTTAAAAAAGTCTTGTTTTCCTACAATTTATGTGTAAACCTATACACATAAAAGAAAATGTGACAGCAGGTAAAATTTTTGGGTAAGAAGATGTGTATTATTAATGTATTAATGAAACTTTATTGTTTAACGTCCACAAACCTAAAAAATGTTTTGTTGTTTCGAAACTGCAATTTAAATTTAGAAGATATTATTGGTAAATAAAAGTATATTTTTATAGGCTAGTAAAATCTTCTCTTTTTATAATGGTGGTTAATAATTATAGAATATTTTTAAACTTAATGGGGTTATTATTTGCATTAGTATGTGCAAATGAATTTTCATTGTTGGCATTCGCAAAGATATGTTGAGCACCAAATTAAAAATTTTGGAAAGAATTGTATAAGGTTGTAAAAAGACTACAAATATTGTCAAATGCTCAATTTTTCCAAAAAATAAGCAAAGTTTCTGCGAAATGCAGGTTCCAAATTAAATTTATTTAAATAATAACTGATTGTGTCTGTCCATAACTCAACATTTTTCGATAATTGTATTATTATTAATTACTCTAAAGTCTTCATAGCAAAATATGTATGTTAATTAGGCCTCGTAATAGGCCTCGCAACCGCAAATTCCTCCCGCTGAGAATAAAAGAGACAAGAGTATTCGCACCAATACAATCATAATTGACACCACTGGTTTAAGCGCCAATTGTCATACAAATTTTTATGAAATATAATAAAAAAAAAACCTTCTCCTGTAAAATGTTGCTTTTGTCGCTTAATTTTTTTTGCGGTTATGGCTCGATATGTTTTAATTATAAAACACCAGCATCGTGTCCGACATGATGTATTCTTTTGCTTCTTATTTAACTTCTTAAGCCTATAGTACACGGCATGTAAAAATACACATGCGCATGTGGTTCTGACGTAATTTTGACGTCATCACACAACACGCAATGTTTATTGTGGCTTTGCATTGACGTCAAAATTACGTCAGAACCACATGCGCATGTGTATTTTTACATGCCGTGTACTATAGGCTTTAGACATGAAAGTAATGTACGTTTTACTACTTGTTCTGTTGTTGTTGTTTCTACACAAAACAAGCAAATAGTTTTACTCATATTTGCGTGGTGTTGTTGTAGTTTCTACAACAAACTTTGACAAGCACACGTATGCACGCTTGATATGTTGATTCCAATAAAAATTATTTAAAGTATTTTCGGAAAAAAATTAAAAAATCGCTAGCATTTGCTTCTTGATGCAAGAAATTCGATTCTATTATGCAGCTTGAACTCAGAAATATCTTTCTTATTTTTAATAAAAATTAGCTATTTTTGTATTTCTTATTTTAAGATATTTTTGATCATATACCAAAAACTTGAACTTTTTGAGCATGAGACTTGTTTCCTTATTTAAGAAAATTTTACTAAATACGAACGAAATAATTTAAATCAAGAATTTATTTTCGTCTTGTTTTAAGACGCAAAATTGATAACTTGACTTTTTTTTAGTAATGAGATAATTTCATTATTTTTTAAGGAAGTGGCTGGCTTCACCAATGTTTCATCATGATGACTAAAATTTTCTTACAGTAATTTATATACATATATATATTTTTTTTTTTTTGCAAACTGTCCACCAAGCAAAACAGTTCTTTATTCAACAAAAAAAAAAGTATTTAATTTTGGGTAACAAACAAAAAACTGATACATTTTGATATAAAAATATGTACGAGGGGCTTAAAGCACAAGCGGTTCAGGTGTTTTTTTTAACTTGAGATAACATATGGAATTAGTAGGTGAAGCTCAGAGAAGTTCAGAACACAAGAGCTGAATGTGGAATTCTCATCCGGTAGAGAGATATGGCGACCAATTCTAGCAGTTGTCATTAAAATGCTTGTTTTGCTTGGAACACGCGGGGTATAAGAGCACTTAATCCCAATTTTCTTAAAAAAGGCACTTAAACCCCTTGAAAAATTACATATGTATAATGGACTGCAGGCACAACCAACCACCATTCTGTCATTATTTGATATGACTTCAACAAATGTATGATCTACCTATTGTTATCTAGTAGACACATTTGACCGAGTATCAAAGAGGTCTTCAGTAGTTGCTATATTGCAAAATGGTTCTTTAGTCCTAAATACGGAGTATCCATCGAGAGAAATGAGGAAATTAAACCAAAAAATAAAAAATGTAGCTTCCAACGAAGCAGGCTTGAAAGGGAGAAACGTAAACGTTTCGCTTACCATATCGCTTACGGAAGACATGAATTTTATATGGCGAGTTTCCACTTTCAAGAAATACATTTTTGACACAGAAAACGCTTTATTCAGCTCATATATAAATTGCAGAATGTAACGATCAGCTTGGCACACTGAATTTTTTGTTACCGTTATTCTTTTAAATGCTCCCTTACAAACCTGCTTCGTATAAAGGGAATGTCGTGGCATTTTTATACATTTATTAAGAGGTTAACGATGTCCACATTTGAAATCTCGGATAAAGGTCTAAATTCATCTATTTTGTTATTTAAGCTCTGTGCATTAATATGACAAGCAGAGAAACCCAGCCTTTGCTTCGTTATGATCTTAACAATGTTCATCGTATTTTCCCTGGAACTACCACTTACAGTGATTGAAAAGAAAGTATAAAAAAAAGCAGCAACCCAACATGAAAAGCAATGCAAATATTCAAAAATAAAATATTATATTATATTTGAACAAAAAGTATAAGAAAACGCCTTTCAGAATCGCTGTCAAAAGAAGCGAGAGCGAAAGGCCTACTCTGCTTTGACAACGTGTGTAAAAAAGGTATGAGTATGGTAAGGAGCGAGCATATATCCAAGAGGAGGAGTACAGGGTCCTTCTGGAAGGCATTCATACTCCGTCTTTTTCCCGCTGGCTAAAAGCCGCACGCAGGATCCTATAATTTAAATAAGTGAAGTTTTCCTTGATATTAAAAAACTAATCAGACCCAAAATCAAGATTTTGCAGAGACTGGTTTTGTTTTTCTTTTTAAAAAACCGCAAGGATTACAAAAAAAAAATTTTGTCGTATGGAGAGTTAAGCATAGCTATTAATACAGTATCTGGATCGCCTTCAATACACTTGTTGTTACGTTTCTGCAGACGATAAATTGATTTGAGATGTGGAGGTAATATATTGATACTATGACAAATTTTCGCGAGCAATCTTCGTAGATATTATTGTTAAATTCAAAATTAACGGTAAGAACTAAACGAATCGGCAGTGGCTTTTAAACTGTGTACCACTTGACACTACTTACATATTAATAACCAGTATTTGTATGACAGGAACAGCTGATACTGTTTATGAAAGCAACCAATGTTTATTTAAATTTAATAGCATGTGATTGTCTCTATTACAACTTTTGAGTGCTTTTAATTTAATATTTACCTAAAGTTCTTACAATTGCAATTTTACTGTGTGTGGTTGCGAAAAAAATGTTTGCTTTATTGTGAACACCAAATAAAAATTTTGCTGCCCTTGTGAAAGAAGCGTCCACGTGCCACTCCAAACTGTTAACTTTCAGTTAATTTTTAATAAATTAATTATAAAATTTTGCGCAAGAATTTCCAGAAAAACTATTAAAGTTTTTTGTAAACAAAAATTGCCTTCTTTGTTAATATAAATAAAACACACGCAAAAAGCTAAATATGTAGAAATTTCTTAAAATGTTTCGAAAAGCTAAAGAGTTCTGTTGGTAACACACCCAAAATTGAAAAAAGCTTTCGCTTATATTTTTTACTTTAAATTGACGAAAAAGCTACAAATGGTTTACAAACACGCTTAACGATGATTAAGAAATGAAAAAAAGCATGGATGTCTAAATGAATGAAAGCACATTACGAAAAAGGCGAAAATAAGAGAAATCTAAACACAATACAATAACAAAAAGTTAAAAATTATGTATTACTTTTTTACTGCCCGTTCGCCGATATCGAACGTTAACGTTCGCATAGAAAATTACATTTAACACAAAAACAATTTTTGAAATTTCGTTTTTGTTTTAAATGTTATTTACTATGCGAACGTTAAAGTTCGATATCGGCGAACGGGCAGTTAATATCCAATTACAAAAAGGACCAATTGGATATTATAAGCAAAATAAAGCTCCAAATAAAAATGTTCATACAAGCAAAGTAATTATTTTGAACGGTTTGATTACTCCCAATTTAGTTATTAAGATTTGTCACACCCACAACATGTTTTAATCTATGCATTTATTACACATTCATGGGTAACAAAACTAACCCTTTCTTATACGTTCATACAGTAAGGGACAAAACAGTTCATAAAGTTAGTGTTATTGGCATGATTTATTTAAATTTATTTAATTTTTTTATACCCTCTAAGCCACTAGTGGTAAATGAGGGTATACTTAGTTTGTCATTCCGTGTGAAACTTTTTTATAATACATCTAAGACCCCATAAAGTATGTATATATATTCTGGCACCTTGAGTAATTCTAAGTCGATTTAGGCATGACCGTCTGTCTGTCCGTCTGTTGAGAACACCCTCACTTTCGAAACACTCAAAAGAAAAGCACACACTTGATATAAAATTGCCTGTAGTAACCCTAAGCAGTTTGGAATTTAAGTCCAGCAAAATCGGTTCAGTAGTGTTAGAGCTATGAATCAAAATGTGGAACTACCACCCTAAAAAGTTCATAATGTTGTAACAAAGCTAGCATAAATTGTGGAATAATGCGCGGAATGATATACGATTTTGGACAAATTCGGTCAAATGACTGGAAATCTTAGTGTTAAGTTTCGTTAAGATTGGTCTTTAATTTACCTTAGGCCCCAAATAAAGTCATCTCTCGGAAAACTGATTAGTACGCCTTAAACCGTAATAAATAATACAATTATAGTTTTATAGAACTGGAAGTCACACTGTAAAATTTCGTGAAGATCAATCCATAATTTACTATAGGCCCCATATAAAGCCTACTCCCGGAAATTAGTTTATTACGCATAAAGCCAAAATAAATTTTGCTATCATAATAAAAATTAATACTTCACAGTTTTATAGGACTAGAAATCACACTAAAAAGATTCGTTATGATCGGTCCATCATTTCCCATAGCCCATATAAAGTCTACTAAATACGCCTAAAACCGTAGCAGATATAGATATCGCGGTATAGATACCGTCGTTTAAGCAGCCTTCTGAAATTCACTGTAAACGATAAAACTAATTTATTTGCATTTTTTCTAATTCATGTTTTTAAATACCAGAAATCACTCTACAGAAATTTGGGATGAATGATTCATAATTCAAATATAAATTCCCCTCCTGAAAATCATTTCAGTTCGGCTAAAACTGTTACGAAGCATGATATTTTACTCAATTTTACTAATTCAATTTTCTAAAATTAAAAGCATAAAACCTTCCGAATGACGGTTAACAATTTAATATAGGTCTTACCGTAAACGTCCGTTTTTATAAAGATTAATTAATAATGTATAGATATCATATAGAGCCCACTCCTGCTATATTCAATATGTCGGTGGAGGGTATCAAAGATTCAGTAACTTAAAAATAACAAGTAAAAAGTACAGTCGGTCAAGTCCAACCATATGATACCCAACACCACAGTATTTGAAACCCATAAAAGTTATTTATGCTGAACATTATTTAGATATCTTCATCTTAATGAAATTTGTTTGCCTTTAATTGATTTTAGGATGGGGGTATATATGGGAATTATTATTAATTTTGGACCTACCACCACAACAATCGTAAAGCTATTAGAGCCAATATTTATGTCAATAAAAGCATTTATAAGGAAATTATAGCAACAAAAGCTATTGTCGGGAGTAGTATTTGTATGGGAGCTATGGTTAAATAGGAACCGATTTCAATAAAATTTGGTAGGATGATTTAGATTGCAATGAAATAAGTTTGGATTAACTTCAATCTAAATACCAATATAATTAGATGGCACATGGGTACAAATCCACTATCCGAAAAGAAGAAAAGGAAAACTACCTGTAATTATGGACCGATTCTCACCATTTTTAATAGGACAGCGAGCCGCAGTGGAAATAATTCTGGATTTTCCAAACCGTCGGACCGATTGGAATAAAATTGAAGGTGGCAATTAAGGAGTTGATGTCGAGTTTAAGTTTTGGATTTGGGATCTATAGACATATCTGGAGAGGAAGCATATGTTCCCAAATTGTGCACCTAGGCTATTTAAAAAATTAAGCACGATCCAAAATTCTTAATTTTAATCCGATTTAAAAGACTTTTGTATCATTGAGATACAAAAAATCATGGATAATTTATCCGACTCTAAAAATGAAAACTTGCTAATTTTGACCTACCTTAGTCCAGTACTTTGCTAATATAAGACTCATATTTATCATTATTTTTTGAAATATTAGTAAGTGACAAAAAATCTTTTTTAATTAAGAAGTTATATTGAGTTGAAGTTAATGTTCTGAAAAAGTCGTTTTGCCACGTTTTAGCTAAACAAGTATTTTTAATCTTTTATATTTATGCCCGTGATTTCTACAAAAAGAAATCTGGATTTATATAGAAATCTATGGTGAAAGTGCTGCCATATTTTAAAAGAAAACTTAAGGTAAAAACACGAAGGCAAATAAATGTTGCAATAGGTAAAGATACCTGTCAAGTACGAAGACGACCAGCTATCTTTTTGTATAAATTACGGGCATTAGAGAAAGAAATAGTGAAGCAACATACATATATATTTTTGATACTTTTTGAAATGTTAATTCATGTTCAATATTGCTAGGCAAATTATTATCTGAAATTATGAAAAGCTCTATAAATCTCTTTTGCCTTTGTATGTTAGGTACCACACCCACTTGTCCACTCCCACCTTCTTTTTGACTGATGTTGCGTATCGATAACCAAGCTATCGACAATTTTGTTCTTACCGTTCTTTAGATATAAGTAAATTTATGTTTTGCCACTCCCACATCTTAAACCCCGCCCAAATATTTTTGGATGTTGCTTTATGCTTTTGAAAACTTTGGCTCTTGCCGTTCTCTAGATATAAAGATATCTAAAATCCCTTTGAATGCAAGGTGCTACTCTCACTTTTTCAATCCCGCCAATACTTTGTGGGATGTTGTGTATGGATAACTTAGATGTTTTCTCCTATTTTGGAAACCTTGGCTCCTAACCGTTCTCCAGAAATACATAAATCTATAATGCCTTTGTATGGGAGATGCCATACCAAAATATCCATTTTTTTTAATTAATTATTGCTAATTCTAAAATATTTACTTATGTGCGAAAAAATGCATTTTTTGAAAAATCTTGTTGAATATGACAAAAACTTGTTGTTTAAGCTAAAAATATAAACAAATTTGCCCTGATGCGCATAGTATCAGTATTAGGAAGCAGCTTAAGAAATACTTAAAATCTCCACATATTTAAAATTAAATTTTATTTATTTAAAAAATTTAAAAGTAAAAGCGCTATATTTAGCTGTGCCGAATCTTTTGCACCCTCCACCGATATTAAGAATATTTCAAAAGTGGGCTTAATATGGAATATTAAGTTGTAAACCAATCTTGAAAAAAACTTACTTCATAGTATTTATTAACCGATCCTTACGAAATTCGGTCATTTATTTTCGAGTCTCATAAAACTTTTACATACCAAATTTGATTAGAAATAATAGCATTATTTGTTATCGTCTAGGCGTAATGAAGCGCTTTCTGAGGGTGGACTTTATATATGACATATTATGGCTATCTAAATAAAATTTAGTTGTATGATTCCTAATCAAATAAAACGAATTTCTTCAAAATTTAAAGATAATCATTAGCATTTTTACAAACCTTTAAAAGAGGATCAATTTCAAAATTTGTGCCATTTTAGTTTCACTCGAAGTCGATTTCTATTTCCAGAACATGGCTACATGTTGCTATTTGGAAAACAACGACAAAGAAGTTTTACGGCACACCGTTTAGAGCTTACTCCGTGATTTCTTACAGTTGTTTCGAACGCTTCAACATCAAAACAACCTCACTGAATTGCACCTTATTTCAATTTGAAAAAGCAAACATTGGTATTAGTTTTTGCTAGGTCTTATTCCGCCGAATTTATGCTTAAATGCAATGACAAAGAACATCGTGTTTAGCTAGTTACTAGACTGTTGTTCTACAAAATATCTATGTATACAGGCCCAACCATAATATGCACGAGGTCGCTTAAGTTAACTAAAGCAACTGTGCGTATACATATAAAACATATGTGGCCAACTATAATGTGCTTATTGAAACTTTTCGTTAAGTTTCGTCAAATGTCATTTGCTTAAGCAAAGTGTCAAACGCACATTCCGTACGGAATCAGCTGTTTGTGCATTGTTACATATTTCATAACACTAGTATGGGCCAGTAGTCGACACAATCGACTGCAATCTAGAAATAACTTATTTGTACCGTTATTTCTAATATATATTTAATCATATGGGTTAAAACTTTATTAAATATGTATATACATATGTAGAAATATATTAATTTAATGTTAAAAAACATATCGCACTTGATTATAAAGAGGGTATTAACTCAAAATGTAATAATTCTCAGTAAAGCAGAACAATTTTTAATTTTATGAGGCATATTTCTTTTAGGCATATGAAATTTATTGACAATTTTTCTAAAAATGTAAATGTAACATAAGTTCCCTAATCTCAATGTTTATAGCATTTTCAGTTTAAATAAAACATTTTTCAAATAAAACGAAACCTTTTTCAAATTAAACGAAACTTTTTTCAGAATAAACGGAACTTTATTCAAAATAAAACAAACTTTATTCAAAATAAACGAAACTTTTTTCAAAATAAACGAAACTTTATTAAAATACCGTTAAACATTTTTCAAATTAAATAAAACCATTTTTAAAATTTTGTAGGAATTTAGTTATTTTTTTTTTTTTTTGCTAAAGAAGGTGAAAGAGCTCATGGTGTTTTGCCAACCGTAAAGAGAAAGAATATGACTAATTGCTACGACAGATAATACTGGCGTTGTTTACCATAAAGTTATTTCTGCATCCACTGTGAATTCGGCCCGTTTCCAAGTATATCTTCGGGAGCTCTTAGAAAAAATTGAAATCAGCCCAATGCTACAAAACACATTTTTAATTATGGAGTATGCCAGAATCCATAAATCCCAAGTTATATGACATATGGTGGACAATACGGAATGTACATTGAAATGTTACCACTATATTCTCCTATGCTGAACCCGATAGAGAAGACATTTTCAAAGTTAAAATTTCATGCCCAATCATCATTTAGATATTTTACCACTGATCGTTACATTGTAAGTGTCGCCTCTTCATTAATGAGTAATTCAAAGAAATCCAAAAAATAAATTCCCTACAAATTTTTAAAAATGGTTTAATTTATTTTTAAAAATTTTTAACTGTTTTTGAATAAAGTTTCATTTATTTTGAAAAAGGTTTCGTTTAATTTGAAAAAGATTTCGTTTAATTTGAAAAAGGTTGCGTTTAATTTGAAAAAGGTTTCGCGTAATTTGAAAAAGGTTTTATTTAAACTGAAAATGCTATACTATAACAAAGCCTTTTATATATTTTCCATTTATGTATATTTATTTCGTTGATGAATTATGTTGTTACAACCTCTCTATATATAATAATACATGATTATCATATAACAAATGACCATGATCGGTAGTGTCTGTTATATAAAACCGCAGCCCATCAAAAGATCGCACTTTATTTAAAAAAAAAAATGCAATAAAAACATTCTTTACAATGTTACTATATAAATAATGTAACAATAACATTAAAATTATTCATAAGCAAAAAATTTAAGAAGTTAACGGTATAACATTTAAAAACAACAACTCTTCCAAAAAGAAAACAAAATATTTAAAATTATGTTTCTCTTTTTTATTTCTTATTCTCTACTGTTCTCCAATTTAATGCATAGCATTAAAGAAGCATACTGCTTCTGTTATTTGTTTACATTGTTTTTGCTTACGCGTATGTGAATTGTTTCAATGTATTAGTACCACTTTCTAACGCATATAACTCGTAAAATACTGAACCGATTTTAACATTTACATTAACAGAATCTACCAAAAAATATCTTTCGATTGATATATCATTTGTTAAAATACAAAATATAGTTTAGGCGTAAAAGGGATCCAAAGAAATCCACTTGCCTATTAATATATATGATGATTTTTTATTTAAAGTATGTACAACAAACACCGTTTTTTTTCTTAAAACGTTAGGTTAGGTTAAGAAGGGTTATGCGCCCAAGAGCGCAGCTCACGACGAATGGCCATAACCATTGAGACCCTGCATCCTAGGATAGTGGCACAGTACATGCTCAATCGTCTCTAGCTAACCGTACCTCCGCAAAGTCTGCAGAGGTACGGTCAGGCATTGTCCGATTTGCTGGTATAAACCATAACAGAACAATTCCCCGTCGAGAACCCTATAAGGGTCCTGAGACCACTCCAATACAATCCTTATAGAACCCTAGTGCACCCTAGTTTCCTTTATCTTCTTCCAAGACCGGTTAACGGCATCACGGAATCTTTCCCATATCACCCCATAATAGTGACATAAGGGGGCTTTACCCCTCTGTCGCTTACCTCTAAGTCCAGATTCGAACCCCCTCTCGCGAGTTCGTCCGCCACCTCATTGGCATCTACCTTGCATTGTCCGGGTACCCAACACAGCCCAAACAGTCCATTGAAGCCACGCCAAACTTCCCTATCCTGGAACTCCACTGGTGTTATTACACCGAAGTCAAGGGTTATAATTCTTAGATCCGAAATTCCCTCGAGAAGACTCCCCTAATCAAGCAGAGCCACTTCGCACGAAATCTCGTGGGATCATCGCGCCTAGGTCTAACCAAAGAAGACTCGTAGAGTCTAAATAAGTTTCTACCAGCCACACCCTTCACATAATGTTCGATAGGGGATATATATAGTAAGCTATCCAACGCTGCCTGGGGAGTGCTTCCGCTTGCACCTGTGATGGCAAAAAATGCACTCCTTTGAACCTTGCTGAGCATCTTCCTATAGCTATCCACACTCAACGAGTCCCATTAAACATTGCATCCATAAGTACGAATAGGCCTAATCCCCGATGTATAAATCTAGCTTACCATATCCGGACTTAGTCCCCAATTCTACCCGATGGAGTTTCTGCATGTGTTTAAAGTCGAGGAAATAGCCCAAATACTCGCCGCTGTAAAACCTTCTTTGCAGGTTTTACAGCCACAGTAAAAGCAATACAACCCGCCTTGTGATGTCCCCCTGGTAACCATTTTCCTTATACTATGATCCCCAAGGCTCGATTTAATAATCCTGACTCTAAGCATGCAAACTAGCTCCACCGAAACGCCCTGAACTCCCAGCTCCACCAACGAATCTCCATTATACTCAATCCTAATATTATTAAAGGCCCTTTCTATATCCAGAAACGCGGCGAGGGTATATTCCTTAGGCCCCAGGCCGTACTCAATACATCCCACTAATAGGCCTGAAATCCCGCGGTTTCAAGTGGAATGCCCTACCAGCTTTGTCCGTTCAATTGACCATCGTCCATACCCCCGGTTTCCCTACAGAAGTGCGTCCCCATCAGTAAGGTTATGGTCCCAGACCTGGACTCAGTTCATGAATTGTTATTCCTTTGGATATACCCAAGATTTCTAGGAACCTTGGATAAAATCCGTCGGAATCTAGACAACTCGTTGATATTATCGATGGATTCACAGAGCTGCCTCCATGAGAGCCGCTTTGCCCTTTTTAGATCTGCTTTATACGTATTGAAATGTACCCTGTAGCCGTTCTAATTACCCGGTCCTCCCGTGAGCTTAGCCCTGTTAAAGTCTCCTAACCGTCGACCTTTGAACTTGAAGTTCCCTGGTCCACCATTTGGGCTGTTGGCGCCTACCCGGATATGTAACCGCGCAGGACAGCTCATAGCTCTCCCTAAGTAGAATTAGGTCACATCACCCTCCATATCAGTCGGTATAAAATCGCCGAGGAGTTCCATTTTGTACCGGTTCCTAAACGCAGCAGCCCTATACAGGTCAAAATTTAGTGTAGAGGTTATACGACTATGGTCAGAAGAAGTACAGTCCGTTGCCACGCTCCAATCAGCAACAAGTTGCTCGTCGCGGTTCACTAATGTCAGATCTATCACTGCCTGTCTATCCTTATTTTTAAACATCGGGGTGTTACCCATATTACAGATAATAAGATTGTTAGTAGTTATAAAATCAATTATTAACCCACCCCTTTTGTTGATGTCAACGCTCCCCAATGGGTTATGATGGACATTGGCATCGCAGACAAATACAAGGATAGCACCTCTCCTTCTGGCATATGCCGTCAGTTACCTTACCTCCATGGCAGACGGATCTATTGCCTCGTACGGCATATACTTCACCGTAGCCAGTGTAAGTGTGCGCTTAGCTTTGGCTTCCACATTAATGACGGTCAAGTTCGCGCACCTGAAAAAATGAGATATGAGAATATTAAATTCATTCCTCGCCAGTATACACGTTCTTACCTTGTCCTCCGTAGACGGAACAAATATAGTGTATCTCGTAACCTTTAATCAGCAAACCTTATTCCTATTTATCCAATGCTGTTGCATAAGGGCTATATCAGTACGAGTGTTTATGAGGAAAGTTGCTAGTTCGGCTGAGGCTGCTTCACAATGGTACAGGTTTATCTGCAGGCTTATTATTTATTGTAAATTCCTTTAAAAAAATTAGTCCACATTAGGTTTTTAACTGTAAACCAATAACAGCTATTTGGATTAAATGTACTGTTAGTTTTTTAATATTTTTTATTTTCTATTTCACTCAGACTTTTCCTACAAAATCAAACAAAGATAAACAGCTATTATAAAGAACAATAAGAAAAAATTTAACTTCAAATGAGTAATTTTTGGAGCCAAAAGCGATACTACTAAATTAAATTGATATTTAACTACCAAAGCGCTCTAATTCGTCTTAAAATAAAGACACTAAGTGGATTCTTAATATTTATACGTAATATTCATTCACATACCATAGTGGGACATTTTTTTCCGAACGATGTAACTACATCAATAAGAATTGAATAGTAGAAGCGATAGATTTTTGCTAAATGGGAAAACTATTAAGACAATTTTTAGATCGAAATTGTTTGCAGGGTTATGCATGCATAAATCATACAGCCGCACATTGGGTTCAAATGGTATCAAAGTGGCGATTAATTGAAATTTAGAAATAATGAAAAAAATTGAAAATTTTTACAATTCAAGAGATTATTATTAGTGTTAAATCTATTTAAAGTAATAGCCTATTTCCGATGTGCGAAAGAATTCTTTCGTTCGTATAAGTACATTGAAAACAAAAACAAATTTTTAGACTTTGTTGTTGTTTTCAATGTAGTTATGCGAACGAAAGAATTCTTTCGCACATTGGAAATAAGCTATAAATCTTTAATAATGGAACCTTCAACATCGGGTATTAGAGTATAAGGTAAAATTTTTTTTTTTTTGTAAAAATTATGTGTAAATATTTTATAATTTTTTTAAAACAGGTCCAAAATTGGGATAATTTCCGCATTTAATGGGCCACAAGTATTGAGTTAGTAAGAGCTGGAATTAGTTTTTTGGATTTTAAAGAAGTAAAGGATATCAGATTATATACAAAAAAAAGGCCAGACAATGGCCGGCACTTTTTTTCATTTTTTTCTTTAATTTTTGTGTAAAAACTCTCAAATACAAAGATTTCCCAAAAAGTTTTAAGTTTTTTATTTTTTTAAATTAATTTTTACAATTACAGAATTTAATGATAGCAAAAACTGGATAAAAATTTACACTAATAGGAATACATATTATTAACTTTTTTTTTAAATTTATTTTTACATTAAAGTTACAGAGAAAATTGTGGATCATGTTTTTTCCGAAAAACAAAAAACGGATAACAGGTTAAAAAAAATATTTTTCCATTTTTTTTTAAGTTGTGTTTTTAAGTATTTATGATTATTCATTACTGAAAAATAATATTCTCTTTTGTGACTTTTTTGAAAAAAATTTGTACATCTATAAAATTTTGTGACAAACAAAAATTAGACTTTAAATTAAATTTATAGCAAAATAAAATTATTATTTAAATTTTTTAATAGCACATTAAATATGCTTTAATTTATAATTTTATTCATAATTTATCGCTTTTCATTCCAAAGTTACAATATAAATTGTGAACAAAGGTCTTTTTCCAAAAATCAATAATGCGCTTAACGGGTTAAAAACTTTTTTTTTTACTTTTTTTTCTAAAATGCTGTGTTTTTATATGCTTATAATAACTCATCAAAAAACTATAATATTTTAAAAATACGGCTTCCATGAATTAATCGCCACTTTGGGTACCATCGAACCCAATGTGAGCCGGTTAGAACAGAAGAAAGGTAGTTTCATTTCTTACGCTGCATAAGCTCTAAAATATTTTTTCCTTCTTTTCTAGCTTCAGAGAGCGAAACAAGTGGCTTATATCGTCGTATGAACATAGCATTATTACAGAATTTCGTGTTTTTAGTTTATTAAATATACTTAACCGCTTTTGAGTTACGAGAATATATGTATACATTTCTTGAAACAAGAGCTAACCTAAAAAACCGGTATCACCACTCGAATAAGGTTTACTCGCCGAGTGCACCTTTTGTCGGCAAAAGCAGTATCAAGCTCGAGCACAGTGTTATTAATTTTTAATATGTAAATTCACATATGTACGTCAGAATAATTACAGTTTTTGAACTTGAAAGCAACAAGTATAAGTGCAAATTTCGACTGTGCCGAATCTTTGGTAACCTCCACCGCAAGTTTGAATATTTAAGGAGTAGGCTTCGTGTAGGATCTGTAAATTATAAGCCGATCTTTTTAAAAACTGACATAAAATATTAAAGTTCGATGCGGACTAAGGCGTATTAAGGTCTTTCTAAAATAACATTATTTGTTTCAGAAATACTATTATTTCCATCAACAAAAAATTCGGTAGAGTGATTTAAAGTATTAAAAAAACCTAAGTCAGACAAAATTTCAAAGTTGTTTTCGGAAGGCAAATTTTTATAGAGCCCATGGTAAAGTATGTACTTATCTTTTACGAAATTTGGCAGGGTGATTTCTTGTCATATATAAAAATTTTATTATAATAGCATTATTCGTTACGCTTTAAGGCGTACTAAAGTGTTTACTAAGCGTGGGCTTTATATGGGGCCTTTGGCCAATTAAGGATCGATCTACACGAAATTCAGTAGTATAATTTCTAGTTTTAAATAACGAATTTGTGTAAAGTCTTATATCAAGCCTTGCATTTCTCCGCCACTTATGTTATTATAAATTTTAAAGGGTGGTTGCTCCACATTTGGCTTCATAGGCTTAAACGACTAAGTACTACTCAAGGACCATCATTTTATATAATTTGAGGGTATTAAAATATTATAAAAAACTTATTTAATTTGTTTTAGAATAAGTAGTTAAACTAAACACTTCCTTATTGATTTGTATTAATTTTTTTATTTACTTATGACAATGTTTAAACGTAATTCACTAGATCAAATATAATTTTTTTGATCAGATACACATCAAAATTGTTTTTGTTTTAAATTTAAATTCTTAAAACTTATTATCTATTTCATAACAGAAACAAATTGAATTCCGTATACTAAAGAATGTACATGTGGGCATTTCCACTTCCGTCGCTAAAAAATGGTTTTGATTGCACATATAAATGATTAATAATTTTTTTTTTATAGTTAGTTTTAATCACTGCCGAATGTGAATTGTCGCACGTGACATTTTTTGCCATCATTATATATGTATATGTTATTTCTGTTATATATAAACGAACTAAGTTAAACTATTTTATATAAACAAAAGTATTCATATTGCACGTTTTGCTTGAACAAATGTACCAGGTTCGACCTGTGGCCGAATTTCGACAACTTAACAATTACTACAAAAATAAATCTTTGTACTTACATACTATGTTCATATGCATATGTGACTGTTTTTTCAAATAAGGGCTACTAAAAGTTAAGAAAAAGCAGCAAATGGATTTCCATATACATATCCCTCGTTACTTTTATTATCCCCTCCACCACCACTGTGGTGAATGAAATAAAATCGCCATAAATAACGTTAGCATTAGAGATGAGCGATCCCGTGATTTTTAAGGAACACCGTGATTAGTGAATGTGATTTAAAAATCACTGTTCTTTAAAACTGTGATTGTGATCACGCATTGTTAGTTTGCAGTTCTTTTATAGTTATCATAAAATATAACCAGTAGGTATACTATATTTTCTAGCATATGTTTAATTTTTTATTGCACGAATCAAGTGAATAGATTCAAAACCTAAAAAACAACAAGATATGCGCTAACACAAGTATTTTTACAAATAAAGTTCTTTAAGGAAGGTATTTTTATTATGTACAAAAACATTGTGGATTTCTTGCTGTCAATAAAAAAAAATAGCAACATTATTCGTAACTGCATGCAAATAACGCTATTACCCACACAAACAGTAAAATATCATAAATTTGTGTATGGAACAAAATGAGAAAATAACGACTTAACAAGAAGCTGTTACTTGACAAATTTGGTCAAACTGTGAGTCGTGATTTTTTAGTAACTTTGATTAAATCACAGGTACAGAATTATAGCTCATCTCTACTGACAACCCTGAACTCTATGTATACACATGAAAAAGAAATACTAATAACGTAGGCGAGAGAATAAAAGGAAGAGCAACATTATTTGTTATTGCATTGAAAAAACGTTATTACCCACACAAACAGTGAAATATCAAAAATTTGTGTATGTAACAAAAAAACGAAAAGAACGACTTAGCAAGTACCTGTTACTTAACAAATTTGGTCACAACTGTGATTCGTGATTTTTCAGTAATAGTGATTAAATCACAGGTACAGAATTATAGCTCATCTCTACTGACAACCCTGAACTCTATGTATACACATGAAAAAGAAATACTAATAACGTAGGCGAGAGAATAAAAGGAAGAGCAACATTATTTGTTATTGCATTAAAAAAAAGGTTATTACCCACACAAACAGTGAAATATCAAAAATTTGTGTATGTAACAAAAAAACGAAAAGAACGACTTAGCAAGTACCTGTTACTTAACAAATTTGGTCACAACTGTGATTCGTGATTTTTCAGTAACAGTGATTAAATCACAGGTACAGAAATATCGCTCATCTCTAGTTAGCATACTAAAATTTGGTACGTCACAGTTTTATAGGACCAGAAATCACACTGTAAAATTTTTTGAAGATCGATCCATAATTTTCACTAGGCTCCATATGAACCCTACTCCCGGAAAACCGTTTAGTACGCCTAAAACCCTAATAAATAAAGCTATCAAATTGACGTCACAGTTTTATAGGACGAGAAATCACACTGCTAAATTTCGTGAAGATTGGTCCTTAATTTACCCTAGGCCCCGTATTTTTTGAAAAAAGTTTATTGCGCCTAAAATCAAATATGGCCAGAAAAAATATCATGCAAATTACTGGTAACGCTAAAACCATAGGCCTGATACAAATTGCGTTCCTAAAAATTATTTTAAATCGGCTAAAACTTTACGAATCATGATATTTTACTGAAGCCAAATCAAAGTTCTAACAAGAAACGCATAAAATTTTCTTATTGTCGGTCAATAATTTAATTCAACTAAGTTTGATGCTGACGTTCGTTTTTGTGAAGATTAGGTAATAATATATATGTATTTATCATATAGAGCCCACTCCTGTCGGTGGAGGGTATCAAATATTCGGCACAGCCGAATAAAGCACTGTTACTTGTTTCCCTATAAAGTCATAACAAATTGTTATTCATCAAAAATTACTAAAAATTATAAATTGTTATTTTCTCTGATGAAGTCACACAAAGGCGTGACGAAATATCGGATAAAGTAAATAATTTTAAAAAAATAATAGAACTCAAGCTTAATAAATAAATATTTATTAAAAAAAATTACTACAACTAAGGACAATACTGCAGAAACATAATATATCTCGAAAGAACCATACAGGTGTGTGCATGTGTGTTTGAAAGAAAATGTATGTATTAACATAAATAAATCATTTATAAAAAAAATCCAATTTTCACTCTTGCGATGTCGCACGTGATCAACTTTATATAAATAACAAGATCACAAATCTTCTTATTTTTCAGATAGGTTTGTTTTAATTTTATTTAAATTTTATAAAAAAATCTCTGTTCTTTCTCGGAATTTGATGAGCTTTTTGCATTTACATTCGCACTGATATAAAATGTGGGTTTACAATGTCGCACGTGGCACATAAATATGAGATTATACAAAGAAAAAAAATTATGTTTATTTGTAATCGCATAGTTTCTTATGCATTCTTTTTGGTTTTGTTGTGCCCTCCGAAAGATTTTAGAGTAAAAAAATCAATGCATAATATCTTTCTTTAAGAACTTTTATAAAAACAAAACGTGCAATTGATATATTCAAATGAGATATATTGCAATTATTGGACTTTGAATTCATAAATCTCGAAGAAAACTATAAAAAAACTATAAAAAATAAAAAATATTAATAAAATGATTATATTGATTCCTAAAAATTGTAAAAATCTTAAATTTTTTATATTTTTTTCAATAAATGATATTTTAAATATTAATTAAAAAAAAATGATCAAAAATCATTGCCATTTTAAACAATGTGTTAATTGAATTCGTTAAATATAGCTCAGGCTTTGACAATTTCCAATAACAATTCTACAAGTTTAAATTATTTTATTTTAATCGAATCAAATAAAAAAATATTTGATTCAATTATCACATTAATTAAATTTAAATACTTGTTAAACCATTTTTTAATTGATAAAAAACAACTGATAATTTTTTCTGTGTTAATTAAACTTGATTGTTTTCCTGTGAAAATATGCTAAAGCGAAGTCTCCAACTATCGGTGGAAATGTCTATATGTTTAATTTTTCAACTGCGACAATGGGAATCTATTAAGAGGCTTAAGGTGTACCTAATGAAGATGGTAAAGGATAAAGGCACGCAAACACAAATTTGTCACACATGTTGTAGCGACTTAATTTTATTCCAAACCTTAATGAGAATGTAGACAAAGGCAATTATATCAGTTGATGCCGCCTGATTCATTTTCGATACGGCAACCATGAAGTTAACACATCATTAACTCGCATCCTTCCTTATACACATGTATGTATGTTCATATGTAGATAAAATGGAAGTATGTATGTAGTTATGTAAACATATGTGTACATGACATTGACAAATTATTTACATATAATTTGCATAATGTAAATAAATTTATGTATGTATGTGCACGCATACATACAGTAAATTAATTATAACAAAAATTTTAATTTAATTATTGTCAATGTTGAAAATTAAAGCAACTTGTGGCAAAATGCATAAAAATTGTTATAATTTTGTAATAAGTTGCATGTGAAACTTATATTTTCATACAGATGTATGTATATTCAATGGCGGTGTGAATGGCGGTGAGAATGGGGCATGGCTTATCGGATATAAGTAGGCTGTGCGAGGACCCAGAGGAGTTGGAGACAGTTGAACACTTTCTGTGCCACTGTCCCAGGCTACAGAACAGCAGGCTGAGGTAGCTAGGTAGCAGATTCCTAAACGAATTGGGAGATGTCTCGGGCTGCGGGCTCGAGAATCTGACGGGATTCGTAATGGGAATGACCTGGCTTCGCGGCAGGAGGCTGGGGACTGGAAACATGCAGGGCAGTTTTC
This sequence comes from Pollenia amentaria, assembly GCA_943735925.1. Lineage (NCBI taxonomy): Eukaryota > Metazoa > Arthropoda > Insecta > Diptera > Polleniidae > Pollenia > Pollenia amentaria. The sequence continues at coordinate 103,234,516 of OX031006.1, forward strand.
CTGATTAGTAGGGTTGTTTTTGCCTGTTCTGTCCGATTTCTTATCTTCCACTATCTTCCATTCCTGTGCTTTCACCATTTACTTCTCCTACTCTCTCACACTAGATTTCTTTCTCTTCTTTCCTTCTTTCTTTCACTAATTAAGGCGTCACAATTGACCATATTGGTCTCTGGGTGAGGGTGTGAAGTTTACTTCACACCAGCCTTTCTAACCTAACCTAACCTATGTATATTCAAATCTACATAATAACTACTTATGTACATATTATTTTACCTTTCTGTATGGAACAATGTGCTACATATACAGTAGCTTTTTTTAAGTTTTTAGAGGGTATGTCACTTTAAATGAGCAAGTTGACACTTATTATCTTTTAAATAAAAACTTTTTACTTTAGAGGCATTACTAGTATTATAAACTGCGTTACCATGTTAAAAATTATAGGGAAAGAAGAAGGGAATAATTGAAAATTATTCGGTATATTTTAATAACTATAAAAGCTAGAGCTTTCAAAATTATTGATAATCAATTGATTTCATATTGGTTGGATAGAAGCAGGCGTAAAACTTATAATGTGAATTACTAATTTGGTTATTTAAAAAACTATAATAACTAGAGCTTTCATATGTACTGTCGAGCATAAACAGAACATTGATCTGCACTATCTGTTTTTAAAGATCCACGGTAGGAGCATTGGAAAAGTTGCCCCACACCGTACATAATTTTCTAAGCACCTATGACTAGGCCTTTTTGAACTATAACCATTAAATTTCAACATATTAACTGGATCATATTCTTTAAAATCCCATGCTGGGATAAGACAAAGACAAATAAGTTTAGAAACGCCTATTTGCGCCTATTTCGTGTTATTTTGATGAGTAGCCCATCACTTGGTAAATGCTTGGTAAATGTCTATAACCAATGCTGCGCAATATTCCTTTTTCTCAAACGCCGATATAATTTGGGTACCAATTCAACGCACTTGTTTGATTGTACCATGCATTAGGGTGCGAACAGAGTGGCCGCTTGTTGCCGAGCCGACTGACGCTTATTGCGAGAACCAATGCGAGAAAACTGGTACTTTACAAATTAGTACAAATAAGCGCGAACAGGTCATAGTGGTCGCCGAGCTGGTCAGAGCGCAAAGCTGATTGAATGCGAGAAAACAGTTCCAAAGCGTATTTCAGCGCCGAAAACATTGTTTATGTTATGTTGTTATTATTTCAACTTGTTTGGAAAATATTTAAAAAAATTACAAACAAAAATTAAAGAAAAAGTAAATAAAACATGCAAAAAAAATTAAAAATATAATAAAAATTGAAAAGAAAATAAAAATTACAATAAAAATTAAACAAAAAAATAAAAATTCAAATAAATAATAGAAATTAAATAAAATTATAACAATTATAAAAAAATTAAAAAAAACTTTTAAACAAAATTTAAAAAAAATGTAATAAAAATTTCAAGAATAATTGAAGAAATGCGTAAATGAGTAAAATTTTAAAACTCAATGTCAGTTTTTTTGCTCAACAAAACAAAACTCCATATCTTTATCCATATCTTTTCACTTCAATTTCACAAACACGAATGAACAACAAACCCAAATGCATACAAACATACATAAAACACAAATAATAGATAATAAAGGGCTGCGTAAATAACTTCATTCATGAACATACTGAAATGTTTATTCAATGAAGTTCGTATTCAAACAAACTTCAGACCACTGAACAAACTGTTGTTTTATTCATGCTACTAGCAAACACATTTCGTTTCATATGGCAAACACAAAGACTTTGTTCAATGAAACGACTTTTGTTTTACAGTTTTCACTCTCTCGGATTTTGTTTCTATAAATACTCAATAGCAATGTTGCCACTTAGTAAATGTATGTAATTTTTTCTTTTTTGTTACCTTTACAATAATATAAGTAATTTGTAAAGCATTTTTTAAATTAAATTTATATATTTTTCCTAACAACTTTTTTATGTACTTCCAAGCAAAACACATTGCTAAAAATGTTTATGAAAATAAAATTAAATTTTTTTTTAAGTTTTAAAATTTACATTAAAAACAATTAATTTACATTGAAAACAAAGTCAAATTTGTATTATTTTAATATTAATGTACTTCCTTATCTTGCTGCTTTTACTCTTCATTGTTATTTTTGTTTTTTTTTTTTTTTATTTTTTCTAATGTTTTTCATTTCTTTCAACTGGCAATACTGACTTTAAAATAAATGTATTTTTCCATGAACTTATTCGACATTTATTCAGTGGTTGTTTTGTTTCAGAGTTGTTTGTATTCATATTCTCTTGCTTAAGTAAACAAAAACACTGCATCTTATTCGTCTCTTAAATTTCGTGAGTTTGATGCTTTCATTTTTTAGTTATTCATTGTACTGAATACAAACGAAGCAAATACAAAATTATAATGAAAGTTTCATGAACATCATTATTAAGTTTCATGCAGATGTTTATTATATAAATTATCAGCGCTGATTCCCGCATCCGCCATGCACACTCAAACTTGTTTCTCGCAATGAACAAGTTCTCGCAATAAGCGTCAGTCGGCTGGGCTTGGCAACAAGCGGCCACTCTGTTCGCATCCTTACTCGGAATGCGAACTGATGATCCGGAATGATGTTGTTTGTGTTCATTTAGATAGGGAGTAATACCTAAAAGAAATATTTTTCCGAATAGCTTTGATAAGATTGATAATAAGCTGGTTGGTCTGTACGACGTAATTTGACTATCGTATTTTCATGGCTTGGAAATCATAACAATTGTAGACCTCTTTTACCCTAGGCCCCATATAAACCCTACTTTCGGAAAACAGTTTAGTACGCCTAAAACCATAACATAAAGCGTTGTTATAATAAAGTTTGGTACGTCACAGTTTTATAGGTCTAGAAATCGCACTGTCAAATTTAGTTAAGATCGGTCCATACTTTAAATTTAATAATTTTAGTACTAGAAATCACAATGATCAATTTCGGGAATATCGATCCACAATTCACCATAGCCCCCATATAAAGCCCACTCTGGGTATTTAAATAAATACGCCTAAATCCGTAGCACATATACATACATATATATTGCGGTAAAAGTTGTTCCAACATAGCTTCATATTGCCAGAATAAATGTCATGCAGTTTTGTGGTATACGGTCCATAACTTACCTAAGATCCAATATTAAGCAGCATTCTGAAATTCCCTGTAAACGCTAAAACTTATTTCACTGCTGTATTGAACACGCAGCCAGTTTTAATGCGGACGTCCGTGTTTATAAATATTCATTAATACTATATAGATATCATATAGAGCATACTCCCGAAATATTCGAACTGTCAGTGGAATATATCAAAGATTCAGCACAGCCGAATAAAGCACTCAACCTTGTTTATTATAAAAAATTTTAATACTACTAATATTTACAGTAATTTAAAATTAAATCTTTCTGATTAGTTTTCTCTTTTCTTTGATTTAACCAATTAAATTTATTTATTTATATTTTAATTATCTTTTTTTTTACCTAAATTTGTTTTTTCATAATTTTTAATGTGTTATTTACCTTTACATTTCAAATCTTCCTGTATCTAAAGGAGCTCCCTGAAACATAAATTTTTTTCAGTATCTTTTGGTTTTTATTTGATTTTATATAAATATATATAAATTGAAATAGCGGCAAACGTGGGTTAGGTGTATATATAAAAACAAAAAAGACATGCACACAAACTACTACACTTAACACTTATTTTACAGTTTTTTTACAGAACACAAATTACACCTTAAATTTATGAACTTATTCTTATTTTCTGACTTTATTTAAAATTTTCTTTCTTTATTTTTCTATTGATTATAATAAGGAGATAATTATCTCCTATTCTTTCATTTTGATGATTTTCAAATTAATTTACCCAAAAATATCTTGTTGGCCAGACCTTATTGCCATTGCCAATTTAATATAGTGTTTCAATTGACACTTAACGTTTTGCTCAGTTACAAATTATTTTTATTCTTCTCGTTTATGGTGTGGCTGTCAGGACGGGTTTACTTTCAAGAAAATAGCCAGCTGAAAATACAACCAAATTAATTTCTCACGCTTCATTCCATTTCTATTTATAAAACAAATTTCAATTTATTTGCTGTTTCCAGGTGACAAGCAATTTATTGTGTAATAAAATTTATATATATACACCTTTTTTTTTTCTTAACACGTCCCTTTCGGGAGACTTTAAGACCGCTAATGCAATTATCGGCTGTTTTCATTCATAACAAACCTAATTAAATAAAGACAAATCTAAGGACTTCACTGACGAAATCTAACGATAGTTAGATAATGAAATTAACATACACCGTTTTGACGCTCTGAGACTTTTTGTGCGACTTTTTAAACTCGTCTAATTTTGCATTTTTTCCCCCTTCTTTCTAGACATACACTGCATAGTTACACATATTTTTCCATAAATATATCAATTTCGACAAATAGAATCTGGGAATTATTTCTTTTTCATAAATTACTTTATTATATTCAAAATTTTTTAATTTTCGAATTTATTCTATGAGCTAAATTTCAGTAATGCATTTTATAAAGCTTTTTTGTAATAGTTCTATTCTTTAAATTCTTAGGAATGACTTTATACACTACCAGACTATTATCTTGTATCTTCCTGTTACATTTTACCTTAACTATCGTTTGGATAGGAATGAAGTATATTGTATGTAGAGAAAAATTTACAATTATTATTAAATTTTAAATTAACGACTTTATATAAGACATTCAAACGCCAAGAACACCTTGTTGCCCTTAAGTTTATAAAGTTTTTTGCTTCTCCTAAAAAAAAAGTGTAGTTACGTCCGTTTATATCTAACACATTATTAAAAATCAAATGTAAATTAATACCCAAATGTGTATTTAAATACCTTAACTATATTAAACTTTTTGGTTTAAAAATTACTTTTTAGGCAAATTTTTTAAAAATCTCAACGGTTACTTTGAGTAGAAGACAAATATACATGAAATAAAACCAAACCAAGAAAAAATTTGTTAATTAGCATTAAGGTAACATAGACAACAATTTAACGTTAGTACAAAAACATCAAATATCGTCCCTGCTACCCCCGACCATAACCAACCAAGCTGTCATACAATCGGCTTGGTAATATTTTGTGTCACAATTATTAAGTTCCGTTAATATTCTTTGTTTATATCCAAATTTAAAAACATTTTTAATATTTACCACATGTAACTTTTTTTAAGGAAATTTTTCCTTGTCTTTTTTTAATTCTAAATTTAGTTGCTTAATGCCTTTATTATCACTTTATTATCACTCGTTAACGTCATGATCACAAGTGAGGTGTTATTAATTAAGACAATAAAATATAAAAATGTTTAATTATCAAAAGAAATAAAACTATATATGTATTATTATACATAAATAAGTAACAGGTAATGTATGAAGCAGATTTTAAATTACGACGCAAATATAAACTAAGCAAAATCTTCTCACTATGATGTTCGAATATGTGGAAAAAATTTATATCAAGATAGAAAAAGTTTTATATGTTTTATATGTATATAGGTATATGGTTTTTCAAACCTACAATTAAGAAATAAAAATTATTCCTCAATAGGATTATATAAAAACTGAAAGGGAAATAACAAAGTACTTCGACTTATAAACCGAAAAAGTCGGAACGGTTTAAAAATTATAACATCTATAATACTAATATTGATAACGGGGCACAGTGGTCATATAATACATTCGGCAGATTATTTACAAGAACTAAGGACAACATACAAATGTTGGAAATGTAAAATGTTGTTTATAGAAAACCTTATAGAGAAAATAATAATGGTCAATAAAATAAGCAGGGACACGGACTTCATGCACTCAAAAAAGGTACTTCAGGCACCTAAAGTATGTCACTAAAAATGCAAAATATGCACCAAAAACAATAAAATATGCACTTAAAAAACTTAAAAACTTTTTTTTATTACAAAAACATAATAATTTAATAAAGTATCATTAGAAAAATATAAATTGAAGGTACAAAAAGTAGTAAATACGATATACATAACCGCAAAAAAAGCTTAAACAACATTTTCAATTTTCGTTTTTTTAATAAATGAATTTATTGGCAACACTTGCATCATCTCCTTACTTACAGTTCCGATTTTATAGCAAAAACAATTTTAGTTTAAGCGCCAATTTTCATACAAAATTTTTATGAAATATAATCAAAAAAACCTTCACCGGTTATGGCTCGATATATTCAAACATATTTTTGTTAAATAGTTTTATTTGAAATTCAATTTTAAAATATATAAAGAAATAAATAATTTTTTATTAAAATTTTAAGAATGCAAATTAAAAAATACTCGTATCGCTTAAATTGATTGAAATTTAGGTTTTAAATAATATGATTTAAATACCAGTACCTCAAATCTGTAACTTTTTGAATTTTACTATCGATATCGTAAAGTAGGGAGAAATCTCGGTTACCTTAACTAATTTGTTACTCTCGTGTTTAAGTTAACAAATATTTTCTTTAAGAAATATTAACGATAAATATCGGTAAAAATGTAAAAACATCAAAGTTAAAATATTTTTAAAAATGGTTTATATAATAACAATTTAAAAATAAATAATTATCACATTATATTTGTCAAAAAATAAAAAATAAATTTGCTTTGAAGAGTTTCAATACATTTTCCTTCGTTTTCCTGTATATATCCTTTTGAATTGTTTATATATATATATTATTAAAACTATGTTTGAACAAAAAATTAAGACTTTATAATATAATTCAGAAATAGATTTAAAAATTCTTTCCATAAAAAGAAATAGTACTCCGTCTTATTTTAATTTTATTAAATATCTTGAATAAAAATATTCATCCTGAACTGCTATTGGACTAATTTAAAAAAAAAATTATATAATTATAATGAAAAATAAATAAATATGTATATATTTATATATTCCTACCAAAAGAAACACACAAAAGTAACTTTATTAAAAAAGGCAAATATTGGTGCGTGTTGTGTTGCTTAATTGCCGCACAAGAACCCAATAAATATTGGTACATTTTTGTTATTTTAATTGACGCGCGGTTGCATATCATGTAGTCACACGATTGCCGCACCAGGGTTGCATTTTTATTAAAATTAAGCACTCTAATGTCCCCGATTGTTACATGAGCCATTTGATTGTGAATTCACACGATTGGGGTATTAAAAAGTGTGAAAATTGGTGGATTGCGACAATCGTGTGATCCCAGCTTAAGAAAGCTTTTGTACATTGAAACATACCTTTCAACGTCTAAAGAAGTAATTGGCGCATATTTATTTGATTCTAATTTTTTATGGAATATATTTCTTTAACTGAATCATCTTTGTTGAATTTTTTGAAATCCAATACTTTTTTTAATGGTATCTAGTTAACTCCAAATTTTAGGACTAATTTTTCCTTCACCCGCATTTATTTCATTTGAAGCTTCGTCAATTATTTTGATTTGTTTGGGCAACAAATTGTTGAAGTTATTCAATTGTACAGGTCTATTCATTTAGCGGTTTCAAAACTGCCAGTCTGGCAAGGCTGCAGCTGTTAAATATCTGTCATCTGAAGTGCCATTTATTTAGTGAAATTTTGCTATTTACGAATACGGATCGTTTAACAACCGGAGAAGAGACTAGAATATGTGTTCAGACCTCGAAAATTGGTATAAGGCATCAAATGGTCGGCCTGGACCGACTTTTTAATTGGTTTTTATAGTCGTTAAAAACACACACAGGTAACATTAAAAAAACAGGCGTATGTATTAATCGCTTCCAGAAAAAATTGGCTGTCATCTCCTTATGAATAAAGTCGTCAATAATAAAACTTAATTCTGATAGTTGTGTAGTCGTGTACTTTTTTCTACATCAATGTAAGCAAATTAAATTGCATTAAACTATCTCATATTTGTATTTCTGTAGAAAGCAATAACAAAACTACAAAATATTTATGACATTGTTTGTGCTTTCAGTGTTATTCTTTCAATGTTTTTCAATACAGTTGAAAAAATCTTTACATTTGGTTGTATAGGTTATGACAATTGCTCCAGAGTTAACAGATTAAATGTTAACAAGCAAAGTTTCAGTGGTTTAAGTGTTTATCAAAAAATCGGCATTTTTGGAGCAAAAATCGGCAAATCGGCACTTTGCTAATTTTAAAGCAAAAAATCGGCAAAATGCCGGCGACTATGGCAGGCATTATTCAGATTTTACGAATGTTAAAATTTTAAACAAAGAGAGTAATTCCAAATGACGTCATATGTTAGAAATGCTTCAAATAATTAAGGTTCCCAATTAACTATGAATAAATTATAAGACAGATACAGATAGTGGATAGTTATAGACATTTAGTTAATAAAAAAAAACGGAAGCAAAATACATTTTTAAACTGTAATATATTATGTTTAATTATTTTGTTAGTATAAATTATTTTCAAAAGTTTTAAATTTTTGTGTGGTGAAGAAAATTTTGATAATTTGTTTTTAATGTATTTGTTGTTAAAATTTTTTCATTATCCTGTAGACGTTATACAAAGGAGTTTTTTATTATATTAATAAAAATTAATATTTCTTTATTAAAAAAAAAAAAAATAATAAAACAAATTGAGCATAAACTCGATTATATAGAAATTAAAATTATGGATGGTCGAACAATTTATAATAATACAAAAACAATAATTTAAAAACTTTTAATTTTTGAGTTTAAATATAAAATAACCGTTTTCAATTAAGGAACAAACTTATTTAAATCATCACAGATTCTGCGAATGAATAAAAATTGGCATATTTGCAGTACAAATATTTGTACAAAACTGCATGCATCAGTGTGTTTAAATTTTTAACAACATATAGCAGCGGCCCAATGTGATAACCCTGTGGCACACAAGAAAATACATCAATGTAATTAGGGTACGTATTTCGGAACTTTATACCCCACTTTCATCCTTAACCCTGAAAGGTTACTCTTCATTTTAGAACATTAAGGTTACTCTTCGTCGAATCGACGAACTTTAAAAAAAATTCTAGCGGAACGCTTTTTAATGTTAAAAATTAACAGAAATATTTTAATAGAGCATTTTATTTCAATATAAAATATAATAAAGCATTAAAAATAAAAGTTTTTCTTCTCTCTCAAAATATTATAAGAAATTTAACTAAATTTTGTGTTTAAGCATTTATTATTTTTTTAAAGCTTTCGTCATCAGGGGCCTGATTCTGGCAGTCGTGATCGAGTATTTTCTCGATTCGAAAGCAATTTCATATCTTATTATTTTAGTCAATAATGAACGAATAGGAATTATTTTTTCAGTGTTGTAAAGCATTAATTTGAGTTTCACAATACTGAAAAAATAGTTTCGATTCGTTCAGTATCGACTGAAAGAATTAGAAATAAAATTGCTTTCGAATCGAGAAAGTACTCGATCACGACTGCCAGAATTAGGCCCCAGGTAATGTTTTAGCAAAAAAAGAGTGTAATTTGAATACACATAAAAAAGTTATATGATAAAGTGTAAATGACCTTCGTCAATTCGAAGAAGAGTAGCCATCCAGGGTTAAAAAGACTCACTCTAAATTATTAATAAATTTAGCTTATGAACGACCAGATTATGATTAACTTTGTTCAACGCTTTACTAAAAAGGATTTATAGCTGGTTTGTTTACCAGCGATAAGTCCTTCGTTAATCGAAGTTGTAAGTTCTAGATTATTCGTAATTGTGGAGCGTTATTTAGAGAATGCATATAAGCATGCGAATATAATAGATAATGCTTGATGTGGCAGTATGTCATATAAAAGTTTTTCGAACTGTTTTTGTATAAAACTAATGATGATTTCTTTTCTACCCACAAAATATTACTTTCGGAAAAGATGCATGTATAAGATGTTTTGACAATCCTGTAATAATGCCGACTACAACAAAACACAAGTTATGGAAAAGTGAAATGCCATGTTTTAAACGCCTGACAAAAAGCTTGTTCTTCATCATTATATGTTATTTTTTAACGCTTTTTATGTTATTTTCCGACATTTTGTTTTTTAACCGATTTAGCGGTTTAAAATAAATTTTAGGGTTTGTTTTGGAATTTTTTGTGAATTTTAGCCATTGTCGCAAAGAAGCGATTTTGTTTCTGTAAGTTTTCCGATTATTTAGTGCTTTAACAATTTTTAATAAATATTAGACTTTGCTGTTAGAAAGTTTTTGCGAATTGCCGCTAATTTATCAATTTTTACCGAGTTTTTGCCATTCTTAATATTTTTAGGGACTTTTAATTAATTTTGTGGCTTGTTTGAAATATTAAACATTTTCGCGAATTTTCGCTATTTTAGCAAACTTTTCTGGATTTTTGCAATTTTTCCGTATAAAATATATATAAAAATACCCTCATTTATAAACCGAAGTCGCCTATTTTACAGGACACTATCAACACTGTTGATTTATTCGGGACGAAAATTGCAATGCCTTATGCCATAAATAATGGTGAATATCTTAGAATCAGGGCTGGCAAAAACCCGGGTTTTTGTAGAAAACCCCAACCCATCGGGCTTTTTCAGGGGTTTTTTGGGTTTATGGTTTTTTGTGTAGTGATCTTATAATTGGTTAAAGCAGTGTTGTCAACTTAGCATTTTCCTTATTGATTTAGCCAGAAAATCTTCAATATTTTTTATGGCATCATTATTAAACGCATTGATAGTTAAAATAAAAGATAGGTCTTATATAATTCCTTATAATATATGCCTCAGGTGCCAAGTGATGTACAATGGCACTTTGAACTTTTATGCGCAAATAAGATCCGAACATTTAAATGAATTTTACAATGACATTCATTGCAAATTTTAAAGCGATTTTCCATTTACCATAAATTAAACAAATATTAAATAAATATCATCTATTTTCATTAAAGACGTTGTTTGTTTTACTTTTTTGACGCATCAAATCAACTTTACGCTTTCCATTTCTCCTTTCAATTTTTCCTTTTTTGCAAACTTTTACTATTGGTTTTTTTCAGTTATCTTGTGGTTTAATATTGAATAACCTTAAAAATCGTCTTGGATTGGCAAAAGCTTTTAAAATCTGAGCCACCAGAGTGGTAACTGATTTAAAATAACTTCTTATGTACGTGTTTGTAATACTATTTTTACAAGTTTTTAAAAATTATTTTCTTGTAATTTTCGGCCTTTAAAAAATCAAATTCAGGTTTTAAAAAAGAAAGAAAGAATTTTGGAAATCAAATTGAATATTTTACAAATCATATTCCGCATTTTTCAAATCAAATTCGGCACTTTAAATATCAAAACCAGCCTTTTGTGAATCAAATTCAGGTAAAAAAAACTTGATTTTAATTTTGATTTTGAAAGAGGTAAATTTGTTTTTTAACAACCTGAATTTGATTTGGAAAATACCGAATATGATGTTAAAAATATATGTATATGTATGAAGTAAACTATCTACGTTTTAATTAACCCATTTAAAGCCAACCACAAACAACAATGAAAACTTTAAAAAAATTTTTATTTATGTAAAAAGAGGACTACAAGAAACCATAAAACAAACAAAAAAAGAATAAAAAAAACTTTTTCAGGACATAAAAGGGGTGTACCCAAATTGGCACAGTGGCCAAATGTATGTGAAATTATAAAGAGCGACCTTTATCCACGTAGTGAGTTTTCTTGCATTTTTCTGCCTCTCAAAGGGTTCTGTTTTTGCATATGGGCATTTCCATGTCATCGTACGTGACATTTGTACGCCTTCGGAGCGATGGAGTTTTTGCGCAAATAGTAGTAACTGGAAAACTTATTAATCTTTATCTTTCTTTTAGAGGGTACTTTATATGAAAAAAAAATTATTACATTCGAAACCTTGTTGTCCAAAATACCTAGCAAAATAAGTGTATATCGTACGTGACATAAAACGGAAGTGATTTTAGGGTGAATGTAAAAAAATCCGAAATTCTGCGAATTGTGGGATGTATTTTTCCTTCTTTTAATTTTTTGCATTAAACCATATATTTTTCCGTTATAATCCGTAATTGGAAAGAAAAACATTTTTCTGGATGGTTTTATAATGAACCAAATGTAATATCGTACGTGACATACCGTACGTGACAGATTTTTCTCTTATAGTATTTACAAGATATGAAATATATTTTTGGGAAATATATGCATACAAAAACTTAAAACAAACAAGTCAGAAAGTATAGTCGGCCAAGCCCGACCATATAATACCCTACATCATAATATTTAAAAAAACAAATTTTTGAGTGTCCCTATTTTTGACCCATCGCCAATCATGGTCGCCGGAACAGAATTATGCTATGACGTTAAGAGTTATATAAAAGTTATTTGTGCCGAATATTATTCAGATATCTTCATCTATATGAGATTTCCTTGCCTTTCAGCGATTTTAGGAAGGGGGTTTATATGGGACCTATAGTTAATTTTGAACCTACCAGCACAACATTTTATCACGACATAGTACTTGTCGTAAAAGTTATTGTCGCCAATTTTTATGTCAATACCAGCATTTATTAGAAAGTTACAACATTAAAAGCTATTTTCTGGAGTAGTATTTGAATGAGTGCTATGGTCAAATATGGACCGATACCAATTATATTTGTTTAGATCATTAAGACTGCAAAAAAATAATTTTTGATCAAATTTCAACCTAATACCAACATAATAAGATGATACATTTAGTTGAATTTATAGTAATACAATATCGTACGTGACGGCGTTTAACAGCTTATAAAATTTTTATTATACCTATTTAAAAAAAAAATCCGGTCAATATTTTTTTGCAACATATATCTTGCTTTGAACTTTTATTTTGAAACACGTACGACTGATCAAATACCAATGACATAGACAAATTATGTTTTCGCACCACGTACGTGACATTTGAATAGCACCCAAAGCAAACCAAAAAATATACCACTAATCAAACTATATATTTGGTCTCTCCTCGTGAATTTTGTTCATTGTTGTTGTAACATTAATTTTAAGGTATAATACCAATGTTACCAGTATCTGTATTTAATCGGCAGAAAACTGAAAATTGTTGATTGCAGTTACTAAAAATGAATCAAAGCGATAGTCAGTTTTAACTTTTATTTTTTGCTCTTTAAAAATTGTAATAAGCTGTAAACCCCTTTGCATAGTTAAGTTTGAGTGTTTTTTTACTTTCTACCATATTCGAAAAATAGTTTAAAGGCTATTTATTTTTTGAGTCGTGGTTGACATTCTCATGGAAATGCCCATATGACGCAATGTACATGCCATGAAATGGAGTTAGAATTCGTTCTTTCGTCGTTATTATTCAACATAGAATTGGACAGCATACTGGACAACGCAGTCCCAACAAACACTGGCATTACATGCGGTCGTCATTGAAAGCTAGATGACTAAAGTTATGTCTTTTTTGCTCATGAGAGTTCCCATATGCCATCTTAACTGCTATTATTGTGCAATATGGCAGCCGAGTGCGGGTTTAATACTAATGACGGCAAAACAAACACTCTAAGCGTCAATACTTTGGCGAAGAGGCTTTTTACTTTGCACGATGCAGAAATTGAATCCTTCACATATCTCCAGTAATGGCGGTTCCAGTGAAGATACTCGTATGAGGTATTTGTGAAAGGTTAAAACAGCCTTCGGTACGTAATGGCAATCCACAACCATATCCAGAGACACTAAAATAAACATCTATAATGCCAACGTAAAGTCTGTCCTCGTCTACGCATATAAATCATGGAAGCCATCCAACCACAATTTGGAAACAATGCAAGCTTTTCTGAATCGTTCTCTGCGTAGAATTCTTTGAATATTCTTGCCTTACATCATCACATATAATGAGATTTTGGAATGGACTTAATTTTTCCTGGCTAGGACAGACCCTATGCAAACTACGGGATGATGTAACAACACAAGGTACCTAGTATCGAGCCTATCCATATCGAGCCTATCAAAAACCTAGCATATATTAGTGGAAATGGAAGCAACGGAGGCTGGGGTTTTATACGTAGCAGAAGGCATTTCTTTGCGATTTTCACTGATCATTTCTTTGCGGTTTACGAGAGCAACAACATGTGATTCTAATCGCGTATAGCAAGAAATATTTTGTAAGACATATATATAGTGTCTGAACTTTCAGCTTATGAATTATGCAAAACATTATTAAAAATATCAACAACTTTTATAAATGCCCTCAGTAAATTAGTGTTCCCAAATTGGCACAGTGTTAATAAATAGAAAAAAGCCCACTAACGTTAAATCCACATATGCACAAATGGGCATATAAATTCATTGTATGAACAAAATACCCATGAAAACCTGGGTGGGTTTTTCTGGGTTTTTTTATTTTTACTTACTTAATAAACGTTCATTAAAAGTCACGACAATGAACAAATTATTTTTTTATATTTAGTTATGTACCATTAAAGGAATACATGTATGTGTGTTTGTATATTATTCACGGGATTTATGTCAAAATATTTATTTCTAAGAAAAAACGTTTATGTTACATACATAAATAATTAATATTTCAATCATTTCGATACGATTACAGAAAATACTTTATTGTATGCAAACACCAACCGTACATCCCTTTTTTGGAAATTGTAATGTATTCATAATGGATTTTAATTTAATACCCGCAACGCACTCACATTCCACTAATCTGAGTACAGAATGTAAAAATGCGTACTGATTTGTGAATATTGTTACGTTCATCCATCTATTCGTTGATACAATCATTTTTTCCCTTGTTTCCTCGCTCCCTCGTTCATGAATCTATTCTCATTCTAAAAATATAAGTATGAACCTAAATCCTAAAAACACACACTTAAAAAGAATAGCTCGCATAGCATACACACACTCAGACGGTAGCTTGTCGTCACACGTACAATTTGTGGTTACACGCTGTCAAAGCATAGAAAGGTGAGCGTTTCGTTTTTACCCACAAACACATCCACAATCTCGAACATTCATGAAAATTGTTGATCAAGGGTCGGTCGTCTACACATATGTATATATTTTATTGTGGATGTTTGTAGAATGCTTATACAGTGAAGTACAAATATGTGCAGTTTACTGTATGTTGAAATCTAAAAATAAATTGCCCACAAACCTACTCAAAATTAAAGTCGACTTTTTGTAAAGTTTAGAACAATGGTTTTCATATGCATATACAGCCGCTTTTAGTTTAAAGTATACTTTATTTTGACTATGAGTATGGGCCATTTTGTTTAATTATTTCTCAAATTAATTGTCACCTCAGAAGAGAAATAAGTTCACATTGATTATAAAAACGTTAAAGAAGTCTTATCATAATCTTTTTGCCCAACATCAAATTTTTGCCTGCCTTTAAATGTTATTGAAACTACGGTTCCATATTATGGTATCTATGTGGCTTGCAACACATGATTAAGGGGGACGAAATTTGGTGAAAATTACCATAACCGATAGCGTCCACATAGGATAAGCTTGGGTTACCAGACTTGGTCTAAAAATTTCGTATATATAAAGCTGTTTTGGTACAAAAAATCGTTTCACCTAGCTCTATACAAACTATAGCTTTTTAATAAATGCAAAACGTTGGGATTACTTGACCCAGACTACACTCACCGCAGCGCAGCATATAAGTTTAATTTTAAGTAGATAGTGTAAAAATTAGTTCCCAAGCGAAGCTTGCTATCACACTGCTGTCTTCCAACACACAATTTGAAACCGCTAACAGCTTTAATGTTAAGTAGTTTAGGTCTAATGACCTTGTGATATGGTTCACAATCACGCTCTATCGCCGCCATTTGTTTGAATAATAATCAGTACCAACGCCAGGACTATATTGATAAGATATTGAGTTAGTGGGCTAAGAACAAATGCGTTTAAGCGGCTCATCATGCAAAACTAAAAAATATATATTTATACGGGCATGTTCGGACAATCGTAAAATGCTTAACATTGGCGATTCTGATTTGAAATCGCATAATAGGTGTTCAGTAAATCGCACTAGCAAGAAGTTTGGCGACTTCAAATTTCAACAGTATGCCATAAGATAAATCTGCCGTTTTGAGATTTCAAATCGTGCGATTTTGAGAACTGGTCCTTAATGTAATGAATGTCTCGAATCGTAAAGCTTCTTGACTTTATTGTTTTCTATAAATAAAGACAAAAAACGTACCACATTTGTAAGCGGCTGTTGATTGAAAATTATTTAAAAATATAGCTAAAGAATTCTTAAATAAAATCAAAAATACAATTTTCAAAATGTTGTTGTTTATATTGAAATAATTTTTTAGTGTTAAATAAAAAACAAACCAAAATAAACATGAAACCGCACTTCCACTTAAAATAAATGTCATAAAAAATACCACTCAAATAACATTCATTCATGCGATATATTCGGCATTCGTTCTAAAAATGAAAGAACACCGCACCACACACTTTATGATTTGTTGCTATTTAAAGTATAAACATTTAAATGCCGCTTGTGTCTTTTGTGAAGAATTTTCTTTTAGTGAAAATTTTATATTTTTCTACCTAAGACAAATTGAACCAATCAAATTTTACCAAGAGGTCATATGTTAGAGGCCCCGTATGTTTAACTAAAAATTTTGGGAGCAAAGTAGTTAAAGTGGTAATGGTTTGTACTGCAAAGCCAAAATAAAATTAGAAAGGACGCACATGCGTCAATCTGTAAAAAAATATAAATTGAAAAGAACAATATGAAAGACACTGATGACGACGAAATGTCAGAGACGCCAGTGGAACTTAAAAAATGCCTGCTACAATTAGTGTTGGCAGATAAGAAACGTAAAAATTACAGCATAAAAATCAATTTCCGAATGTTATTAAAGAGTATATGTAGTCAATACTTATTTGAATCTATACAGATACGAGTACATGTATGAGATTGTGTGGAGGCATTAGTCGTTTTTTAGTCTGACATAATGAAAAACAAGTTAGAGTGCTATATTCGGCTGTGCCGAATCTTTAATACCCTCCACCGACAGGAGTGGGCTCTATATGAAAAATACATATACATATATTATTAACTAATCTTCACAAAAACGAACGTCAGCATTCAAATTAGTTGCGGTTTAGACCTATATTAAGTTATTGACAGACACTAAGAAAGTTTTATGCGTTTCTTGTTAGAACTATGAACTGGCTTAAGTAAAATATCATGATTCGTAACAGTTTTAGCCGAACTAAAATGATTTTTAGGAGGGTAATTTGTATTGGACTAAGAGTAAACTATGGACTAATCATCCTAAAATGCTGAAGACTGATTTCTGGTATTACAAAAAATAAATTAGAATAAATTTCAATACAGCAGTGTAATTAGTTTTATCGTTAATAGTAAATTTCACAAATTTGCATGATTTTTTTTCTCCATATGCATTTAAGTAAAAATTTTACCGCAATATCTATATCTGTGATGGTTTTAGGCGAATTTAATTATTTTCCCAAAGTGTGCTTCATTTGGTCTTAGGTTTTCCGAGAGTAGGGTTTATATGGGGTCTAGTGTAAATTATGGACCAATCATCAAATTTGGCAGTGTGATGTGTCGTCCTATAAAACTGTGACGTACCGAATTTCAATTTGATAGCGTTATTTATTACGGTTTTAGGCGTACTAAGCTGTTTTCCTAGAGCAGGGTTTATATGGGGCCTATTGTATATTATGGACCGATCTTCAAAAAATTTTACAGTGTGAAATTTTACAGTGAAATACCAAATTTAAGTATGCTAGCGTTATTTATTGCGGTTTAACAGTATGATTTGCAGTCGTAAAAAGCGAACTCGCGCAAAATGTTATGCCATTCCTTGCATTATTCCACCATTAATGTTAGTTTTTGTATCAAAATTATCAATTTTTTAGGGTGGTGATTCCACATTTTGACTCATAGTTAGGACATGGCTAAATCGACTTAGAATTACTCAAGTAGCCAGAATATATATACTTTGTGGGGTCTTAGATGTATTATAAAAAAGTTTCACACGGAATGACAAACTTAGTATACCCTCATTCACCACAGCGGTGGTGGAGGGTATAATAAGCAAGAGTGTTTGCGGTTTTGAGGGTAACCCACTTTGTCATTGCGTAAAGTAATAGTGGATGGCACAGATGGGATTTACTCCATCAATTCTATTTCATTAAACTTAATGGATATACAATTTTATGAATTCTCCGTATTCACTTAAAAAGTCTGTGTGGTGCATTTACTGTCTCTAACAATATACAAATAAATATTTAATTATAACATTTCATGTTTGCTCTCCTGTTTATTTCATACATGTTACGTAGATGTTAGAAATATATTTAAATATTGATTTGTACTCATCCGTAAGGAAATAGGAATTTTATTAAAATTTAAAGCGAATAATAATTATGGTCGTTTTTCACGATAACGTTTAGGGAATATTCTATAAAAATTGGTGTTAATTATTATGCATGTAGAATGAAAATAAATATTTGTTAAATATCACTTTCATTTAATATTAATTTTATTTAATTATTAGCTTTTTTTGTCGGCTATAACTAAAGGATGGCGCATAAGTTAGGCTATGACTTACAGTTTTTGTTTACGTTGTTTTTTTTAAATTAGAATTAACTTTGAAAAGTAATAAAGACTCAGCACAGAACGAATAATTTCAGTCTTATTTTGTAAGTCAGCATTCCAATGTTCAAAAGGTTATACCAAATAATGAGTGATGAGACCGATTTTCACCTGATTAGTCAAATAAACCAAATTGCAGAAAATGGGACACGCAAAATCCGAGAATAATTGTTAAACATTAAATGTACCCATCCACTTAGAAGCACATTTTTCTTTTCTTCTAAAACGACGCTCAAGTTGTTGTTAATGTGAATGGCACTCAATACCGGGCAGTGATTGAAAATTCTTTAAGGCCAGATTTAGAGAACAAACCAGAGAATAAAGTAAAATGCAGCCACAGGTTAAGGTCCCGAGTTTTTCTTTTTGGAAACAAACATTTAGTCAACATGCCTCGATAGCGCTCGCCCTTCATCGTAATGGCAACTCCTTTCTTTCTTATTCTCTTCAGTATGAACATTTATATGTTTATGGTTTTGATTCGAGGAGAGTAAAATAATTGCGAAAACGATCTATAACTACACGAATTGCTTGCTCACTAGTCCGATTATTTTGACCGTAAAATGGAAGAAGTACTCTATGAACTTCGCGAAGAGAATTTTTTTTAATTAAATTTCAATTGGAAGCGCGGTTTCAGCGTTAACCGGTTTATGTACCAAGAGAAAAAACATTTCTCAATATGAACACTTCCAGCAAAACTATTTTTAACGCAAATGTTTAAACATATTATTATCAATTTAACCATATTATTGTCACCGGCAACCATATTATGGTTTAGTTAAACCATATTATAGTTGCCTCCGAACATGTTATGGTTAATCGTAACAAAAATTTGCTTAACACTAATAGCATGGTTGTTTTTCAAACATAGCATGTTGCTCTTAGAAAACTGGAAAATTCTATTGGTTATTTAAAAACAATTCATATTCATATCTTTAATTATAACATGCTTAGAGAAAACAATAATTTGGTTGTTCGTGATGGAGGACTAATTTAACCATTATATTATTTGCGGTGCCAAATATATGGCTAAATTTACCATAATGTGTTTAAAAATGTTCGTTAAAAAAGTTTTGTTGGAGGTGACCATATTAAAAAATGTTTTTTCTCTCTGTGTGATGACGCCAATCCTTACTGAACCGTCAAGCCGTAAAGCCAAATCAGTGATGTTATAGACTTTTTTAAAAATTCCCTACGCAGTCCGCAGTCTCCAGTGTGACCAGTAACTTAATCAAACTAGCTTCATTTTTAACTAATTCTATTGATTTACTTAACTTTATTTTTAAGATCGGAATCTTTGTTATCATGTGGCAGTGATAAATCAAAGATAGCTAATTTCTACTAAAGTGGAAAATTTAATTTTCATCAAAATTTTTCTTTTATGTGAATTAACTCCAAAAAAATTTTGATGCCCATAATAAACAAGTTATCTATTTATCAGACGAGGATACAAAACAAGTAAAAAATTTGTTTTTAAAAGCTTATTAAAAACGATATGTTTATATTATATTAAAAAAAACTCAACAAAAAGGTAAAATAAAATATAAGATCAGTTCAATATAAATTAAAATAAATTAATCTTTTTAAATAACGTTTTGGCTACAAAAATAATTTTATTTATTTTTAATGTTTTTTTTTATTTGAAACAATTTATTTGACTATATCATACTAAATTGTTTGACCAATTTTTCGACCAAAAAAAATACATATGCAATTGTTAACAATATTTAGGAAGAAGGAATATGCTTCACTAATTTTAAAATTAAGTTATGAATTTTAGTCGAACTTTTTGGGTTTTAATCTAAAGATACATATATAATTATTTTGGTTTAAGTTGATTACAGCTAATTTTTTTATTTAAATTATTTTTATTTAGAAAGGAATTTTAAAGCTTATAACAATGGAAAGACAAAAATAATTTTGGCTGCACATACATACGTACATATGTATGTACGTCAGTCGTAAATGCGCTAATGCCACAATTTTTGAAAATTAAGTTTTTGATGCAGTTCAATAGAGTAAACAAAGATACATCGTTTGCAGAAAAAATACAAATATTTTTTTATAGTTCTTGTTTTGCAACGATATGTAAAAGTTCTAAGTTCAAAAATGCTAAAGAAAAAGCGCTAGGGCCCATTAAAATGTGAAAATTAAAAAAAAAATTTGTTAATATTTGTTAATAGTCAACATTGAAATAAATAAAATAATTTTATAGTATATTTTATTTTAGAAAATTTACATACTAAAATGTAATAAAAATGTGATAAATCATAAAAAGCTACGTAAAACATAAATGTATTATTTTTAGTTGGTTTGCAAGCCAATAAAGAGTCGGCAATGAAGCAAAACTGGATTTACATACTTAAAATATATTCAGAACTAAAGACCTTGGTAAGTTTTTTTTCTCTCCTATAAAATGTATACATTGGACTACATCCTTTTTGACTGAAGATAATGATATATACTTATATAGGTACATTTTATTAAAAAAAAAAATATAACGGACTCACCATTGTTTCACTCATTTTTATATATTTTTGTATATCAAAGAACTTTTCTTATTAATGCACTTGAAATTTGACAGTTATATAATTCTTCTTTGGTGAACTTTTACTAGACCAATACATATATTCATATGTATATATGGAAAGGTAAAATGGCAATGCATATAAAATTCAAATTCAAAGCCTACTATGATGAAAATATGATATGAAAAACGGTTATACTCAAATGTATATAATAAATAATTATCATAACACAAATAAAAATATTGTATATACTTATTAATAATTCAACCGCTCGCATATTCAACCCAAACATTTATTTTTCAGAAATAGATGGCACTTGCTGGGATTGAATGTAGAATAATATGTATTTAAATACAGTAAACTAGATGTTTCATCGGAAATATATAATAAATAACTATTAGGATAAATACTTGGATACTTATTGAAAATTTGATTAGAGAATCAATAAAAAACAAAAAAAAAAAACTTGAGGGAATTTCCAAAAATTTTATACATTCGGAAATTCGTGTATTATCGAAATAAGCAAAACAAATTTTTATAATTTAGGGGGGGGGGGGGGGGGAATTTCCTTTTTTTCACCCCTCCCCCCTGAATTCGCGCCTGCTATTTATTGTGTAAAAATGTAATTTTTGTAAAAGAGAGCTAGACAAGTTTACGCTAAATTCAAAGTTGAAATGAGAGCAAGTTTTTACTCACAGAAGTTTAACAATTTGTAATGTTGCCGTATCAACAATATTATTAGTATGTTGTCACACATCGAAAAAGATTGTCAAATATCTACAATTTGCCACATTTGTGTAAAGTCCCTCATTTTAAAGATTTTAAAATATCTGTCCTTCTTCTCCCTACGGCCTTTTTTTAGAAGAAAATCCCTAACAATAGGAATTTTTCCCTACGTATAATTACATCACTAAACTATATATGGTGAAACCAAACGCAGTAAAAAATTTGCCAAAAGGAGCAGATTTTTTGTGTGAATTCTAAGGTATGAATCGCTTCAAACCTGCTGATGGGATGCCTAATTTTTGTATGGGGTTTCCCTGTTTGATAGACTGTTTTCTGCTGATAATAAACGCTTCATTTAATCCAATAAAACATGCAAACTAAGCAATCCTAAAGTGCTTTTTTAAGGGCTAACTATATTAACATATTCATTAATGCTTTGCTTTTACTTGTTTAAATGATTTTTTTATAATCATTTTCGTAAACCATAATATAATTCAATTTTTATTTTTTCACTTTAAAACCTTCTTCAGCACTAAATAGCAAATTTTTTGTATATTTAATTCATCAATAGCTGTTGTAAAGGAGCTCTCTTATTGAAGCGCTAGATTATGCGCTTTTTCTCTTAAGTGCTTCAAAAAACAGAAATTTTTTTTACTGGGTAGTTATCGATATCGAAAGTTCTAATGCAGCTTAAAAGAACCCTATATATGTATATAAATATATTATAAATAAAAAAATTGTTCAGTACGCTAAGAGAAAAGAAATTGTAGAACGAACGTAAAAATTAAACATTTTTTATTTTATATTTAAAATGGCACAAAAAAGGCTAACGGCCTAAGTTTTTCTGTAAGATTTTCATACAAAATCCGTTTCATAAACCCTTTATTGACATGCTTTATTTTTTATAACTAAAGCCGTAAGTATTTAGCCGCCATATCAAAAATATACCGCTTGGCAATATAATGCAAAATACTGGAATGCAAGTTTACAACACAGTGGTCATGCAAGAAATGCAACGTGCCTTTATGTTTAAATGCAAAACATAATTGTTTTTTTTTTAAAGTTCCATACATTATAATTTAATTTATTTATAACTTAATAATAATAAAATGTTTGAAATGTATAAATCCTCTTGTAATTTATTATAAGAACTCAAGCAATGATTGTGCATGATGATGCACAAATAAAAAATACGTATGTATATGGTAGTTATTATTTTAATTTTCCTTCAATTGCATTCATTTTCAAGTTGATTAAAAATTTTTTTTACCAACTATTATTACAGTACTTTTTGCTTATAGTCACATCCTTTAGTTGCAGCCAAATAGTGGAATATATCGCTAATGTGACTTAAGCATAATTCACATATATACCACTAACGGCTTATAAATCAGAGCAAGTTAAACTCTCTTTTGTGTTTAAATCATAAAATTTATAAATCAGTTAACATATAAACCATCTTTAAACGCATAAAATTGGGCGTTCAAGCTACCAATACAGACCATATGAATTTGACAACATTTATCGTAGTGCTGCCACATGTTATTTTTTAAACTACATGTAATAGATGGGCCACAGACTTACAGCTTTTGAGTTTAAACTTCATATAAATTTAAGTTTAGTTCTACTAAACCAACGTTTAAACAATTACTGCTTTGTAAGCCATAAGAAGCATAAAACCATTTATGTGAATATAGAAAATTAAAAATTAATTTTTATGACACCGCCGCTGTATAAAAAAATGGTTAAAATAGTAATCAAATATTTTATTCCTGTGGTGCGATTCACTAACTTTTAACGAACCGTAATTTTTGTCGACATATATATTCGCTTGCAGTAATGATAGTTTGATTCTGTAATTTCTCTTTAACGATTGTAAACAGCTGTAGTTTTTGTAACATCTCTGTCTGCAAAATGTTAATATAAACGAAAAGCACATAAGAGAATAAAAAAAAAACAAATGAAATTGTGCGTAATTCCCTGTTTTTATATTATTTTTTAGAATTTTACATTTAGAATTGTGTTTCTGTTCTGCAGTTCTGTAACTCTAAAATCTCCTGGTATTAAACCTCGAAGACAAAATAATAATAATAGTAGTAGCGCAAACATTGCTGGAAGTCATGCCACAAATAATGGTGCACTCAATGCCGTGAATGTTGTTCATACTCTAACAACTCGTTCGCATTCATTTACACCAGCCTCTGAGGCGAGTGCAGCAGAACAAAGTTCTCCAATCAACAGTGGCAGCTTAAATGCTCACAATCAGAATTTTACAAACATTCAAGCATTTTCGGTTTTTGCCAACGTTAACATACCAGAAAGAAATGGATCTAAATGGAGCTCCTCCTATTCACAAAACAACATCCAGGAAACAATAAGCAGTACATTTTCCGCAGCGCCGGTCCCTCCAGCAAGGACGGACATTCTTGCGTTGGATGCAAATGAGAGAGAGGAGGCACCAATATTACCGAAAAAGCCCAACTCAGCATCAAGTTCACAGACTGCGTTTAGTCCTACTTTTGGTAACTGCGCATCGTCAACGATGTCACGTTTAGAATCAGCTTGGAATATATCCGCTGATTGTACGGGAATTCAGTCACAATCTGCGCAAATATCAAGTAGCAGTATATATAATAATCAGGCAGAAACAGGCAGTGATAATGAACCTTTACCGCCACCACTTCCCAGAGTGATTGTAAGCCCTCGACATGAAATTCATTCCACAAGTAACCGATCTCCATTCCATAATGCAGCCGCTTTCAGTAAAACTAGCTGTAGCTCATCCAGCCATTTTAGCCCACATGAGAACGTTTTTATGGCTTCGTCAAGTCCTCAATACTCCGCTGCAGATAGACCTGTAGATTTCAATAATCCCACAGTACCTGTTTTACCACATGTTAATGTACCCACTGCAGCAAATGTGGAGTATAGAGTAGCGCCTCCAACGTTGCCTCCAAGAAGAAAAGACAGGACTGAAAGCTGCGCTGACTTGGCTCAAAAACGCCAAGCACCTGACGCACCAATGCTACCACCACGGGATGGTGAATTAAGTCCACCCCCTATTCCTCCAAGAATTAATCAACAACATCATATTTACCATTCCACTGGTACCTGTGGAATTGTAAATATGGAATGGTAAATAAACGAATTTATGTCTGGTAATATTTTATTATTACCAAATACCAGCAGTATTATGATACCGCGCAATTCAGCTATCGAAAAACGTTCGAAAAACTCCGTAATGATATTAACGACATCTTCTTTAATAACAGGACCTACCAATACGCCAAGTGTGATTCCTCATCTTAGTCATTTGAATACAGCAGCGAACATAACTTTGGATGATCAATCAATATCGCCTGCGCTAAGGTCTTCGACAACCACATCACCCATGACACCTATGACACCCATTTCAAACTTCTGACATTTGCAGTCATTTACAATTATTTTTTAAAAACACATCAAGTTCCTCTACCCCCATGTCATGTTCTCACCATCAACATCCTTCGATACATCACCCATAATACCAACATCCAAACTCACATCATCCAAATGTTCTTGCTGCAGTTGCTGCTATACACCCGAGATCATCACCGAAGGAATTTTCTCCTAAAACTGATGGTCTTCTGAAACTTCCACCAAAACCTAGTCTAAGCGGTAATGTGTGCAACAATCCAGATAAAGGTACAATGTTTCCTTACCCAAGTACAAACCAACAATAATATAATTTTTATGCCGGCGATGTGATATGGATGCAAAAGCTATTGGTATTTACTCATCATATGTTATGTTATTGTAAATAAAAAGTACATTATTGACCGTGGTAAATAATAACAATAAAATATAACACTATTGTTAAAAAAAAAGTATGTAAGAAGTTGGACCTCAGCTACTTTAAACATAAACTACACTTTTTCTATTAAATAAACACAACGTTAATTATTGTCGCCAAAATAACGAAAAAAAATGCTTAAAGTAACAGCTGACTTTATACGACAGCGAATATCGTTAAAAATGTTTCTTTAACGATACGATTATCGTAAAAAAGTTAGTTAATCGCACTACTGATACGGAGGCAAAAACTAATTTTTTTTCGTGTTGATGAAAAATTAAACGATTACAGTGTTAGTTCTTTTCGAAAACTAAAAGAAACTTGGTACATTTTGCCTTTGCCAGCCGCTGATACATGGAATATGTATATGGAAAAAGTGCTAATATCGCTTAATGGACTTAACGTTAACCGTTAATCAGTTAACCGATTAATTACTACCCGATTAACTGGTCGGTTAATTTAAAATTTGCATCTACCGATTAACGATTAAACCAGCTAATTTCAGTCGATTAACCGATTAACCGAAGTAACAAAATGTTTAACTTTGTGTAGTATTATAACATATTTTTTTGTGTTTTTAATTATTTGTTTCGTCTAGGGATGGGCAATAAATTTCGATATATCAAAATATCGATATTTAAAAAAATTATAATCAATATATATCGCCGATATTAATAATACTCATATATCGATACATCAATATTTATCTACGACTATCGAATTCGATATTTTTTACAACTTTATAATAAAATTCAACATTTTAACCGTTGCTCAACTGCTTACAATACTGTTGTTTTTTAAGAATTGCATCATATGTTTTTTTAACTAATATTAAGAAAATAGCGGCGCTTTTTCATTTTACATTTTCGTAGATTACAGAGTTCAGTTTTGTCTCGGTTTTTTAAGAAATGACAACAAAAAAAATAAACGCGGATAAAATATTCTGAAAAGGGTTCCTAGAATTATGCAAAGAATTATGGCGTATTAGAAGCAATAGACTCATGAAAGTTGGAATGTTAATAATAAAAAAAAAATTTTTTTTTTTATTTGAGCATATTCTTATATATTAAAAATACAATATTGCACAGTTTACTTGTATAGTATGTGTCACAAGTTCAGTTTACCGGCAGTATTTAATCCGGCATTATATCACCCCAACGATTTTTTTTTAGATTGCATATGGCGAATAAATACAATTTTCTTGTATTCTTTATTTTTTTTATTGCAGAATTAATTGCCGGTCCCTCGATTTCAAACGAAAACTTTGTTCGCATAAGTAACCTTAAAAACTAAATTTTAAAATTGGTTTTTATTTTAAATAAAAGCGAATGAAAGTTTCGAGGGACAGGCAGTAAATTTTAAATTAAAAGAAACAATAAAAAGTCAGAATAGAATTACATGTAATATGATTGTACATATCGCACT
The DNA here is from genome assembly GCA_943735925.1 of Pollenia amentaria. NCBI lineage: Eukaryota > Metazoa > Arthropoda > Insecta > Diptera > Polleniidae > Pollenia > Pollenia amentaria. The sequence goes on from OX031006.1 coordinate 103,261,693, forward strand.
TAATCAACAAGAGGGTATTATCTCAAAATTTTTATTTTTCCACTTTTTCGAAAAAATCTACACGTTATATTCATATCTGCCCACTGTAAAAATATCTTGCTATTTTGTCTACTTTTTGCTAATGAAACGGTTGGTTTTAAAATTCATTTCCATATGCCTTCAATGTTAAATTAAAAATTGTTTTGCTTCTACTGAAAATTTTTAAATTTTGAGTTAATACCCTCTTGTTGATTAAGTGCGATATGTAAATATGTATTGACATAGGTATATTAAGTTTTTAAATTTGGTAATAATTTCAGCGTAAAACGTTCGATACATCGATATATCGATATTTTTAATTAATAAATCTCGATTCTCCTAAAAAATATTTATACGATATATATCGATATATTTTTTCAATTTGCTCATCCCTAGTTTCGTCTCATATTCAAAAGGAGTGTGTTAAGAAAATATGATCTTCATTTAAAAAACCAACAACATCTTTTTGTTTCACGTACTTTTTATAAGAATGTGTTTAGTTATTTGTTTCTACTCATATCAATCTTTTAACAGAATTAACCGAAACAATTAGAATGTGTTAAACATTTAAGCAAATTAAAACAGGACTCTAATGGCATATTGAAGGATTTTATATGTTTTGATAAATCCCAGAAAAGAACTGAGAAATTGGATATTCTGTATTATGGGTTGCTTTCGATTTATTCAACATCTACTATAAGTGAAAGACCTTTTTCCATGTCAAGTTTTATCAAAACTAAAGAAAAGAATCACTTAAATCCTAAATTATTTTTCTTAAAGATTATTTTATAAGATCTTCTTAAACTATAAAAGTAGCTAATAAAATGAGACAGTTTATTTTTTAATTACTACATAATATATATATTAAATTAAAAATATGTATTACATATTTATGAATTATTTTTTGTTTCTTTCTCGTCTTAGTTCAAGAATTGTTGTTTGTTATGTTATTTTTTTTTTATAAAGCTCCGAATAAAAAATTATTTATTCATTTTTATTTATTGAATTGCATAAATTAAAAAAAAACTTCATTAATCGGTGAACCGATCAGTAACAAAATTAACCGATTATTAACCGATTAAATCAAAATCTCGTTCATCGAGCGGGTAACCGACTAAATCAAAAGCCCGATTAAATGAATACCCAAGTAAGTACTTTCTATTAAATGTACCTTTAGCGGAAGAAAATACAGATAAAATGGACTATATCTAAAAACGGTAGTGACTATAAACGAAAAGTACTATTTATGCATTTAGTCGTTAATTATAAATTCTTATTATTATTCTTATATTTTATTTCCAAATTTCTTTTAAAGTAATGCATTGTTAAAAGAATATAAAAACGAAGAAGAATAAAAGTCACTTGTCTACATTTTTGATGACTTTATTAGAAATATGGTTTATTTATATTTTTGTTTCATTAAATCAACATTTTAAAATTAAAACAAAAAAAAAACCAACAAATTTCTTGAACATAAAAAAGTAAGTACTTAAATAAAGGTATCAAATTTTAATCCATTAAGATTCCCCATAAGAAATTAAGCTAATGAAGAAAATTTAAAAAAAAGGAAAAACACTTTAATCTATTATGAAAAACATTTATACCCACCATACAAATGCACACATGCCGTAACAAATAGACGAAGATACAAATAGACTCTTATAAGAGCATGGATGTACCTATGCCCACAATATTCTGCCACAAAATGATAGAATTATGACGAGCTAATGTTTCTAATGACCTATTTTCTGTGTCAATTTTATATCCATGTTTAACAATCTAAGGAACAACAACATTAAACTAAAAATAACATTTTAATTACACACAAAAAGGGACAATTTTGTATTGGGTGTTCGTTTGGCATTAAGGGGAAAAGATTATTACATCAATGACAAAATCTTTATTCACACACACACACACACGCACACACATACAAACTTGTATAAGTGTTTTCATGCCAATCCAAGCAGATGTGAATAATGCTTTTACTAGTGCGTGCATTAAAGACTATGTAGTACTAAACAGCAATTAACGCATACAGCGTAAAATGCTATTAATATCCAAAAAATAGTTAGAGATTACCGGCCTGATCGCCTGTATCTCTTTAATTTTTCTGTATGTTTCTGAATTTAAGCAAACAATTAGGTGCTTTGAACATAAATGTTTTTCATATACAGTTTATAGCCCACATACGTAGACCCGTAAATATTTGTCTACTCTTTTGTGGCATCTTTTTTGCTTTTCATTCAATGTTGCTCAAATTTCTTATTGTGTGCCAGCATTAGTATGGACTTTAATACGAGATTTTTTGATGACTATGGGCGCCTAACTTTAACAAATATGGTTCAAAATAAGTATTTGTTTCTTTGTATATGCTGCACGTACTAACACATTGATATGTTTGTTTGAACATATGTGTGTTTGTATAAAGCAAAAGTAATCATCTGCTTCATCAGCTTTGCGCATCAAAACTTCCATAGTCTGTGACATAATGTGCGTTGTCTTTTGTTGTCCTGCTATTATTAGTCATGTTTAGTTATAAACAAGAAAAAAAAGTACAGTCGGTCCTGTCCGATCATTTAATGCCCTTCACTACAGTATATAAAGAACAATTTTCTAGAGCGTACCCTACGTGGGGCCCATGGGCAATTATGGGGCAACCAGAACAAAATTATGTAATGAGGTTAAAACTCATGTAAACGTCCTTTGTGCAAGTTATTATTAAGATATCATCATTTATATGAGATTAGTGTGCCTTTAAGTTATTTACGGGGGTTTATATGGATCCTATTGTTAATTTTGGATATTTATAAGGAAGTTATGAGATTAAACTATTTCCGGGAGTAATATTTGCAATAAAATAAGTTTTGACCAAATTTAATCGAAATACCAAGTTGGTATTACCAATAAAATAAGATGGTTTATGGGTACAAATACTATACTGGAAAGAAGATTAATCATGAACCGATTCTCATGAAAGCATTGTGCTCACATTAAGGACAATTTAATGAAATTTGGTACGAATCCTATTAAAAACGATAAAACCCATATAGACTTTATACCGGAAAAGAGTCTTCCTTATAAATGTTTGTTTTGATATACAATTTGGGGACGATCAATCATTTCAAGACTAACAAATCGTATATTGATTTATACATATATACCTAGATAATATTCAGCACAACATACTTTCATATGAATCTTTACCTCTTTACACAAATTTGTGCTAGCGGTTAGATTGTTATAAATGGGTTGCATTAAGGTTACACTCTCAAAATCAGTAAATTTTTTTCGTTTTTACATAATAAAAAGTGCCTTATATTTTAATCTAGGCCAAACTTTTTGAAAAGAGAAAAAGTATTAAAGGTAAAAGAGTACCAAGAGAAAAAGCTGGTTCTAAAATTTATCTAAAGGAGAAAAAGAACAAATTTTATCTTGTTTTATCCCTTAAAAAGTCCGAATTTTATCCCTTAAAAGTACACTTTACTTTAATCTGAATTTATCAAAAGGAGAAAAGCACCAAAGTACTCATTTTCCCCGATTTTCCTGTTGAAAAGTACCCAATATTTGAACCTGGGCCATATTTCATCCAACTCCATTAAGCGGGTTTCGCGTGATTGCGCCTCAAACTCTCAATTCTCTAAAGATTCAAACTTTCACAATTATAGATAATATATTAATAGGATTTGATCAACAACCGAACATATAAGTTGAATATATCGAAAATATTCATGTCATTTAGGGAATGATACATAATTTGGCAATAGTGTTTTTGTCAAGATTCAAATACAGTCGTTATTACCAAATTATCATATTTTTTAAAGAAATTGTTGCTAATTCTTAAATATTTACTTATATGCCAAAAAAAAAAAAAAAAAAAGCATTTCCGAAAAATCTTGTTAAACATGTCAAAAACTTATTTTAAGCTAAAAACACAAGCAAATTTGCCCTCATGCACATAGTATCAGTATTAGGAAGCAGCTTAAGAAATACTTAAAACCTCTGCATATTTCAAATAAAATTTTATTTATTTAAAATGTAATTAACAAGTAAAAGTGCTATATTCAGCTGGGCCGAATCTTTGATACCCTCCACCGATATTAAGAATATTTCAAAAGTGGGCTTAATATAATATCTATAAGTTGTGATATAATCTGGAAAACACTGACTTCACAGTATCTTAACCGATCTATAGCAAATTCGGTCATGTGTTTTTTTTACAAGAAAAAACTTTGACATACAAATTTTACTATAGTAGCATTATTTGTTACCGTCTAGGCGTAAAAAAGTGCTTTCTGAAAGTGGTCTTCATATATGATAAATTATGGCTATCTTCATGAAATTTAGTTGTATGATTCCAAGTGAAATAAAATTATTATCTACAAAATGTAGTGACAATCGTTGCATTTATTCCCTAATTTGCGGTAGTAGATATATCAAGTTTTATGGTGATAGTTCTACATTTGAGTCTACAGTAGTTTTGATTTTACTGCCTTTTCTTTAACCGCACTTTTGACCTAACTTCACAAAACGAGTCATTCCAAGCAAATTAGTGGTTAAAGTTGAGTTTTTATACCTGCACATTTAATATAAATGCCCAAATTTTTTGGCATTTTAAAATTATTTTCATTATTTCAGAATATCAATGTTTGCTGCACTTTAACTTATGGCGATTTCTTTTTTGAGAAAAATATGTAAAAGTACTCTCATACAAAAACTCATCTTCATATTGATGATGCCCTAACATCAGAATTGTGACATCAATGTTATTACAAATGGCATCAATGACGCAAAAAGTGACATAAATCCAATGACGAACGTTATCCTAAAATTGTCATATTTTATGCGTCATAATATTTTGTTTACTTTTTGCTACTGTCAGCCATGTGTTTCTGGTACACGTGTATTTTAACATTTCTGTGGCAATAAGGATGGGCCCGGATCCCTCAATAACATGTTTAAATTATAACCTTTTGCTGAAGTTCCAGCACTAGGGCATATTTCAAGGAGATCTTTCAGTATACGAATCAATGATACAATTTTTCCGACTGCATCTAGCAATACAAATCAAAAAAGGAAGGCCACTGCGGCTAGAAACGAAAATTGGATGATATCAAGTGCAGATAGTTATTGTTTCGACGCGTCACGACGTGTACAAATTTTCGCTCATAAGAGCATACAATATGTTTCGACAACTTTGAGGAAAAATAGAACGAAGAAACGACCACTGGAGTCTACCAAGAATATAAAATTGAAAGGCCGTGCCTACGTATAAGCTACGATTTTGTTTATCCCCTCGGTAAGGTCAAAATATGGAGCTGCATAGAACTACAAAAAAGGTATGGGAGGCGTCGATCAAGCTGACCAAACTGTTCCAGTATATAGATCAGCTGTGCGAGGCAAAAAATTTGGGGGGTTATATTTACCTATATGCTGTATTTTGGTCTATTTGAATAGCTTATTTATTTATTTATTAATTTCAAAAGAATAAGGCCCTATTGTATGAAACGCAACGCCAAAATTACATTGAAAGCAAAAACAAAGGTAAAAACGGTAATCCCATATCTCCTAAACTAAAAGAGATACGAAAAAAATTAATACTTTTCGTTGTTCATCAGTAAAATAAGTGGAGAGATAACTGGTACTTTTTTGAAATTTCGCCCTTATGAGAATTCTTTGTTACCCCATCTACATATCCTTTAAACCAATAAACATAGAAATAAAGATTATACCAAATTCGTAACAAATATAAATTTGTATCATTAATAAATTTGCTAATTTTTCGATATTTGTATTGACCTATACGTATTAAATTATGGGCTCCAACTACAATATTGAAAATTTTGATTTTTATACTTTAATAGTAAGAAAAAATGTATAAAAAATGGGAAAATATGGGCAATTAAATTTCTTTATTTTACTTAAAATTTAAACATTTTCAACGACGATGGCGAAAATACAATCTCCGGCTATACCAAATAATGTAACGTGCGATTTTAATGTTTGTTGTTTACAAAACAGCTTTGAAAACATTTGTATATTTTTCAAAAATGTTAAAAGCAAAATTATTAACAATAAAAAATCTGCCAAGAGCAAAATACTTACCTCTTCCGTGTTATTATTCATTGAATTTTGGATTTTTAATTAATTATTTTTAGTGTTGAAATATTTTTTCACCCCATATTTATTCGTGAGATTATTTGACAGTTCAAAGGTGGAACTTTCCAGAAATATTTTACAGACACACTTTTTCTGTAAATTGGCGAGTTATTTCCTTGCGTGGGAGCTATAACTCGCCAAGACGCACTTAAGTGAGAAAAACAGTTTTATGTTTAAATATATGCCATTTTTGTTTCATTTCTCACATTTCAATCGAAAAGTGTCCCGACACGGGATGAAGGTAACAATCCTATATGCAGTGGAGCTTATCATATGGACAATTTGTTAGCGAAGACGAATGTCCATTATCTATTTTAAAAAGCAGCTTTGTTTTATTCTCTTCGCCAAACTGAAGTAAGAACTATTAAACAGATGCCATAAATGTACCTACTAGCAGGAAGCACGGACCTACAGAGGTTGTTGAAAACATGTCTTCCCACGACAATTTTGTTATTTTTATACATTTTCTTACAGAAGAAATTATTGAACATGTCGAGCCATAACCGCAAAAAGGCTTAAGCGAAAAAATTTTCAATTTTCGTTTGTTTAATAAATGAATTTATTGGCAACAATTGCATCATCTCCTAAAATCTTATGGTCACAGAAGGACCCGTTACAATTTTATAGCAAAAACAATTTTAGTTTAAGCGCAATTTTCATACAACATTTTTATGAAATATAATAAAAAAAACCTTCTCCTTCAAAATTTTGTTTTTGTCACTTGAGCTTTTTTGCGGTTTTTTTTTTTAACATTTATTTAATTCAAATTACATGTTTAACAATAATTTTAACTATAAATAAACAAATAGTAATTATAAATTGTTTTATACACTGTCCCTACTAACGGGCTCTCAAGTACATATTCTACTTTTTATATGTAAATACTTTTTTTTTGTAATTTTTTATTTGATATAAGTTGTTATATTTTAGTTATTAAAATAATTTAATGTTTTGTTTTTAAATGCGAGTAAAAAAGGAAAAAAATCTCACTTTAGTGTTTCGAAAAAGGGGTAAGGTTAGGTAATAAAAAGATAAATATTAGTTGTTTAACCACCAATATTTTTTCTTGTTTTTGTTGCTTTGTATGTTTTTATCGAATTGATAAATACTTGTATCAAATCTACTATTAGTATTAGTAAGTTGATTGCTTGTTATAGATTTATTGCTGGCTCTTCTATAGATATGATAAATTATAGGTATGCCTGTCTCATTTTGGATAAATCCATTTTTGTCTAGAAAAATAAATGCTTCTGGTGGTACAAAACCTTTCGGCAGGATTTGAGCTATATATTCGTCATTAACGTGATAAGGAGCTAGAATTAAGTTGTTTTCGCTACATCCATTGCATTTGAGAATATGATTTCTTATGAGATGTATAATAAATTATAAATTATCTATTCTACTAATTTTAGCTTCATTATACAGCCTTTTATTAGAAATATATTTTTTGTAATTACTATTTGAAGATCTGAATAATGATGTGCAAGATCTTAAACATTTTCTTCGAAAAGTCTTAATTTTTCCATGTAAGATGGGGATAGGTTAAACCAAATTTGGCAACCATATTTTATGATTGGCCTTATTAAGGACTGATACATCATTATCTTAACTTTTGATTTTATGTATTTGGAAAAGAATAGTTTTTTATACATAAAGAATGCGTTACGAGCTTTTGAAATTTGGAGTTTGATGTGTTCATTAAATATAAGAACTTGTCTAAATTAATACCTGGATATTTAACAACTTCCCTGTTTGTGATGCTTATATTGTCTATTGATTTAACATTAAATGATTTCTGAGTTTGTGAGGTTTCTGTTATTAGGTGTTGGATCACCATTACTTAAATCGTTTCTAATGTTGGTTTTAAATTTACTCCAATTAGCGTTTTTATAATTAAGTTTTAAATCGGCTGATTCTTTCAATAGAACTAATGGATGATCCTGGTCTACTTTGAAAACATCTATTTTTACTGCATTATGATCGCTGTATTTTTTGAAGGTATTATTTAATTTATTTATTGTTAATCTTGCATCTATAATACATATATCCAAAAATGATCCCGCACGAGGAAATGAGGGATACATTGAAGCGAATAATTTACTTCTGTATTTTATCTCATTCTGTTCAAGCCAATCTTTTAATTTTAAGCCCTGTGGATTATTACAATTGTTACCCCAATCTTCGTGTTTAGAGTTTAAATCGCCCGCTAAGACATAATAATGATTAATATTTTCTAACTTTAGTTAGATAGTTCCGAATACAAAATGTTACAATTTTTTCCCGAGGGGAAGTAAGGCGATATAACAAATAATATTTTATTTGCTAATAACGGTAATTTTATAATACAAGTATCTAAATTGTTGAAATTATTTATAATATTATTAGTATAACTACTATATTTTAAGCTATTTTTAATCAATATTCCTGTTCCACCGCCTCTTTTTGCATCTTTTCTATCTTTTCTTACTAGAATATAGTTTTGAAAACTTTTTTTTTGAACGTTGTTTAGTTTAGTTTAATTAAGTAAAACTAAATCGGGATTGTTATAAGCTATAAATGTATTTAGATCATATCTTCTACTTAATTTTATGAGTGAATTGACGTTTATATGAATAATATTAAGAGTTTTTTCTACTGTTCCCTCCATTGTTACGAATTACGATTCCATCATCGAAAAAATTGTGTCTATCCTAGACGTTTGTATTTGAATTTGTTTATTGAGGTTAGTTAATTGATTTGCCAGGTTTTGCATGGAATTACTAAGTTGTTCTAGAACCTTGTTTATTGAACTATTGATATTTTCTATTGGTGTATTGTTTTTTACAATATTAGCGAAACTTGCAGCATTATCCGAGTTAAATGTGTTGTTAAACGATCTTTTTTGACTTAAGTTTTGTCTTTTTGCACGAATTTTTTGTTGTAGCTCCTTAAACTTTTCACATCCTTTGTAGGATGCTGGGTGTCCGTATTTGTTACATACGACGCAAAAGAGTTTTTCTTTTTCGTTTTCTTGAATAACATCTAGGGCACATTCCCCTTTTTCATGGTTTTGACAGCATTTGACACATCTTCTTGGTAAATAACAATTGGATGTGCTGTGGAAAAATCGTTGGCAGTTCCTGCATTGTGGTATCTCAGGTTTTTTCAGTGCTTCCCAGCGTACGCATCTGAAAACAATTCCTCTATTTTTTTTAAGATCGTGTACGTTACTATCTGCGGTTATTTGTACAATGTAAATTGGTAATGTTTGGCTGTTTTCTGTTGAACGTTTTGTAACAAATGGACTAACTTTTAGAAATTTCAAATCATCTAATATTTCTTTCGGTTCAATATTGGCACTTAGGCCCTTTAATAAGTATGATTTGGTTTTTATGTGTTTAGGTGTGAAAGTAAAGAACTTTGTTTTGGTTTTTTCTAAATACGCTTTAATCTTATGATAATCATCAGGTGACTTCGTATATTTTGTTATTTTGTAATTCTTTTATTTGAAATTCGTTAATTTTAAGCCCATCTTTAATGAAGTCAATTAACTTATTAGGTTCCACATCATATATATTTATTGGTAGATTTTTTTTTGTTATTGCTTTTATTCGATTTTGAACTCTCATTATTCTCTTTATTTTTGTTAATTGCAGCATTACTGCTGACTGCATTTTTTGATGTCGTAGGTTTTTGACTTTCTTTTAAATTATTTTGGAATTTTTGACTATATCATTGTTGCAATTTTTGTCGTTTCCAAGTATTTCCCAATAATTGCTTCTTAATAGCTTTGGTGCAGAGGACATTTCGAGGTCGCTCTTTCTTTTATTTTCGTTTTGTTTAATAAATATTTTATTTTTTGTTATATTTTCATTTTCATTGTGTATTTAAAACGAACACTCCAGCAAATGCCATAGAAATACATGATTTTTTTAAATTAATTTTCTTATGAGAATAAACCACCAGAAAAGCTATAGAGACTACTGTCATTTCGCCCAGAACTAAGCCACACTACGTAGATGTACCTACCTTAGCAGGGCGGGTAACTAACGAAGAACTAGGTGGGTGTGTTCTACTTGAAATGTCCCACTTTGTCTAAGCAAAACGTTAACCTGTTCTAATGACGTCCAGTAATAAACCTTATTCGTATGTGCGGTGGTATTAAAATTATACCACAACCTTGCGCGGAATCCAGCTACAAATTTGTTCAATATATTACTTTAATAAACCGATTTCTTCTAGCGTCTTGAAAAGAGTTAATCCCTTTTTTTGTAAAAAAAAAACTGAAGGCTAATCTAATAATAATGATTTATACATTTTTAACAAATTTATACAGCCCTAATTTGTGCTTTATAATATAAATATAATTAAATTCCCTTTATTTTTACACGGTTTTAAATTTCGAATTTTTTAAACTAAGGATGTAACGAATACGGATACCGATATAACGGCGATACTTTAAGTTTGCCGATTTATCGGTATCGGCGATATTTACTGTCTCTACGGCGATACTATTTTAGAGTTTTTGGAAAAAAACCATTTAATATATAAGCGAGAATAACTTGTGCTATAACAATGCTAGATGGTGCCAGAGTGAACTCTATATTGAAAAGCTATTTACATATTATATTTATATTAATTTGTCGATTTTTTATAAGTTCTTTTGTATAAAAGATGGATTCTGACAATGATTAATTCATCTCAACTAATGGCGATTTCTTTTCTGAGAAATATGTTGCATAAATGGTACATGCTCTATCTCTTTTGTGTAGAGCATGTACCATTTATGCAACATTTTTCTCAGAAAAGAAATCGCCATAATACTTTCAATACATTTTTTGCAAAAAAGGAATAAAAGGCACACCGAAAAAATTATAAGTAGTTTTGTATCAAATGTTTAAAAATGTTATCTTTAAGAATTATAATTTTTAATGTTTCTGCTGAAACAATGTTCTATACTGCAATAAGTGGCTTAAAGTCTTGTGTATAGAATTGTAAATAAATAAATAAATAAGTAAATATATCAGTTTAATTAATGTGATAATTGAATCAATTATTTTTTTTAGTTAACAGAAAACAACAAATTTAATTTTGATTTAATTAAAATTTTAGTTGTTTTGAAATAAACTTTTGATTAAAATATTAATTAAATAACAAAAAAAATTTTTGGATTTTTTGTTTAAAATAAAATAATATAAACTTGTAGAATTGTTGTTGGTAATTGTCAAATCCTGAGCTATATTTAATTTAATCAATTAACACATTGTTTGAAACGGCAAAGTTTTCTGATAATTTTTTTAATTAAAATTATAACATCAATTATTGAAAAACAAAAATATTAACACTTTTTAAATTTTTACAATTTTTAGTAATCAATATAATCATTTTGGTAATAGGTGCAAAATCAACAAATTGTTTGCTTGATTCTATGAATTTTGTGATTAGAGACAATATTTAATTTTTTCTGTGATATCGATCTCAATTGCTTCAAAACTTTTTTATTTAACACACAAATTTCATTTGTTTTGCTTAATTTCTTTTTTTTTTCATTCAACAAAAATCATTTTACCATATAAACACAAATTAATGAAGAATAGGAATGCCAAAAACCGGGTTTCAATGCACAAAAAGAAAAAAGGCATGAGAGCAAAACAAAAACAAAAGGCAAGGAAGTACAACGTGTTAGGAACCATTGCACAACCTGCTTTGTATCACAAGCTCGCATTAAGTTTCGCTCTCACTCTAACATCTTTTAAGCAAATACATTAGAAATACGTAAGCAGCACTGATGCGATTTGTGGTACAATTGTACCAAATTTGCTACAATCGAAACTTTATTGGTACGCTGGTACAATTCATCCTTTTTAAAAGACAATACTCCCGAAGTTTATCATCTATTTGAAGTGGAAGGGTAACTATCGAAAGGAACGCACGTGGCAGGCCTTTTTGAATGCCTCTATACTCCTTTCTAACAGATTCGCTTCCTATGTTATCCTGCCTTCAGAAGTATGCCTTCTAATAAGTAAAATTTCTTTTTGAATGGCCTTCCAAAATATTAAGTTCAGGTTTATTTTTATTTTTTTTTGTGACCTTCCTTACTCCCTTCTTTGGAAAAAGAACGAATTTGTTGTTATAGGGATTGAAGAAGGGCTTTCTCCTTACAACCTGCCCTCCTTGCTCCTGGCTTCTGTTTGCTAAATAAGGTCTTCTATTAGGCCCCTTTACTCATTCTCTTTACCGCTAGGGTATTATGCGTTTGCGCATATGTGTAGAACACTAAAAAAATATTGGTCCTAAACTTTTAGAATACCGATCGACTCATCTCTTTCTGAGTCGATTTAACGATGCCCCTACGTTTGGCAGGCTGGTTTTCTGTCCATGTAACCTTGTGCGCAAAGTACAGGTCGCAATTTTGAAGGTAATTTGATAAAATTTTGTACATAGGTTTTATTTCATAAGCACATAGACGACAGAAAATGGTGAGAATTAGTAAAGTGTATAGTGGAATAGTGTTTGTTCATATAAACCATCTTATTGTGGTAGTATTTAGAAAATAATACTTTCTAAGATAGCTTTTAATGCAATAACTTCCTTATAAATGTTGGCATTGAAATCAAAATTGGCGACAAAAACATCTGCGATAGCTACTATTTAGTAACTAAATATTGTGGCTCCTTCCTAAAATCACTTAAGGACAAACAAATCTCATATAGATAAAGACATATAAATAATAATTCGCATAAATAACTTTTACATGAATCTTTACCTCGTAACATAATTTTGTACACTCTAGAAACTTCTGTGATCAAATTGTTGATCGACTATACCTTCTTACCTGTTTTGTTGAATAAAAAGGTGTTATAAAATTATACTATGTATGGTTTTTTATTTTATAGCCAAAATTCGGTACAGTGTATGTCATTTTGGTCCAATTTTGCCATTGAGACGGTACAATTTTAGAATTCTCAGATCACAACAGAGATAAGTAGTGGTTCATAGTTCCCTGTAGCGCCATCTTATATTATAGCTTCTAGGCTACTCTGACATTCGCTTTAGCCGTTTTGCTTTGCTCTATAGTAGTAAAATGATCTCCGCTGCTAAATCTTGTATGTATCTGTTGTACAAAAAACGTACAAATTTTGTAAATTTTTTGATTTTTATACCATTTTTTTAATGATGTTTCTGATGTTTCTGCCGTAAATTTTGGGTTACTTCGAAGAGGCTACAAAAGCAAAGCCACTGCTATATTTTCTGCCGTTAATGCGCTAGTTAACAGTCTACGAACATTATTAGAAAATATAATAAATAAATAAACTGAGATAAAGACTAGTTAAGAGGCCCAAAAATTGGCAACTTACTTAGTTCTGAATGACAGACTTGAGAGTTAAGAGAATAATGAAGCCTATTGTTTATCTAAAATTCTTCGAATATTTTAAAGACAAACGGCTTCAATCGTATTGGAGAATCGTCTGACTACACTCAAGATATATAATAAAATTCAAAAGAAAATTCGTTTTAAGGAACTAAAAATTTATTTAAAAAACAGATCATTTACATTTCATTTAAAATAAATTTTAAATAAATTTTTTAATTTTTTTTAACGGCATATTCCGTAGAATTTAATAGTTTTTACTAATAATTAGTATTGTGGTTATTTTGTTGAACTATTCATGGTTTTTAATCCAAATTTTTACTATTTAATTAGGCTTAAGTTCATTAAATTTAATTTTCATTAAATTATTTTTATGAAGAAAGGAATTTTTACAACATGGAAGATTAATTAAAATTGTTATTGATAATTTTCATTCTTGACTGACCTGGGATTCGAAGCCAGGCTGGCTGGCGTGTGATTCGAACCCAGGCGGCTGGTTACCCTGACATGTTTCGACCTCAACCACTAGGTCTTCTCAAAGGGATTTGCCGTCTTACACTCGCAGCCATCGATGACTGCTGACGTCAGTAGTCAAACATCAATCCTTAAACCAAATTGTATTTTAACCTTTGGTAGATCGAAATTTGCTTATTGAATGATTATCCATTTTTAATTGAACTCACATGTTTTTCCTTTACTTCTGTTTTTTCCGTACTTTTTGTCAAGAATTCTTCTTCAGTCAAGAATGAAAATTATCAATAACAATTTTAATTAATCTTCCATGTTGTAAAAATTCCTTTCTTCATAAAAATAATTTAATGAAAATTAAATTTAATGAACTTAAGCCTAATTAAATAGTAAAAATTTGGATTAAAAATAGTTTTTACTTTAAAAAAATATATTTTAACCGACAAAAAATCAAACTACATAACAATATAATATATCATCACTCCTATTGCTGGTGGAACTATTTAGGGTATGTCTGCTAAATGGCTACATTCCTAGAGGGTGGAGAGAGGTCATGGTTATTTTCATACCTAAGGCAGATCGAACTGGTCCCTCTAAACCCAAGGATTTTAAACCTATCAGCCTATCGTCTTTTCTTTTGAAGACATTAGAAAGACTGATTGATCTACATCTACGGACGAAGATTGGCGCCGGCAGCATCAGCGGCGCTCAGCATGTCTATCTTAAGGGTAGGTCTGTTGAGAGTGCGCTTCATGATGTGGTGGGTTGTATAGAACGGAGATTGCGACACAAGGAATACACTTTGGTGGCGTTCCTGGATATAGAGGGGCCTTCAACAATGTGAGGATAGAGGCAATAAGGCAGGCACTGAGTGACTTAGTGGTTTCGTTGTTCTTGGTCGAACGGATAACTCTGATAATAAGAAGACGACAGAGTTAGTTCTTTTTACTAGGAGCTACAAGATGGAGAATTTTAGGCTGCCGGTACTAGGGGGAGTAGAGCTTAGGCTTAAGTCTGCTTAATATCTAGGGATTTTTCGGTACATTATGCTGTACTGGAGGATGAATACTCAGGAGAGATTATAGAAGGGTCTCATCCAACATCCAACAATAGGCTACTGTTGGATGTTATTCTTCATCTTCTGTCTATAGAGCAGTATGTGTTGGGAATGGCAGCCAGGAGCATTCTTATGATGAGAAGCTAGGACTATTGGGCAATTTCACGGAGGGTCACTCGCGGATCTTGGGTGAAATTGATACAGGTGGTTATCACCTGGGCTTGCCCGGCTCTACGGATTATTTAGGCACTAGGGTCGCTTTTGGGCGTTTGCCAGAGGCGATATTACCTTCTAGGGAGAGCTGGTCACGCCAAAGCAGATTGTATAGGGGATTTGCTACTGTTATTGATGGCTCGCAGATGACGGGCACGGGTGCCCGTCCGGGTGGTCTAGACTTTCCAACGACTGCAGTATATTTCAGGCGGAGGTTCTAAGGGTTCTCAGGGCCGTGCAATTTTTAGCGGCTAACATTGCCAAGAGCTCGGAGCTCACTATATATGTGGACAGCTAGGTGGCTCTTAGGGCCTTGATGGTCTGTTATGTGAACTCCAGGTTAGTGGACGATTGCAGGAGGGCTCTAGGAGAAATCTTAGGAAATTATATTTTGAAGCTCTGCTGGGTACCGGGTAACTGCAACACTACCGGCAACGAGATAGTTGATGAGTTGGCAAGACTGGGATCGGAAATGGAGGATCCTGACAGTTTGCGGGGCCGAACGGACTGCTTAGTATGTCGAATTCAGACGCGCTGCTGGGTAAGAGTCAGGACCATGATAGGTATTATCACGGGCCACTGTATGATAGGCAGAATGGCGGTGAGAATGGGGTCTGGCTTATCGGATATATGTATATTGTGTGAGTACCCAGAGGAGTTGGAGATATTTGAGCACTTTTTGTTTTAATGTTCCAGGCTACAGAACAGCAGGCTGAGTAGCAGATTCCTGCACGAATTGGGAGTTATCTCGGGCTGTGGGCTCGAAAATCTGACGGGATTCGTAATGGGAATGACCTGGGTGCACGGCAGGAGGCTGGGGATTGAGAACAAGTAGGGCAGTTTTCCTGTTTGGTAGCGTTGTTTTTGCTTGTTCTGTCCGATTTCTTCTACTATCTTCCTTTCGTGTGCTTTCACTCTTTACTTCTCCTACTCTTTCACACTAGATTTCTTTCACTAATTAAGGCGTCACAATGGGCCATATTGGTCTCTGGGTGAGGGTGTGAAGTTTGCTTCGCAACAGCCTTTCTAACCTAACCCAACCTAACAATATAAGTACGGAAATATTGTTTTTTTTTTGGTAGTTTGTTTTTTGAATAACAAACTTTAGTGTTAAAAAATAAAGTTATTCGTTATATAACTATTTTTTTGTTAAATTTTAACAGAACGAAAAACGAAATTTATAAACCACAATCAGTTACTGCAATAATTTTATAAGTGTTATATTCGGAAATTGTGGAAGGGCACGGTCACCCCTACACTTAGTAAAAGCTCTGATAAATCTAAAAATGGCCTTTGGAGCATTTGTGAACAAATTATAAGAAAATACGAGGAGGATAAGGATGTTCTATGCAATGCTATGTTAAATTTGTGTAAGGTATTTATATTTTATAATAAAAGGATTTTAAGTTTTTTAATCCTTTTTATTCTACCTGTATTTGGTATGAAAAACGGTATGAAAAACGGTATGAAAAGGTTGAAAAGCAAGTGACATTCGGATGCAAACTCAGTGGATATAATATATCTTAGCAATAACAACGTTTTTCATAAAAACATGGAGAGCTTCAGATATAAAGAATTTGCCGGAGAGTATTTTAGAAACAAAAACGAGGAAGATGTTAAAAATTACATTCGGAAAAAAGGAAACTTAAATTCCTATAGCACTGAAATACAATTGGGCTTAGAAAATAAATTATCTGTTCTCATCAAAAATTTAAAACAGCGATACAGGAAAGTTGATTACAGCAAAGATAGATTTTGTAAGAGCTTTGCAAACTGGTTAGAGAACGAACTTTCTTTCCAGATCGCTTCAGAGAGTACAAACCAAAACACTCGTGGGAGACCACAAATTCGGTAGCACATAATTTCACGTTTTGGGCCGGTCGATTGGCTACCAAGATCGTGTGATATCACACCGTTAGACTTTTTCCTGTGGGGATATGTAAAGTCTTAAGTTTCGATTCAGGCCTTGGGGGAAAACTTCACGCGTGTCATTCGCCAGATACCAGTCGAAATGCTCGAACGAGTCATCGAAAATTGGACTTAACGGATGGACCATCTGTCATCCATCTGCGGACCATATCTGTGTTTTTTTCTTTTAAAAAGTAGGGAACCTCAAAATGGATCACGCGTTTTTATTTTTTACTGACAAATTGTTTTCTTCTTTTTTCGATATATTTCAATAAACTATGTTTAATACCTCTTTTGCTACAACATTAATTATTTTATGTTGCCCAAGTTACTTAGTCTTCATATCGTCAACTAAAATACAAAAGACCAGAAAAGACAAAAATTCAAAATTGACTTTTCAATTGATTGTAATTTAATTAACTAAAATACATAATTCTCAATCAACAAGTGGATTTTAAAATTTTTTGCCGGTCTTTTGTTTTTTTTTACGACCTTTTGAATTTTAGTAGACGATATGTGGGTATATAAATTTGTCTCGGCCTCTAATTGACTGTTTAGTTTCTTAAATTAAATTTATGATTCTATCACTTTTTATACACACTTAATTTCCTGTTATGTTTATGTAGCATCTGTGCACGAGTTGAATTATATTACCAAAATTACAAAAGACAAATTGGTGTCGCCCTTATGTACGCATTAATGGGTAAAATTAGATTGTATCGTTGTTTGCCATATACGAATAACTCGTAAAATATAATCGAGACAACTGTATAATAGTTTTCGTCTGGTGCAGGAGTATATAATGACTTTCTGCTTTTGGTATGAAGTGACAGAATGTCTGAAACAAAATTATACAACATTTTTATAATTTGGGGAAACAAACAGTTTTACAACAAGTCAATATTGGTAGAAATGCTCTTAATGTATTAAGAAAATTGATGATACATAAACTGTTAACTTTTGTTTGTTCTCAATAAATCTTAGCGAATTTAGGTAAAAATTTACAGAGTAAACAAACTAAAAATCCTGGTGGCAGTTCAAGAAAGTTGTAGGCAGTAAAATAATACAACTTAAACGAGGTTTATTTTTATTATAATCACCCCTATTATGTAAGTCGTTGTGTATGTCGACGTCAACATTAAGTTGTTCTCAAATCAAGTCACATCAATCGGACAAAAAAAAAATAAATCGGATCTCTAGTTCTTTTTTTCTACTGACATTTAGTGCTTATTTTTTTTAATGATTCAGTCGGTCGTGCTCGATGAGAAAAGACGTGTTTCTTTTAACTCCGCATACGGTTTTTTTTTTTAACATAAATTAGTTAATTTAACAAGCGAATTTGGACGCTCAATATAAAAGTGAACAATAAAAAAAAAAAAAAAAAAATTAAGAAAAAAAACACAAGTAAAAAAAATATACCTACATATGTATGTATGTACGCACATACATACTTGCAAATAATCTGTGCAAAAAAAATATTTATTCTTTTTTCTTTTATTATCTCGGTGTAACAACATTATACATAATAAAAAGAGCACAGTTAACAAAAATTAAAAATAAAAAAAACGGTGAAAAAAAACAAAAACAACTCTATATGAGTAATAACAATGAAACAACAACAAAAATAAATGATACTCATGCTAGTGTAAGCAATGTGGAAATAAATACAACAACAGAAAATAATACAAGCGTTACCATTGACAACATAAACTCGAACAAAGACGTAATGGAAAACAAACAAGAAAAAATTTGTCAAAAACCACAAGTGCAAGTTGGTATGGACAGGTATGTAACAGTGCTTAAACGTGGTCGCAGCCCTGCCTCTTCAGCTGTAGCCTCTGCCTCGAAAGTTCCATCTTTTGATAGAATAAACTCGCAAAATCGTTTTGCAATTCTGGAGGATGAACCTTCTGAAGCACCTAACGTCATAAAAACGTCAAAGCCACCCCCGATATACCTTAGAGAGCAAAACTCAAGTGAGCTTATAAAAAGTTTAATCTCGGTGATAGGTGAAAATTCGTTTTACGTAGCTGCAATCAAGCGTGGTAATATAAACGAAACAAAAATACAGGTTAATCACGAGAATGATTTTCGCAAAATAATTAATAAGTTTGAAGCACTTAAAAAAAGCTTCTATACATACCAACTGAAAAGCAGCAAAGGTCTTCAGGTTGTGATAAAGGGCATTGACTCATGCGTGGACCCAGACGAAATAAAAACATTTTTAGAAGAAAAGGGCTTCAAAATAAAAAATGTTACAAATATTAAAAATAGGGAAAAAAATCCCCAACCACTATTTCGAGTGGAGTTAGAGCCCGGCGATGTTAAGCTAAAAAAAAATGAAACGCATCCCATTTACAGTTTAAAATACATTCTGTACAGAAAAATCACGATAGAGGAGCCGCACAAAAGAAATGGGCCCGTTCAGTGTTTAAACTGCCAAGAATTTGGTCATACTAGGGCATACTGCCATTTACCCCCTGTTTGCGTCGTATGTGGAGAATTACATGGTACCGTCCGGTGCGATAAGTCCAAAAATGACCCTAACGTAAAAAAATGTAGCAACTGTGGTGGTAACCACACTGCCAACTATAGAGGATGCCCGGTATATTCGATTGTCAAGCGTTCTGTTGGACAGAAACTTAATCCCCCTCAAACGCAGGCAACTAATCAAGGAAACACGTACGGCGTCCAGATGCCTCAGCCAAATAATAACAGAACCTCGTACGCTAATGTATTAAAATCTAATCCTATGCAACTTCAAGGTGATGTACCAAATAACGACGAAATTCCCATTTCTAATTTAACTCGGCTAGAAAAAACTATGGAAACATTAGTGCAAACAGTTAACAATTTTACCAACACAATGGGTAACATGATGCAAGAAATGCTAAGAATGCAATCGATGTTATTGCAAGCTGTACTAAACAAGCCATGAACTGTTTAAAAATTTGCTTTTGGAACGCAAACGGCATCCGCCAACATAAAAATGAACTAGAATACTTCCTTAAAAATAAACAAATTGATGTTATGATGGTCTCTGAAACTCATCTGACCTCAAGAAATACGTTTAAAATTAATGGTTATATATTATATGATACCAAGGACCCTCGAGACAGAGCTTGTGGCGGTTCTGCCATTTTGATAAAGAACCGAGTAAAACACTACTTAATGAGTGATCATCGTGAAGACTATCTCCAAGCAACGAACATTTGCGTTGAGGAATTAAATCGAGACATAGTAATTTCATCTTTATACTCCCCACCTAGATTTTCTATATCAGAAAGCCAATATAATAAATATTTCAAATCATTAGGACCTTGCTTCCTGGCTGCTGGCGATTATAACGCTAAACACACTTTCTGGGGTTCACGACTTATTACACCTAAGGGTCGTGTTTTGTTTAACACAATTTGTAAAATGGATCTAAATGTGGTCGCGAGCGGACAACCAACATATTGGCCTTCTGATCAGCAAAAAGTTCCAGATGTTATCGATTTTGGAGTGGTTAAAAACATCCCCGTAGAAACGATTTATGTTGAAGCTTCCTTAGAACTATCTTCTGATCACACACCTACAATTCTTACAATAACAAATCCTAATAGAATTGTATCTCCGTCTGATAACTTAGTGACGTCAGCCACTCAAATAAATTGGTTAAAATATAAAAAATATCTCAGTACCCACTGCACTGAAAATATTCCGCTTAGTACACCGGAGAATGTGGATATTTCTATTGTAAATTTTGACAGTTATCTGAAACTAGCTGTTCAACATTCTAGTATAACCCTCAAAAAAACCAAAAATAGTAAAATATATTCTGCAGATGTTGAGCGTCTCTTGACTGAAAAAAGGAGAGCTCGAAGAGAATGGCAATTGCATAGATCCCCTCAACTTAAGAATTTACTAAAAGAGTGCACAAAAAGGCTAAGAAAGTTACTGCAGTCTCAGAAAACGGCTTCCCTGGAAAAATATCTTAAGGAACTTGATGCAACTTCTCAATCAGACTACTCATTATGGCGTGCAGCTAGAAATCTTAATAGACCAGTTATCACTAAACCACCATTAAGAAACTTAAATGGAAGTTGGGCACGAAATGATGAAGAAAAAGGAAATCTTTTTGTTAATCATTTGAAAAACGTATTTACCCCGCATACATCTCCCGATATTGTAGTCGAGTTGCCACCAGTTGCTGTTAGAGCTGCTGTTCCCCTTAGATTTGAGATAAAAGAAATCGAAAAGGCTATTCATAATTTAAACCCCAAGAAAGCCCCTGGTTTTGATAAGATCAGCAACAAAATGCTTTTAGAGCTACCCCGCATAGCAAAGAAAATTATTCTTTTAATTTTTAATGCTATTATACGCCTTGAATACTACCCACAAGAATGGAAAGTATCCTTAGTTACAATGATACCTAAGCCAGGAAAGGATCCTACAAAAGCTGAGTCATATAGACCTATAAGCTTATTGTCTAATATATCAAAGCTGTTTGAGAAGCTGTTAGTGTCAAAATTAGCCCCAATTATAAATGTAAATAGATGTATTCCTAACCATCAATTCGGCTTTAGAAGAGAACATAGCACAATCGAACAAACCCATCGTATAGTAAACGCCATAAGAAAAGCCTTTGAAGAAAAAAAATATTGTTCCGCCCTCTTCATCGATGTTTCCCAAGCTTTTGATAAAGTCTGGCATGAAGGGTTATTACATAAATTGAAGCTAAACTTACCAGTAAACACACACAAGCTGTTAGAAAGCTACTTAGTCGGCCGAAAGTTTATTATTAAAGAATGTGATTTTATAAGTTCTCCTCAGCCAATTGACGCTGGAGTCCCTCAGGGAAGCATCATGGGCCCACTCTTATACCTTATATATACCTCAGACATGCCAACAAACAACCACACCCTTACTTCAACATTTGCTGATGATACAGCTTTTCTAAGCGTACACGAAAACTGTCATGAAGCATCCCGTTACTTGCAGGATCATATATTTGAACTGGAAAAGTGGTTAAAACAATGGAGGATAAAGGTCAATGAGCAAAAATGCGTACATATAACATTCACCTTGCGTCGGGAGTCATGTCCCCCTATTAAAATCAATAATCAATTAGTGCCCCAGCAATCGCATGTAAAATATCTCGGTATTCATCTAGATCGGCGTTTGACATGGAAATGCCATATAGAAGCAAAACTGACACAAATGAAACTAAAAGCAATTCAAATATATTGGCTTATTGGAAGAAATTCTGTTCTTAGCCTCGACTGCAAACTTCTACTTTATAACTCTATATTGAAGCCAATCTGGTGCTACGGCATTCAGCTATGGGGCACTGCCTCGGCCTCAAATATCGAAAAAATTCAAAGGCGCCAAAATAAACTTCTTCGAATAATCACAGTCGCTCCCTGGTATGTTAAAAACTCAAATATTCACAAGGATCTCAATGTGCCATTAGTAAAAACTATTATTACGAAGTACGCAGCAAAATATTTAAAAAGGCTTGAGTCGCACCCAAATCCACTTGCTCGAAATATTTTAAATGACAGTGGACACTCTAGATTAAGGAGAAGAGATACCGCAGGACTCATCCGAAGGGAAAACCGCTGAACATCTACATATGTGAACAGAAACCGTGAGGAGAAAAATTTTCGTCTAGCATTGGCAGGACAAAAATAAAGTATTAGTATAAGATTTGATTAATTATTGTTAGTTCATATTTAATATATGAAGATTCAATAAATAAATAATGAGAAAAAAAAAAAAAAAAATTTTTTTTAATAAATTAAAAATATAAATAAAATAAATCATATTAAAAAGTGTTTTTGTAGGAGACTAATGACGATTTCTTTTTTTGATCTTTTAAACTGCATTGTTAGTTTTGTTCATTTTCATAAAAATTTTAAAAGTTATTAAGCGGTATTTAGAAAATGAATGAAAAAATTACGAATAATTGTAATGTAGGGTGCTTAAATGAGCAAATACATTGCAAATACTTCTAATTTTGCATACAAAAATGCACACAAAAAACCTGCAAACCCGATTCGACTTGTGCGACCACTAAACTTTTTCCGAAAAATCTGAAAAAAATCTCAAAAATACTTTTCCCTATAAGCTTTTAAATTATTCTTGAGCCCCAAAAAAATAATATACATGTAACACTTTTAATGTTACCTAGAATCACTCGAAATTTCATATGTTGTGCAACTTTAATAGAACATAATTAGATGCTTTTATTTACAACTATTACACTTTTATCAATTATATCTGTACTTCATTAGCGTTTTTTAAAGGTATTTGGGCGGCTTCTGCACGCTATTACTGCTTAGAAACATATATTGACATCACTATTAGCTAAGAAAATATTAAAACGATAATAATACACATGGATTTTCTATTTATTTATATATGAAAAAGCTTTTATATTTTGTTTTTAAATAATATTTTCATAAAATTTTGATCGGTATTAATTAAGCCAGGCAAAATAAAACATTGGTTGTACAAACAAAGTAGTAAGTACCAAAGTTGTAAAACAGGGCAGTATGAACACCTTAAGTAAAAGTGAGGGTAAAGTGTGCAACATGTTTTTCATCAACATATTCACAAAAGAACTTGAAAATTTTTCCCACAGTTCTATTTTTTGTACAATCGAACACAAAAATGTAGAACATGTAACATTTATGCAACATATTTTTCAGAAAAGAAATCGCCATAAAAGTATATAAAAAAAACTAAATGAAAAATATTCAACCGGACGGCTTTAATTATTAAAGTGTTAACTCATAATGGGTCTTTGGCGAAAGACTAAAATATATTTTGTCTACTTCAAATACAGATTTTAGGTAAACTTTTAGAGTACTGATACATTAAATTTTGACAATTATTATTCAAATTTGTGTCGATAAGTTATTTTAAGTTTGCTTTTTTTTAAACATATTTAAATCTCGTTTTCATTTAAATTTTTCAATTCGAATTTTACGCCTTTTACGTAATTTGTCCTTTTAAAATACGGATTTCACCACAAGTATTCTCCATCGGGATAGAAATGTGCGAAAATTATTCCCGTGATAAGGAATACAGACCAATTTCCATTCTTCCCTACCAGTCTAAGGTTTTCGAACGCCTCCTACATAAACAGATCTCCAAACATATCTTTGATAATAATCTTCTAACAGACCGGCAGTCTGGACTAAGGCCTCAGAATTAGGGATATAACTTTTTTGAGTGCAAAAGCACCGAAAGCGAATTCTAAAGTGCTTTAAATTTTGATTTCTTAAAAATAATGATTTTTTTTTAAATTATTGTACAAACATACATATATAAGTTAACAAATTTGTTTTACGTATTTCAAAAAAATATATTTAGCAGACCTCAACGGCGGTCTGCTATTGCTAATTAAAACTCTTTTTTTATTAATTTTAAGGATTAAATTTATTCACATAAAAATTAGATTTATTTAACAAACACTTTGAATTTTTAAGATTAAATTTACAAATTAAATTTATTTAACAAACACTTTGAATTTTCAAGATTAAATTTACAAATCAGATCTATTTAACAAACACAAAAATTAAATTATTTACGCGACGGCTCCGTGGCTAAGACTGTCTGCCCAGTTGTTATTTTCCCATTTTATACCCTCTGCTCTGCCGCTGCGCTCGCGGTTGTTTTGCGCCGCAAACCGTGGAAACTGCTGACCAACTTAATTCGCATGTGGTAACCTGATATGGTGTCGGGTTACGTGTGCGCGTGTCTGAAAAGTGTTGATTCCAATATTTCGCAAGAAGTTATTTGATACGCCTGTAAGTTGAACTTAATGTTGACGTATTGCGAATTTAGTGCATTCAGCAAGTTTCATGGTCAGGCAGTGTCGTTAACTTATATGTTTAAATATTTAATGTGAGTATCGTTTTACATAGGGGATATATATAATGCACCACCTTACACCGCACGCTCGGCGCATATGTTGCTGAGCTTATGATCTTTAATTTTTGACGGTTTTCTTACCCACTGCCCTAGGAAACATTCAGAAGTGTTCGTGAAGTTTATTAAAGAATTACTTAATGTCTTATTCATGAATATTTTCGGCGTGTTAATTAGCCTAAATATTTAAATTGCCCTTTCTTATGGGGAAAAGGAATTGAGACTCTTACGAGTGATTATAATGCAGAGAGGTTGGAATAAAATTAAGAAAAGTTAGGGTTAATTTAATTTCTTTTGGGTATGAGCTGGGATGCTCCACACTTACCTTTTAATGGTTTATGGTAGTCACCGAAATGAGTGGAGGGGGTTTACCGTTGAGGGGATTGCCACTTAATTATTTATTTGGGGTTTATTTTGCGCACAATCACAATTGAATATAGGTACTATGTAGGTATATACTTTTTTTCTCACTTATTTTATACATAATGTTGGGTTCCGTGTTAGCTGACCGCTCAGTTCAAGTTATTTAAGAGTAACTGTTTCAATAAAAAAAGTATCAACATACAAATATTAACGCTTTCGGTGCGGAAATTTTTTTCACGTTAGAGGAAAAGTGATATCAAATTTTTTTATATTTTTTCATTCTGTGCACGGCTATATTTGCAAAGAATACAAAAAGTTTTATCTCTACTCAGCATAGCTGCACTACAACCTTAACTGAAGTATTTGAAAACATCCATTGTAGTTTGGAAGATAGCAAGGTAGCATTCTTGATTTTTCTCCATCACTCGAAGGCCTTTGACACAGTTGAACACCAGATTTTAATTATGAAACTTGAAAAAAAAATTTAGTTTTTAAGAACCACAGCAAAATTAGTCGATTCGTATCTAGGATAAAGACTAGAGACAGTTTCCAACAACTCCAACAAATTCTAGACCATTGATCACATAAAGGGGTGTTCCCGAGTGACCTATGCTAGGTTTGCTAGGTAATGCTGAAATTAAAACAGCAATAGAGCCTAAATATATTTACAACAAGTTGACATCCAGCATTCGCACCCTTGGGTTTCGCAAAAGTTCTTCCTATAATGATTTTTTTATTACAACAATTTACCCCTGGAACCATCTTCCCCCCGATATACAACTCACCAGCAATGCAATAAAGTTCGAAATATTGCAAATGAATCAATTTGATAATTTTGTCAGTAGTTATTTATTGAATCTTCATAAATTAAATATGAACTAACGATAATTTATCAAATCTTATCCTAATAGTTACTTTATGTCCTGCCAGTGCCAGACAAAAGATTTCGTCATCAAGGTTTCTGTTCACATATCAGGTGTTTATCGCTCATTTGATTGGGTGAGTGCTGCAGCGTCTTCTTAAGCGAGATAATTTAAAATGTTTCGAGCTAGTGGATTTCGGTGCAGTACAAATCCTTTTTAAATATTTTACTGTATATATCGTCATCATAGTTTTAACTAATGGCATATTGAGATCCTTGTGGATATTTGAGTTTTTAACATACCAGAGATCGGCTGTGATTATTCGTAGAAGTTTATTTTGGCGCCTTGGAAATTTTTGATATTAGAAGCCGAGGCAGTGCCCCATAACTGAATACCGTAGCACCAAATTGGCTTTAAGATAGAGTTGTAAAGTAGAAGTTTACAATCGAGACTAAGAACAGAATTTCCTCCAATAAGCCAATTAATTTGAGTTAATTTTGCTTCTATATGCCATTTCCACGTTAAACGCCGATCTAGATGTATACCGAAGTATTTTACATGCGAGTGTTGTTTATTATTTCATTATTGATTTTAATATGAGGCCATGTTTCCCGGCGCAATGTGAATGTTATATGTAAGCATTTTTGCTCGTTGATCTTTATCCTCCATTGTTTTAACCACTTTTCCAGTTCAAATACATGATCCTCTAATTAACGAGATGCTTCATGACAGTTTTCGTGTACGCTTTGAAAAGCTGTATCATTTGCAAATGTTGAAGTTTTGGTGTAGTTGTTTTTGGCATGTCTGAAGTACACTCAGAGAAAAATGACGATCTAAATTTAAGAAATAGTTCTTGAATTTATATTGTAGAAATCTTCAGATTTCAATCTTGAAATTTGGTCAGTAATAGCATGTTCGCACGGTGTTTTGGATTACTTTGCTCTCTGTGCTTATTACTTATTTGGATTACCGTGTTCGCACGGCACTTTCGCAATCGGTTTTGACAGTTCTTCTTCATATTTTTGTTTATTGCTAAATTTAATTGATTGTTTGATGTTACATGTGTTAAGAATGCAAAGAAAAAGTAAGTTAAAAATATTATTTCAAAGAAATATATAAAATAATTATTTTTTCAGTAAATAGAGAAGCTGTAAGCAAATGGAGTCAATGCAGCGAGCGGGCATTGTTGGAAATATGGCGAATTTGTAGTTCTTTGACAGCTGTTGATGGTAAACAACCGATAAAATTTAGAGCTCATATTGATTTTGAAGTAATCCACATGGTAATAGAAATAGAATTACGTACAAATGGGATAATCCGCTCTCAAAATTTTGTATGACGAATTATGTAATTTGAACCATAATTGGACTGTGAATTAAGAATAAGAGAGCGAAATACGAAAATACGCTGCCGTGCGAACATGCTATAAGATTGACGTTCTCAAATTTAAGCATAAATGAAGGTTAATCTTACTTTTAAGATCATATTCTTCAATTTAAGAACGCATTCTTAAAATCAAGAACGTAATTTTAATATCGTATTCTTGAATTTAAGAATATACTTTTAAAGTTAAGATTTAATTCTTGTTTTTTTTCTTTCGAAATTTAACATCAATGAAAGCGTGTTGTGTATTAAATTGAAAGACGCTGAACGAATAATATTTTTAAATACGATTATTTCAAGATTGTGCGGATTTGTCAGTCACGATGTCGCAGTGGTCGAGTGAGCATCGCGTGTTCGCTGTGGAGAAATTTTTTAAGAGTAATGATTCCTACGTAATTGCTCGTCGACAATTTTGTTCAAAGTCAGGTATTCGGCGAATACGTGATGGACCGAGTGTAAATTTAATTCGTTCGTGGGTGCAGAGATTCCACGCAACTGTTTCGGCTATGAATGTCCCGCGGCCAGGGACCAGTCGATCCTCAAGGACTCCCGAAAACTTTGAACTGGTTGAAAGTAGTTTACGTGAAAAACCGCCACTTTCAGTACGGAAAAGAGCAGCCTCACTGGGACTTCCAAGAGCGATTAATCATGAAATTTTAAAAAAGGATCTGAAGTCCCATCCTTTCAAAATTCAAATCGTTCAAGGACTGAAAGAAAGTGACTTTTATTTACGCAAAAATTTTTGTGAAACAATGTTGGAGCGTTTTCGCACTGTAAATCTCATTTTTTTGGAGCGACGAGGGTCATTTTCACTTAAACTGCCACGTCAACAAGCAAAACTGCCGTTACTGGTCTCCAAGAAACCGCAACCCTCGATTTAAACAGCAAAAATCATTGCATTGCCCCAGATAATAGGACTATTTTTTTTTTCCAATATTCTCGAGGCCAGGCGACGAATGTCAACGGTGAAAATTATCGACGCATGATTACGGTATTCTTTTTGTCAAACCTGCGAGCTCATCTATCGTACTCTTCACACACGTGGTTTCAACATGATGGGGCGACTGCACACACAGCCAGAGCTTCGATGAATTTGCTTCGGGAAAATTTTCCCCTAAAAGATGCTTAGTTGTTTGGGGACTTCCCATGGCTACCGCGGTCGCCCGGTTTTACTCCCATGGATTTTTTTTATGGGGCTACCTCCAAGAGAGGGCTTATAATGGCAATCCCCAATCTGTAGTGCGATTCACTATGCTTTTTAAACCACAAATGTTTCGTTTAAAAATGGTAACCACAAAATAAACCACTTTGCTATTCGCTAACATTTAAAACGATATCTGATGGTGTTTAAAGCCAGCTGTTTCAGTCAGCTGTTATTTTTAACAACACAAATTGTGGTTTATTAACACCAGTATTTTTGGTGGGGTTTAATCCGTTTAGAAAAGTGTTTATTTATTGTCGATATTTTGACTTTAAGGTATTTAGCCTACAATTTATCCACTTTCTGTCGCACACCAATGTTACGTGGAGCATCCTACTTATTTATCATAAATCCAACCATTTAAGTCCCAATTTACAGTATACGATTTTTGTCGTTGCGATTATTGTCGTTTCTTCTTTGAAGTCGGTCTAATGTTTACATTGTACGATTTTTGTCGTTACAACTTCTTGTGTATACATATAATTTGACACTACGAATGAATGAACAAAACGAATCGTAGAGTACACTCGCTTGTGTACCCCTTTTAATTCCTCTCTCCCCTCTCGCCAATAAGGTAAGAATCGCAACGACAAAAATCGTATAATGTAAATTGGGACTAACTCAGCTGCTCGGCAGACGCGCGAGTTACAGAAGCAACTGCAACAACAACAACAATATCAACGAATCCACCAACAAAGCCACCTAGACTAAACAGCTGCATCAGCTAAGAAATAGTGGAACCCTAATTTCTGCAAGAACCCAATTAAACACTTTTACAATGACACACTTGTTAAAATATTAAATTTTAGTTTGTTAGCACTTTTATATCTAGGAAGTAAATTTATAAATTAAAATAATACAATAAGCATTTTTGTATTTAGTAAATAAGTTTTTGTAAGCACTTTTATATTCAGGAAGTAAATTCATAAATTAAAATAATATAATAAGCATTTCTGTATTTAATAAATAAGTATATAAACAAAAGAAAATTAAATAAAGATTGATATTGTAATTTGGAAGTGAAAAAAAGAAGTTGTTTTTTTTTTAGTGATAATTTAGATAGTAAGATAACTGGCGCAGTCGAAAAAAAAGTTGACGGTATATCAACTTTCGCTCTCAAGTAAAACTATTAAGGAACATAATAGTGAAAATAAAAGTTAATGAAAATAACTGTTAATTAAAGATTAGAAATAGTGAACTAGGACATAATAAAATAATAATAAATACACAACTATAAACAAAAAAAAAAAAATTAAAACAAAAACAATCAGTTAGTGAAAATAACTGTCAATTACAATTTAGAAATAGTAAACTAGAAAATAATAAAACATCATAAACAGAAACAATCAGTTAGTGAAAATAACTGTTAATTAAAAATTAGAAATAGTGAACTAGAACATAATAAAATAAAAATAAAATAGACAATTATAAGCAGAAAAAAAAAATTTAAAACTCAGAAGTTAGTGAAAACAACTGTTATTAAAAAATTAGAATAAATAAACTAAAATATAGACAATTATAAACAGTAAATTAAAAATCAGTTAGAGAAAATAACTGTTATAAAACTAAAGAATTGGAACCAAAACACAGATCACCAACAACAGAAATCAACAGAAAACAAGGAAAATACCAACCACAGGATCACCAAGTCATCAACAAGAAGAAATCCATAGACCATAGATTATGAGACTACTAATAACAATAATACTAGGGTAAATAAGTCATATTTTATTTTGTATAAGTATATTTAAGTATTACTAAGCATAAAACCTTTAATTTATTCATGCGAAAAACATATCGGGTTAAACCATACATAAACATTTTCAAACACCTTTCACCCGTCCCAGAAAACACTGAAATGTCCTTAGATAACAATAATCCCTCGGGTTCCATTCCCCAAATTCCAAATCAATCCTCATATCAGAACCAAATATTTGATTCACTTAAAATCCCAGACGCAGTGAAAGACCTCCCAAAATTTGACGGAAACCCCAGACTTTTGTACGAATTTTTAACAAACGTAGAGGAAATATTAGGGTATTTAGTTAACGTTGACGGGACGAACTACGCAAAAATTATTTTACGAGCAATTAGGAATAAAATAGTTGGCCAAGCTAACGAGGTACTCAATGTGTATGGTACCTCTTTAGTTTGGGAAAGCATTAAAAACAACCTAATCCTGCATTATTCCGATAAAAGGAATGAAACCTCCTTGATTAAGGATCTACATAATTTGAAACAAACCCAGTCTGTCCAACATTTTTACAGCTCAATTATAGAAATACAGTCGTCCATCAATAATAATATTCTAATCCACGAAACCAACCTTAGCGTAATTGAGGCAAAACAAAAACTATTCGCCGAAATGTGTTTAAACACATTCCTGTCAGGCCTTAAAGAACCTTTAGGCTCGAACATTAGATCGATGAGACCTAAAACAATGGCCGAAGCACTTTCCTTTTGTATACAGGAACAAAACATATGCTACACAAAAAAGACATTTACGAACGAACATCAAGTTCCCCAACAGAATTTTAAATACTTTCCAAATTATCCACTGTCCCAAACTTACCAACCAATAGTTAACAATTCATACAGATTCCCTCAGCAGTTCTCAAGACAATACTATCCGAATATACCTAGATATCAAAACCGAACAAATGACGTTCAAAAACCCCAAATTAACGCAACCTCTAATACATTCGGACAGAATAGACCTTCTTACCCGAGAAATATACCGAATAACGGACTTGAACAAACCCGAACATTTTACAACAATAATAACAATTCCCTTAATAACACCTTTGGAAGACAACAGTATAGTGCACCAAATTTACCGCCACCAGAACCAATGGACGTAAGTTCAGGTTATACTCATCTGAGGAGACCACAGAGTATACAAACTAAGAGAACAACCAATGCTTTGAGGCCTCACGAAATGCACAACATTGATATAGAAGGAACCCCATACGCAAACCTAGAGGAATATTATTATTATCCAGAGAACGAACAAGTTCAAGAAGATATTACATTTGCTCAGAACAATTTTAAACGAGACCTTATTTTTGGACAAAATTATCAATGCGACCAAAACAACAGTAATGTAATTGACGACGGTGAAAATTTTTTACTAGATGCCTCCCCGGACCAACCGGATATTTAGACGTAAACAAACATGGACATACATTACCATATATAAATATATCCTCTCCTTTCGGTAAACCACTAAAATTTCTAATAGACCCTGGAGCATCATCGTCTTTTATAAACCCAGAATATATTGACAAAGACAAATGTAAGACCTGTGAACCAATAACGATAACCACTATATTAAGCAAACACTCTTTAAACAAGAAAATTAGTTTACCATACTTTGAGGAATTCAAAGAAAAAGGTAAGATGGAACTATTTGTCTTTAAATTCCATAATTATTTCGATGGATTGATAGGACTTGATATATTAAACAAACTTAAAGCTAAAGTAGACTTGGGCAGTCAGACTCTGATCACGAAAAATTCCATAATACCACTACAGTTTAAACCTAACCTAACTTCAGGAAAACATATAGTTCAACCTTTTTCAAAATTTGTAATTAAAATACCAGTCGATTCGCGAAACAACGATTTTTTCATACACAAAACATTTCTAGAACCTGACTTATTCATTTCGGAAGGTATTTATAATGCAAAAGAATGGTATAGTTTCGTTGAGATAGTAAATACATCTGACAAAGAAAAAATTGTCTACATTGAACAACCTGTAAAAACCATTCCATATCAAAATTTCATTGAAGTTAATAACTTTACCATAGACTCAGGCACATTTCACCAAGAAGAAAATATAACAAAAATGCTGAGAACGGACCACTTGAATGAACAAGAGAAAAAAGCATTAAGGAAAATTTGTTCGGAATTCGATGACATATTCTTTAAAGAAGGGAATTCCCTTAGCTTCTCTAACCAAATAAAGCACAAAATTAAAACCACAGATGACATACCTATTTTTACAAAATCATATAGATACCCTTATGTTCATAAGGAGGAGGTACGGACACAAATAAACAAAATGCTACAACAGGGCATTATAAGACCAAGTTTCTCACCTTGGAGTGCTCCTGTATGGATAGTCCCAAAAAAAAAAGACGCCAGTGGCAAGCAAAAGTGGAGGTTAGTCATAGACTACAGGAAACTGAACGAAAAAACAATTTGTGACAAATATCCTATACCCAATATTACAGACATTCTGGACAAATTAGGACGAAGTATGTATTTTACTACCCTAGATCTTGCCAGTGGTTTTCACCAAATAGAAATGCATCCAGAACATATAGGAAAAACTGCATTCTCTGTAGATGGAGGCCACTATGAGTTTGTCAGAATGCCCTTTGGCCTCAAAAACGCACCGTCCACATTTCAACGGATAATGGACAATGTGTTGAAAGACCTAATAGGTACAGTTTGCCTCGTATATCTAGATGATATAATCGTCTATTCCACATCATTACAAGAACACATGTTAAACCTAAAGAAAGTTTTCGAAAGACTAAGAGAATCAAACTTAAAAATTCAGTTAGACAAATCTGAATTTTTACACAAAGAGTGTGCGTTTTTGGGACATATTATTTCCACCAATGGAATAAAACCAAATCCTGAAAAAATTCATGCGATAAGAAACTTTCCTATTCCTAAAACTCAAAAGGAGATCAAATCATTTTTAGGACTATTAGGTTATTATCGAAAATTTATACAAGATTTTTCAAAAATAACAAAACCTCTGACTGAATGTCTAAAAAAAGGAAGGAAAGTCATTTTAAATGACCGATACCTACAGACATTTGAAATGTGTAAAAATGTATTGATTAACGACCCCTTACTTCAATACCCGGACTTCACAAAACCTTTTATCTTGACAACTGACGCAAGCGATTTTGCTTTAGGAGCAATCCTTTCTCAAGGACCAATTGGCAGCGACAAGCCAATCTGCTACGCTAGCAGGACATTAACAGACACGGAAATAAACTATTCAACGATCGAAAAAGAATTACTAGCGATCGTCTGGGCCACAAAATATTTCAGGCCCTACCTTTTTGGACGTAAATTTAAAATTGTAACTGACCATAGACCACTAACCTGGATTATGAGCCTTAAAGAGCCAAATTCTAAATTAATTAGATGGAGGCTCAAACTTGAGGAATTTGACTACGAAATCATTTATAAAAAAGGAAAACTTAATACAAATGCAGACGCCCTAAGCCGCATTAGAACTTACGATAACAAATCTTGTAGAAACGAAGAAGTCAACATTAATATAGTCGACAACGACTCAATTCAGGGAACGGCAGGAACGACCATTCACTCTGCCGAAGAAAATTATGACGAGGGTATTCCAATCTCGGAAAAGGCCTTAAACACATTTAACATTCAAATTATCTTACAGGTAAAAAACGAGGGTTCTCCTCTTACACTTGAAACCGTATTTAAAAATAAAATGCGGAAAACAATACGCAGACCAGTATACAACGAAACCATAATGACTGACATATTTAAACGATACCTTGCCCCCAATAAACTCTCCGCAATAATGACAGATGACGACACTTTTGGAATTGTTCAAGACACTTACTCCAAATATTTTGCAAATAGCAAAATATTCAAACTTGTTCGATGTAAAATCTTATTAGAGGACATTAGAAATACTGACGATCAAGATAAGCTCGTGAATGACTACCATATCAATCACAATCATAGAGGCATTCAGGAAACATTTGAACATTTGAGGCGGGAATACTTCTTCCCTCACATGAAAGAAAAAATAACCAAATGCATAAATCATTGTGATATATGCCAAACGCTTAAATACGACAGAAGGCCTCCAAAACCTACATTTGAAACACCTGAAATACCGGAAAAACCATTAGACATCGTCCACATTGACATATATTGCATAAATAAAAGAAATATTCTCACCCTTATCGATAAATTTTCAAAATTTGGATCAGCGTACCTTTTGGATTCCAGAAATAGCATATCAATTTTAAAAAAAATTAAACATTATATAAGCTTACACGGCCCCCCAAAAAAAATAGTTTGTGACCAAGGTGCTGAATTTAGTGCATCTATTATAAAAGACTTTTGCAAAAGTAACAAAATTAATATACATTACACCTCATTTCAACAAAGCACAGGTAACTCCCCAGTCGAAAGATTACACTCAACAATGACAGAAATATATAGAATAGTTATGCAAAAATATAAACAATCAGAATTACCATTAGATACCGATGAAATTCTTTTCGAAATAATCACGACATATAATAATTCCATACACACTGCAACAAAACTGACACCATTTGAACTGTTCTACGGCAGAACTCCCACATTTGAAAAAGATTTAAATTATAATACACAACACGAATACTTGCAAAGGCTTAAAGAATTTCAAACCAAATTACATGAATCAATTAAAGAAAAATTAACACAAGATAGAGATAAGCGCATCAAACAACTGAACCAAAATAGAGAAGAACCTGAAACTCTTCTAGAAAACGATAACATATACAGAAAAGAATGTAAAAGAAATAAAATGACCCCTAGATTTTCAAAAAGAATTGTAAAACAAAATAACAGAGTAACCCTTCTAACACTTGATAACCAAAAACTCCATAAATCCAAAATTAAAAGGAAACACAAGAACTAAGGATCATTTTTCTTTTAGATTTATATTGACACAAGCTGACGTTCAAATTGTGGACATTCCCCCAACACAAGGAATAATACCTTTGAAATTAGGACCTGCTAGAACAATAATCGACTATAGACACCTCATACACATAATCAACCTCAATTCGTACGCCAACAATATACAAGAAATAGAGAAAACTATAACCCATTTTGAAACTACAAAATTTGCCAAGATCGCTTTAGAAACGACAAGGCTAAAATTGAAAACACTTACGACAAAACTAAACCCTACAATAAACACAATAACACAAATTCAACAACTTAATCAAATAAACTATAACATAGATATACTTACACAACACCTGAACAATATCGCCGAAGCAATAGTATTATCTAAATTGAATATTATTCCTAAATTAATATTAGATCCTATAGAACTAGCCCAAATTCATAGCACATTAAATAATACAATAAATATAATCTCCTCTGAACACATATTTGAACTTTTAGAATTAAGTGCATACTATAACAATACAAATATTATATTTAATATAAAAATTCCAATTATATCAAACAAACAATCTACATTATATCATATAATTCCAACACCAATTAACAAAACCTTAGAAATTATAAGCGAAGAATACGCATTAATTAGTGAAAGTAATTTAACATTTTATAAAGAAAAATGTAGACATATAGAAGATATATTTTATTGCAAAAACCTTTATGAAACAGAGTATAATATGAACACAAATTGTATTAGAGATATAATAAATAAAAACGAGAGTGCTTCTTGTCACTTACGAGATATAGGGCAAAAAAAAACTGATGTCATTCATCCAGAACCTAACTACATTATCCTCATAAACCCTCCAATACAACAGATCACTTCTACATGCAACAATATTACCAAAGAACACACGGTAAACAGTACAACTCTGATTCAATTTATCAACTGCAAAATTGGTATCAATAACATCTGGTACAACAACGAAAATAGCATATATTGGGACAATGGGAACCCTGTTGAAATGCCGCCCAACTTCCACAACAAGATCACAATCCTTTCCAACAGAAAAGAAATAACACTTCCAAAATTAAGCGAATACAGATTCCAAGATAAAAAAGTAATAGAAAACCTACAAACGAGTACAGAAGTACATGAAAAAATTACATATTCTGTCTTCGGATCAATAATAATTCTCATTATAATATTAATAACTGCAATAATGAAAAGAAAATCAACGACAATAACATACCTACTTGATCAGAAAAATAATGAAGTTCCGCCAACAAAGTATGCAATGCCCCTTTGGCCGTCACTTCATTTTAAGGAGGGAGGAGTTACAGAAGCAACTGCAACAACAACAACAATATCAACGAATCCACCAACAAAGCCACCTAGACTAAACAGCTGCATCAGCTAAGAAATAGTGGAACCCTAATTTCTGCAAGAACCCAATTAAACACTTTTACAATGACACACTTGTTAAAATATTAAATTTTAGTTTGTTAGCACTTTTATATCTAGGAAGTAAATTTATAAATTAAAATAATACAATAAGCATTTTTGTATTTAGTAAATAAGTTTTTGTAAGCACTTTTATATTCAGGAAGTAAATTCATAAATTAAAATAATATAATAAGCATTTCTGTATTTAATAAATAAGTATATAAACAAAAGAAAATTAAATAAAGATTGATATTGTAATTTGGAAGTGAAAAAAAGAAGTTGTTTTTTTTTTAGTGATAATTTAGATAGTAAGATAACTCGCGCCTTTTTTTTTTTTTTTTTTGGCAAGCGTTTACTAACTTGATAGAATAATAAAATACAATAATTCATTAAATAATAAAAATTAGTTATGTTTTACGCATTTTGCACAAAACTTTTTAAAATCTATAAATCAAAAGGTTTTTGTTTTGTTTTTTTTATTCTTCTTTGTTATTTTATCCTATGTTGATGTTTCGCTTGGCAGAGTTGCCACGATATATCAATTTGAATACAAAGAAATATAAACCTGTTTACAATGGTTATAAATAAGTTAGTGAATCACATAGTGGTTAGTGCAAACATCAAAATGTGTGGTTAAAGTTAACACCTGCTAAAGTGTTAAAAGTTAGTGAATCGCACTACTGTTGTGGCTTTAAAGGAAAATATTCGTCGAGAAATCAGCTCAATTCAACCAAGATTATTGCAGCGTGTAGCGCAGAACACAAGGCTCCGATTTGAACAGTGTGTTCAACTCGACGGAAGACATTTGGATGACATACTCTTTGGAAAATAAAATCCGCACTTCCATTCTATCGTTCAATAACAAATAGAAATACAAAAAATACACCGTAGAGTCCTTTAATCAAAAAAAAAATCTATTTAAAAGTTTGGACAGTAGATTAACACAGTTCTTAAAATATTGATCCTTTACAAAAATGTTCTCGCTAAATTCGTTTCATTAATTGCTCTTCAAAAGAAGCTAAAATCAGCAACATTTTTCTACTTAACTGTTTTTAAAAATAACTCAACAATTTTAATGAATATTTATACAAAACTAGATATTAGAATTTTTGTATAACTCTTGATAAAATCGCACAACAAATTGAGTATAAATTGTCTAATTTACTTCAACTGACCTGAACTGAAAGTTTTATCCCAGAAAATGAAACGATATGCTTTTATATGGTTTACTAAGTATAATGGAAAACGTCAGCCCTATTATTCAGACAGGACCATTTTTTCTGGCCATTTGAATCTAAGTTGGAAGAAATTTTATATCAATATCTATATCTGTTATGGTTTAAGGCGAATTTAATTATTTTCCATTTATTTGGTTTTAGGCACACTAAACTGTTTTCCGGGAGTAGGGTTTATATGGGGCCTAATGTAAATTATGCAGCCATCTTAAAAAAATTTGACATTGTGATTTCTGGTCCTACAAAAGTGTACCGTACCGAATTTAATTATGATATCATTATTTATTACGGTTTTAGGCGTACTAAACTGTTTTCCGCGTATAGGGTTTATAAGGGGTATTGGTCAATTATAGACCGATCTTCACGAAATTTCACAGTATGATTTGCAGTCGTATAAAGAGATATGATTTGCAGTCGTATGCATTATTCCACCATTTATGTTAGTTTTTGTATCAAAATTATAAATTTTTTTTAGGGCGGTGGTTCCACATTTTGATTCATAGTTCTGATCCTACTGAACCGATGTTGCGCCTAAAGCCAAATTAATCCCACTTTGAGATAATAATTAAATTCGCATAAAACCATAACAGATATAGATATTGCGGTAAAATTTATTCCAACTTAGATTCATATGGACAGAAAAATATCATGCAATTTTGTAAAATTCACTGTTAACGCTTAAACTAATTACACTGCTGTATTGAAATTTATTCTAATTTATTTTTTGCAATACCAGAAATCGGTCCTCAGAATTTTGGGATGATTAGCCCATAATTTACCATGAGTACAATACAAATTACCCTCCTAAAAATCAATCAATTCGGCTAAAACTGTTACGAGTCATGATATTTTACTCAAGCCAGTTCAAAGTTCTAACAATAAACGCATAAAATTTTCTTATTGTCGGTCAATAATTTAATTCAGGTCTAAGCCGCAACCAATTTTAATGCTGATGTTCGTTTTTATAAAGCGTAGTTAATAATATATCTGTTGTCATAAGCTATAACCGCCTAAGTCGACTTAACAACCAATTGAGTTTATATTTGTTTATATTCAATATTTCTGAAATAAATACAACTTTCATTATAATTTTTTTATCTCACCATTGTGGGGATAATAATCTTTGATTCTGAATTACTGCTTTTTTAATGCAATTAATTTTTTTAGAAACTCAAGCATAAATATGAAGTGTCCTTTCTCAAAAACTATTTCGACTCAGGCGGTTATTACTTGTGACCACAGATGTATGTATTTATCATATAGATCCCACTGCTGTCGGTGGAGGGTATCAAAGATTCGGCACAGCCGAATATAGCACTCTAACTTGTTTTTGAAATGTTCTAGCTTTGTGTCGAAGTTAAAGATTTATAGATAAATATTAGATTTCATTATTCTCAAAACTCTCAAATCTTTTAGGACTCTGAACTATTCTGCATCTCAGTTTAGTCATTAATTGTATTTTCTAATAATGTTCGAAGACTGTTAACTAACGAAATAGGGTCTGATAATATAGAAACGACTTTGCTTATGGAATTTGTGGGCTCATCGAAGTAACACAAAAGTTGTAGCAATGTGATTTTTATTTTAACAAAAATCATTAAAAATTAGCAGAAAATTCTGCTGCTGATCTATACCAAGCGTTCAATGCGTGTATGCGTCAGTCCAAAAAGTCGTAGTGTAAAATTGTATTGACAAGTTACACAGCAATCGCGTAAAATGCATATACGTATCGAAAGCATGAAGTAGGATACCTTTCTACGTTAGCATGCGTCTCGAAAAAATTTCAAATAAGAAACATACGCATAAGCCACGTGGTGTGGACCGACCTCCAGTTTAAGAATTAAACGAAACAATTTATTATTCTGTTTGATTTTTTGGACGTGAAGTGTCGTCGATATATCGGTATTCGTTTCATCCCTAATTTATAGTATCGACGGGACACGCAACATTCCACTCTAAAACTGGACTGTCACGGCGCAAACTGGAAGGTTGGTAAGTCTATGTGTGAAACATATCTTACGTATGCATATATATTGCACACGCCGAAAAAAAATTAAAACTGGGCCTTAAATTAACTATGGTGTGGATTTAATATATATTCGAGCCTATACTTTTTACTCTAATTTACATATCTTATGTATTAGTCTTTTTGCTCTAAAGGCCGTATAAAGACTGATTTATCTCTATTGTCAAAAGAGTACGTTTGATTGACTGGTTTCCTGACATCAGATTAAAATAATACCAAAATCACTATATGAAACATGTGAAATTTTTTAACGCTTTGTGATGAAAATTTTATTACAATAAAAAACCACAAATATTACACAGCTGGTAGCTTTAATTACAAAAGTTTATACCCAAACATACTACATTTTCAAGCTAGTGTAATTCCACAAATAGTTTGTGTGCTGTATTTTCACAAACACTCGTAATTATAGTACGTTAGCGAAGGCAAATCCTTGCAACCACTACATATTACTGGTACTTCTTGAATAAGGGACAAGTAAAGAAACAAAGAAACAGAAACAATCGATTGTACAAGAACAATCTTAAATGTAACTACTATTGTCACAATAACTATGTTCAATATTAAAACTGCTCACTGAGCCATCAACATGCAACAGTAACAACAAAATACATTTGTATGTATGTATGTAGGAAGTTACTGAATACCAGAAAAGAAAAACGTTACAACAATGGCAAAGATAACAATAACTACAACAACAATCGAATCGCCTATAACAACAAAATTTTACACTTTAAAGGCGTCAACAGAACATCCTCAAACCACATTTGATAAAGCAAAGAAGCCGCACCATACGCAAACAAAAACAAAGTCAAAGCCACAAGCATAAACCTAATAACTACTCGTAGATATGTACATATGTATGTGCTTACATATGGGTGAGGACCTATAAATGTATCTGTGTGTAAGGCACGTGGTTAACAAAATTAGTGAGCACGACGTGATTTACAAAATATATTCCATTTTCAATGCACGCTTGTAAACAAAAAAAAAATTTGAATTCATGGTAAAAATTAACAAAAAATTAAAAATTGGTTTTACAAAAATAACATTGTAAGAATTTTATTATTTTAATATTTCAAATTGACATTAATAAGATTTTTGTTTTAAATAACAAAGTTTCCCCAATAAGAAATTTTGCTGGTATTCAACTTCTAATTTCAAGTTTCAAGGGTAGAGATATACATTTGTTACACTTTATTTCAATAGCAATCTCCAGTAAAATAGGAACTTGATTTCAAGTGGATTATTACAGTTTTAATATATAGTCAATTCACAAGGTATCCTAACATGTCATATTGTCAAAATGTCCTAATATTTCACAATGGTTTAAAAATATTTAGTCAATTCACAAGGTATCCTAACATGTCATATTGTCAAAATGTCCTAATATTTCACAATGGTTTAAAAATATTGTTGTTGGTTTGTTAACAAAAAGTGTCTTAAATATATAGAACGTTGCTTGCTGTGTTTATTGTGCTGTCGTAATTAATCAGAAAAGTCCAGCGCTGAGAGGCTGAGCCGTACAACAATATTTTTAAACCATTGTGAAATATTAGGACATTTTGACAATATGACATGTTAGGATGGATACCTTGTGAATTGACTAATAGTTTAATTCAAGCCTTGAAATACTGTTCAATTCAATCCATGAATTATAGTTCAATTCAAGCATTGACTTGAAGCTAAATTCAAGTCTTGAGTTACAGTTGAACTAAAGCTTGAATTACAATTAAATTATAGTTGAATTTTGTTTAAATTCAAGCTCAAACATACAATGTTTTTCAAGTAGAAATTAAACCACAATTCTAGTTTTCTTTTCTAGTAGATTAATTATAATGGTTTTTATCCAAAAATAATTAATATTTAACAAATTTTTTTAAGAATAATAAAATAAAAGTATTGAAAATAACAAACTACGATCAATGATTAATGTTACAAATAAAAAATTACATTATGATTTACTTTTTTGAAGAAACAAGTTTTTGCCACCCTAATGTTTTTCTATTTGATTTCACTGTAATCAGCAAACTTTTGAATATATGCACTGAAACATTTTAAAATATAGATATGCAAGTGAATTTTTGATTAAAAACAAAGTCAAAATATTTCACATCTTACATTTAATGGCTAACATTATTGAAAATACTTTTCCAATTTTTCCTTAGA
Source organism: Pollenia amentaria (assembly GCA_943735925.1). NCBI lineage: Eukaryota > Metazoa > Arthropoda > Insecta > Diptera > Polleniidae > Pollenia > Pollenia amentaria. The sequence continues at coordinate 103,304,163 of OX031006.1, forward strand.
GCCTACCAGCAAAATGCTCTAGTGACTTCACCTTTATAAGCGAGCACTAACAATTTGTAATAAAATTCGCGAAGTGTCCGATTACTATTTATATTCTTTTACCTAAAAAATAAAAATAAAAGATTTTTCATACACAGCAATGAACATAAAAAATTTTCAATATCAAGTCTATAAAGGTATCGTCAGACTCTTGGATTTTATTTTCAAATTTTAAAATAGAATCCCTTGTTTGAACGGTGGTTTTGGGTAGAATTCTGGTTTGATGTTATGATATATGTGGTTGATTGGTTTGGACCAACTTAATTTCTTCTAATATTCTCTGCATAAGTCTTTTGTTTTTTCGAGCTTAATAATATCTGAAATAAGATATTTGTGTGAAATGAAATTTTAAATTTTAGCTGTAATAACTTTAACGGTCCTGTTCGATTAAAACGTCCAATTAACTTTTAATCGGAATGCCGTAATACTAACTGTTATGTACGATACTTACCTTTCTTTGTTGGTAGCTCCACAATATTTATATCATCAGAGCGTGTTAATTGAATATAAAAAATCTATTTTTAGAGTTTGCTTTAAGGTGGCGACTGTCAGCAGGCAAACCATTAGCAGGATTTTTCAAAATTTTTAAAGGACTATTGATAGCATCACTGACTATGTTAAACGAAACTGTCCAATTAGCCAACTAATCTTTTAATTCAAAATTTTACTGGAATTTCTTATTGCAATTGTTATTTTTCAGATTTTCGTCGCTATTAAATTGTGTTTCGCTGGTGCGACTCACTAACTTTTAACGATCCGACAATCGTAATTTTTGTCGACATATATATTCGCTCTCAGTAACGAGTGTGATTCTGTAATTTTTAACGATTACAAACAGCTGTAGTTTTTGTAACATCTCTGTCTACAAAATGTTAAAATAAACGAAAAGCACAAAAGAGAATAAAGAAAAAACAAATGAAATTGTGCTAAATTTACATTTCAATCATTTGTACTACTACGTAAATTTATTTATTTAAATTAACCCTCATTCGTTTATCAAAATAACATGCAGGAAAGTTCTTTGGGTGAAAAATCAACCATATACTGATTATTTAATGAAAATATAGTTTTTTTCCTTTATTGAGGGTGTTTTATTTTATTTTTTAGACAAAAAATGTTTAATAAGAAAACAATAAATTAAAGTCTCCCATACAATTTGATCAGATGTATTTAATACTTACACGTTTTTCTAAATGGGTGAAATTTCACCTTTAGAAAATTCTTCAAATATTTTTTTTACGTTTAGATATACAAAAAGAACACTTTTTGTTATTAATGCCAAATTTCAATTTTAAAATTAAAAAAAGTGTCATTAAAATCCAGTTAAATGTTCAAGTTAAATTTTTAAACTTAAAATGGGTAAAATTTCACCGGCAGACCGTATAAGGGTTAAGAATTAAAAGAAAAAGAATGTGAGAATTTTAAGAAAATAAAGCCACTACTTAATTTTAAAACACTAAACTACAAAAACAAATCGGCAAAAAACTAAAATGGCAAGTTGCTTTTTCAATATTTTTCTTCTTTTAACCCTATTACAACCATGATGAAACAGTATAGGTGGCAGCACTAAGGCAACAAATACAACATTACAATAAAAATTAAGAATAAGTCTCGCTATACGTCAAAAATTATTTTAAACCAAAATCAAATTTTGCCGCCGAACGCGATGAAATAATTTACTTTTTAGTCAATTTTTATTTCACTATGGTTATTATCTTATTTAATTTTAATTCAGATAATCAAAAACTTTAAAACATCTGGCGTAGTAATGCCACCTGTTTATTTCATCATGATTACAACTACAATTCGAGTTGGAAATGACAAACTCGTAATAAAAACACTAAGTTTGATTTTTAACAAATATTTTATTCATAGCCTTTTTACCAGAGTTCCGAAAAATTCATATATGATCGCTCATATTTAACCATTCATGAATTTTTTCATGAATGAGGAATTTAAAACGTGTAATTTTTTTCACAACCATGAATGAATTGTGAATTTTTTTACCAATTCATTCATGAGCGTGAGGAAAAATAAATTTTTGCCTTTCCTCAGTCATGAAAAATGAGGAAACAAAAAATTTTCTTAACGCTCCTCACCAGTAATGTTGTTGTTGCTCGACAGTTTGCATGACCACAGCACGAAATGTCTTTGTGTGTATTTTGTTTTTGTTAAAGGCAACGAGCCAAAGTGTGTGTTAAATTTTTTGTAGGCAAATATTATTTAAAAAAAAAACTAAAAGAACTGCACATATCGTCATCTTAAATGCAGAATAATATAACATCACAGTTTTCAGGAGAAGCAAAAAACGTTGTAAAATGGAAATTATATGAGATATTAGAGAAATATTAAATATTTAGAATAAAAATGCGATAACCAGTTTTTTTTTGATAAAAAAAATATTATTTTTACTGTTATTTATTTAGTTATGTGTGTTACGTTGTTTTAATTTGTAATTCTCTGAAGCAAAACGACGAATCATCAACGAAAGTATGATAGTATTAAGTTAAACAATCATTTCAAACATTAAATAATTAAATATTTCTGTTAAGTTACAGGTATAATAAAATATAAAGATAATGTACATGGCTATAAATGCAATACTGCGTTTAAACAATAAATTTATATATGGTTAAATGCACATATAAAAATGATAATCACACAATTAATAGGCAGCATCATTAGGATTGCGTTGACATGGTGAAATAAGTTTGCTTTTCTGATGCAGTGCAGGCAGTTCTGCATTCGTACTGTTTTTATCAGTACATATACTGTTTTTTGTTTAAAGTACTGATTTATGCATTACAAGCAAATCAGTACGCATATGTACTGATTCTTTCATTAATGTACTGTTATTATATATTAACTGGGCTCAGTATATAGTTTGTCATGTTGTCAAATTGCGATACAAATATTAATATAGATGTTCTTATCGATGAGTTCTTAACAATAAAGATTTTTGCCGCGTCAGTACGAAAAAAGTTGACAGTTGAAGAAAAATGGAAAGTGTTTCTAAACGGTGGTGCGTTTACGAATTTGAGGAAATGTGTAATTTTATTTCTTTCATTCCACATTCAAACGATTTTACAGAACGAATCTTTAGTTTTAAAAGTGGAGAAAAGAAAGAAACGGGCTCCTAATATAAAACCTAGAAATTGAGTTGCAGATAAAGACAAACTTTGGTTGTTGTTGTAATGAGTTTTACAATTTCTTGATGACAGGAAATAAATTGTGGAAAGGCCATAAATATGTTTTACTTGTAACACTGTAAATATTTATGTCCATACATATGAAAATATATTATTTATAAAAATCTTACGTATAAGATCGTCTAAAAAACGATTGTGCCCTTTGCAATAATTACAATTATTAAAGGTTATTAGTTGTAAATCACTTTAAAATAATTTTTTAAATTATTTTTAAGATAAATACATAACAAGCTTCGTTATTTCAAGTGTTGAATTTGTTTTTTAACATTGTTGTCCTTATATCTAAAGCTTGGTGCTAAAAAGGCCAATGTCAAATAATTAATTTTAGAGAAAATTTTAATTTTAGTTTTTTTATAGAAGAGTTCTAAGTAAAATTGGCTCAAAACTCTTTTGAAGCTGTTCTCGATTAAAATAGACATTGGCTGTTTCCGCAAAATAAAAGACATTCAGCATGACCTTTTAATTGCAAAATGAAATTATTTATGCTGGTAGATATAGCAAAGAAATACTTTTATGTAATTTTTCTTTAATTTTATGTTGACCTATATTCAAAAATATAATAGAATAAAGGAAATACAATTTTAGTTCACATGTTTAGTTCTTTTTGCTTATGCAATAATGTGAAGTTTGATCACTTATTCCACTAACACGTTCAGAGTATGAAACAGAATACCCATTTTTGACGTAAAAAAAATGAATGTGTTCGTAAAAATATATCAAATACTCTGCTAATTTTTTTTTAATTAAAATTATTCATTATGATTTTTAAGGAAATTATTTACTTAATGATTAGCCATTTTTGATTTTGTTAATAGCTTGGATATTTTTTAAGGTGGGAGTTTAAAATTTTTTTTAAATATTTAACGTGAATCATAATCAATAAACAGTCTATTTCAAAATTTTCAATGATACATTGCTTTGCATTTTAGCAAACGATATTTATACTATTGTAAAAAATTCTTTGATGCTTTAAAAAGGGTCGGTCCTTTTCTTAAGCAGACATAAAGGCAAAACTCATTGAAAAAAAACTCCAAGTACCCAATACGTGTTGTTGTTGTAATACAGTTTTGGTTTTACCAACCAAAACGTTTGTTCGTTGATAACATTTTTCTTAACAGGTAACAAATATTTGAAATTAAAGTAAAAAAGGCTTGTTTTGCTAAAAATTATACGTAAAAGCATATGTGACAGCAGGTACAATCGAACTTCCCTATAATATATCTGCATGGGACCATAAAATCACTTCATTTACGTTAAAAAAGCAACAATTTTACAACTTTGGTTTTTGTTCAAATGTATTTTACTTGTAGATTTGTAATTTGTAGTTTTGAGAAACAGGTTTCTATACTTGCTCATGGAGTTTTTTTTCAATAAGTTTTGCCTTTATGTCTGCTTAAGAAAAGGACCGACCCTTTTTAAAGCATATTTTTTTTTTTTGCAATAGTATACATATGGTTTGCTAAAATGCAAAGCAATATATCATTGAAAATTTTGAAATAGACTTTTTTATTGATAACGTTAAATATTTAAAAAAAAATTAAACTTCCACCTTAAAAAATATCCAAGCTATTAACAAAATCAAAAATGGCTAATCATTAAGTAAATAATTTCCTTAAAAAACATAATGAATAATTTTAATTAAAAAAAAATTAGCAGAGTATTTGATATATTTTTACGAACACATTCATTTTTTTTACGTCAAAAATGGGTATTCTGTTTCATACTCTGAACGTGTTAGTGGAATAAGTGATCAAACTTCACATTATTGCATAAGCAAAAAGAACTAAACATGTGAACTAAAATTGTATTTCCTTTATTCTATTATATTTTTGAATATAGGTCAACATAAAATTAAAGAAAAATTACATAAAAGTATTTCTTTGCTATATCTACCAGCATAAATAATTTCATTTTGCAATTAAAAGGTCATGCTGAATGTCTTTTATTTTGCGGAAACAGCCAATGTCTATTTTAATCGAGAACAGCTTCAAAAGAGTTTTGAGCCAATTTTACTTAGAACTCTTCTATAAAAAAACTAAAATTAAAATTTTCTCTAAAATTAATTATTTGACATTGGCCTTTTTAGCACCAAGCTTTAGATATAAGGACAACAATGTTAAAAAACAAATTCAACACTTGAAATAACGAAGCTTGTTATGTATTTATCTTAAAAATAATTTAAAAAATTATTTTAAAGTGATTTACAACTAATAACGTTTAATAATTGCAATTATTGCAAAGGGCACAATCGTTTTTTAGACGATCTTATACGTAAGATTTTTATAAATAATATATTTTCATATGTATGGACATAAATATTTACAGTGTTACAAGTAAAACATATTTATGGCCTTTCCACAATTTATTTCCTGTCATCAAGAAATTGTAAAACTCATTACAACAACAACCAAAGTTTGTCTTTATCTGCAACTCGAACTTCCCTATAATATATCTGCATGGGACCATAAAATCACTTCATTTACGTTAAAAAAGCAACAATTTTACAACTTTGGTTTTTGTTCAAATGTATTTTACTTGTAGATTTGTAATTTGTAGTTTTGAGAAACAGGTTTCTATACTTGCTCATGGAGTTTTTTTTCAATAAGTTTTGCCTTTATGTCTGCTTAAGAAAAGGACCGACCCTTTTTAAAGCATATTTTTTTTTTTTGCAATAGTATACATATGGTTTGCTAAAATGCAAAGCAATATATCATTGAAAATTTTGAAATAGACTTTTTTATTGATAACGTTAAATATTTAAAAAAAAATTAAACTTCCACCTTAAAAAATATCCAAGCTATTAACAAAATCAAAAATGGCTAATCATTAAGTAAATAATTTCCTTAAAAAACATAATGAATAATTTTAATTAAAAAAAAAATTAGCAGAGTATTTGATATATTTTTACGAACACATACATTTTTTTTACGTCAAAAATGGGTATTCTGTTTCATACTCTGAACGTGTTAGTGGAATAAGTGATCAAACTTCACATTATTGCATAAGCAAAAAGAACTAAACATGTGAACTAAAATTGTATTTCCTTTATTCTATTATATTTTTGAATATAGGTCAACATAAAATTAAAGAAAAATTACATAAAAGTATTTCTTTGCTATATCTACCAGCATAAATAATTTCATTTTGCAATTAAAAGGTCATGCTGAATGTCTTTTATTTTGCGGAAACAGCCAATGTCTATTTTAATCGAGAACAGCTTCAAAAGAGTTTTGAGCCAATTTTACTTAGAACTCTTCTATAAAAAAACTAAAATTAAAATTTTCTCTAAAATTAATTATTTGACATTGGCCTTTTTAGCACCAAGCTTTAGATATAAGGACAACAATGTTAAAAAACAAATTCAACACTTGAAATAACGAAGCTTGTTATGTATTTATCTTAAAAATAATTTAAAAAATTATTTTAAAGTGATTTACAACTAATAACGTTTAATAATTGCAATTATTGCAAAGGGCACAATCGTTTTTTAGACGATCTTATACGTAAGATTTTTATAAATAATATATTTTCATATGTATGGACATAAATATTTACAGTGTTACAAGTAAAACATATTTATGGCCTTTCCACAATTTATTTCCTGTCATCAAGAAATTGTAAAACTCATTACAACAACAACCAAAGTTTGTCTTTATCTGCAACTCAATTTCTAGGTTTTATATTAGGAGCCCGTTTCTTTCTTTTCTCCACTTTTAAAACTAAAGATTCGTTCTGTAAAATCGTTTGAATGTGGAATGAAAGAAATAAAATTACACATTTCCTCAAATTCGTAAACGCACCACCGTTTAGAAACACTTTCCATTTTTCTTCAACTGTCAACTTTTTTCGTACTGACGCGGCAAAAATCTTTATTGTTAAGAACTCATCGATAAGAACATCTATATTAATATTTGTATCGCAATTTGACAACATGACAAACTATATACTGAGCCCAGTTAATATATAATAACAGTACATTAATGAAAGAATCAGTACATATGCGTACTGATTTGCTTGTAATGCATAAATCAGTACTTTAAACAAAAAACAGTATATGTACTGATAAAAACAGTACGAATGCAGAACTGCCTGCACTGCATCAGAAAAGCAAACTTATTTCACCATGTCAACGCAATCCTAATGATGCTGCCTATTAATTGTGTGATTATCATTTTTATATGTGCATTTAACCATATTTAAATTTATTGTTTAAACGCAGTATTGCATTTATAGCCATGTACATTATCTTTATATTTTATTATACCTGTAACTTAACAGAAATATTTAATTATTTAATGTTTGAAATGATTGTTTAACTTAATACTATCATACTTTCGTTGATGATTCGTCGTTTTGCTTCAGAGAATTACAAATTAAAACAACGTAACACACATAACTAAATAAATAACAGTAAAAATAATATATTTTTATTAAAAAAAAAAATCGGTTATCGCATTTTTATTCTAAATATTTAATATTACTCTAATATCTCATATAATTTCCATTTTACAACGTTTTTTGCTTCTCATGTAAACTTATGAAATTTGATGTTACAATATTTTGCATTTAAGATGACGATATGTGCAGTTCTCTTATTTTTTTTTTCAATAATATTTGCCTACAAAAATAAAAAACAACACACACATTTTGGTTCACCAGTCAAGAAATAATTTTACAAAAAAAATACACACAGACTAAACGTGCTGCCCGGCGGGGAAAATTGCAAGCGAATCACTTTTTAGGCCTTTAAGAATGTTTACAATTGAATTTTTAGTAATCTTTTACTTATTCCACTCTGCCTTTTTTGAAAAGGTCTTTTAGAAAGGTTTTTATTTAATATTTTACAAATTAAAATTTTCTATTCTAAGATAAGGCCTGTCGCAAGTTGATTTATTAATTTACTCACTTCGTATTATTAGCTACAACAATTAAACTTGGATAAAGCTTTATTCTTAAATCTTTTTAGAACCCCTTCCAGAAGAGTTTAACATATATGCAAAAGTGCAAGGTGTTGGTCTCCAATGACACACTTTGCTAATTGGTAATAAAGTTGGAATGCGGCTGGGAGATCTTATGTCTGCAAAAAGGCCTTTTATAAGGCCTCTTTACTACTTGATTTTCCCGCTGGAAATGGTTGGGAAAATCGCATTTTTTTCCTTGTGAAGAATTTTAACGTGAATTTTTTCAAATTTTTCATATCTGTAAAATCACATATGAATTTTTTGTTTTTGCTCACTCCTCATGAGCGAGGAAAATCAAAATAGTTTTTTTCCTCACCCTCATGAGGATGAATTTCCAGAAAATTTTTGAAATGTTCACGCTCGCTCATGAATGAAGAATGAGCGAGCGTTTCGGTACTCTGCTTTTTACACTGATCAATATCTAACATCTATCATCAATTTGCGACGATGTAAAGACTTTCCCATAAGAAAAACAGAGAGGATCTAGGAATATCTTGTAGATAATAAGGAATATCTTATTGTATTCCATTCTACATATTTCCATTATTTAAGTGGTATCACCAAAAAAGTGACAATAAATGCTATTATTATTTCGGCATCACTGACAAAATGGCACTTGTTTTGAAAGCAGAGTTACCATTTGTCAAGTTTTTCATTTTCTGCAAGTATTTATTTGCTTAATTTATTTTATATCATGAAATAAAAATTAATTCCAAATACATTTTGATGTTTTCTTTTAAACTGTTGGCATTATTGCAGAAAAAAAGTATTTAAAGTAGATGTAAGATGCTGCAAGTGTAAATGCATTTTCACATTTTCAACATCTTCCATGCGTTCCTCCGAAATATATGCAAGTGTATAAAGGGTATTAAGAAAATAAGTTTAATATTTTAAAATTTGATTGGTGGTGCATTTTTAATTAAAAACTATGACAATTGCTTTGCCTTTGTTTTTTTCTGTGTACTATTGTGAAGGGTAAACAGCATCTGTGAAGCCGATTATAGCACTCTTGATTAACATTAATTTAAATAATTTTTTATCGTTAATATTAAGAACTATAACGTGCAATTAATGTATAAGTACATAACACGCTTTAATTCGTAGACAAGTATCGTGCGTTTAAAAACTTTAGATCATGAAAAATGGCTAGTTACACATTAATTTATTACTTTTTTATACTAATAGAATTCCAAGCTTTGGCTTTTTTGTGCTTGTAGTCTTGGCTTCCTTTTTTATACAAATGTGTATGTTTTTTTACCTCTTCAAGAGGTTTTTTCTCCATGATGGGCAAATATTTTTCTATTGTCAGCTGATCACTTATGAAAAATGCACAACGCGATCAAACTTCCTGCCGCAACAGCAGAAAATGTTTTTATGTAACTTGTCCTAGGAAAAAACACTAGTTTAGTTTTTACTGACAAAAGTCTTCAGCTCGCTTGCACGCTAATGTGCGGTATGTACGTCTACCTTTTTAGTTTTTTAAATTATTGACCGACAATAAGAAAATTTTATGCGTTTCTTAAACATGCTTGAGTAAAATATCATGATTTGTAAAAGTTTTAGCCGAACTAAAATGATTTTTAGGAGGGTAATTTGTATTGGACCTATGGTAAATTATGGCCCCATCATCCTAAAATTTTGAAGACTGATTTCTAGTATTACAAAAAATAAATTAGAATAAATTTCAATACAGCAGTGTAATTAGTTTTAGCGTTAACAGAAAATTTCACAAATTTGTATGATATTTTTTCTGGCCATATGAATTTAAGTAAGACATTTTACCGCAATATCTATATCTGTAATGGTTTAAGGCGATTTTTATTATTTTCCCAAAGTGAGCTTTATTTGGTTTTAGGCGCAATAAACTGTTTATATGTGGCCTAGGGTAAATTATGGACCAACCTTCACGAAATTTGGCAATGTGATTTCTCGTCCTATAAAAATGTGACGTACCGAACTTCAATTTGATAGCGTTATTTATTAATATTTTAGGCGTACTAAACTGTTTTCCGGAAGTAGGGTTTATATGGGGCCTAGTGTAAATTATGGACCGATCTGCAAAAAATTTTACAGTGTGATTTCTGGTCCTATAAAACTGTGACGTACCAAATTCAAGTATGCTAGCGGTTTTTATTGCGGTTTTAGGCGTACTAAACTGTTTTCCTCGAGATGGGTTTATATGGGGCATATGGTAAATTATGGACCGATCGTCACGAGTATGATTTGCAGTCGTACAAACCAAATTCGAGCAAAATTTTATGTCATTCCGTGCATTAATAAACCATTTATGTTAGTTTTTGTATCAAATTTATCAATTTTTTCAGGGTGGTGGTTCCACATTTTGATTCATAGTTCTGATCCTACTGAACCGATGTTGCTGGATTTCAATCCCAAACTGCTTAGGATAACTACAAGCAATTTGAGACTAAATTTGTTCTTTTCTTTTGCGTTTTTCAAAAGTGAGCGTGTTTTCAACAGACGGACAGATGGACAGACAGACGGACATGGCTAAATCGACTTAGAATTACTCAAGGAGCCAGAATATATATACTTTATGGGGTCTTAGATGTATAATAAAAAAGTTTCACACGGAATGACAAACTTAGTATACCCTCATTCACCACAGTGGTGGTGGAGGATATAAAAATACACACTTACTCATCACAATAGAAAGTGACTCACACATATATCCGTACATTGCTAGTACCCTGCAACCATTTGCTATCGCGTAAATATAGAACAGAGCTCGGCAAAAGTACTACACCGTGCTTTTTTTCTCACAATAACATTCGCTCTCACTTTGTAAAAAACAAACAAAATCATTTATTTTCGTACGAACATTCAAACAAGAAGGTTCTGTTGACGCTTGCTTAAGAATAACACTGCGAGAAATGTTCAAGACAGAATGGGAATTTGATTTCTTGTTTGCCGAAATTTTTTTTATTATATTATATTTTTTTTTATATTATATTATATAAATTATTATCTGATCACTAATTCCACTATAGTAATAAAAAAGATTACCCAGTTTTGGTGTTTAAAAATATTAATGTGTTCTTATAAAAAGAATTAAAAACTCTGCTAATTTTTTTTCTTGAGCTTGATTATACATTATGCTGTTAAAAAAAATCATATATTTATTTGATGATGTCATTTTTAATTTTGTAAAATTATATAAAAATACATACATATGTAACGTGAATCCTAATCAACAAAAATTTTAAATTTTCAAATAATATCTACATTGTTTTGCGATATGTGTTTTGTTTGTGAGAAAAATTTTTTGATGCCTGTAAAAGGGTCCCTTTTTCTTTCTTTAAAAAGACGTACCTAAATGCAGAAATTATTAAGAAAAAAATTGCCACAAGAATTTGTTGGTATTTTGTGCTTGTAAAAACCTTTTTGTTTCTGTACCAATCGCGTACCAATCGTGTTTTCTTTGAAAACACTTTTCTTAAGTAAGTAAAAATATTTAAAAAACAAGTTAAAAAAGTCTTGTTTTCCTACAATTTATGTGTAAACCTATACACATAAAAGCAAATGTGACAGCAGATAAAATTTTTGTGTAAGAAGATGTGTTTTATTGATGTATTAATGAAACTTTATTGTTTAGCACTATTTTTATTGCTTACTTTTTTATGCTACAATTATATGACCGAGTCCAAAGAGTTAAACTTACTAATTTATGGTATTTATTTAACGTAACTTTGACCTGTTATAAAAAAAAGAGGTGATGTTATTTTTTGAAAATAATCCATCGAATGAATTACTAAGATATTTAATAGATAACATGTTTGTATTAGATTTTGCGTTTTTAACAGATATTACCGAATTAATTAATCAGTTAAATCTTCAATTGCAAGGAAGAAATAAAACTGTATTTTCTTTATATTTCTCTGTAAAACAGTTTATAACAAAAGTTCAAACTCAGAATACAAATCTTAAAAATAAAAATATAATATGTTTTAAAAGAACAAATGAAATATATGATGAATTTTCTAATAATTATAGACTTGAATATATTAGTTTACTTCAAGGCATATTAGATAATTGTAACAATCGTTTTTCGGATTTTTCTAAAATTGAGTGTTTATAAGAACTGCATAGCAATCCTTTAACATGTGATGTCAATAAACAGGGTAATGACATCAGAGAAGAACTTTTGAAAATGCGTTCGGATTTAAATATACCGTTGACGGCTGGGGTAGAATTCTGAAAAAATTTAAACGAAGAGATATACTTAACAACTAAAAATGAAATTTTTAAATTATACTCTATGTTCGGGTCAACATATATATGCGAGTTCTCGTTTTCAATTTTAAAGCTAATTAAAACTAAACTTAGAAATAGTTTAACAGATGAACATTTAGGGGATGAAGTTTTTGAAAATGTTATTACAAATAATGAAAATTAGTTTTTAATGAAATAAATTAAATTAAATGGTTGTTTTCCATTCAATTTTTCCTGAAGAATCGTTTAAGTTTTATGAAAGTAATTAATTTCTGAATTTATTTTTGCTTTAATATATTAACACGTTTTTATGAAATTATAGTTTTTTTTATTTTTCTTGAAGAATATGATTTATTTAATTTTAATGATTTTTTTGTTTTCTATTTTAAATAAAACATACGCTTATGTTTTCAGTTTTTACATTAACAGCCAGATTGATTTTAACAATAACAAAATAACACAAAAATTTCTTTAAGTGCTTCTGAGAGGGAGAGTTATTATTCTCTCACAAAAAACAAAAAGTCTGCATGTATGTGTTGCCGGGCTCTGATATAGAACAAGATCAATTTCATTAAATTCATACAACTAGTGCTGCCATACAATTTTCAGAAAAATAAACTTTTGTTTTTTTTTTTTATTTTTCTCTCATTCAAATAATTTATAAATTCTTATGTGTTATTAAGGGTAATTGGGCATTAGTTATACATGTCAACACTAGTGCGCGAAATTCAATGAAGTTTACCAACACGGTTTACAGTTTTTATATTCTGATTAGTACTGCAAATCAGCTACATCGGCCACTTAGGAAAACAGTTATAAGATAAAATGTGAAAAAAAAACCAGCGGAAATTGTGGCCGAGGGTATACATATAAATTTCGCAAGAAATATTTATCTGAGGAACAACAATGTATTCTTGGCCCTTGTGACTCCTTAGCTGAATATCGCACTCCTACTTGTTTTTTTTTTTCTTTTTCTTAAAATTAAAGTTAAGCTATTTTTTCCAAATACATGTACAAATCATCACTGAATGATAACAGTAAACTTAATAGTATGAACCTAATACGTATTTTCTGAAATATACTCTGGCTTAAATTTGCTTATAGGTATTCCAAGAAATATTTAAAATTTCCAAGTTCTATCCCTAAGATCAAAACAGTTACAGAGTTTTGATGCGATAATGGAAAAAAATTTCAATTTTGGATTTTGTAAACGGTTGGTTCGATTAAAATAAAATTTAAAGTTGCAATTGAGGACTCGTATTCGAATTATGCTTTTAGATTTGGTTTCTTTAGAATTATCAGAAAGGAGCGGCGCCATATGCTCCCAAGGTAAGGCATTTCAGGAATTATAAAAATTGCCAACGATCCAGAGTTCTAAATGCTGTCCCGATTTTAAATGAAATGTACCAGCGGGGTGCCATAGGCTCCCATGATAAGTCACTTTTCAGGTATTACAAGAATTGTTTCCCTAAGACCCCAAAAATTAATATCTTTACTACTAAGAACGGGACACAGGATTCCCTTTACACAATTAGGTAAAAACTTGAAATTTGGACCAGGAGATGATCTCTCCCCAAATCGATCCACTTAGACGGGATTCGAATGTTTAGGGGGTAAAAAAGGGTAAAAACGGGTAAATTCAGTAACCTTATATCTCCAAAACTAAAAGAGATACAAAAAAAATTTAATACTTATCGTTGTTCTTTAGAAAAATAAGCGGACGGGTGTCTGGTACTTTTTGGAAATGCAGCCATTTAACGGAGTAAACGGGTAAAACCTGTATTTTGGTACTTTTTTGTCACCCCATCTATCTTTTAAGCCCATAAACATAGAAATAAGGGTTATATCACATTTTAAACTTATCTAAAAAATCCAAATACAAATTTGGTACTTTTTCGAATTCGGACGTTTAAGGAGTAAAAAGCGAAACTATTTTTGGTACTTTTTTTACAAAACATTTTTTTTTATTTATTGACATATACGTATTAAATTATGGGCTCCCACTACAATATTAAAATTTTGTATGCTTCAATGGGGAGAAAAAAGTACCAAAAAGGGTAAACGGGTAAAATCTGTATTCTGGTACTTTGTTGTCACCCCATCTAGCTTTTAAACTCAGACACATAGAAATAAGGGTTATGTCACATTTGAAACTTATCTAAAAAATCAAAATACGACTTTGGTACTTTCTAGAAATTCGGACGTTTAGGGGGTAAAAACTGTAACTATTTTTGGTACTTTTTTACAAAACATTTTTTTTATTCATTGACATATACTACGTATTAAATTATGGGCTCCCACTACAATATTGAAATTTTTATGCTTCAATGGGGAGAACAAAGTTCCAAAACGGGGAAATACAGGAAATTTAATTTCTTACTTTAGCTTTTTGGTTCCACAACAATTTTTCTAATTATCGTTAATATTGGGCCTAGAAACATAAACTTCAACATGCAATGTCCTGAGTGGATAAGAACCAATAAAGGTACTATTTGGAACTTTTTGCTCTTCAGCAGGTACTTTTCGAACTAGAAACATAAAATTAAACATGCAAAGATTTGAGTGAATAAGAATTTGTTAGAGGGATCTTTTTGGTACTTTTTCGTTCTTTAACTGGTATTTTTTTAATTTTCGTTAATATTAGACCTATTAACATAAAATTAAACATGCAGGGTCCTGAGTGAATGAGAATTCGTTATAGGGATCTTTTTGGTACTTTTTCGTTCTTTAACTGGTACTTTTTTTCATTTTCGTTAATAAGTGACCTATGAACATAAAATTAAACATGCATGGTCACAAGGGGACCACTATAAGGACCCAAGTGAGTCGTCTTCGTGACGGCTACCCATTTAACCTTTATGGTCTTGAGTGAATGAGAATATGGAAAAGGGCTTGTTGGTCCTTTTTTGTTCTTTAACTGATACTATTTGAATTTCCGTTATTATTGGACATAGAAACATAAAATTTAACATCCAAGGTCCTGTGTAAATGAGAATCTGTAAGAGGAGCTTTTTGGTACTTTTTGTTCTTTGACTGGTACTATTTGAATTTCCGTTAGTATTGGACATAAAATTCAACATTAAATATCGTGAGTAGACAAGAACCTATAAGAGGGATCTTTTTGGTACTTTTTCGTTTTTAACTGGTACCTTTTTTATTTTCGTTAATATTGGATCTACAAACATAAAATTAAGAATGCCTTGCCCTGAGTGAATGATAATCTGTAAGAGGGGTTTTTTGATACTTTTTGTTCTTTACCTGTTACTTTTTGAATTTCCGTCAAAATTGGACCTATAACCATAAAATTAAACATGCAAGTTCCCAAGTGAATGAGAATCCGTAAGAGTAGTTTTTTTGGTACATTTTCGTACTATATTGTTTGCTAACAGGTACTTATTGAATTTTTGTTAGTATTGCATCTACAAACATAAAATTAAAAAAGCAAAGCGTTGAGAGAATGATCATCTGTAAGAGGCAATTTTTGGTACTTTTTTGTGCTTTACCTGGTACTTTTTGATTTGCTGTTAATATTGGACCTAGAAACGTAAAAGTAAACATGCAAGTTCCTGAGTGAATGAGAATATAAAAAGGGGATTTTTGGTACTTTTTCTTTCTCTAACTGGTACTTTTTTAATTAAAGGAGTACTTTTTTAATTTAATACTTATTGTTGTTCATTAAATAAAAAACGAGAACAGGTGTCTGCTACTATTTTGAAATTCGGACCTTTTAGGTAGTAGAGGGTAGAACCTGCTTTATATTACTTTTTGTCCCGCATCTATCGTTAAAATCAATGCACATAGAAATAAAAATTATATAAAATTCGTAACTTATCTAAAAATGCAAGTGCAACTTTGGTACTTTTTCGAAATTCGAACGTTTAAGGAGTGAAAATCGTCTTAATTTTGTTACTTTCCTCAAGATATTTTTTCTCCATCTATTTATGTTTCATCGCAAAACCTTAACGCCTAAAGCTAAAAAGTTTATACTTGGACCGGACGTAGGCCTCTCACCAAATCGAGCACGCTTACCTCATATCTGCTAAGCTAAAGGAGATACAATATAATTTAATAATTATTGTTGTTCAATAGAAAAAGGCGGTAAAAACGGATATTCGCTAACCTCATATATGCTTAACTAAAAGAAATAAAAAAATTCAATACCTATTATTGTTCATTAAAAAATAAGCGGACAGGTGTCTAGCACTTTTTTGAAATAAGGAGTAAATGGGTAAAACCTGTATTTTGAAACTTTTTTGTTACGACATTTATCTTTTAAACCAATAAACATAGAAATAAAAATTATATCACATTCGTAACTCATCTAAAAAATACAAATAAAAATTTGGTACTTTTTCGAAATTCGATCATTTAAATATTTTTCTTCATCTATCTATATAATATGAAATTGTAACGTTACTGACTACTTCATTATCACTTATCCTAAACTCTAAGAGCTAAAAAGTTGACATTTGGACCGGAGGCTGGGCTGTCGCCAAATCGATCCCGCTAACCTCATATGCCGCTAAAAAAAAGACAACAAGAAAATTTAGTACTTATTGTTGTTCAATAAAAAAAAGAAGTGGACAGGTGCCTTGTACTTTTTTGAAATTCGGCCTTTTGGGGAGTAAACGGGTAAAACCTGTATTTTAAAACTTTTTGCTATGCCATCTATCTTTTAAACCAATAAACATTAAAATAATAAATATATCACATTCGTACCTTATCTAAAAAATACAAATACAAATTTGATGCGTACATGCAAGTTCCTGAGTGAATGCAACATAAGATTTGGTGTAAAAATATGTCCACGAAAGAAAAGGATACGCTAACGAAGTAGCGGGTTAAATGCTAGTAATAAATAACAACACAATTCTAATAATTTTTCAGTATTTAAATGTTTTTCAATTCTCACATTCTTTTTCTTTAATTTATTGATTTAAATGCGTTAATTTACTTAAGCTATGTTCAGACCTTTTAAATATTTGACGTCCTACACGTAACCACTAGCTTTAATAAAAAAATGTTTGCTTTTGCAAAACGTTTGCTGGATCAAACATCATTTAACAGTTTCTTAATTGAATTATACAAGTATTTTTTTACATATAAAGATAAGGAAGTCAAGAAAAATTTTTAAAAATAAAGCTTAAGTTTGATCAATTCGCTGGTCATGCTTTTTTTTGAATTTTTCGTAAAATATTTGTAAGGTGCAAACCAGTCACATGGAAAGAATGACGATGGCGATTGCCTCGGGCTAGATATCTTATGAAAGCGGAACTTAACATGTTACAGAAAATTAACACAACATGAAGTTATAACTTGAATTATAAAAGGTGTAAAAAAGCAAATTGAAAAATGGCTGAAATAAATAATGGTGGTTAATCTTGTCAATTCTGAATAAATAATAGAAAATTTTGCCCATGTTATGGTAAAAATGTACCAAAATATTGTTAAATTTGGCCAAATTATGGTTAATTTTAACCATATTATGGCTGATTTAGTGCAATTTTTTTTTTGTTAATTTTAACCATATTAACCATAACAGCAGAGTGTCTGAGATACGTCCTTGATCGGCGTACATCCTGGAAACGCTAGAGTAATCCGGAAGTCTTCGCAAAAAATTGAGGCTTAGCTCTAAAGCTGGCAAACTATCGATAGTCACAACATTAGATATTTTTGATAGCTTGTAGACAAACTATCGATACTATCGATTGCTTTGCAGTATTATTAAATTTAACATTTTAGTACTTGCCCTACGTAGCAATTTTAAAAATACGATTTTCAATTGACAATAAATACTGGTAACGTAGTGTACGGTATTTTTTTAATAAAATAAAAATATCTACTCTTTCATTTTTAAGTAAATGAGTAAACTTTTGCAAAGCCTTACTGTTCGGTCTTGATAAGTATGACCTAATTATCATCAAGAAAAAACTTATTGATTTGGGATTAAAATCCCTAGACGTAAAATTGGTAGTTAAAAAAATAAATACAATGTTAAATATTTAGTTTATGTTGTTTATTTTAAGCATCAAAATATAACAATGAACGAATTAAGACAAAATTATTCAGTCATGGATTATGTCAACAAAAATAAAGTAATCCAGTGCTACAATTGTCAGATGTTTGGCCATGGGTCAAACAGATGTAAAGGCAAAACTTTTTGCGCTAATTGTGCCGGTGCACATAAGACCGCAGAATGCAGGGAATCTGGTATCAAGTGTGCTAACTGCAACGATGACCACAAATCTTATTCTGAAAACTGTCTAAGCAGAGCAACATACTAAGCAATCAGACAACGATTAAGACCAGCAACCGTACTAATTACAACAGAAACTTTCAAAATACTAAAATGTTCCGTGTAATACATCGGCTTGGCAAAATAATACAACATCTAACAATTGCAGCGGCAACGAATTATTTACCTTAGAGGAAATCAAAAAGAGTTAATTACCAACCTCCGTAACTGTCGTAATAAGACGGATCAGTTTGAGGTTATAAAAAACCTCACATGTAAATTTCTTGCATAATGACTAATGAGCTTTATCTGTTGGAATGCTGAAGGCATTCTAAACACAACTTTAGAACTGTTTTGGTTCTTAAAAAACACAAAAAGATGTATGCTTGGTGTCAGAGACAGGGCTAAAACCAAATATTTCATTAAAACTGACTGATTATTTTGCTTATAGAAATGATAGACATAATGGCAGAGGAGGCGGCGTTGCAGTTATTATTAAAAAAATGTTCAACACAATTTATTACACATTATTAACACTAAATTAATAGAAAACATTGGAATTCGAATTCGTAATAACTTTGGTAATTTAGACATTTTCTCATGTTATTTCCAGGGGGTTCCGCAGGTATAAACAGTATAAGAAAATATAATTTTTTATCTGATATACGAATGATCAGTTCTTCAAGTGACAGTTTTATTGCTGGAGGCGATTTTAACAGTAGGCATCAAAACTGGGATTGCTTAAGAGCAAACTGCTGGGGCAACAGTTTAAACAAAAAACTTTTGTCCAATAATTTAAACATCATCTTCCCTTGTGAGAATACATATGTCCCTTCTGGATATACATAACGGGCAAGGTTCCGTGCTAGATTTCTTTCTAAGTTATGTACCAAGTTTAATTTCTCCTGCGGTTGTTCTGAATGACCTCAGTTCGGATCATCTACCAGTTCATGTAAAATTAACTGGTAAGGCAAACAAGTCTACTTATTCCATATTAGACTATAAAAATGCGAATTGGCAATCATTTCAAATGTTCCTTTCAATCAACACAAGCATACCAGAAATAGAAAATATTACTTCAACTGATGAAATAGATTTTGAAATTATCAAGTTTAAGAATCTTATTATTGAGGCTAGTAATTTAAGTATTCCAAAAAAGATCCCTTCTTTTAATCATAAACCCATTCCAAGTTATTTAAAAGCCTATATTCAACAAAGAAATGTTTATCGGTAGAACTGGCAAAGATTTCGAAACTTAAGTGATCTTTATGAAATGAAACATCTTAATAAATTTATATGTGAGGGACTAAATAAATTTAGAAATAAATGTTGGTCTCACCTACTTGCAAGACTAGACAAAGGTTCTGCCCCATTCTAGAATCTAACAAAAATATTAAGGAATAATGCAATTCCTTTTCTCAAACAAAACAACACACGATTTCCTACCAACTTCGAAAAATGCAATATTTTTTAGATAATGTAGGCGATATCGAAACCAATACTCGAGTGAACGAAACTATACAACCATTCAGACAGAGTTCCTTTAATATTTCTGATAGTAGCTTAATAACCAAAACTCAAGTTCAAGAAGTAGATAGGAAATTGAAGGCGAGAAAGGCTTCTGGAATCGATGGAATAGGAAATAGATGTCTCAAACATCTGCCACAAAAATCTCTTAAATATTTATCGGTTATTTTTAACTCATGTTTAAAACACGGTTTCTTTAAACGCGACTTTAAAAGAGCAAAAGTTATTCCAATACGAAAGCAAAATAAGCCTGCAGATGATCCGTTTTCGTATCGCCCAAAAAGTTAACTGTCATCTATAGGTAAAGTTTTTGAAAAAATTATAAATGAAAAATTATTGTTATTTATTGAATCCAACGATATATTTCCTCACCATCAATTTGGCTTTCGCAGGCGTTTTGTCTATGCGTTCCATAATACACAACGATCGTTGGTACTAATCAAAAACTTTAATCATCCGGAATGGTATTATTCGATGTAAAAGCAGCCTTCGATTCTGTATGGCATGATTTATAAAATGCTTGCGTACAACGTTCCAATATTCCTTTTAAAAATATTTAATAGCTTTTTGTCTATGCGTTTCCTTAATGTTTTTTTAGGTTCATCATGTTCCGAAAATGTCAATATACCCGCCACCTATCTTATATAACTTGTATACTTCAGATCTTCTACATCTTGAAAATAGCTGATGACACGGCAATATTGTGATCAGGTGAACTCTCGGAAAATATTTTTTTATATTTACAAAGAGACCAAGAAAAATCAACTAATTATTTTAATAAATGGAAAATTACTCTGAATGGTAATAAAACTCAAGCAATATATTTTACAAGAAAAATCAAAGCTTGATTCATTCCTCAACGCAACATGATTTTTTTAAATACAGAGGTACAATGGGAGCCAAAAGTAAAGTACCTAGGAGTTGTTCTTGACCCAAAACTTTAATTCAAAGAACATATACAGCACGTAATTAACAGGGTGAATATTTTCACCCGAATGCTCTATCCTTTTCTAAACATAAACTCTGCCCTAAATATTGAAAATAAAAAGCTTATTTTTAAATTAATCTTTCAAGCCATAATATTTTATGCAGCGCCTATGTATGTAAATAGGGCCACTTGTCATATTAAAAAACTCCAAACTTCACAAAATAAATTAATAAAACTTATATACAATTTCCCTTGGCACTACTCAACAGTGCGACTTCATAAAATTTTTGAAACTGATCTAGTTATATCAAGAATAAATGAAAGATATTCTGGATCTGAAACCCCTTATAAAGGGTCCGCCAAATAACTTTGTTTTTTTGAAAATGCTATAAAAAAAACTACTGAATATTTTCTCAAATTTCAGTAAAATCCTTCCGGTTAATAATGGAAAATAATTTCATTCAAATGGCGTCATACCAAGGTCTTTATGCAAAATTCGTCTCAATGATGTGTCCGAAATGTTCAATTGTTGAGAAGACGGTGAATTGACTTTCTGCCACAGCAGCAATATTCTCGTGTGTACGCACTGTTTTTGGCTTTTCACGCTTTGGTTTATCGATGAGGATGCCAGTTTCT
This sequence comes from Pollenia amentaria, assembly GCA_943735925.1. Classification (NCBI taxonomy): domain Eukaryota; kingdom Metazoa; phylum Arthropoda; class Insecta; order Diptera; family Polleniidae; genus Pollenia; species Pollenia amentaria. Next base: position 103,325,928 of record OX031006.1, read on the forward strand.
TTCACTTTTTTCACAAGATAACGAACATACGGAGCTGACGGTGCTTCTCTTCTTCCAAAATCCGTACGCAATACGTTGACCTGCTACTACAAAATCGCAATTGGTTTTTCTATTTTGAATACATCCATTCGCATCAACAATTTAATATACCAAAATCACAACAAATCCCAACGTTATAAAACTCTGATCAACATACCCACGCATATAAATGTCTACCCTTATATATACCTTGATGGTTTAAAATAAATTTCTCAAAACACTTTTTTTTTTGATATAAAGTCCATACATGCATGTAAAGAGTAGTTCATAAAGGAGTAGGAGTACTCCAAAACTACTCCAATTATATGGTAAAAATGTGGTCTATTTAACATTACGATGTCCTAGGAGTGGACCATATAACCCACCGAGGTAGTCCCTAAACTACTCCATGGAGTACTCAAGTGGGTTAGTTGCAAAAGTACTCCATGTTACTACTTTTTCACAAATCGCCTTTTAAGGCGTGCACTGTAATCCATTATTGCTATTATTATATATATTTACTTGGTATTTTTAATTTTTTTTATTTATTTTTTCACAAATCTTAAAACACTTTCCTGTTTCACTTTTAAATAAACAATTAATAATGGAATACATCAGGGCTACCAATATGTAATACTGTAAACTATAGTATAGTATACCTATACATCATGCAGTTGTTTGCAGCACTGCATGTTAATTTGTCTAATATGGTACATACTACAGTACATTGGACCATGTTGTAAGTAGTCCATTTAAGCCACAATGGACCACGTAGTCCAATATTATCTGCAGGGTATGCTTTTGCATGTTTCTTATATTTTTGCACTCCTATTATAAAACTCAACTTCCAATTAAATTCTGGGTTTTTTTTTCAATAAATAAACAAACCATTAAAAAATTATATTTCTTATTTTCTTTCCCATACATACAGAGGATTTTTTATTTTAAATATTTCCTTAAAAAAAAGTAAGTACAATAAATGTTAATTAAGCAGACACTAAAAAAAACATAAAATGGCTAAAAGTTAACTACGTGTTCACTAAAAAGTACAGAATAAGTACCTCAAAAGAACTTAACACGGACTCTAAAATAAGTTCGGTAAGTTATCTAAGTGTTTGTGTACAAATTCACAAACAAAAAAATAAGATTAAGAGTTTGTGTGGTAAGACAAGTACACTGCGTTAGTGTACAGTTTTTTTTCGAACTCTGATTTTCATTAAATAATTTTTTTTTTTATTATTATTTTTATGAAGAAAGAATTTTACAACACGAAATAAATTAATGATAAGTTTTATATCCTGGTCAGGGCAACCTGTCCGTGAAAACCTGGGTTCAATTCCCAGCTCAGTCAGGAATGAAAAATTATTAACAAATTTTAATTAATTTCGTGTTGTAAGATTCCTTTCTTCATTAAAATAATTAAATGAAAATTAAATTCAATGAACTTAAGCCTGATTAAAATATCGAAATTTGGATTAAACACCATTAATAATTCAATAAAATAACCACACTACTAATTATTGTCAACAGCTAAGGCACGAGCTATATGCTAACATATGTCCTTCAAATTTTTCAAACATTTACACCATTAAATTTTTATCTAAATACAAAGTGAAATTTCCTTGTAGGGATGGGCAATAAATATCGATATATCAAAATATCGATATTTAAAAAAATTATAATCGATACATATCGCCGATATTAAAAATACCCATATATCATGACATCGATATTTATGTACGACTATCGAATTCAATATTTTTAAGACTCTTTGTAGTTAAATTCAACATTTTAACCTTTGCTCAACTGCTTTCAATACTGTTGTTTTTTAAGAATTGCATCATATGTTTTTATAGCCATGTCCGTCTGTCTGTCCGTCTGTTGAAAACACGCTCACTTTCGAAAAACGCAAAAGAAAAGAACAAACTTGGTTTCAAATTGCTTGTAGTTATCCTAAGCAGTTTGGGATTGAAATCCAGCAACATCGGTTTAGGAGGATCAGAACTATGAATCAAAATGTGGAACCACTACCCAAAAAAAAATGATAATTTTGGTACAAAAACTTACATAAATGGTGGAATAATGCACGGAATGACATACAAATTTGCACGAATTCGCTAGCATACTTAAATTTGCTACGTCGCAGTTTTATAATACCGCAAATCACACTGTAAAATTTTTTGAAGCTTGGTCCATAATTTACACTAGGTCCCATATAAACCCTACTCCCGGAAAACAGCTTAGTACGCCTAAAACCGTAATAAATAACGCAATCATATTAAAATTTGGTACGTCAAACTTTTATAGGACCAGAAATCACACTGTAAAATTTTTTGAAGATCGGTCCCCAACTTACAATCGGCCCCATATAAACCCTACTCCCGGAAAGCAGTTTAGTACGTCTAAAACCGCAATAAATAACGCTAGTATATTAAAATTTGGTACGTCACAGTTTTATAGGACCGGAAATCACACTGTAAAATTTTTTGAAGATCGGTCCATAATTTACAATAGGCCCCATATAAGCCCCACTTTGGGAAAATAATTAAATTCACCTAAAACCATCACAGATATAGATATTGCGGTGATATTTTTACTTAAATTCATATGGTCAGAAAAAATATCATGCAAATTTGTAAAATTTACTGTTAACGCTAAAACTAATTACACTGCTGTATTGAAATTTATTCTAATTTATTTTTTGTAATACCAGAAATCAGTCTTCAGAATTTTTGGATGATTGGTCCATAATTTACCATGAGTTCAATACAAATTACCCTCTTAAAAATCATTTTAGTTCGGCTAAAACTTTTACGAGTCATGATATTTTACTCAAGCCAGTTCAAAGTTGTAACAAGAAACGCATTCAATTTTCCTATTGTCGGTCAATAATTTAATTCAGTTCTAAACCGCAACCAATTTTAATGCTGACGTTCGTTTTTGTGAAACTTAGTTAATAATATATGTATATCGTTACCTAAAAAGCAAAAGCCCCTATCTAACATTTTAAAAATTTTACAGGAGAGGCAAAAAACTATTTAAAATGGTAAATTGATAAATTGCCCTAAACTGTTTATAATTAATCTTTCTTCTATTTTTCTTGTAAAACCTACCAGTGGTTTTGACAAGTAACAATGTTGCATATAATGCAAACTGTTAGTTATGCCTATTAGCGTTTATCGTATACTATTTTGTAGATAGGGCTTTTTGTTTTTTGTTAATAAAATCTCTAATTTTGGACCAAAGATTTGTAAGGCCAGATGCAATATAATAGTTTCGGTTCTTCCAGTACTTCTTATTACTGTTTTATAAACTTGGTTCTACCAATGTTCTTTTCACACTCTCCATATTCATTTCAGATTTTGGTGGCAACTTTATCAACAAATTCAGGTTTTAATTAAAACTCAATTAATTTTCTGTAGGAGTTAGTTAAAAAGTGCAACAAATACATATGTATCAATATATGTATCCCATTAATTATTATCCCATGGGAGATTTTGTTTAATATATCCAACTGTGTTGCTAAACAATTGAATGTTGCCGGGGCTAACATACTGCTACTGGTGATGGCATAATAAGCATCGATACCTTTGCCCGTCACTCGTAACTAGACAATTGGTGATCTACCAATGCCACGATCGTGTTGTAGATGCTCTATGATGTTGCTAAGAAATTGTATAACTAAGGTGGGGAAACAATACAGAGAGACTAAAGCTTAATACTCTGTCCCAATTTGTGAAACATGTGGAGCAACATCCATTATTTCATACTGAATATTTGACATGTATCCATGTTGCCCCTCTCTTGAGTTTGCCTTATTTGCCATCCGTACTTTTATAAAAAAAAAAAAAAAATAAAAAAATAAAACCCAATTTTTTTTTTGTTCCCAGTAGTGTTATTCAAGTTTCTATTTTTATTTAATATTAAGTGTATATTTTCTCCATTTAATTAAAAGTTCACGTAAAATTGTTTTGTTAGTTGTTGTGACATAACTCTTTCGTAAGAATGAATTGTTGTTTTCGAATGTTTTAAGTTGAAATGCGCATAAATCGGCAATTGTAAGAGAAAATAAAATTGAAATATTTAAAATTCTAATCTGTCATGAAATTGTTTATCACAATGTTGACATCAAGCTAGATTTTAAAGAAGAATCTGGTGATCGAAAGTTTTATTTTACAGTTTTAAGCTAACTGCTGAAATAACACTTTAATCAAAGGCTATGTGTAATAAACTCGAGTTCTTGTTGCCAACATTGAAAATGCAATATTCTACACCACGATGTATGTCGTGCAACCGAGGTGTTATGGGGAACCTTTTGTTAAAGAGAAATTCTTTTCCGGTTTACGGCGATTACTGTCACAACGTGAAAATAAAAGTGCTCTATAACAAGTCATATATTTATTACTTTGTACCATTATTACAATTGTTATAATTGCAAGTAAGTTATACAATCTCCCACAAAGTGGTTTTTGGAAAACTCTTGTTTAATTGAGTATTAAATTTAATCTCAGGAAACAATTATAATTTAGAGCTGTGGATATTCCGGGGTCCACCACATATTTACCTATGCAACGATCCAATCACATTCATAATCAGGGGCAAACATAATTTTGATTATTGGTGGGTTCATGGAGTGAGCCACCCCTGTTGATTTTTCTCATGAGTAATTAGTATATTACAAAAAGCAAGTACGACGCAATTACTGTCTCTCTATGTATAAATATATATGTAGCTACATCTAGAGTGGATGAGCTTTAAACAAATAAACGAAACAGAAAAGAAAATAATAACTAGTACAGGCCTGCAGTCACGTTTTGAGAAGATAGTTAAATTAATTCCATCCCACCAGCAGTACTCTGATAAGCTATTTGTTTTTGTGTTTACAACCTCCAGAAGGAAAAATCCGAGTAATCGAAACCGTAAGGGAGCTATTATCTATCATTAGATCCTTCCCCAGTCAGGGAGGGAAGTTGGCTACCATTAGGTTAAACAATTTGCTGCTCCAGGGCAAAGGAAAGAAGGGGAAATCAGTTCTAAATATCATCGTCCTCTATAGCATTACTTCCAGAATTAGTAATCTTGCGCCGGACCAGATCATCTTTTGTAACTATAGTGTTTATTGGACGATAATACCCACATCAAATATCGCAGAAGAAAAAAAAAACCCAAAATAAATTTCTGAGTGCTTTATTGAAATTGGAAAAAAAAGAACAAAAAAAAAAAAAAAAAAAAAAAAAAAAACATTTGTAAAAGACAAAGGTAGAAAAAAAACCGTAAATTAAAGAAAAGAAAAAAACAAAAAGAATCAGAATCAGTAAAGTTAATTATTCAATTGCATTTTTTTTTATGTGGTTAATCCTCCGTCCATTAATTAACAATTCAATAGTGCATTCAGATTTTTCTTTTGGGTGTCTATCAGCCACAAAGTTTTAAAACAAAAATTATTCTTTATTTTTATACAGATTAAATTAAGTAATATACATTTGCATGGAAACACCTATATTGTATTTTACCTACAGACATACATTCATCTCTCATCCAGTACCAGCAATTGCAGAGGCCTCTTCAAAAGCTCGACGTACTTATTAACAACGATTAACATACATATATATATTGGTGAGTGAATGTTATTAAATTGTATCAACATTTATTTAAAAGTTTATGAGTGTTGTCCAAGCAACCGATCGATAATTGCAAAGTTCATGTTATCAGGCATTTATTACATATGTTTAGAAACATTTTTTTTTGTATCCAACAACGACTTAGACTCTTAGTTGTTGTGTTAACCCCTTTGTTGCTTAATAAATCGACAGATATACACATTCGATCATTTCCCATCTTCCATGCACATGTGCATGTCAATACCTACAGTTTTATATAATTAAACGTTTTTTCTTAATAATTACCTATAATTTCTTCCTAAATCAATCTTTATTTTTTTTTCTATGAAAACCCGAATTGTCATACCTGGTTAAATGTATATGCTCAGTAAGATAATAATTATAATTAACGCTAAGATTCAATTTTATGATAATGCTAATTTGTATTGATTATGAATTAAATTTTTTTTATTGTTTACTGAATAATTACTGTTGAGGGAACCTTATGTTCCAAAATATAATCATAATTGAATAAAGTGAATTCTAATATGAAGAACTAAGTTAATTGAAAAGTTTTCTTACTGTATGGTGTGACAAGGATACGGTTGGGATCTTAGTCACTGCTAGCGCCACTAAGATCATTGGTAGGGGGGGGGTAACGAGGCGCGTCTCTACCTGATGACAGCTAGGAGAGACATTCGGTTTATGTTGATTTGTTTTTTTTAGTTTCCGTACTGTACCTCGATTTGAACGGGGTTTATTTAACCTTTCAATTCCAATCTACTTCATTTGTTAAAGGAGTCTACAACAATATTTATGTAGCAGTTTTTTTTTCTTGGCAACAAGATAACCAGACCAAGATTCCCACCCCAACCGACTGACCGCTAGTGGTTTCAATGGCTCCTTTTGTTTGGTATGAGTTATCTTGAATCAGAGCACCTTTTGCCAAGGATCGTTAATACCTTCGTTTGCTGTCAGTAAGTTTTATCTCTTCGTAGTAGAAACGTACAGATTTACGACAATAAACGATTTTGTTCATTACATAAATTGGCGCCCAACGTGGGGCCTGTGAGTATGATATAATTACTGAGATAAATTAAATCATGCCTCAGTGCTCTGGATAAATCTACACTTTGCTTACTTTAAATTATATTTCAGTAACTTATGGAACATATGAGGATATAACTGGACAGAAGTTTGGGTAGCAAATAGTTATTAGTCTCTTTTGGAATTTACAATTATTTGACGGTTAGAGGTTCGAACATATTGTCCAAGAGTATACCTAGTAACACTTTTGAATCTGGCTAAAGTTTTTTTATATTTCTCATGGTTTCCGTAGTAATTTGAAAAATGTATATCACATTATTTTGGTTCATAGTTTGGCTTTTATAACTTGATTTATTACAGGAAACGCAGTCTCGTTGCACAGCGACGTATTGCCCTTTTAAGTCAGTTAGAGATATCAGTAGCGAAGTGGAATATGATGATATTACATATTTTAAATTCCATAGACCGGTTTCGTTTTCATTTTTCTCTTATCAACATAAACAGTAAATAAAAACAGAATCGTTACCTTGTTCACATCTTATGCAGTAAGAAAACTTATAGTTAAAAGAAAAAAATAAAGGGAAAAATTACTATTTGTACCTCTTGGCGCGTAAAAATCATATTGAAAAATTTTATACTCGTTAAAATATTAGCCTGAGGGTTATAATATATACACCGTTATTGTTAGTTTGTTTTGGAAAAAAAATCAAGGGAAAAAAAAAAGAGAAAGAAAAATTGAAGAGAATAGAATAGAATAGAAGAAAAATTAAATTTTTTTTTTGGTTGTTTTGGGTGCCATCTTTACTGATAATATTTTTATTTTATCTGACCATTAGGACAAGGTTGTCGAAGTAATATTTCCTTTCTTGTATCACGGATCTAAAATTGGTATGATTGGTTGATGAGTAAAATTTTTTGATGTTATAGCAGGTAAATAGCGACGAGAAAATTATAACGAAAAATTTACCTGGTTTTCCTACCAACCACAAGGTTTATGTTAGGTTTGATTTGTTTTTGTCAATAGACAACCTTATCTTGTAAATCATTCTTGGCAACATAGCTATAATGGAACGATCTCCGCCTAACGGTTTAGCTTCCGCAATGGCGGATTCCAATAATGACACACAGTGTATTGTTTGCAATGAAAGTATGTCCAATGGACAAGGATGCCTCCTGTTATCTGAGTGCAATCACGCCTTTCATAGCATCTGTATTGAGAAGTACCTCTCACATTCGGCGGAATGCCCTAGTTGTAAAAGACCTTGTGCTTTATCGGATCTGAAGACTATAAATATACTCGATAACTCCCAGACGGGAGCGAGACCTAAGGGGGTTACGCAGGCCAAGCCTCGCGGCATTATGGCAAAGCAATATAAGACCAGAAGTAATACGAAAACGTTTGTTAGCGATCCACAAACACCTAGTATAGACGGTCATTTTGATATCCAACCAGCGAAACAGCACACTACTCCCCAGAGGGGTCGTCCGCTTTTGTTAAACGAAAATGTACCGCAAGATAGTGGTTCGGGGACAAATTCAGATAATTACACACGAAATGTATCAGTAAACATAGATCCGACACAGTTAGAGGGTATAATCGAGAACACGGTGGCTCGGTTGTTGCACAATTTGAACTTAAGGGCACCCTCCCAAAGTGGTGCAGATACACGTAACTGCCCGACCAGCAATTCTCGACCCCCACCTGACTGTTCTTATGCTCCAAATCGTGGGCGAAATACTGGCTCGCGCCAGCCTGCATACCACAGCCCTTCATTCGATGAAAATTTTGCCATTCGTAATGATAAAATCACTTCAATTATTCAGAATTGGAACATCAAATTTGATGGTTCTAGCAATGGCATTAGTGTGGATGAGTTCTTGTATAGAGTTGGTTGCCTCACGAGGGAAAACTTTAACAATGATTTCTCCCTGATATGTAAAAATTTGCATATAGTATTGGCCGGTAGGGCCCGGGAATGGTTTTGGCGTTACCACAAACAGGTGGAGTGTATTGAGTGGAAACAATTTTGCCAGGCGTTTAAATACCAATACGGGGAATTCAAATCGTCATTTGATATTCACGAGGAATTAAGAAGTCGCAAAATGAAAACAAACGAGAACTTTGAAACCTATTTTGAATCGGTCTCCGCGATTTTGGATAGGCTACCAGCTCCCATTCCTGAGTCAGATTTAGTTGAAATTTTAGTTCGCAATTTGCGCCCAGAAATAAGACATGAACTCCTCTATGTTCAGATCTTCTCTATTGCCCATTTACGAAAATTAGTCCAGATGAGAGAAAATTTAATGGAAAATGAGTATTTTAGAAAAAGTTCCCAGAACAGGCACGTCCCGAATTGTGCCACAAGAAGACAAGTGGCGGAAGTAGACTGTTCGGTGGAATTTCCGGGTTCCGCACAGAATAGTAGTCAGGAAATGTCAGTTGAGGCCATCCAGTCGCCGCCAAAACTATTCAAATGCTGGAATTGTGATCAACCTGGTCACCATTGGGAAGATTGTCTCGAAACTCGAAATATTTTTTGCTATGGGTGTGGGATGAAAAATACTTATAAGCCGCAATGTACTCGATGTGCAGAAAAAAAATTATGTGCATCAAAAAACTTGATAGTTCAGTCCAATATACGCCACCAACCATAACACCTAACCCCTTTGATGACAGTAATTCTTCTAAGTCCCCAAATCAGAATATTAAAAATAAAGTTTGCCTGAACAACCATTTAACTTTAGATACTTGCAAACCCTGTGATGATACATTTTCTGGGGAACAGATGCAAATTTTAAGGGTGGATAGAGAAACCAGGCCCTGGTATGTCGAAAATAATGAAAAACTCCATAACCCAATATATCCAATAGTCCCGTACCACATCCGGTTACAGAAATATATGGCAAAACGGAAATCTATCTTTAATCTAGATACTATTACCCTTGGTTGTAGGAAAAAACCGAAACGGTCTACTCTTCGGATGCGGCAATATTATAAGAATCGAAAAACTAGTGCAAAATATATACTTTCAACCATAATCAATAATTCGAATGATCAGCGTTACTATGCGCCCGTAAAATTTTTGTCTTTTTCGGAATTAGGTCTCTTAGATACCGGTGCTAACGTTACCTGCATTGGATCCGACCTGGCACAGGGTAATTTTTTTCAATATAATGAATTTAGTCCCATGAAGTCCACGGTGAAAACTGCTGATGGAAAAATACAAAAAGTTTTAGGAGTTTTACATGTCGATGTGCATTTTAAAAATGACACTAGAAAATTAAAAATATTAGTTGTACCCACTATCACTCAAAGGCTTATATTGGGGCTGGATTTCTGGAAGAGTTTTAATTTAGCGCCTGATATTTTTGGTGGGGTTATATGCTCCTCTGAGGGGGAACGTCCCAAGAAAGTGTTAGCGGAATTTGAACAAAGTCATTCCGTTTTATCCGAGGTTAAATCCGATGAAAATATCCATCGGCAATATCCCTTAACCTCTGCGCAGCGTACCCAACTTGATGCTATTATAAGCCTTTTTCCAAATTTCGAAAAAGAGGGCTTAGGGCGAACAGGATTAATACAACATTCTATAGATGTCGGTGTGGCCAGGCCTGTAAAACAACGCTTTTATCCTATTTCACCGGCGGTTGAAAAGGTAATGTTTACGGAGATCGACAGAATGCTAGAACTAGGAGTTATTGAGCCATCGTCCTCTGCCTGGAGTTCGCCCATGAGACTTGTTATGAAACCTAATAAGGTAAGGTTATGTTTGGACGCGTGGAAATTGAACGAAGTTACAAAAAAGGATGCTTATCCTCTACCAAGTATAGAGGGAATATTTTCTAGATTACCCAAGGCCAATATAATTACCAAGTTAGACCTGAAGGACGCATATTGGCAAATAGGCTTGTCGGAAGAGTCCAAAGCCTTGACTGCATTTACAGTCCCGGGAAGGCCATTATATCAGTTCGTGGTAATGCCTTTCGGGCTCTGTAATGCTCCGTCTACCATGTGCCGCCTAATGGATAGTTTAATACCCCCTGACCTTCGCTATTCCGTTTTTGGCTACCTTGATGATTTAATTATCGTTTCCGAAGATTTTAGCACCCATCTTGCAGCCCTTGTTCGAATAGCGGAACAGTTTAAAAGAGCAAATTTAACCCTCAATATTTCCAAGTCCCAGTTTTGTGTCACAGAGGTTAACTACCTGGGCTACATTATCGGAAGGGGGGGTATAAAAACGGACCCCGAAAAAGTAGAATCCATTCGAAACTGGCCACCTCCAAAGAACCTTAAGCAGGTACGGGGTTTTTTAGGCCTGGCGGGGTGGTATCGCAGGTTTGTGGCCAACTTTTCAGCTATTGTTTTTCCGATAACCGAAGTACTGTCAACTAAAAGAAAATTTTGCTGGACTCCAGAAGCACAGAAATCCTTTCAGCTCATAAAAGATTTATTGACATCGGCACCCATTCTGTCTAATCCAGATTTCTCAAAAAAATTCTACGTACAGTGCGACGCTAGCGATTTTGGCATTGGGGCGGTGTTGGTGCAGCAGGATGATGAGGGCAATGAAAGACCTATTGCTTTCATGTCAAAAAAACTGAATACTGCCCAACGCAATTATTCTGTTACTGAACGCGAATGCTTGGCGGCACTGGAGGCAATAAAAAAGTTTAGATGTTATCTGGAACTACAGGAGTTTGAGATTATAACTGACCATTCGTCATTAACGTGGTTGATGAAGCAACAGGATGTGACAGGACGACTGGCGAGATGGGTCTGGAAGCTTCAGGGATTCAAATTTTCAATAAGTCATCGTAAAGGCAGGGATAACGTTGTTCCTGATGCCCTATCTAGAATTCCGTTCGAGGAAATTGCAGTCTTAGAGTATTCAGAACCGGAGGTGGACCTTTGCTCTTCGCATTTTAATGATTGTGAGTATACAGCGTTAAAAGACAAAATTCGCGAAAACCCTAACAAATACCCTGACATTAAGGTCATCGACAACTTCTTATATGTCAGAACATCGCACTACACTGGTGACATAAAGCAAGAAAACGACACTTGGAAACTGTGGATACCACTAGGTTTAAGAAAAACAATGATATCTCGGTTTCATGATGACCCAATATCTGCCCATGGGGGAATGAAAAAAACCTTGGAACTAATTCGGAGGAAGTTCTTTTGGCCAGGTCTCGTGTCGGACGTAAGAAATTATATAGGGAGCTGTGACACCTGTAAGGAGTCCAAAGCCTCCAATATCATTTTAAGACCTCTTATGGGTAATCAGACAGTTAGTGTTCGACCTTTCCAGCGGCTTTACGTCGATATTTTAGGACCATATCCTAGAAGCAGACAGGGACATATTGGAATATTAATAGTGCTTGACCATCTGACCAAATTCCATTGGTTATGTCTATTGAAAAAGTTCACATCCGTAAAGATTCAGGAATTTCTTTTACATCAAATTTTCCATATTTATGGAGTCCCTGAAACCCTAGTTAGTGATAATGGGTCTCAATTCAAGGCAAACGAGTTTAATGCTTTTTTGACGGCTTTAGGTATTCAACATCAATACACCGCAATTTACTCCCCGCAGTCAAATGCTTCGGAGCGGGTCAACCGGTCCATTATAGCGGGAATTCGCTCATATCTTAAAAATGACCAAACGCTGTGGGACCAAAATCTAAGTGTTATTAGCTGTGCTCTGAGAAACTCTTTCCATCAAACAATTCAGTGTTCTCCCTTTTATGCACTTTTTGGTCAGGATATGATAACACATGGTAGCTCCTATAAACTTCTTAAAACCCTTAATGTCCTTAATGAACCTCATATTAAATTACATCGAGACGATGAACTGTATTTATTGCATAAAAAACTACAGCGACAAATAACAGAGGCTTACGAAACGAATCGAACGCAGTATAATTTGAGGGCAAGGCCAATCACTTATAAAGTAGGACAATACGTGTTTAGAAGGAATTTCGCACAGTCGAATGCTGACAAAAAGTTTAACTCGAAACTTGCACCCTATTTTATTAAGGCAAAAATTAGGGAAAAGATTGGCAACCATTATTATGTCCTGGAGGATACTGAGGGTAAAGTCTTGGGTACCTACCATGCGAAGGACATTCGTATATAAGCTTGTTGATTTCCTTCCTCATAATACTTTGGCTTAAAAAGTTAGTATTATGCGGTTTGTAAGGCCAGATGCAATATAATAGTTTCGGTTCTTCCAGTACTTCTTATTACTGTTTTATAAACTTGGTTCTACCAATGTTCTTTTCACACTCTCCATATTCATTTCAGATTTTGGTGGCAACTTTATCAACAAATTCAGGTTTTAATTAAAACTCAATTAATTTTCTGTAGGAGTTAGTTAAAAAGTGCAACAAATACATATGTATCAATATATGTATCCCATTAATTATTATCCCATGGGAGATTTTGTTTAATATATCCAACTGTGTTGCTAAACAATTGAATGTTGCCGGGGCTAACATACTGCTACTGGTGATGGCATAATAAGCATCGATACCTTTGCCCGTCACTCGTAACTAGACAATTGGTGATCTACCAATGCCACGATCGTGTTGTAGATGCTCTATGATGTTGCTAAGAAATTGTATAACTAAGGTGGGGAAACAATACAGAGAGACTAAAGCTTAATACTCTGTCCCAATTTGTGAAACATGTGGAGCAACATCCATTATTTCATACTGAATATTTGACATGTATCCATGTTGCCCCTCTCTTGAGTTTGCCTTATTTGCCATCCGTACTTTTATAAAAAAAAAAAAAAAATAAAAAAATAAAACCCAATTTTTTTTTTGTTCCCAGTAGTGTTATTCAAGTTTCTATTTTTATTTAATATTAAGTGTATATTTTCTCCATTTAATTAAAAGTTCACGTAAAATTGTTTTGTTAGTTGTTGTGACATAACTCTTTCGTAAGAATGAATTGTTGTTTTCGAATGTTTTAAGTTGAAATGCGCATAAATCGGCAATTGTAAGAGAAAATAAAATTGAAATATTTAAAATTCTAATCTGTCATGAAATTGTTTATCACAATGTTGACATCAAGCTAGATTTTAAAGAAGAATCTGGTGATCGAAAGTTTTATTTTACAGTTTTAAGCTAACTGCTGAAATAACACTTTAATCAAAGGCTATGTGTAATAAACTCGAGTTCTTGTTGCCAACATTGAAAATGCAATATTCTACACCACGATGTATGTCGTGCAACCGAGGTGTTATGGGGAACCTTTTGTTAAAGAGAAATTCTTTTCCGGTTTACGGCGATTACTGTCACAACGTGAAAATAAAAGTGCTCTATAACAAGTCATATATTTATTACTTTGTACCATTATTACAATTGTTATAATTGCAAGTAAGTTATACAATCTCCCACAAAGTGGTTTTTGGAAAACTCTTGTTTAATTGAGTATTAAATTTAATCTCAGGAAACAATTATAATTTAGAGCTGTGGATATTCCGGGGTCCACCACATATTTACCTATGCAACGATCCAATCACATTCATAATCAGGGGCAAACATAATTTTGATTATTGGTGGGTTCATGGAGTGAGCCACCCCTGTTGATTTTTCTCATGAGTAATTAGTATATTACAAAAAGCAAGTACGACGCAATTACTGTCTCTCTATGTATAAATATATATGTAGCTACATCTAGAGTGGATGAGCTTTAAACAAATAAACGAAACAGAAAAGAAAATAATAACTAGTACAGGCCTGCAGTCACGTTTTGAGAAGATAGTTAAATTAATTCCATCCCACCAGCAGTACTCTGATAAGCTATTTGTTTTTGTGTTTACAACCTCCAGAAGGAAAAATCCGAGTAATCGAAACCGTAAGGGAGCTATTATCTATCATTAGATCCTTCCCCAGTCAGGGAGGGAAGTTGGCTACCATTAGGTTAAACAATTTGCTGCTCCAGGGCAAAGGAAAGAAGGGGAAATCAGTTCTAAATATCATCGTCCTCTATAGCATTACTTCCAGAATTAGTAATCTTGCGCCGGACCAGATCATCTTTTGTAACTATAGTGTTTATTGGACGATAATACCCACATCAAATATCGCAGAAGAAAAAAAAAACCCAAAATAAATTTCTGAGTGCTTTATTGAAATTGGAAAAAAAAGAACAAAAAAAAAAAAAAAAAAAAAAAAAAAACATTTGTAAAAGACAAAGGTAGAAAAAAAACCGTAAATTAAAGAAAAGAAAAAAACAAAAAGAATCAGAATCAGTAAAGTTAATTATTCAATTGCATTTTTTTTTATGTGGTTAATCCTCCGTCCATTAATTAACAATTCAATAGTGCATTCAGATTTTTCTTTTGGGTGTCTATCAGCCACAAAGTTTTAAAACAAAAATTATTCTTTATTTTTATACAGATTAAATTAAGTAATATACATTTGCATGGAAACACCTATATTGTATTTTACCTACAGACATACATTCATCTCTCATCCAGTACCAGCAATTGCAGAGGCCTCTTCAAAAGCTCGACGTACTTATTAACAACGATTAACATACATATATATATTGGTGAGTGAATGTTATTAAATTGTATCAACATTTATTTAAAAGTTTATGAGTGTTGTCCAAGCAACCGATCGATAATTGCAAAGTTCATGTTATCAGGCATTTATTACATATGTTTAGAAACATTTTTTTTTGTATCCAACAACGACTTAGACTCTTAGTTGTTGTGTTAACCCCTTTGTTGCTTAATAAATCGACAGATATACACATTCGATCATTTCCCATCTTCCATGCACATGTGCATGTCAATACCTACAGTTTTATATAATTAAACGTTTTTTCTTAATAATTACCTATAATTTCTTCCTAAATCAATCTTTATTTTTTTTTCTATGAAAACCCGAATTGTCATACCTGGTTAAATGTATATGCTCAGTAAGATAATAATTATAATTAACGCTAAGATTCAATTTTATGATAATGCTAATTTGTATTGATTATGAATTAAATTTTTTTTATTGTTTACTGAATAATTACTGTTGAGGGAACCTTATGTTCCAAAATATAATCATAATTGAATAAAGTGAATTCTAATATGAAGAACTAAGTTAATTGAAAAGTTTTCTTACTGTATGGTGTGACAAGGATACGGTTGGGATCTTAGTCACTGCTAGCGCCACTAAGATCATTGGTAGGGGGGGGGTAACGAGGCGCGTCTCTACCTGATGACAGCTAGGAGAGACATTCGGTTTATGTTGATTTGTTTTTTTTAGTTTCCGTACTGTACCTCGATTTGAACGGGGTTTATTTAACCTTTCAATTCCAATCTACTTCATTTGTTAAAGGAGTCTACAACAATATTTATGTAGCAGTTTTTTTTTCTTGGCAACAAGATAACCAGACCAAGATTCCCACCCCAACCGACTGACCGCTAGTGGTTTCAATGGCTCCTTTTGTTTGGTATGAGTTATCTTGAATCAGAGCACCTTTTGCCAAGGATCGTTAATACCTTCGTTTGCTGTCAGTAAGTTTTATCTCTTCGTAGTAGAAACGTACAGATTTACGACAATAAACGATTTTGTTCATTACAGATTCCAAAATTTGTTGTGGACATTTGTGATGGAATACATCAAAATCAATGAAAAAGTCGATTTTTAATTTTCGGCTAGTTAGGGCCTTTTGCGTTTTAGGTAACGATGTGTATTTTTCATATAGAGCCCACTCCTGTCGGTGGATGGTATAAAAGATTCGGCACAGCCGAATATAGCACTCTAACTTGTTTTTAACTAATATTAAGAAAATAACGGCCCTTTTCCATTGTACATTTTCATAGATTACACAGTTCAGTTTTGTCTCGGGTTTTTAAGAGATGACAACAAAAAATAAGCGCGGAAAAATATTCTGGAAAGGGTTCCTAGAATTATGCAAATAATCGCCTTAATAATGGCGTATTAGCAGCAATAGACTCATGAAAGTTGAAATGTTAAAAAAATATCTTGTTTTTTTTTTTATTTAAGCATGTTCTTATATATTAAAAACAAAATATTGCACAGTTTACTTGTATAGTATGTGTCACAAGTTTGGTTTACCGACAGTATAAAATCCGGCATTATATAATCCCAATGAATTTTTTTTTTAGATTTCATATGGCGAATAAATAAAAATTTTTTGTATTCTTTACTTTTTTTTTTTAAATTTTTTTTA
Source organism: Pollenia amentaria (assembly GCA_943735925.1). Classification (NCBI taxonomy): domain Eukaryota; kingdom Metazoa; phylum Arthropoda; class Insecta; order Diptera; family Polleniidae; genus Pollenia; species Pollenia amentaria. The sequence continues at coordinate 103,342,800 of OX031006.1, forward strand.
TTGTAGAATTATTTGCCGGACCCTCGATTTCAAACGAAAACGACAGAAACAATAAAAAGTAAGAATGGAATGACATGAAATATGTTTGTACATACATAAATATGTATTGACATAGGTATATTAAGTTTTTAAATTTGAAAATAATTTTAGCGTAATACGTTCGATACATCGATATAACGATATTTTTAACTAATAAATACGATACGATATATATAGATATATTTTTTCAATTTGTCCTTCCCTACTTTAATATCGTAATATCAAAGGGCAAATAATATTTACAATCGATATGATAAGGGCATTTCTAATATTCCCTGAATATTAAAATTTTTTTTTACAAGACATGTTTCTTAACATAAGAATTATCCATTTTCATATGAAATTTCATTTTGGGTACAACATTTTCCAAAAATTATAAATAAAATGTCAAGTGCTAAATGAAAATTTTGCAGCCAAATATAAATTTTTAATGCTAAATTTAGCTGCAGTGTCTGGATGTGGAGAAGAAAATAACAAAACGAAGTTCAAAATAGAAATGTAATATGTTTTGTTTTCGTAAAATGAGTAATAGACTTTTTCCATCATCCATAAGTAGAGAATAAGTCACGCCTAATCATTTCCAAAAATCTTCCAGATGCTTGTGGGGTACGAGCATGTACAATAATTATATGTGTCTTATTTTTGTGTCTTCTGTTTTACATTTTTTGGGTTGTCTTTTATCTTTTTAAATAATGAAAACCTTATTGTCGCATCACAGGAGGTGCTATTGGGTTTGGTTTGTTTTTTATTTTCCATTTTTTTTTTCTGTTAGTATGAGAAACAGAGTGTTCATACTTTTTTATGATTTCGTTTACAAAAACAATGCAAATCAAAAAATTTACATACTTATAAACACATTCATATGAACGTATTGTACATACATACGACTATTAAGATGTTATTAAGGTGAAGAGGTAGTCATTTTTGCGACCACACTTTGTCTCAAGTTTTATATTTCAACTTTTCATATGACGCTCTTTACTGGTGTCAGTCTCGCTGGTGACACAAAGTTACATTTGTAATTTCAAGGAGCCATATGACGAGACATACAGATACATTCGTTATGCAAAATCACACATAAATACATACATACTTACACGTAAACTCAGGCGTTTATGCATTTTTATACCCTTCATCACAAGTGGTGAATGAGGGTATATTAAGTTTGTCATTCCGTGTGAAACTTTTTTTTTTTAAATTCATGTAAGACCCCATAAAGTGTATTTATTCTGGGTCGTTGAATAATTCTTTAGCAGAACATGCTAAATGTTGTCTGTCTGTCCTTCTGTCCGTCTGTTTAAAAGACACTTACTTTCAAACAACTCAAGAGAAAATAAAATATTGGTATCAAATTGTTTCTAAGTAGTAACCCTAAGCATTATGGGATCAAAATTCAACAAAACCATTTCAGAAGAGTTATGAATCCAAATGTCGAAACACCACCTTAAAAAATTCAAAATCTTGCTATAAAAATTAACATAAATCGTTTCGAAATGCACTGAATAATATTAGATTATGCACAAATTCGTTATATAGAAATCATACCATTTGTAAAGATTTTATAGTGAAGGGTATCAAAAATTCGGAACAGCCGAATATATCACTCTTACTTGTTAATACCAAAATGAAAACATTAAAGCAGAACATGCTAAATTTACACTCCTGGCTAATAATAGTATGACGTTTTAAATTTTGTGGAAAAATTTCGGTCCAGACAATTAAAAAACAAGTACGAATGCAGATCTTTAATACCCTCCACCGAGAATGCCCTATTTAAGGAGTGGGCTTTCTATGGCAGCAATAATAATTTATTGTTAAAACCTTCACCCTACATTATAATTCGTTAAGGATTTAATCGCACAGAAAAAAATGTTCCTTCATTTAAAGCATTAATTAAAAATAAAAACAGTTTTAATTAAAAAATTAATCAAGTGAATTAAACGTTAAATTAAGTGAATTAAACGTTTAATCAAGTGAATTAAGAGTTTAATTGAACCAGTAAACATATCAAGTGAATTAAACGTTAAATTAAGTGAATTAAACGTTTAATCAAGTGAATTAAGAGTTTAATTGAACCAGTAAACATATCAATAGTTTATTTCATTCGATTGAACATTTAATTCACTTGATTGAACGTTTAATTCACTTGAAAAAAATTTTAATTAAAACTGATTTTTTTTTTGATTAGTGCTTTAATTGGGGAAAACAATTTTTCTGTGCGTATTTAAGTGGTTTTTGGAAGGGGGGCGGGAATTGTACCAAATTTGGTACAATCGAAACTTTATTAGTACATTGGCACAATTCTTCCTTTTTTGGTACAATTTAAAGTTTTATCGTATCTTTAAAGTTCATTTACCTAATTTTCTTCTCAATAATAACATTTTTAATTTCATATCTCCACCACTGGCCAGAAGTACCAAAAATTGAATTATTGTTAATTTATGTTCATGATGTTATACTAACAGATATAATACATACATAAATATATGTACTCGTAACCCTGTAGGAAGCCTGGCATCAAGTGTCTCCAAATCACCTCTTTAATCGATTGTTTTGGGCACTGCCAAGGAAGCGTCTACACTTTTTTATGCCTAGCACAAAAGTGGATAGGGTATTATGCGTTTGTGTATATAACACTACAAATTTTGGTCCATTTAGTATACCCGATTGACTGAATTTCGAGTTACGATGTCCCTTCGCCCGGTTGGCTGGCTCGTTGTCTGTCCATGAAATCTTTTGCGAAAATTAAATTTCGAAATTTTGAAGGTAATTTGATGAAACTTTGGACAAAGGTTTCCATTTATAAGGGCGAACTCTCCTGCAAATGGTAGGATCGGTCCTTAATTTCACATGGTCACTATACAATCATGTATTCATGATTGTGTTTGTGCCTATAAATCATCTCATTTTGTTGGTATTCGAATAAAATTGGGGCCAGGCTTATTTTATTGCAATCTAGATCATCTTACCCAATTTTATTGGAATCTGTCAATACTTGATGATAGCTCCCATACCAATAGTACTCTCGATAATAGCTTTAATACCATACCTTCTTTATAAATGTTGGTTTTGACTAGGGTGATCGATTTTTCGACTTTTTTCAAAATCCGGTTTTCGTATATTCCGAATAGTTGCAATTTTAAAAAACCGGTTTTCGGTTAAGTATTTTAAAACTAACCAATGAACCGGTTAACCGAATACATAAAAACAAAAATAAAATTGGTTTTTGTAATAAAAAGTTAATTTGAATAAAAACAAAACTTTTCACAAACAACCAACAAAAAACATAGATAGGACTTAAGGTGTGTTCAGACGTCACAAATATTTGACGATAGAATCCCGAAAAAAATTTAAAAATTTCTATTTATTTTATAACAATTGCATTAATTGAACTGTTGGTTTTTAATTGAAGTTTTTGATATTTTAATTAGGCTTAAGTTCTTCAAATTTAATTTTCATATAATTATTTTAATTGAATGAAGGAATTTACAACATGAAATGAATTAAAAAATTTTATTTTTATAATTCTTGACTGAACACGGGATTGAACTCGGGTCGAATTTACATGTTTCGAGAATAACCACATTCCCATCATCAGAATTCTTTGCGTTCTACCGTTTTCGCCACTGCGGCGCCTGCCAGTCTATAGTCGATTATCAATATTTAACCAATTGCATTGGTAGATCGAAATTTACTGTAATTGATTTTCAATTTTTACATTTTTATTTACGTGTTTTTTCCTTTCTGCTTGTTTTTCATACTTTGTCTTGAAAACTTAAGTACATTTGTTTTTTATGTTTTTCTTTTTGTCCTTTTCTATTTGACCTTTCTGTGTACAACTTGAAGGACAAATGTAAACATATAGGAGCTTGTGGCATAGCTATTTTATAACAATTGTGATTTTTAACTGAACTTTATTTTAGAAGATAATTGTATAATAAAATTTAGAAACTGTTTAATGATCTTTGATCTAGCCAAACCTTTTACAAATGCAAATAAATTGTTCATAAAACTAGAGGTTACGTTTAGGACGTAATATATTTAGTATGTGTTCCCATAGCTTTAGAATTTTTAAAGAACTTTGGTTTTACAAAATTATAGTAATTTATTATATTAATTATTTGACAAATTCTTGAAAAATTTTTTTTTAATTTTTATTTTATTGATGGTGTCTATATGAATCAGTAGACTTCAACCATATTTTCGAAAGTTGAAAACAAAACCTCTTACCCAGGATTATATATTTTAAATGGTTTTGTTTCAGCATTATAGAAAAGAATAGTAATATGAACATGATTTTTGTATAAAATATATGTCCAATCGTCGACCACAATTAAAAACCTTCCATGACAGTTTGATTTATTCAATATTGTTTCGTAGTTCTTGGTGTTGTAATAAATAAAACTGATGAATTTTTTCCATATCGTTGACTCCGCCGGAATGTTTTAGTTTTAGGCATGAAGATATTCTAGAACTACTTTTTAGTGCCTAAACGGGAATTCCGTCCTCGGCAACCGTTGCAACTTATCATTTTAGGGCCCTTCAAATACATTTGCCTTCTAAATCCCGGTCGAAAAATCTCCAGAGATGACATTTTTATAAACATATGTTTAATATTTGAAATACTCTCACACAAATTGCTAATAAGAAAAAATTCACAATTTATTGTTGTGTCTTTGTTGAAGCTTTGATATTGTTACAAGTAAGAGCTGAGTGTTTAAAATTCTTATTCACTTTATGGTCTTACTTGTATAATATTTTTAGCTTTTCTAAAGTATTTGGAAAAAGTTGCCTGACGAGCTGGCCTAAGCAACCAGCGAAATGCGCATAGAAACTAGCTTTCCCACAACAATAAATTTCAGTGTTTTTTATCATAAATTGGGATTATTAGCACATCATTAATAAATGAATTAATTAATAAATACTTCATTCCCGAAAATAATTTTTGATAATAACTTTTTAAACTGAACATTTTTTGTAGTATTTTGAATTGTTCTTAGTTTTTTTTTACAAGAACGCACGCTTTTATAAGCGCTTTGTTTTTACATTGTTCATAATTAGATATGTGATGGAATTCAATTTTAAAAGCGTAAATGGCTTAAAATCAAAAATATCGTTTTCAGTATTTTTTAAAATTGATTTCTAATACGTTTTCCTCTTATTATCTGTATAATTTCTTTAAAGTTTATATTATATAAGATAATTGAACCGTGTTTTGAACAAAAAATTAAGTCCTTAATTCAGAAATAGATTTTAAGATCGCTCGAAATTCATCGCCCTTTTTAAAAATTCTCGATTTTATATCGACCGATTTTAATCATATACCTGTATATTTTTTTAATTTCTTTCGCATTTTGCTTTGAATTTCTTCAAAAAAAAGTTTAATATTCAATTAGAAAAATACTTAAATTACTCATACGTTTACAACAAGTAAGGAAAACGTATTTAAATTACACATTATTAAAATAACCGGTTTATTATAGAGCAATTCCATATGAAAACGATCAAAATTGGCAAATTTTTGGACGACCCCTCTCCGATTTTAAAATAAATAGTCTCAATCGATTGCCCAGCAAAAAATAATGTACCTACATATTTTTTTTTTTTTTATAGTGACTGGTTTAGTGGTGGTGTACACCACTGTCATGTGACAAAATTGAAGAATTCTTCATAAGGGACCTCATTTAAAGTTGTTTAAAAAAACTACTAAAGCGATCGCAACGAGTGATAGCTCGTTGGAAAGGTATTGAATCAGGCTTTAATTGAAAAATAAAATTTTCCTAATTTTTCTTAGAAATTTACCTTTAAATTTTCCCAAGAAAATTAAATTTTCCGATTTTCCACAGAAGCTCCTAAATTTTCCGGCTAATTTTTTTTTTTTGGATTCCTCATAATTTTTGCTTTAAGAATCAGCAATAAAAAAATGGGCCCCGACTCCTTGTTTGGACAGGAGAAGAGCATTTAAGAGACCACCTTGTTAAAAATACATTTTAAAAATTATTTTACAGTTAAAAATACATTTATGAAGAAAAAATCTTTCTTATTTTGCTGCTTATACTTAATTACAATATTTATTAAAAATTTCAATTGTCTTGGCATCATTATAAAATTAAAGTAACTTTAAATTTAGCACGTCGGCAGACGAAGAGTACCGCTTTACATTAATTGACATATCAGAAATATTTGGTATGAAGCAATGAAACTTTTGCGTTCAAGTTATAAATAGTTTTGACATTATTATATCTGTTTTGAATTCGTCGCTCCATGGCATCGTGTTCTTTTTGAGTGCATAAAACTGTGTTAATGGCAATTTCCTTGCTTTGAATCCACGAAAACAAATGTTGTACATTTAAGATCTGGTCAGTATATGGCCTTTGCAAACTTGCCTTAGTCGCCATGCGTTTTAGGGTTCCCCCTAACGCATCGCATGGGCCCTTACCGTGGGACGTCGCGAAAAAGTGCCACTCGACCTTGCAGTTTTGTTCTTCTTCAATTATGCAAAGTTTGTAAAAATTTTTTTTATTCTTGTACTGAGAAGCCGCGCCGTCTGAGAAAAACGTTACTTTGTCGATTGCATCGAATTTTGATCTTAAGAATTCAAACAGTTTCATTTGAAATAAATAAATGGACACATAATTATGAGCTAAACTCTCCGCGACAACAACAAGGTATACGGTCTGTAGTTCGTTATCTTCGTTTTTGAAATAAATGCAAAAAGGATGCACCGTGCACTGGTCGTTTGCCCAGTGATAAGCCTGAATTTCGCCTTCAGTTCATTCAACTTGAATCCGAATTCCTCGATGAATTCCGGAATCTGCTTTACCACGGTCTCAAGGGAACATCTGCCGCTGCTAATTATCCACTGTTTGAAATGCACCTCCTGAATTAAGCACGCATTCTTTTGGTCGTAGGATGGCAAACTTAGAAAATCCCACTTTTTCTGCTGGGTATTTCTCATTGAACTGATGGTATGCTTCGGATAGATTACATAATAATAATCTGCGCTGCTTGTGTACTTTTTCTCCATCTTCACGTGTGATAACATAGTCACGTGTACCTGGGCAGGCGCGGCTGTTGTCATCATTGCAGTAAAAATCTTGAATCAATTTCACCGTTGCTTCGCTGAGGGTCCTTGAGCCAAATTTCTTGGTGGGAGTCGCCAATATGCCCTTCTGTCGAACTAATTCTTTGCTTCTTCTCGCGATGTAAAAAGATGTTTGAAACTGTTCAGAAATCTTGCGTATAGACCATGATTGAGGCAGCACAGATAAAATGAGATATTTCTCCGGAAAAGTGGTCGCTAAATTGAATTTTCTTTTCAACTGCTCAATCATTTGTTTGCCGTCATCAACGTCATCTGCTTGACTGCATTCGTTATCAGAGCCTTCATCAAATATTGTCGCGATTGCACTCATAACCTTGCCTTTTTTCTCTTTCCTGTATGTTTCACTTCGCAACTTTCTTTTTCTAATAGGCGTTTCACCTAAAGTGGTAATAGCCTCATTCAAAGGACTCAAAGACATATTGACCATCGGAATGTCTGCCTCACTATCAGATGAAACATTTTGTTCACTTGTCATTTCACTCTCGGATTGTGGCTGCATTTGTTTCAATGCATTTGCTTGTTGAGACAAATCGATTTTACACTTGGGGCAAATGAATTCTGCTTCTTCACCGTATTGTATATTTAATTCATTCATGTATCGCTTCGAAACACCAGTTAATTTTAATACTTTTATCTTTTTCGAACGATGTCCACTCTTGTTAAACGGATTGCAGCAAAATTTATTCATTTTACTTTAAATTGTCTTTACAGCTTCACTCTTTACTTTACAAAAAAAAAAAACACTTTAACACTTTCACGTTTAGTATTCAACTGAAATTTGACTCAGAGTGTGTGAAGTATTTATATTTATTTTTTGGTAAAAAAATAGGTAAAAAAAAAATAAGCGATATTTGCTTTTCTTTAATAGGAAAATTTGCGTGAACTACTGGTCATAAAATGTTTTTTAAAAGGGACTTAATTGGTTACTGCCAATAAGCCGACCACAGGTCATAAAATGTTTTGCAAATTTTTTAAATTACCAGGTAATAAATATTTCGCCATATTTATGGAAAATCCGTGTTTTATGACTTGTTTCTGCACGTGTCATTTTAGGCGAAATATTTATTACCTGGTAATTTAAAAAATTTACAAAACATTTTATGACCTGTAGCCTCAGTCGGGTTTGGTGTGCCATTACATGCCACTGCTGCTATTATCCATGGATTTATGGCCGATCTTGTGAAGGCAGGCAGACCATATTCACTACACACTCAACTTGGGGCTCTTAAAAAAAAATTGATTTTTTCTTCATAAATGTATTTTTAACTGTAAAATAATTTTTAAAATGTATTTTTAACAAGGTGGTCTCTTAAATGCTCTTCTCCTGTCCAAACAAGGAGTCGGGCCCATTTTTTTATTACTGATTCTTAAAGCAAAAATTATGAGGAATTCAAAAAAAAAAAAAAATTAGCCGGAAAATTTAGGAGCTTCTGTGGAAAATCGGAAAATTTAATTTTCTTGGGAAAATTTAAAGGTAAATTTCTAAGAAAAATTAGGAAAATTTTATTTTTCAATTAACCTTTCCAACGAATACCTTTTCACTCGTTGCGATCGCTTTAGTAGTTTTTTTTTAAAACAACTTTCAATGAGGTCCCTTATGAAGAATTCTTCAATTTTGTCACATGACAGTGGTGTACACCACCACTAAACCAGTCACTATAAAAAAAAAAAAAATATGTAGGTACATTATTTTTTGCTGGGCAATCGATTGAGACTATTTATTTTAAAATCGGAGAGGGGTCGTCCAAAAGGTGATCGCTTTCATATGGAATTGCTCTATACCAAAATAACATGTTAATTCTATATTAGAGAAATGGGCATTTTAAAATAACCGGCTTAGGAAAAACTAAAATAACCGGTTAAAACCGGTCGATCTCCCTAGTATTGATATAAAAATTGGCTACATTACCAAAATGTTGTGCTGGTAGTTTCAAATTTTACCATAGGTCACATGTAAAACCCCATTCTTAAATCACTTAAAGGCAAAAAATCGAAGATAAAGATATCCAAATAGTATTCGGCACAAAGGATTTCTAAATGAATCTTAACAAAATTTTGCCTGGCATGTCCATGTCCAAGGTTCCATATATGGTTGGCTCTCTACTTTACTTTGTATATATCGAATAAAAAACTGTTATAAATTACTGCTTTATTTTTTAGCGAAATTAATGCCAATTTGGTAGAATTTTGCCATTGAAAGGGTACAATTTAGGAATTGTTAGGTCCCAACAGTGCTACGTATAACAGACGGTAAGAGTTTTCAAACAAAAACGTGGAAATGATTGGGTGAAATTATCTTCATCTCTAGGTATTTTCTATAAAAGTACTCATTATTGGGTTACAAGATGTGTTACCACCAACAAAATTCAAAACTACACTTGAGATGACGCAAAATTACCCAATTTAAATGAAATTACACCTGATATCAAATTAACGTTTAATAAAAAAAATAAAAAAAAAACTTAAAAAAAACATATTAGAAAGTACATATTTGGTCAATTCCGAACATTTGCTACACCACAGTATTTACAGACAAATTTTAAGGATTGTTCTTCCCTTCTTATGTCCCATACGCAATTATGAACATATTAAAATAAAATTATGTTACGAGGTTAAGACTAACAACATAAGAATTCTTAATGGCGAATATTATCTATGCCATGACATTGTAGCTATTTTTTTTTTATCAATACATACCAATATTAATAAGGCAGTGTTGGCATTACAAGCTATTTTCGTAAGTGGTATTTGTATAGGGTTATAGGATTAAAACTCAAAATAATAAGTTCTACTTCCATATATCTAGGGAACTTTCATAATGTTCACTGTAATGGTTTTAGATGATAGTCTGTTTCTAAAATGAGTTTAACATATGACGGCACAAAATATTTTTTAATTAAAGCATTTTAAATATTAAAGCTAACGCAAAATTCATTACTTTTAGTAATATTGGAAACATATCGTCCTCCTACTTTTTAAAAATTTAATTGGACAAAAAAAATTTCATTTAAATTTTTCGCAATTTCAACTGTATATCTGATTTTCTACAGTTTAATTTGAAAATCTAAATTTAAATGGTTATTTTCCGAATTAAAAGTAGAAAATCTGATTTTCAATTTTTGTTTTCTAAATATACACGTAGAATTTAGATTGACTTCTAATTTTTATACCCTCCACCACCACTGTGGTGAATGAGGGTATACTAAGTTTGTCATTCCGAGTGAAACTTTTTTATTATACATATAAGACCCCATAAAGTATATATATTCTGGCTCCTTGAGTAATTCTAAGTCGATTAAGCCATGTCCGTCTGTCTGTCCGTCTATCCGTCTGTCCGTCTGTTGAAAACACGCTCACTTTTAAAAAACGCAAAAGAAAAGAACAAACTTGGTCACAAATTGCGTGTAGGTTTCCTAAGCAGTTTGGGATTGAAATCCAGCAACATCGGTTAAGTAGGATCAGAACTATGAATCAAAATGTGGAACCACCACCCTAAAAAAAATTGATAATTTTGCTACAAAAACTAACATAAATGGTGGAATAATGCACGGAATGATATAACATTTCGTACGAATTCGCTTTCTACGCCTGCAAAACATACTGTTAAATTTCGTGGAGATTGGTCCATAATTGACCATAAACCCTATTCGCGGAAAACAGTTTAGTACGCTTAAAACCGTAATAAATGACGCTATCATACTAAAATTTGGTACGTTACAGTTTTATAGGACCAGAAATCAGACTGTAAAATTTTTTGAAGATCGGTGTATAATTTACACTAGGCCCCATTTAAACCCTACTTCCGGAAAACAGCTCAGTACGCATAAAACCGCAATAAATAACGCTAGCATACTTAAATTTGGTACGTCACAGTTTTATAAGACCAGAAATCACACTGTAAAATTTTTTGAAGATCGGTTCATAATTTACACTAGTCCCCATATAAACCCTACTCCCGGAAAACAGTTTAGTACGCTTAAAACCGTAATAAATGACGCTATCATACTTAAATGTGGTACATCGCAGTTTTATAGGACGAGAATTCACATTGTCAAATTTCGTGAAGGTTGGTCCGTAATTTACCCTAGGCCACATATAAACCCTACTCCCGGAAAACAGTTTATTGCGCCTAAAACCAAATAAAGCTCACTTTGGGAAAATAATAAAATTCGCCTTAAACCATCACAGATATAGATATTGCGGTAAAATGTCTTTCTTAAATTCATATGGCCAGAAAAAATATCATGCAAATTTGTGAAATTTTCTGTTAACGCTAAAACTAATTACACTGCTGTATTGAAATTTATTCTAATTTATTTTTTGTGATACTAGAAATCAGTCTTCAGAATTTTGGGATGATTGGGCCATAATTTACCATAGGTCCAATACAAATTACCCTCCTAAAAATTATTTTAGTTCGGCTAAAACTTTTACGAATCATGATATTTTACTCAAGCATGTTCAAAGTCCTAACAAGAAACGCATAAAATTTTCTTATTGTCAGTCAATAATTTAATTCATGTCTAAACCGCAACTAATTTTAATGCTGACGCTCGTTTTTGCGAAGCTAAGTTAATAATATATATGTATTTATCATATAGAGCTCATTCCTGTCGGTGGAGGGTATCAAAGATTCGGCACAGCCGAATATAGCACTCTAACTTGTTATATTCTAAATTTCTCTGAATTAAAAGCGAAAATATCATTTAGTCATGTTCTTTTCCGATATCAATCTGAAAAATCTCACTTTAAATTGTTAGATTCCACATTTAAGCTTCGTTCACAATGGTAGCAATAACTAATCTGGTTTTTTCTTCTATCAATTTTCTCCCAAGGTACTCGTATTTCATATATTTTGTTTCCATTGCTTGAACAAAAATGTAACCTAATTTTTTTTTTTAAAGTTGAGTCTACTTCTACTTCAGCAACAATTTGTATGAAATTATAAATGGCGTTGATAATAATTTAATTCAGATTTAAATTAAAATTTTAAAAACATGTTATAAAAAATAATAATAAATACGTAATTTCGTGGTGGGCAAAATTTCCAAACGTTTTGCGAAACAAAATTGTTACTTTATTGTGAACACCAAAATGTTGCTACCATTGTGAACGAAGCTTTAAAGTGTAAAATATAATTTCTAAATGTTATTTTCTGAATTAGAAGTAAAAACTCTCATTTCTAAATGTGTTTTCTTAAATTGAAGTGAAAAATCTTATTATTAATTGGTTTTCTTTCTAAAAGCTAACTTAAAGGTACTTATTCTAAATGTTCTATTCTGAATTCAAAATTAAAAATCTTAATTTTTAAAGTTCTTTTCTAAAATCTGATTTTTAAATATTATTTTCTATTATCGAATCAGAAAATCTTAATTTCAATTGTGCTTTCCTGAAATTGAAAAGGAAAAGGATTTATATTTGAAAATGATGTAGTCAATAGTGAATGAGGGAATTTTCAGTATTGACATTTCCTTAAGGAATTAAACAGCCCATACATTTCACGTACTAGTATTATACAAAAACACAAATGACAGACATTAATTTGAGAACCATTACAAAGGCATTTTAATGACTACAAACGAGGTGTATTTATAATTATGTTGATGACTGTGTGTATAAATTCTTATGTTACTAACAAAAGGGTTTTACAAAGTAAAAAAAAGTTTGAGAAAGAACAAAATTGTCTATCGTTAGCTGTTGCGGTGACGTTGTTTTTATCACTCTTGTCATATTGTGTGGTATGTAACTGTATGTGCACTAGGGTGGTCCTTAAAAAAAGTGTTCAAACTCTCGGTCTCATCCCCTAGAAATATGCGAATATAAAAAGAGAAGTACAAAATTTAGGGATAATAAAAAAAGTTTAAGAGCTGTCTCAAAGCGACTGAAATCCTGAACAGTGAATACAAGGCGAAAACTTTTTAGTTTTTGTCAAAGTTTTTAAACTAGTGTTTGCCAAGTGGTCGAAATTGGACCATAATTATTCAAGCAAATATGAAGAAAATATAAATTTACATGGTTCATTTGTTTTTTTTTTCGTCTTAGTGGATCGCTTTGGTACCAGTACAAGTCTGCTCTTAGGTATAGTTTCTCAATCAGTCTGGACTCTGGATTAATTAAAATTCAAAAAGTACCAGATTAAGAATGAAAAAGTACCAAAAAGCTCCCTCTTACAAATTATTTTTCACTCAGAACAATGCATGTTTAGTTTCATGATTCTAGGGGTTATATTAACGAAATTCAAAAAGTACCAATTGCAGGAGAGAAAAGTATCAAAAATCCCCCCTCGGTGATTCTTACTCACTTAGAGCTGACTCACTTGAAGAACAAAAAAGTGCCAACATTTTTCATCTTAGGTTCTCATTTATTTAGAACCCTGCACCTATAATTTTATGTTTCTAAATTCAATATTTAGAAAATTCAAAAACTACCACATGCAGCATGAAAAAGTAAAAGAAAGAAATTTCCCGTATTTCCCCTTTTTAATCATTTTTTCTCCCCATTGAAGTATCAAAAATTTCAATATTTTAGTGGGAGCCCATAATTAATCATTTATACGTCAACACATATAGAAAAATGTTTTATAAAAAGGACAAACAATAGGTACGATTTTACCCCTTAAAGGTTCGAATTTCGAAAAAGAACGACAGTAATGGGGGGGCTCTTCTTGAAAACGCGGCGAAGTGTGAACAGTTACGTGAAAACAAAATTTAAGGAAATTGTTTTTGTTATCTATAAACTGCTAAAAATTAATGTAACGCAAGAGTTTTAACGCGTTTCTGTCTCTTTTAAAAACTATACATTTTTTATGATAAACAAATATAATTTTTGTAAATTTGTTTTTGTTTTCATGTAAAGTTTCACTCCTCCGGCGCGTTTGCAAGAAAATCCATGAATATTTACATTTTTTAAATAAGTTACGAATTTGGTTTATATGGGTTGACAAAGGAAATTAGGGTTAACCCATTAACTCCCCAAAAGGTTTGAATTTCAAAAAGAACCACCCACCTGGCCGCTTTTTTTTCTTATGAACAACGATAACTACTTTTAGTTTTGGAGATATGAGGTTACCAAATTTACCCTTTTTACCCCCTCATATTTTAAAAAAATATATGTTGTGCAGTTCTGTAAGCAAATAATTTTCAAAAAGTTTCTTTTTTGTTCAAATCGGTTGACTAACAGTGGAGGAAAGTGCTCTTAACGGTCTTGCCTTTGCCGATATATGTATATCTATATTTCGTACAAGTTTTATTCCAGCTAATATGAAGATACAATTATATATTCAAAAAGGTATAGAATCCCAAAATCGGTAAATAAATAGCCCAGTAATAAATAATGCCCCAGACCAATAATGTGCCAATTATTACTTGAACGAGAAATTCGAGCACACACTTTAAGATTTTTTAAATCGATTTCTGTAATATAATTTTATTATTCAAAAGATTCAAAATTGTGAGACATTGAAAAAGCCTTTTTTGATGGCTGTATCCTGTCCTCAGGCGATGTCAAATACAGACATAATTTTTGGGGTGTTTTTCAAATCTCGAATTCAAAGTGTTAAAAAATGTTTTTCAATTTTTTTTGTATTTGGCACTTGTAGCCCTTTGCTTTTAAGCCCCACAATTTTATCCACATTTTAATTAATTTATCATCAATAATAAAACGACAACAAAAAAATTTGGCAAAAACTAAAAAAGTGATTTTTTCGCCTTGTATTCACTATTCAGGATTTCAGTCGCTTTAAGAGAGCTTTAAATCTTTTTTTATTTGCTCAAAATTCTCTACTTTATAGTTTCTTGGATGTTTGCAAATTTCTAGGGGGCGAGACCTGAAATTGTAAGCCTTTTTTCCCTCATATAATGAAGAGTCACTCTAGTATTACATACTAGGGGCGCGGCGAATATTCGGACTCGCATTCGTATTTGCGACCTATTCGCTTATGTTTGGTATTTGCTTTTTAAGATAATAAATTGTAACAAACGTCAAAAATACGAAAATACATATAAGCAAGCATCAAAAAGATAATGTAAACTTAATTCATTTATAATTCTTATCGCGCTACTTTTAAGATTGATAAAGTATCACAGCTTATTTTTATTAAATATAACCTTAACGCGAATTTATTTTAATTATATACATTCGCTTTCGCTTAGCTTTAATTTGGCGCCCTCTAATACATGCCTTTCTTCGTGTTTAAGCTTTTTTATAATTTTTTACATCATTATCATACACTCCTTTCAGTATGTTCTTGTATACACAAACAAACATCCATGTGCAAATATGTACATCCCCAAAACATGTATTATAATACCTGCTAATCGGAAGTGGCTCAAACGAAATTAGAAGGCAACATTATACATATCTATACCTACTAGGGCACCCAATTATTTTAATATTGGTTTTGTTCGAGTAAGGAATTAATCGATTCTTTAATTTTAGTATTGCTTTAGTATTGAATTTTAATTTATTCGAATAACTCTAATAGTTCAAATAAATTAATGCGATGGGAAAAACATACGATTTCCTGTGTTCGCGGCTTACCTAAGATCCTATCTGGTACCTCGGGAGTTAGTAGACCCCGGTGAGTTGGCCTCGGACTTACTATTGATCCTATGTTAGTATGTTTCTTGCTTTCTTTGTGGAAGTTTTTCTTTTATTTTGAGAATATACTTTCGGGGAACATATGGGGGAACCCAAAGTCGCGGGAACGGTAGTCCTGAAAAAATACTAATGGGCGGATTTAGCATCACTTGAGGGGAAGTTCGGGGAAGCTGCTATTGCTACTCAACAGAAGGTGCCAGCATATTTCCAAAAGAAGCGGAGGTTAGATAGCCCCAGCTTCTAAGCAAGGGGCGAGTGTACAAATTTGCCGAATTATGGACTCAAGTTGCTACCTGGGTGTGCTGGTATCTCTCACACTCAGATGCGGTCGGTAAACGTATGTTTGTCACCCAGTGGTTGACATCCCACATGAGATGAGGCCATATAGCAGAAGCTTATTTATATTGAAATCACCACTACTTCGGCTTAACAGACTCTTAAATGATCTGAAAGCCAAAGCTTAGTACCAGGCGGTACCCATTTATTCTATTTCGGCTTTTAACACAGTTCAATATCCATTCCGACAACGGATTCTGGTAGAGGAGGCCAAACAAAATATGCATGTGTCGGTGTTTTTAAAGATCACATCGGAATTTTATTTTAGAGGCGTTTAACATTTCTCAGCTTAGGCCTGTTTTTGCATCATTTCGGTGTATAAAACTATGTTTTCTTTAAATCTGAGATGTAGGGTTTATTCACCAACTTTGTAGAAAATGTTATGGCAAATATTTTAGTGAAACATATTAACCCTCGAACATCCCCTCATAGCGGTATTTTTTTGGCTTTATTCTAACAATTTTTAAAATCAGCCCGAAAAAAGGGGAGGCGGGGATGAAATGTTCTACAAAAATGTTAAGCCTTTGTATAAGGGTATTTAGCCTATAAAAATAAAATTTCACCTCATATTTTTTTTTTAATAATTTATTTATAATTTACTTTTTATGAGAGGTGCCATTCAGTTATAAAGAACTTTTTGGATCAATTTATTTTATTCTGGTGAAGATTTGAAGAAAGGCTTACAACACAAATTGTTTATGAAAATATTACTAAACGTGTGTTAAATTTAATATTAGTTTATGAATACGGCGGAAGAACTCAAATTATTAATGGCGATTTCTTCTCTGAATAATATGTTGCATAAATGTTACATGTTCTAGATCTTCGTCTTCTTTTGTTCAAAAAATACAACTGTGGAAAACATTTTCAAGTTCTTTTGTAAATATGTTGATGAAAAACATGTTGCCTATTTTACCCTGACTTTAACATATGGTGTTCATACTGCCCTGTTTTACAACTTTGGTACTTACTACTTTGTTTGTACAACCAAGACTTTATTATATTTTTAATAACACATACCACTTAAAATTTTGTTAAAAAATTGTTTAAAAGCTATATATAAAAATTTTTACATATTAAAGTGTTAAAGTTCAATGAATATTAATATCGTGGCAATTTTTTTCAAGCCATTAGTGATGTCAATGTTTGTTCCAAACCGTAAAAGTATGTAAAAACCGCTTAAATAGCTTTTAAAATCGCTAATGAAGTACTTTAGCGATAAAAAGAACACGTGAAATGACTTTGCCATAAGCAAACGTATAAAGAAATGAAATGTCAGACAAATGTTCTGTAACTCCCGCGGCGAGAAACTTTTCGATTAAAATGTGAGAAATGAAACAAAAATGTTATAAATTGAAACAAACAGCTGTTTTTCTCACTTAACTGCGTCTGTAACCTTGTTGGCGAGTAATAACTGTCACGTAAGGAAATTTCTCGCCAACATACTGAAAAAGTGTGTCTACAAAATTTTTGTGAAAAAGTTCCCGCTTTGAACTGTCAAATAAACTCACTCGTAAAAACGGGGCGAGAAAAATTTTTACCACTAAAAAATAAATTAAAAATGCAAAATGCAATGAATATTAACACGGCAGAGATAAGTATTATGTTCTTGGCAAATTTTTCATTGTTTATTTATTTTGCTTTTAACATTTTTTAAAAATATACGAATGTTTTGAAAGCAATTTGTTCATCAACAAACATTAAAGTCGCACTTTACATTTTTTGGTATAGCCTACGGTTCTTTTTTCGCCGCCGTCGCGACGTTGAAAATTTTTCAAATTAAGTCTAATTTGGTCGCCGTCAACTATATGTTTAACTGGCGTTCTCAACATCTGCTTCGAGTGGAATATTATGACATTTATAAAGTAACGACGTAATCTCTTTTGATAGTTTTCGACATGAGTTACAGACACACTTTTTTCTCACTTTTCGAGAAACGATGGAATATTTTGTTTCACTTGTTTTCGATGCGAGAAGTTATCACCAAAGTTACAGAACATGGGTACAGATTGCTAAGCAATCAGAAGAAAAATGGATTGCTACTCATGGCAATACGCGGTCCACACGTCGCAAATTTTATGGAGCAATCAAATTAGACGTTTGCCGCAATAAATATTGCTACGTGGAGACCCGGGGCAAATAAAAGCAGCTAATTTTGTTTTATTGAAGTTGCACAACATGTAACACTTCGAGTGATTATAGGTAACATTAGAAAGTGTTACTTAATATATTTTTCTTAGAAAATAAATCGCAACAAGTATTTAAAGAAAAGGGTTGTTTTATAAAATTTTAAAAGATGATCGTTTTCAGAATTTATTTGATTTAAATTTCACTTGTATGTATTCGATTACCAGAACATGGCTGATACTTCAGACGTATATTTTTTTGGATTCCCCATTTAATATATTAAATAGTATATATTATAAAAATAAATGCAGAAGGTAACAACAAGGTTTTAACTTTAAAGGTATTTAATCAGTTAGAAGTCTAATAAAAAAATATTATTTTATTAAAAAAGTATAATGTTCTAAGAAATAAACTTTTACCAGTTAATTGACATAAATTGTTCGAGTTATTCGTTATTCGAAATTGGCTATTTCAATTATTCGATCGATTTTACAAACAACGATTATTCGAGTGGATACTCTAATATCTACTTAATGTGAGTGTGTGTGATTTAAAATTATTTTACCTGAATGAAAGAAAATCCCTATTTGCATCGACTACTTCTCAGAGAACACTTTCTCTAAGCTAATATTTTGTTTTGGTACGGATACTAATATTTTAATTCTAGTATACGTGTTTGTTTCTTTCTTCTTATTTGCAATTTAAATGATTCTGTTCGTTAGAACTGCATTCCCATTCAAGACATCCTACACTTGATGTTTTGGAATATTGATCAGTTTATACAACACAAGTATATTAACCACATCGCCATAAGTAGAGAGGATATTATGCGTTGGTTCTATACCGAAATATAAGTAAACCGATCGCGTGTTAATAGTTTTTTGAATCGATCAACGCACACCGTCCATTTATCCGGCTCGCTGGTTATATGACCATGTTTACCTTGTGCGCAATTTTAGAGTTTATGTTTTTATTATCGCAGGAAGAATAGAATTTCGAAAAAATATCCATTGAACACTTTGTAAATTTATTGCTGGATATTAATTTATAAATATCTCGTTCTAAAGGTACGTTCAGATTGATAAAATATTTGGCAGCAAACATCAAATATTTCATTAACGTAGTCTGAACACAAAATATTTTTTTAGTGTTAAATAAAATAATAGCTGACTTTGAGCAAATAATATTATTTGCCAGCAAACAAATATTTGTCCAATGTGTACAAAGTGCAAATACAAAAAATCAAATATTTTAGTAATTTTTGACCAAACATTTATTTCATATTACAAAAAAATTTAAGAGCAAACAACGACAAATAATTTTAGCCATGTTCCCGATAGAAGCAATTGTTTCTGATTCTTTACAGCTTTAAAGATTTTTAATAATTATTATACTTTGCTATCATGGTGCTAGAAGAAAATTTTTTCTAATTTCCGTTAATTTAATAGTTTTTATCGAATGTTTGCCATTCCTTATAGTTTTATGGATTTTTAATAAATTTTATGGATTGTTTGATATATTAAAATTTTTTGCGAATTTTCGCTATTTTGGCAAATTTTTTTTTTGTTATTTTCCGACATTTTGTTTTTTTTTTACCAATTTCAAATAAATTTTAGGGCTTGTTTCCAAGTTTGCAAATTTTCGCCATGTTTCCGATAGAAGCGATTTTTTCTGTGATTCTTTACAGAAAACCTCAGGAACAATTACTGAAATAGTATTAAAATGAATACGAAAAATATATTGAAGTAATCTCTAAAGCATCCAATTCCAATTCCATACCCATTATCTGCCAGTTTTTTTCTTTTTCTTTTCCATTCTCCTGTTCTAACACCATAAGAGATGCTGCTCTACAGCATAAGACAAATAAGTTATCTTCTGTGCTAATTTTTACTATTTGTGAAATATATTTTTATTTTCGAACGCTTTCACCAAATAATTATTTGATGCTAATATTTGTTTTAGTCTGAACGCAATGCAAATATAGATTAATTTATTTAATTTAGGATTGTTTCAACAAGCAAAAATTTTTAAATATTTGTTTGAACATTAAGCAAAATATTTTTTTGTTTAACACAGTTTGAAGCAAATATCATAACATATATTTTCGTAAAACATTTGATTAGTCTGAACGTACCTTTAGACCGGTTCTAATTTTTCCGATTATCGAATCCCTTCTTGAACATCAAGTTCATTTGGTTGTTTTTAATTTTGAATTTCGATATATTTAAGATGAGAATTTTGATTGCAATATTTGAAACCTTTAATAATAATAACCATAATGTGTTTGTGGCTTTTTGAGGTAGCCGGCGACAATAATATAGTTGGAGTAACCATCATATCTGTAAAAAATTATCGTTGGAAATAGTTTTGTTGGATGTGATTATATTTAAAAATATTTTTTTCTGAGTGTTCACATTGCCTTTGGCCGTTTTATAACCATAATTATTACAAAATTTAACGGCCAAATTCATAAAAGTTCTTATTTAAAGTAAGTAATAACTATTAAACGATTTTTGTTTTAAGCCTTTTATAAAAATTGGTATTCATAAACATACATTAACAGCTTCTTAGCTATTATCTGTTTTTAGCGATTATGTGTTTAAGTATGGCAACTTTATTTTCGTTTTGTTAGCTTTTTATTGCTAGTGATGCATGAAACTTCTATTCGGTTCACATGATATTCTATAATTAATAAATTTTTTTATAATTTAAGACCTTAAAAATTACTCTTATAAAATAAAAATACATATTGTTTTATTTTCTGAACAAGATTTTGCCGAAAGGTATTAAAAAAAATGTTTGTTTGAAACTTTTTTTCATATATACGATAAGAAAGTATTCGAATAAAAGCTTTGTTGACTTTTTATTAACATAACTTTTATTATGATTTGTTTATTTTATTTTGTCTTATTTTTTTGAACAACAATTCGTTGTTTAGAACCTAAAAAAAAACTAATTGCAATAATTTAATAAATAATAAAAAAGAATATCTGCATTTGCCTCTGAACATATTAATTTAAATTACATAAAATTTTTTTTTAAATATTTAACAACATAACTTTAAATTGGTTGTCTAAATTAAAATAAATTAAGTAAAATATATTTAACATATCCATATTAATAAATAAGACATTTTTCCATTATTTTAAAACATATTGCCCAATATAATATCATTAAATGCAAACATTTATCAAAATGTCATTTTATTTTTGGTTTAAGGATGGGTTAATCCAACAATAATTTGCATACTTTATGAATGGCTTATTAAGGGTTTAATATACTATTTTTCGTTTATGAATACAACTTTAGCACTTTTTGCTTATAAACGGCTAATTAATCATAAACAAATTTTTATGGATACGGCTGTAAAACTTTTCGTGAAAAATAGTTTTGTTGGACGTAAACATATTGAAAAATGTTTTTTCTCTTCGTGTATCCATGTGGCTTATTTTAATAACATAAAATTTGATCAATGCACAAAAACTTTTGGCATGACACTTAACTTCATAAAATATTGTTGTTTTGGTGGGTACATGACTGCCCATGAACCTCAAATAAGTTACACTCCTCAAAATTTCTCTGTAAATACTGTCTCTGTACACGTAATCGGACTTGACCCACTCTATTTTCTTACTTGTTTTTCACACAATTAACAATTGATCTACGTATCTATCAGTTCGAATATAAAATGTACTCACACATGTAAAATAATCAAACACATCTGCTGTATGTATGATTTTTATTTACGTACAAGGATAAATTTTTTTTTACATAAATATTTATATCCGATTAAAGACATTTTTGATTGTTTCTATTTCTTTTCGGGTTTTTTCTTCTTCGTATTCCCAAACGTATGATTGTGTTCCTGTTCTCATCTGCATAATTATCATTCGAATTTACGAATGTTTTGTCTTTGAGTCTTAAATCACTCGTTATTTTCACAAACTCACAAACACATTTAATAAGAAGTATTGATGTATCTTTTATTTTGAAATTCTATTTCGTAAACATAAGGACGATACCATAAACTAGATAGAAAGTTTGCATGTAAAATTGTCCGCATATATACGAAATAATATACAATTTCTGGGAAAGTAATTATGAATGGATACTCATACATTAACTAAAAGCTTACAATTTATTAGATTTGTGTTGTTCATTTAACAAAAATAAAAAACTCAAATTAAATACATCTTATTGATTTTATTCAAATTAAATATTCAAATTGTTCCTAGATTCAAATGTAATGACCAGAAAATGTAAAGTAGGATCTAGATTTAAATAAAGATTAAATGCCAGATTTACATATCCGCTTGTTACAGAAAGAAAAACCTTATGACTATTTAGTTAGAGATAAATATGTAGTTTCATTTATAGAAAGCGTTTAAGCGAAAAATTAGAAAAAAAATTGATAAACCCATGAAAATTATATACGTTATAATTTTTAAGTTTGACGGAAACTATTACTCCTCTGGAATCTGGAAATATAGCCTCAACACGTATTAATGCAAATCGGGAGGGAGAGAACGGTATTAGGGTCGACAAAGAGACGTATCATATTCGAATAACTATAAAGAAGTCAGAATTTGTGCAAAAGGCAGAAAATTGCTTATATCATAGAGTAAAAACGATGCTAGGAAAAGAATTACAAAGAAGTAATAGTTCCGATCAAGCATAAATTTAAGTGCTTATAAAATTTTATGTGAAGATATTATAAGAATCGCCAAAAATCAATTTGTATTTGACGAGTTATCTGACTTATCAATGGCCGGAAGCACTACAAAAGCATTACCATATATAGACAATCGGTTAAAAACATCAATCTATGTTTTGCCAAAGTTCGACCAGGGGGCTACAGCATGGCAATAGAGATGCGAATACAATTTCGATGCGAAAGCTAAATGCCAACTTGGTACTCTTTATCACTTTCGCAAAATCGTTTGAAAATCAGTAAAAACCAAAGATAGCGCAGATTTCCAGTAATGAAATCGCAAAATATGTAAAAAAAATTGAAATTGGAAAATTTAAATAAAAGAAATAATGGTGATTTTCGAAAAGAAAAAAAGAAAAAGATGCGAAAGACAAATGCGCAAACGCATTAAAGAGTACCAATCATTTGAATTGCTACAATTGCTCTCCAGTTGTTCTCAAAAAAAATTTTATGCAGTTTATGCAGATGATTCCCTATTTTGGTGGCACTCGTGCAAAATGTTCGTAAAGAGAAAAACAATCCGTTTTGGATTTAAAAATTTGTGCATGTGCTATGAAAGTGCAGATTTATTCTAAGGTATTTTATATGGTTCTGGATTTTTTAACTGTTTTAGATTTTGCCTGTCTATTGAATAAATGCATATTTTACGCTGCAGGTACTATATAAGAAATTTAAAAAGGAAGCGCGGAGAATTTGAGCCGAAAGCAATCCAAGACTATAATCGTGGTATGTTTTGTGTCAAATTTTATGAAAAGATCCCTCTTTCCCAAATTGCTTTTGGCTCTGAAGCCTCAATATGGTGGGTTTAACAGTGAGGATTTGTATATTCTCCTTAATCCCCCTGGGTTACGATTCTTTATCTTGGAAAGTCAGGTAGAGTCAAAACCTGGAAGTCGGCAGAGTTCAAAACTTACATATCGTCAGAACGCGGTAGAGCAGAGATATTTCTGGAGATCTTGAAAAATCAGGTTTAAAGTCTCCCTTGATGCTCTTGCTATTCAATAGATGCTGCTATTTCTAAAGCGGCGATTCTGCTGATTTATATACAAATCTTACTACCTTTGTGTGTTGGGGCCGCTAACGCACTTTATTGATTGGCATACGCATTGTTTGTCCAGTGGTTGATACCACTATAAGAGTATGCCAATATGAGAGGTGCTCATCTAAATCTTTTTTACTCATACTACCTAACTCCCCCGAACCAACTTATTGGACCTGAACTCATTAGACTTATTGTTGTACGAACAATTTTTGTTCCATCAATCTTCTTACTTAATCAGCTATTCCAGAACATTGGTCCCTGCAGCCGAACGTAGAATAGATTTCCAAGCGCTTCGACCCTTCTTCTCCCAATTGTAACACCAAGTTTCGAGATGTCTTTTTCCACTAGATCTTTCTACCATAGTTTTGGTCTTTCCCTTCTACGTGAACCTTTTAGCTGGAGAATCATCGTTCATTCTCACAACATGACTAAGCCAACGTAATGGCTGCACTTCAATACGCTTAACTACGTCGATGTCGCCATATAGCTCGAACAGCTCTTGGTTTATTCGATATTCACCGTCAGCACAGATTGGTCCATATATTTTACAAAGAATTTTTCTCTCCAAGTACCGCCTCGTCAGCTTTCGCAAGTACCATGCTTCAAAACCAGCACGGCTAGTATCAGTGTCTATTAGAGCGTGATTTTTGTCTGTCGATCTATTAGCCAGAATTGTTCTTCGTTTTATCTAAAAGCTGATGTTGCTGGTTTTGTGTATGGTGGTGCCGAGGTAGATAAAACATTGATAATTTCAAAGTTGTGGTTTTCAACTTCCACTATTTGCCCGTGTGTGCTGTAAATCTTGGTGGTAGATACAATGAACTTGGTTTTATCTCCGTTTTCTAACAGAATGTTGCAGTTACTGCGCGCAATGTTCGACCAATGATGTCGATATCGTCGGCATTAGCGAGCAGCATGTGTTGCTTTGTGTATAGTGTGACAGTCCTATTCACATCTGCGTCTCGTATTACCTTCTCCAGCAGGATGCTAAAAAGGTCACACAAGAGACTATATTTTTGTCTGAAAATTTGTTTGGTACTGAACTGCTCGAAGAAGTCATTTTCTATTTTAACTAAGGATATTTTATCACTTAAGGTAATCCTGAAAATCCTTATTAGCTTTGCAGGGATACCAAGCTCAGACATGGCTTTAAACATGGCTTAATCTGCCGTCGTTATTGCCAAATTACTGAGATATTTATCTTTGGTGTTGACCTGTAGTGCAATTCACTAACTTCCAACACTTTAGCAAGTGTTAACTTTAGCCACACATATTGATGTTTGCACTAACCACTATGTGATTCACTAACTTATTTATAACCATGGTAAACAGTTTTATATTTCTTTGTATTCAAATTGATATATCGTGGCAACTCTGCCAACCGAAACATAAAAATAGGATTAAATAACAAAGAAGAATAAAAAAAAACAAAACAAAAACCTTTTGATTTATAGATTTTAAATAGTTGTGTGCAAAATGTAAAACATAACTAAATTTTATTATTTAATTTATTATTTTATTTTATCAATTTAGTAAACGCTTGTGCATAGATATTTTAATAGAATGTTTAGTACTGCTGCCAAAAAAAGCCGCACGTCTGCCGAGCAGCTGAGTCAAATGGTTGGATTTATGATAAATAAGAAGGAAGCTCCACGAAACATTGGTGTGCGACAAGAAGTGGATAAATTGTAGGCTAAATATCTCAAAGTCAAAATATGGACAATAAATAAACACTTTTCTAAACGGATTAAACCCCACCAAAAATGCTGGTGTTAATAAATCACAAGTTCTTTTGTTAAAAATAACAGCTGACTGAACAGCTGGCTTTAAACACCATCAAATATCGTTTAAAATTTTAGTGAATAGCAAAATGGTTAATTTTGTGGTTAACAGTTTTAAACGAAACATTTGTGGTTTAAAAAGCATAGTGAATCGCACTACTGGGGTTACGAGACAGCAAAAGTGGTGGTTTTTTTAACATTATTTATTCCTCGACAAACTTTTAGTTTGGAATTCTATTCCGCCGGACTGTTCCCAGCGAATAAATTCCACGGTTAGCTTATGTTAACATTAATGGAAAGGATGTATAAAAACTGACCAAAAAAAACTTTAACATTTTTCTGAGATGGAGCACTTTGAACACTAGACCCTAAATCCGCTCCTTCAGGCAGCCTATAGGCGTGACTGTTCTCTTTACCCGTACTGTTCTCTTGACCCGTACAAAGTTATATTTATATCCAGATATTCCGGCCAACACGTACATCTTGATTCCCCTTTTGTGTGGTTTCATTGGAAGGTATTATTTTTATATATGACTTGCATTTTGTGAAGCATAATTGTTCCTCCAAGGAAAGGCAATTTTCATACGGTACCGACTTGAATTTCTTAACCAAATGATTCACTTAAGGCCTTATTTTAAAAAAGCGGTCAAAATTAGGATAGTTTCTTGGTTTCATGACATCGTTGTTATTAAAATGTAACATTGATTTAATTTTTCAAACCTATTTAGCAATATGGCTTCCTTTATAAACTTGTTTCCTACAATAGGTGCCCAATATAATCGGTTGTTTGGAATTTGAACCACAGACATCAGAATGCATACACCAAGAAATTTTTGCAAATCCATTTCATCAATCATTTCACGGATTTCTGAATTTTTCTAACGAGCATATAAGTTGGACTGGTAAACAATAGACTTCATAAGATCGCCAGAAAAATAGTACGTGAAATAACTGCACGATCCACTAAATTGCAAAAAATTCTCAGGCAATTCCTCACTGTCCTTAAAAGTAGTATCTAAATTAGCATCAAAATCATTTAATTTCCATATAACTTTATCATGTCTGGGTGGCAAAGATCGCATATCATAATTAATTTTTTGTTCGTCTGTATCTAATAAAATATCAATGTCTTCATCGCCATTATCAAAATAATCTTCCTCACTTACTTCCCAATTTTCAATTATTTGTACAATCTCTTTATTAGATAGAGCCCTAGATGTAATATTATAGAATTCATAAAATAGCAGATATGGAACAAAACAACACCATTTTTATGCAATTCTAGTCCATATTGACGATGTTGCATACATTTGCACATATGATATAATCCATCTCTATGCAGTAGAAAATGTAAAATAAATAAACATTTTACATTTAATTCATTAATAATGTTGTAAACTTTTTTAAAAAAATACTTAGATTTTATTAAACCTTCTTCTCAATGTTTCCAAATATCAAAAAAAAATTATTAAGTTTTTCTACGGAGCCACAATACTTATTTTTCACTGCTTTATTAAGAAATATTTTTGAAGTTATTAAGCAAAAGCCTATAGTTTCTTCTGCAAATAATCAGGTTAGTTGTTTGTTAGTGAGAGAATCACAAATAAACAGTGCCTTATATTTTAATAGAGGATAACCTCACAGCAAGCCAAATATCTATATTGTGTAATGTTCGGTCAGTAGTAGGGAATTTTCCTTTTTTGTAGGCATTTTTTCGGAAAATTTAAAGCGTAAGGGAAAAAGCACAGATTGTTTGATTTTTGGCAAATGTATGGAATTTTCAAAATATTATCTCATTTTCAATATATACAATAGCATTGAAGTACAACTGTTGTACTTTTCAACAGAAATCCTATACGGAAATCTTCAACAAATTCCAAAACCATGTACGTATATATTTTGGGGTGCCGTATATTCGGGTTCGCATTAGCGAACTATTTACATATTTTTGCTATTTAAATTCGCATTCACATTCGCTTAAAATATAGTTTTCCCCGAAATTTTTCATTTCCCGGGAAAGCGGGAATTTTTTTTAAGTTTCCCTGGATCCCGCTCCATAGAAATAGAAATAAATAAAATTAAATTATGTATTTAATAATACATAAATACGTTAATTTATATTGGGTAATAAACCCTTTATTATTTAACTTTAAGTTTTTAAGTTTCTTAAAGCTTTTTTCACACGAAAAACGTGTATTCTTGCTATGTGAGATCAAAAAAGTAGACTTACAAATATAGGTGAACATAAACAAAAACAAACAATTTAGTTAATTAAAACAAACATAAAATAATATAAAAAAAAATAATAATTTGAGATCCAAAACATAAACATTAAATTCTTAAAATAAGAAAATATTTTAATAATCGCAATTCATACTTTTTGGTTTAGGAAATAATTTTTTAAAACGCTTAAAGCTTAAAGCGTTTATAGACCCGTCAGAAAGCCTATTTCTAATTTTGTTAGCAAATTGCCCTGCTTCCGAAAACGCCCGCTCACTTTCTACCGAAGTTGGACGAATGGTTAGAAGTGCATTAAACAAAAATTCAACATTTTGGGTCTTTTGACCACTTCCTTCCAAAAATTTCAATTCTTTCTTTAATAAACATTTTAAAGTACTTTTGGAGTACGATGAAGCACAAACATTAGCATTATTAATAGCTGCATTTAAAACTTCTTCAAATGTTTTCTCTTTGACGGCACCACATTCTTCAACATCATCATTACGTTCTTCAATATCATTAGTTTTTGAAAAAAGGCGATTAAAACGATTTTCAGCATATTCAGTTACTGAGTACTTAGAAGCATAGGAAAACAAACAATTTTCGTGATTATGGTTGAAGAAATCAGGCTCTTTCAAATATTTTACCAAAATGTACAATTTTTTGTCCCTCCTTTCATCAATACGTAGATGTAGAGCATGAAACATTTTTTCGCCAAGAATAGTAGGAATCGATTGGATTTCTTGATATAAAGTGTTATCTATGGCATCTGGAGTTAATATGTTTGTATCACGGCGGCTCAACCTTTCAACAGCCATCTGTATGGGTTTTAAAACTTAAGGCATATTGTTTAATGTAACTATATTTTCCTCAATTCATAGATCACCCATTTCGAAATCAATAAGGCTCTTTTTTATAGAATTTTTTAACAGAAACTTCTCTAGCATTGGCACTATCGAAATCCAACGAGTTACAATGTCTAATTCAAGAGCCAATTCTTTTTTATGCTCTTCAACTACGTATTTTTGAAAAATAGTGTTTTTGTTAGACTATTTTAAAATATTTTTATAAAGCGGCATGTCTGATTTAATACCTCTTTGTTGTAACTGTTTAAAACTAAATTTATGGCAGAATATTGAAAATCAGATTCAAAGTTATCCAAATTTATGGCATGATTGAGACAAAATATCCCTTCAGCTGCGCTATATTTAACAAATTTTTTCATCACATTAGGTCCATCTGTAATGGTGGAAACTATATGACTTTCAAATTCTATATTGTACTCTCTTAAACGAGTTTCCATTAAGGTTTTTATTTCGACCACTCCACACCTACCGGGTATATAGACCATACCTAAATTAAAAAATGTTTGTTTATTACCTAACAAACATATGTTAAGGTATCTCCTATTTTTCAGACTAGTCCATTCATCCATAGACAACGAAAATCTACCGCCCTCAGCTAATATTAAGTTTATATTATTTATGTATTCGTCCTTTACTTCCTGGAATTTTTTTATTATTAACTGTTGCACTCCCCATTCTGCTTTTGGTAGATTAAACCCATCACGGTCCATGTATTTACGTATGTATTCACTTCTTGTTATTGATCTTATGGAAAATCCATCTACAGATGCTAATTTTGCAGCAGTAGTACACAAACTATTTTTGTATTGAAATGAATCTAATGTAGGCTGAGTTTTTCTTATTTTAAGGGGGATTTGTTCCTGATGTTCGCGTTGACGTTCTTCTTTCTCCCAATCTATCTTGTGTAAAGATTTCAAATGACGCAATAATCCGCTGGTACTTCGTCCTTTACATGAGATTATTTTTGCGCATAAGGAGCACATCGCAATTTCAGTAGATTTTTTCTTAAAAAACGTCCATACAATTGAGTTTTCCATCTAAAATAATTTTAAAAACAAAAAAAGGGACTAATGATTTCAATATATTACTTTAAAATATCAGTATACTCGTATTTGACAAAATATCTTTATATGTAAAATTTTTTAGAAAACCCGCTGCTCACAATAAATTTCCACAATTGCCAAAGTAAAATTAGGTGCTTTGTAAACGTAAAGTTGTCAATTATTTTTTTATTATTTGGCACAAATAACAAAATAAAAGCAGCTGTTTTCTAAACGTTAAGTTGTCAATTATTTTTTAAAATTTCCCGCGATCCCGCATGAAAAATCCCGGGAAAGCGAAACATTTTAAAAGTGGAATTCCCGGGACGGAAAATCCCAGGAAAAACCCTAGCTAAAATGTATGCAAATATTAAAAGAGAATATTTAATGAATGAAATTTCTACATAGCCGAGAAAAAACAATCACACCTTCTAAACTAAGAGAAATAAAATCAATTTGAAGTTTTTAAAAAAAGTATATATTTGTTTGTCTGAAGTTAAAAACATTTAATTATTAACGTAGGGAATAGTGTAGGTATAATATCTTTTGGTTGGAGGGAAAAAAGGGAATTTTTTTTAGACACGTAGGGATTTTTTGAAATTTCTATTGGCATCACTGTGTTCGGTCCATAATTTAACCCACTTCCGGAAATCCAATTAAAACGACTTAAACTTAATCCTATATACTGAAAATTATACTATAACATTTTATAATGGGCAGGCCATATATGTCATATTCCATTCAATAAAAATCGCCAATACGATAAAGCTCCAACGAATAATAATATTACCAAAAAACGCTTTAATACACATAAAGACGCAATCAGAAACGATATTGCGACAAAATTCGGCAAACATTCAAGCATGTCATGAATTCCGTTCGGAATGGAAATGATTCCGTAGTTACCATTCCGATCGGAATGGTTTTAGCTTCTATAGATTCCGTTCGGATTCATTAAGCCTCAAAAAAATATGAAACCACTTTTTGTGTATTAAATATGGCAACACTGCAACGAATGTAGAAAACAAAACAAACAAGAAAACAGCTGATCCTGAAAATCAGCCAAATTTAAGTTTTTCTATCAAAGTAAAAAATTGGTGATTTGTGACAAATTCCGTTTATTTTTCTTTTTTTTGGAAAGCATTTAGAAAAATTAAATTTTTTTTTTATTTAATTCACATAAAATTATATTTATTTTAGATAAGGAAGCAAAAAGACAGCGTGCTTTACTGATAACAATGTATTTTGAATAGTTTGTACAGCTGAAAAATGCTTAAAATATGAATTCCACTTTGAAATATGAAAGTGGTATCATTCCGAAAAAAATTTTCGTTTTACATTTGCCATAGAAGCAAAATTCGGAATCAATTCCACTTCCGAACGGAATTAAGCTCTGTGACATGGCTGATTATTTTATATGACTAACGGCCAATTTCACCAAGTTAAGTTATAAACAACTATCAGTTATAACTGTCAACACATATTGTTAACTAAGAGTTAAAGTACTAGTTAGTTTTAATTGAACTAGTTG
Organism: Pollenia amentaria; assembly: GCA_943735925.1. Taxonomy (NCBI): domain Eukaryota; kingdom Metazoa; phylum Arthropoda; class Insecta; order Diptera; family Polleniidae; genus Pollenia; species Pollenia amentaria. Next base: position 103,374,196 of record OX031006.1, read on the forward strand.
AAATTGGCCGTAGATGTTTTAAATTCAGACTTGATAAGGACTGATTTTCATAAAAATTTTCTTTAAAATAAATGTCAAATCGAATTAACGGAATGCGGCATCTATTCTTTGAGGAGTTTAGCAAAGATAAGGAATTCATACGTTCTGAGTAAAGGAATTTTCTGGTATACATTTTAATAGTTTTCAATCACTTGTTCAAGCTTAAATTAAACATCTTAACAAAATACAATCACATATCATGCAAAGTTTCGATAAATGTTTTCCCCAATAATTCCACCACTCTGCTGTTGTGAAAAGTGGATAATAGAAAAACATTTCACTTTCTTATAAGAGTACTATAGTAGAAGAGAACACATACTTTTCTTCGACTTTCACTTAACAAAATGTTCGCTATAATGCGACAAAACTACAAAGAGAAAGTATGTCCCTGGTAAATGGCAGGCGCAAAGAGCGCAAGATAAATAAATACATTGCATAAATGTCACGCGCTCTCTCTTTCTCTGTATCTAACAATGGGGCAACTACATGCTGTTACAACATGCACACCATGCACGAACTCAACATACAACAATTATGTATGTGGCAGATAGGTGCTGAGCTATTTGTGGCGCCTTTAGTCAAACGGGCTCATTGGATACGTTGACATCGTGACGTCGGAAAAAACGTAACTATGACGTTAATCATTGGAAAAAAAAATAAAACAGATTGCTTGAGTTTTTATATCAATATTTATTGTTTTCGATAAAAAAAAAATATTAACAATATTAACAACTCAAAATAAAGCTCAACTAAGATTAAAAGTCTGTAAAAAGAAAATAATAATTAAAAAAACCACAAGTGTTGTTTAGTAAAAGTAACGTTAAAGTACGTATTAAAAAAAGTTGCGGAAACCTCGCCAAATTTCATTAGGCGCTTGATATTGCAAAAGAATACATTATTAGATTTCTAGTTGTTATTTGTTTTTATAAACGCAAGTGTGAGTGTTAGTTGCGTGTAGGTGGTTGTTTGCATAAGTCAGTGTATCGGTGTATGGGTTAGTGTTTTCGTTTTTAAGTAAATCTTTGCCTTTGATTTAGTTAAACACTGTAACCACAAATGCTGTTGACACGTATCAAGGCCGACGTGAGTGGTACTCTAGTAAATATGGTGCGCGCGGGTTCGTGACAACTTGACACTATTTTTAAATTACACAAACGTTAAAAGAAAGACATTTCATACTCATATTCCATGCATCAACGAATGGCAGTTGTCTTTATCTATTTTTTTTAATACTTAAATTTAAACAGTTTATAGTGTGTTAGTGCCTGGCGTTTATTTCTTACTTTTTTTTTGTACGATCACTAATGATGATGCATCTTTATGGTGTTTCATAAACGATTCATGACATCCCTTCGTAAAGCATAAATGCGAATGTGTGTAAAGTGTTGCATAAACGTATGATTGTATGTATACAAAATATTAAATATTTGAGAGATGTATAAAAAACGTAATAAAACATCGTTTAACATTTTCAAGTACTTAGTAAAAGAAGTTGAGTAGTATGAATATGAGTATAAAGCAGACATTATTTATCATTTCCCCCAAGTGTTCGCCTCAGAAATTTACATGGTATTTTGTGTATGCAAAGTTTGTGTGTTAAAAGTTTTAACCCTACACATTTGTTAAAGTTAAATTGCAACACATGCTGATTATGTAGTTCTTAAGCTCGTACAAACGTACTTAAAAGATATTTATTTATATCTGGATACATGTAAGCAAATTTCAAACAAAATATATAAAAGAAATATAGAAAAATAAGCGGGAGAAAAGAAAACAAAATATAATAAAAGAAAGTTTCAAGTGCAAATATTATAACAGTGCGCCTAAAAAGTAAATATTTCGATTGATATTAAAATATTTTAAAGTGTACTTAGCGAATCTCAAAGTGTTTTTTTTTTGTACAATACAAACAAAGTGAAAAGAACTAAATTAAATATAAAAATTTTCAATAAAAATAATCAAAAACTCCTAAAATATATGTATATTCATATATATATATATATATGTATATATATTTGCCATCGAATTGAGTTCGTTTTGTACGTGGAACTGGGATGGATACAGCCACGTGATACATGAAAATGTTTTAAAATATCCTGATTAAACAGTATTTCACGTAATTGTTTGATTACTGAACACGTTGTTTGTTGTGCGTATTCTTGACTCTTAAAAAATTAATTTTGTGTACTCGTATTTTGTGAGTATTCGATTTGATTGGATGTTTTAAACTCAATTTGCTAATAAAATCTAAATGAAAAAATACCCAATGCCAATTTTAAATAAATCTAAAATTAAGTTTGTTCTTAAGGGTTTATTGGAAAAAGGCGATAAGAATTATAGGATGAAAAATCAAATCTTTTAAAAATGATTTTAAAGTGACTCAGTGATTTTTAACAGCTTCTTTTTCAATAACGGAAAGGATTCGAGACAAATACTTTTACACAAAATCAATGCTTATATAATGTAGCGTACTCTGCTGTCTGAACGTTTTAGGCTTTTAGAACATTCAAACACGTATCATATCGCTCCTTTATTGCAACATAGTCATATCTCACAAAAACCAAAAATTTCAACTTACTTAAGCAAAAGTGCTCCTTCGTACCTTCTTTATATGTAAAAAAACAGTGTAAACTGAACCGAAGTTATAGCATTTTTATTATATTTTAAAAACTTTAATAACATTTTGCCAAGTCTGTTTTTTTCAGATATACTAATGTTGCAATAAAGGAGCGATATGTTTTTGAACAAAAAAATTAGTATACAGTAAACGACAAATATAGATCAGTAACATATTGTAGAGCATTATTCTGTGTCAAATTATTATTAATTTTTAGCAAAAAACCTAAAACCGCTCTGAGTTTTATTAAATACTAGCTGACGCCCCGGCTTCGCTCGGAAACCATTTACTAATGAGAAGTGAAAAGGAGGCAGTGTGTTAAAAATTCAGTTGTAGGCAATATATTTAAAATTTTTATTTTCCGAGTTTTGCCAGAAATGTTTAATTTTTTTTATTTACAACCCATCTTCTGAAAATTTCTAATCAAATAAAAAATCAGTCAATTCGTTCCAGTCGTTCGTACGTGGTGCGATTAAATACATGGCTCATTTAATTCATATATATTAAGGGGCTGCATGAATAACTTCATTCATAAACATCCGGAAATGTTTATCCAATGCAGTTCGTATTCAAATAAAATTCAGATTACTGAACAAACTTTTGGTTTAATCATGCTACTAATATATCGTTTCATATGGCAAACACAAAGACGTTGTTCAAGGAAACCGTATTTGTTTGACAGTTTTCACTCTCTCTCATTTTATTTTAATAAAAGCAATGTTGCCACTTTAGTAAATACATGTTATTTTTTCTCTTTCGTTACCTTTACAATAATATATATGTAATTTGTAAAGCATTTTGAATTTTTTTGCTAACTACTTTTTTATGTACTTCCAAGTAAAACATATTGCTGAAAAAGGTTTTTGAATTTAAAATAAAATAACATTTTTTTGACAACAAAGCCAAATTTGTTTTTTTTTTTGTTATTTTAATATAAATGTTCTTCATAGTCTTGTTGCTTTTACTCTTAATGGTTATTTTTGTTTTTTTTTTATCTTTCCTAATGTCTTTCTTTTTCTTCAACTGGCAATACTGTTTTTTAAATCAATGTGTTTTTCCATGAACTTATTCGACATTTCTTCAGTGATTGTTTTATTTCAGAGTTGTTAGTGTTCATATTTTCTTGTAAAAGTAAACAAACTAACTTCATCTTACTCGTCTCTTAAATATCGAGTGCTTGTTGCTTTCGTTTCATAGTTATTCATCTTACTGAATACAAACGAAGATTCATCTTACTGAATAGAAAATAATAATGAAGGTTTCATGAATATCATTATTAAGTTTCATGCAGATGTTTAATATATATAGAGATTATTTGCGGATTCACAAGGTTGTAAAGTCATATAACTTAGATTTCTATTGTAGAGTTCTGACGAAACATCATTAACATTTTTATTTTGTTTGAAACACAACATTTTTAAACAACTGTAAAATATTATTTAGGACATTATGACGATATGACTTGATAGCACACCTTGTGAATCCCCCATATGTATTTACTTATACTGTAGCAGAAAAAATACTTTTTTAATTTAACAGACATTTTGTATGGCCGGCAACTTTCGGTTGCAACTAGGAGTCAGTGTGGCCAATTTGGCATTTTTTTATCTAAATTTAGCATTAAAAATTTTTATTTAGCTACAAATTTTCATTTGCATTTTATTTAGCATTTGAAAAAAATGTTTTTAGCATTATTTTAAAATGTTGGATGAAGAGTTTTATTGATTTTACTTAATTTTTTTTTATAAATTATAAAAAATTCTGTATTAAGTTTTTAGTTATTCGACCTTTTTGATTATAATTTAAAAATTAAATAATTTTTTCAAGCTCGAGGTCTGTTTTATTCTTTAAATTCTTTATTTTTCAATATTTCGACATCCTTTGGATGTCATCTTCAGGAAAAACGAGTCACAAAAATACACAACAATTATTTTGTAGGTCTATTAGTGCAATAATTTATAAAATAAAATAATTTTTCTTATTGCACTAATAGACCTACAATATAATTGTTGTGTATTTTTGTGACTCGTTTTTCCTGAAGATGAATACAAAGCCATAGAAATAAAATCGTTTAAATTTTACATGTATTAATTAATTAAAAACTTAATCTTAATGCTATACCAAAATTGGCCAGCTTGTTTATATATAACCAATTATTTAAATTTCGTTAAAAAATAAGACATTTAGTTTCGAATAAGGTTTCGTACTGGTAATTAATTTTTAACAAAAATCTCAAAAAAAAAACTTTAGCATAATTTTTCTCATTTTTTAAAATCATTTTTAGCATTTTTTGGCCATGTCTAATGCCAGATATGGCTTGAAAAATGTTCTAGATCTGGTCACACTGCTGTGAGTTTTTATTTCCGCACTTTGTTACTTCCCGGGAAAGCGTGGACAAAATTTTTTATACGGCATCCCGGCAATTATCGCTTTAAAAAAAGAAAATTTTGTTGTTTTTTTATCTTTAATTTTTTGGATGTTCTTGGTAATTTAATAAATTTATGAGTTTTAAAAGTTTAAAATTTTGGAACTTACACATATGCAAAACTAAAAATGCACGACTCCACTAACAGACTATCCTTATTAAATAAATAATAAATTACGATGTTAAAATCTCTATAAACAACGTTTGGTGTGGGGAAAACTGGACCAAACTGGAATAACAATTTTTAAATGTTTTGTCATTTAAGTTCATTTTGTAAAATAATTCTTAATTTAACCAATAAGAAAGTAAAGTCGGTCACATACGACCAAATAATACCCTACACTACAGTATTTAAAAACTACTTTTCAAGAGTGTATCCTCATGGTACCAATGGGCAATCATGCACCCGCCAGAACAAAATTATGTTATGAGGTTAAAACTCCTGTAAAAAATCTTTACGTCGTAAAACATTTAAATATCTTCATCAATATGAGATATATTGATTGGCCTTTAAGTGATTTTAGGAGGGGAGTTTAGATGGGATATTTGGTTAATTTTGGATGTAAAACTATTAACAGATTCTCAACATTTCTAATGTTCTTTCGACAATTAGAACCTATATACCAAGTTTCACTTAATTACCTTCAAAATTGCGACCTGTAGTTTACACACAGGGTTTACTTGGGCAGCCAGCCAGCCTTGGAGGGGGACGGATAGCGTTAGATCGATCGCACAGGCGCATAATACCCTCTTCGCTATTATAGTGTGTATATAAAAAGACAAAAATAGACTCGTAAATTAATTTCTTCGATAGAAATACAAAAATTGTTAAAAAAAACACGTATCTACAGAGTAAATTGTTACGGAAATTATTAAAATTTTTTTTTTTTTTTTTCGAAAACATATTTTAATCTGACACATATTGATTCCAATCAAAAATCAACAGTGGTCTTAAAGCTTTAATTTATATTTTTTTTTTTCGATATTTGAAGGTCCATTTTTAATGACTCTTTCCAGCACTTGCAGTGTTAAACACAAATAATGTTTGCTTTTAACTACAAAATTTATTTAATAGCCAAACTTGGGTGGGAATATTATTAAAAATGCAGTCAGTAACAAAATTGCTCAGTTACAAATGGAGCTTACTAGTTGGCAATGTTGTAAAGGAGAGAAGCACTATTCCCCTTACAAACCTGTCTACAAGTTGCATGATTTTTATATGGCTTCTACTACTTTTACTCTCTGGTAAAAACAATTTGATGACTCATTGCATAACAAAAATATGTAATTTCAAGCGTTTCTTGTGTTCGGCAAAATTTTGGGAATAATCGTAAACACATTTTAAAATCTTTGCAATGCAACCTGTTTCCATGGAACAATCCGAAAAATTAGTTTCCTTACAGTGAATTTTTCTTTACAATGAACAAATTTTACACTTAATACTCATTAATTGACTCATATACATTGTCTTCAAGTAATAAGGTATCTGTAATCACAAAGTTGTGCGAATAAACTTTAAGATCTACAATTTTAATCTAAAAAATTAAAAAATATGAGTTTTGTTTTATATTTTGGTACCTTTTTGCATACTATTAGATACAAACTTCGTACTTTTTTTTAACAAAAATGTTGTAAATTATCAACACTGTATTTATATGTTTCTAGTTCTTCATTTGCTTTTTTTAATTAAAAAGAAATAAAATATTCGTTTTTATGAAAAATTGTTTTTAAGAACTATTTTAAGTCGGGCAGGAGTGGGTTAAGCACTTTACATGTGCTGAGTCCATGTATACGCATGTATAGATGAGTTTCTCTTTTTAAAGCATCAAGAACGTGCAAACTTTAAAATGCATATATTTTATTTTATTTCTCACAAAATAGCCTTTAAAGGCCATAATCGGTTACCAATTTCTACTAATAATTATAAATAAATTAATATATGAACCTATGTATGTGTATATAAAAATTAAGGTGTGCATAATTACAAAAGGGTAAGATAGCTTAATAATAATGTAAGAATACTAACTATGAAAAATTCCAAAACGAACAATTCCGAAAATTACATGTAAATCTCATATTTATCTACACATATGAATACATTTCCAATAGTTAAATCTATGCAGAAAAAATATAAAGCGGATATTTGTTAACTTTCAAAGTATAAATAAGCATTAATTTTATATTCATAAAGAAAATACTACACAACAAACTTCACGAATTAAATATAATAACTAACGCATATATGAACATATAAATATACAACAGTTTTATAGAAGAATGATTTCTTGAAAGTTCTAGAAAGAGTCTTTTTTTATATGTGCTAGCAGAAACATCAAAAGTTCTCAAAAAATTTGGCAACTTATTATAAGATCGTGCAACTCTTACATAATAAGAACGCTCCAATATGGCAGATAATTTCGGTATAATTAACTGTCTATTTCTCGTTGATCTACAAAAATCAAATAACTGAATCAAATATCCAGGAGTATGCAATCTATACGACTTATAAAAGTGGACAAGATTTCTAAAATTTATGAACTCTACAAATGGAAAACCTAAAAATTTTAAAACAAAGGGTGAGACATGCTGTCTTATCCTCAACGAGTGAAGATATCTCATAACTCGATTGAAAACCAATCTTAATTTCTTTAGAATATAGCCAACTGTTCCAGTATACACCTCCAAGCCATATAAAAAAAAACTGGCATTATAAGCCCATGAACAATTTGTTTTTTAACATAAGTTGGTAACATTAAGGCCCTAATCATGTACAACGCAGCGCAACGCCACAGAACTAACGCAACGCCAAAGAATACCATTGAAAGCACAAACAATGTCATAAATATTTTGTAATTTTGTTGTTGCTTTCTACAGAAATTCACATTGTGTTTTTAAATTTCAAACGCTCTATTGCTTGTGTCGTTGAAAATTTTAAAACGGTACATGAATTTCTGTTGAAAGCAACAACAAAATTACAAAATATTTATGACATTGTTTGTGCTTTCAATGTTATTGTTTGGCGTTGCGCTGCGTTGTACATGATTAGGGCCGTAAAGTTCACTTTAGATATTATAAAATTAACATGACTTTCAAAAGATAATTTAGTATCAAGAATTACACCTAGACAATTAAGACGATCAACAAACTTAATATCATTACCACTAAGAGTAATAGATAACTCGGAACTACTACATTTGCCAAACAACATTGCCTTAGTTTTACCAGTATTAACTAGAAAAGCATTATCTAATACCCAAGAATCCAACAAGCATATAAACGATAAACACTTAGAGTAAAAGAAAAAACAAATTGTAATTTTATATATTTAAAACTAATATAGATTACTTCTCTTAAAGTTATTACACACGTCTTCATTACTGCTTGTCTGTTCGTGTGCTTGTTGAAATGAGTTTTCAAAGGAGCCCAGCTATTATGGGGACTGGGCATAAAAATATTTATTTTACATTAAGTCTACAAAGACTGATATATAAATTCATCCTGATCGGTTCATAAATGGCAGAGATATGAAAAAAACTACTACTGCCTCTAATTTTAACTCATAAGCCTTAACTTTTCATATTTTTTAAATTACAGGTTAAATAAATTTAAGTAAAAATTTAAAAAAATCGGTTTATAAATGACCTAGTTAAAAACAAATTTAGGGATTTTATGCAATTTCAAATACTGTGGTGAAGTGTATAAGAGATCAAGCACAGCCAAATACATATAGCACTTGTTCTTATTTTTAAATATTTAAGATATGCACCTAACGAAGTTCTCACATTTTTCCAAATGCTTTTAGAATAGAACAAAAACAAGCGCGAATGGTAGCATACATGGAACACATCAAAATGTGACATCAAACATGCCAAGAATCAGCACATTTTCACAAATATGTAATACAATAATGCTTACTGAATATTTTTATCTTAAATTGCCGTCTCAAAATCAAACCTAGATGCGTTTTTAAATAACTACATCCTGGCTGATTAAAAAAGGCCCTTCTTGCACTTTAGAAATATTTTCATTCAAATTTTAAAAATTTCAAAAAATATTGAATGAAAAATGTATTAACGCAAAGTGAGAGGATTTATAAAATAATCCCGTAAATTTTTTTTCATGTACCGGATGATACTGATACTCTCGTAACATTGTTTATGTTCAGTAATTAAAGGCAATAAATCAGAGAAAGTTAAACTCTCTTTTTGGTTAAAAATGTGTTTAAACCAACAAATCTATAAATCAGTAAACATATAAGCCATCTTTAAACGCATAAAACCATCGTTAAAACATTCACTGATTTATTTGCCATAAGTAGTAGGTTTCTCGCTATATTTTTCATACAATTAAGTAAAATTTTACAAGAGTTCTTTATGCGACATATATTCTTATCTGAAAATAATAACCGTAATAATTGATACGGAATTTAAAATCTGCAATGAAGTTTCTTACAGAAATTCTTACAAAATGGAACTCATTTAAAGTAATGCCATCTGGATAACTCATTGTACAAATTTCATTTTAGTGATTTTTAGAACTACGATTCAAGTTACATAATCGCAGCATATCTGGCAGCAAAGACACCAATGATTTCATAGAATTTTATTTTATAAAGTTAAATGTTAAAGCCTGCGCGATTTCTAATTTTCCTAATACAGTCCACTAATATCATCCGGTAAATGATAAAGTCAGAGCAGCTGTACCTACTCCACCACTTATTCACTTTGGTAAAGGGTTGTTGTTTCTCTTCAAGTCCTGTTTAGTAGGTTACTTCTTAGTTCGATAAAAGCAGATCTTAGAATTCTTTATTGATTAATTATATTGTGCTACTTTCCTACAAATTATCTTCACCTATTTAACATTAACTTTTTTAACAAATAGAATGTGAGAATTTTTCTTTTTATAAGTTATTTTAGTTATACTCGTATTAAGCATTTCTATTTTTCGAGTGTGTTCAATGAATTAAATTTTAATTTATAAAGCTTTTTTGCAATAGTCCTATTCCTTCAATATTTAACGTACTTTTTTGCTTAAGCCAATATTTGGTTAACATTTAAGCTATAGATATGTACATACATATTATTAGGAATTATATTGCAAAAAAGCTTTATAAATTTTAAATTAAGTTCATTGAACACATTCGAAAAATAAAAATGGTTAATTAATTTTGTTTAAGAAATTTTAATGTTCTTCGTATAAATGTAAGTACTATCCCAAACTCTTTGCATATTCACAGAAAAAATCATTAAATTTCTCAAATCACCAAATTTATACCAAATTCATAATATCAAGCAAACAAGTTTTTGATTTTGCACCTATTACCAAAATTATTATATTGATTACTACAAATTTTAAAATTTATTATCAAAGTTGTTTTTGGGAATACAAATATTTATTAAAAGATTTTGTTTGTTGTGCTTAATTCCCTTTTTTAATAATTGATAAAAATGCTGAAATTTATTGTTGGAGGATAAGCTGTTCCTATGCGCATTTCACTGGTTGCTTAGGCCAGATCGTCAGGAAACGTTCTCCTAAATAATTTTAGAAAAGCCAAAGCTATCAGCAAACAAAATTGTTTTTATTTTGTTTTCTTGCGAAAACAATAAAAGTACTTTGTTTTTGTTTTTAATATGTTTTTTCTTTACCCACTTACAGCTACAATTAATGTTGGGAGAATTCTAACTAATTGTAGTGGGAAATGTAAGAAAAGATACAACTCATCACTGATTTATTGTTTTTTATTTTGTTTAAGCTTTGATATCGTTGCAAACAAGACTTTTTGAGTGTTTGTAGGTAATTCTCATTCCCTCTGTAGTTTTGTTTGCTGATAGCTTTGGCTTTTCTAAAATTATTTAGGAGAACGTTTCCTGATGATTTGGCCTAAGCAACCAGTGAAATGCGCATAGGAACAGCTTATCCTCCAACAATAAATTTCAGCATTTTTATCAATTATTAAAAAAGGGAATTAAGCACAACAAACAAAATATTTTAAATTTTAAAATTTTGAAAAAATATATTCAATAAATGATGTTTTTAATTTTAATAAAACAAGTAATCAAAAAACTTTGCCATTTCAAACAATGTCTTAATTTATTTAAATAAATATTGACAATTCCCAACAACAATTCTACATGTTTAATTTATTTTATTTTAAACGAAAAATGTAAATTAAAGTTTTTTGTTACTTAATTAAAATCTGTATTCAAAATTTATTTCAAAACAACTAAAATGTTAATTAAATCAATATAAAATTTTTAATTTTCTTTCAACTAAAAAAATAATTCATTAAATTATCACTTTAATTAAATTTAAATACTTTCTAAACCATTTTTTTAATTGCTAAAACACTTTGTAAGCATCTAACGAATCTACTACTCTCGTGATATAAACATCTCAGTCAACAATTTGAAAAATTATTCATTGTATAATGCAAATAACTTTATAACCGAATGGATCAATTTCTTAAAATTGTAAATTTCTTTTGATCATAGGCAACGAAAGAATATTTTAAGCTGGAACTTTCCACACAACAACCTGGGGAAAGAGATGAACAGCTCGTTAGTTTTCAAGTTTCACAAAAACTCCGAAAACTTGATTTAAACGGAACTCTTTAAGCGATATGTTGTAAACACTTCCTGCTCATTATTACATTTTGCATGTATGTGTTTAATGAATGTAATCATAATGTAAAACGATTTTTTCTATTATGGGCTGGGGGCTCAATGTGTTCTTTGTTGTAATTTTCGTGTAGTATATCATTTTATATTCATTAATGCAGAATGAGTCTGACAAACAGTGTTGCCATAACGTTTAAAGGTAAAATCAGCAAAAAAAAAACAATGATTTGTCATCAGAAATCTGCTTCTATATTTTAAAATCTTTAAAACACATTTTATGTACTTTATTTAAAAAGAGAAATAACAATTTATTTCAAAATATAATAATACGATTTCCGGGTGTATCACAGAAACCAAAATCGTACGAAAGTGAAAAATTAAGCGTTCTTTCTTACCTTCTTTAGTAAACGTATAACACAAAAATTTTTCGTTTCAAATTCGTTTCAAAATAGTAAGGTGTAATTACTTATGTATGTTACAGAATTCGTACGAAAGTGATAATCTTTCCTTTTTTGGATTCGTTCCGATTTTGTTTTGCTGTTTTGAAAAAAAATGGAAAATTTTTTGCGTTTAACATTTCTAGAGAAGCTTAAATCGTTCGTTTCCACTTTCGTACGAGTTTGGTTTCTGTGACACACCTGTCTAGTTTGAGAGCATTAACATAAAAGAAATATTAAAAAAATATTTTAATGGATAGAGAATCCTGTTTCTTAAGTTGTGTCTTGAAAAAAATACAAAACCTGTTCAGATAACTAATTCTTTATATTTCTTACAGAATACCAACTTAACAAGAAAAAAAATGTGAAAATAAACATAAAAGCATTGACTTATTTTTTTGTTCTTTTCTGTTTTGTATAATTACTGCAGTTATTGCAGCAGGGATTCAGATTTTGATGAGTAAAAAACCTCCAAAAGGTTGACCTGTAGTTTCTGCACCTAATTATTTTTTCATGATCTCTTTTATATCTTTAAGGTATACATTTGGCTGTAAAAAAAATGCAAAAATTGCGTAATTACCGATAATATTAACACATAACATACGTGTTTTCTTTCATGAATGATTGATATTTTTCGTTTTTCAATGCAAGAAGTGGAAATAGCACAAACATAAGCGACAAAATAAAGAAGAATTCGCATCGTTTTCATGCATTAATATCGCCAGGTTCAGTGAACTGATATTGAGATGAAAAAGTAGGCAAATGTACGTACATATATAATCATATGTACTTATGTGTAAACAAATATCTGTCAATATTGGGTTATAAAATCTGCAAAATACAGATAAATCTGCACTTCTGGCATCACTGGTGACAAAGAGTAAGTTTTTATAGCTGTGTTTAGATTTCTTAAAACACACAACAAGTGTGACCAGATCTTAAAAAGTTTACAGCTAAATCTGGCATAAGACATGGCCAAACATTGCTAAAAATTATTTTAAAAATTCATTACCAATATGAAATTTTATTCGAAACTAAATACATTTTAGTGACTTATTTTTTAACGAAATTTAAATAAAAGTTATATTTAAACAAGACGGTAGACTTTTGTGAAACATAAAAATATGTAGCACAGGAAGTTGAGATTAAATTTTAAGTTTAGGGGGTCTGAAAACCCCTAATACATGCAAAATTTAAACGATTTTTTCTATGCTATATAAAATTTTTTAGATCATTTTATTTTTTATAAGAAAAGTTGAAGTTTTAAAATTATTATTTTTCGTTTTTCATGTTTATTTGAAAAAATGTTTTTAACATTTACACGATAAAATTTTTATCTAAATACAAAGGGATTATAATATTAACAATCATCAAGACGAGGGCATTTCTAATAATCCATGAATATTCTATTTTGTTAACAAGACATCTTACCTGTCTTTCTTTACATAAGAATTATCCATTTTCATACGAAATTTAATTTTGGGTACAACTATTTTTTAAAAAATTTAAATTCAACATTTTGTATTTTTCGTATTTATTCTATGAGCTAAATTTCAGTTATGTATTTTATAAAGCTTTTTGTAATAGTTCTATTCCTTATGAAAAGAAATATTTCCCAGATTAAAAAAAATTTAAATAAAATTTTTAAAATAATGCTTAAAAAAGCTAAAAACATCTAAAATGCTAAATAAAATGCAAAGTGCTAAATAAAAATTGTTAATGCTTAATTTAGCTTCAAAAATGCAAAAATGGCCACATTGCACAACAAAACTTATACACGCTTTTATGTGAATACGTACATATGTTTGTGTGTAATTGTTCATATGCATATGAATGAGTGAAAGGAAGGATGCTGAATAAAAGTTAAAGAAAAACGAAAATGATCTACTCTCGAAAACAGCATTTATGTTTATTACGGCATAAAGCTTTCACAAAACACTGGAATAATCTTTAACTGCCTTCTCAACGAATCCGTTTACTCGCCCGTACGCCCCAAGTTACCCACATAAAAAAAAAACAAACAAATGTACTAGTATTTATGCAAAAATATATGAAAAAAAAAGAAAATTGTTGGTATACGTACTACACATAAATATTTATGTTTTCCCAGATGAATACTGATGTCTGACAATGTACGAGTACAAGTAGTATTTTGCTTGTTGTTTTCTAAATTTTTGAATTGGATTATTTGGAAATATTGAGCTCGAAGGAATTACACTTTTTCCTTCTGTAAAAAAATTGTTTAACAATAAATAAATAACAAAAATATAATTAAAACAAATTTAATCAGATTCGTCAATTAAATTGATTTAATAAAATTATTATTAAATTCACGGAGAGGTTTTAATTTAATAAATTTAATTATAAATTATTAATGGTGTTGTTTTCCATAAAACCAATTAAATATTTTCTGTTCTAGTACACAAACACATACATCGGTAGTAAAACACATACAAATACCCAGAAAAGTTTTTTTTAGCATACAACATGTCTGATGTCAAGCAAACTCTTGAACTTTATCAGAAAGTCAACTAAAATGTCTAAATTTTTGTTAGACATTTAAAGGAACTTTTGCAACATTTTAATTTAATTCTGCGTTTATTCTGGCAATTAAAAAGCGTAATCTGGGATAAGTCTGCACATTTTCTGAAGGAATTTTTTTTTTATCCTCAACTTATTAAATAATTGTTTGCCGATTTCTGTCTGACATTTTTAAATAAACATAAATTTTTCAAATGATCGCAAGATAAATACACGGCTTAAATGAGCAATGAAATTATTTTAAATATTTAAGTTTTGCAACGTTTTTGCGTTTTCAAGACTTTTTTCCGGCAAACGAGGACATAATCGAAAGAGAAGTTACCCTTCACCGTCGGTTTGTCCATCTGTTGCCAGGTCTAAAAGTTCCTAAGATTTTCGAATTTTTGTATAAAATATATAGGCACTTTGTTAGAGCTGTCAATTAGACAGCTACTATTTTGATTTTGTCAGCATAGAATAATTAGCCAACAGGAACGGAGTTTGCGTGACGTCATTTGCCCGACATGCGCAGACAATTTTATCCTTGTTTTCGGGATGGGATAATCTCAATTTCTATCATTCTTAGATAGGGTCTATATTAAATGCGCAAGGTGGATAAAATGAAGTTCAAATGCACTATACATAAACGAAAACTAAAAGAGAGCTTCAATTTTTTTGTTAATAAAATTTTTTTTAATAAAATCACATTAAAATTTAATAACAAAGCAAAAATATTTCATTCAAAGTTTTTACAATGAAATTGTAACTTAAAACAAAAGGAAAATTATATTTTTTTACCATTTAAAAAATTAAATCATCGAGAAATTCGATGTCGTTATTGTTCATCTCATAGGAATCACTTCGTCGCTGTTTTTACTAACTGACCTAACTAATTTTTTTTTTGAAAATTGAGTTAAGTACACAAGTAGACATGAAACAAAGAAAACAAGATAGTGCATTGTGCAGGTCCGTCAACTTTTAGCTCTCATTTTGACGTCATTTTTACGCAACTGTAGTAAAGAGAATTAAATGTAAACAAACATACACGTGTTTGTGTGATCATGTTTGTGCTCATTTGCTACTATGACGTACATGCGCAGAAAAAGAATTTTTTTTAAAAATTAAGTGCACTATCTTGTTTTCTTTATTTCATGACAAGTAGACTTCATTAGTCATACCGCACCTTGTGTATAATTTTTATGGACGTAAATATTACCGTTATGTCTATAAAAGCAAAAATATTTTTGACTCCGTTCCTGTCAAAAAATCCAAATAAAAATTTTCACGAAGTGTCGTAAGTGTAACGCTTTACACATGTAACACCGAATAAAGACGGATTTGGTTAACATTTTTTAATTTAGTTTTTAATTAGGTTAAATTATATGTAAATATATATACTATGTACAAGTATTATATAGAAAAAATTAAATATTTTTTTTCTGATTGCGTAAACAAAATTTCATAAAAATAGCTATTATAACAATAAAACAATATACTAGTTGTTAAAAAATATAAACTTTTGATGGTAACGCGATTGAAATTAAAAGACTGCAGCAATGACATTTGAAGAAGAATAAACAAATTCAAAGAAACACATAGTAACATAAAGTGCAAAAGACCATAACAACACATTTTTTCAATCTCAAATTTTTAAATGAATTATGATGCTTAAAATGTCTTAGCTTCTGCAGTAGAATCGTATTAAATAATTCGTATATTGCATTAAATAATTCCTTTAATTTACATTATTATTTAATCAAATGCTCCTGCGAAAATGCAAATGCAAAATATAGTACAATTTTTATGAATATTTATCTATTATGTTCTTGGATTTCACAAAATATCACCGAAAATTTGCATTTGCACTTTCGCAAGATCATTTGCCTCAAATACTGAATTCCGACTGCTAAAACCAAAAAATTTACTATAAAAGTCTATAAATACAGACATACGTATGTATGTCGTATTTGAATAAAGGAAAAACAAATTTTTCACTAAATGTCGTATCTGCTTTAGAATCTCCAAAAAGTATTTAAAATAAAAATATAAAATAACTTTTGATAATAAATTTGCATGTGCCCGGCAAATAAAAAACTGAAAAGGCAAGTTGCTTAATTAAGCAATTTGTGTTTTAATTTTCTTTTTTCTTTTTACCCTTTTACAAATACAAATCGAGTTGGAAAAAAACCAGCCAATTGTAGGGGAATGAAAGAAAAGATAAACTCACTATTTATTGTTGTGGCTTTGTTGAAGCTTTGATATTGTTACAAGTGAGACCTGAGTGTTTAAAATTCTTATTCACTTTATAGTCTTATTTGTTTAATATTTTTAGCTTGTCTAAAGTCTTCGGAAAACGTTTCCTGACGAGCTGGCCTAAGCAACCAGCGAAATGCGCATATAAACTAGCTTTTCCTCAACAATAAATTTTAGTGTTTTTATAAAAAAAAAAAAATTGGGGAATTAGCACGTTATAAATAAATCTGATTAATAATAAATTTTGTATTCCCAAAAAAAATTTTTGATAAAAATATTTGTCCTTTTCTTTAATTAACACATAACAAAAGATGTTATACTACATAACAAATAATGCATGAACCCAATTTTATTCGTATTTTGACTAGGAAATTGCTACATTTAACACAAAATACATTAGAAGTGCTCTCCTGTAAAAGTTGTTAAATGTTAGTTAGGTCGGTTACTTAAATCATGACAACATTTACCCAACATTTTGAGTCCAAATCTCCAAAAAAAAAAATATATTTTTGTTATGGTAAAAATATTTACATAATAAATAAAATCGAATTACCGCTTGCTAAATGTAACCTATTTCTCAAATTACTTTTAACGATGTTTACTTGGCTAAATACCCTGTCCACTTCAGAATTAGACCATGGAAGTTAGAGGAACTTTAAAGTAAATTCCGAAATTTAAAAATAATAATAATAATTTGTTATTGCCACCTGCACACCTGTACACTGTTGCATTTTTTGACGCTAACAGACATACCTTAATAAGAGCGGAAAGCGTTTTCTAGCTGTAAAAAGTTTTCACGCCAATACAATTTGTACATTGCATACCGAAATAGCGCGGCGGCAACGCTTTGCCATTGAAAAATCCGATTTTGATAAATAATGGCAAATTAGCTGTTTTTAGGTGAATCTAGCGGTTTTATCACCATTTTTTGTTGACACTTTTATTTAGGTATGGTATTTCAGCGTAAGAGCTAAGCGGAAAAAATCGGTCCGCCTTCCGCTCTTATTTAGGTATGGCTGTGAGAGATGTCGCTTTGATACTTTTTTTGGTGAAAACTGATCGTTTATGGCGATTTTCAACATTTGTAAAAGTTTTGATTAAAATTGAATGCGTTTTAATTATCAAAAATGTTTATATTACTTTTAGCAATTTCATAAATTTTTATAAGAAAATAAAAATTATTATTAATAATCCTTTTATTTAAGTTTGAGGTCTTTTTTTTTTTTTTTTTTATAAAAATGTTAAATTTATTAAACCCAATATTTTGGTACTCCGTTCTGTGCCTTCTGCAGGGATTTTTTTTCTTGAATTTTTGACAAAACATTAACAATTTTCGGATTGCCGAAATATTTTTTTATACCTATCCTTATACCGCGAAGCTCTTTGCTTGTCTGCAGGAGACCAGAGTCTCTGGCGGGAATCGAACCAGCAACCCTGGCTCTGATAGACTAGCTCACGACCAGCTAGCCTACTGGGACGCTCTTGGATTTAATAAATTTAATATTTTTTATAAAAAAAAGAAAAAGACCTCAAGCTTAAATAAAAGGATTATTAAAAATGTTTAAAGGTCGAATAAGAGTCAATCTATAAAAATAATTATTTTCAAGGACAAATCGGGGAAAAAAATTTTTTATGGTGAGCAAGTTGGAAAATAAATAAAGGTGAAAAATTGCTTAATCTAGCCGGTAAATGGCTTAATTGGCAACACTAAATGAAAGCCTAATCGATACATCATTTTATTTCGCCCCATACAAGTATTTTCCAATAAATCCACTTTCTTGAGTGCCTATATAACTTACTGACGAAAGTTTTTATAGAAAAAATATGTTATGTGAACAGAATTAAAATTTGTCATTCCTGATTTTCTTTGTGCCTCTGCAAATAACACAACACCGATACAATAAAATGTCTTAATGCTTAGAAAAACTTATAAAAATTATGGGAACTGTACGACTCTCAAATATCTTTAAGTATGTTTTTAACAATGTATCACATATTGTTTTCACACTTTTATACTTCTAAATTTGTTTTTTTATTTCACGTGTCGTAATATTTAGTATTAAAGTGTTAAACGGGACCAAAATTGGCAAAATTGTGAGCAGAAAGTTTCTAAAAATTCAAATAAAATGTCTTATTTTAAAATAATAATATTAATTTTTGACTAGAGAAGATTTACAATGGAAAAATTCTTCACAGTTTTTTGTAGTTTGTATAAATGTAACTTTTTCAACTTTAGGAATTTCTCTTCTAAGCTGTAATTCATTTGCATTTTTAAATTTTATTTATTTTTATACCCTCCATCACAGTTGGTGAAATAGGGCGGGGTAAGCCGACCGTAATTGTAGAACTGTAAAGGAACTGTTTTCATCTGATCGTTTCTGTTAAATGGAAATCCCGAAATCCCGGGATTTATTTTTATGAGTCCCGGAATTTTTTACATATCAACTTTTATGTACAAAAATGTTTGTTTTTTTAATTTTTATACACTCCAAAAAATGTTTTAAAAAATTATATTTAAGTTTATTTTTTATTGCAAATAATTCTTATTTTTGAGTTGAATTTCTGTTTTTGGAACACAGCGAGTAAAGTTTTAATTTTTTGCTTGATATATGACCACTGGATTTTTGTATTTTGCTTAATAAAGACCATTATTTTAAGTAGAAACGAAATTTGCAGATTCACATCTCAAGCCTTTTTTACAATTACGTTTAGCAAGTTCAGTTTTGGCTTAAGACAAATACCATAATAAAAATGATTATTTTTATGCAAAATATAGAAATCAATAAATAATTGTTATATATCAAGCAAAAATAAAAATTATTCACGATCCAATTAAAGTACATTAAGAAACTAAAGAATAAAAGTTGATATAATTAAAATAATTAAGTCGTTATATATATGAAATAGGTCATATTCCTTCCGGTCCAATAATAATAAAAAATTTGCTTAAAAAACATACGGCAAATAAAGAAATATTTTTTATAAATAAACACTATCTGACGTATTCATAAAAAAATTATTTAAACTCGAAATCTGTTTTAAGAAACATTTGTATAAACATTTTGTTTTAAAATAAATTTTAAATGTACTTAAATTATTGATTATGAATCTCGCCCTCCCCCTGGAGTTGTACTGCACTGCAGTCGACATAGTGTTACAGTTTTTAACTCAGCTATCGATCTCGATGAGGGACTACACTTTGCCATGTATTAATGTCGTCAAAACTTAATTTAAGTCAAAAATTTAATTGCTGTCAAAAACCCGAAATGAATTAATCTAGAAAAACTAAGAGATAAGTATATTTTTTTAAGCTTTTTTCAGAATCTGATCAGTTTGATCATGTGTGAGGCCAGTGGTATAAACATATGTATAAACTATATTGTTTTGTTGTTTTCTTTTTTTAAACTTTATGTTATGTATATAAAATCTTTTGAATATTCAAAAAGTGTTGCTTATTTAAAAAAAAGTCGTGTCTTAAAGAAACACATTGATCCCGATTGGCAAAAAATCGGTCCCGATTGGCATCCCTAGTACGCACATATGCAAAATTTGTATATGCAAAATTACATATCTGCTTATTGTAAATCTATAATATAAATATAAATTTTTTTATTTATTTTTACATACACGAAATTCGTTTTTAATACCATTAAATTAACTTGGTACTTTTTCTGCACAGCGGTCACCATTTCAACCTTTTCAATTCCCATCAATGTGTGTTTTGTTTTATGTGTACTAATGCTGTTTTGTTTATTTTTGTGAAAAATAGATAACACGTTTTTACATGTTCTAGAAGTGCACAAACGTGCTTACAGTACGTTACGGTACGTTACATTGCTATTTCGTGTGAAACTTTATTAATATTTATCTTAGACCCCATAAAGTATATAAATATATTCTGGGTCCATAAGAAATTCTAATTCAATTTAGCCTTGTCTGTCCGTTTGCTGAAATCATGCTCACTCTCATACGACTCAAAGGAAAATAACAATTTTGGTATCAAATTATTTCTAGTTCACCTACGCAGTTTGTGATAGAAATCCATCACAATCGGTTCAGTAGAAAAGAGTTATGAACCCAAATGTAGTACAGCAATCCTAAAAAATTTATATTATTGTTGACAAAAGAACATAAATAAGTGGCGGATTGCACCGAAAGTTATTCAATTTTGCACAAACTTGTTTTATATGACTAGAAATTAATTATACTATTAAATTCTGTGAAGATCAGTCCAGAATTTTACGTAGGCCTCATATAAGGCCCACTAAGAAATCATTTAAGGTCGACATAAATGGTAACAAATATAGATATTGCGCTGGATTTCAATCCCAAACTGCTTAAAATAACGAGACAAAATTTGGCATCAACATTGATCTTTTCTTTTGAGTCTTTCGAAATTGAGCTTGTTTTTAATAGACGGGCAGATGGGAGTGGCTAAAACGACTTAGAATTACTCAAGGATGAATATTAAAAATGTTTCACACGGAATAACAAACTTAGTAAGCCCTTGGTATATTCCACCATTCATGTAAAGCAAATTACCAGTAGTTTTTTATCAATTAAAAAATTTTTTGAAAAGTATTGCAATTTAATTAATGTGATAATTGAACCAATAACTGTTTTCGTTGAAAGATAATTAAAAAAATATAATTTTGATCTAACTTACATTTAAGTTGTTTTGAAATAAATTTGTAGCTTAAATATTAATTAAATACAAAAAATCTTATTTAATTTTTTCGCTGGGAATAAAATAATGTTACGAAAGTAACTTTAGTTAAGAATAAGTTTAGTTTATGAGTAATTTTATTAGTTTAAAATGTTATTGTATTAGTTTCACATATTTCTAATGTAAACCCACTGTACAGAGTTTTCTAGTACAAATGTAATGTTATGATTGTTATAGATAACTGTATAAGGTAATAGTGTAAAGATTATTTTTAACCCATAAAGTATGCTTTAGTTTATTGATGTATAAATCAATTTAAATTCAGCCACAGTGTTAATGCATAATGATATTCGCTGTAAGATAATAAAATCTTGATTCGCCCAGAAATGTCGAAAATGTTACAGACATTTCGACGAGTAGAATGATCTAGAGACATCTAGATGTCAGCGAACAGAGTATAAATACTCGCGAAGGTTGGCATCGATAATCAGTATTAGTACGATTATTTAAGTGTGTACATCGCAATTATAAGTGGTATAATTGACTAAGTTCTAAATAAAGTGGCGTGAATAGTTTATAGTACAGCTATAAAGTAAAGTGTCTAAAGTGTTTTATTTATTTTATTAAAGTTGCAATGAAAGAACTCAAGAGGTTTATTATAAAGGAAATAAACCAAAAACGTTATTGAAAAGGCAGTAACGTAACAATAATTTAAACTTGTAGAATTGTTGTCAACAATTGTAAAAACCTGAGCTATATTTAATTTAATCAATTAACACATTGTTTGAATCGGCAAAGTTTTTGATAATTTTTTTAATAAAAATGTAAAATAACATTTATTGAAAAAAAATATTCACAATTTTACAATTTTTACAATAATTTTTTGTAATTTTGGTAATAGGTGCAAAATCAGCAATTTGTTTTCTTGATTCTATGAATTTGCTAAGAATTTGGTGATTAGAGATAATTTATTATTTTTTCTGTGTATTGATATAATGACATTGTTTTTGAACTTTAAAGTTTTTTGAAAGGATATCCGACATAACAAAGACAGCACTTCGATTACTTATGTAGTCCATGTAGTACTCAGCGTATATGTGTGTATATCAATGTGTGTAATTTTTTTTTAATAGCTACAATGTTTAACAACTTAAATCGATTGTTTAAAAACTGATGTAATATACTTACATGTGTTCTCTAAGCATATTACATTAGTTTTCAAAACAAATAGATAACCTAAAAAAGTACATTCCCTCAGTTTTCCGTCTTAAATTCTAACAAGAATACTTAATGTTTACAATCTATTTAGCTTTTAACTTTAACAACAATCTTGAAATAATTTAATCCTTTTACAAACATTTTAAATGCTGCTTTGGAATTTTGTGGGTGCGCACTGCTAAAATCGATAAATTCCAGAAAATATATCCTAGTTTGAGCCAGAAGAGGAAAAAAACATATTATTAGAGTATTTTATCAAATTAATTAGCGAAACGGTTTAGCAAACTTTCACTGGAAAATTGTGGGTTCAAGTAGTTTATTACTAAAAACTTGTTTGTTTTTTATTTTATATACATAAATATTTAATGATTTAACAAGCATATTAAATGGTGACATATAAAGCAGCTTAAGTTCTTATAACAGAATAACATATTAAACAAAATATACACACAAATTCATAAGCATTTGTATACAAAGACATTGATTTGTTGTTGCTTTTTATAAGTATTTTTTGTATATCAATAATAACAACGAAAAAAGGAAGAATTAATAGTTCAGAATTGAATGTCATAGATAAAGAAACATTTAAAATATTGTTAGATATAATAAATTGATATTTATGCTTATAACTGACTACTGAAATTACCAAAAATTATCCCAATAGCTTTATATAGCCGAAACTAAAGCATCAGTCACACATGTCAAATGTTTGACGATTAAAACGGGACCAACAGGCAAACTTATATATAATTTCATTTAATTCCAATATTTATTTTTTTTATAAAACCACATCTTACTTAAAACAATTTATAATTATAATTTATAATTATTTTTAATTTGTGATATTTAAACCATGTTAAATCTCACAAACTATTGAAAAAGGTAGAGGTTATGCTTATTTGGTCAAATATTTAATAAGTGTGACTGAGCTTAAGGAGTTGAATACTTTAAGTGAATTTATTATTTTATTTTTATTTTGCTCCACTTATATACGATTACATACGTACATTTATGACTTTGTTGTGGTGGTTTTTGTTGTAATCTCATTTTTATGTTAATGTTGTTGTCACTAACTGTAAAAAACACATAAAAACAATAGAACTATTCAGCCGCCATTTGTTTACACTGGTGCTTCCATTGGCGATATTTTAAATAAATAAAAAATTACAAAAAAACTTTAATTAATATTTTAATAGTCAAAATATTTTTGAATATATAATCTTTTTATCCAGTTGCTCTTATGTTTTACCACGTTGTTTCCACGACAAAATCTTAAACTAATGAAATTCAGGGATCATTGGAATCTTACAAGATTTCCTATTTCACCTGGTTTACACTATCACACACCTCTTACGTATTCCATAATACTTTGAGGGATAGAAATCTAATTAGTTTTGTTGCGACTGTCAAAAAATCTAATATAACATTTCAATTTGTGTTTACACTATCACACAAGAAGATGCTTTTGTTGAAATGCAACCCTGATCAAATGAGAAATATTATTATTCTAAACAGTATAATAGTGTAAATTAGCCTAAAGCAGAGTTAAGTGTGAACCTCTGTAATCTCCATGTTGAAAGGTATTCTTGACAAAATTTTTAATTATTTTGTATGATTTTTTCGGATTTTCAATGTGCAATCACATTTGGCTAAACAACTTCAGTAAACCTCCGATCGGTAACGTTAGGAGTATTTAGGAATACAAATTAAAAAAGAATTTTTAACCAAAGAGAAGTAGAATAAAGAACTTTTTACTTATTGCCACAAACATATCTCTACAAAATATTACAATATAAGAAAAAGGTCTTAGTTTTTTTATTGGGTTTAGGGTTTTCATTTTCCGGATGCATTTCATTACCGGGGATATATATTTTTTGTTCTTAATTATCGGTCATTTCTTGAAAATTTTCCTTAAACGCAACGTTAAAAGGAGAAAAAATATTCGTTATTATTGGGAACTAATTGTCGTTTTTAACAATATAATCACCCCTATCGTGAAAAATAAGTGGAATTTTTGTTCCCATAAAATTTTTATTCCACTCGAAGGGAAAAATGCTTTCGTTAAGCTGCCGTGAACACTTTTGCGCACTATCAATGTAAAAAAGAAGAAAGATTAAATACATTAAAAATCCAAAAAATATTAAAAATTAAAAAAAAAACAAAGTAAAATATGTTTTATTGGAATAATATTTTGATTGCAACATGAGCTTATTGCACTTTTATGTACATAGTTAAATAATTTCTAAAATTCTGCCACCACGTCTTTGGAAATCTTCACAAATCCTCAGTTAATCGACCAAAACAACAGCATTTGCTGAGTAATATACATACACAAAAGATTGTGCCTTTTTTGATATTAAAATTAATTGTGTAAACCTTAATATTCGAATTATGAGAAGAATAACCTATAGAAATGATTTGTTCAATTCGAAGGAAAAAGTAAAAAAATTACGAGAGAAAAAATTTTTCACGATAAGGGTTTTTTCCCGCGAAAATTTTTTCACGTTATTATTCTCCTTTGAATTAATTTTTTCATGGGAGTTTTTCATGATCGCAAATACGTGAAAAGGGAAAAAATTACGAGAGAAAAATCACGAGAAATGGAGTGGTTTGTATTGTTTGGAATTAACTGCTAATATTAAGATGTCGAAAGAACACTTTCTTTCGTACAAATATATTTGAAACGTAAACCAATTTTGAGAATTTTTTTTGTTTTAAATGTAGAAGGAGTTCTTTCACATTAAGTGAAATAGACATTAGATCTTAATGTTCGGTATCACATTAGCATTTGCGAGCTATTCCCTTATTTTTGCTATTTGCATTCGCATTCGATGTATGCAAACACAGAAAAAAATAAAAATTGATTACAATTAAAAAATTTGTAATGTTAATTAAAAAATTTACTAAATTTGCACCAGTAAACAAATTAATAGTATTAATTAAGCGTTTTATTCCCTTGATTGAACGTGTAATTTTCTTGATTAAATTTTTAATTAAAACTGATTTTATTTTTGATTAATGCTTTAATTGGTGAAAAATTTTGGAGCATTTTTTCTGGGAATATTTAAACCGTATATTTAATAATGGCAATATGAATAGCATCTGAATATTAAAAAAAAAATAAGTTGTTACAAAAGTCAATACAACGAAAATATTTATAAGCAAGCATCAAAATGCAAGAGATTAATTTATTTGCGATGTATTTTAATTAAAGATTTATTTCAAAACAACTAAAATGTTAATTAAATCAAAATTATATTTTTAATTTTTATCAAAGCTATTTTTGGGAATACATAATTTTTCATTAATAAGATTTAGTTTGTTGTGCTAAATAACCAATTTTTTTTCTTGATAAGTAAACTGAAATTTATGGTTTGAGGATAAACTAGTTTCTCTGCGCATTTCACTGGTTACATTGGCCAGATCATCAGGAAATACTTTACCAAAAAATTTTAGAAAAGCCAAAGATATCAGTAAATAAAACTACAGAGGAAATAAGAATTACTCAAAAAGTCTTATTTGCAACGATATCAAAGCTTTAGCAGAATACCAACAATAAACAGTGAGTTTATCTTTTCTTTTTTTCCAACTACAAAATCCAGTGGTATGATTAGTCTTGTTTCAATTACATTTCCTCTGGGGCAACTACACTATAAAGATATAATCACCTATTAAGTGTTATATATGACTTGCGTGCTTCTATCACAATGCTTTTCTCTTTTTATTTTAGTATAGTGTTCACTGGTCACGGGATTAGTGCTTTAAGAACTATTCACACAAATTTCCCGCTTGTTAGTATTTTAAAATATTATGCAAGGCGTAATAAAAAAGCAAAATATATCGAAGCACCTAATTACCAAGTTTGAAAAAAAAGAATCGAGGCAGATATTCTTAAAATGTAAAAGAGGAGCAATAAACACTAAACGCAAAAAGCTTCAAACCAGTCTTTTGAGGTTATTAACGAATCAATGTTCAAATTTATGTAAAATAAAGTTTCTATATAACGAAGTATCTTCTTGTCCCATGCATATTTTTTGTAGTGAAATTCGAATGCTCAACACGTGCATAATATATATGGACTTCTTCTATTTCCACTACAATTTTAGCTAACTTTGATGACGCATACTTGTGTGTGTGTGGAAATGTTTCTGTCTTACACTCGTACTTTGTTAAATATGGAATATTAGAGTGTTAAGTATTTACAAGTTTTATGTATATGCTGATGGTTGGTTACGTATTTATACATACTTTACACTCAAAATTTAAGCAGAATGACTATCTAGCGTACACACATAAATAAGATTGTTAAGTATATGTATAGTACTATAAATGTTTACCCAGTTAACATTTTATGACGACTTTTGTCAGAACAATTTTACAGCTACAATTTTGAAATATTTACTTAAAATAATTATTTCAAACAATGTTCAGTTAAGCCGGCTACTTATCATGGAATATGAATAATGGAGTTCGGTTTCAAAAAAAGTACAATCGGCCGGAAAACGCACTTCTTTAGACCGAACTCGAACTTCGGTAGATTTTCAAAATCGAACGCAAAAATAAATTTTTTGTTTTTTAAACAGAATTCAATTTAGCCTCTGTGATATATAAACATTTTAATGAACTATTGGGTTGTTCACGAGAGGCGGCCTATCAGGTGATATGGTTTTGAAGTTACACAAAATTTATTTAAAAAAATTTAAAGAAATGTATTTTGATAACCGGCCTTCCGGGAACAAGCCATATATAACTACATATTATAAAATTGAGGTGCAAGTTATAATAACCGATTCAAGCGATTTACGCTATATTTTCTAGAAATATTGGAACAGAAAGGGACATAGCAGTAAGGCATATCTAGAACCAATTTTTTGGAGTAAAGCTTCATCTCAAATCTAGTATTTTTGTATGTATGAATATGTCTAGCTACTTTGGCATGTCATAAAAAAGTACATTTTAAAAATCGGCCTTTTAGGGAGCAAAAGTCGGCGAAGGACTGAAAAATCTTAAAAATGTATCAATGTTTTGGCGAAACTATCACTTGGATATAGATTTCAAAAAGTGTAACTAAAAAGATCAAAAAAGTGTAAAAATTTTGAAAATAATTAGCGTACACTTGAAAGCTATGTTTTGCTTTTTTTTAACATAAAGGCAGCAAACCAATAAAGTACATTTGAGGGCAAAACTGTGTTGAAATTCGTATTTAAAGTAGTTTTTGTAAAGACGTTTTTTTCAACATAATTTTCTGCAAACTAGAACCCTAAGTTCTTTAGCATGAAGACAACAAACATATATGGTGTATTTGAGGGGCAAAACAGGCTTAAAATTTGTACTTTGGGTACTTTTGGCACAGAGGTATTTTTCGGAAAAAAATTAAAGATTTCGATTACAATTTACATCCTACTTTGATTGCAGGAGTACCGGAAAGTTTGCATCATTTTTTTGTGAAAATAGAATAAGAACAAAAATAAATAACGAATGACAAGTGAAGTAAGAACTAATGACTTAAAGGATATATTAAGTAAGAAAAAAGGTAGATTTTTGCATTTTGTTTTAATAATTTTTTTATATAAATGATTTTTTCCATTTATTAGGACTGTTTTTGTAACAGGTTCAGTATTCAAATTTCTTTGGGTTTATTTAAAAATTTGTTTTTAAAATTAATTGTAAGACTTTTTATTGGAAGAATACCAAAGAATACTACCTAGCATTGTAGTAACTAACACTAAACAGTTTTTTTAAGAATAAATGTATGACTGTTAAAATGGTGGTTTTTAGGTATCAATGAACCCATTTTAATGACAGCCTAATGTAAAAGTGATATTTCCCATTCATAAAAAATCTTAGAACTAGAACCGGTCTCTGTCATATAAAATTTCTAGTATATAAAATTGTCAAAAAAATAACAACCATAAAAAAGTACGTTTCTTTCCAGTATCCAGTATAGCTCTTGAATTGTTGCTGGCTTATCGACGTACACCTTTTCTTTCAAATAACCCCAAATAAAGAAGTCCAACGGCTTGGTAGTTTATTAATTTTTTACTTTAAGTCATCTACTTATGTATATACAAATGTGATGTCATTGGAAACGAAGATTAAAGGAATAAACGATGGTACAATTTTTGGTGCTAGAGTGATGTTTAACGGTATCCAAGACAATAACGAAAATGGTACCATTAAATTTAACTTGAAATATTGAACATATATGTATGTATATGCACATATGTACATACATATGAATAAATATTAGAAATTGTTTTTGGAAACCTCTTTTCGTTTAATTTTGGGGCTTCAACACATTTTAAGATGCATTTACACTAAGTAAATAAATGGTTCCATTTTGTTTGGAAAGTTTAAAAACCTTTCGGTACACAGAAATATTTACAAATAATTGTTCAAATATTTTTTTTTATTTTTTTTAGCTTAAGCAATACAAATGTAAAAAAAAATAGTTTCAAACATTTTTGTATGAACTGGAATTTTATTTAAAAAAAGGGCACAAATTAAAGCTGGATTCCAGCATTATTTTAAGCACTTGAATTTTTAAAATTTCAGTGCTTATTTGGATTGGGAATATTGTATAAATTTTGGCATGCAAATGTTTATTTTTTTTACCTGTTTATGATAAATAGAATAAAATTGGGTGTGTCGAAAAAAATATGGTGCCAGTTACCCACTTTAATGAAATGTAAATCAATGAAATTTCTAAAACACGAAAACATTTTTTGCCATGTACCAAAATACAGAGCTTATTGTGATTTATGTTTAGCGCTGCCATTTAATGCCGATCACATCATATCGCATATGGTAGTGCATGGCTTGCCTATGGTTTGTTTCCCTTTCTGGCTTTTTAATCTGACATCAAATTCTATGCTCCACTCGGATCCTTAAACCATAATGTCCAATTGCTTGCACGTGCCCAGAAAGTCATTTATTTCCTTTTGTGACTTTTAATATACATACTAGCTTAAATTACGCGCCTAAATATTTCTAATTTTCCCATACAAACATGTTACAAAATCGATACCAACACAAAGCAAAAAAATTTTCACTAGTCACGATCTAGAATAAAATGTATATCAATGAAGTTTCTAGAACTTAAAAACTTTATATTTTATATATAGTGCCGCCATTTGACTCCTATTAAATATCAACTACCAATATTAAGCCAAATTCTAGCTATAAACAATGATATACGATATGTTGAGAATGGACTTTTAATGGCTGCGCTATATATTAAAAACAAAAAGTTTTCGAAACTCGCGCCTTCAATCGAAAAACAGCGGAACTACACAGAAACACTGCTCAAGGTCTGTAGAAGAATTGTATGTGTAAAGTAAAGTTTTGTGAAAATCGGGGCAGTAATTTTCGAGTTCATCGCATACAAAGAAACACGTCATTTTTATAAGTTAGCATCCTCCTAACATATCATGCGAAAATTCCAACTGGGAATTTGTAAAGAACAAAACTTGCAGTTATTTGTAATGTCTGGCACCGCTCATTTGGAATAAGTACCCGCAAAAATGTAATAACGAAAATGAATAATAAAGTCAGTCACAATTTGACAATTAACCACGTCGTTTTATTTTCAATACCGAATATTTGGTCAGAACACGTGAAATGTTGTATGATATTTTAGAAGTCTTGTAATCGGTTGAAAGTATCCAACGTGTAATAACTTATATATAGAGACTAGCATTGAACCCCCTACTTCGTTAGCGTCACCTTTTCTTTCGTGGGCATATTTTTAGGCCAAAGTTTATGTTTCTTGGTTTTAACCCGTTACTTTGTAATATGTACGATTTTCACCTCTTTAACGTTCGAATTTCGAAAATGTACCAAATTTTTATTTGTGATATATTTTTATTTCAATGTTTATTGGTTTAATAGATAGATTGCGTGGCAAAAAAGTTTTAAAATACAGGTTTTACCCGTTTACTGCCCAAAAGGGTCAAATTTCAAAAAAGTACCAGACACCTATATGCTTATTTTTTTGATGAACATGAGGTTAGGGAATTTACCCGTTTTTAGATTTTTTAACCTCTAACCATAAAAATTTTCAAAACTCCCATCCTACGGAATCGATTTAGCGAGAGGCCAACCTCCCGGTCAAATTTCAACATTTTAGCTTCAGGCGTTTAGAACGTGCGATGATGAATCAGTCAGTAACTTTAGATGTTTATATTATATAGGTAAATGAAGAAAAATGTTTTGAAACAAAAACAACAGAATTAGGTACGATTTCACCCCTCAAACGTTCGAATTTCGAAACGCATCAAATTTGTAGGTTATGAATGTGATATATTTTTTATTTTACTGTTTATTGGTTTAAAAGATAGATGGCATAGCAAAAAAGTTTTAAAATACAGGTTTTACCCGTTTGCTCCCCAAAAAGGCCGAATTTCAAAAAAGTAAAGAGAATGTTTAAGCTTGGTAGGAGACAATCTTAAGGCTAACAATACCTTTGAAAATAAAAATAAAGGGGGTAGGCGCAGGGTGAATATAAATACCCCCTATAGGATGCATTTATTAAATATCGCGTAACTAATGAACTATTATAGCGAGAAGCTTCAAACTTAGTTAAAGCCACTATTATGGTCAACTATAAATTTCAAAATAAAAATGGGCGGGGTAGACGAAGGAGGAGCAGTACCCGCATAGAACGAAAATATTAAATACCGCATTTCTGACGATAAAAGTCCTCAAGCTCAGTAGAATCCTCTCTTATAGTAAAATAAAAATAAAAATGAAAAGTGATGTTTGGTGCTTTAAATATTTAGAGAGTAAAATTGGGTTTAATCTGTAGTCGTATATCTCCTGGGCCAATATAGATAGAAAAACAAGCTAAACTGTGTTTCAACCTACACAAAAAATAAGCGGATAGGTGTCTGGTACCTATTTGGAATAAAATCATTTAAAACATGTATATTGGTACATATTATTTCGCCACAAAACGTTTACAGTTATATAAATAGAATTCAAAATTACACGGATTTGTGCTAATAGAAAAAAATGAGATCTGCGTTTGATACTTTTTTGGAAAAAAAATATATATATTTTGTAAATAAATAATAAAATTTTAAATCGAAAGAACGGTTAAATCGGTAATCATATATCAATTGTTGTTAAAGGGTAGCGAAACGCACCGGGTTATGCTAGTATTATATTGATTTGCTTTTTAAGCTTGCTTATATGTATTGTCGTGTTTTTGACGTTTGTTAGAATTTAATTTCGTGAAAAAGTTTCCAGATGTTATTGATATTTCCACCATTAGAAATTTGCTTTAAAAATTCGCATACACTTTAGCGAAAAGTTCGCAAACGCGAAACCGAAAATTAAACGCCATGCTTGTACTAATCTGATAATAGTCTAAGTCCCCAAAACGACGAATGCGAATTGTACTTTGTTTCGTGAAAAAGCAGTTTTTGTGAGCTTGTTATTGAGCAGAAGAATGAGAGAACGTATACAAAATACTGAAATGCTAGACAAGAAAAGTTTTATTGTATGAAAGCAAATGCAATTTTAAAAGAAAATTTAAGAAAGTTTCTGCAGCAAATGTTTTATAGTATGGACTAGGACTTATAACGTCAAAATTTTTAAGGAAACAGTAAACATTAAAATGCCTTGGCACTCCGTTAAATGTGTAAAGGAAATTTTGACAATTTAGTTGCCTTCTAATAAATATTAAGACTCTGTCTGGCATCAGATATGGCGGCACACATTGTTTACTGGGTATGTTAAAATTTGTTTGTGGTTTTATGTATGTGTGTTAGCAGTATTTTATAACATTAAGTGGTTGTTAAATGAGCCTTTGAATGTCTTGTGACCACAAGAAATGTTTTAAATATTTCGGAATCGGTTTTAAGAGGATTAGAGGGTGTTGCATGGTAAATTGACAAAGAGTATGAATGTTCTATTGACGGCGGGCTTGTTGTGTTAGTGTCAATGGTTCATATATTGTTTTTTGATTGTATATTTTTTAAGGGATTATCGTTTGTGGGATTTTAGAACAAAACAACAACAACGATAACAAAAATAAAAAAAACAAAATACCAAAATTATTTATACTACTTAGTTACAAGCTTAAATAATGGGATCGTTTTTTTTTTTTTTTTTTTTTTTTTTTTTTTTTTTGAGCAATCCCGTTGAGATTTTTTTTAACAGACACATTGCTTCTATTTGTTTTTATTCAAAGAAGATTGAAAATGACTAAACTCGAAAAAAAAATTAAACCAGTTTTAATTCATTGTTAAAAATTCCTCGTAATATTATTTCATCAACAACTCTTTACACTTTTCAGCAGCTCCTTTTCTGTTTTTGTTTTGGCTGTTTCTTGTTGGTCCCTGGCACTTTTCTTTTCATATCAGAAGCAAGAAAACCAATTTCCTTAATTTCCCAAGTGTTTAAAACAAATGTTCTGACTGTTGACTTTGAAAATATTACTTGCATTTTAAACTAATGGATGCATTCAACCCCGTTTCCGTTTTCACAAAATATCAATGTTTTTTTATACAAACTGAAATTGTTCAGCAATATTTTCCTTTATTTCTCTACCTCTTTACCGCCCACTGATGAGCATGAACTTTTCTTCGGTCAGTTGGCAGCACAATAATAAGAAAAACGGAATGAATTTAAGAGATGGAAAGAAATATTGGTTGAGACGTAAAGGATGTAGATATAAGAAAAAAGAAAGTTGAAATCATCAAGGAAACCAATTTGTAATACTAAGACAATGATAAACTTTTGAATAGTGCAATTTAATTCATAGTAGAAGAAGCGTGAAATAAAGAAACAGAAACAAGGAGCTGGATTGTCAGATTTATTTTTTCCGCCAAAATCGCCAAATTCAATGTCAAAAATCACCAAAATTGCCAAAGCCTTTATTTTCTTGGTTCCTCTATAGCGAGTCCACTGAAAGTTTTTAAATTTTCACTTTATGCAAGAACTCGATGTAAAGTGGACATATCTACCAACTGTAAAAATCTTACATCATTTTCTCTACTATTTTGTAAAATATGAGAGTATGTACATATAAAAAGAAAACAGTTTTTTGTCTCTACTGAAAATTTATACATTTTGAGTTAACCCCTTTTAGTGCAACCATATTATTAAAAATATTTTCATAAATCCTAAAAAAATAAATTTACAAAAATTACCATGATACATATATATTTTGTTTATTATTATTTAAAACAATGTACTATAAATAATTTATATAATAACGTTTCTACAAAAAAAAGAATTTTTAGTATTTTAGTAGTTATTAAACAAATATTAGATAAACATGTCGCACTTAATCAACAGGAGGGTATTAACTCAAAATTTTAAAATTTTCCGTAGAATCAAAACAATTTTTAGTTTAACATTGAAGTCATATGAAAAATAATTTTAAAACCAACCGTTGCATTACCAAAAAGTTAACAAAATAGTGCGACATTTTTACAGCGGCTAGATATAAATATTACGGGCCAATTTTGTCCAAAAAGTAAAAAATAAGAATGTTGAGCTAATACTAGGGATGTAACGAATACAGATACCGATACCGATATATCGGCGATACTTCAAGTTTGCTGATATATCGGTATCGGCGATATTTTAGTGTCGATACGCCGATACTTTTTTATATTTGTTTTAAGAAAAAAATTTATTTTTTAATGCTTATTTTTTGCATAACAACTAATAGCAAAAAATCAAACGGAATTATAAATTATTTCTTTTCATCACACCACGCGTTTTTTCATTTTTCGAGACGCATGCTAAAGTAGAAAGTAATCCTGCTTCATGCCTTCGATACGTTTATGCATTTAACGCGTTTGCTGTGTAACTTGGCAATACAATTCTACACTACGACTTTTTGGACTGTTGCATAAACGCATGGAACGCTTGGCGTGGACCTACAACATCAGCCGTTTTGCTTTGCACCGGAATGGTAAAATTGTACGTTTACAGAATTTCCTAAACAAAACACTAAAAGTAGTTTCATATTTAATTTTTATTAAATTAAATATAATAAATGCTAATTTTTATTTAAGTTCTATGACTTTTTAATATATATTTATTTATTTTCAATATTTCTTAATAAAAATAAACTTTATTAAAAGTAGTTTCGCTACAAATTTTGGGTTACTTCAAAGGGTCCACAAAATCCATAAGCAAAGCCACTGCTACATTTTCTGACACTATTTCCATAGTTAAGTCTTCGAAAATTATTAGACAATACGATAAATTAATAAATTGAGATGCAGAATAGTTCAGGATCCTAAAAATTTACGTAGCATTAGCTCTGAATGAACGATTTGAGTGTTTAGAGAATAATGAAATCTATTGTTTAGCTACAATTCTTAACCTTCGATACAAAGCTAAAAAATTTCAAAGACAATAGTTCGAAAAAACGTGGTATTGAGCTACTCAACATGACTCTTGATTACGAAAGTGTTGAAGACACGGTCACCCCTACATCAAGTAAAAGTTCTGATAAGTCTACAATAACTGACCTTTGGAGTCCATCAACGCTGTGGTTCATCTTATTAAGATATTCCTTATATTTTCTTATTTTTACTGTTGCTATAAAAGATTATACTCAAAAATTAATACCATGGCGCAGAAATACTTAAGTTGTCAAATGAGTTTAGTCACATCTGTGAGACGATTTTTTACTGCAGGTCTGTTTCAAACGGAGTGGCGAAATTATCTTCGCAATAATTGAGAATACTTTGTTTTTTAAAAAAAATCTTATTAAAATTAATTTTGAATATTAATAATCTCTTAAGTTATCTTCACACCTATTAAATATTTGACGACCTACACGTAACCCATAGTTTTTTTTAAAAACTATTTGATTTTGCAAAACGTTTGGCTAGATCAAAAATCATTTAACCGTTTCTAAATTACATTAATTAATTATCTCCTTACAAAAACAGTTTAGTAAAGCAATATAAATTGTTAAAAAATAAAGCCAGTGTGATCAAATTACTGGTCATGATTTTTTGTTTGTGTTTTTCGTCAAATATTTGCCAGGTCTGAAACTACCTTCACACAGTTTTTTTTTTTTTTTATTTAAAAAATTAATTAATTTTACCATTAATTTAAATTCATTTCGTTGTTTCTAAAATTTTATTGAAATCAATTTGAAATATTTATGATCTCCTACACTGTAATTTAGTATAATAAAGAAATTACACAACTTGAGTTTTGTTAATGTTAACTTGAATTTAAATTTAATATTCGTATCGGTATGGGCGATATTTCTCTTTGAGTATCGGTATCGTATCGGCAAAAAGGAGTATCGTTACGTCCCTAAGTTAATGCCCTCTTGTGGATCAAGTGCAATATGTATGTTTGAAGTTTCAGTTCTATTATATACTTAAAACGCTTTACACTACATCGTTAAAACATTTCTTATTGCCTTCTTTTTTGGATTACATTTAATGGGAATTGAACTTATTTAACATACTTTGCGAAGGAAAGAAGTGCAATATGTGCTATTCATAGTCATATAATTTATAAGTTCGTTTGCATTCTATTTTTAAAAGCGAGGTTTAATGGATATCATTATTGAAAATACTCTTTTAACACAGGCATTACAAGTTGGATTTACCAGCACATAAAAACAAACCCAGAAGCAGGTTCTTTAAAATGGTACGTACTCACTTGCCGAATCCTTATATATAAAAACTTTAAGCCAAAACTGATTTAAATTACCAAACTGTAATTTTGTCCCTTGAGTTTCATAAGCTTCCGACATTTTGTTAGAATTCATACAAATTTTAAAATATCTTTTACAACAACGAACTTTGTTTGTGAATATCAAGGCCAGGATTTTTTGCAGTTAAAATCGCGTTTTATGCGCCTAAAACATGCACTAAAAATAGTATAGGCGCATATTTTAAACTGGAAAATTAGGCACTAAATTTTTTTTAACACATTTATAAATGATAAACAATTAAGAGTGCTATATTCGGCTGTGCCGAATCTTTAATACCCTCCACCGACAGGAGTGGGCTCTATATGATAAATACATATATATTATAAACTACTCTTCACAAAAACGAGCGTCAGCACTAAAATTGGTTGCGGTTTAGACCTGAATTAAATTATTGACCGACAATAAGAAAATTTTATGCGTTTCTTGTTAGAACTTTGAACTGGCTTGAGTAAAATATCATGACTCGTAAAAGTTTTAGACGAACTAAAATAATTTTTAGGAGCGTAATCTGTATTGGAGCTATGGTAAATTATAGATCATTCATCCAGAAATTCTGAAGACTAATTTCTGGTATTACAAACAAAATTAGAATAAATTTCAATACAGCAGTGTAATTAGTTTAAGCGTTAACAGTAAATTTCACAAATTTGCATGGTATTTTTTCTGGCCATGTGAATTTAAGTAAAAAATTTTACCGCAATATCTATATCTGTGATTGCTTTAGGCGAATCTAACTATTTTCCCAATGTGGCCTTTATTTGGTTTTAGGCGCAATAAACTGTTTTCTTATAGTAGGGTTTGTATGGGCCCTAGGGTAAATTATGGACCAATCTTCACAAAATTTGGTAGTGTAATTTCTCGGCCTTTAAAACTGTGACGTACCAAATTTTAGTATGATAGCCTTATTTATTGCGGTTTAAGCGTACTAAACTGTTTTGCGCGAGAAGGATTTATACGGGGCCTATGGTCAATAATGGACCGATTTTCACGAAATTTAACAGTATTATTTGCAGTCGTATAGCGCGAATTCGTGCAAAATATTATATCATTCCGTGAATTATTCTAACATTTATGTTAGTTTTTGAATCAAAATTATAATTTTTTTAGGGTGGTGGTTCCACATTTTGATTGATAGTTCTAATCCTACTGAACCGAAAATGCTTTCAATCCCAAACTGCTTAGGATAACTACAAGCAATTTGAGACTAAGTTTGTTCTTTTCTTTTGAGTTTTTCGAAAGTGAGCGTGTTTTCAACAGACGGACAGACAGATAGACATGGCTCGAATCGACTTAGAATTACTCAAGAAGCCAGAATATATATACTTTATAGGGTCTTAGATGTATTATAAAAAAGTTTCACACGGAATGACAAACTTAGTATACCCTAATTCACCACTAGTGGTGGTGGAGGGTATAAAAAATCATTACTATAACAAAAAGAAAAACGTAAGGATTCAGTCTCATAAACAAAAATAAAGTACAATAAACACAAAAGTAGAAGTTAAAATAAAATGAAGCACAAAAATATAAAGAAAATAATCATGTGAGGGGATGAAAGCACAAGGGGTTTGTGCCTTTTTCTAAAATTGAGTTTACTTATGGAATTAGAAGGTGAAGTTCAGACCACAATACTGTTTCGTTTGGCTCACAGGAGGTATATAAGCACTTATATCCCTTGTGCTCTTAGCAAAAATTAAAATTCATTTTTTACATGGACTTAGTGCGTGAATTTAGTGAAGTTCTGAGCTAAAATTTGGCGACTTCTTGAAGCACTTGTTGTCGAAACATCCGTTTCACCTTATAGCACAGAGTATTTGATTTATTTTATATTCGGACATCCGAAAAATGCAATGGTTACACTTTGGGAAGGATGACCCTTGGAACCTCTCATACAAAGATGATCTTTTGAATGAGCAAGAAAACTTCGCCATAGTAAAAATAAAAGTCCCACAACTTCCTCCATGAATCAGACCAATAAAGTTCGATTAATTCAAGAACCTCCAGTGACTTATTTACTTTATACCACCAATTTATCATGAATGGTTGAAACAACTTCCTCACGATAGAATGGAAGAAATTTCGGAAAGAATCGAAAGCGAAGGTGAGGATGAAGGTGAACCTGATGATGT
Organism: Pollenia amentaria; assembly: GCA_943735925.1. Classification (NCBI taxonomy): domain Eukaryota; kingdom Metazoa; phylum Arthropoda; class Insecta; order Diptera; family Polleniidae; genus Pollenia; species Pollenia amentaria. Next base: position 103,412,822 of record OX031006.1, read on the forward strand.
CATGGAATTTGATTTTGACTATCAAAAATGGAACAAAGAATCATAAACGCTTTGTTTAAAAAACGAAGTCTATGTGGTTTTTTTATTAGGTATTATTAACATTCTTTTGAGGTAAAAGTTAATTTATTTAAAAATTTTAAGAAAAAGTTAAAGCGCAAGGGGTATAATACGACTTTCTTTATTTCAAGGGTAATTTTTAGGTATTTGGACATGTAATAGACGGTATTTTTATATCTTGTAAGATTAAAAAATATCTCTGGTTCTCTATTAATAAAAATTAAAAAACTAAACATCTTATTTTTTGTATTGCAATTTAACTTTAATCGCTTTTTTCTTATTTTTTAATATAAGTCACTTGAACGCTTGCAAGATGGATATTTAAACCTACATAGTACATATAAATTTAATTAAAAGCAATAAGAAAAAATTTTGTTTACATAAATACATACATTTATTTAATATCTTCGAATTAAAAGTTAAGGCAGCCTGGTCAGTAAAAGCATTAAAACATGGAAAATGAACGTTTAACGCGACGGAGGTGATCGGCACATGATTAAATTCTAATATTTCCTTTGCGGTATATTAATTTTCCACTGCGCTGTTTTCGTCAAAATTTTAATTAAATACACCAACAGTTTGTTTTATTGTTTTGAATCCTTCATTTTTCTAAAAACTTTATCAGCTTGATACGAATTTGTTTACTAAAATTACCCTCCACTGCAAACATTTCATTTATGGCATTATCAATTTATTTAATTTGCTCTCTTAATGGATTATTTTGCTCTAATATCACAATAGTATAAGAGATAAATCCATAGTTCAAAGACACAAACTCTATCTGAACTTTTATATGTGATAAATTTGCTTTTTTAATGAAACTGCATCACCATCGTTGAATTCTTTCAAAACATCCTTGAATAGATCAAAATTTTCGGCATAATTCATAACTGCTTTCAACCACGTTCCCCACGTGGTTGTAACCGGATGTGGAGGAAGAAATAAATTGGGATACTTCTCTGAATATGCGGAAAATCGCGAGGTACTTAGCAAAATATTTCTTGCTATAAGAAATCGATAAATCAATATCATCGCAGTTGCCTCTTAGCTCTTTAGCAACACGGTGCGTCACAAAATAAGACAGGTTTTGTTTTTCAAAATATGCAATGTCAACAATATATGCAAAAAATATGCATAAAAGCAAAATATGCAAAAAATTCACTAACAAATCGATCGAATTTTACTTCAAATTTCATGATTCGCAAAGATATTTAGTTCATGTTGATCTCAGACTTACGACAACAAATATGCATTTGTATAAAAATCCGGGCCTTGGTGATTATAAATTGCCACATTTCATAATGGAAAAGTCTTCGTAAACCTTGAATATATTCATGTTATCAGGAATTCTATTTATTAGTTCTTTTAAGAGCACATTTAAGGCCTAACTATAATGTGCTTAATGAACCTTAAGCAAATGTGCGAATACACACAATGTAATGTATACAACTATAATGTACTTAAGACACTTTTCGTTAAGTTTCGTCAAGTGTCATTTGCTTAAGGAAAGTGCGGTCAATTTCGCTCTTCCTTAAGCAAATGACACATAATAGATACATATAATTGTTAACAATTAAAAGATGCAACCGCAGTTGCTTTTTTTAGTACTTTTTTATTTTAGTTTTTGTTTACTTTAAAAATTAATAAAAGATAAACATAGATTTACTTGTTTATGGTAATATATTTATAACTTTTACAAATTAAATGACATTTCGTCAAAAATATTACATTTTAAAGAAATAAAAACGAAAATAGTTTTCCAAAAGTGCAAATGTTTGCAACTAAGTGTAGAAAGTCTTTAAGCTCAATAAGTACAATATAGCCACCTGAAAGTCTTCAGTAATTTACTAAAGCATTTGACATGCTTTTCGTTGAATTTTGACACTAGCTTAAGTTTGGTTAAGCACATTTTAGTTGGGCCTTTAGATATGAAAAACTTTTTGCTCGAAGATTTTCATTATCTTCATCAGCCATTTCAACAGCACTTATTTTAATACTTATGAATATCTCAAATTTCATACAAAAAAACATCATAATAAAAACAATATTATTTTATCGTAATAACTTTAACGATTTTATAAATCGCGATGTCGCCGAATCAAAAATTAAGATGCCAAAATAGTTTTAAAATCGCCACGTTCGGCGACAAATCGCCAGACCTGACAACCCTGACAAGGAGGAACAAAAAACAATGGAAAAATGAACACTTTTGTGCAAACGATTTGCTTTCCAATTCATTGTCTAATCTTTTGGATTTGTGATTTTCAAATTCTTGAATTTGTTTGTATTCTCTTTTTTCATTTATTTTACTTCAGTTTCAGTTTTTTGTCTATTTTCTCTATTGATGTGTGTAATTTTTTCACTCTTTTATGGAGATTAGATTAAAGAATAATTGAAACAAATTGAAACGACTGGTTGCGTTTTTTTAACTTTTACTATACAAGCAACTAAGAAAGAATATCAGGTTAAGCCAAACCATCCCAACAAACACGAATGTTTGATTTGAAATTAAAAATTACTTGCAATCAAACTTTTTCTCAAACGACAAACATTTGAAATTGATTTGAAAATAACTTGAAACACATGGCATTTCCAACACAGGAAATTATTTTAAATTGAGAAATTCTCTTATTCCCGACCTGCCTTCAAAGGCTATTCTCAATTACTTTCAAATGTGGATTGTAATCAGGGTTGCCGAACTTAGTCTTTTCCGACCAATTTTGGTCGGATATTTTCCGTTTAGTTGGATGGTAAGCGAAACCTAATTTAGGTCGGTTTGAGAAAATGTGCTATATTTTTTTTAAAGAATTTAGAACACTGATCGCAAAGCAGACAAGTGCAAATCTAAGATTTTTTTAAAAAACATAATTTTTTTGATTGCTGATGAAACTATGGTGTGGCAATAAAATGAAATGTATTTCGTTAGTGGCAAGTTACTTTGATGGTTTAAGTTTTATGTAGGATAGTTTTGTCGCCTTATTTGAGCTTACCAAGTCAGATGCTGTTTACATTTTTTTATTCTAATAAAAAACTCTTTATTAAAAAACTTTGATCGGATTGGCAACAAACGTTTTACCGTCATGACTGATAATGTTGGTAAGCTTAAATCTTACTCAGCAATCAGAAAAATATTGAGGTTCTTTGTGGCAATTTTTAAAGTTTTTTTCGCATAGTCCTAAAGAATAACATAAATAAAAGAATTTCAGGAATACTGTTATGTACCACTCCATAAGATATAATGAGTTTCTAGTACAAGATGGACTTCTTTGGAAGGAGATATTGTAAGAATTACAGAACAGTGAGATGCTTTAATAATCTATTTTGTATCATGTTTTTATAAAGTCAGTCACAGAAAAAACTCTCCAAAAATGTTGCCCCAATTATAGCATTAATCAAAAACAAAATCAGATTTAATTAAAAATATAATCAAGTGAATTAATCATTTAATCAAGTGAATTAAAAGTTTAATTTATACTATTAATTTGCACCAGTAAGCAAATTAATAGTTATAATTACACGATTACATTTTTAATGAAAACTGATTTTATTTTTGATTAATGCTTTAATTGTGGCAACATTTTTTTTCTGTGTATGGTATAAGAGTCGCAGAACTTGCAGAAAGTATGGGCGAGTTCTAAAACGTCAGTTTCAGAGGAAATCGTTTTTTAAGCCTTCTACAATGCAGCGGTGTATATTTTTACAATTTTATGTTTTTCAAAGTGCACCAAAAAATTATCCAAGCGAAAACAAGAAGCAGCGTCTTTGAAACATATTTTTCTTGTCTGCAAAGTATAAGGATGTTTTGGAGCTCAGTTGAGCGTACTACCTTACAAGGAAAAAAGTGCGCCGTAGACCACCTAATAAAAAGTATTTTTGCAAGGAGGATTCAACAAATAATTTTTTTTTGCTGAACGTTGGGGTCGCCTTTTTTACATTTACAGTCCGATGTTAAAGTATCAAGTATCAATGTATTTATCCAGCAGATCTTTGTTCGTACCACCCTAATGTCAGAAAATGAAATCTCGCAAGAAGCTATTAAATTTCTGCTAAGGAAGTTATTCGATAATACCAGCAGAAACCGACTGTCCTGAGGGAATTATAGAAATACTTCCTTAGCAAAACTGTAATGATTTTTAGCGAGCTTTAATTTTCTTAATTAATTAAATAGTTTCTCGCGAGGTTTAATTTTACTGACATTAGGGTGGCACAAACAGAGATCTGGTGGATAACTACTAAAACATGATACTTGAGTTCAATGGCCCCTAAGGGAAAAACGTTGATATATCATACTTTAAGATCGGACTATAAATGCCTAAGATATATCGGTGAACTTAACGTTCGGCAAAAAGAAAACTATTTTTTGAAACCTCCTTGCAAAAATACTTTATATTAGAGGGTGTATATGGGGAAATTTTTTGTGAGGTACGGTCTAGAGTTCAGCCTATCAGAAAAGTTTGCATTTTATTAAGTTTCTTATCGCTCCTAAAAAGTTTTGAAAAATAGTGATAGACCATTTTGCATTTTATATAACGATATATATGTTTTTAAATATTTTAAAAATTTGATCGGTTTCAAAGGATTATATGGTAGGGTTTGCAGACAATTTTGTTCGGATAAAAATTTTTTGAACGGCAACACTGAGTGTAATACAATGTGAAAATAATAAACCGGAGTGTGGTCACAGAAACCAAGTTCGTAAAGTAAAAAAAACATTTTTGCTTATATATCTTTAAAAAAAGAGTAAGGTGCTATTAATTATTTAAAAGCACTCACATAAAAGAAACTGTAAAAAAATAAAAAGGGAATACTGTTGTTTCTAAAGTTGTGTCTGGAAAAATAGGCAAAGGCAGTTTAGATAACAAATTTTTTATAATTGCTTAAATTTACAAAACAAACAAGAGAAAACATTTTAAAAAAAGCAAAAAAAAAACCATTGCCATATTTGTTTTCTTTGGCGGAATTTATACGATGTCTTTAAAGTAATGTCTTTGGCATTTTCAGGATGACTCTCCAAACAGGTCTGTTTTCATGTATAATTTTCTTTATATACATACATACATATTAACAAACATTAAGCAAAAATCATATTAACAAACATGAAAACTCATTTCGAGTCTCTTTGACAACCCCTCTTTTTTCTTTAACCTAATCGCCGAAAAAAAAACGAACGTGTTTGTTAGACGTGTCTGAAAGGACATCGTAAAAATGCCTTCTATCATAGATGCAACTATTGAAGCACCGGACATATTAATATTTAAACCCTCTACCACTAATGGGGATTGAGGGTATACTAAGTTTTTCATTCCGTGTGAAACTTTTTTCATATTCATGTAAATGTAGGATCACACGATTTCCGCAAATGCACCAATATCACACAATTTTTATTGTGCGCTATTGATGCACAATATTGAAATTGATGCAATAAAATATTTTGAAATCACACGATTGCCCTGCTTTATAAAAATTTAAATGCCGCTAGTTGGTACAAAACGAAATAATTGCCGCAGCTCAGTCAAACGATTCTTCTAACTTGTGTCAAATGTGAAAACAGCTGTTGTGGTAGCTTGTTTCATTAGTCTAGGTAATTTAAAATTGTGTTCTGAAATAAAAACGTTTTGTTCACTAAAAAAAAAAAATTATCATATATGTATTCAAACAATTTTTGTTAAATAGTTTGATTTGAAATTTTTAAAGATAAATATAAGAGGGGCTTAAGTGCCTTTTCTTAAGAATTGAGATTAAGTGCTGATATACCCGGCGTTCTCTAAGCGAAACAGGTATTTTAATGACAACTGCTAGAATAAGTCGCCATATTTCGCTACCGGATAAGTATTCCACATTAACCTCTTTTGCTCTAAGCTTATCTGAACTTAACATACTAATTCCATATGTAATCGCAATTTAAAAAAAGCACTTAGACCCTATGTGCTTTAAGCGCCTCATATGAAATAAATAGAGAATATTTCTATTAATATTTTAAGAATACAAATTTCAAATATTTGTATCGTTTTATTAGTAATTTTGACGCAAAAAATTTAAAAAATTGCAAAAATATCGAAAGTTCGCGAAAATTTTATTTATTTACGGCATAAATTTGATAAAAATATATATACCAAAAATAACTAAGTCGATTTATTCATGCCCGTCTGTTGAAAACACGCTCACTTTCGAAAGGCTGAGAAGAACAAACTTTGTGTTTTGTGTCAAGTTGCTTATAATTACCCCCCAAGCAGCTTGCGATTGAAATCCAGCAAAATCGGCTCAGTAGGATCAGAGCTTTGAATCAAAATGTGGAACCACCACCATAAAAAATTTATAATTTTGTTACAAAAACTAACATAAAGGGTGGAATAATACACGGAATGATATAACATTTCGCACAAATTCGTTTTATTCGAATGAAAATCGTAGTGTTAAGTTTCATGAAAATTGTTCCATAATTTACCTTGAGCCCCATATAAAGACTACTCTCGGAAAACAGTTTATTACGCCTTAAGCCTTAATAAACAATGCTATCATAATAAAATTTAATATTCTACAGTTTTATTGGACCAGAAATCACACTACTAAACTTCGTAATGATCGGTCCATAATTCCCCATAGGCCCCATATAAAGCCCACTCTGGGAAATTAACTAAATACGCCTTATGCTAGGAACACAAGTGGGGCGAACGACGAATTTTTGGCCGCGAATATTCGTCGCCAAAAATAAAAAACGTTTGTGTATATGAAAATGCACACAATCAGGGCGCCGGCGAAAATTCGCCAGACGCGGCGAACTTTAAATAGATTTAATTCTATTTCATACGCCGGCGAACGACGAACAAATCAGTACTAGGTGACCATGTTTGGTTGTAGTTAAGAAGTAGTTTAGTAAATAAAGTTACTTTTTACTTTAATAATTGTTTTTTTTTATTGTATAACACATAAAATAAGTATACAAAGTTTTTGGGTATAAAAATAGTTTTTAGTTGTGTTTTTGATTATGTTTTTATTTTTAAGCATTATGTTTTTATATATGGTCACACTATTTCTCTCACTTTGCACAAATAGTAATCAACTTTCTCAATTATAAAAGCTGCCAGCTATTCGTCGTTATTGTGCTTCATACGACGAATTTACTCAGCGAATTTTTACGGAAAAATTCGTCGTGTTGGGCGAAATTCGTCGTTCGTCCCAGTTGTGTTCCTAGCATTAAACTGTAGCAGATATAGAATTTGTTCCAACTGAGCTTCATATGCCCAGAAAAAATGTCATGCAAATTTGTTATATATGGTCCTTAATTTACCTTAGATCCCATATTAAGCAGTCTTTTGAAATTCACTGTAAACGCTAAAACTAATTTCACTGCTGTATTCAAATTTAATCTTATTTATTCTTTTTAAAACCAGAAATCACTGATTGATGATTGATCCATAATTAACCATGGGTCCAATATAAATTCCCCTCATGAAAACTATTTTAGTTCGGTTAAAACTTTTACGATTTATAATATTTTACTCAAGCTAGTCCAAATTTCTAAAAAGAAAAGCATTAAGCTTGCCGATTGTCGGTTAACAATTTAATTTAGGTCTAGCCCGCAAACGTCCTTTTTTATAATGATTAATTCATAATATATAGATATCATATATAGACCACTCCTGAATTGTACGAAATGTCGGTGGAGGGTATCAACGATTCGACACAGCCGAATATAGCACTCTAACTTGTTATATTTTAAATTGCTGTTTTTTCTTTACGTAGTCTTTTGTGTTACTAGAGCTCACATCTGTTTGCGTTATTGTGTTTATGCGTGCTTATAAACATCAAAATTTATAATTGTTTTATTGCTGAGCCACTTACAAGAAAACAAATCTTAGGCTATGTTCACACCTAGTAAATAGTTGACGTCCAACACGTAACCACTAGTTTTATTAAAAAATTGTTTGCTTTTGCAAAACGTTTGCTCGATCAAACATCATTTAACAGTTTTTAATTTAATTATACAATTATTTTCTTACAAATAAAGATAAGGAAGTCAAAAAAAATTGTAAAAGATAAAACTAACGTTTGATCAATTTGCTGGTCATGCGTTTTTAGGATTTTTTGGTCAAATATTTTTTTAGGTCTGAACATCCTTTAGAGTGCTCAGAATAATTTTGTCAAACTGCTTTTGACTATAGGCAACAATAGTCAAATGTTGTTATTTTCAAGCCATGTTTAGTACTTTACAAGTATACATAACGTCACCTAAAATGTTTAACAACGTATCATAAAAAAATTTTAAATTTACTTTTTTATTGATTACGATTCACAATATCACATTATATATGTTTGTAAAATTTTAAGCTTCTACCTTAAAAAATAATCAAGCTATTTACAAAATTTAAAATGAAGTATCATCAAGTGCATAATTTTCTTAAACAAAATAACGTTTCATCACACTTGCCAATAATAGTTGAAAATTCTTTTTATGTAGCTGCAATAAAACGTGGTAGTATAAATGGAACAAAAATACAAGTTAATCGTGAAGATGATTTTCGTAAAGTAATAACTAAATTAGAAGCACTAAAAAAAACTTTTATACATACCAACTGAAGAGCAGTAAAGGTCTTCAGGTAGTGATAAAGGGCATTGATTCATGCGTAGACCCAGGTGAGATAAAAACGTTTTTAGAAGAGAAGGGCTTTAAAATAAAAAACGTAATAAATATTAAAAATAGAGAAAAAAAATCCACAGCCACTATTTCGAGTGGAGTTAGAACCCGGCGACGTTAAGCTTAAAAACAACGAAACTCATCCCATTTACAGTCTGAAATATATCCTGTATAGGAAAATAACGATAGAGGAGCCGCAAAAAAGGAACGGTCCCGTGCAATGTTTAAACTACCAAGAACGGCCAACTATAGAGGATGCCCTGTATACTCTATCGTCAAGCGCTCGGTTGGACCGAAACCTAATCCCCTTCAAATTCAGGTAACACATCAAGTTAACACTAATGACATTCAGGTACCGCAGCCTTGTAACACAACATCCTACGCTTACGTCCTAAAATCGAACCATATGCCAATGCAAGGTGATTTGGCAAATAATGATGAGACTCCAGTTTCTTATTTAAGTCGTCTTGACAGTTTGCGTGAACGCTTAGAAAAGCTGTATCGTCCGCAAATGTTGAGGTATGGATGTAGCTGTTTGTTGGCAAGTCCGAAGTATAAATTAAGTATAATAGAGGGCCCAGGATGCTGCCTTGTGGGATTCCAGCGTTAATTGGCTGTGTAGAACTTAAAAATTCGCCTTCTTTAATAATAAATTGACGACCGACTAAGTAGCTTTCTAACAGCTTGTGTATGTTTGCTGGTAAGTTTTGCTGCAATTTCAGTAGTAAACCTTCATGCCAGACTTTATCGATGAAGAGTGCTGAGCAATATTTTTTTTCTTCAAAGGCTTTTCTTATGACATTTACTATTCGATGAGTTTGTTCAATTGTGCTGTGCTTTCTTCTAAAACCGAATTGATGGTTTGGAGTACAAATATTTTCATTTAAAATCAGCGTTAATTTTGACACTAGTAGTTTCTCAAATAGCTTTGAAATATTAGAAAATAAGCTAAAAGGTCTCTATGACTCAATTTTTGTGTGATCCTTTCCTGGCTTTGATATCATGGTTACTAAGGAGACCTTCCATTCTTGAGGGTAATATTGAAGGCGTTAAATAGCATTAAAAAAAAAAGAATAGTTTTCTTCGCTATACTTGGTAGCTCCAAAAGCATTTTATTACTGATCTTATCAATACCGGGTGCCTTCTTGGTGTTTAAATCACAAATAACCTTTTCGATTTCTCTTAACTCGAATCTTTGGGTACTAGCTGCTCTTACATTTACAGACGGTAACTCGAGTGCTATATCGTGAGATGATTTAAGGGTAAATACGTTTTTCAGATGATGAACAAACATATTTCCTTTTTCAATTTCATCTCTTGCCCAACTTCCATTCAAGTTTCTTAATGGTGGCTTAGATATAACTGGTCTATTGAGATTTCCAGCTGCACGCCATAATGAGTAGTCTGGTTGTGGAGTTGCATCAAGTTCCTTAAGATATTTTTCCGTTTTATGAGACTGCAGTAACTTTCTTAGCCTTTTTGTGCACTCTTTTAATAAAGTCTTAAGTTGGGGGGATCTGTGCAATTGTCACTCTCTTCGAACTCTCCTTTTTTCAGTCAATAGACGCTCGACATCTGTAGAATATATGAGATAACTGTTAAAATTAACAATAGCGAGATCCACGTTCTCCGGTGTACTAAGCGGAATATTTTCTGTGCAATGGGCACTAAGATATTTTTATATTTTAACCAATTTATTTGTGTGGCTGACGTCACTAAGTAACCAGACGGAGATACAATTCTATAAGGGCTTGATATGGTAAGAATTGTATGTGTGTGATCGGAAGATAGTTCTAAGGAAGCTTCAACATGAATCGTTTCTGCGGGGATGTTTTTAACCACGCCAAAATCGATGACATCTGGAATTTTTTGATGGTCAGTAGGCCAATAAGTTGTTTGTCCGCTCGCGATCACATTTAAATCCATTTTAGAGATTGTATTGTACAAAACACGACCCTTTGGTGTTATGAGCCGTGACCCCCAGAAGTTTTGTTTAGCGTTGTAATCGCCAGCGGCTAGGAAACAGGGTCCTAATGACTTAAAATATTTATAATATTGGCTTTCTGATATTTAAAATCTAGGTGGAGAGTATAAAGATGAAAGTACTAAGTTTCGATTTAGCTCTTCAACACAAATGTTCGTTGTTTGCAGATAATCTTCACGATGATCACACATAAAGTAGTGTTTGATCCGGGTTTTTATCAAAAAAGCAGTATCTCCACAAGCTCTATCTCCAGGGTCCTTGGTGTCATATAATATATAACCATTGACCTCAAGAAATACGTTGGAAAATTTAATGAAATAACTTTTTTAATTTAAACCACTACTTTTTAATAATAAATAAGATTTATTTACAATATGTTTTAATAGCTCTAATATTATGGTAGAAATTGGAAAAATTGTTAATTGTTTCATATTTAAAATATTTGTTTAATTAAATATAAGCATTGATGATACGTGTTTTTGTTTCAGAAAATTACAAATCAAGATATCGTAACACACATAACGTTAAAAGTAACAATATGGGGGATTTCATGTCAAGTGATCCCACTTTTGAAATCGATTTGGATGAAATTTGCACCAAGGTTGGTCCTATTGAACGGTAGCTTAGATACAAATTTTCTTTCTCATCGTTTTAACTTACAAGCTATTAGTGTTAGCTAAATTTGTCCCAAACAAATTAGATAGCTATTTCTGCAATCTTTAAAAAAAAATTTTTTTTAAAGATTTCGAAGGTTGGGTCACTTGACTTGAAATCCCCCATATATATAAATTGTTTCTTCAAAAATAGATCGGCTATCGTATTTTAAGATTACACAGAAAACATTACTTTTATATCTCGATTTTTTTTCATTTTACAACGTTTTTTGCTTCTCTTGTAAACTAAAAAAACCATTCAGAATATAAGAGGCCTAACAGGCAGAAATTTAGAAAAGTTTTTTCTTTTAATTTTTCTAAACAAACACTTCCTATCTTATCGCATGCAAAAATTGGAACTCTGGACCTAGTAAATCCAAACATCCCAGCTCTGATCGTATGCCGAGGAGGCCGTGTGTATTTGGCCTAAGTAAATTAATGGGCCGATTAGTTTATTTTTAGTACTGTAAAATAAAAGTACAAAATGTAGATATGAAAACAAAGTGCGTTCTCTTTGATCTTTTATTCCGGGAGGACAATCAATTCGCTTACTCATAAGCATCCAGAATATATACTCTAGGGGGCCGATAATCCGTATTGTACAAATTTTAAACCGAATAACAAACTCATATTAACCCTTTTCACCTAGATATTAAAAAATAGGAATCTTAAGTACATAAATTATGAAAGATATTGCAAAGCTACTGCCTGTTTTTTAAATAAAAATAAAAATTTTCGTTTAGAAATTTATATTGAAAACAAAAAAAGTTTGAGTTTTTTTATTGTTGTTTCAATCAAGGCGAATTCATACAGGTGACCGCATCATGAGATAGAGTTATGCTAGCTATCCCTTTTTTTAAATACTTTGTATTTTGTTTTTACTAAAAGTTAGAGTGAATGTCGAAATTATTTGTTGAAAACATAAACAAAAGATTTTTTTTGTTTATAAAATATACACAATTGCTTTAGAAGGTAAATATTTTTCCTGTACTGCAAATTTATTGTGGCTCCTCTTAATCCTTACGCACTTTTTATTCCTTGATTTTATATTTACTTTTTTTAGTTTTATAAAATTTAAATAAGTTTTTTATTCAAGTATTTAGATTTTTATTAAATTTAAATTTTAACTAATTTTTCCACAAAATGTAAACAAAACTTGACATTCAGTATGCACACATATAAATAAACAATAAACAGATGACTCGAAAATGTCACCTGTATGAATTCGTCTTGGCTTCAATATAAATTCCCAAGCGAAAATTTTTATTTAATTTTGAAAAACAGGCAGTTAATTTTTATTTATCTCTAAGGTTTTTAGTCTAACAGACTTTAAAATTAGTTTAAAATTAGTAACACAGAAAGAGATAGAAGTTTACACTATCGTATAGAACTAGTATTCCAACTCGAGAGAGCGTTCTCAATTTGTTCACCCCTCACCCATATAGGTTCTGTGTGAATTCGACACACATAAAAACAACATAAACAAAACAAAATTTGAAATTTTTTAGTTTAAAATTTTTCACAATATATAGCTTTTTCAGTTAAAATAAAACCTTTTTCAAATTAAACGAAACCTTTTTCAAATTAAACGAAACCTTTTTCAAAATAAACGAAACCTTTTTCAAATTAAACGAAAACTTTTTCAAATTAAACGAAAACTTTTTCAAATTAAACGAAACCTTTTTCAAAATAAATGAAACTTTATTCAAATACAGTTAAACATTTTTCAAAATAAATTAAACCTTTTTTAAAATTTGTAGCGAATTTATTTTTTGGATTTCTTTGAATTACTGATTAATGAAGAGGAGACACTTACAATGTTACGATCAGTGGTAAAATAACTTAATTGGGCATTCAATTTTAACTTTAAAAATGTCTTCTCCATCGGCTTCAGCATAGGAGAATAAAGTGGTAACATTTGTACATTCATTACATAATTAAAAATGAGTTTTGTAGCATTGGGCTGCTTTCAATTTAATATATCTAAGAGCTCCCGAAGAAATACTTGTAAACGGGCCGTGGATACAGAAATAACTTTATGATAAACAACGCCAGTATTATCTGTCGTAGCAATTAGAGTCATATTCTTTCTCTTTACGGTTGGCAAAACACTGTGAGCGCTTTCACCTTCTTTAGCAAAAAAAAAAAAAAAACTAAATTCCCACAAAATTTTAAAAATGGTTTTATTTAATTTGAAAAATGTTTAACTGTATTTGAATAAAGTTTCGTTTATTTTGAAAAAGGTTTCGTTTATTTTGAATAAAGTTTCTTTTATTTTGAATAAAGTTTCGTTTATTCTGAAAAAGGTTTCGTTTAAATTGAAAAATGTTTCGTTTTATTTGAAAAATGTTTAATTTAAACTGAAAAAAAGTGTTATAGCTTTTTGTTTTATTTTGTGACACAAACACATAATTAATATTTTTCGAAAACATTTTGCTCATTTGCTCTTGCTAAATGTTTTTATTTTTCACAAACTAAAAATTTTTAAATAAATTTATTTGACATTGATTTCTTTCTGTTGTTAATATTATTAAAGCCAGCAGAGGAGAATTTTGTGGTATGTAAATAATATTTGAAATCATAATTTATTTAAATATTTTCCGATATTGCAGAATAAAAATGTTACAAACATTGTTTTTAAAAGTTTTCTTAAATGCAGCCATCATTAAATAAAATGAAAGTTTATTGAACTAAGAAAATTTTATTTTGGAGTGGTGGAAATAGTTTTATACACCAATACATTTGAAAAAAATCTTAAACATAAGTTAGGTACCACTGACAATTGAGTTATGTACCTGTCAAAGAGTCGGCATACTAGTTGTATACTATTGTTTACACCTTTTATATAAGTTTTCTTATTCTCTCTCCGGTATACATAATAATAATTTCGTACTTTCATATTTTATTTCGCTTTTTTTTTAAATAAAAAAAGTTATAAACAACTATCAATTCATCTTTATTACATTTTTAAGATCTGATACGAAATAAATAAATGACAAATTTCTAAAAAGAGATGGTTTAATTAGATGAAAATCCCAGCTGATACTTTTCATGTTATTTCATATTAATACAACTTGAAATAATTTGCCTATTTTGTAATTTCATACACTACTGAACACATCACTACGTTTTTATTAATGTATGTATATGATTATGTATTTGTAGTACAACTGTTTGGGTCGATATGTATGGCACATGATTATCATTAATTTGTTAGAGTGTACGTTTTGCTGACTAAAGAAAATCTCATAAATTTAACACAAATAGTCTTCTAACATCCATCCATAGAAATACATGTCAAATAATAATGATAAATGCTTTTTAGAGAGTGTGTTTGGTGAGAGTGGTTACAAAGATAAACCGGAAAACTAAAACATGTATTAGTATACGATAAGTGTGTGTGTGTGTGTGTTAATTTAGGAAAATAGTATGCCATTAAGAAAACAAAAACTATTATTGTGTACGTATTTTAACAAATAAATTAACTTACAGTATTATATTTACAAACACATAAATTGCATATTTAGAGACATTTGGCTACACATTCAAGTAAATGAGTATTTAGAAAAAGCAAGTATGCTATATGTATTTGGTTGTGCCATATCTTTAATACCCTCCACGAGAATTACAGTTTTTTAGGAGTGGGATTTATACGTGGCAAGCGATAAATCAGAACCTTCATTAAATCGGGTTTGGCAGTATTATTATTTACTAGGCATATTAAAATTTAATCCACGAGTACGCATTATATGGGACCTATAGTAAATTTGTTATAAGGCCTTTTGTTTTTAGTAGATTTTAAAGCGTTATTCCATAGATTTGTTGCGAAATGAAGATACATTACTGCGTCCTCCTTAGTTAAAAACATATCGTGTTGTTGCATCGAAAATAACTTTGAGTTTAGATTCCCTTAATAGGTCACAACTAGCAAGTTCACATCCGTATAATAATTTAGGCATCAGACAAGCTTTAGCAAGATGAATTCTTAATTTAAGGAGAGTGCAATGTTTAGATTTCCAAAGAGTTCTGAAAAGAGCATGGAAAAAGTACGATCGCAAGCTTATATAGTATGGCCTTTCCAATTCAAATTGCTAGTGAACATACTCGAAAAAATCTGGCCTATTGCAATGATTGGCCATTATTTTTTACACTGGATGACTATCAATTGTTTATTAAAATTATTAAAAAAAAACCAAAAACTGACTGTTAAAATAGTCTTAATATAATATAGCATAGCAACATTCTTTAAAATTGAATTAAACAATTATTTTAGCCAATAAACGTTTCGGCGTAAAGTTGGCGCACAGTGTCTCGGTTAGTACAAACTAGCGGGACAATATTATTTATTTACTTCTTTGAAGTGTTTATGTATATTCCAGGTATCTTAAGCTTTTTTAAGAAAACAAATTGAAAACTGTTAACTGTAATCGTTTTAAACATTTTGTTCAGTAAATGATGTTTTTGTATTTTTCACATCAATAATTCGATCCCATAAATATATATCTTACAAATATCAATTAATAAACCAAATTTTATTACGGTGGGAAAATTTTTGTAGGTGTTATAGCATTTTTAAGAAAAAGGATATATGGCGGGGCATTGAGCCCTTAGGTTCCATTGGCAGCCGTACTCAAGCCCTTAGTCCCTTGAGCCCTTAGTCCGATATAAATGAAAATTAACACCAAGTTATTAGTTTTATGTATATCAGCATGACCACTTTTTGTTACTTTGTGGGCATTATTGAAGCTAAAATTAAATTTTTCATTTTCAAGACTCATGGGAGGTAGACGTGTTCTTGGCCCGATTTCGCATCTTTCCTAACAAAGCTATTTTATGCTAGTGTACCAAATTTCAGAAATATCTGACTCCTTTTATTTTTGTCCCTTCGTTATATGGGAACAAAGCAGTGTGCGACACGTTCTTAAAAAAAATAAAACAATTTTACTTTCGAGCTGTGCTTAAATGTTGTAGGTATTATATGTAGAAAAATCTAAGTGGATATATGTGGATAAAAAAAAGTTGCTACTTTTTAAAGTTTACAATTAATGTAAAATTTGCTGGATTTATCTATACATTTACAAATTAATATTACACCACAAGTATACACACTTTTTATAAAAGATATAAGTCATAATAGACTACATACCTTCAACAGAATATTCCGTAACAAAAAACTCGTTTCACTTTGCTACCAATTTTAAAATATGCTATTACAAGTGTGCATTAAATGCAGCTCTGAAAATTACCTTTATTATAAGAGTTACTTGACCCTCTGATAATTTACATTTATGAGGTGATAAACTAATTAATTCTTGGAATTCGGGGGGATGTTAACAAGTCGGTATTAGTGGTTCCTGGAAATTACGTGATGAATATTGTCCCGCTAGCATGTTCTAGCCGAATCACTGTCAAACAAATTACGATTTGTCAAACAAATTATGTGTGCTCATAAAGTATAATTGTGTGGCCTAAAAATTAAGTTGAGTGACAGACATTTTCGGCTAATATGTCCGACTTGCAAATGTTTATAGACATTTTGATAAAAATCATATATTCGATGCGACCACGGTTGCATTTTCCTTTAAAGTAGCTGAGTGATATCATTTTGCACAGTTTTTGTGTGATTGTGTGGCAT
This sequence comes from Pollenia amentaria, assembly GCA_943735925.1. Classification (NCBI taxonomy): domain Eukaryota; kingdom Metazoa; phylum Arthropoda; class Insecta; order Diptera; family Polleniidae; genus Pollenia; species Pollenia amentaria. The sequence continues at coordinate 103,429,786 of OX031006.1, forward strand.
TGACAACAGATTATGCAGACATGTTTTTTTATGTCGGATAGAATTCTGTCAGATATTCGTGTTATTGAATCATAAGATTGTGTAGAATACTGTCAGATATTCGTGTGAATGAAACGTACGATTTTGTAGGATAGTGAACCTCAGCCTTAAGTAACATTGTTGTTAAACTAAGACTTTTCAGCTGAATATGATAATTTGGATAAAACAAAGTTTCTGAACAAGGAATACAAAAAGAAAGAAACATTGTAAATAAATAAAAAAAAATTGTTGCACTTATCGAGATTACATTTAAAAATAGTTGCAGTTATTAAGACTGTAATGAAAAAAATATTGCCTGTTGCGAAAATCGGGGTGTTGCGCTAAGCAGGGGTAGCGAAAATCGTGCCTATCGTGCTTGATACCTAAAGTTTTAGAAGACTCGACAACTTGGAATTGTTGGATATTTAAAATAATCGGACGTACAGGTCCAAGTGAAACTTATCTTTTTATTTAGGTTCATACTTAATCCATTGGCGGATGCCAATGTAAATCGTCATTAAGTTTAACGCTACACTCATTTATTGATGTAGAATTACATATGGTATAGATATGGGCGTCATCTGTATAAATTCTAGCTTTAGAAAATTTGAGCTAATCAAGTAAATCATTTGCATAGAGTGTGAGGAGAAGTGATCCAATCATTGGCCCTTGCGAAACGCCTTATTGTACTGACAAGTAATTAGAAACTGAAGTAAAGATATGACCATATTGTGTTCTGTTTTGCAAATAGGATAGTAATACACGTGAAGATAAAAAAATCAAAGATATTTTGTAACATGTATTCAAGTATTGCATGATTTACTATATTAAAGACTTTGACATGGTCCAACAGTACTTGTAGAAGAATTTATTCTATTTTTTACAATTGTTAATTATTAATTTAAGAAAACAAGTAGCGAATTTTATTTAAAGCATTTATTTATTAATTTAAGAAAATAAGAAGCGTTCCTCTTGACGAATAAAAAAATAGTTAAAGAATGATTTTGTGTAAAAGAAGTTAAACAAGCAAGAAGTAGAAAAATACTTTTTTTGCTAGCATTACATTTGTATGTATGTTTGATGTTTTTACAATATATGCATTGCATGATGCAGCAGGTAGAAAAACATTCGATCTTGAACAACAACAAACTTACAGAAATTACATATTATTTTTGGCGACTTAAATTAATAATAAAAAAGGTATATAGGGTTTGCCATTAAGTAAATTGTTTAGGGAAAAAATCCCAAACATTCTCCCCCGCCAGGAACGTCAGTTTTTGGTATCATTACGAATATCAGTAGGTTTTTCTGCGTCCTCGTTCAATGGAAGTAGGCATATCTTCGCAATAGGCCGCTTGATGAACTTTTTATTGCAATAAAGAGTTACTACTCTTACTAGACCATCTGCACCTGGATGAAGTTCTTCAACTTTTGCTAATGGCCATTGACCAGGAATACTTTTCTCATGAAGTAGAAGTACTATATCGCCAATTTTGATATTTCTTTTAACTTGATTCCATTTAGGGCGTGCTTGCAGACGACAAATAAACTCCTTATGCCAACGGTTCCAAAAATGTTGTTTTATGTGTTCAATTATTTTCCAACGTTTGAGGCGATCGATCGGTTGATCCAGGAGATCTTCATCTGGGATGCAATTTGTTGGCTCGCCAATTAAAAAATGTGCAGGTGTCAGCACGTTATTATCAGCAGGGTCTGTGGAGAGCTGGCACAAGGGACGCGAGTTAAGGCAGCTTTCTATTTGTGCCAGCAGTGTGCTAAGCTCTTCGTAAGTGAGAACACGATCCTTCATGATGCGACGTAAGTGATGTTTGGTAGATTTTACTCCCGCTTCCCATAGACCGCCAAAGTGCGGGGATGCGGGTGGTATGAAGTGCCACTTCGTGCCTTGGTTGGCTAGCGTTTCTTGAAGATAATCGGGAAGCGATAGCTTATTACGTTGGTAGAGTACTTGGAGCTCCTTGTTAGCTCCAACAAAATTTGTGCCACAGTCGGAATATAGGTCGGTGCACTGTCCTCTTCTTGAGATGAATCTTCGGAATGCTGCCAAGAAGGCATCAACATTTAAACTCGTCACAGCTTCTAAATGTACAGCTTTTGTACACATACACACGAACAGACATATATAGCCCTTTGTTGTTGACGCATTTCGAAGAGAAGACAATTTTATAGATATAGGTCCGGCGTAATCTAGTCCACTATGTTTAAAAGCTCGAGTGGGTTGAACACGAACAGCCGGTAGGTTTCCCATTAGTTGTTGACATGTTTGGGTTTTATATTTAAAGCAAACTATGCATTTTCGCTGAATTTGCTTAGCCAAATCTCGTGCAGATAGTATCCAATAATACCGAGTAATGTACGATTGCATTAACTGGAGACTGCCATGGAGAGTCTTGATATGAGCTTCTAAAAATATAAGTAAAGAAAGTGGATTTCGTTTAGAAAGTAGTATAGGATATTTTGTTTGAAATGGAAAATCAGCGTTGGAAAGGCGTCCTCCAACTCGAAAAACATTAAACTCGTCTAAGAACGGCGAAAGTTTTCCAATTTTACTGTTAACTGGAAGAGGTTTATTTGATTTTAAGCAGAATATTTCTTCAGAAAATGAAACAACTTGAGTTAATTTGACTAGCAAAATTCGTGACTCCGCAAGCTCATGTGTTTTTAGAAAACCTGCTACTTTATACCTTTTCTCTAGACACCGTTTGACATTGTTGTAAAATCGCAAAATGTAAGCAGTAACTCGTACCATAGTGGTCCATCTTGAGAATTTTGTAGTTATTTCAGGGTACTGAAAAACATTTGAAGATTTAGAGGAATTATAATTGTTCCTGTTTAATACTGCTGAGTGTGTAAAATTAAGAGGAAATTCAGGCCACGACTCTGATTCAAACATCAGCCAGGAGGGGCCTTTAAACCAAATTGCATTATAAATCAGGCGATCAGGTAGATTTCCCCTCGACGCACAATCTGCAGGGTTGTCACTGGATGGTACATATCTCCAGTCGTTTACATTAGAAAGTCGTTGTATAGTAGCAATTCGATTTTTTACGTAGACTTCCAATTTTGTAGAATGATTTCGAAGCCACGCAAGTACTATAGTGCTATCCGTCCAATAAACAGTATGACTTATTTTTAGCTCTGTGTTGTTTTTTATAAAGGAAACAAGCTTGACTAGCAGCACAGCTGCGCTTAATTCTAGTCGCGGAATTGTTTCCGTTTTTAGTGGCGCAACTTTAGTTTTTGCTTGTAATAAGTTCACAAATACCTTACCAGATGTAGTAATAACGCGAGCATAAACAACAGCGGCGAACGCTAATTTTGATGCATCGCTAAAGCCGTGAAGTTCAACCGTAGTGTTTGTAGACCTACACCCTATCCATCTAGGTATCTTAATTTCTTCCAAATATTTAAGTTTCGATCTATAATTGATCCATTTTTGAGCAATCTCTTCAGGTAGAGTATCGTTCCAGTCTAGTTTTATTTTCCAGAGCTCCTGAAATGTAATTTTTGCCAAAATAGTTGTAGGGGATAACCAACCTAGTGGATCAAACAATTTAGCGGCCTCTGAAAGTAAACTGCTTTTAGTTATGGTTTCAGAAAATTTAAAGTTAATTTTGAAGAAAAAATAATCGTTAACAGTGTCCCAGTACAATCCAAGTGCCTTTGCAAAATTTTTTGTTTGTAATGAAAAAAGTTCCCTTTTTTCACGATCCTCTTCAGGAATGCATTGAAGTAACTGGGTAGAGTTAGAATTCCATTTACGCAGTCGAAATCCTCCTGACTTCAAAAGTGAGCTCAATTGTAGCTGTAATTCGTAAGCTTGCTCAAAGTCGTCTGCACCGGAAATGATGTCGTCAACATACGTATCACTACGTAGTGTTTTACAAGCTAATGGAAACCTCTTTTCTTCATCTTGAGAAAGTTGTTGCAGGACTCTTATGGCCAAGTAGGGGGCAGACGTAGTGCCGTAAGTAACGGTTTTTAACGAGTAGACACAAATTTTGTTTGTTTTGTCTCTCCACAAGATACACTGGAAATTTTGATGTGACTCACATACATTGATTTGTCGAAACATTTTTTCTAAGTCAGCTGTGAACGCTACGCGATGTTTTCTCCAACCTAGAATTATAGCTGATAAATCATTTTGTAGAGCAGGTCCGGCCGATAGTTCTTCATTAAGTGACATCTGAGGAGGTTTTCGATTGCTTCCATCAAAAACCACACGTAATTTTGTGGTGCTACTACTCTCCCTGAGTACACCATGGTGTGGAAGGAAGTAGGCATTAGTTGGAATTGCTTCAGGATACTCACCCAATTTTACCATGTGGTGTAACGAATAATATTCTTCCATAAACTTTTTATAAAGTTCAGCGAAATGAGGTCGCGAATTGAATGAGATTTCTAGCTGCTTAAATCTTTTTAGGGCGTTGTAATCAGTAAACGAGAATAAAGGTGGTGATTCACCATGTAATAATCTCTTAAAAGGAAGTTGTACAGTGTATCTCCCTGATTGATCTCGGTAATGAGTTTTAGCAAAAAGTTCTTCACAAAGTTGCTCTTCATTTGTTGAAGACTTACTTTCTAAAAGCTCCTCCTGTTCCCAGAAAAGCCTCAATTGTTTCTCCAATGAGCATACGTTAGCTGTAATTTTTCCATCATCTATTGTTTTACATGTAGGTCCAGATACCATCCACCCAAAATAAGTCTCTTGCAAGAGAAAACTATTCTTAAACTTTTTCATACCGTTTAATAGCAGGTCACCGTAAACGTCATTTCCAAGGAGGAGGTCTAATTTCTCGGGAACCATGAATTGGGGATCTGCAAGATGAAATTGGGAAAGGTCAGGAAATTGATTCGGAACAATTTTACGGGGAACATATGACGAAACAGAAGGAATTACTAACGCAGTTACTTTTAAATTAAAATTTTCATCGTAGAGTGAGCTTAGTATCAAATTTACAGACTTCTTTATAGTAAAGGTTCTTTTGGCTCCAATGCCTGATATTTCTGCACTTATTCTATTCTTTGGTAGTGGTAAGAGTTGTGACAACTCTTCTGATACAAAGGAGACTTGTGAGCCTTGGTCGACAAGAGCTTTAACAATTACATTATAATTTTCAGTTTTGATACTAACCTTAACAGTTGCTAGTAAAGCTGGATTTAATTTATTTGTTTTTTCCAACTTAGATAGATGCGTACTTACAGAATTAGTAATAGGTGTGGAAGTAGTAGTTGGATTAGTGAATGGCCGATCTACAGTATCACTGGGAACAATTGTATGTGAAGACTTTTGATTACTAGATGGAGTAGAAAATTCGTTATGTATTACAGTGTGATGAGGCTCACCACATACATGACATTTAGATTTTAATTTGCAAGTAGTATGCAGATGTCCAGAGCGAAGGCAGTTTCTGCATAAATGTTGTTGATTAACAATTCTTTTCTTCTCCGTAGAAGATAACGTTGCAAACTTAAAACATTTGTACAGTGGATGACGCTTGGAGCAGCAGGGGCAGCTGTCATCCAACAAAGCTGTTGCAGTATGAGTTCGAAGAGCCTGAGTTTTCTTTCGACGAGATTCTAAAGATTTCTCCTTGTTTAGTTTATCTGAATAAGGTTCGGTGACATCATCCACCGACTCTAAGGCTCTAAAAGTTGTTTCTAGAAAAAAAGCATATCTTTTATAGGCGGTATTGCTGAACCCGTTTTTAAAGATTGTTCCCACTCCTTGCGGGTTTGATGATCTAACTTTTGCGTGGTTAAGTAAATTAGGATAGAATCCCAGGAGGAGATGTCAACATTAAGTGATTTCAATTGGGCTAAGCAGTTTCTTGTAGAGTCAAGTAATTCTTTAATACTGTGAAATGAACCAGTAGACGATGGAATGGAAAACAATTTCTTTAGAATTTGCTCTACCAGTTTCCTTTCATTATGAAACCTTTTCTCTAATGCATCCCAAGCCAAATGGTAGCTTGAATCGGCTGCAGGGTACTCATTTACTAAACTCAGAGGTGTACCAACGCAAGATCCCTTTAGATAAAAATATTTTTGAACTTTGGACAGAGAGTTATTGTTATGAACGAGTGACAAAAACATATCACGATAAGATATCCACTCCAAATAGTCACCAGAGAATTTAGGTAAGTCGATCTTTGGCAGTCTTGCACCAGCACTAAAAGTTTCATTACGGCTCGATGTCGCGAAAGCACTTGCGTGAACGGTTGGAGTCTGTGGAGAATCAAAATCAAAAATTAAGTCGAGTAGACTTGATTTAAAGGAAATATAAATGTCATAACACTTATAATAATCGTCTCTACTTATATATGGCACATCGTTTTCATTTATGGTATTATCTCTTACGATATCCATTATTTGTTCGTGACAATCCTTAAACGTTTTGAAGTTAAGCTCCAAATCTTCCAACATAGTTTGAGTGTAGCCCTTTGACTTGGCCTCCTTTGGCTTTTGATTGAAGCCAGCTTGCATACGTTCAATGTGGCAGAGAAGATTCTTTTGTCCTTCAATCACAGCAGCGATTGATTCCATTTTGCAGAGATTTTGGTTTAAAAAATCTGATACCACAAAACAGAGAACACCGTAGGCTCGACGGTAGTAAATTTATTGAATGTAAAGACCGGGTAATGTTTCAGTATAAGAAAGCGTCCCGGGTTTCGGCACCAATTTTATGTAGAAGAATTTATTCTATTTTTTACAATTGTTAATTATTAATTTAAGAAAACAAGTAGCGAATTTTATTTAAAGCATTTATTTATTAATTTAAGAAAATAAGAAGCGTTCCTCTTGACGAATAAAAAAATAGTTAAAGAATGATTTTGTGTAAAAGAAGTTAAACAAGCAAGAAGTAGAAAAATACTTTTTTTGCTAGCATTACATTTGTATGTATGTTTGATGTTTTTACAATATATGCATTGCATGATGCAGCAGGTAGAAAAACATTCGATCTTGAACAACAACAAACTTACAGAAATTACATATTATTTTTGGCGACTTAAATTAATAATAAAAAAGGTATATAGGGTTTGCCATTAAGTAAATTGTTTAGGGAAAAAATCCCAAACAGTACTAAAAAATTGACTTTATTTTGACCAAGTTCTTTCCTTAAGTCCTATTTCACCAATTTATAAAGTGCTTTCTCACAATTCATACATGCACTTGGCTCATTTGGCTAGAAACACGAAAGATCCAAGTCAAATCTCAACTGGGGCAGTAATTTTGTTAACAAACTTGTTAACTGTGAATTAAATAAAGGGTGGTTAAATTTTAAATAAAAAAAAAACACAAATTATTAAGGAAATTATTGTCATTTCTTTTTATTATGACAGTATTGGTATTATTCAATTATGTATGAAACAAAATATCGACCAAATTGTCGCCAATTGCCGGCGGCACACCTCCATCCGATGGTCCAAATTTTCGATGACGCTGAGGCATAATTGAGGTTCTATGCCGTTAATGTGCCGAATTATCTCATCCTTTAGCTCTTGAATTATTGCTGGCTTATCGACGTACACCTTTTCTTTCAAATAACCCTAAAGAAAGAAGTCCAACGGTGTCAAATCACATGATCTTGGCGGGCAATTGACATCGCCACATATCGTCCACATCCATATCTTCCAATTCGGGACATAAAAAGTTTGTTATCATGTCACGTTATCATTGACGGAATCATTAGCCGGCTGAAGTAAATATTTTACAATACCGATCAGGGTTCCCAATTTTATTTTATAAATTATCCTTAATTGACGATTTTTCATCGCCAAAAATCCCCAAACTAGCAATTTTCTGATCCCCAAAATTCCCCACAGATCCTCAAAATTAAAATAATATTATGTCAAATGAAAAATATACATACATTTTATTCTTCAATAAAATTTATTTGTGTAATTAATATTATTAGAACTAATTTAATTTGTACTTTGAGTTCTATACACTACCTACATACAAAGGTATATAAAAAGAGTAACTTGAAAAGGTGCACAAGAAAAATAATTTTGCATTAATGTTTATAATTTCAGAATCAAAAACTTCTGGTTCATCAGTCATTGTAATTTTGATTTACATGTTACTTGTATTAAAAAGTGTAAGCGTTTGAGAAGATGGAATGAGTTTGTCAAAGCATTCTAAGAAGAGCTTCCAATAACTCATATTTCATTATGTTTCGATTGGGGTTTGAATCTATTTATTATAGAAACAACCGTTACACGTTGGTACAGAAAGCATGTTTAAAATTATTTCAGCAAGCTCTTGAAAAGGATTCGAACCACAAGCGTCTTGGTATGGCAGAAAACTTCGGACCAAAAAAGACTTTAATATGTACCCACTTCTGGACCAAACTGTGCTTGCCATTGCACAATTGACGGGCATAATAATATATTATCCCCAAAAATCCCCAGCGATAAAATGTTTCCCCCAAACAATCCCATGGGGATTTTCACGAAATCACCATTTACAAAAAAAATCCCCTATTTGGGTATAAATCCCCAAAACGGAGAAGGCTGAGACCGATATATGCATGTTCATTTCACCATTTAATAGTAATTATGTACATACATATATAAAAAACTTTCAATTATATCCTAAGTTGGTGCGGCAACACGCAATTTTCTATACTTCATGGGGTCAGAGATTAATATTAAACAAGTAAGAAAATATAGTCGATCCTACCCTACACCACAGTATTAAAAATGTTTGAGAGTGTACCCAACTTGGGACCCAGGGCAATCAAGGACCCGCCAGAACAAAATTATTTAATGAGGTTAAGATTCATGTTAAAGTTCTTTGCGCCGAATATTATTTAGATATGTTCGTCTATATGAGATTTATTTTCCTTTAAGTGAGTTAAGAAAGGGTGTTTACATGGGACATATGGTTACTTTTGGACCTACCAGCACAACATATAGTTATGGCATTGCTATCGTGAATGTTAGTGTCGCCAATTTCTATGTCAATACCAACATTTATAAGGAAGTTATGATATTAAAAACTATTTTCGCTACTTTCGGTAGCAGGGTGTGTATAGGAGATATGGTCAAATATGGACCGATTCCAATAAAATTTGATATGATGAGATTGCAATCAAATAAGTTTGGACCAAATTCAATGTGAATACCAACATAATCGTATGCATAAAGAATCCATTCCGAAAAGAAACTTGTATGGGGGTATGTGAAATTATAGACTTTCTCACCATTTTCAATAGGCTTGCTACAATTAGAACCTTTGTACAAAATTTCATAATTTTTTCTCTAAAAATGTAACCTGTACCTTGCGCAAAAGGTTTTACATCAGTGTTTCCAATTCGTGTGTAATTAATGAAATCCGTGTGTAAAAAATAAAAGTTAACATCACCGTTTTACGCCTTACAGAATTTCAATTATAAAACACCAGCATATGTGCAATTTATTTTAAAATTATCGAGTGGGCAATACAGGATACCCGGAAGTCAATAAATTTGTTTCCATTAAATAGAACAATTAACTGTGAGTTTTAAGAATTTATGTTGCTTAAATTATGTTCACACTAGGGCTTCCAATCGGGATTGGTTTTTCCTAATACCGGGATTCGGGATCGAAGAAAATATTTCGTGATCCGGATATCGGGATTCCGAGATCCCGGGATTTTCGGGATATTTTGAATCCCGGGATTCACGGGATTATTAAAAATTTTTCGGGATTTTTTTAAATTTTTTTTTTGTTTATATCCAATATATAAAAACTTTTTAAACTGTATTAAAAACAACTTAACTTTCAAGCTTAATACATATTTCATGCACATATATTATTTATTTGTAAAATATATAATAAAAACAAACTTAAGTTATTAAGTGATCACAATTCATAAAGATCATGTTATAAAAAACGTAATAAAAAACAAGCATATCTTGTTTCTATCCATATTTAATTATAGATTATACTCGTATATATAATTTTAAGTTTTTTTTTTAAACTTCTTTTGAAATTGTCAAAACATTTGAAATTTGTCCAAATATATTTTAAAATTGTATAAATATAATTTCAAATTGTTCAAATATAATTTAAAATTTTCTAATACAATTTAAAATTTTTCATATGTATTTTAAAATTAAACAAATGTATTTTTAAAATTTGGAAATGTATTTTAAAATTGTCCATATGCATTTCAAAACTATCCAAATGTTTTTTCACAACTGGTAAATTGTATTTTAAGATTTTCCAAATGTATTTTACGAAATTGTGTACAAGAAAACATTTGGACAATTTTCAAATACAATTTCAACAAAAATATTGGAAAATTTTAAAATACAATTGAACAAATTTTAAAATACATTTGGATAATTTAAAAATACATACGGGTGATTTTAAAAACATTTTAAAATTTTTGAATTATATTTGGAAAACTTTAAAATACATTTGAAAAGTTTTAAAATACAGTTGGAAATTATGTAGTGCAAACTTTTAAAGGTCGTGTATCTAATACTAAGTTGGAAAGAATACATCTCATGATTTCCAAATTCTTCTAAAGAATATTAATCCATCTAATGTTGTATCTAACGAAACTTTTGTCGGGTTTTTTGATTTGTTTTCCACAAAATTCATATCTTAATTATATAAAAATCGTTTAAACTTATTTAGTCGATATTTGTTGTACACAAAATACTTTCTGTCATTCTGTCAGGGTGCATCAAAAACTTTTTTGTTAAGAAATGCACTTAAAAAATCTTTGTACAAATTATTGAAAAAAAAATGTAAAAAAATAAAAATATAAAAACATCGGGATCCCGAAAATCCCGGGAATCACGGAATTTCCGGAATCGGGATTTCCCGATTGGGAGCCCTTGTTCACACCTATTAGATATTTGAGGTCCTACAGGCAACCACACTTTTGCTAGATCAAACATTATTTAACAGTTTTTAAATTACATTATACAATCATTTTCTTACAAATAAAGCTTAGTAAATCAGTAGAAATTGTTAAAAATTTAACTTAAGATTGATTAACTTAGGTAGGTAGGTAGGTAGGTAGAAAAGCTGGTGTGGAGACTTCACACCCTCACCCAGAGACCAATATGGTCCATTGTGATGCCTTGTTTAGAGAGAAATAGCTGAAAAAGAAGGTGAAGAGAAACAGCAAAAGCATTAGAAAAGATATTTATAGATAAGAAAAGGAAGATCTGACCAAACCCGAAAGAAAAGCTCACTCAACACAACACCAATCCGCCCTATGTGCGGTTAGCTCCCAGTCTCCTACTGCGCAGCCAGGACATCCCCATTACGAATCCTATTAGACTCTCGAGCCCACAGCCCGGGACGTCCCCTAATTCGCCTAGGAATCTGCTGCCCAGCCAAATCAGCCTGCTGCACTGTAACCTGGGACAGCGGCACAAAATGTGTTCAACCGTCTCCAGCTCCTCCGGGTCCTCACACAACCCGCACATATCCGACACGTCGGATCCCAACCTCATCGCCATCCTGCCTATCATGCAATGACCCGTGATGATTCCTATTATGGTCCTCACGCAGACCCTACTTCTGCCCAGCAACAACTCCGAGTCGGACTTCCTAAGCACCGGCCACAGCGTCCGTGATACCCGGCAGTCCGTTCGGTTCCCCCAGGCCCTATTGGTCGCGTCCAGAATCCATTCCCTAATCTTCTCAAAGGAGAAGCCTATTGGAGGCCTAACCGCCTCCATATGATTAGGATCCTCCATATCTGAGCCCTGTCTCGCCAACTCATCAGCAATCTCGTTGCCGTTTATGTTGCAGTGACCAGGCACCCAGCACAATCTCAACATATACTCTCCTAAGGCTCCCTCCAGAGCCCTCCTGCAACCGTCAACTAGCTTGGAGTTCACGTAACAGCCCCTTACGGCCATAAGGGCCGCCTGGCTGTCGACGTTTATAGTTACCTCCGAGCCCCTATCAATGTTGTCCCTCATCAGTTCCACGGCCCTCAAGACCCCCAGAACCTTCGCCTGAAAAACACTGCAGTCGTCAGGAAGCCTATATGACATTCTGATGTCTAGATTCTCAATGTAGACCCCCGCACCCGTGCCTCTCATCTTCGAGCCGTCAGTGAAAATAGCAAATCCACTAAATAATCTGCTCCTACCTGACCAACTCTCCCTAGAAGGCGTTACCACCTCCGGCAACCGTCCGAAATCCACCCTGGTGCCCACGAAATCCGTGGAGCCGGGTGATCCCAGGCAGTAACCCCCAGCTTCGATCTCACCCAAGATCCGTGAGTGACCCTGCGTGAAATTCCTAATCAATTGATTAATTTACTGGCCACGCTTTTTTGGATTCCTAAGTCAAATATTTGTTAGGTCTGAACATACTTTTAAGCTTGATCCAAAACATTTTTACACTGCTCTTATGTCTACGTTATTGCTTATGTTCGAGACGTGCCGTTAAAAATGTGCATTCATTTCTTTTTTACTTCGGGAATTGGTATGCTTTGCCTTTTTTTGCAAACATAACCATTTAATTGCAAACAAGAAATTAAAAAAAGGTGATGCAGGTCGAGTTCATTCTATCAAAGTAAACGTTTTCGTTTCGCTGGTGTACTTTTGCTTCAAATGTATCATTTGGCACCCAGTCATGTGCAATTTCCGCATTCTTTGTCGGGACCACTGGTTTGCATGGACAACCATCTCGCCAGCCGGATGGATATCGTTAGATCGATTCAAAAAGTGATTTTAAGTAGGGACGTAACGAATAACGATACCGATATCTCAGCGATACTTCAGGTTTGCCGGTATATCGGTATGGGCGATATTTTACCGCCGATACTTTTTTAGAGTTTTTTTTTTTTAAAAACAATTTAATTTTCAATGCTTATTTATTGCATATCAACTAAAGGAAATAACACATTTTAAATAAGAACATAACATCAAAACATAGTTTTTCTTTTAATTCTTTAGCTATAGATCCACACAATGCGTTCTATGCGTTTGATAGTTTCTTGGCCTTTTTTCAAGACGCATGCAAATGTGGAAAGTAATCCCACTAAATGCGTCCTATACGTATATGCATTATACGCAATTGCTGTGTAACTTGTCCATAAAATTTAACACTGATTCTACTTTTTGTCAGATGATTTAACACATCAACGAATTCAACGCTTAGAGTGGACTTAGATCTTTAGCCGTTTTGCTTTGCACCATAGTAATAACATGTTTTCGCACTACTAAGTCTATATGTATTTATAATACAAAAAAACGTAAAAAATTTGTAAATTTTAAGATATTTATGCTTATTTTTAACGAGATGTTTGTGAGAATAAAAATCATTTTGCTGAAAATTTTGGGTAACTTCGAAGAGGCTTAAAAATCCACAAGCAATGCTATTGCTACATTGTCTGACTAGTTAAAAGTCTTCGAACATTATTAGAAAATAGTATAAATAAATCAACTGAGATAAAGAATACTTCAGAGGCCCAAAAATTGGCGACTTACTTAACTAACTTGTTAGTTCTGAATGAAAGATATGAGGGTTTAGGGAATAGTAAAACATGTTGCTTATCTATAATTTTCGGTCACCCCTACACTTAGTAAAAGTTTTGATAAGTCTAGAAATTGCCTTTGGAGAATTTGTGAACAAATTATAAGAAATCCGAGGAGGATGAAGCTTTGTCCATCATCAGCTGTGGTTCTGCCAAAGAAGAAGTTGATATATATTAAGAACCTCCTAATATTTCTAGAGACGCAGATCTGGTGCAGAGATACTTAAGTTTTAATATGAGTTCTGTCGCATCTGAGAGACTATTTTACACTGTAGGTCTGGTTCGAACGGATTTGTGATTTCCGCAAAAGTTGATAATACCTTTTATTGCATACAAAAATCTTAATAATTTAAATTTAAAATATGTATTATCCCGCACGCAGAGAAAAAATTAATTAATGAGTGGTCACTACGACCATTTTATTCATATTAGCCTAATATGTTTACCCTGATTTTAAAGTTTATAAATTAAAGCACACACATATATATATATGTATATATTTAATTATATTTCTTAATATAGGCTAGATTTTATTAATTAATATATGCTATATTGTATATGTACATATATGACAAAGAATATAAATGTACATGGATACATGTGTATTTAATAAAACCTAAATTTATGATATTAAATTTTTTATTAGTTTTATTGTGAGAACCATATAACATGTTGAAATTAATATGTTACATGGTGTTGGGAAATATAGAAACATGGTTTAAAAGATCGTTCCGAACATAATAATATTTTTGAGACAGTAATTACCAATAAACATTATGTCTGAACATATATTGTTACTCAAGACGTATTTGACAAAATCATAACCACAAACATTAATGATAGTTTGCGATTGCAATTGTATAAACCATGTTTTTTCTTTGCGTCATTAATGCTTTTCTATAAAAGCATTAATTGTTTTTTGTCAATATTACCATAAAATCAAATCCATTGTTTTGAAATCATATTAATATCAAGCTTAAATGTCAATAATATCTTATATAATTTTGTACAATACAAAAAATATTTTACTTGAGTCTTGTAAATTTGACCTTGAATTCAAATTTAATGTTCGTATCGGTATCAGTATCGCCGATATTTCTTTTTGACAATGGGTATCGTATCGGCAAAAAGGCGTATCGTTACTCCCTAATTCTAAGTTGATCGGTTTCCTAAAAGGTGGAATCTAGACCAATATATTTTAGTGTTACACAACCCAGCACAAACGAATAATACCCTCTCCACCATTGTGGTGTTGGTGAAATAAGTTTCACACGACATGGTAAACTAAGTATACCCTAATTCACCACTAGTTGTGATGCGTATAAAAAGGAATATATTAGTGAAAAATACAAATTTGCTTCGGTATTTATTTGATAAAATGTTTGTACTAGAAATATTTTTTTTTCTTTTTAAAGTAATTTGTATTTTGCTTTGTTTGCACAATTCAAAATTAATGGCTACTCATACCCACATATCACCACCCTACCCTGTATGTCTTGCTAAAGTATCGCATGGCAGTTTGTCTTTTACTCTATTTATTTAGGGCATGTCATTATTTTAAAATGTAAAGATTTTTTGTTGTTGGTTATAAAATAAAAATTTAATTTGTTATTTCCCTGTAAACATTTAACGGCCAGTTCATCGATTTCGAACGTTAACGTTCGCATAGAAAATAATATTTAAAACAGCAACAAAATTTAAAAATTTGTTTTTGTTTTAAATGCTATTTTCTATGCGAACGTTTACGTTCGAAATCGGTGAACAGGCAGTAATTTTGTTTTTTTTTTAAAATAAATGTGCTTCACTGGAAAATGTAACAAAAAACAATATTGGTATTTTTTATAATCTTTTTAGACACTTCTAGACAATAATTATGACGAAAAATCTGATTTTTTTTTTTTTTTTTTTTGGAATTATCAACTTTTTAATTTAAAAACTCGGCGAAAAAATAAACATCCATCGAGGTATTCATTAACTTTTACTAATAGCAAAACAAAAAATAACAATCACCATTTCAGAATTTGCATTTGATAAGTTTTAAATCCAATAAAGTATGAAGAATTCCTTTTAATTTTGCTATAATTTTAAATGAAGCCACCCAATTTTGTTCTATATATGCGGCCGAATGTGGTTATATTTATATACATTTACATAAGATATTATTTCTAAAAGATATTTTTTTGTCGGAAACAATTAAATAGCTGCAATTGAATGAATGGCACAGGTATACATTTCAACACATTTTAAAAGTTTTATTAACCATTTTAAATGATTCCTATGTTTTTTGGCATGCATAAGCCGATTATGAATTCATTTTTCTCCCATCACTCCACATTTATCAGATAATGGTCCATTTTAACTTTTCGCTTTATACTTCTCTTTAAGCCGCCTTCCAGAGCCAAGCGGTGGTTTAATTATAAAATTATTTGAATGGCTACATAGCCCAGAAAATTTTGTTTAGGTTTTAAATCCAATAAACACGTATACTGCATTCCATATGCTTCTTTTTGTTTGCTTCTAAAAATTACTGCTTTAAGCAGGGCTGTGGAGTCGGAGTCGTAGTAGAATAATCGATATTGAGGTTTTTTACCGGAGTCAGAGTCGAAGAGTCAGTATTAAGGCTTTTGTGCCGAAGTCGGAGTCGAAGTACCCACAAGAACTCGCGACCCCGACTCCACAATTTTTTGGCATAACAAATATAAAAAAGTGGCGATGCAATATTTAAAATATCGATTCGAAATTTTTATAGAATAATTTTCTTACTATATTTAACCATTTAAAATGTACTGCAATAAAAAAAAGAGTTTAAAGTCAAATAAGGACCAGTCTCATGTTCATTTAGCATCAATGGTCGGAGTTTGAGTCGGAGTCGGTGTTAGAAATATTTTTTGACGACTCCACATCCCTCTCCTTAAAGGCTAAATAAGCCTTTAAACAAACGGTTACACAATCACATGAAAAAAGTATGGAGTTTGTTTGTGTAAGTCATAAAGAAGTTTTTATTTGCACAAACATCTTGTTGTTGTCAAACTTCTTTCGTCGTTTATTTGGCCCTATAGTCTACTGCTTTAGATAAGGCATGCACTCCTAAATCGCTGCTTAATTGGTGTTTTAGAACACATTTTCTACAGCTTCACTGAAACAGTAAAATCATTTATACTTTTGATAAAAAAATATAAAATGTTTCCTAAATTTTAAAACAGGCTGTAATATTAATAGGCAAAGAAAACTATTCATATCCCTTTTACGCCTACGATGTAAGTCGGCTTTGCACAATATACATTATATTACAATCGGTAACAAAGAAAAATCTCACATACGTGTGAGCAAAATCAATGTTAACACAAAAGAATTAAAAGCAAAACATTTTTATGGAAAGTAAAAATACAACAACGGCATACAAATTTTTCTCATAAGCTTTTAATTGGAGAGCTGTCGAAAATAGAAAAGAAAATAAACAAGTAAGAGTGCTATATTCGGATGTGCCGAATCTCTGATACACTCCACCGACACTTAGAATATTTCAGGAGTGGGCTCTTATTTGGATCTATAAATTATGAATTAATCTTTTTTAAAAATCATCGCGGCTTAGACCTACATATGTTTAATTATTGACCGACAATCAGAAGGCTTTATGCTTTTATTTCCAGTCATATAAAACCTAACCTGAAAAAATTTGAGTAAAATATCATAATTCGTAAGAATTTTAGCCGAACTGAAATTATTTTCGAGAGGTGAATTTATATTGAACACATGGTAAATTATGGACTAATCATCACTAAATTCTGTAAAGCAATTTCTAGTAATTTCTGGTATTGAAAACCCTTCAGTAGAACAAATTTGTATAAAGTAGTTAAATTTCTTATAGCTTTTTATAGTTTTTAAGTGGTTTTTAGAAGACTGCTTGATATGGGACCAAAGGAATATTATAGACCGATTATTTCAAAATTGCATAGTATTATTTTTGGCCATATGGAATTTATAAGACTAAATTTGAACACAAAATCTACATCTGCTACGATTTAAGGTATATTAAAATAATTTCCCAGAGTGGGCATTATATAAGGGAATATGGTAAATTATGGACCGGTATTCACATTTTCTTCTGTTTAAAGCCTTATGAAACTACGAAAGCCCAAATTTTTTTACAATAGCATTACTGCTTACGGTTTAAGGCGTACTTAACTGTTTTCCGATATTAAACTTTATATGGGCCTATGGTAAATTATGAACCTATCTTCACGATATTTAACAATGGGATTTTTAGTTCTTTAAACTGCACCAAATTTTATTACAAAAGCATCATTTGTTACGGTTTAAGAGTAGCTTTTTTAGGCGTACTAAACTGCTTTCCGAGAGAAGTTTTTTATGGGGCATGTGGTAAATTACAGACCGATCTTCACGAAATTTAACAGTGTGTTTTTAGTTATATAGAACGAATTTGTGCAAAATCTGATAACAATCCGTAAATAATACCTCCATTTCTGTTATTATCAATTTTTTAGGGTGGAGGTCGCACATTTTGCTTCATTACTTTTATCCTATTGAACCGATTTTGCTGGTTTTCAATCCCAAACTACTTAGGATAACTAGAAGCAATTTGACATAAACCTTTTTCTTTTCTTTTGAGTGTTACGAAAGTGAGCGCGTTTTTTTGCCGACGGACAGAGAGACACACGGACATGGCTAAGTCCAAAAAGTTTCACACGTAATAAAAAACTTAGTATACCCTGATTCACCGGTGCAGGGTATAAAAAGTAAAAAAACCAACTTATACAAATATAACTTTAGTTTCGTTGCTGGGTATAAAAGCAACAACAAATAGGGATTTAATGCAAAAAAGTAGAGACAGTCGTGGTTTTTTGCTCATGTCTCACCCTTAGGAAAACCCATTTTAACAGACAGACGGACAGAAGAACATTATTAAATCAACTTCGGTACACATAAGGACTCTGAATAAATATACTTTAATAAATAAGGGTCTACGATCAATATTGTAGAAATAACAAACGAAATGATATTCTTATATATATCCCATGTGCCCTCACCACATTATTTACAAACAAGCTTCCGCATATTTGGGACCCATGTGCAATCATGGACCCGGCAAAATAAAATTCTGTCATGAGGTTAGTATTCATGTTTATGATTCAAAGGTTTGTGCCGGATATTATCTAGATATCTACATCTATATGCGTTTTTTTCGTCTTGCATTTGTTTTGGTGAAAGGGTTTATATAGGACATTTGGCTAAATCGGGACATACCAGTAAAAAAAATCACATTGAAGCTATTAAAGAAGCTCTACCTGCCCATTTTTATATTAATACCAACATTTCTAAGGGACATTATTACAACCTACCGATGAAGTTCCTGACAGTTAACGTGAACAATAGCTATCGTGAACGATAAAGTGACCATTAATTTTTCTCCATTCTTACAACTGTCTGATAAAATTAAAAATGTGGTATTAATACTGTGGCAACATTCAGTAGATACTACTTTTGGTTATTTGAAATACGTAGTGGCAACGATTTACTTTTGTTTATTTCTTTAATTATAAACTAAAAAATAAATATTAGTGATTTTTGGTTTTCAAGGGGTAAATTGTTTAGTTTTTTGTGTTAAGTTATATTTATTTTTTTGAAAAAGTTGGAATAATTTAATTTGACATAAAACTGTGATTGAAGTTATCATATCTTTAGCAGAAAATATGGCAACTTCAAATTCTTAAAGTTCACTTGTAAAGTTACCATGAGGACAAACATGCTATTAACTTGTTAGTCACTTTTTAGTTTAATGTTAACTTGTAATAATTTATCTATGAGAAATCAGCAAAATATAAGCAAAAAAAAAGCTTTCAAAATACATAACTGAAATTTAGCTCATAGAATAAATTCGAAAAAATAAAAATGTTGAATATAATAAAGTAGATTATGAAAAGAAATAATTCCCAGATTCTATGTAATTTTTTTATTTAATAATTACTGGGATGTACTTAAGTAATTTCTATTAAACCGTACTTAATTTGTCTTTCTGGAGAAATGGATTTCATGTACATATTTTAGTTCTTAAATGATTATTACAATCATTGTGGCGAAGTCTATAACATGTCTACATTACTTACAGAAGCAGACGGATAAAGTATTTATATTAAAAACCAAAAAGTTGCATTAATCTTTCGTTGGAGCACAATGTTTTTTTTGCCGACGAGTGGAAAATGCAGGGTTCCCAATTTTTTTTTGCAGGAAATACCAGTAATATTTAAGTAACCCATTCAAAAAATCAAAAATTTGTATGTTGGAAACGATTTTTGTAATGGTTTTTAATTTACCGTAGGAACACTATTGCACCGTATAAACGTATAAGCGTACGACGTAGATACGGTGTCAAATTAAAACGTATAATATTTTATGCAAGAGGTATACAATATCTGACGTAAACGTAAAAGCGTATTTAAAGCTATGTTCAAACTTATCAAATATTTGACGTCCTACACGTAACCACTGGTTTTATTAAAAAAGTATAAGGCTGGTCACGCTTTTTTTTGATTTTTTCGTCAAATATTTGTTAGGTCTGAACATACCTTAAGTCATACGTTGACTTAGATCTAACGCTATCTCATACGCCAGTAACGACTGTGTTGTCGTAGAAATAAAAGAAATAAAATTGTTAAATGAATTTATTTTACGTTCTCAAATTTAATACATATTTGAAAAGAAAATAAAAGTAAGCAAAAACAACAATTACAATAAATTTAAAATTTTCCAAGATTATTTTCAAAAGAAAACTAAACACATTTACAACGAAATGGTGGGTACTTGAAGCGTTTTTGTAGAAATTCATGGCGATACGTTCTTTCGACGTACGACACAATTGTGTTAGTAGCATCACTGACATTCAATTTACTTTTCAGTTGATTTTTAAATGAATAGGAAAATTACAGCGTAACAAAATACGTATCTAGCGCATTTATCAAATTTGTATACTGTTTAAGGATTAATTTAACAGCTATTAAAGTATTTGTTCTTCCTCTTTTTATCAAGAACACCAAGTGAAAGAAGGGAAAACAGAATGCAATTTATTTTTCCTCTCTCTCTTAACAACTCAAGATTTGACGACTAAGACTTCAACAGTGTGAACCAGCACTAATCCAAAGCACCGTAATACATAAATATCAGTTCTAAAACTGAATGAGGGCGGATACTAGGGTGGGTCACTGATGTATGTTGTCTTACATTAAAACAAATAAAAAATGCTAAAAAAAAAGTTTAAAAAAGTCACATTTTGAGCCCGCGCCGGAGCTAAGAATTAAGTATTTAAAAAGGCCATTTTTTAAATTTTAATATTTTATTTACTTTAAATTATTTATTATTAATTAAAACTGAACAGAATTTTAATTACACATAAAAAAATAAAACTTTGGTTCCTATAAAACATAAAACAATACAAACACGAAATTTTATTAGTTATTCTTTGGTATTCTTTGGTATACTGTCAAATCTGGGCATTTCAAAAAATTAGATTGTCACTTCTTGACACTTAATTGCGGCATTTATTTCTTCAGTAGTGATGTTCTAAAGAATTGGTGGATCGAAAACTTTTGATTCCAATACTTCAAAGTAGTTACTTCCGTCAAAATTGATAGAAGGGGCCTCAAAGGCGCCCTTCCAATAATTGACATTTCAATATTTTTAGAAGTACTTCGATCTGGTGTTTTATACCCAACATAAACTGAATCTGGCTCCTTAACAGATACATGTTCCTAAATCAGTATTTGTCTATATTTCCTAGCTCCCTTTTAAATAATATCAAGCGTCTTATCTTTTCGGACGTCAATGTATAAAGCTAGTAGGTCTAGCTGCTTCTGGTCTTGAATACATTCATTACGTACTTTTTTTCTTTCCCGTCTTATTTTTGATTTATCAATTGGTTCACTGCTAGGAGAGATATCTTGCAATACAGACGAAGCAATAGCAGCCGCTGCGCTATCGCAAACACTGTAACGGTTACAAGTTTTTGACAATATAGGCAAACTAAATTTTTTTTTCTTTCTGCCTTTGCCGTGGAAGGTAAATGAAAAGAGTCATCACAAGAAGCACTGGAATTACTAACAGATAACTCCTGCTGTTTAAGGTTAATTTTGTCGTGACTTTTATTTACGTTTTTTTTTCTGTATTTGGTGCTTGGGCTGCTCTTTTTTGCAATTTAGTTGGAAGATCTCGAACTACTCCTAGAATACGCATATTTCTCGCCCTCGCATCTCACTCAAAAACTCCTGTTCTTCCTTGGGTACCTTATATTGCCTTGTACATCAAAAAAAAGCTCAATTTGTTTACATCTACAGAAACAAATATGAAACAAAACTCTGCTACGTCGGAGAAAATTTTTTTTCTAATAAACGGACATTTTTTTCAACGACTTTATGAGATTTTTGTAATTTATATGATAACCGTTTATTACTTGTATGACTATTGTATTTGACACTGTAGGAAGAGACGATTTTCTCCAAACGCATTTTATTTTTTGAGCTACAAGTTTTGCAATATCTAAACACGATGGTGCTTTGGTAGTATTCCTTGTTATTTTTAGTTGCTCCCTATTCCAATCATAGTATTACATATTCGTAACATATTCGTAAGTTGGTACAACATTATCATTAATATCTTCTACATTTTCGAATCTCGTGCAGAAATAATCTTGGCTTCTGGTTTTCATAATAACGGTAACAAGTTAAAACAGTTCAAATAAAAAAATAAACACAACTTCCCTGTCCGCGTAGAAACCCAAGCTGATATTTTTATTGTGCATTATTTTATTATGTATTCTATCAAATTTATATTTTCTGGAAGAATATATGTATACTTTTCAATGAATGAATTGCTTGTATCTGAATCCTCGAGAACTTAAGAATCGTTGGGATACAGTAATATGCTTTTTCGCAATACAATGCTATTGCTGTTATATAACAAATTTAACAAAATGAAGATCAAAGCGCGGGCTCTTACACTAAAAATAAATTAATAATATTTTACAGACAAATATACAAAATATTTACGCTATTAGAAGTCGTTACGAGAAATTTTTTTTTTTACCCACCCTAGCGGATACGTTTTCTGATGGCATGTATTCGTTTTTTGTAGCAGAACTCTTATATGTGTATGGGTGTAAATTTTGTTTCCTGTTACCATAAAATTACGCACAACTTATCCATTTAATAATTTGTAATTCTTTAACGATTACAAGAATTAAAAATTAAAAACTTAAAAAGTTTCTTTTCTTTACTTAAACCTTTTTATTTTAAAGGCAAAACGTTTATATTTCATCTATTTCATCTATATATATAAAAATGAAATTATGTGTGTTTGTATGTTTGTATGTTTGTATGTTTGTCGCTTTATAGACTCCGAAACTACTGAACCGATTTTCCTGAAATTTTTACAGTAACATCACGTGAGCCCTAAAAATAAAATAGGCTACTTATTTTTTCGATAGGGGCAGGGGAATTGGTACCCCCCATAGGATGCCAATATTATACTGAACCGATTTTCCTGAAATTTTTACAGTAACATCACGTGAGCCCTAAAAATAAAATAGGCTACTTATTTTTTCGATAGGGGCAGGGGAATTGGTACCCCCCATAGGATGCCAATATTATACTGAACCGATTTTCCTGAAATTTTTACAGTAACATCACGTGAGCCCTAAAAATAAAATAGGCTACTTATTTTTTCGATAGGGGCAGGGGAATTGGTACCCCCCATAGGATGCCAATATTATACTGAACCGATTTTCCTGAAATTTTTACAGTAACATCACGTGAGCCCTAAAAATAAAATAGGCTACTTATTTTTTCGATAGGGGCAGGGGAATTGGTACCCCCCATAGGATGCCAATATTATACTGAACCGATTTTCCTGAAATTTTTACAGTAACATCACGTGAGCCCTAAAAATAAAATAGGCTACTTATTTTTTCGATAGGGGCAGGGGAATTGGTACCCCCCATAGGATGCCAATATTAATTATCGCATATCTTAAGAGCCGCTGCACGCATTTTGCTGAACTTTTTGTAGTAGGATCTTCTGAGCCCCGGAATTGAAATAAAATAGCAGCGGGGGTATAGGAATACCCCATAGGACGCCAATGTTTAACATCGCATATCTTAAGAACTGTAATAGTGAGAATGTTCAAACTTTCTAAAAGTCACTCTTATGGTATACTACACTTTTGAAAATAAAAATAAAAATAAAGCGGGTAGGCGCAGGGGGGGAATACCTCCCATAGGATGCCAGTGTAGCGAAGCGCACCGGGTTAAGCTAGTATAAAATAAGAATTATTCAAATCAGTTTATAAACAACAAACTTATAATTTGTGTAGTCTATGACTTAAAAACAAGTAAGTGTGTTATATTCGGCTATGCTGAATTTTATATACCCTTCACCTTCTTGGTGTGATAAGCACAGAAAGTTATATAAATAACGTTCTTCAGATATACAAAAAAATTTTCGTTCACCGCCCACTTCTCCAAAGCCGCCCACATTTGGTCGGATAATAAAAATGCGTGTACCTATTTTAGAAACTTTTGCCTTTGCCATTCTCCAGATATACAGAAAAAAAGAGTCATTCATGGATTTTTGCTTTTATCTCAGCCATTTGGGGACCAACCAAGCTGAATTTTTAATAGCAAATAGACGGACATTCTTACAACAACTTCGCGACTCATTAGGACCCAATATATACACGCGGAGAAAAAAACTGTTTTAGTTTGGTCAGCTCCATCAAAACTATTTCTAACAAAAAGTTTTGAACATATTCTGGTTAGTTTAACCATATCATTGTCAGCGGCAATCATATTATTGTTAAAATAGTCCTCCATCTCGAAGCCACAAACATACTATGGTTGCCTCTAAACAGGTTATGGTTAAATATGGCTATAATTTAATTTTGAATTAACAATAGTATTTTTCTCTTTTCTAATAGCAACAGGCTATAACTGGCTGAAGTACAACCATGCTGCTATAAGTGTTAAACATATTTTTAAACATATTATTAACTATAACATAATATGGTTGTTGTTTCTTGATGGTGGATTAATTTAACCATAATATTGTTACCGGTGAAAATAAAATGGTAAAATGAATCATAATATGTTTAAAAATTTTCGTTAAAAATAGTTTTGTTGGTGGTGACCCATATTGAAAAATGTTTTGTCTCTTTCTGTAGATACTTTATAAGGTCTACGATCAATATTGTAGAAATTACAAACGGAATGGCAATCTTATATTTGTATACCCCTTCCACATATGTTGAAGGGTATAATTGCCGTTAATTTAAAACAAAAAAAACTGATAAAAAAATTTGTTAAATAGTTTCAAACAAAGCAGAATTGTTGTATGAGAACCCCTGCATACGTTTTTCCTCACTATTGTATCACCGTGTTATAATAATTTTGTTATATTTTTTAATCCTTGAGTTGGAGGAAATATTAACAGGTAATTTATATCTAATTTAATTTAATATTTTGCTAACTAACCTAAAGTGCTTTTTTATGAACAGTATTTCATGTAATTAATACTGACACTTATAAAATCTGCGGACAGTGCCATGAAAGGACAAAGCAACTTCGGAAAAGTATTTTCTTTAGAATACATTTCTATATTGAACTAAGTTTTATAAAGATGATTATTTTTTTTAATTAATGAACATTTTAATGTAAATTAAAATAAAAAAATATTAATTTTTGAACAGTACACAGCTTTATGAACCAAAAAAAGAAGAAACCAATATATAAAAAATTTTAAAATCTTGCGTTGGTATTACTGACCGCCTCTGTTGAACAGGTTGTTTCTTAAGATTTTAAAAATAGTAGTGCCGAAAATTTATCATATCCAATACATATTTTCAATACTAGTCATCTAATTCATTAAGTCATTTAAAACGAAAAGAAACTAAAAAAAATGTTCACAAAGTCTCTTCTAAGTATCGCCTAGAAATGTCTTCTTCGACACCAAGGTAATAATAGTTTAATGGTATGACCAACGATGACTTTAATAGAGTAGTGACTCAGTTCCTTAACTTCCGTGATACAAAATGCTTGCGGGGTTGTTGTAAGTATCTCTGATATACTTACATACAAACTAAAACATTTATTCACTAACATTCCTGTTTTATTTGAACTGTAAAGAAGGAATAGTATATATATTTTTCTTTATGTACTGACTCGGCGTTTTTTATAAAAACTATATGTCTCCAATGTTTAAATTGTTGACAATCCTTAAACCCAAAAAAAAATACTACAAAACTGAATAAATAAACAAAAAACAACAATAATAAATAAAAAAGGGCACAAATAATTTCACTAAAAGAGTGAGAAGTATTCAAAATCCTTCAATTTATTCGCAAGCAGACTGCGTGTATATGATACCATAAGGACAAATAAATACATATATAAAACAAAACTGAAGAAAAGTAACAAACAGAACTTAATCAAAATTAAATGAAAATAAAACCAAAACGATAAAGGACAAAAAGAGAAGAAACGTAGTTAAAAATGGAAATATCTCTCATCACCGTTAAATTATTTCTAATGATTTCAACAGTATATACATACATACATAACATTCGTTCAGTTGTCTCTTGTTCACTCATGTATTCATTCATTTGAAATCGTTTATGTGTTTATAATGAATGATATCATTTTAAATATTACAAGTGTTTGTAATATTGTTTGTCCATCATTGTCGAAGAATTCCTACATTAAAATCATTTATTTTTAATTAAAATCCTACCAAAAACAATTTTCATAACGTTCTTTATTAAAGAATGAATTACATTGTTGCTGTTAGAAGGAAAAACTTATTAAATAAATAGATATTTTAATGCGTTCGATGCCTCTGTCCCTACAGATAAACACAACAAAGTAGTTGTGTAAGTTGTTTTTTATTTTTCTATAATCAAACTAATACGTATGTATCATGAGACTCGTAATTTTTCAATGTATAATTGATAAAGAGCTGTTTTAAAGTTCTTACAATACGACTTAATAACACTTGTAAGTGTAGGGAAGCAACTAATATTTTTTGACCGCAGATGCACAGTTGATTCTGTCCCAATCCCATAAATCTCTGCAGATTTTGTCCCAAACTTTTGAGCAAACAACTTTTGCTTATGATACAACTCTACTACGAAATTTTTTGACGGCCTGTTCATATTTATCCCTCTCAATCTTAAAAATGGATGGTATATAGTTCAAAGATTTTGGACTTTAGTTTTATTATCAAGTCTTATTCCAAAAATATTTTTATTTTTTAAAACATATCTTTTATAAATACCGCAACTTAATAAACATTTGTACAAAACCCTATTTTAAGAGTTATAACCAGGGAAACCAGAAATATGCTCTAAAACGCGTTTAATACGCATCAAATATGCAGTAAAAATTCGAAATTATGCCCTGAAAATTTTTAAAAATATGCCCAAAAAAAATCAAAAATTGGTAATTTGAAAGTAAAGTATTCAACAATTGAAAAACATTAGCATTTCAAAAAAACAATCCTAAAATTATAATCAGTAAAGCCCAGACTCCATAGTATTTACAAACCAATTTTTGAGATTTTACCCTAATTGAAAATTATGGGCAGTCATGGACTCACAAAAACAAAGTTATATTATGAGGTTAAAATTCATATAAAAGTTATTTGTACCGAATATTATCAAGATATTAACATCTATATGAGATTTTCTGTCTTAAAGGGATTTCAGGGACGGTCGATAAATTGTTTATTAATGTTTACATTTAAAAGCAAGTTAAAGCTATTTATAGATGTGAGCTTTGGGCAAATAAGAGCCGATTCGAAAAGAATTTAATTGTAGTAAAATATTTTTGTGGCGAATTTATTCTAAATACCAAGTTTTTATGGTTAATATGTGGAATTATAGACCGATGCTCACGATTTACATAGAATTCGACCGTAGTACAAAATTAATGTGTTTACCAAATTTAATAAAATTATCTACAAATTTGCAAAGTTAACATGGACAGACAACCAGCCAAACGGGCGGATGGACATCGTTAGATCACTTTAAACAGTGATTCTGAGCCGGTCGGTATACTAAAAGGTTGGTCCCGATTTCTATGTATTACATCGCCAAAAACGTATAATATTGGGTTTTCCTTCATTTTTGCTTAAATATAAAATTTGAATGTTTAAAATAACATTCATCTTTAACGACAACCTGCTCTGCCGTGCAATTTTAGAGTCAAAATTAAATGTAGATGGGAAAAGTGAAGCAACACGTTGGGTTTACATATATATATTTAAAAACGAAAAACCATAATTTTGAAAAAAAAAACAATTTTTGTTATATGTCGCGGAAGCTGTTGTAAGCATCTAAAAAATTTTAGATATATCAAAATATGCCTGAAAAAGGCAAAATATGCGCTATAAACTTAATAAATGCTGCGAAAATGCTATTTTAACTAAATTATGCAAAAGAATGCTATAAAGGGTAAAATATGCAAAAATATGCACTAACAAATCAATTCCAAAATTCATAAAAAGCTCTAAAACGGATAAATATATTGTTTCTGCCTTCATTGGTCGCACAAAGAAAAACATGCAATTGCATATTTATGGTTTCCCTGGTTAAAACTGACTAATAATTTTAGCTGTAGATCCATAATTTTCCATAGTTCTTATACAAGGACTAACCTCAAAAATTATTGTTACTTCATGAAATCTTTTATAAATATTGGAGACTTGATGAAGTTGGGCATTAATAACTATGGTATGGTTAAACAAATATCTCACAAGTTGTGCTATTTTTATGCACACAATATTGTTAACTCCTCATGATTTATGTATTTAATATTTGTTTGCTTATTTCTATTTGCGTAGTCTGACTGTTTGGTTGGTTATTTTATTCGTTTTGTGAACGCTCCGGAGAGGATTGTCTTGTCTTTTTAGTCGAGTTGAATAATATCGGCAATTAGGATTCATAGCTGCATACATACGTATATGACTAAGGTGACCATATTTAAGAAACCAATATACAGAACGACAGGTTCAGTATTAGTTAAAGGCACAAACAAATATGATATTTTGCAAATATATCATTCAGTGGCTCAGGATAAAAAGCCACTCATGGAAAGACGTTTCCTATATCTCTTTTATACTATTAAATTAACAAAATTTATTTATTCCATTAAAAACAATGCCAATTTTTCTACGTCTACTATATCAGGGATATAAAATGAGATTTTTCAAATAGTACCAACATGTTAATAAAATTGTACTTTTCGGACCCCAATTGTACTAAAAAGTTTTTATTAACATTTTTTTTTATGTTTATATTAACAGCAAAAAAATCGTAATACATTTTTGTTATATCTATAAACATATATAAAAGAGCATGACGTTATAACTCAAGAACGCTTGGACCGCTTTCGATGATTCGCACCAATTCGGATTGATTTCCGGCCAAACAAGAATAATACCCAACAAAATCCACGAATTATCCCAGAAAAAAGTTATCAAGACAATTAATTTTCCAATACATTTTGTATAGAGTGATTTTACGACGCCATCTTCATGATAGATGACGTTTATGTTTACGTTACGTTGTGTCAAATTTTTTTTTTATAATTTTTCGCGGCAATTGTTTTTCCACCGAATTTGATTTCCGGCAAAGACTACCAGTATTACCACGATCGACCGCTGCCAGGCGTGTATTCAGGGGGGGGTGAAAAAAGGATATTCCTTATTATTTCGATAATACACGAATTTCCGAATGTACAACATTTTTGGAAACCCCATCAAGCGTCAAATGTTTTGTTTTTTGTTTTTTATAGAATCTCTAATAACATTTTCAATAAGTATCCAAGTATTTATCCTAATAGTTATTTATTATATATTTCCAATGAAACATCTGGTTTACTGTATTTAAATACATATTATTCTACATGCAATCCCAGCAAGTGGCATCTATATCCGAAAAATAAACGTTTGGGTTGAAATTCGAGCGGTTGAATTATTAATAAGCCTTAGTATATGCATTTTATCTTCCCATATATACATATGAAAATATGTATTGGTCTAGTAAAAGCTCAGAAGAATTATATAACTGTCAAATTTCAAGTGCATTAATAAGAAAAGTTCTTTGATATACAAAAATACAATAACAATTGCATAAGTTTTTTTTTGTTTTGGTCGAAAAATTGGTCAAACAATTTAGTATGATGTAGTCAAATAAATTGTTTCAATTAAAAAAAAAACATTAAAAATAAATAAAATTATTTTTATAGCAGAAACGTTATTTAAAAAGATTAATTTCTTTTTAATTTATATTGAACTGATCTTTATATTTTATTTGACCTTATTTTTTATTTTTTTTTAATATAATATAAACATATCGCTTTTAATAAACTTTTAAAAACAAATTTTTTACTTGTTTTGTATCATTGAATTTTTGTTAAATGAACGTAGCATTTGCTGATTTTAAAAGTATGTGGTATATAAAAGGAAATATTTTTATGAACTTTCAACACGGAAGAGTTTTCAAAAATTGTTGGATTTCAATTTCACGCGATTTCGATTTACAGAACATGCCCGATAGAAATATTTTTATGTTTTTTATACATTTTCAAATACTGAAAGGTACAAAACTTCTTATAATTGAGATCAATTGTGGAGTTGATAATATTCCACGAACAACTCTTCGAACGTTAATTCGTGAGATTGTAAACCTTCTTCAAAAAATTACAAATACTTTCATTTGAAGCGCTTTTATTAATGATATGAAATATAATGACGATTTCATTTCTGAAAAAAATATGTTACAGTATATACGTGTAACACTTTTTAATGTAACTTATGGCGATTTCTTTTCTGAGAAAAATGTTGCATAAATGGTACATGCTCTACACAAAAGAGATAGACCATCTACCATTTATGCAACATATTTCTCAGAAAAGAAATCGCCATTAATCACTCGAAGTTGTACATGTTGAGCAACTTCAATAGAACAAAATTAGATGCTATTATTTACAACTATTACACTTTTATCATTAATGTACTTCATTAGCGATTTATAAAGCTATTTGAGCGTTTTCTGCATGCTATAACGGGTTGGAAACAAATATTGACATCACTAATGGCTTTGAAAAAATTAAAAGGATATAAATATACATACATAGATTTTTTCATTTTAATATGTAAACATAATTATATATTGTTTTTTAGCAATCTTTTCATAAATTATGAGCGGTATCAAAGTTGTAAAACAGGGCAGAATGAACACCTTCAATAAAAGTGAGGGTAAAATATGTAACATGTCTGGCATGTTTTTCATCAACATATTCCCAATAGAACTGAAAAATTAGCATTTTTTGTAAAAGCGAACATAATTATGTGGAATATGTAACACTTAGGCAACATATTTCTCAACAAAGAAATCGCCATAAGTTACCAAGTAAAATTAAAAATAAACAAAAATAATAAACAGGTAAATTTTTTTAATTGTGCCAAATATGTTTTTGGTGCACAATCTTACTTTTTAAAATTCAATTTTTCTAAAAATGGTAGAATTGTACTAACTTTTGCATCCCTGGTCTTTATAATCTTTAAAATATTTTTCGTCGATTTTAGAATTGATTTTGACTCTTCTAAAACTACTCGGGAACTTTCGAGTTGTTGGGATAATACGGACCTTGAATAAAAGCATAACATTTGTTGTTTGTAAAGGCTTTGCCGTGATTAGGTAACTATAAAATTCATTTCTTAAAATAAGCCCTTGTTATAACCAAAACTATTCCGAAACTGTTATTTTTGAAGTTTTTTTCTTGTTTTCAAAAACTTCGGATTCGGATTTCAAGCAAATAATCAACATATATAAACTGAAAGTTGGATGAGGATTAAGGAAAGATTTGTCAAAAACGATAGAAAAAGATTATAAATAATTTATACAGACTTGAATACAGACTTGATCGTGCTAGTATTTCGAAATTCAGCTCAGATCTTACTTGTAAATCGAAAATCGCTGTAATTTTAAGCAAATTTTAAAACTAATTCCTATTATTTCGTTAGTGCCAAAAATATTGTTATCGAGCATAGAGTGCCGTTTAGAATAAAGTAGGGAAAAAATAAGATCACTTATATGTTTCCAAGCTATTCAGGTATGTGGTAAAACAGTCCACCGATTTAAAGAGTATGATTAGCCACATGGATCCGGCAGAACAAAATTATATATTATTCTTTGTGCCGAATATTATCTATATATCAACCTCTGTATGAGATTTGTTCGTCTTAAAGCGATTTAAGAAAGGATAGATGGTAGTTAGGCTTGCCAGATCCAGATTATCAAAAAGCTGGACATGTGAATTAAAAAAGCTGGATATTAATAAAAAAGCTGGACATTTTGAAATAAAATTTTCACGAAAAGTTACTTGTTTATTGTACAAACAATTTTATTAAAAAATACCCATATGTACGAGTATGACATTAATATTACTACATTGTTTTTTTATAATACTTTACTACAATACTAACATAACAAAATATAACTAAACTTAAATGTTTTCAGTTCATTCATATGTACTATATATCTACATCCTCTCATTTGCTGGAACAACGTCATAACTCAAAAAATTAGTTTCATATTTTAATGTAGAATTAATTATCGCTCCTATATTTATCTTAAGTAAATAAATATTAAGAGCATTTTGTGGAAAATTTTTTAGCTGGACAAATTTCTTTTTAGCTTGAAACTGGACAGGCCATTAAAATGCTGGACAATCCAGCCAAAACAAGCCCGACTGGCAACCCTAATGGTAGTACAACATTTTGGCATAACATAGAAGCTATCATAAAAGTTATCGTTGGCGAATTTTTTTGTCAATACCAACTTTTGCTCTTTTTATATAAAAAGCAAAAAGAGCTGTATTTTGGGGCGTGGCAAAAAAAAAGTTCTTTGCTGTTTTAGAAACTATATTGACGTATATTTCATTCTAGGGGGTGACTGGTACAACTTCGTCTTTGTATGGAGGGCGACATGCTTCAATAAAAAAAGTCAGATAAATTGGGTGCCAATTTGATATACTTTTTTTTTTAATACAGAATAAATACAGAACTTTAAATTAAATACAGAACAATTAAAGGTTTTTTTGTACTAAGTAAAATATAATTTACACAGAATAAAGCTTCTAAAAACATTACTGTTTTGTATAATAGAGAAAGGATGGTCACCTTATTTTTATATGGCTTTAAGTTCTTTATTGAACATAAATTCTTTCATTAATTTAAATATATTTAAGATTGTATGTGTAAATATCTGTGTGTGTATATAGAGCGTATTTTGTAAGTTTCAATGTGGTTTGGTGGTAGGAAAGGCAGCATAAGTATAAAGTCACGCTGCGGTGTCTGTGTGATTTAACATTCTTTTGTCTTTAGATTATTCAGTTTTTTGTTTTATTATTCTGTGTTCTGTTTTATCTTGTTTAATTTTTTTCTATCGCTTGTTTACTTGAATTTTTTTTTCTGTTGCTACTTTTGTGTACTTATAAATAAATGAAATACTTTTGGGTCTATATTTTTATTAAAAAGACCTATAGGATTTTTTTACTTATACATATAAACACACATACATACATACGTAGTTATGTACAATGGTCATATACGTGTTGCCACGACAAAAAAAAAAAATTGTAACAAAACTGGAAAATTAAAGTTACCAAATGCAGAAACAAGTAACTTAAATATTTTTGTATCCAAAATACCATTTTATTTACACTTCAATAAAAAAAATATTATAGATAATTATGGATATAGTCACTTAAACCTCTGGATCGATTCTAAAAATAAAATTTACAGCATGTTACTGATGGCCTAGAGACGGTTGAGCATGTACTGTGCCACTGTCCTAGAATGCAGGGTCCCAGGCAGAAATGGCTTGGGACTAGATTTCACGACGAACTGGGTTGTATCGCTAGATGTAAAACAGCCGATCTGCTGGGGTTTGTCAGGAAAATAGGACGGCTGTTTCTGTTGGGAGGACCGTAGGGGGACTTGCCCCACGCAGTATCTGTCTTAAACCTGTGGACTATACTCTTCCTTTCTTCACTCTTTTCTCTTTTTCTATACTGAAGGGATTCACAATGGACCTCATTGGTCTCCGAGTGGAGATGCGCCCTTGGCCCACATAACCCTTCTTAACTTAACCTAACCTTACCTACTGATGATCTGGAAGGTAGAGGAAGTGCGGGTAATGTGGTATACTATAACAAATTAGCTGATTTAAGGTATACCACATTAGGCGCACTTGAGGTTAATGCAGATATTTATTAATTTTAAATTATTTACTACAGCTATTGAGTAATTGCATATATTGTTCACTAATTTGGTACTTCCCAATTACTTTAGTTATACATTTAAAAACTTTTAAACGCATCTTTACAACAAAACCTTATTTGTTAACAACACCCAAAAAAGTCGACTTCGCAGCCAATCGAATTTATCGACACTCACACTAAGAATGACTTTCAAAAATAAAACAGATCAAAGTTTTCTTAATTTTTTGAGAGCGGCAACCATTTAGATTGGTTTCATTACGCTTGATTTTTTAGTTTAAGAAAAAAGGCACTGTACCACATTACCAGCCTATACCACATTACCCATACTTACTCTACAATAGGCTTTACAATTTTTCGAAATTTTTGAGTGGTATTGGCACCTCCCAAACAAAGCTTTCATTTATTGAAGGCTATTTGCAAAACTGTATGAATTAGAGCTTTCAAACTTTTGATTTTTTTTTCCATATAGATCTACCGTACCTATCGATTGTACAGTAATTTTCAGAAACCATTTCGACTTACCCATTTATAACACTGGGCTAGAATTTTGCAATCGTTTTTTATGTTAGCTCTGGTTTTCGAGATATACCGTTATTTCAAAAATGGAGGAGGAGCACAACATATGTTCGCGTAACTCGAAAACCGATTATTTTATTGAAATTACTAAAAAAAAACCGAAACTCCGCAATAAAATTACATTTAAGTAAAGGTTGACTTTTTTCGAATATGCGCAGTCGTTTTAGAAACATATTTTTTTTTTTTGGCAAAAAAAAAATAATTTTTTATCAACATTTTAAAATTATTGTTTTTTAAAAACTCATCAAAAATTAGAAAATGCATTTATGCTTCTAGATCTTTCCAGACATATAAAAAACGAAGTTTGCAAACAAACAAGCCATAAATCAGTTAACAAGTTTTGATTTTATTCACAAAAGACGAACAATTTAAATTAATTTAAGAATTTCATAAAACGCAATATTTTTGGTGATAAAGGGCAAGTATGTCTCGAGAAAAAGTTAAGTACAAAAAATTAATTAGGGTCGGTCATACATTAAATCCCACTAGGGGCGACTCCTGGGCATTTATGGGACTTTTTCTTCAATATATTTCTAGTCTGCATTGAAAATTTTGTATGGGAGTCCCTTAAGGAATGAAGATAGCTGGTAGGTATGTTAGAAATAAATGATGGAGATGAAAAATAAAGTGGGGTTGGTCATACCTTGGAACCATCTAAGGGTATCCTACGCGCTGCAGGGGCCAAATAACAGAATTAAAACCATACAAATATGGTAAAAAAATGGGCAAATTAACTGCCATTGATTGATAACTGCCATTGATTTTCAGTTTTAATATCCAAAAATTAGTTCAATGCAACCAGAAATCTTTAACATTATTTAAAATTATGTTTTGTTTAATGCGCATGCATAATAACATAAATTCTTATTAAATAATTAGAGAAGGTGTGCTTTTCTCATGTTTTCAAAAAATGGAGTTATCTAGTTTTTCCACACTGCCACAGATTTACACTTTAAAGTTTATATAGATTATATGGCTTAATTGATAATCGGTTACATAAAAATCCTTTTAAAGTAAATGAAAAAGAGAAAAACTGTTGAATGAATTATATATATCTAGAAAAGCGGATCGGGCAATGGTAGTACTAACTAATCAGCCACACGATCAATTGTTGATTTCAAGTGCTTTTACACAGACTGCTTGTCAAAATTCACGTAGGCTGCACGCAATTTATTTTCAAGACGTCATCGAGAAAACAACTTATAAAGACAATCGAAAAATATGCTTGTTAAAATTGTAATCATCTGTTTTCTCGAATTGAAACGAAAATTAAAACACTGAAATTGTAAGGAAAACGGAAAGCAAATTCATCTCAGTTTTTAAAAGTATGAGTTGATGAATTGGTAAAAATGCCAAACTTGATCGTCTAACCCTTAAGTAAAATAAAAAAGAAAAAAGTAGACAACTACACATTGAGAAAAAAGTAACTATTTATGGTTAAAAGTAAACCAAACAGCAACGCTGGTCATATATATATTTACGCAGCAGGAAGATGCCAAGGCCTTTAAAAGGCTCTATTATAATTATAAATCTTATTTCAATTTATTTAATATTATTGTCAGCAATTTACTTTCTTAGTTTACAAGATTTATAAGAGCGAGCGATTAATTATATTCATGTTAAAATAACACAACTTTATGAATTGACAATGAACATCCTTAAAAATAATAGTAGCAATACATACAATAAATATAAATATCGGACGTGTACTGGAAATCGAAATCACGTAAAATTTAAGTCGAATAAATTTTGAAAACTTTCCCGTGCCTAAAGTGCACTTTCCTCTACCTAAACTACTTTTGAAATCAGGAAAAGCGTTCATTGCAGTTGAAAATTTTCATAAATAGCATTTCCGTATTTTTATTATGTTTTCGATTTCAATCCACTGTTACATAAAAACTTATAAAGAAGCCTTTTAAAACCATTGCTAAAAGAACTTTACAAGTAGTTCTTTAAACCAAAAGGCCCTTAAACACCAGAGAAACCAACAAATTCCTCTTTAGAGTTTCTTGCTTATTTTTTATCTAAATATGTTATCAAAAATTAATGTACATACATATTAATGTATGTATGTATATGTACATATATTTGTATGTACGTTATTTTTATATTTTTTCATTACAAGGACACAACTTTAGCAATAAAAAAGAAAATACAAAAGTTTATCCAGTTTCATAAATTATTAAGTTTTTTTACCCATATTACTTATATTATATTGTACATCATATGGTTTGGTTATTTGTTGACGCCGTTGTCGCTATTTTGGTTTATGGTGGTTTCCTGGTTTAAAATTTAAAAGTATTACTCACTGTTAAAATGATAAATGGAAGTTGATAAATCTTGACCGACTGCTGACATCCCTTAAGAACTTATTACATTGCCCAGATCCATAAATATTATAACACATTTATAGGAATTTGTTTCCTAGTTGTCAAGCTTAAATTTTAATTTACATAAATAAAATGTTTGAGTTTTCTAAAAAAAAAAAAGAAAAAAAAACATTAGGTGAGTTCATTTACTTAACTAGCAGAAACTTACGATGAGAGAGTAAATTTAACATTTACAAAATTGGATCTCCTAATTACTTAAAAAAATTAAAAAAGTTAATGAACGCTTTACCAGAAAATCGGTATATCGACACTATTCAGCTGTAGGAAACCAGACTATTTCTTCTTGAATTCAATTGTTCTTTAATTTTAGAAAAATTATTAAGGTTTTTGATGATGTCTTTTAAAATTGCCATTTCTACAAATGGGCAAACGTGCAAGACTCGTTTCATGAAGCCCCTTTTTAATTTTTGTGTAATTTTTTTACAATTAATGCCAAAAATTCAAAATATAAAAATTAAAGTTAGAATTTGTGATTTAAAGGTGAACTTTGTTTTTTTTTTAAATGCTTAAAGAAAGCTAAAAACTAATTTGCTCAAATTATTCCCAGAATTTTTTGTTTTTAACTTATCAATACTTCAATTTTCCATCGAAAATGGCGATTATCATAAAAAAATCTATTTGTATAAGTGCGCAATTGAACAAGTTTACGAGTCAAAATTACGAGGAAAATTAACGAAGTTTGTGCAAATGAATTCTGGTACAATTTTTGACAGTTCATTTGCGAAGGCGTAAAAATGCACTGATTGCGAGATGTTATTGAAAAACTTAATTTAAAAAGTTTGAAAATTATTGTTGTAAACTAAAACAAAACCAAGTGGTTGAATAATTCTTGCTAGTAAAAATATTGCTATCAAAAATGTTCAACAAAGTCTTTGCCTTTAAAATTTTTATGTTCATATTTCACTCTCTCGTTACATGTTTTTCGGGTACAAAAACACTTGCTAGTAATTACAATGTACAAGTTGAAAAATAGACAAGCCGAACAGCTGGCATTTTAACCTAATTCGGGTACAATCTATCCAGTGGTCTCAACCGTTTTTTTTATCTTAGCTCTTGTTCTCGAGATATACCATTATTTCGAAAATGGAGGAGGTTGCACAACATATATTCGCGTAACATAAAAACGGCAACAAACTAAAAAAAATACGCAAAAATTTCTCTATCGGTTTTATTTCAGTTTTTTATAAAGAATTTAATTTTTTTCATATGCCCTTATAACAGTTTAAAACTCAACTCACTTGAGTTAAAATTAACTGCCAGGCCCACAATGTCGACAAGAAAATTTCTTTCGCATATTTTCATTGAAAACAATAATAAAAAACTAACATATGTCTTTGTTTACAATATAAATATACGATAGAAATGTTCTTGTCGACATTGTGGGCCAGGCAGTAAAATAACTGCTAGCGAAGAGTTGTATTTTTTTTATGTTTTTGTTAAACGCACTATAACAGAGTTGTAAGCCAAAATACAAAAAATGCAAGGTTTTAACTGAACTAGAGTTGAGTTGTAAACCGTAATAGGGACAATCATTTTGTTTAGTGTTTCTTTCAAGTTATTTTATGTATATTAAACCTTGAGGTCCAAATTTAAAAAACCAATTAGTAACTAAAACCCACTATTTCGATCAAAGTAGAAAAAAAACACATGGAAAACTTTTCTTATCAAGACTGTGGAGAAGAAGTTGTATATTCGAAGTTTGTGTCCGGGTACCTACACAAACTTGCGATTCCGAATTCAAAACCAAAATTTCGCGGTTTTACGCGTGCACAAAAAATTAGAAGAATCTTAAAAAATTTTCTTCGAAATTGGCGACGTTAGTTCGTTCAAGCACTTAATTAAATAAAATAAAAATGGGCAATAATTGAAATTATTTTGGTATTTTATTTATTAGCGCGGGCAAGAATCTAAATTGCATTAGCAACTTAAGTTCGGTTATTGATTTAGTTGAAAAAAGGAAATTTTAGGTTTTTAAGGTCTGTGGAAGTGATGCAAAATGTGGCACAATTTGGTAATTTGTGGTACTTTTGAATGTTTTAAGGGAAACTTATGGGAACCAGTGTAACTTTTTAATTTATTTTAGCGCCTTTAAGCCGCTCATTCAAATTCTAGATAGATAAATAAAATTTTGTATTGAAAAATAAAATATTGCATGGCTTTTTTAGTGGTATTTGTAAGAAATAAACTTTTTTGAATTTCAAAGTGAAGTGTGGAGAGTACTTCCCGAGTACATCACCAGTAAATATGGCTTCAACCAAGAAAATATTGCACGATTCTCGTCCAAGGCAAAGATTTCTCATTCTAAATATATGTGTGGCTTGATTTAAGCAAAAAGTTATTATTCAAAGGGGATAAAAATTAAGTCGAATACAAGTCAGTTGCTAAAATCAAGTTTTCGTTGCTATATATTTTACAAATGTATTTTTGAAACGGTGCCAGTCCCTCAAATTCAGAAACTTCGGTATAAACGACCCTTTTCGTCGAGAAGCTTAAATGCCAAAGCTCTAACTCGATATCTAAGCCTGGCTTCCCTACAAAAACTGTTCTGCCCCGATTTTCGTTTTCGGACCTTGGAGGTTAAAATAATTTAGCTTAATTTGCAAGTTGCCGTTTGCGTCAAAAACACGTAAGCGACAAATTTGGTTACAGTTACTTGTAACTAAAATTTTTTTAAAAAAATGTTTCTATAAACCTACAGCGACCTTCTAAAAACATTCTTGTTAGCGCTTACGGGGTTTAAAAGGAAACGTGATGATTTAATATTGAGGCTATCCTATTTCTAAGGACAAATGAAGATTAATTTTTATACCAATGCCAAAATAGTGGAGAGGGTATTATGCATTTGTGCTGATTTTTGCAACACCATAAAATATTTGTACTAGACCCACCTTTAAGTATACCGAAAGTGATTCTGAGTCGATCTAACTACGGGCTGGCTGGCTTGCAGTCCATGTAAAACGCAATTTTGGAGATAATTTGATGAAATTTGGCACATTAACACAAGGGCCATGCCCATTGAAAACGGGGCGAATCGATCTGTAATTTCACATAGCCCCATACAAGATTCTGTCCGGAATAGGGTCTTTCTGTCCATAAACCATCTTATAATGTTGGTATTTCGATTAAATTTGGTCCAAACTAATTTTACATTAATTAAAATCATCTTAACAAATATTATTGGATTCGGACCATATTTGACCATAGCTGCTATACAAATACTACTTCCGAAAATTGCTTTACATGCCATAACTTCCTTATAAACGTTGGTATTTACATCAAAATTGGCGACAATGACTTTTACGATAGCTACTATGTCACGACATAATGTTGTGCTGGTGGGCTTAAAATTAACTATAGATCCCATATAAATCCCCTACTTTAAATCACTTAAAAGCAATAAATTCCATCATGATGAAGATATCTAAATAATATTCCGCACAAAGAACTTCTACATGAATCTTCAACGCAATTACATAATTCCATGATTGTCCATGCGTCCTAAATAGGGTACAATAGGGCAAAAATGTGATTTTTTATACTGTGATGTAGGGCATCATATGGTCGGGCTTGACCGACTATACTTTCTTAAGGTGCCCGTAGACGACATGTTTTTTACTT
Source organism: Pollenia amentaria (assembly GCA_943735925.1). Taxonomy (NCBI): domain Eukaryota; kingdom Metazoa; phylum Arthropoda; class Insecta; order Diptera; family Polleniidae; genus Pollenia; species Pollenia amentaria. The sequence goes on from OX031006.1 coordinate 103,470,253, forward strand.
CTGACTTGTCAAATTTCCCACTGTAAAATACATACATGTCGTGTGTTACCTTTAAAACATTGCATCTGTAAAAGTCAGACGCAAAGTCATCTGACAAAATTTCAATTAGAGCGTGCTCTATTTTCTTCTGACGAACCATCTGACATCAGCTTTGTCAGAAATCTATGCCGGGAAGAAAGCGGCGGCGGCGGCGCACTATTGACGGAATCATTAGCCGGCTGAAGTTAATATTTTACAATACCGATATATGTATGATAATTCCACCATTGAATAGAAATTATGTTCATATATATAAAAAACACGTTTCATTATAATATCCTAAATTAGTTTCTTCGAATTTAGAGAAAACAATTGTAAGATGGATAGACTCTTTTACGGCGCAAATAAAAATGTTTGTGGCGGCAGCACTCTATTTTGAAACCGAGAACTACTTTGGTTGCTGCAATAACTATGCGGAAAAAACAGAGACATTGTCAGAAGCAAATTACATGTACGTTTGTGCCCAAAAATTATAAACAGCAATTTTGACAGACATGCACAATTACATGTGACTTGAAAAGTTGACAAGTCAGATGTAAAAAACATGTCGTGTACATGCAACCTTACTTGTTAATCTGATATCATAGTATATTGTCTCAATGGACAGCTTCTTCAGGGATTTGTGGTTTTAACAATATTTTTTTATTTTTTTTTAAATATGTTAAAAATAATTTTTTTTTTAAATATGTTAAAAATCCCTGAAGAAGCTGTCCATTGAGACAGCGAATGTTGGATTGAATACAACTTTTTTATAAACTGACCTTGAGCTTGAAGACTAAATAAGAAGATTTAATAAAAATAAATAAAATATTTTAAAAATACTTCACAAAATATTGCATAAATTACCCACAATGTTTACATACTTTTAGCATTGAACGGATTAGGAGTCGGACTATGAAAATTTCAGCTATTGGAGTCAGAGTTGGAAATATTTTTTGGACGAGTCAACAGTCATGTTACCAGTGATGCAAAATGTGGCACAGTTGGGCCTTTTTGGCCTTCTGAATGTTTGATGGCTCTGTGAAATCTATTTTTAATCGTTCAATACATTTTCAATGTTACTTTCACACTGTTTCGAACACTACTTTTATTTACGAATTTTTTTTGGTTTGTTCAGGGGCAAATAGACCACACAAGCGGCTTGATCTATGTTATAAAAAAACATATCGAGGGTTATTATTCAAATAGTGCAATATCACAATTTTACAGGAGAGCGAAAAAACTGATTTTTTCTATAACTCTAAGAGTATTAAAAACTAATGTTATTCAAAATAAACGTCTTAATCATACATTTATTAATTTTTTTTTAATTCCAGATATTCGCGCTTATATGTCTGATAGCGCTATTTACAAATTAAAATTTTATCAATTTTAACATTGAAATAAGCAGATAGCACTATTTGAACAAAAATAAAATGAGCTGTAATGAATACTAACTATTTGAGACTTTAATTTAAGTAACACGAACTTTTATTAAAATAATTAGTTTTTTTTTAACAAAACAATATTTAATGAAAAAGTAAAATATTAAGAAACGCGTAATCATATTAATATAATCCGAAATTATGTTTATTAATTTTACATTAACCTATATTCGAAAGCAATAAAAATTAATTTTTATTCGCATGTTTTAAATTATCATAAAACGAATGATATTCTTGCGGAATAACAGGCGTCAATGCTGGTAAGTGCTTCAATTACTAAGCTGAATAGGACGTGGGCCAGATTGTAAGGGATTCGCTTCTATATGACCGCTGTATGTTTTAATTGTGGTCAGAAGGTTATTGTATTAGTCATCAAAACTAACTTTATACATAATGTCACCACTTGGTAGATATATGAGAGATTTAATTTGTGATACGGTGGGATCACTTTTTTTATCGACCAGGTCTAACGGATGGGACGTATCAGTTTTATGTTGGTATAGTCTTTAAAGAACTAAAAATTTAGATAAAGTCTATTAAAAGGCATTTTAACAATTTTATTATCAAGTTTGATTGTCTTTCTGACATCTTTTGTTATTTTAACATAATCGTTGGGCAAATAAATTGTCTGATTTTTCAGCTTCATCTCAATCTTAGCGTGTTCACTGTCAGGGGCATACTTTGGGTGTGCCCCTTCTCTAAGTACTTCTGCTCAGTTTTTTTATTATTTTCTATAGTAAAAACGGAGAGTGCATTCGATTAATAGTGGTTACGAAATTGATAGCCACAACCATCGGAATATATTATAATTGGTAACGTATCTGACAAACAACGGATTTTTAAATAATTTATAATACATGAAATAAACGTTGATGCGGACAGATTCCCATTACTTTAATTCCACCATTAATTTGAAAATTCATTGATTGCAAGGTTATAAATTGTAAAGTTGTGTACTTGAAGGCGCTGTTTATAGTAAATAGCTGATGCGTTTATATCGGGACATAGTTTTGCTGCTTGTGCATCCATGGTAAGCACATGACATAAATAAATATAATAAATATAAATAATATATAAATAAAAATTTATACTATTGACAAAAACTCATCCAGAAATTTTTTGCAGTTTTTTTTCGCAAAATGTCTTCAACGAATTTTAAGATAATATTAGTTTTTGATATGAAGACACAATTCCCAACCTTTTGATGTTGAATATGTCTACTGTGTAATAACAATTTTTATCACATTATTATATACAGTAATATTTTTTATGTAGATAGCACTTTTTTACCAAAAAAAAAAAAAAAAAAAACGTGTGTGTTAGATAGCACAATACAATATTTATGAAAAAAAAACCTTTCGGTAATTTTTTTTTTCAAATTTAAATGACAGATGCCCCTTCAGTCAGTGAACTCGTTTCTATAAAAAACACATTTTCGAAAAATTGCAGATAGCACTTTTTGAATAATAACCCTCGATGTGAAGCTTGATGGTACGAAAATAAAAAGATGAGATATTTACAAAAACATCTTGTTGCTGTTGTCAAACCGCTTGTGTACATAGTTTACTCGGTGGCCCTTTTAAAGTAAGAACTCCTTACTTTTATTGCAAATATGTCATGTTTTAAATCACAGCTTTTACAATTGATATTACTAATAAATTGGAAAGTGATCAAATCGTTTATATAAATGAGGATCTAACACCTCATAACCACCAAATATTTAAAGCTGCACTTAGCATGGAAAAAATAAATAAATAAAAAAAATAAAGTAAAAAAATATTTACCCTGCGCTGTCCAGTGTATGTCAAAAAATATGATTCAGATGACCCTTTCTTGGTGGAATTTATTGAGGGCTTTTCGAGAATAATTCTTTTAATATTTTACTATATGCCAAATATAGCAAACTTTTTTATATATCTGTAACTTTCCTGTTTAAACATGTAAAATCTCCTTTTAATTCTTGCGTTATATTGGGTCGTACATGTAAATCATTTTATCAAATTGATGCCAGAGATGGGAAATATAACATGATCAGACTTTTATCTGATCGCCAGAAGGGTTTGAGTATATATCATATAAATGCTCAGAGTTTATTACCAAAGTTAGATGAATTCCGTTACATATTTAAAAATTCTGGTGTTGATGCCATCTGTGTATCGGAAACGTGGCTTTAAGCGGAAATAGATGATAACATGTATGGAATAGTGGGTTATCGTCTTTATCGGTCAGACAGGCCAGGAAATGGTGGTATTGTATATATCGAGTAAATTTATTTGCACTTGTAGCGATAGTAATGATATTGAATACATTTTTGCGCAGGTAAACTGTCATGGTAATAAAATGCTTTTAGGATGTGTTATATTGGTTCTATTGGACCATTCTAAGGCATTCTATAGCGTTCATCATTTCATTCTTTGCATGAAACTGATGACATTTTTTGGGTTTTCGATACTTGTAGCTAGTTTGATTCAGTCCTATTTATCTGATAGAAGTCAATCTGTGGTGAATAATGAATTAACTTCTCGTCCGTTAACAGTTAATAGAGGGGTTCCAAAGGGTTCAATTCTTGGGCCCTTGATATACTCAATGTGTGCTTATGATCTTCCGCAGCAACTGCAATATTCTTGTATACAAATGTGTGCGGATGATGTTCATTTTAACCTTACTTACAGAGTTAAATCACATCAATTTTGACTTAAATCAAATATTTTCCTGGGCATCTGCTAACGGATTGAGAATCTGCCCGAGTTAATCAAAATGTTTAATTATATACAGGAAAAGTTTAAGAGTTGAGACTGATTTGAATGTTGTTATTAGTGGCTCAAGAATTGAGATTGGGAATACGGCTAGAAATCTTAGAGTGACGTTTAATAATAGCTTAACTTGGACCGATCATATAAATCAGGCTTGTGGTAGAATATATGGTATGCTGTGTGCTTTATGACCAACACACGACTTAACACCACTTACTATAAGAGTTCGTCTGGCTAAGACATATCTTCTACCGACACTATTATATTTATCGGAAGTTTTTGGTGCCTGCAATTCCCTCGATGTAAGAAAACTTAACACAACTTACAATAACATTGTCCGTTATACTTAAAGCCTGAGGAGGTTTGATAGAACATCTTCATATTCTGCCAGGTTTACTAGCATTCTTTTATCAACATTTTAAAGATTTATTTTTCTTCACAAAATCATTGTAACTAAAGAACCGGTGTATCTGTACAAACATTTAAGATTTGCAAGATCGAGAAGTGGGATTAATATCATACATTTGCGATACCACACTTATTTTTCGGAATGTCAATTCTTTCCTCGAGCATACGTCTCTGGAATCAACTCTCTAATTATATTCAGTGCATCGACAATGCAATGAGATTTAGGAGAGTACTTAAAGAGTACCTTAAATAAAACTTTTAACTTAATAAAATCTTTGATATTTTGCTATCTCTTGTATATGTAACTTGTCTTATTCTTATACTGTAATTTATATGATACGTTTGTCTTGTTGTATTAGAAAATCTATGAAATACCTAAATAAAATAAAAATGAAAAATTTAACGGATATTTTTTAAAAAAATAAAAAAATTTAACGGATTTTTTTACTTTATTCTATTTTGCAAATAAATTCGTTTACGAAAAGAAAAACAATTGGCTGAAATTAAGATTAAACACAAGGTCACAAAAACGTCTTTACTTTTTAGCCATGAATCTGACTCTCTACTTCATGTCAGTTAAAGTGCTATTAAATGCTGTTCACTTAAAGGCATAAATTAAAATAATTTTAAAAAAAAGTTTCTGGATCATTTAATTTATAAACTTTAATCTTTTTATCTTTGCTGATTTTTTTTTACTTTACCCATTAGCCAAATAGGCTTCGTGCATTTGCAAATTTATGTGTGCATTACGAGGCATTTTTTTTTTTTTTTTTGTAAATTGGTGTAATGTCATATAAACAATTTCCCCAAGCTCTCTTTAAAATGTTATTTAAAAATTACATTTATAGTGCGATAGTGGGCGTCAAACATAAAACTAGAAGACAATTTCTATACACTTAAAAAAAATCTAACAAACTTTAATTTAGTTTCTGTTTTCTCTTTTGTATATTCATGGTTGTGTGGTTTTTAAGGACACATATTTTTAATCAAAAATCCTTAAAACGAAAAACGAAATAAAGAAGGAGAAAACTTTAGAACAACAATGACTAAATTGTTAAATATTTTGAAGTGTTATCTAAATGTAGAATTTTATGGATACTACTTTGATTAAAAAAAAAATAAAAAAAAATCAAGTTACAGGAGTAACTACAAACAATAATAACATCAAAATGACTACAACAATAGAACGAAGGAACTAGCCAACCGACCAACGTATTTTCAAAATAGGATTAAGTTGCTGCATTAGTTTGTCACAAGTGTTATACTTCACAAAACTAAAGTAAAAAAGAAAACAAGTTATTAAACTAAATTCAAACAAAAACCAACAAAAAATTAAAACAATCTTCAGATAGTCCAGTATTTATGTGTATACAAATATGAATTTTTAGTATTTTCCAAATATCTTTCTTGTCTTAACTTATTTTTTGTTTTCCCGTTTTTTGTTTTCGCTTTTGTGGTAAAATATTATTTAGTAAATTGTCAGAAAATAACAATAGAAAAAATTGTAAATATATTTTACTTTTTATACGATCCACCACTTATTAGGGAGGGGCAAATTCGAAAAATATATCGATAAATATATCGTATCGAAATTTTCTAAGATATCGATGTATCGAACGTATTAAGCTGAAATTACTAAATTTAAAAACTTAATATTCCTATGTCAATACATATTCACATATGTACAAACATAGCACATGGAATTCCATTCGAACATTTTATTGTTTCTTATAATTCCAAATTTAGTGCCTGTCACTCGATTTCGAATGAAACTTTTATTCGCTTAACTTTTATTTAAAGCAAAAACCAATTTTAAAATTTAGTTTTTAAGGTAAGTTATGAGAGCGAATTCTACAATAAAAAAAATTCAAAAAAAAAAGAAAAAGAATACAAAAAAATTTTTATTTATTCGCCATATGAAATCTTAAAAAAAAAATTTATTGGGATTATATAATGTCGGGATATAAACTGCCGGTAAACGAAACTAGTGACACATACTATGCAAGTAAACTGTGCAATATTTTATTCTTAATATATAAGAACATGCTCACATAAAAACAAAATATATTTTTTTAATAATTAATATTCCAACTATTGCTGCTAATATGCCATAACTAAGGAGATTTTTTGCATAATTCTAGGAACCCTTTCCAGAATATTTTTTCCGCGCTTATTTTTTCTGTTGCCATCTCTTAAAAAACCGAGACAAAACTGAACTGTGTAATTTATGAAAATGTACAATGGAAAAGCGCCGTTATTTTCTTAATATTAGTTAAAAAATATATGATGCAATTCTTAAAAAACAACAGTATTGTAAGCAGTTGAGCAACGTTTAAAAGGTTGAATTTTATTATAAAGGGATCTTAAAAATATCGAATTCGAAAGTCGTAGATAAGTATCGATGAATCGATATATGGGTATTTTTAATATCGGTGATATATATTGATTATAATTTTTTAAATATCGATATTTTGATATATCGATACCCTCCACCACATGGCAACCATGGACCCGACAAAACAAAATTATGTTATACGGTTAAAATTCATATACGAGCCCCCTTATGCAAAAAAAAGTTAAAGTTCACTTATCTAACCAACACATTAAGCCCAGCAAAAGTGAATGGGATTAATGTGTTGGTTAACTAGTGTGAGCTTTAACTGTTTTGTGCATAAGGCGGGAGGTCTTTGAACCGAATATTATCTTAATATCAACATCTATATGTATATATATATAATTTGTGTGTCTAAAGCTGATTTTGGAAAGAGAGTTCATTTGGGACCTTTGGGCAATTTTGAACCATTTTGCCATTACATAGTTGCTATCGTAAAAATTATTATCGCCAAATTTCATGTCAATACCAACATTTATTAGAAAGTAAGCTTTTTTCGGGAGTAGTATATGTATGGGAGCTATGATCAAAAATACCTCCATTCCAAAAAATTTGGTCCCATGAATTATATTGCAATAAAATAAGTGTAAATCAAATTTAATCTACATAAAAACATAAAAAGATAGTTTATGGCCCCAAAGGTTCTATTCCAGAATGCTGTGCTGATTATTACAACTTTCAATAGGCTTGGTTGGTCCTTGTGGTAATTAAAATTTGTAAAATTGCGACCTGTGCTTTACACACATGGCTATCATTGACAGCAGGCCTGCCAGCCGGAATAACGGATATAGTTAGATCATTAAAAAACGTAATTCTATGTCGATCCGGTAGGTGGCTCCAGGACCAATATTTTAAGGTGCTACAAACATCAGGTGAAACACATTAAACCACCTCTACTATTGTGGAATGGGTAAATTTATGCATTTTAAATGAGTAATATTTTGATCAAGTTACACAAACTTTTAAAAATAGGTAAATTTTTGTATATTTCGATAGAACAAAAAATTATCTTGATTTTTAATTTACCACTTATGTATATTAAGCGTGTCAAATATATATACACAAGTATACGTATTCCATAATACTTTGTGGGAAAGAAATCTAAAGAGGTTTGTTGCTACTGTCAAAAAATCTAATGTGGTCACATTATCACACATGAACAGGCTTTTTTGCAACACCGATCTAATGAAAGGTATTAGCGCTAAGAATATTTTTAAAAAAACGATGAAGTCGTATGGGATGTCCAATTTTTTTTCGTAATACTTGTCATTTTCATAACACATTGCATTTACACTATCACACTTTTACATATTACTTCAGTTTTTGACAAGTATTAATACAGAGTATAATAGTGTAAACTAGCCTTAGGCAATATAAACCTCGGTTAAAGCGATTTTCAACAAACAGTTTTTGGTGCTGTTGTAAAAAATGTTGCGTCAAATTTGAATTTTCGTTCCATTTCAATTAATTACACTTTCTTATTATAAAACCAAGTTTACACCAGTGATGCCAATACAAATTTCAAGAAAATCTCTACGTGTCTAAAAAAAATTCCCTCTTTTCCCTACAACCAAAAAAATTATCCCTACACTATTCCCTACGTTAAAATTGTATTGGTTTATCTTCAGGCAAACAAATACATACTCTGTTAACATTTTGTAAATATTAAAATTAAAGCATTTATTAACATTTATTATATAAGTATTTGTTAAGAATAAGAAAAAACCAAAATAAATATGTACAATGCTATGCTCAAACATATAAAAATTCAATTAAAAAAAAACACTATGTGACATTTATTTTTTTTTTTTTTTTTACGGAAACGTCACTATATATCCTTCAAGAGGCAAAACTAAGTCAAACTACGTGTTTGATTTTTATTTCAAGAATACTTATTTTTAATAATTTTTTAATATAAGCATCTAATATTTTTTATAAAACTCGGTACCAAATAAAAGGGAAAGAGCTGTATAATTTAAAAAAAATTAACTTCAGTTCCTCTAAACAGGAATATAAAAAATATATCCTTCCGCATCCTTAAAAGTTTTTATTAAATTCTTTTTAAAAATTTCAAATTGTATGATTTTAATTCTCTTAGTTTACTTTTTTCTCTGAACAAAATTATTTTCTATGTCGAAATTTCATTCACTAAATATTTCCTTTTTATATTCGCACACATTGAAGCGAATGTGAGAACGAATGCAAATAGCAAAATTAAGCGAATGGTTCGCAAATGCGAGCCCGAATATTCGACGCCCCAAAATGTATACGTACATGTTTTTGGCACTTGTTGAAGATTGCCAGGCTGTTAGGGCTCATAGTATAGGGCTTCTGCTGAAAAATACTACATTTGTACTTAAATGCAGTTGCATATGAAAAATTTAAATTTTTTAATGAAAATAATACGAATATTTAAGTTTTTTTTACACAATATATTGAAAATGAGATAATATTTTGAAAATTCCCTACATTTGCCTTAAAATAAAAATTCTGTCCTTTTTCCCCTACGCTTTAAATTTTCCGGAAAAATCCCTACAAAAAGGGAAAATTCGCTACAATTGGCATCACTGATTTACACAAACAAAAGAATAAATTAAATAATCAAAATACACTGGCATAAACAGTACTTAAAGCTGGTGCAAAATATTGTATTCATGCCTGTCATAGAAATCGTTTTTAGGGTAGCAAGATAGGAAATCACTTCCACTTTCGATCGTAATTGATTTTTGTGGTAGGCCTGAATATCTCACCCTGAGTCATAACTGGGAATAATACATGGAAAATATATTCACCATTTATGTGTGCAGGATATTAAGAAAGAAAAACCACTACTTTTACTATTTTTTTATACATTTTTATAATTGAGCATAAACCCGCGCAATTATATTATATTTTTATACATATTTTTGTCAGAAATGAAAACACCATTAGCAAATATTGTAAAATTTTTTCGTGTGCGCATTAAATACACAGTGCAGCACTAAAATCTTGAACCAATTGAGACCCCCAAAATCTGAAAGCTTATGATGGTAGAAGAAATACCCTAGCTGGGTTTTGAATTATTAGCTCAGGTTTTTTTAAAATTAATTTTTGAAGTTTTCGACTGGGGGCGGATTTAAGTACAATTTTCAAAAAACATGTACTGATTTTTAAGTCTATATCTCGTGAACTATTCAAAATATTGCTTTTCTTTCTTCGGCAAATTTTAAGCTCTTTATCAGATCTAAAAATTTTACCTGGAGATAAAATTAAAAAACAACAAAATCTTACTCAAAACAGCGAAACTGTCAAAAAACGTAAAATTTCGTCATAGATTTTTATTGTGGAAAGAATTTTCTTCTAGATATTTGGGAATTGTTCTTTTTATTTTCAATATTGGATAATACAATTGTTTGAATAAAATTTAAAACAAGTATTTTCACAAAGAAAAAAAAAAAAAAAATTTTTCAAAAGACCAAAACACATGAAACATTTATGTTGTGGTTGGAGATCCCATATATGGATTTTAAAATGTTATACCAACACCACCACAGGTGAAGAGGGAATAGTTAAGTGAAATTTGGTATATATTTTCTAATTTTCACAAGATCGAAGCCTATTGAAAATTATTAGAAACGGTTCATAATTTCACATAGTTCCCATAAAAACTTCTTTCCGGAATAACGTCTTTGTGCCCATAAACCATCTAATTATGTCGGTGTTTAGATTTAAATAGGCCCAAACATATTTTATTGCATTTTACCAAGTTCAATTGATAAAAAACTACTGAAAATAGTTTCTTAAAAAGCAACTATGCGACGTTATAATTTGCTTCTGGTCGGTCCAAAATTTATGATAGGTCCCACACTCACAATATTCCGTACGTAAAATAAACTGAAATTGTGATATAAAATAAATGAATATTCAGTTAAAAACCGATCAACTTATTTTTCATTTATTTTTAACAAAAAGTTCATTTACTTTTTACTGTCAAAAATTCAATGGCAAATTTCGTAAAAACAAATGAATTTTCAGTTATTTTATATATGTTATTTAACTTTATTTTTGCGCCAAAGTTTATGTTTCTAGGTTTAAACCCGCTACTTTGTAATGGGACGATTTGTACCTCTAAATGTTCGTATTTCGAAAATTTTTATTTGTATTTTTTAGATAAGTTACGAATGTGATATTTTTTTATTTCAATGTTTATTGGTTTAATAGATAGATGTTGTGGCAAAAAAGTTTAAAGATACAGGTTTACTCCCCAAAAGGGTCTAATTTCAAAAAAGTACCAGACACCTAACCGCTTATTATTTTAATGAACATCAGGTTAGGGAATTTCCCGTTTTAACCTCTTTTACCCTCTAACCATAACAATTTCCAAAACTCCCATCATAGGTAATCGATTTCGCGACAGGCCAACCTCCCGGGCAAATTTCAGCATTTTAGTTCAGGCGTTTAGGTCGTGCGATGATGAATCATGCAGTAACATTACAATTTTATATTATACTAGCATTTAACCCGCTACTTCGTTAGCGCCCGGTTTTCTTATGTGGACATATTTTTGCGCCAAAGTTTATGTTTCTAGGTTTAAACCCGCTACTTTGTAATGGGACGATTTGTACCTCTAAATGTTCGTATTTCGAAAATTTTTATTTGTATTTTTTAGATAAGTTACGAATGTGATATTTTTTTATTTCAATGTTTATTGGTTTAATAGATAGATGTTGTGGCAAAAAAGTTTAAAGATACAGGTTTACTCCCCAAAAGGGTCTAATTTCAAAAAAGTACCAGACACCTAACCGCTTATTATTTTAATGAACATCAGGTTAGGGAATTTCCCGTTTTAACCTCTTTTACCCTCTAACCATAACAATTTCCAAAACTCCCATCATAGGTAATCGATTTCGCGACAGGCCAACCTCCCGGGCAAATTTCAGCATTTTAGTTCAGGCGTTTAGGTCGTGCGATGATGAATCATGCAGTAACATTACAATTTTATATTATATAGGTAGATGAAGAAAAATGTTTTGAAAAAAATAACACAATTAGGTACGATTTTCACCCCTTAAACGTTTGAATTTCGAAACGCATCAGGTCCAAATGTCAACTTTTTAGCTTCAGGCGTTTAGGCTGTGCAATGAAAATAAATAGATGAAGAAAAAATATCTTGGAAAAAGTAACAAAATTACGTACGATTTTTACCCCTTAAACGTTCGAATTCAGAAAAAGAACAACATTTTCACTTGGCATATTTTAGATAACTTACGAATTTTATATAATTTTTATTTCTATGTGCATTGATTTAAACGGTAGATGGGGGACAAAAAAGAACCAAAATTCAGGTTTTACACTTTTACTCCCTAAAAGAGCCGAATTTCGAAATAGTACCAGACACCTGTTCTCTTTTTTATTTAATGACTAACAACAAAAGCACAAAATAAAGTACAAAAAAGTACCAAAAATTGCCTCTTACAGATGCTCATTCAACGCTTTGCTTGTTTAATTTTATGTTTGTAGCTACAATACTAACAAAAATTTAATAAGTACCTGTTGGCAAATAATACAGTACGAAAAAGTACCAAAAAACCACTCTTACAGAATCTCATTCACTTCGGAACTTGCATGTTTAATTTTATGTTTATAGGTCCAATTTTAACGGAAATTCAAAAAGTAACAGGTAAATAACAAAAAGTACCAAAACGCCCCTCTTACAGATTCTCATTCACTCAGGACATTGCATTTTTAATTTTATGTTTGTAGATCCAATATTAACGAAAATGAAAAAGGTACCAGTTAAAAAACGAAAAAGTACCAAGAAGATCCCTCTTATAGGTTCTTGTCTACTCAGGACATTTAATGTTGAATTTTATGATTTTAGGTCCAATACTAAGGGAACTTCAAATAGTACCAGTTAAAGACCAAAAGGTACCAAGAAGCCCCTCTAACGAATTCTCATTCACTCAGGACCTTGCATGTTTGATTTTATGTCAATAGGTCTAATTTTAACGAAAATTAAAAAAGTACCAGTTAAAGAATGAAAAAGTACCAAAAAGATCCCTCTAACAAATTCTTATTCACTCAGGACTTTGCATGTTTAGTTTTATATTTCTAGGTCTAATACTAACGGAAATTAAAAAAGTACCAGTTAAAGATCAAAAAATACCAAAAAGTACCCTCAGAGGTTCTTATCCATTTAGGAAATTGCATGTTGAAGTTTATGTTTCTAGGTCCAATATTAACGATAATTAAAAAAATTGTCAGTTGTGGAACCAAAACCTAAAGTAAGAAATAAAATTTCCCGTATTTCCCCTTTTTGGTACTTTTTTCTCCCCATTGAAGCATAAAAAATTTCAATATTGTAGTAGGAGCCCATAATTTAATACGTATATGTCAATGAATAAAAAAAATGTTTTGTAAAAAAGTACCAAAAATAGTAACGGTTTTTACCCCCTAAACGTCCGAATTTCGAAAAAGTACCAAATTTGTATTTGGAATTTTTAGATAAGTTTCAAATGTAATAAGGGTTATATTTCTATGTTTATTAGTTTAAAAGATAGATGGGGTGACAAAAAAGTACCAAAATACAGATTTTACCCGTTTACTCCGTATATCCCCTTTTTGGTACTTTTTTCTCCCCATTGAAGCACGAAAAATTTCAATATTGTAGTGGGAGCCCATAATTTAATACGTTTATGTCAATAAATAAAAAAAAAATGTTTTATAAAAAAAGTACCAAAAATAGTTACGCTTTTTACCCCTTAAACGTCCGAATTTCGAAAAAGTACCAAATTCGTATTTAGATTTTTTAGATAAGTTTCAAATGTGATATAACCCTTATTTCTATGTTTATGGGTTTAAAAGATAGATGGGGTGACAAGAAAGTACCAAAATACAGGTTTTACCCGTTTACTCCGTTAAAGGGCTGAATTTCCAAAAAGTACCATACACCTGTCCGCTTTTTTTTCTAAAGAACAACGATAAGTATTACATTTTTTTTGTATCTCTTTTAGTTTTAGAGATATAAGGTTACCGAATTTACCCGTTTTTGCCCTTTTTTACCCCCTAAACATTCGAATTTCCAAAAATCCCGTCTTAGTGGATCGATTTGGGGAGAGACCAACCCCTGGTCCAAATTTCAAGTTTTTAGCTCCAGGCGTTTAGGCTGTGCGATGATGAATCAGTCAGTCAGTCAGTCAGTCAGTCAGTCAGTCAGTAACGTTACAATTTTATATATATAGATAGGTAGATGAAGAAAAATGTTTTGAAAAAAATAACACAATTAGGTACGATTTTCACCCCTTAAACGTTTGAATTTCGAAACGCATCAGGTCCAAATGTCAACTTTTTAGCTTCAGGCGTTTAGGCTGTGCAATGAAAATAAATAGATGAAGAAAAAATATCTTGGAAAAAGTAACAAAATTACGTACGATTTTTACCCCTTAAACGTTCGAATTCAGAAAAAGAACAACATTTTCACTTGGCATATTTTAGATAACTTACGAATTTTATATAATTTTTATTTCTATGTGCATTGATTTAAACGGTAGATGGGGGACAAAAAAGAACCAAAATTCAGGTTTTACACTTTTACTCCCTAAAAGAGCCGAATTTCGAAATAGTACCAGACACCTGTTCTCTTTTTTATTTAATGACTAACAACAAAAGCACAAAATAAAGTACAAAAAAGTACCAAAAATTGCCTCTTACAGATGCTCATTCAACGCTTTGCTTGTTTAATTTTATATTTGTAGCTACAATACTAACAAAAATTTAATAAGTACCTGTTGGCAAATAATACAGTACGAAAAAGTACCAAAAAACCACTCTTACAGAATCTCATTCACTTCGGAACTTGCATGTTTAATTTTATGTTTATAGGTCCAATTTTAACGGAAATTCAAAAAGTAACAGGTAAATAACAAAAAGTACCAAAACGCCCCTCTTACAGATTCTCATTCACTCAGGACATTGCATTTTTAATTTTATGTTTGTAGATCCAATATTAACGAAAATGAAAAAGGTACCAGTTAAAAAACGAAAAAGTACCAAGAAGATCCCTCTTATAGGTTCTTGTCTACTCAGGACATTTAATGTTGAATTTTATGATTTTAGGTCCAATACTAAGGGAACTTCAAATAGTACCAGTTAAAGACCAAAAGGTACCAAGAAGCCCCTCTAAAGAATTCTCATTCACTCAGGACCTTGCATGTTTGATTTTATGTCAATAGGTCTAATTTTAACGAAAATTAAAAAAGTACCAGTTAAAGAATGAAAAAGTACCAAAAAGATCCCTCTAACAAATTCTTATTCACTCAGGACTTTGCATGTTTAGTTTTATATTTCTAGGTCTAATACTAACGGAAATTAAAAAAGTACCAGTTAAAGATCAAAAAATACCAAAAAGTACCCTCAGAGGTTCTTATCCATTTAGGAAATTGCATGTTGAAGTTTATGTTTCTAGGTCCAATATTAACGATAATTAAAAAAATTGTCAGTTGTGGAACCAAAACCTAAAGTAAGAAATAAAATTTCCCGTATTTCCCCTTTTTGGTACTTTTTTCTCCCCATTGAAGCATAAAAAATTTCAATATTGTAGTAGGAGCCCATAATTTAATACGTATATGTCAATGAATAAAAAAAATGTTTTGTAAAAAAGTACCAAAAATAGTAACGGTTTTTACCCCCTAAACGTCCGAATTTCGAAAAAGTACCAAATTTGTATTTGGAATTTTTAGATAAGTTTCAAATGTAATAAGGGTTATATTTCTATGTTTATTAGTTTAAAAGATAGATGGGGTGACAAAAAAGTACCAAAATACAGATTTTACCCGTTTACTCCGTATATCCCCTTTTTGGTACTTTTTTCTCCCCATTGAAGCACGAAAAATTTCAATATTGTAGTGGGAGCCCATAATTTAATACGTTTATGTCAATAAATAAAAAAAAAATGTTTTATAAAAAAAGTACCAAAAATAGTTACGCTTTTTACCCCTTAAACGTCCGAATTTCGAAAAAGTACCAAATTCGTATTTAGATTTTTTAGATAAGTTTCAAATGTGATATAACCCTTATTTCTATGTTTATGGGTTTAAAAGATAGATGGGGTGACAAGAAAGTACCAAAATACAGGTTTTACCCGTTTACTCCGTTAAAGGGCTGAATTTCCAAAAAGTACCATACACCTGTCCGCTTTTTTTTCTAAAGAACAACGATAAGTATTACATTTTTTTTGTATCTCTTTTAGTTTTAGAGATATAAGGTTACCGAATTTACCCGTTTTTGCCCTTTTTTACCCCCTAAACATTCGAATTTCCAAAAATCCCGTCTTAGTGGATCGATTTGGGGAGAGACCAACCCCTGGTCCAAATTTCAAGTTTTTAGCTCCAGGCGTTTAGGCTGTGCGATGATGAATCAGTCAGTCAGTCAGTCAGTCAGTCAGTAACGTTACAATTTTATATATATAGATAGGTAGATGAAGAAAAATGTTTTGAAAAAAATAACACAATTAGGTACGATTTTCACCCCTTAAACGTTCGAATTTCGAAACGCATCAAATTTGTATTTTTAAGATAAGTTACGAATGTGATATATTTTTTATTTTAATGTTTATTGGTTTAAAATATAGATGGTATAGCAAAAAAGTTTTAAAATTCATGTTTTACCCGTTTACTCCTTATTTCAAAAAAGTGCTAAACACCTGTCCGCTTATTTTTAATGAACAATAATAGGTTTAAATTTTTTGGTATCCCTTTTAGTTTAGCAGATATGAGGTTAGCGAATTTCCGTTTTCACCGCCTTTTGTTTATTGAACCACAATAAGTATTAAATTTTTTTGTATCTCCTTTAGCTTAGCAGATATGAGGTCAGCGTGATCGATTTGGCGAGGCCTGCCTCAGGTCCAAATGCCAACTTTTTAGCCTCAGGCGTTTAGGCTGTGCAATGAAAATAAATAGATGAAGAAAAAATATCTTGGAAAAAGTAACAAAATTACGTACGATTTTTACCCCTTAAACGTTCGAATTCAGAAAAAGGACAACATTTTCACTTGGCATATTTTAGATAAGTTACGAATTTTATATAATGTTTATTTCTATGTGCATTGATTTAAACGGTAGATGGGGGACAAAAAAGAACCAAAATTCAGGTTTTACACTTTTACTCCCTAAAAGAGCCGACTAACAATAAAAGCACAAAATAAAGTACAAAAAAGTACCAAAAATTGCCTCTTACAGATGCTCATTCCACGCTTTGCTTGTTTAATTTTATGTTTGTAGCTGCAATACTAACAAAGATTTAATAAGTACCTGTTGGCAAATAATACAGTACGAAAAAGTACCAAAAAACCACTCTTACAGATTCTCATTCACTTGGGAACTTGCATGTTTAATTTTATGTTTATAGGTCCAATTTTAACGGAAATTCAAAAAGTAACAGGTAAATAACAAAAAGTACCAAAACGCCCCTCTTACAGATTCTCATTCACTCAGGACATTGCATTTTTAATTTTATGTTTGTAGATCCAATATTAACGAAAATGAAAAAGGTACCAGTTAAAAAACGAAAAAGTACCAAGAAGATCCCTCTTATAGGTTCTTGTCCACTCAGGACATTTAATGTTGAATTTTATGATTTTAGGTCCAATACTAACGGAACTTCAAATAGTACCAGTTAAAGACCAAAAGGTACCAAGAAGCCCCTCTAACGAATTCTCATTCACTCAGGACCTTGCATGTTTGATTTTATGTCAATAGGTCTAATTTTAACGAAAATTAAAAAAGTACCAGTTAAAGAATGAAAAAGTACCAAAAAGATCCCTCTAACAAATTCTTATTCACTCAGGACTTTGCATGTTTAGTTTTATATTTCTAGGTCTAATACTAACGGAAATTAAAAAAGTACCAGTTAAAGATCAAAAAATACCAAAAAGTACCCTCAGAGGTTCTTATCCATTTAGGAAATTGCATGTTGAAGTTTATGTTTCTAGGTCCAATATTAACGATAATTAAAAAAATTGTCAGTTGTGGAACCAAAACCTAAAGTAAGAAATAAAATTTCCCGTATTTCCCCTTTTTGGTACTTTTTTCTCCCCATTGAAGCATAAAAAATTTCAATATTGTAGTAGGAGCCCATAATTTAATACGTATATGTCAATGAATAAAAAAAATGTTTTGTAAAAAAGTACCAAAAATAGTAACGGTTTTTACCCCCTAAACGTCCGAATTTCGAAAAAGTACCAAATTTGTATTTGGAATTTTTAGATAAGTTTCAAATGTAATAAGGGTTATATTTCTATGTTTATTAGTTTAAAAGATAGATGGGGTGACAAAAAAGTACCAAAATACAGATTTTACCCGTTTACTCCGTATATCCCCTTTTTGGTACTTTTTTCTCCCCATTGAAGCACGAAAAATTTCAATATTGTAGTGGGAGCCCATAATTTAATACGTTTATGTCAATAAATAAAAAAAAAATGTTTTATAAAAAAAGTACCAAAAATAGTTACGCTTTTTACCCCTTAAACGTCCGAATTTCGAAAAAGTACCAAATTCGTATTTAGATTTTTTAGATAAGTTTCAAATGTGATATAACCCTTATTTCTATGTTTATGGGTTTAAAAGATAGATGGGGTGACAAGAAAGTACCAAAATACAGGTTTTACCCGTTTACTCCGTTAAAGGGCTGAATTTCCAAAAAGTACCATACAC
The DNA here is from genome assembly GCA_943735925.1 of Pollenia amentaria. NCBI lineage: Eukaryota > Metazoa > Arthropoda > Insecta > Diptera > Polleniidae > Pollenia > Pollenia amentaria. The sequence goes on from OX031006.1 coordinate 103,488,956, forward strand.
CTGTCCGCTTTTTTTTCTAAAGAACAACGATAAGTATTACATTTTTTTTGTATCTCTTTTAGTTTTAGAGATATAAGGTTACCGAATTTACCCGTTTTTGCCCTTTTTTACCCCCTAAACATTCGAATTTCCAAAAATCCCGTCTTAGTGGATCGATTTGGGGAGAGACCAACCCCTGGTCCAAATTTCAAGTTTTTAGCTCCAGGCGTTTAGGCTGTGCGATGATGAATCAGTCAGTCAGTCAGTCAGTCAGTCAGTCAGTAACGTTACAATTTTATATATATAGATAGGTAGATGAAGAAAAATGTTTTGAAAAAAATAACACAATTAGGTACGATTTTCACCCCTTAAACGTTCGAATTTCGAAACGAATCAAATTTGTATTTTTAAGATAAGTTACGAATGTGATATATTTTTTATTTTAATGTTTATTGGTTTAAAATATAGATGGTATAGCAAAAAAGTTTTAAAATTCATGTTTTACCCGTTTACTCCTTATTTCAAAAAAGTGCTAAACACCTGTCCGCTTATTTTTAATGAACAATAATAGGTTTAAATTTTTTGGTATCCCTTTTAGTTTAGCAGATATGAGGTTAGCGAATTTCCGTTTTCACCGCCTTTTGTTTATTGAACCACAATAAGTATTAAATTTTTTTGTATCTCCTTTAGCTTAGCAGATATGAGGTCAGCGTGATCGATTTGGCGAGGCCTGCCTCAGGTCCAAATGCCAACTTTTTAGCCTCAGGCGTTTAGGCTGTGCAATGAAAATAAATAGATGAAGAAAAAATATCTTGGAAAAAGTAACAAAATTACGTACGATTTTTACCCCTTAAACGTTCGAATTCAGAAAAAGGACAACATTTTCACTTGGCATATTTTAGATAAGTTACGAATTTTATATAATGTTTATTTCTATGTGCATTGATTTAAACGGTAGATGGGGGACAAAAAAGAACCAAAATTCAGGTTTTACACTTTTACTCCCTAAAAGAGCCGACTAACAATAAAAGCACAAAATAAAGTACAAAAAAGTACCAAAAATTGCCTCTTACAGATGCTCATTCCACGCTTTGCTTGTTTAATTTTATGTTTGTAGCTGCAATACTAACAAAGATTTAATAAGTACCTGTTGGCAAATAATACAGTACGAAAAAGTACCAAAAAACCACTCTTACAGATTCTCATTCACTTGGGAACTTGCATGTTTAATTTTATGTTTATAGGTCCAATTTTAACGGAAATTCAAAAAGTAACAGGTAAATAACAAAAAGTACCAAAACGCCCCTCTTACAGATTCTCATTCACTCAGGACATTGCATTTTTAATTTTATGTTTGTAGATCCAATATTAACGAAAATGAAAAAGGTACCAGTTAAAAAACGAAAAAGTACCAAGAAGATCCCTCTTATAGGTTCTTGTCCACTCAGGACATTTAATGTTGAATTTTATGATTTTAGGTCCAATACTAACGGAACTTCAAATAGTACCAGTTAAAGACCAAAAGGTACCAAGAAGCCCCTCTAACGAATTCTCATTCACTCAGGACCTTGCATGTTTGATTTTATGTCAATAGGTCTAATTTTAACGAAAATTAAAAAAGTACCAGTTAAAGAATAAAAAAAGTACCAAAAATATCCTTCTAACAAATTCTTATTCACTCACGACTTTGCATGTTTAGTTTTATATTTCTAGGTCTAATACTAACGGAAATTAAAAAAGTACCAGTTAAAGATCAAAAAATACCAAAAAGTACCCTCAGAGGTTCTTATCCATTTAGGACAGTGCATGTTGAAGTTTATGTTTCTAGGTCCAATATTAACGATAATTAAACAAATTGTCAGTTGTGGAACCAAAACCTAAAGTAAGAAATAAAATTTCCCGTATTTCCCCTTTTTGGTACTTTTTTCTCCCCATTGAAGCATAAAAAATTTCAATATTGTAGTAGGAGCCCATAATTTAATACGTATATGTCAATGAATAAAAAAAAATGTTTTGTAAAAAAGTACCAAAAATAGTAACGGTTTTTACCCCCTAAACGTCCGAATTTCGAAAAAGTACCAAATTTGTATTTGGATTTTTTAGATAAGTTTCAAAAGTAATAAGGGTTATATTTCTATGTTTATTAGTTTAAAAGATAGATGGGGTGACAAAAAAGTATTAAAATACAGATTTTACCCGTTTACTCCGTATATCCCCTTTTTGGTACTTTTTTTCTCCCCATTGAAGCATGAAAAATTTCAATATTGTAGTGGGAGCCCATAATTTAATACGTTTATGTCAATAAATAAAAAAAAATGTTTTATAAAAAAAGTACCAAAAATAGTTACGCTTTTTACCCCTTAAACGTCTGAATTTCGAAAAAGTACAAAATTCATATTTGGATTTTTTAGATAAGTTTCAAATGTGATATAACCCTTATTTCTATGTTTATGGGTTTAAAAGATAGATGGGGTGACAAAAAAGTACCAAAATACAGGTTTTACCCGTTTACTCCGTTAAAGGGCTGAATTTCCAAAAAGTACCAGACACCTGTCTGCTTATTTTTCTAAAGAACAACGATAAGTATTACATTTTTTTTGTATCTCTTTTAGTTTTAGAGATATAAGGTTACCGAATTTACCCGTTTTTGCCCTTTTTTACCCCCTAAACATTCGAATTTCCAAAAATCCCGTCTTAGTGGATCGATTTGGGGTGAGACCAACCCCTGGTCCAAATTTCAAGTTTTTAGCTACAGGCGTTTAGGCTGTGCGATGATGAATCAGTCAGTCAGTCAGTCAGTCAGTCAGTCAGTCAGTCAGTCAGTCAGTAACGTTACAATTTTATATATATAGATTACTAAAAATGCATTTCTTTTTACGAAATTTGTCGGTTATTTTTTGGTAGTAAAATTATATAAAATAACTGAAAATTCATTTGTTTTGACGCAATTTGTGGTTTATTTTTTCCGGAATTCGTGGTTGTATTTTTGACAGTAAAAATTAAATGAACTTTTCGTTAAAGTTAAATGCAAAATAAGTGGATCGGGTTTTATGCAAATTTACAGTTGTTTTGAATTCATTTTCATTTAATTTTACATACAGAATACTTTTACTTAATCAACAGACAATATTGAATGCAACCGAAAATCCGTATTAATGTGCACTTAGTTTTTTTTTTTTTTAATAAATGTTAGAATCAGTTAAAAATAATTTTGCTTGGAATTTTGAATGTTTATTAATTTAAAACTGACTGAACGGAATACTTCTTAAATAACCTTCAGTCCGTTACTGTAATAATATTGTGAGTGCATAAAAACCATCTCTACTAAGTATTTAAGCCCAGCCACTGCTATATTCAGCTAGTTTACTTACAGTAACATTATAATAAATGAAAATATATAAATTAGCATTATCTCTGAATTGAAGTTAATTTTAAGGGTATAGAGAACAATGAAAAATATTGTTTATTTACAATTATTTACCCTCGCTACAAAGTTCGAATATTTTAAAGACAATTGACAATTGTATCGAAAAATATTTTTATTGAGCTACTTCACATGACTCAGCATTCCGAAAGTGTTGAAGACACCCCTAAACATAGTAAAGTTTTAATAACTCTTCAAGAGCTGGCCTTAAGCGCGTTTGTAACAAATGTATAAGAGAATAGCATAAGCTTCTACCCATCGTAGGGCGCGACTCTGCTAAAGGAGAAGTCAAGAGATCACTAAGAAATCCTAATATTTCTAAAGATGCAGATCAGCTTGTATACTGGCGCAATGCCAAGGTATACGCAAACTTAAAGTAAATGGCACTGAACTACTGAAATTTTCAAATTAGTTCTATCGCATCTGATAAACAAGTTTCCACTGCAGGTCTGGTTCAAAAAGATTTGCGAATTCGTCTTTCCTGCAAAAGTTAAGAACACTTTAACTTACATTTATTTATTCTTATTAATTTCAATTATAAATATTTCTTATCTTTAACACTGTTTTTTTGGTTACAAAAAATAAATTATTTTTAATTTTACCATGAATTCATATTTAATCAGTGTTTAAAAAACTAGACTCCAAGTAGTTGTAGTAATAAAAAAATACGAAATAGTCTAGTTAAAAAATGTTAAAAACTTGTAGTCGTTCATTTACTATTACTACCGCTACCGTCACATTTTGATAGCAATAGTTTTAGTAGTAGCGCAAAAAGAAAATACTTGGAGCAGCGTAGTAATTTTTTTTTTACTGCTATCGCTACCTTTAAATTTTGGTAGTAGTAAAAGAAGTTTTATTTTTAAAATTTTGTACTACTATCTGCTTTAGTAGTTATACAAAAAATAACATTTAGGTAGTTGTTTTATAACATTAAGCAGTTTTAGAATAACATTGAAGTAGTATGTTAATAACATTGAAGCAGTCGTAAAATAACATTATGGTAGCAGCAGAATTAATAAAAACGTAAAATCTTCAGCAAAATAAAAACAAACGAATAGCACGTGTGTGTTAAAATCAGTGTTGCCAGAAATCTTTTGGCTCATGCCCCTTTAAAATCCTTTTAATTAAATTTATTAATTTTAATTGATTTACATATTCCTCCCTGCTTCTGTTTTAAATGCTTTTTACCAAGAATTTTTTCTGTTTTTTATGTTTTTGTCTTTCTTTTTCTCCTTGACCTTTTTATAAGCACAACTTGAAGGAAAAATGTAAACATAGAGATTGTTCCTTAGTTGTTTAACAATTAGTATTGTGAAAAATGTACTTTGGACTTCAATAAGAATTCTTGACAAAAAGTATGAAAAACAGAAGTAAGGAGGAACATGTAAATCAATTGAAATAGATAATCATTAAAAAGACAAATTTCGATCTACCAATTTGGTTTGAAGATTGTTGTTTGGCTTTTGACTGCCTGCTGCCTTCGATGGCGGGGAGTTTAAAACGGCAAACCCCTTTGTGGAGATTGTGTCCGTGAAAACCTGGGTTTAATTCCCAGCTCAGTCAAGAATGACAAATTATCAATAAATTTTAATTCATTTCATGTTGTAAAATTCCTTTCTTCATAAAAATAATTTAATGAAAATTTAATTTAATGAACTTTAGCCTGAATAAAATATTAAAAAAATTTGGATTAAAAACCATAAACTGTTCAATAAACTAACCACAATACTAATAATTAAAAAATTTTAAAATGTATTTATTTAATATGTTTTTTAGTATTGTAAAATGATATATAGAACTGGTTTTAAGATAATTTTCACTAAATAGCAGCGTTTTTAACACACTGAGTGCCAAGCGGTTTTGACGAAAACCTTCCCAGGAGGCCAAACATTTTTTTGTTAAATAAGTATATTAGTGATAAAAAACGATTTCTGAGATATCCCTTGTCCATTCTGCTCCTTACTTTTTATTTTATATAGGCTTTTTGTGTCGTACATTTCTGTACGACGCGGCACTGCACGACGGGTATGAAATTGTAAAAGTCGCTGTCGTACAAAAACGTACGACGCTTTTTTTCTTGTTTTTTATTTTTGTATGTTTTCTTTTTTAGTTTGCAATTATCTCTCCTTTGTGCAACTTAAAAAAAAAAAACACAATCACTGTCGTACGGAAACGTACGACATGGCACTCAATGTGTTAACATGCTAAAAACATATAAAATATTCCATTCAAAATATTTCCCTACATTGTGGAATGAATGCTCATAAAATAAATATTAATAAGTATGAGTACATATAACTTCTAAGTCCCAATTTCCACAATGCAAGTCTTATTGATAAACTTATCACATTTTCTTCTTTGAATCAGCCTCGGCGTTTTCACAATGCTTATCTTATTGCTAAAATATTACTGTTTTATGTATGCAGTACACACGTATGTGTGCGTTTTTTACATTGCGAATGAGAAAACAAAACGTATATGGCAAGTACATCAAGCTGAGTACTCGTTTCTTTTCCCCTCGTCTCTCTCGCCTACAAAGTAGCAAGCTGATCAATAAGACTTGCATTGTGGAAATTGGGACTAACAATCGAAAAGTTTCTGCACCGAAAATTTCAAAAACTACTAACAACAATGGTAAAAGCGACGACCTGACAACACGGTTTATGAATAATTCAAACAACATCACATACGTAGTTATTGTTGGTTTCTAGGTTTACTGATTATTTTCGTTTCTGACTACTTCAATGTTATTATATTACTACTTTAATGTTATTAACATACTACTTCTATGTAATTCTACTACTACCTCAATGTTAATAATCTACTACCTCCAAATTTCGTAGTCATAAAAAACAATACTCCAAATGTAGTAGTAGTCTTAAAACGAAAACCTCAATCAAACCAATAGAAAACAATTTCGTTTTTTTAACTGCTACTTAATTTTTGTTTTACTGCTGCTATTTTATTTTCTGGTTTTATTTTTTGCATGTAGCAGTAGTTTTAAAAAAGATAATACTACAAAACAAGACAACTGCTCTTTCTGACGCTACATATAATTGTTAAGAGTAATAGTTTTAGTCATAGTAAAAAATGTTTAGGTAATGTAGTTTTTTAAACACTGTATTTAATTTGTTTTTTATCTTATTAATATCAACTTTAAATATTATTAATATGAATCTTACACTATTATTTTTCATTCTAAAAGAATGACCGACTCTACTTGAGTTTTGTTAATTTTAACTTGAATTCAAATTCAATAAGCGTATCGGTACCGCCGATATTTCTTTTTGAGTATCAGTATTGGTATCGAATCGGCAAAAAGGGTATCCAACATAAAGAGATGTTTTATTTGTACAAAGACTCTATTTTGGAAGAATACTTTGTATGAAGGCTATGTTAAATATGGCCGATCCTCACCATTTTATTATGACAATACAAAATCTACAAAATTACGACCTGTACTTTGCGCATAGGGCTAAAATGGACAGACAACCACACTGACGGGTGAAACATTGTTAGATTGACTAAGAAAATTATTCTGGGTCGATTGGTCCACTAAAATGTGGGTCTAGCACCAATATTTGTATGTGTAATAGACATATTCACAAACGCATACTATTCTCTCCACTTTTGTGGTGTGGGTATAAATATTTATTATTCTAAGTCTCTATATATTTATGTGCTATATTAAAAATAACACTATGCCACAAAAAAATTAAACTAAAAAAATAGATATTTTTAAGCTAAATTGGGGCTGTTGAACACGAATATGGCAATCAATTATTTTTCTCAAGAAGCCTTTTCGTGATATTCGCATACATTTATTCTGATAGTGCATAGAAAATATTGAAGGAATAAGACAATTAAATTATGAAAACATTCGAATTAATATGAAAATGTATAATAAATGTTACTCGCCATGAGAACTAAATTCGCATAGTATATTTGTAACGTTTTTACCGCTAATTTTCAAACTTTTTGCTAATGTTAAAACTGAGAATTGCATGTAAGAAGCTCTTATGGTATCGTAAAACCCAGGTACAAAAAACACTTTTCAAAATCGTACCAAAAATGTTCCAACTACCAAACTTGTGTTAATACTTTTGAAATAAAAATAAAGGCGTGTAAATACTTTTGAAACATTAAGTATTTAGCAATCTTCATTCTTTTTTCTATGACTTTTACTGCGGTTTTTTAAAATCTTACTTCCAGCAACAATTTTTTTCAACAGCAAAAATATTGGGCTTCTTTGTAAAATTTTTTTAATTTGTTTTGTGTATTAACATTTGATTATGGCTGTATAGTTTTTTTTACTAAATAAAAAAATAATAAGGGGGTATGTAGGCTTTTATGTGCCACTGTCTATACATACATACATTCATTTTTATACCCTTCACCACAGGTGGTCATTCCGATTGTAATTTCTAAAATATTTATCTTGGACCATTTAAAGTGTATGTATTCTGGGTCCTTATGAAGAGCAAAGTTAATTTAACGACATCCGTCTGTCCTTGTGTATGATGAAATGGGTTTTCCGACCACCACCCAAATTATGAGATCAAGGTAAAAATTTAGCCATGTGTATCTGGAGAACAGCCAGAGCCACAGTTTTTTCACCATTTTTTGCCCCTAGCTGCTTTTTTCTCCTAGTCTATAGCACCAATTGTGCCGAAGACAGGGAAACAAAACATTAATTTGTTTCCGAGAAAAATTGCATGTTTTTCGGTAAAATCAAGGTTTAGCGAAAATCTTCATGATACCATAAAATCCGAAAGGCAGCTATAGTAGCAAAAGCTAAATAATGTTTTGTCAGTTTCGATAACGACTCCGATAAATTCCACGCATTTTATGTTTTGCATAATGTTGTTAATGCTTTGAATTATTATGTTGTGTACTAGTTGTTCAAAGTTTAGTGACCTTTTAATGCATCAAATAATTTTTTAGTAACAATAAGGATTTTTAATTTACTTTTAAATCTAGGGGTGTAGCATTCGCTTGTATGTATGTTTATGTAATTTTAGTTATACCAATGTTATTATTTATTAGCACATTTAAACTTTATTATATCATAAACCAAACAAATAACTAATTAATTAACGACTTAATTAGAATTGAGTTTCTCGAATGCAATAAGCTTCAAATACACCCATACATACTTGTGCAAATTCAATTAGATACACGTTCCAACTTCAGGCCTTATTGAAGGCCTGCTTAAAAATTTGTTTGATTCAATTACCTTTCTGATCTAAATGCTAATGAATGCCTCATAGATGGCATAGGCTCTTCTATTCCACATTCACATCTATGAGAAGGGAATAGAGAAGGAGTAACATTTTTTGTTTTGTTGTTTTGCCAAAGCAAAGTCCAATGAATTCAGACCCCGTTATAAAATTACCATTCTCTAGAAAGCCTTCTAAGAGCCATTAATTTGAATACCTTTCAGAAGTTCCGGCGAAAGAAGCGAGAGCGAAAGGGCTACCCCACAATGACAACGTGTGTAAAAAATATATGAGTATGGAATGGAGCGAGCTGGTCTTGTACATCCAATAGAAGAAGTATAGAGGCCTTCTAGAAGGCATCCGACCTCCTTCTTTTGCCCACTGGGCATTGAAATAGTGCCAGCCGACAGTTAATATTTTTTATTAGTGGTAGGCACTTAAGTATCATTAAAATAATTGTTTTATGTATATTAAAATAAAATATTTATGCAAATTAGTATCTAAAATCATAAATTTCATTAAAAATAATAATATTTATACACTTAACCACGGATACAAACAAATAATAACAATTTTTGTTTTATATACAGCAATACATACCAGTGATGCCGTGTTGTTACATTTGTTAAATTTTTCGTAATTTTTGAAGGCCCAATGTAACATGTACAATTTTCTTATAATTGGCCAAACTTTCGTAACATTTGGTACCTGATAGAGAACGAAGTAATATCTTTGAAAATGTTCTTTATTCATTAATTAAGATAAGAGCTACTCGCTTCTGAAAGCAGTTTTTTTTAACATATCACATAATTCGGAGCATGGAGAGGATATTTAGCCAACTGAAACTTATTAAGACTGACCACCGTAATCGATTAAATACAGAAGCTGCATTAATGATGATTAAAAAAATTTACATTAATAATAATAAGTATTGTGGTTAATTTATTGAACTGTTTATGGTTTTTAGTCCAAATACTAAATTGAAATTATACTGAAGTAATTATATGTATATATAACGAAAACTCAAATAATTGCGTAAAGCATAATATTTTTGTATACCCTTTCTTTAATTTTCCTATAATTAGCATGGACTTGAACCTTAAGCAGCTGTACGTGTATATCTCTCATTTTTAAATTTACGTTGCTTTTAGACGATATGTATTTAGCAGTGTACTCAGTGTTGTCATATCGTAAGGTTTTTTTTTGCAAGTTTTTTGAGATACTAAAAAAGTTTTTAATTTGTTTTTCTAAAAAAAATGTTTTTTTGAAATTTAAGTAGATTACATAAATTTAGTTGTAATTTGTTAAAAAAAATAATCTTCACTCAGCTTAGTTTATTTCAAAATATAAAAATTTAATACATGATATACAACAAATGTATGAATTAAATTTTTATATATGTATTTTATATATAATTAGTATGTGGTTATTTTATTGAACTGTTTATGGTTTGTAATCCAAATTTTTAAATTTCAATCAGGCTAAAGTTCATTGCATTTAATTTTCATTAAATTATTTAAAGGAATTTCACAACATGAAATTAATTAAAATTTGTTGATAATTGTTCATTCTTGACTGAGCTGGGAATTGAACCCAGGTGTTCACGGACAGATTGCCCTGCGTGTTTCGATTGCACCACACAATCTCCTCAGAGCGGTTTGTCGTTTAACACTCATCGCCATCGACGACGGTTGTCAATAGTATTTAACCTTGATAGGTCGAAATTTGTTTTGAATGATTATCTATTTTAATTGATTTACATGTACGTCCTTACTTTGTTTTGCGTACTTCTTGTTAAGAATTGTTCTTAAAGTCCAAAGAAAATTTTTCTATTTTTTTTTTGTGTCTGTATTTTTCTTGTTGACCTTTTTTAGCACAAATTGAAGGACAAATGTAAACATAGAGCTTGTGATTTAGCTGTAAACAATAACTTGTATTGTTGTTATTTTATTGAACTGTTAATGGTTTTTAATCCAAACTTTTATATTGCAGTGTAAGTGATTCTTTTAACGATTTGTAAATAAAGGGTTTTTGGTCAAAAAAAAGTTTTTTATTCAGAAGTTAAAAGATTTTTTTTAAAAAAAATATGACAACACTGAGAGTACTTGTCCTCTTCCATACTGTAAAGAGCATGCAAGTCGAGTAAGCTTCTGTTAATGTCAGCTCGAATTAGCAGTGTATAATTTTTCAATTAGAGCGTGTTCTATTCTGAACTGACAAGCCATCTGACATCAGCTGTTTTACAAGTCATTTATTTGTGGCAGCAAATATTCATTACAATCTATTTATTTTCAATTAAGTAAAATACAATTCAAATAAAAAAAAATTCAATCAGTATATACATATATTGCTGTTGTGAACGATTTTAGGTTATGTCAGATGAAACAAAAACGAACGTGTGAAAAATTGGGGTGCAAATATTATAAACCTTCTAAATTTGTTAATTCTGATAAACATGTGCAATTAAATATGGATTTTACATCTGACAAAGCCACTGTAAAGTACATATCGCATAGCTTACGTTATGTTTTTGTTCAATATGTAACTTTTGACGAAAAAACGTAAATTTTTTGAAGGAGGAGCGTAACTTTTTTATTTTTCTACTGGCAACACTGAAATATGCACTCAAACATACACTTACTCATACACAGAGAATTGATTCTATGGTCAATTAATTATGAACAAATATTTTAATTAGTAGCGTTTAAAACTTTTTAATTGAAAAGTAATAACAATAATACGACTTTTGTGTTTGTAGTTATTGGTGTTGCAATAAAATTTGTAAACGAATTTAATATTTAGCTTTAATTAAAAACTACAACCAAACAAACAACACACTCACTCACTCTCGCGCCTCTCCTTCCTTCACCCACTTTAAAGCAAAATGTTTATAATACAATGTACAATTGTTTTATAAATATTATTACAATTTAAAAAAAAATCAGAAAGAAATTAAAAAATTCAAACAACAACAGAGGCAACTGTAGATTCTACAGTGTAGAACGTGAATGAGAAAATGAAAAAATAATAATGAATACAGGAGAAAATAGCAAAAAAAAAAAAAAAAACAACAATTGCCACTACATCAAAAACAAAACTACAACAATAAAAATAATAACAGTTACAAAAAGTTGCAACTGAAATAAAAGCAATAAAAATTAAAAAGCATAAAAATAAACAAAAGCTTTTTCAACAACAACTCCAGCAACAACTACCACAACAAAAAGAAATCAGCATAACAAAAAATATACACCACATTTTCCAGCAACAACAAATTCACTACGTTAACATCATCATCAGCAGCGGACAGCAGAAGAGTAGCAACGACAACAATTGTACGAGCATTTATTTAATAGTATCATTGTTGATGTTGCTGGTCTCGGTTACGCCAACAACAATAAAAACAACGATAACAGCAAGAACTGCGAGTGCAATATGGCGACAAAGCATCATCCCGGAAGAACAGTCCAACACTTGCTGCATCGCAACTGGCATCATATGCTCTCCGTTTGGCTAACATTTTGGCTATTTTTTGTTTGTGTGCTGAATCCTGTCTTACCAGAAGTTATTTACCGTGTGGATCCTTTGGGTAAATATTTTATTTGAATTTGTTTAATTTTTTTTTTTCTTACTTACTCTCTTCTTTTGGCTCTTCCTTAATACCATTTAATATGTATATACATTAAAAAAAAGTACAGAACAGCGAATGACACTGAAAATAATAGATGTGACATTTTTTGTGTTATAAAAACTGAAGAATAAGTTCGAAGTCTTGTTTTCTTACAGACAAACTAAATCAGCGCGTAAGGCGTAAGATTTTCTAGCGCCTAGCTTTAACGCTGCAATGACAGACTTAAATAAGAACGTCCACGCTGTGTCCAGAACAGTAATGTTAAGTTATCTTATTTAAAAAACCCACAAAATAAAAATATAAAAGGAGATAAAACCGCTTGATTGACCAAAAATAGCTAAACTGCCATTACTTTTTAACAACACTTCACTATTTAATGCGCTGTAAAATTCGGATTTTCCAATTGCAAAGCGTCGACGCCGTCCAATTTGGATTAAATTCATTCATTTTATATGAGTATGCAATTTTTGATAGATAGAAAACGCTTTACGCGCTAACTTAGGTTGGTCTGCTAGATTTCACGATTAATTTTTGTTCCTATTTTAATTTGTATAAGTTTTAATATGTACTCCATAAAAGTTTAATAAGTATCCTGTGGTTAGTAACGTATTTGATAGAGTTGTAGTAATATTCCCATTTTATTACGGATGTCGTGCAGTGCTGCTAAATTTTTACCAAAAACAGCTTAATCTTTAAGAAAAAGGTCTAAATATTTTAATTTTAACCCAGTAAAAAATCGGCTCTACCTTATTTTAATGCAAAAATCCATCAATATTAATGAAGAAAGTATTATTTTATTTATTTACAAATTTATTATAATTAAATTACAATAAATCTTAATTGTAAAGCACTAGCGACTAACGGCTATCAGCTCAAAGAAAGTAATAAAACTAGTTACTTACAATAAAATATTAAATAACTAAAAAAGGAATTATACACAAAAAATGAACATAGTAAGACTAAAACATAATAATAAAATATCTTACCCATTTATAAAAGTCATTAGTACTGCAATATGTAATATGTTTTATTTGGAATACGTCGTCAAAACCCGTTTATTAGATAAGCTCCAATTAAGGTATATTTAGGCCTGAAAAATTTAAGGTTATCATACGGCTGCCCTTGACCTATTATTGTTGTAAAAATATTGCTTGAAGGGTTACGGTTGGAAATTTTTTTCGCACAAAAAGTCGTTTAGAAAATAAAGTTGCACAAAAAAGTCTCACACTTTTTTAATATTTTTATTAATCGAAAAAATACTCCTTAATTTATATTGGTAACAATTTTTTTTATTCAAGAATGCAATAATAATGAAATATTAAATTTATCATAAAAAAGAATTACTCTTTCATTACTTATACGGATGCTAATCCCGAAATCCCGATCCCGAAATCATTAATTTAATTTTTTTGTTTGTGCTTTTAATAAAAAAAAATTCTCCCTTGAGAGGATAGGGAACACAATATTGATCTTTTGTATTTATTTGATTAACTTCCTTAATACTGTCATTGAAAAAGAAAGAAAAAAGTTTAACTTTGTTATTCTTTTTCAGCGTGTCCAACAATTATAAAGCAATTTTAATGTGAGAAGTGCTAAAAATAACTTAAGAAGAAGATTACTTAAAAAATGAAATGTCTTTTAAAATGCACAAACCGAAAAGAAAAACCAAAAGTTCCGTGTGGTTTTATTATCTAATTGATTCCACTGGTTCCCCAAATGCAAAATTTAAACTTTACTCTTTACATGTTTACTCTTATTAAAGTGTTTTCCAAGAGTGGGCATGGCACCTAAGGTAATTCATGGAGCGATTTCATAATATTAAATAGTGGTATTTATATACTAAATAATTCCTACCACCTGAGATGGTGGGTATAAAAATGTGTTTTTTTTGTTAAAAAAAAGTTTTTATGGTTAACTAAACAAATTATTTTGTTAATTAATTTCGAATTCAAATTTCAATTATTCATTTTAATTCATTTAATAAAAATTTTAATAGAATCTTACAAATACAGGGTGGTTAAATTTAAAACGGCCAATGATGATTTTGAATAAAACACCAATTATTTAGGAAATTATTGTCATTTCTTTTTATTATGATAATATTGGTATGGTTCGATTATGTATGGAACAAAATATCGGCCAAATGGCCGCCGCGATCTCGTCGGCAAACCTCCATCCGATGGTCCAAATTTTCGATGACACTGAGACATAATTGAGGTTCTATGTCGTTAATGTGCCGAATTATCGACGTACACCTTTTCTTTCAAATAACCACAAAGAAAGAAGTCCAATGGTGTCAAATCACATGATTTTGGCGGCCAATTGACATCGCCTCCATGTGAGATAACACGACCATTGAATTTGTCGCGCAAAAGAGCAATTATTTCGTTAGCTGTGTGGTAAGTTGCACCGTCCTGTTAAAACCACATATCGTCCACATCCATATCTTCCAATCCGGGCCATAAAAAGTTCGTTATCATCTCACGATAGCGAACACCATTTAGAGTAATCGCCTGACCGGCCTCATTTTGGAAGAGAAATATGACCCGATGAGCCGACAGCCCATAAACCTCACAAAACAGCCACTCTTTGTGGGTGCATTGGTTTTTCGACAATCACTCTTGGATTATCATTCGCCCAAATGCGGCAATTCTGCTTATTGACGAATCCACTGAGGTGAAAATGTGCCTTATCACTGAAGATGATTTTCACGATATGCATTTTGATTTGAACGCCCATTTTCATAATAAGCCTGAATAACTTTAACGCGTTGCTCGATTGTGTATCTTTCCATGGTTCAAATTGAGTTAGTCTGAATTTGAGAAATGTCAAATGAAATGCAGAAAAAAACTTGACGTTAAGGTGTGGTTCACATTCACCATCGGGCCCTTAAAATTTAACCGCCCGTTAAATCAATAACTATTTTGCTCTATTCAATTACTATATTAATTATTTTTTTATTAAGTTCGAAACAACTAAGCTAATTGATTAAAATATAGATTTTATGTTAATTATTTTATTTATTGAATCAATTAACACATTGTTGAAAATAGTAAGTGGTTTTTTTTCATTTTTTAAATTAATCAATCCTTCATAAAGAAAAAAATCACAATTTTCCATTTTTAAAAATTTTAGTAGCCAGTATAATCATTAGGCAACTTTGTATATTAAATGATTTTTAAAACTTTTGTTTGTAAACCTCTTTTAAAGACTTTTTTTTAATAAATATTTATTAAAAGCATTTATCTTTTCACTTTCGAAAATCCTGAATCCCGAAAATCCTAATATCCCGAAAAATATCGGGATCCCCGGAGTTTATTTTGTAAAATTCCGAATCCCGGGATTTGCAGAAACCAGTACCGATTGGCATCCCTAATAACTTATTAGCACTCAACAAATTTTAATTTGTTCAAGGTATTTTCCGACACTAATATTTTCGTTTTTTATAGCTGTAACATTTTGTAAAATATTACTACACGGTGGCGCAGAATGAGCTATATGGTAAAAATGCTTTATAACTTTGATCTAGCTTTTGATTGGTGATTATTTTTTCAATTAGCTTTTAAAATCCTTTTCCTGTAAGTGATTTTCATTTTCTGCATTTCGGGGGTAATTATTTTTGTTCGATTGTACACTTACTAATATTTTATTCCCGAGGTCTTTTTCTCAAAATGCTAAAAAAAACAAAGAAAAAATAATTTAAAAAGTTGTAAAGAATTCAATCCATAAAGTTTTGAGCTATTAAAATCAGCATATATCTTTTAAAGTTCTTCTATGAGAAAATAATTTTTTCAAGGTGTATCTCTATTTTATACATTATTTTGTTATGCTTAAAGGTAACACAGGAGTCCTATTTAATACAGTCGAACTTCTCTATAGTGAACTTCTATACAATAAAGAAATCCCTATTATAAATTAATTTGAAATGCGCTGTTTTTTTGTTCCAGTTATAGTGCATTTTGTTTGTCCTACAGTGAATTTTTCTTTTTAATGAACAAAATATTGCAAATATAAATTTAACTTATATGCATTTCTGTGCCCATTTAATGAACCGACATATTCACGTCTATCGTGAATAAAATGTGATCAATTTGAACAGTGGTAACAATTTTACTATTCTCCTTGAATTTTTTTGGGAAAGGGGACTAACATTCGAGAATCTGTAGATATCTTTATATCTGGATAACTTCAAGGGCCAAAATTTCCAAATTAGATGCAATCATCTTGGTAGGCAATACACAATAATTGACAATATTTGGCCAGGGTTAAAGATGTGGGCGTGGCATTACATAGATTTAATTAATTCTAAAGAACGGTAAGTGAACATTTTTCCAAGTTTGGTACACATAACCCCGATATCTAGAGAACAGTAATAGCTAAAGTTTCCAAAGTTTGAAAAAAAGAGATTGGTATATTTGAAAAACGGTAAATGTTAAATTTTCTATATTTGGTACAACTAGAATAGCTATCAGTATAGAGACAGCATCTGTAAGTAATGTCTGGGATTAGTGAATTGGGCGTGAATCAAACTAGATTTTAATAAATCTAGAGAACGGCCACAGCTACAATTTACAAATTTGGAAAAAAAAGCTTGGTATAAACATCTGTAAAAGGCCCACTGCTTTATTGTAGACATAGACGGGATAGCTTCAATACAAATACCATATAGATTTCTGTGCAACTGGTGAACGGTAACAGTAAGAGTATTCAAACTTGGTACAAATAACTTCATAAGCAACACACAGTAGTAAAAAAAATATTGTTTTTATATACAGTTGAACCTGATACTTCGTAATAACAAGGGACCAGCCATTTTTACAAATTACAGGGATGTTCGATTTCACAGGATTTCAGTTTAACGAGACTTAAATAAGAACAAGTTAGAGGTTTATATTCGGCTGTGCCGAATCTTTGATACCCCCCACCGACAGGAGTGGGGTCTATATGATAAATACATGTATATTATTACCTAAGCTTCGCAAAAACGAATGTCAGCATTAAAATTAGTTGCGGTTTAGACCTGAATTTAATTATTGACCGACAATAAGAAAATTTTATGCGTTTCTTGTTAGAACTTTGAACTGGCTTGAGTAAAATATCATGATTCGTAACAGTTTTAGACGAACTGAAATGATTTTTGGGAGGGTAATTTGTATGGGACCCATGGTAAATTATGGACCAATCATCCCAAAATTCTGAGGACTGATTTCTGGTATTACAAAAAATAAATTAGAATAAATTTCAATACAGCAGTGTAATTAGTTTTAGCGTTAACAGTGAATTTCACAAAATTGCATGATATTTTTTCTTGCCACATGAATCTTAGTTGGAAGAAATTTTACCGCAATATCTATATCTGTTATGGTTTAAGGTGAATTAAATTATTTTTCTAAAGTGGGCTTTATTTGGTTTTAGGCGCAATAAACGGTTTTCCGGGAGTATGGTTTATATGGGACCTAGTGTAAATTATGAACCGATCTTCACGAAATTTTATATCATTCCGTGCATTATTCCACGATTTATGTTAGTTTTTGTATCAAAATTATCAATTTTTTTAGGGTGCTGGTTCCACATTTTGATTAATAGTTCTGATCCTACTGAACAGATGTCGCTGGACTTCAGTCCCAAACTGCTTAGGATAACTACAAGCAATTTGAGACCAAGTTTGTTCTTTTCTCTTGCGTCTTTCGAAAGTGAGCGAGTTTTCGACAGACGAACAGACAGACGGACATGGCAAAATCGACATAGAATTGCCCAAGAACCCAGAATATATATACTTTATGGGATCTTAGATGTATAATCAAATAGTTTCACATAAAATGCCAAACTTAGTTTACCCTCATTCACCACTAGTGGTGGTGGAGGGTATACAATTACGAGTTAAGGGGTCTTTCTATTTTATTATTAAAACGAACAAAAAAAAAATATGTATACAAAACAAAAAAAAAAATTCATTAGAACGAAAAAAAATATGTATATGTATATACATACATATGTATTAATTTATTTGGCATAATCTTTTGTAAATCAAAGTACAAGCTGATTACAAAAATAAAGACAAAAATCTATAAAAAAAGATAATGAATTTCCATTAGAGCGGGTCGACCTCCATACAAAAAATAGTTGGGCCAGACACCCCCTAGAATGAATATATGTCAATGAACTTCCTAAAACTGGAAATAATTAGTTTGCCACGCCCCCAAATACAACTCTTATTGTTTTTTATATATAGCGCTGCTATTTGAAGTCCGATTTCATGATATCGCACATCATTGCTTTTGGCTTAACAATTACTTAATTGTTTCTTTGGTGACTGTTGAATCCTACATCAAAATCTGGGCGCCACTTAAGCCATCTCGGGTTCTTCCCCCAAATGTCGAATTTTTGCACGTGCCAAGAAAGTCCTTCTTTAATATACTTACTTTTATGCCATGCCTAAATATTGAGCCCCTTTTTTCTTTTTCACATACATATTACATTTAAACTGGTAGAACCCAATACAAAAAAAATCCATTAGTCACGCGCTTGAATAACAAGTATATTTATTAAGTTTCTAGAACTTTACAATTTATTTTGGCCACGCCCTTGTTTTATATATTTAGCATCGCCATTTAAAGTGCAATCCCATCGTATCGTATATCATTGTTAAATGCTTCATTTTCGTGTCAAATTCTAGATGGCATTTAATATATCTTGGATCTTTCCCAATTTTTCATAAATAGAAAATAAACCCTACTGAAACCTTGGAAGTCAAGTTTTTTAAGTACTCAGTTTTTATATAAAAAACGAAAAAGGGCTGTATTTTGGGGGTGTGGCAAAAAAGTTTTCCTGTTTTAGAAACTTCATTGACATTAGCTTTCATTCTAGGGGGCGCAACTATTTTCCGGCCCACCTTAATGTACATTCATACATATGTATGTACTTTATTTTTAACCTGTTGATTTTTTGAGCTACATTAAGAGTTATAAGAGGTTATCAACAGCAATTACGACTTATAAGAACTTCAACAGATTTTGTATTGAAAAAATACGAATTATCGTGGGCAACGGAATTATTGCGACTTAGCGCAATTTTTTAAGGGGCCAACAGTTTCCTAAGAATTATTGAGATTTCCGATTTAACGGGAGGCGAACTATCGGTATTCTACAGTAAATTAATTCTGGTCCCATGTAGATTCATTAAAGGTAAGTTCGGCTATAGTATTAAGCGTGTATTTGTGCAAATATTGTATTCATTATGTCTTTATTTTTACAACATTTTACCAAACAACAAGTGATTTTTAAAATTGCTTTTCTCAAAAATGTAAATGAAAATGAATTTTTAAATACTGCATCTCCCTTTCAGGTAAACTTTACAAACACTTTTCTTAGAACACAAGAAATTTAATTAAACTCATACTTTTATCAAATAATTCTGAAGAATTTTTTGTGAAATAAATGGATGTCAAAAATTCCTTTGTCGTTTTTAATTACAGTTTTAAAGATAAATAAAAATTAACTTATATTTTTTTTTTTAATTTAATTAAACTACGTGGAAATAATTCATTCATATTAAATGCAAATTTAATGAAAAAGATTTTAATCGCATTTTAAATACACAAATGGAAAAAAAATCTTAATTAATAATGTATACAAATTATGCAAAAATATTGGAATAATTATTGCTGAGGGGGTAAAACTTCTGGGTCAACTAAAGCATAAAAACAGTGTTGTCATATCGTAAGTTTATCTGTTTTTGCAAGTCTTTGAGATGCAACAAAGTTTTTAAGTTTTTTTCTAAAAAAAAAGATTTGCTTTAATGTAAGTTTAGCAACTGACATAAGTTAAGTTATAATTTGTAAAAAATAAATCTTCACTCAGTTTGATTCAATTAGTAATATACGAATTTAATGGAATGTGATATAAAACAAATGGATAAATTTATTTTTTATTTATGTATTTTGTAGATATTTATACTTAAATACATAAAGCTCAGTTACTGCAATATTGGCATAACTCAAAAAAAGTCCATTTCAAGATAAAAATAATGATTTTTATTTGCTCTTCACCATTTTGAAAAAAAAAATAACTACACATTAGGGAGGAGCGAAAATGTAGCGTTTTGAATTTTCTTCAAAATTTGATAAGACTTGGGTGGTCAAGAGTTGTTACTCCGTACACTGATTGTGCCCTTAGAATTTTCAATAAATCGAATTATATCTTCAGGTGCCACGGCGACCTTAAAAATTGTAAAAAAAAATTTTAATTACTCAAAAATCAATGCTTATGCAATTTGTGTTTCGCTCAAAATATGATTGAACTTGAGCCAAAAATTAAATATCTATGCTATCAGTAACGCCCTGAAAAAATGTAATAATTTCAAACAGACTTTTTGAGGTGCCACAATATTACTGAATTTCGAAGATTTACCACCAAAATCACACATATTTTCCAGTTTTTCGATTTCTTAATTATATAATTATATTTCACATATGGTGATGTATTGAGGCAGTATATATTTACACGTAACTACTTGAAATTGGAAGGTCAGTTAAAGGAGCCTACGTTTTCAGAAGTAGTCAAAGTTATCGTCCCTTCTCTTGAAACTCTTTGGAAGAAAGCGTCCATACCTATAATATCTACTGAACGCATTATTTAAACAATCCGTGACTACCACTGTAAATACAGAAATTTTATGAAACCTTTCAAACAACGATCCAATATTCCCAGTTTTATAAAGAAAACCGAAGAATTTAAAGATAAATCGAAAGTTTTGTTCGACATTGCTTCATGCAAATGTAAAAATTGCGAAAAGTGCATTTGCGAAAAGAACAAAAAAGTTCCTGTGATGGAAAAATTGTTTCTACTAGACCAAACAACTGCAAGAAAAATGATGATAGGAAATATTGATAACAAAACGACAAAACAGCTCCAAGATCGGGAAAAAAGAAAACTGAAATAAGAACAATCCCTACAAGAAGCTAACAGTTCTAAAATGCAGAAATTTGACAAACCCGATAAAGATACATCCGTGGAGTTAGGTGATATTCTGTCAGATGATCTAACTATGAATTCAGACTTGCCTTTATTTGAAGATATAACCACCCCCTCTACTTCATCTGGTATTTTCTACTTCATCTGGTCAAATGCGTAAAACTCTGCCAACATTAGTCACTTACAACAGCCGAAATTAAAAATTACATAGCTAACGGCGAAAAAATGATAACTTTTCCCAAACTTGTGTGTCACACTCAAGCCGTCGAACGCTGCGTCCGTTTGGTGACAGAAGCTGCAGATGCTGTAGGAGACTTAGAAAGAGACGCCTACATTCGATCGAGGCTGATGTCTAGATCTATCATGCCACGTTATAATAAGAAATCGGAATACAAATTTATGTAGTAGTCTAAACTTATTATTTTAAATGTTAAATGATAAAAATGCGTTTTTTGAAATCTTTTGTTTCTCATTAATTTAGTTTATATATTTTATGTCGTTGAATATATCTATGTTTAATTAAATAGTTCTAAATAAAAATTATAAGTTAGGCTAGAGCTTATCTTCCGCAAAAGAAATATAAACTTCATTTTAATTAAATGTGATTTTCCTTATTTTTACCAAATTTGGATACCTTTGTGGCACCTCAAAAGACGACGACACTGTCCTAATTTTTTTCTGTGGTCCATTTCATAACTTTGAGTACTTATTTTTGGCTCAAGTTAAACTATATGTGATATCGACAAGTAATTAAAACAATTAATACAATATATCAATTAACCTCATTTTATGAAACAATCAAGGTCGTTGTGGCACTTTTAAAAATCGGCAAAATGTAAAAAAAAATTAATCACAATCTACTGGTATACAGTAGCAACTTTTGCTCTCCCAAGCTCATTGATATAAAAAAAAAATTTTTTTCGCTCCACCCTACTACACATTCTCTTCAAACGGGGAAAGTATGAAAATACCTTTTTTACACAATAAAAATCCAAACTTTTATTTTTTTAGTTATGTCACTTTTGAAGTAAATGAGCGATATGTTTGTATGTATGTATTCATATATTGTATGTTTTTTAATGAATTTGCAGTTCTAGTGATAGTTGTCTAGCGATTTGTTAAAATAGATTTTCTCGTCGAAAGAAAGTTTTATTTAGAAATTAAAAGATTTTTGAAAAAAAAATATGACTACACTGCATATAAGAAAGAAAGATTTTAAATGTTAATGAAGTCATTTTGGTTGCACAAACCTTTTGTGAAAAATTCTCAAAATTAAGCTAATTTTCGGGCAGGTTTCCGGTACTGAAGATATTCATATGGACAAGATGGCAGCTAAAAGTCATCGGATACAAAGACAGCACAAGTAGTAACACTAGGAGTTTTATGAACGAAAAAAGGAGAATTTAATAAAATTCTTTTCATAATGTCCTTGGAAATTCCAAAAATAGTTTTCTTAGCAAAATATTTCCAAATAGGTTTCATAACATTTGAAGTTGGCCATCAACATACATTTTTGAATATTATGTTATCTTTATTTTTTTTTAACGTATTTTATCCGTTATCTGTCTGTCGCGGTCGTTGAAGATAGACGTGTTTTCTAAACTCGGCATACGGTTTATTTTTTTTTGAACAAATAAAGTATAAAAAAAGTAAATACAAGAAAAAGAAAAAAAAAAAAAAAATTACATGTATGTACATACATACATAAACACACATTTTTTCATTATCGGTGTTGATAAACAATAATGCTTTAAACACATTCGAGACAGCAGACTACCGACTTCAATATGTCAACAATAGAATACATGTGTGTATATGGAAATGGTTATTTTAGCGACGACACGGCAAAATGGCTGCAGGTTGTTGTCTATGCTAATTTTGTCGTTGTAGTCAGATTAAACTAATTTCTATTTTTGTACGCTACAAAACAGAAAAAGTGCTGCTAATATAATCAAAAATTAGAAGAATTAGTGCTTATAATATATAAATATAATTTTTTGGTTAAACGGCAAAGAACCGGATTGAAACAAGAATATAAGCGCGGCTCACCACCAAATCTATATTATTATTACTTTTTAGTATCCTTAAAAGGAGTTATATAGGAAGATGTTTGTCACGCCAACGCTCTTTGATTTAGCAGTATGCGTATCATTGAAAAATTGAAAGTGCTTTTCACATGGTGTTTAAAGCACACCGATTTATTAACCCATTAAGAGCCCATTTCAAATGCTCATACTTCTTGACTGACTTTTTTACTAAATTTGCTTTATCTTTAAATTATGTCGATATAATAATAATTATTTAACAATAATATACACATGTTACCAAAGTTATTACGACTTTGATTAATAATGTTTTTCTGTATTGGGGGTTTTCAGCCTTCCGGAACACTTTTCAAATATTTACATATTACTATATTTCAATATGTAACAAGTGCATAAACTATTACCACTATATATTTTAACTCAAACTTATAAATAAATTGTGAAGTTTTCCAAAATAAAATTTTTTTAACCCTTATAACTTTAAAATTTTATATGATGGAGTTTCTAAAAATATAGCATGCAAAAACTGTAAGTGTTCTCTATAATGAGGAAATATTATTATACATATCGACAAAATTTTAAGATAAATCCTCTTAAGGGGTTAATAAATCGGTATATTTAATACATCATATGAAATGTGTTTCGAAAGACTTTATTATGATACCAATACTTTAAAGATTCGGATTATATTTTTCTTCCTATACTATTGATAAATTGCTCTGAAACATTTACGACCTATAATTCATAAAAATTACAGTAAAATCGCGATACAGTAATCTTGCGGTCAAGTTAACCAAATTTTAGCGATTCTGTGCCGCTCTAAACGTTAACTCTAAGTTAACTTTTCAGATCGTATTAGTAAAAGTACTGATTTGTACAAACGATAACAAATTAGATTAAATTGTAAGCTGAAAGTTAAGAGTTTAAGCAAAATTGAGAAATAAATTAAAGAAAAACTATCGGCGTTGTATTATTGTATATCTGAAGTTGCCATCTCAAAAATAAAAACGAAACGTCACAAAATTTTCGAGGCTTTGAAGAATACATAGGAAAAAGCATACAGGAAAACATTACAAAGACCAAAATATGCCGATCTTAAAGCAAGTTTGTACAAATGTTTTCTTGAAGCATCGAAAACGTAATTGCGCAATCACTGTTCTAATTTCAATATCAATAGCTAAGCGCGAGTTCGTGTAACTGCAACCTGAAAAGACAATAATGTCAGTAATGGATGGCTGGCAAATGTTTAGAAAATACCCAGAATTCGCTATCTGAAAATTTTTGAAGAACTAATTTTCTGACAAACGTCATATGTAGCACCTAAAACATAATACATGACTGATTGTATAATTATTAATTATAAATTGTAGCCGGTACAAATTAGATCTAAGTTTCTTTTTTGTATAGATGAAAACTAAGTCATTGAAAAAATATAGATATGTTTATTATTGCATTTTTTTACAATTTAGAAAAGTTAATAAATAAGACGAAAAAGTTAACAACCCTTAGGACATCAGTTTACTTTTTCGCGATTATACTGTATATTAGGATTTTTTTATTCAACCTGCCATGAAGATGATATTCTTTATGAGTTCCAAAAACAATAAAATTAAAATATTTTAAATGTTTTTTAATAAATTCATTTGTTTTTACGTTAAAAAATTTATCATAAATAAGTATTTATTTTTTTGTAGGCTTAAATTAAGTTTGTGTACGAGTCTGCAATTATGCATGTTGTTAAATTTATAAAAATTAAAAATGATAGTGGCACCACTGAAATGTAAATACATAATAAAAACCACAGCTGTTTATATTTTTTTAATTGTAGCTGTCGTCTTCAAAATAATTCAGTAGCTGATTACGTGACTACAATTACAACCTGCAGCATTTGTAGCCGTGCCTTCGTGTTGCCTGCTGTCTCGAATGTGTTTAATGCATAATGCTTTAAACACATTCGAGACAGCAGACTACCGACTTCAATATGTCAACAATAGAATACATGTGTGTATATGGAAATGATTATTTTAGCGACGACACGGCAAAATGGCTGCAGGTTGTTGTCTATGCTAATTTTGTCGTTGTAGTCAGATTAAACTAATTTCTATTTTTGTACGCTGCAAAACAGAAAAAGTGCTGCTAATATAATCAAAAATTAGAAGAATTAGTGCTTATAATATATAATAATAATTTTTTGGTTAAACAGCAAAGAACCGGATTGAAACAAGAATATAAGCGCGGCTCACCACCAAATCTATATTATTATTACTTTTTAGTATCCTTAAAAGAAGTTATATAAGAAGATGTTTGTCTCGCCAACGCTCTTAGTTTTAGCAGTATGGCTATCATTGAAAAATTGAAAGTGCTTTTCACATGGTGTTTAAAGCACACCGATTTATTAACCCATTAAGAGCCCATTTCAAATGCTCATACTTCTTGACTGACTTTTTTACTAAATTTGCTTCATCTTTAAATTATGTCGATATAATAATAATTATTTAACAATAATATACACATGTTACCAAAGTTATTAGGACTTTGATTAATAAAGTTTTTCTGTATTGCGGGTTTTCAGCCTTCCGGAACACTTTTCAAATATTTACATATTACTATATTTTAATATGTAACAAGTGCATAAACTATTACCACTATATATTTTAACTCAAACTTATAAATAAATTGTGAAGTTTTCCAAAATAAAATTTTTTTACCCTAATAACTTTAAGATTTTATATGATGGAGTTTCTAAAAATATAGCATACAAAAACTTGGGGTGTTCTCTATAACATATTATATTTGAGAAATATTATTATACATATCGACAAAATTTTAAGATAAATCCTCTTAAGGGGTTAATAAATCGGTATATTTAATACATCATATGAAATGTGTTTCGAAAGACTTTATTATGATACCAATACTTTACAGATTCAGATTATATTTTTCTTCCTATACTATTGATAAAGTGCTCTGAAACATTTACGACCTATAACTCATAAACTTAGTGCGTTGAACCAAAAAATTACAGTAAAATCGCGATACAGTAATCTTGCGGTCAAGTTAACCAAATTTTAGCGCTTCTGTGCCGCTCTAAACGTTAACTCTAAGTTAACTTTTCAGATCGTATTAGTAAAAGTACTGATTTGTACAAACGATAACAAATTAGATTAAATTTTAAGCTGAAAGTTGAGAGTTTAAACAAAATTGAGAAATACATTAAAGAAAAACTATCGGCGTTGTATTATTGTATATCTGAAGTTGCCATCTCAAAAATAAAAACGAAACGTCACAAAATTTTCGAGGCTTTGAAGAATACATAGGAAAAAGCATACAGGATAGCATTACAAAGACCAAAATATGCCGATCTTAAAGCAAGTTTGTACAAATGTTTTCTTGAAGCATCGAAAACGTAATTGCGCAATCACTGTTCAATTTCAATATCAATAGCTAAGCGCGAGTTCGTGTAACTGCAACCTGAAAAGACAATAATGTCAGTAATGGATGGCTGGCAAATGTTTAGAAAATACCCAGAATTCGCTATCTGAAAATTTTTGAAGAACTAATTTTCTGACATGACTGATTGTATAGTTATTAATTATAAATTGTAGCCGGTACAAATAAGATCTAAGTTTCTTTTTTGTACAGATGAAAATATGCAAAAAATTATTGCAAAAAGTTACCAACCCTTAGGACATTTCAGTTTACTTTTTCGCGATTATACTGTATATTAGGATTTTTTATTCAACCTGCCATGAAGATGATATTCTTTATGAGTTCCAAAAACAATAAAATTAAAATATTTTAAATGTTTTATAATAAATTCATTTGTTTTTACGTTAAAAAATTTATCATAAATAAGTTTTTATATTTTTGTAGGCTTAAATTAAGTTTGTGTACGAGTCTGCAATTATGCATGTTGTTAAATTTATAAAAATTAAAAATGATATTGGCACCACTGAAACGTAAATACATAATAAAAAACACAGCTGTTTTTATTTTTTCAATTGTAGCTGTCGTCTTCAATATAATTCAGTAGCTGATTACGTGACCACAATTGCAACCTGCAGCATTTGTAGTCGTGCCTTCGTGTTGCCTGCTGTCTCGAATGTGTTTAAAGCATAACAAATAAGAAGAGCACAACTGTAAACAGTAAAAGAAAAAAAAAAAACTCTTATGAGTGCAAACAGTAGAAATGCATATATAACAGTGAGTGTTAGCGAAAAAAATACAGAAATAAAAAAAAGAATCGATGATAGCAAATACCTAACGGCTAAACCTATTACTCGTACGCGATCCCTCTCGCCGTCTGTATTTAATAACACGGTTGATACAATAACAAATACAAAACCTGCTAGCGTTGCCTCAACAGCAAAAACAATTTTAATAAGTGATGTAAATATTAACCCCCAATCAGGCATAATAGAAAACTCAGTATCACCTTCGGTGTCTAATAATACGGTTGATATTAATACAATAAAAAATATAAAACCTGCAAGCGGTGCCTCAGCGGCAAAAACGATTTTAATAAGTGATGAAAATATTACCCTCAAATCAGGCATGATGGAAAACTCAGCTCCACAAGTAAAAAGTGGTCAAAAGCCTCAAGTACAAGTTGGTATGGACAGGTACATAACAGTGCTTAAACGGGGTCGCAGCCCTACCTCTGCAGCAGTTGCTTCGGCCTCAAAAGTACCATCTTTTGATAAAATAAATTCTCAAAATCGATTTGCAATTCTGGAGGATGAATCCTCTGAAGCACCAAACGTCATAAAATCGTCCAAGCCTCCCCCGATATATCTTAGGGAGCAAAACTCA
This sequence comes from Pollenia amentaria, assembly GCA_943735925.1. Taxonomy (NCBI): domain Eukaryota; kingdom Metazoa; phylum Arthropoda; class Insecta; order Diptera; family Polleniidae; genus Pollenia; species Pollenia amentaria. The sequence continues at coordinate 103,517,038 of OX031006.1, forward strand.
AATGAGCTCATAAAGAGTTTGATATCGGTGATAGGTGAAAATTCGTTTTACGTAGCTGCTATCAAGCGTGGTAGTATAAACGAGACAAAAATACAAGTCAATAATGAGAATGATTTTCGCAAAATTATAAACAAATTTGAAGTACTTAAAAAAAACTTTTATACATACCAACTGAAAAGCAGTAAAGGTCTCCAGGTAGTGATTAAGGGAATTGACTCATGTGTGGACCCAGAAGAGGTAAAAACATTCCTCGAAGAAAAAGGCTTCAAAATAAAACATGTAGTAAATATAAAAAATAGAGAAAAAAACCCCCAACCACTTTTTCGAGTGGAGTTTGAACCCGGCGACGTAAAGCTTAAAAAAAATGAAACGCACCCTATTTACAATTTGAAATATATTCTCTATAGAAGAGTAACTATAGAAGAGCCACACAAAAGAAATGGTCCCGTTCAGTGTTTAAACTGTCAAGAATATGGTCATACTAAGGCATATTGCTATTTACCCCCTGTTTGCGTAGTATGTGGTGAATTACATGGTACAGATCTTTGCGATAAGTCTAAAACCGACCCCAACGTAAAAAAATGTAGCAACTGTGGCGGTAATCACACTGCCAATTATAGAGGATGCCCTGTATATACCATCGTCAAGCAGTCAGTTGGACCGAAAACTAATCCCCCTCAAATGCAGGTAACAAATCAAGTAAGCACTGGTGACATTCAGGCCCCGCAGCCTAGTTATAACAGAACCTCTTATGCTAACGTCGTAAAATCAAACCATGCGCCAACGCAAGGTGCTGCGCCAAGTAATGATGAAACTCCAGTTTCAAATTTAAGTCGTCTGGAAAAAACCATGGAAACATTAGTGCAAACAGTAACTAATTTTACGAACACAATGGGTAATATGATGCAGGAAATTCTTAGAATGCAATCGATGTTATTGCAATCTGTACTTAACAGGCCATGAACTGTTTAAAAATCTGTTTTTGGAACGCGAACGGCATCCGCCAACATAAAAATGAATTAGAATACTTTCTTAAAAATAAACAAATTGATGTCATGATGGTTTCTGAAACTCATTTGACCTCAAGAAATACGTTTAACATCAATGGTTATATACTATATGATACCAAGGACCCTCGAGATAGAGCTTGTGGTGGTTCTGCCATTTTGATAAAAAATCGAGTCAAACACTACCTAATGTGTGATCATCGTGAGGATTATCTCCAAGCAACGAACATTTGTGTTGAAGAGCTGAATCGTAGCATTGTAATCTCATCTTTATACTCTCCACCTAGATTTTCAATATCAGAAAGCCAATATTGTGAATATTATAAATCACTAGGACCCTGTTTCCTGGCCGCTGGCGATTATAACGCTAAACATACCTTCTGGGGGTCACGACTAATAACACCAAAGGGTCGTGTTTTGTTTAATACAATCTCTAAAATGAATTTAAATGTTGTCGCGAGCGGCCAACCAACATATTGGCCTGCTGACCCGCAAAAAATTCCAGATGTCATCGATTTTGGCGTGGTTAAAAACATCCCCACAGAAACGATTCACGTTGAAGCTTCCCTAGAATTATCTTCCGACCACACACCTACAATTGTTACTATAATGAACCCCAATAGAATTGTATCTCCGACTGGTTACCTAGCGACGTCAGCCACACAAATAAATTGGTTAAAATATAAAAAATATCTCAGTGCCCATTGCACAGAAAATATTCCGCTCAGTACACCGGAGTATGTAGATCGCTCTATTGATAATTTTGACAGTTTTCTGAAACTAGCTGTTCAACATTCCAATATTGCCCCCAAAAAAACAAAAACTATTAAAATATATTCCACAGATGTCGAGCGTCTCTTGTCTGAAAAAAGGAGGGCACGAAGAGAGTGGCAATTGCACAGATCTCCTCAACTTAAGAACTTGCTAAAAGAGTGTACAAAAAGATTAAGAAAGTTATTGCAGACTCAGAAAACGGCTTCTCTGGAAAAATATCTTAAGGAACTTGATGCAACTCCACAATCGGACTACTCATTATGGCGTGCAGCTAGAAACCTCAAAAGGCCAGTTGTCTCTAAACCACCATTAAGAAACTTGAATGGAAGTTGGGCAAGAAATGATGTTGAAAAAGGAAATCTGTTTGTAAGTCACTTGAAAAACGTATTTACACCTAATATATCTCACAATATTGCGGTCGATTTACCACCTGTTGCTGCTAGAGCAGCTATTCCCCTAAGATTTGAGATGAGAGAAATCGAAAAGGTTATATGTGACTTAAACACTAAGAAGGCACCTGGCATTGATAAGATCAGCAATAAAATGCTATTAGAGCTACCTCGCGTAGCAAAGAAAATTATTCTTTTTATTTTTAATGCTATTTTACGCCTTGAATACTTTCCTCAAAAATGGAAGGTTTCCTTAGTTACCATGATACCAAAGCCAGGTAAAGATCATACGAAAGTTGAGTCTTATAGGCCTATTAGCTTATTGTCAAATATGTCAAAGCTATTTGAGAAATTATTAGTTTCAAAATTAACACCGATTTTAAGTGAAAATAGATGTATTCCAAACCATCAATTCGGATTTAGAAGAAAACACAGCACAATTGAACAAACTCATCGAATAGTAAATGTCATAAGAAAAACATTTGAAGAAAAAAAATATTGCTCAGCACTCTTCATCGATGTTTCGCAAGCTTTTGACAAAGTCTGGCATGAAGGCTTATTACACAAAGTGAAGCAAAATTTACCAGCAAACACACACAAACTGTTAGAAAGCTACTTAGTCGGTCGTCAATTTATTATTAAAGAAGGAAATTTCTTAAGTTCACCTCAGCCGATTGGCGCTGGAGTCCCACAGGGCAGCATCCTGGGCCCTCTATTATACTTAATTTATACTTCGGACATGCCAACAAACAACTACACCCAAACTTCAACATTTGCAGACGACACAGCTTTTCTAAGCGTCCACGAAAACCGTTATGAAGCATCTCGTTACCTACAGCATCATATATTTCAACTAGAAATATGGCTAAGACAATGGAGGATAATGGTCAATGAGCAAAAATGCGTACATATAACATTCACCCTGCGCCAGGAATCTTGCCCCCCTATTACAATCAATAATCAAATTATTCCTCAACATTCGCATGTAAAATATCTCGGTATACATCTGGATCGGCGATTAACGTGGAAATGCCATATAGAGGCAAAATTAACTCAAATGAAACTAAAAGCCATCCAAATTCATTGGCTTATTGGAAGAAATTCTGTTCTTAGACTCGATTGCAAGCTTCTACTTTACAACTCTATCTTAAAGCCTATCTGGTGCTACGGTATTCAACTATGGGGCACTGCCTCGGCCTCTAATATCGAAAAAATTCAAAGGCGCCAAAATAAACTTCTTCGTATAATCACAGCCGCCCCCTGGTATGTTAAAAACTCAAACATTCATAAGGATCTCAACGTGCCATTAGTAAAAACTATGATTACAAAATATGCAGTAAAATATTTAAAAAGACTTGAACAACACCCAAATCCTTTAGCTCGAAATATTTTAAATCATGGCGGCCACACTCGCTTAAGGAGAAGAGACACTGCAGCACTTACCCAACTAGATGAGAGATAAACACCTATATAAGTGAACAGAACCCGTGATGAAGAAAATTTTTGTCTGGCACTGGCAGGACATAAATAAAGTATTAGGTTAAGATTTGATAAATTATTGTTAGTTCATATTAAATATATGAAGATTCAATAAATAAATAACGAAAAAAAAAAAAAAAAAAAAAAAAAAATTTTATCCGCCTACACAGTGTTGAAATCTAAATTTACAGGATTGTGGTTATATTGTGATTGCTCACATTCTCTTCATTTTTAAGTATAATATTAACGGGAAAAGTTCTAAAATATGCATACAAAAAATCATAAGTTTCTAACTTTTAAAGAAAATATCTGATATTTTACAATATTACGGAAAATGCGCAAGTCTTTTTATTGAGGAAAATAAATTTGGGGTGAAAAATTCTACATCATGTGGAATAAAAAAAAATTATAAAAATGCTATAATTAAATTTGTTAACAATATTTTTATTTGATCTAGAAACCTGTGCTCAAAAATGTAAAAATCATTATACCGATATTTTTTGAATATGAGAGAAAAAAGATCCCTGTTGGCGGCATTATGTAAACAGAAAATGGCAAACAACTTCATAATAAAATTAAAGAAAATTTTTTGGAATGGCGATGGATGTTTTTCAAACTTTTTTCAAAGAATTTTTTTGGCATAATAACTTTGTTTTTCTTTTTTTCAAAAACAAATTCTTGTTTTTTAAGTCAATTAAAAAAGTTAACATAAGAAACTTTTATTTTTACGGGACAAACGTTTGTAAAGGGAAATAAGGAGACATCATATGAAAAATCTTGCAAAAGTGAACTGGCTTAGTTTTAATTAGTTTATATTATCGCGAGTGCACAGTAAGTCTTATACTAACTTGAAAATTTTAAAATAGATGCCAGCGATAAATGAGGGTACATTTAGTTTTTCATTTCGTGTGAAACTTTTCTAATATTCGTCTAAGACACCATAAAGTACATATAAATATATTCTGGATCCTTGAGCAGTTCCAAGTGGATTTACCCATGGCCGTTTGCCTATCTTGGATAAATAAAATTGAATAAAAAAGCACAATATCCATGTAAAATTCCTTCTCTTTGCCCTAAGCAGTTCGGGATTGAAATCCAGCACAATCAGTTCAGTAGGAAAAGAGCCATGAGCCCAAATGTTGAATAATATCCCTCAAGATTTGCAGCCGTATTCATAACGAAAATTTGGCATGAAGTTAGCACAAAGTTTATTCATAATACACTTACCAAACTCTGGCTAACGATTTGCTAAACTCTTGTCAACAAGCTGCCTAACGTTTGCCAACTTGTGATAAACAGCCGTTTTATGTTGAATAATTTTGTTCGTTTTTTTTAAAACACTGTTTTTTTAGTTTAGAGTCCTTTTTTAAATATATTTTAATTTAAAAACATTTCAAATTTTTATATAAAGAAGGAAAATAAAAAAAAAAAAAATTAAAAGACAAAACCAGCGATGATTAATGCAAAACGTGTTGCATTTTTGACTATTATAATGTGGCATCATTAATATTCAGAGTTGATTTATTAAAAGTTAGCAGACGGATAAAATTCGTTATGAATAAACTCTGTGCTAACAAGCTGCTTAACTTAATCAGCATTCTAGTTAGCAGCTCGTTGTACGTAGTGTACAACGAGCTAACTTTATGTTATGAATACGGCTGTTGGTATTTTTGTAACAAAAATTCCTGACAGAATGCACCGATTCTCATTAAGTTTTGCACAAATTCGTTTTATATGAATGGAAATCATACTAAAACATTTTGTGCTATTGAAGTCAAATTTGGCCTGTCATAGTTGCATAAGATTTGAAATCATTTAGCCTAATTTCATAACTGACCGCAGGCCCCATATAAAACGCGCACCACAGTGTTCGATTTTTAAATTTAACTGGCTAAATCCCAAAAAATTAACTTAAAAATGACATCCGTGTTTTAAAACAAACTATCCAATTAAGTTATTTCCTTACTAATTTTAGTTGGAACATACTATTGTTGGCTTATAAAGCCAAAATGATTGAAGTGTAAACCATACAAAATAAAACCAATTTACTTGGCTCGAAATAAATTCCAACTTCGAAAATCAATAAAACATTTTCTGTGGTATATTTTCAGATAATTTTTTTTTAAATGTAACTATATCGCTTCTTAGCACACGATATTTGGTTTTTACATATTTTTGAATAAAGGCATTTTAGGTATTGATAGATATATTAAAGAAGTCCTTAATAAAATGATCAGAAAAAATGCCTGGACGAAAACGTTTTTCTGCTAATAGCTGCCGTCCAACTTTTGAGGGTGACCTTGGGGTCTTTGTTAAAAAGAAACTAAAAAATGTTTGTCCAAAACTGCCTCCGCTGAACAAATTTTCCAAAATGTTGATAGCACTCTATCCTTTAGCTTGACTTATATTCTGCCCAAAATATAGCGGTTAAGCTTATACATATCATCAAAACTTGAGAGCGATTTGTCCGATTTTGATCCGAATACTAGCAAATAATTAAAAATACAATTTTCTTTAAGTCATATAAATAAAAATCATTTACATTTTAAATTAGTTTTAAATTAGTACTATTTTTTGTTTTCAAAAATTTATAGAAAAATTATAAGGAGAACAATTTTAAAATTGTTATCATTTATCGGAAAGTCGGAAATATTGCGAATTAAATAATCCATAAATCACAAAAGGCACTGGATAGATGTTAACTTTATCCACGATTAATTGAAGACCCTCTATTATTAGCTGCGTTCGAAAACACAAAAGTTTTTACTATTTTTTACTGAACTTTACTGCACAGTGACAGTTCTTGACTGAGTACTTACAAATTTTTACTGCAGAAATTTTTGTAGTAAAATTTAGTAAAACAAAAACCCATATGTTTCAAAAGGTAAACAAACAAAAGTAACAAACAAAAAGCATACAAATTGTGAAATAAATTTTTTTTAAATAAAGAAAAATGGAAATAAAACTAAAATACAAACAAAAAGTAAATAAATTTTAATTGATTACGCTTATTGAATAGCACTTGTTTTAAAAGTAATCAATAGTAAACAAAAGTATTCATGAACTATTGATAAAATTTAGCCGGACACAAATAAGCAAAATTAAATAAAATAAAAAATAAAAATATATGAAAGATTACATAAAATAATTTGTTTGTATTTTCCAAATATGTTCGTGTTATAAAAAGGATTTAATCGAGTACCGATAACAAAACGAGTTAAGTAGTCAAAAGTGTAAACATTTTTCAACACTTCAATTATTTGCCATAAGCTTTTGCCTTAATTTTACGAATTTTTACAAATTTTGCGTTCGCGTACTTTTTTGGACCACAGCTTTTTGTGAGAGCAAATTTTTAAGTTTACTCATTTACTACATTTTACCGTAAAAGAACTCAAACGCACCTATTAACAGTGTACATAATCGTTTAAAATTAAATTAAACTGAAAAAAATACAAAGGCGCAAAGGCGTACAACTCAACTCAGTGAGTTTTTATTCGATAAACACAGTATAGATATGGGCTGAAAGAACAAAAATATATCATTGCAGCAGTGTGAAGTCCCAACCATAATATGCATGAGGCCGCTTAAGTCAACTTAAGCAACTGTGCGTATACATATAAAACATAAGTGGCCAACTATAATGGACTTAATGAAACTTTTCGTTAAGTTTCGTCAAATGTCATTTGCTTAAGCAAAGTGCCAAACTGAACGCACATTTCGTACGGAATCAGCTGCTTGGGTGTTGTTACAAAAAATAAAATAAATTGAAATGGAAAAAGAAAAACAAGAATATAGAAAAAGAGGAATTTTACATATATTAATTTTGTATAAATTTTTATTAAAAAGTATGTAAAACAATCACCAATTTTTTTCTTTTTAAAACGTTGCTGGCAAATTAAATAAAACATAAAATATTCAAATACAGGACTGTCATTTTTGGTACTTCTTTATTTGAAGTACTCGCAAATAAACCAAATATTGCACAAATATGCAACATGGATCTTAAGCTTATGTAAGTACATTATGACCACCTAAAAGTCTCTTTTAATTTTCTCATGCATTTGACAAACTTTTTGTTAATTTTTGAAAGTACTTTAAGCTAACTTATGTATATTATGGTTGAGCCTTAAAACTTGCGTAATTAAAAAAATCAGTGCTCACGTTCTGTAACTCTCGCTTCGAGAAACTTTTTGATTGAAATGCGAGAAATGAAACAAAAATGTCATAAATTGAAACAAACAACGGTTTTTCTCACTTAACTGCGTCTGTAACATTTTTAGCGAGTAAGTCCCAATTTACATTATACGATTTTTGTCGTTGCGATTCTTACCTTATTGGCGAGAGGGGAGAGAGGAATTAAAATGGGTACACAAGCGAGTGTACTCTACGATTTCTCTTTGTTCATTCGTTCGTAGTGTCAAATTATATGTATACACAAGAAGTTGTAACGACAATAATCGTACAATGTAAACATAAGACCGACTTCAGAGAAGAAACGACAATAATCGCAACGACAAAAATCGTATAATGTAAATTGGGACTAATAGCTGTCACGTAAAGAAATTACTCGCCAATTTACAGAAAAAGTGTGTCTGTAAAATTTTTGTGAGAAAGTTCCCGCTTTAAACTGTCAAATAAACTCACGCATAAAAACGGGAAGAGAAAAAAATATTACCACGAAAGATATATTAAATATGCAAAATGCAATTAATAATAACATGGAAGAGATAAGTATTTTGTATTGACTGATTTTTTCATTGTTTAATTATTTTGCTTTTTTTTTTTGAAAAATATACGAATGTTTTCAAAGTTGACGGTTGTATTTTCGCCGCCGCCATTGAAAATTTTTCAATTTCAATAATTTTGACCGCCGTCAACGATATGAGTTACTGGCGTTCTCAACGTCTGCAAGTTCACATCGGCTTCGAGTGGAATATTATGACATTTATAACGTAACGACGTAAATCTCTTTTGATAATTTTCGACATGAGTTAAGGCTGAGTTAGGCGAACGTTGCTGTTCCCGTAACTTACTGTAACGGACTGCTTGCACTTTGGTGCACTTATAGAATATCTAAAAACGTGTCATATGTTTTTCGCATACATAAACAAAAAAGTATAGGTACATTAAACATCACACACAGTGATGGGAAATAAAAAGGTTTAAATGTTGACCGCTGTGTAGAAAAAGTACCAAGTTTTTAAAATGGTATTAAAACAGTATTTAGTGTAAGTAATAATTTAATATCTGATATTTATATTATAGATTTACAATAAACAAATATGTATTTAACATATACATACACATTTACATGCATTATTTTGTAAATGTGCATAGACAAAACAATATTTTGTAACCATTTAAAGCCTTTTATATATTTCTCATTTCTATTGTATGTGCATATGCATTTGTTTATTTTGTACAGCTAAGCATATGTATATTTATATATATGGATATATATTGTATTGTAAGTCGTTTTGTAGAAAGTCCATAGATAAACTGGAAAAAAGTACCAAAAAAAAAAAGAGCGAATATACCCGCAATTAATTTAATATACAAGCAGGCCATCACTGCTTTACAACTGTCACGTAACCACAGCATGAAATTCTAATTTATACAGATTTAAATGTTCCGTCAACGTGACATTTAAATTCGGTAAGCATTTATATTGTAAGCAAATAACAAAACGGACCAGACTTTTTGTTAGGGGACGTGGACGTTCGTCTAACTCTACCTTTACAGACACTTTTTCTCACTTTTCGAGAAACGATGGAATATTTTGTTTCACAACGAGAAGTTCTCACCAAAGTTACAGAACATGGATACAGTTCTCAGTATTTTTGGATATAGCCTCAATAAACTGCAAAACCGGGGTTTTCGCGAATGTCTCGAAAACGCTTTTGGACTAAAATCAATGATTGCCATATTCGTTTTCAGCAGCCCCAATTTAGCTCAGAAAACATTTCATATTTGAGGTTATGGCAAAATGTTAAAAATTTGTGAACCAGTAAAATTGACCACATATTAAAAACTCACCTTTCGCTGTTTTCCCAATAAACCACACATTAAATATTCCTAATAAATATGGATATGAGCCTTTTCCGAAATTTGTTTTAAAAAGACACCTGTGTTTCATCGATAATGGAAAGGATATATAAACCCATCATTCTTACGGTATATCGGTCTACAAACTACTCAATTTATAAAAATGTGTACCTGTGTCGATTTCGAAATTCATGATTTACTACCAGGCCCACTATGTCGACAAGAACATTTCTTTAACATATTTATATTGAAAACAATAATAAAAAACCAAAATTTGTTATTTATTTCAATATAAATATACAAAAGAATTGTTCTTGTCGACATTGTGGGCCAGGCAGTAAATTATAAAAATGTAAAATTTTTTCCCTTACATTTATTTTTTATATTTAAAAAAATAACATTAACTTAGCATCAAAAAAAATTAACGGTCTTAGAATATCTCCGAAACTGTTGAAAATATTAAAAACTATTGTTGAGATGACTTAAAGAGAATTTTATTTCAAATCATTTGATGGCAACTTGAAAAATGTATTTCGAGTTACGATGAAATGCAGTAGATTTAAAAAAAAATATCCGTTTTTTGCAGACTAGTGTTAAATTTGGGTCAATTGTTCTTAAAGCACTTATCCAGTGACCACGATCTAATACTAAAAATGAACGAATTGTAATAGGTGAAAATCACTTAACTGGTGATAAGTTGTTTAAAGTAAAGTTACCAGGGCTGTGGAGTCTTCAAAAAAAGATTCTAACTACTACTCCAAAAGCTGAAATTTGTTAAGTCCGACTCCAACTTCTACTCAAACATTGATGCTAAATGTAATGAGACTGGGCTTTATATGACTTTAAACTCTTTTTTATATAATGCATTACACAATACAACACATGATTTTGGGACTCAATTCTGACAATTTCACGTGAAAGTTGCCCCAAAATTAAGAGCTTCTGCATCATTAGTTTTGCCAAATTGGCTGCATTAATAAATGATTGGCCATACGAAGTTTTTTGCTCAAGGTAGATTTTTATTAACACGATTATTACTCGGTTTATTGTACGGAATATCTCTTTTGTGTCTGAATCAAAGTTGTAGATATTGAATAGGAGAAAAAAAGCGGAACATACCTACCCGACATTGCATCCAGTGCCTTAAAAAACCACTTTATTACAATTTTTTGCCCATTTTTCACCTTCTTTGCTGAATAACTGGATGACAAATTCACAAATATGCGGTTTTTTTATACACTTTATTTTGCATGAAAATTGGCATTGAGAAAATATCTACAACTGAAAAATGGTGTACTGTGTTACTTTACAAGAAAATTACTGTGTAAAAATTTCAAATCGATATTTTCATTCTGACATGTGCTGCATTGAGCTTTAATATAGTTATTTACATATATAAAGTAGAGAAATTGTGTTGTCGGAGTCGCGAGTTTTGTACGTTCTTCGACTCCGACTAATTGAATAACAAGAAGTATAACTAAAAAACTATGTTAAATAATATAATATAATTAAAAAAGTGGTAACATATTGAATTTATGTGCTTTAAATAAAAAATTAAAAAGTAACTTTATTTATCAAAATACTTAAGATATTGAAATAAATCCGTCACTTTTTCCCAATTTCGTTTTCGTGTTTCGACGTTAAATGTAGAAATAAACATATCGCAGAGTTCGTTAGGCTCAGTGAATTTCGTTTGACAGAATAATTGTGTGTATGTATTTTCATAAACATAAATGTGTTTTATTTCTGAAGGCGAATAGTCGTTGCAAAAAGAAACTTTGCTTTCTCATTCGCTTTTTTTTCTTTCTTATTCGTATTTAAAAACTACACAAAAAAAAAACATGTCGTCAACATGAACACCAATTCATTTTCACAGAAGAACAAGGAAGAATCATGTCAATAAGACATGAGCCGTGTGAACGCAGACTACCTACGAATAACTTAACATTCGAACACAAACAAAAATAATTGAACCTGATTAATTTTATTAAAATTACTTGCGTTGGGTGTGTTAAATACAGGGCGGCGCAAAATGAACTTTTTTTAATTATTACTTTTAATTTGCTGGAAATTTTTGTGAAGTAGACTTAGAGAATTCATTATGAATAACTAGACAATCGAACAGAAAATAATTGCACCCGAAATTTTGCGAAAAGGTTTGGAAAATATGTTAAAAAGAGCACGTACGATTCCCACCAGAATATACAAGCGTCGTTAAAATTCCTCCGTAAGTGGTACTCCACCAGTAAAACTATATAATTTAGTAATTATTAAAGGCATAAGTTTAATGTCGCACCAAGAGGAACCGTAACGCGTTAGGCCTAAAATAGACGGCGAAACGCAACTGCAATGAGCCCCTTTTGAAATTATTGGTTTGAAATCAGTATTAATTGTTTTCCATACACCCCGCTATCTAAATTGTACCACAATGTGATAAAATTTTATTTCGGGTTTCTTTAAGAAAAGGTTTCAATCCAACTGATTTCCAATGCTTTTGAAACAGGTTTCAAAATAATCGGGTCATATGCGGCCTCCCAAAGGTATAAATGGCATAAACTCAAATGAAAATCAAAAATAGCTAGAAGTTGCAGTTTAATTTCATCGTCTGTTTTGGGTCTTAAAGTTATCCGATGCCAAGTCATTAGCAAGGGTTGATGCACGAAGGAAGACAATCAAGGCCCGCCTGATTGTATTTAAGTGCTGGTTCACACTCTTAGAGCTTAAGACATCAAATGTTGAGCTCTTAAGAGAGAGGGGAAAAGAAAATGCCATTTATTTTCCACCCGCTCCTAAAAACTCAAGACTTGACGGCTAAAACTTGAAGAGTGTGAACTAGCACTAAGAAACAATGACGCGCGAGCTGTTTTATGAAATTTTAAAATTTATTATTTTGTTATTAAATTTTGCCAAATGGATTTAACTTAATATTTTTTGCTTAGAAAACTTCATTATTTATCTTCCATTTATTTTATTTTCTTTGAGTTTTACTATTAATTCTTCTTATGTTGTTTTTTTATGGTGAAGACCATTAATCTTAAACCTAAAAAGTATGCTATTTAAATGGAAAGAGTTTGGGCCTACAACCATAGCTGCCAGATTTGACGATTTATCGTCATTTTGACGATTTTTAGGTACAAAAATGGTCTATTGACGATTGGACGATTTATACCCCAAATTTGACGATTTTTTATATGACAAATTTTGTTCAAATTTACAAATATATTTAATATATTTTCACATTGTATTTAGGCTTCTAATATAATTTTATTTGAATTATTTGATTGGCAGTAATTTTCATGTCTTAGCTGTTCATCATATAAAATACGATTGTTTTTTAGCACGATGCATATTTGTAAGAATTCTATTTGATCAAAGCCTGTAATAAAGAAGTACTTATCTTTATTACAGGCATTTTACAACTACTCTCTTTAGGCTGGGTTCGCATTATGAACCCTTCAGGAGATTAGGCGTTAACTGTCAAAAAGCCACCAGTACAATTACTAGAACAAGAGGCACTAGTGGTAACGGTGTTAAAGATTTTATATAAAAATACTAGTGCTTATTAGTACTAGTACTTGATGTAGTACAAGAGCATCACATGTAAACTGATTGTGCAAAAAAATTTTTAAAAACAAAAATTCGTATTTTGATACTTATTTTTAAATTTGATTTTAAATAATTAATTTATAATTTATTTATACATTATTTACGGCCATGTTCTGGAAATTGAAATCACGAGAAATTGAAATCGAACAAAATTTTAAATTTATCCTGTGTATAAAGTTTATAAAAATATTTTTTTTATATGCCTCATATGTTGAGGTCCACTAACCTTCACCACTACCTCTTTTCAAATCAGGAAAAGATGCGTTCAATTTAAAAAAAAATGAATTGAGAATGTCCAATTGGGTCCAAGTAAACTGGTACACGACTAGAACCAATAGTACTAGTAATAGCACATTCAATGCTAATTTGAGCATTAAGATAATATAGAAAAGTATACAGTCGAGAACTAGTACTGGTGATCTTTGTACTAGTTAAGTAATAGTTAGGTACTAGTTCGATCTCCGGCAGGGAAACTTTTCTTTCAGAAAGTCTGATTTTATTGGTGTTTACCTGACTTAAGTTCTTAAACAGGATTTTCGACGTGAAAAATAGGTGTTTGATATACCTTGGTTTTAGTTTATTTTCTTAGTTTTCTTATGAACGCCAATACTTTTGAAAAATGTTTGGTTGTGTTACTTCAATAATAAGTTTCTTAACGAATATATTAAAATTTTATTAGCAACGAAAAATAAAAATAACAATTTATTTTCAAAACTTATAAAAAATTAGTGGTTTTTTACAATGACGATTTTTGTGACGATTTAGCTTAGTCAATTTGACGATATTGACGATTTTTTCCTCAACATTTGACGATTTTCGACCAATATTATCTGGCAGCTATGCCTACAACTCAAACCATTACAACTAGATACAATACATTGTTCGAGTATAATTTAAGGCATTTTAAATTGGTTAAAAATAAATAAAATAAATTGTAAAATTATATACAAACCATGCTGAAGATTAAAAGTCATATTAAATGTCAAGCCTTTGTTGTTTATTTGTGTAGCCCTTTCCAACAAAAACATGATCAGACAACATCAATTACATTTGTCCCCAAACGACAATCTTTATAATCATTATTGCCATTAAGCTCATTTTAATTGTGAATAAGTTCATGTGCCATTTTAAGTATAAGTCTAAATTAAAAAATATAAAATATTATTTAAGTGAATGACATCGGTTGGATTAAAATAAAATCGAACTGACATATTTCTCTTTTTTCTTCAAAAATATTTAGCACGTTTAAGTACACGCACACATACAATGTGACACAATCCCAGCGGGAAAAAGGAGTACGGATGCCTTATAGAAGGCAGGAATATATATATTCCAGTAATTGATAACACGTTATATAAGCTAAAGCTGTTAAAAATGTTTTGCAAATTGATTTTGATTCTATTACTACGTTTATACGCAGCCTATTCGCAAATAAAAATTATTTGCGATTAACTAAATTACTGTTTATATGTAAATTTTCTTACAGAATATTCTTATTTTTGTAATGCCGGATCGAAAATTAAATCATTAAATAACACTGTATGTATATAACCATTTTATTTTTTTAAATCAAAAATTAAAAAAAAAAACAAACATTATTGTGTATTTGTAGGTATATGTTGTTTGTACAATTTTTTGTTAATTTTAAATAAAAACTTAAAACAGTTAAAAGTGTGGCAATGTTCAAATCTTATTTCAAAATTGTGTCGTCAATCAGGAATTGTTTTCGTGAGTAAGCAATTCGCAAATAAAAATTTAATTCACTGTTTATGCGGCCATTTTTTTTACTTGCAATATAATTATTTGCGAATAAGCTGTTATAAAACGTAGTATATGAAAGGTGATGCAATGGTTCCTTAGAATATGTTTAAAACATATCCAGGGAAAAACAATTAAACTTTTATATGCTAAGATCCAAATTGGAAAGAATATTTATCCAAATATTTATAAGCTTTTACAAGTGGCAACAAGATTTCCTATTAGTTCGGCTTGTTGCGTAAGAAGTTTTTCAGCTATGCGAAGCTTAAAAACAAAGTTACGCAGTGTAATGTTACAGAAACTATTTTCAATTATTGCAGTTTTAAATGTTGAAAATGAAGTAGTAAGATACAATAAACTTTTAAAAAATAAAAAAAATTACGTAAAATTACTTTCTCAATTATAAATATATTTTATTATAAATATTCTTTATACATATATTTTTAACTTGAAAGCAATTGTTACCTTTGTAACTTTGTTTTTTGTAACATTCATTGCAAACAAAATTTTTGTGATATATTTTCCAGTTTTGTTTTAAAAAAAAAATATTTTTTTTTAATAAAAGAGTATGTATTTATTTTTTCTTTTGGAAAAAGGAGTGCACTTTCCCATTGCAGAATAACGGATTAGCTACGCTTATGACAAAACCACAAAATATTTTTATTTTCTTTATTTAAATTTTACAACTTGTTTTTTTTTTAATATTTACCTCGCTTTATACATAATTTAGCATTTGACGTATTGTCGCTGATGGTGGTATAATTCTGTTTAGATATGCAGCAGGCATTTTGTAAAGAATTTTTCTTAGTTTTTGGCTGCTATATTTCATTTGTTGTGGCTTCAAACAAAGAAGGGCATAGTTGGTTTTTTGTATGCTGTAGATGTTTTTGTTTATTTTCAACTATTGCATAAGATAAAAAAAAGCAAGGAACTCGATATAAACTCAGCCTGGATGAGAGTACGTTGTTGTTTGGGCTGCTGGCTAAAGAAAAACTTAACAGTTTTGCAAATGCACACGCATACGGACTTTAATTGCACAAGTAATTTAATTGAAAAATATGTACTAAAAATTTCTTGTGTACACTTAGGCTTGGTTTTTGAGAACTCAGTCAAACTAAGTTTAGTTGTTCTGAAAACAGATTTGTGCCGTTATTACCAAGAACTTAATGATAGAAATAAATAACCAAATCTACATTCACACATCCTCACACACTCATTTATACAATAAACTTACTGCCAGTCCCCAGATTTCAAACGAAGACTTTGTTCGATTACCCTACATTTAAAACATAAACAAATTTTAAAATATTGTTTTTGTGTTAAATGTAAGTTAAGTGAACGAAATTTTCTTAAAAAAATCGAGAGACAGGCAGTAAAGTGGAACTTTTTGCTTTAAATGAACCTACACACATATTTACATACCCAACAAACACAAAGTGGAACCTTTTATATGAAATGAATTTATCATTTGATATCAAGCATAATTTTCAAACCATTTTCATTTGTTTAAGCTTAAGATTTAAAAACAAATTAATAAAGATTTGAAAATTAATATTTAACACTCATTGCTTTAACAATTTGATATCAAAGGTTATTCTCAAATAAAAATTAAACTTTGCAACACCAAAGCGAAAAATAAATGTAGACATTTAAAAATGGCGATTAAAGTTAAATGAGTTTTACAATTAAAGATAAATTGCATATTAAGGGAAATGATTTCGCCTCTAGAAAACCTTAATTTCTTGTGAAAAAATAGAAATTTTTTGTGTGTAAAAAATTAATTACAATGAGTAAGAACGCAAAGTGAAATGGAAAGTGAAGAAGTTATAAGTTTCTTAAACGATCGCGGTGATACGCGGTGCCCCTTAAAATAAAAATTAGCCAAGAATTTTGTATTTCCAAGAATGTGAGGAGGCATTGGACGCTATTTCGTTTTTCAGTAGCAGCTATGGGGCCGAATGTATAGCTGATAGTTTATTTAAAGAAATAATGAATTTTAATGAAAAAAAATTTATACTCAACATTTTTTAGAGTTTAACTTGCTCTGATTTATTAGGCCTTAGTTGGCTTACACAAAAAATTAAAGTGGAGTTATTGCATATGTTTTAGAGCTGTATATTTAATATGTTGGTATTAAAATGAAGATGAAACCTTGTTCGTTAACTTACAAATCCTTCATCAAAAAAAAAAAAAAAAAAATTAAATTGTTCAATGTGCCAACACTTTTAGTTGAACATACCTTTTTCTTTAATCAAAAGCTAAATGTTCAACTGACCAAATTTTACTTTCGGGTTTTAGGTTTTTTAGAAATCTTATTAAAATAAAAAAAATATGTTATGAAGAATAAGCTCCATAAAGTATGAATAATTTGTTTCTCTCATAGCTCATAGAATTATGAGCTAGATTTCAAGATAATAGTCTGGTAGTGTGTAAAGTCATTCCTAAAAATTTAAAAAATAGTTCTATTACAAAAAGCTTTATAAAACACAAAACTGAAATTTAGCTCATACAATAAATTCGAAAATGTTTTTTTATTAATGGTCCACATTACAATCTATCTTTCAATAAGATTTGAGAATAACGTTTGAAGGCAAGTTGAAAATAAATGCATGTCTCAATTTAAAAATAATTTCCTCTTTTTGTTGAGAATACTTTAATTTTCCTATTATTATCAAACGCTTATCGTTTGAGAAAAGGTTTGATTTCAATTTATTTTTAACTTGAAATCAAACCTCTACAAATATGCTAAGAAAAAAAAAATTCGTAAAGCTATGTATTTCTGGTATTTGTCAATGCCTTAAATATATGAGAAGCTGAGTAAGAAATTGCAAATACGAAGCATATGCCCTCGACAAATTTCTTTCATTCGAATCTATCCATCGCAACGCATTTCAGTTCGTGGCAGGTTGTTCGTATTTTGATAGTTTCGGCTTGGATTCGTCTGCGCCATGTATGAGCTGGTCGACCTAGTCTACGGCTCTCCTGTGGATTCCATTCTAGCAATATATTTTTGTCCCTTGAGTGTTCCGGTGTGTGCTCAAATCACGATGTCCTTCTGTCGGTCCGTCTGCCTGTGTGTCAGTTGAAATGGGGTTTCCGAAGACTCGAGATACGGTGGGGACTCGATAGTTTTGTATTTATGTCACATATGGTCCGAAATTGCTTGCTATAGAAATTCAGCCTGATTGGTCCACAAATGGCTGAGGTGTGAGCAAAACCCAACGAATGTCTCTAAATTTAATTATAAATGATATACATAAAATTGTTTTTATGTATATCAGGAGAACGGCAGCAGCCAACGTTTGCAAATTTGGTACAATCATCTTGGTCATCTATACACAACATGCGACAAAATGTGGGCGGTATTAGAAAAGTCGGCATGGCACAAAACAGATTTATTAATATCTAAAGAACGGGAAACGCACAAGTTTATGCGTTTAAAGATGGTTTATATGTTTACTGATTTACAGATATATTGGCTTAAACACATTTTAAAGCAAAACACAGAGTTTAACTTGCTCTGATTTATTAGGCCTTAGTTGGCTTACACAAAAAATTAAAGTGGAGTTATTGCATATGTTTTAGAGCTGTATATTTAATATGTTGGTATTAAAATGAAGATGAAACCTTGTTCGTTAACTTACAAATCCTTCATCAAAAAAAAAAAAAAAAAAAAATTAAATTGTTCAATGTGCCAACACTTTTAGTTGAACATACCTTTTTCTTTAATCAAAAGCTAAATGTTCAACTGACCAAATTTTACTTTCGGGTTTTAGGTTTTTTAGAAATCTTATTAAAATAAAAAAAATATGTTATGAAGAATAAGCTCCATAAAGTATGAATAATTTGTTTCTCTCTTTTCGTTATTTATTGTGATAAACCTAATTTTATCGTCGTTTTTATTTTTTGATATAATTTTGGATATAATTTAATGGTCACCATAAAACGGCAACAGACTTATGGAAAAAAGAGCCAATATGCACGCAAATTATGTAATAAAGTTGGGTATTTACGCTGAAAGATATTACGCGACCGTCCCTCATGTATGTACCTATATTCTTCATTACAAATATACAAAGCTACTAATTATGTGAAATGATTTAATTTCATATTAATGAACATTTCGACCCCAACTGACACTTAATGAATGCGTAACACACAACTTTTATATGCAAGGATACATGTCGTTCCTCCCATGAAAAAATACCCTTAATCACATAATTGTAACTTTAGCGGAGGAAGTAAAAACATAATAGAAACTGTGTCTACCAATATGAAAAATTATTTCAACAATTGCTTTTAAAACTGATATTTTTCATACCATCGCGTAAAATTTTTGTGTAAAATGTATTGGAGTCACTAAAAAACTTAAGTTTGAAGAAATCGCGTTTGGGCTTTTCAACAAAGCACCAACGTTATATTTACATAAACATATTATGATTTCTTAGAACTGTTCACTAAGTATTTTAATTATTTTCTAATTAATACTTTCATGAAATTTTTTTATGATTGTGAAGTGTAGTAAGAGTTTTGTCTGGATATTATTTTAATTATCATAAAATTTCAATTAAATTATCATAACCAAACTGCATTGTGTATTTCATTAGTCTGTTTATAGAAAGACCTGACAGCTGTAGAAAAGATTTGCATGGATACTTGCCCTAGAGTCTAGTTAGTGGTAGATCTTAGCCACTGGGTGACAAACAATGCGTCTACCAAACGGCCCTGATTGTGAGAGCAACCAGCAAGATCATACACAAGATATTTAACCTCCTCTGCTGTTTGAAAAATGCTAGAAACAGCATTCGAGAGACACGTAGGGATAATCCTTCCTTAGGCCGAACTTTCCCACCTATGGGGAAAAATCATCCCTTTAGTGAGATCTTCGGATATCCTTTCCTGCGACTTTGGGAAGTATAACTCAGCCACCACATGATACCCGACAGTATCTTTCAACAGAAAAGCAAAACTTTCGTAAAGAAAATCTTCCTGAAAGATAGAAAGCATTTCCCGCAAGAAGCATACTAACAGAGACCACAACCAATAGTCAGTCCTGTGCTGTGCAGCCGGGTTCTACTGGCTGACATGTATCCTGATAGCATCTCTAGTTAGCCGGGATCGCAAGAAATCGCGAATGCGTCTTGAGATCTGTCAATTTTTTGCCGAATCCCAGGTATTTACTGTACCGGATTTCCCCGGAGGATGCTACACCAGAAGGATCCTTAAGATGATCCCTACAAACCCCCGGGGGTGTAGACTCGACAAACATTCAAAACTTTCAACTTGTCTTATAAGTTATTTTTGATTCATTATTGGCCTAATAAATTCTTTTTGAAAAGCCAGTGAAAATTCGAAGTAATAATTTAATTTAAAGATTTTGTTTGTTGTGCTTAATTCCCTATTTATATTCTTAATAAATACACTGAAATTTATGGTTGGAGTTTCTGGTTGCTTAGGCCAGATCATCAGGAAACATTTTCCCAAAAAAAAAAATATAAGAAAAGCCAAAGACATCAGTAAATAAAACTACAGAGGGAAAGAAAATTACAAACACTTAAAAAGTCTGATTTCCAACGAATAATAAATTAGAATAAATTTCAATACAGCAGTGTAATTAGTTTTAGCGTTAACAGTGAATTTCACTAAATTGCATGATATTTTTTCTTGGCACATGAATCTAAGTTGGAAGAAATTTTACCGCAATATCTATATCTGTTATGGTTTAAGCCGAATTGAATTATTTTCCCAAAATAGGCTTTATTTGGTTTTAGACTAAATTAACTGTTTTCCGAGAGTAGGGTTTATATGGGGCATAGGGTAAATTATTGACCGACCTTCACAAAATTTCGCAGCGTGATTTCAGGTCCTATAAAACTGTGATACACTAAATGATAGCGTTATTATTACGGTTTTAGGCGTACAAAACTGTTTTCCGGGAGCTGGGTTTATATGGGGTCTAGGGTTATTTATGGACCGATCTTCAAAAAATTTTACAGTGTGATTTCGGGTCCTATAAAACTGTGACGTACTAAATTTTAGTATGATAGCGTTATTTTTTATTACGGTTTTAGACGTACTAAGCGGTTTTCCGGGATAAGGGTTTATATGGGATCTAGAGTTATTTATGGACCGATCTCCAAAAAATTTTACAGTGTGATTTCGGTTCCTATAAAACTGTGACGTACTAAATTTTAGTATGATAGCTTTATTTATTACGGTTTTAGGCGTACTAAACTCTTCTCTGCGAGTAGGTTTCATATGGGGTCTAGGGTTATTTAAAGACCGATCTTCAAACAATTTAAGAAAATGATTTGTATAGGTCAAATTCGTACAAAATTTTTTATCATTCCGTGCATTATTCCACCATTTATGTTAGTTTTTGTATCAAAATTATAAATTTTTTTAGGGTGGTGGTTCCACATTTTGATTCATAGTTCTAGTCCTACTAAACCGATTTTGCTGGATTTCAATCCCAAACTGCTTAGGATAACTACAAGCAACTTGAGACCAAGTTTGTTATTTTCTTTTGCGGTTTTCGAAAGTGATCGTGTTTTCAACAGATGGACAGACTGACAAATGGACAGACAGACTGACATGGTTAAATCGACTTAGAATTACTCAATGTGCCAATTATATGCTTTATGAGGTCTTAGATGTATAATAAAAAAGTTTCACACGGAATGACAAACTTAGTATTCCCTCATTCACCACTAGTGGTGTGGAGGGTATAAAAATCAAGTTACACACAATCAAAATATTTTCTGGGACATATTTAATTTAAATTAGAGAAAAAAATTAAATAAATTCCATCCCATTGGAAGTTTTTTCATAATGAAATAAATCCTTATTTTGTAACAAAAAAAACTGCTTTAGGAATTGTTTAATTTTCCTTTAAGCACTTTTTTCATTTGATAGTTATTTTAGGGTACCCTAAAAACATTTAGGGGTTATTTTATGGTACCTTGAAAATGTTTACTTTCGGACTCGCAGTGCGACAACCATGGACAGTTATTGTCGTATATTTTATAGTAATGCATATCCAACTTCAAAACGTTTACAGTATTATGGGTATAGTCTTGACAAATCTCAGATTTAAGAAAATTGGGTCTAAGTTAGACAAATTTGAAATCAGAATGATCTCTTCCAATTTTTAAGTGCGTCTTAAACTCTTGCAGATCCCATGCAAAAGCTTTTGCAGTATAATAAGGACACCCAATGCTTATTTGATTAATAATAAAAGATAAACAAAATAAGTCGAAGTTGGAGAAAATAAAATTTAAATTGCTCAATTTCGGTTTTGCAGGTTAAATTTTTTTGTTAAAGATGAAACGATTTTCTATAAGAACCACTTATCTTAATTTTATTTTTATTTTCTTCTGGACCAAAACATAATTAAAAAAAAAATATTTCAAAAACAGCAATACTTAAGCACCCAATTAGCTCAACAAATAAACATCATACAAAAAAAAAAAAAAAAAATTGGCACTCACATTCATATCTACCAGCGGAATTGTTGTGCCAAATATAAAAGAATTGTGGCAAAATATTTTTTTGGTAAGTCCGTTTCTTTTGGTTAGTTTTTTTGTTACTAAAAATATATTAATACAAACAAAATAATCCCTTATGTGTAGTAAATAAATTTTGTAAATAAACTTTTTTATTTGGGTGTTATTTTATAATACCATTGAAACACTGATAGCAAAATCGTAACAAAGAATAGCAGAGTTATATAATATTGTTACCATATACCAGGCAAAAACACTATTCACCTAGTAAGCCAGCAGAAAACTCTTTCACTGCCTATTTCTTAGGTTGAAAAGTCATTAGTTTTCCTGAAAAATGTGCATATGAAAATAGTAAAACTAATATGTTATCTGCTTGTCTATAAGCAATTGGGGCCCCTATAACAAAACGCCGCAATTACACATTTTAAGTTTTTTGTTTTTCTTTTACTGGATGCTATTTATTTTACATATTAAAAGTAAAGAGTAACAAAAAATAAGTGTTCATTATATTCTACAAAACTTATGAAATTCATATTAATAATGGTAGCATTACTATGGTCCATATTATGAGTTACATTCGACAAACGAATTTATGAAATTGCTCTGTTTGTGTGGCTATTAGGGTTTTTTGAATGCAAAAACGAATTATGTTCCTGTTCCTTTCGTTCCCTCTTCTACCTTATTAGTATTTATTTTAAAGCCAAAGTTTATTTAGTAAAGTATGTATGTATATGCAAGTAAGCAGCTTTGAAAGCTCTTACAATTTGCTGCTGTTCCTATGCAAAGTATTCACAAAAGCTCTTTAGCGAAAGCTCGCGTATTTTACATAAAGCTTGCCCTTAATTGCTATAAAAGAACTAAAAACTGACGACCCGTGATCACAATCACAGTTTTAAGGAGCAGTGATTTTTAAATCACGTCCACTAATCACGATGTTCTTTAAAAATCACGGGATCGCTCATCACTAATTCGAATGTACATTTTGTATTATAAGTTGACAGCACTGTCTAAAATTTCATTTTGCATCGAATTTTTTGACGAAAACTAATTTGCTTTTGATAATGCAAATAAATTTAAGAAACTTGTTGGAAATGTAAAAATTTGTATTTTTTTTTTTTTTTTTTTTTGGTATACTTAATCAGTTTTTTTTTTATTTTATGCAAGTCTAATGTCTTAAACAGCTATTTGAAAGGTTTTCCTTATGGAACAAATTTCAGAAAAAAGTGAAATGGAAACCCACAGAAGCTAAGCTGTTTGACGATTTTGCAAATCCGTTTGAAGCAGACCTGCAGAGGAAAAAAGTCTCTCAGATGCGACAGAACTCATTTGACAACTTAAGCATTTCAGGGCCATGTTCTGGATATATTTTGAATATATATAACATTTAGGCCCCAAAACGCAACGCAACGCCAAAAATGACATTGAAGCAAAAACAAAGTCTAAAATATTTTATAATTTTGTTGTTGCTTCGTAAAGAAATTCATATTAAATTTTGAAATTTCAAGCGCTGCATATCGCGTTGCGTGGAAAATTTTAAAATGAAATAAGAATTTTTGTGGAAAGTGAGAAAAAAATTATAAAATATTGTTGACTTTGTTTTTGCATTCAATGCAAAATTTTTGGCGTTGCTTTGCATTTTAAACAATAAGGGCTTCAAGTGCAGCACAGAAAAAAATGATTAAATTTCTCCAATCACCAAATTTATACCAAATGCATAATATCAAGCAAACAATTTGTTGATTTTGCACCTATTACAAAAATGATTATATTCATTACTAAAAATTGTAAAATTGTGAATTTTTTTTTCAATAAATAATATTTTTAATTTTAATTAAAAAAATGATCAAAAAACTGTGCCATTTCAAACAATGTGTTAATATATTTAAATAAATATTAACAATTCCCAACAACAATTTTACATGTTTAAATTATTTTATTTTAAACGAAAAAAGTCAATTAAAATTTTTTGTTATTTAATTAAAATTTTAATTGAAAATTTATTTCAAAACAACTAAAATGTTTATTAAATCAAAATAAAATTTTTAATTTTCTTTCAACTAAAAAAAATTTTATTAAATTATCACATTAATTAAATTTAAATACTTCTGAAACCATTTTTTTAATTGATAAATCACTTTTTTCTATGAGTAAACAAGCAGATATGCGCCTGTTGAAAAATTTGAAGAAATAAAGTAGCCCTCTACTCCTTCTTTAGGTGAACCACAGCGTAGGAACGACAGCAGAAATTTTCTTAAAGCATAACATCCATCGATGGAAAATTTAAAAATTTAGATGGTACTGACCACCAAGCAAAAGAGTACTTTATTCAACATTTTGGTACTTTTTATAAAACATATTTTCATTAAAAAATAAACTCAAAAAACACAAAAATTAAAAAAAAATAAAATTAATTTTAATATAAAATATATAAAATTTTGGTAAACAAACTAAAAATTAATTCATTTTGATATAAAAATATATGTAAATGCAACTGTACATACAGACAGAAGAGATCATTTTTCGGTAGTGATTTCTCTTAATGGTAACTTCATGTTAATCTAACATGATTTTACAATAACTTGCGAACAACAATTTTTCTTTTAAAATAACTTTAATTAATATTAATTTAAAATTCCAGTAAAGTTAGAGCAAAATGACAGTGATATTGAAAAAACACTGGAAATGACGTTGAGTTAAAGTGATTTCAAGTTGAAACAAAGTGAATTTAATGTCGAATCAATTTAGTTTGAGTGCGAAATAACAGCAAGAAGAAAACAACATATTATTTGATATTTGATAATGATTTTAAACAATTTTCCCTGAAGAAGAGAGAGAGAGAAAGAATATTGTTATTTTTTTTCCTGTTGAGCTTTGTTATTTTCCCCGATGTTTACAGAAGCATTCACAGTTAAAAGAATCCAGCAGGCCCGATATGTTTTCGTCATCACTCTACTACGAAAATGTGATGTATTTAACTAAATAATTATAACGAAAAGAAAACGAATACGGGAATTTTTCTTCTTTTTTAAATATGAATATAAAAAATATTAAGTTTTTCTTCTTGTAGAGTTGTTGTTGTTTTCACGCAAAACACGTAAAAACGGATTCTATGGATTCAATATTGAACAATTTTACTTTAACATTATTCATTTCAAATTAATATGAAACAATGATAATTTTAAATAAAGTCCGTACTTAAGCAGATATTTACTATGATTTTCAATCAGCACTGCGCCTAGCTAATTTGACATTGGTATTTTTTCTGTCTGTATGTATGTAGGCAGCAGACTCCATTTATTGCAAAGTTTCAATGCATCGTTTTATTTTCGTTCTTAACTTCCGAGCAAAAGGTTTATTTCATATTTCCTAGTGGGGTTCAAAATATGTTTGTTAACTATTGGCGAGTAAAAATAGTGAATACATACTTTGTTATACAGTTATCGAATCCATGTAGTTGAAACGCATTTAAAATGTCATTGGTGCTTGAAGAATATAAATATTTTTGAAACAAAAAAAAAAGAAAAGATAAAATAAACGAAAAAGAACAATAAATTGTATGTGTACCCTGTATGTTATTGGCACGTATAATATTTTATTAGTGTTTAAAAAAAGTGACCCGGGTTTCTTTACAAGAATAAAAAGAAAAGAGTACTAAGACTGACGTGAAGGTACTGCGGTATTTATGAAAAGAAAAGGTACTGAAAATAGTACCATAGTACTGAGTTTTCCATCACTGATAACATCTTAATACTTATCAGAACTTTTACTAGGTGTGGGAGTGACCGTGTCTCCAACACTTTCGGAATGCAGAGTTTAACATGACGCTCAAAAAGACGTTTTTTTTTCAATCTATTTTCTATTCAACTTTCAGGCTTTGTGTTTCGAATCTGTCATTTATTGAAATTGGTGACTAAGTAAGTCGCCAGTTTTTGGACCCCTGGACTATGCAGCATCTCAGGTTATTCATTTATTGTATTTTCTAATAATAATTAGTATTGTGGTTATTTTATTGAACTGTTAATGGTTTTAAATCCAAATTTAGATATTTTTAATTACGCTTAATTTAATTTTTATGAAGACAAAATTCCTGTATTTGTAAACATAGCTCGTGCCTTAGATTGTGTGGTTACAATCGAAACTAGTCTGGGCAACCTGTCCTTGAACGCCTGGGTTCAAATCTCAGCGCAGTCAAGAATGAAAAATTATCAATAAAAATTTTAATTGATTTCATGTTGTAAAATTCCTGTCTTCATAAAAATAATTTAATGAAAATTAAATTCAATGAACTTAAGCCTAATTAAAAATATCTTAATTTGGATTAAAAACCATTAACAGTTCAATAAAATAACCACAATACTAGTTATTGTTAACAGCTAAGGCAAGAGCTGTGTTTTCATTTGTCCTTCAAGTTGTGCTGAAAAAGGTCAACAAAAAAAAGAAAGACAAAAACATGAAAAACAAAAAATGTACTTTGGATTTTAAGAAGAATTCTTGACAAAAAAGTACGAAAAAACAGAAGTTAGGAAGAACATGTAAATCAATTAAAATATATAATCATTCATTCAAAAGCAAATTTCGATCTACCAAGTTGAAATAACATTTGGCTTAAAGATTGATGTTTGACTATTAACGTCATACGGCTGCAATAGCCGAGTGAGTAAGACGGCAAACCCCACTGAAGAGATTGTGTAGTTACAATCGAAACTAGTCTGGGCAACCTGTCCGCGAACGCCTGGGTTCAAATCTCACCGCAGTCAAGAATGAAAAATTATCAATAAAAATTTTAATTAATGTCATGTTGTAAAATTCCTATCTTCATAAAAATAATTTAATGAAAATTAAATTTAATGAACTTAAGCCTAATTAAAAATATCTAAATTTTCTAATAATTTTCGAAGACTGTTAACACGCGGACTAGCCACGGACGTTGTAGCAGTGGCTTTGCTTATATATTTTGTGATCTCTTCCAAGAAACGAAAAATTTGTAGCAACATTATTTTAAATCCCACAAAAATTAATAAAAATTAGCAGAAAAATCTTAAAACGTACAAATATAAATATATACAAGACTTATCAATGAGAGAACAGTTTACTATTATGTTTCAAACACAGAAAAAATTATAAATTGTCTCGAATCACGAAATTGCTACCAAATTCATAATACAATAATTAAGCAAACAAGTTGTTGATTTTGCACTTATTACCAAAATGATTATATTGATTACTAAAATTTGTAAAATTGTGAATTTTTTTTTTTTCAATAAATAATATATTTTTATTTTAATTAAAAAAATGATCAAACACTTTGCCATTTCAAATAATGTATTAACATATTTTATTAAATATTGACAATTCCCTACAACAATTCTACAAGTTTAAATTATTTTATTTTAAACGAAAAAGTCAATTAATATTTTTTGATATTTAATTGATATTTTAATTATAAATTTATTTCCGAACAACTAAATTGGTAATTATATCAAAATTATATTTTTAATTTTCTATCAACTAAAAAAATAACTGATTCAATTATCACATTAATTAAATTAAAATACTTTTCTAACCATTTTTTTAATTGATAATAAACTTATCTGTGAAGGCAAATAGCCTAAGCTGCCAGTCCACAGCCAGCGTTCAATGCGTTTATTCATCTGTCCAAAAAGTAGTAGTGTTAAATTGTATTTACAAGTTACACAGCAAATACGTAGAATGCACATACGTATCGAAACCATGAAGTAGGATTACATTCTGTTTTGCCATGCGTCTTAAAAAAATCAGAAAAGTATCATTCACATATGGTGTGGACCTCCAGTTTAAGAATTAAAAGAAGCAATTTATTATTCAGTTTGATTTTATTCTCTGCTTTAAATGTGTTATTGTTCTCATGTGGATGTGTTATTATTCTAGTTCTCAGTTTAATTCTTATTAAGTCCAATATACTGAATAAACTCTATACTTCTGCCTTTGAAAATGGCAAAATAAAAAGGGACAATAAAAAACTTGACAAATTTTTAAAGGAATTTTCATTATTGGAGGTTTTGAAATTGTGTACATGAATTATTTGGTGGTATTAATTTTCGTATCCCATACCTATTCAGTTAATAGATCCACGGACTTTGAGTTATTTCAATTTCAATTTATTTCATTTAAAATTTAAATTATGGTTTCAGTTTATTATCTATTTAAAATGTTGATTTTTTTTTTAAATGGTAATAAGTCATCAAAACATATCTCTTCTCCCAAAACTATGTCCATAAGCTTTTATTTTATGTATAGTTTTTTAGCTATAACCTTTTGAAGAAAAAAAAGATCATCTAACTATTTGAATACTCACAATTTTATTTTTTTGGACATAAGAATAAAAATAACTGTCGGGCATGTTCTGACAATCGCAAAACGCTTAACATTTTTGATTCTGACTTGAAATCGCATAATTGGTGTTATGTAAATCGCAATGACATGAAGTTTGGCGACTTCAAATTGCAAAAGTATGGTCAACTGAACTAGAATATTTTTAAGAAACTGTGGCAGATCGAAAGCAAAACGCATGAGTTTCAGAATAAATGGTGTATACATTATTTTGGCTTTGAGTATGAGACAATGAGTTAAAAGGACAATGGCTGGCCTTTCTTTTTTGAGGGATGACATCAAGAATGAGTGCGGTATGCAACGTAGAGGTATGGCTGACTGGTCTTAGTGATGATGAGGGAATTATTAGCATAATGTTGTACCCTGGATCACTCTGGTTCCAACGTCGCCAATTTTTACTTACTTATGGGATAATAAATTTAACTTAGATTTTCCCTTCATAATTTGTATTAAAACAGCTTTTATTTAAAACCTAAAAATGAGGCAAGTTTTCTTTTATATTTTTAATGAGGCTATTTAAAAATCATTAACGAACGTAACAACTAGCAAAGAGAAGCTTCATGTACCCAATTTAACAATTATTCAGCATAAAAAATATAAATACTTGATGTTGACACAAATTTTTATTTTTCATTTAAAATTTTGTCTTGTATTTGCATGTAAAAACTAAAAATTCTAAAAATAAATCTACACACATCTTGTAGTCTTGAAAAAAAAAAAAAAAAAAATCGTGTTTGCATATGCGACATATTTTTTTTTTTTTTTTTTTTTTTTGCGAAAACACATTTGCTTGTAATGAGTATAATTCTCTGCATTTATAAATAGAAAATGCTGATTATGAACTCCCCAGATGTTAAAATTTAAATTATTTTTACATATTGTTCATACCAAATAAAATTATAATAATCTTTAAGAAATTAATAAAAAAAAATACTGTAAAAGTTATGCTTTAAGTTTGTTCAGGTTAATGCTTACTTGCTGGGAGTAAACTTGTACACATATGTTCATATTTTTCGTTAATAAAGAAGATATTGGAATAAATAATCGATTTCAAAGACTTTGAATGTTGCAAAATAATGCTTTTGTCTTTAACATTTGCCTTTTTTAAAGCCAGTTAGAGTCATAGTTAATTCAGGAGATAGTTTTGATTAAATTTAATGTATAAGATTTATGTATATAACAAAACTAATAAAGACTTCTAAAAGGCTATTGGAAATAAATCTTTTCTAAAACAAATTTATAACCCAGCTATTTTTCAAAATTTTGAATCATATTCCAGTCTTTTTTGACTCTTCAGCGCAATTTAAAGCCAAAATATGTAATCATTTTCTGATAATAAAAGATTCTTTTGTTGAAAGAAAATGGTATCCCACCCGCGATTCTTCTTGGCAAGTCGTTTTCAATTCGTAGGTTAGCTTAGGCTAGGTAAGGTCGAAAGGAGGACGGAGCATCAATAAGCAACTTCATATATATTGCGATATACACCAATACCACTATCGAGCCTGTTGTGCGCTCCTTAAGAAGAAGAAACATGGGGGATTTAGGTGGATAGTGCTGCCACTACCTATAGGGAGGGGTTATGTCCAGCGTTAAGAAACCCAGTTTCCCGGGCGTAATTCCTTAACATTTTTCAGTCAACGTTCCTCAGTGATCCCAGACCCAACATGACATCGCTCCCGAGGTGTTTGGATCATAATTCGGCGAAGGCCTTACAGAACCAGAGGAAGTGTTTTGAAGTCTTTCTGTCCTCGCCACACGCTCTACACTCGTCAGATTCCGTCCCTCCAATTTGCTGTAGTGGTGCCCGGAGTCCTGCATGACCAGTCAGGATACGCACCATCATACTAACATCGAACTTACTCCCGCTGAGGAGGCTTTTTGCCCTCCCCTCTTCTAAGTTACCCCATAAAATCTTATAGGTCCTACTTACAGTCCCATCGTTCCAACTGGCCGTGTGGATCTCCCGAGCCCACGTCTGCCTTCGTTGCCCCAAACTGCCTCGCATTCGCCAGGTTAACTCCTTCGGATTCTCTTCCCCCGATAGATAGTATATTCGCTCTTTCGTTTCCGATTATCCGTTTATCTTATGGCACGGCACCCATAAGATACGGACTCCACCGCCGAGGAGAATTCAGCAATGGCCTTCCTACAGTCTAATAAAGTCGGTAAATATGTTAGCGTCCACCCGCCCCATATTCGATTCAATCCATCTCACACATTTCGTTATAGCACGGACTTCCGCCTGGAAGCTTGTGTTAGATCCGGAAGACCCGTTTTATTCCCCAGTTTAGAGCCGTCTGTATAGCAACATATCCCCACAGGCGTTTGCCCTAAAGTTCCACTCGACCAAGATCGCCTTTCCGACAATTTCGACTCTGGTATTCGGTCGGGTATATCCGGTGAAAGTGTATATGCAATCAATGTGTCCAATATACACTGATGACGTGCCCTGCAGTCACCTATATATAATTCGCCGAGAGATAGGACCCGTTCGGCCGCGATTCATATATTTTTCAGCTTAAACTCTTTAAAATTAAAAAATGTGAAACATTTTCGAGCCGTTTTTAATAGTGCAACGGATTTATCAAGTTTTGATCACTAAAAGTACTCGAAAAAGAATCATTAATTTGATTTTCTGAAAAAACAATCTTCCAAATGCCACCTGGAATTAAGACAATGACATTTTTTAACAAATACAACAACATTTTAATTAATCAACTATAAGCTGGTATTTATTGTACATATTATATTCAATTAATTGTTTTATTGCAAATCAATTTTTATCTACAGATTTCCTTGATTTCAGGTGCTAATTTCCGTTGTATTATAGACAATTACTATTACATTCTACATAAATTTATCTGGTTTTTACATCAGCTCTGAATTTGATTACATATTTGGCAAAATTAAAGAAAAACTTTTTTGTACGTAAAACGTCAGTAAGTACTAGAGGGCACAATTAACTTCAAAACTATTGTTGTATAAATCTCATTTGAAAATAGTTTATAGATCTTTTCAAGAACACACAATCCCACAAGCACATACAGCACTTGTTCAGCAATGGTGTATTAACTCAAAATTTTAATTTTTTCCAATTTTTGGAAAAACTTCACAGATAATCGCTGTAAAAAATATCGTGGATTTTTCATAAAATTGTTTTTATGAAGAAATAAATTTTGCAACATGAAATGAATTCTTCATAAAAATAATTTAATGAAAATAAAATTTAATGAACTTTAGCCTGATTAAAATATGAAAATTTGGATTAAAATAAAATTAACCACTATACTTATTATTGGGGTATTTTGTTAAATTTTTGGTAAGGAAACGCTTGGTTTAAGAATCCTTTTTTAAAAATCCTTTAATGATAAATTAAAAAGTGTTTTGCTTTTTCTGAATATATTTACATTTTGAGTTAATACAGTATTGTAGATCAAGTGCGATATGTGTTAGGAAGAGAAGAAATAATAAAAAGATTTCTTAAATGTATGTATGACTTAAATTTCAATTACTACAATGAAAAAAGAATGAAAATATAGTCTATAAAATGTTCCTTTTGTTATTAGTTTGCACAACATCCCAACAATTTGTAAGCCTCCAGACATTTTTATTAA
Source organism: Pollenia amentaria (assembly GCA_943735925.1). Taxonomy (NCBI): domain Eukaryota; kingdom Metazoa; phylum Arthropoda; class Insecta; order Diptera; family Polleniidae; genus Pollenia; species Pollenia amentaria. The sequence goes on from OX031006.1 coordinate 103,549,584, forward strand.
AGTTTCTCCAAAGAGTTGCAAATAATAGAATATACGCACACATACAGTCACACAAAACATATTAAAGAAGTAAGAAATAATGATTAGTGGGTCAATGCCGACCATATGATACCCAATCACACAGTATTACGAGATAAATTTTCAAGAGTGAGACCCATGGGCAACCATGGACCCGCCAGAACAATATTATGTTATAAGGTTAGGATTCGTGTGAAAGTTCTTTGTGTCGAATATTATTTTAATATCTTCAACTAAATGCGATTTGTGTGTCTCTAAATGTTTTTAAGGCGGGGGGATAGAATCAAACAGTATCAAACTTTTATAAAAAAAATTATGGCATTAAAAGCTATTTCAGAAGTAGTATTGGTATGGACCAATTCTAATAAAATTTGACAAAATGATCTACATAAATTGAAATAAAATAAATTTGGTCAAAACAAAACATATTAGCAGAAAGATTCTATTCTGGAAAATAGCTTGAATGGGAGGTTTTATAAAATGATGGACTGATTCTCACGGTTTTTAATAGGCTGGATCCTTGTGACAATTAGAACCTCCAAAATTGGGACCTGTGATTTGCACACAAGGTCTACATGGACAGCCAGCCAGTCGGTCGGAAGGACATCGTTAGATCGATTCAAAATGTGATCCTGAGTTAATAGGTGTACTAAAAGGTGTGTCTAGGATCAATATTTTAAGGTGTTACTCACGTCAGCACAAACGCTCAATACCTCTCCAATATTGTAATACAATACATAAAAATGTGTCTAACTACACAATGTATGTGTATTACATACATACATGACATGATATAAATGTTTACATTACATACTACATATTTTGTACTTTTTTGTATATCAAACTAGACAACATCTCAACAATTACACATACAGATACACACGTTATTGTGAGTATCTTTGTATGTATGCTCCGGTTATAAATTACCATGTTACAAGAATAATACAATAGAAACGAAAAGAAAATAAGAACGGTTTGTAACAGACTGCGTAAAGAGAACTCCAAACAACGGACAAACAGTATACGTGTCATATATTTTTATACACGGAATCCTTTTTCTACGGATATTAATATTAACAGCATGTTATAAGCTAATTAAAAGCGTACTTTGAACTTCATTACTATTGTTATATAATAGATAAATACACGGTTTGTTGTGAATAAGTGTAGACACACACACTCAGTGATGCCAATGGTAGGGAATTTTCCCTTTTTGTAGGAATTTTTGCAGAACATTTCAAGCGTAGGAGAGATTTTTTATTTTAAGGTAAATGTAGGTCATTTTCAAATAATCAGCCATGTCACAGAGCATAATTCCGTTCGGAAGTGGAATTAATTCCGTATTTTGCTTCTATGGAAAATGTAAAACGAAAATTTTTTTCGGAATGATAACAATTTCATTTTTCAAAGTGGAATTCATATATTACGCATTTTTCAGGTGTACAAACTATTCAAAATACATTGTTATCAGTAAAGCACGCTGTCTTTTTGCTTCCTTATCTAAAATAAATATAATTTTATGTGAATTAAATAAAAAAATTTTAATTTTTCTAAATGCTTTCCAAAAAAAAAAAAGAAAAATAAACGGAATTTGTCACAAATCACAAATTTTTTACTTTGATAGAAAAACTTATATTTGGCTGGTTTTCAGGATCAGCTGTTTTCTTGTTGGTTTTGTTTTCTACATTCGTTGCAGTGTTGGCATATTTAATACACAAAAAGTGGTTTCATATTTGTTTGAGGTTTAATAAATCCGAACGGAATCTATAGTAGCTAAAACCATTCCGATCGGATTGGTAACTACGGAATCATTTCCATTCCGAACGGAATTCATGACATGCCTGTATATTTCATTGTCAAAATATTGTGTAAAAATACTTAAATATTCGTACTATTTTTATTATTACTTAGTTACGGCCTTCCTGATCTGACTTTAAACTCCAAACAAAAAAACTTAACTTAAATACAAGTTTAGCACCTGAAAGTTTAGCTAAATTGGAAGAACAAAACACAGAAATATTTTCACATTTTTCCACTTTGTAACGCCGAACTATAATAATGGCCCTGATTGTTTTAACAGACGGATGGACACATCTGAAATTTTGTATTGATCCAGAATATTTATAGGGTCTCCAAATTTATTTCGGTGTGTAAGCAACGGAATGACAAAATCAAAATTCCTCTATCTTTTTGGTAGAAAATATAAAGAATAATTTATTGTTCAAAATTTTACGAAAATAAAATATCATCCTTAATAAATGTTACTTAAGGCTAGTTTACATGGTATTACAATGTATTACGACTTTGTGGAATCAAAATAGTATGAAATTCTCTCCGTGTTTAAAATAAAAAAATAAAAATCTGTTGGTAAGTATTTTTCATGTTTACACGGATGGTTTAAGTAAAATAAAAGCAAAGTGAGTTAATAACAAAAAAGCAGATGGTTGCAGTTTTACAATATTTACAAAACAACATGAACATTTCCTGAGCAAGGCGAATTCAACTACAGGTGGTGTCGATACTACAACAATCCAAAAACAACAGAAACAACAAAGGGTTTTTTGGATTGCATTGTTAGTGCTTACTGTCCAAAATGTCAACCATTCCTAACAAAACACTAAGAAATCAAAACAAAGTAGCTCGAACTGTCAAAATCAGATGGCGTTTCGACACCACCTGTAGTTGAATTCGCCTTGTTCCTGAGTTGATTCTGCTTGTTTTTGTAATTTTATAAAAATATTACCACCTTCAATATATTCTGTTAAAATGCGACTCTGGTGTGATGAGAATACATATGTTTTAAAATGGTTTAGAAAATGAACATTTACCGACCGATTGTCATATTTTTATCCGTATTCTTTCTTACTCAATGCATTTTGCTTTTACATGATAAGATTTTTCTCATTCTACATCATTTTTTGACATGTCGTAAAACATTGTATTACCGTGTAAGCTAGCCTTTAAGAGATTATGGCCAGTTTTCAGGATTGACATTAAAACACATTTATGTTTAAAATCGTTTTAAATACAAAATTCTCTTCTTCACTAAACACTTAAATGAAACTTAAGTTACCGATGTGGTACATTTAAGTTCAACTTAAGTTTCCATTGGATTAACTTATCAAGGTGGCCTCAATATCACAACAATACAAAAACAACAGACAAAGTAATAACAACCAGCTACCATACTTTTATCTTAATTAAATAAGACTTTTCATATAAAACTGAAAAAATCAATCTGTAATTAAATACGATTTAAGTTTTTGTGAAAATTAACATAATATAGATTTAAATACTATCCTGAAAATTGGGCATAAATGAGGAGTTTATTTTCAAAACAATATTATTACACTTTCGACAGAAATGTTTTTTTTTTTAATTTTTCTTTGTTTGATAACATTGAAACGAAAACTCTTCGAAAATAAAATTGGGGAAAAAACTCTATAATTACACCAGAAAAAAAGAATAAAAAGCATGATTTCGTTAATAGTAGATTATTCCAGTTCTAAACGACATTCCAAAAAAAACTATTTTCTCAAATTGTGCAAAAACACAAAAAGTGGAATAGTCAAGTTTTAAAAATAATCTCCTCTAATGCACTTAGGAACCTGAAACTGTTGTTGGTTTTATATAGAAAATATAATAAATTAATAACCGACAGGCGAACATAAGTCATACGACTTGCAATTTCACAAAGGCCCAAAATATAAGTACTTAATGGAATATTACATTAGTATTTCTTAGTTCAACACAGTGTTCAAAATTAAACAGAACATAACTCAGGGTACGGCTCACACGCCCAGAAACGGTATCTATTTTATTGAGTGATTGTGTATAAGAACACAACCCTTAATACCGTTCGTTACTATTTTCAAGAAAGAAAACAACATTATATAGTGTTCTGATCTTCATTATAAAAGAGAACAAATGTAGTGGTTCTGTACACATACATTATATTTTAATGTTCTATAGTGTTTCTTTGTTACATTGATAAAGTAATGAGTTTTTTTTGATGCCTTCTAAATTCAGCGATTCTGAACATATTTATTTTTAGGATTTATAAAAAATATGTTTAATAATTAAAAAATATATATTTTATTGGCAAAAACTAAAAAATAAAGTGCTGGCGATTTTTAACATTTTAAGCCAAAAAATGCTGTGAAAATATCATGGAAATCGGTTCAGTAGTTTAGCAGTCTGTGGAGAACAAACAAACAGACATACAACAGACGCATTTTTTATATTTATTTATAGTTACATAAATGCAAAACAACGATTCTTGAAAAAATTATTATTTTTCTGGCCGAACTGGGCAACCAATGAACAACTGCTCAATTGAGTACGAAATCTGCCATAGAAATCATGAGGGACCCAAAACACATGGATAACAATAGTGAAAAATGAATACAAATCTCGTAATGTGACTTGGAAGCAAGCAAAGATCCTCGCTAATTATCGAGTTAACTGGAAAGAATTTGTTGGTGCCTTTTTTCTTCGTGAACTTTTATCAAATTCACTAGTACGACGCTGTAAATTTTACAAAGAAATTATATATAAATATATTGTATATATATGATTATAAGTATTTTATAAAGTTGAGGGATAATTACCAAATCCTTAATATAGCCCAAACTGATTGGGTTCTTCCCAGCACTTTATCTAATATAAAAAAAACAATGCTGTTATTCTAAAAATGTAGAAAACAAGTGAATAAGCACTGAACGCAAAATACTTTGAACCTGCCTTATTAAGGGTATTGAAAAGCAATAGTCGACGGCATAACCACCGCACATCGAACAGTGTAATTTAAAGAAAACACCTGTAAAAGTGGAAACAATACTATTTCTGAATATTAAAGTTCTATATAATTTAGTGTCTTTTGCTCCCATGCAGATTTATTATAGGGAAGTTCGACTGTACATATTTTTTTGCTTGGTTAATTATTTCAAAATTCCAAATGTTTGTTTTACATAATACTAACATATTTCTATCCTCTTACAACTACAATTCGTGTTGGAAAAAAACTAGCCAATTGTAGGGGAATGTAAGAAAGAAAAAATTGACGGTTTATTGTTGTTTCTTTGTTGAAGCTTTGATATTGTTACATTTAAGACCTGAGTGTTTTAAAATTCTTATTCACTTTATGGTCTTACTTGTATAATATTTTTAGCTTTTCTGAAAGATAAGTTTTTTTGTTTAACGAATTAAAATAACTTAACACATAAGTATGACTTAAAACATACAAGATTTTTTTATTTAAAAATATATCGGATATAGCTTAAAGATATAATAAATTGGTTTTATTTCTCAAATATTTAACATTTTACAACGTTTTTTGCTTCTTCTGCAAACTTACGAAAAGTGATGTTACATTATTTTGCATTTTAGATAACGATATAAAGATAGAGATAGATATAGATAAAACGTACAAATTAGTTTTATAAAACTTTTCTAAAATTTAAAAAGTCATAAGAAAATAACCTCCGATTTGAATATACATACATATTTGATTTAAAAGTTTATTAAATTGTCTTCGTGATTGCCTCAGAAATTATAAGCGATTTTGAAACTTTAATCATGCACGCCAGTTTATAATTGAAATCAATCACGCTTATGGCTAATAAATCAGTGAGTGTTAAGACGCTGGTTTAGTTGAACTAAACTTAAATTTATATGCAGTTTAAACTCAACAGTTGTAGATCAGTGTCCCATGTATTGTATGTAGTGTAAAAAGTAACATGCGACAGCACTACGATAAATGTTGACAAATTCCAATGGTTTGTATTGGTAGTAGAGTTTGTTCCCGGGATTTCTCGTCCCGGGAATTCCCGGGATTTTCAGTTGTTTTCAATTCCCGCTTTCCCAGGAATTTATTGCGGGATTCCCGGGAGAATTTGAAGAAAATCTTTTTTTTAAATTTTAATAAATTTATGTCAGACTTGTGTCTTTAGTTGTTTTATCCAACTTAATTTCACCACAATATTTAATTTTTCTACAGTTTAAGGCTTTTAAACTAATTTTTGAGAATGGGCTTTATATTAGGCCTATGATAAATTAAATACCTTTCTTCACGAAATTTTATTTCTTGTCCTATCAAATTGAAGTGTAAATTTTACAACATTATTATAAAGCTTTGCGGTTAAGGGCGTAATAAATTGTTTCCTAGATTGTGTTTCATATGCGGCATTTCAAGTGATTAAGAGTCTTATAAAAGTAGAAAGTAGAAATTTGTGTGAATTTCGCCACAAATTTATGTTAGTCTTAGTTGAGTTTTTAGGGAGGTAGTTCCACATTTGGGTGCATTACTCTTTTACTACTGAAGCGATTCTGCTGTAATTTAATCTCAAACAGCCTAGAAAATCTAGAAACAATTTGACACCCACATGGCAAAATCGGCTTAGAATTAATAAAGGACTAATAATAAAAATACTTTATGGGACCTTAGATGAATATTAAAAAAATATCACATAGAATGAAACTTAGTATACCTTCATACACCACTGCTGATTAACCCTAGGATTCTCGATAACTTTTTAATACTAAGTTCTCCTCTTGGTCTGGCCAGACCACAATTTGTACAGCTAAAAACCCCCATTAAATAAAAAGTAAATAAATATATTTTTTATTGAACGTATGCTAATTACTTTAGATTATACAAATTTATTATGTTATTTTATTATTTGATTATTTTATTCCATATGCAAGTCATCGAAAATGTAGTTTTTAATTTAGCACATTGCTATTTCGCATCTACCACAGCTGAAACGAGTTTTGCGTTAGGTTTTTCTAGTTAGATTGAATTGAGCGCATAATGGGCCGTAGTTTTCTGATTTGATTCAAACTTGATTCATTCGATTTAGAACATATTATTTCTAGAATTCACGTATCTGTTTTTTAATATTTTGCCCTATTTGAAATATCTTTCAAGGAAAAAAAAAATTTGTCTGGCTAGACCAAGAGGGTCATTTCATAGACTTTTACATAAACATAGAATTTAACCCCACTTATTTGCGCCAATCGAATCAAAATTAGTTTCATTCGATTCAGAACATATCATTTATAGAATTCACGTCCTTGTTTTTTTGATTTTTTGTTATATGCGAAAAATATTACAAGCAAAAAACTAATTTGGTCTGGCCAGACCAAGACGGTAATCCTGGGGTTAAGGGTTATAAAATTTTAAAAAATATGTTATTAAATATATGTAGTAAATAAAATTTCTCCTTTCTGCTGAATTTGTTAAATCGTTAAATTGTTTCAGAATTCCTACTTCGTAATGCTGAGTTTTTAGTTCCTAATCACCCTTCAAGAATTTTTATTCGCGTAAGACTAATACTTTCACTCTAATTATGCAAATAAGCTCTGAATTTGACAATGTATATACGTATATTGATTTCAATTATCCTATTGGCATCAAAATAACCTCTTAAGTGTGTTAAAATAATTTGAATATTATATTTTGTACGTTTTTGTTATTTAATAGATACTAGATTTAATTCTTTTAAGCGTAATAGCCAATAAGAAATATAAGTTTCATTGGAGAAATAAGTAAATAAATATATACAAAATTTTTGGCGGGAATCCCGGGATCCCGGGAATTCCATTTTTATTTCCCGCTTTCCCGGGAATCCAAAAAGTGCGGGAATAAAAAAACTCTAATTGGTAGTTTAAACGCCCAATTTTATGCGTTTAAATATGGTTTATATGTTTTCTGATTTATAGATTTGTTGGCTTAAACACATTTTAAACCAAAAATAGAGTTTAACTTGCTCTGATTTATTAGCCCTTTGTGAATATATATGTAAACTAATTACGATGGGTTAAATGGTGGCGAAAAAAATCACGCTGCGGGCACACCTCTACATTAAAACTATTAATGGAATTAATGGTTTTTATGTCAAAGGTTAACAAAGGAAAACAAGGTCTAGGTGTGAACATTTTTTTAGTTTAAGTACAAATAATGTATTGTCTTTTCTAACGTTGTGAATATTATGAGGTTATGAAAATCTTTATTTTTTCTCTTATGTACATTTAGATTGTGTTCGGTTCAGTTTAGTTCAGTTTGAAATTTTTATTTTTGCTCTTTTGTTTTTTTGGAAGCATCATTAAGTTTTATTGATGTCATATATTATGCCGACATGGTAAATAACTGCTATTAATGCATTTTATGCGTTTTCTTCTTTACGCATACATGATTTTAATGTTTTCACAACATTAATTCATGTCGGCCTTCCGCAATATTTGATATCATTCCATATTTCCCCCCTTTAAATTGTACATGATATGTGTATGGGTGTTTATATCCTTACCTTAGGGTACAACATTTTAACAGTTTCTGTTAAAAAAACTAACATTTCTTCTTATTATAGCAAAATATTTGGTTATGTCCCTAATACACATTACACATACATGCATGTTTGGACTAGAAACACATTTTTAAGTGTTTGCCTGTGTGTCCCCAACTACGATATTGTCAAACATATACATATCTAACGTTAGATATCATAAGAAATATCACGTCAGTGTATTTGTGAATTGGAAATTAGCAGGATGGGTACTTCTAACAATTTAGATAAGACAGCGAGCGACTTGTCGACTGTAATGTGGCTGTCGTGTCTACGACAAATGACTAAAGACAATAATAATAAGACAAAAACGTGCCTAATAAATATTCAATTCAATTATACGCAATTTGTTACATGGCTGAGATTAATAAAACATCATTGTCTAACAAAAAAAAAAAAAAAAAAAAAAACAGGCATAAAAAAGATATATGGATTTACATATAAGCTCAAGCACCAGCATATGTTTATGTGTGCGTATGTTAGTAAATCTCTACTGACAATAAATGTATCTGGATACAAGTACAAGAATATGATGATTTAAGATCTGAAAATGAAAAGAATGTAAAACGTAAAATTGGTTTTGGTATGATACTTAAGTCTGCAAAATTTACACTGTAGCATACCTACAAATGTAAGTACATGTGCGATTGTATGAATATTTATAAAGAATTCATTACATGTGTAAAGCTGTTAATTTTTGACTTATGTAGACAATAATTTTGCACCAACATCAACATTCATTTATTTGCATGTGTGCTGCAAATCCAACACTGTAAGACTTTTAAAGTAGATCTCTATGGATTCATTTCAACTTATGTAGATAAGTTACAAATTTACCTGTGGCATAAGTAAATGACTTTTATAGAAATAGTGACTCTTAAAATATACAATTTTAAGCTAATGCTCTTATCTCCTAATAATCTTTAAACTGAACAAAGTTATTAATTGCTCTATTTTTAATAATACTTATTATAGGTACTTACTTAACTTTAAATCTCATAATAAGTATTTAAGTTTCGTTAAGTAAACAGAGAACATAATTAATAAAACTCTTAGGCTGGATTTGTGAGGTCTCAGTTAAACTAGGTTTAGTTAATTTGATAACAGATTTTTGCCGCCATTACCAAGTTTGTATACAAAATTTTAACGGATCAGATAGTTTTGCTTAAAATGTTGGCGTTTAATAAAATAATAAATAAAATCTAATTTCTGCGGAAAAATTCGAGTTCCAAAATACGTTCAATTAAGTTTAAACTTAATCCAGATCTCAAAAACCCGGCCTTAATAGAAAATATTATACTCACAAACTAGCATTGACTCAAGTTTTTTCCACATTAGGGCGTACAATTAACACTTTTAAAGAGCACAGTTTATTAACTTTCAAACTTGAAGTGAAATTTTATTTACACTTACGAAAACTTATTAAAACATGTCCAAAAATAAAACTTATACAATTTATCTTATCTGCACAGTCAAAAAGCAAATGACAAAAGGGATTATAGAGCAATTCCATATGAAAACGATCAAAATTGGCAAATTTTTGGACGACCCCTCTCCGATTTTAAAATAAATAGTCTCAATCGATTGCCCAGCAAAAAATAATGTACCTACATATTTTTTTTTTTTTTTATAGTGACTGGTTTAGTGGTGGTGTACACCACTGTCATGTGACAAAATTGAAGAATTCTTCATAAGGGACCTCATTGAAAGTTGTTTAAAAAAAAAACTACTAAAGCGATCGCAACGAGTGATAGCTCGTTGGAAAGGTATTGAATCAGGCTTTAATTTAATAAAATTTTCCTAGTTTTTCTTAGAAATTTACCTTTAAATTTTTCCAAGAAAATTAATTTTCCGATTTTCCACAGAAGCTCCTAAATTTTCCGGCTAATTTTTTTTTTTTGGATTCCTCATAATTTTTGCTTTAAGAATCAGCAATAAAAAAATGGGCCCCGACTCCTTGTTTGGACAGGAGAAGAGCATTTAAGATACCACCTTGTTAAAAATACATTTATGAAGAAAAAATCAATTTTTTTTTTAAGAGCCCCAAGTTGAGTGTGTAGTGAATATGGTCTGCCTGCCTTCACAAGATCGGCCATAAATCCATGGATAATAGTAGCAGTGGCATGTAATGGCACACCAAACCCGACTGAGGCTACAGGTCATAAAATGTTTTGTAAATTTTTTAAATTACCAGGTAATAAATATTTCGCCTTAAATGACACGTGCAGAAACAAGTCATAAAACACGGATTTTCCATAAATATGGCGAAATATTTATTACCTGGTAATTTAAAAAATTTGCAAAACATTTTATGACCTGTGGTCGTCTTATTGGCAGTAACCAATTAAGTCCCTTTTAAAAAACATTTTATGACCAGTAATTCACGCAAATTTTCCTATTAAAGAAAAGCAAATATCGCTTATTTTTTTTTACCTATTTTTTACCAAAAAATAAATATAAATACTTCACACACTCTGAGTCAAATTTCAGTTGAATATTAAACGTGAAAGTGTTAAAGTGTTTTTTTTTTGTAAAGTAAAGAGTGAAGCTGTAAAGACAATTTAAAGTAAAATGAATAAATTTTGCTGCAATCCGTTTAACAAGAGTGGACATCGTTCGAAAAAGATAAAAGTATTAAAATTAACTGGTGTTTCGAAGCGATACATGAATGAATTAAATATACAATACGGTGAAGAAGCAGAATTCATTTGCCCCAAGTGTAAAATCGATTTGTCTCAACAAGCAAATGCATTGAAACAAATGCAGCCACAATCCGAGAGTGAAATGACAAGTGAACAAAATGTTTCATCTGATAGTGAGGCAGACATTCCGATGGTCAATATGTCTTTGAGTCCTTTGAATGAGGCTATTACCACTTTAGGTGAAACGCCTATTAGAAAAAGAAAGTTGCGAAGTGAAACATACAGGAAAGAGAAAAAAGGCAAGGTTATGAGTGCAATCGCGACAATATTTGATGAAGGCTCTGATAACGCATGCAGTCAAGCAGATGACGTTGATGACGGCAAACAAATGATTGAGCTGTTGAAAAGAAAATTCAATTTAACGACCACTTTTCCGGAGAAATATCTCATTTTATCTGTGCTGCCTCAATCATGGTCTATACGCAAGATTTCTGAACAGTTTCAAACATCTTTTTACATCGCGAGAAGAAGCAAAGAATTAGTTCGACAGAAGGGCATATTGGCGACTCCCACCAAGAAATTTGGCTCAAGGACCCTCAGCGAAGCAACGGTGAAATTGATTCAAGATTTTTACTGCAATGATGACAACAGCCGCGCCTGCCCAGGTACACGTGACTATGTTATCACACGTGAAGATGGAGAAAAAGTACACAAGCAGCGCAGATTACTATTATGTAATCTATCCGAAGCATACCATCAGTTCAATGAGAAATACCCAGCAGAAAAAGTGGGATTTTCTAAGTTTGCCATCCTACGATCAAAAGAATGCGTGCTGGCATTAGACAGGCACGGAACGCATTCAGTCTGATTTTGCATGTTTCATCAAAACATCAAATTAATTTTCTTTCCATGCAAGAAATTGAAAGTATTTCACGGTGAAATTGAAACATATAGGGACCTCCTGTCGAAGTCGTTGTGCGCATACCCCACGGAAATTGTCATCTGTCCAAATGCGACAATTGTCCGAAGATTGACGAGCTAGAGCAATATTTGGCGGAAAAGTTTGAACAGCTGTTAATTCAGTAGGTACATTTCAAACAGTGGATAATTAGCAGCGGCAGATGTTCCCTTGAGACCGTGGAAAAGCAGATTCCGGAATTCATCGAGGAATTCGGATTCAAGTTGAATGAACTGAAGGCGCACCATTTCATATCCGAGATGCAATCGAAATTTCTAAAGGAAAGTAAGGAGAAATTAGCCCAAAATGAATTCATTGTGATAAGCGACTTTGCCGAGAATTACACTTTTCTCGTTCAGGATGAAATTCAGGCTTATCACTGGGCAAACGACCAGTGCACGGTGCATCCTTTTTGCATTTATTTAAAAAACGAAGATAACGAACTACAGACCGTAAGCCTTGTTGTTGTCGCGGAGAGTTTAGCTCATAATTATGTGTCCGTTTATTTATTTCAAATGAAACTGTTTGAATTCTTAAGATCAAAATTCGATGCAATCGACAAAGTAACGTTTTTCTCAGACGGCGCGGCCTCTCAGTACAAGAATAAAAAAATTTTTTACAATCTTTGCATAATTGAAGAAGAACAACAAGTCGAGTGGCACTTTTTCGCGACGTCCCACGGTAAGGGCCCATGCGATGCGTTAGGGGGAACCCTAAAACGCATGGCGACTAAGGCAAGTTTGCAAAGGCCATATACTGACCAGATCTTAAATGTATAACATTTGTTTTCGTGGATTCAAAGCAAGGAAATTGCCATTAACACAGTTTTATGCACTCAAAAAGAACACGATGCCATGGAGCGACGAATTCAAAACAGATATAATAATGTCAAAACTATAACTGGAACGCAAAAGTTTCATTGCTTCATACCAAATATTTCTGATATGTCAATTAATGTAAAGCGGTACTCTTCGTCTGCCGACGTGCTAAATTTAAAGTTACTTTAATTTTATAATGATGCCAAGACAATTGAAATTTTTAATAAATATTGTAATTAAGTATAAGCAGCAAAATAAGAAAGATTTTTTCTTCATAAATGTATTTTTAACTGTAAAATAATTTTTAAAATGTATTTTTAACAAGGTGGTCTCTTAAATGCTCTTCTCCTGTCCAAACAAGGAGTCGGGGCCCATTTTTTTATTGCTGATTCTTAAAGCAAAAATTATGAGGAATCCAAAAAAAAAAATTAGCCGGAAAATTTAGGAGCTTCTGTGGAAAATCGGAAAATTTAATTTTCTTGGGAAAATTTAAAGGTAAATTTCTAAGAAAAATTAGGAAAATTTTATTTTTCAATTAAAGCCTGATTCAATACCTTTCCAACGAGCTATCACTCGTTGCGATCGCTTTAGTAGTTTTTTTTTAAAACAACTTTCAATGAGGTCCCTTATGAAGAATTCTTCAATTTTGTCACATGACAGTGGTGTACACCACCACTAAACCAGTAGTCACTATAAAAAAAAAAAAATACGTAGGTACATTATTTTTTGCTGGGCAATCGATTGAGACTATTTATTTTAAAATCGGAGAGGGGTCGTCCAAAAGGTGATCGCTTTCATATGGAATTGCTCTATAAAAATGATTTTTTTTTTATTTAAGCGAAAAAAACATCGAATATAATGTCTAAACATAAAACTTAAAAAAATTTTAACTACCGAACCCAAAAGTAAAGTCTGTATTAGTTACTCATTCTAATTATATAAGTTTGTCATTTTATTTGTAATTTCTACAATATTGATCTTAGACTCTTAGATCCCAGTTGGTTTTAAGAAGACGATGTGTAGAAATGGTTTTTCCCATGATCCCAAAAATTATGGGAACTTGGCTGTTTTATATGTAAATATTTTTTTCACATATATTCCGTTAGAACTTGCTATTGAAATTCAGCCAGGTTGGTCCATAAATGACTGAGAAATTGGCAAAGAACTACGATTGCCTCTTACTTTTGTCATAAAATCCGGTGTTGTTGTTTTTTTATTTAAATGTTGCCTTTTTTGGCTTTGTTACACAACAAATATGTAAATAATATTCCGCTTGAATAGAGAAATGTATTTTTAAAAGACAAATGTACTCAACATTTCGTTTCCTAAAATGCAACCGGCCCTACCTAACATTTTCAAAATCTTACAGGAGAAGCAAAAAAATTACATTTAGAATCATTAATTGATAAAGCCTTAAGCTGTTTATAATTATTTATTTATATATTTTTTTTTCAGTAAATAAATTGTTTGACAGTAAAACCTACCAGTAGTGCAATTCTCTAACTTTTAACGATAAACGTTAGCGTTAATTTTACTGCCACAGCTTATTGCTTGTGGTTACAATACAGCAATTAAGTAAGTTATCGTCCAGACTTGCTATTTTTGTTGCTGCAATTTTAAAAAATTCTGCTTTGAAATTGCATTAGTGTCCAGGTTATAAAATTATAGTTTTGCAATTTTTGTATTTTTATCTTGTCTTTCCTCTTCTCCTTTTTATATATCTATATATAAAAAAGAAAGTGGCGTTAGTTACTACGTTTATAACTAAAGAACGGCTGGACCGATTTCGATGATTCGTACCAATTCGGAATGGTCTCTGACCAAGTAAGAAGAATAGCTAAAAGAATAAATAAAAAATCTAAAATAGGTGGCGCCATTAAAAATTACTGAGTATGAATTAAATCGTAAACTCTGCATTTGACGATGATCTTTAGCAAAGTTGTTGAGCATGAACCTTCGAAGGGTTTTAAGTTGATATGACCAATTTCAGACAGGTGACGCCACTAAAAATGACTCGAAATGAGTTAAATCATAAACTGTGCATTTGATCATGCTATGGTCTTTAGTAAAGTTGTTGCGCATGAGCCGGCAAAGGTTTCTATGTTGGTATGAACAATTTGCGCTTTTCTAGGCAAACCAACGTTTGCAGGGTCAGCGAGTTGTTTATAAATACAAAGACAAGTTAAAACCAATGAGAATAACCAAACAACAGAGAATTGTAAATTATATTAAACTGAGTACCCCTCCCCAATCTTTTCACCAATAAATCCAAGAGCAGCTGCAACAAAAATTGCAAGTCCGGACGATGATGAACTCAATTTTAAAAACGTAGCTAAAAATTCCAATCAGGTGGCATCTTTGTTAAGCAATTTGTTAAAATAACGAAAAGAACAAAACGGATTATATTTTTATTAATTTTTTTTCTAATAATCAAGGCGAATTCATTCCAGGTAATCTCGGTAGTACAACAAGTACAACTCGTACAAAAGCTACAAGCAATTGGTTTTTGTAAAATCATTGAACAATGTCAAAAACCGAAACAAATCAAAACAGAAACAAAGATCATAAGCAAAATTTTGACATCCAACAATTATAAAGCTAAAGAAAAAAAGTTAACAGCAGGGCTTTTAGGATCACCTGTAATGAATTCGCCTTGCTAATAATACAACACCGAAGTAAACAATTCAAGCAAACATTTCATTTTGTTTTTAATTTTAAATTTTGTGATTTGAAATTGAAAATTTAAAAACATCTTTCATTTTAAAATTCTAAGTAAAAATTATAGAATTGATGAAAGATTCTCCAGAACCACCAGAACGGTACACCATTTTGACACATGGTTAGTTATCAGCTGTTACTTACGCAGCAAGCCAAGGCCACCTTCTATGAATTCGCCTTGGTAAATAATGTGATTTTTTATAATATTAATGTGTGCAATGAACTAGAGTGTGTCATATAAACGCTTTTGTAAATTCATTTAACTACATTTTTTTGATGAAAAAAACCAATAATGAACTTTTATTTCTGCAAAATACAAATACAAATAAAAACAATTATGATATATTCAGCCATGTCACAGAGTACAATTCCGTTCGGAATGATTCCGTTCGGAATTGAAGAAAACGTATTTGTTTATTGATAGAAAGTATATTTTGATAGTTTTTTGTCTTTGAGATACAGAAAACACCCATACCGTTCATGAAAACAAAAATGGTTTCATTCCGCAAATTTTTTTCGTATTTTTCTGAAGCACCAAAATACGGAATGAATTCCGTTTCCGAACTGAATTGTACTCTGTGACATGGCTGATAATATTCCGACAAGTTTTGCTTTTGTCCTGATACATAAAGCACTAAATCTGTATTTTTTTATTTATTATTAATTCTTTTTCTCTTATTATGCAGATATTTGAATCAAACTGCTTTTTTAATGTTTTCAAAAAGTATCGGGTTTTTATTGCCCCCAAGTGAATAAAGGGTTAATTTCGATTTTTTTCTTTTGAAATAAGAATATGCCCCATGATATTTCGTTATTAATTTCATGAAATATTGCCGTGGTTCGATTTTGACCAAATTTTCAGAATAAAGTCCTCGTAGCTCGTGTCATAAAACTCTGAATAGCATTAATTGGAACCAAATAGATTAACTTTACCAAATCGATAAGTTTTGTGCAAAAAAAAGAAAACATTTTAATAGAAATCGTTAAAGTCAAATCGTTTTGTAACCCAAGTGTTAGGGGTAGCACAACGAAGAAGTTTTAAGCAAGTCCCTGGTGTGCACAATTTTTTCGATTTTATTGAAGCAAATTTTTTAAAATTTTATTTTGAAAACACACCAAAATCTTTTTCCGCTTTTGACATCACCATAGGATCTCACAATATTGAGTCTTTTGAATAAAAAATTATATTGCAAAAATAAATTTCAAACATTTTTAAGGTTCGATCGAATTTCTCAATCAAGTGATTATTTGCACATTAATGGTCTGGTGCATTATTTATTACTGGACTAGGTTTTAACCTTTTTAAAAACGTATTGTATCTTTATTTTCATTCATTTCTCATCTACGTTAAAACTTTTACGACATGTGAAAAATTTGACAAAAACTTAGTAAAGAGTAACTTTTCCGCCTTGTTTTCACTATTCCGATTTTCAATCGATTTCCGCCTCGACTTTCCTTGATCAAATCGGCACAAAACTTCATATTAACTCTTTTTATATACAAAGGAACCAAATAAGCCAATTCAGTCACCTTAGAATTTACTTTGAAAAATGGCCATACAACGTTGAACACCTCTAATACAGATATAGTTTGCTTTTTTTGTTTGCGCTGTTCTTTCTCCCAACAGCAAAACTTGACTGAAAGGTTATGGGGGTTTTTAAATGTTATCTTTTTGTGTTTATAATAACACGAAAATCACTTGTACTAACAGATTGGTATCGAGACATGTTAATTTACTCTTTTATCAGTACTTTTACCAACAAACAAATGTACTTTTGTATGTAAGTATTTCTTCGTTAACATGCATATTTATATAATCATACCAACATATAGACGTACATTTTATATCTGTTTGGTATTGTTTTACCAAGAAAAACATGTTTTTTATGTTTTAAACATGAACGTAAATATCCTTCTGAGTGTGTGCATGTTGGTTTAAGTTTATGTTTGTATTCCTCGCAAGCATTTTCTATTGCTGACGTTCAGAAAATTATGGTCGTTCCATTAAAATTACCGCTAATTCAATTTTATAACTGTCTGTGCTCTATATGCTCTATAACTGTCTGTGCTCTATATAGACGTCGAAAAGGCGATGGGGAAAGCGTCATCTGTAAGACTCATAGAAAATTTAACCAGATAACGTTTCCGGAGGTTCGAAATCAGTACTTCACAGAAGTGGCTAAAATGAATAGATTTGAATTGTCGAAAAAACGTTTTCTATATTAAGACTTTTCACCCTCACAATTTATTAAGCCACAATAGTAGGACTGCATTTTAAATACATTTTTTAATTTTGATTACAGTGGTCTGCAAGGCGAATCGCAAAAAGGTGGCGGCAATCCTACAACAATACAAACCCAGAAGGTTCTGCCTGCTATCTTTCCAGGCTTATCTTCAATATTTTTTTGTATTACATCGTATCTCTCAAACTGCTAGATGGATTTCGACATTTAAAGTATAATTCTTAATAATACTATATAACTTATTATCGAATGTAAGACCCAAGCGTCCTTAGATTGGTAAAACAAAAAAAAAAAAACAAAAAAAACAGAAATTCCACAATAAAATAACCTTTAAGTCATGGTTCAGACTTGTAATTTTATTTGCACCAATTCTTGATTTTATTGAAGAGATCAGTACCCCTCCCAAATTTTCTCAGCTCTCTCACCAGTAAACTCAAGAATTGCTACAACAAAAATTGCAAGTATGAACCATGACTAAGCAAGGTTAAACTTTTTTCTAATATGCGTTTTAGAAAAAAAAATATTTTTTTTAGCAAAATTTCGAAATTTGGTTTTTTTAAAAATTCATAAAAATTTGGAAAAATTGAGCTCTACACAAAACCAGCCATAAAGGATTAAAATATGTCCACAACTTTTGATTTTATTCACAAACGATGAAAAATTATGATTAGGGGCGACTCATAGGCAGTTATGGGACCTTTTTCTTTAATATATATTTGTATACTGAAGAATATAATTCATATATATTGAAGAATATAATTCATATACATATATTGAAGAAAAAGTCCCATAACTGCCTAGGAATCACCCCTAGGAGTATAAAATGTAAAAGGCATTTCTCCCTTAACATCATCTAATAGAGGGGCTTCCCCTTAAGTGCCTAGGATGCCCCTAGACGGGTCAAGTGTATGACCAAACCCACTTATTTTTCATCCGCATCATTTGCTTTTAACATACCTACCCGCTATTTCCATTTCTTAAGAAGGCTCCCATAGAACATTTTTAATACAGGCAAGAAATATATTGAAGAAAAAGTTTTAATTACCTAAGAGTTCTTAAATTTAATTAAAATGCTTCATCTTTTGTTAATAGTGCCCTTAATTTCTACAAAAAATATCTAGCAGTGAATAGATATCTATGGTGATATCTCTTTGTAGAAACTTTGGGTATAAAATCAATTAATGGCTGGTTTTGTTTGAATTTGGTTTTCTATACGTGTAGAAAAAATATAAGAAAAACAAAAATTTAAAAAAAATAATGTTTACAAAACGACTGCGCGTATACTTACTTACCTTACTAAAAGGTAATTTAATTGTGGAGTTTCGATTTCTTAGTTTATTCAATAAATTAAACCGTTTTTGAGTTACGCAAACCTCCTCCATTTTATTTTAAAAACGAGAGCTAAAATTAAAAAAAGCATCTAGATCTTCGCCACCACTATAATTATTGAGTTTGCCTTGGTTCTCTGTTTTACAATATTGAGGCGTGAGATAGCATACGCTTATGATAACTACTGTGTCTTTTTGTAAAATATTTTTATTTGAAAGCATCGGAGCATATGTGTTTCTACGGTATTTAACTCCAATGTAAATATAAATGTTTACCTGCTTCTATAAAGAATATTGAACTTATATTTAATTTAAAATACTGCAAGTTACTTTAACAAAATTTTAATCACTAATACTTACCGTTGAAAGGCTAAATTGGCAACCACTGTTGCCAAAAATGCATTTTGCTCATTTTGCGTTGCAAAAATTACAAAGGGAGATTTGCAGATTTTGGCTGTCAAATTGCAAATTTTTTGATATTGAAGATATTGTAAAAAATTTACTCAACATTTTTTTTATTTTTCGAATTTATTCTATGAGTTAAATTTCAGTTATGTATTTTATAAAGCTTTTTGTAATAGCTCTATTCCTTAATTTTTTTTTTTTTTTTTTATTACAAAAAGCTTTATAAAATTCATAACTGAAATTTAACTCATAGAATAAATTCGAAAAATAAAAAATGTTGAATATAATAAAGTTGCCTATGAAAAAGAAATAATTCCCAATATCTATTTGTAAAAAATTTACTTTAATATTGAAATTTATAACCAACTTTTTAAAAGATTTGATTTAAGAGAGCCTTTTAAATGTTTAAAAGAAATAAATCCAAAAAAGTTAATGGTGAGTTGAACTCAATGTTTGAAATTGTTAAACATTTTTTAAATTTAATATTCGAAGAATATATGCAAGAGTTGACTCTTAAGCTACTTGATATCCAAAACTTGATAAGTATAAACAACAATTTATTACAAGTTTTGACTCAAGAATATTATTCCCAAAATTGGGCCTTTTTATTCAAAAAATATTTGTTTTGCCAACTTCATCAGCTTATGTGGAACGAAGATTAAGCCAAGTAAATATTAATAAAACAAAGCAATGAAATCGTACAGATGAAGAATCGTTTGAATTAGAAAAATACAAAATAAAATTTTACTACAAATTACCTCTGAATTTTACAATAAATAAATGTATAAAATTATTTTTAATACGACAATATAATACTATGAATATACATTGTACATACATAGTATGGATATATATTTTTATGTATTATGTAAATATTATACACATGGTTTATATATATTTTTGATTTTAATGTACCAAAAAATGTTACATATCAGCTTTAGTTTTAGTTTGCTGTTTGAATTCGAAAATAAAAACAAAATCAACCCCAGAATAAAGTATTTTAATTTCCCAGATTTTTTGCAGTCTTTTAAATTTTTTTTCCAGATTTTTAAGCCTAATTTTACAGATTTATTAAAAAAATTTTTTGACAATAGTGTTAGCAACACTGAATTTCCTTAAACAGCAACAACAAATATATTAATATTTCGTTTTTGCTTTGTACTGGTACACAGTACACAAATACATATATAAACTCAAAAAGCATTTTTAAAGTTTCGTGGGACAAATAAAACAAAAATAATTCTACTTTAAAGTATTTTTAATATAAAAAAAATTAAAAAGGATAATACATAATACTTTTGTATAATGTACGAAACATAATGCGTAATAACGAAACTTTTCAGAAGACTGTAAGAAAACTTTTGAAATTTTTCAAAATGTAAATAGTACTTTATTACTTTGGTTTTTTTTTTAAAAAAGTAAATAAAACATTTCGATCATTATACATATTTGCTACGTCTAAAGCTAAAATCTTTGTTGTATACTGTATATTTGACCACAAAAAAGTTTTTTTTCTTTTATAGCCATGAATATTCTAGTTTCCAGTTATATTATTTTTTTTCAATCTTTTTAAATTTTGTGCTTTACAATTTTATTAATTTTTTTTTGTGAATCACTTTTTTTTCTTTATTTACTTTTAAGGTAAAATCACCATTAAAAGATATTCATCAGTTCGATGTGAAGTTAACAAAAGTGATTAACCTTAAGCAACTGGTATCATTTTGTCTTCACTAGATACTTACTAATTCCAAACTAAATATAATAACATTTCAGAAGATGCGGGATTTGTGAAGACTACGGGATACAAGTGAATAATAAAAAAGCGGGTCAATTCCGAGAAAAGTGGCATAACTGCCAACCCTAGTTGCTACACTGTAGTATATTGTTAGTTGTAGTAATTATCAGCCATGTCAAAGAGTACAATTCCGTTCCGAAACGGAATTCATTCCGTACTTTGGTGCTTCGAAATTATATAAGAATTTTTTGTATCTTAAAGGGCAAATACCTATCTATCAATAAACAAATATGTTTTCTTTATTTATTTTTTTAAATATTTAAAACTCTTAATAAAACTTTTACAAGAAAACAAAATTTTTCATAATAGATGTTTGCAGCATTGCATATCTCTTTTTTGTCATATTATGCCAAAATTTACATACCGGCAACACTCGAAACAAAATAAACTGCAGTTCCCTCAATTAAATTTTAAAAAATTTAAAACTTTGTGCTGGTTTTTTGTACACAAAAAAGAAAAAAACTTTCGACGACGGAGTTTTTCTTTCATTGCAGCAATTTTTGATATGCCCGGCATATTTACTTTTGAAAATTAAAAAATTTTAAAGTTTATCTATCACTTTTTTAAACAAAAATAAAAACTTATTTGTAAATGTTTTTGTATAACAGCTGTTCTTGTTTTTCTAAGTGAATTTGTTTCCATATTACACAGTGAGAAGTACTGAAGCTGCGAAATTGGTTACATAAAAATTGCTTTAACAAAATTTTTCGGATTGATGCAAACGATTATAATCTAAAGCACCAAAAATGATTTCGAACGGAATGGCAAATACAGAATCGACAGCATTCCGAAAGGAATCTGTGACACGGCTGTATACTAAATAATTTTTGCTTAATCATATTTTTCTGATTTAATAGCGAAAAAAAGCAACGAAATATGAAAAGAAATTTGTTTTTTTTTCTTAAATTTTATTTAAGTTCCCATAATTTGAAGAAATAGTCCCGTATATGTACATATTCACCAATTACGATTTATTTTAACTATTAATGCCAATTGTTCGTAATTCGAACACTGGGCGATCCTAGTTTTGAAAAATTTACAAAATTTTCATCAATATTTTTTACATTTTTTACAAAATAAATTCCTCACTATTAAGATGCACCTGACAAATAAAAACACGAAGATTTTGCATTAGAAATACCAACTAAACTTCTAGCCGGAGCATATGATACCCTTCACCGCCTTATTTAGAAACAAATTTTCGAGAGTTGACCCTACTAATACCCATGGGCCTTCATGGACCCGCAAGCACATAATTATGATATGAGCTTAAGTTTCATAAGAAAATTCTTTGTGCTGAATATTATATGCATAGACATATACATCTTCATACCTCACTTGATCAACCAGAGGGTATTGACTCGACGTGTAAAAATGTTCCGTATACGCTGAATTAGAATTTAATATTTAAGGCATACGGAAGACAATTTTCAAGCCAACCGTTTTATTAGCAAATCGTAGACAACTTTAAATCGGATAGATATACATATTAAAAGTCGCTTTTCCCCCGAAAAGTGAAAAAAATTTCGAGTTGATACTCTCCCGTATACATTAGACCGTCCAACTTTTAATTTTTTTTTTTTTGGAATTCCTTCATAAACATCAATTTACTTTATCTACTATAAGAACCAAGAATTTTGGTGCATAACACTTAAATATTGATGAACGGGAAGTGGTCTCTCAAATCGTTTATTCGTTTTTTTTAAGCAAAATGCCTTTTTTCCAAAAAATGAAAAAATCTTGATTTAGTAATTTGCCTCTAACTCAAGCAGTTCTGAATGATGTTCAAGCAACATTGCCATTTTGTTCGATGGCTTTTTAGTCATAGCACTACAAATTCAGATTTTCAAATACAAACTTAACATTTTTTTTTAATTTTTGCTTACCTTTTCATATATAAAAATAAAGATTTTGGTGTAAATAACAGTAGAATTCGGTTAAGAAAAACTGCAGTTTTAGTTGAAATGAGTAAAGTTGCTTATTTCTAAATATAAAAAAAAATATATTTTGGTAATAAATTTTTTGTATCGGAACGGATTTTTCCGAGTTTTTCAGCAATTTGTTTTACTATAAATCTTTTGATTTATTAGACGTATCCATAGGTCATATAACAGCTCTAAAATTTTAGTTTTTATAAAAATGTTGATGCTTTTTAGCCCATTTTTGGAGTATTTTGCTAATAACTTAACCATTTCTTAACCGATTTGGCAGATTGATATACCCAAGCCTTTAGGCAGAAATTTACCATTTACTTAGATAAACACACTTGGACTCGGAAAGATCTATTGTTCCCGAAAATTTTGGGCATTACTCTTCCATTTTTGGGAAAAAACTTGCAGAGTTTTCGGGAAATATATTCTGCTAAAAATTTCTGATATTTTGATATATAAAACGTGTTCATATGTCATACTAGAGCCCTAAAATTTAAAATATTGGGTATTTTCAATAATGTCTTTGTAAGGGAGGTACCATGCCCACTTTTTCAATCCCGCCCATATTTTGTGGGATGCTGTGTATTGATAACCGATATGCTTGTACCTAATTTGGGAACTTTAGCTCGTTTCGTTCTTCAGATATACAGAAATGTATAATGTCTTTGTATGGGAAACGCCACATCAAAAATGATTTAATTCAAGTCATCGAGAATTGTCACAAAACGCATCCAAACTCCTACAAAAGCACAATTTTAGCAAATTAAAAAAAATAAACAGACTAATATGTTCTTACTTTATAACGTATTTATGAAACAAAAGCAAATTTAGAAATTAACAACTTTACTCATTTCAACTAAAACTGCAGTTTTTCTTAACAGAATGCTACTGTTATTTACACCAAAATCTTTATTTTAAAATTTCTTACCCAACTGCATTTATATAAAAGTTTTGCCTCGTTCAACTTTTATATATGAAAAGGTAAGCAAAAATTAAAAAAAAAAATGTTAAGTTTGTATTTGAAAATCCGAATTTGTAGTGCTATGAATAAAAAACCATCGAACAAAATGCAATGTTGCTTTAAGAAACATTTAGTAAATTTAATAAGCTTTCTAATGCATGTAATGATGTTCAAATCCATTTAGAACTGCTTGATTTTGAGGCGAATTACTAAATCAAGATTTTTTAATTTTTTGGAAAAAAGGCATTTTGCCTAAAATAATGAAAAACGATTTGAGAGACCACTTCCCATTCATCAATATTTAAGTGTTATACACCAAATTTCTTGGTTTTTATAGTAGATAAAAAAAATCGATGTTCATGAAGGAATTTCGAAAAAAGTATAAAAACTGAGCCGGTCTAGTGTACATATGTACTAATAAAGATTGTTGATCAAGTACGATATCTTAGATTTTTTCATCTTTACGTGATTTTAGGGAGGGCTTTTATATGGGATTTATGGTCGATTATGGACCTACGAGCAAAACATTTTGCAACAACATAAACAGAATTAAAAATCCTGTATAAAAATACCAAAATTAACACCATCTGTTGTTAAAAGTGAGCCAACTACGTTTGTGTTCAATTCAATAACGGATGGTGTCAAAATTTTTAATCCACCTCGTTGTTACTTTATCACAATTTGGCTTCATTCTGACAACAAACTGTTAAAACACATTTACAACATAACGGTCTCATTTCGTTTGTTAATCGACAACATTTAGTTTTCATTTCGATAACACATTTTTCTCACTCTCGTCACTATGAGCACGACCAATAAGTAACACATCAAAAATATATATATATATATTTATATATATATTTATTTCTTTAATATTTTTTAAGTAAAATTAAAATCTACAGATTTCATTAAAAAAATTGGCATCGTTGCATATACATTAATAATAGAAAACATAGACCTTCCCTTATTTAAAGCTTTTCCATTGCTGGAGCTATCTAGAGACTTCGTAGTGCCTTCATTTGGATTAAGCCTTAACTCTACATTAGATGGCACTAAAAAAAAGTTTCATCATCGATACCGAACTAAAAATTAAATTTACAAATTATTTTTATATCAATCAACAATTGCACGACAATATTACTTACTTGTGTTTTTTCCACGACACTTATTTTTCCCTTAGCGCGACACAGCTTCTTTTAGATCTTATCTATTAAAATACCGCATGCTTCTTAGTATTACATTAGCATAAAAGGAATGGTATAACTCACTACATCTTCGAAATTATTGTATATTTTTTTCTTATCTACCATTTTAATAATCATTAATTCCTTAACTGCCGTATTCATAAAAAATAAAATATATTTCAAACGTATTTTAAAACAAAATTTCCATACAAATTTTCATAAAAAAAAATTTCATATCCAATTTAGTTTTTTATGAATACGGCGATAAATGTTTTAGATATTAAGAATTTTTCAAGTTCCTTATCGTTTTTGTTATCATTATTAGTTTATACAGCATTTGCCTTATAAAAATTTATATTTTCTTCAAAAAGAAGATCTATGTATTTCGAATTCTAATGTTTTCACCACAGTTGAATTATTTTTTTTTTATTTTTTGATTTCGATGTTTTAGTTTTTTATTTTATCAAAATTTTTTTTTTTTTTTTTTGTTAAACTGCTTACAATGAGCTAAATTCATAATGGCAACCGGACGTGGTCTATTTGACAACAATGGTATTTTTCACATCTTTGGTTTAAACTTGATAACGTTTTATTAAAAATATGACAACAGATGTTGTCGAAATATTGACAACACTTCGTTACTGTTTGAAAACCATTGGTTGACAACTTATAACGTCTTTTTTTGTGTAGTAGTTGTTGTTTAAGTTATTGTCGCCAAATTTTATATCAACATTTTCGGGAGTGGTATGGACATATATGGTTCGATTCCAGTTAAATTTGGTAAGATCATTTATATTGCAATTAATTCTATTTGGACCAAATTGAATCGAAATACCATCATAATAAGAAGTTTTATGTATAAAAAGAATCTATTTCGCGATGTAGCTTGAATGGGGGCCAATTTTCAATAGGTTTGGTGTTTATGACAATTTAAAAGCATATACCAAATGTAATTAAATTATTTCTAAATTGAGACCTATACTTTGCGCACAAGGTTTACACGGACAGCCAGCCGGATGGACGGAGATTGTTGAATCGAATTAGAAAGTGATCGGTATATTTAAAGTTGGGCTGGTGACCAATATTGTAATATTACACACATCAACACAAATGCACATAACCCTCTTCACTATTACCGAGATATAAATGAACTATTGAATTTCAGCTTCCAAGAATCATTTAAATGCTTGCTGGGCTTATGTCCGTAAGAATTGTTTGTGTGTGTATATGTGTTTAATATAATATGAATGTGTTTATATATGCAAGTGTTGTTTTCGCATAAATGTGATACGACATGTGTTAGTTTGTATACATTACGTGTGGACGTGTATATCTGATATATAAATCTCAAAATTTGAAGTATTCGACATGATGTCAGAGTGTGAATGTAGACATATGTATGTACTTACATAATAAAATATGCGTGTCATCATATACGACATACATACATACGTATACACTTACAATATCTCTGTTATTGTATATTTTATGTCAAGTCATATCAGAGATAAATTATACATTTACACACATATTATACATATTAAGGCCTGACATGCTATTCCGACCATCAAACTACTATGAAATCGAAAACGAAGTTAAAGCAACAATTTATTTATTATGGTTGAAGTGTGTCACAAAAGGCATAAATTGAAAGCATGTAACATGTGAAAATTCAAATAAATTTCTCTTTAATTTTTTACAATGTATCTTAATTATGCCCTGAAATTTAAAGATGTCAAACTTTTACTGAATCTTAAAGTTCTAAGTAAAAAATACGTAGATGCTTAGATTTCTCTAATCCCATACAATTGTTATTTTGGAATAAAAGATTTAGCACAATTATATTCAGGCGAAAAGAACGAGGTAAATGAAAATTTAAGTCGCTATACCAATTTTTGATGGCCGTATAATAGGCTTACTTCCAAAATTGCATCTTCTTAAGATAACATCGAAAATTATTTGAAATTAAATTTGAATAAATATGAAGTACGTGAGGTATCTTTATAAAAGAATTAAATAAGAAAGACAATTAAAAGTAAATACTTCTCTCTATAATATCAGAATCGCTGCCGTTATAAAATTTGCAAATTTTAGTTGTTATTGTATTAAACACCTACATTTAAGTAGTTTTTACAAAGGTGTTGTTTTTGTATGAGTACTTATGTTATTATTTTATACAAAAAATATTACATATGTCTGCATTTATTTTGCAAAAAAAACAAAAAGCTTTTATATTAATCATCTTTTTTATGTTTAAATCTGTCGTAAAGTGGTTCACTAAAGATTGAACACCCAAAATGTTTAAGTCACTTAGATGTCAGGTAAATGCTTAAATAAAACAAGAGTCATTACCTGTGACATGAAAATCTTACACTAATACTAATACACATAAATTTATATGTGCATTTGTAAGTAAATAAAAAAAGACACAATTCCTGCCAGTCTGTCGCACTTACATAAATTTATAAGTATGTTGATGTTTGTATCCCTGTGAACATTTTTTGTCAAAACTTGTCAGTTCTCGCACTGACAGTTTGTCGAGTTGAAGATTTGCCATCCAATGTCGGACCAAAAGTGCACCGTGAATTGTAACAAGAAATCGGAACTCTTGGCCGGAGAAAATTCTATACGAAATTTTTTAACACTTAAATATATACCTGTGGTGGCCAGGCATTTATTGATTTTTTCCAGTTTTATCATATAATTATTAAAAATATTAGAACGAAACTTTATCCTCAATCAAAGTGTTTTTGAAGAAAATGAGAAAATAGTGTAAATTTAAGCACCTTTGCGTGGAAATCGGCCTAATGAAAATTTTGTGCAGATTGTATGCACCTGGACCTGGCCAGGCCCTTCAGTATTATAAGCACATAAGAATTCTTTCTTCACTTTTATTTCGAAGAATTTTTCAACTTGACAACAAAATGCCCTTTCTATAGCCATAAAACTCCATATAAATTACAGTTGTCCCTGGCACTACTATACTACAAGTGGCAGTTTGTGCCACACAAATTATGTGTCTACTTAAGAGTTGAACATGGGATTCAGAATAAATATCAAAAAACTCTGCATTTTACGAGTAATACTAATATTTCCGGATAAAACGCTAAGCAAATATCAGAGAAAACATTGAAATTTTTTACTAAAGTCTAAAAAGTTTTGAGGGACATACATATCGTTGGCTAAAATGAAAAAAGGCAAAACTAACCAAAAATTTAAAATCGAGTTATTATGAATGCCATTAAACTTTATATCTTGACAATAAACGACGTAATCACACATTTTTTTTAAGCAAAATATAATGAAATGGTTTGCTTTGAAACATTTCTTGAAGGTTTCCATGGACGACTTAGCAAAACCTCGTCTAAAATGTTTATTGTTTTCATTTTACAAAGTTTTTTGTAAAATTATATTTTTGTTAGTTACGCCTTTTTGCATTTAAGCTAACGATATAGATATTAGTTTATAACAATGCAAATAAAAATGGACGTATTTCTCAAAATTGTGCGCACATGTCGCAAATTTTATTTAAATATTAACTTCAGAAAAAAGGCGACAGAAAAATAACAAGTTGCCTGGCTCAGTTTAAATGCATTCTATAATACAACCATTGAGAATTTTGCAATGTTATTTTTCCCAAAGTGTACCAAAAAATGTCTCGATGCGTACACAATAAGCAAACTGCGTATCATTAAGCAAGATGACATTTTTGACTTTGACTGCAAAAAATTATGCTGTTTTGGACTCAAAAATGGTTCAGAAAATTCACATACTATACTATTACAAATCTTAACTATTTGAAACAAATTGTTTCCGTTAATTAAATTTGCATTTTTTTGAAAAATGTGTAAAAATTTCAGTCATAGTTCGAGGAGAATTTTCAGGCAAATGTAAGATAAAAGTAAATTTTTAGTAAATATGCAGACTTATCTTTAATATATCTTTTAAAATGCTATAAATATTGCGACATTCTGTAAAATGTATAAATAAAATTAATGGTTTTTTCTTTTCTACAAAAAAAAAAAAAAAAAAAAAAACACTTTGTTTAGAGGTGCATCTATAAAATGTGCTGCCAACCCTACAAGAAGACTATCGCTCATATTACTTGTTAGATACCGGTAGTGCTAACCGATTTTTTGGTTATATTTTCTATTAGTTTGTTAAGAGATTAAGAGCAAAATGAAAAGAGTGACCGAAACCTTGTGTACATGTGATTTTGCCTCTCTTTCTTACTCGTTATGTCTCTCTCTCTCTCAAACTCATTAATTCAATGTAAAATTGTTGCAAGTATGTTAGTAAAAAAGTGTTTTTTTTTTAGTTTTGGTTATTCCCCTACAAGATATGCATAACCAAAATGAAAAAAAATTACTAACACACTTGCAACAATTTTGCATTGAATTAATAATTTAGAGGGAGAGAAACAATGAGTAGAGAGAGAGGCAAAATCACATGTACACAAGGTTTCGGTCAAATTTTGAGTGAGCCCTACTGGTCATCTTTCTAGTAAAATGACCGGTAGTCTTCGGGTGGGGTCATTTCTTTATTTGACGCGAACTTAACACAAGTGGAACGCCCTGTGCCTAACAGCTGACAAAAAGTTTGTTCTTCAAAATTTAAAAAAAAATAAAAACAACAAAATGAATGACGAAATTCCAGTGTGCTCGAAAACAGTTTAATGTAAGTACAAATTAGATTTAAAATAACGCTGGCAAAACTAGTGGACGCTTAGCTGAAATTTTAAATAAAATTAACATTTCATCCTCATCAGATGACAAGGATGAATCCAATAATTAATTTATTGTCATTTCTGCACATATAATAGATGCGGTAATATCCATATTTTAAATTTTTCCTTAAAAATATTTGAAAATACTGAAAACTTTTCTTAAGTTTTTTTTCTTAAAATATGTAAACATAAAAATACCGTTGCCAGATTGCCGATTTATTTGAAGACTTTTTATGAGAACAATTTTATAACACCGAATCCACTTAGATTTGTTTTTATTGATAACCATATTATGCAATGTTATGCTTTCTTATGTTTTTCTATAAAATAACAGAAGCGATTCGAAGCGATTTATTCCCAACTTCGTCTGGACGCCCTATATAAAAATAGAAGTGACCTGTATTACAGGGCATTATCAACACTATCGATTTATACGGGGTGTAAAGTGTAATGCTTTATGCCATTATTAAGGGTAATTTTTTGTAGAAAAGAAAACACAATAATACGTTTCCGATGATTTCCTAAAAGAGTCTGAATTTAGACACTTTGTCTGGTAATAAATATGTCGCCTAAAAATGATAACTGGGTAACTTAAATATGAGTACAAGCACTTGCTTATAAAAACTTGAACACACACAATTACCTTTAAAGATATGCATGTGGTGCAGTGCTGCCGGAATCCAAATTTAATTTTACACAGAGAAAGTTTCAAAATTATCCAAAATTGTTTAAACTACGAAAAATAAATGTTGTGTTTGCTCGAAGTAGCGATTTTTATTTACGACTTTACATAAACATATAATTGCGTATTTTAATATTCAGTTGGACAGACTGCCGTTGACGCCATCATCGTCAATGATGTATGCACGACTTGTCCCCTATCGTTTAGGTATTCTATTCAACTATATATTAGACAGTACTTTTATCATGCTCTATTTGGGACCGTATTAAGGACATTGTCCTAGAAGTTGTCTCTTTCAAACTCTATGTGGGAGAGTATAAAGGACATTGTCTAATTAGTTGTCTTGTATAAAAATCTATTAACGCCAAAGTTTTCTTCTGCCGTAGATAAATGATTATCAATCAGTTGATGAGGCTTGTTTAAAACTCTTACATTGTTTTTAATTGTGAATTAAAATACCAAGAAACAATTTACGAATTATCACAAACTAGTAAACCCGAACACATAACGATGAATTCGAGGGTTGGACCTATGGTTAATTATGGACTAATCTTTGTGAAATCTGGCAGTGTAATTTAAAGCCATATGGAACTAAGACGAAATTAAGATTACTCAAAGACCCAGAATGTATAAATTTTAAAGAGCTTTAGCTGATTATGACAAACTTAATAAGTCCTCTTCGCTACTAGTTGTGGTGGGAATAAAAACCTTAGAGCACATAAAAATGCTTGGTAAAAATAGGTCATGTGCGATTTATACTAATTACACAGCGAAACAAAATTGAACTATTTGTGGGTTGATTGGAAGCTTGCTGCAATTTTTTTTACTAATTTGAGGTCGCTGATTTCAAATTTAATCTATGTTTTTCTCTATCAGCTCGCATTTCTAAGTTACAGGAACTAATCGAATTTTTGACTTTTTCTAAAAATTAAGAGTCCAAAAATTAATAACTTCACTCTTCATGGTGCGATTTTCAGAATTTTTAAGATGTAATTGTTAGCTTTTTGAAAATAATAAATTTTTTGCAAATCACAAAAAAAAATCTGCTGAGTAATGGTTGTTTACGTAAAAGAAAAAACCAAAAAATTAAAATTTTCTATTTTTAAAAATCATGAAAAATCCAAAACATAAAAAAGTCAAAGTTTTATTACTTTCACGTAAAGTCACATAAACTATGAACAAAATGAGACATAGATTACAAAAATCGATGGACGCGTTTCGCTTTTATTCACGATTAAGTGAAAGTACCTCATTTTAATGTGATGAAAAAAACGTCCATAAATAGAACAGCAGCCAACACACACACACACACATTAAAATATGTTATTTTTGTGTGGAAATCGCGATTTTTATGAATTTTATTGTCTCAGTAAATTGTGAATAAAATCAAAAGTTGTGCACCGATTACAATGAAATAAAGCTCATTTCATTCGAAATACATTAAGCTTACTGGTTTTATATAAAGCAGACCATACACGATTCAATTCAATTGTGAACTGAGTCGGTTGTTGTCCAAATCAAAGCGTGTATGGCCTTGTCAGTTGATTAGTTTGACGGTTGTCGACTTGGTTGAAGAAAAATCAAAAGATTTTGATTTTTTCAAGTTGACTACTAAGGGCTAATAAATCAGAGTAAGTTAAACTCTATTTTTGGTTTAAAATGTGTTTAAGCCAACAAATCTATAAATCAGAAAACATATAAACCATCTTTAAACGCATAAAATTGGGCGTTTAAACTACCAATACAAACCATATGAATTTGTCTACATTTATCGTAGTGCTGCCACATGTTTCTTTTTACACTACATATAATACATGGGACACTGATTTACAACTGTTGAGTTTAAACTACATATAAATTTAAGTTTAGTTCAACTAAACCAGCGTTTAAACACTTACTGATTTATTAGCCATAAGTCTTTCAATTCGATTGTACTGTGTGTGCTCAAAATTTATGTAAAAAAAATCTAAATTTGACAGTTGAATTAAAATCTTTCATTTCAGTTGAAGAAGTGTGTGGCCAAGTATCAATTCAGTTGAAAGACTCAGTTGACAACTGAATTGAACCGTGTATGGGGCGCATAACAACTGTGATTTTTGCCGTTTAAGTTTTTATGAATTAAAAAAAAAATTTTTTTTTTTGTATATTAGTCTTTTTTAAAAAAAACTTCAACGATTTCCCTGAAACTACTGGGCAAATTTAAAAACAATGTAAGCACGGCTTAAAGATAATATTGTTAGCGAATTTTGTTTTTTTTTAAGTGAATATGGTGCACCGTTTTCCAGTTGAAGTGTCTCAATATTGGAAATAACGGTATATCTCTAAATGTAAAAAAACTGAGTGCAGATTTAAATTCAGCGTCCCAAATAACCTTGAAAACAACATTCAGTTCTTAATCAACAAAAACCTTGTTCTCCTGTGTTATAAAATAAATAATAATTTATGAAATTTCATGAATATATTTTCTCCTTAGTTATGGTGTTTTCTTTTCTACAAAAAAATTCAACATTTTATTTAAAAAATGTAATTTGGTGTTCATTTCTTAAAAAGGTTTTGCTCTTTCAAAGGATAGCATGTTTGTTTTGCTGAAAAATTTACAATTACAATTGCACTTTCCTCGTACAAATCGACAGTGTTGATACCGCACTGTAAAAAAGGTGACTTCGGTCTATATATTGATTCGGCTTATATAACACGACGATTGCCCCGAAGAGCACCAAAGCTACGCAAAAATTCGGAAATGTTTGGAAAAAAATAGCGAAAACTTTTTACGGGTGGCCCAAATAAGACCTAGTGATGTTAAACACATATAACTCTTGTAATAACGGGTTTTTTAATAATTTATTTTTATATGTTAAATACATTTTATGGAAATTTAACGTGACTATGTGTGAAATATGACATCAGACAAATGACCACCATTTTGCTCGATACAGGCATTGGCTCTTTTTAGCGCAATTTGCACTACACGGCGTAATGTTTCTGGTTGCAGGCGCCGTATTTCGTCTCGAATATTCTGCTTGAGTTGTCCAAGTGTCTGTGGTTTGTTAACATACACTTTGTCTTTTAAATAACCCCATAAAAAAATTGCAATGCGCAGTTAAATCTGGTGAACGAGGAGGCCAAGGGAAATCTGAATTTTTTGAAATTATGCGTTCACCAAAAATTTCACGCAGCATGTCCATAGTTTGCCTAGCAGTATGCGCAGTGGCTCCATCTTGTTGAAAGCACAAATTAGGATGTTGCTCCACCATTGGCCGCAAAAAGTTATCGATCATTGTTCTGTAAGAAGCCCCGTAGACCGTTTCTGGCGTTTCATCCTCATTCTCAAAGAAATATGGGCCGATGATTTTTGTGGCCATAACACCGCACCAAACAGTGCATCTGATTAGGTGTGACTGATGCTGATGTTTTGCCCTTGGATTTTCGTTGCCCCACAAAAAAATCATTTTGTGTGGCTAATTGTGTAAAGCGAATAGCGTATTGTAGTCGTTGTTGGGTGTCTTGCGGTAGAATATGTTGCACAATTTGAACTTTGTATGGATACATCTTAAGATCCAACTTTAAAATTCTCTGTAATGTTGTTCTGGGTATATCCAATTGGCCGGAACAGCGACGAGTTGAGACAGATGGATCATTTGCAACACTCTGCTGCACACTTTCCACGTTGTCTTCAGTACGAATATTTCGATGAGCACCTCTTCCTGGACGGTCGGCAACTGAACCCAGTTCCTCAAAACGGCGAACTAAACTTATAATCACGGAAGATGTGGGCGCTGATCTTACGTTAAAAAAACGGCGATAATTTCGCTACGTCAGAACAATTGATCGTTGAGAAGAATAATAAAAATAGATAATTTTAATGCGTTGTTGTTGACTGTACGTATTCATTTTAAATTTCCAAGAGCTCAGTTATAATCTGCAAAAAGAAAAAATAAATTATGTTAAAAAATAAAAAAGTTATTTGTGTTTCACATCAGCTGGTCTTATTTGGGCCACCCTGTATATTTTAAACAGGCCGTCAAATTGATTAAAGGTCTCTTAAACTATAAAGAATGGAAAAAAATCTTTAAAGCTTTAAAGAATGAGAAAACTTACAGGAAAAAAACGCTTCTATCGCGAACCTGGCTCGATAATATTCGCGAAAAATTACAAAATTGGTAACAAACACTAAAATTTATTTAGAAAACGCTTAATCGGTTAAAACAAACAGTATGTCGGAAAATAACAAAAAAAGCGGTAAATAGTGAGCTATAGTGATGATGTTAATACAAAGACCTCTAAGTAAATGACACTCTTCAAAAGATATTTATTTAAATTAATAATTAAATTAAAAACATTAATATCACATCAGACTTAACTTGCAATGGTATGCATTGAAGTAAATAAAACAATATTAAAATTTATTTATTATCTATAATGATCACATTCTTATCTCCCCTAATATCCTTGCTAAACATTTTCATGTTTGAGTGTTCAACTTGCTCGGTAAGAAGAAATAAATTGAAAATTGATTGCTTTAGCATTTTATAGTTCAAGGTGGTAAATTACAGATTCCCTTTAAATTATCATGTGGGTTTTTTATTTTTTTTTTTTATTTTAAATGTCAGTTGCAACACAATTTGTCTGTGTGTTCATTAATATTTAATGAGATTGCAAAGTGACAAAGAGCGCAGTAAATAAAATATAAATTTATTTTACATTAACAGAAAACCCCCAGTAAAAAAGTATAGTCGATAAAGCCCGACAATATTACACCCTGCACAATAGTATTTACAGCAAAATCTACTATTGTTTATGATTTCTCTGTTTCGTGTACTCTTAATCTTCTATTATAACTTAAGGTGTCAATGAACAATACTGGTCTCTGGGCGAAGATTGACTTCGCACCAGCTTTTCTACCTCACCTAACCTCTTTGTGCCAAATATTGTCTAAAAATCTACATCTTTATGACATTTTTCCGTTTTTAACTGATTTTAGGGAGGGGCTTATATGGGACATTTGGTCAATTTTGGAGCTACAGTACCAACATTTAAAGTGATTTTTGGGAGCGGCATTTGTATTGGAGCTATGGCCAAATATAGATCGAAAAAAACCTAAGATTTAGTTTACAATAAAATATTTTTCGGGCAACTTTTATCTAAAGCCCAATATAATAAGATTATTAATCTGCAAAAAGACAATATTTCAAAAAGAATTTTGTTTAAGGGATATGGATATTTTTAAAAGGCGTTGTGCCTGTGAACATTTTAATGTATGCAAAAGGTTTACATGAACAGCCAGCAGAACGGACCGATATTGTTAGATCGACTCATAAAGTGTTTTTTAATCGATATTTATATTCAAAAGGTGTGTTTACGGCACATGTTTTTATGTTATACACAGATCAGCACAAACGCATAAGACCCACTTCACCTATGGTGGGGTGGTTAAAAAAAACCCCAGTTGGCCATAACTTTAAGACATCCTTGAAGAGGAAAGCACGACTATATTGAAACCTATCCAACATATGACGGAAAGCCAGAAGTAATTGTCAAAGAAATTTTTGACCAAGTCTGATGAAAATCGCACGACACAAAGCAATATAATGTTCTTATCGTTCATTCACTACAAAATGTCGCTTATATTGTCCCATATAGAGTTTGATAGAATACAACTTCTAAGCCACTTCGTTTATAATGCCCCAAATAGGTTTTGATGATAGACAACTTAGAAAACAATGTCGTTCACAGGATACTGTCCCACAAAGAGTTTGATAAAAGACAACTCCTAAACTCCTTCAGAAAGTTTGATAGACGTCATAAAAGACGTTGTCGCTCATACTGTTGTACACGACGATTTTCTTTACATCAACCACGACGATGTCATCAACGTCAATCTGGCCAACTGGGAAGGAATGATTTAGTTAAAAGAACAAAAATACAAAATGTGGCATACACAAAAAAAAAATAAATTAATAATGAATGTAGAGTAAAACAAATTTTATACAAAAATCTATATAAAAAGCATTTTTTGGAAACTTAATGCCAAAAACTAATTAATACCATTTGCTCTTTTACAGAAGTTTTTTTTTATGTTTGTTTAAATTAACGAAATTTTTATAGAAATTTTAATTAAGCCCTTAAACTATTTACGATGAATAAATTGATATATATATACATTTTATTGTTACTGATAGTCAAAAAAAAAAAAAAAAAAATTTCGTGATTTTTAAAATGTATATAATATTTTTCTAGGTTATAAGAGGAAACCAAATATTCCATATATTCTCTCCGTAACGAAACATAACTTTTTACAAAAAGTACAATAGAATCGGGATAACTCGTACCCCGTTATATCGAAAAACTCAATAATTCGTATCAAACTGTTGGTTTCTCGAAAAAATCACGCTAAATCGCAATAATTCCATTCATTTCGGTCCCCTCGTTAATTTGTATTATTTTTTCAATACAATATCGTTTGAACCTCTTATAAATCGTAATTGGCTCTTGATAAACTCTTATAATTTGTAATGCAACGCAAAAAAATTTAAAATTAAAGCCATTTCGAAAACCTCGTAAGAGCCATACAAAATGACATTTGCATGCAAAATAGAGTGGGTTATATATAATAAGTTTGAAAAGTTAAAGGTTCGCGCAATATTTATGTTTTTTAAATAAAAAAAAAAATTGTGGAAAGTTTCATGCCAGTTGGAGCATTTTCGGTGCGACGCCGTGCCCTCAAAGTCAGTAAATTCGGTAACAACGACACTTTTCGTGAAGTTACTCTCAACCTAATCTCACAGAACAAAAATGTTCCTTAAGCCCCCATTGTTTTAATAACGTGAAAATTTTTTTTTTTGTATACCAAAGCTCTATCTCGATATGTAAACTTGGCTCCCTGGGGGGGTTTTTTTTTGTATTTTTTAATTTGATTTTTAAGACGACAAGACGCAATATCTAATAAATTACAGTACACAAAAAAAAAAGATTTTCATCAATTAAAAAAATAGTTTAAAAAGTATATTAATTTAATTAATTTGAAAACTGAATCAGTTATTTTTTAGTTGAAAGAAAAAAAACATAATTTTGATTTAATTAACATTTTAGTTGTTTTGAAATAAATTTTTAATTAAAATATTAATTATATATCAAAAAATATTAATTGATTTTTTCGTTTAAAATAAAATAATTTAATCTTGTAGAATTGTTGTTGGAAATTGTAAATATTTAATTAAATAAGTTAACACATTGTTTAAAATGGCAAAGTTTTTTGATAATTTTTTTTAATTAAAATTAAAAATATCATTTATTAAAAAAAAATATTTACAATTTTACAATTTTTAGTAATCAATATAATCAATTTGGTAATAGGTGCAAATCAACAACTTGTTTGCTTGATATTATGAATTTCGTATAAATTTAGTGATTAGAGACAATTTTAATTTTTTCTGTGTATTTAAACCCGACCAGTTAAGTTAAAAATTGATAAATGTATACACTCAAAGAAAAATGCGTCTTTATACTTCATGCCCTAACATCAGAATTCTGACATCAATGTTACTGCAAATGGCATCAATATGGCAAAAAGAGACATCAATCCAATGACGAACGTCATCATGAAATATAGAGACTATAGAGACATCAATTCCATGCCACATTTTGTATATTATTAACCTTATTTTCATGTTTAAAAGAAAAAATAAGGAAAAATTCCCATATTATATTTTGTTATATTATTTAGTTAAAAACATTAAATTTCCAAAGTATAATGATTACGAAAACTATATCGGTTATGCTGCTGGTGGCTTATAATTGAGAGTTCTTCTTTAAACAAAAGGCGAAATGCAACAAAAGTGAAACAAAAATGTGTAACGGGTAAGTAAGTAATAATATTCTCTCAATTTGACTTAAGTCAATTCCAATGGCAGTTTGTCGTTAAATTGAGCCTAATGTGTAATTTCTTAGATGTTACTGAGTCATTGCACTGATGATATGTTTTATTAAACCGACTCCGATACATAATTTTTGTGGTGCCAACGTGTCATCCCATTGATGACAATTTGGCCAAGTGATGTTAAGGCTTACATCACAATGATGAAAAGTGGCATGACGTCAAAAACGAAGACACTTGTCATGGTACAAATGTCAAAATACATCAGCGTTATGACGCCTCTTTTATCAGTGTACATAAATTATATTTAAATAGAGTAAAATAGGAATAAAAAACAAAAAACTTATATTAAAACATTCAAAACTTTACGAAAAATATTTCCTTCATTATTTTCTAAGTTTGATTTGAGAAAGTGTGCTTTATATAAAGTATTGATATTCAGAAACATGGTCACGATTAGAGCTGTGCACGTAAGTGTTTTAGACTTACGATATAAACGCTCACGAATAGAATATTTTTGTTCACGCAGTACATATCTATTTTCAAAATCCTCTCGTTACGCACGCTCACAAACTCATCCTTTTTAATCACGTACTCTCACGCCCCAACATTTTTTCTAAGTCTCACGTTCATGTACGCTCACAGAAAATAAAATTAAATTGAATCTTTTTTCAAATGAAGTGTATTTATGTATTCTAGTAAATAGGTTCATTTAAAAAAATAAGACTAGAAATGTTTGTACATACGAGTATTCGCATGTTTTTCCCTTTGTTCATAAGCCCACTTGATATGAGTCACGTAGACTTTCAAAACAGTCCCGATAGATAACTTTTATCCATATTTATTATCATCTTTTTAATGGAGTACGATTTAACCATAAAATAAACAAACGTAATTTGACTATAAAATGTCATCGCGAAAATCCTTTTTTTTTTTGTTTTTTGAAGTGGAATAAGACAATTCCTAATAATTATGATTAAAACAACTTTCTTATTGCTTTTGAAGGTATGCAGTTTTCCTTATCACTCTTTGAACCGTTGACAAGCTCACATTAACACCAGTTTTTTTTTTTGTTTGTTTTGTTTTTGGTAGACGAGTAGTGCGAATTTAATGTTTGCCTTAGTATGGCTCGCTTGTCTGCTTGGGAAGCCACTCGATTATTACCGCCCTTGAAGTATTTTAGTTTTCCTTGTTTTAAAGAAAACTTGCAAAAGTTTTTCCATGCCTTCCAATTTTTGCCGCAATTTTATGAAAGTATAGTGCAGAATCAGAGTAAGCTTCATTTTTTGCACTTTCTTCCAAAGATAAAACAGTTCCCTTTCCCATTTTATGTTTTTATTTAAAGGCAAATACTAGTTAAATCTACACACAAAAATTGGTAACCGTGAATGTCAAAACAAGCGGGATAACTGAAAATGCATTTGGAAGCGCTAATCTGATGATGCAATATATTCGTCGAAATTAAAAACAAATATGTTATAACGGTTCTTTTATAAAGTTTTAATTTCTTGTAAGAGAAATAAAACATGACAATTTTGCAAATAAAGCAAATATTACTTATTTGGGGGCAATAAGAAAATAGAAAAAAGCAAATGAGCGAAAAAGGGGTGCTAACCTGATGTCGCGCAGTATATATATATATATATATATATATATAAAATGTAATGTAAAATGTATATGTATAAAATGTAAAAACTGAATGATTTCTTGTTATTCTAATAAAAAAGGAAAAGTTAAAGAACATTTTAAGATAGAACGAGTTTCTCGGTATTACGAATGGACCTACGAGATTTACCTATATATATATATATATATATATATATATATATATATATATATATAGGTAAATCTCGTATATATATATATATATATAGGTAAATCTCGTATATATATATATATATATATAGGTAAATCTCGTAGGTCCATTCGTAATACCGAGAAACTCGTTCTATCTTAAAATGTTCTTTAACTTTTCCTTTTTTATTAGAATAACAAGAAATCATTCAGTTTTTACATTTTATGAAAATATTATTATTCATTTTAATATGAAGATCTCAAAAACTTAAAAACCTATGCTATGTTATAATAAAGTATAAAAAACTATTGCAATTAAAAAGAATCGCTTGCTGATGTTTGTTTTTGGCTTATTAGTAGACTTTTTTTGGACATCTCTCAATACAACTGATTTTGCAAAAAAAAATATTATTTTTCTGACAGGTGTTAATGTGTTGCCCTAAGGCAACATTTCTTTTTCTATTTTCCATTTCAAATTCACTTTAACACGTGCACAGCTTAAAATATAGTAAAAAGTTTTGGTGCAGTTTGTTCTAAAATAAGTTTAAAAAAAACCTACGTTACGGCTACAACTTTTTTTGCCTTAAACATACCCAGCGAGAAAAAGGCATTCGAGAAGGCCTCTGCACTCCTTTATATATAAGGTAGTAAGTGTTGAAAATGTCGAATAGTTTGTCTTTATCTTTTTTCTGTTATTTGATTTTTTAAGTATAAAATTTTGTAATGTTCGCTATATATGATGGTCAATATCAAAATTTATACATTGGATTTTGGTTATGGTGAGATTTGTATATCCCGTTTTGCTGTATATATATTGAGCCATTTTATTAAATACAATATTGTATACATATATGTGTATTTTATAAAGGGTGATATAATATGATATTTAATTTTCAGTATGCTTGTTTACAGATCACGTGTGTTTTTTATTAAATTGCTTTGTCATTTTTGTTTCGTATCGTTTGAAAAGTGATCATGGAAAGACTCACACCACAACAGCGTCTCAAAATTGATCAGCAGTATTACCAAAATCAGCGTTCTGTGAGAAATGTTTTTCGTGCGTTTCGAGGAACTTACGGAGCGGAGTGCATAGTCGACCTAATTAAATCACGTTTGCCAACACCATTTGTAAATTTGAGTCCCAGTTTGGATTACTGGATGACACTCGACCGGTTAGACCACATCCAGCATGTAGTGAAGTGAATGCAGCAGCTGTAGCTTAGGGTGTGCGCGAAGATCGTACGAATCGATTCGTCGTCGTTGTCAGCAGCTTGACTTATCGTATTAGACAACTTGGCGGCTTTAACGTAAGGATATCGGCCTATAAGCGTACAAAATACAACATGTGTTAGAATATAAGCCAGACGACTTAAATTTGCATCTTATTTTCAGTGAACAGGCTCTGGGAAAACTCAATGAAAATCCGGTGTTTTATCGTAAAATTTTGTTCAGCGATGAAGCACATTTCTGGGTCAATGGATACATTAATAATCAAAGTTGCCGTATTTGGGGTGATGAACAACCCAAAGAGTACCAAGAGCTACGATTACATCAATTAAAAACAACGAAATGGTGTCGTTTATGGGCTGGTGGAATCAGTGGTCCATATTTGTTCAAAAAATGAGGATAATCAGAATGTTACCGTCAATGGTAACCATTATCGCACCATTTTAACGGACTATGTTCTTCCTGAAATTCAAGTGCATGGTGTCGGTGAGCCCTGGTTTCAACAAGACGGCGCTACGAGCCAGACAGCGCGTGAAACAATGACCTTGTAGAGAAATAATTTTTGTAAGTACTTAATTGAATGTTTCGCAACAGTAAAAATAAATTGGCTACCTATCGTGCGATATCATACCTTTAGCCCATTTTCTCTTGGGATATGTAAAGTCTGAGGTCTTCAGGAATAAGCTAGTTACGATTGACGCTTTGGAAGCCAACATAACTCGTGTTATTCGCGAGATACCAGTCACAATGCTCGAACACGTCGCCCCAAATTGGGCCTTACGAATGGACCATTTGTATGATATCATTTTCAAACAGTAAATTCCATAAATTGTTAATATTTTAACCCTTATGTGCGAAGCAAGGTACCCGGGTACCTTTGACGTTTTCAACACAAATTTTCTCATTGAAATTGATAATCGGCATGTCTGAAACTTTTGA
This sequence comes from Pollenia amentaria, assembly GCA_943735925.1. NCBI lineage: Eukaryota > Metazoa > Arthropoda > Insecta > Diptera > Polleniidae > Pollenia > Pollenia amentaria. The sequence continues at coordinate 103,592,171 of OX031006.1, forward strand.
GAACTAATAACTTTAAAAAAAAAATTTGTATATTTGCAGTCATCTAGCCATTTTTTTTTTGTCATTTGCGTGAGAGACCAATTTACTCTAAACTTTCTTAAATGAGCAGCAATGTACCTGGGTACCTGTACGTGTTTTATATGGGAATGCGGTCATTGTAGGTAAATTGTTTGCAGTTGGTAGTAGCTCTGCATAAGCTAATGACAGTCTGCTCATAAAAAATATAAACGTGTTGAATTTATTTTATAAAATAGAAAAATGGAAACATAAAGAATCGCAAAACTCAATAAATAATAAGAACAAAAGAAATTAAATTATAGTATAGATCTTTCGAGCAGTGTGGACTTAGAACGGTCATCTCCGAACCATTTACTACCACAAGAGGTCTCAGACAATGGGACAACTTATTCTGCAATTTTTTCAACCTTTTAGTGAAAAAAAAATTGGAATAAAAGAGCAATGCTGAAGACAAATGTCATATGCTCGTCCTTTATCCAGATGAAATTGGCATCATTGAAAGACTCATCCAAGATGTAACTGTTGTATATGAGAAGATTGAGAAAGATTCAGCTAAAAGGTATCTGGGTATAAACGTAGATAAAAGAAAGGTATTGTTTGCAACTGCAGAAAAATAAACGCAAATTAAATATGGCGAAAAAGTTCAAGCAAGCAGTTATAATTTCGAGATAGTAGAAGAATTAATATATCAAGATCCACTGTAAATATAGAAAAAAACCATCATCCCTGAAATAAACCGAAGGATAGTGCTTGCAAATAGGTGTTATTTTGGAATAAGCAAACATTTCAAAAGCACATCCATCTCCAGGAAAACGAAAACCACTTGTGATACCCGATCCGAGACATGGGTAATTGCAAGAACCGATAAATATATGTTACGCATTTTTTAGAGAAAAATAATGCGTTAAACATATGAGGTCATATGCGTCGACAACGAATGAGTCATTAGCTGTATGAGATTTACACCACTGTGAACATAGTTAGACGTATAAACAAACAAAAATTGCGCTGGCTGAGACACATCGGAAAGCTGAACACAGAATGAGAGACATTCGAGAATCAATATGAAAGAAAGCGTAAACGGGGAAGACCTAAAAATCCCTGGTGTATCAAACTGGAGACAACGTACAAATGATTGAAGCGTATGGTAATTATTTTTTAGCAGGCCGAGACCAATTTTCGATATTTCGGTTAAAAACGCTTTTTTCTACGTATTTTTCATATAGGTACCCTTTACCTTGCCGCGCAATATAAGTTGTTTTCTTTGTAGCGCACATAATGGTTAAGTTCACTTTCAAATGTATGTGTTTTACACTATAAATCAAACCTCACGATGGATCACTTATAGTTCCTCCTACATATGTATTTATACCTGCAATGAAAACTTTGTTTGGCATTATGAAATAAGTCACGTAATAATGAAAAATAAAGAAATTACAGTCAACAAGTGTAACTTTTATTAAAGTAAACTATTACGCAATTGTTGTTGATTTGATTGTTTTAAGTAAAAAATATATCAGTAGTAGACAAATTTTTGCAGATTTAAAAAAAAGGTTTCGAATAAAACAATGTATCACGTACGAATAGAAGTCGTCATAAAATCATTGCAAAACTTAATTTTCGGCTTAAGTTTGAATACATTTTAAACACGACAAAAAAAAAACATAAAGCGATTACAATAAAATAAAATTTCTTAACATTTCACAGTTTATTAGAAATATTTTTTTAAAAATTTAATTTCAACAAAAACTTCTTATAACTCATTTTTTAAATTCAATTTTTTATGACGTATTACATAAAGGTTTAAAAATAATATTTGTAATTTGGACTGTGTCATTGAGATTAAAATGCTATAAAAGATTTGTGGAAAAAATTATGAACAATATATTTTTTCTGGTATTCATTTTTTTACGCCTACATTTTGTGTACAATTCGCATAAAAAATGTAAAAAATTTTAACTTTTTTGTAAGCAAATTTGCACAGTTTCGTTGAATATAAAATAGGACATAATCACATACACCCAACTGTTCGGTTCATCCTTTTTTCATTTATAAATAAATTCAGATTCAAACATTAAAATCTGTATGAACACGGTGGGAAAGTTAATAGACTTGATTTTTATTTCAACGGGTTGCTGTGCCATCTACTGCTGACATCAAATCTTGAAAAAAAAATTACAAATTCAACGGTCCTAAAAAAATAGTCGTATTTATAGATTTTTTTATTATTATTTTCTTTTTTCTCTTTACGGTCTAGGTTTATTTAATTTTCGTGCACCTTGTTTTATTTGTCTTTTTTACGGATTACGATTTTATAAAGAATCTATTTAACAGTGAAGCAAATGAAAGATAAAAACAAAGTACACAATTAACATACAAACATATAGAGAGGATAGTTTTTGTTGCATGTAAAATATATTCATGAATATTAATGCCACCGTTAACAAAAGTCTACATTGTTCGAGATGCAAGAGGTGGTATTTTATTTTTACCATATTAAAATACATATTTTAAAAACAAGAAACGAAAAAAAAAATTTGCTATACGACAAATACAAAAAACGTGATTCTGTCAAATTGCAAAATGTGTATTACGTTACAATCGTAGCTATCGCTGTTCATACTCGTAGAATGAAAAAAAACTCACTTAACTCCTTAAACTTAAATATTACTGAAATGTATTGAACTTAAACGTTATAAGGGGCATAGACGTGGTTAGAAAAATTAAAGAGTTAATACTAGATTGATTAAATTTTGAACTGTGTTTTACCCTTTACCAGCAGTGCTGCATATGAGTATACACACTTAGTGTGTTATTCCGTGTGAAACTTTTTTGTTTTCATATATATTTTGGGTCCTTGAATCAACTTAGCCATATCCGTCTATCTGTCAGTGCGGCGAAAACACGTACACTTAAGAATAACTCAAAAGAAAAGAACAATATTGATGTCAAATTCTTTATAGTTATCCCTAACACTTTTGGATTAAAATCCAGCAAGATCGGTTCAGTAGGATAAGAGTTATGAAACCAAATTTGGAATAATCAACCTAAATATAGATAATTTTGTTACAAAAACTAACATAAATAGTGGCGGTGCACGACTGGAAATTATTTACTAAAGTTCGTGCAGCTCAGTCCAGTCTGTCGAAATTTCATAAGACTAGAAATCAAACTGTCAAATTTCGTGAATATCGGTCCATAATTTAGACAAGCCCACTCTCAGAAAACACTGTAGTACGTGGAAACCCGTAATGAATAATGCTGGTCTAATAGAATTTGGTCCTTCATAGATTTATAAGACTTAAAATTATAGTAGAAAATATCGTGAAGATTTGTCCATAATTTTCCGCAGGTCCAATATAAAGCCCGTTCCCAGAAAACACTTGAATACGTGGAAAACCGCAACGAATAATGATATTAAGGGTTTTAAAACTTTGTATTAAGTGAACAACTCTGCTATATTTAATACGATTTAAAAGCGTGAGTATATTTTTCGTGTGTATTGGTAAATTAACACACGTGCTTACTACAGCTCTTTGCTGAATTTTTCAACCACAGCTTGGTAAATTTTATTCAAATACATTTTGTTGTTGCAGTGCTGTAAATGTAAGTACTTTAACTAAACTAATAAGATTCACAAGGTCTAAAAGGGACTTTACTATCAAGGGTGAAAACCGCTATTATACTAAACATTTTTACATCAAAGTTTTATGAGACTAATAATCCCGCTCTCAAATTTCGTGAAAATCGGTGCTTAACTTACCACAGGCCTCATATACAGCCCACTCTCAGAAAACCCTTAAGCACGTCTTAACTCACAACAAATATAGATCTTGTGTTAAATTTGCTCCTTTTTGTAGCTAGAAATAACACCATGCACCATACACCATACCATAGGTCGCATATAAAGCACTTAAACATATAAAACGAAAAAAAATCGCTAATATCCCTGCGGGAAATTTATGTCAATTGTTCCAGCAGACTGGTCCTTGGATTTGTTAAAATAGAACAAGTACAAAAAAAAAGAACTCATGAACAGTGAAAGGAGAGACAATCCTTTAACTGGTTTATGAAGAACTAAAAGGTAGAAAAAGAAATAATTTACAGTGCAGTATTCACCGGTTGTGGTACACATTTATGGGACTTTCAAAAATTGTATTCTTAAATTTATTTTTAGGACTTGTTCTATTGAAATAATACTACATTGTATGGAAATAATTCTCCATTGTAGTAACTAGCACTAAACACGTTCATCAAGAAGAGGAAGATTTTTTGTCTCTTTCTTAGAAAGCTGCTCTTTTAATTTCTCTTTGAACCATCTTTCATGCCCAAAATACAATAAACACAAATTTATTTAGTTGTGATTTATTGGCAAAACTGTTGTAAAAGTTAACTTTTAAGTTTACCGCAACTCTAATAAATAATATTTAAGTAAGAAAATGACATTATAAAATAAAACAAAAATACTAAATACATTTTTTTTGCACAAAATAAAACGTTTGTCGAACTTCTGCTTTCGTTAAGAGTGGTTTGTGTTTTGTTATTTTTGTTTTGATCACGCAATTTGTGTTGATTGTAGCGGCCTGTTTTTACACATTGCTACTTCACTACCAAAAAAAAAAGCTTTTTCTTCGAAAGCTGCCCTCGCAACTGATTTAAGCTTTTTTCACACGTCACTTTTTACTAATCTGTGTGCAATCTGTGACGTTCGTTGAGAATAGATGTGGGACTTGTTATATGGTGCCTGTTAGGGGTCAATTGTTCTCCTTTAATCACAACCCATGTAAAAGTGATAAGTCACATTCATATAAACTGAACCGGTCCCTACCACCAAAGACCTATCACGGGACTACTTTTGTGTCAGTTCGCTTCCCTCTAAGGATATTGAAATTTAATCTAATTAAGGGTTTTTAATACCGAACTTTGTGATGATTTATCGACAATTCATAAATCACCCTCCTACAAAATATTTTGGAACGCCTTAAACTGAGTCATCAAATTTTATTTAAATTAGTTCAATTTAAGTTTTATATGCCTAGAAATAAAAACATAAAACTTTCTGATGGTCGACCCATAATTGAACACAGATTTATTAATAGTTTACAGATCCCATATAGAGGCCACTTCTGAAATATAATAACTGTCGCTGGAGGGTATAAAAAATTCGGTTTAGCCGAATATAGCACTCTCATTTGTTTTTTTTTTTTTTTGTTTATTTTTTTATTTAGATAAGAGATAAGATTTCATACATAAATATAAATACATACTTACACACATCTTTTTTCCAAACTTTGACTTCAAAGTTTCAAAATGCCAATTTGTCAAAAGTTTATTCGTGTGTGTAGTTCACCTGTACAAACATGCAATTTAAACTAAAAATATTATACATACATATGTATAAGTTACTCTCTACCAATTCCATTCCAGTATTAAAAAACTTTCAACAACAAAGTTTATACAAGTATTTCAAAATTTTGAATTGATTAAAACACATACACACAAAAATGAAACAAATGGCTAAATCTACAAAAAGCAAATAAAAACTTGGCATTGACAGTTGGAAATGTCATAATTTAACATCAGAGATATATCCCAAATTTATTGCACACATGAATTGTCTATAAGTAAACTGCTGTTGTGCAGGGATTTAAACAGGAGTTTCAATAGGCAATGGACTGCGATGCTAATAATAGTGCAAAATTATTATTTCTTTATATAAATCAAATAAACACAATAAATTACACTGAAAAGAAAGAATGGGTTGCAAATAAAAAAATCGGTATTATGATGATTGAATTGCGACCTGGACAAAACTTTAGCATTCGATTAAGAATATTATACTACACAAGAAGTATGCAAAGATTGTAATTCGTGCAAGTGTTTTACGTAGACGAAATTCATGTTTCATTACAATTTATTCAGCATTTATCACATTTATGTTTCTAAAGTAAAGGCTAAAAAATGGGTAATGACTTGAAAAAATGGCTAAACATTTTAAGCTAAATCTAGCCACCAAATGGCTTGCTTGAAAACACTGCCTCAGTAGTAGATCAAAGAGTTATCAGATAATACTGCAACAATTAAATATTGTTGTATCATTATTTTACTACTTTGATAAAGAAAGCAGTGCATGAATAAATGAATGAATGAATACCAAGAACAAAAATATGCTTCTTAAAACAACTGTATTGTAAATTATTCTATTGTTTTATATTTGATAAATATTTATGTAGAAGCGTTGTTGCTATCTGATGTATATTTCATATTGTATTGTTTTTTATTGTTGTCTTTCGAAAATATTTTTTGTTCTCCGGCTTTGTGTTTTAATAGAATTATTTATTACTATTGTTCTATAAACAAAAATTTTCATGAAATATTTAAAAGCAAAAAGTTGTAAAAACATGTAACGAAAAGCAAATTCAACCGCAAAAAAATATAATTACATTTACATTCCTACACAAATACATTGCGAACAAATATTATATAAGAAAAACAATATAAGTTTGTTTATATGTATTTATGCATTTTGATACAAATATATCTGGTGATTCATCATGAGGTTTGATTTATAGTATAAAATAAAACACATATATTTGAAAATGAACTTGAAATATTTATTATCGGTTAAAAGAACAATTTATAACATTTACTGTTTGAAAATGATATCATTCAAATGTTGGCCATGGCTACGTCTGAGGTGGCCTATTCGGAAGGTCCAATTTTGGGTGACTTGTTCGAGCATAGCAATTGTTATCTCACGAATAACACGAGTCAGTAGTTAAGGCCGAAATCCTTAAGAAAAATACGCTAATGCCCGTAATTTCTACTAACAGATATCTGGTCGGGTTCATACCTAACATTTATCTTTACTTATCCGGTTTAACTATTTGGTCAATTTCAACGTTAAATTGGCCCACGTGAATTAACTACCGAAAATTGATGGTGTAAAATACACTACACTTTAACCCGTAGGTAAGAAAGTGGTTTTAAAATTATTTACACCATAGATATCTATACACAGCTAGATAATTATTTGTAGAAATTACGGGCATAAGTAGTCGAATAGAACAAGCCAAGCTTCTGAGAACGACGACGAATCGATTCGTCACGGCCTTCGCGTACACCCTAAGCTACAGCTGCTGCATTCACCCCACTACATGCTGGATGTGGTGTAACCGGTCGAGTATCATCCACTAATGTAAACTGGGACTCAAATTTGGGAACAGTGTCGGCAATAGTGTTTCAGTAGCTCGATTACGAGCAACGTAAGTTCCTCGAGTTGCACAAAAAATATTTCTCACAGAACTCCGATTTTCGTAATACAGCTGAACAATTTGGATACACTGTTGTGGTGTGAGTCTTTCCATGATGACTTGCCAACCGATATTGAACCAAAATGACAAAGCAGTGATCTGAAAAAAGCATATGGAAAAGCAAACCACATGATGAATCACCCTTTACATTGACATGCACACACATGCATGAATGTTTATTTCCATGAATAAATACATCATGCCTGAAAAGTATTTTTCTCATGACTAATAATATATCAATGCAAAATATTTACATATATAAAATCATACATACATATGTATTCGTATGTATGGTATATACATAGTGTACCATGCAAATGTATATATACTTATATGTGTATGTACACCCAGAGAAAAACTATGTTTAAATACGGTCACCTCCAACAAAACTATTTTTACATAAAATTTTAAACATATTATGTTTAAATTTAACCATATTATTATCACCGACAACCATATTATGGTTAAATGTGTCCTCCATCAAGAGGGCACAACCAAATTATGGTTGTCTCCGAACATGTTTTGGTCAATAATAACTAAAATATGTTTAACACTTATAATAGCATGGTTAGTTTTCAACCATAGCATGTTGCTCTTGGAGAAGAGGAAAATACTATTGTTAATTTAAAAACAAATTATTGTCATATTTAACCATAATATGTTTAGAGGCAACCATAATATGGTTGTGGCTTCATGATGGAGGACACATTTAACCATAATATGGTTGTCGGTGATAATAATATGGTTAAATTTAAACATAATATGTTTAAAATTTTATGTAAAAATAGTTTTGTTGGAGGTGACCATATTTAAACATATTTTTTTTCTACGTGTATATAAGAAAAATATCAATTGTAACCAAATTTTTATACATTTAAACAAAAGTACTATAAACGGTTTTGTGTGTATTCCTAATTCATACTCACACATGTACTATAATCAGCACACACATACACACTCTTAACAATATTTGATTTGATTGTTCCCAGTGAGCATGAGGAAGATCGAATCACCAAATTGAGTCTTTGAAGAATGCCTTAGATTATCAAAAACTGATTAATTAGTTCTGCGCTTAAAACGAAACTCGAAAATGATTCCCAGAAATGCTTGGAAAGTGACTTGTTTAAAAACCAAATGAACAGAATGTGCGCAATCAACAATTGATTATGCAGATGATCGAAATGTGACTGTTTTAAGAAGTCCTTTGCAGTCATATTTATCGCAGCCAAACGATGAAAAAGTGTTTCTTTTGTTGATGTTACTGTTTAAAACGGGACAATTTTTTTTTAAAGATTTTGAAGCAAGTGAGTTTTGGAAATGTATGCTTATTTACGTCAGTAAGCTCTTGCTGTAAGGAGGAAGAAAATATAAAAGTCCAATCATATTGGTTTATGTAAAGTTTGATGATGAATTCGACACATATAATAATGTATTAAAAACAAAATTAACAGCCTCCAAAACACAAATGCTTGTATTGCTACAGAAAAAATTCAACTCGTAAAAGACTCCCAAATGTCTAATAATATAACTGAAAAATGAATCGGATAAGTTTTGCAATTGATTATTAGTGCAAGCACAAGCTGTCTCGAAAATGAATCGTAATTGATCAGAAACGCGAGTCATAAGAGACTCTTTCAGAAGAGTCGCGGATAAGGTACAATTTTCTCCCGAATAAACAGTCATTTTCGACTATTTTCGATTATTTTAATCGCGCAGCGTAGTCAAAAATGACTCGAATATGATCAATAATTTCAAAGAAAAAATGCTGACTGGGTTAAAACAAAATTTACAAAAAAATATATATGAAAATAACAGTTTCATTGTAGTGAAGTTTTTTTTCATTTTTATTTTTTTATTTTATCGCATAAATATTAACCAACAGAAACATCAACATCGACATCATCATCAAAATCAACATTTATTGCATTTAAATTTATTGACGTTTACAACATATTTCAATTCAGTTGGATGCATGTCGTCCTTCGATTTATGGGTTGACTAACATAATTGCACTTTTCATTTGCATATCGTTTGTTGAAATGCAAAAGTCATATTTTAGAAATTGCATTCCGACAGGCTCAAAATATGTTTTATTATAATTGAGGATAACTGTATACTAGTTTTAGTGGGAAATATTCAAATATATTATGACTCATGCAGGCATATTTTTGTTGCAAAAACGATAGTGTTATATAAACCACACATATTTCTAAAGTTGTCGCAAAAAAGGCTCTGATTTCAAGGTGTTTTAAACATATAAGTGGGTCTGCACGAGTCTGATTCGATCATAGTGTACTTATGGGTACGATAAGTATAATTATAATAAATATAATCAAATGTTTGTAACCTCAACAATTATAGTTGTTGATGATATCGTGTGCCTATACAGAAATTAATTATAAATGGAAATATTGACTATATCGGTTCGATTGAGTTACACTCAATTTTATGGGTCACACACCTAGAGATTATTAAATGAAATTTAGTGAGCGTTGGCCAATTATTTTACCTAGCCCCTTTTAATATTCTATATACGATGACGTTCATGTAAAAATTATTGAAAATAATAATAAATAGAAATCATTAAATCTGGGTTTACACTTTGAAAGTTTTTTTTCAGAAAGACTTTGTTTATTGGTGAGAGGGATAATAAAGATAGCATGATATCTTCCCCTCTCACCAATAAATTCAGATTCTCTGAAAGAAAACTTTTATAGTGTTTTATGTAAGTCAAAATCTTGTATCTCTTTGCCCGTACTTGACTAAAGCCTCATATAAGGCCAACTTTGTTTCAAATAACTTTAATGAAAACTAAAATAATTACTAAGTTAAGACAATTTAATCAGGTCATTTATTTAAAATATATATATACATATATTTACATATTTTACTGGATTTTACTTTTCAGCTCTCGATACATTAGGCAGAAAAAAAGAGTATAATGTACCATTCAAATATGAATCAAATAAAGATGACAAAAGTCTTTTTTATTTCTCTCAAATAAACAATACAATTCGATTATATGTTTTGTTCAAATCTCTTTTTTGTTATTTTATTATTTTTGCAGTTGCACATTTTAAATAATATTTATTTTTGTTTAAAACCAAAATAATAAAAATAGACACTAACTGGTTAGTCTCTTGGAACTCAGTCATTCGTAATAAACTAAAATGGTTTAAAGGCACATCGCAAATTTGGGACGGTTGAAAAATGTTTGCCTTTCGATATGTTATTTCCGCACCACTAATTTGTGGCATTCATTTATTATCAGGTTATTTGAATTTTTTTTTTTTTTTAAATAAAAAAATTAATATTCTTTACTCTCAAATGCACTAATTGTTTATAATTTGTTAAATGGGTTGTTCTTTTATACGTTTTATAGTTTATACAACAGAGTTGTTAACAATGGATATAAAATATTCGGAGTATTTTTAAATAAAAATACAAAAATATTTAAAGATTTAAAAAATCATTGAACCGCCATACTGATTCTTTTTCATATAATTGATTTTACCTTTTCTTATTTTTTCACACAATTTATGCTTTTTGAAGCACATACATATATGCATATTTTAAATAAAGATTTAAAAAAAAAATTATCTTAAATTGTGCGATCAGGTTTTATACATTAGGGTTGGTCAACTTTTTCCGGACCAATAAAACTGGCAAGGGATAAAGCAGAAACGTAATCTGCCGAAATTCTAAATAGACTTTCCAAAAAAATTATTTTGGTTTTTAATTTTTTTTTTCTTTAACCACTTGTAGTTGTACAATTAATGTTGGGAGAATTCCAACTAATTGTAGTGGGAAATGTAAGAAAAAATAAACTCACTGTTTTATTGTTGGTATTTTGTTTAAGCTTTGATATCGTTGCAAATAAGACTTTTTGCGTGTTTGTAGGTAATTCTCATTCCTTCTGTAGTTTTGTTTGCTGATAGCTTTGGCTTTTCTAAAATTATTTAGGAGAACGTTTCCTGATGATCTGGCCTAAGCAACCAGTGAAATGCGCAAAGGAACAGCTTATCCTCCAACAATAAATTTCAGTATTTTTTTTTATCAATTATTAAAAACAGAGAATTAAGCACAACAAACAAAATCTTTTAATAAATAATTGTATTCCCAAAAACAACTTTGATAATAAAAATTATTGTTCTAAAAACAAAAAAGCCGCCGTTTTTTACAAAGAAGTTTGTATAAATAAGCATTTTATCTAAAATTTTCCAAAAAAAATTATTGTTCTAAAATCAAATAAGCCTCCGTTTTTTTACAAGAAAGTTTGTATAAATAAATATTTTATCTAAAATTTATACAAACTTTCTTGTAAAAAAACGGAGGCTTATTTGATTTTAGAACAATATTTTTTTTTTTAAAATCTTTTTAGAATTTCAGCAGATTACGTTTCTGCTATTTCCCTTGCCAGTTTTATTAGTCCGGAACAAATTGACCCAACCTTCCTGTTTTTGTTTTCAATAAAAATTATGCTCCACTTAAAAAGCATGCACGGTTCCTTTGGATTCAAATAGTGTCTGCTTTAATATTTTTTAAAAATGTTGCACAGATTGCGTTTCTACTATACCCTCAGTTGGCAAAAAAGGACTGATAATAATATACATATCACTCTTTTATTTTCTCCTTATTTCATAAAAACTATCTAAATATTATATGTGTGTTTTAATTTTGCATTTTATGGTTAGTATCCACAGTGTGGATTCCACACCACACGCTATGTTTTTATACTGTTGCGTATGATAAATGTTTACCAACTTTAACTCGTATACGTTACAAATCTTGGTACCACAAAGCAGAAGATTTTGGAAAAAATGGAAATAGTTTTGTATTTTGTAAAGGCTTAGCACGATTGGAATAAAATTAGCTGATAATAAAGGACTAGTATTTGAACTTAAGTTTTGGATTTGGGGTGCATAGATATATAAGATATATATGGTGAAAAAAATTTTGAATTATTTTGAAATTTTTTAGCAGAAAAAGTATTATCATTCTGTTTTTTTATAAAAAAAAAAAAGTTAAGTCCAATACTGTATTACCTCAAAATTTAAAAATTTTCAGTAGAAGCAAAACAAGTTTTAATTTTACATTAAAAGCAAATTATAAAGAATTTTTAAACCAACCGTTGCACGATATTTTTACAGCGGCTAGTTAGTTAGAATATTAAAGGAAAAAATTTAAAATTTTAGGTTATTGTACTATTGTTGAACAAGTGCGATACATATTAATTATAAAGAACTTTAAGTTAGCAGCACTTTTTAACTGGCAGCCATTTTTTCAGCTGTCAAGTGATTTATGTTTAGTTTGGTTTGATATTTCAACATGAATAGACACGGTAACCTAGTAAGGCGTAGATTCGGCGTGCCCAAAACAAGATTGCCGTTGATCCCGATTAACATAAGCGAATTTTGTTTAGCGATGAAGCTGAAGCCGTATTTGGTGCGATTATAATCCTATAGTGTATGTTGAGACACTGTTACATCCAGAAAAACGCACGTTTGGTGGGCTTGTTGAATAACTTCTCCGTACTTCTTTAAAAACGACGCTGGTCTGAACGTTACAGTCAATGGTGACCGCTTTAGAACCATGATTACTAACTTTCTCGTTCATCAATTAAACAACCGTGACGGCGCACCATGTCACACAGATCGTGAAGTAAATTGACCTCCAAGATCGTGCAGTTTAACACCTCTAGACTATTTTCTGTGGGGATATGTGAAGGCCCTAGTCTACGCCAATAAGCCCGAAACGATTAACCGCTTGGGGGACACCATTTGCCGCGTTATTGCCGATATACGGTCACAAATGTTGGAAGAAGTCCTCGAAAATTTTACCTTCACATTATAATACATCTGAGCAAGCCGTGGCAGTCATATTCCATAGGTCATGTTAAAATTATAATGCCAGAAGATTATCTTTCAAATAAAGTTAATTTAATTTCACATTAAAAAATTCCTCTTTGTTTTATTCCATTTCAAAGTTTTATACCTTTATAAAAATACCCTTTCCTTTATTCGGGCTTTTGCTTTAATCGGTTAGTCGCTCGATTAATTAATCGAGATTTTTGTTTAATCGGTTAATTTTGTTACTGATCGGTTAACCGAATAAAAAGTTTTTTTTATAAAATAAGTAATTTCAATAAATAAAAATGCATAAGTTATTTATTATTTGCAGTTTTACAGTAAAAAAAAACTATAACATTACAAACCAAACAATTATTGAACTAAAACGAGCAAACATTAAAGTCGCACTTTACATTTTTTGGTATAGCCGACGGCTGTATTTTCGCCGTCGTCATTGAAAATTTTTCATGTTTAGTCTATTTTGGTCGTCGTCAACGATATATTTGACTGGCGTTCTCAACATCTGCAATTTCATATCGGCTTCGAGTTGAATATTATGACATTTATAACGTAACGACGTAATTTCTTTTGATAATTTTCATGACATGAGTTACAGACACATTTTATTCTCACTTTTCGAGAAACGATGAAATATTTTGTTTCACATGTTTTCAATGCGAGAAGTTCTCACCAAAGTTACAGAACATGGGTACTGGTATGATAAAATTCCCAAGTAAAGTAAAAAAAAAAGTTATCTTTGGAGAATTGCGGAATATATTTTGAAATATTAAAAGAAATTGTTGATAGTTGTACTGAGCAATTTAAAAACTTATGACATGTAATCACATTTCATTGAAAAATATTAATTAATTAATAATAATTATTAAAATGCATAAATACTTTTATTAACAAAATATTCAAACAGTATTTTTTTTCAAAGTCAAGTTTTATCCAAAGTAGAGAAAATAAACGCTTGAATCCTAAAGATTTAAACAAAATTTTTAGTATAAAAGATTATTTTATAAGATCTTCTTATACTATTGAAATATCTTATAAAATGATCTTAGAGCTAATTTTTTAATTAATAAATAATATGTATTAATTAAAAAATATGTATTACATATTTATGAATTATTATTTTGTTTCTTCGTTTAAGTTCAAGAATTGTTATGTTTCTTAAGTTATTGGTTTTTTTACTAATAAACTCTAAATAATAAATAATTAATGCATTTTATGTATTGAAATTACTTGATTTATAAAAAAATGTATTAATCGGTTAAACGATCAAAAACGATATTAAACGATTAAACCAAAACCTCAGTTAATTAGTCGAGCGGTTAACCGATTGAAGTAAAAGCCCGATTAAATGAATACCCTAACATATACCCTTCATCATAGTGCGATAAGAACAGAAATACCGTTCATTAAATAAAAATAAATCCATTTTGTGCCACGCCCACTTCTCCAATCACGCCCAGCTTTTGTCGCATGTTGTGTTGATAACCAAGATGCTTGTTCCTAATTAGGAAACTTTGGTTCATGCTGTACGACCATGCGGGCAGGCCCACATCGTAAAATCAACTTCGCTGTACATATATGTATTTGTTATGTATAAAAAACGAAAAAAAAACATATAAAAGGTTTAAATGATTAAAATTATTAAAAAAAAACACCTTTTACATGTTACCTTCGCTGGTTGGTATGAAAAACGACAACAAAATGAGATTTTACGAAAAAGTTTAGAGACAGCCGTAGTTTTTTGCTTAATACCTCAGCAATTAACGGACCGATCTGGCTGCATTTGAAAAGCAAAAACAAAATGGAAAAGACGCAAATGTAACAGAAATATATAACAACCAAGTCTCCTTCATATATGGGATTCTCGGAAACCCCATTTCAACAGACAGACAGACAAACGGGCATTGCTAAATCAACTTCGCTACTCATAAGGACCCAGATGTATACACATATGTACGTACAAATAATAACAAAATCTTTAATTTTTGATATTCCTATTTTTTGATATTTCTAATTTTTAAAATTTTCTCTGAAACAGCCAACTGTGAAAAAATCAATTTAATATTGTGCTCTAATAATCACAGATTACAACAGATATGTAAAAAGTGACGTGTAAAAAGGGCCCAAATAAGTTGCGAGGGCAGCTTTCGAAGAAAGAGACAAAAAGCGTTTTTTTTGGTAGTGAAGTGGCAAGTGTAAAAACATGCCGCTATAATCAATACAAATTGCGTGATCAAAACAAAAATAGCAAAACACAAACCACGTTTAACAAAAGCTTTAGTTCAACAAACGTTGCACAAAATAACAAACAAAATTTATTTAGTAATATTGTTTTGTTTTATGATGTTATTTACTTACTTAAATATTATTTACTAGTATTGCGATAAACTTAAAAGTTAATTTTTACAAAAGTTTTGCAAATAAATCTCAACTAAAGAAATTTGTGTTCATAGTATTGCTGCATAAAAGATGGTTCAAAGAGATGAAAAAGGGCAGCTTTCTTAGAAAGAGACAACAAATTTCCCATTTCGTGACAAATCTGTGTTTAATTTGTGCTAATAATAAAAAAAACTGGCCACAATTATGCCCAGTGTATAACGCTTTGAGTTAGCACTGCTTCCTTTACCATTTTAGTAATTGTTCACTTTTTTACTAGAAATTAAACCATATTCTTTTAATTAATTGAAATCGTGGCTTAAAAAAAAGCTAAATTATACATTTTCAGAAAAGTGTTATTCATAACCAATAAAAATTAAATTTTTTGCATAAAATTTAAATAATAAATCATCTTAAATTTTATAAGGATCGGTCTATCATTTGCCATAATAATACTCTGACGGATTCCTGGCCATTGTGGACAAACTGGGAGACCCACAAGGATGCTTCATACCTTATTTTATAGATAATTGATCCAATTTGGTGTTCCATAAGTTTATTTTAAAAAGATTGGCGAATTGGCTGTTTTTTAAATGATGTTCCATGTAGCATGGTACTGCGCGGTGAATCAGACAACTTCTAGTAAATACTTGAGCGTTCCAAAATCCTTTAAAGTTTAACAAAATCATTTTTTTTATAGAGAGAGCGGGGAGATTCCTCCCAATGGAGGCGGTACCGCCACCAAGCCAGGTCTATTGTATCCACCCTTCTTTAGTTGGCCAAAAGACCCTCTGCCTCCCAGAGGAATTCATGAAGGTCTTTTTCCGCTGGCCCATGCCAACGCCGGGCAGTCACACAGTAAATGCCCTGTGGTCTCGCCCTCCTCACAATACAGTCTGCATTCCTGGTCCTCTGCCAGGCCATTCCGAAACAGGTGGTACTTGACCGTGTGGTGACCTGTCAGACAAGCCACCAACAGTCGCAGTTCCCGTCTATTGAGACCCTTCGTCTCCATTGTACTTCCGGGAAATATCACTTCCTTCGCCTGACACATTCGCGGGGGCGATTCCCAGTATCTCATGTGTCCCTGAGCACAGGTTTCATTATAAAAAAATGTTTTTTCAATATTCTAAAGAAGCATTATTGTAATTACTGGCAGAGGATATAAATGATCACCATTGCCAAAAGAGGATAAGAAGAATAATTGTTTTCATTTAAAACATGTTTAAGTTTTAATGGATTTTTGATTTTAATTTTTATAACATTTTTTTGCAGCCTAGGTAACTTGACATACCTTTGATATTTAATATTTTTTCAATAAAATTTTTATATTTTTTTATTAACTCAAATTGATTCAATCGATTAAAACTTTAACTGTTCATAAAATGTATTAAATTGCTTTATAAATACATACATGTAAAAAATTGAATGGCAGTTTGTTTTTTAAACAAATGAAAAAAAAACAATCGTTATAAACTAACAAACAACCAGAAACTTTTAAACGAAAAAAAAATCCTAATATTTTTTATTATTTGAACTACATTTGCTTTAACAAAATTCTTGTGATCAAAAAAGGCTTTAAAGGCCAACAACCAGAATGCAGTATATTTAAATTAAAAAAAAGAGAATATTTATTTACATCTGTCTGATTCAAAAGCTCTTTCTTAATGATTCCATGGCTTCGGTTCTATTTATTATACTCATAAAATGCAACTCAAATTTTCTTTTACATCGCATTACTTTGAAAAAAAAAGCCCAAACGAAGCAGCAAAAAATAGTTCAAAGTCAGCGTTTTTTTCTGACAATCAAAAGCAAAAAATATATGAAAAAAGAAAGAAAATACTAAAACATGGCAAGTGATGTTAAAGCTAGAGATTCTTAAATTTTTTTATGTATAGTGCTTTTTTTTACAAATTTCGATGATAGAGTTTTCACCTTAAAAGTGCAAAAATAATAATGTTAATGAAAATTTCTTCACTATTAAAAGAAATTAATGTTCATAATGCTAATAAAAAAAGTACATCAATGCACAGTAAATCGTAGTCTGCATTATTGTTGTGATATTTGCAGGCGTGATCGTATGACCTTTTTCACCCTGTGAACTTTTCTACTTTTAGATGGACAAAAGTAAAAAAAATCATTTCCCTAATCCTGTTGATTTTTTTGTTATGCGGTAGACTTAGGAGCGGATCCATTCTTACAGGTTGAGGGGAGAAACTTTTTGATTTTTTTTTAACAAGAAAATTTAATTTTGCTATTAATTAAGTCAATATTAAATATAAAACGACAATATAAATATTATTATAGTTAAGAAACAGGTAATTTTAAACAGTGGTGTATAAACATAAGTATATAATAAGAGTTGCTCATTACCTTAGAGGCAGTCAAAACGATTATTTCTCCAAATTCTGAAAGACCCATCAACCCTGATTACAAAGATTTACTTATTTTCAGGAACCGTAAATATCACTGGTTCACAAAATTTCAACTTTTTGCCATAACCTCAAGAATGAAATGTTTTCTAAGATAAATTGGAGCTGCTGACAACGAATATGGTATTCATTTATTTTTCTCAAGAAGCGTTTTCGAGATATATTACACTGTAGCAAATATATATTTTTCCTCTTTCAGCCCATATCTGAACTGTGCTTATCGATTAAAATCTCACTGAGTTACACGCCCGTGGATGGGAAAAAACTTGATTTCTTCTTCGTTTTTTTTTTCAAAGTCCAACATTTACAGTCCTTCCGGTAATCCTAGTACTCTGTTCAACATTTCATGTGAAATGCTGTCAAAACTCATATAAAAAAAACTTGTGCGGAATTTCTATTCCAATTTGTTGATAGAGTAGTACTCTGTTTAATTTGTGAAAAAGTTGCGAAATGTTTCTGGCAACATTTTTTTTACAACTGCGAAATAATATAAGCCGCACCATTTTTACTTAATTTTTTATTTAAAAAATACTTTTTAGTAAAATACATGTGGGTTTTTTTACTTATACAAAACAATGTCGCAAACTTTGAAAGATTAAAAACGTCAAATTGAACAAACTCTCGAGATAGGTAAAATTGATACATGTCAAATTTTTCGCATGAAATAATAGGCGTTGCTGAACATTTTTCACTAATTGGAACAGAGTACTAGGCTTTAAGAAACAAATTTTTTTTTTTTTAATTTTTTAACCCATATTTTAAAGACAATTTTGTTTCAAAGATATTTGTCACAAAATTTTTATTATCGGACATAAAATAGAAAAGTCTCAATATAATTGAAGCACAGCCGCGAATAAGGTTGAAAGTTGCAAAACAATTATTTTTCAGGAGAGCAAAAAAATATTTTTAACAGGCAGGATTATTTATTTTTTAATTTTTTTTTTGTTTAGATTATCAAAAATAATGACAATAAAAACTTTTATGCAAAATATCAAGAAAATCGAATTTTTATTCTGACATGCTAAATTGCAGTTTATAATTTTTTTTAGTGGAAAAACGTTTCATATGGAAAATCGTTTTTCACTACGCAAGCGGCATTTAAAACGTTATTCCATGTTACAAAGCCATTTCGTGTGTATCAATTCGTTTGTAACTTACAACGTTCATCCACTGCCTGACTCCTTGCATCGCATTTTGACGGCATTAAAGTGCATAATTTTGCGTAATTTGATGTTTTAACAGTGTAAGAGAGTAGTAAAAATGGTAATCTGCAAAAAAAACGTTTTTGCAAAAAGTGGCTTTTACAACGTTATTCGCGTCTTTGCTTCAATTAGCAAAAACATAAAAATTGAAGTTTTCCAAAAACAAAATTTTTGTTTCTTGGTTGTGTTGATTGGATTAGGATAACGTGTTAAAAGAGAATTTAATTTGTTTACATAATTCAATTTTTGGTCGAAAGTGTAATAGTTTTCCTCTTGGGTTTCTACTTTTGTGTTTCAATGACGTTTCACGAATTCGCTTCCAGCAGTAATTACCCATTAGGGTCTGATCCCCTAAAAACGCTTTCCATTACTGCAAGACCTCAGTAAAATCATTAACCTTGTCAGTCGCCATCAAATGAGTATCAAGAGTGTTAAAGAAATTGCATGTTCAATGACATGTGTACACCTGTACACATGTCCTGAAACCTCACTTACTACTGTCTGGAATGAGTTCCATATAACTTGGAACTATTGCAATCGTAAAAAACGCGTGTCTCTGTGTCCGAAAATCTTCTTTCTTTCAAACGTAAAGCGAGTAATTCGGAGTCGTCTTTTGACAAGTTTAGGTCACCACATAAATCATTAAGTGCGCTTCGACTCATAGTTCAGTATTTTAATCATCTGTAGAATTAAAACTCAAATTTAAATCATCTTCTTCATTATCTGATGTCACTTGCTGGAAGTTTTCGCATTGTGAGCAATTGATTTTATATCGGGAAAAATATTTTTACCATTTTTTCCGCCTTGAATTTTAGTCATGCAGAATTAGCAATCAGTCATATGATCAATTGTATCCCTCCATTCAATTGGTGTACCGACAAATACTCCTCGATGTCCTTACCAAATTGAGTAAAATCTAGTAAATTTTTTTTTTGTGATGCAGTGTCAACGCATTTGTTTTTAGTGATACTTTACAACTTTGCATTTATGAAGTCATCCAGTATTTTGCAATATACCGATAAGTGATAGTATGCTTTCATAGATGAGAACATGCTATTACTTTCTCCCCTCTCAACAATAAACATAGACTTTCTGAAAGAAAACTTTCACAAAGTACATAAATACAATAGTAGGGTTGATTAAAAATTCTTTTATCGAAATTCAATGTCGTATGTTTTTACTAAATATGTCGATATATTTTAATTTTTGTCCGATGCTTCAAAGTCTACGCTTAGTACTTTTGGAATAAAATATAATTTAAGATACAAGTTAAAAATTTTTTTTAAATATTTTGTATCGCCTTACTTGAGCGACTTAAAATGGAGAATTTTTAAATAACGTAGCACGTCATTAATAAATGAATTAATTAATAATAAATTTTGTATTCCCGAAAGTAACTTTTGACAATAAATTTGCATATGCCCGGCAAAAAAAAACTGAATTGGCAAGTTGCTTTATTAAGCAATTTGTTTTTTATTTTGTTTTTTTTTTCTTTTTACCCTCCTACACGCAAAGAAAAAACATGGATGTGGTAAACATATTCCAAGAGCAACATAATATGATAAGATTCATGATTGTAGTCAACATATTTCGATTATTATTGAATCATATTATGACCAAATATATTCGTAATATTACATTATAATATTTTTCCCTTACACTGCGGCCACACGATCAACTTTTTGTTGATAGTCTTTTACATATACTGTTTGTCAAAATTTACATTAATTGAAAGCTGTGACGTAGGCTGCATGCAATTTTTAAGCAATTTACTTTCAAGATGTCATCAAGAAAACAATTTATACTGACAAACGAAAAATTTGCTCACTAAACTTCTAATCAGCTGTTAAATTGAGCGTAAAATTGCCAAACAAATGGATAGTTAAAATTGAGAGCAATCTCTTGATCAATTTAAAAAGTGTGAGTGTGTTAGTGAAAAAAATGAGAGCGAGAGCAAATTGAAAGGAATTGAAAGACAAAAATTGATCGTGTGGCCTCCAAGTTAGTCCTAATTTGTTTCTAATTTAATGTAATCATATTATTATCATGTTAATCATAATAAAATGAAGATTAAATCTAAAACCGAAAATATTTTTAATATATATTTATGCGTTTTTACCTACTGGCAACCTTAACGTAAAACTGTTACAGATATTTCACATCATATTTTTATCGTAGGTCGCAATTATTTATAAATTATTTTATAGAACTTTCACTCTTTTTCTCTAAAATAACACAAAACAAAAATCAATATTTTTGCACCATTTTCAAACATAAATTAAATATTTTTAGCCTTGTTATTTTATTTGGTGTCTGTCACTTTACAATTTTTTCAATGTACCTACATTTCTTTATTTTTTAATTTCTTTAAACTTGGTTTTTTTAATAAGTGTTTTTTTCATTGTTTAGCCACTGAATAACAAATAATTCGATAGGAATATGTAGAGTAAACGACACAACTGATGCAAGATTATTTTACAAATGGCAATAACAAAATACTATTAGAGTAAAGATATATTGTTTGCATCTGAAACATATTATGTGTACACGTATAGAAAGTTATCATGTTTTGGCTATTTAATATAATTAAATATTTGTGAGGAATATAATATGTTTTCGAAGTTATCATTATTTAGTTGTTATAAAAATTATTTTTTTTTCCCGTGAACCATAATTAAATTTATAATTGCGATAAATATTGACATGCTTACAGTAACTATAATATTATTGATTTTAAATAAAAATAACAATATTTTGAGTACGACAACAATATATTGCTACAACAAACATAGTCTAGTTGCCGTAACAATGCCCAACCATATTTTTTCTCTCCGTGTACAACTACAATTCGTTGTTGGAAAAAAACAAGCCAATTTTAGGGGAATGTAAGAGAGATAAATTCAATGTTTATTGTTGTGGCGTTTTTAAAACTTTGATATTGTTACAGGTAAGACCGGAGTGTTTTAAATTCTTATTCACTTTATGGTCTTAGTTGTATAATATTTTTAGCTTTTCTAAAGTCTTTGGAAAAAGTTTCCTGACGAGCTGGCCTAAGCAACCTGCGAAATGCGCATTGAAACTTTGCATAAATTTCAGTGTTTTTATCCAAAATAAAAATTGGGAGTTTAGCAAGTCATTAACAAATGAATTAATTAATAATAAATTTTGTATTCCCAAAAATAAATCAATTTTTTTCAAGTTTAATGTAAATCTTTTGCAATTCAGATGAACAGTTCATCAGAAAATCATAATTTTCGTGAATATCTTAAAAACGCTTCTTGTGAGAAATAAATGAATACCATAATCGAGTTCACCCGACCCAATTTAGCTTAGAAAATTTCTAATTTTTGCATTGAATTTTTTTGAGCATAGTGTAATTAAAGAAAATATGTAATTAGAATAAGATCAAATGTTTTAAGACACTGAAAATCGTTGGTCAATGAACTTAAGCCAGTATTTTATTTCTTATCTAATTTAGTATATATTTGCTTTTTTTGGCCATGTATGGGGCTACCATTAAAGTTGACCCACCAAGTAAATTTTTATCTAAAAAGCATCATTAAGGTATAGTACCAAGTAGGGTTTTTCAATCGGAATTGGTGTTTCTGAATCCCGAGATTCAGGATTAAAGAAAATATTTGGGGATTCCAATTTCGGGATACCGGGATTTTCGGGATATTTTGAATCCCGGGATTCATAGGATTATTAAAAAATTTTCGGGATTTTTTTTTAATTTTTTTATTTTTCCCTATATATAAAATTTTTAAACAGTATTAAAAACAACTTACTGCCTGTTCAACGATTTCGAACGTTAACATTCGCAAAGAAAATAACATTTAAAACAAAAACAAATTTTAGAATTTTATTGCTGTTTTACGGGTAATTTTCTATGCGAACGTTAACGTTCGAAATCGATGAACTGGCAGTTAATTTTTCAGTAAAAATTCGTATTTCATGAACATATATTATTTATTTGTAAGAAATATAATAAAAAAAAATTTAAATTATTAATTGATCCCAATTCAGAAAGATCATGTTATAAAAAAAATGTAGCAAAACAACATAAAAATTTTATTTTTATCCATATTTGATTATTTAATTAAAAAATTGCACCATTTCCAATTGTATTTTAAAAATTTCCACATGTATTTAAAAATTTTCCAAATTAATTTTAAGATTATCCAAATAAATTTTTAAGTTTTCTAAATGTAGATTGAAATTGTCTAAACATTTGAAATTTGTCCAAATATATTTCAAAATTGTCCAAGTATAATTTTAAATTTTCAAGCACAATTTAAAATTTTCCTTATGTATTTTTAAATTCTCCAAATATCCCAGCAAAAACTTTACTTACCTGGTTAGGTAGCAAGTAGAGATGAGCGATCCCGTGATTTTTAAAGATCATCGTGATTAGTGAATGTGATTTAAAAATCACTGCTTCTTTAAACTGTGATTGTGATCACGGTTTATCAGTTTTCTGTTCTTTTATAGCAATTGCGGCCAAGCTATATGTAAAATGCGCGAGCTTTCGCATGAGCTTTTGTAGGCACTTTACAAAGAAACAACAACAAATTGTAAGAGCTTTCAAATCTATTTACTTTCATATACATACATACTTGAACAAATAAATTTTGGCATAAAAAAATTCTAATAAGATAGAAGAGAGAATGAAAGGAACAGCAATATCATTCGACATTTCATTCAAAAAAACGCTATTACCCACACAAACAAAGAAATATCATAAATTTGTATATGTAACAAAATACAAAAAGAACGACTTAGAAAGTACCTATTACTTGACAAATTTGGTCACAACTGTGATTCGTGATTTTTCAGTAACAGTGATTAAATCACAGGTACAGAAATATCGCTCATTGCTAGTAGCAAGTAATGTTGGAGATATATAAACACTACTTATTTTTCGGCTGAATAACTACTTATTTTTGTTTATTTTAGTTACAATACACTTACTAGAAGTCACAAAATATCTAGATATTATTTAACTACCAGTAAGTTGAATTGTAAGTTCTTGCAATATACTTACTAGAAGACAAAAAATAACTATTTTTTATGTAATTGGAGCTAGTTAATAGACCTGATAAGTAGCTATGGAGCTAGTTACCAGCACGTAAATATTCAGTACTGAAAACAAGACAACTAATAGCTACCCTACAAGAACAATGACGGTCATTTGATGCATCATCTGATGTTCATTGCTGATGGGTTTATACATCAGAAGTTTCAATCATTTTATTAAGGGCAATATGAAAAAACTGATGTAAAAATTCGTGTACGTGTGATTTTGTTTCCCTCTCATACTTGTGAACTTCGTGAACTAGTAAATTATATATCTGAACTGCTCACTCCACAGTATTTTACTAATCAGTACTGATGTAAATATCGTCAGAGCTGAATAATCCGAGCTGATGTAAATATCGTCAGAGCAGATTAATCAGAGCTGATGTAAATATCGTCAGAGCTGATTAATCAGAGCTGATGTAAATATCGTCAGAGCTGACTAATCAGAGCTGATGTCAATATCGTCAGAGCTGACTAATCAGTCCTGATATATTAGCCAGCCATAGTTGACTGATACATATATAATTTCCAAAAGAATATTGTTTTTAATTTTTTTTAAATATATATTTTAAAAATTTGGTGCAAAATAACATAAATTATTTTCAAAAAATTTATTTTTTTTTCTTAATTTTTCTAAAAATACATTTTTTGTTTTTGCCTGTGGTTGCTTTTGTCCAAAGCCTTTCTTAAACCCGAGGATCCTCTCAAATTCTTGGGAAAGACATCTGAAATTTATAAAGTAAAATAAAACAAGTGCTTACATTTTAATTAATTCATTGGTAGCGCAAAATTTTTACATACCTCTTAAAATCTTATTGAACAGCGTCAAGTTCTCCACTGCATCAGAAACATAACTTTCACTTACATCACTCATTAAATTTTTATATTTCCGACTCAAAATACAAATTTGAAGATGTATTTTTCATTGTTAATTTTTTTTAATATGTTTTATAAAGTTTTTTTGTTTTAATGGTGTTTTTTCAAGTTTTTAATAAGTTTTTGTTTTTCTTATTTCTCATGGTACATGTACCGTGTTATTTCCTTAATTCTTTATTTCTTTTACTTGTTTTTTTTTTCAATTTGTTTGTTTTTAAGTTTTTTGTCTTTTTTCAGTGTTTATATATTTTGATTTCTATTAAATTTATTTAATTTTTCTTATAAGGCACTTTCACTGTTTGCATTTATCACCACGAATAAAAAAATTTCAATTTGACAATTTTATTTCAGTACGCGGGGATTCACAATAATAAAATGACATTTACATGTTTAAAGGACAAATATGCAACCCTGCACTATGCAATTTAACATGCAGTTGTCTTTCTCATACTTATTAATTTTGCCGCCTGTATGAATCAGCGTTGCCATTGCGTTATATTTTTTATTAACAATGTCTTGTTTCAAAAATCCCCACAATTCCATAATATATAAATTCAAAATATTTCTATGAAATTTATTTTAAAAAAAGTACAGAACAACTAAAAAGTTTGAAAAACTTACTATGATGATCAAACACGTATATAAAAATGATGCCGAAACCAAATTTAATATAAGAAAATATTTTACAAAATATTTGTACGAAAACCCCCACTATAGCAACGCGCCGACAGCAACAATTTAATAGAAAATTGCTGCAAGAGTGTTAGTATATAGGCTTTGTATGTATTTGTTTTAATCAGCAATTTCTTGTAGGGTAGTTATTTAGCTGATTATTAGTAAGCAAATATTCATAACTGAAAATAATAGTAGTGAAAATCCCTTACTGATGTCATTACTAGCAAATACTTATTGACGTTTTCAGAATAATGACAATTGTAATGATAACTACTTAACAGGTTACGTATGAAATAACTACGACCTATTAACAAAATTCAAAAAGTTTTTCCTGGGATATTTCAAAATTATACAAATGTATTTTAAAAAATTCGAAATGTATTTTAAGTTGTCCAAATGTATTTTAGAACTATCCAAATGTATTTCAAAATTATTGAAATATATTGTTTAATTGTCCAATTGTATTTTAAAATTGTCCAAATGTATTTCAAAAAATTGTGTACAAGAAAACATTCGGACAGTTTTCAAATACAATTGGACAATTTTAGCAAAAAAAAATTGGAAAATTTTAAAATACAATTGGGCAATTTTAACAAAAAAAAAATTGGAAAATTTTAAAATATAATTGGGCAAATTTTAATATACATTTGGATAATTTTAAAATTCACATGAGCGATTTTTAGGTAATTCTTAAAATCTTTAAAATACATTTGGAAAATTATAAAATATACTTGGAAAGTTTTAATATGCAACTGGAAATGATGTAATTCAATTTCTTTTAAAGTCGTGAATTTAATACTTAGTTGAGAAGAATAAATCTCATGATTCCAAGATTTTTTTTTAGCATATTAAGCATTCAATGTTGTATCTGACGATACTTTTGTCGAACTATTTTGATTTGTGTTCCACAGTATTCATATTTTATTTATATAAAAACCGTTTAAACTTATTTAGTCGATATTTTTTGTACACAAAGAACTTTCTGTCATTTACAAATTGTATTGTAATTATTTTTTTCTCAAATAAAATAAAGCATAGTTGGTATATATTGTTTATTTTTTAACAACAGTGGTTATCATTATACTTTTTTTGTTAAAAAATACACGTACAAAAAAATCTTTATACAAATTATTGAAAAAAATGTAAAAATATCAAAAATATAAAAAAATCGGGATCCCGAAAATACCGGGGTTAAAAACAGAAATCCCGAGATTCGGGCTTTGTCTAATCCCGAAAATCCCGGGATTTCCGGGATCGGGATTTGCCGTTTGAAAGCCCTAGTACTAAGTTTCATGTAATACGGGAATAAATGTTAGCCACCTAAAATTGCGAAAAATCACATAAAAATAAAACGTGTACATTAGAACAGAGACTTCCTATATATATGTTGACCTATTGAATTCGAATCTGAGTTTCGTTTGGCTCGTACAGCCAATAGCTTGCGAAAAGCTGCAGTTTTTCTCGATTATTAACGGTTTTTTGCAATTTACTCTAAATTTTGTGGGTGTACGGTCTAAACGGATATCAGATTCGGATTAAGCGGATCATAATTCCCACAGGTTGGTGCCTCTATTCAAATGTACACTTTCTATTTTTATGTGAATGTTTGGTAAAATAAGAATACAATAAATTTTTTGCTTAACGAAAGGCAAAAAAAGTATAAAAGTACAGAAACGACAAAACCCAAATTTCTTGTCACAGATGAAAACGTCAAGGTTTATTTTATATTTTTGTGTTGAATCAAATCATTATCTTTCTTTTACTATTGTTTCTTTTATCGGCAACTGATTGTTTGTTAATTTACCCAATCTAACAACAAAAAAATCTCTTAAAAACGCTCTTGCTTACACAATTTTCGAGTCCTTGAACGGTTTTGGTAACATTTGAGTAGAGGAATTAAGTTAACTGCCTCTTTTTCAAAATAAAATAATAAAATTTTTGCTTGCGAATTTATATTGAAACAACAATAAAAATACTGAAATTTGTTTTTGTTTTCAATATAAATTTCTAAACGAAAATTTTTATTTTAGCTTGAAAAACTGGCAGTAAAAGTCTTCTAATATTTGACACTTTTAATGGTAATTTTCCATCAGTACAATTAATAATGATTTAACGTTGTGAAAACCAAAACAATTGCATCCAGATGTTGGAAACCTTTTGTTAAAAAAACAGGTTTAAAGTAAAAGTAATATAATGAAATTTATCTCGATTTGGCTTAAACTATATTTTGAAAATACATAAAAATATAAAACAAACCTTTAAAATATTATAACTTAAGTTATTCTGAATAAATTCATACATTTAGACATTGAGTTTAAGTTGGATTAGAAATTGTTTGCCTTATTCTATTTTAACTTTCTAAGAGGTTTATCGTTAAGAGTTTTTCTTTTACATTTCGTCATTGAAAGTTGTGTGCTGCGGAAGGATACATAATGCGTACGACTGATTAAATCCAACAGGATGTATGTATAAGATAAAAGCGCATAAAATAAATGTGCTGCTTTCATGTCATGGGTTTAAAATGTATAAGAAGGTTTATATACATACATATTTTCTAACAAAATACCTTATAAATTCTAATCATGATTTAAAAGTTATTTGCTTTAATTTCAGCAGATTCTAAAAGATTAATTTCAGTTGATAACACAATTTATTTACGTTTGAGATGTAGTAAAATCCAACTTAAGTTTTTGACAAGATTGATTTGATGACTATAGACATAGAAAATCCAAAATGTAATAAATTGATAAACAAATAAATCAAAAGAACAAGTAAGAGTGCACTAATTTTGGCTTAAGAAAACCTTATGGACGCCTTCACCATACGTATGTATTAAAAAGGCGATTTTGTTTTAGTTGGAAATTTTTCCGATTTTTTTGGTTTCGGAAGAAATGTATGTGTGTTTTAAAAAAGTTTTTTTTTTAGTTTAGGCGAAAATGTTTTGTAAGTCATATTTGAATCTGAAGAATTTGAAATTTATAATAACCTGTAAGTAATTTTACTCAAATTATATATCACGTAATTTTTTTATAGCTCAGGGATGGGGTTAAATGTTTAACTTTCTTTTAGAAATATTAAACAACAATCCATCTAATTGTATATAAAAACGTCAGTAAGTCTATTAAAAAAGCGGTATTTTAAGGGACATTTGTATGGGATCTAGGTGAAGGAATGTCCCTATAAGGGCCATTGTTATTACCAAATAACCCACTTCTAAAACCACTCTTGCCAACACCATTCGCAAATTTGAGTCCCAGTTTACATTAGTGGATGATACCCGACAGGTTAGACCACATCCAGCACGTAGGAAAGTAAATATAGCAGCTGTAGCTGAGACTGTACGAAAAGACTCGTGACGAATCGATTCGTCGTCATTCTCAGCAGCTTGGTTTTTGTCCTTACCATTTTGGTGAGCACTTAATTTTACGTTTTGCTACGGTAAATTGGCCACCTAGATCATGCGAACACACCTTTGGACTATTTTTCTTGGGGAAATGCAGTCTGAGGTCCTCATGAATAAGCCAGTTACGATTGACGCTTTGGAAGCCAACATAACTCGTGTTATTAATTAATTAATTTATTAATGATGTGCTAATAATCCCAATTTATGATTAAAAACACTGAAATTTATAGTTGTGGGAAAGCTGGTTGCTTAGGCCAGCTCGTCAGGAAACTTTTTCCAAATACATTAGAAAAGCTAAAAATATTATACAAGTAAGACCATAAAATGAATAAGAATTTTAAATACTCAGGTCTTACCTGTAACAATATCAAAGCTTCAACAAAGACACAACAATAAACAGTGAATTTTTCTTTCTTACATTCCCCTACAATTGTCTGGTTTTTTCCAACACGAATTGTAGTTGTAAGAGGATAGAAAGAAAAAAACAAAATTAAAAAAACAAGTTGCTTAATAAATCAGCTTGCCATTTCGTGTTATTCGCGAGATACCAGTCGCTATGCTCGAAAAAGTCGTCCAAAATTGGATCTTCCGAATGGACCACCTCAGACGTCATGGCCAACATTTATATGGTATCATTTTCAAACAGTAAATGCCATAAATTGTTCTTTTAACCGATAATAAAATTTACATTTTCTAATTTATGTGTTTTATTTTACATTATAAATCAAACCTCATGATAAACCACCCAAAATAATCATCACATTTTTGCGCCTATAGTTTCTTTAAAAATTTAATCCTAAATACTCCTAACGTCACAGATCGGAACTAAACTTAAGTTTTTATTCCAAATGTTATTGAACATTGCAAAGAGATAAATATTCATGCATTATAATATTTTATTAAATATACAAAATCTTTATTCCTAAAATGTACTCGTTGGTATTTTACTTTCCATTTTACGTGCCTAGTGCACGTAAATGGTATAAATTACAAATAGCTATCGCTATAAAATAAACAAGATTTGTTGTAAAACTATAAAAAGTTAAAATTGATAATTAATAAAAGTAACAGAAAAAATTTGTTATTGCTGTGGAAGTAGATTGTACTGCCCAAATTTGAAGCCCTAACTGTTATATTACAAATTAAAGTAAGTTCTGCTTACTAATATCCACTAGAAACTAATGTCAGATATAAGTACATACGATTGCCCTGTCCAAGTGTTTTAACACGATACAATTTTTTTTAAGATCTTAACTTAAAGGTCTTATGAAATAAGTTGGATAGTTGGACAGTGACTCTATAGAAATACTAACGCCTTCTGTTCTTGCATTAGAAATACATCGTTAAAAAGTTAGTTATTTTTATAACGTTAGATTTCCGAGACACCCTACATTTATAGACATCTATAAGTTTTTCTACGAAAGTTTTCTTTTTATGAAAAACACAAAAGCAAAATTAATGAAACATAAAATTATATCGCTCATTTCGTGCAAGACCGTCACAACTCAAAATTTGAAACTTTACAGGAGAGCCTTTTTAAGATTCCAACCTATTATTATTTATTTTATTATTTATTTTATATACAGTTATAAAATCAAATGTTTCTTTTTTGCTACAAAGAAAACCACATGTACAAGAGGAATGCCAACAAAAAAACTGAAATGTGACCTTGTTGATGTTAATTGCTCAAGTTTGTTACAAGAGGTCATAGCGTCAAAAGCATCTGTATTACCGTTATTTTTTCGATAATTCTCTCCGTTCTTAGATCAATTTGTAGAGATTTAAGAGGAGAACATTTCTGCATTACTAACTCGAAAATGCCAAATTTTGAGTTGTGACGGTCTTGCACGAAATGAGCGATATATAAATATATATTTCCAATATGAATTTAGGAATGTTTATACGTACATTGTAAAATTCTTATATTAAACTGTTGCTATTTCTACATCAACGAACAGAATATTATTTAATTTGTGAATAAATTGAAACAAAATAAAGACGGGAATATCACAGTTTATAGCCTTTTACAACACGTATGTATATTTTATTTATTTTTTATTTTTTGTTTCATATTCATTTATTGAATCTTCATGAAATATATGGACGAACAAAAAAATAATCAATAATTATTAAAATTTTCCTGTCATGTCAATGCCAGACGACAGTTCTACTAAAAACGATTCTCGTTCACATCGGTGTTTAACGCTCTTCTGATCGGACAAGCGCTGCAGTATTTCTTCTCCTTAAGCGAGTGTGGCCGCTTTCGATTAACATATTTCAAGGTAGTGGGTTTAGGTGCAATTTAAGCCTTTTTAATTATTTAGTTAAATATTTTATCAAAATAGATTAAGGCCCTAATTGTGTAAAACGCAACGCCAAAAATTACATTAGAAGGAAAAACAATGTCAAAAATATTTTATAATTTTATTGTTGCTTACTACAGAAATTGATATTGCTTTTTAAAATTTCCAAACCCACAATATATGCAGCGTTTGAAATTTAAAAAATCAATGGTGTAGTTTAGGGGTCAATACATTTTTTAAATCTTCAACAAACAGGTTTCCTCTTTCAACATAATTTCTTGCACAACTTCCATTTGAGTTTTTCAAGGGGGGTTTAGAAACTACCGGTCTGTTTAGGTTTTTAGTTGCACGCCATAGTGAGTAGTTAGATTGTAGAGTAGCTCATGTTCCTTTAGATATTTTTCCAAAGATACTGTTTTCTGAGACTGCAGTTACCTTCTAAGTTTTTTCTACATTCTGGAGTAGCCATTCTCTCCAAACTCTTATTTTTTCAACCAAGGATCCATTGACATCTGCAAAATATACTCGTATTTTGTTATGCCTGATTTGTTTTTGGGGATATGGAAGAATGTTCAACAGGTTGTTTGAGATTTCTATTAATATTGGCAAGAGGGATGTCTATATCTTCTGGTGTACTAGCGATATATTTTCCTTGCATTGGGTACTAGAGATGACCCATATTTATCTACCTGTGATCACTGGTACTGAAAAACCACGAATCACAGTTGTGTAAAATTTGTCAAGGAACAGGTACTTGCTAAGTTCAAAAAACGTTATTACCAAACAAAAAGTGAAATATCATAAATTTTTGTATGTATCAAAAAACAAAAGGATCGACATAACAAGTACCTGTTACTTGACAAATTTGGTCACAACTGTGATTCGTGATTTTTCAGTAACAGTGATTAAATCACAGGTACAGAAATATCGCTCATCTCTAGTACATATTAGAGATGAGCGATCCCGTGATTTTTAAGGAACATCGTGATTAGTGAATGTGATTTAAAAATCACTGTTCTTTAAAACTGTGATTGTGATCATGGATCATTCACTGTGGTGAATGAGGGTATACTAAGTTTGTCATTCCGTGTGAAACTTTTTTATAATACATCTAAGACCCCATAAAGTATATATATTCTGGCTCCTTGAGTCGATTTAGCCATGTCCGTCTGTCTGTCCGTCTGTTGAAAACACGCTCACTTTCGAAAAACGCAAAAGAAACGAACAAACTTGATCTCAAATTGCTTGTAGTTATCCTAAGCAGTTTAGGATTGAAATCCAGCAACATCGGTTCAGTAGGATCAGAACTATGAATCAAAATGTGCAACCACTACCCAAAAAAAATTGATAATTTTGGTACAAAAACTATCATAAATGGTGGAATAATGCACGGAATGACATGAAATTCTGCACGAATTCGCTTTATAGGACTGCAAATCATACTGTTAAATTTCGTGAAGATCGGTCCATAATTTACCATAGGCCCCATATAAACCCTTCTCGCGGAAAACAGTTTAGTACGCCTAAAGCCGGAATAAATAACGCTAGCATACTTAAATTTGGTACGTCACAGTTTTATAATACCGCAAATCACACTGTAAATTTTTTTGAAGATCGGTCCACAATTTACCCTAGGCCACATATAAACCCTACTCCCGGAAAACAGTTTAGTACGCCTAAACCCGTAATAAATAACGCTATAATACCAAAATTTGGTACGTCACAGTTTTATGGGACCAGAAATCAAACTGTAAAATTTTTTGGAGATCGGTCCATAATTTACACTAGGCCCCATATAAACCCTTCTCGCGGAAAACAGTTTAGTACGCCTAAAACCGCAATAAATAACGCTAGCATACTTAAATTTGGTACATCATAGTTTCATAGGACCAGAAATCACACTGTAAGATTTTTTGAAGATCGTTCCACAATTTACACTAGGCCCCATATAAGCCATACTCCCGGATAACCGTTTAGTACGCCTAAAACCGTAATAAATAATGCTGTCAAATTGAAATTCGGTACGCCACAGTTTTATAGGACGAGAAATCACACTGCCAAAAAAGATTAGTCCTTAATTTACGCCCCATATAAACCCTACTCTCGGAAAACAGCTTAAAACCACACAATGCCCACTTTGGGAAAATAATAAAATTCGCCTTAAACCATCACATATATAGATATTGCGATAAAATTTCTTACTTAAATTCATATTGCAAGAAAAAATATCATGCAAATTTGTGAAATTTACTGTTAACGCTAAAATTAATTACACTGCTGTATTGAAATTTATTCTAATTTATTTTTTGTAATACCAGAAATCAGTCTTCAGAATTTTGGGATGATTGGTCCATAATTTACCATAGGTCCAATACAGATTACGCTCCTAAAAATTATTTTAGTTCGGCTAAAACTTTTACGAATCATGATATTTTACTTAAGCCAGTTCAAAGTTCTAACAAGAAACGCATAAAATTTTCTTATTGTCGGTCAATAATTTAATTCAGGTCTAAACCGCAACTAATTTTAATGCTAATGCTCGTTTTTGTGAAGAGTAGTTTATAATATATTTGTATATATATAGAGCCCACTCCTGTCTGTGGACGGTATCAAAGATTCGGCACAGCCGAATATAGAACTCTAACTTGTTTAGTATATGTTTAATTTTTTATTGCACGAATTAAGTGAATAGATTCAGAAGCTAAAAAAACGATTCTTAAATCACGTTCGCTTATCATTATGTTCTTTAAAAATCAAATTTATGACAAACATTTTTCAAACAAAAAATTTTGTAATTATATTTAATTTCCTGACGATGCTAACCAGAGGCGGCATGAAATAACCCCCCAAAATATAACGCCCCAAAAAAAATATGAAATAACCCCCCAAAGTGTGGGGCGTTATTTCATATGCAATAAAACCCCAATTTCAAAAATGAAATAAACCCCCAATGAAATGAAATAACTCCCAAAATCAAAATAAAATAAGTCCCCAATATTTAGGGACTTATTTCATATGAAATAGTTCCCCAATTCCAGAAATGAAATAAGACCCCAATATAATACATATTGTTCAGTTTTGGTTGGGCGCAAAGACTTTTTCCTCTATGGTATAACAAACACCGGCTTCGCTAACTAAAGCTTTTCTGCATAGCCGGCCTTCGGCCGGGCGCAAGGATTTTCTCCTCTATAGTATTCCAAACACCGGCTTCGCTAAATAAAGCTTTTCTGCATAGCCGGCCTTCGGCCGGGCGCAAGGATTTTTCCCCTATATTGTATTCCAAACACCGGCTTCGCTAACTAAAGCTTTTCTGCTAACCCGGTCTTCGGTCGGGCACAAGGCATTAGTTAGCGAAGCCGGTGTTTGGAATACTATAGAGGAGAAAATCCTTGCGCCCGGCCGAAGGCCGGCTATGCAGAAAAGCTTTAGTTAGCGAAGCCGGTGTTTGAAATACCATAGAGGATAAAACCATTGCGCCCGGCCGAAGGCCGGCTATGCAGAAAAGCTTAAATTAGCGATTCGGGATTTTCGAATTCGAAATTATAAAGTTCGGGACTTAGAGATTCCGATTTCTGAAATTCAGGACTTAAAAATAATCCCAATTTTTTTAGGATTCTGAAATTATAGTTTTTGATACTTAGTCCCTTTTTTATGTTTGGTAAACGTATGCAGTGAATATAACAAAACACAATTTGTCATCATTATGACTTTTAAAATATGTAATTTAAAAATTAAATAAGTCCCCAAAATATTTTTAGGGACTTATTTCATTTCAGATTTTTGGGGAGTTATTTCATATGAAATAATCCCCCAATTGAAAAAATGAAATAACACCCCAAAAAAAAGAAAAAACCCCCCAAAAATCGTTTTTGTTGTTCTCTGTACAAATTTTTGGGGGGTTATTTCATATTTTTTTTGGGGCGTTATATTTTGGGGGGTTATTTCATGCCGCCTAACCAGAGGTTAGCGAAATATTGAAAATAAAAAAATAAATATTAAAAGGACCTAGAGCTTGAATTAATATAAACATATATTAAATTAAATAAGGTCAAATAAAAAACTGAATATATATTAAGAAAAAAGATGACAATTTGTGATTTCATTTTATGTTTTTTGTTGACATTGGCCGTCTTAACAAGAACAGTAACAAACAGAACCGCCTTATTTTTTAGTTGTTTGTTATGTGATTTAAAAGTTTATTAAATAAAACAGGAAATAAAATTTTAAATACTTAGGCCTGGTTTTTGAGAAGTGGATTAAGCTTAAACTTAGTTTAACGTACTCTAAAACTCTGACTTTTCTGGGGAAATGTGCTATTTTTTTAAAATTTCCGTCACAATTTTGTATAAAAACTTGGTAATGGCGGCATAAATCTGTTTTCAATTTAGCTAAGCTCAGCTTAACTGAGATCTCAAAAACCCAGCCTTAGTATTCAAATAAATAATAAAATCTGTGTTCAACAAAATAATTGGAGCTTGTATGTTTAGTTTTACTAATGTATGGCAAAAGTGCCTTTAAGGCATTAAATTTTTGTTAACTTATAAGAAAAAGGTACGTTGTTGAGTGGTAGAAGATTGGGAAGATTACCCGGTCGTATCTTCCTATGATTTATGTTTACGTCCAAAATTTTAAACTCACTCTCAAATGTTAATTTTTCGAAATAATTGAAGTGTTGGTAAAATACTGCCTCAATCTAATTAGCTGCCACTGAACTTGTTCCTTTATAGGGTTCTTTTTACGGTGAACATAATGAATATTTAAACATGCTTTATAGTTAAAAAAAACTCCGTTTGTTCCAATTCTATTATTGTATAGGAGGTTTTCTTAGCACCAAGTTAAATTTGCCCAGTCTCGAAGCAGTTCTATTGCTGCGTGAATGCTTTCTGCTTCCATAGGTGTATGTCCTGCATCAAGAAATTTGTGGTTAACTGTTTACCATCAGTTTTTAATTCATTTACATATCGCAGTAACATTATAGAAAAATAAATGTTGCAGTTCGGTCCTCCGCAGGAGATGTTGTACATAGAAACTTTATCGTCTGGGTTCTATATTCCACTACAAAATAAAAGTGAAAAACTTTTTAATTCCACATACAATTTCACTGTGTGAAACGTTCTTTTCATGATGATTTCCTTTGCATTTTGCTTTAAACAATTATTTAAAGAAATAAAAATTTATTTTTGCTCATTTAACATATATTTAAATATTTATATATTTGAAAAAAAATTTTCATTTGTTGTAATTTTGGTCTTCACAAGATCTTGTAAATTATTTTGTATTGCTTCCACACTTCTTACTTTTCATCTGGGCTCTGCAACTTCATCTGACGTTCCATCTAAAAATGTATCTTCAAAACTATTGGCATGTAAGTTTTCGAATTCAATGGGCTGATTTGTATCTTTTCTAGCCGCGGTGCACAACTGCCCCAATTTCAAGTTTGAAATACAAAAATTATTAATCTTACTCAACTTATCAAATTATTAAATTGTTTGCATTTATGTTTCAAAAGCTCTAGTAAAGTATCATAAAGAGAGTTTCATCTTGAGGGAGATGGGCAGAATGTCTTGTGTCCAGGACAGTCTATTATAACTTCGACAGGTTTGGGTCTTCAGAAAATATTCCATTAAAAATTAATTCAATGAAACTATTCATGTCCGAAATGGCTAAAGAACTTAATGTGTCAAATAACTTTTTGATTTATTTATTAATAGTAAATATATTTTTTGATAAGGGTTTTTGAGATCATAACTATTAAAAATATAAAATATTTGAGCGACAGTTATTAAATAGAAATGAGGGGCTTAGATCACAAGGAGTTTAAGTGCCTTTTTTAAAAAAATTGAGATTAAGTGCTCATATATCCAGTGTGATCCAAGCTAAAGAGGTATTATAAACACAAATGCTATAATTGGTCGCCAAATCTCGCTACCGGATGAGAATTCCACATTCACCTCTTGTGTTCTGAACTTTTCTGAACTTCATCTACTAATTCTAAATGTAATCTCAATTGAAAAAAAAAAACTTAAGCCCCTTGTGCTTTAAGCCTCTTAAATATAAAATACGTACTTGTATTTCAAATACAGGAATGTATTTCAAACACTGCCCTACTCTGAATACATTGACATAGACCAAGGATGTCCACTCGACAGTTCAAAAAATGGCTAGAATTGAATACAATAGCTAAAAACGGCTACATTTTTAAAATTATTAAAAAAAAACTTCAT
This sequence comes from Pollenia amentaria, assembly GCA_943735925.1. NCBI lineage: Eukaryota > Metazoa > Arthropoda > Insecta > Diptera > Polleniidae > Pollenia > Pollenia amentaria. Next base: position 103,629,939 of record OX031006.1, read on the forward strand.
TATTTAACCCAGGAACAAAGTATTTAATGATATTCATTCATATATCAATGAAATTTTGAACAGCAATATACCTAAGTCAAAAAACCTATTTCATTAAAAAAGTAACAGTGAAAGTATATAACATTTTTGGGCCTTGCATTTTTCAAATAAAACTTATATTTATTATAAACAAAATTTAACAAAAAAGATTTATTACATAAAAGGTAACAAAACCTATTTTTCTTTAATTTAGTGCGTTTTAAACAAAAAGAAAAATTGCTTGCAAAATTTAACATCTTGTTGCTCTGCATTATCAATTAAATATTAATGACGAAATATCGTATCAAAACAATTTCTATGAATAGAATCCGAAACCATTGAATTTTAAAGATCGCTTTGATTTGGCCAATAATTCCTCTTTGAAGAAACTGAAGCATAATCTGTTACAATTAGGATATCCAGAAAAACTCCTATTTCATTCATCGGGATTTTTTGGTTCTCTTGTCCACTATAAACTGCTTTACTGTTACTTTCTTTACATAGCATTTCTACAAAGTCATCTTCGAAAACTTCTCAAAATGCACGTAGATTGGCAAGTCAGTGCAATCAGAAAAGTAGGGCTCAGTGAATATCCGTTGACAACATGCATCATCATCTTTCACCCACTGAATCAATTCTCATTTTAATGTTTTCAAGACCATACAAAACGGAACAAAATCAAAGTATGCCTTTGATTGTAGTTGCATTAGGCCTAAGGCAGACAATATTTTAACTATATAAATTCTCTAAATTAAATTTTCTGTCGTCCTGATTATCATCGATACTTGACGAAATGCCAAAAAATTTTCATAAAAATATATTACAAGAATTAAAATAAAAAATGGCTATGAAGAAAAAAAAAATGGCATTTTTGTATGCCTAGATGAAAAAAAAATCGCCAGATCTAGCCGAAAATGGCTAAATTGGAAACCTTGACATTGACATATAATTTATATAACATAATTTTGTCCAAAGAGAATTCAGCTACAAAAAGCCTACGGACCAGTGATGCCATTAGGATACGAAATATACATTTTTCGTATTTTTTGATGACTTCATGTATCATGTATAATCCTGAAATTTTTCGTATCTTTTGAATCTGTACGCAAAATAGACAGAAATAAAATATTAAACTTTCCGTATCTGACAAAGTCTTTTAAAGTTATCATTTCGCTTTGAATACTAAAAAAAAACTGTGGCAAATAAATAAGCTAAAGTGGTCAGATCTTACAATATTGGTAAACAGCGTTGCTTAAGTTGCATTAAAATTGACTAAAAATGTCTTAATCATGTGTAAACATTGTAAGCTCATTTGTATTTGGCAGACGTATAAAATTAATGCATCTGACACTGGCACCATTATCAGAAAAATATTTTTATTGGCAACGCACAGAGGGATGAAATCGCAAAAAATGGATATTAATTGAAAAATGAAAATTTGTTTTTTTAAAAAATATTCAGTAACCGATTACAGCATATAAAATTCTACATCACTACTGAAAATTTCAACGTCATATGTTGTTTACTTGTCAAGCTGCATTATATTAAAGTTAAGTAATTTTTGAGCTATTCGCGCACAATAGTGTTAATTGAAATTCGGTATATTTCGACGCCTAATATATAGTTTTTCGCAAGTCAAAAGTAATACTTTTACTATGGAATCTTCAACCTCAGGTATTTTAGCGTTGTTCTAAAAATAATTGTGTTGACAAAAGTTGTGTAGAAGTATTTTTAAAAAATTTTTAAAAATGTGTCTCAATTTTGGCTATTTTCAAAATATTCGTGGATATTTAAATATGAATGGTGTTAGTTGGCGTTAGAATATTAATTTTTGAAGAAACTACTGCTCCAAGCCTTTCATATTTAGTAATAACATGTTGCGCGTTTTTGCGCGAAATTTTTTTATTAAATTAATTGTGAAAATAGTCACTCAAGCAAAGAACACCAGTTCTTGTCTTTTGTTTGCTTTGTCTTCTTTTTCGTTGTTAGGACATGCACACCATATTAATTGCCGCATCTTGTGGTCATGATATCAATGTAGAAAAATTTAGAGTATTTGCTCAGAATACAGCTCGACTTTTTGTTAAGAAGTATCAGTGGTTTAACATGCCTCCAACCTTGCATAAGTTTTTAATACATGGCCCAGAAATAATTTCGCACGCGCTATTACCGATCGGTGAACTGTCTGAGGAAGCCCAGGAAGCCCGAAACCAAGATTTTAAAAACTACAAAGAACATTTTTCTCGCAAATGTAGTCGGGAGGATTGCGATCGAGACATATTAAATAGGTTCCTACTAAGTTCAGATCCAACCTATCTGGTAAAACAAAATTGCCCAAAAAAAAAATTCCACCAACTTCCAAAATCAGTAGTAGATCTACTAGTTTTGACGAACGTGGCACCAGAAGGAACAAATTATGATACAGATGACGACGGGCATATTTTTTAAAATAGCAGGTCAGAAACACATGTCTTATAATAAATATATACAAGGTATTTATATTTTTGAACAAAACGCTCACCAGACTCATCCGTACACGATCGAACAATTTTAATATCTGCTTTGAGTCCCGAATTTAGTTACATATATGATACAATAATCCCCCTTTTGTCTACGTAATTATATTAAAAATAAATTGATTAAAATGTAAAAATTTTATTACTTTTTTTCCAAAAAAAAAAAAAAAAATCCGACTGAGCACGAGCTATTTTTTAAAAGGGGGCGTGGCACCGCCCTATTCCACCTTGGATGTAATTCATACTGTACGATCAACATATATACCAAATCTCAGTGGGAGTGGCACCGCCCACTTTTCCAAAAGATGTGTAGCCTATGTCACTCAGTGATAAAGTAGAATTCTAATAGTGAAAGAATTTTTAAAATTGGATAAGTAGTTTAATTAATCTCCATTTTTTGAGATTTCACCTCACTGTGCAACGCCTGCTTACAATATTGTATGATATGGCCACCGTCTGTACGAAGCTATACAAAAATAACACATATTTTGATGTGAGGTCTTCTAAGTTCTTCTGTCGTCTGCTTATTCTTGTGTATGTGTGTTAAGATGAAATTTTAGAAGAAAAATTTATGTGAACTTTTTGATATAATCGCCTTAGTATTAACGCCTTAACTCGTATATTAATTTTTACAAAAATGAATTTGTTTTGATAACATTCAAAGATAATTACATATAATTAACTTTAAAGTTTGCTTATTGTATTTTTAAAAACTACATACCTAATATTTATGACTTAAATAAATATAAAAATTAATTCATATGATATCATTTTCTTTGCAATGTTCATTAAATATCATGTAAAAATGTTATGTTTATAAATGTTAAACGTTAAAAATGGATTTTAAAATTTTTTCAAAATGCAGCTTTTTGGGAAAAAGTGTATCGTTTTGGAATCTAAAATGTATCTTTTTCGAAATTTCACTGGCAACACTGCTACCGACTTTGACCAATTTGTCTTGGTTTTACAAGGTTTCTATAGAAAAAGAACTCTGTTGTTTTTGTATTGCTGCCACTGTGTACACAAATTCACCTTGATTTTGACTTTAGATCACTGAAGACAATTTAAACATTCATGCACACGTACTAACTATGAAACCCCTTAATAAAGGAAATGTTCTATAACGGAAATAATATCTTGGAGATTTTATTTTATAAATAAAATCTTGTCTTGGGTGTGGGTGTAAATGCGTATGTGTGTGTGTGTGTGTGTATGTTATATACATACGTTGTAACATTATACGAACAATATCATGTTCAAAACTATTACATAAACAATTGTTAAACACAAGAAACTATTTCTTGTAAAATCCGCTTACTCCATCTGGATGCGTGTAGTAACATATGTTCTTTGATAAGGTACAATTATATAAATGTAAGTTTGCAGGAGTGTGTTTGCAAGTACACCAATATGTGTTTAAGTCAATTTGGTATGATTTGTTTTCTGGTATCTGTAAAAAAAAAACGTAGTAGGATGTCATTTCCGCCTAAAACAGAAATTCCATTAACTCAATTCAAGTAGAACTAATACAAATTTCATTCGTCCCATTTCAGCTTTATTGGCAGCCACACTAAGAACTTATCAGCGGGCTGGATGTGATTCAGAACAACTGTCGCTCAGTTGTCCACGCGGTACCAGCATCTCAATTGAATTGGCACAGTATGGCCGAGCAGGAGGTAAGAAAATAAAAACAATATGAGAAAACAACAACAACAATATATTTCATGCTATAACTAGTTCACATATCAGAAAAAATATAAAAAAGTTAGAGTAGAGTAATCCAGATTCCAAATTGTTTTCGTAGTAATCAAAATGTTAAATTATGAGAAAAAATAAAAATGTTGGCTTAAAAAGAATAAGACTTCATTCATAACAGAGATAAAATGAATTTATATGTTTATTTACTTTAAAAAAAATTTTTAACAGTAAAAAAAAATTTCATATTGCGAAACTTTTCAAAAATTAACTTCATACGAAATTCTCTACATTCTGGTGTAATTTTAGGTAAAAATACAAAAAATCAATAATACACTCACAATATTCTGTAATATGAAATAAATAAATATAAAAAACCGGTCTACTTATTTTTCATTTATTTTTAACGAAAATTTCATTTAATTTTTACTGTCAAAAATTCAAATTCAAATGAAAACAAATGAAATTTCAGTTATTTTATATAATTCAGTAATTTTATATAATACAGGTTTTACTAGAATTTCTAAAAAAAATACCAGATGCCTGCCCGCTTGTTATTCTAATGAGAGAGAGAATATTTTTTTTATTTGCTTATCCCGTTATATATCTTTGTTTTACTTTTGTTGTACTGACCATTTGTTTACAGAAGAACTTCCAATTATAAGACACCAGCAGCATGAGCAATATGGTATTCGCAATTATTTTACTTGAAAATTTGCTGTATTTAACTAAATAATTGTAACAAATAGAATATGGGAATTTGCTATACAAAACAAGCAAATCGTTTTTTACTTTACTTTTTGCCACAGTCCTATAAATAGATAACTAAAGAATTAAGTTTATGATAGTTAAATTATATAAATTAACTAAAAATTCATTTGTTTTTACGGAATTTGTGGTTAATTTTTAATGGAATGACAGTAAAAATTCAATTAACTTTTCGTTAAAATTAAATGCAAAATAAGTAGATCGGTTTTTAAGTAAATTTACAGTTGTTTTAAATTCAATTTTTATTTAATTTTACATACAGAATACTTTTACTTAATCAACAGACAATATTGCATGCAACCGAAAATCCATATTAATGTGCACTGAGTTTTTTGAATAAATGTAAGAATCAGTTAACAATAAATTTCCTTGGAATTTGAAATGTTTTTTTATTTAAAAATGACTGAATGGAATACTTCTTAAATAACATTCAGTCCGTTACTGTAATAATATTGTGAGTGTATTTACATTTAAATTTAAGCAACATTTTTCAAATGCACACAGTAAAAAATTTAGTTTGAAATTAAAATCATTTTGGTTTTTATATAGAACAATCAGATATGGTTTTAAATTAATACCATTTTGGATTAAAAAAATAAAAAAATGAGAGAGAGAAAATTCGGGAGATGAAATATTCTTGTCATTGAATTAAAACCAAAATTGGAGTAAAATCAAAACCATTTTTGGTTTTAAAAGTAAACTTTTCCGGATTAAAACTAAAACCAAAATAGTTTAAAATTGAATCCAAGAGGTTTCAAATTGATCTCATTTTAGTATTAAATTTTAGTCAAAAATTAGATTCAAATTTATACCAAAATTGGATTAAATTTAAATCCAAATTTGGATTAAAATTATCCGTATTATAGTTCCAAACCTAAGCCCAAATAAAAAAAAAACAGTTTTTCAAATTTTATCAAAATATTTAGTAAATTTTTATTCAATTAATAGATTGGGAACTGATTCTGCAAATCAGTAAAGCGAACTATTTTAAAAGCATTTCTTGGTGAAATTTCGTAACAATGTGCGACCAAGTCGAAGTGTTTGCTTACAAAAGTTTCTAAACGTAAATAAACGTCGTTATTTATTACATAAATATCCACGATTTTGCCAAACGTTAGGTATTCGACTTCTTTTCTTAAATATATTATAAATTCTATTTTGTACATATAACCAAATTTACATTCAAATTTATTTGTTATCAAAATTTTAGTAATTTCGTTGCAACTAAACTTTTGCAAAAAATAGTTTTGAGCGCTTACATCTAAATCTTCAAAAAGGAGAGTGTACATTTTGTGAAAAAAAAATTCATATTTAAATGTCATATTCTCCCAAGCAACACTCATTCTTTTTTGATATCTTATAGCAAGGGTCTTGCATATGTTTTTGTAATTGTTGATAATTGGCACATCCCTAATTAATTCACGATGCTTTGCTTCGTACCTCATAGCCCATGTATGAATCAGTGGACCTATTCTTTTAAACACTGTCGCGTAATGTGTCAAAAAATGATGTTTGGGGAGTAGGGTTTTTTGGTAAACTTCGACAATACATTTCAAATGTAGTTCTATATCGCTTCGAAGTGAGTCGATATGTTCTTGCTTAACGACGGTAGAAAGGACTGTTCTTAAAACCCGAAGCAGAGAAGTAATACCTTCCCAGAAATGTGGCATTTTGTCATAAAAGTCAAAAAAAAATTAAAGGAAAATGCAAAATTAAACACAAATTCTGCGAAGCAGACAAGCCAATAGAGGTCCGGCATTTTTTGTCCAGCGTGATTTTTGGAGGAATGCAAGTGTTTTGTAAAAATCCATAATTAAAACTTTTTATTTTGTCATTAATTTCGTTTAAAGTCAGATGTTTGAATTCTAGAAGTTTCTGAAAAAAAGTTTTAAAATAAAAGGAACAGCGCCTTCCAATATATCATGCATTGCGTCAACATTAAGGCTTTCAAACATTTTGTAATGTGACAATTTGTTGATCTCACATACACTTTTAATTCCTTTTGTAGTTTTGTGATCTAAAGATGATACTCCGATATTAAGGGACAACATTTCATTATATTCGGCTTGCGACTTAATAGATTTTGCTGTTCAACGCAAATGTTTTTAGCGTCTTCTCGGTGAATTTTACAAAATCTGCAGAAATGGTCCGCGCGAAAAGAAGCTACAAAGCCAAGACAAGTATTTGCCCCTAAATTATCGTGAGCTATCGCTACTAAGGTGCCTTTTAAAAAAGCGCTGTCTACTTTGACACCAACGTTTTCGAGAGCTCGTATATCATTAACAAGCGGATGTAACACATGATTGAAGTTTACGTGTTCATTTTTAAGGTCTTTACACAAAAAAAGCGAAATTAAGTGAATGTTCTCACATTTTGAATTGTACTGAAAAGGAAGGTTACGTATTGTAAAGTAAAGTGCTCCAACCTTATGAATTCCGGCTTTACTTCCTAAAGGATTTGCTATTTCAAAGTCGTCATAAAAAATTTGCAATTGGAGAGCATTTACTTCTTTTCGGAAAAAACCGGAATTCAAAAAGTTTTCAGAGCAACAGTAACTGGAAAATATATTTTCAGCACAAGTGTGGTTTTTTGCAAAATATAATTCTTTAAAAGAATCGTTTTTAAAAAGAGCTTCCAGTGTCGCAATAATATAAATATATTGAAATGTTGACTGGACAAAGTGCTTTGTTGAATGTAATTTTCCTTTTTTTTTTTTAACAACCCAATGGCCTCCTATTGGCCAAGCAATCGGAGGGACATATAATTCATTTTTCTTACAGTCTTTATCTCTTCTATATTTAGTAGAGTATTGCTTAAAGTCTTGAGTTATTGTGTCCCTCCAATCAGAGAAAGTGGCTTCAAAATCATTCATATTTATCTCTGTATGTTTTCTAAATAACAAATTTTTAAACTCAATAAAGCTTCTTTGAAACAGACCCTCTAAAGTTGAAAGCATCTCACTGATCTTTTTTTCTAAAATATTGCATGATATCAAATTTTGAGAAGCAATTGAAGCAATTGAGAAAGTGTTTAAATTGTTTGCTGAAGGCAACTCATATGGATTAGTTGTGTGTTTGTCATTATCAACATTAAATTGTTCGCTCTTATTTGTTGGGTCACATGATTCATTCATGGGCAACTCATCATTATTTTTAAATGTTACGTTTAATGCAGGATGTTGAATGCCTTCTTAGTGAACTAAATGTACAGAATACTTTTTGACATTTCTTATTGGATACGCATCTTAATTTTAAGCCATGGGACTCTGCTAAAAAATGTTCATTTCTTAAATGAAAAATCACAAAATTTACTGTTTCGAATTCCCTATCGCATAAAGAGCAAAAATTTGACATTCTGCACTCAAATTTAATCAAGGCGTTCCTTGAATTTGTTTTCAAACTTCGAATGGACTTCTATAAGTCTTGACGTTAGCTTCTTTTGATTATCAATTCCGTAGAGAAATTTTGCAAAGAACTGCATAAAGTTCACTATAGCTGCGTCGAATTCAATGTTAAAAACATAAAAACTCTTAAAGTATAAGTCGAATACCTGGCAGAAATTGTAATTATCGGGAACATTAATTTTTTTACCATCGATGTTTATAAAATACTGAATTAAGGAGCTTTTGCTTTGTCCAACTGCTAAAATTACTGGCTGGTGCGACTCAACCTTATACTCTGCTACAGGCGTATTGAGCTGTAAGGATAAATGTGAATATTGTGAGTGGAAGTATAAAAATATAGTTTTGAAAAATAATTACATTTTGAAAAGAAATGAAGCTGTCAACTGATTGTTGCAATTTTACTTTCTTTCGAGCTCGTCCAAGACCGGTGGATGGCAGCAGGTTTAAAAATGGTGATACTTCAGTAGACCAGTCACAAAATCTGTCCCAAGAAGAACCTCCAATTGCCTTACTCGATATGTCGGTCACAAAGCTTTCATACTTGCTCCAGTTGTCCAAAAAACTCTTGGATGCCACTTCTCCGTAACGAAGAGCGAAGTCAAATGCAATCTATAAGAACTGCAATCTTAAGAATTTGTTTAAAAAAACATAATTGAACATATTACCAGCGACGAATCGTACAAAAATATAGGAAAGCGTTCTAAAACGTTAGGTTCTGTTGCGCAAAACTGTATCCTGGCCTTAACTGTTTCACGCAGCTTTTCCTTTACAACCTGCAAATTATCTGCAACAACGCAATTTTTAAAAAATGTCAGATCATCCTGTAAAAGTTCTTCTTCCTAGCCTTCCTCTCTAACTGATGACAATTTCAGTTTTTTGTTGCTTACGTCAGAGAATTTTGTGAGCTTGTGCTTTAAGTTTTTCAATTTTGCAGCCAAATAACCTGTGTTATATTCCGGGTTGTAAAAAAGATCCTAAAATCGTATTGTTAACATAAGGCACAAAAAAATTAACAAATCAAAAGTGCATACTCACAATTCCTTCAAATTTGCTATTTGCTACCTTGTAGGACGGAAAAAGCTGTATAATTGATTTTGCCAAAGCAATTTTTTCCTCACGCTTTGGATGGTTTCCACAATTTTTTCGCAAAAAATTTACGGATTCGCGCACCAAAGAGCGACGAGAGTTGTCGGTTAAAGTCTTGTTGCTTTCGTACTCCTTCAAAATATTTGAAATGTCTCCGCTTTATAAATAGGTTTCAAGTTCCTTGTAAAGAAGGACATTTTTAATGCAAGCATAGCAAATAATGAAATACCTACCTTCTGATTTATAAGGTGACTCGACGATTCTTTCACATTTGTTGAAGTGTCATTATTGTTAGATCGAATTTCTATAAAAAAGCAATTGCAGTGCATGAACTGCAATATGACTCCCAACAATTGGTCCACACAAATCTCGGCTCCGTCCCGATCATGCAAAGAAATTTCGCAATCTGTATTGATTTTTAGTTTTTCAAGAACTACAAAGAAAAATACAAATGGCTTTTTGGCAAACATTTTGCATTTAATCACTTTTGATAGGTAAACGTACGTACCTGCAAATAGAATTGTTTCAGGCGCAATCTCTTCACTTTTAATATCTTCACAAATTTGTAGAAATTGCACTTTTGCGTCGTATTTTACCTTGAGAAACATTGTGAAAATTTTCCATGTGCTCTCTATGATTTTACAGTTTAATAGCACTTTTAAACTTTTTGGTTTTGTTTTAAAACCAAAATTACTAAATTTGCCGTCTTGCCAGACACAGCTGAGAGAGTGTGAGCGCACTTTAAAACTTTCTGGTTTTAATTTTAAACCAAAATTTCTTAAGTTAAGAGTTGCCGAAAAAATATGTAAGAGCGAGAGCCATTTAATAATATTTTGGTTTTATTTTAAAACCAAAAGGGATTAATATGTGAGAGAGCGAGGTTTAATTCTTTTTTTGGTTTTAAATTTTAACTAAAAATTATTAATTCAAGCTAAAAAGGTTTTGTTTTTAAACCATTTAAGATTTGATCGACATGCATGAGTATTTCATTGTTTTAAAATAAAACTTCACGGTTTTAAGTTAAATTTATTTGTCATTAAATTAAAACCTTTTAGTTTTAAATTAGAATTTAATACTGAAATGGTTTAAAGCTAAAACCAAATGGTTTTATAATAAGAATTAAAGTTTTAAACTAATACCAATGGATTTAAAAGTAAACCATCATTTTTTACTGTGCATTTAATAATTTTTTCGTTTAATTTTCGATTTGTTTAACCATTCAATTTAAATGAAAGTAAAACGAGTAACGAGGTATAGTCGGTCAAACGTAACCATTTCATACCCTACACCATACTATATACAGACAATTCTTCGAGAGTGTACCGCATCTGCGATTCATGGGCTATCATGGACCCGACAAAACAAAATTATGTTGTGACGCTAGGATTCATATAAGAGTTCTTTGTGTCCAATACCATTAAGATATCTAAGTCCGGTTAAGATTTGTCCTTCTTAAAACGATTTTATAGGAGATGTTTATATGTGAAATATGGTCAATTGTAGATCTACCGGTACAAAATTTGACCATTAAATAGTAGCTATTATAAAAGTTATCATTTCCAGATTTCACATTAATACCAACATTTAAAGGGAAGTTACTACATACTACTATAAAGTATGCTTTAAATAATTAAATCTAGTATACAAAAACAAAAATTATACAACGAAAAAAATTAAGATTAAAGCTATTTTAAGATATTAAAGTGGTTATTTTTAACGCTAATAGGATCATGAAAATCAATGTACGTATAAACATTGTCAACATCAGAGCTCATTTGCATAATTAGAATAAAAATATTGAAGTCTAGAGGAATGTAATTTCTGGAAGGGCGAATAGGAACTGAAAGCTCAACATTACGAAGTAGGATTTCTGAAACAATGCCACCGTTTAAAATATTGAGCAGTACGGAGAAATTAAATTTACTATATTTAATAAAATATTTTTTTACAGTTTAATACCCTTGATCAGCAGTGGTGTATGCAGGTATACCACGTTTGCCATTACATGTGAATCTTTTTTTTATATTCATCTTAGATCCCATGAAGTGTATATATTTTGGGCCCTTCAGTAATTCTAAGTCGATTTAGCCATTTGGGCTTCAAATTGTTACTAGTTCATCAAGGATGTTTGGCATTGAATTCCTGCAGAATCGCGTCAGTAGGAAAAGAGTTAAGCGCTCAAATTTGGAACTACCTCCCTAAAAACTTGACAAAAACTAACATCATTTTGTGGGAACAAAAAAAATAATTGTTTTAAAACATTCGCACGTGTCCGCCTGTGACCAATTTTTTTCAAGAATGAGCCAGCGTGTGTGACAATATCAAAATTTTTTCCGTGAGGGCACGTAAACACGCGCGACCAACTTTTTGCCCCTGACTGTGCGTGACAAAATAATTTATGGGTCTAAAGAGGGAGGGAGAGTTCCAAAGATCGAATCAAAAAAATCGTTTAATTTGGTACAGCCTTTTGGCTAAAAATTAGTTTTGGCCAAAAAAATTTAAAAATTTCCTATAGTGCCATGTACTGAATTTCATCAAGTTATCTCTAAAACTGTGACCTGTACCGGACGGACAACGTTAAATCTATCTTAAAAGTGAGTCTTAGTCGATCGGTATACTTAAATACAGGTCGAGATTTATATGTATTACACACTTTGGCACAAACGTATATAATTGATTTTTCTTTAATTTTTGCGTATGAATAAAATTTGAGAGTTTGGAACAACATTTATCTTTAACGACAATCTGATTTGGCTTACAATTGTAGAGTGAAAACCTTATATTAGAGTTGTGTAGTTCATGAACGAACTAGTTCAATTGAACTATTCAGTCAGATGAACGATGACCGGTCTTTTTGGATCACCGTTCGTTTTAGTTCACTAGTTCGTTTTGGGTCAGTATGTCTTTTTTTGTCAGTTCACTTTCGGTCTTTTTTTGTCAGTTAGTTCAATTTAGGTCTTTTTTGTCAGTTCACTTTTTGTCTGTTTTTGTTGCTTACTCGATAGAATAACTGATTGAAAAGAAACAACAATACTATTCTTGTGTATTTTTATTATTGTGAGCTGTTTCTGTTACTCATTGCCACATTGATTTACACATTTTCATAATACAATCAGGGTTGTCGAGTATAATAATTTCTCGACAAACGGCGATTATCAAGCTTTTTGCCGACATGACGATTTTTTGCGGCTTATAAGATATATGTCGATTTTGTTTCCTATTTGATAAGCCATAAATTTGTTTTGAGACTCTTGGAAAAATTTTCCGTTTTTTATTTGGAAAGATTATTTCAATGATGGTATTCCATCTAATTTAAATCAGTTTTGACTAAAATGTTATAGCTATACGTCCGGTACGTACCATTTCAAAGAACTTGCTTTGACTGTATTTATATGCATATAATTTCAGCTGCTAATGCCTGTGTTGAAAGAGTTTTATTAATAATGAACTCCACAAAAACTCACTTTCAATATATAATACGAAGTTCCTATTGCATTATATATTGAAAGTTATTACGAGTTATGAACTATATGCAATATAATTAATCAAAAAAATCCTATACAATGTATTGAAAAAACAATAAGAATTGTCTCGCAGCTGAAATGTATACCGTTATAGATATGTATATGGGGGATTTCATGTCAAGTGACCCAACTTTTGAAATCGATGTCTTCCGATTTGGATGAAATTTACACCAAGGTTAGTCTTATTGTATAGTAGTTTAGACACAAATTTTCAACAAGATCGGTCAAAAAGTTTCTGAGTTAGAGGGGGTCAAAATTTGACATTTTGGCCAAACCGGTGTTCTTTCTCATCCATGTTACTTATAATCTATTGGTGGTAGCAAAATTTGTCCAAAACAAATTAGATAGCTTTCAATTAGATTAGATAGCTTTCAAGCTTTCAAAAAATATTTTTTTTGTTTTTTTTAAATTTCTTAAAATTTTTTTTTTTTTAATTTAAAACTTATTTTTTATTTTTTTTGAAAAGGGTATTTTTTTTTTTTTTTTCTCAAAATAAAGCTTAGGTCTTTTCCTTTAAGTTAGTTATGGTCGCTATTTGGGATGCGAGTGGGTTATGTAGAAAAAAAAATAATTTCTAGGTCAAGACGAGGATTTTTATTTTTATTTTGTTCATATCATGGCGACTTTTTTATATTTTTGTCGAAATAAAGGTATTCGGATTTCGTATTTTTGAGGATTTATAAAAAATATTTTTAATAAAAATATATGTTTTATTGTCAAAAACTAATAAAAAAAAGGCTTTGGCGATTCTGACATTAAATTTGGCAAAAAAAAAAATCTGACAACTCTGGCTGCCGTTCCCAACTTTCCTACAATTAACATGGGCGCTGCCAGTTGTTATTAATATAAAACCCGCCAAATGCAAATTTTTTCATTTGTGCAAAAAATTTTGTGCATATTTATTTAATTTATTTTTTTAAAATAAGACCTTTAAATAATTAACCAAATTCGATATTCGACAGCTTTATTTTTAAAAGCTTAGTCGAGTTTTAGAGCACGAAATTAGTATGGAAAAACCGCTTTTAATGTATACATTACTTAAGCATTCGTTTATGAAACGTAACTCTTCATTTAAATAAAATAAAGTTACTCTTCTTCGAATCGACGAACTTTTAAAAAAAAATTCTAGCGGAACGATTTTTAAAGTAAAAAATCAACAACAAATTTTTCAGTTAAGCATTTTATTAAAAAATAAAATAAAGCATAAAATATATGAGTTTTCCTCTCTTTCAAAGGAACTTTTATTTGTTCGGGTGAAATCATGCAACCTAATTTTGAAGCAGATACCTTGAACCGATTAAGATGACATTTTGTAAATACGTTCAGTTTGGCTGATAATGCACGGTTAACTTTGTAAAGTTATTCTAAATCCAGCTTGGTAAGACACCCAAGATGTCGGACTAATTATTTTTAATGCATTCCTACAATATGAGTATAAAAGGAAGGGCTTGCTGAGAAAAGGTCGACAAATAAAGTGACGTTACTCTAGATCCAATGCGGCGGACTAAGTTTTGAATGAAATAAATTAAAAGTAAAAAATCTTTTTATAAAAAAACAAGCTTTTATTTAAATGCGCTGAAAAAAAATATTTTAAAATAAGAAACCTTTTAAAAAAATTTACATGCTCTAAAAAGAAAATTTGAGTTTAGAACTTTTACTATCAACTTATAACGTCATTAAACAATTTGTATGGTATACAAGCTTGTCGCGAGATTAACTTGTGTAGACAAACAAGTAAATTATATAACTTGATGTGATTGATTTTAACTAAACAAATTTTCAAACAAAGTAAATACATATAAATAGATTAATGACGTTATAAGTCGATAGTAAAGGTTTATTAATTTTTTTCTTTTTAGCGCATTTTAAAAAGGTTTTTTAATTTTTATAAAATACAAACATAATACCCATAACATAATAATATGATAATAACATAATAATGAATAATAATAATTACTAGCTATTTGTTCATTGTTTTAATATTTAGAGTTGGTGCAATCGCTGCTATTTTTATTTATTTTTTGTTTAAATTTAAACGTATTTTGTTCTTAAAATACGACATAAATTCGAAATTTTTTCTTACATTATTTTTGTTTAAATTAATTTTTGAAGAATTGCGCTCTTACTTTGAATAAGCCTCACAACAAATTTTTTTTTTTCTATTAAAATGAAGTTATTTAAACAAATGGAAAATGAGAACACCAAACAAGTTTTAAAATCGCCACGTTTGGCGAGAAATCACTACATGTGGCAGCCCAGATTGTACTATGAATTTTTTAAAACAATGTGACAAACCGCTACTGGCAATGTGTTAAAGAAAAAAGTATAAGCACTGTAATAGTATTGTTGTTTCTTGTCAAACACTTATTTGGTATACAACAGGGATGTTAAATAGGGGTTTAAATTTTGTACAAACTTCCAAAAAAAATGTACTTTTTGGACCTTTACGGAACCATTTTTTTTTTAATTTATTAAAATAACAAAACGAGTAAAAGTTATAAAAATAAAACAAAAAAAGCAGGATAATATAATGTCTTTCGCATATGCTTGTTAAGTTAAGTGGTACTTCTATATTCCAAAAAAATACTGATGTTTTGCTTATAGTGCCATCGTCTGTGGTAAAAAAGAAACAAAGGTAGTAACACAGGATTTGACTAAAGTTGCCTCGTCTGTGGGTACCATAAGTTCCCTTTTACAATGTGGCAAGTAAAAGGTAGACAGGCGAAGTTTGTAGGCGATAAAAGGGGACTAAGTGCTCTATACACCAAAATACTAGTCGCATATTTAAGCACCCATTACATTAACAATTTGTTGTACAACATAAATGCAATGAAAAGGACTCATTAATTTGCTTGTTATACAAAAAAAGCAAAAAGGGGGAGCTATGACAAATTTTTAAATTGTACCAAATGAGTCACGGTAGTACCACGGTACTTTGGAAGGTCAAAATGTACCAAAAAAAAGTACAATTGTACCAACTTTAACATCCCTGGTATATAATATGAATCTGAACAAAAAAAAAAATTGCGAATTTGGTATGTGCTTATTGTTTTCTATTCTTGGGTACACTCAAAATAGTTTTACAGTTACTAAATGTAATTTATTAAAATCGTTTTCCGTAAAGTTAAAAAATTAATGAAAATTTTGTTATATTAAATATAATTAAACTAATTTAACTTATTTTTCCAAAAACAAACTACAAAAAATAATACGGGTTTTCAGGATATTGCTTAAAATTACCATTTGTGCAAATGAACAAACTTGCAAGACTCGTTTCATAAATACCCTTTTTAATTTTTGTGTAATTTTAAGCGACTAAACATTTCAAACTGAAATGTCAATACAAAAATAAATTATAAAAATAAAAGTTGAAATTTGTGAATAAAAGGTGAGAATTGTTTTTTAAACATGCATAAAGAAAGCAAAAAAGAATAATTTGCTTAAATTATTGAAAGAATTTATTGTTGGTGATTTTATTAACATTTGAATTTTTCATTGAAAACGGTGGCAAAGGTGCCCGTAGACGACATGTTTTTTTACATCTGACTTGTCAACTTTTCAAGTCATATGTAATTGTGAATGTCTGTCAAAATTGCTGTTTTACAGAAATTTAATAGCATTTGGTCACAAACGTACATGTAATTTGCTTCTGACATTGTCTATGTTTTTTCTCTGTAGCTATAGAATAAAACAAAGTAGTTCTTGGTTTCAAAATAGCGTGCTGCCGGCACAAAAATTTTTATTTGCGCCGTAAAAAAGTTCAACCATCTAAACATTATTTTTTTTTTCTTTAAATTCGAATATACCAATTTAGGATATTATAATGATGCGTTTTTATTTATATATGTACTTAATTTCTATTCAATGGTGAAATTATTATACATATATCGATATTGTTAAATACTAACTTAAGCCGGCTAATAATTCCGTGAACAGTGCACCGCCGCTGCGATTTTCTTCCCGGCATAAATTTTTGACACAGCTGATGTCAGATGGTTTGTCAGAAAAAAATAGACCACGCTCTAATTGAAATTTTGTCAGATGCAATGTTTTAAAGGTAACACACGACATGTATGTATTTTGCAGTGGGAAATTTGACAAGTCAGATGTAAAAAACATGTCGTGTACATGCAACTTAAGCAATTAAAAAAATTCGTTTGTATAAATGCACAATTGAACAGCACAAGTTTACGGGTCAGAATTGTTGGGCAAATTTACGAAGTTTGTGTAAATGAATTCTCATACAATTTTTGACAGTTCATTTTGGATGGTTTAAAAATGCACAGTTTGCACAGATTGCGAGACTTTTAAGAGATATAATGAAAACCCTAATTGATTTTTATTTCTGTTAATATGTTCAGTTTTATGCATAAAATAAAACTGAAAAACATGTGTACAAACATGTGTACATAAATAAAAGAAAATAAAAAACAAAAAATATTGGTAGGTAATAATGACAGGTTAAAATACTGATTTAGCTGTCTTAGTACGTAATTTAAATTTAGTTAAAATTAACTGAAAACACCTTTGAATATGTTTTTGTAGTTTAAATTTTTTTAATTTAAAATGTTATAAAATGAACATTAATAAAATTAACCATAAAATTCCTTTATATAAAATGAAATGATCCGTTTTCTAATTACATTTTCAGTTTTTAAACTTAATATTATTTTGAATTTACCTACATAATATTTTGAGTGTATTTTACACGAGTATGCTATATTTGTTTCTTTTAACACATTTATCATCGATTGTAAAGACCAAGATGACAAGACAAGTGTACTACTGAACGAAAAAGACACAAAAGACAAAGTGACCGGTGAACTAAAAGAACGAACTAGTTCTTTTTTTTAAATGAACTAAAATGACCGGTCACCAAAATGAACTTTTAAGCCCAAGTCTACCTTATATAGATGGCTAAATAAAAGCAACACGTTGGGTATACAGAATTATATTTCAAACAGAAAAGTCATCTGTTAACTCAAATATCAAAATTTTTTTTTGGATTCGCTGCTAAGGCACTTGTAGGCATGTAAAAAAATATGTACCAAAATAAGTTTCAAAAAATGCTGCAAAAATGGTATTTTAACTAAATTTTGCAAAAAAAAAATTCTTCGGACGGTAAAATGGGAAAAAATATGACTAACAAATCGATGACAAAATCCATAAAAAGCTCTATAACGCATAAATATATTGTTTCTGCCTTCATTCGTCTCCCCAGGAAAATCTTATAAAAATTTTTTTTGTGCGCTTTAATTCTCATAAGGCGAAACAAGAAAATAGTGGCAATAGTAATGGCGTAATAGTGCCGCAATACAAGGTTTTTTCCGGAATGAAGTCGTTGTGCCCATACAACACCTTATTATTGTGATATTAAGATTAAATTTGAATTTTACAATCTAAATAAAGCCACCAAATATTATTGGAATCGCTATATTAATATATATTAACACTTACACATAAAAGGAAAAAATTCAAAATAGTGCATATGCTAAAAATTGAAAAACCATCGTCTTGTGTTAGAAATTATTTTTTTTTATACATATTCCATTCTCATCCCACTAAGCGACCAAAACTACCTTAAAGAAAAATGCATAAGCTTTCTTTTGAGCAAAAAAAAAAAAAAAATACCGTTTCCAAAAAAAATAAAAAATAAGTTTTAAATTTAAAAAAAAAAAATTTTTAAAAAATTTAAAAAAATACAAATAAATTTTTTTTCGATAGCTTGAAGAAATAGCTATCTAATTTGTTTGGGACAAATTTTGCTAACACCAATAGATAATAAGTTACATGGAAGAGAAAGAACACCGGTTTGGCCAAAATGTCAAATTTTGACCCCCCTAACTTTTTCACCGATCTTATTGAAAATTTGTGTCTAAGCTACTATCCAATAAGACTAACCTTGGTGCAAATTTCATCCAAATCGGAAGACATCGATTTCAAAAGTTGGGTCACTTGACATGAAATCCCCCATATATATAAGGTCCCATACAAGGAACACTTCTGAAAATATCTTGTAGTGCCATAACTTCTTTATAGATGTTTGTATTGACATCAAATTAAACGACAATAACTTTTACAGTAGCTACTTTGTTATGGCAAAATATTTTACTGATTGGTTCAGAAAAAATATATAAGACCCACCTCCCTTAAATTACTCAAAGACGAAAAAATCTCATAAAAATTTAATTTTTTAGATAATATTTGGCACATATAACTCGCTATGAATCTTAACATCAGAACATAATTTTTGTTATGGTGGGCACATCATCGCCCATGGGTCACAAATATGGTACTCTCGTGAAAAGTTGTCTATAAATACTGTGGTGTAGGGTATCATTGTCTTTTGTTTATTTTATTTGGATTGGAGAAATGTGGACTAAATATTTAAAAATATAAGATTTTGAACGTAAATCAACTCTATTCTATCCAAATAGGGCTGAATCTGCTGATTAATGCTCATTTTTCAGCATGTGTGTCAAGTACTTAAGCGAGCACATTCAGTTTTCAGAGATTATCTTGAAAATTTAATGGTTTTCACAAAACAAACTCTAACACTTATACTTTTTAATGGGTGATATTTCAAGCACCCAAAAACAATTTACGAAAGACATTTCTATATTTGGTTCTTTCTTTTATATACACAATAATGTCGACATTTTGCCATTTGTTTTAAATAAATTTAATTTCAATTTTTATAAATTTCATTCGTTTTAAATTAAACACCCGTTACTCATTTATAAATACAAGTGGGCACAGCAAAAGAACTTTGTACAGTTAGAAAAAAAAGTCCTGCAAACTATGAAGTAATTACTTTTTCATCTCAAATATTTTTGACGTTACATGATAAAAGTTTTAATCAGCAAAAAACGTGATTGATTTATGGCAAAAAGTTTTGCTACCACCACTAGATATTTATTTAAAAAAAAAACAAAAATAATATTTAAAAAAAACTTAAATAAATCAAAAAGTGTGTGTAGCTAAACAATTAGGATACATAAATAAAATTTATATCGCTGACGGGAATCCCGGCAAATGCAATAGTTTTAAATACGTAATAGATTCACTTTTCAAAATAGCAAATAAGAAATAAAAATAGAATATTCTTACTACATTACAATGGGGCTACCGCGAAAGAAATAGTTTACGAGTTCGAACAATTTGTTCTGCGTATTGCGATTTTCGTACTCGTCCGAAATGAGGCGGAGGTGGTTTTTATAAACAAAACGGAAATTGATGAAAAGTTATTGTTCGTAATAGAAAGTTGGTTTTGAGAAGGCGATTTTTTATTTTCTATAGAGTATAAAAATTTCAGTTTATTCGTACCAAATAGTATGGAAATCGTTAAACACAGTCTAAATTTTTCGATTTCGTAAATTATTTCTTTCGAATCGAAATACGCGGTAGCCCCCAGGAGTTCCGTTATTTTTCTTGGCAACTTTACATTTATTTCAGGTAACCTTACAATTCGCCCTGGTTCCTCTAAAGAGAGTCAATTCATTATATACGAGTATTAATTTTTTGCAAGTAAATAATATACAGTGATTATATCTTACCACTGTAAAAACTGTCATAATTTCTCTACACTTTTGGCAAAAAAATACAGTTGTAACTCACTTTCTAATATGTAAGTATGTACACATAAAAAAAAAAGTTTTTTGCCTCTACTAAAAACTTATAAATTTTGAGTTAAGCCCCTTTAGGGGAAGGAGTTCGAAATGCTGTTACAACAAAGAAATTATCTTGATCATCCATTCTATGGTTGTGATTACCATTTTAAATAATAAATTCATCAAAGAAACACTATTTCTCTTCTTTCACATTGCACAAGAATAAAGCCACGTGTTTACGATTTAATGTTGACCACTGTATATACATATCTATGAATACACCCATATGTATTCTTTGCTGTAAGTATTTCAAATGTATAACATTCACTTCAATTGGATATACTGACTCGCTTTACAAATTACAAACGTACAATAGCATTCTACCTAGAGCTATGGAAAAATATGAAGAGCAAATGTACACACACATAAGAAAGCAAACATTTCGATTCATAAATTCGTATGAATATGTGAACAGACGGACATAGACGTTCGTAATGAATGTTTTCGTGAATGTAATACCAATAAACTTTTTCTTGCACTTGTTCCAATAGTGTTCTATTCACTTTGTTTTGTATTTCCAACGCATGATTGTGAGTCTTCTATGTAACGTTTTTTTTTTCCTTTTTTCAGATTTGACCGACCACAGTCTTTGTCCACCAATATCCCCCGCAGATATGACCACTATAGGCAGTAGCAGTGGCACCGGCAGTACTAATATTGATGGTAGTAGTGTTGGCATTATCGGTAGTAGTACTGGTTCTGATGTTATACATAGTAGCACCCAAATTGAAGTTAAGCCTCCGGAACTGTGTACAGTAAGCGGATTACAGGTAAGCAACATAATTGAAAATACCTTCATGTGAAGTTTTTTCCAAAAAAAAAAAAGGGATTGTAGAATAAAATGAAGGATATCCTACTCGTTTCATTAAATGGATAATATTCCTTTTCAATACATACTACAACATCATACACATAAGTATTCAATAGATAGAATTCGTTTTCTAAATATTGGCTTTATATGTGAGAAAATGTACCAGCACGAATATACACAACAACAGGCTCTTGAATACATACTGGCAAATATATAAAGTACATTGTACACTGTTATCTGCAAACACTATTTCCATGTGTGTGTTCGCCTTATCCTTTTCAATACAACGATGATACTGATGGCGACGATGAGGATGTCGGTATTGCTAGCGCCGATATGTTTACTGAGTTTTATTATCAACGATAAGTTAAAGGTAAAAAATACTACATAAGAAATTGAACACCCGTACACAAACACTTGCACTTACCCATCCACTCTGCTAACTAACACTTAGTAAAAACACACTAACAAACACTACTGATGAGAAATTATCGCGTTCATAGTTGGGGATAGTGCACTAAATATTGATTTAAATCAGCATTGCACTATCACTAAATAAAACTGCAAAAAAATTAGTTTGCACTAGTTTTTACCAGCTCTAGTGATGATTCAATAGCACTAAAAAAATTTTATGGTATTGCAAATTTGTTCACTATCATTAACGGTGATTGGTTGCATAAAATCTGCACTCAATTCAAATAGTGCAAAATTTGTACTTGCAGTCAAAAAAGCTGCATATAGACAGACCCTTACTG
Source organism: Pollenia amentaria (assembly GCA_943735925.1). NCBI lineage: Eukaryota > Metazoa > Arthropoda > Insecta > Diptera > Polleniidae > Pollenia > Pollenia amentaria. The sequence goes on from OX031006.1 coordinate 103,652,185, forward strand.
AAATTAAAAAAAAATGCGATTTTGAATGCGCATAATTTTTGATTCTTGTGATGATATGCATAAGCAAAGAAACTAAAACAACATGAAATTTTGTTAATAACGGAATGTCTCATGGCTTTTATCATGAAAAACAAGTTGTTTGTTTGTAAATTTAGTGAAAAATTTTCAGTTGCACTCAAATGAGTGAAGAACAAAAAAGTTGCATTAAACTGATGATTGCTTTTTCTTAAATCACACAATTTTTTAATATCACTATCACTCATGTCTAGTGAGGCTGCTAATTTTCAATTCATCATTCAACATCAATAAAATAATTGCAATAATTTTGCACTATCACTAAGTGTGAGTTGAAACTGCAAAGTAAGTGCACTACCCCCATCTATGCTCTCATAAATTTCAACATTTATGAAATACCGAAATTACCTAAGCGACTTAAACTATCGAAAACGATAATATGAAACAATTTTTTAAAAAATACTATATTTACAACTATATTTGTATAGCATTATACAAATTGTTTGCTTTATGTAGGGATATAAAAGCGAACGTCTTCCGGAATCGTTTGTAAAAAACACAAGCGTCTATTATTCGCACATATACGACAGATGCAATTACCCGGTGGCGAACGTCATGATGATTCATCATGAAACATAATGACAATGTTAAATCATCAATGACATATGCTGAACTTTCTTTGGCGTCATACATGAATTTTTAAAGAAATTGTCCAAAATATCGTAGATGACCCGAATTGATTTTGGTCGGTAGGCGTCCGCGTATTACTGAGTCCTAACAGACAACATCATCGATTATCCTATATGTGTTTTTATGTAATTCGTCGCTATCCTATAGATTCGTAGCAGACAATAACACTTTACCTTCTCTGTGAATTTTTCTTTTAGATGTCGTCATAATAGAGACCATTAACGCAATTTCTTACTAATGTTTCATAAATGAATTTAAATGCTCACTAAAAACTTTAATAATCTTAAGCAAAAAGACATTTATCAAAAAGAAAACTAAGCAATTAAAAAAAAGAATATTTATATTTTTTTCAATCGTTTATGCACAACATACAAACTCAGATTTATATCCACTTATAAACGACAATGTTGCTAAGTTTTGATATTTTTCAACGCGGTGATAAACAAGAAAAAAAACAAATATTTAATAATCCGTTTTTTTTTTCTTGCCCGATTAACGAATACCAGACAAATTTCAGCAGAGTTCAGATAATGTCGATTACTTTCAACTCTCTTTTATACAGTGAACCTTTCATAAAAATGTCTGCCAAACTGTCTGGCAGTGTCGTTGTCGCGTACTTTCGGCGACATTTCGATATTTTAATAGAAATTGTGCCTTGAGATCTAGTTTGCCAGGAGGAATCATAGATGAAAATATCAGTATGACAAAATCACTAAAAAAACGGAAAACAATACATTGTAAACCCGGTTAATAACAAATCAACTAAAAACATCTTATTGTCATCCTTGTATTACCTAAAAAAATTTATTTTTAACTGATTAAAGTTATTATTATTTTTAATTGTGTACATTAGAGCGACTCAAAATAAAGTGATTTTGTTACCACTCTGAAAATAAAGCTTGATATGTTTTATGATCATTTCCAAAATATTTGGGTTCTAGCGTTGACCATCCGTGAGCTGGACCATCTTTAAAAAAGGTATTTTTTCAGTTTTTCGAATTTTTTTGTACTTTGCTCCAAGACGACATAAACAAAATTTTGTATCATCGAAAAGAGTTTTTGAAGCAGCATCCAATGGTATATAAAACTTGATATTTTACTAAATACATATTTTCGTTTCGGGCTGCCATACAAATTCTACGTATGTTGAAATAATGTTCTGCTTTTCAAATTGAATCTGTTTGAAAATATTGTAAATTAATGTTTTTGTAATTATTTACATAAAACGCGAAAATCGCGATATATATGATCTCTTTTCATATATAGGCAATATGGGTATAATATTTTTACATTTTTCAATTTATCAAAATGTGGAAAATACAATTAGAACAAAAAATATAAAATCTATAAAAAATCTTTTCGCCTTTCTATCTTTTTATAAAGTTTGCACGATTCCGTTTTGTTTGCAATATGACCTGGTCGATTACTTTCGATAGCAGAACGATATCTCATTGTGAGCTATTCCCCCTTCTTCCATATAGCTGGAAAAATTTACCGGAATTTTTTTTACAAATTTCCATAACTCACACAACTCCGTAATCGTTGCTTTATAAAATGTGGGGAGTCCATATGACTGGTTATTGCACTGCTGTCGCAAAAATAACAAATGCTGGATTATGTCACAGTTTGTCGGAAGCTTAGTTTTGTTCAGCTGAACAGGAGAAAAATCCATTTTTAATGTTTTCGTAAATTGATTTTAAGTCTAAACTTAAATTTATCTCACAGCATCCAGGGTTTGAAAACGGACCTTTTGCTTATCACCAGGTTATTATAATTGAAAAATGAAAAAATTTGATACCCATATTGCCTATATATGAAAAAATATAAAATATATTGCGATTTTCGCGTTTTATGTGAATAATTACAAAAAAAAATTAACTTACATTACTTTAAAACAGATTCAATTTGAAAAGCCGAACATTATTTCCACATACGTGGAATTTGTTTGAAAGCCCGAAACGAAAATATGTATTTAGCTTAATATCTCAATGAGTAGGTCGCAAGTGGTCAAGTTTTATATACCATTGGATGCTGCTTCAAAAACTATTTTCGATGATACCAAATTTTATTTATGTCGTCTTGAAGCAAAGTACAAAAAAAAAATCGAAAAACTGAAAAAAAGACCTTTTTCCAGCTCACGGATGGTCAACGCTAGAACCAAAATATTTTGGGAATCATCATAAAACATATCAAGCTTTATTTTCAGAGGGGTAACAAAAACACATTTTTCAACTCCATACAAGGTGAGTCGGTCTAATGTACATATATTAACATGAATATATAATATTATTGTTTATTTCATGATAGTTGACTCAACTTTTGTATGATCTTTTCCTGGCTTTGGTATAGTGGTAACGAAGGAAACCTTCCATTGTTGAGAGTAGAATTCAAGACGTAAAATAGCATTAAAAATAAAAATAATACTTTTCTTTGGTACGCGAGGTAGCTCTAAATTGATTTTGTTACTTATCTCATCAATACCAGGTGCACTATTGGTGTTTGAACGACGAATAGCCTTTTCGATTTCTCTTAACTCAAATCTTAGGGAAATTGCTGCTCTAAGATTCACAGGCGGTAACTCGTACTGCTATATCGTGAGATATGTTTGCGGTAAATACGGTTTTATAATGATTAACATGAAATTTCCTTTTTCAATAGCATTTCCTGCCCAACTTCTGTTTAAGTTTCTTAATGGTGGTTTAGAGATAACTAATCTATTGAGATTTCTTGCTGCACGCCATAAAGAGTAGTCTGATTGTGGAGTTGCATCAAGTTTATTAAGATATTTTTCCGGGGAAGCCGTTTTCTGAGACTGCAGTAACTTTCTAAGCCTTTTTGTGCACTCTTTTAATGAATTTGTAAGTTGATGGGATCTGTACAATTGACACTTTCTTCGAATTCTCCTTTTTTTCAGTCACGAGCCGCTCGACATCTGTAGAATATATTTTATTATTTTTGATTTTGTTGAGGGAGCTTTCCAGTTGAACAGCTACATTAAGATAACTGTCAAAATTGACAATAGAGAGATCCCCATTCTCCCGTGTACTAAGTAGAGTAGTTATTAGTATGTTCTGTTTTTTTAATTAAAATAAAAAACAAACCGATAGTTATATCGATGTTATCGGTACTTGGTAATTGACTTTCGATTGTGGTTACTATCGATAGTTTCCCGTCACTACTATACAAGAAACGTGTATCTGCCATTTATTTCTATCCCTCCAAATCCAGATGGATACAATGTGTGTCTGTGTGTCTTTAATGCTGCAATTCAACAAAAAGATTTGATTTTCTATTAAATTGTGGTTTTCACCCGTTCATGTTCCCATTTAAGCTGCTCGTACTTTCACAAATACCAGAACTTGGAATTTTTGCTTTTTAAGAAATTCAAATCTATAATGATTTAGTTTACTACATTTCAATAATCTCGATAAATGTTTCAAACAATGTACTCTTACGTTCCTACACTTAAAATATTCTCACTTTATAAAAAAAAAATACAAGACTTTTGAGTAGTTTTTTTTTCATTGACATTTGTTCATGTGTTTTTCATCTCTTTTTCGATTGTATCTTTTTCGCATATTTTGTCTCATCTTTAATCAAATATGCACATACAATTTTGTACATCATTGTATAGAGATAATTTGGAAAAAGTCTTTGTTTTGTTCTAGTATAATGTACATAGATTTGTTCACAGTTTTCGAAGTTTTTCTTGTTTTTTTCTTCTTAATGGTTCAACTAAGTATGGAATTTTTAATACAGAAAAGTTTGTTGACCTAAATTCAAACTAAAAATTGTTTTAAGTTTATACTTTTTTCCATTTTCTATTTTAAAGCAATTGAAAGGACTTTAGTAATAGCTTTTCTTGTATCTTTTAAAATGATTTTAAAATGAATACATTTGTGTAATTTTATAAACACATTTTGATTTTTTATTCCATTTATATTTAAAAATGATTTTACAAAAACTCCAGCTGTTTTTCTCAGAATGGTATATTTATTTTTTATTGACAGAAAAAGAATTAAATTGAACTTTTTCTTGACTTATTTCGAGAAAACATTAAAATATGCATAGTTAAAGCCACAACGTATACAATTTTTTTAATGAATTTATATCGGGTGATTAATAGTGAGCTTTGATTTATAATGAAAAATAAATCACATAAATTTGAAAATGAACTTAAAATTTTTATTATGGGTTAAAAGAACAATAAATGGCATTTACTGTTTGAAAATTAAATCATGTTAATGTTTGACATGACTACGTCTGAGGTGGTCTATTCGGAAGGTCCATTTTTTGGCGACTCGTTCGAACATAGCGACTGGTATCTCACGAATAACACGAGTAATGTTGGCTTCCAAACCGTCAATCGTAACTCGGTTATTCCTGAAGACCTCAGACTTTACATATCTCCAGAAAAAATGGGCTAAAGGTGTGTTATCGCACGATATGGGTGCCGAATTAACAGTAGCAAAACGTAAAATTAAGTGCTCACTAAAATGATTCCTCAACAAGGTCATTGTTTCATGAATTTTGTGCGCTTTAAGGCCGAGATCCTTACGTAAAACACGCCAAGTTGTCGAATACGACAAGTCAAGCTGACGAGAACGATGACAAATTGATTCGTCACGGTCTGCGAGTACACTCTCAGCAACAGCCGCTATATTCACTTCACTATATGCTGGATGTGGTCAAACAGGTCGGGTATCATCGATTAATGTAAACTGGGACTCAAATTTGGTAAGGGTTTTGGCAATAGTGGTTTCAGTAGGTCGATTAAGCGTATCGTAAGATCCTCGAGCCGCACATTTCTTACAGAACGCTAATTTTCGTAATTCACCTGAACAATTTGGAGACGCTGTTGTGGTGTAGGTCTTTTCATGATGACTTCCTTAACGATACTGAACAAAAATTACAAATCAGTTTTTTATCAGTCACGCGTGATCTGTAAAAAAAGCATATTGAAATAAAACCTCACGATGAATCACTCTTTATAAATCAGATTTTTCTGTTAGATGTCAAGTGAAAAAATAAACGGGCGCTGTCTTTTGCTTTACCGAATCGAATATCGGCTTCTACCTCTAATACTTTGTTGGATATCTTTTTCGTTAGTACTACGCGTAAGGTCTTGTTATATGATCAGCTATCGGCGCCATGTTTTTCCAAACATGATATGTTATTCCTGACATATGATTTCCAGCTACAACATGTTTTTATAGTGGATTCTTTTTTTTTAATCGTATAGACTTCTACATTATGTCAACCGCAATGACTTACATTGATTGGAATTCTATATATTATATGCCGTCTGTTGATAACCAACTAAACTTCTTAGAGCATAACTTATTAAATGTGTTTAAGAAATCTGTTCCAATTAAGACGTTTAAGCTAAATGCTAAAAAGGAGACCTGGTTTAAAGCAGAGATTTCGCATATAAACGATGGAAACTTTTTAAAATCCCAGATTTTCATGATGAATATTGCAACGCACGAACGGAAGAAAATAGAAAAATTAAAAGAGCAAAATCTGACTATTACGCCATATGGTTCAAAACAAACCTGGAGAGAAATACGTGAAATTGGTGTTGGAAAATCATCTACTGTGGATACCTCAACTATAAATTAGGAAATGATCAACAAGAAATTCACAAACCTTTCATTCAGTTTTGATTGTGTAAATGAAAATTATGTACTGACTAGCTGTCTTAGTATTAAATCAAATTCTGTCGGCTTGGATGAGATACACCTAAAACTCTTGAAAACGGTTATGTTAATAAAAAAAAGATATATCAAAAACTTGTCAAAAAAACATGTATTAAAAAAAAACAAAAACTGAAAGGGCATTTTTCACAGCCTAAAGATATAAAAAAGATCATGAAATAAATAATTAGGTGTGGAAAATATAGGTCAACCTGTTGGAGGTTTTTTACTCATCAAAGTCTGCCTTCCATACACATTGGCGCACTACATTGCAGGCAAATCGGCAAGAGCTATAACTTCCAACTTTGGTCGAAATATCTTGGTTATCAATACACAACATCTGACAAAATCTGGGCAGGAAAAGTTGGCATGGCACCTCTCATACAAAGACCTTATAGATTTCTGTATATCTGAAGAATGGAAAGAGTCAAAGTTTCGCAATTAGGTTCAAGCATCGTGGTTAGCAATATACAACATCCAGCAAAATGTGGGTGGGATCAGAGAATTGGGCGTGGCACAAAATAAATTTGTTTGTATCTAATGGACGGTAAGAGAAAACTTTTCCATATTTGGTACACACAGCTGGTGTATCAATAAACAACCCCTCTATATAAATGGGCGGGATTGGAGAAGTGGGTGTGGTACCTACCATACAGAGATTATAGATTTCTGAATTACTGGAGAATAACAGTAAGAGTATTCAAAGTTGCTACAAACAGCTTCCTAAAATATGCACGAGACCTGTATTTAAAACATGTACCTATTTTATTTGAATGAAGGTAACAAAGCGCACTGTGTCATATAAAATATATTTTACCAACAAGAAAACGGACGAGAGGTAAGAATAATTCCATGAAAATATTACGTTAATTTTGATGTGTGGCAAATTTTTTTCTACTAAATACTTACGCTAGCGCTGACGTGGTGTGAAAATATTTTCAAAGAAAAAATCACGTAAATGATGACGAGTGGTAATTTTTAGACCAGCATGTCCATAGCTTCGCTTGTGCTAAGTCTTCCTCAGCCAAAACACTAGTGAATAACAACGATCACGTTATGAGAAGATACTAAGAGAATTAAATTGATAGAGGGCAATGGAGGAGAGTATTTTAAAAAAAATTAAGAATTGGGTAACATTTACCACCACCTCCATAGTTAAAGGTTAATCTTACCCCACATCACTTATCTTTTTAATAATACAATAACAAGGAGTGCTATCCACAAAGCTGGAAATATGCAAAAATAATACACCGAATACAAACAATGAATTCCTATACTTCCTTATTTATCAAAAGTTTTTAAAAAGTTACTGCATAATCAAATAAGCAAATATGTTAATGAAAATAACCTACCTGCAGCTGTATAACCGCCTTAATAGATGAATCTGAAGAAATACGTGGAAGTATTGATAATGCCAAGGTCTCGTTCCTTGTTCTTTAAGATCATTCAAAGGCATTTGGTATGGTAGACCATGAAGTTCTCTGATTAAAGTTACACAGAATGTTCAACTTTGCCGCTGCTTCTGTTGGTTTAATGTATTCTTACAAGCATACACATTCTTAAACAATAAAACCTCACAAATACTCCCAGTCCTAAAGGTTGTGTACCTCAAGGATCAATTCTCAGACCACTACTGTTTGCTCTTTACGTCAATGATCTACCTACTCAATTACAATACTGCAATGCCCAATTGTACGCGGACTATGTCCAAATTTATATTAGAAGTAGCCTTAACATCTAAAACATGTTCATGTATGGTTTGTATCTTAACAGAAATCAAAGTGTCTTATAATAACTAAGAAAACAATAAAGTTGCCTTTTGAACCGAGGATAGTGCTTAACACTCAAAAAATTGACATTGTAACATCCGATAAAAACTTTGGAATTATATTCAATAAATCACATAAATTCTGCATTTGGGAAGACTTACGCAAAGCCAAGGACTCAATGGAACACTCAACATACAACCCCATTTAATATACATACGTATCTCGCTGGTTAAAAACGCTTGAAAATAATTGTTATATGGCTGTGAAATATGTGAAAGTTGTGATTCTGCCAGCCGTAAATATTTGTTGTATTTCCGTTTTATGTAACAAGTTTTTTATTTTTCAACTTAGTGTATGAATTGAGATTAATACTATACATTAAACTTCATGTTTTTATATGTCTTACAAATCCTTTACTTATAGAAAAAAGTGTTTTATCCATTTAAAAAAATGGTTTAAAAAGTTTTTAAATTTAATTAATGTGATAATTTAATCAATTATTTATTTAGTTGAAAGAAAATTAAAAAGTAATTTTGATTTAATTAACATTTTAGTGGTTTTGAAATAAATTTTCAATTAAATAACAAAAAATCTTAATTGACCTTTTTCGTTTAAAATAAAATAATTTAAACTTGTAGAATTGTTGTTAGGAATTGACAATATTTAATGAAATAAATTAACACATTGTTTGAAATGGCAAAGTTTTTTGATATTCATTTTGGTAATATGTGCCAAATCAACAAATTGTTTGCTTGATATTATGAATTTGGTATAAATTTGGTGATTCGAGATAATTAATAATTTTTTCTGTGCTATAATTATACGATTTTAAATCTTGTTCTGTTGGAAATCAGATAAATAAAAAATAAAAATAAAAAAACGGACTGTAAAATTTTGGGCAAAAATACTTACTGAATTTTTTATATTTTTTGTATTTTCTAAAAGCCTCAACAATTTCTTAATTATTCTAAAAAAAAGGCCCTTTTCTCAGTATCAGTATGGTTTATATCAACTCCTTAAAGGTGGTAATATATCGGTTAATATTTATACTGATTATTTTAAAGACAAAGTAAGATATTCGATTATAACTCGGCTATTTATTCACCGTTATCTATAATTTTTGCCACCAACATTTTTCTACACCTATTTAATATTAAAATGTGAAACAATAAAAATTATCAATTATATAATTAAGAAAAGAAACCAACATGAAAGTATATATCAATATAATCTACTGACCACGCACGACCAGCCCATGAATACAATATAGATGCACATATTTTCAATCGGAAACCCTATCACTAATGACAAAATGCGCTATACAATAATATAGCTTCAGCACAAATGACCATAAGGTCCAAACAAAATTACCGTCGAAGTCTTGTCATTAAAGGCCGTGTCAGATACAACTTTGTCGCTTTGCGTGACGTTTCTACCTTTGGCAGAAAAACGCAAAGCCAAAGGTGTATGACACAATGAAAACTTTGACAACACTCACGCATTGTTTGTTTACTTATAAGAGTGGTTGGTAATTTGTACATTTAATTATTTGTTATAAAAATAAAAGTTAACATTTTAATTTGACGGTTTTTTGGAATTGAAATTGGCAAAAAAAATTTAAAAAAAAAGATAATTTTACTAGCCCGCAAAAAGATGAGAGTTGGCTAACTTTTTGCTTCGCTTCGCTTTGAAAGTACTTTATGTGACATGTTTCGTATAAGTATGTATATTTTATCTTAGATGTCAAAGCGAATCGGTAACGCAACGCGAAGCAAAAGTTTTATCTGACATGGCCTTAATAGACAAAGATAATGGGGAATTGCTTTTAAAGCTTTTTACGATTTAATGCCTTGGAACCAGCGTTACCGTTGTGTTAAACTCGTCTAATTTAGCAACTTTCTCCAACTTTGTGCAAGTTTTTCCCCTTTTTTCATAGACATACACTGCTAAATTACACATCACATCATCTTAAATGCAAACGAACGTAACTACACAAAAATTGAGTTTTTGTTAGATTTTTGTTCGTTTCATCAAACTAGATGTTAATTTTTAGACCCCTACGATCAATAATGGCGATTTTATTAAAGAAATTCAAGCGGCTTGTTACTATTGCTTACACGCAAATAAAAAACATGGTTGATACAATCACAATCGCAAACTATCATTAATGTTTGTGGTTATGATTGTGTCAAACACGTCTTCAGTAACAATATATGCTTATAGGTTATTATTGTCTAAAAATATTATTATGTATGGAAGAAAAACAAAAATGATCTTCCATGAAAACTCTCTATTTGAACAATAAAACCAATAAAACATTTATTTAAAAAATGTCATGTTTCATTAAAAATACATACATATACTTTGCAACATACACACATGCAGCTTAGCATATATTAATAAATAAAACCAAATACATACATTTATATACATATATATATATATATATAACTTATCTGTTTCAATAAACGTATAATAATAAATTTCCTTAATTTTTCAATCATGCATGGCCTTTTTCTCCCGAAAAACTTTTAATTATTTTGTAGTCATTCATGTTTCCCGATTTACTGATTCTGGCAGAGGGAAAATTACGTGGAAGAAGATTTTATTTGCTTTATAAACACACACTGTTTGTTTTGACAATAAATGTTTGCACATTTAGAGAATGTGTTTTAAAGCGAACAAAAATGATGGTATCAAACATACCTTTTGTGTACAGCTAATATTATGATATAAATTGTATAGTTGAAAATATATACATTACTAGCATTTAACCCGCTACTTCGTTAGCGCCCCTTTTTCTTATGTGGACATATTTTTACGCCAAAGTTTATGTTTCTAGGTTTAAACCCGCTGCTTTGTAAAGGAACGATTTGTTCGTACTTCGAAAAATTTTATTTGTATTTTTTAGATACGTTACGAATGTGATATTTTTTTATTTCAATGTTTATTGGTTTAATAGATAGATGGCGTGGCAAAAAAGTTTTAAAATACAGGTCTACTCCCCAAGAGGGTCTAATTTCAAAAAAGTACCAGACACCTAACCGCTTATTATTTTAACGAACATCAGGTTAGGGAATTTCCCGTTTTAACCTTTTTTACCCTTTAACCATAAAAATTTCCAAAACTCCCATCATAGGTAATCGATTTCGCGAGAGGCCAACCTCCAGGGCAAATTTCAGCATTTTACTTCAGGCGTGTAGGTCGTGCGATGATGAATCAGGCAGTAACTTTACAATTTTATATTATATAGGTAGATGAAGAAAAAGGTTTTAAAAAAAATAACAGAATTAGGTACGATTTTCACCCCTTAAACATTCGAATTTCGAAACGCATCAAATTTGTATTTGTATTTTTTAGATAAGTTGCGAATGTGATATATTTTTTATTTTAATGTTTATTGGTTTAAAAGATAGATGGCATTGCAAAAAGTTTTTAAAAATACAGGTTTTACCCGTCTACTCCTTATTTCAAAAAAGTGCTAGACACCTGTCCACTTATTTTTAATAAGCAATAATAGGTATTAAATTTTTTTGTATCTCATTTAGCTTAGCAGATATGAGGTCAGCGTGATCGATTTGGTGAAAGGCCTGCCTCAGGTCCAAATGTCCAACAAAGTAACAAAATTACGTACGATTTTTACCCCTTAAACGTTCGAATTCAGAAAAAGTACAAAATTTTCACTTGGCATTTTTTAGATAAGTTACGAATTTTATATAATTTTTATTTCTATGTGCATTGATTTAAACGGTAGATGGGGGACAAAAAAGAACCAAAATTCAGGTTTTACACTTTGAGTCCTTAAAAGAACCGAATTTCGAAATAGTACCAGACACCTGTTCTCTTTTTTTATTTAGTTAACAACAATAAAAGCACAAAATAAAGTACAAAAAAGTACCAAAAATTGCCTGTTACAGATGCTCATTCAACGCTATGCTTGTTTAATTTTATGTTTGTAGCTGCAATACTAACAAAAATTCAATAAGTAACTGTTGGCAATCAATACAGTACGAAAAAGTACCAAAAACCACTCTTACAGATTCTCATTCACTTGGGAACTTGCATGTTTGATTTTATGTTTATAGGTCCAATTTTAACGGAAATTCAAAAAGTAACAGGTAAAGAACAAAAAGTACCAAAAAGCCCCTCTTACAGATTCTCACTCACTCAGGGCATTGCATTTTTAATTTTATGTTTGTAGATTCAATATTAACGAAAATAAAAAAGGTACCAGCTAAAAAACGAAAAAGTGCCAAGAAGATCCCTCTTATAGGTTCTTGTCACTCAGGACATTTAATGTTGAATTTTATGATTTTAGGTCCAATACTAACGGAACTTCAAATAGTAACAGTTAAAGACCAAAAGGTACCAAGAAGCACCTCTTGCAGATTTTGATTTACTCAGGAGCATGCATGCTTAATTTTATGTTCATAGGTCCAATATTAACGAAAATTAAAAAGTACCAGTTAAATAACGAAAAAGTACCAAAAAGATCCATGTAACGAATTCTCATTCACTCAGGACCTTGCATGTTTTATTTTATGTTAATAGGTCTCATTTTAACGAAAATTAAAAAAGTACCAGTTAAAGAATGAAAAAGTACCAAAAAGATCCCTCTAACAAATTCTTATTCACTCAGGACTTTGCATGTTTAGTTTTATGTTTCTAGGTCTAATACTAACGGAAATTAAAAAAGTACCAGTTAAAGATCAAAGAATACCAAAAAGTACCCTCAGAGGTTCTTATCCACTCAGGACATTGTATGTTGAAGTTTATGTTTCTAGGTCCAATATTAACGATAATTAAAAAAAATTGTCAGTTGTGGAACCAAAAACCTAAAGTAAGAAATAAAATTTCCCGTATTTCCACTTTTTGGTACTTTTTTTCTCCCCATTGAAGCATAAAAAATTTCAATATTGTAGTAGGAGCCCATAATTTAATACGTATATGTCAACGAATAAAAAAAATGTTTTGTAAAAATGTACCAAAAATAGTAACGGTTTTTACCCCCTAAACGTCAAAATTTCGAAAAAGTACCAAATTTGTATTTGGATTTTTTAGATAAGTTTCAAATGTGATATAACCCTTATTTCTATGTTTATTAGTTTAAAAGATAGATGGGATGACAAAAAAGTACCAATATACAGATTTTACCCGTTTACTCCGTATTTCCCCTTTTTGGTACTTTTTTTCTCCCCATTAAAGCATGAAAAATTTCAATATTGTAGTGGGAGCCCATAATTAAATACGTTTATGTCAATAAATAAAAAAAATGTTTTATAAAAAAAGTACCAAAAATAGTTACGCTTTTTACCCCTTAAACGTCCGAATTTCGAAAAAGTACCAAATTAGTATTTGGATTTTTTAGATAAGTTTCAAATGTGGTATAACCCTTATTTCTATGTTTATAGATTTAAAAGATAGATGGGGTGACAAAAAAGTACCAAAATGCAGGTTTTACCCGTTTACTCCCTTAAATGGCTGAATTTCCAAAAAGTACCAGACACCTGTCCGCTTATTTTTCTAAAGAACAACGAAAAGCATTAAATTTTTTTTGTATCTCTTTTAGTTTTAGAGATATAAGGTTACCGAATTTACCCGTTTTTGCCCTTTTTACCCCCTTAACATTCGAATTTCCAAAAATCCCGTCTTAGTGGATCGATTTGGGGAGAGACCAACCCCTGGTCCAAATTTCAAGTTTTTAACTTCAGGCGTTTAGGCTGTGCGATGATGAATCAGTCAGTCAGTCAGTCAGTCAGTCAGTAACGTTACAATTTTATATATATAGATAGTAGCAAATATTTCATATAATTTAATATGTTTAGCTAGATCATGGTAACTTTTTAGGTGTAAAAGACCATATAATATTATTATAGTGAATTAAAAAATGTTAAGGAGAAAAAATATTTTTTCAAGTTAAATAAGGATTATAATAAGTTTATTAGGGTAAACATATTAGGCAAATATGAATAAAAATGGTCGTAGTGACCATTCATTAATCATGTTTTTTCTCTGCGTGTATGTAAAGTTTTTTGCTTCTCCTATAAAAATCAAATGTAAAATTAATACAAAAAACTGTATTTAAACACATTTTCAATGAATTATTTTCTAAATATTTATTGCGCTTGAATTGTAAATTCCTTTTTGTTTTGTTAGTTGTTTTTTTTTTATTTTTTTTGTTTAATAAAAATGTTAAAAAAAAATGTGAAACTTTAATTGGAAAAAACGACTTTTTTGTGTAATTTTTTTTATATGACTTTTTGTGAAACTTTTTCAAAATTTCCAACGTTAACCCTGCAAGTTATTTGTTACACCTTTTTCATTAATATAACGACAACCATAATAAATTGGGAATATGACTACAACTTTGGAAAATATGTTACTAACCACAGGATACTAGTTAAACTTTTATGGAATCCATATTAAGACGTATACAAATTTAAATAAGCACAAAAATCAGTTGTGAAATCTAATAAAATGGTGTTCAGATATACATTTTTTATTGAGTTAATATGCGGTTTTTTGACAAAATTATCTTTTTGTTCACACGTACACCATTTGTTTAGCTCAATTAGCATTTGACAGTGTTAAAAAGGAAAAACGTGCTCTGTATGAAAGTATGTGTGGCAAAAAAACCAAAAACGTAAACAAAAATGTACATGTATAAGCAAAATGTAACCAATTTTTGACATCTTTAAGGAATAAACATCTGGCTTTTTGCGCAGACTTAATGGATCTGTTTTGTTGGCAATTCAGTTGCCAAAGGCAAAACACTTTGTTTAGTGAGTTGTGTTTTGCACACTAAACACACTTGTTACAGGGTTGCATTTTAATTTTGCTCAATATTATAATAATTTCGTATAAATTGAACAATAACTAAATTGAAATGTTATATAATAATTGATATGATTTGATATAATGATATTTATTGCGCATTAAAAGTAGTTGCAGTTTAGACCTGAATTGAATTATTGAACTACAATAAGAAAATTTTATGCGTTTCTTGTTAGAACTTTGAACAGGCTTGAGTATAATATCATGATTCGCAAAAGTTTTAGCCGAACTAAAATAAGTTTTAGGAGCGTAGTCTGTGTTGGACCTATGGCAAATTATGGACCAATCATCCAAAATTCTGAAGACTAATTTCTGGTATTACAAAAAATAAATTAGAATAAATTTCAATACAGCAGTGTAATTAATTTTAGCGTTAACAGTAAATTTCACATATTTGCATGATATTTTTTCTGGCCATATGAATTTAAGTAAGAAATTTTATCGCAATATCTATATCTGTGATGGTTTAAGGCGAATTTTATTATTTTCCCAAAGTGAGCTTTATTTGGTTTAAGGCGCAATAAACTGTTTTCCGAGAGTAGGGTTTATATGTGGCCTAGGGTAAATTGTGGGCCGATCTTCAAAAAATTTTAAAGTGTGATTTCTGGTCCTATAAAACTGCGACGTACCAAATTTTAGTATGCTAGCGTTATTTATTGCGGTTTTAGGCGTACTAAGTTGTTTTCCGGGAGAAGCGTTTATATGGGGCCCATGGTCAATTATGGACCGATCTTCACGAAGTTCAACAGTATGATTTGCAGTCTCGCCATTTCGTGCAAAGTTTTATGTCATTCCGTGCATTATTTCACCATTTATAATAGTTTTTGTATCAAAATTATCAATTTTTTTAGGGTAGTGAACTGAACCGATGTTGCTGGGCTTCAATCCAAAACTGCTTAGGATAACTACACGCAATTTGAGATTAAGTTTGTTCTTTTCTTTTGCGTTTTTCGAAAGTGAGCGTGTTTTCAACTAATGGTTAGACAGACGGACATGGCTAAGTCGACTTAAAATTACTCAAGGAGCCAGAATATTTATACTCTGTGGGTTGTTAGATGTATAATAAAAAAGTTTCACACGGAATGACAAACTTAGTATACCCTCATTCACCACAGTGGTGGTGGAGGGTATAAAAAATTTCTGTGAAAAACAAACGCAAAAATGTTGATAGAGTTTTATTCTATTTATATTACGAAAAATATTCGAAATGTTTTTATTTTCTGTTCGAAACAAATGCAGCTCATAATATTTCGCACGGAATTGTAAGCAACAGCTTATCAATTTTTGTAAGCTTTTATTTTATATTTGTAAAGGGTTTTTATAACAACCGTTTTACAAAGAAAAATGTATGAAAGTGTTAAAATTAATAAGAAAAATGAATTTTCTTGTTTTATTATTTTATTATTTTATTGTTTTACTTTTTTTAATGACAATTAAAAAAACATGATTTTAATTTACCTTCGCACAACAATGTTGTATACTTGCAACTAATAAAAACGTTATGTTTTGAATAATCGCAAGATAGATAATATTGATATATGTCAATATTTTCGTGTGAAATAATCAATGTTGCTCAACATTTTTCGAAGAATGTACAAGGCTTTACGCTCTGATTTAGGTTGGCCTGTAAGAAAACAAGTCTTCTGACATATTCTCTAGCTTTTATAATACGACCAAAACTTCCTTCACAAAATGACACAACTTTTATTTTCAGTGTACTTACACTGCTCTATACTATTTTAATGTATGTATATATATATCAAATGGTATTAAGGAAGTGCCAAGAGAAGTGAGTAAATAAGAAAAAAAATTAAACAATACAAAAATAAATTCAAATAAAATATTTACCCTAATTTTTTAAATTGTCTGTAAGGAATCAATTCCATAGAAATATTTTAATAATAAAAAAATAAGATAAAAAAAGTTTTGAATTAACAATTGAATTTACAATTTGAGCTACAACTCAAGAGCTGAAGCTAGGGATGCAAAATGGGAAATCCCGAAATCCCGGGACTCGGTATTTCTCAATCCCGAAAAATCTCGGTATTTATTTTTATGAGTCCCGGGATTTTTAACATATCAACTTTTATGTACAAAACTGTTCGTTTTTTTGAATTTTTATACTCTATACAAAAATATTTTTTAAAAATTATATTTTTTTATTGCAAATATTTCTTATTTTTGAGTTTAGTTAGTATTTAGTATTTAAAATTTTCATTTTTTGCTTGTTATATGACGACTATTTCTGGATTTTTGTAGTTTGCTTTTTAAAAACCATTATTTTAAGTAGAAATGGGATTTGCTGATTCACATTTCAAGCCTTTTTTACAATTACGTTTAGCAAGTTTAGCTTTGGCTACAGACATAATACTAAAATAAAAATGATTATTTATATGCAAAATATAGAAATCAATAAATAATTGTTATATATAAAGCAAAAATTAAAAATTATTCACGATCCAATCAAAGTGCATTAAGAAAATAAAGAATAAAAGTTGATATAATTATAACAATTAAGTCGTTATATATATGAAATAGCTCATATTCCTTCCCGTCCAATAATAATAAAAAATTAAATTTGCTTAAAAAACATACGGCAAATAAAAAAATATTTTATAAATAAACACTATCTGACGTATTCATAAAAAAAAATATTTAAACTCGAAATCTGTTTTAAGAAACATTTGTATAAAGATTTTGTTTTAAAATAAATTTTAAACGTACTTAAATTATTGATTATGAATCTCGCCCTCCCCCTGGAGTTGTACTGCACTGCAGTCGACATAGTGTTACAGTTTTTAACTCAGCTATCGATCTCGACGAGGGACTACACTTTGCCGTGTATTAATGTCGTCACAACTTAATTTAAATTAAAAATTGAATTGCGGTCAAAAAAGCGAAATGAATTGATCTAGAAAAACTAAGAGATACGTATATTTGTTTAAGCTTTTTTCAGAATCTGATCAGTTTGATCATGTGTGAGGCCAGTGTTATAAACATATGTATAAACTAATTTGTTTTGTTGTTTTCTTTTTTTAAAATTTATGTTATGTATATAAAATCTTTCGAATATTCAAAAAGTGTTGTTTATTTAAAAAAAGTCGTATCTTAAAGAAACACATTGATCCCGAATCCCGAAAATCGCGGGATTTTCAAAAATCAGTCCCGATTGGCATCCCTAGCTGAAGCTTACTGACCATTTCAAGCGTGACCAATACGCCAAATGGTTGTTTGAACAGATCATTATTGTTTTTGCGCATATGCCAAAAAGGCGTAGTGTAGACCAACGGCAATGAAGGTTTACATGAAGTTTTCTGAAAATATACCCGGTACAATTTTTTTTATATTTTCACCACTGCTTCTGTCATATGTTTTAAAGAAAAATTTTAATTTTTAAAATACACCACTTTTCAAAATGTATTTCTAAAAAATAGATTTTTTAGAAATACATTTTGCAGCATACGTATACTTACTGCTTAGTATTGAGTTGTTGACATATTATTTTGCTTTCGCTTTTACTACTTTTTTTTCTTACGGCAATGAAGTAAAGCTGGAGTTCCACACCACGCGTTACACGCCTTCTCGCAGTCTACGCAGCTGTCAAAAAAGTAGAATCTGTGTAGTTGTATGTAACAAGTTTTATGCACAATAGCCTAGAATGCATTGAGGCGTTGAATGCGGAAAGTAGGTTTACTTTCTACTTTTGAAAGCGTCACAAGCAGTGATCGAATAAATCAGCTGGTTTTGACAAATGAAATTTAATTTTACTTGTGGTGACGCCGCATCAGAAGCGTTGCATGTAACTTGAAATGTAGAACGCAAGTAAGGTATAAAACTCATGCAATGCGTGGAGGCTTAAACGCGTGGTGTGGACCTCCAGCTTAAAACCTACTTTGTACGCTTTTGTATGAGGAATTCGGCAAACAGTGGCGTGTAGAGCAAAACAACACTAAATAAACTTTAACATGGTTTTTATGGAGCATTATTAATGCTTAATATTTTAGAAACCTTAAAAATACCCCCAAGCCTATTTTTCTAAATGTTCATATATTATACTTCTACGTACTGAAAAACAAAAGTTACTAAGCTGGGTTTTATTCAATTGCAGTCGATTTAAAAAATTCTTCAAATCCACGATAATGTTCATTTTGCCTCATGTTCTTCTTTAACTGTAATTGTTATTTTCTAAAAGCAATTAAACACATCAGTGAACACTTTCGTAAAAAAATAAAACATTTAAAGGAACATCAAAAATTCTTTCATATTAAATGCAATAAAGGCAACATTTTTAGGGTTAAAAG
Source organism: Pollenia amentaria (assembly GCA_943735925.1). Lineage (NCBI taxonomy): Eukaryota > Metazoa > Arthropoda > Insecta > Diptera > Polleniidae > Pollenia > Pollenia amentaria. Next base: position 103,671,490 of record OX031006.1, read on the forward strand.
CCAGGTGGTGACATACATTTTGTAACAAAGTTTAACTTGCTTAACTTTGTTAGATATTTGTATGTGTAAAAATATTTAGATGGTAAATTTAAGATAAACCAGTCGTAAAATGTTAACAGTGCTTGGGTTTTAAAGATGAGATCTAAATTTGATTTTACTTTAAAAATTTTGTTTTCTTTTTTGTTAGAATAAATATTAATGTTTTTTAATATCTTTAATAATTCCATGAAATTAAATATACATATAGCAAAATGTTTAGCCTTGACTTTACGTGTGAGAGAAAGAGAGAGAGTGTAGGCTAAATGCTTGGGGCGTAAATATATTTATAAATTTTAACTGTATAAATTTTTTTACATCCACACAAAAGATGCGTCCATGTTCATTACATATAGTGTACATACAACATATGTAATACATACAAACATGCTATGCGTATGCCCAGCAGAAAATATACGAGTATTTATTCCGTAAAGGAATATTGTAAATTGAAGTAGGAAATTTGTTTATTTAAATCAATCAAAGGACTTATAAATAATTTTCAGGTTGATTGATTGATAAAAATAGTACTATGTATTTGGGTCATGTTAACCCCTTATTTGAAGGACATCCTTTTAATTTCCTCAAAATTTAAAAAAAAAAACAGGAAACACAAATCATCTTATTCCAAAAACCCAACACCTTAAATTAAGATATTTTTTTTATACCCACACCAGAATATTGGAGAGGGTATTATGCGCTTGTAGTGTTATATGTAACACTACAAAATATTAGTCCTTTTTTTATAGTGATTCTGAGTCTAACGATGTCCGTCCGTCCGTCAGGGTGGCTGGTAGTCTGTCCATCTAACTTTGTGCGCAAAGTACAGATCGCAATTTTGACAATAATTTGATGAAATTAGGCGCATACGTGTCAAGTGTAAGGACAATGCCGATTGAAAGTGGTGAAAATCGGTTTTTAATATCATATGGCCCCCATACAAACATCTTTCCGGAACGGAGTGTTTGTGCCCATAAACTATCTCATTATGTTGATATTTAGAAGATAATTGCTCCAAACATATCATATGGCAACTCCAATACAATTGCCACTAGCGAAAATATCTTTAAATATCATAGCTTCATTATAAACGATGCCATTGATATAAAATTTAAAGACGATGACTTTTATAACAGCAACTCTGCACTTTAAATTAAAACTGTTTTTTTCTGTCGCTGATTTCAAATTTAGTCTCTGTTTTTCTCTATCAGCTCGCATTTTTACTTTGGCTTTTTTCCAAAAATTAAATGTTCAAAACTTTTTCATAACTACACTCTTCATGAAGCGATTTTCAGAATTCTTCTTTTTTTTTAAATGCAATTTTTAGCTTTGAAAAATAATCAAACAAAAAATTAACAATTACGTGAAGGTACCTCATTTTAATGTGAAGTAAAAAGCGTCCATAAATAGAACAGCAGCAAACACAAAATTTTATTTTTGTATGCAAATAGCGATTTTTATCAGTTACATTGCCTTAGTAAATTGTGAAAAAATCACCGATGTGCACCGATTACAATGCAATAAAGTTCACTTCATTCGAAATATGTTAAGTTCACTGGTTTTAAACCAAAACTGTTCTTTTTGCAGAAATTTAAGTTTTTGTGCAATTTTATATAAAAAAAAAATTTTTTTTGACTGTTTTTTTTTTTAACTTTAACGATATCTCTGAAACTATTGGGCAAATTTAAAAACAATGTAAGCACGACTTTAAGAAAATGTTGTTAGCGAATTTTGTTTTTTTAAGTGATATGCAATAAAGGCATTAAAATACAAAATAATTTCAAAAAATAACACATGAAGGGGTCAAAACTGAACTGAACCAAGTCATGAAATGCTATATCTGTATAGCAAAGTTTAAATACTTCAGTTTTGCAACGGGCTAAATTAAAAACTGTTTCATTCCTAATGTACCGATAATAAGGCCAAGTCATTAAAGACTATAGAAAACAAACCTTTCGTCAACATGACATGGACTGTTTGAACGCTAATGAAAGTTCAAAGAACAAAACAATAAGAATCATGGCAATAAGACGTAAGCCTTATAAACACAGACTAATTCTCTAAAGAAAAATTGCCCCCTTCAAATTCTTCTTTATCTGTGATATTACCATCTTATGTAGACGCAGACGATATTTGCCTAAAAGTATCCTCGCAAGTTAATAGTTTAATTTTAATAATTTCCGATGGAAGTCGTTGGCGCTTAAAATATATATAACAGGATTAGACTTTTTATTGTGGCTTTAAAAACAGCAGCTTGGTCCTATTCTTCTTTTTACGGGCTGAAATACATACTGCATTAAGCTTGAGGTCCACAACATGCGTAAATGCCTATGATACTTTTTGTGGATTTTAGACGTTTCTAAATTCAAGTGCGTTTTATGTGGAATTTTTTATTTTTTTGTTATCAGCTGTTGTGTAATTTTAATGTATTTTATTCTTGTGTGAAACTTTTTTAATATACTTCTAAGACCTCATAAAGTATGTTCATATATTCTGGCTTAATAAGTAATTCTAAGTCGATTTAGCCATGTCCGTCTGTTGAAAACACGCTCACTTTCGAAAAACGCAAAAAAAAAGAACGAACTAAGTCTCAAATTGCATGTAGTTATCCTAAGTAATCCAGCAACATCGGTTCAGTAGGACTAGAACTATGAATCAAAATATGGAACCACCACCCCAAAAAATTGATAATTTTGATACAAATCTAACGTAAATGGTGGAATAACGCACGGAATGATATAAAGTTTAGCACGAATTCGCTTTATGAAACTGCAAATCATACAGTAAAATTTCGTGAAGATCGGTCCATATTTGACCATCTAAATTTTTGAAGATCGGTCCATAATTTACACTAGATCCCATATAAACCCTGCTCCCGGAAAACAGCTTAATACGCCTAGAACCGTAATAAATAATGCTATCATAATAAAATTTGGTATATCACAGTTTTACAAGACTATAAATCGGAGTGTCAAATTTCGTGAATATCCGCCCATAATTTACCCTAGGCCCCATATAAACCCTACTCTCGGAAAAGAGTTGCGTACGCTTAAACCGTAAAAAATAACGCTATCATACTAAAATTTGGTACGTCACAGTTTTATTGGACCTGAAATCACACTGTAACATTTTCTGAAGATCGGTCCATAATTTACACTAGGCCCCATATAAGCCCTACTCCCGAAAACCAGTTTAGTACGCCTAAAACTGTAAATCATAATGCTATGAGAATTAAATTCGGTACGGTATAATTTTGTAGGACTAGAAATCCCACTGCTAAATATCGTAACGATCAGTCCATAATTTACACTAGACCCCATATAAACCCTACTCCCGGAAAACATTTTAGTACGCCTAAAACCGTAAAAAATAACGCTATCATACTAAAATTTGGTCACAGTTTAATAGGACCAGAAATCACACTGTAAAATTTTTTTAAGATCGGTCCACAATTTACACTAGAGCCCATATAAACCCTACTCCCGGAAAACCGTTTAGTACGCCTAAATCCGTAATGAAGATCGGTACATAATTTACCCTATCTCGAAAAACAGCTGATTGCACCTAAAACCAAATACCCACTTTACGAAAATAATTAAATTCGCCTAAAACCATAACAGATATAGATATTGCGGTACAATTTCTTTCAACTTAGATTCATATGACCAGAAAAATTAATTACAATGCTGTATATTTTTGTAATACCAGAAATCAGTCTTCAGAATGTTGGGATGATTGGTTCATGATTTACCATATGTCCAATACAATAGTTCTGCTAAAACTGTTACGAATCATGATATTTTACTTAAGCCAGTTCAAAGTTCTAACAAGAACCCCATAAAACTTTCTTATTGTCAGTCAATAAATTAAAATAAGTCTAAACCGCAAACAATTTTAATGCTGACGTTCGCTTTTGTGAAGCTTAGCTAATATGTATTTATCATATAGAGCCCACTCCTGTCGGTGGAGGGTATCAAAGATTTGGCACAGCCGAATATAGCACTAGAACTTGTTTTTATTTTAAACCATTTTTAATACAAAAAAATAGTAAAAAGAATCTACAACACAAACATATGAAACAAATCTACCACACAACAAATGCATTCTATGCGTTTTGCTGTGTAACTTTCACATACATTTACACTGATTCTACTTTTTGGCAGATGCATTAAAAGGAAGCGCAAAGAATGCATTTCCAGCCTTTAATTATTAGATTAGTCTCATTTTGCTTATACAGTAGATACCGCTTTTATGAAAGTGGACCATAAACACTATTGGGTTTCCTGTACTTTCCATAGAAATAAATGTTCTATAAAAGAAAATCGAATATAAGAGCAAACCTGATATAAGAAGCTTCTTTTTAACACCAAAGATGATAAATGATATGACAAAAGATTTTATGCAAGAAATTTTTTTGACTGCAACACAGAAGATGCACAAAATATACAACTATGCGTTTAACCCTAGGATTATCGGTAACTTTTGACCACTAAGTTCTCCTTTTAGTCTGGCCAGATCATAATTAGAACAGCTCAAAACCCCAATTAAATAAAAAATAAATAAATATATTTTGCATTGAACGTATACTTATTAATTTAGATTATACGAATTTATTATATACTTTTATTATTTCATTCCACATGCAAGTCATCGAAAATTTATTTTTTAATTTCACACATTGCTTTTTCACATCTTCCACAGCTGAAAGGAGTTTTACGTTTGGTTTTGCCGTTAAATTCAAATAAGCGCATTATGGGCCGTAGTTTTCTAATTTTATTCATTCGATTCAGAATATATCATTTATAGAATTCACGTTTCTGTTTTTTTGATATTTTGTCTTATTTTAAAGGTCTGGCCCGACTAAGAGGGTAATTTCATAGACTTTAACATAAAAATTCAAAATTTTGCCCCACTTATTTGCTCCACTCGAATCAAAATTAGTTTCATTCGATTCAGCATCGATTTTAAAAGTTTTTTTTATCCGATATCTAGTATATGATAAAATACCTGCCCTTTTACTTCGCTGATACAATTCTGAATTTGGCAATCGTATTCGACCAGTCCCTGCACTCTGCACTTTATATATTTTGAACATTACTTTAGCTGCCAGCTAGTACTTGTTATTTCAGGACTTAAATTTGAAGCAACTGTGGCTTTCGCGCCACTCTCTGTCCTCTTAATACAAAATGCCGTACTTTTTTATAAGTATTTAATACAGTGTTACAATAAAAATAAACATTAAATATTACTCTTTAGTGTTCGCTACGGTAGAAATGTGGAAAACACAAACGCTAATAGTGTTTGTGTAATTAATACCTTAAATTAACATTTCTTTGTTTGTGATCTTCGTATACAATAAAAATACTGTAATAATGCAACTTAACATAAAGATAGGAACATTTCATTGCGTTCGGCTTTTCGTAAAAAGCCACAATCTTTTTTGTGTTCGGTTCAGTACATTAATCCTTATTCGTTTCGGTTGTGCCCAGCACCCTTTTTGACAATACAATTTTTTCTTACAAAAACAAAATACATTTGTGTTTTTAACGAAAAAAAAAAATGAAAAGCCAACAAAAAATGTCTACAAAAAAACGAAACATGTATACAATACACACACAGGCTATTCGTGCAAATTTGACAAGCAACAACAACAATACTAGTGACAAACGTTGTTAAAATTTTTTGTTTGCTCATTCCTTCATAAATGCAAAAAATACTAAAGATCTTTAAAATGTAATTTATGTCTACAGTATCACTTCAATTGTTCTGTTTTTAACGAAAAACAAAGCACAAAATAATGTTTGTTTCTTTCGTGAAAATAGTAACGAACGCTATTAAGGGTTGCGTACTAATACGCAAACACTAAAAAATATATACCCAACAAACACGAAGTCAAACCTTTGATATAAAATGACTTTATCATTTGACATAAAACACAATTTTCAAACCTTTTTCAACTGTTTGATTTTAACATTTGAATTCAAATTGATAATGATTTGAATGTTAACATTTGACTTACAATGTTTTATCAATTTGATATCAAATTGTTATCAAATGTTATTCTCAAACCAAAAGAAAAAACTTGACAGCACTGAAGCGAAAAATAAATGCAAACATTAAAAAATGGCGATTAAAGTTAAATGTGTTACACAATTAAAAAATAGTTACATATAACGTGAAGGGAATTCGCCTTGAAATAACCTGAATGAAAAAAAATATAAAATATATTTGTGAGTAAAAAATTAATTACAAAGAGTAAGAATGGAAATAAAAATAAGGCGGGAATGTGAAGAAATTATAAATTTGTTGTACGCACGCTGTGCTACGCCATGAAAATCCTCAAAACAAAAATTAGCCAAGTATTTCGTTTTGCAAGAATTAGCGAAATGCAAGAACACTATTTCATCTTTAAACTATGATGCCGAACGTAAAGCTGACAGTGTACTTAAATAAATTTAAATAAAAAAAAAAAATATTTTTCATTTATGCTCCACATTGTATTTAAATCCACATTTGAAAAACATTTAAGAATAACGTTTGAAAGCAATTTGAAAATAAATGCATTTCTCAATTTGAAAATAATTCCCCTTTCTGTTGAGAATGCTATGATATTGAAATCATTATCAAATGTTTGTTGTTTGAGAGGAGGTTTGATTTCAAATCATTTTCAATTTTATGTCAAACCTCCGTGTTTGTTGGGTATTTATCGTTTCTGGGTGTGGATGTGTGTAACGTAAGCTAAATAATGTTCGGTTCATTTACGAACACTGATTAAATATAATCTTCAGAAGAACTAGTTTCCGCATTTGTTTTAAAAATATGAATAAAAACATTTTCATCTTTTTTTTATTTTTAGAATTATTATCCAGAGATATTTGCAAAATATCGGCGTTTTTGATGCTACGGTTATCTTACAAAAAATATATTTATTTTAAAGAATTGGAAATAATTGCAGCAAATATTTCAAGATTAATGTTATATAGAGTACAGATATTTTCGGGTTTTTGTGTCGCTCTTGGTAAATTCATACATTTTTTCAAAGTCATAATAAATGCGGAATAAAACAATTAAAAATGTATTTTCATATGCCCTTAGAAAATGCAAGTTTCTTTTAAATCTAGTTATTACTTTTTCAACATTTTTGAAAACATAATCAAAACAGTTATCTTCAACTTGTTACCCATTAAAATTTTACTAAATTTACTTTCCTTTGATTGCTAAAATACTGTTTGATCAAACGCTCAAAATGCACTGTTCGAAATCAATTTTTCAACAATATAAAAAAGATTTATGTTTGTCGCTATAAGAATTAATAATAGGTAACGGAATATAAAAACGAAATAAATATGTATTTAGTTGATTAGAATTGTTTTTTATCTCAACAATAAAAGTGAGAAAACAAATAAATAAAAATATAAAAAAGGTATATTTTGGCCAGCCAAAAAAAAAAATTAATTTTTGATCAATGTGCTATGTCATTGCAAAATTTTGTACTGATAGGACCAAAACTTACCATAAGTCCTTAATAAACCACCTCTCTGAAATCGCGAGACGAACAATTCTCATTTGAATGTACATAGATATCTTAATAAGTTCGGCAAAAATGGACTTTTATATGAACCTTAAACTAATAAAATAATTTGGCTTTGTTGTGTCCATGATTTATTATGGGTGCCCTAACATATCCATATCACTCTCGAAAACTTTTCTGTATAAAATATTTTTTAGGGTATTTAAAAGACAGGCTTGTTACCTGTATTTCTTATTTAGTTTGATTCAGTAGGCAAAGTAAAAACTTATCGGAATATTTTCTGCTGGGTTTTTACTCGTGCCCTGTAAACTCTTTTTTATGTTTTCTGGTTTGTTTTCTGTTTGCGTCTATTTTATATTCGAGCATTGAGGAATGTAGATATAATATCAGAGACAATAAAATAATGATGTTGTATTCAAGAATAAAAAACAAAATGAAAAAGTAATAGATATATTTTTTTAATAAATTTTTAAGAATGCATATAAAACTTTTCTATTTTTTTTTTGGTTTCATTTTTATTTCTAGTACGCTCTGTTGCAAACTGTTGTCGACGCCTGCCAAAAGAAACGACATTGTAAATTCTCTGCCAACTCAAAGCCTTTAGCGAGTGGAGATCCATGTGCAGGGATACGGAAATTTGTTGAGATTGCATATAAATGTCGTCCATGTAAGTATTCATGTCGACTTTTCACTATTTTGCCTTATCTAAAAACAACGATAATATTTGTATGCATATTAATGTCGATGAAAAACTTGTGTTACTTATAATTTAAAATATATTAAATTTAATAAAAGCAAACACAAACGTTTTCAAAAATAATAATAAAATATTATTTTGTATGTGCTTTTAAAATCATCATTATGCTTATCACAATAAAAAAAAAAGTAAAAGCAAAAGAAAAACCAATTAAAAATATTACCGGAGTTCAGTGTTTGGCGCGAATGGTCTTGCGAAAGAGCAAATACAAAATATCGTAGCTCTTTTATGAAATAAAACGGAAACTCTGTTCATTTTGTTGTTGGTTTTAACAAAGAGCTACAATATTTTGCATTTGCTGCATTTGAAAGATAATTTTCACCAAACACTGAATTTCGCTATTATTTAAAAAAACCAGTAGGAGTGCTAGATTCCGCTAAGCCCAATCTTATATAATCTTCTTCATGGTGCGATAAAAATAGAGAGTTAAATAAATACCGTTCTTTATATAATAAAAAATCTATTTTATGCCAACTTCTCCAATTCCACCCACATTTTGTCGGATGCAGTGTATAGATACCAAGATGATTGTACTTAATTTGGTAACTTTGGCTCTTGCCGTTCTTCAGATACACAGAAAAATGCAATAAAAACCAGTTAGAGTGCTATACTCGGCTGTGCCGAATCTTTGATAAGACAGGAGGAGGCTCTGTATGATAAATACATATGTATATATTAATAACTAATCTTCACAAAAACGAACGTCAGCATTAAAATTGGTTGCGGTTTAGACTTATATTAAATTACACTGCAGAACAGCCATTTTGCGGCCTGGAACTTTGTGTAATTTTTTTTACTAATTTGAGGTCGCTGATTCCAAATCTAAATTGAAAACCCTTCGTAGCGACTGTATCATATTTCCATTAATTTTAATTGGCTAATTTAAGGTAAATGTTTGGTTGATGTCTGAAATCACAGTTTTGTATAAACAAGTGCTATAGTCTTATATATCCTTCAGCATGGTAAGAAAGAAACCGAAATTTATATAAATACCGTTATTTAGATATAAATAAATAAAAATAATAACAAAAGATTTATGGATAAAATAAGAAGCAGTCGTGGGGTTTTTGCTTATATCTCAGCCATTTGTTGATCGATCAGGCTGAATTTCAATAGCAAACATTCCTGGATTATATCTTACATACTGTATTTTATGACAAATACAGTATGGGGTATAAAAAGTATTAAAAGAAAAAGAAAATTTGTTTTTAAGAAATTATTTTCCTAAAATAAAAAAATAAAAAATATGTTAAATTTATCCCAATGCGTAAGAGACAATGATTTTAATCAGCGCTCCGTTATACCGGCCGTACACTACACAAGTTCATTGTTAAAGTCTTGCATTGTGCAGTGTTTGTCGCACAATGACTGAAAATCGTTTTTCTTCGGCTAAAAATCTGTAACTTTTGAACCGATAGAAGACTTCTTGAACTTTCCTACAGTTTTAATTATTTAATATTATTCAAATCGGCTTAACAGTTGTTAAGAAATTTAAGTTAAAAAGTTTAACTTTTGACGTTTTTTTAGCATTAAGTATGAAAATGCTCTTAATTGAGATTGAGAATTGTGGTATTTTTTTATTCAAAAAAGAGGATGTTTTATTTTATGATAACTTTATTCATGCCAGATTTATAGAATATTAAACCTTAAATTACTATTTTTACGCATATTGAAACACTTTTCATTCATTTACACTGTAGATATAATAATTTTAATGTTTGACATTCCATAAATCTGGCATGGATAGAGATATCACAATAAAATTTTGAGGTTTTCTAGACCGACAAGATCTTACAACAGTGCCCAGTTCCCAATTCCGCTTTTAAAAAAATTTTTGTTTTTACAAAAATGGTCATACTGTCACTATTTACCACTCGATATTGATCACAATTTTCAGAAAGTTATTATTACAAAACGTAACTGTTGCAATTTTATAAGAATTGATGTATTGAACTATTAGAATTTTTTACTTAAAGAATTAATTAATTTTTTTTTTTTTTTTGATAGGGCAAGTGGGAGAAACAAATGTCAAATTGACTAAAAAAAACTGGCAAAAAACAAGAAATGCTACTCCTTCACTTCTCCCTTATCATAGAAGCGAGTGTGGAATGTGTATCTTATATTTTATACAAAAGAGTCTAGGCCTTCTTTATCAGTAAGATCAGAATGGTAATTGAATCAATAAAAGTTCTAAGCAGGCCTTCAGTAAGGCCTGAAGTAAGAAGGTCTTCTGAGTTTTCCCGCTGAGTACATTCGCCTCGAATATACCACTACACTTATAGAAACATGCATAAGCAATTTATAATACAACATACCATTGCTTAAAGTCTGCTTTCCTACCAATATAAAAAGTGTTTTACCCACCATTGATAACGCGATTAAAAAAATCGAAAAACCGTTAAAAAGTCAACCCAAAAAAACGTTTTATCCGAATATCTCTAAAGGCAAAGGAGATAACGTAAGCATTTAAGCATATTTTTTGTAGGTCAGTTTTTTGTAATTTCATTCAAATGAAAAAAGTGTTCTACATACAGAGAGTTCCAAACAGTTGCAAAAGTATGGGGTTAAAGAGAACACTTTAAGCTTTCTAATGGTAGTAAAATCTCTTTGACCCCTTTGGACCATAAAAAGTTCTATTCCACTGAAATTCAGATTTATTTAAAATATAGAGCCTGGGAAAACATTTAATAACACATCAGGTATAAATTGTATAAGTAGTAATACAACGAACCATTTTTAAAAGACTGTAATCCCACTTATATAACAAAAACCTATTATTGATAATAGTTGGCGAGAAATCTTAATTTAATTCTGATCAAATTTACAAAAATTAAATGTTTTCTCTTATAACAGAAAATATTTGTTTCCAGCAGCATGCCACACCCTCAATTACCAGAATTTTGATCTAGTTTTTTGGGACAACTTACTTCTGATATATTTGCTATCGAGTGTTAATAACATTTTTGAAACCGGCGATAGCAAAAAATTGGCTGATGAAATTGAATTTTCAGTCACTGTGGCGGTGTAAATAGCAAATTTACGCAGTGAATTGCCCAGCAAAAACTTTACTTACAATAATAATTTTAATGACTTACTGAATTCATTACTTTATAGCTTTATTCGCCACTTTTAGCATTATTAGTAATATATTAAATACAACCTTTATTATTATATCTTAAATAAGTCATAATTATACATTAGAAAAGAACACTTTAATATACCCAGTAAAAACAATTGTGTTTTTTAAAGCACTTAAGAGAAAAAGCGCATAGTCGAGCGCTTCAATAAGAGAGCTCTTAAATAGCAGTAAATGATAATGAATAAAATATACAACAAATCTGCTACTTTAGTGCTGATAAAGAAGAAGTTTTTAAAGCGAAAAAAAATAAAAATATATTATGGTTTACGAAAATGCTTGAAAAAAGGGCATTAAAGCCAGTAAAAGCAAAACATTAATAAATATGTTAATATATTCTTAGCCCTTAAAAAAGCACTTTAGGAGTGCTTTCTTTAAACGTTTAAAAGAAGCGCTTATGTTAATAGAAGCGCTTATTATCAGCAGAAAATAGTCCTCCAAACCGGGAACACCACATGCAAAAATCAGGCATCCCATCGGCAGGTTTGAAGCGATTTGAGGTATTTACTGGGTAATGATTTTAATAAGTTATAATTATATGATTTCAAATAATTATTTAAATCAATTTGCAATATATTCCATTAATATTTGTTGGATTACCCCCACAATATATTTTTGTTATTAGAACACTAGAAGTGAAATCGATCTAATGTAAAAGATGTTTTTTGAACAACAAATATATTTTAATATATTATTACACACATTTTTATTTAAGTGTTAGAGCTATAAATGATTAGTGTAGCCAAAACTCTCTTTATTAAATATTTTCTTCCATTTCGAAAAATTTATTATTGTGTACACTTTTACAACAAAAATGCCATAAGATTTCACATGCATATAAGAGAAATTTTAATTATAGTGTCTTTTAACCTTTTTGAAAGTTACAACTAATTTTTTTGTCTATTTTTGTAACTACATATTTTTATAAAACTTTTAAGTATAACATAAACGTATTTTTTTTAGGTTGCAATCGGCCAAATTATAATGGATTACTTTTAGGACATTGCGAGCAAAAAATAAGTAATTTTTCTAGTAGAAAAATAAGTAGTCTTTTCGCAAGTTCTCATTATTTTTCTGCTTATTTAGTAAGCAAAGCTTTTGCTGCGTGAGTAAAACAAAAAACAAGCTTTATATTAGCTCAAGATAATAAAACCGTAAAGGTGGATCGAAAAAATTTTAAGCCGTAGGATTAAAAATTAGTTGAAAAAAGTTCCAGAAAAAATTTCTTTAATTTTTGCCATGCCTCTCTTTTAGTTTTTTTGTACATTGCATCGTTATTCATGGCTTATCTAATTTAATTTTTGCCTTTGGTGACTTTTAAATTCGACATCAAATACAGGGCGCATCTCGGATCCTTCCCCCTAATGTCCAATTTTTTGGACGTAGCAAGAGAATCCTTCTAGTTCTTAGGCGGGGGTTTTGAGATGTGGATTAAGTTTAAACTTAGTTTAACCTACTCTGAAGCTCGGATTTTTCTGGGGAAATGTGATTTTTTTTAATATTTCATTGAAGACCAACATTTTAAGCAAAGCTAATCCTTTCGTCAAAATTTTGTATTCAAACTTAGTAATGGCGGCACAAATCTGTTTTCAGATTAAACTTTTTACTTTAACTGAGATCTTAAAAACCCAGCGTTAGTATATCTAAGTGTTAATATGCTTACTTTTATGCTACGTGTATGGCCGAGTATATACATATATTAATGCTCGACGAAACAGAATATATATATATATGAGGGCGGATCAATAAGTCCGTGAATTTTCGAGCTTCCCTCGTAGTTATATGAATTGCAACACCACCTGTTAATAATACAACATCAAATACCACCTGTTAATAGACTACTGTCAAGTTTTGAGCAAGTTCCGTCATTTACTTTGCGTTTATTCATGGCTTATCTAATTTAATTTTTACCTTTGGTGACTTTTTAATTCGACATTAAATTCTGGGCGCATCTTGGATCTTTCCCCCTAATGTCCAATTTTTTGGAGAAACGTTGGACTAAGTGTATTGAGCTAATAGGAGATTATGTGTTTCATTCAAAATGTCACGGCCTTATTGATCCGCCCTCGTACTTTATAGGGGATTAGATGAATCTTAAAAAAGTGATTCGGTTTTTTTTTTTTTTTTTGTTCTAAAACGTTGTTTGCAAGTTCGTACAAAATTATTTAGCAACAAGAAAAAGTTCTATGTTCGGCTATGCCGAATCTTATATACCGTTCAGTATTGAAAAACCAGTGTTTCAGTAGCTCATGTGGTGTATCATATCAAATGGCTTATTATTGTATGCTGATTTTTTTAAACCGAGCAAATCTAATATTTCTATAGAAAACATTTGAGCTGAATCTTATAAACATAACTTGTCTTTGGGAGGGCACTTGTATGGGCGCCCGGTCAAATAATGAGCTAATAGTGCATTACACTTGTAATTTTCAAACTAGTTAATGATCGGAAGCTACTTTCTTAAACTATACCGATTACATCAGCATTTTAGACAGTTAAGTTGTTAACGAGTATTTTTGAAAAGTCGTGACATTTTTAGCCCCAAAAATTTAAAACAAAAACCGTTGATGCACGTACATATGAACATATAAATGAACACATACCTTTTATTTTCGTTGTCTATATAAAAGAAAACTATTTAAAAAAAATTTAACATTTATTATAAGTTTGGAAATTTTTTAAACAATTCCTTTGTTTATTATTTAATTTTTCTTATTGTTTTGGTTTTTTTTAAAGACAAAAGTTAATTTTTTTCACTTATTTAATTTTTATTTTTGAGGAAATGTCAAATTTGACCGGAACGTTGCCAGAACAAAATTTGAAAAAAAAAAACAGAGTTGCATTATCAGAAACTGGTTGTTTGTTACATGTTTATCTCAAAAGCTAGTTACAAACGTGTTTATAATTTGTATGGATAAACAAGTTTCTCAAAATAGTTTATAATCATAAACAACTTATAACCTGTTTATGACGTAAATGCACTATAAATTGTCTTATGCTAAGTATTTAATACTATTTTTATTTGAGGAATATCTGCACCACATTTGATCCGGATCGCTCATTTGGTATAGGTGCTATAGTGCGAAGGCCATTATTTTGGGAAGGAACAAGTAAAAGTGTTTTATTCGTCCGTGCCAAATCTTTGATACTTTACATGTGATCTTAATATTATAAACCGATATTTTTAATAGCACTAAAAACCAGTATAAGTACAAACGTTTAAGTGTGCAGATCACAGAGGTCGCAATTCGTTTCTAAAAGCTATAAATTAAGATTGTGAAAGTGACTAAGTTCTAAATAAAGTTGTGTGAATAGTCTATAGTACCAGATATAAAGAATAGTGTTTAAAGTGCTGTGTTTTATTTATTTTATTAAAGTTACAATAAAAGAACTCAAGAGGTTTATTATAAAGGAAATAAACCAAAAATGTTATTGAAAAGGCAGTAACGTAACAATATTTACAACTTACTTTAAAGATTATATTTTGTGTCCGCAAAAGTCTGAATTCCTGTTTACGAACACGTCACACCGCAGTTTATCTTATATATTTTAATTTTTTATATTTAATATTTGTTGACAGAAAAAACTTTGTGTAATTGGAAAAAAACAAATTTTTTATTTCATTTTGTTGTGTTTTTTCATATCGAACTTGTTCAACAATAGTGTATTAAATTTAGTTGCAAATATGAATGCATATAACTCCGGAAATATTGAACAGATTTTAATAAAATGCACTTGTGCACTTTTGTAAGTGGATAGAATTAACTTACAGTATTTACTAAATATCTTTAAAATAGTGTATTTTTTGTTCAATTCGGTGGACAAATAGAGGAGAAAAGCGAAATTTACTGTTTTTCCTTTGCCGAATAATATATATATATATATATGGTTTTACGCTTATTGTAATAAAGGAAATTCACTACACTTATTCAAAGAGTCAGATAAATCCACTGACATAGTGACAGACATAATTCCAATATTTGTATAATACCTAGGTTAGAATGGCCGGTAACAAGGACCCCGCATAGACCAAATATGTCCCTAGCGTTACCACGTTGTACGATAACCCGCAGAAGAAAGTTAGAAAGAAGAAAGGCCATTCCGGTGTGATGGTACTCAGAGTACCCGACACTCTCTTGACCAATGCCAGGAGTTTCATTAACCCAATTCCAGATATTTTCCCTAGACCTTGGAAGTAATGATCTCCCAGACAGTTCGCCCTGGAGCGCACAATTGCCGGACAGTAGCAGAGTATATGCTCCACTGTCTCCTTTTCCCCTGGTACCCCACAGAATCTACATTTTGTCACTATTCAGCCGCCCCGCCCTCTGGGCGTGTACCGCAGTCCAACAGTTAGCCGTTATAAAACCTACCATTATAATACCTAAATTTGCTAAAAATAAATTCTTCGAATATTTTTGATTAGAGCCAATTGTAAAATTAAAAAATTGGCGCTAGTTAATAGCCCTAATAAGTAGTTATTGAGCTCGTCACCAGCAAGTAGATATTTAGTACTGACAACAACACAACTAGTAAGTAGTTATTGAGCTGGTTATTAGTTAGGAAACATTCAGTTGTGCAAATAATAGAAGTAATAAGTACTTACTGCTTTACTAGTAACATTAGTAGTAACTACTTATTATCAGAATAAAGACAATTGTAATGTCAACTACTTACCAGGTTATGTTATTTCATACAGTACTACCTATTACTAAATTTCAAAAAGGTTTTTCTGGTAACATCCAAATTAACATGTAGAAAATAATACATTCACTGATATTGATTTTTGAACAAAAAGAGGAAACAGTGTAGTTACATTATGTTAATCCTTTGTGAATATTATTTCATAGTTCTAGTTTGTGTTGTTGGTATCTGGGGGTTAGTCAAATCATTTCATTAGAAAAATACAATTATAATTTTTTCTTCTTGCAACTTAATTATTAATGTAAAAACTCTTGTATATTTTGATAAACACACAAACGAACACAAACATATTACAAAATTTTGTGTAAATCCGACATGCACAAGGATTAAAGGATGTCTGCATTATCAAGTCTAGAGGAGCATTAACCTCTAATTAGTAACAGCTCATTGATTCTGCTCAGTCTTGTGTAACATAAAACAAAACTAAAGGTATAAAAAAAATAAGTCATCAAATAAAATTGCTTTGATTTTTTTTTTTTTTTTGTTTTACTATCATTATTAGTTTTAATAGCAACAAAAAGGGGAATCTCTAGAAATCGATTTTCAGCTAAAGGACTGGTCTGTATTTGTACTTAAAATGTTATTGTTTAAAGACCAAACATTTTATTTGATTGTGTTTCGATTATAATTGCAAAAGCTTTTGCATGAATAGAAAAATTCTCTTCCTTTCTATTTATTAGAAAAGTATATTCAAAAATCTCTAGAGAATTTCATCATGTGTATTGAATTAGTTTAATTTGAGAAGAAAATAATCTAAAAGATAATTGAGTTACTGATTTTGATACTTAAGTGAGATAAAGTATAATTTAAACATTGTGCAGTCAAGATAAGAACACACAGTTAAGAGATAGTTTTCATGTCAAATTTTTCAAAACCATATAAAGTTACACAAAAAAAAATTCCTTTTAACTTTTGTAACTAGTACCCATGTTCTGTAACTTTGGTGAGAACTTCTCACATCGAAAAGATGTGAAACACAATATTCCATCGTTTCTCGAAAAGTGTGCAAAAAGTGTGTCTGTAACTCATGTGGAAAACTGTGAAAAGAGATTACGTCGTTACGTTATAAATGTCATAATATTCCACTCGAACCCGACGTGAACCTGCAGATGTTGACAACGCCAGTAACACATATCTTTGACGGCGGCCAAAATTATTCAAATGGAAAAAATTTCAAAGGCGGCGGCGAAAATACAACTGTTGGCTAAGGCAAATAATGTAGAGTACCTACGAGTTTAAATTTTGTAGCTTTGAAAACATTCGTAAATTTTTCAAAAATGCTAAAGCAAAATAATTAAACAATAAAAAAAAAACTCAAAAACAAAATACTTATCTCTTCCATGTTATTATTCATTGCATTTTGCATATTTAATATATTTTTTAGTGGTAACATTTTTTTTCTCACCTCGTTTTTATGCGTGAGTTTATTTGACAGTTCAAAGCGGGAACATTCTCACAAAAATTTTACAGATACACTTTTCTTGTAAATTGGCGAGTCATTTCCTTACGTGACAGATATTACTCGCTAAAATTGTTACAGACGCAGTTAAGTGAGAAAAACAGTTGTTTGTTTAAATTTATGGTCTTTTTGTTTCATTTCTCGCATTTCAATCGAGAAATTTCTCGAAGCGAGAGTTAAAGAACATGGGCACTGGATCATTTCAAGGAAATTCATTCTGCACCAACATCGTACATAACAAGCGATCTGAAATCAAAGTATCTTTAAAACTGTTATTTTTTTTAGCAATATGACAAAATTTATATTTTTACATTGTCCCTACACAAATTTCCTTCTGGAATATAACTTTGTATGTACATATGTATTTCTTCACGCAAAGAAAAAACATGGCTGTGGTAAACATATTCTAAGAGCAACATATTATAAGATTCATGATGGTAGTCAATATATTACGATTATTATTGAATCATATTATGAACAAATATATTCGTAATATTACATCATAATATTTTTCCCTTAATCCTAATTTGTTTTTATAACATCCTATTATAATTCAATGTAATCATATAAGTATTATGTTAATCATAATAAGTAAAGAAGTAATCACATTGTTATCATGTTTTCTTTTTTTTTATAATCATTTTTATTTTGAAAATAGTATTAATACATATTAAGTAAGCACCTCAGCACCAAAATTGGCATTAAAGAGGCGTTAATCATAATAATATGTAGATTAAATCTAAGACTGAAAAAATAGATATTGGGAATTATTTATTTTCATAAGCAACTTTATTATATTCAAAATTTTTTATTTTTCGAATTTATTCTATGAGTTAAATTTCAGTTATGTATTTTATAAAGCTTTTTTTTAATTCATTCCTAAAAATTTTAAGGGTTAGAACTATTACAAGAAAGCTTTATAAAAATATATATTTATGCTTACCCAGTAAAAAAAAATTGTGGTTTTTAAAGCGCATAATTGAGCGCTTCAATAAGAGCGCAATTATTTATAAATTATTTTCTAGAATTTTCACTCTTTTTCTCTACAATAACACAAAACAATAATCAATATTTTTGACACTTTAAAATTTTTTTAATGTACCCACAATTTCTTTATTTTTAATATTTTTTTTTTTTAATTGTTTAACCACTGAATAACAAATAATTCGATAGGCATATGTAAAACCATGCATCAGAAATTAAGAACCGAAAACTTAAAATTGAAGTTTTTCATTTGAAAAATTCAAAACTCATGCGTACAAAAAAAATTTTTTTTTCTATCAGTTAAAAAAAAATAGGAAACACAAAAAAAGATATTTATTTTTAAAGTACAATATGTTTTTTGTACATGAAAAGAAACAAAAAACAAAAATTTTAAAAATACACAAAAACCTTTTATTTATTTTTTTTTTTTTTTTTTTTTTTTTAAAAATATTTATTTATCATTGGTGTTCAAAACATGTTTTCAACTCTACAAAAAAAAAAAAATAAATAAAAATTATTTTGTTTTATTTGTTCTTCAAAGTTCAAAATAATAAAGTTCTTAAAAAAACGTTTTTGAGAAAAATATTTTTTTTTTTTTGTTTTTAGAAACACAATAAAAACTCAATTTGAAGTTAAAATTGTAAATTTTAATTAAAATTATAATATAAAATTGTGTTTAAAATTGCAATTGCAAAAAATCCTTAGAGATTCTTAATTATCAAAACTAGCTGCTGTTGCATTAGATGTACCCGCAACACAGGTATCTGTGGAGACTTCAGTGCTTTGCCAACTATTATGACCAAAAATAGAAGGAATTTAAGTTCTGAGCATGTAGAAAATTTATTGTTGCTCATCAAGCTAATTGATAAAATTACTATTTAGTTCTAGGATTATCTTTATCATGTTATAACTACTTATTATTAATTATCTTTATATTTTTTACTATAATTTTGTACGTATGAGTTTAAATTTTGTCAATTAAAAAAATTCAATTTTAAGTTTTCGGTTCTTTTTTTCATGTTCAAAATAATATTGTACTGAAAAAATAAATATCTTTTTTTTGTGTTTTTTTTTTATATTTTTAAACTGATGAAAAAAAAATTATTTTACACGCATGATTTTTAAATTTTTAAAAAGACAAAATTAAATTTTCGGTTCGTAATTTGTTGTACAAAAAAAATGTTTTTTTAAAAACCTTTTTTTGTTGAGAACTTTATTATTTTGAACTTAGAGAAACAATATCAAACAAAATATTTTTATCTATTTTTTGTTATTGTACAATTTAAAATATTTTTCGAACACCAATGATAAATATTTTTTAAAAAACATAAAAAAAATAGTTTTCCGTTCCTTGTGTAAAACAAACGACACAAGTGATTCAAAACTATTTTACAAATGGCGATAACAAAATATTATTAGAGTACAGATATTTTGTTTGCATCTTAAACCTATTATGAGTACACGTATAGAAAGTTATCATGTTATGGCTATAAAATATCATTAATGGTTGTAAAGAATATAATATATTTTCAAAGTTATCATTATTTAGTTGTCATAAAAATGATTATTTTTCAGTGAACCATTCTTAAATTTATAATTGCGATAAACATTGACATGTTTACAGTAACTATTATATTGTTGATATAAAAAAATAACAATGTTTTGTGTACGACAACAATATATTGTTACAATAAACCTACACTCACAATATTCTGTACGTAAAATTAACTGAAATTGTAATATAAAATAAATGAATATCCAGTTAAAACCCGGTCTACTAATTTTTAATTTATTTTTAACGAAAATTTCATTTAATTTTTATTGTCAAAATTCCGTAAAAACAAATGAATTTTCAGTTATTTTATTAAAACTAACTTTCAAAAAATAACTGACAAATTCCGTAAAAATTTTTATTTTATGTAATTCAGTAATTTTATATAATACAGTGCCCATGTTCTGTAACTCCCACGGCGAGAAACTTTTCGGTTGAAATGTGAGAAATGGAACAAAAATGCAATAAATTGAAACAAGCAGCTGTTTTTGCGTCTGTAATATTTTTGGCGAGTAATAACTGTCACGTAAGGAAATTTCTCGCCAATATACTGAAAAAGTGTGTCTGTAAAATTTTTGTGAGAAAGTTCCCGCTTTGAACTGTCAAATAAACTCACGTATAAAAACGGGGTAAGAAAAAATGTTAACACTAAAAATAAATTAAAATGCAAAATGCAATGAATATTAACACGTAAGAGATAGGTATTTTGTTCTTGGCAGATTTTTTCATTGTTTAATTATTTTGCTTTTAACATTTTTTAAAAATATACGAATGTTTTCAATGCAATTTCTTCATCAACAAACATTAAAGTCGCACTTTACATATTTTGGTATAGCCGACGCACAGTGGCGCCATTTGAGTTTTTTCGTTGCAAAAATCATATCTTTTGAACCGAATAAGATAATTGAACAGTTAAAACAGCATATGATAGATAACTGTTCAGCCTATGAAATGAGCGTTTGGAAAGGGTGCTACGCTTTGTAGGGGCCTACTTATGGGTTATCAAAGTTAAAATTAGTAGAAAAATCAATTTTATGGTAACTAAAAAAAATTATTTTTACATTTTTAGATTGTTTTTATTTTTTTTCTTAAGGGTTTTATGTTTTAAATTATTACCCAACAAATTAAAAAAAAAATTATTTTTTTTTTTTAAATTAATTTTTTCAATTTTCTGTAAAATATTCATCACAATTCTTAAGAGAAGGTATATCTACAAGACTAACCATTTCTAAACTATAATTATTTTGTAACTCTATTCGTGACTTCACATGCCGCAGGGAAGAAATAAGTGGATCGGAAGATGCTGCCAACATGTTGAAGAGGTCCTCATTTTGCCTTACCCTTGATGCTTTGAATGTGTTCTGCAATCTATATTTTTTATAAAATTTGTTAAGAGACTCCTGTGCTTCTTCAGAAAGCTCTCCAATTGGCAAAGACTGGTGCTCAATTATATCTTTGCCATGCGCCAATATTTTATGGACGGTCGGGGTCAACTTCTTCTGTGGATACATTTCTGCTAAAAGAGATGCAGTTTTCGACGCATATTCTCCATATTTTGTAGAATTGACATTTTCTTTGCAGTTTAAAACATCCAAGATCGTTCCCAATCTTTTCACGATTTGATTGTCAATTCCAATGATTCTAGTTACTGCCTCATCATTTTCAAAAAATCTCCTAGAAGTGTTTCCATCGTTTGAGTTACCGTATCCGTGCTTGGGACAGTCTACTTTTAGTCCAACTTGTTTAAAAAAAGCATCCTGTATTTGCTTCTTTCTGATCTTTTCCTTATCCTTTATTGATGTATTTTCATCGAAGTTTTCCTCCTCTTGTGGTAGGGTTTATGCCAGTTTTAGCAAGAATTCCATACACCTTATCCTTGCGTGTAATCGTGACATTCCATATTCGTAAATTACCAAAGTTCTTCTGACAAATAATAATAAAAAATCGATAAAAAAAAATATAAAAATAAAACGAAAAAAGGGGTTTAAATAGGTTTTTGCTAAATTTTTACCTCCAATATAATTCTGTCTATATATATGTATATGATAACTAATTGAAATATTTTATAATTAAGCAGAAAAAGATACTAATCTAAAACTCTTTACAACTAATTATATAAAATTGAGATGTAACATATTATATATGAAATAAATTGAATTGAAAAAGTTTTTCTGACTCTTTTTGCAAATCGGGCATGACATTGTTGAGGTTGTTCCTGTCAGTTCGTTTACGACTTTTCCGTCAACCATGGTCAGGTGGAACTCGTAATTGCATTCTCTTGCTTATTTGTTCTTCAATGTCCTTCACCGTAGTCCTTATGAGTTCTGCCGATTCCCTTGCAAACTGAAACATTATTGGTCGGCAATAATGCACTGATGATGGACGTGGATCATTGTTTGTTTACGTTGCCTTTACACATGCAAGTAGTGGCATGCCACTGTTCCATACATATTATAAACGAAAAAGTGTTCGAAATAGTCGAATCTCATGCCATTTGCGTTTCTGTTTACACATGCCACTGCCAGCTCATTTTCAAAATGTCGTCGAAGCGTCAACTTGAGATAATTTGTTTACATCTCAAATTAAAAAAAAGTACCAGAAAACAAAAAAGAGTTGCCGACTTCATCACATAGTTTTAGTTTTGGGGAAATAGTTTACATTTATTTATATTAGCATTATTTTAGCAAAATTAATGCTCTATAATTAGGAAACTTACTTATTTTAACGCCCGTTACTACAAATTAATCAAAAAAATGCATTTAACAGTTAAAACGTTAATTACAGTTCGATAACAATCCAGTCGATTTGCATTAAATATTGAACAGGGTAACATTGCTAATCGTTTTGACATTTAGTGGCATGCAAGTGCCAAATTTCCACTCGCATGCAATTTTTGCTGCCACTGGAGCTGCCATTGCGAAAAATGTGAGTGTATTAGTAAAAAATCGTGAGTGTATTGAGTTTTTCGAACTGGCAGTGGCATGTGTAGATGCTAAGTTACTTATAAAAGCTAAAATAAAAGTTAAAAATTGAATTGGACGGTTTTTTGGAATTGAATTTGGCAAAAAAAATTTAAAAATAAAAGAAAATTATAATAGCCAATTGTCAAATTGCGCAAAAAGGTGAGAGTTGGCTATCTTTTTGCTTCGCTCCGCTTTGAAAGTACTTTATGTGACATGTTTCGTATAAGTATGTATATTTTATCTTATGCTATGTTTCCACGGTACGTGCTTCGCTCTTTATTCATGCTTCACACCCTAATCATGAACGCAACAACTTGCTTCGCCATACAAAATATTGAGAGCGAAACAGGTAGATTCATATTGAATCTACTTGCGAAGCAGGGAAAATTCCTCTCTTCTCTAATATTTATCACAAGTTTATCTGAACTAGCTGAATAAATCGTTTGTGTTAGCGTTGTCAACTCGGTGCGTTTTGTACCATTGTTGGTGCTTTTTTATACTTTTTATAATGATGAAAATATTAGCTTTATTAATTTGGAATAATTATTATAAATTTGTGATCTCTTTTTAAAAAGATCTAAAGAGAATTTATTAAATGAATGTACGAAAATGTATCACCTTTTTTATTAAGTTTTTTTTGGTATTTTTTTCTAAATATATTCAGGGGTGGTCTGGAAATCGAAAAAACGCAAGTATTTTGAAGTTCTTTTTAATACACTCTTAATCCCATTTTTTATAATTTTCTTATAGAATTCTGTATAATAAGAGAAATATTTGTATTGTTTTGTATTGGAATTTCTTCTACTACAAAAATCTTTTTAAAAAAACGACTTTTAAATTCTTGCGTTTTGCGGTTTCGATTTCCGGAACACCTCTGATTATCAAAGGCTGTTTTATTGTTATATTTTTAATATGAAAGTATTAAACTTCTGAAAACAAACATTATTTTTTAAATATTTTAATAAAAGGATAAATAGATAACTATTGTTAATTTCGAATCCGTACTTTTAATCGTAGATCCCTTTTAAAAAAGTTTTGTATATAATTTATGCAATTAAAAATAATTTGTTATCTAATACAAATGAATACAGGCAAATTTGTTTATTTTGTATATGTTTTTTTTTTCTTTTTTCTAAAAAAAAACCTGAACTGCAAAAGGCTGTTTTATTCTTATACAGTAGAATCGCGAAATGTTTCAGGGGTTGTATAGTTTTTCGAATTATTAACTTTTCTAAGAGGTATTTTATTCTAAAAAATGCAATAATAAATAAAGATTTTTCCAAAATAACATACAAAATTTATTTAAATCACTTTAATATCAAAAAATTTCGGTACATGTAATGTTTTCCTGTGTGCTTTTTCCTATGTGTTTTCCATAGCGTCGAGAATTTTTTGGCATTTCATTTTTATTTTTGAGATGGCTACTTCAAAAGTACCACTTTCTGCTTAAAATCTAATCTGATTTGTGATGTTTTGGCCTGATTTGTTGACATTTTTTATTAATACGCTCAGAAAAGTGTTTGGAACTAAAACACAATTTCAGATTTTTGTTTTTTTTTTGTTTTAAATGTAAGTCAAACGAATGAGTTGTGGACTCGTGTTCTAAAACAAGCAGTTACAGTTTAGGGCCAACCATAATAAACATAATCTTGCTTAACCTTCTGTCAAAAATTAACAAAAAGTCTCTAAAATGTATTTAAAAAAAAAAAACAAAAAAAAAATAACATTTGATTCCTTACGGAATGTGCGATCGGTTTCGCACTTTGCTTAAGCAAATGTCAGTTTCAAAAAACTTAACAAAAATATGGTTCAATATGGTTTTACCCATATGATATACATGTATTCGAACAGTTGCTTAAGCCAACTTAAGCACATTATATTTCGGTCTTTTTAGAGCGGCACAGGGGCGCTTAAATTTGGTGTGATTAACTTTTTCGCGATTATACTGTATTTCTAATATTCAACTATTATGCAAAATTAATTCAATAAGCTTTTAAAATAAAAAAAGAAAGTCTAAACTTGCTGCTTTTTTTAAATTAAGTGCTTTTTCTCCATTTTGGCGCGTTTCAAAAATTCACAGTTACCAACGCTGATTTTTTTATTAAAGACAACTGTCAAATCGAAGCAAGTAGACAAGTCGTGTAAACACCATGATTCATTCGCATGATTCAGAGAGCGAAGCAGGTGATTCAAGTCGTCGTGGAAACATGGCATTAGATGTCAAAGCGAATCGGTAACGCAACGTGAAGCAAAAGTTTTATCTGACATGGCCTTAAGAAATAAGCTTCCAACGTCTGACAGTGATCTGCCAATGTCAACAAAGGGTATTCACACGATTGTCAGATATCTAATAATATTGTTGTCTGACAATGGGCTGACAATGCTTTTTCTGACAACAATGTCAAACAAAAACTGAAATTTCACACGGTTGTAAGACAACTTTAGCACATTTTACTGACAATATTGTTAGATATGAGCACTGTCTATACGAAGATTTAGTAACCAGTTGGGGAAACAATTCTAACTAGTCCGGAATACGTTGCTATTGAATTCAGCATATAAGAAGAAAAAAACACGATTTTTACCCATAAATCTTAAATGTTTATCAATTATCCTGTCTAAAATCTTCTTATAGTTTATAACCTTTTCACTTTATACTGAAATAAACTTAGTAGAATTCCGGTAGTGAAAATTTACAAAATTGGTCCTTAAATAACCTAGTTATAGACAAATAACTATTTTTTTGCAAAATAAATTTTTTGACACATAGCGCGCATACCATTTGAGCGATGAAAAGCTAATTTGGCGCAGGTTTTTCTTTAATACAAGCAGTATATTAAATATGAGACAGATCGTTCTATTAATTCCCCTGTTCTTTGAATAAAGGGTCTGATAAAGTTGACCTCAAATAGACTTCATATATGAGATTTGTTTGGTTTTAAAAATCAGCGAATTCGACCTATTGTTTCACCTGGCATCCGGACAAATATGCTCTCGGAAGAAGTTTTTTATTAACCCTGGATGGTAACTGTTCGTCGAATGGACAAAGGTAATTTACACTTTATCATATAACATTCTTATGTGTATTAAAATGACGCTCTTTTTTCAACAACGTTAGCTGATGACGAAAGCTTTAAAAAAATAATACATTTTAAAACACAAAAATTTGTTAAAATTCGTATCAAATTTTGAGAGAGAAGAAAATATTTATTTTATTTTATTTTATTATACACTTCACCACCACTAGTGGTGAATTAGGGTATACTAAGCTTGTCATTCCGTGTGAAACTTTTTTGTTATACATCTAACAACCCACAGAGTATAAATATTCTGGCTGCTTGAGTAATCCTAAGTCGATTTAGCCATGTCCGTCTGTCTGTCCGTCTGTTGAAAACACGCTCACTTTCGAAAAACGCAAAAGAAAAGAACAAACTTGGTCTCAAATTGCTTGTACTTATCCTAAGCAGTTTGGGAATGAAATCCAGCACCTTCGGCATAGTAGCATCATAACTATGAATCAAAATGTGGAACCACCACCCTAAAAAAATTGGTAATTTTGATGCAAAAACTAACATAAATGGTGGAATAATGCTCGAATACGCTTTATACGACTACAAATTATACTGTTAAATTTCGTGAAGATCGGTCTATTTACACAGTAGTTTCACCATAGGCCCCATATTAGCCCTACTCGCGGAAAACAGCTTATTACGCCTAGTGCTTTCTCTGTTTTATAGCAATAGTGACTCTTTTTACTAAAATTCATAACAGAACACAAACAGAAAATATAAAAAACAACAACAACAACAAACTTTTATCGTCACAGTTATATAGGACCTTAAATCACACTGTAAAATTTTTTGAAGATCGTTCAATGATTTACACTAGGCTCCATATAAACCCTTATCCCGGAAAACTTATTGTCGGTCAATAATTTAATATAACCGCAAACAATTTTAATGCTGACGTTCGTTTTTGTGTAGATTAGTTAATAATATATATATATATGTATTTATCATATGGAGCCCACTCCTGTTAGTGCAGGGTATCAAAGAGTCGGCACAGGCGAATATAGCATTTATCTTTAATAAAATGCTTAATAAAAAATAATGTTGTTGATTTTTTTTCTTTAAAAATCGTTCCGCTAGAATTGTTTTTAAAAAGTTCGTGGATTCAACGAAGAGTAACCTAATTTTACTAAAATTAACCTTTGAGGGTTAAGATAGCGACCATACCATATGATCTACGAAACAATTGGCTTTACCGAATGTGGAGGATATAAAAGATTCTGCACAGCCAAATTTAGCACTTTTACTTGTTTTTATACCCTTAGCCAAAGGTAAAAGGGGTTGTTGTAAGACCCTATAAAGTTTATAAATTCTGGGTCCTTATGAGTAGCGAAGTTGATTTAACTATGTCCGTCTGTCTGTGTGTGTGTTGAAAAGGGTTTTCCGAAGGCCCTAGAGATGATGGGGACTAGTGATGGACATAAAAAGAATACATCAACGTTTTTTTTTTTTTTTATGCATAGCATCGCACACAGGAATCGATATATCGCAAAATACATCGATGGTTTCTATATACCGATTGTTTTTTGTAACATAACATAAACATATGAATGTGGTTTATAAAAAAACAGGAATTTCATAACAAAAAGCCTAATTACACGTTTGCAATTCTAAAAAAATAATTGATTTTTTTCATATGAATCATCAACGGCAAAGTTTTCCTTTGTCTACATTTTCTGCATGTTGCCCAATGTTGCACAATTTGTAATTTTAGTTATGAAGTACATTTATAATCTAATAATTTTAAAATAATATTAAATAATAACTAAAAAATAGGGCACAATGTGCGCTGTATGTGATTTTAGTAACGCTTTCTTGCAGTAAAAATCATCAACTCATATAAATAAAAGAATTGGCAAAATATATCACAGTCGTACTTCTGGCAACATTGATTTTGAGTTATTTAGTCAAATAAACTAAAATTCAAAACCAGAGAAGGATAATATCTTCTTTGCTTCGATCTCAAAATGTTGTATGGGGAAGTCCAAGGTATAAAAATAGTTGATGGTAATGACATTCAGCATACGCTACAAAGTTCTTGTATTAAATTTGTCATTTCGATGCATCGAATCAAAAATATCGATGTTCAATCTCTGTTGATGTATAAAAACTTCGGACTGTTCCGATGTATCGATACCTAACATCGAGTAGCTTTAAAACATCGATGTATATCATCCACCGCTAATCGGGGCTAGTTTGTTATATAGAGTGGAGCTCGAAAAAGTTAAGTCGTAGAAAAGTTAAGTTTATGGAAAAGTTTAGCAGCTTTCATTTACCCCACGTGATTCTAAAAAGTTAAGTTCTTCTCAACTTTTTAGAGACAATTTTTTTTAAATTTTCTTTTTCTGTTTCTAACATCACTTTAACTTCTTATATTTCAATCTTCAATACATATTTCTATATATATGTGACCCTCTCCGAGAAAAGGGACCTAGTATGTGAAAATGAAGTTTTGATAAAAACGCATTTAAAGTTCTGTAACGCATTATCACTGTGAACACACCAAGTTCGTTTTGTACGTTTTTATGGGGTAAATAAATTTTTATCAGAAATCTAACTCATTTCATCTTATTCTACACCCTTTTAGGTACCAGACTCCACTCTTAAGTCCAAACCCGTTTTTTGACACACTAGGTCCCTTTTCTCGGAGAACGTCACATATAGTGATTGATATACACCTGTATACTTGCGTAGCAAATATAAAACAAGTGCGTGTAGCAGTTACCGTTATAATTTTTTTTTTCGAATTGTATAAACAAACCTAATCTGATAAAATTGTGTTTGCTCTCATTAGTTGGTTCTGAAAAAATGCAAGATTAAAAAAAATTAGAAGAAGGCGTTCTTGCTAATACCAAATAATCGTAATGTGTTATATGCGTACATATCTATCTTCTAATTATTTTTCATGTAAAAAAAAATAATAAATATATACTTACATAAAATAAATAAACAATGTATAAATACACATATAACCACATCCATTTTTCATACCTTAGAAAAGATTTCGGAAAAGTTCATCACCCCCAAAACAAACTACTTGACTTTTTCGAGCCTCCACTGTATTTATGTATATCACATAAATAACGGAGAGTTAAAGTTTGCTGTTGAAATTCAGCCAGATCGGTTAATAAATGACTGTGATACGATCACAAAATCACGACTGCGCCTAATAATACCCATAAATCCATTGTTGTTGTTTTTTTTTCTGGGCGGTATAGGAGAAATGGGCGTGAAAACTCCCATACAAAGATATTATATTTTGTATATATGTGACGCGCAAAATAGAATGGGACCTAAGGGTTTTGTTCAGGAGAGCCATTTTAAAGATTTAAATACGTGTATCTTAGGTATACCCTCAATGAGCGTGTTGGTATTGGTCTCATTTGAAAGCGACACATCACAGGAACGTGTTGGTCAACCTTGAAAACGCGCGTAGGTCGTCCCTACCTCTTGTTTTCTGTAGTTGGTTTTTACCTTACTGGTCCCTTTCTCTATGCGCTGTCACATATGCAGAACGACAAGAGCCAAATTAGGTACAAGCAATTTTGTTATCAAAACACATCATCCGAAAAATGGGGACGCAATTGGAGAAGTGGGCATGGCACCAAATAGATTTATTTATATCTCAAAAGGGTATATAAGAGTCGCCATAGCCGAATATAACACTCTTACATGGTTTTTTTTTTTTTTGTAGTTGTAAGTCTTTTTGTAACTCTTATACATATTTTAAGCTATGTCCTAAAGTGTTCTTATCTAAATTGTGTAAAAGTAGATAATTCCTAAGTAATTAACTGCTTTTTACTGGTTTTTTTATTTCTTTTTTTTTTTTGGCCAGCAAGTTGACCTTTTACCTGAAATTTTTGTTGTTGTTGCCACACTTTAATAGTTTGAGCCAAGAAGGTACGACCCAAGTACTAAAAAAGAGCAAAGAAAAAATCCGCAATAAAAAATAATATTTACAAAACGTAAAAGAAGACGGAAAATAAAAAAAAAAACTTCAAACTTAATGGGGAAGGTATAGTGGCACTAGTATTTTGCATAAAAAGGTAGTAATCAATGATAACACTAAGTAGAGCAAATAATATTCAAGTATTTTTGCGAGGATTTTTTTCTTATTTTTTTTTTTAATTTTAATTACATGTTCATTATAATACACTGCGGTTTTACTTTATGGGACAGAAGCCATAAAAAGGATAATAATTATGGGAAAAGAAATTAAACAAAAACGAGAAAAAAATAAAACAGATTGTTACTTTGTTACTTGAATTTATCTTGAATAAACCAATAAAATAAAAAATAATAATTATTCTAAAAAAAAAAATTTTATGATCCTTACAAACTTTTTTTATAATGAACAAAAAAATACTGCAGGGCGTACATTCTATTAAATTCTCACGCAATAAAATAATTCTAAAAAGAATCTTTTGGTTTTCTTTTAGAAGGGTTACGAGTAAATAATGTTGGGGAAAATATAATTTTAAATAAAAATTACAAAAAAAGAAAACATTTTAATGACGGTTACATTATGTCTTCTTATTTGTTCAAAATTTAATTAGCTATTTCAAAATGTTGAAAATAATGAGAATAAAATTCTAATCCGTTTAAAAAAATTGTACAGCTTGATTAACATTTAAATGAGCTTAGTACCCAGCAAAAACTTAACTTACAATGCTTAGTGCTTTAATGACTTCCTGAATTCATTACTTTGTAGCTTTATTCGCCACTTTTTGTATTATTAGTTATATATCAATAATAACTTTATTATAATATCTTAAATAAGTCAAAATTATACATTTCAAAAAAATACCTTGGTATAATTACTTGAATAAGTTATTATTATATGATTTTAAATAATTTTTTAAATCAATTTGCAATATATTATATTAATATTTGTTAGATATCCGCTAATATTATACAATTTTAAGAATATTTTCGATGTGAAATATATGGAAAATCCAAAAATCAATCAAATGTATGTAAATATATACATAAATATGTTCCAAAATTACCAACACAATATATTTTCGTTATTAGTGATATCAATCTAGTGTTAACGAGGTTTTTTTGAAGATCATAATCAGGCTTGTCACAGAAATTTTTCGGAATTGTTTTGAACCCATATATTCATTTCGATCGATTTTCGTAATTCCGACAAATTTTAATTTTGTTATTTTTAAATTAAATGTGCATACAAAAAAAAAAACTTTTTTCGATCGAAACATTAAAGGTTATTTCATTCCGAGAAAATTTATCGGTTTTCGTTTTCTGAAGAAGCTTTCTCAGAATTAAAAAACTTTCGATCGAAATTTATTTCTGTGACAGGCCCGTATAATTGCATATATTAATACACACATTGTTATTATAATGTTAGAGCTATTAATAATTTTGTGCAGCAAAAGCACTTTTTATTAAATATTTTCTACCATTTCCAAAAATTTATTATTGTGTACATTTTTTCAACATCAATTCCATAAGATTTCAGACCAATTTTATTTAGTGTTTTTTAACCTTTTTCAAAGTTAATTTGAAAGTACTTTATTCTTGTCTATTTTGGTAACTACATATTTTTATACAACTTTTAACTATAAAATAATGTTATTATTTTTTAGGTTGTAATTGTCCAAATTATAAAGGATTACTTTTGGGACATCGCGAACAAAAATAAGTACTTTTTCTAGTAGAAAAATAAGTACTCTTTTACTCAAGTTCTCATTATTTTTTTGCTTATTTTGTAAGCAAAGTTTTTGCTGGGGTAATGCCTAGTGCCCGACTGAGTGTATTTAGTCGGTCACTTTTTTTTTATTGAATATCGGGTGTTTTCTTAGCTGCATGAGAACTTACGATATCGTTAACTATGGTTTGGCAGCTGAGAATGTCATACTGTGTTGACATTTCTGTCCAGTTAAGGATTGGCAAGTCATCATGAATCCTTTAATGCTACACTAAGAGAAAAGCTGCGCTCTAAAAATAAGCTGTGTCGTACTTGATTAAACAATTGTATAATTTTGTGAAAATTAAGCATTTACAGTCTGAAAAAAAAACTTCAAAATAAGAACGACAATCTTAAAACAAAATAAAAATCTTAAAACTAGAAAAAAAGTCTTGACTTAAGAATTACATTTTTGATTTTAATAATTAGTATTGGGGTTATTTTATTGAACTGTCAATGGTTTTTAATCCAAAATTAGATATTTTTAATTAGGCTTAAGTTCATTGAATTTAATTTTCATTAAATTATTTTTATGAAGCCAGGAATTTTACAACATGAAATTAATTAAAATTTTTATTGATAATTTGCATTCTTGACTGCGCTGAGATTTGAACCCAGGCGTTCACGGACAGGTTGCCCAGACTAGTTTCGATTGTAACCACACAATCTCTTCAGTGGGGTTTGCCGTCTTACTCACTCGGCTATTGCAGCCGGATGACGTCAATAGTCAAACATCAATCATTAAACCTAATGGTATTTCACCGTGGTAGATCGAAATTTGCTTTTGAATGAATGATTATCTATTTTAATTGGTTTACATGTTCTTCCTAACTTCTGTTTTTTCGTACTTTTTGTCAAGAATTCTTCTTGATTTTAGATTATCTCAAGAGTGTAATTCTTGTTTTGAAATTTTTAATTAATAAAAGAAATCTGACGTTCTTAAAATAAGAAGAAAATTCTTGATTGTATTATCTTGATCGTGTGCACATAGTTTAGCGAAAAGTATTAAAAAAGATAAACAGTTTTAATTGAGTTTAATGGAAAATTCTGAATAGTTAATATTTACGGAAGCTCAGCAGGTAATTGGATGACTGTAGCAATTGAAGAAATTTTCCGACCAACAGTTTACATGTTCCCGTCGGAGAATCAATTGAAAGCGGTGCGTGCTTTGCATTGAAAACTTTCCAAAAAAAATAAAATCTGTGGTGTTCTATTAGAAGGTTCGAATGATGATGTGGCTTTTGATACTTCCAAGAACCAGGACGAGGAAGTTTTGAAAAAGTTATTGAAGGAGTTCAATATGGAATCAATTTTTGAGTATTTAAGTGGTTAGTATTTTGTACTAGAAATGTCTGTGTGTGATAGATGATGAAACTCTGGCATTGACAGAAAGTGGTGGACTGGCTTTAAACTGTGCAATGTCCAAAAACACTTCCTTAAACTCTCCATCAACAAATTTATCAATGTGTGGAAAGTTGATGAATAAAGATTTGTGTGTTCTTCTAAATGAAATATCAAAAGGAAAAAATATTAAAGCGTTTAACAAGAAAAATGATTTTATAAACATCATAGTAGAAGGGGTTATCAGCAAGGATGTCACTCTGAAGGTAAAAGATTTCTCTGTGTTAATTAAGGATATTGTGAATATTTTTTTACGCAAAAGTCGTTGAGGTAACTAATTTTTTTAATTCGTGCACTAAATGCACATGTTAAAACCCCCCAAATTTTACGTATTTTGAAAAAAATACCCCCAAATGTAAAAGTTTAACTAACAACCTCATTTGAATTAATTTAACTTGACTCAGTTTTAAGTGACGTTCTAATATCAATACCTAAATAAAGCAAAAATCGAAAATGTTTAATATTTTATTGAAATTCCCCCAAAAAATTTTTTTACAGTTTCTTGAATATTTTCATTTAATAAAATATCTTAAAAACAATTTATATATAGTTTAAAACAGACTGTAACATATGTAGAATCATATATAAATATCTGATCAAAATAGAGTTAGTAGAAATTGGCTTTTTTTAAATATTGGAATAAAGTTTCTTCCAAAATATCGAGTGTTGCCAAATCATTTACGCTAATTTTGTACATTGTATCGGAATTAAAATATTTGAGCATTTCAGGTGTTTGATTAAAGTTGTGACACGTATTTTACAATGAATACTTCACCTTTAAAACGCTTTTTTTTAATCTTTTCAAAACATATTTTTGCTCAGCCCAAAAAAACTGTAAAATATATCTAGTATTACTTATTTAATGTTATGAATAGACAAGCAAATACTGAAACCCCCTAAACCCCCCTAAAAATAAATTAATGCCCCCAAATTCCCTCGAAAAATTTGTACCCGCTAAATTCGCCCCTAAATTAAATAAAACCCCCTAAATCTGGGGGGAAACCCCCTAACCTGGACACTCTGGTGTGAATTAATTTCCACAATTGTGTAATGGGCTGAACATCAATGATGTATAACTTTGTTATTGTTTTCCAAATTTTCATAACTTTTGGTACATGGCACAGAACGAAGTAACATTTTGGAAAAAGTTCTTGATTTATGAATGAACCATTGTGCAAAATTTAAAAAAAGTAAAATTATTGATTTTTAAATTTACTTTTAACACGTTTTTTTTTAATCTGAGTTATATTTTTGTTTAACAAACAAGTTGAACGTATGGAAGTATTTTCTGTCAATTGTGAATGACCTGGTTGGTGTAGTTTATAGCGCTTGTTTCAAAACACGAATTTTACAGCTGATTGATTAAAGTGTTGCAAATTAGCAAAAGAGAAGTGCTTTCCTGTATATTTTATTGCTATAGATTCTAATTCGTCACATGACCAAAAGAAGCCAATATGCCAAATTTTTGCAAGATATCTTTAAAAATACCTGAATAATAATACTTGATTACAAATTTTGCATGATCAGTTTTCCCTAAATTCCTCTTTAGGGAGAAAAAATATTATGTACCAAATTTCTTCAATTATCTTTAAAATTGTGAATTGATGCCATCGACAGAAAGTGTTTATTTCTTACATTGTTGCAATATAAATCCTGCGCATATTTGAAACTTTTCCGCTTTTAAATCAAAAAACTTTTTAGATTTATTTTCATTATTCTTTCAATAATTATATTCGAATTTTCCATGAGCCTGAAGTAAAAATAAACTTTTTAATAATTTTTACACAATCAAATTGAATTTAACTAACCGTATAAATACAATAGAACAACAAAACGTTATTGTGGAAACGGAAACAAAATAGCACCGTATCACTTGCAATACAATTGACAATTTTTTTTAATTGTATTTTGTGGAGAGTTTAAGATGAATAAGAGGAGGAAATTGAAAAAATCGTATTTAGAGATAAACATGTTAACTTTGTGTTTTTTCAGTATTTTTTTATAATTTTAAAATTCGCCCAAGGAGGAATAATACAAATAAATAAAATGCCACTTAAGAAAATGTGAAATGGAATTAAAGTTGGAAATTGGCAAATAAAAAGGATCTAAATGCTGATAACTGTGGTCCTTTTAAGCGCCATTTTACTTTAAAGTCTTGAAAAAATATAAGTTTTTCATTGTTTGCCACTTGCTATGGAAATTTAATGAGAATAACTACATTTCTTTTTTATTTTATTTTGTCTCATCTTCAGCGCCAACTGAGAAATATTTTGTTTTTGCTGAAATAGTAATTTCAAATGTTGTAAATGCACATAGTTGGATAAAAAAAATAATAATATTAAGTCCATGAAGCTAATGGCTTTTCTAGCATTTTCTATTAAATTTTTTTTATAAGTTTATATATACATATATATATATATATATATATATAGGACATTTTTCCCTTTTGCTATCTTTGCAGATGAGTTTCGTTCAAAAGAAGCTTGTGAAAACGACAATATGCCACTTGTATGCAATCCCTATTCAAGGATTGCGATATACAGTGCTTCCTTTGGCCATAAAGAACGCGAAAGTGTACAATGCCCGCATAACAACACACTAAATACTCAGGATACGAATCCTAAACAGAGTAAGTACTACACTAAACACACAATGTAACATGCTATTAAATTTGCCACCTAAATTTTGCCAAACAGACATACTCTCTTATACACATATAATTAAAAAGTTAGATAATTGTATAAAATAAGAAAAATCATTATAAAATTATTGTTAAAATTTTAGTAATTTTTGCTGGTATGAGCATGTGGTAGAGGAATTTTAATACTTGCTACTAAATATGTATGTATATTGAGATATATTAATTAGGGAAGTAACGATACGCCTTTTTGTCGATATGATATCGATACTTAAAAAGAAGTATCGGCGATACCGATTCCGATACCGATATGCTTATTGAATTTGAATTCAAGCTTTAATTAACAAAACTTAAGTAAGTATTTTTTATTATGCAAAATAACAGCATAATTTATTACCAAAAATATGCTCTAAAAACGCGTTTTATGGGCATTAGATATGCAGTAAAAACTCGAAAACATGCCCTAAAAATTTTTAAAAATATGCGAAAAAAAAATTCAAGCATTGTTTATTTTAAAACGAAAAAATTATACAATTTAAAGACATTTGCATTTAAAAAAACAAACAATCCTAACATTTTAATCGGTAAAGCCCAGACACCATACTATTAACGAGATTTTACCCTATAGGGGCAGTCATAGGCTCACAAAAACGAAGTTATATTACAGGGTTAAAATTCATATAAGGGTTATTGGTGGCGAATATGTATGGTAGATATTAACATCCATATGTGATTTCTGTCTTAAAAGGATTTCAGGAACGGTCGTTAAATTGTTTATTGATGTTAACATATAAAAGAAAGTTAAAGGGTTTTATAGACGGGAGCTTTGGTCAAATGCGAGCCGATTCGAAAAGAAGTAAAATATTTTTGCGGAAAATTTAATCTAAATACAAATATAATCAGAAGTTTTTGTGGAAAATATGTGAAATTATAGATCGAGTGTCACTATTTACATAGACTTTGACCTCAGTACAATTAAAATGTATTTTCCAAATTTTATAAAATTATCTACAAAATTGCAACTTGTTCTTTGCGCACAAAGTTTACATGGGCAGACAACCAGCCAGACGGACGGATGGACATCGTTAGATCACTTAAAACAGTGATTCTGAGTCGGTCGGTATACTTTATGATTGGTACAGATTTCTATGTATTACATCGTCAAAATCGTATATAATTGCTTTTTCCCTAATTTTTGCTTATAAAAATATAAAATTTTAAAGTTTAAAATAACATTCATCTCTAATGACAACCTGCTTTGGCTTACAATTTTAGAATAAAAATTAAATGTAGATGGCACGTTGGGTATACAGATAGATATTTAGAACGGAAAACCCAGAATTTTGCAAAAAAAAAGTTTGTTATTTGCTTCGAAAGCAAAATCTTGTAATCATATAAAAAAAATTTTTAATGTATCAAAATATGCCTCAAAGAGGCAAAATATGCGCTAAAAGCTTAAAAATACTGCAAAAATGCTCTTTTAACTAAATTATGCAAAAAAATACTGTAAAGGGTGAAATATGCAAAAATATGCTCTAACAAATCGATTACAAAATTTATAAAAAGCTATAAAACGTGTAAGTACAATATTCCTGTCTTCGTCATGAAAAAATCCTCACAGGATCACAATCTGTAAAAGGATTAAAAATGCATATGTTTGATTGACTCATTAAGTGTGTGCAATATAACATCATATCTCCACATAAGTTCTTTTTTGTGAAAATAAATGTTATCATTTTAATCACACATGACGACTTACGTTGTTATTTTTACGACTAGTTGTTATTAATAGAAAAATTTTCAAAAAATACTTTCATATTTTTTGCACGAATAACAACATAACATCACATATGCTTTTTATTTGGAAACATATTCAGCAATTTTACAATTTTTGGCGATGTATGTCGACATAAATCGTTATAATAGCAAAATATTTTATTAAACAGTTAACTTAAGTTGTTTTTAGCAGAAAAAAATTAATAATACTACATTATATTCTAAAAAGCTTAATACTTATAAAAACCTAATGCAAAATGTAGCACTTTGACATCATTATCTCAATTTCCGTAAAAACCGACTTACGCGATTATTCGTGAAAACCACAGATTTATGGTTTTCCTGGTTATTACTAATACATATTTTGCATTGATTTCAATTCATCGGAAATTTAATAATTTATTTATACTAATGGTGAATGAGGGTATACTTAGTTTGTCATTCTGCGTGAAACTTTTTATTATACATCTAAGACCGCATAAAGTATATATATATATTCTGGTCGATTTAGCCATGTCCGTCTGTCTGTCTGTACGTCTGTTGAAAGCACGCTCACCTTCGAAAAACGCAAAAGAAAAAAACAAACTTGGTCTCAAATCGCTTGTAGTTATCCTAAGCAGTTTGGTATTGAAATACCGCAACATCGGCTTAGTAGCATCAGAACTATGAATCAAAATGTGGAACCACCACCCTAAAAAAATTGATAATTTTGATTCAAAAACTAACATTATCGGTGGAATTATATTAAATCATGCACGAATTCGCTTTATATGACTGCAAATCATACTGTTAAATTTCGTGAAGATCGGTCCATAACTGTCCATAGGCCCCATATACCCCCTACTCTCGGAAAACAGTTTATTACGCCTAAAACCCAAAAAAGCCCACTTTGATAAAAAAATTCAATTCGCCAAAAACCGTAACAGATATTGATATTGCGGTAAAATTTCATCCAACCTAGATTCATATGGTCAGAAAAAATAGCATACAATTTTGTGATACACGGTCCATAATTTACCTTAGATCCCATATTAAGCAGCTTTCTGAAATTCACTGTTAACGCTAAAAATAATTACATTGCTGTATTGACATTTGTTCTAATTTATTTTTTATAATACCAGCATTCAGTCTTCAAAATTCTACGATGATTGGTCCATATATTACCATAGGTGCAATACAAATTACCCTCCTAAAAATCATGTTAGCTCGGCTAAAACTGTTACGAATTTACTTAAACCAGTTCAAAAATCTAAAAAGAAACGCATAAAACTTTCTTATTGTCGGTTAATTATTTAATATAACTCTAAACCTAAAATTTTTATTTGTTTTGTTAAAAACTTCAACAATATCTCTGAAATTACTGGCCAAATTTAAAACAATGTTATTACGTCTTAAAGACAATATTGTTAGCGAATTTCGGTTTTTTTTCTTAAGGGAATATGATGCACCATTTTCATGTTATTTCAATATATGTGCTGAAAGTACATTAATTTTGGACATAACGGTATATCTCTAAAACTGGAGCTGATAGAGAAAAATGAAGGTTAGATTTGGAATCAGCGACCACAAATTAGTAAAAAAATTACACAAAGTTCCAGGCCGCAAAATGGCTGTTCCGCAGTGTAATCGATAAAAATATCGTTGTGGTATTTTAAAAAGTTTACGTTAGCCCTTCGGTATCTTTTAATCAATCAAAAGACGATTTCAATGTGTTTCAATTTAAATGATATGAGTAATATTAATGTAAGAGATGTAACGAATACCAATACCGATACCGATATTTCGACGTAGTTTTTAAATAGTTTTTTAAGAGATTTTTGAACAACAAATTTAATTTTCAATGCTTATTTTTTGCATAACAACTAGGGAGATCGAACGGTTATTATTCGACCGGTTTTAACCGGTTATTTTTGCTTTGCCCAAGTCGGTTATTTTGAAATGCCCATTTTTCGAATATCGAATAAACCGGTTATTTTGGTATAATAAACCGGTTATTTTAATAATGTGTAATTAATATACATTTTCCTTACTCTGGTTATAAATGTACCTGTAATTTTAGTATTTTCTAATTGAATATTGGTCAAACTTTAACTTTTAATGAAGAATGTTAAAACAAAATGTAACAAAGGTCAAAAAATATTATGAACACTGTAAATACAAATCTCTTATAAAAGCGTGTGATCTTGTATAAAAAACCAAAAACTATTCAAAGTACTACAAAAACGTGTGCTGTTAAAAAGTAAGAATTTGTGCGAGAGTATTCTAAATATTAAATATATTTTTATATAGAGGCTATCTGTAGAGATTTTTCGAACGCGATTTAAAAGACAAAGTTAGGTGCTTGAAGTGCCCTAAAATGATAAGTTACAAAGGTCCTTCCATGTCACGACTTATTAATCACCTTTAATTAGTCTACATGCTTCAAATTAATGTGATCCACATAAAACTTAAATCAGTTCGAAGTAGTTATAAAGAGACGACAAAGAATACTTTACTAAAATACGCGGGAAAAACGATATGGGAAAAATTTCTACCAGTTTTATTTATTAAAACACCAAGAAGTAAATAACAAAATTGAAGAAATTAAACAATGTCATGGAAGATCTTAAATTGTAGTCGACGAATTGACAAATATTTCACACAAAAAGCATGTCCATTTTACTATTCGTTTCTATAATGCTGAAACAAAATATTTTGAAATAGATAATCCTGGCTAAGAGGTTTTGTTTGCAACTTTTTAAAAATATGGTTTATTTATATAGACATGCTTAACCACCAACAAATTAAAACTCATTCAAAATAAATTTGGGAGAATATTTCAAATAATAACTTTATTAAATTCCTTTAATTTATTTGCTTTTGTGAAACGTTTGTCTAGATCAAATATCATTCAACAGTTTCTAAATTACATTAAACAAATATCTTTTTCCAAAAAAAGTTTAGTAAATCAATAAAAAATTGTTGAAAACTAAGTTAAAGTTTGATCAATTTACTGGTCCCACTTTTCTTGGATTTTATCGTCAAATATTTGTTAGGTCTGGTCTAAGTCATATCTACATATGTATTTTGTTGGTTCCTTACCTTTGCAAATTGTTTTGTTCTTATTCAAATTAACGTTGTATTACAAAAACTTATTTGATTTTTGTGTTTTTATGTATTCGAATTAAAACCGGTTAACCGGTTATTTAAAAAATGCTTAACCGAAAACCGGGTTTTTTAAAATAGCAACTATTCGTAATATTCGAAAACCGGTTATTGAAAAAAGTCGAATAATCGATCTCCCTAATAACAACTAAGAGAAAAATGAAGGTTAGATTTGGAATTAGCGACCTCAAAATAGTAAAAAAATTACACAAAGTTCCCGGCCGCACAAAAAAGTTCAATTTTGTTCCGCAGTGTTATTAATTTCTGGTTAAAATGAGTTATAACCAAAAATTAGCACAAATATTACACTTGAGCATGATATCACTTACACTCCATACAAAAATTTTACGGAATAAGGGCTTATACACAAAGGTATCGAAATCAATGAACCGTGGTCAATTCCGGCCAAAAATCCACAACTTCTTCATTTCTTTAATTAAATAGCTATAATTTTTTTTTACATCTTTGCCAATGTTAGTAGTTAGTGAAATATCTATATATGTACCTCCTCTCCCGTTTTCTTAATTTTGACCACTTGATTAAAAAAATAGATATGATCATATATGGTCAAAATATAATATATGAACATATGTGATTATATACATAGACATATGTCGAATTTTCCTTCTCTTATATCCACA
The DNA here is from genome assembly GCA_943735925.1 of Pollenia amentaria. NCBI lineage: Eukaryota > Metazoa > Arthropoda > Insecta > Diptera > Polleniidae > Pollenia > Pollenia amentaria. The sequence goes on from OX031006.1 coordinate 103,712,990, forward strand.
ACTGCACCACTGTATATACAAATTATGTGTCTTACATGGCGTCACATAAAATTTATATTTTACTAACATTATTTTGAATTTTATTTTGTATGCAATACATAAAAAGCTGTATAGAAAAAAGTACCAAAAATTATTATAAATTCGAATTTCCAAAAAGTACCGAAATGTACTTGTGAGCTTCTAACGGAGAGGAATACACAATTTAAATTTTATTTCTATCTTTATTACTTTAGAAGATAAATGTGTTACCAAAAAGTACTGAAATTATATTTTTGTCCTTTTTCGTCCCCAAAATGTACAAAATGTACAAGCACATGTAAATTAAATGTTTGATTCAATAATGATATGTCTGAAATTTAATAGATCACGAGATATAAGGTTACCGATTTAACCAATTTTTACCCATTTCTAACCCCTTAGGAATTAAATATCCAAAAATCCCTACTTATTTTATCCACACATTGGAAGGGAAGGGTACTTACATAATTTCAAGTCTCTGGCTTAATTTGTTTGGGCTGGGCAATAATCATCCACTCAGCCACGCTAATTTTATATAAAATTACGAAGTCACTGGAAATGCTCCCGTTAGTAGTTTGATCATGGTGGCATCTGAAATGTATAATACTTACTTTTGATTTTTCGTTTAGCTTTTATTTATTTTAAAAATAACTCACAATCACTTCATTTATTCAAAAAACTAACGCGCACAAAATCATATTTATCACATGGAATAAATAATTACTAACACGGTTTAAAAAAAACGTGCTAATTTACAATGAAAACTTTGAAGGAAAAATTATAGCTTTACTTTTATTTCAAAGAACAAAAATCATATTTAAAGCCCCTAAACTCATAAAAAAAAATTATCCACTTTGCTCCAGTACTAACAGTGACATAGTTGTCCAAGAGCCATATTAAAATATGAGTTGTGTGTTTTGAAGGTACAATCTGTCATCAAAATTTTATTGAAATTAAAAAAAATATATATGTATATCATTTTTGGCCGAAATTGACCAGGTTGCACTGTGAATAAAATCAAAAGTTGTGCACCAATTTCAATGAAAATAGGCTTGGTTCCTTTGGAATATATGCTACTGTGACAAAAAAACCGGCTTGTTGTTGTATTTTTATTGCTCTGAATTCTCACAATCAAAAATATTATAATTTTTTTTTTTTTTTGTCAATCTTTGAAACTTCTTAAGCTTCTGTGCATATTGAGAAATAATGTGTGCACCTCTTAAAGATAAGTTTGTTGATGAATTTTAAATTTTTTATTTTTCTGAATAGAGTAGGGTATTCCTTTAATCGGGCCTTTGTTTTAATCGGCCCGATTAATTAACCGAGGTTTTGGTTTAACCTGTTAATAATCCGTTAATTTGGCAATTGATGGTTAACCGATTAATAAAATTTTTTTTAAATTAAGTAATTTCAATAAATAAAATTGTATAAATTATTTATTATTTGCAGTTTATTAGTAAAAAAAAAACAAAAAAAACATAACAATTCTTGACCTAAACTAAAAAATAATTCATAAATATGTAAAACATATTTTTTAATTAAATCATAAATATTATGTAGTAATTAAAAAACCTGATAATATTATTAGTTATTTCACTAGTTTAAGGAGACCTTAAAAAAAAATCTCTTAGAATAATAATTTGGCTTAAATGTTGAGGATTTTATTAATCGGTTAATCGACTGAAATTAACCGGTTTAATCGTTAATCGAAAATAGCCAATTTTAAATTAACCGATCAGTAAATCAGGTAGAAATTAATCGGATGATGAATAGAATTGAACAAAGCCTTCTCAAGTAATGCTTAGGTGTGTTCCACAAGATCTCGGGCAAGTTCGGACTAATGAGAGTAAAATGAAAATTACTCTCTGAATTTGCCAAAACTACCCAAAATTGCTGGAACGCAAAAAACCATTTTTGCACTTCTTCAAATACTAATGATGCTAACTTTTCAAATTAAGATCTATTTTAATGATTTAAGACGCTTAAAAGTCATAACATTATAAAACCGAAACATTTCCATCATTGTCATGTTTTATATTTTGTTTTCTTTTATGTTAAAGATTAAGGGAAATATGTATGCAATAATGCATTTACCACTTTAATTTTTTCATTAAAATTTTACATATTGCTTTCAAATAAATTTTTCAGTTTCAAATTAAAAAACAGCTGATTGTTTATTCTTGTCCGAACTTACATAAATAAAAAGTTCGTTCAAATTTGTACAGGAAATTAAAAAAAAACTCTCTCTATTACTCTCTTAATTGCACAAAATTGTTATGTGGAACGCTTTTGGGTAACTTTGTGCAAGTTCGGACTGTTTCGTTATGCATCTGGAACAGAGCTCTTATATGCACATGTCCTGCAAGTGTCTTTATTTTTGAATTACCGCTATATCGCGAAAACTAGAGCTGACAAAAAAAAATTATAGTTTTACACTAAAAATCTGTATATCATAAGTAGTCAGTGCCGGCTAAAGATTTTTCAAAACGAAATGAACTGTAGACTTGTGTAATAGTAGTGCGATTCACTAACTTTTTTACGATAATCGTATCGTTAAAATAAATATAACGAAAATTTATCGAATTTGATATTCAGTAACATTTTTATCGATATTCGCTGTCGATTAAAGCTGTTACTTTAAGCGGTTTTTTTCGTTATTTTAACGACAATAATTTACGTTGTGTTTATTTAAACCGACAAAGTGTATTTTATGTTTAAAGTGGCTGATTCCCGACTTCTTACATACATACTACATACATGCATATACATATATGTAATGTATGAACAAAAACAAAATTCTAAATTCAAAATGTACAAAAAAAACAAATTATGAACAAAATAAAATTATAAATGTAAAATTCACAAAATAAAATATAAAAACAGTAAATTGAACACAATTTAATTTATTTTTCTTTATTCTCTTTTGTGCTTTTCGTTGATTTTAACTTTTTGTAGACAGAGATGTTACAAAAACTACAGCTGTTTACAATCGTTAAAAATAAATTACAGAATCACAATATCGTTACTGCAAGCGAATATATATGTCGACAAAAGTTACGCTTGTCGGATCGTAAAAAGTTAGTAAATCGCACCACAGTTCAGTAGTTTAGGAGTATTTAGGGGAGAAAACAAGAAACACACAAACAACTGCATTTTTATATACTTAGATAGAAGATAGGATTAGCGCGTTAAAGAGATTTGGTACAACTAAACACACTCACCTCTTTCTTCCAGCATTTCGCAGTACAATTTTTAATTTATATTCTCTAAATTTTTTTATTTCTTTTTGACTAACTTCTTTTTAGCCTGCCTGGTTTCTTATGCAACGGAGACCGTTATGCAAATTTGTCACGGGCGAAGACGTTGTTCTATAACTGCGGATGCTGGTACTTTTGGCAGACCCTGCAAAAACGATACACCCATGCGTTTAAAGGTCGTTTATACATGCAGTAAGTACCTCCTAACACACTAACATTATTTAAATCTACATTTATAGAAGTGTAAATAGAGTAAATTATACTTACACAAGAAGCAAAAAACAAAAAAGAAAAGGAAAACTGAAACAGAGAAAAGAAATTTGTTTTAAATTACATGAATAAATACGAACTTTAGTATTTATGAAAAATCCACTTTTATAAACGTCATTTAATCAACATCTTCATTTTGTTGTACGTATTTTGCATATTTTAGTACCACGCAAAGTTCTTAAGGATCGCTATGAGACCGCACCAGAACCAGATGAGCCCCAGCAAAGTGAATTGGATTTAGACCAAGACGAACTTTACGATGAGGATCAATTCTACAAAGAAGGCGAGGCCATACCACCTGCTCCAAAACTTCAGGGAGCCATACCAAATGCTGGATTTCCCTATGATTTCAATATGCGTTCAAGTGAACCCACAACCACACTTATGCCTTCCATACTCTCACGCAACGATAATACATTGGAGGGTAAGTAACCCTATAACTCTTTCACTTTAACTCATACATCCTCTAAGTTCCACAGCTAAGAGCCAATTATACCGCTTTTTACTCTTACATTTCGCTCGTTTAAATTACTGCAAAAGTTTTCTAGCCATTCATTGTCCTCCTCCGTTTTTATTCATTTTTAAATTAAAAAACTTCACTTTATTCATTAAAGTATTCATAGCGATTTTAACATGTTTTCATTAAGTTAATAATTGAAATAATTTTTATTGATTGCCAGTAATAAATGATTGAATGAGCAAGTTTTTGCATGAGTGACCGAGTGTGTGTGTGTGTGTTTGTGTTTATGTTTTCATTCAACTCTTTAAATACAAGTATTGAGGTTAATGAGTCATTGAAATTAAAATGGAGAAAAACAATCAACTGAAATATAAAAAGTTTTTTTTAATTTTAATAACAATATACGCCATTAATAGAGGAAATGGAAAAGTTCTAATTGATTGCTTAAAGGGCATCGAAAAAAATGGAAAAATGAGAAAACATAGAAGGAAAACAAAAGTAAATGAGTGCAGATTTTTCGTTAATAAAGCGAATTGATTGAATGTGGTTTACCGAAATATGCAAAAAAAAAAAAAAATACAAAGCAATTCATTTTTCTGTAATTGATTGAAAAAAATTATGTTTTAAGTAGAATTAACATTTGTTTAAAGAAATTGATATGGCTACATATATTTTTCTACGTGATTCATCGTGAGCTTTGATTAATAAAATAAAACAAATAAATTTGAAAGTGAACTTGAAAAATTTATGGCATTTAATGTTTACTGTTTGTAAATGTTGGCCATGACTACACAGAAATAATTATTAATTTTATCTAATTACCAAATTCATAATGTTGATTTTGCACCTACTACCAAAATAATTATATTGATTACTAAAAATTGTTAAATTGTGAATATTTTTTTAATAAATGAAATTTTTAATTTTAATAAACAAATAATTTTTTTTTTAAACGAAAAAAGTCAATTAAGATTTTTTGTTATTTAATTAAAATTTTAATTGAATATTTATTTCAAAACAACTAAAATTTTAATTACATCAAAATTAAATTTTTAATTTTCTTTCAACTAAAAAAATAATTGATTCAATTATCACATTAATTAAATTTAAATACTTTTTAAACCATTTTTTTTTGTTTGATAAAACTCTTTTTTCTGTGTTCAGCCGTACATTGGTGGTCCATTCGGAAGGTCCAATTATGGGTGACTTGTTCGAGGATAGTGACTGGTAACTCGCGTAAAACACGTGTAATGTTGTCCCTAGAGAAAAAAGACCGAAGTTGTAATATCGCACGATCTATGTAGCGTATTTACCGTACCAAAACAAGAGATTAAGACCTCACAAGACCTGGCTTCAATTCTTGCACAAGTTGAATTTTATACTCTTTAAGAGATCCTTACGTTTAATACGCCAAGTTGTCTAATACGACAAGCCAAGCTGTTAAGAACGGCGACGAATCGATTCATCACGGTCTTCGCGTACACTCTAAGCTACAGCTGCTGTATTCACTTCACTACGTGCTGGATGTGGTATAACCGGTCGATTATCATCCAGTAATCTTTCCATGATGACGTGCCAAAAAAGCATATTGAAAATCAAACCTCACGATGAATCTTTAAACTGAATCAATAATTTTTTTAAAAATTTTTATTATATATATATGTATGTATGTTCCCATCGATCCTATAAGGAGCATAGGGCCTTTATTATAGTCCATTAAAAACTTAAGTATCCATAATATCGATACTCTATCTAAAAAGTTATTCTGAGCCGGTTGGATCGATAAATGACCATTTTATTTTATAGTTACAAATATCAGCATAAGCACATAACTCTTTTTAACCTGAAATGGTGTAAAGTATAAAAACACTCCTTTAGTTAATGCAGAGAAAGGGGAAAAGTTTGTTTCAACTCATCGTTGCCATTAACGTAAAGAAATGAAAGAAAATCCAAATAATGCAGCACATTTAAATAATTAAAATCTTTACAAAGAAACAGCAAAGTTCAGGTTAATAAAGTGCAACTTAAATAAAATGTAATTAAAATAGTGATACATATGTACTTCTTTACACAAAAACCCAGAATTTCACTATTTTTCTGCAATTTAAGTTTTAAGTGGAAAAAGAAAACTTGAATGGTACCCCAATTCACTTTTACAATCGTACACCTAAACTAGAAATGTTTCAGGATTTGGATAAAATTTTAAATATTTTTAAATAACTTGATTCACATAATACAATACATACCAAATTATATTTAAATATTATAGTTATAAATATGCAGATGAGTTTTAAAAGTGCTTTTACATTCATTTTTAATTTGTGCACAATTACCCTTAATTCCAACGACGTTAGCTTAAGTTAATTAATTATTTGTTTTTTCTCTTCTAATAATTGAAAATTACAAACTCTTACAATTATTCAGCATTTATTCTAAAATGACTGTCTATAGAAAAACTTAAATAAACATTCATATTTAATTTAAAGTAGAAGAAAAGTGGAGAGGTTTTATAAGGCTATTATACGAACGAATCTCTGATACCCAATACTATTACAATATGAATGTCGATTTTTCTTGTAATCCTCTAAATTTTTCTCTTAGGGGTTTCATATAAAAATTTTATATGGGTAATTCCGTGTCAAATCGACCATGAGTGGAACCCGACACCGATTTGAATGACATTTGGTTGTAAGGTTCCTTTCATCCTATAAGGATATTAACGAAAAAAAGTTACAAAATTTGTTTTTTCAAAAGTTGCGTCATATTCAAAATGTCATAATATCGCCGAATTAGCCGAATGTGTTATGTTTATTTTTTCAATATCTCAAAAACTACTGCACATACGAAGATGACTTGCATGTATGTCATTTTAAAGAGACTACTTGGGGCTACAAACAGTATAAAAATTTTTTTTTTTTTTTGGCTACTTTTTTTTATGTAGTTCCTCAAACTGTTCTTTAAAAATCGTGAAACTTTGAAGGAGGTGTTTTTTTCTTGTTCAATATATGATTTCTTTTTTCCTTTCCAACCTGTAAAAAATAATCCTAAAATAAAATTTTAATATTATAATTTTAAATCTGATTTGTGTGGTTTTAGGTGTTAAAAAAAGTTACGACATTGATAAAGTTTTTTATGGTTATTTGTTGCATTTTTTGTTGGAGCTCAATGTAGGCACTTTCAAAAAAAAGTACACTTTTTGTCACGTTACATCTCCAAGAAATAAAATGAGTTTACTATATTGTTTGTAGCCCCAAATATTCTCTTCAAAATGACATACAAATCCTCTTCGCATGTGCAGTAGTTTTTGAGATATTAAAAAAATAAACTCAACACATTCGGCTAATTCGGCGAATTTATGACATTTTGAATATGACGTAACTTTTGAAACAAAATTTTTTTTCGTTAATATCCTTATAGGATGAAAGGAACTTTCACACCAAATTTCATTCAAATCAAAAGGGGTCGGGTGCCACTCTTGGTCGATTTGCCATGGAATTCCCCATATGTACTCATTTGAAATATTTCCTCCTTATAAAAAATAAGACAAAAAATTTGCAAGTAGTTCTTTTTTAATACAAAACAATCTAAAGCAGAATGTATTTCTCCAAAATTTATCCTTCGTAAGTTTTCTTGTATTATTCCATTTTTGATGAAAAACTATATGGAGACTTAAATGGTAAATATTTCTGAGAATTGCTTTTCGTGTTTTAAGAGGCGGGCACAAATTATGAATTGCTATCGACTCGAATCAAACATATCTGTAGTATGAAAAATGTTCTATCCGTCAACAAAAAGACAGAAAAACATTTTTAAAATTTCATTAGGATCACCGCCGATTATTTCGATATGTTGCAAACGGAATGATAAAATTAAATAGCTCCATATATGGTGCGAAGTAAAACGGAATGAAATAAGTTTTCATCGCATGTGTGTTTCTACCTCCATGTGAATACATAAGGGGATGTTAATTCTCAAGTATTCATTAGTAACAAAGTTTTGAGATGTTGAAAAGGTTTCTGTTCTTTAACTCGCAAACAACAAGAAAAAGTTAAACTTACATTGTTCTGTTGCGTATTTTACAAGTGGAAAGCCTTGAAGAAAAGTACTTGTATAATGTATGTACGTATTTATCGTCATCCGAAATGCCAAATGACCAAACTATCAATAATATAAAAATAAGGTTTTTTATTGATGATGGTACTGCACATTAAAATAAGTTACCTGAAACTCTTTTTTATTAATTAAACATTTTTAATTATGGAGATGTTGCCATTTTTCTTTAAGACTGAACAGAATGTTAAATTCGGCGGCATTAAATAACCCCCCAAAAAAAATTGAATAACCACCTAAAAGTTTGTACAGAGAACAACAACAATGATTTTCATATGAAATAATCCCCAAAAAAATCATTATGAAACAAAAAGTCCTAATTTATTTCATGGGGGATTATTTCATTTTTAAATTTATAACGAAAACTTTTTTGGGTGCAATGATTTTCTCCAAACACAAATATTTTCTCTTCTATGGTATAGCAACTTCCGGCTTAGCTAACTAAAGCAACATTTATCGCAATGTTGCCAGAATATTATTTTTTTAACTACATATAATATATGGGCACTGATTTTCAGCTGTTGAGTTTTAACCGCATATAAATTAAAGCTTAGTTCAACTAAACCAGCGTTTAAACATTCACTGATTTATAAGCCATTAATATGTTTAAGATAATAATGTATACATTACATACATACGTAATGTTAATCGATGCTGTGAACTTTACTGTGAACGTATGCTTGTGACAAAAAATTGTTGATTTCATTCACAGAAAAATGTGTTTTATCAATTAAAAAAATGGTTTAAAATGTATTTAAATTTAATTAATATGATAGTTGAATCAATTATTTTTTTTGTTGAAAGAAAATTAAAAAATTTAATTTTGATTTAATTAACATTTTAGTTGTTTTGAAATAAATTTTCAATTAAAATTTTAATTAAATAACAAAAAATCTTAATTAACTTTTTTCGTTTAAAATAAAATAATTTAAACATGTAGAATTGTTGTTGGGAATTGTCAATATTTATTTAAATAAATTAACACATTGTTTGAAATGACAAAGTTTTTTATCACTTTTTTAATTAAAATTAAAAATATCATTTATTGCAAATATTTTTTTTAAAATTTAAAAATTTTAGTAATCAATATATTCATTTTGGTAATAGGTGCAAAGTTACCTACTAGTTTGGTTGATATTATGAATTTGGAATTAATTTAGTGATTGGAGAAATTTAATAATTTGTTCTGTGTTATCGGCACTAGTGCAAATGTCTTTATGTGTTCTTTTATGTTTAATGTGTTCTTTTATTTATCATTCCAACGCCGAACTAAAAATTTGTTTACATTGGTGCTAAGCGCTTTCTCTTCGAATAAGTCCAGCGGTTTCTCTACTTCATGGGCAGGAATGTCCACCATCGTTTAAAACATTTCAAGCTAGAAGTGGCATCCAAGCCTTTTGTATATTTTATTGAATATTTTGTGATCATAGTTTTTACAGATGGCACATTCAATGCGCCAATTTATTTATATATTTTTTTATTTCATTTTACATCCGAACGCTGAGCTATTTTATATGTGGTGCTATTAGTTTCCGAGAATGCTTTCAAAAGCTGTATCAACAGCAAAAATTGTTGGTTGACATGTCTGAAATATATATAAAATACAATAGAGGTCATAAGATGATTCATTTAATTTAAGAAGGAGATTGCCTTCTTTAGTAATAATTTTTTTCAAATAGCTTTCTTTTAATGTATTATTCTTAAAATTAAGAGCCTAGGCTGCCCCTAAGAATAAATAAGGCATAAACAGAGATGTTTATAAACTCTTTAAAGTGATTATTTTTGAAATTTTTCGAAAAAAAAATATTTCAAGTTTTCTGCAATAAGAGAACACATATACATTGCGAACTTGGCTTTGTTTCAGTTATTTTATTAAATACAGTAAAAACACAAACCATTTAATGAAACACAGAACAATTTATGGATTTGAACTTAAAAATATTTAAAAAGTGCAAGAGCTCCACAAAGAGAAATTAAAAAAAGCAATACTTTTTTGTCAAAAAACAAAAACACATTGATGCTATTTAAATGTTATTGTACACAAAAACATATTTATGATTTTTTTATATCTCTTCTGTAAATTTATAAGAAGCGATGATCCCTTTTGCATTTTATTTGTCGATATGTATAATAAGACATACGAATATTTTCACCCACCCGTACACCAAAAATTAAATAATTAACAATTCATCGTAAGTGTAACATTTGTATCTAAACATTCGCATGTGTTTGTGCTCTTACAAATACATTTCTTAATGTACTGAGTAATTCATGCATATACAAGATCTGCTTTTTACTTTGCTTTTCACCCATCAAGAGTCCTTGGTATGTCTTTAAAATGAATTGCATTTAAATTAAAGCTCAATGACTTCCTGTGTTGTATGTCCTTTTTCGCAGATGATCATTATGACAAGGTTAACGTTAATGATGATGACGGTAATTACGACGACTATGGTGGTGGTGTTAATAGTGTTGACAATGTTGACGTTAATGATGATGTTGATGCTGAATCATTAAAATTAAATAAAATTAACTCAACTCACAAACTGTCAAAAATATTTTTCAATGGCAAATCAGATTCTTCATCAGCTACAATAAATTCCTCATCAACGACAACCCCAAGCTCTGAGAACTCTCATACCGATGTTGATGGAAATAGCAAAGTTGATGATGGCGATGAATTGTCAATTTCTCCTCATTACATTTATCGCAAAAGGTGTCAAATGGAGGATGACTGGGGAACAATTGGCTTGAACTGCACTAATGATGACATCATAACAGAGCGTGTTGTCGTTATTGGCTTCCTTGTGAATTGGATAAAAGCTTTTATACATATTAAAAGTGAGTTGGTACTTTTTTTAAATTTTCCATTCAGGCAACTTAATAAAATGAAAACGATTAAATAAGTCGTGTTTCATTCAACTGTTTATTGAACATTAATGATCTAATATTTCAATGGATATTTAATATATTTACTAAAAAAAATGATGGGGGTATTATTATGCAGTCCGCTGAATTTATTGCTGCACAAATAAATACGATTTATGTTTTCTTAAAAAGAAATTTTTTAATTATTGAAAGATACTCTATTTTTTATATGACAAGTTAAAACGATTGTTAGTGGAAAATAAAAGTTATTGGAGGATTGAATGTATTTCGCTGTAGGACCTTTAATCTTAAAAAAAACTCCGGGAGCATGCTTCTTGTCAGACCTATTTTAAATTATATGCCGATTATCTTATGAAACTAAAGTAGAGTATGGGCTTTATATGGGGTCCATGGTATATTTCACATCATCTGCACGAAATTTGGAAGTGTGTTTTCTACTCTTATGAAACTATTACAAACCAAATTTTACTACAATAGCAATTTTCACTTTTACTTTCTTACCAAAAGTTAAATTTCTTCTCAAAAAATCGATGTTCTAACCGAAAATCATTAGTTTAAAACAAGTATCTTTTCTGTCAATAAATTTTTATATATACAGAAAAAATTCTCCAAAATTGTTCACCAATTACAGCATTAATCAAAAATAAAATCAGCTTTAATTAAAAATTTAATCAAGTGAATTAAACGTTTAATTGACACTATTAATTTGTTAAATGGTTCAAATTTAATTAGTTTTTTAAATAATATCACCAATTGTTTTATTGAAATCAATTTTAATTTTTTTCTGTGTATTTCTAGTTGTAAAATTCCTTCCTTTATTAAAAATAATTTAGGCCCTAATTGTTTAAAACGCAATGCAACGCCAAAAATACATTGAAAGCAAAAACAAAATCAAAAATGTATAAGATTTTGTTTGTTGTGCTTAATTCCCAATTTGTATTCTTGATAAGTACACTGAAATTTATTGTTGGATGATAAGCTGTTTCGATGCGCATTTTACTGGTTGCTTAGGCCATATCATTAGGAATCAATTCCCCAAAACATTTAAGAAAAGTCAAAGATATTAACAAATTAAACTGTATAGTAAATGAGAATTGCAAGCGCTCATTTTTGCAATTATATCAAATTTTAATAGACTCTCTGGCGGGAATCGAACCCGCAACCCCGGTACTGATAGGCTAGGTCACTACCAGCTAGCCTACCGGGGCACTCCTACACACTACACACTACAATAAGTTGGAATTCTCCCACCATTAATTGTAGTTGTGAGCAGGGCTGTCAGATGTGGCGAGTTTTCGCCAAACGTGGCGATTTATAAACCTTTTTGCCGTCGAAATTTTGTGTTTGCCGACATGGCGATTTTTTGGTGAAATTTAAAAAAGTTGGCGATTTATAAAACGCATTTTACCTTTTTTTCTTAATTATATAAAAAAAAAATTATGAGTACTGCTATAGTTTTTTCTTTAAATTTCTAAGAAATTTAAAAATCGCAATACGAATGTGATTGTTTAAGATGAACTCATATAAAATTGTTGCTTTAGAAACTAGGAATAAAGCTTAAGCTTTATTCGATTTTCAGACATTTGTCTTACCAAAAGTTATCAAACATCGGATCTACACCAAAAAACAACTAAATTTTTAAGTTATTTTGGAAACTAAATTCTAAAAACTGAATAGCTTTTGATTGCGTATTAAATGGAATTTTTTAAATTTTAAAAATAATAATGTATACTGGGTAGCATGCAAAAATAGTGGAATTAATATCAAAAGTGAATCACTTTTTAAAAAATTTGCATTGATATCAGGTTCTATCAAGCGTATTTTCAATGTTTATTTAATAGATTTTGCCTCGATTTTTTATGAAATTAAATAAGAAATTTCTTTTAAACATTAACTGCCGTATTCATAAAAAACTAAATTGGATATGAAATCTATTTTAAGGAAAATTTGTGTGGAAATTTTGTTTTAAAATACGTTTGAAATCTATTTTTTTTTTTATGAATACAGCAGTTAATACTTAGAATATTGAAAAAAAATATTCACTTCAAATTTTTAAAAACCTTGACTTAATATAGAATTGAAAACGAAACTAGGTCAGAAGTTAAGTTTTAAAAATACTTCATGTAATGAAATGGTTTAGAAGACTGAGTGGAATTTAAGTATTCCAATACAACTACAAATTTTCAATTTAAATACAAATTTTCAAACCTTTTCCCTTTGCTTCATTTCTTGTCGAAGTAACATTATCTTATTATGGAAATCGAATACAAACCTGTATAATATTCTTTCTTATTTTCACATAGAAAATCACGTTTATATGAACTGATTTATTTTTGCATCAAACCCTACTAATTTTGCATACTTCATAAAATTAATATTGTTGCAAAATTCAATTAACTGATCTCTCAAATTCTAGGTTTAAAGATATTTAGCCTTGTTATGATAAACGTCCGATTTAAAATAGCAAAACGCCAGATTTATTTTACCATAGTTTCTTACAAATTTTCTAGTTTCCTTCAGCATACTTTTGCAACTAGAATTCGCCAAACTTCTTGCCATTGCGATTTACAGATTTACAGATACGATTTCAAGTCAGAATCGCAAATGTAAAGCGTTTTACGAGTGTCAGAGCATGCTATAAACACACCATAATATAAACACACTAATAGAATCATAGATGGGGGTAGTGCACTTATTTTGCAGTTTCAACTCACAGTTAGTGAAAATGCGAAATTATTGCAATCATTTTGTTGATGTTAAGTGATGAATTGAAAATATAGTGATGCTGAAACATGTTGCACTCAAAAAAAAAAAATAGTTTGATTTAAGAAAAAGCAATCATAAGTGTATTGCAACTTTTTTGCTCTTTACTCATTTGAGTGCAACTTAAAATTTTGCACGAAATTTACAAACAAAAAACTGGTTTTTTTTGATTAAAGCCATGAGAAATTCCGTTATTGACATGTTGTTTAATTTCCTTTCTTATGCATATCATAACAAGAATCAAAAATTATGCTCATACAAAATTACATTATTCAAATTTTTGGTGAGAGTCTGTTTATATGCAGCTTTTTTGTACAAACTTGTCACTATTGGAACTGAATGCAGGTTTTTGCATTCAATCTTCGCTTAGTGATAGTGAAAAAATTTGAAATATAACAAATTTTTTTTTGTGGTAGTTAAAAAAAAATAGCAATCAGTAAAGCTGGTAAAGAAAGAGTGCAGTTTTATTTAGTGATAGTGCACTACCCCCAACTATGCCTATAATAATGATAAATATTGAAAATTTTTTTAACCCTGCCTTTACACATGCAAGTAATTACTTGCAAGTAGTGTATATGTATTATCAACGAAAATGTCGAAGAAATAGCCGAAAGTCTTGCAAGTAACTTGAGTGTTTACACAGTCAGTTGTAAGTTCATTTTTCAAATTTTCTCGAAGCAAAAACATCTTATGAAAAAAGCTTCATTTTTGGGTTAAAAAAACATTATCAAGTTAATGTTATCACGAAATTTATTTAATAATATTTAATATAAATAATTTAATTATTTCTTTATTTTATTTTTGGTCTATCTTGACGAAAAACTTATGTTTATTTTTAAAATATGTGAATCCAGTATTGCCGTAGTTACCGATATCATAAAATTTCTGAGAAAATATTTTGATTAAAATTTTTTTTTTTAAATGCTTGCAATTTATGTTTTGAAATACAATGAAGATGTGTTGCTTTGTAGTAGTGTTTTTATTTTGTTTTTTATTCTTAAAAACACACAGAAAATCAACAATAAACATAATTTTTATATAACTAAGTACTAGTAAATTGATACCAAAGGCATCCACGGTAACACTGTTTCTTTATTTGTCTTTTTACTTGCTGCAAGTGTCAAAAATTTACTTGCAAGCAAATTCTCTTGCAAGTTGGGCTGCAAGTGCGAAAAATGTGATGGTGTTAGTAAAAATGTGTGAGTGTATTGAGTTTTTCGAACTTGCACTTGCATGTGTAAACGCCGGGTAAGGTAAAATACACTTGTACTTCTCTTGGGTGATTTTTGGCGAATTTTGTTTACCAAAAATCAAAAAAAATAAATTTTTGGCGATTTAATATATACTATTTGGGGATGAAGGTGAAAACAAATCTGACAGCCCTGGTTGTAATGGATGGAAAGTGAAAAAGTGTGAGTGTATTTATTGGGACTTTAAAGAAATTACCCTGTCGGAAAATGAGTTAGCTTACAGTTAACTAATGGTTAATCAGAAGTTAGTCAGAGTTGACTCACAAGCTAACTCATTTACATGGTTAAAGCTATTCAGTTTTTACACGCAATGTCCGCAGTACGAGTCAGTACTGACTCACACTAAATAACTTTAAGATAACCATAAGTTAGGTCATTCCCTGCAGATAACGAGACTAGTCCATACATGCGCGTAAAGAGTAGTCCATAAAGGAGTAGGAGAACTCCAAAACTACTCCAAATATATGGTTAAAAGGTGGTCTATTTAACATTACGATGTCCTAGGAGTGGACCATATAACCCACCGAAGTAGTCGCTAAACTACTCCATGGAGTACTCAAGTGGGTTAGTTTCAAAAGTACTCCATGTTACTACTTTTTCACTAATCGCCTTTTATGGCGTGCACTGTAATCCATTATTGCTATTATTATACATATATATTTACTTGGTATTTTAAATTTTTTTTTTTTTATTTTTTTCACAAATTTTAAAAAACTTCCGTTTCACTTTAAAATAAACAATTAATAATGGACAACATCAGGGCTACCAATGTGTAATACAGTAAACTATAGTATAGTATACCTATACATCATGCAGTTGTTGGCAGCATGTTAATTTGTCTAATATGGTCCATACTACAGCACATTGGACCATGTTGTAAGTAGTCCATTTAAGCCACAATGGACCACGTAGTCCAATATTATCTGCAGGGTTATGAGTTAGCTTGTGGCGCATACAATATGTTGACTTTAATAAGAGAATAAAAAAAAATTACGTATTTTTGCTTTATTTATTTTTTAAAGACAGACAGAGACTATTACACATATGTTCTCTTTCACTTTTGTTGTATTGCCCCTTTGTCTACAGAAAATCTCTCATTTATAAGACACCAGCAGCATGCCCGATATGGTTTTCATAATAATTCTACTTTGAAAATTAGATGTATTTAACTAAATGATATTAACAAAGAGAATATGGGAACTTTTGCTTATTATTTAACTTTGAAAAAGTACACAAAACAAGCAAAACGTTTTTTTACCAAAGTCCACTGCATCAGCTTTGAGTTAGCCAAACGCTAGTTCAATAGTTATCGAGAAGAAGTCAGTCGCACAAAACACAACTGACTCAAATCTGCACCAATTATGAATTAGTTTACTAGTCAGTTGTTAATAAGTTAGCTAAAAGTCAACTAAATGTTGAGCTAGCTAATAAAAATCCGACAGGGTACTTTCACGTGTAAATGCTAGATAAGGTTTAATTTGACCTGTCATACCATAATGCCATAGCCGTAACAGCTGTTTATAGATACAGCCAGTGTTGCCAAAACTAAATGAAGGAAAAATGCTAGATTTTTGTGAAAAAAATGCTAAAAAATGCCAAAAAATGCGTAAAAGTGCAAAAAAAATATATAAAAATAAAAAGAAAAACGACTTTTCTTTCGAATTTCATATTCATTTGAAAATATTCAGCATTCGACTCTATTCGGCTATGTCGAAACTTTAATGCACTTTACCATGAGTTCGAATAATTCAGGAGTGGGCTTTATATACGATCTATAAATTATAAGCCAATCTTCATATACCTGACCTCACAGTAGTAGAATTCGTTGCCTAAGTTAAATGAAATATTCTCGTTTGTTTCAGAAATATTATTTAGCCCATTAAAGTTATTTTTAGGAGCAGATTTTATTTTGAACCGATCGGAAATTATAGATCGCTTATCAAAAATATTTAAAAAAAAAAAACTTAAAATATATTGAGCCTCACATATGGAAAATTATGAACCCATCTGTAGAGGGTATACAAATCACATAATTTTTTAACATTAAAAATAAATCAAAATAGATGCAAAAATTGTTCTTTACCTAATAAAAAAATAAAGCAGCTTTAACAAATTTATATTGAATCACATTTAGAAGTTAAATTGGTTAAAACAATTAAATTCAATTACGTTCACAAATTTTTTTTTAAATATTAGAAATATAGTTTTATATCTGAAAAAGTAATAATATATATGTACATGTTCACATCTAGAAAAATAAAAATGTATCATTTAAACTAAAAAATGCTAAAAAAAAAAAGTGCTAAATAATTTTAGGAAAATGCTGAAAAAAGATCTATATGCTAGAAGCGTTTTTAATGCAAAATGGGTTTAAAATATATTACTTATAACCAAACCTCAATCAAATGCATTACTGCTTATGTCCCATCTAATTTAAGCTGTATGTTGAGATTTACGACCACTCTCGCCAAGTTTAGTAATAATTAACTGTTAGTAATTGACCGCTAAATTAATTTATTGCTACTGACATGAATAGTAATTGTAAATTATTTCTGAACTTAGTGAAATTAGCTGCTAAGGTCTTACAGTCTTATGCAAAACAAGTTTAAGTTCCGGTTAGTTAACCGATACACTTTTTCACAACTTACCGATAGCTATAGGTTGGATTTTCTCAGCATACCAGGTAGAATGAACCGTTATAATGGAACACTTTTTGTACGGCCGATAAAATGCTACCTTTAGCTACCGGTAAGTTGTGAAAACGGGCCTTAATGAATGAGGGTATACTAAGTTTGTCATTCTGTGTGAAACTTTTTTATTATACATCTAAGACCCCACAAAGTATATATATTCTGGCTCCTTGAGTAAAAACAGTTTAGTACGCCTAAAGCCGTAATCAATAACGCTATCATACTAAAATTTGGTACGTCACAGTTTTATAGGACCTGAATTCACACTGTACAATTTTTTGAAGATCGTTCCATAATTTACACTAGGCCCCATATAAGCCCTTCTCCCGGAAAACCGTTTATTGCGCCTAAAACAAATAAAGCTCACTTGGGGAAAGTAATTAAATGCGCCTTAAACCATAACAGATATTGCGGTAAAATGTTTTCCAGCTTAGATACATATGACCAAAAAAAATATCATGCAATTTAGTGATATGCGGTCCATAATTTACCTTAGATCCCATATTAAGCAGCCTTCTGAAATTCACTGTTAACGCTTAAACTTATTACACTGCTGTATTGAAATTTATTCTAATTTATTTTTTGTAATACCAGAAATATAGCACTCTAACTTGTTTATTCTAATATGTTAAAAAAAGCTTTCAAAAAGTTTACTTCTCAGGAGTTGTTGTCTAAAATATGGATTCTTAAATAAAAATTTTCGACAATAGAAATGTAGTTTTTCGTTTTCAAAAAATTTTGGATTTCAAGAAAATAAACTTTTTTTTTTAAATCCAATATGGCGGTCTTCTAAGGTTTAAAACTTCATTTTGAAGCAGATATCTTTAACCGTTTGGGCTGAAATTTTGTAAACACATTCAGTGTGGATGCAATACATGGTTACCTGTGTGACGTTATTCGAAATCCAACATGGTGAAACACCCAAAATGGCGGCTTAATTATTTTTAATGCATTCCTACTATAAAGGTATCCAATGAAAGGGCTTGCTAAGAATAACTCGAAAAATAAAGCGACGGCATTATAGATCCAATACGGCGGACTTCTAAAGATTGAGCTGAAATTTTGTATACACATTCATTTTGGGTGATAATACATTTTTAGCTGTGTAGCGTTACTCAAAATCCTTACGATGAAATATCCAAGACGGTGGACAGATAAAAGGGATTGCTGAGACTACTAAGCAAATAAAGTGCCGTCACTCTAAATCCAATATGGTGGACTTAGTTTTTAATGCTTGCCTACAATATGGGTATCCTGAAAATACGGACGCGAGTTTGAAATAAATTAAAAGTGGAAAACCTTTTTAAAAACATAATTTTATTTAAACAAACCCCTTTTTAAAAACCAAGTTTTATTTAAATGTGTTTAAAATTAAAAAAATAAACTTTTACTGTAAAACTTTCACTATCAACTAATACCGTCATTACACAATTTATATGATATTAAGGCTTGTCGCGAGCTTGCTCATATTGCCAGAAACAATACCATAGAATTTTGCAATAATCTGTCCATAATTTACCTTAGGTCTCATATTAAGCAGTCTTCTGGAAACCACTTTAACACTATAGAACGCTATAACAAATTTAACTACTATGTATATCGAAATTTTTTCTAATTTAGGTTTTTAATTCCAGAAATCACTCTACAGAGTTTTGTAATGTTTGTTCCATAATCTAAAATTGGTCCAATATAAATTCCCATTTCGAAAATTATTTTAGTTCGGCTAAAACTGTTACGAATAATGATATTTTACTCCATTCTGGTCAAATTAAGTTTTATATGACTAGAAATAAAAGTATAAAGTTTTCTGATTGTCGGTCAATAATTTATCATATCGTCACCTAGAATGTAAAAGGGCGTTACAATAAAAAAATTCAAAATAAAATTTTTGATTGATTTTTGATCGTTTTATTGAAGTACATGTTCACAAAAAATTTTTCATCCCTGAGATCAAATATGGCGACTTTATTAATGAAATTTAAACACATTGTTGTTACTGATTTTGTAAAGTTTTTTGCTTCTCCTGTAGAAAAAAGTGTTGTTAGACTCTTTTGCATTTTATGTGCCTATATGTAGGTCTAGGCCGTGTTTTTTTTATAAGTGCCCACGCCTAAAATATTCGAAATATCGGTTGAGGGTATTAGAGATTCGGTACAGCCTTTTTTTTTAGTGTTATCATACGAAAAGAAACAAATAAAAGACTGAAACACACGGGAAACAAACAAAAATCTCATTAATTGATAAATGTAATTAAAATCCGACAGTTATTTTAAAAAAACATCAATTGAAAAATAAAATTTAAGATCATTTGATATTATTAATGGAATATATCGAAATATCGCAATTATTTATAAAAGAAAACCCATAGTAAACAAATAGTGTTGGATAATCTTATCAACTTAAAATTCTTCGCTAATAACAAACTCTTTATGTTTCGCAATAATTATAACCGTTTATTTCGTTAAATGTCGCATGGACTATTTTCAGTGTAGGAAAATACTTTTTTGGTGTGTGGGAAATAATCGGATTTGAGTCTGGGTTTACACTGTAAAAGTCAGACATTTTGAGAGAAAACTTTCATAGTGTGAACCCAGACTAATTGCGTAAGTATGTTTGCAAAAAATATCTGGCAGCACTGGTACCCTTGCATTTATTCTTCGGTAATAACCCTACGGCCACACGTGCAATTTGTGATGTCTTAACACAAGCAATAACGCCGGCAGAATAACTTCATCAAATTGCCAATGTGTTTTAGGTGGAGAACACGTAAATATCTTACAACATAAGTTTAGAAAAAGTTTAGCGCTTAAACATAGTATACATCGCTAAAAATAACAATATTAAATATTAACGTGCTTTAAAATGAATTTATTTTGCACTTTATTTTGCGCTTTAATTTTAATTATTTATCAGCCACGCGCGTATTTTTGACAAGTTGTATAAAAAAGTTAATAAAAAGCAACAAAAAAAAGCTGTCTGTCAAACTTAAACGTCAAGTTATGTTATAAAATAGCTTTCAAGACAGATTGCTTAACAACGCTGTTAAAACACAAACAAAACACTAACATGAGGAGGCTATACCTAACACTAACATGATGTTAGTGTTAATATTAACCATTTGAAAAAATTTTTTTAGCAACCTTTTGAAATTTTTTTTTTTTAATTCATCAAAAATTGGAAAATTAATATATGCCTCTAATTAAATAAGCTTAGCCATAAATGATTTGCCAAAAAAAAAAAAAAAAATATGTTTCTAAAACGACTGCGCATATTAGAAAAAGTTAATCTTCGATTGCGGAATTTCGTTTTTTTAGTAATTTCAATAAACTAAACCGTTTTTGAATTAGCGATGGGAAAATTAAAAAATATATCGATATATATCGTATCGATAGTTTTCAATAGTATCGATACTTATTAATTAAAAATATCGATGTATCGAACGTATTAAGCTAAAATTATGATCCAATTTTAAAACTTAATATACCTATGTCAATATATATTCTGGCTCCTTGCGTAATTCTAAGTCGATTTAGCCATGTCCGTCTGTCTGTCCGTCTGTTAAAAACACGCTCACTTTATAAAAACGCAAAAGAAAAGAACAAACTTGGTCTCTAATTGCTTGTAGTTATCCTAAGCAGTTTGGGATTGAAATCCAGCAACATCGGTTCAGTAGGATCAGAACTATGGAACCACCACCCTGAAAAAATTGCTAATTTTGATACAAAAACTAACATAAATGGTTTATTAGTGCACGGAATGACATAAAATTTTGCTCGAATTTGGTTTGCAAATCATACTGGTAAATTTCGTGACGATCGGTCACATATAAACCCATTTCGAGGAAAACAGTTTAGTAAGCTTAAAACCGCAATACAAAACGCTAGCATACTTAAATTTGGTACGTCAAAGTTTTATAGGACCAGAAATCACACTGTAAAATTGTTTGAAGATCGGTCCATAATTGACACTAGGTCTCATATAAACCCTACTCCCGGAAAACAGTTTAGTACGCTTAAAACCGTAATAAATGACGCTATCATACTAAAATTTGGTACGTCACAGTTTTATAGGACGAGAAATCACATTGCCAAATTTCGTGAAGGTTGGTCCATAATTTACCCTAGGCCACATATAAACCCTACTCTCGGAAATATGGCCAGAAAAAATATCATGCAATTTTGTGAAATTTTCTGTTAACGCTAAAACTAATTACACTGCTGTATTGAAATTTATTTAAATTTTTTTTTTTTGTAATACAAGAAATCGGTCTTCAGAATTTTGGATTATTGGGCCATAATTTACTATAGGTCTAAAACAAATTACCCTCCTAAAAATAATTTTAGTTCGGCTAAAACTTTTACGAATCATGATATTTTAATCAAGCATGTTCAAAGTCCTAACAATAAACGCATAAAATTTCCTTATTGTCGGTCAATAATTTAATTCATGTCTACACCGCAACTAATTTTAATGCTGACGCTCGTTTTTGTGAAACTTAGTTAATAATATATATGTATTTATCATATAGAGCTCACTCCTGTCGGTGGAGGGTATCAAAGATTCGGCACAGCCGAATATAGAACTCTAACTTGTTGCTTTTAATTTCAAATTTAATGCCTGTCCCTCGATTTCGAACGAAACTTTCATTCGATTACCTTTTATTTAAAGCAAAAACCAATTTTAAAATTTAGATTTTAAGGTAAGTTATCCGAACGAAATTTTCGTTTGAAATCGAGGGACCGGCAGTTAATTCTACAATAAAAAAAAATTTTTTTTTATTGTGTCTCTATTATTTTTGTGGAGTATTTGACAATTTTTTGGTCCACATCTACTTCATTGACATT
Source organism: Pollenia amentaria (assembly GCA_943735925.1). Classification (NCBI taxonomy): domain Eukaryota; kingdom Metazoa; phylum Arthropoda; class Insecta; order Diptera; family Polleniidae; genus Pollenia; species Pollenia amentaria. The sequence goes on from OX031006.1 coordinate 103,735,541, forward strand.
TATATAACCATTTGAAATACTGATGCAGCGCAGTGATGCATTTACGAACGTACCCATACTTCCGGTAAACGAAACTTGTGACACATACTATACAAGTAAACTGTGCAATATTTTATTATATAAGAACATGCTCAAATAAAAAGAAAAAAACTAAATATATTTTATTAATAATTAATATTGCAACTTTCATGCGTCTATTGCTGCTAATATGCCATAATTAAGGCGATTCTTTGCATAATTCTAGGAACCCTTTTCAGAATTTTTTTCCGCGCCGTTATTTTCTTAATATTAGTTAAAAAAACATATGATGCAATTCTTAAAAAAACAACAATATTGTAAGCAGTTGAGCAACGGTTAAAATGTTGAATTTTATTATATAGAGATCTTAAAAATATCGAATTCGATAGTCGTAGATAAATATCGATGTATTTGATATATGGGTATTTTTAATATCGGCGATAAATATCGATTACAATTTTTTTTAAATATCGATATTTGATTATCGATATCTATTGGAGTGTAAGTTTCACAAGAACGTAACTATTAAATTTAAAACAAATGTTTCCTATATTTAACTTCTCCTTTTCTTTAAACTTACAGATAAAGAAAAATTTTAACGACAATTTCAAAATTCAATATTTCAATATGGCATTCAAAGTACAAAATTTAAAAATAAAGTGTAGTAAGCTTTTTAAATAAGTGGAAGGAGGAAGATTATTTGAAGCTTTAATAAGTTTAGAAAGATTTTTTCATCTGTGAATGATATTTCAAGCAGGGGTTATCTATACAAACAGATCCAATAAATAAATTGTATGGTTTTCACCAAACCACGAAATCAAATTGTCAAAGGATATATATGTACATATGTATGTATGTATATTACCTAATATTTATATCTATGTAGATATAATGTGTATATCGGATTATTTAGAAATATGTGTTCTTAAGCAGTATTATGGTTGTGATGAAATTTTCTTGGCTTTTGTGGTGTTTAGAAGGAGATAAAACAATATATGAAATATGAAAATTTAACTAAAAGAAGTATCTAAAAAACGTTAATAAAATTTAATTTTTAGTTTTTCATTTCTCATTTTAATATTTCGTTTTACCGCTTTTTTAATACTTATTTGATTTTTCTATATTTTGTTTTACAGAAAATCAAGAGCAATTCTACCTTTATTTAATCATATCTGTCGCTGTTGGCATGTTACTGTGCCTGACACTTGTAATTGGTAGACTGACCCTCCAGCGAAGGCGTTCTTGTCGCAAAAATAGTCTATCGAGTTGCAGCAACAACGAGAAAAATAACAGTGATAAAATGGGCAGTACCGGCGTCGTTGGGGGTGGTGGTGGCGGAGCTGGGGGCGATAATAATAAATTTCAACATGAGCCAACAGCACGTGAGACACAATTAAGCGGCTCCTTTATAGATGATATATCTGACATTGATGCAGACATTGACTTGACTAGTCCAATGCCTGTGCCAAGTCTTTCAACAAGAAATGAGGTAAATAAACATTTTTCTTTTTATTCCCTTTTCCATTATCCTTAACCGTTCAGCCAACAACAACTTGTGTTTTAAAAAGGCTTATAACCATTGACAACATTCATCGTTTTTTGCAAACACACAACGATTTTATGTTGTACGATTCGACACTGCAATTTGGAAATCCTTTAAAGTTGAAACAATTTGCATAATTCCTTTGACTGACAGATTAAAGAAGTATAATATTCGGTCGATTGCTGTAGTGAAATCTGAAAACCAGTTAAAACGATTTGTTAAGTTTTTGTCGATTTAACATCACAGCTCTTAACTCGAGGAAAATGTAGAAATGCTGGTTAAGGCTTTTAACTTAGATTTAATTCAGTTCATAAATCATTTAGTTTAATTTAAAAATAAAAGTTCATTTAACAAAACTATATATTCCATTACTCTATATCGTCAGCAAAAATTCAAAAAGGCGTAACTAACAAAAATATAATTTTTCGGAAGTAGCAAAAATTTTGTAAAATGAAAACTATAAACATTTCTAACGAAGTTTTTTCTCACGTCAGAAAAATATGCATTGGTAAGTCGTCCATGGAATACTTCAAACACTTTTCAAAGAAACCCATTTCATTATATTTTGTTAATAAAAAAATTTCTAATTACGTCGTTTTGCATTTATCAAATTTACATACTTGTAGTTACGTCCCTTAGTTTTTTTTAACACGTAATTTTTGATCGCAGAAATGTAAAAGTTTGTCCAGACATTTAATTTAATGTCATTCATAATAATCAATCAAAAACTCGATTTTAAATATACTCTATAAATTCAATTAAAATTAGACAACAGATTTTGCCTTTCTGAAAAATAATTGTAAGTCAAAACTATTTTTTTTATTAAAAACGTGTAAAATAAAAGATGAAAAAATTGGAACGAAATATTTAAAATATTAGTTTTTATATAATTACTTTAATTAAAGTAAGGGTCAGACTTTAAGAAAAATATACATACATAGTTATACACCTAATAGGTATTACCTATATAATAATTTTCCCCAGAGAATTTGGGATATTTTGGGATTTGTTTAATATTTTGATTTAAATATTTAAAGATATTAGCTTGATGTTTAGATTGTTTAATTTTTTATTTTTATTTTTTTAATTTTATGATGCGATGTGACGAAGTTGCCAAAAAGTTCTTGAAGTTGTTTAATCAGCTTGCCAATTCTGATCTAGTCTGATAATGCCACACAGTTGCACTTGTTAAATTCTTGTGATTTGTGATTTTTGCAATAAAAAAAATCTTTATCCTGATTAAATCTATTGTCAAAAAGTACCGATTGAAACAAATATAGCAATTTTCTTTTAATCTTCTTGCGTTTCTTATGCTCTCATACAAAATTTTTTTTGGATTTTTAGAAAAGTTGTACACTTTTTATACCCACACGCATTACGCATTTGTTCTGATGTTTGTAACACCTTAAAATATTGGTCCTATATCCACCTTAAAGTAAGCCGATCGACTCAGAATCATTTTTTGAGTCGACCTCACGATGTCCGTCCAGCTGGCTGGCTGTCAAGGCTCAGCTTTGAAGATAATTTGATGAAATTTGGTAGATAGGTTCTAATTGGCACAAAGACCAAGCCTATTGAAATGGGGCGAATAGGTACATAATTTCATATATCCCCGATACCAGCTGCTTTCCGGAATAGAGTCTTTGTGCGCACTATTAAACCAGTTTTGATGAAATTTAAAACATAGACAGATCCATATTTATATGGATACATAAGCTATGCATTTTTCAAAAATAGTCCCCATATAGGTACACTTGCAGAAATATGTTCTTATATACTGTGGTGTAGGGTATCATATGGTCGGGCTTGACCGACCATACTTTCTTACTTGTTACTTCTATCTTTAATATTTTTGTAACGAAAAATAAAAAAAAGCTACATTCTTTATTTATTTTTTTTCAACTCAGACTATCGTAACAACGGAGGATGCGCACACAATTAATAGTTTGATGGCGGATAATTAATTAAATTGTATTAATTTAAAGAGAAAATTTTATTTATTTACTGCCAGGCCCACAATGTCGACAAGAACATTTCTTTAGCATTTTTATATTGAAAACAATAATAACAAAATGTAATTTGTTTTTGTTTTCAATATAAAAATACGAAAGAAATGTTCTTGTCGACATTGTGGGCCAGGCAGTTAATTTTATGGTAGGAACACAACTGGATCGTAGGTCGTAAGAACGTAGGAAGTAACGCCGTATATTTCTAAAACACCCTCTATTTACTCACAATTCCATTGTAGGCGTATTCAGTATTCCTTTGAAAAAAACATTAGAAAAATCCAAATTTATTGATATTGTTGTTTGTTTTTTCCTTTTTTTTATTATTATTTTATTATTAATTTTTTTTATATGACAATACGGCGTATGAAATATAATTAGATCCATGATACAAATACACATGGTAGTATCGCAACCACCGTTTACATAAATACGCCTTGGCCCAAACAAAGCAAAATTGTCAGGGTCTAGGTAAGTGCAAGATTATCAGGGTAAAAGCATAAAAATGTTGCAACTTTTTTTGGCATTGCCAAGTTGAAAAAAATGTTAGAAAAAAGTACTTATAAAATCAACTCTACACTTAACAACAACGCAGGAATTCCATTTTGACGTACATTTTTGACGTACTATAAAAGTAAAATTAGAATCGGTTGGATAGAGTCGAAGAGGCGGAAATGGCTTTTTTGTCTACAATTGGTCCAAGGTTTGAAAAAAAAAAATAAAGCCTGTGTGTTTTATTATATAAATTCGGTTCTATCGTTTCGGATAGGCAGAAATTGCCCATCTGTCCTTTTAAATTCCTAGCTTAGAAAAAAATATAAACATTTTGTGTTTTATTTACACTTATCTATCAATGATTCAAATTTCATGAAAATTGGTTAGCTATATTCAGAGAGGCAGTAATTCTAACTATGTCCCCCCTCTTGGTCCTAGTTTTAAAAAAAATAAAAAGCCTATATTTCAGCTGTTTAGCCGATAAAGCGTAGCAAACGCAAAAGTCACTTTCGCATTCGGTCAGGGGACGGTCGAGCGGATGGAGGGCGAACCGCGTACTTGCCTTAAAATGGCTTTGTTTTTCTTTTGAGTACGGAAACTATTAATTTATTAGATCTCTTATATATTGAGAATTAATATTTTCTGAGCAAAGAAGGTTTAGCGCACCTGAATCCTAATAATAATCACTTTGGTGGAACCTTATAAACTGTGGTTAAATTTTAAGAGCCGATGTTGATTTTAAATAAGACAAATTTTTATTTTTATTATGATAATATTGGTATCGGCCATATGGCCGCAACGTTGCGGCGGCACATGTCCATCCGATTGTCCAAATTTTCGATGACGCTGAGGCATAATTGAGGTTCTATGCCGTTAATGTGCCGAATTATCTCATCTTTTAGCTCTTGAATTGTTGGTGGATTATCGACATACACCTTTTCTTTCAAATAACCTCAAGGAAAGAAGTCTAAAGGTGTAAAATCACATTATCTTGAGGGCCAACTGACATCGCCACCACGTGAGATAACACGGCCATTGAATTTGTCCTCACGATAACGAACACCATTCAAAGTAACTGCCTAACCGGCCTAATTTTGAAAAAATATGGCACGATGATGCCGCCAGCCCATAAGCCGCACCAAACAGGGGTGCATTGGTTTTTGACAATTATTCTTGGATTATCATTCGCCCAAATGCAGCAATTCTGCTTATTGACGAATATTGAAGTGAAAATGTCTGAAGGTGATTTTCACGATATGCATTTTGATTTGAACCCCCATTTTCATAATAAGCCTAAATAACTTTAACGCGTGGCTCGATTGTGTATCATCCATGGTTCAAGTTGGGTTGGTCTGAAACTGAGAAATGTCAAATGAAATGCAGAAAAAAACTTGACGTTTAGACGTGGTTCACATTCAACATCGGCCCTTAAAATAAACACCCGTTATATTCTTTGTCCGTTAGTTGATTCCATTCTTCATTTTGTTTAAAAAAATTTAAAATCGGACCGACAGTTCCGGTGATAACCTCTTACAAACATATAAAAATACAAACTTTTCAGCTTTAAAAAATTAGTGTAGTCTTATTTTTTATTACACACAATACAAAAAATTTAATTAAAACAATTAAAAAAACAAGCTGAAAGCTTTTAATAACTCAACTTACGTTAAAAATTGAAGGTTGCCCCACTTTGGTACCTTTCGTTAACGGAGACGTACGATAAGGGGCAAATTTCATGAGAAAACCTGTATAACAACTTAGTAGTCAGTTGAAACAAAAACAAAAATGAAAAAACCCCACTTTTATTCATATTCGACTATCTCAAATAATGTAATGCCCATTGTATTAAAACAAACCTAACAATCTCCAATTTTCTAGTTGGTTTTATTCCTAAACCTCATAGTGGATTTTGTTTATACCTGCTTTATATCGTATTCTTATTGGTTTGCAGAAAATACCAAAACATCATATTATCAATGCAAATATCTATGAAGATAAATGTTTTTGTTATTTATTATATAAACTACACAGAAAAAAATAAAAATTGATTTCAATTAAAAAATAAGTGATATTAATTAAAAAGTTAATTAAATTTGCACTAATAAACAAATTAATAGTATAATTTAAACGTTTAATTCACTTGATTGAACGCTTAATCTACTTGATTAAACTGGATTAAATTTTAAATTAAAACGGATTTTATTTTTGATTAATGCTTTAATTGATGAATAATTTTCTATAAATTTTTCTGCGTATTGAGAAAGCTACCAATAATTTTATACCCCTCATATATAATATACTTTTTTATATCATTCTTTCAAAAAATTTCCCGAAATATAAGTTTCTGTAAGCTCACAAAATTTATTACATTTTCATATGTACGATGGTTTGGAAACACATTTATAACCCCTTATAACTAAATCTGAACTACAACATATGCGGGGTGTTTAAAACGATAACTTTCCAAAATTATTCCTTGAAAATTAAAATTAATTAATACATGTAATTTGAAATTTAATAATGTATATTCAACTGTTTTTATAAATAAATCTGTTTCACTTTGCTCACGTTAAATTACTAAAGAAATTAAATGATACTTAATTATTTGCGATAATCTGTGTTTACATTGTTATTAATTTGTTATTCTTATCACGATTTGTTCTCTCTTTCCTCCTTTACAGACCTACATGACATATGCTCCGATACCAAATTGTACATACGGCTCATTGGGCGACCATTCATCTACAAATTATGGCACAGCTACAACGATGCTCATGCCTTCAACATCTCAACACAATAGTTTAATGATGCCCGCAGGACACAATAGCAATAACAGCAGTGGCAAGCCAATAGGCTGTCCAACAGTGGTCGGAAGTAGACAAACAACGCCACCTCCACCTGGCTCACTCTACGCCAGCATGGGAGTCTGTTCTCCATCCGTTAGTGGGACAATGACAATGGGTAAGTAACAGAGTTCAACGAGTAACGATCTCATCCATGCTATCCTATGTAAATAAATAATGATTATGATAGTGTGTATGTGTGAGCCTAACAATCCATGCACAGCTTCTATCCAGGGACACTACGACTCATGGCAACAAATTGCTGTGAAACAATAAAATTTTACATAAACTGTATCTACCCAATAACATGTGCGCAAAATTTATGATTTTTTTACATAAATTTTTACTTCTTAGTATCACTTGAGAACAAACGGAACAAGTATTTAATTATTATTTATAAACCTGCGTACTTTTTGTTGCTTCCTTATACATTTATATTTGTGTATAAAAGCGCAAAATAACAAGAGTGCCGTATCGTGAATTATTAATCTTACTCTGCAATGTTTTCGCTGTTTGATTTCAGATAAAATTAAGAAGCAGCAATTTAAATGGTTGATACTTTAAGTGAAAATTTATTAGAGTGTCCACTTAAAATTTAATTAATAATCTGACATTAATTATTGGCAACACCTGCGATGTGCAGAAAATATATACAGTGGGTCACATTTAAAGTCGGGCAGACGCACGTAAATATTTCTGCAAGCTTTATCTTTGTTTTGATAAAAGAAAATACATCTCAATTTTGTCTATATTATCACAAAAACTCGTTTATTTAAAAACAACAAAAAAAATGTATTCTCAGTTGTGTTATAAAATGAACATGAAGGTAAAACTTAGAGAAAGTTACATAAAAATTCAATAATACTTTAAAAAACACAAAGTAAGTATTTTGTTGCGCAACCTTTTTGATTCCCAACAGCATATAGACGGCTCGGCATCGATTTAATTCGTTTCTTCCAAACATCGGGACTAATCTTATTGCACTGTTCTGACAAAGCACTTTTCAAGAATTTTTTTGATGTACACAGCCCGTCCTGCATTCTGCGTCCAACTTATTCCCATGAATGTTCAATAAAATTGAGATCGGGACTTTGTGCAGGTGTTTAAATCACCTTGCGCCTATTATACACCACCTAATTTTCACATCATGTGCGGAATGCTTCGGCTTGTTGTCCTGGTAGAACTTAAAGCTAGCTTTGAAAGCCGGATTCTTAACACATTCTTTCAAATTAGTCTTAAAATTTAATAAATTTAATTAAAACAGGCTTGTTAATTATTTAATCGATAAAATGCAAGTTGTCAACTCCCGAAGCTGCCATGTACCCCCAATGTGAGACAGAAAAATGAATTTTTCTAAGTTTTACCTTCATGTACATTTTATAACGCAACTTAGAATAAATTTTTTTGTTGTTTTTAAATAAAAGAGTTTTTGTAATAATATAGACAAAATTGAGATGTACTTTCTTTTGTCAAAACACTGATAAAGCGTGCAGAATTTTTTCATGCGTCTGCCCGACTTTAAATGTGAGCCACTGTATTATTCTTTTAATTATTAAATATTTATAAAACTTTAAATTGGTTGAATATATTGAGGGCCTATAAAGGGTGTATAAGTTTTTCAAAATAAATTTTTCTGCATGTTCCTCAATTTTGAACCTAAACATTTGTATAACAATTTATATGAAAATTTTTTTAAACTGGGGTTTTTGATAGAAATTTCCTATGACCCATTTCAGACTCTTTTGTCAGCAATAAGGTCGGGTTAAGGGGAAACATTTAGTACAGGCTTTATTGTCTGCACGGGGTCTATGCAAACGTAAACATTCGAAATAGTTGAACAGGCAGTTAATTTGGTAAAAAAAAAAAAGATTTCCATTGCTATTCTTTTTAGCCCGAAAAACCATTATAGAGTTTTTATTTTATTTTTATTTTACTAATACAATTCTGAAGACAGTGCTTTCTTAAGGCCTCATTAGTTTTTACTTTCTGTTGCCATTCTGTTTCGTTCCTTTCCGTAAGGAAAAGCATTGGAATTGTAAAAAAAAACTTTTCGTAAAAAATAAGAAATTAATATTTTGTGTCAAAAATACGTAAATTTTAAAAAAACCATTGATTTAAACCAATTTTTCTAGCTTTAAACAAAAAATTACAGTTCTTTTATATCACAACAAACTCATACATACATATATACACAATTTAGCCGTAACTTAAGGTTGCATTATATTTTCAACAGATTTGACCGTAACAGAACAGAACGAAAAAGGAAAACCTAACCACACATACAGACCAAGGCGAATTCATTTACCAGGTGGCGTTGAAAGCACAGCTATGCTACTTTTTTTTCTTACTTAGAGAGAGAAATGTCAAAAGTTGCTTGTGTTTTTGACATATCGATCAACGAAAGCAACATAAAAATACATTGTTGTGTTTTTGGTGTTGTTACTTGTTGTAGTATCGACACCACCGTATACATGAATTCGCCTTGATACAGACTTTTAATTGTACAGCAGTGGTGTCAAATATGATTGTGTTGGTGCGATTACTCTTGTCTCTTACATTCCCAGCGGGAGAAATCTGCGGTTGCGAGGCCTATTACGAGGCCTTATTAACATACATATTTTGCTATGAAGACTTTAGAGCAATTAATAATAACACAATTATCGAAAAATGTTGAGTTATTGACAGACACAATCAGTTATTATTTAAATAAATTTAATTTGGAACCTGCATTTCGCAGAAACTTTGCTTATTTTTTGGAAAAATTGAGCACTTGACAATATTTGAAGTCTTTTTACAACCTTATACAATTCTTTCCAATATTTTTAATTTTGTGCTCAACATACCTTTGCGAATGCCAACAATGAAAATAATATTTGCACATACCAATGCAAATAATAACCCCATTAAGTTTAAAAATATTCTATAATTATTAACCGCCATTATAAAAAGAGAAGATTTTACTAGCCTATAAAAATATACTTTTATTTACCAATAATATCTTCTAAATTTATATTGCAGTTTCGAAACAACAAAACATTTTTTAGGTTTGTGGATGTTAAACAATAAAGTTTCATTAATACATCAATAATACACATCTTCTTACCCAAAAATTTTACCTGCTGTCACATTTGCTTTTATGTGTATAGGTTTACACATAAATTGTAGGAAAACAAGACTTTTTAACAAGTTTTTTAAATATTTTTACATACTTAAGAAAAGTGTTTTTAAAGAAAAAAAAACCCACCGACGTGATTGGTACAGAAAGAAAAATATTTTTACAAGCACAAAATACCAACAAATTCTTGTGGCTATTTTTTTCTTAATAATTTCTGCATTTAGGTACGTCTTTTTAACGAAAGAAAAAGGGACCCTTTAAAAGGCATCAAAGAATTTTTTTTCACAAACAAAACACATATCGTTAGCTTAAATGCAAAACAATGTAGATATTATTTGTCAATCATTGTACAATGTTAAAAACAGAAATAAAACAAAACATAAACAAAGATAATAAATAATAAATATATTATTTCTGTTTAGAGGCCTCAAAACAGGCCGTGTAATATAGCCCTGTGAATGAGAGTGTTTTGCAGTAAAAAATTATATTTTACGCTCGCAAAATAAAAGAGCGTAAGCGTACATGTGAGTTTTGCTGACACAATTGTGTATGACGCTGACATCCCTGTTGTACAGAAACAAAACACCTGATTCGTAACAGAACAGAACGTAAAAACTAATTCTGCCGTTAAACTTAAAGCAAGTTAATGTCAAAAATATGAACAGTGCTACCAAATTTACTTGATTGTGGAAACAATAATTAAAGTTTAACTTTTTTAAAGTATATTTCAAAATAGTTATTGTTTTATTTTTGCAAATATGTAGAATAGGGTGCTACTTATAATTAATTTTTGCGAAATTGTACCGTAAATCTCCATGGAAATGTTATTGCCATAAAAAAACAATGTTTCGCAATAAATTAGGCTGATCACATATCAGGAAGGCGTTGCGCAACGTCTGTCAAGTTCGAAGGTGTATTTACAAGGGGAAACATTTATTTTGTTTAGTTTTTGTAAAAATTTTGCCACTCAATAATAACTTTTGCAATTAAATCTAAAATAATCGAATCTCCATTTTTGCACTTTTTTTTATCTTCGTATGACTTAAGCGTATAATTTTCTGCAATTTCATAAAAATCGGCACAAAAATATTTGCTTTCTTTCCCTTAGAAATTCCAAATATGTCAAAATTTGACCTTTGCCCTTCATGATTTTAGGGTTAATGTTTTCCGACTTAAGTTAAACCCTTCAGAGCTTATTTAAAATTATCTGGACTTTAATATTCTGAAAATGGTTTACTTAAAATTCATACCAGGAAGGAAATTGGGCTTATTCGGCAAAATATGGCCAATAAATTAGTTTTTCCCGAAAATCGCAAAATTTAAATCGCAAGTACGGAAAAACTATGGGAGGTATTGTTATAATTTTTTCACGTTTTTTCCCCTATCCTCGATAAATTCCAATGAGATGATCAAAAAACTTGGAAAATTTTTTAACAAAATATTTGAAAATGGAGCTTTGAAACTTCCGTTAATAAACTTTTTTATAGCTAGGCCCCATATAAACCCGACTCTCGGAAAACAGTTTATTACGCCTAAAACCACATAAAGCCTACTTTGAAAAAATAACTAAATTCGCCAGAAACCGTCACAGATATACATATTGCGGTAAACTTTCTTCTAACTAAGATTCATATGGCCAGAAAAAATATCATGCAATTTTGAAATATACGGTCCATAATTTTCCTCAGATCCCATATTAAGCAGCCTTCTGAAATTTACTGTTAACGCTAAAACTAATTACGCTGCTGTATTGAAAATTATTCTAATTTATTTTTTGTAATACCAGAAATCAGTCTTCAAAATTTTACGATGATTGGTCCATAATTTACCTTAGTTCCAATAAATCATTTAAGTTCGGTTAAAACTATTACGAGCCATGATATTTAACTCAAGCCAGTTCAAAGTTTTAGCAGGAAACGCATAAAACTTTCTTATTGTCGGTCAATAATTTAATTCAGGTCTAAACCGCAACTAGTTCTAATGCTGACGTTCGTTTTTGTGAAGATTAGTTAATAATATATATGTAGATATCATATAGGGCCCACTCCTGTCGGTGGAGGGTATCAAAGATTCTGCACAGATGAATATGGCACTACAACTTGTTCAATACGCGTTTGGCGATTCGCGAAAAATAACCTTTTTTATGTTTTTTGTTATTGGCGAAAATTTCGAGAACGGTTCATCTGAATAAAACTAGTTTTACACTGTTAAATATATAACTCGCAATTTTTAAGCAACTATAACAATTGTGTCGATCGAATAAAAATGTATTGAGTTGACTTTCATTTAAATTTGCTCTATTATTATGAAAAAATATATTAACATATATTTTTCAGGCTGTATTTCAGAGATAATTATTTGCTACTTCATGATAAAATAAAATGTGTAAACTTAGACAAAAATTAATGTGCTGTTTTCAGAACATTCAGTTTTTTTAGTGTTTTTCATATAAATGTTACTACACGTTCAATCACTTGTGTTGTGAAAACAGCACAAAAAAAAGTTATGAGCTATTAATTGAAAAAAATTGCTTTAACTCAGTTGAAAGTATTTGTAAATTTTTTAATTAAAAAAAAAAAAATTGTATGGGAAATAAAATCGGCTTTTTTCGCTTAATTGCATAGAACTTTAAAATTTTTTATCAAATATTTTCGACTTTAAGTTTCTTTTATTCAGCGCAAATTTGTTTTTTACGTGAATTAATTAATAAAATGTTCGATATTAATAAAGAAAATTAAAATAAAATTTATAAAATTACTCCAACTTCTAGCATTTGTAGAGGCTAAAAGATTTGTCAAAAAAAAATTTTTTTTTATAATTTTGGAAGATGCAACAATCTGGAGGTATTTGAAATTTATTATATGAATTATTTTCTTTATACACCAACGCTCCTCCCTAATATCCAATAGTTATTTAACACTAACCACAAAAATCATTTTTTTGCTCATTTAAGTAGACTACTGTTAACCATTTTATAGTAAACATTGTATTTCTTTTATATCCACTAATAATTTTCAATCATTTTGGTAACATTTTATCTATTCGGGACAAATTTATTTTTTAGGACTTATAAAAACTATAGCTAAGCCCGATAAACAATAAAATGTTATATGAATCATTTACTCATTTACTTAACAAATATATTTCGTGAATTTCAGCCTAATCGTACCATAAATTCAAAAACTCAAGAAAACAGCACCGCTTTTCGGGATTAAACTTAAGAGAAACCTTGGTTCCAGACTAAACTAATTTATTGTCAAGGTTTCGTAGATGTTTTCAATAATTGAAAAATATAGATTTTATTAACAAAACTGTGTTAGTCGAAAGAACAGACAAGCCGGGAATTTGCGTTTTAACCTAATTCCGGTACGCTGAATCCAGTGGTGCTAACCGTATTTTTTATGGTTAGCTCTTGCCTTCGAGATATACCGTTATTTAACTGGAGGGGGGTTGCACAACATGTTTCCGCGTAACTCAAAAACGGTTTCGTTTATTGAAGACACTAAAAAACGAAATTCCGCAATAAAATTTAGAGGTAAAGGTTAACGTTTTTCTAATATTCGCAGTAGTTTCAGAAACATATAGCGGGTAGGTATGTTAGAAACAAATGATGGGGGTGAAATAAATTGAGGTTGATCATACATTCGACTGCTTGTCACAAAAAAAGTGTTAAATTCTTTGAAAAGTTTATGGGTTTTAATCCAAATTTTAATATATTAATCAGCCAAAAGTTCATCAAATTTAATTTTCATTAAATTGTTTTTTAATAAAAAAGGAATTTTACAACATGAAATTTATTAAAATTTGTTGACAATTTTACATTCTTGACCGAAGCTGGGATTGATCCCACGGACAGGTTGATTTGACATGTTTCAATAGTAACAACACTATCTCGTCAGAAATCTTCGCCGTTTAACACTCACCGCCATTGAATACGGCTGGCAGCCAATAGCCAAATATCAATCTTTAAACCAAATGGTATCTTTACTTGGTGATTCGAAATTTGTTGTTGTGAATGATTATCTATTTTAATTCATGTTGTTAAATTCCTTTCTTCATAAAAAATAGCATAATGAAAATTAAATTTGATGAACTTAAGCCTGATTAAAAAAAATATCTAAATTTGGATTAAAAACCATTAACAGTTCAATAAAATAACCACAATACTAATTATTGTTAACAGCTAAGGCACGAGCTATGTTAACATTTGTCCTTCAAGTTGTGCTGAAAAAGGTCAACAAGAAAAAAAAAGGCAAAAACATCAAAAATAAAAAAATGTACTTTGGACTTCAAGAACAATTCTTGACAAAAAGTACGAAAAAACAGAAGTTAGGAAGAACATGTAAATCAATTAAAATAGATAATCATTCACTCAAAAAGCAAATTTCGATCTACCAAGGTGAAATACCATTTGGTTTAAGGATTGATGTTTGACTATTGACGTCGCCCGGCCTCAATAGCCGAGTGAGTAAAACGGCAAACCCCACCGACGAGATTGTGTGGTTACAATCGAAACTAGTCTGGGGAACCTGTCCGTGAACGCCAGGGTTCAAATCTCAGCGCAGTCAAGAATGAACAATTATCAATAAAAAAAATTTTAATTAATTTCATGTTGTAAAATTCCTGTCTTCATAAAAATAATTTAATGAAAATTAAATTCAATGAACTTAAGCCTAATTAAAAAAAAAATTTTCAAAAATGTATTTTAAAGAAATGCTTTTTTAAAAAAAGTACCGATAATACAAATTGTTTATGTACTTCTTTTTGTCCCTTTAAATTTAAAAACTATACATCTTATGTGGTATTTTAAAAACATAAGCAGTTCTATTTAAAAAATGTGGTATCCTTGTATGTTTATTACAACAGATTATAAAATTCCCTTTATACGCCTTTTTTCCCATTTCGCCCCATAATTCGCATACTGTACAAATGTACTTAATTGCTTTGCTGCCCTTATGCTTACATGCAGAGAAAAAACATGGTTGAAGTATTGTTAAAAAACATATTATGGTCCCCGCAATGGTAACAAACAAACTATTGTTGTTTCTGACATTTAAATTTTCACTATACATAAACATAATGGTTAATTTTGATCATTACTATTGATAATTTTGAACAAAATATGGTTAATTTTGACCATATTATGGTTTATTTTGGGTAACATTAGCATTGTTAAAATCCAACAATAGAATGTTGTTCTGAGAATATGGTAACCTGCAACCATATTTTTTTTCTCTGTGTAGGAACATAAATTTAAAGTTGCCGTGAAATTGCTTTACAAAAATCGGAATTATTTTGAAAAATAAAATCGTGTTTAAAAAAGTACTTAACGTACTACTTATTACCCTTAAAATTTAAATTTTTTGAATGTATGATAATGTTGATAATATAAGCAGAAAAATTAAAAAAAAATTTTAAATTTTGTGCTCAAAAGGATTTCAACCTTTTCCTGGTGAAAGTAACTATTAAAACAAATTTTGCAGTCTTAATAGGGCTGCTTAAACAGTACCTAAAATTCCTTATTTTACCCGCTTTTTCCTATTGAAGGTCCGACTTTTTAAATTTCCTGTCACATGCCCACGTAACAATAGAATTCCAAACAAACAAAAAAAATTTAGAACCAATTTATTCGAAAAATCGTCATTGCGGAACAAACAAACAAACTTCCATCTCATCTTTATAATACCCAATGCATATTAGGATTTAACGATGCGTCGGTTGAAATTAAGTTGGCAAAGCTCCTACACAACGTCAATATAAGTATGATACGAGCATATACATATATCTATCGATTGGTAATGATTTGAAGAACGTTGTTATATAAAATCATAAAAACTGAATTTTAAGACCTCAAGTATGACCTTTGTATACGCTTTATATAACAAAAGGCCGAAAATTATTAATAGAAAATATTTCCCCAACAGTCCGAATAATCGGTCCATAAACAGAAGAGCTGTGTGCAAAACACTAAAAATTGTATAGGATGGATGGATGGTAATGGAATAGGTAAAAAAAAATCCTTGTATTGGTCCAAAATACAGCTATTCTTGTCGTATTAATTGTGTCCTTTACTCCACGATTCGTGACGAAAAGTTAGTGGTAAAGTGCAAAGTTCTTCTTTTATCCCAATTCTATTCAAACCATTGGATGCATATGAATTATCGCAAAATGATTAATAAAACACAAACAAAAAACGGAACCTTTACGGTTTTTGTGAATCAATCTTCAAGTGCAGTCAAATGCTGCTTTTTATTATCTTCTTACACTCTAAATTGCCTTATACATATTAATATTTTTTTTAAATCTAAGGATCATTATTTAAAAATATTCTAATATTTATCAACTACAACTTCTTTTTTGTAATAATTTATTTTAGGTCCACACGTTCTTACACCCTCAATTTTAAGTACAACTTCAAATCAGAATATGGGCGGTCCTTCATATTTAAGCGGAACAATTATGGTACCAGGACATCATCATTCTCACACTGGAACATTACGAAGGCAACTAGTACCAACAAGTATGGGAATGATGAATGCACCACAGACCTCTTTAGTAGGAGGTAATACAGGACCACACTCAATAGTGGGAGTACCGACATCGTCTAGTGTCTATTATGATAGCACAATACCACGACATCTTAATCGCGGACTGTCAGCAGATAATACCCAGTACTTTTACGGATGACATTCATTAAATCGTAAAGCCTCCTTACCCATTGCAATTGCCGTCAGACCAACACAAATGAATTTAAACATGATGCCCCTAACAGCAACAATGGGTTCGATGACGGGATCGCCGTCTCAAGCATCATGCAATAGCCGCACTGGAACACCTACCGGTGCTGCATCCTTAAAAGGTACAATGATATCTGAAATACCATCTATAACGGTGACTTCCTCACCTAATCCAAAAACAGCCCAAGGCCTTGTGGGCCCAAGACAAACATTTAAACCTAGACTTAGCGATGAAAATCCCCATAGCCAACATCATCCAACCTCTCCCCAGCGGCAAACAGCGTCACAAAATTACAATGTAACTAGTGTAAGCGGTGAGGAAAAGTCAAAATTAAATCAAGATAGAAGTAATTGTTTTTAGAAATTTTTATACCAAAAATAGGTTATTATTACATTATTGTATAGTAGTACAATTATTAGTTTTTTTTTTCTAAATTTGTACATAACTAAATATTTTTATTAACAAAAATAAATTAAACAAGTTCGGGTCCTTTACGGATCTATAAATAGAGTACTTGCATATATAAGTAACTTTATATCTTAAAAATTATTGTATCTTTTTATGTATTTGTAAGTTAAGTACTCAAATGTTGTACGAATAGTACCGTAAGACTTGTTCGAAACAAAGTTAGTGAAGTTATAGTAAATAACGGTTTTACAAAAACACACGCGCAGACATACGAGTAGCTTTTTTATTAAGATAATTACAAGAAACAGTTTCCTAAGTTTATTTAGGAAATGTTATAAACCATCCTCCCTCTCCTCCAAAAATGAAACAATTGTATCAAATTATAGTCTGTATTTTCTAAATATCCATTTAACAGTTAAACTTAGATAAAAGATTATATATAAAAATAAATACAACAGAAACATATACTGGATTACCTTCTACACCATTTCCAATTACAATTAACAACAGTATTTATTGCTTACTTGCAATTCAATTCTTGTACGACTTTTCGTGCTATCAAACGAGAAAATCATCTATAAAAACTGTCATATATGCAAGAAAAGTACTATAGTAAAAACTTATTTTTATCAACATCGTGAATAAAAACTATTAAAAATGCATCAGTAGTGCATGTATACATTCGAAGTTTAATTTAAAATTAGCAAATTTAATTTTGATGGAAAACTTTTTATACAATGTTTTCTTTTGTACTTAACTCAACTCTAAAACGATGCACCCAGTGGCCAAAGGCAGTGATTTTACGGATTACTTAAAAAAAGTTCAAGTACCGTGAAAACTGAAAGTACTCGGTTAAAGTGCACAAAATTCTGCATCAGTAGGCAGAAAAATAAATGTCAAATATGTTACGGTGCTAAAAATAATAACATGAAAAAAGACGACCGTTGTGAGCAACCCCTCATAATTTAATGTGCTATTTTGAATTTAAATCAGCTGATTAAAAAAAAATATAAAAATTTTCCACAATGCCAAAAATAAGTGAAAAAACTTAAATAATAGCCAGTTTGTGTGAAAAATACATTCTAGATGTTGTGATGGCAAACTCAATTATTTTCCATTTTTCGGCTTTGTTGCAAATTACAAATAAATTTTATTTTGTTTGTTTACCAAACAGCAGAGTCCTAAGCCGATATAATTTGACGCCGCAAGTAATTTGTCGCAAAATTTGATAGCCGCAGGTTAAATACAGATGTTACCCGGATAAAACTATACCATCAACGGCAACGGCTACAAAAAATAACGCGGCACGGCTCAGCCGCTCAGCGCTGGACTTTTCTGATTAATTACGACAGCACAATAAATATAGCAAGCAACGTTCTGTTTATTTAAAGCCTATAGTACACGGCATGTAAAAAGACACATGCGCATGTGGTTCTGACGTAATTTTGACGTCAATGCAAAGCCACAATAAACATCGCGTGCTGTGTGATGACGTCAAAATTACGTCAGAACAACATGAACATGTGTCTTTTTACATGCCGTGTACTATAGGCTTAAGACACTTTTTGTTTACAAACCAACAACAATATTTTTTAACCATTGTAAAATGTGAGAACATTATGACAATAAACCATGATAGCACACCTTGTGAATACCCCAATTGTAACAAAATATTCAAAAAAAATTGGTATTAAAGCTAAATTTTTTTTTTCGTCAATAAATCCGATTTACTGAAAGTGAATTCAAAAAGGAATTAATATAACCATGCAACCATCAAGTTCGGGTATTATGTTTTGTTCTCACTCACACTTTTTATACGCCCACCTTCTCCATACTAAAGCATTTAATTAATGCTGCTACACGTTCACACACTTACGTACATTGGTTGTTTACACTTCTCTTTAGTATTTGTTTGTGAGACAACACAGTATGTAGTTTGAAAATTTTTAAAGATTTGAATTTGTATTCCAATGGAACTGTGCAGGCCCGTAGTAAATAATATCGGGTAATTCATCGTGAGGTTTGATTTATAATTTAAAATAAAACACATAAATTTGAAAGTGTACTTAAAATTTTTATTATGGGTTTAATGAACAATTTATGGCATTTACTGTTTGAAAATGAAATCATGTAAATGTTGGCCATGGCTACGGCTGGTCCATTGGGAAGGTCAACTTTTGGGCGACTTGTTCTAGGATAGTGACTGGTATCTCGCGAAAAACACGAGTAATGTTGTCCCCAGAGAAGAAAGTCCGAAGTTGTAATATTGCACGATCTAGGTGGCGCATTTACCGTAGCAAAACATAAAATAAAGTGCTCACAGAAAGAAATGGTTTCTCAAAAATAAGATGCAAATTAAAGTCGCGTGGCTTCAATTCTTGCACAAGCTGAATTTTATCCGCTTTAAGGCCGAGATCCTTACGTAAAATACGCCAAGTTGTCTTATACAAAAAGCCAAGCTGTTGAATCGGTTCGTCACGGTCTTTGCGAACACCCTAAGCTGCAGCTTCTTTATTCACTTTACTACATGCTGGATGTGGCCTAACCGGTCGAGTATCATCCACTAATGTAAACTGGGACTCAAATTTGCGAACGGTGTTGGCAATAGTTGTTTCAGTAGGTCGAATATTATCACCGTTAGTTCCTCGAATCGCATGAAAAACATTTCTTACAGAACGCTGATTTTTGTAATACAGCTGAACAATTTAGAGACGCTGTTGTTGTGTGAGTCTTTTAATGATGACCTGCCAAACGATACTGAACAAAAATAGCAAAGCAGCTTGATATGAGTCAGGCGTGATCTGTAAAAAAGCATATTGAAAATCAAACCTCACGACGAATCCCCCTTTAGCTATAAGCGGTTTTAACGAAATAATAAACAAATTCTTATTTAACAATGTGTTCCAAACTAAGAGCTTGTGTACTTTTAAGTTTTTCTTCAGCACAATAATTATTCCCAAAAAAATATTACATCGTTATATTCGAAAGATATTTCAACATATTCAAACATTCGTTAATTCGCAGTGATGAAATCAGAATTGTCTAATATAATTCAAGTTTAAAATCGAACAATTTAGCATTTTAAATTTTAAATCGAAAAAAATCCATGGAATTGTCTTGATTATTATTTTATTTTTTTTTTAGAAGATTTTATTGGAAAACTTCTCGTGTTTGAAAATTCCATTTAAGTTTCCACTATTTAACTTACTTGAAATAACATTTAAAAAATTTTAAAAACAACTAAACTTTTATCATTTCTTTATATAAATATATTAAAAAAAATGTAACCTAAAAATTTTAATAATTTAATACATAAATGAATGAGGAAACATAAATAAACTCTTTTATACTGTAACTAAAGTTTAATGAAGAAAAAAAAAATAAAATTTTAAAATGCATAAATATACAAAAGCAAAAATACAGTTGGAAATCGTGTAGATAACATACTTAAACATTTGTATATGGTAAAACTTATAAATTAAATAGAAATTATTATTGTTTTACTGCCAGGCCCACAAAGTCGACAAGAACATTTCTTTCGCATTTTTATATTGAAAACAATAATAACAAATTTAAATTTGTTTTTGTTTTCAATATAAATATAAGAAAGAAATGTTCTTGTCGACATTGTGGGCCAGGCAGTTAATTACAATTATTCTGTATAGATTTTTAAATATTAATAAAAGTTTTTATTTCTTAAATTATAAACTCAAATCAAAATCATGTAAGGAAAACAAATAAAATAATGAGAGTCTTCTGATTACACTTTCATACATATTCTTACATTCATTACTAATGTATAAATATTAAAAGAAATTATGTTTATCTCATTAAGTATTCCCCGTACTTCTATTATTTATTTTCGTTTTGCTATTTAAAAGAATTTTGTGTCTTTAGTTTAATGTGCATCGCGATAAATCATGCATAATTTAATTGTTTTTTGTTATTTTTGCCTTGGCGTATTAAATGCGATAAAATTGTATCTAAGAAATGACATGAACCCTATAGAGGCTTTAGAATAATTAAATGATATGAAATGGAAATGAGAATTATTATATTATTACTTGTTAGAGAAACTAAGTTTACGTATAAGAAAATAAATTGAAGGAAAAAAGAATTAAAGCAAATAGATAAAATTTGAATTAATTAAATAATAAAAATACTATTAAATGCCAAATACTTATTTTACGACTCACTTTAAGAGTTTACCAACTATTAATTTTAATTAAAAAATTTTCGAGGTTTTTAAATCTTGTAATTTTATTTTTAAAAGCATCTAGATTATAATTTTTAAATAATTATTTCATTTGCAGCGAAATTAGACACAAGTTATTAGTCTGCTTAAATAAAAGGGCCAACAAACGTTTATTTTGAACCTTTGAAATCGGCTTGGAAATTTAAAAAGCCAACCTAATATATGTTTATATAAAATCTTTGTACGAAAGTTTCACTCTAAACTCTAGTAAATATCAACCACAATTTAACTACAAAAGAGGTTTGAATGCTACATTCGGCTAATCCGAAGCCGATTTTCTGTATGTTTGGTGAGAACTTCTCGTGTCGAAAAGATGTGAAACTAAATGTTCCATGGTTTCTCGAAAAGTGAGAAAAAAAAGGTCTGTAAATCATGTCGACTACTATCAATACTGTGGCAACTGTCTAATTCTACTGCAAACACTAGATATGAACGTGCACCCTACATAAAAAGGTGTTAAGGTCCAATTAGACGTGACATAACCCAAACTTAATTGGTTTGTATGGTTATGGCTATGTAGTTATAGTAAGTCACCTATAATCAAAAACAGTGTTGCTCATAAGGTTCATTCAAACAGCTGTGCTTATGTCACGTCTAATTTGAGCTATACCCATGTCTACACCAAAGATAAATATCTCAGTATTTTGGCAATAACGTCAGCAGAATAACGTAAGAATATTTCTTATTGCTAAGCTTATGTTAAGATCATGGAAAAACGTATTTAGTTAACTCATAATTTGAAAAAAAAAAGTCATGGAAGAAGGTCCAGTGTAAAAAGTGACGCCATCTTGCGAAAATAATTCTTAATAAAATTTTTTTCTTTTTCGACCTTTATTATTTAAATTTATATTCATGTATGTGATGGGAAACGATTGTTTTCAAAATGATCGTTTTTAGCAGGTGTAATGAATTTCGACCGATTTTAAAATCCATTTCTGAAGTTAAGTCTTTATTTTTTGTTCAAAATACAGTTCAATAAACATACAAAAATAAAAACTTAAAAGAGGAAACAGAGAAAAATGTATTAGAAATCAATTTTTAAAGATACTGAAAACGATATTACCGTTTTCAAAATCGTTTTTCATCACATACCTGATTATTTTTTTAAGCATGATGTCTTTTTTTTATATAAAAATATTCATTTTATTATACATATTAATTTTGTTAAAATAAAATTATTATTTATTTTTTTTTTTTTGTTTGAAAAAACTATAAATTTCTTTTTATGCCTTATTTTCAAAATAAGTTCTTTGATTATTCCTTTACCTAATGCAAAATCTTCCAGTTGACTGCCTTGCCCCATTTTTTGCTAGAGGTAAAATTTTGAAAAAGCCATGGTTCGAAAAATGTGTTGCATACATTTTTGGACAATTTTTATATTTGAAAACAATTATAATCCCGGGATTAGTCTAGACGGAAAGTTTGCGAAAAAATATTTTTAGACACTTCAAACATGACGTTGAACAACTTTAAATTATTTGACCTGTTTAAGAATTTAAACACAGCAAATATTTCGTGGAAGCTGCTTTCTAGGAACTTAATAGTTTATACGGCAATATACAGAGAAGCGAAAATATAATAAATTAGCTTTTCATGATGTATGCCAGTCTTAACTCAAAATGGGTAAAAACAAGCCGTACGACCGAGCGATTCAACTCCAGGATTGGCTTCATAATGATACCATCCTGGACAGAAGATGAACCCAGCACATCAACCGAAAGTGCAAGAGGAAGACCAAGAAAAAAATTGGAGTCGTGTTAAAATTTTACAAGAAAGAGGTAACTGGCTTATTCTACGAATGATTTGACCATGGACCATATATCGGAAGCGCTGTCTATTAGGTATACAAAGGGTGTTGAAAAAGTTAAGTCGCAGATTACAAAATCAGTGGCAAATGCAAGCCCACCGCAACTAAAAAGGATTAAGGAAACCATTCCCTTGCCCCCAAACGAAAACCTTAACAAGTGTGGTTCCGAAGAAGCTTTGGCTTTGTTTATGGACTTAGAACATTCTAAAGAGATATATGAGATACTGCGGGCATCTTTAAGGCAACATGGAGCTTACATTTTAACCGTATACGAGCATGTTTCGAAAGCCAAAATAGATTCACGTCCACTACATACGGAGTTTACTGCAGTCTCTATGAAAGCTAACATCTCTTGATGTTCTGAGCATGAGGATACAAAATAATGTCCGATGAACCGGACATTATATAAGGTGTCGCAAAAAGCATTCAAGTGCCTCAGTTTTTTGAAACGGTGTAAGATATACTTCGCTCCATCTGATCCCCTTACTATTTATACCACCTATATCCGCCCGCGAATGGAATACAACCCTTATGTGTGTGCCGGTGCTTCAAAGTCTATTTTGGAACTTCTCGACCGCGTGCAGGAGAGGGCGAAGGTTCTCATTGGTGATAGTAGGGTATCCAATTCTATTTAATAACTTGAGAACCTTCGCAATGTCCACCCAGAGAAAAAACCATTGGTGACCATATTAAAACATATTTTTTCTCTGCGTTTAGGATTATCGTTACTACAATGAGGTTTGTTTTGATGAAATTTGGAACCTGGTTCCCGAAACCCATACGTTTGTTCGTAATGCACGTTTTTCCTCAAGAGCCCATCCTTTTATGGTATATTGGCCGGTAAATCGTACAAGGCAGGACTGTTCGTATGTGGAACAATCTTCCTGCTGAAGTCTTCCCTCTCACTTTCAACATAAATAACTTCAAGTCGAATGTTCACAAACACTACTTCTTACCATAACCTCTTTTCCTAGTTCCAGCACCATGCATTGCATTTGTAGGGTCATCCCCTGAGTGCTGGTCCTAACCAAAAATTAAAATAAAAGCAGGATTTTATGGACCAAACAGCAAAACGGCTGTTGGAGAGCATTCCTGAAAAGTTGGTAGAAATTCTTCCCAAGAAACTGAAATTGATCTCTAAATGGGGGACATGGCGGACAAAGTGTTTATAAGCAAAATATATCTTCCGATGACGCTCCAATATCGGATGCAAATATGTTTATGGCATCCATTGTTCATTTGTGGCTAAAATCTGATGTTTCCTTGCATTGGAAAAATCGACGACCGTCATCAATACATTATTGTCGACGAATGATATTTCAGTTTGCAAGGGAATCGCCGGAACTATTAATGACCACAGTGAAGGTCATTCAAGAACAAATAAACAAGATTAAGCCCACGAAGTTCGAAATCGATGAAGGAAAATACATTGAATGTAGTAAAGAGTTCCACCTGACCATGGTTGACGAAAAAGATGCTAATGAGCTGACAAATACAACCTCAACATTGTCATGTCCAATTTGGAAAAATACACAAAAGAGCTCCGGCAATTAAAACGATTCTACAAACGAAGAGAATTATGAATATGGAATCTCACCATTGGATGCAAGAATAAGGTGTATGGAGATCTTGGTAAAATTAGCGTATATTCCACAAGTGGGTGAACACTTTGATTAAAATACATAAAACAAAGATAAGGAAAAGATCAGAAAGAATCGAATACAGGATGCATATTTCAAACAATTTGGACGAAAAGTAGACCCAAGTACGGAAACGGTAACTCAAACGATCGAAACACTTCAGGGAGATTTTTTTAAAATGATGAGGCTGTAAGTCGAATCACTGGAATAGAAAATCAAATCGTTAAGATATTAGGAACAATCTTTAATGTTTTAAGCTGCAAAGAAAAAGTTGATTCTGAATAATATGGAGAATATGCTTCGGAAACTTATATAAACTTATATCAGAATTATATCTACAGAAAAAGTTGACCCCCACAGTTCAAAAAATATCGCATGGCAAAGATATTATTTAATATCAGACTTTGCCAATTGGAGAGCTTTCCGAAAAAGCACAAAAGTTCCTAAACAAATTGTATATAAGATATATGTATATTGCTGAACACTTTTAAATCATCAACGGTGAGACCTCTGTAACTTGTTAGCTGCATCTTTCGATAACTTATTTCATCAATGTGGCATGTAAAGTCACGAAAAAAGTTAGAAAATAATTATAGTTCCGAAATGATTAGTCTTAAATATATACCTTCTTTTACGGATTGGACAATATTTTATAAAAAATTTAAAAAAACAATTGTTTGAAACATAAAAAATTTTAAAACATATTTTATTTGACTTCCCTTTAAATTGATTTTTCCGCAAATTTAAACTTTTCTTACCCATAAGTAGACAGGTAAATGGCGTAAAACCCTTTTCAAGCACTCATTTCATAGGTTGATCTACCATATCGAGCCTTAACCGCAAAAAAAGTTCAAGCGACAACAACAAATTTTTACAAGAGAAGGTTTTTTTTTATAATATTTCGTCCGTTGAAATGGGTTTATCGAAGACCCCAGATATGGTGAAGACTAGGTTGCTATACATTTATGTCACATATAGTCCGGAATAGTTTGATATTGAAATTCAGGAAGATCGGTCCATAAATGACTGAGATATGAGCAAAAAACCACGACTACATCTTTTTCCATAAATCCCATGTTGTTTTTTAAATTCTTTTTTTCTGCATATCTCGAGAGCGCCAAGAACTCTAAAAAAATGGGTGGGATTGGAGAAGTGGGTGTGGCACTTCCCATACAAAGACTGTATACATTTCTGTATATCTGGAGAACGAAACGAGCTAAAGTTCCCAAATTAGGTACAAACATATCGGTTATCAATACACTGTATCCCACAAAATATGGGCGTGATCGGAAAAGTGGGCGTGGTACCTCCCGTACAAAGACATTATTGAAAATACTTCCAATTTTAAATTTTAGGGCTCTAGTATGACATATGAACACGTTTTATATACCAAAATAGCAGCATATATTTCCCAAAAACCCTGAAACTTTTCTCCCAAAAATGGAAGAGTAATGCCCAAAATAAACATAACCATTTTCGGGAACAATGAATCTTTACGAGTCCAAGTTTTATAATTTAAGTAAATGGTAAATTTCTTCCTTAAGACGTTGGTGTATAAATCTATCAAATCGATTGAAAAATGTCCGAGTTATGACCAAATTACTGAAATACCAATATTTACTTTTTTGTTTTATTTTGGCGCTTAAACTGAAATTGTTTTTGCTATATGAAATTTTAGAAGATGATGCAAGTGTTGCCAATAAATTCATTTATTAAAAAAATTGAAAATTGTTTGCGGTTTTGGTTTTAAAGTTAGGATTTTTTCACCGAAAGACCTCAAATGGCGTTACGTTAAAAATGTCAAAATATGCAACTCCAATAATTGCAGACGTGGAAACCGCTAATCACAAATATCGTTAACGGCGATCAACAATTACTAAACTTAAAAAATTTTCAACTACGGCGGCGAAAATTAATGCGTCGGCTATACCAAATAATGTATAGTGTGAATTAAATGTTTGTTGTTTTGAAAAACTCTTTAAAAAAAGATTGGAATATTTTCATAGAATGACAAAAGCATATAAATATTGCAATGCAAATACACTAAAGACCAAAAAAATACTTTTTCCGTGTTATTTTTCATTGCATTTTTGCATTACAAATACATTTGTTATTTTTTAAATTTTATCTCACACAATTCCAGGTGGGAATTAGTCTGACAAATATGTTACAGACCAAGGCGAATTCACCAGAAGGTGAGAGCAACTCCACAACAACAGCACTTTTGTTTTCCGATTGTCAAAAATATTGCTAGTAAAAAAAGGTTTGCTTACATAAAAAACTACAGGTTGTGTACAACTGTGACAACTCTACCACCGAAAAAAAAACACCCATATGTTGAGTTGACCCCACTATCTAGTGAATGTGCCTTGTTACATACGCGATACGATTTACAGGCCAATAGACCTCAAAAAGAATGGGCTCTTAAGGAAAAACGTGTATTACGAACAAACTTAATTTCATCAGAACATACCCCATTGTAGTAACAATAAAACAGGCAAATGCAACCCACATTGCGCCTCTTCTGCACGCAGTCGAGAAGCTCCAAAATAGACTTTGATGCGCCGGCCCACACATGAGAACTGTATTCCATTCGCGGTCGGATATAGGTGGTAACATTTTGTGTGTTTAATTCAGGGGTGTGGAGTCGGAGTCGCAGTCGAGGTTTTTCTACCGGAGCCGGAGTCGTTGCACCCACAAAAACTCGCCACTCCGACTCCCAAATTTTTAAGCATAAAAAATTAAAAAAAAATTTCTAATATTTTCCAAAATAAAAATACTTCGAAATTGGCGATGCAATATTTCAAATATCAATTTGAAATTTTTACAGTATCCTTTTCTTGCCATATTTAACCTTTTAAAAGGTGCTGCATTAAAAACAAGTAAGAATGCTTTATTCAGCTGTGCCGAATCTTTGATACCCTCCACCGACAGTTAAAATATATGAGAGCTATAAATTATTAATTAATCTTTATAAAAAAGGACTTCAGTATAAAAATTGGTTCCGGTTTGAACCACTTGTACGACAATCAGACAGTGCTACGCTTTTATTTCTAGCAATTTAAGCTTACTTGAATAAAAGTTCATGATTCGTTACAGTTTATGTCGAACTAAAATGATTTTCAAGAGGGGAATTTATATTAGACCCATGGGAAATTATGGACTAATCTTCACGAAATCCTGTAGAGTGATTTCTGTTATTAAAAATGTAAATGGAACAAATTTCAATACAGTAGTGAAATATGTTTAAGCGTTTAAAGTGCTTTTCAGAAGGCTGCTTAATATGGGATTTAAGGTAAACTAAAGACCGTATATCACAAAATTGCATTATATTATTTCTGGCCGTATGAACCAAACTTGGACCAAATTTTACCACAATATATACATCTGCTACGGTTTTAGGCGTATTTCAACAATTTCCCAGAGTGAGCATAATATTTTACATTATATGGTTAATTATGGCTCAAGCTTCAGGAAATTTTATAGTGTGATTTTTAGTCCTATAAGTCTTTGACTTACCAAATTGTATATCAATATATACTAAACTAATTTCCGATAGTAGGTTTTATATGCGGCCTCGGGAAAATTATGGACCGATCTTTACGTAATTTTAAATTAAAATTTTGTTATGATAGCATTATTTATTACGGGTTTAGGCGTACAAAACTAGGGGGTATGCTTAATATGGGGCCTAGGGTAAATTATGGACAGATATTAACGACATTTAACATTATGATTTTTAGTCATATAAAACTGGAACGTACCAATGTTTGTTATGATTGCATTATTTGTTACGGTTTTAGACTTACTGTTTTCCGAGTGTAGGCTTTATATTGGGCCTAGGGTTAATCATGGACCGATCTTCCCCAAATTATGCAGTTTGATTTATAGTTCTGCAAAACAGTGACGTAGCGCATTTTAATATGACAGCAATATATATTACGGCTTTAGAAGTACAGTATGGTTTCTAGTCATACAGAACGGGTCTTTTATGTTAGTTTTTGTAACAAAATTGTAAATTTTTTAGGGCGGTGGTTCTACAGTTTGATTCATAACTCTGATCCTACTGATGGGATTTTCTTTGATTTCAATCCCAAACTGCTTAGGATAACTAGAAGCAATTTGACACCAAGCCTGCTCTTTTCTTTTGAGTTTTCGAAGGTGAGCGTGTTTTCAACAGACCGGCAGACTGGCGGACAAGATTAAATCGACTTAGAATTACTCTGGCAACCTGTTTATACTTTATAGTGTCTTAGATGCATAATAAAAAAGTTGCACACGGAATGACAAACATAGAATTCCCTCAATCACCACTAGTGGTGGAGGGCGTAAAAAGAGTTTAAAGTCAAATAAGGACCAGTCTCATATACATTTACCATCATGGTTAGAGTAGAAGTCGGAGTCGGAGTCGTGAGTTGGAGTCGCACTTAAAAAATTTCAGCGTTTGAAGTCAGAGTCGGAGTTAGTACTTTTTCGGTCGACTCCCCAGCCCTGGCTAAATTAAATAAAAAAGAAAATAAAAGAAACTTTTGTGTTAAATAAAAAAGTGAATTATGTAATAAAGCGTTCACTTTTACACCTTTTAGCATCGATATAGCACAAACTATTATCGCTTCTTTCGTCGCTTCGCTTCTCGCGGCCACTCTTACATCAGCCAAGAAGATCTGCTTATAAGTACGGACGGTGGTTCTTGCAGATTAAAATTGCCTCTCAAGTGTCGCCAAACAGATGCCACCTTCACTCCTTCTTCTTGGCCATCGAACAAACAAATTTACATGCGTAACTAATCATGTTTCTGTTTTTTAGCTGATTTTCATTTGTTTGCTCTTATTGATGCCTTACCTAATTTTGACAACTAATTGAGGAGATTGATTATTCGACTTTTTCAAGACCCGGGTTTCGGATATAACGAATAGTTACTATTTAAAAAAAACCGGGTTTCGGTTAAGCATTAAAGAAATTAACCGGTTTAATTCGAATAAATAAAAAACCCAAATAAAAAGTTATTTCGAATCAAAACAAAACAATTCAAAAAGGTAAGGAACCAACAAAAACCATAATTAAGACTTAGAATTTTTAAAGAATTTTGATTTTAAAAATTTTTAGGAATTAAATAAAATTATTATTTGCGATATTCTCCCAATTTTTATTTTAAAAAGTTTTAATTTTTTGGTGGTAAATCATGTATCTATGCATCAGTAGTAGAGTTTTTTTATTTCCGCACTTTTTGGATTCCCGGGAAGGCGGGAAATAAAAATCAAATTCCCGATATCTCGGTATTCCAGCCCAAAAACTATTATTTTTTTTATTTATTTACTTATTTCTCCAATGAAACTAATATTTCTTACTGGCTATTTCGCTTAAAATAATTAAATCTAATATCTATTATATAACAAAAACGTAAAAAACTTAAGATAAAAATTATTTTGAGATACTTAAGAGGTTATTTTGATCTCAATAGGATCATAGAAATCAATATACATATGTACGTATAAACATTATCAAATTCAGAGCTCATTTGCATACTTAGAATGAAAGTATTAAAGTCTTACCGTAGGAACACAATTGCACTGTATGAACGTAGTAGCTTGGGACGTAGATACGTTGTCAAATAAAAACTTGTGATATTCTTTCTACATCGCAAACTATCATTAATGTTTGTGGTTATGATTGTGTCAAACACGTCTTCAGTAACAATATATGTTCAGACATGTTTATAGCTTATTATTGTCTTCCTAACCATGTTTCAATTTTTCTTAATACTATGCAAAATGTCTATTTGAACAATAAAACCAATGAAAAAATTTAATTAATAATTTCATGTTTTATTAAAAATACATACATATACTTTGCAATATACATACATATACAGCTTAGCATATATTAATAATTAAAATAAAATACATACATTTACATAAATATATGTATATATATCGTAACTTACCTGTTTCAATAAACGTATGTATAATAATTTATTTACTTAATTTTGCAATTATACATGGCTTTTTTCTCCCGAAAAACTTTTAATTATTTTGTAGTCTTTCATGTTTCCCGATTTACTGATTCTGGCAGAGGGAAAATTACGTGGAAGAAGATTTTATTTGCTCTATAAACACACACTGTTTGTTTTGACAATAAATGTTTGCTCATTTAGAGAATGTGTTTTAAAGCCAACAAAAATGATGGTATCAAACATAATTTTTGTGTACAGCTTATATTATGTTTTTAATTGTATAGTTGAAAATATATACATATGAAAATATTTATATACATTATAGTAGCAAATATTTCACATAATTTAATATGTTTGGCTAGATCGTGGTAACTTTTTAGGTGTAAAACACCATATAACATTATTATAGTGAATTAAAAAACGTTAGGGAGAAAAAATATTTTTTCAAGTTAAATAAGGATTATAATAAGTTTATTAGGGTAAACATATTAGGCAAATATGAATAAAAATGGTCGTAGTGACGATTCATTAATCAATTATTTTCTCTGCGTGTGGTGTATGCAGGTGTAATAAGTTTGTCATTCCATGTGAATCTTTTTTTTAATATTAATCTAAGGTCCCATAAAGTATTTGTACTATAAGTCCTTCATTAATTCTTAGCCGATTTAGCCATTTCTATGTCAAATTGTTTCTAGATCTTCTAGGCTGTTTGGGATTGAATTCCTGCAAAATCGCTTCAGTAGGAAAAGAGTTATGCACTCAAATTTGGAACTACCTCCCTAAAAACTCAACAAAATTTAACATAAATTTGTGGCAAAATGCACCTTTTGTCAATAAATTTCAACATATTCGTTTTATGAGGCACCAAATGTCTACTTTCTACTTTCATAAGACTCAAAATCTCTTGAAATGCCGCATATAAAACACAATCTAGGAAAACACTTTACTACGTCCTTAACCGCAAATCATTTTGATATTGTTGTAAAATTTACACTTCAGTTTTCTAGGACAGGAAATACAATTTCGTGAAGATAGGGCTATAATTTATCATAGGCCCTACATAAAGCCCATTCTCAAAAATTAGCTTAATACACGCAAAGAAAAAACATGGTTCTAAGAGCAACATATTATGATAAGATTCATGATTGTAGTCAACATATTACGATTATTATTGAATTATGGCCAAATGTATTCATAATATTACATCATTATATTTTTCCCTTAATCCTAATTTATTTTTATTACATCATATTATAATTTTATTATCATGTTAATCATAATAAGTTAGGAAGTAATCATATTATTTTCATGTTAATTATAATAAGTTAAGAAGTAATCATATTATTAATATGGTTATCATAATAATATGTAGATTAAATCTAAAAACGAAAAATATATTTTTAGCATACATTTATGCTTATTTACTTACTGACAACCTTAACGTAAAACTGTTACAGATATTTCACATCAAAATATGATGCAACTTCAAACAATATTTTTAACCTATTTTTGCCGTAGTTCGCAATTATTTATAAATTATTTTATAGAATATATAAAATAACACAAAACAAGAGTAAAAATATTTGCAGCATTTTCAAACATTATTAACATTTTTTTAGCATTGTTATTTTATTTTGTGTCACTTTGCAATTTTGTTTAATGTACCTACAATTTCTTTATTTTGTAATTTCTTTAAACTTGGTTTTTTTTAATGGGTATTTTTTTACATTGTTTTACCACTGAATAACAAATAATTCGATGGGCATATGTAAAACATACGAAACAACTGATGCAAAATTATTTTACAAATGGCGATAACAAAATATTATTAGAGTAACGATATTTCGTTTGCGTCTTAAACATATTATGAGTACACGTATAGAAAGTTATCATGTTACGGCTAGTAAGTTTAAATAAATGGTTGTGAGGAAAATAATATGTTTTTAAAGCTATCATTATTACCTCAATTTATAATTGCGATAAGCATTGACATGTTTACAGTAACTATAATATTGTTGATATTATATACAATATATTGTTACAATAAACAGAGTGTAGTTGCCGTAACCATGCCGAACCCTACTTTTTCTCTGCGTGTAAGCCTTAATATGTAGCAAATTTTAATATTGTTGGGAAATTAAGTTCGATAAAGCAAATAAAGACGCGAGTTCGACAAAGATTAACAAAAGTCTTAAAAAAGATTTTCTTCAAAATATTCCGGGAATCACGGAATTAATTCCCGGGAAAGCGACCTCTAATCAGTAGATTTAAGCCATATTTTTGAAAAGTTACAAACCAAACCTCTTAGCCAGTTTTATATATTTCAAATGATTTTGTTTCAGCATCATAGAAAGTAGGTTAGGTTAGGTTCCATTGGTAGCCGTACTCAAGCACTTGGGTCCATTGATTAGTTCCACACAATCTATTCAATAAATCAATATAAGAGAGACACGTTTGGCTCCAAGGGTTCTTCGACCAAACAGCTTAAGTCTCAGATCTACGAAGGCCGGGAAATGACGCAGAAGATGCTCCGTTGACTCTTCCTCCTCCTCGTCATCCCAACTTCTGCATAGGTCATTGTAAGGGAGCCCTAGCCTTTGGGCGTGCCTCCCAATGGGCCACTGGCCCGTTATAACCGCAATAAAGTTCCTGAGGTGATGTCTGGACATCTGTAATATGAACATGTTTTTCGTATGAAATATCTGCCCATTCGTCAACCACAATTAAAAACCTTCCATGACATTGTTTGATGTCTTCAATTTTGTTATTTAGTTCTTGGTGTTTTAATAAATAAAACTAATGATTTTTTCCCATATCGTTAATTCCTCCAGAACGTTGAACGTTTTTATGTCAAGCTTGTGGACTAACTGAAGGTAATTAATAAGTCTTGACGTGGAAGAACCTTTGCACTTTATCATTTTAACTTTGTATTTTTAATCCCGTTCGAAATGTCTCCAGAGATGACATCTGTATAAAAATATATTTAACATTTAGAATACTCTCACACAAATTACTATTTACTTTTTTAAGTGAACACTTTGTGTGTGGTATTTGGAAGTGTTTATAATGTTTTTTTAAAAACACACGCTTTTTTAAGCGATTTGACTTTTGTTGCATTTTGTTTTCTCATTCTTCATAAAAGTTTATGGTTGTCCAATATTAAAATTTTTAAAATACTTTAATTAAGGGTACATTTACAACAAAAGTAAGGGAAATGATTAAAAGTTGCACATAACCGGTTTATTAAACTAAAATAGCCGGTTTATTCAATATTCGAAAAACGGAACTTTAAAAGTAACCGGCTTGAGCGAAAGTAATTCTAAGGTAATGAATCAGCTGATGTTTGTGTAGGTTTTTGTCAGTTGGAATGCAAAACGATTAGCTATTTTATTCTGGTAAATTTAATATACGTGTTACTTCAGCTTTTCGTGCTATTTTAATCTACAGCGTAGTAAATTATAGTTAGTACGGCGTTGTAAATATTGGTGTCTTAACTAGATTAACAAGGTCTGAATAGATACTTAACTAAACTTTATAGTTACAGCACATTTAAACCAAAGCGAAACCTAGTATATACGAGATTTCGAGCCAAATCAAGTTGGTTTTAACAATATATATTAAAATTTACATTTTGATAGTATTTTGGAAAAAT
Source organism: Pollenia amentaria (assembly GCA_943735925.1). NCBI lineage: Eukaryota > Metazoa > Arthropoda > Insecta > Diptera > Polleniidae > Pollenia > Pollenia amentaria. The sequence continues at coordinate 103,770,014 of OX031006.1, forward strand.
ATCCTCAATTCAATGCAGCACTAAAAGATGCAACTTCAAATTTCTTAATACTGGATAAAAAGAACAGCACTGCATACGTAAAACTTGACACAAAGAAATAAAAGTGCCGGACTATGAAAATAATTTTGGAAGGGTTACGGATGCAAATATGAATAAAAATTATTTAAACACAGCAAAAGCTCTACTTCGAGAATCCTTAATATCATTTAGTAGTAGTAATTAATTTTAAACGAGGTCAAAGAGTTTTAGAAATCAACATATCGATATGTCTATTAATGAGAATTTATTTGACTTCATTTTTATGTTATGAATGCAAATTTTTAGATAGTTCATAACTTTAAAGTACATCGATTGCATTAGAATATTTAGGGCCTTATTGTGTAAAACGCAACGCAACGCAAAACATTGCAATGACAGCCAAACAAAGTCAAAACTATTTTATAATTTTGTTGTTGCATACATAAATTCATATTTAAATTTCAAACGCTGCATATTTTGTGGCGTTGAAAATTTTAAAATTAAGAAAAAAGTACATAACACGCGTTAGTGCGCGCGCGTTCTGTAGACTTCTGTCAAGAAAGTTAAACTAGTGTATTTACATAGAACATGTTACACAAAAAACTTTTTGACGCGTACGCGGCAGTAAAGGCCATGTCAGATAAAACTTTTGCTTCGCGTTGCGTTACCGATTCGCTTTGACATCTAAGATAAAATATACATACTTATACGAAACATGTCACATAAAGTACTTTCAAAGCGGAGCGAAGCAAAAAGTTAGCCAACTCTCATCTTTTTGCGCGCTTTGACAATTGGCTAGTATAATTTTCTTTTTTTTTTAATTTTTTTTGCCAAATTCAATTCCAAAAAACCGTCTAATTAAATTTTTAACTTTAATTTTTGTAACAAATAATTAAATGTACAAATTACCAACCGCTTTTATAAGTAAACAAACAATGGGTGAGTGTTGTCAAAGTTTTCATTGTGGCATACACCTTTTGCTTTGCGTTTTTCTGCCGAAGGTAGAAACGTCACGCAAAGCGACAAAGTTGTATCTGACACGGCCTTACGTTGATAGCTTTGAACTTTTTAACGCGCTGTGTATTTTTGACAAGTAATCAGCTGACAACAAAAAATAATAATTTGACAAATTTGTGAATCATGGAGGAAAAATTTATTAAAAACTTTATAAAACATACAGTATCTTATCAAAAAAAATATATCAAGCTTGGAATTCTTTTACGAAAAGTGTTAAACAAAGAAAAAACTGCTGAAAGAAAAGGCTTTTATAACGCTCTGTAACTTGCAATATTTCACGCGCTAAAGTTTTTTAACGCACGATACTCGTCGACAAATTAACGCGTGCTATGTATTCCTCCCTTTAGGGCAGGAGCGTGCGTGAATAGAAAAAAATCACATCTGTTGACTAGTTAATAATAACTTTGATTAGGGCTTGCAGTTTGCTCTAAGAGTTTTCCACAACAATAGAAGTGTGCCTCACTATTGTAGTTCTGCAGACATAAAAATAATAATAATTTCTTTGTCTAGGCGGTACCCAAAATTTACATAAATTAAAGTTATCCTCACTATTGTAGTTGTGGAGATATGAATTAAATTGCGAAAATATTTTTTGGCCCCATTGTGCATTAAACTTATACTTAAACATGATGGCCCAAAATGACCAAAGGGGCTTAAATTCCTTAAAACTTTTTTAATTATTATTTTTTATTTGTTTTTTCAGCATTTTGAGAAGAAGACTTGGGGAATTAAGTAGGAATAAGCTACAATTGAACAAATATAATTACACTCGAAATTTTACGAAAAGTTATGGAAAATATGTTAAAAGAGCACGCTTGTGCAAAGCAGAAAATGACAACCACTTGCAGGATAAAATTTAAATTAAAAATATATTTTCCATTTATATACTGTTTAAAAAAATTTTATAATTATGTCTTAAATAAAAAGTTATAATGAACTCAAACCCCTTCGGTCATTATGGGCAACCCTGTATATATAAATTTAAGAACAATACGTTTCATGTGTGTTTTTATGTTAATGGCCTAAAAAAAACTATTTTCAAAAATTTTAATTGAGTTTAAATTTAAGGAATGTTGTTTGTTAAAAAAAATTGTGTTTTATTTAATTTTGCTGAGTTAACTAGAAACATTTTTTCCAGCTATTTCGAAACTATTTTATTATAGTGCTCATAACTTGTGGCTAAAATATTTGTTTTAAAAGCAAACTAAAAATTTAATTCTAAAACAAACTTCAATTTTAACAATTCAAGAGAAAATTCTTAATCGAATGAATTTGTGTCTTACACAGTACAACACATGATTTGCCAACTCAATTCTCTGAACTGTATGTGAAATTAGACCCAAAAAGAAGAATTTCTGCATCATTCGTTTTGTCTTCTTACCTGCGATTTGAAGTTAGTATCGATTTGAAGTTAGTACTATCGTATAGGGGAATTTATCACGTTTTAGGCCCTGTTGTTTGACATAGCTCGACAACCACTAGCCCAATTTAGTTGAAATAAATTTTAAAAAATTAAGAATTACAATTCCCTTAATCTGTTCATATATTGTTTTCCTATACAAGTAACACTTTCGAAGTTAAAAATGAATGTATGAAGGGAAAAAATTATTTTTTGCCTAAAAATTTAAATTTTTTTTTTTAAAAATACATAAAAAATCCAAAATGGAAAAAAGTTTCAAGTCTAGTTATTTTTTCGCAAAGTCACATAACCTATGAGCAAAATGAGACAAAGATCATAAAAATCGATGCACGCGTTTCGCTTTTATTCGCAATTGAGTAAAGGTATGAATTTCAAAAATCAGTTATAGCCACCACCCTTAAAATAAAAATATAGATTAAAAAATTATCATGCAAAAAAAAACTTTATTTATATATAAATACTTAATGAAAATAAAATAATATGCAATTAATACGCAATTATAATATGCATAAAAACAAAATTTAGAACATTTTTTCAATTATTGGCAATATCCATCCTTGTAGAAGTTGACGCTTGTGGTTCTGATGATCTTGTTTTCTTCGTAGGTTGTTCATATTCATGGTCTGAGTCTGTATCGTCATCCGAGATACACGATGTTGCGCTGACATTTTGCTGTGTGAGTTTTCTTCTCTTCAAAAATGATGTCAGCCATTCGGAGTCGTATTGTGATAGTCCCAGCTTGGCCACAATGTAATCCATTTCGATTTGTGGTAGCGGTTGTGGTGCACTATTTTCAATATCGGGTATCCAATCAGCATCATCCAAATCGGTCGGATTGGTGAAAACGGTTTCGGCTAGCAGGGACACAGTATCCGCACTCGGAGGTTTAGGTGCATCGGTATCAGCAGGGCGTTGCACTGGAAGTGTGGCAGTAAATGCAGCAGTGTATACTTTTGTTTTCAATTGTTGTCTGTTTAATCCAGGACGAAAATTTATGCATGCATAGCACCTGGATTCATCATGTCCAGTTGTGTCTTCCACCCAAATTACTGGCTTCATAAAAGATAACTTTCTACTTTTTCCGTGAATCCATTTTAGAAGGGTAGTATAACAACTGTTGCACACTGTGTTCGGCGTAAAATTTGCACCACTTAAATCTGCTTCATCGAAATAATTACAATACGCTGTTTTGAATTGCTCAGTAAACAAATTTTTTCGATCTTTTTTCTGTATTTTTCGGACGATATGACCACAAACGTAACAATATTCATCCAAATATGGGCACTTGTTGTTTTCCATATTGATATATTTTATGTTTTGTTGTTATTCACTTTTAAAAAACTGGAGAAAAATCACTTTTACTTTTCGCGTTCGTCGGCACTGGCTGAATGCCAAAAATCGATCAATGCACACCTATAAATACTACGTATTTTTGAATATTTTACTGCCAGGTACTTATAAATGGGCGCATATTTTAAGGGCGGCTGGCTATATACCTGATTCAGCACTTGTACGTTTCAAACTGTGCAAAACTTTCCAAATAATGACCACCCTTAAATGTGGGTGCAATTTCTGTAAAAAAATCATATAGGTAGCCACCGGAAAAACCCAAATAATAAAAAGGTCCACTTTCCGTTTAATTGTCCACGTACATTTATTACCGCAATCATAAAAATCAAATAACCTTTTGTTTATTCCTTTTTTTTTAATTCTCAGAATCATGAAAAAGGTGTCAATGTTTTCTCCAAATAATGTTGTGCATATCTCGAGCAAATTTTTGAAATTCATACATTTACTCAATTGCGAATAAAAGCGAAACGCGTGCATCGATTTTTATGATCTTTGCCTCATTTTGCTCATAGGTTATGTGACTTTGCGAAAAAATAACTAGACTTGAAACTTTTTTCCATTTTGCATTTTTTATGTATTTTTAAAAAAAAAATTTAAATTTTTAGGCAAAAAATAATTTTTTCCCTTCATACATTCATTTTTAACTTCGAAAGTGTTACTTGTATAGGAAAACAATATATGAACAGATTAAGGGAATTGTAATTCTTAATTTTTTAAAATTTATTTCAACTAAATTGGGCTAGTGGTTGTCGAGCTATGTCAAACAACAGGGCCTAAAACGTGATAAATTCCAATATACGATAGTACTAACTTCAAATCGATACTAACTTCAAATCGCAGGTAAGAAGACAAAACGAATGATGCAGAAATTCTTCTTTTTGGGTCTAATTTCACATACAGTTCACAGAATTGAGTTGGCAATCAATTAACTGAAAAATGTTGTACTGTGTTATTTAAATAATTTTTTTGTTCAAATATTTATTTGATTTCTTTACTTTATTCACATTTAATAGGGGGGTAGTTTTGTAAATCACTTCACCTTGCGTCGAAAAATGTTTTACATAAAATTTTTGGAATTTTCAAAAATTTCTATGATAATATTCTTTAGGTATGGTAAAGTGTTTTACAAAATAACCCCCTAAATATCTCAAACAGGTGACAAAATATTTAAGAAGGAATCCAATTAGCAAAATTTTACATGTTTGTATGCTTGTAATTGTAGATTAGAATATTTGCAATTATTTCTTAAATCAAATGTCTCATTTTTAGAAGTTAAGCCTCGTTCACAATGCTAACAACAATTTCATTTTTTTTCTATCTTATTTCTTCCCAAAGTATTTCATATATTTTCCTTTCATTTATCGAACAAAAATGTAACTAAATTTTTTTTTAAAAAGTTGAGTCTAACTCTACTTCAGCAACAATTTGTATGAAATTGTTAATGACGTTTATAAAAATGTTATCATGGTAAAATAAACAGGTGGCATTACTACGCCAGTGGTGCGATTCACTAACTTTTAACGATCCGACAATCGTAATTTTTGTCGACACACATATTCGCTTGCAGTAACGATAGTGTGATTCTGTAATTTATTTTTAACGATTGTTAACAGCTGTAGATTTTGTAACATCTCTGTCTTCAAAAGGTTAAAATAATCTAAAAGCACAAAAGAGAATAAAGAAAAAAAACAAATGAAATTGTGCTTAATTTACTGTCTTTATATTTTATTTCGTGAATTTTACATTTAGAATTTAGTTTTTGATCATAATTTGCTTTTTTTACATTTTGAATTTAGAATTTTTGTTTTTGTTCATATACATGTGTATTTATGTATGTAGTATGTATTTAAGAAGTTGGGCCTCAGCCACTTTAATCATAAAATATACTTTATCGATTAAATAAACACAATGTAAATTATTGTCGTAAAAATAACGAAAAAAAACCTGCTTAAAGTAACAGCTGACTTTAATCGACAGCGAATGTCGTTAAAAATGTTACTGACTAGCAAATTCGATAAATTTTCGTTATATTTATTTTAACGATCCGATTATCGTAAAAAAAGTTAGTGAATCGCACTACAGATTTTTTGCTATTGCATTGTTTGTCCAATCTAATGTCAAAGTTTTGTTTATGTTTACAAAAGCTGCACGTTTTGTGTTGTAATAAGTGTATTTTATTAAAGTTTTTGATAATTTTAGTTAAAAATAAAAAAGTAATTTAACATAATTAAAGAAAAATTGACTAAAATCTTATTTATTTCATCTTTCAGCAGCTTTTTGACGTTAGCTACGACTAATTTCGATTTTTTTGTTATGTTGTATTTGTTGCCGTAACGCTGCCAACTGTATTATTTCATCATGAATTTTATTTAGTTTTGAATGAAAATTTTAAAAATAATGGAAACATTTGCAAACGGTTTCTTAACTGAAAATGTGTGTGGTTACGAAAAAAATTGTTGCTCTATTATGAACACCAGGGAAAATGTTGCTGCCTATTGTGAACGAAGCTCAAATCACCATAATATGTTGAATATATACATACCGCACTAATAGCCAATTTACATTACAACAAAATCTAATACTTTCGAGATTTCGAGCCAAATCTAGTTGTTTTTGGCTAGATTTCCCATACAAAACAAAATCTACTCCGTGACTAGATTTTGACGAAATCTATTCGAAATCTAGTAGTACTTATTGATGCAACTATGTTTTTCCCCATATAGCACTAAAAACTACTTCCATGCACACGAAAAAAATGACTTTTTAACAAAAAACAAAACAAAAATAATAATAGCTGCTTGTTAAAATTGTTAAAGAATTCAAAAATTTTGTAAAATAATAAAAAAATGCAAATGAAAAATAATATTGATAAAATAAATGAAGTTGATTATAAAGAAAATGTAATGCAAATTTTTAAATGCCTATTTCTTTATATGTAAGTATGTGTTACACAAAAAAATTTCAGTCGGCGGTTTTTGTTGTGTAAACCAAATCTCGCTAATGTCAAACAAGTATAATGTAAACGAACTAGATTTGGAGGAAGATTTCAAATGAAATCTACTAGATTTTGATGTAATGTAAATGCCTTATAAATCAACAAGAGGGTATTAACTCAAATTTTAAAAATTTTCAGTGGAAGCAAAACAAGTTTTAATTTGACATTGAAGCATATAAAAAACAATTGTAAAACCAACCGTTTCATTACTAAAAAGTAGACCAAGTAGCACGATATTCTTACAGCAGGTAGATATATATATATAACGTTAATAAAGTGCGATATATCATATCATATATATATCATATATATATATATATATATTTATATATATGTTTAATATATTATATGAAATAATCCCTCAAAATAAACTTTAATCTTTATACATATGAAGATAATTTTCGAATCTTCTAGATAATTTTCCAATCGCAAAATTGTTCAATTTATTTGTTTAAAAATTATATCATCATTTAAAAATACTTTTATACTAAATTTGTTAAGTATTCATTTGGCATAACCAATCAAGAAAAACAATCTTAAAACAGCTGAGTGGTTATATGTACAAAAATTAAATTGAAATTTGTTATATTTTGTTGTTATAAAAACAAAAACATACATTCTTACTTTTGTTAATTCCTTTTAAATTTTTCCCTCCGTTTTTTTTTTTATTAATTATTTGTGTATTTTTTATTTTTTTTATTATTTATTTACTATTATTAACAACAACATATTTGATAAAATTTGAATTAATTTTTGCCGCCACAAACAATTTTGTTAATACGAACCAGCTGATGACAGATGCTTTGCAACTTAAAAAGTAGAACTCGTTCTAAATCAAAAATGTCATATGTACTGTACACAGAGAAATAACACATGATATTGTTTGGAGGTGTTCAGACGATATGTACAAATTTAACATGTGAAAAAGTGATAATCAACATAATGCCTGTCTGTCCGTCTGTTGAAATGTAGCTCTCCTCCAAATGACTCATCGTAAAATAAATATTTGCTGCCATATAGTTCTCGTATAGTTCGATAGTTCTTGGGAGCACAATAGATAAAGTAGGAAAAGCGTTATGGATCCAAATATAAAACAAAATGTCTAAAAAGTTTATATAAATTGCTGTTGGAATGCACCGATTTATATGACAAGATATTATACCAACAAATTTTTTTAATATCCATCTATAATGCCCCATATAAAGACTACTCTTGGAAAACACCTTATCATGCCTTAATTAAAACCGTAACGAAAATTTCGTATCATTTAGTTTTGTAGACAAGAAATCACTCTAGGTGATCGATTCATAATTACCCATAAGACGAATGTATAATCACATACACAGTCACTTTAATACGCTTAAAACCGAAACGAGCCATCTTATCATAAAACTTTGTGATAATCGGCTCATAATTTATCGTTGTTTCCTTATAAGTTACTCTCTTAGATCTTTACTGAATACAACTAAAATCGCAACAATTTCTAATATATACTAAGGTTTACCATAGATCCCATAAACAGCCTCCTGAAATATTCTTATTATCAAAGAGGGTATCAATGATTCGGCAGAGCCGAACATCGTGCTTGTTTTTCCTTCTTGTTTACAAATAAATTGGCAAATGCTTAACGTATTATGTTAAGCATCAACTTAATTTTAAAATAATTTACTATTGGGTGGCCTTCAATAGAAGCCCTTTAAAATAAAATATTTTCACCTCAAAAAATATCTGGGAAATAAAATTCTATTATTCACAATTACAAAGATATACATGCAAATATTTACACACATAACAATTAAAAAATATTTAGTTTAATAAATAACAGAGACCGGAATGGCTATAAATTTAATTTAAAACAATTACTTTTTAATGATTCTTTCTTGAATTTTATTTGATACCGTGCACCATAATTGAGTTTTGCGCAGTAAATGCCATTATTGAGCTCAATTATCCATATAAAATTTCAATTTAGTTTTTGTTCAATTTATACGAAATTGTTATAATATTGAGTAAAATTAAAATGCAATAAGGCCGAGATTCACTATCCTACACAATCGTACGATTCATTCACACAAAAATCTGAAGGAATTCTATCCGACTTAAAAAAATATCTGCAAAATCTGCTGTCATTGCCACACTATTCCACAAAAAAGATAAAATCTCAAATGACTCAGCTACTTTACAAGAAAATGCAAGTCTGATCGCATAGAATCTATCATTTTATGAAAATTTTCAGAAACAATTGGAAGTCGGACAGACTTGTCAAAAAAATCTGTCACTCAATTCATTTTAAAGCCACACTGTCATACATTATGAGCACACACGATTTTTTTGACAACTCGTACGACTGAATAGGATAGTGTATCGCCGGATTTAGTGAGCAAAACACAACTCACTTAACATAGTGTTTTGATATTTCTCAACTGAAATGCCAACAAGACAAAGGTCCATCCATTAGGTCTGCGCAAGAAGCCAGTTGTTTATTACCAAAAGATGTCAAAAGTTGTTTACATTTTGCTTATACATGTATATTTGTGCTTGCGTTTTTGGTTTTTTGCCACACATACATGCATACAGAACGGTTTTTTTTTTCTTTTTCACACAGTTAAACGCTAATTGAGTTAGCTGTATTGTGTATGGGTGAATAGAAAGATAATTTTGCCAATAAACCGGATATTTACTCAATAAAAAATTTATATCTGAGCACCATATTACGCTTAGATATAAAAGTTATTTTCTGAGTTTTATTTATTCCTCAATATTCCAAAAGAAATATTTCTTGAATCGTTTTTTAATTATTCGCTCTATTTTTTTATAATTTATAAAATAATTTAAAGAATAAAAACAGACCTCAAGTTTTTATTGTGTGAATTCTTTATTTTGCAATATTTCGACATCCTCTGAATGTCATCTTCAGGAATAACGAGTCACAAAAATATACAACAACTAGTTTCTAGGTCTATTATTGCATTAATACCCCTACAAGCTAATTGTTGTATTGGATTATTTTGATGTATTCCTTATGCACGTAGCTCTTCTCTTTTAGCTCGATTTTTACGTTTAAGTTTGAAAAATAATCGTTATTTGCTGCCCCTGATAAATAAAAAAAATTTTTACTTTATTTAAAATTTTTTAACAAAATAGTTTGTGCCATTATTTTTAAGACATATTAAAAATATATTGATTTTTTAGGTTTCTTTGAAAATGTATGAGTTTCATTTTATAACAAATAATATTTATATAAAATAAAATTAATAAATAAATAAGATTAAGTAAAAATAGTTAAGATTTGAATTTGATTGAACAGGGTAAACTATATAATGTACTCTTGTGTACATTTGTATGTATGTACAACAAAATATGCATAAATAAAATGTTTGCATTTTTAACAATTAAAAATTCCACTTAATGCATTTTCATTATAAGTTGTAAGTTTTGGTAAGTTTAAAATATCGTTCTATTTATATAAGTTTTTAAATAAATTTGTTATTTATATATAAGTTTTTTATTAAACATGGCAATAATACAAATATCTATGAATGCAAACATCTATAAATCTCCAGTTCACTTATCTTCTTTATAGCAACGAATTTTGCAATACATAATATTTAAAGTGCATTGGACGAATTCAGAATGTCGTTAGCAAGTTTATAAGAAAACAGTCTTATTACGGAAGAAACATGAAAGGACGTACGTATTGAGTCACCAGTGTGGCCATTCTGACATTTTTCAAGCTAAATTTAGCATTAAAAATATATATTTAGCTGCAAAATTTTCATTTACCACTTGGCATTTTATTTAGCGTTTTTGGAAAATGTTTATAGCTTTTTTTAGCATTTTATATTTTAAAAATTTGGACGAATAGTTTTTTTGATTTTACTAAAAAATTTTTATAAATTATAATACATTTTTTAAAGGAAATAGTTGTACCCAAATTGAAATTTCTTAAGAAAATGGATAATTCTTATGCAAATTATATATTGATTTGTACACTGCGAAATACATGACATGTAAAAGTACCTTTAGTGTGTACATTTAAATGCACGTTTTAAACCACATTTTTTGGTTTTCTTATAGTATGAACTTTTATAAAGCCGTGTGTCCACCAGCAAGTCACTTGCGAAGAATTTGAAGTGTTTCAACTCAAACCGAAACTTGCGGAAGTCTGGTTCCAGAAATAGATTATAGAAGCTGACGTTACTTTACAGACGTGTTTTCACAAAATGTTAGTTCAGCTTGCAGTACAGTTTGCTTTTTTACGAATGACAGCATAAAAGCCGAAGATTCAATGTTGACGAAAAATTAAACGACTATCAGCGTTACCATATATTTTTAAAAAAAAACTTGTTATCTCAGAAAAAAAACTTGTTTTCGCAAGAAAAAACTTTTTTTTTTTAAAGTGCAAAATTTTTAAACAAAATACCAAAATGTATTAGGAATTTTTTTCGATATCCATCTTTTCAGTAAAATATGGCCATGCTTTTACGTAGTTCCCAAGTTTCCTTTTCTTAGGTTTCGTTGAACATCTTGTAGTCACCGGTTGATTTGTTTCTTCCTCTGTAGTGGTTTCTTTTCTCGGGTCTAAAACAATATAAACATTTTAATTTAAAAATAGGCATAAATATTTTATTTATATTCTTACCATTTTTCGTTAAATATTTGTCAATGTTTTTTTAATGGCTTCCGTACCACAACGTTAACTACAAACTGTCAATGTTGTACTTACAGGGAGTATACACAATTAAACACTGTTGCACTAATAAAGGAGTAAGAAAATATAAGATCGTTTAATTGTCAAAAACATCATTTAATATTTTAATCCAATAAACGGCAAACTTTAAGTTATGTATTTATAAAAAACTGGAAAAAATTTATGTATTTATAAAAAAATCTTGAAAAACTTTATATATTTATAAAAAACTTTAAATAAATTAAAATATTTTTGGCATCTGAAAACACTTGCAAAAAAGGGAAATCTTGACAAATGGCAACGCTGACGACTATATAAATGTAATGTGTATTTTGTATTCCTATCAAATTATCCTCAGTTTCTTTGGGTATATGAGATGACGTCATGTATTTCATGTCATTATAAAACTCCACTTGCTAACATATACATCTTCAGCACTTTGGTCACTGTTTTCCTTTCTTTGTTTACTTTTTGGACAAACGGCGTTCGGAGGTTGTACAATTTCCTTTTGTCCTCTTCTTCTGGCGCGACTATATTATTGGATATTGCCTTAAATGCGTTTTGTTTTTTTACTTCAATCTTATAGGCTTTTGAGTTCACATTCTAACTTGTTTTTATTGAAATGATTACATTAAAACACCTTAAAGTTTGCCAGAATATGCTTTTCAGACAAAAAGCATAACATGCATATTTAAATGCATTTTTGAAAATTATGTTTCTATTTAAAAAGTGTTATTCGAATAAAAATTTATATATATTGAACGTGTGCGAAAAAACATACATTTGCATGCCCCTATTTATGGCAATATTTTAAATGGAATAAATTTATTATTAACTTTAAATAACAAATCAAAATACACACAATCACACAAACATGTTGTCATTTCGTTACGATCCCAATTTTACTAACATCTTCAAAATGTCCATTGAACTCTGTAGTGTGAACTGTATTGTAAGTATCTGTGTTCGTTTTAGATTTAAAACAGACTTCTTTTTTTATTAAATCCATGTTGCTTTACGACAAATGTGTAGTAGATTTGTTACAATATAGTTCATAAGTAAATATGTGCATATGTACACAGAAAAAATTATAAATTTTCTCTTATCACCAAATTAATAGAATCAAGCAAACAAGTTGTTACCAAAATGATTATATGTTAACTAAAAATTGTGAAAATTTTTTTTTTTTTTTCAAAAAATTTTATTTTAAATTTTTATTAAAAAAATGATAAAAAACTTTGCCGTTTCAAACAATGATTAAGTTAAATAAAGCTCATGTTTTGACAATTCCCAACAACATTTCTGTAAGTTTAAATTATTTTATTTTAAACGAAAAAATCAATTAAGATTTTTTGGTATTTAATTAATATTTTAATTAAAAATTTATTTCAAAGCAACTAAAATGTAAATGAAATTAAAATTATATTGTTAATTTTTTTTTCAACTAAAAAAATAATTGATTTAATTATAACATTAATTAAATTGAAATATTTTTAAGCATTTTTCTAATTGATAAAAAACTACTGATAATTTTTTCTGTGTATGTTTTTATTTACGAATAAAAGAGCCCTTTTACATTCGCCAAGCTAAGTTGCTTCCCAATAAAAAATGGAGCTCCCAACGAAGCAGGTTTGTAAGGAAGAAACGTAAAAGTTTAATTTATTAAGAATTCCTTCAGTTACCTTAGCGCATTTGTGTATACCTAATTGCGTAGTGCATAAATGTGTGCTTACTTTTTAAAAACCATTAGTGCTTCGCAAAATAGGACTTTTTTATTGGGTTTGTTCTTCGTTTAAAGACAGTTGTATTTGGTTGCATGCTTAGCTTTTTAAACAACACCAAATAAATGGACAAGTCTTTGTCCAAATTAACTTTGTGTGTGCAAAAGGGCTCGTAGTTGTCAGTTTGTGGAATGAGTTTAAAAATGAAAAACATCAAGTTGTTCGGATTGTCACGAAAAACCCGAAACTGTTTGGATGAGTTTATTTGCTTAGGACTGTTTGTCTTTGTCCGTAATCAATTGTAATAGTCTAATGGACTGCAATTGATTGTATGTGTACACAAGATATAAAGTTGCTTTAGTTCATTTCCTCTTTACTTTCCACTATTCCCTTGCTACAGGTTTATGTTCCCTTTTTGTTATTTTTTCGAAGTTTGTTGGTTAAAAAGAGGACTTAATATCTTGAAGGAATCTATTTAGCAGTGTGTACATTGTAAAATTGATTTATTTTATATTACAATAACGATGATGAGAAAGGCGATGATGATTGGGAAGTGTTTCAATTAGCGCAACTTGCAACAGTTTAAGAGAAAGAGAACGAAGAAGAATGTGCATAATAAAGACAGAATGATAAAGTCGTCATCATTGAATTAATATTAGTTTTAGTTATTAAGCCGAAATACAATTTTTATCATCCGTTTTGTTGGTTTGCAAACATTTCGTTATAAATATTATGAAATTAAGTTTAAGCAAAAAAAAAACAAGGAAGACTGCTATATTTGGCTGTGCCGAATCTTTGATACCCTCCACCGACAGGAGTGGGCTCTGTATGATAAATACATATCTATTATAAACTAATCTTCACACAAACGAACGTCAGCATTAAAATTAGTTGTGGCTTAGACTTATATTAAATTACAAGAAAGTTTTATGCGTTTCCTCTCAGAACTTCGAACTGGCTTGAGTAAAATATCATGATTCGTAACAGTTTTAGCCGAACTAAAATGATTTTTAGGAGGGTAATTTAAATGGACATATGGTAAATTATGGACCAATCATCCCAAAATTCGAAGACTGATTTCTGGTATTACAAAAAATAAATTAGAATAAATTTCTATAAAGCAGTGTAATTAGTTTTAGCGTTAACAGTGAATTTCACAAAATTGCATGATATTTTTTCTGGCCATATGAATCTAAGTTGGAAGAAATATTACCGCAATATCCATATCTGTTTTGGTTTTTGACGAATTTAATTATTTTCCCAAAGTGGGCTTTATTTGGTTTTAGGCGTACTAAACTATTTTTCGAGAGTAGGGTTTATATGAGGCCTAGAGTAAATTACAGTCCGATCTTCACGAAATTTGGCAGTGTGATTTCTCGTCCTATAAAACTGTGACGTACCATTATCATAACGTTATTTATTACGGTTTTAGGAATACAAAACGGTTTTCCGGGAGTAGGGTTTATATGGGGCCTAGTGAAAATTATGGACCGATCGTCAAAAAATATTACAGTGTGACTTCAGGTCCTTTAAAACTGTGACGTACCAAATTTTAATATGATAGCGTTTTTTATTACGCTTTTAGACGTACTAAACTGTTTTCTGAGAATAGGGTTTATATGGGGCTTATGGTCAATTATGGACCGATCTTCACGAAATTTAACGGTATGATTTGCAGTCGTATAGAGCGTATAAAATTTTATATCATTCCGTGCATTATTACACCATTTATGATAGTTTTTGTATCTGAATTATTATTTTTTTTAGTGTGGTGGTTCCACATTTTGATACATAGTTCTAGTGCTACTGAACCGATGTTGCTGGATTTCAATCCCAAACTGCTTAGGATAACTGCAAGCAATTTGAGGCCAAGTTTTTTCTTTTCTTTTGCGTTTTTCGAAAGTAAGCGTGTTCTCAACAGACGGTCAGACAGACGGACATGGCAAAATCGACTTAGAATTACTCAAGGAGCCAGAATATATATACTTTATGGGGTCTTAGATGTATAATAAAAAAGTTTCACACGGAATGACAAACTTAGAATACCCTCACTCACTATAGTGCTGGTTGAGGCTATAAAAACAAGTAAGACTGCTATATTCGGCTTTGCCGAATCTCACATACCCTTTACAATGGTTTGATATGAACGTATATATTCTGATCGTCCGTTGTGTATTATGCAGATCAGTACTGTATTTCAGATATTTGTTTTATTTAATGTTCTCTATTTGAACTGGAATATCATTTCCAATGTATTTTACTTTTTTTATTAATGGGAACTTGTGAAATGGCGGTTATATTATACTGGATTTATACATCGGTGGTATAAATTCTTAACATGAAAATTCTAAGTTCTTAACATGAAAAATGGTTGCGATAACAAGTCCATGGAAACGTACTAAGGCCCTAATCACGTAAAACGCAACGCAACGCCAAAGAATTACATTGAAAGCACAAAAAATGTTATAAATGTTTTGTAATTTTGTTGTTGCGTTGCCAAATGTATATTTTTACCTACAATTCTAGCCTACTAACTTCGTTAGTATAATAATACCCGCCCCAATATTTGCCGAATACGAATATGTAATTTGAAATTAAGCGTCAGACGATCAGTGTTGCTACTTCGTGAGTAATTACCCGAATTGGGTGTAATTTTTGTTGTCGTGGGTAATTTCTTTTAGGTGTAGATAAAGTGTAATTTGTTATTATTTGGTTTATTTCCGTCGTTTAATACAGAATTCCAAAGGTTTAATAATCAATGGTGCCGCCATGTACCCTTCGATTTCTATAAGTTTGAACTTCACAGCGATTTCGAACCTGTATTTTTTTGAAGAAAGGTACTCAAATAAAAGCAAACCCTCGGTTATATAAGATATGCTTTCAATTCTACCAAAAAAAAAATTAATTTCATTTTGACATTTTCAAATACTTCACTTGAAAGAATATAAGGCACTTACTATATTTGAGAAACAGCTTGTTGTTTAAGGAGTAGGGTATTCATTAAATCGGGCTTTTGCTTTAATCGGTTAATCACTCGATTAATTTTAAGCTGTTAGTAATCGCTTTATTGTGTAATTGATCGGTTAACCGATTAATAAAGTTTTTTTTATAAAATAAGTAATTTCAATAAATAAAAATGCATAATTATTTATTATTTGGAGTTTTTTAGCAAGAAACGAATAACATAACAAGCCAAACAATTCTTGAACTAAAACGAGCAAGCAAAAATATAATTCATAAATATGTTATGGATTAATTAAAAAAGTAACCTGATATCATATTATTAGTTATTTCAATAGTTTACGGAGATCTTATAAAATAATTTTTTAGAAAAATAAATTGGTTTCAATGTTTGGGATTTAAGCGATTATTTTCTTTAGTTTTGATTAAACTTGACTTTGAACCACTTCTTTCACTTATTGTAGACATTGAAGAAATCGAAAGCAACCCATAATTCAGAATATCTAACTTATCAGTCCTTTTTCTGTATATCTCTAAACATATAAATTCTTCCATTATGCCATTAGAGTCCTGTTTTAATTTTTTTTTTTTTTTAACTTTTTAAAACTTGTAATTGTTTCCTTCCTTAATTCTGTCAAAAGATTGACATGAAAAGAAACAAATAAATAAACACATAAATACAAAAAGTACGCGAAACAAAAAGCTATGGATATTTAAAATGAAGATCACTGAACACCTTCTTTGTTTGTATGAAAAAATATTTACTAAACACATACCTTTCGTATATGAGACGAAACAAATAATTAAAAACACAAAAAAATGTGTTATACAGGCCTGTTCTGAAAATCACGTGGTTTCAATTAACGTGCTTTTAAAATCACACCATTTTTGTGTTTCTCAGTGTGCTTTCGGCAATTGAAAATTGAAAACGGAACACCAAAATATCTCACGTGTTATTTTAAAAGGCACATGTGTGATTTTCAGAACAGGCGTGATAATACTACAAAAACATAAAAATTTCGCTACATCGGTTAATCGACTAAAATCAGCCGGTTAATTCGTTAATCGAAAATAGCCAACTACTTTAAATTAACCGATCGGTTAATCGGGTAGTAATGAATACCCTAGTAAAGAGGCAAAAAATAGTTTGAGCCTTTCCAAGGGTGGCATAAAATGAGCTATTATAAGGTTTTAATTCTTTATAATTTTTTTGATTATAAAACAATTGTGTTTTATTTTTCCAAAATCCAGATAATAAGCGACAAATCCCATTTCCTATTTAATGGCTAAGTTAACAAGCTAAAGGCAGAAATTGATTTTACGGAGAATACAACTGAAAATAATTACTGATAAATACACCCACTTAAGAGCGCTGTTTGGTGTGGTATATCGTTTGGTTCAATAATTGGCCCAATTTTGTTTCATCTCAAGTGTAATTTTGAATGTTGCTGGTGGTAACATTGCAGACGTTATTTCAAATATAATTGAAATTATTTCGTGCACCCCCTTCCCAAAAATAAAACATTACTTTTTTTACTTAAAACAAAATAATTTTTTATCAAAACACAACTAAAATATATATCACAAAAATTCAGGTTACAATGAAAGTAACAAAATAACGAAGTACTTAAATTACTAAAGGTTACTAGTATTTTTTAGCGATTTTAAGATTAATTTTGATGTAGCAAACAAGAAGTATATAGAACAAAGAATTTGTATAAACTTTTATTAAATGAACGTTTTAAAAATTTGTTTGATTTAAATTTCCCTGGACGATTAGTGTTCGTTGGTGGTGTTATGGGTGAGCATCCATATGAGCGAATATTGAAAGGTACTTTTAAGGATTCCGTAGATGTTTTTGGCCTTGGCGAACATTGGGTATTTCAACAGCATAATGATCCCAAAAATACAGTACGTCCAGTATATGAGTGGTTGCTTTATTATGCACCAATGCAATTAAATCACTCCGCAATCACCTGACCTAAACCCTATCTAGCATTCTTAGGATCTTTTAAAACTTTAAGTTGATAAAAGAAACGTTCGAAACAAGACCGCACTCAAAATTGCTTTGTCGGAAGCCTGGAAGGAAATATCTTCAGAGTCTACAAAAAATTAAGTAGGTCAATGCCCAGAAGACGCAGGCCGTGATTGACGTGAACAGAGTACTGCTTTAAAGAAATATTAGAAAGTTTTATATGTGTATAGAAAATGTACAAATACGTTTGTCCCTAAGAATTTTTCTTTTTTATTTAAATATTTATGTTGTTTCTTTTTAAATTTTTTTTTAAATAAAATAATAATTGTTTTTTAACAACACTGCATTTATTTTTAATAATATATTTATTTATATATAGTATTTATTTATGTATAAGAATTCATTCGGTTTAATTACTTCCCGATTAACTGATTGGTTAACTTAAAATTGGCTTTTTCGATTAACGATTAAACCGGCTAAATTCAGTCGATTAACCGATGTAACAAAAATTTTCAATTTTTGTAGTAATATAACATATTTTTTTGTGTTTTAATTATTTGTTTCGTCTCATATACCCAAGGTGTATGCTTAGAAAATATTTTTTCCTACAAAAAAAGAAGGTGCACTTAGTTTTAAATAAGTGTTTGCTGTCAACAGCTTTTTGTTTCACATACTTTTTATATGTATGCGTTTAGTTATTGGTTTCTTCTCATAACTTCTCATGTCAATCTTTTTACAGAATTAACCGAAACAATTGAAAGTGTTAAAAATTTAAAAATAGAATGAAACAGGACTCTAATGGCATAATATAAGATTTTATATGCTTAGAAAAATCTAGAAAAAGGACTGAGAAATTAGTTAACTGTGTTATGGCTTGCTTTGATTTATCCAACATCTACGATAAATGAAAGAACTTTTTCCAAGTCATGTTTTATCAAAATTAAAGAAAAGAATCGCTTTAATCCTAAACATTTAAACCAAATTATTTGTTTAAAAAATAATTTTATAAGATCTCCTCTAACTATTGAAATAACTAATAAAATTATCCCTCAGTTTATTTTTTAATTAATACATAATACGTATTAATTAAAAAATATGTATTACATATTTATGAATTAGTTTTTTGTTATGTTTGTTATGTTATTGCTTTTTTTACTAATAAACTCCAAATAATTAATCATTTATGAATTTTTATTTATTGAAATTGCTTAATTTATACAAAAAACTTTATTAACCGGTTAACCGATCAATAACAAAATTAACCAATTATTAACCGATTAAACCAAAACCTCGCTTATTTAATCGAGCGATTAACCGATTAAAGTAAAAGCCCGATTAAATGAATACCCTAATATATAGTGCATAACCATTCCAGTAGTTCTAACAACCATTTTTTATCATTTGTTATGCATATTTCAAAAATTTTCCATTAGACCATTATATGAAAGAGATAACTAAATATGTAACAATAGGATTGGCTATTCCTTTCGTATAATCGTGGCAATGTTGCTGTAACCACAAACCATATATGTATATGTGTTTGTGTCAATATATGTAAACAAAACATACGAATTATAATGATGCCAACTTGGCTTGTTTGCGCTTTATTCTTATAAACAGCTTAAATTGTATGTTTATGTGAAATTTTTATGTATGCAGTAAACTTTAATGTGTTATATGAAAATATTTTAAAGCTGACCAAAAATATTATAATATTCAGGTATACACGTAAGTAATGATTTTGAAGAATAATTACAGAAAATATGTATCTTGGGCAGTTACGTCAAAGTGCAGCTAATTTAAATTTTTTGTATGAAAATAATTCAAAAATTTCAAAAATGTTGGAGATTTACTTAAACGTGCAGGTATAGAAAGTGCAGGTAAAAAAGGAATTTGTATACGATTTTAAAGAATTTGAAAAATATTATTAACTTTGTGCGGTTTAGTCAAAAGTGCACTTAAACAAAAGGCAGTTAAGTCAAAACTACTGTACATCTATATTTAAGATCTACAATTACTAGAAATTTCTACACAGTGGAGTTCATAACTGATCTGACATAAAACTATTATTTACAAAACTAAAACTATAAATAGTTCTTAAATCTAATTTCGTAACAATATTGGTTTATCTTAATGTATAAAAAATCCGTGTCACTGTGTATGTTTCGAATAAACTCAAAAACGAGTCAACTGATATTCATGAAAATTGGCATATATATGTAATTTGGTCCAACTTAGATGATAGGATAGTTATTATTTAAATTAATGGCCTGGGGGCGGAGGGGCGTGGCAAAATCCATAACTTGAGAACGGCTTGACCGATTTGATCGTTTTTTTCTTTGAAATTATCGCCATGATCCAACTTAGGTTTTTACGGAAAGAAAATTTTGCCCCGCCCACTTTTACGCCCACTTTTTTCGATTTACCTAAAATCAGAAAACGGCTCCATCGAGTTGACTTATTTTTCTTTCAAAATTCGTATTAACCAACTTTAAGTTTTTATCGAATGAAAAATTTACCACGCCTACATTTACGCCCACTTTTTCTATTAAGCGCATAACTGGAGAACGGCTTGACCGATTTGGACGATTTTTTCTTTAAAATGATCGCCATGGTCCAACTTAGGCCCACTTTTACGCCCACTTTTTTCGTAAGAAAAACTTTATGATAGGTATTTCATGGATTTTTATTTAAAGGCCATAAATTTCGTTTAAAGATCAATTTAAGTCGTCTGGTAATACAACACTAATGTTTGCTTAGGGCCAGCAACGCGGACCGGGTCAGCTAGTTTTATGATATTCTATAAACCCCAAAATTAAAGTAAATGTTTTTCGATGTCGGGGTCTCTTTATCTTTTGAGCGGACCAAAATAACGTAAGCTGTAAAAGATGGATTTAGCGGGATACACTTTAAGCCGGCGATATAATTTTAAGAATATATGCAATTAAAGGTATATTGCATATTTACGAAAAATGGATAGAATGAAATTTACTTTAATGGCACTTTTACGGCCGTACCACGATTTCGAACGAAAACTTCTATCGCCTGAATAAAATTTCTAACATAAACAAAATTTAAAATATTGTTTTTGTTTTATATGTAAGTTAAGCGAACGCATTTTTTGTTCATAATCGTGGGACAGGCAATTACTTTTTTTCAACAAACTTAACATTGCATTTGCATTTATCGAATTAAAATGTTCTACTTATCCGTTCCACCTATTATGAATAAAATTTCACTTTTTCCCAAAAAAAAAATAAAAGAAAAAAAACTAAGCATTTGTTTTTATCCATGGAAAAATTATTGCTGTCAATATATATGTTAGAACAAATCTTGAGATATAGAAAAAAACTATTGTGGTACATGCCCACCTCTCCAATCATAGAATTATAGCAAAAAAAAAAAACCAATACACTAGAACACTTTGTGAATTGCCTTGTTATTTTAAAACGCAAAGAAAAATAAAATTCCTTACGAGTTCCAAACAAAACATAAGAAATTATTTCGTGCAATAAACCATGAAATTTTTTTTTTTAAACATATGACCCATTTATGAGTGTAATGCAGTTAAGCGGGATGCAATTAAGAAAAAAATATGTCCGAAAATTAAATAGTGCGAAGAAAATGCTTCATTTAAGAATCATTAAGGCTAGAAACTTAGGCGTGATGCACTTATCCGTGAAGTACTGTAATAAGCATGTCATTCCATTTGTAGCTTCCACAATATTTATCCTAGAACGTTCAAATCGAGTTGACCGTCTGTCCGTTCGTCAGTTAAAATGGGTTTTCCGAAGACCCAAGATATGATGGAGACTTGGTCGGCATATATTTATGTCAGATATGCTCATTTTAATTTCCCTATTGAAATTCAGCCTGATCGCACCATAAATGACGGAGATATAAGCAAAAAAATCCACGACCTCCTCTAATTTTACCCATGAGTCCCTTGTTGTTGTTGTTTTTTATTTCTTTTTTTTTCAGTATATCTGGAGAACGACAAGAGCCAAAGCTTCCAAATCAGGTATACGCATCTTGGTCATCAATACAAAACATTCGACAAAATGTGGGTGAAATTTTGAAGTGGGCGTGGCAAAAAATAGATTTATTTTTATCTTAAGAATGGTATTTATATAACTTTCTGCTTTTATCGCACCATGTTGAAGACAATAAAATATATAAAGCTATAATTTACTACGCTGTGGTTAAACAATAACTCAAGATTTTGTAGTAATCACTTGTATGTATTAAATTTAACAAAATACAACATTTGACAAAACTGAGGAAAACCAAAACAAAAATCAGCTGATTCATTAATTTAAAATACATACGAAAAAGACACTCACGCTTTTAAGTGAATAATCGTAGTAAATATAACGGAATGGTAAACTTAACACATGAAATGGAAATTCCGTGCGAGTATTTGTGATTGTGCTTTATATTCCGCTTCCATATTAAAAACCATTTCAATATTTAGAACCATTTCAATAAATTATAACTGTTTATTTATTGAAATTACTTTTCAACAAATTGATTTTACAAAAATAAAGTTTGCAAATGGGCACAACATTTAATTTATTTAAAAAGATTGTATTTTCGTTTGTGATATGTTGGCACTCGGATTAGTTTAAATAAACACAATTGAAAATTTGTTTTGAATTTCCTAGCAATTCCCTACAAAATGTTATGAGTTTGTGAAAAAATATTATATTCTCGTATACCACCCACCCTCACAAGACTCCTAGTACACATGCAATTTTATTTTTCATTTAATTCGCCACTAAATTGTAAATAAACGGAATTGGCATTCAATATTCGTGTACTAAATTTTATATACATACGTATGCATAAGTTAATGCACAGTGAAGGTTAAAACTATAAAGCTATGACCAATCTTATATAACCTTCACAATGTTTAGGAAACAACAGAAGCTTGTATATATATGGGGGATTTCATGTCAAGTGACCCAACTTTTGAAATCGATGTCTTCCGATTTGGATGAAAAAAAAAAATTTTTAAAAAGATACAAAAAAAATTTTTTTCCGAAAGCTTGAAGAAATAGCTATCTAATTTGTTCGGGACACATTTTGCTAACACCAATAGATAATAAGTTACATGGATGAGAAAGAACACCGGTTTGGCCAAAATGTCAAATTTTGACCCCCTCTAATTCAGAAACTTTTTGACCGATCTTGTTGAAAATTTGTGTCTAGACTACTATCCAATATGGTGCAAATTTCATCCAAATCGGAAGACATCGATTTCAAAAGTTGGGTCACTTGACATGAAATCCCCCATATATATACAAGCTTCTGTTGTTTCCTAAACATTGTGAAGGTTATATAAGATTGGTCATAGCTTTATAGTTTTAACCTTCACTGTGCATTAACTTATGCATACGTATGTATATAAAATTTAGTACACGAATATTGAATGCCAATTCCGTTTATTTACAATTTAGTGGCGAATTAAATGAAAAGGGTCACTTGACATGAAATCCCCCATATGTATATCTAAATAAATACATATCTCACTTGTTCAACAATAGTGTATTAACTCAAAAATTTCTAATTTTTTCCTCTTTTTGGAAAAAATCGACACGTTATAATCATATCTACCCGCTTCACAAATATCGTGCGTGTCACCTTCTCGGTAACGAAACGGTTGTTTTAAAAATCCTTTTTCATATGCCCTTAATGTAAAATCAAAAATTGTTTTGCTTCTACTGAATTTTTTTTTAAATTTGAGTGAATAAAGTATTGATGAACAAGTTTATCGCTTCTTTACATTTTATTATTTAACCATTTTTTGTGCTATTAAATATAGTGAAAGTTTGATTAATATATATCAAATTTAGTTTTGATTAAACTATGTTGGTAAATTTTTTGGAATTGACTCGGATATATACATATAAAAATCTGTCCAATCGGTTACTCTTTTTTAGAACAGTTCGAACGTTGTATTGCCATTTTCCAAGGTGAATTCTTAAGTGAATGAATGGCTTAATTTGGTTCCTTTGTATATAAAAACAATTAATATGAAGTTTGGTTCCAAATGAAAAAATAATATAAATATTTTAAATATCGTAAAAGTTTTATTCTGGATAATAAATTAATCGAAATGAATATACATTAATGTTTTCAAAAGGATATACATAAAAACCCAAAATCGGCTAAGTACTACTATGTCATAAATATTTTGTAATTTTGTTGTTGCTTTCAACAGAAATTCATGTACCGTTTTAAAATTTTCAACGCTACAAGCAATGCAGCGTTTGAAATTTTACAACGCAAAGTGAATTTCTGTAGAAAGCAACAACAAAATTATAAAATATTTATGACATTGTTTGTGCTTTCAATGTTATTCTTTGGCGTTGTGCTGCGTTTTATGTGATTAGGGCCATAATTCTTTTTCAAAAGAATTAAAATTGTAAGATATGGAAAAAGTTTTATTTTTGATTGCGTTAACCTGTCCTCAGGTGACGTCAAAAATTGACAAACTGTTTGGTTTGTTTTTAAATCTCCAATTTAAAATTTAAAAAAAATGTTCTTCAACAAAATCGAAAAAATGGAGACTTGCACACCAGGGACCACCAGTTTAAAACCACTTAAAGAATGAAATTAAAAAATTTTGAAAATATCGCCAGTACACTTCGGTAGGGCAGCGATTCGACTTTTATGGATTTCAATGAAAATATTTTGTGTACATAAAATTCATCAAAAGGGTAAAGTTAATCTAGCTTTATTAAATTCCACTAAATGCTATTCAGAGTTTAATGACACGGACTATAAGGACTACATACATATATTAGGAAAATTTCAAAATCTAACCAGACAAAAGGTCAAACGACAAGGTTAAAGTTCAATATTTTACGGAAATTTTGAATTTTTCATGAAATTGATAAGGAAATATCGTGGGCTATATTCATATTTTAATGAAAGTTGACGAAACTATTTTCTGTAATTGGTAATTAATATTTCAAAAGAAGAAATCGAAATTAAACTTTTATGTACTTGGGAGCAAAAATGACTCAATTGTCTTTGTAATTTTAAACACGTAGTTTATTCAAATATCTCGTAACTTGCGTCATTAAACTCTGAATAGCATTTCTTGAAATTTAATAGAAATAGATTAACTTAACCCTATTGAACAATTTTGTTCAAAAAAAAATATATTCCTGGAATTGCTTAAAAAAACCAATTATAACCATTAATTCTAAGGCCAAAAGGAAAAAGTGCTTAAGTCGACTTAAACAAAAATTGAGTTTATGGCACCTTTCTAACCTCCATGTTTATAAATACAATAATATAAATAAATACCCATGGTCAAACTGTCAATTATTTTGTATGATATTTAAGGAATTTATAGCAAAATTACTTTTTGCGTATATTTTTTTTAAGGTACAATAAGATTTGGAATACAAGTTAATATTTACTACCGATCTGTGACGTTAGGAGTGCATTCCAAGGCTAATGTGTAGTTTATAGAACACGAGCGCCTTACTCGTCCGTTCAAATAACATTTAAAACAAAAACAAATTTCGAAATTTTGTTTTTATTTTTAATGAAAGTTGAACGGACGAGTAAGGCGCTCGTGTTCTATAAACACCACATAAGACTTAAAAAAACTATAACTGAAGAGAATTTATGAGTTCATTCGAATAAAGTATTATTTCATAAATAAACTTTTAAGAATAAAATTGCTTTCCCACCAAACTAAAAAATAGACTTAAATACCTTTTCCTTATTGCAACAGAATTTAGCACGTAATATGAAACTAAGGTTTCTAGATAGTTTCAATAAAATTTTTTATATTATCTTCGATAATCTAATAATAAAATTACATACATTAAAAGCAAACCCCTTTATAACAACAAGCTTTTTTTAAATCCGCTAAAAATAAAAAATAAACTTTAACTTTAAAACTTTTACTATCAACTTGTAGCGTCAATACACAATTTGTATGATATAAAAGCTTGTCTTAAGTACTCGTATTTACTTAGTTCGAAAATATTAATAGTTAGATAATATTAATCACTGCAAGTTATTTAGGCCCTTATCATGTAAAACGCGTCGCCGCGCTTCTATTTTAAAATTTCAAACGGTACATGAATTTCTCTAGAAAGCAACAACAAAATTAAAAAATATTTATGACATTGTTTTTGCTTTCAATGTAATTCTTTGGCGTTGCGTTGCGTTTTACATGATAAGGGCCTTAATTTACTTGTTTATCTTCACAAGTAAATCTCGCAACAAGCTTTTTTATCATCTAAATTGTGTAATGACGTTTTAAGTTGATAGTAAAATACATTAAAGATATTTAGCCCGCCATCTTAGGTGTTTCACCATGTTGAATTTAGAATAAGGTCACAAAAAAAACAGAAATGCTGCTCCTTCTATTCTCCCTTATCATATAAACGAGTGCGGAATGTGTATCTTATCTCTTATACAAAAGAGTCGAGGCCTTCTATGAAACCTTCTGTATCAGTTAGCTCAGAATGGTAATTGAATCAAAAAAATATTAAGTAGGCTTTCAATAAGGCCTGAAGTAAGAAGGTCTTCTGATTTTTCCCGCTGGGCATATGTTCATACATATACATTGTTCACTATATTTGTATTTTATTGCTTTTTTCGGTTTAGTAAAATAATAAAAGTATCAAATCAAAAAGACATGTATGTTTTTCCATTAGATAAAAATATTTGAATTCGAGTTATTCGAACATATTAAAACTCTTATTCTATTAATCGAGCAAAATTAAAATTTTAAAATCGATTAATTCCTCACTCCAACAAAACTAAAAGTCAAATAATTGGATGCTCTACTTATTGGTAATTTACGAATATAAATTTTTAAGTTTCACGAATACGAATGCGAATTCGAATGTCAGAGCCATTATTCGCCGAATGCGAATATCGAATTTGAAGCTTAGCGCCACACGATATTTCAAATTTGATTGAAAAATCTCAAATTCTCGTCCATAACAATAAATGTGAAAAGAAACTGGCACACTACTAAGTGTATTTAACGTTATTATGACATTCCGATGACTGAATTTAAAAATATTTTATTTTTGTTTCGTTTCTTATTTTTTCTTAAATCGCAAACCAAATTATTTAATTTTAGGCTTATTTATTTGATTTTTTTAATTTCATTTATTTTTCTTTATTTTTAAATTTTTCATTATTTTATTTCAAATTTATTATTTTTATTTAGTTGAATCAATGTATGTTTTAACTTGTCAGATTCTAATACTGTAATTTATAAGATATTATGTCTTGTTGTATTAGAAATTCATATTAAATAAATAAATACAAAATACAAATACAAAATACAAATTTTGCACCGAAATGCCACTACTGAACATTTTTAAATGTGTATACTAACATAGCAGCCTAAGTGTTCAATGAAGTAGATTAACGCTACGAATAAAGCCAATTATTTTACACGGTGAGAGATTGTATACTTCACCTGAAGCCATTAAGATAACTCCAAGCAACTGTTTGCTTACTTTTCAGTGTGTCCAAATCTTAAACTTGTTTGCAACTAAATCTTGCATTAGCCAAGGCCAGGATATGCTAGAAATGATTTGAGAAAATTTAGGAACCCAATTTAAACAAACTTTACACAGTGCGAAATATTTTAATAAATTTAGGCAGCCGCAAAACTGCTTTGCTCTGATTTAAAAGATTCTATAAAAAGAAATTTTAGGCCAGTTTATTTCTTAACGTTTTAGAAAACCTAAAATTTCTAAATTATTATTTTTCCAGCAGTTTAAGCAAAAATTTGTTTAATATTATTTGTTGGATTAACATTAAATGCCCAAATATTTACACTATAGAATTTTTATCTTGTCCTTATACATCCATACGTAATAAAAAACTGGAAAATAATTTTTATAATCAACATAATTAGAGCATTTCTAAGATTCCCTAAATGTAAAATTTTTTTTACAAATAGTTTATAAAAAAAGTTCAGTTAATCAATAAAACTTAAACTTTAAATAAAACTTAAATTAGCTGAAAACATTTTATAAAAATCCTAATTAAAATTCCGAAGTTCTAAAAGTAAGTTTTGCAGCTACATCAAAATTTTGAATGCCGAAATTAACTGCAAAAATGCTAAAATGGTCACACTGCTACCTTTACTTAAATACTTTGATCTTTCGTTTTTTCTTTATTTTTCTTAAGTTTATTTTGCTTAACAGTGTTTAGTAATGGATATAAAACTGTTTAATTGTATTCCTTTTTTTATTATAACAACTTTTGTCGGTTAATACTATTTTTAATTTAGTTAAAATTGTTCAAAATTCAAATTTATTTCAAACTAGCTGACAGGACAGACGTTGTTTTAATGATTTCTTTTCTGATAAATAAAAAGATGGCCATTAATTGAATTTAAAAATTCAATGGGAAATTGCTGGTAAATTTATGACGTAAAAATGGGTGAATTCTATTAATAACCAAGGCACTGTCGTCAACTACCCAACCGAGTTTTTAAACTCTCTGGAAATGCCAGAGTTGCAGCCTCACAATTCAATTTTGATGAGTGCTTCAAAACATTTTATTGAATGAGCTCGGTCCCTGATTCGTTGAACTTTCAAAAATGCACAGTAAAGTTCGAAAGTCGATATATCAACTGAAATTTTGCACTTGCCAATATCTATTAATTGTTTTTTGAAAGTAATTTCCCAGATTGGTCGTTATGAAACTCTGCTTGCATGTTCGAACTTAATTTAAGTTTCCTGTCGTGCTTCTACAAAAATGAAGACATTGAATACGCCTCAAGTTTATCGTCTGGCATTGACCGTGGAATAACTGCAAACGTTTGTCGGAAATCACTTGCCAACAGAATCATCGCACCACCAAAAGGGTTCTGATTTTTTTGTCGTTCGATGTAGTGCTTCCAATGACTTCTTCCGCGCTATCGTACATTCATCGCAAACGATCAATTTGTTTTGCTGCAAAACTTTGGCAATTGAAGAGTTCTTGAAAATATTGCATATTGGAGTTTCATAAATTTGCAAATTCATTGGCAATTTAAGTCACAAACGGGCAGGTAGAAAACCAAAAAAACATTTTTATTCACATCGACAAGTTAAATTTTTTGTTTTCCAAATTTTTCAATGCTCGGAAAACTTTTCTTACAAATAACCCATCTATTTGTACCAAATATTTAACATTTTGCTGTTTCCGTTCCCCCGATGGAATGTCCCACTCGCACTTCTCTAAACCACACAACTTTTTGACAGATGTTTTTGATATTGTCTATTTGTACAACGAAAAACAAGCCGTACCTCAAAAAAATGACCCATACCCCCTCTAATATAGAGTATTTTTGCAAGAAAGTTTCGAAAAAAAAAATATTTTTTTGTCGTCTTTTAAAATTTTTCGTTATATCTTAGGCATCTACAGTCCGATCTTGAAGTATGATATATCAATGTCATTGTCTCCAGAGTACCAATAGGGGCCATTGACCTCAAGCACATATCTTGTTCTAGTATTAATTCCCCCAGATTTCTGTTCGTACCACCCTATTGGCAGAAAACTAAAGCCTGCAAGAAATTATTAAACTTTCGCTAAGGAATAGTTTATATTTTGCGTATATTTCCAGTCAGCCTTTTTTGAAATTACTGGTCATATTCGAGCCTTTTTTGACTCCTCTGCGCGATTAAAATAATCATTTATGCGCTCGTTTTGAGTGAATGACGGTTCATACGGGACAAACTGGTACCCTACCCGCACTTCTTCTGAAAGAATGTTTTATTCCTCTCGTTTCTGAGCAATTACGACGCATCTTCGAGACATTTTGTTCCAGTACTTACAATCAATTGAGAAACTTTTTCGAGTAATTTTTCAGGCAACTTTTTTATTATACATCTAAGACCCCATAAAGTATATACATATATTCTTGCTCCTTGATTAATTCTAAGTCGATTTAGCCATGTCCATCTGATATAGAATTTTGCACGAATTCGGTTTATACGACTGCAAATCATCCAGCTAAATTTCGTGACCATAGTCCGCATATAAGCACTATTCGCGGAAAACAGCTTAGTACGCCTAAAACCGTAATAAATAACGCTATCATACTTAAAATTGGTACGTCGCAGTTTTATAGCGCCAGAAATCACACCGTAAATTTTTTGAAGATCGGCCCATAATTAACACTAGGCTTCATATAAACCCTACTCCCGGAAAATAGTTTACTACGCATAAAGCCATAATAAATAATGCTATCATAATTAAACTCCGTACGGTACAGTTTTGTAGGACTAGAAATCACACCGTAAAATTTCGAGAAGATCGATGCATAATTAACCCTAGACCCCATATAAACCCTACTCCCAGAAAACAGTTTAGTATGCCTATTCATGACATTTTACTCAAGCCAGTTCAAAGTGTTAACAGGAAACGCATAAAACTTTCTTATTGTCGGTCAATAATTTAATTCATGTCTAAACCGCAACTAATTTTAATTCTGACGCTCGTTTTTGTGAAGCTTAGTTAATAATATATATGTATTTATCATATAGAGTCCACTCCTGTCGGTGGAGGGTATCAAAGATTAAGCACTCGATCGAAGTATCAAAAAATTTCAGGCTTTTTTCTTATGTACGATTTGCATTAAAAGATTTTTTCTGTAAAAAGTAAAGAAAACAACATGACGTTTTTACTCCACTTTCTTATAAGCGGCTTTTTCTTATATGCAATGTGCTTATATCCGGTATATACTGTACTTCTGTATTTATATTTTTTTAACTTTCTAACAACCACTGTAAGTCATCGTCCAGAATTGCAATTTCTGTTGCTGTAGTTTTTTAAAATTTTGCTTTGAAATTGTATTAGTAACCAGTAGCTCGTTTCTGTATTGCTCGCATCGCAAAATTTCTCACATTAAGTGAGAAACAAAAAATTCCATCGTTTCTCGATTTGTGAGAAAAAAGTGTTTCTGTATTTAAACGCGAGAACAGACAACACAGATTCTGTTTTAACTGGAATACTTCCAGTAATTAAGTGTCAAATGCCAGCGAAACGTCAACGAAAGAAATATATAAAATAAAAATTAGGCTGCCAGATTTAAGGATTTATCGACATTTTGACGATTTTTTTTGTACCAAAATTGGCAAAGTGACAATTTGCTGATTTTTTTCTAGTGACGATTCAGTCTTCGAAATAAAACAATTTTAAATAGTTTCAGTTTTAATAGTTTCAATTTTAAATAGTGTATTAGGCACCACAGAAAACCGATATCTTTAAAAACAAGGCAGATTAAAAAATGTATGGGCAAAAGCAAAATTTCGAACGAAAACTGTTTAATTTTTATTTGCTTGGATTATTTAATACATTTGTTAATGTGAGCAAAAGATTAAACTATTACCCCATTTTTCAGTCAATGCACTTTAAGAAATTTTTGCCTTTTATTTTGTCCAAAAGTGTTTATTTTATTTCAATATGATATTTTGTCACTCCTTTGTGTGATTTCTGCAGGGAAAAATAACAATCTGAAATTTTAAACTGTTATCGGATTAAGGAAAAATAAAATAAATAATTTTATTTAAATAGACCTCAAGCTTATGTATGTATAAAATATGTATTTTACCCATGAACTTAATGTTTTTTTTTTTTTGATTATGGGTTTACATGATAAAAATTTGTGATTATGTGATAAAAATCGAACAAAATTATTTTTAAATTGTCCCAACAAAATAGACGATTTTTTTATTTTTCTTAGGATATAAACGTTTTTTTCACAAATTTATCTGGCAGCCCTACATAAAACAAACACAATGAAAGGCTAAAAAAATGAAAATAACAAAATATAACAGTTGTGTTTTATATACTTATTTTTATCATTTATGCCCCTATTGCGGTTCTCCACTCAACTCAGTTTGGTCGTGTGAGAGTCAACCCAACTTATGCACAACCAAACTCATTTTAGGTATTGTGATACCCAACGGTTTTTAGTTGAGTTTGCTATAAAGTTGCCAACTTAAAATATCGATTTGCCAACTTTAAATATAACGTTTGACAAGTGAAAATTTTATAAAATTAAATAATTTTTTAAACTTAAAGTAGTTTTAATTGTTGTGTTGAATAAAAAGTATTTACAATGGATATTAGTGTCGATTTATTTTATGATGATGAAAATGAAAACTCTTGTACAGATGTGCTACGTATAAGAGGAAAAATTTCTGATGATTCCAACCCTCTTGAACTACCTAATGTAAAGTAAGAACTTATAATTAGTAACGTAACTAAATAATAATTTTAAATTTGTAGATTTAAAAGTTATTTCCGACTAAACAAGGAAGCGTTTTGTTATTTGCCGGATAAAATCAAAGATCATTCAAAAAACACCTGTTCGCGTAGTGGCTATTCCTCCTATATAAAAGTTATGTGTTAAAGTCCCATATATCTTTACACTGATTTTTGGTCATACCAAATTTTGGTTTTCCACGTGCAATCTCTGGGTTTTTTCCATTAGATTAACAAGCCTCTCAAATTGTGCTTTAGTTGTAATTTTCAAAGATCTACAAATGTATTAAATGCTGTGAAATTCTAATATACAGTATAACAAATCTTTCTACTTACGGTTTTTCCATTGTTATTGTTTTTTGCTTTTAAAAATGAAAGTCAACTGAAATTGAAAACAACTCAACTACTAATAAACAGTTGTGTATTTATAACGTTTCTGTCGACCAAACTTTTACAAAGTGGAAAACGGTAATACCACGAAAAAAACAGATACACAACTGAAAAGCCAACTGCCAGTCGAGTTGAGAATGGCAATGCAAATTTACCAAAGACAACCAAACTGTTTCAAAAGTGGAGAACCGCAATTGGGGCATTAAATTCTTGCTTTTCAAATAAAAAAAAAATAATACACATTCTTGTGAACATAAATACATAATTTGGGCTCCATTTTTTTAAATTTTTTTTTCTCGCATCAATTTCAAATATGACTTATTTTGACAGTTCTTGTGAGAAACTTTTTGCAAGATATTGTTACAGAAACACTTTTTCTCACATCCTTCCAATAATTGCTGAAAAATTATTTAAATGACAGATAATTCTCGCAAAGTAAAAGTACAGAAACACTTACAGTGAGAAAAATCATTTTTTGTTTCATATTGCACTGTTTTTGTCATAATTCAATTGTTTCATGCGGGAAATTTTACGATGCGAGAAATACAGAAACGGGCTACAGAATATAAAATTTTAGTTTTGCAATTTTCTTCTTGTCTTTCCTCTTCCCCCTTTTATATTTTTATACATAAATACAAATGCAGCCAACTTTTAGTTAAAAAATGGAGAATTACGAAACAAACCAGAATTGCAGAGTACATGAAACGGAGTACCCCTCCCCAATCTTCTCATATCACTTACCAATAAACTCAAGAATCGCTACAACAAAGATTGCAAGTCTGGATGGGGACTAAGCAAGTATGTATTAAATATTCTTATGTATATGAAGTTCTGTATGTATTACTGTGAAATTGTTTGTGCAATTGTGCGTGTCCATGGGAATAAAATTCATATGAATTTTAATTAGCTATCATGCAGTTTATATGTTTTATACAGATATTTATTTACCAAATTACATCCATATTTAAGAAATGCAATTTTGCAAACAACCATTATTTATCGGTTTAAAAGGCACTCATACATACGTTTGGATTAAATTTGCACTTGTAGGTACGTGCATGAACCCAGCGGGAAAACTCAGAAGACCTTCTTACTTCAGGCCTTTTTAAAGGCCTTCTTAAAAATTTTTTTTGATTCAATTACTATTAGGTATTATCTAACTGCTAAAGAATGGCTCATAGAAGGCCTTGGATCTTTGGTATAAAAGATAAGATACACATTCCACACTCGCTTCTACGAGAAGCGAGAAGAGAAGGAGTAACATTTTTTGTTTTGTTTTTTGCTCAAGCAAAAGCAAAAGAATTCAGATCCCTTTACAAAAACAAAGTAACATACATACATATTAAAATACCAAATGAAAACAATAATGTAAAACATTTTAGTTGAAGTTGAAAGAGAAAGAGTAACATTTTTTGTTTTGTTTTTTCGCCGAAACAAAAGCGAAAGAATTCAGATCCCGTTATAAAATCAAAGTAACATACATACATATTAAAGTACCAAATGAAAACAATAATGTAAATCATTTTAGTTGAGTTTTGTTCATTAAAGGAGATATATACTTGTGCTAAATAATAAATAAAATGTTATAGTATGTAGGTATTAGTTATGTAGGTATATAGGTATTTATTATTTTTCATTTAATTTTATATTTTTTGTTTATATAGAAATTATAGTATGTGTAATTCTCTTAATGTATATTTATACTAAACTAAACTTATAAAATACTAAACTTGTATACTTTTTTGAAATTTATTCATATATTATATTTTATATTTATTAAAACCCCTTCAATATGACCTTTAATCAACGGCATTTTTACAAGGATGGTCTGAAAGGCCTTTTAAGAGCCATTAATTGAAAGGCCTTTTAACATACCTTTCTTAAAAACCCTTCAAGATAACCGTTATTCTAAGGCCTTTTGACAGTCATTCTCTGGAAAGCCTTCTTAGAGCCATTTATTTGAATGCCTCTCAAAAGCTCTGGCGAAAGAAAGGAAAGCGGAAGGCCTTCCCCTCAATGACAACGTGTGAAAAAAGATATGAGTATGGAATGGAGCGAGCAGGCCTTGTACATCCAAAAGAAGGGGTACAGAGGCCTTCTAGAAGGCCTCCGTACTCCTTCTTTTTCCCGCTGGGTAGTAAAATTTACATACAACGCACACATATTTATTTTTAAATTTGCGCGTTTATATGCTTGTCCAGTCATATGACATATATGTACATGTGGAATATACGTATGTATTTGAATCCTGTTGAAATTTTGGAGAAACAATTCCATTAATAGTACACAACTAAGGGATTTACAGTCGGTTAAGGATAACCAAACCATACAAATGTACCCGTATGTTCTATTAATCCTAAGAAAATTTATGAGGTCCTTAGATAAAGAAGAAAAATTCTAAATAATAATCTATATATATACGATTGTAACGTTTCCGACTGACTAACTAGCTAACTGAATGATTCATCATCTCACAGCCAAAACTTGAAATTTGAACCAGGGGTTGGTCTCTCCCCAAATCGATCCACTTAGACGGGATTTTTGGAAATTCGAATGTTTATGGAGTAAAACCGGGTCAATTTGGCTCTTCAAAACTAAAAGAGATACAAAAAAAAATGTAATACTTATCGTTGTTCTTTAGAAAAATAATCGGACAGGTATACTGTTTGGAAATTCAGCCCTTTTACGGATTAAACGGGTAAACACTGTAGTGTGGTACTTTTTTGTGTCCCCATCAATCTTTTAAACCCATAAACATAAAATTAAGGGTAATAACTCATTTGAAACTTATCTAAAAAATACAAATACGAATACGGTACTTTTTCGAAATTCGCACGTTTAAAGGGCGATAAGCGTAACTATTTTTGGTACTTTTTTACAAAACTTTTTCTTTATTCATTCACATAGACGTATTAAATAATGGGCTACCACTACAGTATTGCAGTTTTTATGCTTCAATGGGCAGAATACAAGTACCAAAAAAGGGATATACTTGATATTTAATTTCATACTTTAACTTTTTGGTTCTAAAACTAGCAAATTTTTTAATTATCGTTAATATTGGACATAAAAACATAAACTTCAACATTCAATCTCCTGAGTGGATAAGCACCTATGAGGAAACCTTTTTGGTGCTCTTTGTTCTTCAACTGGTACTTTTTGAATATCCGTTAGTAAACATAATATGAAACATGCAAGGTGTTGAGTGAATGCGAATTTGTTGGATGGATCTTTTTGGTACTTTTTGGTTCTTTCACTGGTACTTCTTTAATTTTCGTTACTATTAGACCTATGAACATAAAATTACACATGCATGGTCCTGAGTAAATGAGAATCTGTAATAGGGCTTTTTTGGTACTTTTTGTTCTTTAACTGGTTAATTTTAGACCTAGAAACATAAAATTCCACATTAAATGTCCTGAGTGGACAAGAATCTATAAGAGGGAAATTTGTGGTACTTTTTTGTTCTTTAACTGGTACTTTTTGAATTTCCATAAGTGTTGGCCATAGAAACATAAAATTGAACATCCAAGGTCCTGAGTAAATGAGAATCTCTTAGAGGGTTCTTTTTGGTACACTTTTTAGTTATTTCACTGGCACCTTTATTAATTTTCGTTATTATTGGATCACAAACATAAAATTAAGCATGCAATGCCCTGAGCGAATGAGAATATATCAGAGGGGCTTTTTGGTACTTTTGTGTTCTATATCTGGTACTTTTTGAATTTCCGTAAAAATTGTACCTAGAAACATAGAAATAAACGTACAAGTTCCCAAGTGAATGAGAATCTGTAGGAGTGATTTTTTGGTACTTTTTCGAATTTTATTGTTTTTCAACAGGTACTTATTGATTTTCGTTAGTATTGCACCAACAAACATAAAATTAAATAAGCAATGCGTTGAATCTTCTGTCAGAGGCGCTTTTTGGTACTTTTTGTGCGTTACCTGGTACTTTTTGATTTGCCGTTAATATTGGAACAAGAAACATAAAATAAAACATGCAAGTTACTGAGTGAATGAGAATCTGTAAGGGAGATTTTTGGTACTTTTTCTTTCTCTAACTGGTACTTTTTTAATAGATTACTTATTGGTGTTCATTAAATAAAAAAAGAGAACAGGTGTCTGTTACTATTTTGAAATTCGGCCCTTTTAGGGAGTTAAGTGGTAAAACATGTATTTTGTAACTTTTTCCCCCATCTATCTTTTGAATCAATACACATAGAAATGAAAATTATATAACATTCGTAACGTATTTAAAAAATACAAATACAAATTTGGTATATTTTCGAAATTCAAACGTTTAAGAGGTGAAAATCGTAGGTATTACAAAGTAGCCAGCATTAAAACAAGTTAAAGCCTAGAAATATAAACTTTGGAGTAAAAATAAGTCTACAAAGAGATGCTAACGAAATATCGGGTTAAATGCTTGTGATATATAAAAGTATTTTCTTAAATTTATCTACAATTCTCTCATAATTGTTGCATTTAAAAAAGATTATACTTCTATATACAAAATTTATGTTTAATATCAGAACTGGGACAAATTCGTACTATAAGCTAATGCATTAACAATTTTTCCCAATCAATAAAAATCCCAATTTATTGCATTACCAGTAACCGTAACACTTAACACTACATTTATATCTTATCAAAGTTGTGCATTAATATTTAAATGCCACTAAGATAATGGCAATTAATACTACTTTTCCATTACACTAAGGAACAGTCATTTTGCGGCCTGGAACTTAATTACAAATTTTTACTAATTTGAGGTCGCTGATTTCAAATCTAGTCTGCCTTTTTCTCTATCAGCTCGACTTTTCGAGATATACCGTTATGTCCAAAATTAAGGCACTTTCACTAAATGTATTGGAATTACTTGAAAACGGTTCACCATATTCATTCACCATTGAATAAAAAAAAAATCTTGTTTTATTTAAGTTTGTTGTTTAAAATATTTTTTAGTGGCAATGCCCCTTAATTTTGGACATAACGGTACATCTCAAGTTTAATTTTGTTCCCTTGTGTTATTTTTAATAATGCATAGTGCATTATTAACAGAAATATTATAAATATGAATAATTCACTAGTATTGCATTATCCCTAAAACATATTTTAAACAACAAACTTAAATAAAACAAGAAATTTTTAAACAGATAACATAAATTAGCGTTATTAGAGTTATATACATATTTAAACTATAGAAACTTGAATACAATAGATACTGCTCAACAACACCAAGTAGGGTGGTCCCAAAATTGTGTGTTGTTTTTATATTGTTTCGTTTTGCTGAAGGTTTGTTTTGCCTGCTGTACGATTGTGTGAATTTCAATTTGCATTGAAATTTACGTTGGCGCAGAAAACATCCAGGGGTTTAATTTAATGTTATGGCAACATGTGTGTCGCCTCGTTATATCCATAACTCTGAGAAATAATTACGGCGCTTATCATATCATTCTTGAGAGAAAGGTATACAATTCAATTGCATAACCGCTGGATTTTGTTATGATATTTATTTTCCCAATTGAAAGCAATTTTCTGTTTGTTAATATGTCTTTGTTTGTAACATATTAATAGTTTCTGTCATACGGCTGTAGATTTATCTTTGATACAAGTGAAAATATTATTTGCCATTAAAAACAAGTAAGAAAATAAAGACTAAGCACGAGCATTTGATTCCCTACACCACAATATTTACAGAAAACACCGAATCATAGGCAATCATGGATCAGCCAAGGCAAGATTGTGTAATGAAGGTAAGAGTTCTTTGTGCCGAATATTATTTCGATATCTACATATAAATAAGGCTTTTTCATCTCAAGGCATACCCAACAAACCAAAACGATCTAGAAAGAACTTGAAGCAAGCTTAGTAACATAAGCTTAAAAAAGTGTTGTGATTACTATTATAAATGTCCTATTAAAACTTGTTGAATAATGAAAACTGAATCCTTGCGATACGTGTCTATATATATAAAAATAAAATGGTCCATGGCTGGAGCGATTTGGCTGATTTTTTTTATTCGATTCGAAATTTTCAGGAGATGGTTTGTAAAGAAAAAATAATTAAAAAAATCCTGGCAAAACTCGGAAAAGTTAAATATTTAATATATTGCCTACTTCTTCACTCACTTCTCATGCCAGTTGTTTGGAAGGGGAAAGTTACATTGCATCAGTCATGAGGTAAAGGTGCCATAATTTAACCCACATATTCATAAAAAATATTTTAGGCTTAAAGCAGGTTTATATAACAAATTTTCTATTAAAATTTGTTTACCAAACCTTTAGTTATTCAAAAATATTTTTTATGAATATGGGAGTAAGTGCATGGCTTGTGTTTAAATATGTAAACAATTTTCAGTGACGTAGTATCTTTTTGCCCTAGATTTTAATCGAAAAAAAAAACTCAAATATGTTTCTGTGTTCAATATAAATTCCTAAGCAAACAATTTTATTTTAATATCAGAAACAGGCAGTAAAAGCCACTCTTACGGATTCTCATTCACTCAGGACATTACATGCTTAGTTTTATGTTTCTAGGTCCAATATCAACGAATATTAAAAACAAGTAACAGTTGGAGAACAACACAGTAGGAAAAAGTTCCCTCTTATAGATTCTCATCCACTCAGGACATTGCATGTTGAATTTAATGTTTCTAGGTCCAATATTATAAATACATTGTAGAACCAAACAGCTAAATAAAGAATTTGAAAAAAGTACCAAATTTCTATTTTTCAGATATGTTTCGAATGTGATGTAATCTAAAATTATATGTTTATTAGTTCAGAAGATAGATGGGGTCTATTTTTAGCTTTAGGCGTTTTAGCTTTAGGCGTAACGTAATAATTGTATATATCGTTAGCTAAAATGAAAAAGGCGTCACTAAAAAACAATTCAAAATCGAGTTTTTGATTGATAATTATGAATGCCATTAAACTACATGTGTTGGCGATCAAAATCTACGATCAAAAATTACGCTTTTA
This sequence comes from Pollenia amentaria, assembly GCA_943735925.1. Classification (NCBI taxonomy): domain Eukaryota; kingdom Metazoa; phylum Arthropoda; class Insecta; order Diptera; family Polleniidae; genus Pollenia; species Pollenia amentaria. The sequence continues at coordinate 103,809,787 of OX031006.1, forward strand.
TTAACAAAAAACAAAGGGACGTAACAAGAAGTGTGTTTGTTTGATAAATGCAAAATGACATAATTATATAATTTCTTTGAAAATTGTTTTCTGAATTCCATAGACGACTTATCAATTATTATGTTTCTGACATGCTTATAATTTTAATTTTACAAAGTTTTTTGATTCTCCTGTAAAATTATATTTTTTTTAGTTACGCCTTTTTGCATTTTAGCTACCGATATATAGATTTTGTAATTTTTATTTTATTTTTTTTTTTATCCGATGATAACTTTAAAATGTGGGTTAAAACATTTTTTTTTTTTGCCTTATTAAAGGAATTTAAAATGTTCAATATTATGAAAAATCGTAAAAATGTGAATTTTTATCTGATGAACACAGGAAAAACATATCGCTCATTTACTTCAATAGTTACATAAAACCTGCCCGGAACAGAAATACCCAGAATAAACAGAAAATTATATATGTAAATTAGAAAACTCAAAATACAACGTATATTTACAAAAATATTTGTAAACCACAAGTGGATACACTTAGAGAAAACCATGAAAAGGTACGGTGGATTTTATATTAAATACGTTTGTGTGTAAATTGTATATATGTTATGTCAACCTTTCTTTTATTTTAGCTTCAATAAAATGTGTAAAGGAATTACAAGAAGTTTACCACAACTAAAATCCCAATGGGCAATAACAAAAATCCAAGCAAAGAACGAAGTGGCCAGTCATCGCAATGATATAAGTAAAACCGTTGGAGGACTGCAGCCACCTGAAATAGTATTGTCGGAAAATGGCATCACTGTGTGGTTTTCCAATGAATTCAATGGGGACGCAAGTGCATTTGATTCCGACTTAGTGTTCGAAGTAATTTAAATGTAAAATTTAAGGAAATTAATTCTACTTATGGGCATTTCCATTGTGACGTGACGATATATTTGTACGACAAAATGTAAAAAAAAATTAAATGAAGAAGTCATATATGTAAAAAGGTTTTTTTTATATTTGCATAGTAATGAAGTAGCACTATATTTAGAAAAAAAATTTACAACAATCAACCCTTAGGATTTAAAGATATAAGCAAAAATATGCGCTGGCGTGACGTTACAAAACAACAGAAGTGGATTTTGACTTTCATTACAAAACTGCAGTCTGCGAATTGAGCAAGACTTTTTGTATAAAACCTTTTTAACTAAGCTTTGGACTTATAATGATTTATTTTCCAATTTATTAAATTAAAATATATTTGTCGTTTAATGTACATATGGGAATTTCAAGCGAAAAGTCTACCTTTTCTAATGTAACGCCAGAAAGCAAATAAGCTTGTATTTTAGGACCATGTTGTTCAAATGTTATCACTTTTGTAACTGAATGGAGAACTAGTTTCGTTTTACACCAAAATGTAAAAAAGTAAATTATACATATACATTTTTTTAAAAACAATTTAAAATACTTCTGGAGTTACATTACAAAACGTAAACTTTGTGCAGGAACCGCCCATATGTATATGTATTTATGATCTCTACTGCAGTGAAAATCTCTAGCCCGACAAATGACAATGAAGTTGAAGTAAAAGGCGACAATGAAGTAAAAGTAATAGAGGTATTAGTAACAAAAGCTTTTGGGAATAAAGAGAAGAAGGTTGGTAATAGTGACAATTTCAAAAACTGTTATGTTTGTACATTAAGCATATAACTTTTTAATTTTTTTGCAAATTGGAAAAATGGCATAGCATAGTCGAAAAGAGCATAAAAAAGTATGAAGAACCATTATATTTTTTTCCAAAACGCATAAGAGTTTACGCACCAAACGGAATTACTTTTGTATAAAATCATAAAGCCATTTGCTTTAGCATTAAATTTAGAAATTTGAATATATACACTATGCTAGTTGAAAAAACAGACAAGCTGGGCACATGGCGTTTCAACATAATTCGGGTACGCTGAATCCAGTAATGCCCGCGGTTTCTTAAGATTGGCTCTGGTTTTCGAGATATATCGTTATTTCGAAAATGGAGGAGGTTGCACAAAATATATTCGCATAACTCAAAAACAGTTTAGTTTACTGCAATAACTAAAAAACCCGAAATTCCGCAATAAAATTTCATTTAAGAAAAGCAAAACTTTTTTTCTAATATGAGTAGTCGTTTATGAATCATAATTTTTTTTTTAAACAAAATTAATTTTTTATCAAAATTTCGAAATTTTTGATTTTAAAAAATTCATAAAAAATTAAAAAAGGTTTTAAATGGTTTTTACCCTTAGGTCCCTTTCTATTTTGCGCGTCACATATATATGTACATAATGTTGAATAAAGAATTTAATAATTAAAAAAAATCCTATGAAATGCTCCATATAAATTATATTCTTCATATATATTGAAGAAAAAGTCCCATAAATTCCCAGAAGTCGCCCCTAGTGGTATATAATGTATGACCGACCTCAATTAATTTTTTGTCCTTAACATTTTCTCGAGACATACTTGCGCCTTATCTCCACTTCTTAGGGGGCTCCCATACAAATATTGCGTTTTTTGAAATTCTTAAATTAATTAAAATTTGTCGACTTCTGTTGCAAACAGATTTTAATCATTTATGGCTTGTTTTGTTTGGAATTTCGTTTTTTATACGTCTGCAAAAAATTAGAAGCATAGCTGCATTTTCCAATTTTTTATGAATTTTAACCTCCTCCATTTTCGAAATAACGGTATATCTCGAAAACCAGAGCCAATCTTAAAAAACCGCCACTGGATTCAGCGTACCCGAATTATGTTAAAACACCAGGTGCCCAGCTTGTCACGAAAAAAAGTGTCAATTTCTTGCACAGTGATAAAATTTCTGTAAAAATGTTAAACAAGTGATAAAGGTGTGATATGCAATAATTACATAAACTAGTCCAAGCTTCTAAATACTTAAAAATTTAAATATTTCCCTAAAATTAATTTAGATCAATGCCAGCCCTCAGTAGTGCTCGTTGGAAGTCTAGAGCTATTCTAGCACTTTTACCTTTTATAAATACTTATTCCGGAATATCGATTGAAATTATTTTCTATTTGTAAATTTGTATGTGATGCTTGGAGCGAAGTCTGGTTTTCTGATCATAATTTCAACAAAAATTATTTTTCCACTTTACAAAAATCATTGGAAATGAATATTTTCTCAGACATTGGGTCAAAACACCATCAGCTACATATTTAGGAAGTTCTGCGAAGACACCTCTGCGCAAAACGTGCAATTAAAATTGTGCAAGACATTTTGCTATTGTATAAATCATCACATACTTTAAATTTAAAACTTATTTCATATAACAATTGAAAACCTCTGTATTTCAAAATAGAAATATTTAAAAAAATCTCTGTTTTTTTTAGAAATTACGTTACGCGCGGAACATTCACCTAAAAAAAGAGGTATTCATCACCTGTACAATATTTGCCACCATGAAGTGTTATGCCAAATCTTTCGTAAAGTTTAGTTATATGCGTAGTGTACATATTGTATGCAATTTTGTTTTTCGCCTCTCATGAAAGAATGTTATGTTGTTTTCTTTTCTACACAAAAAATATCACCTTCTGAAAAGGTGCATATATTTAATGTCTTGCCAGACCTGTAATAATGCTATTGGCTATTTGACGAGGACAAGACTAAAGTTATAAAAAAGTGGAATGCCACCTAATAAAAAATTTTCTTCAGCATTAAACCTCATGTTTTAAGGTTTTTCAAATTATTTTCTAACATTTTGTTTTTTTTTTTTTAGCCGATTTAGCGATTTGAAATAAATCTTAGGATTTGTTTTAAATTTTCCAATATTTTGCGAATTTAAGCTTTAACGATTTTTAATTAACATTAGATTTTGCTATCACGCCGCTGTTAGCAAATTTTTGCGATTTTCCGCTTATTATTGTTGACGTTCACAAAATATTGCCATTTGTATTTAATGTCAGAAATATTTTAGTTACTGTAAGCATTTCAATGTATATCGCAATTATAAATTTTAGTATGGTTCACTGAAAACAAATTTTTTTTTTCTAACAACTTAATAAAGATCATTTTGAAAACCTTTTATATTATTTACAACCATTTAATGGTTTTTATTAACCATTACATGGTAACTTTCTTTCATAGTATGTCTAAGATACAAACAAAATATCTTTACTCTTAATAATATTTTGCTCTCACCGTTTGTAAAATAATTTTGCATCAGTTCTGTCGTTTGTATTAAATCGAATCATTTGTTAGTGTAAACTAGGGATGCCAATCCCGATCCCGTAAATACCGAATCCCGGGATTTGATTTTTTTAATCCCGGTATTTTCGGGATTTAGTTAATCCCGAAATCGTTAACTTAATTTTTTTGTTTTACCTTTTTTTATAAAAAGAAATTCATCATGACATTCTCTCTTGAGAGGATAGGAAACACAATATCTTTTACATATCTTTGATTATCTCCGTTAATACTGTCATTGAAAACGAAAGAAAAAATGTAAACTTTATTATTCTTTATTAAAAGATTTTGTTAGTTGTGCTTAATTCCCTTTTTTTAACATTGATAAAAAAAAGTACTGAAATTTATTGTTGGAGGATAAGCTGTTCCTATTCGCATTTCACTGGTTGCTTAGGCCAGATCATCAGGAAACGTTCTCCTAAATAATTTTAGAAAAGCCAAAGCTCTCAGCAAACAAGACTAAACAAAAAGAAAAATCAAAGTTCCTTATGGTTTTATTTTTTAGTTGATTCCTCTGGTGCACAAAGTGCAAAATTTAAACTTTACTCTTTACAGGTTTAGGCTTATTAAAGTTTTTCCGAGAGTGGGCGTGGGAACTACGGTAATTGATTGAGCGATATCACGAATACATAATACATAATTCCTACCATCAGTGGTGGTGGGTATAAAAATTTGTTTTTATTAATATAAGATTTTTAAAATTTTAAAAAGTTTATCTTGTTAATTAATTTCGAATTCAAATTTCCATTATTCATCTTAATTCATTTAATTAAAATTTAAATAGAATCTTGCAAATAACTCAATTACTAGTATGCTCTATTCAAGAACTATATTAATAATTTTTTTATTAAGTTTGAAACAACTGAGGTAATTAAGTAAAATATAGATTTTAAGTTAATTATTTTTTAATTGAATCAATAAACACATTGTTGGAACTGAACGTTGTGTTATTATCATATTCTTAATTAAACTAACTATTAATTAAGAAAAAACTCACAATTTTATTTTAGTAATCAATATAATCATTAAACAACTTTGTAATATTAAATGAATCGTAAAACTTTTGTTTGTAAACATCTTTTAAAGACATTTTTTAAAATAAATCTATAACAAGCATTTACGTTTTGACTTTCAAAAATCCCGAAGTCCCAGGATTTGCTAAAACCAGTCCCGATTGGCATCCCTAGTTTAAGCCAGTGGTAAAACGATTAAAAAAACAAAACCGATTAAAAATGTAGACAAAACTATAAGTTAAAAGATATTAAGAAAAAATAAACAAATTGGTCATTAAAAAAAAAACAAAAAATTTAAGTGTCACAAAATAAAATAGCGTTGCTAAAAATTTCATATTCTTTTTTAAAACATATTCTGAAAGTTCGAAAATATGGGTGCAAAAATATTGACCATTAGCAAACGAATGAAAATTCTGTAAAAAAATTCTACGACAATCGATAACAACGATGATACGATAACCTACGATTATAATATGATTACAGTAATCATGTTTTGAATCATAATTTTATTTCTTTCAGATATGATATGATAACTTTTAACCATAACATAACCACCTTGTACCATAATATGAATACTTCTACTTAATTTGCTAAGAGTATGATTACATTAAATTATAATATGATGTAATAAAATAAAATAATGGTTAAGGGGAAAATAATACATCTTAATTTTGTTACGAATATTTTTGGTCATAATATGATATTTTATGAATCTAACAATAATCATAATATGTTTTGACTACAATCATGAATCTTATTATATGTCGCTCTTAGATTATGTTTACCACAACCATGTTTTTTACCTGCGTGTACTTGTAATCTTAGTATGGTCTTATTAACATTTCATATTTCATTTTATCTGGAATAAAATTATGAATGAATTTTTGTTGTAAAATGAAACACTAATTTCTTTTTTTAATGGGAAGGATAGCCAAAACAAAATATAACTATAACTAAGAAAATTTCATATTTTAAGGAAAATATTTATAATAAGGGGTAATCTTTCTGTCAAGGTGTTTATTAATTGGGTGGGATAAATGCCAAATAAATGGCAAGTCAACCGCCACAAATTCGTGCTTGTTTATTTTATATTTGTTTTTATAAGACGATTTCTTTGTTATTTTATTTGACATGCAATAATTATTTTTATATAATTCCGTGATTGGAATACGGGTAAGAGCTACTTCTACCAAAGAGCTAGCGGGAAAATCTGATTCATGCCCTTAACCATTATTTTGAATTTTTAGTAAGACAAACTATTTAAATCCAGTTTTTATTATTAATAGATACTGGACGCACGTAATACTACATATATTGTACATTGATTTAAAATATAAAAAAAGTATTTTGAACTTTTTATATTTTAAATTATTTAAAATACCTGATCAAAATTTTGTATTTCAAATACATCAATGCATTTCTTTGGCCCAACCCTGTAGCTAATACCAAAAAGTATGAGTTTATAAAAATGTTGTACAGTCATATATTGTAATACCCACGCCATATTTATATACATATACGGTGCGTTCCACTGTAAAGCTAGTAAGGGTGTTCGCTTTTTAGGTTAATCCCTACTTTTGCAATGTTTTGTCTTCGTATGATTTTGCAAATGCTACGATATTTTTTATCTACACTTACAAAATATACAGCAAAGCACTTGCTAATCTTTTGAAAGCCAACAGTTTATATTTACTCGACGTATGGACGCCATGGCGTCCATTTTGCCAGCTGTCAAGTGATTTTTGTTTAGCTTAGTTTGGCATATCAACATGAATAGACGGACGCCTGAACAAGTTGTGCAAATTTATTTTGTAAATCATGGTTCATTTCGAAATACGTATCGCGCACTACGTCCATCTTGCGGTCAACATAATCGTCCGTCAGAGCAGTTAATTCGCTTAATTATGGAAAATGTTTGCCCAATGTTTACTCTAAATGATAATACGCAACCACTAAGATTTCGACAGTGCGTACAGAAGAAGTCATTGCTGCTGTAGAGCGTAGCGTAGAGGAAGACCTGAATCAGTCACTTTATGGAAGATTTTGCGGATATTTTATATATCCTCTTAATAAACATACATATATAAATATACTAGCTGATCCGGCAAACGTTGTTTTACAATATAATATATTTCTTGTGAATATATTGTATTAGATTTAAATTACAAAATAAGGAGTGTATTGTGTGTGAGGATGGGATACATATCAGAAAGAGGGACGAATCACGCTTTACCATTATAGGCGATGTAAAAAACAATAGCCATTTTTTCTTTATTTTTGTTCGTTACATTTTCAAAATTTATGTATCTTGTATACTGAAGTATGAAAATCAAACAAAGATTATCAATATTTATTACGAAGAGCAGTTGGGTGTACGATATTTTTTGTCAGTCCGTCTTTAGCCAACACAAATAAGGTCGATGGCTTGCTGAAGCGAGAACATGCCACGTAAAATTGGCTGTGTGAAAAACTTGGTGTGCCCAAATCGAAGCCGCGACCTTTTGATTGCCATTGCAAATGCAAATCGAATAGGAAATTGAAAGCGATAAGATTCAATTAGGACTTCTGTGGGAATCATCGAAATTCGTGACAGGAGAATATCTAGGTCTCGGAATTTACCATTCAAAATGGTGGCTTCGATAACGTTTTTCAAAATTTGTTTAATGACCAATCGTGTATAATTGAACAGCCGTGGTGGGTTCAAGTTAACATCGCAAACTTTATTGACCGATTTGTATGATACTAAGTCGCCTGGATACTAAGCTGTATCTTGCAGCTTAAATCGTCGACTCCCACATTTTTCCCTGCCAAAAAAGCTCTTTATAAAGGTATAGAAGGGGAGTGCATTTACCCTTTTTGCTTCGTTTTACGCTCTAAATATTTAAATTTAAACCCTTTAGTTTCTTCAAGATTTGAAACAATCATCGGATAGTTAATTTAGAAGACATGGGTACGGGAAGCTTTTACCCACTCTGCCCTATTTTACGCACTAAATGTTAGAATTTCCAAAAAATGTATATCTTTAAGTTTCTTTCCGATGTTACAATGTCTGCATGCCAAATTTCAAGAAAATCGGTTGATTACTTAAGAAGATATAGGGAGGGGGAGCTTCTACCTCTTTTGCCCTATTTTACGCCCTCTAGCTAAGAAGTTAGTTTGCCATATTTAATGAACTCTAGTTGATTCGTTTAGAAGATATAGGGAGGGGGAGCTTTTGTCCTATATTTCATACATAACAAATACACATACCGAATTTCATACAAATCAGTCGAGCCGTTTCATAGGAGTTCAATTGCAAACACCGTGAGACGATAATTATATATATATATATATATATATATATATATATATATATATACATATGGGTTAATTCCAAAAGTAGTGTACATGAGCCTTTTTTTTTTTTTTTTTTAAGGTTGAGGAATTCATTCTCTGAAATTGTTTACTTGCATTAAGATTTGTGCAGATTGCGAAATTACTTTTAGTTTCTTTAAAAAAAATTTGTTTTGCTTTTTTATTGCATTTTGGTGAAATATTTTCCGGAATGTCACTTTTTACAAAAATTTACAAAACTAAGAAATTAATGCAAAAATGTTAGAACAAAGCCTACTATCGCATTCGATCACTTATTATTTACCAGCTTTGGATGTTTTTCTTAAAAAAAAACGGGGTTAGTAATAGCAAAAAGTTATTTTTCGAAGAGATTCCAATTATTTTTTTTTTCCTTTTATAATTCAAGAATTAAAAAAAAGTAATTTTTTTACAAAAATTTGTTTTTGTGCAGCTTACATTTAAAGTAACAAATTAGCTTCAAACAATTTGGAAGAAATTGTTGTATTTTGCTGGAAACTTGAAAAAATAAAAAGTGACAGTACGGACATTTTTTGTGACAGTAAAGAAAATCCAATTTAAATTTCAAGTGTAACGAAAACTTAAACATTTATTCATTATTTTGTTTTTGGTTACTGTTTGTTTTTTCTTTTTTATAAAAACGAAACAAAAAATAAAAGTAATCCAATTATATTAACAAAAAATTCATGAACAAATCTATTCATCGGAATCTGTGAATATTTCATAAAAAATTGATTCCCGATTGGTTTTTTTTCTATTTGTTTTTATCTTTACATCAAAAGAACTACAGTATTGAAATCAATCAGAATTTTCGAGAAATAAGCTTTTAAAATAAAAAAAACCTTTTTACTTAAAAGTGACAGTAAAGAAATTTGTGATATTTTTTTTGTTTTTTTCTTCTAAAAAGTTATTTCACGGAAAATAAAAACAAGAAAAAGTGATCAAAACTTCGTAATATATTAATATACATTTTTATTTATTTTATTTTTTACGATTTTTTATTAAATAACTGTGTGACAGTACGGAAATTTTTAGCTGTACTTACCATCGTGCGATTATAAATTCACTTGAAAACACCAAATAATTGATTTTATTATTTTATTTTTTATCTTAATCAATTTATCACTTCTTGCACTTTTTAATAGCGATGCACATAAAGCAAACGAAACAGCTCAAGTAATGATTATGACTTAATTAAAAAAAATGTGACATTACGGAAAAAACGCAGAGACAAAGTAAAATTAGAACGTCAAAATGACATTGATAACATTTTTCAGGTAAAACCAGGAAAAAGCAATAAAAATAAATACAATCATTGAAAAACAGTTGAATTTTTTATTATTGTTCTATTGTTTTCAACTCTTTTTCCATGTTGCTTAATGAATAACATGTGTGGAGACAGGTATATTTGTATGTAATAGGCATGATATACAGTTAAAGCACCATTTGCACAATTTAGCAGAAAGTTTTACAATAATAACAACTACTTTTGTTTGTTGCTAATTATTTTAGAGCTTACTTGCCGTTTTTGTTTTTTTATTTTCTTTTACATGAAAGAAATAAAAAGCTTGAGACGAAAAAAAAGCATTGTGTTTGGAATTAACCCATATACATTTGGGGGATTTCATGTCAAGTGACCCAACTTTTAAAATCGATGTCTTCCGATTTGGATGAAATTTGCACCAAGGTTAGTCTTATTGGATAGTCAACAAGATCGGTCAAAAAGTTTCTAAGTTAGAGGGGGTCAAAAGTTGACATTTTGGCCAAACCGGTTATCTTTCTCATCCATGTAACTTATTATCTATTGGTGTTAGCAAAATTTGTCTTAAGCAAATTAGATAGCTATTTCTTCAAGCTTTCGAAAAAAACTTTTTTTTGTATTTTTTAAAATATTTTAAAATTTTTTTTTTATATATAAACTTATTTTTTATTTTTTTTGGAAAACGGTATTTTTTTTTTTTTTTTTCTTTGCTCAAAAGAAAGCTTATGTATTTTTCTTTTAGGTAGTTTTGGTCGCTTAGTGGGATGCGAGTGGGATATGTATAAAAAAAATAATTTCTAAATCAAGACGAGGGTTTTTCAATTTTTAGCATATGCACTATTTTGAATTTTTTCCTTTTTATGTGTAAGTGTTTCTAAAATCTGAAAAATAAAACTTATGCTGAAAAAGTAGACACATTCACCTTTCCGACGGTATATAACATACCTAACTAGCATTTCATTCCCTCGATACTGTAATACCCACAATATGTTAATCCCAGGAATAAAATCACTTTTTCTATAGAGATGTTGACAAATTAAAAAAAAAATTTAATCTTAATCACATAAGTCCTTTAATAAATTTTTTTTGTTTTTTTTTTTAAATTTTTTAAAATTTTTTTTTTTTTGAACTTAAAACTATTTTTGTATTGTTTTTTGGAAAGGGTTTTTTTTTATTTTTTTTGCTCAAAAGAAAGCTTAGGTATTTTCCTTTAAGGTAGTTCTGGTCGCTTAGTGGGATGCGTGTGGGATATGTATAAAAAAAATTATTTCTAACTCAAGACGAGGAATTTTAAATTTTTTAGCATATGACGTCTTGACTTACAAATTATTTTTTTTATACATATCCCACTCGCATCCCACTAAGCGACCAAAACTACCTAAAAGGAAAATACATAAGCTTTCTTTTGAGCAAAAAAAAAATACCGTTTTCAAAAAAAAATAAATAATAAGCTTTAAATTTAAGAAAAAAAAATTTAAAAAATTTTTTCTCGAAAGCTTGAAGAAATAGCTATCTAATTTGTTTGGGACAAATTTTGCTAACACCAATAGATAATAAGTTACATGGATGAGAAAGATAACCGGTTTGGCCAAAATGTAAAATGTTGACCCCCTCTAACTCAGAAACTTTTTTTTGAAAATTTGTGTCTAAACTACTATCTAATAAGACAAAAAGTTGGTGCAAATTTCATCCAAATCGGAAGACACCGTTTTTAAAAGTTGGGTCACTTGACATGAAATCCCCCATATATAAAATATATATATTTAATACAGTACATATGTATTTGTATAATAATTAAACATAAGCAAAAATTTATTTGCGTATGAATTTTCAGCATTCGCAAAAATTTAAATTGATTATTCGCATTCGCTAAACCTATATTCGTTGCCCTCTAGTATTTTCATTTGAGCTCTGGATAACTTTTAGATATGGAAGTTCTTGTTACCGAAAGAAAATTTTAAGTTATTTACTAACGCTACTGCCACTCGAATTATTTGTAAGACATTCGAGTTATAAAAGTTTGGATTACTAAACTTTTTAGTAAAAAGTTCAATCTAATTTTACTGTTGCAAATTAATTTATTCCATATATTGCAATTAAAAAACTAACTTTTAATAACTGGACCGAAAGAAAATAACGCAGCAAGCAAAAGTATGCAAAAGATTCAATAATTTTCAATATTATTTTTAACTCTGTATCAATAAGTTAAGAACATCATACGTATGCATATCCGCTATAACACAAATGCATTTCAATAGAATTTGAATCGAAAGTTTGTTGGGTACAACTTTTGTTGTATGCAAATGCCGTCACATGGAGTCAGCAGCATGTGAAATAAATTAAAGCATGTTGTTATTTTAATAAATTGCTCTTACAAGACCATGGTTGCATGACTTTCAAATAACCTCAGCATCCGCAAAGTAGCTTTTTCATTACAGTCGTTTGGCACATCGTTAAAATTCCGCAATATGCATTTTATCTACACTTCCGCTTTTAATACCTTTAATTACGAGTGGTGAATGATGGTATACTAAGTTTGCCATTCCATGTGAATCTGCTTAGGCCCAATTTACAATGTGGACATTCTTGCCAGGCGGACGAAGTTTGTATGCGACAGAGAAAAAGAGTAAGCATACAGCGCCGCCCCCTTACCAGCAAACTTCGTCTGTCTGTTAAGAATTCCACATTGTAAATTGGGTCTTGTCAGAAGAAAAAAAGCATGGATCCAAATGCCAATGGACATATATAACTTATTAAGACCACATTAATTAGTTTTTTAAGTATCACAATGATGTTGACCTGCCCACTAACGTTCACATCAAATAATAAAAATTGTTTACACAACCCAATTATGAATAAGAACGCACCAGTTCTTTTCTCTCCAGTACTACATTATTTTTTTATGTGAAACATAAAAAACAAACAAGCAAATAGGGGTAAATCGCTGCATTTGCCCATAAACCGCTGATTTTGCAACACTTTTAATATGTCAAGCTTGAAATTTCAATTCTAATATCATGTTCACACGGACAGCAATATTCGTGTTTGCTGTCCCATTCCTGTCTTGCGCCCGAAACATGATTGAAACAACATGTTTTGCCATACAAAATTTTGAGAGCGAAACAGGTCGTTTCATTTTAAAACATGTTGCGAAACAGGAAAAATTAACTATCATCTCCAATTTTATCTGCACTATCTCTTAAAAAAATCAAAACAAAGAAAAAAAAATTAAGTAAAAAACATGTTGAATAAAATAAAGTGATAATTATTAAATAATAATATTAATTAAAGTATTAAATAATGTATTGTAAATTTTTACGAACATTTTAATCTGTTTTAAATAAAATCGTACTTACAACACAATAAAAAAATGTCAAAATGAAACAAGAATGAATCGTATGAAGAGCATGTTTGGCATTTTAGTTTCAGAGAGCGAAACAAGTTGTTTATATCGTCGTATGAACACAGCATAACTTGAACAATTTTACATCTTTTTGACACAACTTAATTTTTTATCGATAACTGTGCACCACTTAGTTAACTTTTCTATTACATTTTATTTGCACTGTTCACCAAAACTTGAACAATGGATTAAAAAAGTAGTGACATAAGGGCTTAAAAGAAATCGACTATTTCCAATCGGTTTTAACTTTGCTAATTTTTTTTTTTAACAATATTGGTTTTTCTAATTTGTTAATGACTTGTCAAGAGCACTGCAAATTTAACTGTGGTAAAGTTAATTTGTTTTTCAAACCTTATATAAGAAAACTCCCCTCCCACCCTCCCCCCCTTTCGCAACCATTATCTATGAAAAGCTACATAATCACTCAAAAACAAAACCTACACCGCTCTTCACTTATATTCTTGATACGAAAGTTAATTATATTACACTGTACGACACGATTTTTCACCCGTTCAAAAATTAAAAAAAAGGGAGACCAGTACATTGATCAAACTTAAGCTTTATATTTAACAATTTTTATTGACTTACTTAGCTTTATTTTTAAGAAGATATTTGTATAATGTGATTTAGAGACTGTTACATGATGTTAGATCTAGCAAACGCTTTGCAAAAACAAAAAATATTTTAATAAACCTAGTGGTTATGTGTAAGATGTCAACTATTCGAACAACTCTTGAGTATTCATTTACCAGATATGTATACATACCAAAAACGAACTGGGTTGTTCAACCAACATCTTTTAGAAATACTCAAAGCAAGAAAACTTTAGTAGCTTAATATTTTCTTGAATTTATTGAATAATCCTCGTTTTTATGTACCTGAGTCTATCCGTCTACCACTGTGGGTTTTATTTGCATGTACAAAGGCGCATACATATATTTGTTAACGTGCACCATGCAGACAAAGTAACTAGTATTTAGTTAGAAATATACTAGTTTCTTTTTACTTTAGACCAGTTGCACTTCTGTTTTTTCATATATCGAACTATCGTATTTAACGTTGGTTTTTCATAGGAGCCCAACTGTTCATTAATTTGCAGTTATATTCTTGTTTAAAACTAGTTAATTTATATATAGTATAAAAACAAAAAAATACTATAAAAATTAAAAGTTTTAAGTCAAAGTAAATTGCTTTAAAACCAACTTTTGATTAACAGAGAAGAAAAAGGCGTTAGTTCAGAGACAAATACATACTTATTTGTCTAGTATCACATTTTGCGTTAGTTATAGATTACCCAAACGTTTAATATACCCTTCACCGAATTTCAAATGAATATTGATCTAACCCTATATAAAGCATTAATATTCTGGTTCCTTATGTAGAGCGAAGTTTATGCACGTTAAAATGGGGTTTTGAAAGACCCCAGACACGATGGGAACTCGCTTGTTATACATTTATATCACATACAGTCCACAATTGTTTACTATTGAAATTCAGCCTGTCGGTACACAAATCGGTAATTTATAAGAAAACCACCAGGACTACCTCTTATTCTACCCATAAATCTCTTCTGGTCTTACTTTTTTGTTTTATGTATGTCTGGAGAACGGCAAGAGCCAACTTTACCAAATTAGGAACAATCATCTCGGTTATCAATACACGACAGCCGACAAAATGTGGGCGGGATTGAAGTAAATAGCCTGTCTTTAATAGTTGCTAATATACTATCGATGGTATCGATAGTTGGTTAAACACTATCGGTATTTATCGATTGTGGGTGACACTATCGATAGTGTCCCATAACAACAGCTAAGTAAATTTTTTATGAACGAAAGCAGCAGCCTTACACGCATAGGTGCCAGATAAAATGTTAAGAAAATCGGAAAATGTTGCAAAAAAAAATCGTCAAGTTGGCTTACTTAAATCGTCAGAAAATTGTCACTGTAAAAAATACTAACTTTTCTTAGTTTTTGAACATGTTTAGCTATTTTCCGTTTGTTTTAATTGAAATAAAAATAAAGTCATACATACATATGTATGTATATATGTATTTCTTGTCTTAACAATTCTCTTTTATATAAAACACTTTTCTTACTCCTACGTAAAATTTGGTAGCCGTGCTTAGACATCATTATATTTCAAATAGTTTGGAATACTTCAAGTAACATTTACGACTTGTCAAAATTGTCTCCATATAAAACAAAACCAATTTAACTCACATATGCACATATCGTTTTATAATTTACCATAGCACCATATAAAGCACACTCTCGGAAAACACTGTAATGAATAACGCTATTGTAATAAAATTTGGTCAGTCATAATTTTATAAAACTTCACTTTTTCCAGTTGTAGTTCAAAAAGTGTCAGTTGTAATTTAGATTAGTCAATTGTTATTCAGAATGTGTAAATTGTAAATCAGAAAGTGGCAATTGTAATACAGAAAGCAAACAAGTTTTATTAACAAATTATTTTTATTTTGTTATAACAAAAAAAAAAAGTGCACTGAAGCGCTAAATACATTCGTAAATATTTGATAAATATGTATGTAGATTATTGACCGACCGCCATGTCATTCGTTGCCTGGTGAACAGTGTAGTGCTGCACATTACGACCTCTGTCACCACTACACCTATTGTAGTTATAAACCAGAAAGCGTCAATTGTAATTCAAATTAGTCAATAAATAAATGTAATAAAGTAAAATCACAAAAAATACGCCAACCTCTCTTTTGCGGCTAATGGCCTATCTATAATATCCTCTAAGTAGATCAATCTTTTTTCTATCACGCCACGACCTGCAGCGTTTGGAACACGATTGTTGGTTTTGGCATTGGCTTAAAGCTTAGACCAAATATTTTCAATGGGATTTAGCGTCGGAGAATAGGGTCCCAGCCGCAAAATAGAAGCGGGCGTACCATTAATGATTCTTTCTAGATCTTCCAGTTGATTTCCAATATCTTGGCGCTATTGCATAAAAATAAATATCCAATCATTTCGCTTGATTAACATGCAAAAGTCCATATTTTAAAATTTTAGAGGAGAGACAAAAAACAATCAAACTTTTTTCTCGTAAACATTTTTGAATTCTGTAAAAAACTAGTATATGCCGAGATAAAACCTTTTTTTATTTAGAGCTTTTCTTTGTGATAAATTAGACTGAGCGCTTATGCTCATCACTACAAAATTACAACAAAAACGAGATAACTCAAATTTTTTTCTTTATAATCAATGTATTTTTACTTATTGCACATTTCTGCATTAAAATCTCAATTTCTAAAAAAGTGGCCTTAGAGCCTTTGCATGTTACGCCGGCGATTTGTTTACTCTGCAGTAAATGAAATATTTCTCCGTACAATTCCTGTAGTTGAAATTGCTGCAATTAAGTGAATGTTAGGATCTCTTGATGATGGAAGGTGTTGTACTGCTATATTCCCAATTCTTGCACGGGCACTCGTTCGGCGATAAAACACATGCTGTTTGTATTGGTTCAAGGATTATACATATTCAGCTCGTTTTGTTTTGTTTGCATCAGAATTCATTGTAAAATGTGCAAAGTGTACTTGTTTTGTATTGTACAGTCTGCCTTCTGAGTAATTACCTACGGTTAACACAGATAACAAATTGTTAAAATTACTCATAACCTTTTTTAGTTGCTTAAATGTTATGGTAGAGTCTTCTTCTATCCACGAAAGCATCAAATCAATTTGATCATCAAGCCGAATTTTTGGCTTTGCACCACCTTTTGGCAACATTTCGTTAACCCCAGATTGGACCCAGTAATAAGCGGTCTTATATTTAATTTCTAGCGTTGAAGCCATAGCTGTCCCATCCATTTTCCATCCTTTCACGGCCTTTTTCACTATTACGGCTCTGCAGATAGGACAAGCACTATCTTCAACATCGTTTATAGGTTGTGCGCTTTTCTGAAATTACTGGAATTTTTGGCAAATTACACAAATTTCCTTAAATTCCATTTTTTTTTTTTTTTTGGGCTAATGCCAGTATTTCGTTTTGGACTGTTTCAACTTTTACATAATTGTGTTTAATTTTTATACAAATGAATTCAGACCTATGAACTAAAAATTTTATTTTCAAATGTAATTTTCGGAATTTTTATTGACGCTTTCTGAATAACAATTGACTTATCTGAATTTCCATTAATGCGTTATAAATTTCAGTTGACTGATCTGAATAAAAATAGACGCTTTCTGAATTACAATTGACTAATCGGAATTACAACTGACGGTTTCTATAATTCAATTGACAAATCTGCAAAAATAATTTGGTAATAAAACTTGTTTGCTTTCTGTATTACGATTGACATTATCTGATTTACAATTGACGCTTTCTGAATTACAAATGACGCATATGAATTACAATTGTCGCTTCATAAATAACAATTGAATAATCTGAATTACAATTGATGCTTTCTGAATTACAATTGACTAATCTGATCTACAATTGAAGCTTTCTGAAATTCAATTGACTTATCTGCATTACGATTGACGCTTTCTGAATAACAACTGGAAAAAGTGTAGTCGTGACAGCGCTCGTGCTGTGCAAAACGACACAGTTTACCAGGCAAATGACATACCAAAACCAAAACAATGAAATACTACATACTTACGAATGTATTTAGCGCTTCAGTGCACATTATTTTTTGTTATAACAAACAAAAACAATTTGGTAATAAAACTTGTTTGCTATCTAAATTACGATTGACATTATCTGATTTACAATTGACGCTTTCTGAATTACAATTGACGCATATGAATTACAATTGTCGCTTCATAAATAACAATTGAATAATCTGAATTACAATTGACGCTTTCTGAAATACAATTGACTAATTATAATTACAACAGACGATTTCTGAAATTCAATTGACAAATCTGCAAAAATAATTTGGTTATAAAACTTGTTTGCTTTCTGAATTACAATTGACATTATCTGATTTACAATTGACGCATATGAATTACAATTGACGCTTCATAAATAACAATTGAATAATCTGAATTACAATTGACGCTTTCTGAAATACAATTGACTAATTATAATTACAACAGACGATTTCTGAAATTCAATTGACAAATCTGCAAAAATAATTTGGTTATAAAACTTGTTTGCTTTCTGAATTACAATTGACATTATCTGATTTACAATTGACGCATATGAATTACAATTGACGCTTCATAAATAACAATTGAATAATCTGAATTACAATTGACGCTTTCTGAAATACAATTGACTAATTATAATTACAACAGACGATTTCTGAAATTCAATTGACAAATCTGCAAAAATAATTTGGTTATAAAACTTGTTTGCTTTCTGAATTACAATTGACATTATCTGATTTACAATTGACGCATATGAATTACAATTGACGCTTCATAAATAACAATTGAATAATCTGAATTACAATTGACGCTTTCTGAAATACAATTGACTAATTATAATTACAACAGACGATTTCTGAAATTCAATTGACAAATCTGCAAAAATAATTTGGTTATAAAACTTGTTTGCTTTCTGAATTACAATTGACATTATCTGATTTACAATTGACGCATATGAATTACAATTGACGCTTCATAAATAACAATTGAATAATCTGAATTACAATTGACGCTTTCTGAAATACAATTGACTAATTATAATTACAACAGACGATTTCTGAATTTCAATTGACAAATCTGCAAAAATAATTTGGTTATAAAACTTGTTTGCTTT
The DNA here is from genome assembly GCA_943735925.1 of Pollenia amentaria. Lineage (NCBI taxonomy): Eukaryota > Metazoa > Arthropoda > Insecta > Diptera > Polleniidae > Pollenia > Pollenia amentaria. The sequence goes on from OX031006.1 coordinate 103,828,765, forward strand.
CTGAATTACAATTGACATTATCTGATTTACAATTGACGCATATGAATTACAATTGACGCTTCATAAATAACAATTGAATAATCTGAATTACAATTGACGCTTTCTGAAATACAATTGACTAATTATAATTACAACAGACGATTTCTGAAATTCAATTGACAAATCTGCAAAAATAATTTGGTTATAAAACTTGTTTGCTTTCTGAATTACAATTGACATTATCTGATTTACAATTGACGCATATGAATTACAATTGTCGCTTCATAAATAACAATTGAATAATCTGAATTACAATTGACGCTTTCTGAAATACAATTGACTAATTATAATTACAACAGACGATTTCTGAAATTCAATTGACAAATCTGCAAAAATAATTTGGTTATAAAACTTGTTTGCTTTCTGAATTACAATTGACATTATCTGATTTACAATTGACGCTTTCTGAATTACAAATGACGCATATGAATTACAATTGTCGCTTCATAAATAACAATTGAATAATCTGAATTACAATTGATGCTTTCTGAATTACAATTGACTAATCTGATCTACAATTGAAGCTTTCTGAAATTCAATTGACTTATCTGCATTACGATTGACGCTTTCTGAATAACAACTGGAAAAAGTGTAGTCGTGACAGCGCTCGTGCTGTGCAAAACGACACAGTTTACCAGGCAAATGACATACCAAAACCAAAACAATGAAATACTACATACTTACGAATGTATTTAGCGCTTCAGTGCACATTATTTTTTGTTATAACAAACAAAAACAATTTGGTAATAAAACTTGTTTGCTATCTAAATTACGATTGACATTATCTGATTTACAATTGACGCTTTCTGAATTACAATTGACGCATATGAATTACAATTGTCGCTTCATAAATAACAATTGAATAATCTGAATTACAATTGACGCTTTCTGAAATACAATTGACTAATTATAATTACAACAGACGATTTCTGAAATTCAATTGACAAATCTGCAAAAATAATTTGGTTATAAAACTTGTTTGCTTTCTGAATTACAATTGACATTATCTGATTTACAATTGACGCATATGAATTACAATTGACGCTTCATAAATAACAATTGAATAATCTGAATTACAATTGACGCTTTCTGAAATACAATTGACTAATTATAATTACAACAGACGATTTCTGAAATTCAATTGACAAATCTGCAAAAATAATTTGGTTATAAAACTTGTTTGCTTTCTGAATTACAATTGACATTATCTGATTTACAATTGACGCTTTCTGAATTACAAATGACGCATATGAATTACAATTGACGCTTCATAAATAACAATTGAATAATCTGAATTACAATTGATGCTTTCTGAATTACAATTGACTAATCTGATCTACAATTGAAGCTTTCTGAAATTCAATTGACTTATCTGCATTACGATTGACGCTTTCTGAATAACAACTGGAAAAAGTGTAGTCGTGACAGCGCTCGTGCTGTGCAAAACGACACAGTTTACCAGGCAAATGACATACCAAAACCAAAACAATGAAATACTACATACTTACGAATGTATTTAGCGCTTCAGTGCACATTATTTTTTGTTATAACAAACAAAAACAATTTGGTAATAAAACTTGTTTGCTATCTAAATTACGATTGACATTATCTGATTTACAATTGACGCTTTCTGAATTACAATTGACGCATATGAATTACAATTGTCGCTTCATAAATAACAATTGAATAATCTGAATTACAATTGACGCTTTCTGAAATACAATTGACTAATTATAATTACAACAGACGATTTCTGAAATTCAATTGACAAATCTGCAAAAATAATTTGGTTATAAAACTTGTTTGCTTTCTGAATTACAATTGACATTATCTGATTTACAATTGACGCTTTCTGAATTACAAATGACGCATATGAATTACAATTGACGCTTCATAAATAACAATTGAATAATCTGAATTACAATTGACGCTTTCTGAAATACAATTGACTAATTATAATTACAACAGACGATTTCTGAAATTCAATTGACAAATCTGCAAAAATAATTTGGTTATAAAACTTGTTTGCTTTCTGAATTACAATTGACATTATCTGATTTACAATTGACGCTTTCTGAATTACAAATGACGCATATGAATTACAATTGACGCTTCATAAATAACAATTGAATAATCTGAATTACAATTGACGCTTTCTGAAATACAATTGACTAATTATAATTACAACAGACGATTTCTGAAATTCAATTGACAAATCTGCAAAAATAATTTGGTTATAAAACTTGTTTGCTTTCTGAATTACAATTGACATTATCTGATTTACAATTGACGCTTTCTGAATTACAAATGACGCATATGAATTACAATTGACGCTTCATAAATAACAATTGAATAATCTGAATTACAATTGACGCTTTCTGAAATACAATTGACTAATTATAATTACAACAGACGATTTCTGAAATTCAATTGACAAATCTGCAAAAATAATTTGGTTATAAAACTTGTTTGCTTTCTGAATTACAATTGACATTATCTGATTTACAATTGACGCTTTCTGAATTACAAATGACGCATATGAATTACAATTGACGCTTCATAAATAACAATTGAATAATCTGAATTACAATTGACGCTTTCTGAAATACAATTGACTAATTATAATTACAACAGACGATTTCTGAAATTCAATTGACAAATCTGCAAAAATAATTTGGTTATAAAACTTGTTTGCTTTCTGAATTACAATTGACATTATCTGATTTACAATTGACGCTTTCTGAATTACAAATGACGCATATGAATTACAATTGACGCTTCATAAATAACAATTGAATAATCTGAATTACAATTGACGCTTTCTGAAATACAATTGACTAATTATAATTACAACAGACGATTTTTGAAATTCAATTGACAAATCTGCAAAAATAATTTGGTTATAAAACTTGTTTGCTTTCTGAATTACAATTGACATTATCTGATTTACAATTGACGCTTTCTGAATTACAAATGACGCATATGAATTACAATTGACGCTTCATAAATAACAATTGAATAATCTGAATTACAATTGACGCTTTCTGAAATACAATTGACTAATTATAATTACAACAGACGATTTCTGAAATTCAATTGACAAATCTGCAAAAATAATTTGGTTATAAAACTTGTTTGCTTTCTGAATTACAATTGACATTATCTGATTTACAATTGACGCTTTCTGAATTACAAATGACGCATATGAATTACAATTGACGCTTCATAAATAACAATTGAATAATCTGAATTACAATTGACGCTTTCTGAAATACAATTGACTAATTATAATTACAACAGACGATTTCTGAAATTCAATTGACAAATCTGCAAAAATAATTTGGTTATAAAACTTGTTTGCTTTCTGAATTACAATTGACATTATCTGATTTACAATTGACGCTTTCTGAATTACAAATGACGCATATGAATTACAATTGACGCTTCATAAATAACAATTGAATAATCTGAATTACAATTGACGCTTTCTGAAATACAATTGACTAATTATAATTACAACAGACGATTTCTGAAATTCAATTGACAAATCTGCAAAAATAATTTGGTTATAAAACTTGTTTGCTTTCTGAATTACAATTGACATTATCTGATTTACAATTGACGCTTTCTGAATTACAAATGACGCATATGAATTACAATTGACGCTTCATAAATAACAATTGAATAATCTGAATTACAATTGACGCTTTCTGAAATACAATTGACTAATTATAATTACAACAGACGATTTCTGAAATTCAATTGACAAATCTGCAAAAATAATTTGGTTATAAAACTTGTTTGCTTTCTGAATTACAATTGACATTATCTGATTTAGAATTGACGCTTTCTGAATTACAAATGACGCATATGAATTACAATTGACGCTTCATAAATAACAATTGAATAATCTGAATTACAATTGACGCTTTCTGAAATACAATTGACTAATTATAATTACAACAGACGATTTCTGAAATTCAATTGACAAATCTGCAAAAATAATTTGGTTATAAAACTTGTTTGCTTTCTGAATTACAATTGACATTATCTGATTTACAATTGACGCTTTCTGAATTACAAATGACGCATATGAATTACAATTGACGCTTCATAAATAACAATTGAATAATCTGAATTACAATTGACGCTTTCTGAAATACAATTGACTAATCTGATCTACAATTGAAGCTTTCTGAAATTCAATTGACTTATCTGCATTACGATTGACGCTTTCTGAATAACAACTGGAAAAAGTGTAGTCGTGACAGCGCTCGTGCTGTGCAAAACGACACAGTTTACCAGGCAAATGACATACCAAAACCAAAACAATGAAATACTACATACTTACGAATGTATTTAGCGCTTCAGTGCACATTATTTTTTGTTATAACAAACAAAAACAATTTGGTAATAAAACTTGTTTGCTATCTAAATTACGATTGACATTATCTGATTTACAATTGACGCTTTCTGAATTACAATTGACGCATATGAATTACAATTGACGCTTCATAAATAACAATTGAATAATCTGAATTACAATTGACGCTTTCTGAAATACAATTGACTAATTATAATTACAACAGACGATTTCTGAAATTCAATTGACAAATCTGCAAAAATAATTTGGTTATAAAACTTGTTTGCTTTCTGAATTACAATTGACATTATCTGATTTACAATTGACGCATATGAATTACAATTGACGCTTCATAAATAACAATTGAATAATCTGAATTACAATTGACGCTTTCTGAAATACAATTGACTAATTATAATTACAACAGACGATTTCTGAAATTCAATTGACAAATCTGCAAAAATAATTTGGTTATAAAACTTGTTTGCTTTCTGAATTACAATTGACATTATCTGATTTACAATTGACGCTTTCTGAATTACAAATGACGCTTCATAAATAACAATTGAATAATCTGAATTACAATTGATGCTTTCTGAATTACAATTGACTAATCTGATCTACAATTGACGCTTTCTGAATTGCAATTGACGTTATGAATTACAATTGACGCTTTATGAACAACAATTGACCAATTTGAATTACAATTGATGCTTTCTGAATTATTATTGACTAATCTGAGTTACAATTGCCGCTTTCTGAAATACAATTGACTAATTTGAATTGTAATTGACGCTTTCTGAATTACAATTGTCTAATCTGAATTACACTTGACTAATTTGAATTTCAATTGACGCCTTCTGAATTATAATGGAAACCATTCTGAATTACAATTGGAAAAGTTGATGTTATGATTTAACCTGCAGGGTAGCTATTGCATACATAAGAACAATGGTCAAAACACATGTTCATGCATTTAAAAGTAAAACAAGTAAAATATGAAAAATTCTAACGTGGTTTTCACGACATACTCTGAAGTGCTTGTGGATTTAACGCCACCCACTAAAACATGACAGTGATAAAAAGATTTAAATTACTTACTTTTAATTTTTAATTTGGGTTCATAAAAAAATATCACCTTCTGTAAATAATAAATAATTTAAAACAATAAACATAAACAACACTATAGTTTTTATTTTGAAATTACCCTGACGATGACACTGACCTTTGTTTAATAAGCAATTTGAAATTGAATATCAGTGATTCCTTTTGTTGGATCACTCACTGTGGATCCTCGATCTTAAAAAACATCTTAAAAACTTTGACCCGACTACACAGATCAAAGCTTATAGAAGGCTTATAAAATATTCTAATCAAGACAAATTTGGTACCCATCCAATTAAATTTGATTTTTTAATGTATTGACGGCAATTAAAGGTTTTGAATCAGAAAAGTTTCTTCGCAATAATAAAAATACTGAGGCTATGATTAGTTTTCTGCCGAATGGCACTTTATGATGCAAGAGTGCATCATAAAGTATTGCCAAAACAAATACACCAGACGTGTATCTGTTACTTCGGATTCTGAAACACTATGCGGCTCATACTTATCGGAATTTAATTGGCCATCTGGCGGCATGCCCTATCAATCCTTTGCTTTATAAGCGATGGAAATCTTTCTTTTTAAATAAACAGTAGCTGTAAATATTTTATTTCGCTGGTTGCTTAGGCCAGCTCGTCAGAAAGCTTTTTCCAAATACTTTAGAAAAGCTGACATTGTTGAGGAATAAACCAAATAAACATTTGTATGCAAAAATGATTTGGAGTGCGTTCGTAAATGCATCACTGCGCTGCATCAGAAAAGCAAACTTTTTTTAATGTCAATAACGAAGCAATTATAATTTTTTTTATTGTGTGACTATTATTTTTGTACAGTATTTGACAATTTTTTGGTCTACATCTACCAGGCGCGGATCCAGCTTGAGTCATAGGGTGGGGGGGGGGGGGTTTTTTTATGGTACAAAACAAGTAAAAAATTTGTTTTTAAAAGTTTATTAAAAACGATATGTTTATATTATATTAAAAAAAAAACTCAACAATAAGGTAAAATAGAATATAAGATCAGTTCAATATAAATTAAAATAAATTAATCTTTTTAAATAACGTTTTGGCTATAAAAATAACTTTATTTATTTTTAATGTTTTTTTTTATTTGAAACAATTTATTTGACTACTAAATTGTTTGACCAATTTTTCGACCAAAAAAAAAAACTTATGCAATTGTTAACGAAATTTTGGAAGAAGGAATATGCTTCACTAATTTTAAAATTAAGTAATGAATTTAAGTCGAACTGTTTGGGTTTAAATCTAAATGTATATAATTATTCTGGTTTAAGTTGATTACAGCTAATTTTTTAATTTAAATTATTGTTATTTAGAATGGAATTTTAAAGCTTATAACAACGGATAGACAAAAATAATTTTGGCTGCACATACATACGTACGTATGTACCTTCAGCCGTAAATGTGCTAATGCCAAAATTTTTGAAAATTAAGTTTTTGATGCAGTTCAATAGAGTTAACAAAAATACATCGTTTGCAGAAAAAATACAAATATTTTTTTCTAGTTCTTGTTTTGCAACGATATGTATATCCAAATGCTAAAGATTTAATTCCAAAAATGCTAAAGAAAAAGCGCTAGGGCCAATTGAAATGTGAAAATTTAAAAAAAAATTTGTTAATATTTGTTAATAGTCAACATTGAAATAAATAAAATAATTTTATAGTATATTTTATTTTAGCAAATTGACATACTAAAATGTACATTAAAAGTATAAAATAAATACATAATAGAAAAGGTGATAAATCATAAAAAGCTACGTAAAACATAAATGTATTATTTTTAGTTGGTTTGCAAGCCAATAAAGAGTAATCAATGAAGCAAAACTGGATTTACAGACTTCAAATATATTCAGAACTAAAGACCTTAGAAAATTTTTTCTCTTATATAGGTACATTATATTAAAAAAAAAATTACGGACTCACCATTGTTTCACTAATTTTTATGTATTTTTGTATATAAAAGAACTTTTCTTATTAATGCACTTGAAATTTGACAGTTATATAATTCTTCTTTGGTGAACTTTTACTAGACCAATACATATATTCATAGTAGAATTCAAGGTAGAATGGCAATGCATATAAAATTCCAATTCAAATCCTACTATTATGAAAATATGATACGAAAAACGGTTATATTCAAATTTATATAATAAATAATTATCATAACACAAATAAAAATATTGAATATACTAAGGCTTATTAATAATTCAACCGCTCGCATATTCAACCCAAACGTTTATTTTTCGGAAATAGATGGCACTTGCTGGGATTGAATGTAGAATAATATGTATTTAAATACAGTAAACTAGATGTTTCATTGGAAATATATAATAAATAACTATTAGGATAAATACTTGGATAATTATTGAAAATTTGATTAGAGATTCTATAAAAAACAAAAAAAAAAAACTTGATGGGATTTCCAAAAATTTTGTACATTCGGAAATTCGTGTATTATCGAAATAAGCAAAACATATTTTTATAATTTAGGGGGGGAATATCCTTTCCCCCCCCCCCCCTGAATCCGCGCCTGACATCTACTTCATTCATATATTTATAAACATTTGAAATCACTGATGCAGCGCAGTGATGCATTTACGAACGTACCCTTTATTGTATCGCTTTTTGTTGGAATATTTCAGTTCATTGGGTCATTGGCTTTGTTGCTGTTTCATTTTCCACCAAAAGTATTTTTTCTATTGCAACTACATACATACGTAAAAACATTCACAAGAAGCAGGACTAAATTAAACGAAAGTTAAATTTTAAATGAATTAAATAATTTAAAAGAGGAAGCTGATAAATGAAAAATCCCCTTTCGAAAAGTTACTGGCTGTTACATGCTGATTTTAATTAAAAACTTCTTTTTTCTTGTTTGCAAAATGTACATTTAACTGAAACTTTCTTAGCTGTCATTTAAACAAAAGAATTTATGCCTGTAAGGAAAAATATGCAAAAAAGAAAAAAATTCAACCACAATCCTGAAAAAAAAATCACAAAAATACTTTACCCTATAAGCTCTCAAAAAATGCTGGGGTACCTATAAAAATCCAAAAAAAAATTTTTTGGGACACACTAATGTGCATACATATATAAAAATTAATGTATGTTTATTTGTTAGTTTGTATTTAATAGCTGATTTAACCGCTGAACCGATCTCTATGAAACGTTTACCATATAATACGGATGGTTTAGGAGGAGCTATAGCAGCTATCGCTTATATGTATTCCACAATTTGCACCTTGTTTGGTGGTGCAAACGCATATAAAAACGCTTATATGCATATACAGTGTTCAAAGAAAAGTAATCATCGTGAATAAAATCTAAAGCCCTATTCACAATCTTGTGCAAATGGTCTTGCATCGTAGCATTTGCAAAATTAAATAGTAGTCAAATTCACGATCTTGTGCATTTGTAAATATATTCTATCAATTGTGAAAAACCTGTTTGTTTTTGTTTACAATGGGGTTGCAAAACAGGAAATTCACAGATTATTGATACATATACAGTGGCTCACATTTAAATCCAACAATACTTAAAAAAAACCCCAAAGTAAGTATTTTGTTGCGCCACCTTTTTGATTCCCAACAGCATGTGGACGGCTTGGCTTGAAAGAATGTGTTAAGCACCTTGAAATTAAAGCTACACGCAAAGAAAAAATATGATTACAAAATTATCCCTGCAGTTAATTAATGTTCTTTGCCGTCGGACATGGTAACCATAATTAAAGTATTTTTATGTTAATTGGCTTTGAAAATCTAATTTTTGTTTTGATCATTTTAAAATTTTGTGCACAAGTATAACATTATCCCGATTCATAAGCAATTAATTATGGTGGTATTAACAAAACTAAAATAACCAAAATTTTTACTACACCGTAATTAAGAGTGAAAATAAATAACTAAGGAAATTTTTAGAAAGTGAACATGATTAATTGATACAGCTATGGACATATAAATGGTACAAACTCAAATTGAGCATAAATTTAAATCTTTTCCAGCTAAAAACTTTTCAAAGTGTAAGTTTTATGTCTTCTGATAGTTGTTGTAAAAGTACTTGACTCAACAACGCTCAAATATTCCGCTAAACTATGCTATTAATTTACCGTTGTTTTGCTTTGCATAAATAATACTGATTTTAAGTGGACATATAAATGGCGCAATTTATTTAGGCCGTAATCATGTAAAACGCAACGCAACGCGAAAGAATTACATTGAAAGCAAAAACCATGTCATAAATATTTTGTAATCTTGTTGTTGCTTTCAACAGAAATACATGTACCGTTTTAAAATTTTCAACTCCCAAGCTATGCAGCGTTTTAAAATTTCAACGGTACATGAATTTCTGTAGAAAGCAACAACAAAATTGCAAAATATTTATGACTTTGTTTTTTCTTTCAATATAATTCTTTGACGTTGCGTTGCGTTTTACATGATTAGGGCCTTAGTATAGCCAGTTCTCGCGTCGATTTTGTTTAAATCAGTTGATACTTTGCGTAGTTAAAAAGTAAGTGTTAAGATCGAAAAATTATTAAAAATGGGATCAGGCAAACATACCACAACTGAGGAAAGGCGGATCATATGGAAAATGCGCCAACGCAAGGTGCTGCGCCAAGTAATGATGAAACTCCAGTTTCAAATTTAAGTCGTCTGGAAAAAACCATGGAAACATTAGTGCAAACAGTAACTAATTTTACGAACACAATGGGTAATATGATGCAGGAAATTCTTAGAATGCAATCGATGTTATTGCAATCTGTACTTAACAGGCCATGAACTGTTTAAAAATCTGTTTTTGGAACGCGAACGGCATCCGCCAACATAAAAATGAATTAGAATACTTTCTTAAAAATAAACAAATTGATGTCATGATGGTTTCTGAAACTCATTTGACCTCAAGAAATACGTTTAACATCAATGGTTATATACTATATGATACCAAGGACCCTCGAGATAGAGCTTGTGGTGGTTCTGCCATTTTGATAAAAAATCGAGTCAAACACTACCTAATGTGTGATCATCGTGAGGATTATCTCCAAGCAACGAACATTTGTGTTGAAGAGCTGAATCGTAGCATTGTAATCTCATCTTTATACTCTCCACCTAGATTTTCAATATCAGAAGGCCAATATTGTGAATATTATAAATCACTAGGACCCTGTTTCCTGGCCGCTGGCGATTATAACGCTAAACATACCTTCTGGGGGTCACGACTAATAACACCAAAGGGTCGTGTTTTGTTTAATACAATCTCTAAAATGAATTTAAATGTTGTCGCGAGCGGCCAACCAACATATTGGCCTGCTGACCCGCAAAAAATTCCAGATGTCATCGATTTTGGCGTGGTTAAAAACATCCCCACAGAAACGATTCACGTTGAAGCTTCCCTAGAATTATCTTCCGACCACACACCTACAATTGTTACTATAATGAACCCCAATAGAATTGTATCTCCGACTGGTTACCTAGCGACGTCAGCCACACAAATAAATTGGTTAAAATATAAAAAATATCTCAGTGCCCATTGCACAGAAAATATTCCGCTCAGTACACCGGAGTATGTAGATCGCTCTATTGATAATTTTGACAGTTTTCTGAAACTAGCTGTTCAACATTCCAATATTGCCCCCAAAAAAACAAAAACTATTAAAATATATTCCACAGATGTCGAGCGTCTCTTGTCTGAAAAAAGGAGGGCACGAAGAGAGTGGCAATTGCACAGATCTCCTCAACTTAAGAACTTGCTAAAAGAGTGTACAAAAAGATTAAGAAAGTTATTGCAGACTCAGAAAACGGCTTCTCTGGAAAAATATCTTAAGGAACTTGATGCAACTCCACAATCGGACTACTCATTATGGCGTGCAGCTAGAAACCTCAAAAGGCCAGTTGTCTCTAAACCACCATTAAGAAACTTGAATGGAAGTTGGGCAAGAAATGATGTTGAAAAAGGAAATCTGTTTGTAAGTCACTTGAAAAACGTATTTACACCTAATATATCTCACAATATTGCGGTCGATTTACCACCTGTTGCTGCTAGAGCAGCTATTCCCCTAAGATTTGAGATGAGAGAAATCGAAAAGGTTATATGTGACTTAAACACTAAGAAGGCACCTGGCATTGATAAGATCAGCAATAAAATGCTATTCGAGCTACCTCGCGTAGCAAAGAAAATTATTCTTTTTATTTTTAATGCTATTTTACGCCTTGAATACTTTCCTCAAAAATGGAAGGTTTCCTTAGTTACCATAATACCAAAGCCAGGTAAAGATCATACGAAAGTTGAGTCTTATAGGCCTATTAGCTTATTGTCAAATATGTCAAAGCTATTTGAGAAATTATTAGTTTCAAAATTAACACCGATTTTAAGTGAAAATAGATGTATTCCAAACCATCAATTCGGATTTAGAAGAAAACACAGCACAATTGAACAAACTCATCGAATAGTAAATGTCATAAGAAAAACATTTGAAGAAAAAAAATATTGCTCAGCACTCTTCATCGATGTTTCGCAAGCTTTTGACAAAGTCTGGCATGAAGGCTTATTACACAAATTGAAGCAAAATTTACCAGCAAACACACACAAACTGTTAGAAAGCTACTTAGTCGGTCGTCAATTTATTATTAAAGAAGGAAATTTCTTAAGTTCACCTCAGCCGATTGGCGCTGGAGTCCCACAGGGCAGCATCCTGGGCCCTCTATTATACTTAATTTATACTTCGGACATGCCAACAAACAACTACACCCAAACTTCAACATTTGCAGACGACACAGCTTTTCTAAGCGTCCACGAAAACCGTTATGAAGCATCTCGTTACCTACAGCATCATATATTTCAACTAGAAATATGGCTAAGACAATGGAGGATAATGGTCAATGAGCAAAAATGCGTACATATAACATTCACCCTGCGCCGGGAATCTTGCCCCCCTATTACAATCAATAATCAAATTATTCCTCAACATTCGCATGTAAAATATCTCGGCATACATCTGGATCGGCGATTAACGTGGAAATGCCATATAGAGGCAAAATTAACTCAAATGAAACTAAAAGCCATCCAAATTCATTGGCTTATTGGAAGAAATTCTGTTCTTAGACTCGATTGCAAGCTTCTACTTTACAACTCTATCTTAAAGCCTATCTGGTGCTACGGTATTCAACTATGGGGCACTGCCTCGGCCTCTAATATCGAAAAAATTCAAAAGCGCCAAAATAAACTTCTTCGTATAATCACAGCCGCCCCCTGGTATGTTAAAAACTCAAACATTCATAAGGATCTCAACGTGCCATTAGTAAAAACTATGATTACAAAATATGCAGTAAAATATTTAAAAAGACTTGAACAACACCCAAATCCTTTAGCTCGAAATATTTTAAATCATGGCGGCCACACTCGCTTAAGGAGAAGAGACACTGCAGCACTTACTCAACTAGATGAGAGATAAACACCTATATAAGTGAACAGAACCCGTGATGAAGAAAATTTTTGTCTGGCACTGGCAGGACATAAATAAAGTATTAGGTTAAGATTTGATAAATTATTGTTAGTTCATATTAAATATATGAAGATTCAATAAATAAATAACGAAAAAAAAAAAATATGGAAAATGCATGAAGATGGAAAGAAAGTGGCAGAAATTTCTGAAATTACGAAAATTTCTCAAAAAAAGTGTATAATGCAATTGAATCATGTGTTGAGAATCCTGATGTATTGATTAAGGGCAAAACTCGGAAGCCAAGGCCTCGAAAAACAGATGTGCGTACGGATGGAGCTATTGTCAGAATGCGAAAATTGAACCACTCAAGTCATCACGGCAGATAGCATCCAAAATTAATGAATGTTTGGACCTGGAACTTTCTAGCTGGCTTGACAGAAAAAAATTAAATTAAGCAAATTTGTTTGGGCGCATTTCTATAAAAAAGCCAATGCTTTAAAAAAAATATTTTAAAACGATTAGTCTTTGCCAGAACCCAAAAAGAAAATCCCAATAATTTTTGGAAAAACGTGTTATGGAGTGACGAAACAAAAATTAATAGAATAGGACCAGATGGCAGACCCCTATGTTCATTGTCCGAAAGGACAAGAATACAATCATAGGTTCACTTAGACGACGCACAGTGGCGCCCGTAGAGCAAGCGAGGTTGCAAAAATCAAAATTTTCATGAGTGCCGACGAAGTTTTGAATAAACCCATATTATAGGAAACTTTTCAACGATTTCAAATATGCCACTCTTAATAATATCACATTTTTAGTTTAGAAGATATAACCGTTCAAAGTTGACCGACTTTCGGTTTTCAAAAAAACACACAATTTTTAGTCAATTTGTTGCGATTTCAGGTGTAATATCACGAAAAATAGGTAACGAATCGCCTTATTTTTTGTTTGTATTGATTGATGTATTTATTAAATGTATAATGATAAAAAAAAATTAACTGTTTGCTTTGTGTTTCTCCTAGTAAATCACTATTTAAAAACTATCCGTTTTTTCACTATTTTTCAACTTTGACGGAAAATAAAAAAAACTATATTTTTCTATATTTGCCATATTTGCAAAACCTGTTCTTTGATTATTTCTTTACATAATTCAAAAGGTTTTATCTGCCCGTACGTGCCCGTTTGGCTTCTAGAGGTAAAAAAGTTTAAAAAGACATGGTTGCAGAAATTGTATGGCGTCCATCCCTTATATGTTTTGACTGACAGTAGTTTGATCTAATAGTTTGAAAAAAACTACTCATTGAAATTAGCAGGTACGTACCTCACATAAACAATACTTTGGCGTACAAATGGTCAGGAACAATATTGACTTATGGTCCCTACAGGTAGGCACAAATCTTATTTGGACACGTGCATAATATCAAAATTGCATTATTCAGCCTAAATCCATATGTATGCAGGGAACAGGTAAATTTTTAGGCATAGTAGCATAAGCCTATGTATTGCAAAATAAGCATAATGCCTGGATAGTCTACGCCTGAAAGTTGGCGCAACAATTACTGAAACCATTAAACAATTTAAGTATTGAAAACATGGCGTTGAACTGTTTATAAAGTCAACCACACCAAAGTTTTTCACGGAAGTGAAAATTCTTCCTGAGAAGTTGACATTGATCAGCAAATGGGGCTGCGATGGATCATCCGGACAAAGCGTTTATAAGCAAAGGATATCTTCCGATGACGCTACAATATCGGACGGAAATATGTTTATGGCATCTGTTGTTCATTTGCGGCTAAAATCGGATTATTCCCTACACTGGAAAAATCCACGTCCGTCATCAGTGCATTATTGCCGACCACTAATGTTTCAGTTTGCAAGGGAATCGGCAGAACTCATAAGGACTACGGTGAAGGACATTGAAGAACAAATAAGCAAGATTAAGCCTACAATGCTGCAAATTGGAGAAGGAAAATATATTGAATGCAATTACGAGTTCCACCTGACCTTGGTTGACGGAAAAGTCGTAAACGAACTGACAGGAACAACCTCAACAATGTCATGCCCGATTTGCAAAAAGAGCCAGAAGAACTTTTTTCAATTCAATTCAATTTATTTCATATATAATATGTTACATCTCAATTTTATATAATTAGTTGTAAAGAGTTTAAGATTAGTATCTTTTTCTGCTTAATTATAACATATTTCAATTAGTTATCATATACATATATATAGACAGAATTATATTGGAGGAAAAATTTAGCAAAAACCTATTTAAACCCCTTTTTTCGTTTTATTTTTATATTTTTTATTATCGATTTTTTATTATTATTTGTCAGAAGAACTTTGGTAATTTAAACGATTCTACAAATTAGGAGAATTACGAATATGGAATGTCACCATTGCACGCAAGGATAAGGTGTATGGAATTCTTGCTAAAACTGGCATATACCCTACCACAAGAGGAGGAAAACTTCGATGAAAATACATCAATAAAGGATAAGGAAAAGATCAAAAAGAAGCAAATACAGGATGCTTTTTTTAAACAAGTTTGACTAAAAGTAGACTGTCCCAAGCACGGATACGGTAACTCAAACGATGGAAACACTTCTAGGAGATTTTTTGAAAATGATGAGGCAGTAACTAGAATCATTGGAATTGACAATCAAATCGTGAAAAGATTGGGAACGATCTTGGATGTTTTAAACTGCAAAGAAAATGTAAATTCTACAAAATATGGAGAGTATGCGTCGAAAACTGCATCTTTTTTAGCAGAAATGTATCCACAGAAGAAGTTGACCCCGACCGTCCATAAAATATTGGCGCATGGCAAAGATATAATTGAGGACCAGTCTTTGCCAATTGGAGAGCTTTCTGAAGAAGCACAGGAGTCTCTTAACAAATTTTATAAAAAATATATATTGCAGAACACATTCAAAGCATCAAGGGTAAGGCAAAATGAGGACCTCTTCAACATGTTGGCAGCATCTTCCGATCCACTTATTTCTTCCCTGCGGCATGTGAAGTCACGAATAGAGTAACAAAATAATTATAGTTTAGAAATGGTTAGTCTTTTAGATATACCTTCTCCTACGAATTGTGATGAATATTTTACAGAAAATTGAAAAAATAAATTTAAAAAAAAAAAATTATTTTTTTTTTAATTTGTTGGGTAATAATTTAAAACATAAAACCCTAAAGAAAAAAAATAAAAACAATCTAAAAATGTAAAAATAATTTTTTTTAGTTACCACAAAATTGATTTTTCTACTAATTTTAACTTTGATAACCCATAAGTAGGCCCCTACAAAGCGTAGTACCCTTTCCAAACGCTCATTTCATAGGCTGAACAGTTATCTATCATATGCTGTTTAAACTGTTCAATTATCTTATTCGGTTCAAAAGATATGATTTTTGCAACGAAAAAACTCAAATGGCGCCACTGTGCGACGGTTAAACACGGAGGAGGTAGTATTATGATATGGGATGCATTTTCTTGGTATGGCATAGGTCCCCTTGTAAAAATCAATGGAAAAATGAACAAGTTTCAGTACCTAAACATTTAAAAAACCACATGGAGCCAAAAGGCTTCGATACCATGCCGATTAAGTGGAAATTCCTACAAGACAATGACCCCAAGCACTCCTCCCAACTAGTAAAAATTGATTTTGTGCAGAGAAGACCGACGTTTTGGATTGACCAGCCCAGAGCCCTGACTTAAATCCCATTGAGAACCTTTGGAACGAGGTCAAGGTTGAAATCGCAAAAAAAAAAAGGAAGCTTGGTATGCCATGCCCAAAACGAAATGCCAAAAACTGGTGGAAATTTTTTATATCAGAGTTCTAAGTGAAATTGGCTAGCAAAACCCTTTTGAAGCTGTTCTCGGTTAAATTGGACATTGGCTGTACCTGCAAAATAAAAGAGATTCAGCATGACATTTTAATCGCAAAATGAAATTAATTATGCTGGTAGATATAGCAAAAAACTTCTTTTATTAAATTTTATGCTGACCTATTTTGAATATAATGTAATATAAATATAATAGAATAAAGGAAATCAAATTTTAGTTCACATATTGGTCACGTTTTTTTTCCTCAAATATTTGCTAGGTATGTTAAGAAAATACCTAACGCAACAATAAAGTCAAAACAGCAAAATATTGACATTGACCCTTTTAGTACCAAGCTTTAGACGTAATGAACTCAAATTCTGCTTTTAATAAAATTAATCTTTCTTTGAAAAATATTAAACTAAAAAGGCAACAAGAAATTAAGAATCGAACTTTTTGTTGTTCACATTGTGTTCACTTTGTTTTATTGTTTTGAAAAAATTAAGTTTTATTAATCAAATTTTTATTTGTCAATAATTTTTACGGTCTTGTAGCAGAAGAAAGTACTCTTAGTTAAATGTGCCATTTATATGTCCATAACTACACTCACAATATTCTGTACGTAAAATTAACTGAAATTGTAATATAAAATAAATGAATATCCAGTTAAAAACCGGTCTACTTATTTTTCATTTATTTTTAACGAAAAGTTCATTTAATTTTTACTGTCAAAAATTCAACCGCGAATTCCATAAAAAATTAACCACAAATTCCGTAAAAATAAATGAATTTTCAGTTATTTTATATAATTTAACTACCAAAAAAATAACCTACAAATTCCGTAAAAACAAATGAATTTTCAGTTATTTTATATAATTTAACTACCAAAAAATAAGTAGATCGGTTTTTAAGTAAATTTAGAGTTGTTTTAAATTTCATTTTCATTTAATTTTACATACAGAATACTTTTCCTTAATCAACTGACAATATTAAATGCAACCGAAAATCCGTATTAATGTGCTCTTAGTTTTTTTTAATAAATGTTAGAATCAGTTAAAAATCAATTTGCTTGGAATTTTAAATGTTTATTTATTTAAAAATGACTGAACGGAATACTTCTTGAATAACCTACAGTCCGTTACTGTAATAATATTGTGAGTGTATATATTAATTTTTGTGACGAATGTACATATGTATCTATATGTAAGCATGTATCTAGTTACATGTATGTATGTATGTCGTTAACTTCTTTTGTTTATTTAAAAAATATTTAAACTTAAACGTGCAATGGTAAATAAATTACATACATAAATTATATACCCACATGTGCATAAAGATATTAACAGTGGTAATTTTCATTATTTTTTTAAATTAAATTCTTTTTTTATTTATATCATCAACTAAAAATTACAAATATGTATTTGTTATGTCAAACATAAATTGTTGGCATTTTTAAAATACGTAAGTACATATGAAAATACCATATATTTTCTTTGCTTGTTACTATCATTCCTTTTGACTTTTTTAAAAGCATTCTTCTCAATTTTATACAGTCAAGCAAGAATATCATATTTTGAGAAACCATAAACAGCTTCTCTATGCCATTTTCTTTCTAGAAATTTCCGCAAGCTTCATTTAACTAAGAGATTTTAATTGAGAAAGTGGTGGAAAAAATGAAATATGGAAGGAATAGTGTTAATTAGGTGAAAAAAATTAAAATATTGCAGTTAATTGTGCTAATTCAGATAATAATTTTATTTATTATTAGTTTATTGAAGCGCGTAAATACATACATACATATGTAAAAGTTTTGTTTAATTTATTATAAGAAGGTATTACCAATAAAATAATTTTTTTTTCAGTAAAGTTTGTATATGATCTGTCAGCACACACAAATGTGCAAATTTCTACCAACAACTTCATAAATCATGGTTTTGATGCTCATTACCATGCATTCCGTATTGAATGTGAAGACATTTTTTTATCTGTTCCAATAAAATCATTAGATTATAATTATATTAGCTTTATTTTTTCTACAAAAGAAAACATACTGAATATACATATTTTATATGTTTAATTATTATAATGCGTATTACATATAACAACTACCTGTTTACTTAAATACTAATTAATAATATTATACACAAAAATGCTATATGTATGTAATAAAAACAAAAATGTGTACCTATATACCTATACATATGTGTATACATACTTATGTATATAAATAAAGTGAAATCAAAATATTAAAAATTTCGTTTTATTATTAGGATTATACTATAGTACTTACTACTTAGTTTTGACAAACACAATATTATACATTTTTGGAAAAATAATATGTTTGAGCAGATAATTGTGTAGTTAGTTGTAGAAATCATATTGTGTTCTTAATTTTCAGATATATAATATGCTTTGCACAAATATAAAAACCAATAATTAATGATAGTTTTCGATTATGATCCTACCAATCATATTTTTTCTTTGCGTGTAGCTTCAAATTCTACCAGGATAACGACCCTAAGCATTCAGCACATGATGTGAAAATTGGGTGGTGTATAATTGTCCCAAGGTGATCAAAACACCTGCGCAAAGTCCCGATCTCAATTTCGTTAAACATTCATGGGACGAATTTGGACTCAGGATGCAGGACGGGCTGTGTACATCAAAACAACTCTTAAAAAGTGCTTTGCAGAAAGAATGCAATAAGATTAGTCCCGATGTTTTAATGAAACTAATTGCATCGATGCCAAGCCGTCCACATGCTGTTGGGAATCAAAAAGGTGGCGTAACAAAATACTTACCTTTGGTTTTTTTAAGTATTATTAGTTAAGCCTTTATTTTAAAAATGTACTTATTTTAATTTTTTTTTTATTTAAATAAACCAAAAATATATTTTCATGTTATAATAACATTTAACCCTTTCTCCCTTTCTTTCGTGAATACATTTATGTATATGACCAAGTTTATGTTTCTTGGTTTTAACAATTTTTCATCTTATAGGTTCTTATTTACTCAGGATCCTGCACCTATAATTTAATGTTTCTAAGTTCAATATTATAGAAAATTCAAAAAATACCACATGTAGAATGGAAAAGTTAAATGTCCGTACTTCTCCTTTTTGATACTTTTTCTCCTTATTGGAGGATCAAAAATTTCATAATTCAATACCTGGCAATGACCATGTATTGAAACGTTGGAATTTCGGAAAAGTAATAAATTCATTTTTGTATTTTTGAGATACAATTTTTATTTCTGTTTTATTGGTTTAAAAGATATACAGGTTTTACGTGTTAACTCCCTAAAAGGGCCGTATTTCAAAATTTTTTTAATGACCAACGATTGGTATTCATATTTTTTGTATCTCTTTTAGTTAAGGAGATAAGAGGTAAGCGAATTTACATGTTATTACACTTTTTATCCCGCTTACATTCGATTTTCAAAAATCACGCCTAAGAGGATCGATTTGGCAAGAGAACAACCTCCGGTCCCAATTTCAAGTTTTTAGCTTGAGGCGTTTAGGCTGTGGGATAATGAATAATTCAGTCAGTTAGTCCGCAATGTTACCATTTTTTTAAACATATATGTAGATATACCTACATTGACACTATTTAGTCTATGAAAAATATCAAAATTATTAAGTTACTTTCTAATATATATAAAATTTTAACGTTACTGGCTGACTCACTGACTGATTCATCATCGCACAGCCTAAACGACTGAAGCTAAAAACTTGAAGTTAGGACCAGGGGTTGGTCTCTCCCCAAATCGATCCACTAAGAAAGGATTTTTGAAAATTCGAATGTTTAGGGGGTAAAAAAGGGTAAAAACGGGTAAATTCGGTAAGCTTATATCTCCAAAACTAAAAGAGATGCAAAAAAAATTTAATACTTAAAAAATCCAGATACGAATTTGGTACTTTTTCGAAATTCGGAAGTTTAGGGGCTAAAAACCGTAACTATTTTTGGTATTTTTTTTTATAATCATTGACATATACGTATTAAATTATGGGCTCCCACTACAATATTCAAATTTGTATGCTTCAATGGGGAGAAAAAAGTACCAAAAAGGGAAAATACGGGAAATTTAATTTCGTAATTTAGCTTTTTGGTTCCACAACTGGCAATTTTTTTAATTATCGTTAATATTGGACCTAGAAACATAAACTTCAACATGCAATGTCCTGAGTGGATAAGAACCTATCAAGGTACTTTTTGCTCTTCAACTGGTACTTTTCGAACTAGAAACATAAAATTAAACATGAAATGTCCTGAGTGAATGAGAATTCGTTAGAGGGAATTTTTTGGTACTTTATCGTTCTTTAACTGGTACTTTTTCCAATTTCCGTTATTATTGGACCTAGAAACATAAAATTCAACATTAAATGTCCTGAGTGGACAAGAAACTATAAGAGGGAAACTTGTGGTACTTTTTTGTTTTTAACTGGTACTTTTTGAATTTCCATTAGTATTGGCCCTAGAAACATAAAATTGAACATCCAATGTCCTGAGTTAATGAGAATCTGTAAGAGGGGCTGTTTGGTACTTTTTCGTCTTTAACTGGTACTATGTAAATTTCCGTTAGAATTGGACCTAAAATCATAAAATTCAACATTAAATGTCCTGAGTGGACAAGAACCTATAAGAGGGATCTTTTGGTACTAATTCGTTTTTTAACTGGAACCTTTTTTATTTTCGTTAATATTGGATCTACAAACATAAAATTAAGAATGCATTAAAAATTAAGAATGCCCCGAATGAATGAGAATCTGTAAGAGGAGCTTTTTGGTAATTTTTGTTTTTTACCTGTTACTTTTTGAATTTCCGTTAAAATTGGAACTATAAACATAAAATTAAACATGTAAGTGAATGAGAATCTGTAAGAGTGGTTTTTTGGTACATTTTCGTACTGTATTGTTTGCCAACAGTAGGGAGATCGAACGGTTTTAACCGGTTATTTTAGCTTTGCCCAAGTCGGTTATTTTAAAAAGCCCATTTTTCGAATATCGAATAAACCGGTTATTTTGGTATAATAAACCGGTTATTTTAGAACTGTGTAATTTACATACATTTTCCTTACTCTTGTTGTAGATGTACCCGTAATTTAAGTATTTTCTAATTGAATATTGGCCAAACTTAAACTTTTTATGAAGAATGTCAAAACAAAATGTAACAAAGGTCAAAAAACATTATGAACACTGTAAATACAAATCGCTTAAAAAAGCGTGTGTTCTTGTAGAAAAAAAACCAAAAACTATTTAAGATACTACAAAAACGTGTGCAGTTAAAAAGTAAATAGTAATTTGTGCAATAGTATTCTAAATATTAAATATGTATATTTTTATATAAAGGTTATCTCTAGATATTTTTCGAACGCGATTAAAAAAAGTCAAAAATTATAAGTTACAAAGGTTCTTCCATGTCATGCTTGACATTTATGTGATCCAAATGAAGCTTAACTCCGTTCGAAGTAGTTCTAAAGAGACGACAAATAATACTTTACTAAAATAAGCTGCAAAAAATTAATCATTGGGTAAAATATTAGCCCGTTGTGTTGCCGAGGACGAAATGCCCATTAAGGCACTAAAAACTCTTAAGAAGTTCTAGCATCTCTTCATGCTGAAAACTACAACATTATTATTTATTAAAACATCAAGAACTAAAAAACAAAATTAAAGAATTCAAACAATGTCATGGAATGTTTTAAATTGTAGTTGACGAATTGACAAATATTTTACACAAAAAGAATGTTCAGTTCACTATTCGTTTCTATGATGCTGAAACAAAATAATTTGAAATAAATAATTCTGGCTAAGAGGTTTTGTTTGCAACTTTTGAAAAATATGGTTGATTTATATAGATAGATAGCTTAACCACTAACAAATTAAAACTCATTCAAAATTAATTTGAGAGAATATATTCGAAATTACATTATACAAATTTCTTCTTACAAATAAAGTTTAGTAAATCAATAAAAAATTGTTGAATATTTAGCTAAAGTTTCGGTTTTCCATTTAGAGGCTGTTTAATTAGCGATTCGTTAGCAATTTGTGATTCGGGAATGTGGGCTGCTAACCCTCGTCCCCTAGATTGGTGATAGGGCTGCTATCTACGTGTCAAATCCCACTATGCAACCATGTTTCAGCGGTTATCGCCTACTTTCCTGAGACGTCCTTTCGACCATTCAGGATACATGGTTGTGGCGCCTTCTAACTCTGGCTAGCCTTAAAGCGGATGCTACAAAGCCATTGCCCGGGGGGTACTTGGTCTAAGACCGGAAGTAGTTAGCTGCTTGGACAGTTCCACAAAGGAATCGTCCTGGCCACTCCCAAGTGAGTGGCAAATCAGAACTTTCCACCTCTGCGAAAAATCCCACCCCCCGCTCTATGCTCCAATGGGAGTTAGAGGAACACATATATATATATTTTTCTTGGACTTTATCGTAAAATATTTGTTAGGTCTGATCTAAGTCATATCTATCTATTTTGTTGGTTCCTTACCTTTGCAAATTGTTTTTTTAATTTGAATAAAAAAAATTAACGTTTTATTTTAAAAACTTATTTGATTTTTGTGTTTGTAAGTATTTGAATTAAAACCGGTTAACCGGTTATTTAAAAATTGCTTAACCCAAAACCGGGTTTTTTAAAATAGCACCTATTCGTAATATTCGAAAACCGGTTATAGAAAAAAGTCGAATAATCGATCTCCCTAGCCAACAGGTACTTATTGAATTTTTGTTAGTATTGCATCTACAAACATAAAATTAAACAAGCAAAGCGTGGAGTGAATGAGCATCTGTAAGAAGCAATTTTTGGTACTTTTTTGTGCTTTACCTGGTACTTTTTGATTTGCTGTTAATATTGGTCCTAGAAACACAAAATTAAACATGCAAGTTCCTGATTGAGTAAAAATCTGTAAGGGTGATTTTTGCTACTTTTTCTTTCTCTAACTGGTACTTTTTTAATTAAAGTAGCACTTTTTTAATTTAATACTTAAATAAAACAAGAGAAGAGTTGTCTGGTACTATTTTGAAATGCGGCCCTTTTAGGGAGTAAAAGGGTAAAACCTGTATTTTGGTAATTTTTGTCCCCCATCTAACGTTTAAATTAATGCACAAACAAATAAAAATTATATAAAATTCGTAACTTATCTAATAAATTCCAATACAAATCTGGTACTTTTTCGAAAATCGAACGTTTAAGGTGAAAATCGTACCTAATTTTGTTACTTTTTTTAAAAGATTTTTTTCTCCATCTTTTTATCTTTCATCGCCTGAAACTAAAAACTTGAAAACTGTAAGGGGTGAAAATCGTACCTAATTTTGTTACTTTTTCTCAAAACATTTTTCTTCATCTATCTTTATAATATAAAATTGCAACGTTACTGACTGATCCTAAACTCCAGAAGCTAAAAAGCTGACACTTGGACCGGAGGCCGGGCTCTTCCCAAATCGATTCCGCTAACCTCATATCTCCTAAGCCAAAAAAGACACAAAAAAAATTAATACTTATTGTAGTTCGATAAAAAAAATAAGCGGACAGGTGCCTAGTACTTTTTGAAACTCGAAGTATTTTAATACTTTTTGCGCCATCATCAAATAATAAACATTGAAATAAAACGTATATCACATTCGAAACGTAACTAAAAAATACAAATAAAAATTTTGTACATTTTCGAAATTCGACTGTTTAAGAGGTGAAAATCGTACCTATTCCAAAGTAGCAGGTTTAAATCAGTTAAAGCCTAGAAACATGAACTTCGGTATATAAATATGTATGTCTAAGAAAGAAAAGGAGACGCTAACGAAGTAGCGGGTTAAATGCTAGTTAGAAATAAATAAAAAAAATTTGCTTTATTTTTTTGCTTTAAATTTCCGTCTCTCTTTTTAGCTCTATTTCAAACATGATTAAGCTTTATATTATTTTAAAATCTGGTCACACTGGTCATCATCAACCCATTGTTGTCTAAATAAATTAAAATAATTTTATGTTATTATTATTTTTGTACCTAACTTGTGTCTGGACAATAAAAATACTAACATTACATTGGCTATTTGATGTCCCAGCTGCACCATCCTCATTTGCATTTTGATCTATAAGAAATATCTTTTTGACAAAAATTTGTTGCATTAGTTAATAGTTAATATTAATTAAAATTAATTAATATTTTAATAGTTAATATTAGTTTAGCTAACCGTAGATCTGTTGTAAGCGTTTATCTATTTTTCACACATACATACATATAATAAATATAATAATTATCCAACAAACCAAATGACTTGAGAAAAATATTATAATAAGTTTACGAACACAAGCGTTAAGCTTGAAAAAAAAGAATACTGTACTTTTCGCTTATAGTCGACTACTGTGGTTGCACAACTTTTGTAGGCTTTAAGCGAATTTGGACTATAACCGATTTGTTTTATACGCCATTTTATGGATAATACATGAATCTTAATATAATCCACATTTTTGACTATATAAAAATTATTTTATTAAATAAAACCACTCAATAAAACGCGTTTACTCATTTTTGCTACTTTTATGAAGTAACCAAAATTTTACATTTATAAAGTAGCCAGAAAGGTAAATAAAAACATATTTCTAGTTTGTTAAAAAAAAATATATAAAACAGAGTGGACTAAAAGCGAATTTGTTTGCATAAAGTTTTAGAAACGCATGCTAAGAAAATGTCACTTTTATGCAAAAATGAACCTTTGAACAAATAGTTTATATAAAATTCGAAAAAATCTGCAAGTGTATATGACAGTTTTGGCTTTAATCCGTTTGTGGTCTTTAAGCGAAATGGACTATAAGCGAAAAGTACATTGAAGTATATTGAAAAAGGCTCTCGTTACAATTGTAGAAAAATCAAAACGAAACCCTCGTTAAAGTATTATATATGCATGATTAATATAAGTTTATCTTTGTATTTGTAGAATAAGCTTACAATAATAATATAATATTAATTTATTTATGTAAATGCTTATTCGTCTCAATATTTTTATAAGTTTTTTTATATAACTGCAGAATAAGCTTCACAAATAATATATTATTTGGAGTGGAAAAATCTTTGTTTTTTCTTTTAATTTTATTTTATATTAATTTAAAATTATTTAGTTGTATTAGTTTTATATTTTTTCGCCACTTTACGCAATTTTTCGCGAACTTGAAGAATTCGTCCTCTGTAAGACCAGCTAAAAATTGTATGAGTATTTTTTTTTTTTTTTTTTTTTGTTAAAATATTTAACTAACTTAATTCTTATTTCCTTTGTTGTGCTTAGATTTCATACGCGTTGTTTGGTGTCAGTACCTTTCCAGTATAGGTGTTCCCTTATTCGTTCGTTAATAATTTTCTTCAACAATTGTTTTTTTATTATATTTATTAGGCAATTTTAATATTTTATTAAATTATTACCAATTCTTTTAAAACATTAAAATTGCACGATCACTCACTACAAAATGTATAACTTAATTTACACGCAAAACACTTTCAATAAATTTACTCAAAAAATTGTAGCGGTACTTATTGTCGCGTGCCCTAGAAACAGTTGTTGTACTTTAGAAATAGATGTTTACAATAAGAGTTCCTCAAGTATTGTTAAACAATTCTTGTGAATTCACAATTTAAAGCATTATTACAAATGAAATTAAGAAAAGCATAGGACATACTGTTAATATAAGATTATTCTCTGGCTTTGTTTTTTATATTTGGTTCTTTCATTCTTCACACATGGTTGGATATTTTTCAAACAAAAATGTTCTCACACACATGGAAACACTGCATATTATTTTAAATAAACTAGTTTTTTCTCTTTAATAAAAGCGCTGACTTATTAACCATAGTATACAACTAGTATGCCAACTGGAGAGAGCGTTCTCAATTTTTGAGTTCACCCCTCCAGCGTTACAGCTGTGATACTAAAGTATCAATTCGACCCTTTTTTGACGGTCTTGATTCCATTATTGACTCTTATTTTAAATTACTAGAGCTGCAAAACTATCGATAGTCGTCCCATTCGATTTATTATACTATCGATACTATCGGATCTTTTGAAAGATTTATATTTTTTATTAAAGAAAAACATAACAAATAATATATTAAGGTAAAATAAAATAATTCATTAAGAAACAAAACATAAAATTCCATCTAATATCAAATTAAAAAGGAACATTGGTACGTATGACTTAGTTTAAGTTCTTCGTTCAGATACAATGGATCCAGCTTTGCTGAACATTCTTTCAGATTCTGTGGAAGTAGCAGGTATGCACAAATAACGTAAGGCACATGATTTCATTACAGGCATGTTATTAGAATTATGCTGTATAAAAAAAAAAAAACTTAAATATGACTTTTGAAAACGAATCATATATCTTTCCTGCCAGTAGTGTAATGGGTCGCTTTCTATGATGGAATTTTCATTTTCCAAATATTGCCTAATGGAAATTATTGCATCTACTTGGGATGTCCTTATTTTGTTAGCAATTTTGCTCTTAACAAATTTAAGAAGTGGCGGCTGTGGTTTATGCGAATTATTTTTGGATGTTGACGGTCCTTCGGTGTCATTCGGCTTTGTTGTTGTCTTATATATGGATGCCATTTCATTTTGTAGAAAATGAGTGCCTGTATCTGCATTAGTTCCGCATCGAAATCCTTCTTTTTTGAAACGAGGGGACTAATAATGTACCTAATCTTGGCGCCGTGCGCTCCTCGTACGGAAACAATCGTTTCTTTACTCTTTCTATAAAGAATATGCATGCTTGGATTCCTTCGGGCGTTTTCATTTTAGGATTAATTTCATCAAGCCTTTGAAAAATTCCACACGTCAGTGGCATGATTAATGAAATAGTATTTTTACGTTCTGAATTGGAATTGAAATTTTCAGACTTTTTGAAAAGAGTCTATTTTATTTGAGGGCGTCGGCATATTTTTGTAAGATGGATGGGCTCGTTTTAGATCTCAACGATCATCACGCTATGCCCCCAGGGGCCGAGCACTTTTCGGGATTTTCACACACACAACCCGAATGTTACCGAAACTCACTTCAAAGATTGTAAAAAACTATAATTTCATTCAGTTGTATGCTAGCTTTCAAACAAGCAGGTCGCCGTCGCTTTTGTTATTTAAAAACAAAAACAAAACAAATAGTAAATATCTCAACTGAGTACTTTTATTTATCTCTCTTTTGCAGAATTTCCAATATTTTCAGTACACTTTGAATATTTTTCTACTATTGCATGTGTTTATTAAAATGTGGAAAATAGAGTGGGGAAAAAGTTTTAATTTTCATCTAATATTTTGAATAAAGCTGCAGACAAATTAGAAAAAAATAAAATAAGTGCAGTTATATAACAAAAAATATGTTTAATACACAAAAAATTTGTTTTCGACATGTTTATCTAGAAATTTCTTTCAGTGCACCCAAAATACACTCACCACTACAAACACATTTTCAACCGCCTCTCTTTGTGATTACCTCTGTTTGAGATGGTCAAAAAGATTAGATGTGTTACCGCTAGTTTTGTAAATTTTAGCACACGCACGGCATTTAGCATGCTTTTTATCTTTGGTTTTTTCAAAAAAATTCCAAACTTCAGAAATGCCTTTACGTGCTCTTTTGAATGAAACATTTTCCTGTTCCGAATCGCTGCTGCTACTAACTTCTTCCACATTTTCTTTACTAGTACCTACAGAAGAGTGGCTGGTTATAAATGGGGATCCATGTTTTAAAAATTCATATTACTTACTGTTTACTATTTGCAGATATTTTTCCATAACTTCAAGAATCGTCAACACCAAATAATATCTATCGCCTGGTCGGGAGTTTATTAAAATCTTTTAAATTATAAAATGTCTGTTTACTTACAAGTAATTGCAGCGTCACGTTTGTTTTGGTGGTGATGTTTTTTTTCGATAGTATGCTATCGAATAAAAACTATCGATAGTCCACTTAAAATAAAACCATCGATACTATCGACAGCACTATCGATTGTTTTGAAGCTCTATAAATTACCATTTTGTATAATTTTTAACTATTTTGTGCCACCCTTTTAGAGCCTTTTTTGTTTGAAAATATTTTTTACGACTTCTTAATTAAATTTTCTATAGGAAAGTACAAATTAAATTATAATTTCCATAATATCAAGCAAGCATAACACATACATACATACATACATATTTATTATTTTTTATATTTATATTGAATAATTTATCAGGTTTTCTTTTCTACAACAAAAAATGTAAAATTTTATTTAAAAATTGCAATTTGGTGTTCGTTTCTTAAAAATGTTTTGCTCTCCAAAAGGTTTTTTTAAAAAAATTCACCCTCACTAATGGCATAAGGTATTGAACTTTTGCTCCGTATAAATCGACCGATTTGATAGTGCCCTGTAAAATAGGTGACTTCGGCTTATATATGGGGCTATTTTTAAAATGGCGACGATTACCTCAAAGAGCAACAAAGCTACGTCATAATTGAAAAATTCGGAAAAAAATGTTATATTTCAAACAATTATATTTCAAATTGATTAAAAGTAACTAAAACTAAATGAATGACAAAAATTCGGCTAAAATTACTAAATTAGCGGAAACTTTTAAAAATTTGCCAACAACGGTATAATAGCAAAGGTTAATTTAATTAAAAATATTAAAAGCTTTTATGAATCTGAAAACTTACAGGGAAATATCGCTTCTATCGTGAACATGTCTAAAATTCGCGAACAGTTTTAAAATTGGAAACAAACCCCAAAAACTAATTTCAAATCGCTAAATCGGTTAAAAACTAAATGTGGAAAAATAACATAAAAACGTTAAAAAACTAAGTTTTTGTCGGGTGTTAATAACAGGAAAGGACATTCCATACAAAAGTTAAGTTTCTTAAGCACTTTCTACCTGAAATAAATATTTTTTGTTTGTTTATAAAAAAAACTTGGTCTTATTATTTATTGTCTTTAAAATGGGAAATACTGTTTATAAAACACTTTACCTTTTTTAATTGAAATGCCCTTTTTTGACCGCTTTTGCTGGAAAATCCTCTCTTTGTGACCTTTTTCGAAAATGTCCAAGGGTAACCCTGCAGCCCTCACACATATACGTTCTGTGTGAATTCAACACACATAAAAAGCAATAGCATAACTTGTATGATTAGAAAAAATTACATCTGCAACAGAAAAAACAATGTTTTTCTCTTAAATATGCCCAACAAGAGAATATAAAAATATTCCATTATTTAGAAAAGGCATTTCATCAACTACATGTCCTATTGCATCGACATGGAGTGTGTTGGTAATTTTTCAGTCTTAAAATCTCTAATTGTTTTTTGGACCAAAGCAGAACTTCCAACTTTGTTGAAAGATGCTGAATATAAAGTTTATAATCGGAGGTTCTACATAAAATAGGTGTCAACAAATGGATCTGAATCTCGGTCATTCTCAGTAGCAGATTTACCTTTCATATTACGTATATTTGTTCATCCGACTGTTTATTAACTTGCTTTTTTTAATATTAAGGCACTGTCAGTGAAAAGTTAATCTTTATGTAAAAACCTATTCTATTTAAAGAATGTATTATTTTTTGTGTGATCTGCACACATAAATATCTCCATTTTATGGTTTATTAAAGACGTATGTATTGCATTCTAAATCAGTGCCGCAGGCAACAAAAGAGTTCTGATTAATTACACATTTTTTAAATTTACTTGGCAAGCATTATTTTTTGGCGTACATATAAACAATTCTAATGAAATCTTCTAAAACTTTTGTTAAAGGAAATCGTGTATGATTTTTACAAAAGATCCCACCGATTTCAGGTATTAACATTTTTGTATCTTGTATCTTAACATTAGAAATTAAAATGTCTAACATTTTTTTTTCTTTCTACCATTCGCACTTTTCTGTTTAACTGAGTGCATACATCTGGTGTAAGGTAGGTATTTATTTCAGATAGATTTCAATAAAAAATACTGCAAAACCGCTTATTTCGGATAGATTTCAATAAAGGTACTGCACACCCGCTTTCGGCAAAGTCCCTTTTATCTACAATTGACACATTAATAAAATTATCAACAGTTCTCTCTTTATCATTTTGTGAATAACATTTACATTCAAAGCGAAGTTTTCATTAAAATCATTATTGCCTAAGTCAATCTCATTTGCATTTAAATTATATTTATAATTACCACTTTTTTCTTCTTGATCTTTATTTTCTTTTACTCATTCTGTATCCCTACCCTCTTCGCTTAAGTATTTATGCATTTTCCTAAAAGTATATATAAGTCAATGAAGTATATTAATTAATAACTTTTTGATAAAAACCACATGCTTTTACGCTTCCAGGAGTTCAGAAAAGCAGATTTCCAGACAGAATGTATTAGTTTGTACCTAGGAAAAGTTTTAAGAATACATTATTAAAATTTAAAAATACTTGTTCAAACTATTGCCACGATATATTTCGCGAATGCCGAATAGCTACTTGGAAAGTCTTTAGATGCATCGATCATTTTCAAAACAGTCTGCGACAGTTCCTCCAATGATATATTACAATAATCGTAATAATTAATATTAATGGATTTACAAATGAACAATCGACCTGTTCTTACGAATTCATTTTCTTATTTCTGGTTCTTATTGGTCGGCTCTAAGACGAGTGCTTTTGAAGGTACTATTTCAAGTAATTAAAAAAATCGTTACCTTAAACGAAAAAGGCCCTATTGTTGGTTAGACTCATAGGGTAGCGAAGTTAGTATTCAAATAAATATGTATGTATGTGATTAGTTTTGTTTATTTAGTATATTACAATAGATGTATGTACCCCAACAATATAAACACAGTTTTACTTACTGTGCTTCTTTTTCTTCCTTTTTGTCTTTTTAAAATGTGTTTAAAAAACTATAAACAAAAAATTAAGGTTTACAAATATTCCAATAAATATTATATAAAAAATACTTACATATTGCACCCTTCTATTACCCACGATTTTACCAACATATTCGCACGATAGTTTTCGCATTTATTCCAAAATTTTGTCGTAATTCGTGCCTTTGATTAAAAATGGGTCTTCAAGATATACATGCTCAATTGCTTTTAATATTAAACTGTAAGAAAATAAAATAGTTTCTAAATTTAACAAGAGTGATATGTATATTCGACTATGCCGAATCTTATATACCCTTCACAATGGTTTGATATTAACATAACACGGTGACCGTCCGTTCCGTATTATACAGATCAGTACTAGGGCGATACACAAGGTAGTCATAGTCTTAGTTATATGTCTTAAAATAATTGCAAGAAACATATATGACTGCTGTGGGCAACCGCTTATAACACTATGGAACATTTTTGGGATTATTGTCTGGGGGGTGAGAAATTCCAAGTCAGGGTGATGGTACTAGGTCAGTATAGTTAAACCCTCAAAGGGTTTGGCGTTCGTATGTGTCAGTTTTTTTTATGACATTTAAAATTTTTTCCTTATCTTGATGTTTTTTCGCTTAGTTGTAACATTTTGGCAAAAACGTAGTTTAACATAACTCGAGAACCACTTGTCCGATTTTGATGAAACAAATTTAGAAAAATTAAGAATTACAATTTCTCTAATCTGTTTCTATACGGTTTTCCTATATGTGCAACACTTTCGAAGTTAAAAATGAATGTATGAAGGGAAAAAAGTATTTTTTGCCTAAAAATTTAAATATTTTTTTTTTTAAATTCATAAAAGTAAAGTCACATAACTTATGAGCAAAAAAAGGCATAGATCATGAAAATCGATGCACGCGTTTCTCATTTATTCACAATTAGGTAAATGTATGAATTTAAAAAAATTTGCTCCAGATATGCACAACATTATTTGGAGAAAACATTGACACTCACAAGCCGAACTCTATCATATTTTTCTACTGTTCTAAAAGAGAAATATTGATGTGGCAACACTGGTTCTGTAATGTTCACATAACACATGCATTGTCATTATACTTCTTCTCTTTCTCACACTGATTCTGTGATTTTTGTCATTCAACAAGTGCCAACGAACGCGAACAGTAAACGTGATTTTTCTCCAGTTTTTTAAAAGTGAACAAAAGAGAACAGAATATGGAACTGTGCAAGCCAGATATAAATAGCTTTTGCTACTGCTGTGGTCAATATGTCTCAACACATAAAAAAGGGGACATTTCAGTACTGATTTTGTTCAAACATACGAGATGTACTTCAACCAAAATGTTATAGTGAACGAAAATTGGGTACCAAATATAGTGTGTAAAAGCTGCTACAACCGTCTAATGGATTGGAAAAATAGAAGACGTGAAAGTATGCCATTCGGTATCCCAATGACTTGGACTAATCCTGGCGAAGGTTACAATCCATTGAATTGCTATGCATGTGCGAATAAAGGAGCCGCAAAAAGGATAAGAAAATCGTATAATTACGTTGGTGTTGCAAGTGCCGCAACACCATTGCCTCATTCGGACCACATTCCTGTGCCAAAAGCTTCTAGCCCAGATATTTTCTCTTCAACGACTGCTCCGACATATCATGCACGTGATGATCCCCCATATGAGCCATCAGTATCCAATGAGCCAATTTTAATAAATCAAAATAAGCTTGATTCAATTGTTGCCAAGTTGGAATTAACACAGCATAAATCGGAAGAGCTGGCTTCCATTTTGAAATCAAACTATTTGTTGGCACCCGGTGTGAAAGTCACAGTATATCGAAGTCGTCAGGCAACACTCCAAAGTTTATTCCTTGTGAATGATGAAAAAACTTCTGCATATTGCCCGGATGTAGGAAAATTGATGGACGCAATGGAAATAAAATATGAAGCAGATGACTGGAGATTATTTATTGACAGTTCAAAACTCAGCTTGAAGGCGGTTTTACTGCATAAGACCAATTAAAAACCTTCAGTTCCAATCGCCTATAGTACAGAAACGAAAGAAACATATGATGCACTGGAAAATATTTTAAAAATGGTTAACTACGCCCAACATATGTGGCGCATATGCTGCGATTTAAAAGTTGTAGCAATGCTTTGCGGTCTTCAAAGCGGCTATATAAAATATATGTGCGATTGGGACACAATTTTCCGGTGACCAATATGCATGCCACGGATGGAAACTCAGAGAGCACAGCAGGTTACAAACGGCCAATATTATTCGTGAGCCTCTAGTGCCGAAGGAGAAGATATTGCTGCCTTCACTGCATATTAAATTTGGAATTGTTAAGAATTTTATCAAAACTGTCGCCAAAAGAGATGAAGTTTTCTTGTGTTTAAAACTAATTTACCCGAGACTCAGCGAAAGTAAAATTAAAGAAGGTAAGTTATAATATCACATTCATTTCCCATGATTTTCCATCTTAACAAATTAATTTTTTCCAATCAGGCGTACTAAATGGTCCAGATATACGAAAGCTGATTAAAAGTGACGCATTCAACAATATTTTGATTGACGCTGAATTGAATGCATGGCAGGCAATCAAAGAAGTAATAGAAGGCTTGTTGGGAAAGCATCGTTCTAACAACTACGATGTTTCTGTCGCAAGGATGTTAAGAGGATTATCGGAAATTGGTGTCCACATGTCCTTGAAAATCCATTATTTACATCATCATCTGGACTACTTCAGCAAACAATTGGCTACCGAATCTGATGAACAAGGTGAACGCTATCATCAAGTTGCTATGCCATTTGAAATGAGGTAATACTGATTTTTTATTTTTTCAAACTCATTTTAATAAAACAAAAACTTACAGATAAAGAGGCAAAAAGTCGCCGAGTGCAATAATTGCGGAAATTTGCTGGTGGAGTAAGCTTGTGTGGCAAGACAAGGATGATCTTGATGATAAAGAATTTTCAGGAGATGCAGAAGGGCCAACAGTGGAGTCACACATTGACATCATGTGTGGTTCAGAAACTGATGATAGCGATGAATGCCCGAACAACCACCATCGAAAAAGTCTAGGCAATATTTATTAAAATAAATAAAAATAAATAAATAAAATAAAAATAAATAAATAAAATAAAAATAAAAAATTATAAAAATGTTTACTTAATTTTTTTAGTAGTTTATGGCCAGAAGTCTGGAGTTATTGGGGAAAATTTATAAAAAAAGGCGATAAATGACACTTTTTTGAATAAAAACAAATATCAATATTCTTGTCAAAATGGGATACCTTCACTTAATTGTAAATAAAAGCAGAACGCGTTAATCTATTTCTATGATCTATGTCGCATTTTGTTTATAGGTTATGTGACTTTACATGAAATTAATAACACTTGATCCTTTTTTCCGTTTTGGATTTTTTATGAATTTAAAAAAAAAAAATTTAATTTTTAGGCAAAAAAAATATTTTTTTTTCTCCACAAATTTATTTTTACCGGCAAAACTGTTGAAAATAAAGAAAAACGTTATATGAACGGATTAAAGAAATTGTAATTCTAAATTTTGCGTTTGTTTTAGCAAAATCGGACAAGTGGTTCTCGAGTTATGTTAAACTACGTTTTTGCCAAAATGTTACAACTAAGCGAAAAAACATCAAGATAAGGAAAAAATTTAAAATGTCATAAAAAAAACTGACACATACGAACGCCAAACCCTTTGAGGGTTTTACTATACTGACCTAGTACCATCACCCTGACTTGGAATTTCTCACCCCCCAGATTGGCTGTTGTACTGTGTAATTTAGATTTATAATGTACAGTTATGTCGAATCAATGAACAGAGCACTAAAATTTTTATTTTGCTTGAAACACAACAATATTTTTTTTAAACAATTGTAAAATATTATTTATGTCTTACATTATTTAGGATATTATGACGATATTACTTGATAGCACACCTTGTGAATCACCCAACTGTATTTCCAAATATTTATTTTTTAATGAAGCTCTAGGAACTTACCTTTTCAATTCGAAGATCTATCGAATGTACACACTTTTTTTACTAGAGCAAATACCAAATGTCAAGGAGATGACAATCAAATATGACAGTTTATGTTTAAAATTATTTGTTTCAAAAAATGTTGGAAAAGAAAAACTTGGCTGCAAAAATGAATTAAAAAAAACGCGAAGTAAAATTATACATGAAACAAATTGAACATGCAAGTGGAAATTACACACAATATGTGAAATTACAAACGGATTGGCAGCACTACTTATAGGAGATTGTGAAAGCAAGTTATTAAAATGTTATGTTGTGATACATAAGTGCAAGGCGAATTCAACTACAGGTGGTGTCGAAACGCCATCTGATTTTGACAGTTCGAGCCAATTTGTTTTGATTTGTTTAGCTGCTGTGAGCAACCGATTATAATTTAGATTTAGTTATGACGAATCAAAGCACTAAAATTTTTATTTTGCTTGAAACACAACAATATTTTTTTAAACAATTGTAAAATATTATTTAGGACTTTATGACGATATTACTTGATAGCACACCTTGTAAGTCACCCAACTGTATTTCCAAATATTTATTTTTTGATTAAGCTGTATGAACTTACCTTTTCAATTCGAAGATCTATCGAATGTACACACTTTTTTTTGTTAACTCGAGCAAATACCAAATGTCAAGGAAATGACAATTAAATTTGACTTTAATTTAATTTAACATTATTTTTTCAAAAAACCTTCGAAAAAAAAAACTTGGCTGCAAAGATGATTAAAAAAAGCCCAAAAAGTAAAATTAAACATAGATTGTGAAAGCAGGTTATTAAAATGTTATATTATAACAAACTTAATTATAAAAAAGAGCACTTTTTAGGACTTCAGTATATTGGTCGTAACTCGGGCATTTTTCCGATTCGATAGATTTAACGATCGACGTGTTATGGAAGGAATTTACTATTTACTTGGGTTATAAAACTTGGATATTTTGACATATAATACGTATCTATAGGTTACATTACTTTTATGGTGTTTAAAGACCATTTTTGGAGAACTTTGCTCATAGCGTGGCCATTTTTAACCGATTTTAGAGATTTATATACCGACGTATTTAAGAAAACACTTACTATTTACTTGAGTTATAAAGCTTGTACTGGGGAAGATTTACGGTTCCTGGAAATGGGTTTGTTTTAGACTTTTTTTGGGAAATATACCTATTCTGCTATAATATATTATTAAAATGGTGTTATATTTTGACGCTGATACTTACTTTGATGTAGATACTTACATACATATTTGGAGTATTTTGCACATAACTTTTTTAACAGAAATAATTGGCAGAAGTAAACTGTGTTGTAAACATTCTTACCAATTCATTTTGTAGACAATCAAATTTTATTTTTTAAATTATTTGGTATAAAATTGTTTAAAATCTTGTTTTCAGTTCTCTCTGCTTTATACTTAGTATTTATAACAAAATTAAAAATACAATGCAGCTTGTAGTCACTGTTGCCAACATTTGTAAACTTTTCTTGAAAACAGTATTGCTAAAAACCTTCTTCAGAATAAACATTATGCTGCCCACAGACAAGGCAATATTAATCGGTTTTGGTTTCTCAAATATCAAAATTTTGATATTTTATGTTTTCAAATACAATGTTTCATCATGAATCAAAGAAACAAGATTGCTCTTTGCGCAGATCCATTATTTTTTTGTGTGACAAAGAAATATAATTAATGTATGTGCATTTGTGTATGTCTTTAATTTTTTTCAACAAACACTCATACGCATCCTACGACTGAGTGCACAATCACCCTGTCTTTACAAATGCAAGTAACCCTGCAGTTAAGGTGGTTTTATTCATCATTATCCGGAAAAAAAAGTTTTTGCAGAGAGTGCTCTGCAGTACGATTCACCCATTTAAGAAAACTTGTCCGGAAAAAATAGATACCATGTGCCTATCAGATGTAAACAAATATGAAAAATGGCAGCACAACTAGCAAACTACTTTTATTGAATTGCTTCATAAAAGTGTGCTAAAGAAAATGGACAAAATCAGGAAAGTGATGTAATTTTTAATTATACAGTAATTTACGCTTAGAGTGCACTTCTATATATAGTTTATATATAGTATATATATATATATATAGTTGCACAACTTTTGTGGAGTATACGAGAATTTGGACTATAACCGATTTTTTATATGCCATTTACGGATAATAAGTGAATCCTAGTATAATCAACATTTTGGAATATATAAACATTATTTTCTTTAATAAAACCACTCAATATAACGCGCTTACTCATTATTGCTACTTTTATTAAGTAACCAAACTTTGACATACATATATAAAAGTTGCCAGAAAGGTAAATAAAAACATATTTCCAGTCTGTTAAAAAAATATATAAAAAACAGAGTGGATTGTAAGCGAATTTTTTTGCATAAAGTATTAGAAACGGATGCAACGAAAGTGTTGTTTGTAAGCAAAAATGAACTACAAGCGAAATGGGCCTTAGAACAAATAATTTGTAAGAAATTCGAAAAAAATATGCCAGTCAATATGACAATTTGTTCTTCAATCCGTTTTAGGCCATTAAGCGGAATGGAGTACAAGCGAAAAGTACTGTATTATTTTTTAACAATTGTTGTAATATAAATAAAATCAACAATATGATGTGGCAGCTTTATGTACAAATTGAAAAAAGTGGTATCTCAATTCATTTTGTTTTGCACAATTGCCGAACAAAATAAATTCTCTCTCTCTCAAAAGTAAGACTTCAAACTCAATATAAAAAAATTTTGACCGGGCAAAAATATCGTTCGGAACGCATGTGTGAATCGAGCTTAACACGTTCAAACTAAAATTTATAGTTTTTCACCTAATTCAGACGGTGATTTCAAAATTACGTTTTATTTTGAATTCCCTTTCAAAGTTGCTTCCAAAAACACAACAGATTCAATCAAAGATTTTTCCC
Source organism: Pollenia amentaria (assembly GCA_943735925.1). Taxonomy (NCBI): domain Eukaryota; kingdom Metazoa; phylum Arthropoda; class Insecta; order Diptera; family Polleniidae; genus Pollenia; species Pollenia amentaria. The sequence continues at coordinate 103,867,396 of OX031006.1, forward strand.
CATGTTTTCCCCATAATCCGCTTATTCTTGCTTATTTGTAGAAAACAATTCCAGAAACACAATTGGATCGCACGTCGTAAGAACGTAGGAAGCCTGTTTATATTTAAAAACGGTCTATTTACCAACAATTTGGTCGTGGACGTACTTTGTTTTCTTTTGAAATTAATATTAAAAAAATACAAATTTGTTAACATTTTTGTTTGTTTATTTCGTTTTCAAATATTTAATTTGAAAACACAAAAATAATTTCATTTTATAGTTGTCGTTTTTTTCTTTTTCTATGATAATACGGTCGTATGAAATATAATTATATTGAAGTTGACGTGAAACACCGTGTTACAAATATTTAAAGGTGTGACGTAGGCTGAACGAAATTAAGCAATTTACTTTCAAATCATCAAGTAAACAATTTATAAAGACAAACGAATCTACCAAATTAAGCAAAGTATGTGTAAAGAACTTGAAGGCAAAACTTGATCGTGTGGCTGCAGGGTACTTCGTAAAAACATGTTGTGTAAAGCACGCAAACTCATTATTAACAACACCTACAAACTGTAATTTTTTACAGTTAGTTTTTTCAGTGACACTTTTTAAATTCAGTTTTCATTCAAAAATTGGGATTATTAGCACATCATTAATAAATGAATTAATTAATAATAATTATTTCATTCCCGAAAATAATTTTTGATAATACTAAATATTTGGTGTGTTGGTGTCGTCGGCTTCAAGGCGGCGGACTTCACTAAACTGGAACCTCAAGACTTGCTACAGCAATCCACAAAGAGGATAAAAAAAAGAAAGGCAATACCAGCGTATTGGTTTGGTTATTCAAAGTTTTCAGGTTTTATTGCTTTTATACAATTCAAAAATTTATTGTTAAATTAATCTTCAGAACAAACACGACTAACTTTCTTAACGAACGAATTATCAATAGATACAGAAAATTTTTATGTAAGCCCGAAGTACTTATAAGAAAAAATGTTAAATAAGATATGTTCCAATTACTGCAGTGCACCCTATTGGCCAAATCCCTCTCTGAATACTTGGCATCACGCACACCGGGTCAGGGATGGGCAACCACTCTTGTTCTGGCGTGAACATCCCGGCCGCCTTGCAGTACTGCAACCTGAGCAATGAAAGTAGAAAGAAACAAAACTATTCGGAAAACCTCCCCTAGAATTCAAGATGTGGGAGCGTTAGGTTTCATTTATTAACTATGAAATTCAAATTAAAGGCAATAAAAGACAAATATAAATATACTTATAAAGTGCTCATGGCGCACATGATCCAGATATCAAATAGCCAAAAATAGAGAATTGAGCCAACGGCTTTCCCAGAGACCCACCAAAGACGCCGCTTCTTATAATTTTGGCGTAAACATCACATCCAAGCTTTATCTGCACAGGAGCTGATACAAAGAACTGTGGGTCTGCCAACTGAAGACCTGGAAACTCATCAGCGATCCTTGGGTCCACTGATTTTAAGGGCGAGATCATCTTAAACTTCCGTTGGACTGTAGCATACGTTTCAACTGTCTCGCTGTTACCATGGCCGCCTCTTAAAACAATCAGACACTTCTCAATTTGTCCAACGCGAACTGTCCTGGCTCTGAGCCGCCGCACAACCTCATTAGACATCACAGAATTTTCTGAACCAGGGTCGATCAGAACTCTCTCAAATACGTACTCGGAGTTGGTGACAATCTTGATGATTGCAGTAGATCTTAACAATACCACTTCCGAAATCTGGTGTGTAGACAAAGGATAAACAGCTTTTTTACTCCGATTCCGCCCAACCTCCTTATTTGGTGCAGTTGCTTCATGGTTCCTCGAATGAACAGGAACCAGGGCTCGAGACGAACGAGGTCTTTCGCCCCCCAGACCACCGGACGAACGAGGTCCCCTGGCTGAGTTTTGGGACGAACTCGGTCCTCTACTCTCTGGGCGGGTAGACGAACTGGGTCCCTGTTGGCAGCGCTTTAGCTTTTTAGTTTTCCTTGAGCTAGACGAACTTGGTCTTTTGCTCGGTCTGTGTAGAAGTGAGTGATGCATGTCACCACAGCGCTTGCACTTTCCCTTACTTTCACAAGTACGCCAGGTATGGTCGTGGCTTAGGCAACTTGCACAATATTTATAAATAGAAACGAGCTCCATTCTTTCTTGTATGTCGACTTGAAGAAACTTCCTGCAAAACCGCAAGGGGTGGCTCTCTAAACATATCCGGCAAACCATGCTTTTGCCGGACCGGCTACCTTTGGCATATTTTTTGGGCGAAACCATGATACTATAACAAAATAAAAAATAATACAAGGAAATAAACAAACACTAATACGTTGGAAGAAGAACCAATTTCACAATTGGCCTAGTTAATAAGCCACGTGCTGTTTTCAATTCTACAACTCTGACGTGGTTATCTTTCCCTAAATGAACTTTCACTACTCTACCCATGCGCCATTCATTCGTCGGCAAGTTGTCCTCTCGAATCACAACTAAATCACCTATCTTTAAATCTCTTTCCATAAACTTCCACTTATGTCGCCTGTGAAGCTCCTTTAAGTACTCATCTTTCCACCTGGCACATAAGCGTTGGTTTAATGCTTTCACTCGCTGCCATCGATTTATGATGGACAGCGGCTCCTCCCTAATGTTAGCCTCAGGTGATGCTAGAAGAGGGCCGCCAACCAGAAAATGACCAGGAGTTAAAATATCTAAACTTTCAATATTCTCCGTTAAAGGACACAATGGCCGGGAGTTTAGGCAGGATTCAATACGTGCCAACAATGTTGAAAACTCCTCAAAAGTATACTTAACGCCTCCAGCAACTCTTTTAAAATGATGCTTGACGCTTTTTACCCCCGCTTCCCACATGCCTCCCATATGAGGTGCTCCCGGGGGGTTAAAATGCCAACAAAAACCCTGGAGCCCATGCTTCGTATTAATTGTCGAACCTGTACTGCGAAGAAAGTTACGAAACTCAGACCTTATTATTTTCGAAGCACCCACGAAATTTGTGCCATTATCAGAGTGCATTTCCTTGGGCAGTCCTCGCCGGGAAACAAATCTCTCAAAGGCCGCCACGAAAGCTGGGGTCGACAAGCTGCTAACAGCTTCCAAATGAATCGCTTTGGTAGCAAAACAGACAAACAAACAAACATAACCCTTTGTGATTAAGCAAGCTCGACCAGTATAGTTCCGAATATCAAAAGGGCCAGCGAAATCCACCCCAGTAATACTAAAAGGTCGATGAATAATTGTTCTAGACGTTGGAAGAGCTGCCATAATCTGACTTTGCGTGGCTTTTTTCTGTAAAACACAACTTTTACACCGACCTATAATTGTCTTTATTAAGTTTTTAGCATGCGGAATAAAAAACTCAGTACGTAGCGCTCTCAACATCAGTTGATTTCCGCCGTGCAGAGTGATCTTATGTACGAATTCGACAAACAATACGGCGAATCGACATTGTGAAGGCAATACTATGGGGAACTTTTCGTCGTATGTCAGATTCGCTGCATTTGCCAACCGCCCTCCGACACGAATGACCCCTCTTTCATCCAAAAAAGGTGACAAGCTTACAAGTTTTCCCTCCTTAATAGGTTGATCATGGCACAATTTAAAATATTCACTAGCGAAAAAAGCTTTCTGAGATACGATAATAAGTTTCTCTCTCACCGAGAGAATTTCGGCTGCAGTGACCTCCGAGCCAGAAAAAGGCTGCTCCTGCTTTAAAATAATTTTCCACCCTCTTACTACTAAGGCCAGAATACGAAGCGCTCGTGAGTATGATGAAAATCGATTCAGTAAGTCATCAAAGTCCCTAAAATATACAAAAAAAACCTGGGGTTTGCGCTCTTCCTCTTTCGTCCCCCAGTCGCTCATAGACGCCCTCTCCCAGCGATCGGAGGACGAGCAAAGCCATGAAGGACCATGCCACCAAAGTTTATTCTTAACAAGATCCAGTGGCCGGACCCCTCGACTTAACAAATCCGCCGGATTGTCACTTGAACCAACGTGCCACTTACTTTTGTCAACTTTTTCTACAATTTTCGACACCCTATTGGCAACGAAAGTTTTCCAAGTATTAGACGGCTTTTGAAGCCATGCTAAGACGATCATGGAATCGCTCCATGCATATACCCTTACCCGACTTCCATCCAGTTCCAAATTAGTTCGAATAGTACTAATCAGTTCTGCCAAAAGGTAAGCACCACAAAGCTCCAAACGCGGCAGTGAAACAGTTTTCAATGGAGCCACTCTAGACTTCGCCAGCAATAAGTTAGATTTAATGGCGCCTTCCTCGTTTTGAATACGTACGTATACGCAGGCGCCATAGGCCTTCTCAGAGGCATCAGCAAATCCATGGACCTGGACATTACTAGTGGGTTTGAAGCCCAACCAACGAGGAATCGTGACGTTATTAATGTCCTTATAATCCGCCACAAATTGGTGCCACTTTACCAAGCTTTCTGCTGATATAGTTTCATCCCAGCCAGTCTTCTCGCTCCAGATTTGTTGCATCAACATTTTTGCTACTATGACGATAGGTCCTAGCCAACCAGCAGGGTCAAAAAGTTTAGCGATGATAGACAGAACATCCCGTTTCGTAAAATTCTCTTTTACGACAAGAGCAGACGTAGAGAAGTAGAATTCATCCAACTTAGCATTCCACCTTATACCTAATGTTTTGGTGGTGCTATCCCCATCAATTTCTAGAAAATTTTGTTTTAAAAGAAAATCAGATGGTAAGTCCTGCAAAATACGCCTATCATTCGATGTCCACTTCCTCATACAAAATCCAGCTGACGTTAAAGCCAATATCAACTCGTTACGAGCTGCAATCGCTACAGAAATGTCATGAGCTCCAGCTAACGCATCGTCAACATACATCATATTACGTAGTATCTTAGAGGCCAGCGGCCACTGATTTTGAACATCGCTGGCTAATTGATGCAAGGTTCTAATCGCCAAATACGGAGCACAATTCATCCCAAATGTGACGGTTTTTAACTCGAAGTCTAACAATTCATCATTTGGGTTACGGCGAAAGACAATGCGTTGAAATTTTGTGTGTCCTGCTTCCACTAAAATCTGGCGGTACATTTTCTCTATGTCCCCATTGAACACATAACGAAAAAAACGCCACTTAATTACTAATAACGTAAGATCGTGCTGCAGAATGGGACCCGTATACAAAACATCATTAAGACTTAACCCCGAAGACGAGCGACTTGATGCATTAAATACAACTCTGACCCTCGTAGTCGAACTCTCAGGCTTGAAAACAGCATGATGCGGCAGGTAAAAAGATTTCGAGGGTTCCCTCTCATCTTTTTCAACTAAAGCCATATGACCCAAAACCTCATACTCTGCAAGAACGCTATCATATGTGGTCTTAAAATCTGGCCTCTTTAACAGAGACATTTCATTTCTTAAAAACTGGCGCTGAGCCCTATCACGAGATGAACCTAGTCCACTGTCAATCAGATATTGCGACTTAAACGGTAGGGAAACTATATAGCGACCATCTGAATTTCGTCTTGTAGTGTTTCTGTAATGCTCTTCACAGTATTCATCCTCCGGAGTGGACTTAGGCGCACTTGGAGGCTCCTCTAAGCTCCAAAATTGTTCCAACTGTTTATCTAAGTCTAACTCTGTGTAATATGAAACAGATGTTGTAAATACTCTATTGCCCCGATCAGGAAGAGAACCAGTTAAAATCCAGCCGAATATTGTTTCCTGCGCCATCAAATCTCCCATAATATTGCGCCTAACACCATCCTTCATAATTTTTGAATAAATGTCAGCTCCAATAAGTAAATCCACCTTTCCGCTCCTTGCAAAACTGGGATCGGCTAGTGTCAAGCCCGATAGGGAAGACTGTGAAACGTTTACGGACTTCGCAGGCAAATTGCCTGTCAATTTAGGTAGGACCATACCTTCCACGCTTATCCTTACTCGTCTATCTAAGGGAGTGGACAAATCGAAAGAACAAAGCTTTTGAACTGAACCCGCTGATGCACCATTTAGTCCGGAAACATGAGCTCTAACTCCTCTAGTTGTTAAATTAAGCTTTCTCTGCAAACCCTCCGAAATGAACGTTGCCTGCGATCCTGAATCAATAAGAGCTCTTGCAGAAACTACCTCGCCACGACAGACTATGTCGACTATAGCAGTTCCCAACAGAATTTGCCGTGTCGTAGTGGCGAAACAGTTTTGAACAGCAGCTCTTTGAGTCGCCGCCCGACTTGTGCTTGGTTCGTCAGCTTGGCTATCACTCACCACCTCTCTATGCAATAATGAATGGTGCTTCAATTTGCACACCGAACAACTACAAGCGCTTTGGCACGAAATTAGCATATGACCAGCACCAAGGCAGTTTATACATAGGTTGTTCCTTTTGACAACCAGAAATCGTTCCCCCGGACCTAATTCTAAAAATGAGGGACACGTCTTTAACAAATGGTCCTTGGAGCAACAGGGGCAATTCCTCTTTATTATCCTTGATTGGTAACTTCTAATTCTCCTGCCAGAAAAGTTGTTTCCCTCATGTCCCGCGCGATGTTCTCCTTTGGTACGTGAATTACCGTCAAACGAAACTTTTGCTCGGGAACCAGCCTTTGCGGTATACTCTGTTGGGCTTGCCCTAATACCTGAAACGGTTTCTAAGGACTGAAAACGAGACGTGAGAAAGCTATCCATTTCCTCCCACCTTGGAATCTCCGTTTTGTCTTTGATCGACTGTTCCCAAGACGACAAGGTTAAGTCCGGCAACTTAATAGAGCAAAGAAAAATAAAAATCGAATCCCAATTTCGGATATCAATGTTATGCAAATTAAGAGTGGAAATACAATTATTGATATCTCTTTGCAAGCGCTTTATTTCAGCAGCTGACTCCGATACAACTTCTACTAAGTTTAATAAAATTTTGAGTTGAATATTAACCAAAATCCTCTTATTTTCATAGCGGTCCTTTAAATTCTTCCACGCAGTTTCAAAGCCTTCATTAGTAAGGGGAGACTTCTTAACAATCTCCAAGGCCTCATCTCGGGTATTCTGCCTAAGATAAAATAGTTTCTCAACGGCAGTCAATGAGGTGGCATTTATATACACTGCCACAAACATATCTCTGAAGGTCGGCCATGACTGATAATCGCCATAGAAGGGTTCAGTCGTACATGGCGGCAACCTAATATGATGACTTCCAGCATTGGAGGCCTCATTTGAATTGGCTACACATTGAGTCGAAGACAGTGCAGGTCTACCTAAGAACGATTGTGACAATTCCCCCATCAACGCAGCACAAGTGATATATGCTAGTCTACACTCTTTAAATAGATATTTTGCAGCCTCGACATCTTCCTCGGAATCAGCGTTGTCACTCGCGGTAACAAAGGTCTCATAGCTCACCCTAACCTTCTCCCATGTGGCCTTAAACTCCCCCTGTTCGAGTTCAATTGTAAAAGATGTCTGGTTATCCCTATGATTTTCGTTAAAATCTTTTTCAAGCTCAAGAAACAGCGCCGCATACTTCTCAAATTTCTGCAAATTATTCGATTTTACCATCTTGAACCCCAAACTCCTATATTCAAATAATATAATATAGCCTCAACAAAAATCAAATAGCTTTAACAACAATCAAATAGCTTTAAAAAATTTAAAATCTCTTTAACAAATTTAAAATAGTTTTAACAAATTTTAAAATCGCTTTAACAAATTTAAAATAGCTTGAACAAATTTAAAATCGCTTTTCAAAAATTAGAGACCCAATAACCATCAAAGAACTAACGCAATACGGTCGTTACCTACTAAATTGGGAACTATCGGTTTCTTGTTTCCCAAGAATATAAGTAAAACGGGTGAAATACTTAAACCCCCAAACTTTTACCCGTACCGATGACAGTAAAGCCCCCTACTACATCAAACACAACAATTATAGCGTTTATCTAAATATTGTGTGATTGATCCCTTCTATATATTTCACATACACCGTCTGAACACACCTCACATATACACAATTACCTCAGTAATATTCCAGTACATACATACGCAGTCCTAATTCTTACTACGCCTTTCCCAAAAGAAATAATAAAATTTATTGGGCAAAACAATTACTTTTATATTTATAAAATACCAAAAAGTTTTCTCATATGATATAATCACTCACCAAGTAGCAACACTCTTTATTTAGATTTTTCCAGAGCACTGTATGCAAAGCAAAAAATGTACTTCACGGTTGTTGTCTGCTAAAGAGGAAAACACAAGAACCAAATTTTCTTTAACCGCCGGGAGCCTCTAGCCGGCTTAACAGAGACTATCTTCGACCCTTTTTGTACCTTTTCGTATTAAAACTTTGATTGTACACAGTGATTGTACACAGACAATTCCATATGAATTTCTACCCGGCTGGTGTTAAACATCCGATCACAAAACTCCCGGGTAACTTGTTAGAAATATATGTATATATTCTCAAATCAATCCAAACTTAAATTTTCACCAGTTGAACTAATCATGTAACAGCAGTCCCCTTGTACCAAATTTAATTTAATTTATTTATTTCACTGCGAAACTAAAATTTAAAACTTTATGCATGTATGTATGTGGAATTTTTCCACAAAAATGGCTATATGTCATTGATATGTCAGAAAGACAAAAACCAAGGCGAATTCATGCATACGGCCAAAAACCTAGACATACAAAAAACAGAGTTGTAAAAAAAAACAGCAGGGTGCTTCGATTGCTTTTTATATAGACGTTGGTTCGCGTCCAAGCTAAATGGTATAGCTCATATATAAAATACTGGGATCAAATATCCAGTGTTTCTAAAACGGTATTTGTGTATTTAGTGCCGAAAGTATTATCTCTTGTAAAATTGTTTTTGTTTATGAACAAAATATTATACGAAAAAACTTTATTAAAAAACGAAAATGTCAAAGCAAATATATCACCTTTACTTTTACTTGCGGTCCCCAAAACACTAGAGATCCGGTTCGAAGGACCAATAAATATTTGGTGTGTTGGTGTCGTCGGCTTCAAGGCGGCGGACTTCACTAAACTGGAACCTCAAGACTTGCTACAGCAATCCACAAAGAGGATAAAAAAAAGAAAGGCAATACCAGCGTATTGGTTTGGTTATTCAAAGTTTTCAGGTTTTATTGCTTTTATACAATTCAAAAATTTATTGTTAAATTAATCTTCAGAACAAACACGACTAACTTTCTTAACGAACGAATTATCAATAGATACAGAAAATTTTTATGTAAGCCCGAAGTACTTATAAGAAAAAATGTTAAATAAGATATGTTCCAATTACTGCAGTGCACCCTATTGGCCAAATCCCTCTCTGAATGCTTGGCATCACGCACACCGGGTCAGGGATGGGCAACCACTCTTGTTCTGGCGTGAACAATACAGTTTAATTAAAAAAAAAAAACATCATTCGGAATAGTGAACACGAGAATAAATAAAAATTTATTTGTATTTGGGTATTTTATATTTGTGATTTTGAAAATGGTAATTTTATAAAATAAACGACGCAAAACTATATCATCCAATTCTTTGGCATTGGCAAACAATATTTAAGACTTAATGATTAATAAAAGATCTTCATTCCAGAAAAAAGACAGATTTGTCATCCCTAAAACTTTCCAAGTGAAAGTAGAGCAGGAAAATTGAAAAAAGTAGAGCAAAAAGTTCGGAAAGTCTACACCAACAAAAATGTAAAGCAACAACCAATCCAGAAACAACCGCTCCAGAATCACTACAGCAACAACCATTCCAACAGCAATCACTCCAGCAACAACCGTTCCGGAGGCAACCACTACAGCAACAACCGCTCCAGAAACAACAATAAGAGAAACAAAAATATAACAAATTCAGCAATTAAAGTTTTATGAGCTGTTTCCGAAATGCAGCCAGGCGCTTAAGAAGAAAAAAAAGTATGGTAATTCACGTCACAAGTTGCATGGTTGCGAAAAAAACAAAAGTGCAAAAACACATAGAGAATTAGTTGTACACAAATAATTGCCTTTGTGGATGTTCTGTTTTGCACTTTCGCACGGCTGCAACTTGTGACGATATTTTAAAATTAGATGGCCTTTCGGTGCCATCTAATTTTTGCAATTTAATTTTAGACACTTAATGTTTTATAATCCGAATTTCATTAAATTGGTCGATTTAATAAAATTTCATTTAATTCGATGATTGTGGTATGTCATAGGAACGCATCACCGCAAATTATTAAGAAACACTCTTCGACTACCCACAATTGCGTTGAAAACGTTTTTTGTTTTCTATCGAAAATAATCTAAGAAAATTACATTCTTATTATAATTGTTGTTTATTATTTAATTTTGACAGCGTATCTCATCTTACTTTATTGCGTTCATACAGCGCAATTATGTTCCTACGGTAATAATAAAAAATAAGTATATGTATGACTATAAAACATATCTGTTAGATGTTATTTAATTATCTTAAAATAAAAGCAATTTAAATTTGATATTTTTTTTTTATTAAAAAGATTGTGTTATTAAGTTTTATAAAATCAAATGAAATTCAGATATACATATTTAGCAATACGCCAAATTCGACGTTTTGCGAAAACTAACTTTTTTTTATTGTCGAAAGTGTTTCTTTAGGATTCAGCAGCTTCTTTTGATCTGCAACTTTAATATAATTCCGATATTTACAAAATTACCGTTATTAGGTTATTGAAGAAAATAAAAAAATTTTACTTTTAAATTTCCAGAATTCGATCAAATGATGTTTTGCAACTTTGTAAAAAATCCTTTAGCGAAAATTTTTGCTGAACATATGAGCTGTGTTCATTTACTAAAAATTGTTACGAATTTATAACAATTGTTACTGGAAAGTGTTCATTAACCCAAATAATAAGTATATTTTGCAAAATTTATAAGCTAAAAATATTTATGCGATAAGAAATCATACTTTTGCTTAACTTGGGACAGATATTTCGATATTTCTATTGCTAAATAAAATAACGAACTTGTTTAAAAATTTCCCCTGTATTTTGTTTGACTTTTAACCGATCAGTGCCCATGTTCTGTAACTCCCGCGGCGAGAAACTTTTCGATTGAAATGTGAGAAATGAAACAAAAATGCCATAAATTGAAACAAACAACTGTTTTTCTCACTTACCTGCGTCTGTAAAATTTTTGGCAAGTTATAACTGTCACGTAAGGAAATTTCTCGCCAATATACTGAAAAAGTGTGTCTGTAAAATTTTTATGAGAAAGTTCCCGCTTTGAACTGTCAAATAAACTCTCGCATAAAAACGGGGTGAGAAAAAATTTTAACACTAATAAATAAATTAAAAATGCAAAATGCAGTGAATATTAACACGGAAGAGATAAGTATTTTGTTCTTGGCATATTTTTTTAATTTTTTAATTATTTTGCTTTTAACATTTTTGAAAAATATACGAATGTTTTCAAAGCAATTTTTTAATCAACAAACATTAAAGTCGCACTTTCCATTTTTTGGTATAGCCGACGGTTGTATTTTCGCCGCCGTTGTTGAAAATTTTTCAATTTTAGTCAAATTTGGTCGCCGTCAACCATATGTTTGACTGGCGTCCTCAACCTCTGCAATTTCATATCGGCTTCGAGTGGAATATTATGACATTTATTACGTAACGACGTAATCTCTTTTGGTAGTTTTCGACATGAGTTGCAGACACACTTTTTTCTCACTTTTCGAGAAACAATGGAATATTTTGTTTCACATGTTTTCCATGCGAGAAGTTCTCACCAAAGTTACAGAACATGTGTACATGTGTTGTTATTAGTACTGTGAGTATAATGGTTACCTAGGTACCTGATACTTAACACTATTGCAGTATAATAACCCATTAGTTAAAAAATTTGTTTGCAAATTAAATTATTTACAAAGTTAAAGATTCTTATAAATTATAAAATAATTTGAGATAATCTCATTGTTTACTTTATGACCGTCTTGCTTATTATGAAACAAAAGCCACAGAAATGCATTTGGACCAAATGAAACAATAATTTAACACGCCACCTTACCTTACCTTTCTGTCGTGGTCATATTTAAATGCTAAAGTTTATGTTTCTAAGTTTTAAAAAAAATTACCAACGTTATAGGTTCTGGAACCTGCACCTATAATTTTATGTTTCTAATATATATTATAGCAAATTAAAAAGGTACCACTTGCAGAACGAAAAAGTAAAACAAAGACATACAAATTTCCGCATTTCACCATTTTTTTATATTTTTTCACCCCATTGAAATATAAAAAAATTCATTATTGTAGTGGAAGCCCATAATTGCAAAGAATGGAGAAAAATATTTTGTTAAGAATGTACCAAAAAAAGGTAAAATTTTCACCCCTTAAATGGTTAAATTTCGAAAAATAAACAAATTTGTATTTGTTGGATCAGTTACGAATTTAAAACAGTTTTCATTTCTATGTTTATTGGCTTTAATTGCAAAATTAATGGTTTAATTTAATTTTTTTCTATTTGTACATAAGTTGAATTGAGCTGCCACATAATATAGTGTAACAATTGTTTTTTTGCTGAATAATTAAATAAAAAAATAAATATAATTAAAAATAATAAAATAACTTTTCTTTTTTCGTTCATTTTCTTATCACACTTTTAGAAAACATTTCAATATAAGTAGTTGTGCTGCCAGTTTGTATAATTGTTTACATCTGTAAACCACTTTAGAAGCCGGGCAAATTTTCCGAAATAGGTGAATCGTTCTGAAGAACACTCTCAGTAAAAAAAATTATTCTTCGGACAAAAATATTGTTGGGAACGCATGGATGAATCCACGGTTAGTTTAGGAGTTATTAGGTTAGCAAATTTACTTGTTTTACGCTATTTATCCCCTAAACATTGGAATTTCCAAAAATTCCATCTTACCTAGCATTTACACACGAAAGTAGTTTCTTGCGAGTCGCAATGCACTAAATTTGTTCACTAACACACACACAATTTTCGTACTATTAGGCAATTTCTTAGTGGATCGATTTAGCGAGAGACCAGCATCAGGTTCAAATTTCATCCTTAAAACTCACGGCGTTAAGGCTGTGCGAAGATGAATCTGTCAGTCAGTCCGTAACTTTGAAATTTTATATACCTATATACATAGGTTATACATACATTGTTAAATTAAATATTTTGTTTTGCGGTATAAATACTTTTATTGTTAACAAAGGGTTTTTTTATCTTTTATTATTGATGAAAACCCGAATTCTTCTTTCACCTCCTAAATAAAAAAAAAATCCAATTCATGATTCATTTTATTCAACATAAACAAATATAAATTAAAAAAATCACATTATTTTTACCATAATGTATAAAATTTTCCCAGGTCTTAGAATAATTAATGGGTACTCAAATATTCCTGTATATTCGTCACTGCTTTAACTTGCAAATTTTGGCTGGCAAAGTGTTCATTTACTTTTTAGTATTTTTGAGAGCAATTTCTTTAAATTCTTACTTACCCTCTCTTTGCAAGTTTGTGCTAGTAAAGTAAACTAACACTTATGAACTCATAATATTTGCAAATACAGGGTGATTTTATGCATTCTACAATATAAATGAATTTTACGCCATCTAGCGGCAATAAGTCGTACTAACTATATTCAGCAATAAGCAGGGTAATTTGAGTACCTCTCCAACAAATTTTGAAAATCGGTTGAAAAATAACCGAATAAGAAAGAGAAGAGCTATAAGATAATTACATTTTTCCAGTTTAATTAATAAAAATACATCATTCGGAACAGTGAAAACCTTAATAACATTTGTCGCAGTAAAAATGAATTTGTTTTTAATATGTGCTTTAATTTGGGTATTTTGTATTTGGTATTTTGAAAATCGTAATTTTATAAGATAAACGACGCAATATCATATTTAACAATTCTTTGGCGTTGGTAAACAATAGTTAACACTGAATGATTAATAAAAGATCTTTATTCCAGCAAAAAGACTGATTTGTCATCCCTCTAACTTTCCGAGTGAAAATAGAGCAGATAAATTTGAAAAGAAAAAAGGAGAGGAAGAGGTCCGGAAAATCAACACCAACCAAAATTTAAAGCACCAACCACTCCAGCAACAACAGCTTCAGCAACAACCGATCCAGCAACAATCATTCCAATAAACACTTAAGAAACAACCGCTCCAGAGGTAACACCTCCAGCAACAACAACAGGATAAACGAAAAATAACAAATTCAACAATTAAAGTAATGCGAGTTCTTTCCGAAACGCATCCAGGCGTTAAAAATAAATAATAATGGCAAGGTAATTCACGTCAAAAGTTGCACCCTTGCAAAAAAAACAAATGTTAAAACAAACATAACAACCGCATAGAAAATTAGTTGTACACAAATAATTGTATTTGTTTACAAGTTGTAGACAAATCTAATTGTATTTGTTTACAAGTTCTAGACAAATAATTGTCTTTTTGGATGTTCTGTTTTTGCACTTTTGCTGCTCCGCAAGGCTGCAACTTGTGAAGTGAACTACCTTAGTTTTTCATATTTTAATATATATAAAAGTAAGTCTTTCGTTGGCTTATGAATTTAATTTTAGACACTTCATTTTTTATAATCCGAATTTCATTGAATCGATCGATTTAAATAAAATAAAATTTCATTTAGGCCCTAATCATGCAAAACGCAGCGCAACGCCAAAGAATAACATTGAAAGCACAAACAATGTCATAAATATTTTGTAATTTTGTTGTTGCTTTCAACAGAAATTCACGTACTGTTTTAAAATTTTCAACGACACAAGCTATGCAGCGTTTGAAATTTTAAAAGGCAATGAGCAACAACAAAATAACAAAATATTTATGACATTGTTTGTGCTTTCAATGTTATTCTTTGGTGTTGCGCTGCGTTTTATATGATTAGGGCCTTAATTTCAGGATAACTGTACGCCGTAGGAACGCATCGTCGTAAATTTCTTAGAAACACTCTTCAATTATCTACAATTTCGTTCAAAACGTATTTGTTTTCTATTGAAAATAATCTTAGAGAGTCCCATTTTTATTACAATTGTTGTTTATTATAGGCATCTTCGTCCAGCGTATCTTCGTCCCTAGTAACAACTTTGCTTACTTTTTTAAAATTAATAGCTTTTTTCACTCATTATTTAGTAGCTTTATTCTATAACTACAGCTTTAATTACTTCTTTAACTACCTGTTTTGCATATGAATGTAGGTAAAAAATAATGACTAACTTTATAATGCGTTCATTTTGGGACACCCATTGTAAAATTCATTGGTTCTTTCAGTAGAATTGTCAGTAGTCTTTTTACTTTTTCCTGATTACTGAACACATTATTTTGTAGGCGAACTTTTAACTGGGTTGTACATATACATATGGTGCAATTGTGTTTCTACGGTAACAAAAAAAATATAAATATTATCAGTCTAATTCATAAACGCATATCATTGCAGCTTTATAAGTATTAATAAGTAAAATTCGAAAAAAAGAATATTTATAAATTTTTAATAGCCTATTAAACATTTCATAAATTAAATATATCTATTGTAGCCTTGACCCTACTTTAAGCGTTTGATAAAGTAACATTTCAATGTTTGTTTACATAAAATTTTTATAATGGCGCAAAAATGTAAATTTTTTCTCTTTTTATTTATTTTAATACTAGTTGTTTTGCCCTAAAATTTTATTTTCACTGCAAGTCTGGTTTCGTTGCAAAGTCATGGCGGATTGATATTTCGAAGAAGAAGGAAAGGTGCACTAAATCGACATAGCAAATTTTGTTCAAATACCGTTAACAGGAGCAGAAATAATGGATTTATTTGTTTTTTGTAGCTGGGCCCGGACCGCCTTGCTGGCCCCAAATTTTTCTTTTATTTTGAACTGCCTCTCGAAGATAATCAAAATCAGTGTTTTTAGTTATTTATAATAGAAAAAAATATTTTATTCAAAAATCTAAATTGTAATAACACACACAGTTTATATTTTTTTATATTTTATGTATTTTAAAATGTAAAAATTTAAATTTTTATAATTATAAATTATGTTTTACATATTTTATTTAAATTATAACTATATATTTACTGCAATGCTTTTTGATAAACTACGTTTTTGGTTTTGCCTTTATTAGCGAATACGAATAATGATGATGGGTTACCAAGACGTGAGCATCCAACGTATAGTTGTCCATGTGAGAAGCATGGTTTTTCAAGATTCAATCCACATACTTGCAGCGATTGACCTTGGGATTTATTTATGGTCATAGCGTATTCGTTTATTTAATTAATACGACTTCACCTTTGTACTTACCAGTTAATATAGTTGCTTCTATAATGTTATTTAATAATTTTTTTTATAGCTAATCTTGTTCCATTATTGCGTAATAGAATTATTGGTACACCAACTTTTAACTGCAGCATGTGAGGTGGAGTTCCTGGCAAGTCAAGCGAATTTAAGAATTCAATTGGGTAATTAACAATTTCATCAGGATCATTAACACAATCAGTGGATTTATATGTTTTTATTTCTCCGCTTATTTTATTTTGAATATCAACATTAATATCGCAAACATCTTTGTTTTTGGCTGCCAATATAGCGCGATCACTTAGCCATTGGTGATTGGTAAAATTGCGCTCAATATTGGGATATACACTTGAAATTAAGCCTTCTTTTGATTCATTTAAAACACAACAATCTGCAGGCAATGTGATGAGTCCTGTTGCATTGTCCATAGCAATTTTTCCATTTCCAATATCCAATAATTGACGTGCAAATAAAAAGGCTGATGCATAATTTTTTAATATATCGCCACAAATGAGATGCTTTTTGACCGTGTTATGACTGGCAAGGTTTGTCTTAAATCGCCTGCCAATAACACAGTACAACACATGATTTGCCAACTCAATTCTGTGAACTGTATGTGAAATTAGACCCAAAAAGAAGAATTTCTGCATCATTCGTTTTGTCTTCTTACCTGCGATTTGAAGTTAGTACTATCGTATAGGGGAATTTATCACGTTTTAGGCCCTGTTCTTTGACATAGCTCGACAACCACTAGCCCAATTTAGTTGAAATAAATTTTAAAAAATTAAGAATTACAATTCCCTTAATCTGTTCATATATTGTTTTCCTATACAAGTAACACTTTCGAAGTTAAAAATGAATGTATGAAGGGAAAAAATTATTTTTTGCCTAAAAATTTAAATTTTTTTTTTTTAAAAATACATAAAAAATGCAAAATGGAAAAAAGTTTCAAGTCTAGTTATTTTTTCGCAAAGTCACATAACCTATGAGCAAAATGAGACAAAGATCATAAAAATCGATGCACGCGTTTCGCTTTTATTCGCAATTGAGTAAAGGTATGAATTTCAAAAATCAGTTATAGCCACCACCCTTAAAATAAAAATAAAAATATAAATTAAAAAATTATCATGCAAAAAAAAACTTTATTTATAAAAACTTAATGAAAATAAAATAATATGCAATTAATACGCAATTATAATATGCATAAAAACAAAATTTAGAACATTTTTTCAATTATTGGCAATATCCATCCTTGTAGAAGTTGACGCTTGTGGTTCTGATGATCTTGTTTTCTTCGTAGGTTGTTCATATTCATGGTCTGAGTCTGTATCGTCATCCGAGATACACATACTATTCAAGGGCGTGTTTCTTTCACTGTGTCCACCAATTTCAATGTCTTCATCTTCGGTGCTTTCTTCAAACTGCATAATTGTGGAACTCCACCAACAAACCTCCGCAAGCAATGCATCCAATTTTTTGCTTTTGAACCGCTTTTCAAATGGCATGGTCACCTGGTGGAACCTCTCTCCTTGTTCGTCTGATTCCTGAGGTGATTGTGCCAAAAAAGTATCGAGGCACCGATTTTTTCGAAATAAAACAGCAACCTGTCCACTCGTTGCTGTATCTCTTCTCGCTGGACACGGTTCTTTCCTAGAACGCCTTCTATTACTTCTTTCAATGCGTTCCATGCATGTTGGTGGTCGTGATGCTCTGAAAGCAAATGTGTGAAAGAATCACTTTTGATCAATTTCCGAATATCAGGTCCATTGAGAATACCTGTTTTAAATACATAAGAAAAACGAAAAAATTATTGGTAATGCGAATGTATAGAAATTAACAAATTTAGATATGACAATATTGAAATACAGAGTACGATACGTACCGTTTTTAATTTTCTCATCACTGAGTTTCGGAAAGATGGATTTCAAACAGTCAAAGGCGCCGTTAACTTTTTTGACCACCACTTCAACGAATTTCCCAGCTATTCCCAGTTTCATGTGGAGCGGTGGCAACAAAATATCATCCAGGTCCTTTATCATAGGTTCATTGCGTAATTTTAATTGTTTGTTGAGCTCGGGAGTTCTTCCTTTCCAATCTTTACATTGATATTGATTTCCTTTGTATCGTGAATCCCAATTACAAAGGAAGCAGAAGTATTTTGGATATCCGCCATTTTCTATAATCCCTTGTAGTATGTTGACCACCTTCAGATCGCAACAAATGTTCCATTTGTGTTCATCGTATTTGATTTTCTTCAAAATTTCGCCCAATGCTTCATACGTTTCCTTCATAGTTGTGCTGAATCCCAATGGAATGCATGGTTTTTTATTTTTTTTGTGCAGCAGCACAGCCTTCAAACTAGTAACTGAACCATCGATGAATAAACGCCAGTCGCCAGCGATATAATCCATTCCCAATTTTTTCACTAAACCTGGGATATCATGGCAGTACGTGAACGTATTTGCTTCGTCAACGGAATAAAATTTCTGAAAATCAGCTTGGCGTTGTCGGTATGATGTTGCGCTGACATTTTGCTGTGTGAGTTTTCTTCTCTTCAAAAATGATGTCAGCCATTCGGAGTCGTGTTGTGATAGTCCCAGCTTGGCCACAATGTAATCCATTTCGATTTGTGGTAGCGGTTGTGGTGCACTATTTTCAATATCGGGTATCCAATCAGCATCATCCAAATCGGTCGGATTGGTGAAAACGGTTTCGGCTAGCAGGGACACAGTATCCGCACTCGGAGGTTTAGGTGCATCGGTAACAGCAGGGCGTTGCACTGGAAGTGTGGCAGTAAATGCAGCAGTGTATACTTTTGTTTTCAATTGTTGTCTGTTTAATCCAGGACGAAAATTTATGCATGCATAGCACCTGGATTCATCATGTCCAGTTGTGTCTTCCACCCAAATTACTGGCTTCATAAAAGATAACTTTCTACTTTTTCCGTGAATCCATTTTAGAAGGGTAGTATAACAACTGTTGCACACTGTGTTCGGCGTAAAATTTGCACCACTTAAATCTGCTTCATCGAAATAATTACAATACGCGGTTTTGAATTGCTCAGTAAACAAATTTTTTCGATCTTTTTTCTGTATTTTTCGGACGATATGACCACAAACGTAACAATATTCATCCAAATATGGGCACTTGCTGTTTTCCATATTGATATATTTTATGTTTTGTTGTTATTCACTTTTAAAAAACTGGAGAAAAATCACTTTTACTGTTCGCGTTCGTCGGCACTGGCTGAATGCCAAAAATCGATCAATGCACACCTATAAATACTACGTATTTTTGAATATTTTACTGCCAGGTACTTATAAATGGGCGCATATTTTAAGGGCGGCTGGCTATATACCTGATTCAGCACTTGTACGTTTCAAACTGTGCAAAACTTTCCAAATAATGACCACCCTTAAATGTGGGTGCAATTTCTGTAAAAAAAATCATATAGGTAGCCACCGGAAAAACCCAAATAATAAAAAGGTCCACTTTCCGTTTAATTGTCCACGTACATTTATTACCGCAATCATAAAAATCAAATAATCTTTTGTTTATTCCTTTTTTTTAATTCTCAGAATCATGAAAAAGGTGTCAATGTTTTCTCCAAATAATGTTGTGCATATCTCGAGCAAATTTTTGAAATTCATACATTTACTCAATTGCGAATAAAAGCGAAACGCGTGCATCGATTTTTATGATCTTTGTCTCATTTTGCTCATAGGTTATGTGACTTTGCGAAAAAATAACTAGACTTGAAACTTTTTTCCATTTTGCATTTTTTATGTATTTAAAAAAAAAAAATTTAAATTTTTAGGCAAAAAATAATTTTTTCCCTTCATACATTCATTTTTAACTTCGAAAGTGTTACTTGTATAGGAAAACAATATATGAACAGATTAAGGGAATTGTAATTCTTAATTTTTTAAAATTTATTTCAACTAAATTGGGCTAGTGGTTGTCGAGCTATGTCAAACAACAGGGCCTAAAACGTGATAAATTCCCCTATACGATAGTACTAACTTCAAATCGATACTAACTTCAAATCGCAGGTAAGAAGACAAAACGAATGATGCAGAAATTCTTCTTTTTGGGTCTAATTTCACATACAGTTCACAGAATTGAGTTGGCAATCAATTAACTGAAAAATGTTGTACTGTGTAATATAAGAGCATCCCCAAATGGTTGTTGACTGCCACGTAAATCTTGCAATGTTGGATCCAATGCCTCTAGAGATTTTTTAGGCGCAATTGTGCATTCATTCCATATAATAATCTTGCATTGCTGAAGTACCTTTGCCATCCCAAATGTTTTTGAAATATTACATATTGGTGTTTTGATCAGTTGCATATCCAATGGTAATTTTATCGCAGAATGTGCCGTTCTTCCACCATCTAATAGGGTAGCAGCAATTCCCGTTGAGGCTATAGCCAACGCAATATTACCGACAGACCGTATTTTTGCCAAAATTATATAAGTTTTACCAGTACCACCTGGAGCATCTAGAAATCAAATTGCACCAGTTCCTGCATGGTCAGTTTTCATAATAGTATCGTAGACGTGTGTTTGCTGTTTATTTAAGTTTGGTAAATTATGCTGAACAAATGTGTTCAATGTATTGGCATCGAAATTTTGTTCACGTGGTATTTCACGATTAACAGCATCCGTAACGGCTCGATTTGGAGATCTCATTCCCAATGTATTCAATGTTTTATTCACCATTACTAAACAAATATTCTCAATGTATATTAATGCTTGATTATACATCTCAGGAGAGTATTCTAATCCTGGACTTGCGGTTGCATTACGCGCTTGATATAAAATGTCATCTGTCATTGCATTTTTATATTTATCCCACAGTTCTAAAGGTTTTGATGGACCGCATGTTGGTATTATAATTGCGAATAATAAACGAATTTGATATGGAGAAGAAGCCAGTGAGGCATCGGCAAGTGAATTTTCCCAAATGGTCATCGTTCTCGAGTAAATTTAATTTTTGGCAGGCAGGTGCAACTCCGTAAATGGCCATATCACTGCCTTTGTTTACATATTTACAAATATATTTGATTGATTTAACGGAATTGCAATATTCAACATTTATATGTGCTTTATATATTTTCGATAATAATGGTGAATATGGCACTACCCATATATTACACTGCGGAACAGCCATTTTGCGGCCTGGAACTTTGTGTAATTTTTTTTACTAATTTGAGGTCGCTGATTCCAAATCTAACCTTCATTTTTCTCTATCAGCTCCAGTTTTAGAGATATACCGTTATGTCCAAAATTAAGGCACTTTCAGCGCATATATTGAAATAACATGAAAATGGTGCATCATATTCCCTTAAGAAAAAAAACCGAAATTCGCTAACAATATTATCTTTAAGACGTACTAACATTGTTTTAAATTTGGCCAGTAATTTCAGAGATATCGTTGAAGTTTTTAAAAAAACAAATAAAAATTTAAGAAAAAAAAAATTTTTTTGTGCTTTAAAAATTCATAAAAAATAAATGTGCAACAAAAGTCACAGTTTGGGTCTAAAAGCATTTAGTTCAACATATTTCGAATGAAATGAGCTTTATTTCATTGCAATCGGTGCACAACTTTTGATTGTATTCACAATTTATCCATAAAAAAACATATTTTAATGTATATTTTTTTTTTTTTTTTTTTTTTGTTCACACATACACATTAACACATTAAATTTCAACAATATCTCTGAAATTACTGGCCAAATTTAAAACAATGTTAGTACGTCTTAAAGATAATATTGTTAGCGAATTTCAGTTTTTTTTTTTCTTAAGGGAATATGATGCACCATTTTCATGTTATTTCAATATATGTGCTGAAAGTACCTTAATTTTGGACATAACGGTATATCTCTAAAACTGGAGCTGATAGAGAAAAATGAAGGTTAGATTTGGAATCAGCGACCTCAAATTAGTAAAAAAAAATTACACAAAGTTCCCGGCCGCACAAAAAAAGTTCAATTTTGTTCCGCAGTGTTATCAATCTCGATATCAGTATTTCGTACTTTTAATGTAATGGATCTACCATTGATATCTGGTGAACGTCTGCGATATTGAGGGTATTCCATCATTGCCTGTTATTGTTTCTGGAATCAATTGTCTTGGATATCGCTTAGAACACTTGCCATTAATCATGCATGGTGAATGCATATTAAAGGCACCACATGGGCCATGTATCATATTCCTCGTTATTATTTCGAACAATTCTCGATCAATTGTTGGGTCTGGGATTTCAGCAGAAATAGTATTATCGATTTCGTTTGGCTGGATTTAATCAACACACCAAATTAGAATATGCGCATGTGGCAATCCTCTTTTCTGCCATTCGATCGAATACATCCAGCAACGAACTAAGCCAAAAAACATTAGATTTTACAATCAAATCCATCAGAGACTTAAATTTTTGCTTAAACACGCGTGCTGTGATGTCATGACGATCAGTTGCGATTGTCGTTGCAATAAACATTTTTCAATTTCATTCCAAATAGGGTTGCAAGTAAGTGTGATTAATAAATCAGGACGACCATAATTGCGAACGTATGTCATAGCATCTTGAGAATATTCATACATATGACGTGGGCTGCCGGTGTAAGTATCTAATAGAATTTGTAATCGGCCAAGATCATTTAAATTGCCATCATTATTAATTGCATCACGTAGATGAATATATTCCTCCGATCGTAATTGATGTTGATTTAGGCGAATAAATAATATCTACAACATACTGATGATACGGTTGGTGGCATTTCAAAATATGATTTTCCATATTCTCCCGAATCATGAGTCTGTACGCATAGTAATTCATGCTATTTATCTTTTTATTTGTTTCTTCACCTATAATAAATAACCTACATATATAAATAATATTTTTGTGAGCAATAAATTTTTTTAAAATTTACCAGTAGTTGGGTTTAACATATTTAATTGAAAATGGTAGCCATCTTCTCCTTACCAAAACAGTATTGGATATTGGAGTGCATCATATGAGCGATGTGTTTCAGGTACTCGTTGCAATTGATCATTTATTCGATGTAAAATTATGGGTACGTGGTACGTTCATAAATGCATCACTGCGCTGCATCAGAAAAGCAAACTTTTTTTAATTGTGACAAAAGGCAATTATATTTTGTTTTATTGTGTGACTATTATTTTTGTGGAGTATATGACAATTTTTTGGTCCACATCTACTTCATTAATATATATATGTATATATAAACATTTGAAATCACTGATGCAGCGCATTTATGCATTTACGAACGTACCCTATATCTCTTGGCTCGAACTGATCACCAACAATTACAATAGCAACTTCATTAATTGTTGGTGCATTGAATCGTCGTGGATGCTCACCTACTGGTGTTTTATCAGCTTTTATAACTATTTTGTGATTATTGGATGGCATTCGGTCTATTGAAACTTTAAATAATTTCATCAATTCGTTATGCTGATGGAATAAATTTTGTAATGCAACATAAGCCAGGGTTTTTCCTTTTTATATTTAAATGCTTTGCAATGGACACATAATTGATCCATGCTTCCGATATTAATATTGGGATGTACATTATAATCAATTGTCGGATCGTAATTAAATGCAAGACGCATAAAAGAAATGCGATTGGTATTGTTTATTGCTGCTTTGGAGGCTCTTCCCGCAGCACGTTGTCGTTCGTTCCGTATTTCGGGATTTTCTTGTGAAGAATTTTGGCGTAAAAGTGACATTCGATTCCTGGCTTGTTCGTTGTTTGTTTTGTGTGCCGTTCACGGCGACCAATATTTGCACGTGGGCGTGGCATTTTGCACTGCAATATACGTTTTTTATGATTAATTTTTTTTTGTTGTTATTGTTGCTGCCCTTTGTTGTCTTACCTGTTGCTTGTTTACTTTCTTCAATAGCTTTAAATAATACAATTAATTTACTTTCAGTAACACATTGGGTTAATTTATTAAAATGTATGTAATAATTAATAATTTAAATAAATTAAACTTCAATTTAATAAGTTATTTTTTTTCGTTTGACTCCCACGAACTTTTCACGAAAAGAGGTTATGTACTGTGCAAAAACACAAAAAACTAAATATTGCGCCATCTGAACTTCAAACTACACAGAAACACTACTCGCTAATAGCAAATTAAATTTAAGTTAAAAAATCGATTTGTAGATTCAGGATGATGCGGCCGATCTTCATGGGATACCTCTAGCAACAGTGTGCAGTATTTCAGCCAGAGTGGCTCGTGCCTTAGCTCGCTGGGGCAATAGAAAAATAAAAATGCCTTTATCCCTAATGGAGGAAGAAATCCTAATGAGGGAATTTAAAACAATTAAAAATTTCCCAGGCGTTATTGGAGCCATTGATGGCACGCATATACGTATCAAAAAATCCGGCGGGTATTTAGCCCAATATTATATATACAGAAATGGTTACTATTCTCTGAATGTTCAGGTAAATTATATTTTAGAAATACATAATTAAATAATTAAATAAATCATATATCATACAATTTTTATTTGTTATAGGTAGTTTGCTATGCGAAACTGAAAATTAGAGATGGAGAGGAAACCCTCATGACTGCCGTATATTTAATGAGTCAACTATCAAACAGCGGCTTAAAAGCGGAGACTTCAAAGGTCTTCTGTTGGGAGATTCAGGCTATAAGATGCAGACTTATTTGTTTACCCCACTATCCAAACCACGAAATGAAAAGGAAAACAAATAAAATGCTGCACAGGTACGCACTAGAAACTTCCATAGTAACACTTTTTTGTTTATGTTTGATTTTTTGTAGGAAAAATACATCAACATTAAATAAAAGAAAATACACTCAGAAGAATGCGTCTTCATATTGATGATGCACTGACATCAGAATTGTGACATTAGTGTTGTTACAAATGGCATCAATGAGGCAAAAAGTGACATCAATCCAATGACGAACGTCATCCAAAAATTTTGTCATATTTTATGCGTCATCTATGCTATGACTACAGTGACATCAATTCGACGCCACATTTTGTGTACACTAATAGAATAGGCGTCATAACGCTGATGTATTTTAAAATAAGTACAGACTAACTGTCATCAGTGCGATGGCATAATATTTCATGTCATCAGTGCGATGACATGACATACCATGTCACAATATTGTATTAACATTATTTTCATGTTTAAAAAGTAAAGTTAGAAGCAAAAATTCCCATATTCAATTTTTTCTAATTATTTATTAAAATACATAAAAAAAAATTTAAGTAGAATTATTACGAAAACCATATCGGGCATGCTGCTGGTGTCTTATAATTGAGAGTTCTTTTGTTAACAACAAAAGTGAAACAAACATGTGTTACGGGTAGGTTAATAATGATATTCTTTCAATTTGACAGTTTGTTATCGCATAGATGACATGCTTTATAAAACCGACTCCGATTCGTATTTTCTGTGATGCCAATTTAAATTTTAGACCTTAATGACAATTTGGCCAAGTAATGTTAAGGCTGACATCACAGTAATGTAAAGCATCATGGGGTCAAACTCGAAGACACTTATCATAGTTCTGATGACAAAATACATCAGCGTAATGACGCCTTTTCTATCATTTCTTACATCAAAGTTGGCATTTACTACCTGTTGCAGTCGGCGGGGATAAAAAGTGTTTAAATACAACCTTTACAAAATCTTAAAATTTTTTAACTTTAAATGGTAACGAAAAGTGTTTCAAGTTATTTTAAAATAATGTAACACACAAAAAACTATTTTTTTTAGCTATAAACAGACTACCTAAATAATCGGTTGTTTGTTGTATGCATCACTATACAAAAATGACAATTAAAATAACATGTTATTGCCAACAAAAAACTAATCTACTCCTATTAAGCGTTTATAAATCAGACTTTCTATTAATGGTTTATAAAACAAAAGGTGTTTGATAACTATTGTAAACATTAACAGCCGTGTTCTAAAAAATTTATTTATGATTAATTAACCGTTTTCAAGGAAAAAAAATTGCTAAAGTTGTATTCATAAACAAAAAGTAGTATATTAAACCTTTAATAAACCATTCATAAAGTAAGAAAATGTATTGTAGGATTTACCCTTTTTTAAACCACAATAAAATGACATTTTATTTAAAAAAATAATTGAAAAATGTTTTATTTATTAATATGGACATGTTTAATACATTTAAATTTTATTTTTGACAACCAATTTAAAGTTTTATTCTTAAATATTTTATAAAATGTTTATATGATTAAAATGAATATGAATGTTCTGCGGCAAATGCCGATATTCTCTTTAATTATTTATTAAATTATTGCAATTAGTTTTTTTTATGTTTTAAGCAACGAATTGTTGTTCAAAAATATTAAAAAAAAATAAATATGCAAATCATAATAATAGTGATGTTAATAAAAAAGAAACTTTTTATTCGAATGCTTTTTTAACGTATATTTAAAAAAAAAAAGTTCAAACAAACATTTTTATAATACCTTTCGGCAACATTATCTCAGAAACTAAAATAATACGTAGTTTTATTTTATAAGAAGAATAATTTTTAAGACCTAAAATTATAAAAAATATATATTAATTATAGAATATCATGTGAACCGAATAGAAGTTTCATGCATCACTAGCAATAAATTGGCAACAAAACGTACAGGAAGTTTCCATACGTAAACACAAAATCGCTACAAACTGTTAATAGTTAAAAAGCTGTTATAAGACAAAAAGCGTTGATAGCTATTACATACTATAAAGCTGAAATAATACATTTTTATGAATTAGACCGTATATGTATGACTATAAATCATAGCTGTTAGAAGTAAATTAAATGCAAAATTAAAAAAAAAATTTTTAATTCTAATTATTTTAAAATAAAAGCAATTTCAAATTCAATTTTTTTTTTTTTTTTATTTCAAATGTTTGTGATATACATATTTAGATATGTATGCTTAAATAAAATTATAATGTAATGAAATTTATAAACATATTTTATTTTTTGCATTTTCAGAAATTTTCTTTAATTGTTTTGATATTTAAATATCCCAAATTCAACAAAACAAATTTCGTTGCAGTTTTAGAATTACAAGAATAACGAAATTCGACCTCTCGACATTTACAGTTCAAATAAATTCTTTTATGCACGTATAGAATATGCAGTTCTTATTTAAAATGGCTTCCTAAATTTAAGAAAAATATAAAAACAAATGTCTTTTCATATTTCCCTTTATTCGTTAATGTATACATATTCCGTCGAGTATATGTCCTGACACTTTCTAGTTTGGCTGGCATAAATAAGCAACGGTCTTTACTGACCATTTTGGATGAACCCACTGTTCTCTTGAATGGCTCGGGAGATTTTTCCAAGGTTGAAGTTTTTTAATCTTTATGTGGTATTCTTCCATATTCCTTATATATTATTTATCTCAGTAAACCACATTGCCGTTTAGGTCATAAAATCGATGATAAATGTTAATTTTAAGATATTTTTAAAATCGTATTCAAAATATTTCTGTAGTTGATTACACGACTACAATTGAAGCCAGCATCATTTGTAGTCCTGTGTTCGTGTAGCCTACTGTCTCGAATGTGTTTAATGCATAAGTTAAAGAAATTTTTAAAATAATCAAAACATTGAGTTTTTCTTTCGTCTTCGAAAAAAAACATTAAGTTATTTTTTGTACTTCGTAAATATCAGAGCAGTCAGCTAAAGCATTCGATTTTATTTCGCGTTAATGATTGCCAATTTTTCTCCACTCTATTTCTTAATTTTCTAAATGAAAGCAACCGTTGTCATTCGTATTCATTTAATTACACTGGTTTACAGCCAAAAAATACCAAGAACGCCACATGCCTTGATAAGTTAATTGGGACCTCCTGAACATGAAAAACGCTGTAATTTTTTTTCTAAGTACCGTTTTTTAGATAACGGTACTTTTGTGTTTTTCGGTGTATGGTCCCACTCAAACCCTTGTGGAGCCCAGCCGAGATAAATGGCATATCGTTGCAAAGGTAATTGTATACCTTTTTTGTCGATATACCGCAAATTTCTTTCTGATAAGAACTGGCTGAGTTATGGTACCTCAAAATTTGCCTATTTTTTACGTTTTTTTTCAAAATTTTTCATTTTTATTTCGTTTTTTTTTCTACGTTATAGTAAAGATCTGAAATGTTTTATTTTTTTACCTAATAGTTTATTTAATTACCAACATTTTAAGTGTAATTTGAAAAAAATCGGATGAAAAATAAAGGATTTTGTGGAACGACAATATTTTCATCTTCATTGCTCACACACTATATTCGGCGTCCATCCGTTTTGGACGTTTGGGAATTTACATTGAAACGACAATAAAAAATAAAATTTGTTGTTGTTTTCAATAAAAGTTCCCGGATTTACATTCTAATTTTCAAAAACAGGCAGGTCTATTATTGTGCATCGGATTTGTAAGCAATTAAGGTTTTTCCAAAATTTTATGGTCCTTTACTGTCTAATAAGCGTGCGTGTTTCTTACAGGTAACAAAACGCGCGAAACACCATCATAAAGATGTGTTTCTTTTTAACAATTTTCCATACAAATAAATTTTTTAAAGAATTCTTACAGGCATATAAAAGAAACACATTTTGTAAAAACATGTCAGTTTGGCTTTGTACGTGCAAAAAATAAGATGTGTTCAATCGATCACAACGAATTTTGTTATGTTTGTGGTGTTCTTGTGAAAAAGAAATCACAACATTTGATGCGAAAAAAGAATACGAAAAATTTATCTGAAGCGTATAAGAAGTATTTCGGCTTTCGACCTGCGTCTCTCGACAAACCGTGGACACCGAATACTGCATGTAACAACTGCCGAACAATATTAAATAAAATTGGTAAGGGTCAAGAGTGTTTCTTCACATTTGGAAAGCCAATGCAATGGAGAAACCAGATCAACCATACAACAGATTGTTATTTCTGTTTAACGGAAAAGGCTATCGGACGTAGAATTGAACCAGTTTATGCAGTTGTTAGCTCGGTAACGCTACCAGTGCCGCCCTCAGTATCGTGCCCCAAACCGAAGCTGATTGTAGCGGGCCCCACAGAAATACGAAAAAGAACAATAAAAAATGATTCATCAGATGAGTGCAGTGAAGCAGAAATGCAATCAAATAAGAAACCCCATTTACTTACTCAAGCCGAGCCAGTGATGCCAATAGTAGGGAATTTTCCCTTTTTGTAGGGATTTTTCCGGAAAATTTAAAGCGTAGGGGAAATAGGACAGAATTTTTATTTTAAGGCAAATGTAGGGAATTTTCAAAATATTATCTAATTTTCAATATATTGTGTAAAAAAACTTAAATATTCATATTATTTTCATTTAAAAATTTAAGTGTTTCATATGCAACAGCATTTAAGTACAAATGTAGTATTTTTCAACCAAAGCCCTATACTATGAGCCCTAACAGCCTGGCAATCTTCAACAAGTGCCAAAAACATGTACGTTAGACCGTCTCAGTTTTTATACTTTTTTCGAAATTCAAAGACATTATTGAAAATACCCAAAAAGGGCTCTAGTATGACACATGAACACGTTTTATACATCAAAATATCAGAAATTTTTAGCAGAATATATTTCCCGAAAACTCTGCAAGTTTTTTCCCAAAAATGGAAGAGTAATGCCCAAACATACATTTTAAACATACCCATTGTCGGGAACAATAGATCTTTCCGAGTCCAAGTGTTATTATCTAAATAAATGGTAAATTTCTGCCTAAAGCCGTGGGTATATAAATCTGCCAAATCGGTTAAGAAATGGTTAAGTTATTAGCAAAATACTCCAAAAATGGGCTAAAAAGCATCAAAATTTTTATAAAAACTAAAATTTTAGAGCTGTCATATGACCTATGGATACGTGTAATTATCAAAAGATTGGAAATTTTAAGTAGAACATATTTGCTGAAAAACTCGGAAAAATTGGTTTAGATACAAAAAAGTTATTACCAAAATATATATATTTTTTTTTATGTTTAGAAATAAACAACTTTACTCATTTCAACGAAAACTGCAGTTTTTCTTAACAGAATGCAACTGTTATTTACACTAAAATCTTTATTTTAAAATTTCTTACCATACTGCATTTACAGAATATAAAAGTTTTGCCTCGTTCAATTTTTATATATGAAAAGGTAAGCAAAAATTAAAAAAAAATGTTAAGTTTGTATATGAAAATCTGAAATTGTAGTGCTATGAATAAAAACCCATCTAACAAAATGGCAATGTTGCTTTAAGAAACATTTAGGAAATTTAATAAGCTTTCTAATGCATGTAATAATTTTCAAATCCATTTAGAACTGCTTGAGTTTGAGGCGAATTACTAAATCAAGATTTTTTAATTTTTTGGAAAAAAGGCATTTTGCCTAAAAAAATGAAAAAACGACTTGAGAGACCACTTCCCGTTCATCAATATTTAAGTGTTATACACCAAAATTCTTGGTTTCTATAGTAGATAAAGAAAATCGATGTTCATGAAGGAATTTCGAAAAAAAAAAATGAAAAGTGAGACGGTCTAATGTACGTATACATTTTGGGGCGTCGAATATTTGGGCTCGCATTTACGAACTATTCTCTTAATTTTGCTATTTGCATTCGTTCTCACATTTGCTTCAATGTGCGAATATAAAAAGGAAATATTTAGTGAATGAAATTTCTACATAGAAAATAATTTTGTTCAGAGAAAAAAGTAAACTAAGAGAAATATAATCATACAATTTGAAATTTTTAAAAAAATTTAATAAAAACTTTTAAGGATGCGGAAGGATATATTTTTTTATATTCCTATTTAGGGGAACTGAAGTTTATTTTTTTTTAAATTATACAGCTTTTTCCCTTTAATTTGGTACCGAGTTTTATAAAAAATATTATATGCTTATGTTAAAAAATTATTTAAAAAAAGTATTCTTGAAATGAAAATCAAAAACACGTAGTTTGACTTAGTTTTGCCTTTTGAAGGATATATAGTGACGTTTCCGTCAAAAAGAAAAAAATTAAATTTGTCACACACTGTTTTTTTTTTAATTGGATTTTTATATGTTTGAGCAATAGCATTGTACATATTTATTTTGGTTTTTTCTTATTCTTAACAAATACATATATAATAAATGTTAATAAATGCTTTAATTATAATATTTACAAAATGTTAACAGAGTATGTATTTGTTTTCCTGAAGATAAACTAATACAATTTTAACGTAGGGAATAGTGTAGGGATAATTTTTTTGGTTGTAGGGAAAAGAGGGAATTTTTTATAGACACGTAGAGATTTTCTTGAAATTTGTATTGGCATCACTGAGCCGAGCTCAATTATTTGTGCCGAGATTTGTATTTATCGAAATCTGAATTACTTGCATCACGATTACAAGAGTGGGGATATTGCGCTCCTGAGACACGTGTTACATATTACCGTGATCGCAGCAAACAACTTGCACTTTTCTTCGCAAAAACGGCAAACTTTTGTTTTTGTGCCAACATATGTTGTCTTTTCAATGCTCTCCAACAAAATTATGACCCAGAGGAATGGCGTCTTTTTATGGATAGTTTGAAGGCATTCTTGCTTCATAAAGGGAATACGAAACCATCAATTCCAATTGGATATGGAAAATATCATTATGACCAACATCAATGGAAAGTTTGCTCTGAATTACAATTATTTGCCATACTATCTGGATTGCAAGGGGGCAATACGAAGTTTCCCTGTTTTCTATGTCCATGAGACAGCCGTGACCGTCAGAATCACTACACCCGAAAAGTTTGGCCCGAGCGAAGTGGACGTACGCAAGGAGTGTACAATATCAAAAATGACCCACTCATTCCTCTGGAGAAGATAATACTTCCTCCATTACATATTAAGCTTGGGTCATTTACAAATATTGTGAAAAAGTTGCCAAAAGACAGTCTTGCCATGATTTACCTTAAACAAAAATTTCCGAGAGCCACAGCGAGCAAAATTGAAGCTGGTATATTTGATGGACCTCAAATTTGGGCTCTGTACGGTGACCAAGCATTTAATGAGTGTTTAGGTCCAGCTCATTTGGTTAAGTGAAAACATGTACATATATCTAAAAGGCCGTTATCATTTTAAAATTTATTCTTTTTAACCTTTAGGTTCAAATATGAAACCTAAATTACACTTCTTATTCAGTCATTTGGATATTTTCCCCACGAACTTGGGCTCCGAAAGTGATGAACAAGGTGAAAGATTTCACCAAGAAATGGAAGAAATCGAGAGACGTTACAAAGGCTGGTGGGACGAAGAAATGATGGCGGACTATTGTTGGTTCCTCATTCGCGAAGATCCATCCGAAAAAAACGAAACAGTTCAAGTCGCTCGTCATTTTAATTTAAATTTTTTGAATTTACGCCGAATATAGTGTGTCAGCAATTAAGATGAAAATATTGTCGTTCCACAAAATCATTAATAAAAACTTTATTTTTCATCCGATTTTTCAAATTACTCTTAAAATGTTGGTAATTAAATAAACTATTAGGTAAAAAAATAAAACATTTCAGATTTTTACTATAACGTAGAAAAAAAAAATTGAAATAAAAAGTTTTGAAAAAAAAACGTAAAAAATAGGCAAATTTTGAATTTTGAGGTACCATAACTCAGCCAGTTCTTATCAGATAGAAAGTTGCGGACAAAAAAGGTTTTAAATTACCTTTGCAACGATGTGCCATTAATCTCGATCGGACTTCTCGGCGGGGCTCCACAAGGGTTTGAGTGGGACCATACACCGAAAAACACAAAAGTACCGTTATCTAAAAAACGGTACTTAGAAAAAAAATTACAGCGTTTTTCGTGTTCAGGAGGTCCCAATTAACTTATCTAGGCATGTGGCGTTCTTGGTATTTTTCCAAATTAAAAATTTGTAAAGCAGTGTTATAGACCAACCGTGAAGCAGATACGCTGGAATACAATGTAATTTCCGATGGACAAAACATATATTCAAGTTGTCGAAAGAACCATTCAACTGCCTCGATTTTTAAACCGGTGTAAGATATACTTCACTCCCTCTCATCAGCTAACTATTTATACATGTATGGGACGGACCTATAAAGTCTATTTTGGTATCCAATAGTAGGGTATCCAATTCTATTCACTCCCTTGCACACCGTCGCAATGTGTGTTGTATTTGCCTGTTTTATCGTTACTAAAATGGGATGTGTTCTGGTGAAATTAGGGATCTGGTTCCTGAAACCCGCACGTTTGTTCGTAATACACGTTTTTTCTCAAGAGGCCATCATTTTGCGGTTGATTGGATGGAGCATCATACAACGCCTTACAGGGAAAATTCGTTGTTTGGCCGGACTGTTTGTATGTGGAATAACCTTCCTGCTGAAGTTTTCCATCTCAAAAACATTATTAAGAGAGAAATTTAATTTACTCTGTTTGCGTTGTCCGTTTATATGTTGTAGATGCTAATTAAAGCTTCTTAAAAAAAACCATAAAATAGAGGAAAAGTTTTCCAGTTCGTTGAAATCCAAAAATAAAAATGGTCTTCCCGTAAAATCTTTCTATTATCCTCATACGTCATCTTCTTAAAATTTTCACGTAAAAAACATCTATATCAAAACCATTAAAAGCCAGAAAAAAACACGGCTTATTCAACCAAATTTAAAGAAACGAATCTTAAAGACATCAAATCTCATAAAATTAAATGTGTTAAAGTGACATCTTCTGAAACCCT
The DNA here is from genome assembly GCA_943735925.1 of Pollenia amentaria. NCBI lineage: Eukaryota > Metazoa > Arthropoda > Insecta > Diptera > Polleniidae > Pollenia > Pollenia amentaria. The sequence continues at coordinate 103,901,436 of OX031006.1, forward strand.
AACCCATTTTAATTAAAGTGAATTATAGCCAAAAGCTCTTTTGCATCCTTTGTCTTCTTATCTCTGTGGTTATTCCTACTACTTCTATGTCAGATACTGTTTTTCAAATTATATTCCCTGAAGGTAGCATCAACAGTACTATACTATCAAAAGCTCTTTTGCATCCTTTGTCTTCAACAATAAATATTAAATTTCTGCAGATGATGTAATTTCTTTAAAATCTTTAAGCTGTAATTAATATACCGGTACTGCAAAACAGTACAACAATTTAAGCAAATAGTTACGCTTCTGAAAGTTTAATTGGCTTAACAACGACGTGTGAGTAAAGTTAAGGCGTTGCTGATCAAGATGAAATTTTAAATGTTGTAGATGATCCTTAAAATGTGAAAATCGGCATCTTTTATTTTTCAAAAGGCAAAGCAAAGCAACAATTTATAAAAGCGTTGCGTACGCCTGAAGTGTGTAAAGGCATTTTAAAATTTTTAGAAATATTAAGGAAACAAGGAGATTTTGAGCAAAAACACATCTGCAAATCAGAAAACGGGAATTTTAGTTGTTTGTAGACAGCAACAAAAAAAAGTGTTAAAACAATGCTAATGATTACCTTTGCTGCAAAAAATGATAGGGTTCTCTTCCAAAAGAACCATTCATATTCACGTTAACGAAGCAATTGAATTGATGGGCGATATATTTTTAAGGCAGCAAATTAAGCAATGAAAACAAAAAATTTTCCAGTTCTTCGAAACGATAACATAACAAAATCAGTAATTTGCGACGAGCTAGTAATTAAATTTGGAAATGAATTGTCGGGAAAATATTTCTCTGAACACCACCATGACATCATTAGGGCAAATTTAAGATTGCTTTTACGCTTTATTATTCAAGTTTAAAACTAGAAGCAACTGTAACGAAACGAAGAGATATTTTCAAACCAAGTTGTTTGATAAATGTGTCACGGCACTTCGCACTGCTGCTTACTGGGACGAAACACAAATGGGCTTTAATACACCTGCAGCAAAGCTCAAAACTTTCCCTTCCTAATAAAAGAATGCGGCAAAAGGCAAAGGGCAGAACTAATAAAATGTGATTATTATGATCTTAAAGTGGAATTAAAAAATTTTCTTTTGTTGTGGGAGGAGGAACTTCCAACTTTTATAAACAAAAAAGTAGTGATATATTTGGCGGTGCCGAATATTTGATACCCTCCACCGACAGGAGAGTGATCTTTATGATATCTACATGTGTATTAATAATAATTGACCGACAATAAGAAAGTTTTATGCGTTTGTTGTTAGAACTTTGAACTGGCTTGAGTAAAATATCATGATTCGTAACAGTTTAAGCGGAACTAAAATGATTTTTAAGAGCGGAATTTTTATTGAATTTCTGGTATTATAAAAAATAAATTTCAATACAGTAGTGTAATTAGTTTTAGCGTTTACAGTAAATTTCAAAAGGCTGTTAAGGTAAATTATGGACCGTATATAACAAAATTGCATTTAATTTTTTCTGGCCATATAATTCTACCGTCCTTTTGTGCCCTATGTGTATACAAGCAATTGAACTGATTAGGATAAAGACTAAAAACAAAAACATATTCAAGTGAGCCAACAACTTCAAATTTGGAAAATATTTACTCTCGGCCCTATTCATTGCTAAAAAAAGCTTTGAGAAGAATATAGTGCACAAATTCTATAACAGCGCACTAAGGTCCCAAAATTAAAAATGTTGGCCAAAACTAAATATTTTTCATGGGCTACGATTATAATTTTGTTGTTGCAATCTAATAGCAAACACAACAGCGCAACCAAAAATGCATTTTCTTTTTGTAAATTGCAATTTACCGTTTAACATTACGGTATTAAAGTTGATAAACTTCAGTCCAATTGAAAAAATAGTTGAGTGCAGGTGTTTTTTAACATTTTTAAATATTTTTTAGTTTTTTAAAAAAAAAGTAATTTCTAAAGTTTAAATTGGAAAATAAAGCTGAAGGTATATAGTTTATTCAAAACATTAAAAAAATTCAAAATATTTAAGGTGAAGTGAATAAATATGAATATGTTGGTGTATTATAAAATTTATGAATTTTTTTCGATTTTTAAATTTACATAGAGTAAAGAAGATATTGATGTATGTATATTTTTCAGTTCACCTTAGCTTGAATTAAACTTCAGTCCACTTGAAAAAATAGATGAGTGCAGGTGTTTTTTAACATTTTTAAAAATTCAACATTTTATATGCCGTGCTCTTGAAGCAACTTTTGATCAAGGGTAAAAGCACATCCGTTTTTTTCCTGATTTTGGTTATTTATGTCCAAATTTTGTACTAACAATGTTCTACAAAACTGTAGCCACGGCATAGGGGAACAAATTTTTTGAACATAGTGATACAATCTAAACCTGTCTAGGTACACAAAAATCACTTTGTGCCTCAAAAATCTTCTTTTTTTACTTTTTGAGTATACCTTGCAGAAATCAAAATTTCTTACTACTAGTATTCTACAAAAATGTAGCCAGGGTATACGCGAATAACTTTGCAAAAATTTTACAAAATTTATTTAAAAAAAAAATATTTTTAAATTTTTATACAAAATTTTTGTTAATTTAAATAAAATTGAAATTTTTTTTAGCACTTAAAAGGCATATTTTCCGAAATTCTTTTTTTGTGATTCTTGTTTTAGAAACCCTCAACCTTAAAAATTTTGAGATTTTTCAAATGTGGATAAAACACACAAACAAAGAAGAAAAGTACACTGTCATTCTTAATCATATACTGGAAAAAATTTAACACAAAGACAGATCTGATCAGTACTTGAAATATATTTCATAAAAAGTCTGCTTGCTTTGCAAAAATTTGAAAATGAAGAAAAGTGCCATAGAAAATTAGATATTTTTATAGAAATATGCGAATTGGCTTACTTCTGAAGCAATCTTTGATGGTTCGAAAAAAAAAAACAAAAAGTGCTTCGGAGACTGAATGTCAGTTCGAGGTAATAGACGATCCAAAAGAGATTGGGTCTGAAAGAGGTGGGCGTCGCCGACTATCATTTAAAGAAAATTCAGACCGCAGTAAAAGAAGGGAAGGAGCGAAACTTTCGCAATCCAAGGATTATGAAACTGATTTATTAGTTGAAGCAGCAGCAATGTAAACATACAAAAAAAAATTTTTTTTTTTGTATGTATGTTTATGAAATTTTACGAAAACAAATTTGTTGTATATATACAACATATGCATGAAAGGGTTAAACGGGTTTTAAACCTTAGAAATTGATCCAAACTTAAGAAGATACGCGTAAGCTTGGTTGTTTCATTAAAAAAAAGTATAAATATGGCTTTAAAATAATTTTGGCCAAATATTTGTTCGAGCGAACCCTATGTGTAGCGGTGGGCGCTGGTTTGCCTGTATTACGAAGTGTTTCAGGTTTTTACATTTGCTTATCATTTGCCCAACAGAGCTGCTACGAATGCAAAACTTTTCCTACTAACATACCAAACATACCACATACTTGTTTGATTAACTTAAAATAAGTAGGTTTATTTGTGCTTAAGCTCCTCCATTGCTATTCTCTCCTTCATTTCAAGCTCCATTATCTTCTATCTAAGTTCAATTTCTCTTTCTCTAAAGGCCAATTCTTTTTCTTTAAAGTTTAGCTCTTGCCCACCTTTCTCTTTTTTATATTCATACATTTCGGACTGCATTCGCATTATTTCCGATTATGCAGTCCGCGAATATATACCCTTACGGTTGATGGGAACTGTACTCGGAAGCTGAACACTTATATTATTGTCTTGTGGCGTCGAATATTCTTCGACATCTACCTCAATACAATCTAAAATTTCTTCATTAGGCTCATGGTCTTTAGTGTCTTGAATAATTGCCGCTTCAATAATTCTGCTACCAAAAATGTCGTCGAGCACATAAAAAAGATGAACATGTTGCTTAAAATAGCTCAAATAAACACAAAAGGTAGTACATAGTTACAATAATTTAATGCAATTAAATTATATTAATATATACCTATTATAGTTTTGCCTCCCATGCTGATGGCGTCTGTTGAACTTTCCCAACTTTACGATTTGTTTAAGCTTATACTCATGTTTCGCACCTTTGCTCTTGCCAGCTTCCACTCAATATCCACGTGCATTTCTTTCGAAAATGGCCTGTAATAAGCCTGGGCAGTTGGCTTCTGCAAATATTGAATTAAGTTCGTATTTTAAATTGTATTTAGATAAAATGCAATCCTCAAAATCTCTATGCGCCATCAAAAATTCAATTAGCGCCTTCTCTACTACACTCCATTTTCTGGGATGATTGGCGTGCACTCGTTTGGTCTTTGCCTGAAATAAAAACATTTATTGAAGTTAAGTTCATGTGTGGATGATGTAAATTATATCTTACCCGAATAGTTTGTATAGAGTCCATAAAAACAACTCTTGCAACAACTTTTATGAAAAGAAATAAACATTTTGTTCAAAACATAAATTAACCTAAAACTTTTGATTAGCAGAGACCTGTGCCGAACAATTTTCTCGGTGTCGGCGGCTTGTGGAAAATTACTGGCGATTTTGGTTAATTTTTCGAGCACCGATGTTTTTGGCTGCGATTTTCGGTGTCGGCTCCCGAAAGTTATCAGCGACTCTCCGGCTCGGCTTATGTGGCCATTAGGGGTTCGACAACACAATAAACATACCATACAGAGTATTATTAGTTAAGGACATTTTTAGCTTGAATGGCAACAACAAAATGTTTTAACCATTGTGAAATATAACATTATGTCAATATGAAATAATAGGACACCTTGTAAATCCACTAATTGTTTGGCGTCGTGGCCATGAATGGCGCGACACCAGCTTATGTTTGTGCTCTTTTCACAACATAAGTGATGAACGTGTAGTAAAATTTTATTAAAAGAATACGATCGATATTCATAACATACCTGATTAAAATTGCTTTACACGGAATGACCAACATAGTATTTATAGCGTAGATTTCCACACAAGCCTTGACGTGCGACACAATTTGCGTTGCCAATTATTTTACTTGGCTGACATCCCACGTGATTTCTGAAAAGATAATGAAGGTAAATTTATTTAACTTGTATATCAAATACACCGTAATTAAAACTATCATATTGGGCATCCTGTTCAATATTTTTTGACACCCAATTGATATGTGGAAAATGCTTCTTTTAAAAAGCTTAAACACACAGAAAAAATTAAAAATGTTATCTAATCACTAAATTCATAGAATCAAGAAAACAATTTGTTGATTTTGCACCAATTACCAAAATGATAATATTGATTACTAAAAATTTTGAACATTTAAGATTGTAAACATTTTTTTTTTTTTTTTTTTTTTTTAAATAAATGATATTTTTAATTTTAATTAAAAAAAATGTTCAAAAAAACTTTGCCGTTTCAAACAATGTATTAATGGATTTAATTAAATATAGGTTTTTACAATTCTCAACAACAATTCCGCAAGTTTAAATTATTTTATTTTAAATGAAAAAATCAATTAAGATTTTTGCTTATTTAGTTTATATTTTAATTAAAAATTTATTTCGAAACAATTAAAACGTTAATTAAATGGAATTTATATTTTTAATTTTCTTTCAACTAAAAAAGTAATTGATTCAATTATCACATTAATTAAATTTAAATACTTTTTAAACAACTTTTTTAATTGAAAAAAAATAAAAAATACATTTTTTCTGTGTAATAGGTTTTAAATTGCGAAACATTCGGTCATGTTCTGGAAATCGAAATCACGTGAAATTGTAATCGATGAAGATTTTCAATTGAATGTTTGTAAAAATGAGCGTAGCTTTTCCTGATTTTAAAAGTCGTTTAGGTAGAGTAAAGTGGTCCTCAAAGTATGAGGTATATAAAAAGAAATATTTTTATCAACTTTGACACGGAAGAATTTTCAAAATTTGTTCGATTTCAATTTCACGTGATTTCGATTTACAGCACATGCCGGATTATCTGTACTTCCTTTGGGATCAATACATAGTAAATAACCTTAATAAAAGTGATGAAGGCACTGCGGCATAATAACTTTTCTTGGATTCCGAGGTTTTTGTATTTTATTGAAATGCACTTTTTAGGTTTAAATTCATAAGACAGTTTTTGAATTTAATGATTAAAATCAGTGCTCGCTCGCACTCATTCTCACATTGATCAGATATTTCTAAATTATTTAAATCATTAATATTTTGAATTTTATTACATAAGTTTGGTTAATGTTTTCGATTTCAACATTAACAAGAATTACAAGTTCTTTTTAATTTCTCCACGGGTTTATTTAAGATTTCGAGGTTGTTGTTTAAATACACTGTGAGGAAGTCTAGAGTTTTTTATTCCAAGATTCGGAAATTTTTTAAAGCCTTTTTTGGAATCTATTTTCAAAATTTTCGTTTTCAATTACTTTTTTTTAAGAGTTTTACTCTTAGAAGGAGTTATAAGAGTTGCAGGAGAAAAATCTTTACCAAAAATTTTAAATTTTATTTTTCTTTTGTTTTGTTTTTTGTAAAGTTTTACATAGTTCGTACAAATCTTCCTAGTTTTATTTTTCTTGCCTTTAATTCATTGTGTTTTATGTCCTTAAAATATGGTTCAATAGGGCCATTACTAGTAGGTTCTGAACTAAAATCAATAATTGATCCGTTGATATTAGACAGCTTGGATTGTATTTCTCCAATAATAAATTCTTTTCTTCTGGGCAAAAGTATATGTTTCCTTCCGCATCCATGTTATAGCAAGCATTGATAAGTGATTAATACTTTCTGAGTATAATTCGAAGAGGACTATGACTGGATCTATTACCCATGCTTTCAACCCCATAACTTAAAAAATTTTTTTTTTTTTTTTATAATTTTCCAATGTCAACTTTACTACGATTTAATAAACTTTTAAGGTAAATGAGCTCTTTGGTCAGATTTTTAATGTGTTGCTTTGTGGAGAGCACAGTACAAAGTTGCTCAAACCATTTAACACCGTTAACAAGATTATATAAATTAAACACTATAGCGAATGTTTCAAGCAGGAATTTCCTAAGTTCTACGTTCGTTAAGGGAACGTGTTGTCAATATCCTTCCATATTATTTTAGAATAATAACTGACGCAAAACTGAATGCATACAAATGAACATTTTTATTTTTCTGCATTCTGGTTAATTGCTTTTTCATAGCATTTGTTTAAATATTGTAAAAGACTACTTGTTATTTATGCCTTTAATTATAGCACCAATAACAGCCAAGCTAACATCCGTAAAAACTCTTTTACAAATTGGCCACTTAATTTTGTTGTTTATACAAAAAATGTTCTATAAATTCAAAAAATCGGTCAATATCATAACTATTATGATTAGATAATATTGCATCAGAAACAGAAAAAACAACATAAAAGTATAAAAATATATTCTTTTAGTTAGAAAAGGCACTTCATCAACTGCATGTCCTGTAGCATCGACATTAAGTGTGTAGTTAATTCTTCTCAATATAAAGTCATTTTTCATTCTTAAAATCTCTAATTGCTTTCTGGACCAAAGGAAAATTTTCAACTTTGTTGAAATGTGCTGCATATAATATTTATAATCGGACTTTTACATCAAAAAGGTGACAACAAATGGATCTGAATCTCTGTCATTCTCTGTAGCAGATTCAGTTTTAATATTATGTATATTCGAAAGTGATTTCACCATTTCAGTTCTTTTAACAACCCGAAATTCAGCCGACTGTTTATTTACTTGTTTTATTTTTATTATTTTTTTTTTTTAATGTTCAACCTTCAGTGGAAAGTTCAGCTTTATGTAAAAACCTTTGAACTCTACGACGTTGGAATTGTTTTCTTCTATTTAAAGAATATATTGTTTTCTTGCGATCTGAACTCAGAAATATCTGCATTTTTAAAGCATTATTTTTTGGCGTACATATTAACAACTCTAATGAAATCTTGTAAAACTTTTATTAAAGGAAACCGTGTACGAATTTTACTAGAGGTCTCACCGATTTCAGGTATTTGAATATTTGTTTGTATCTTGTAGGTATTGAACACTTGAAATTGAAATGTCTAACCTTTTTTTCCTTATAGCATTCGCACTTTCCTATTTAAATGAGTGCATACTTCTGGTGTAATGTACATACTTATTTCGGATAGATTTCAATAACGTTGACTCATTAATAAAATTATATACAGTGTTTCTTGATTATTTTGTGAACTTTCATTTGCATTCACAGCGAAATTTTCATTAGATTTATTATTGCCAAAGTCAGTCTCATTTAACCCTGGGAGGTTACTGTTCGTCGTGATTATACCACACAAATTTATTAACAACATGTACTTTGTTTTTGCTTGCGTGTGGCAATTACCAAAATAATCATATTTCGTTCAAACATTAATTTTTGTTTTCAATGAATGCAGACGACGACTGGGCTGTGGCAATTTTGCTCGATATTTCTTAAAAACGGAGAAGAAATATAAAAGAAAGAAAAAGAATTTGTATTAAGGAGTGGTTTAAGCAAAGAACTGTTTTGGGGAAACAATGCTGCTAAAAAAAAATTAGAATTACGGCTGAAATTGATTGTATTGCTTCTTCTTTTACGTATTTACTCTGCAAAGTTTTCGCTGAAATGATTACTTTTAGCACTAGACACCACAAAAAGTTTGACAAATATGTATGCCAAACAAGGACCGAAAATAACAGTTATTTTGAAATTTTAAAACAAAAAAAGCATATAGAAGTTAATGCTGGCAAACTGATTCCAGTATTACATATTGATCCTTATGAGCTTTTCTATGATTAATTAATATGATGTTTATAGTTTTGATTTCTATTTTTTCGATCAAAAATTACAGTTTTTTTTGATTTTTATTTTTTTGGACAAAATTAAGCGTTATTTTTTGATTTTTATTTTTTTGAACAAATATAACAGTTATTTTTGATTTTGATTTTTTCGATCAAAAATAACAGTTATTTTAGGATTTTTATTTTTTTGAACAAAAATAACAATTATTTTTTGATTTTTATTTTTTCGAGCAAAAATTTAAATTATTCTTTAAAGAAATGTACGTGTTATAATTATTGAGTTTTCTTTAAATATTTATTAAAATGTGTGATTATCATTGGGATATCTTATGCGCATTAAAATAAATATTAAAGGTCAACTAAATAATTATAACACGTTTGATTGAAAAAATAAAAATAAAAAATAACTATTAAAAGATTTTGTTTGTTGTGCTTAATTCCCTTTTTTAATAATTGATAAAAAATACTGAAATTTATTGTTGGAGGATAAGCTGTTCCTATGCGCATTTCACTGGTTGCTTAGGCCAGATCGTGAGATAAAAACTCATCACTGTTTTATTGTTTGGTATTTTGTTTAAGCTTTGATATCGTTGCAAATAAAACTTTTTGAGGGTATTGTAGGTAATTCTCATTCCTTCTGTAGTTTTGTTTGCTGATAGCTTTGGCTTTTCTAAAATTATTTAGGAGAACGTTTCCTGACGATCTGGCCTAAGCAACCAGTGAAATGCGCATAGGAACAGCTTATCCTCCAACAATAAATTTCAGTATTTTTTATCAATTATTAAAAAAGGGAATTAAGCACAACAAACAAAATCTTTTAATAAATATTTGTATTCCCAAAAACAACTTTGATAATAAATAAAAAATAACTGTTATTTTTGTTCAAAAAAAAAAAAAAAAAAATCAAAAAATAACTGTTATCATCAGACTTTTATGAAAAAAAGAACAACTATTGCGGTCCCTGCTGCCAAATATTAAAAATTTTTAATACTTCTGCAAATACGGATTCAAATATTTGTCCCAACAGCAAACACTGCAATTAACAACACAAAATATTTCTACAAACGTAAAATTTTGACATGTTTGCCAAGCTGTTTGTGAGGTTTGTTAGGCCCTTAAGTTTACATTTTCCTTAAAGTTGATACAAACCACAGGGCTTTTTCACTTCCAGCAGTTCGGAAAAGCTGATTTCCAGACAGAATGTATAAGTTTGTACCTAGAAAAGTTTTAAGAATACATAATTAAAATTTAAAAATACTTGTACAAACCATTGGCACGATATCTCTTGAATGCCGAATAGCTACGTGGAAAGTCTTCAGATGCATCAATTATTTTAAAAACAGCCTGCGACAGTTCCTCCAAAGATATATTACAGCAATCGTAATTATTAATATTGATGGATTTACAAATGAACAATCGACTTGTACTAACGAATTCATTTTGTTCTTTCTGGTTCTTATGAGGCGGCTCATACGTTTGTTTGATGGTACTTTTTCAAGTAACTAAAAAAACAAAACGCCTTATCTAATCTAAGATTAGGTAGAAATACAGCGAAAGGCGTTGTGGGTTGAGTTTTATTTTCGTCATCGTGTAGTTAGTATTCAAAAAATATGTTATTAGTTTTGTTTATTTATATATATACATATGTAAATATTTTTACTTACTGTACTTCTTTTTTCTTCCTTTTTGTCTTTTTAAAATGTGTTTAAAAAACTATAAACAAAAAATTAAGATTTACAAATATTCCAACAAATATTATATAAAAAATACTTACATATTGCACCCTTCTATTACCCACGATTTTACCAACATATTCGCACGATAGTTTTCGCATTTATTCCAAAATTTTGTCGTAATTTGTGCCTTTGATTAAAATGGGTCTTCAAGATATACATGCTCAATTGCTTTTAATATTAAACTGTAAGAAAATAAAATAGTTTCTAAATTTAATAAGAGTGCTATGTATATTCGACTATGCCGAACCTTCACAATGGTTTGATATTAACATAGCACGGTAACCGTCCGTTCCGTATTATACAGATCAGTACTAGGGCGATACATAAGGTAGTCATAAGGTTGTCAAGTCTTAAAATAATTACAAGAAACATATATGGCTGCTGTGAGCAACCGCTTATAATTTAGATTTATAATGTACAGTTATGTCGAATCAATGAACAGAGCACTAAAATTTTGATTTTGCTTGAAACACAACAATATTTTTTTTAAACAATTGTAAAATATTATTTATGTCTTACATTATTTAGGACATTATGTCCATATTACTTGATAGCACACCTTGTGAATCACCCAACTGTATTTCCAAATATTTATTTTTTAATGAAGCTCTAGGAACCAAATGTCAAGGAGATGACAATCAAATATGACAGGTTATGTTTAAAATTATTTGTTTCAAAAAATGTTGGAAAAGAAAAACTTGGCTGCAAAAATGAATTAAAAAAAACGCGAAGTAAAATTATACATGAAACAAATTGAACATGCAAGTGGAAATTACACACAATATGTGAAATTACAGACGGATTGGCAGCACTGCTTATATGCGATTGTGAAAGCAAGTTATTCAAATGTTATGTTGTGATACATAAGTGCAAGGCGAATTCAACTACAGGTGGTGTCGAAACGCCATCTGATTTTGACAGTTCGAGCCAATTTGTTTTGATTTGTTAGTGTTTCGTTAGGAATGGTTGACATTTTGGACCGTACACACTAACAATGCAATGCAAAAAACCCCATGTTGTTTTTGGATTGTTGTATTTCGACACCACCTGTAGTTGAATTCGCCTTGCATAAGTGCATATGCATACATACATACGAGTATATTATAACAAACTTAATTATAAAAAAGAGTACTTTTTAGAATTTCAGTATATTGGTCGTAACTCGGGTATTTTTCCGATTCGACAGATTTAACGATCGACGTGTTATGGCAGAAATTTACTATTTACTTGGGTTATAAAACTTAGATATTTTGACATATAATACGTATCTATAGGTTACATTACAGGCTGTAATTTACTGCTCTAAATTTTATGATGTTTTAAGACCATTTTTGGAGAACTTTGCTGATAGCGGGGCCATTTTTAACCGATTTTACAGATTTATATACCGACGTATTTAGGAAGAATCTTACCATTTACTTGGATTATAAAGCTTGTACTGGGGAAGATTCAAGGTTCCCGAAAATAACTCTTCTTTAAAAAAACCGACTTTTTTTTGGGAAATATACCTATTCAGCTAAAATATATTATTAAAATATAATTATGTTTTGATGCATAAGTGCATATATATATACATACATACTTACATAAATTTTGGACTATTTTGCGCATAACTTTTTTAACAGAAATAATTGGCAGAAGTAAACTGTGCTGTAAACATTCTTACCAATTCATTTTGTAGACAACCAAATTTTATTTTTTAAATTATTTGGTATAAAATTGTTTAAAATCTGGTTTTCTGTTCTCACTGCTTTATACTTAGTATGTATAACAAAATTAAAAAAAAAAAATCCAGGTCGCAGTCACTGCTGCCAACATTTGTAAACTTTTCTTGATAACAGTATTGCCAAAAACTTCTTCAGAATAAACATTATGCTGCCCACAGACACGGCAACATTAGGTGAAACATGTCCAGACAAAAATGTTGTTCGGAACGCATGTGTGAATCGAGCTTAACTCGTTCAAATTATAATTGAAAGTTTTTCACCTAATTCAGACGGCGATTTCAAAATTATGTTTTATTTTGAATTCCCTTTCAAAGTTGCCTCAAAAAACACGACAGCTTCAATCAATGATTTTTTCCCATAATCGGCGTATAATTGCCTATTTGTAGAAAACAATTCCAGAAACACAATTGCATCGCACGTCGTAAGAACGTAGAAGATAAGCTCTATTTACCCACAATTTGGTCGTGGACGTACTTTGTTTTCTTTTGAAATTAATATTAGAAAAATACAAATTTGTTAAAATTTTTGTTTATTTATTTCGTTTTCAAGTATTTAATTTGAAAACACAAAAATAATTTCATTTTATAGTTGTCGTTTTTTTCTTTTTCTATGATAATACGGTCGTAACCGGTGTATGAAATATAATTATATTGAAGTTGACGTGAAACGCCGCACACTGGTTCATATTTTGAGAAGGCGGCCAAAACTATTTTTTTTTATGTTCTCCGATTTTGAAATTTTTTTATTCATGTGAAAGTAAATACTAGTGAACCTCGGGAGCCAAAAAATTTCAACCCTATTTCAACTATTTCATTGAGAACAGGGTGGTCCCAAATGGACTTTCTCAGTATTTGGTTATAGTTTTGAATTTCTGAGTAAACTTTTGAAGTTGAAATGCTCATAACTTTTTTGTTTTTCAAGATTTTTTGACAGAATAAGTTTTGTGTATTAGTATATCTTATTAGCTATACGTGGATTAAAGCATTAAACTCTGCGACCTGTAGAACTATTTAATTTTCTTTTCTTTTCCCGGAAATTTCCTATTTTAGAGAACATAACGTGAAAACGCGTCAAAAAAAATATATACTCTCTTGTAGTCCAGAATCTAACCTACATTTCTATACCCCATTGTACACATATCTGGATACGGTCTTGCGAACTACAGCAATTTCTGTGACCCAAGGCAAGATATTCGGTTCAAAAAATAAGTCCTGCAAGGAAACATTACTGAAATTAAAGAAGGTGAATCTTACAGAATTTTCGACAAATAAAGCAGTTCAGGCCACATAAATTATCTAGCCCGTCAGGTTATCAATTAATTTCGAGAAGGTAAAGGTATTGTCATTGTTATGAACTTATTGTGGGTGAACGGATGCTGCAAAACGAATAGGCGACATAAATAGACTAACACGTTAGATTTCTGAGTAAGCAAAAAGGTTAAGCATTAGTAAATATCCGCAACATAAACTACATAGTTTAATTACCTAAAAATTGCAACTTAATTTAAGAAATGGAAGAGCAGTTATATTTTACGTGAAAATTACCTACATGTTACCTGTTAATTTATTGCAGGTATGTTATCCTTTTAAAAAGTGTAAAAACAGGGGTTTTTTATGTTTCAAAGAAATGGTAATAAAAGATTAAATTTGTATTTAAAAAAGGGTTTTTATGTTTCCAAGAAGTGGTAACAAAAGATCATGGTTGGAGATATATGCCAACCACAGTTCATTAAATTTTATACCATGGGGAACAAATAGTTCAACACAATATCTTACCAATTGGAGATCTATCTGAAGAAGCGCAAGAAAAAAGGAACAAAGACTACAGATTCTTCCGCGAGCATAATACAAGAAAAATGTCCAGATGTTGTACTAATGAAGATCTTATTACTATTTTGTTGTGCACATCAGATCCATATATGTCCAGTATTCGACAAAAATTGAAATCAACCTCAATCGAATTAGAGGAAGAAGCTAAACAACTTCTGGAAAATGAAACGTAAAGCTATTTAGAAGAATTTTTTACTAATATTGTTTAATTTAAAATTGTTTATAGATTATAATTTGTTTTTGATTTAAGTATATATTTGTATTAATATATAAAAATAAAAAACACATACATCTCAAACCAAAAATAAAAGTTGAATTACCTAAAATGTTTTCGATAGCCAAGAATGCTATTTGGGCATTTTGCAAAATATTCCTTTTCAGTTTTATCCTTATAACAACTCGTCTCGGCCCCTGTGAATATTGGGACTAAAAAATTTACAGGGGCCAAATATTGGCATTTTCTGACAGGATCTAAGTTCGACAATAAAAAATAATTATCAGTTGTAAAATACAAGAGAAATAATGATAAATTTTACACCGAAACTCAACAAAAAAATGAAAATGCATTTTGAACTCCCCATAACTTTTGCTCCTATCGAATTTTACGTTTTATAGCGCAAATTAAAGCCTAATATCGCACCTATCGAGCAAAAAAAATCGCATAAAAAAATACCGATCCAGTCAAAAGTTATGGAATTTTGACCGCCTTCTCGTAAAATTTCCCACTGTGCGCCGTGTTACAAAAATTTAAAGGTGTGACGTAGGCTGAACGAAATTAAGCAATTTACTTTCATGCCTTCAAGAAAACAATTTATAAAGACAAACGAATCTACCAAATTAAGCAAAGTATGTGTAAAGAACTTGAAGGCAAAACTTGATCGTGTGGCTGCAGGGTACTTCGTGTATAAAGCAGACAAACTAATTTTTAAAACACTTACTAACACTACAAAAACTGTAATTTTTTAGTTATTTTTTTCAGTAAAACTTTTTAAATTCAGTTTAATTAAAAAAAAAACGTCATTCGGAACAGCGAACACGTTCCGAAAATTTATTTGTATTTGGGTATTTTATATTTGTGATTTTGAAAATGGTAATTTTAAAAAATAAACGACGTTAAACTATATGATACATTTCTTTGGCGTTGGTAAATAATATTTAAGACTTAATGATTAATAAAAGATCTTCATTCCAGGAAAAAGACAGATTTGTCATCCCTAAAACTTTCCAAGTGAAAGTAGAGCAGGAAAATTTAAAAAATAAAGAAAAAAAGTTCGGAAAGTCTACACCAACAAAAATGTAAAGCAACAACCAATCCAGCAACAACTTCTCCAGGAGCAACTACTACAGCAACAACCACTCCAGTAACAACCGTTTCAGCAATAACCGCTCCAGAAACAACAACAAGACAAACAAAATATAACGAATTCAGCAATTAAAGTTTTATGAGCAGTTTCCGAAATGCAGCCAGGCGCTTAAGAAGAAAAAAAGTATGGTAATTCACGGTACAAGTTGCATCGTTGCGAAAAAACAAAAGTGCAAAAACACATAGAAAATTAGTTGTACACAAATAATTGCCTTTGTGGATGTTCTGTTTTGCACTTTCCCACGGCTGCAACTTGTGACGATATTTTAATGTACATATGTATATACATACATATAAAAGTAAGCCTTTCGGTGCCATCTAATTTTTGCAATTTAATTATAGACACTTAATGTTTTATAATCCTAATTTCATTAAATTGGTCGATTTAATAAAATTTCATTTAATTCGATGATCTTGGTACGTCATAGGAACGCATCACCGTAAATTATTAAGAAACACTCTTCGACTACCCACAATTGCGTTGAAAACGTTTTTTGTTTTCTATCGAAAATAATCTAAGAAAATTACATTCTTATTATAATTGTTGTTTATTATTTTATTTTGACAGCGTATCTCATCTTACTTTACGTTCATACAGCGCAATTATGTTCCTACGGTAATAATAAAATAACATATCTGTTAGATGTTATTTAATTATCTTAAAATAAAAGCAATTTTAATTTGATATTTTTTTTTTACTAAAAAGATTGTGTTATTAAGTTTTATAAAATCAAATGAAATTCAGATATACATACATATGTATTGATTTATCATTATGCCAAATTCGACGTTTTGCGAAAACTGACTTTTTTTTTTATTGTCAAAAGTGTTTCTTTAGGATTTAGCAGCATATTTGATTGGCGAGTTTATCATTATTCTGATATTTACAAAATTACCGTTATTTTTAGGTTTTTGATGAAAATGAAAAAATGTTTACCTTTAAATTTCCAGAATTCGACCAAGTTATGTTTAACAACTTTTTACAAAATCCTTTAGCCAGTATTTTTGCTAAACATATGAACTCATAATATTTGCAAATACAAGGCGATTTTATGCATTCTACAATATAAATGAATTTTTCGCCATCTAGCGACAATAATTTGTACTAACTATATTCAGCAATAAGCAAAGTAACTTGAGTACCTCTCCAACAAATTTTGAAAATCGTTCAAAAATAGCCAAATGATAAAGAAAAGAACTATAGGATAATTACACATTTTACAGTTAGTTTTTTTTTTCAGTTTTTAAATCCAGATTAATTTAAATAAATACATCATTCGGAACAGTGAAAACGTTAATAATATTTGTCGCAGTAAAAATTTATTTGTTTTTACTTTGTGTTTTAATTTGGGTATTTTGTATTTGTGATTTTGAAAATGGTAATTTTATAAGATAAACGACGTAAAATCATATCTCGCAATTATTTGGCGTTGGTAAACAATAGTTAAAACTGAATGATTAATAAAAGATCTTTATTCCAGCAAAAAGACAGATTTGTCATCCCTCTAACTTTCCGAGTAAAAATAGAACAGGTAAATTTGAAAAGAAAAAAAGAGAGAAAGAGGTTCGGGAAATCAACACCAACGAAAATGTAAAGCAGCAGCCACTCCAGCAACTACCACTCCAGCAACAATCACTCCAACAACCACTAAAGAAACAACCGCTACAGAGGTAACTACTCCAGCAACAACAACAGGATAAACAAAAAAATAATAAATTCAACAATTAAAGTAATGCGAGTTGTTTCCGAAACGCAGCCAGGTGTTAAAAAGAAATAAAAATGGCAAGGTAATTAACGTCACAAGTTGCACCCTTGCGAAAAAACAAATGTAAAAACATAACAACCGCATAGAAAATTAGTTGTACACAAATAATTGTATTTGTTTACAAGTTGTAGACAAATAATTGTCTTTGTGGATGTTCTTTTTTTGCACTTTTGCTGTTTCGCAAGGCTGCAACTTGTGAAGTGTACTACCTTAGTTTTTCATATTTTAATATATATACATAAAAGTAAGTCTTTCGTTGGTTTATGAATCTAATTTTAGACACTTCATTTTTTGTAATCCGAATTTCATTGAATCAATCGATTTAATTAAATAAAATTTCATTTAATTTCAGGATGTCGGTATTATAGGCATCTTCGTCCAGCGTATCTTTGTCCCTAGTAACAACTTTGGTTACTTTTTTAAAATTAATAGCTTCTTTCACTCATTATTTAGTAGCTTTATTCTATAACTACAGCTTTAACTACTTCTTTAACTACCTGTTTTGCATATGAATGTAGGTAAAAAAAAATAATGACTAACTTTATAATGCGTTCATTTTGGGACATCCAATGTAAAATTCATTGGTTCTTTCAGTAGAATTGTCAGTAGTCTTTTTACTTTTTCCTGATTACTGAACACATTATTTTGTAGGCGAACATTTAACTGGGTTGTACACTATTACAATCATACGGTGCAATTGGGTTTCTACGGTAACAATAAAAAATAAATATTATCAGTCTAATTCATAAACGCATATCAATGCAGCTTTATAAGTATTAATAAGTAAAATTCGAAAAAAGAGTATTTATAAATTTTTAATAGCCTATTAAACATTTCATAAATTAAATATATCTATTGTAGCCTTGACCCTACTTTAAGCGTTTGATAAAGTAACATTTCAATGTTTGTTTACTTAAAATTTTTATAATGGCCCGAAAATATAAATTTTTTTTCTTTTTATTTATTTTAATATAAATAAAAAGTAGCAAAAAAAACAATGGATATAGTTAATCTGATTTCCAGAGTTGGTGAGTATAATAAATTTGTGCAATTTAAATCATTTTTGTAAAAACGATAATTTTAGCATCTATCGTCGAAACATCCAGCGCAAGATGTTCCAAAACTTTGAGGCAGAGAAGCAATCCCTCAGCAATTCTGGAAGAGCTATTCAAAGCAAGATACCGGTTCAGCAAATCCACTTGCAAGTTTTGGTAGCATTGCGATATTGAGGACGTAGAGGAGTATGTATGATTGTGGAAAAAGTGCCGTTTGTTCAAAGCAATAAAAAATAACCCCCATATTCATACAAATATTTTAGGTTTATAGCAGGTTTATGAAACGAATTTTCTATGAAAAGTTGTTAATTAAATATTTTATGAATCAAAAATTTTTTTATAAATATGGGGTAAGTCTTTATATTTATAATTTTATAAATTTAAAAACCAAAAAAGCGCTAATAGCAAATGAAATTGATGTTAAAAAATCGATTTGTAGATTCAGGATGATGCGGTCGATCTTCATGGGATACCTCAAGCAACAGTGTTTCAGCAGTATTTCAGCCAGAGTGGCTCGTGCCTTAGCTCGCTGGGGCAATAGAAATAGAAAATAAAAATGCCTTCATCCCTAATGGAGGAAGAAATCCTAATGAGGGAATTTAAGACAATTAGAAATTTCCCAGGTGTACGCAAATACGTATCAAATAAACCGGCGTGTATTTAACCCAATATTATTTATACAGAAAGGGTTACTATTCCCTGGATGTTCAGGTAAATTATATTTTAGAAATACATTATTAATAAATCATATGTATGTATATCATACATTCTTTGATCTGTTATAGGTAGTTGGCGATGTGAAACGGAAAATTAGAGATGGAGAGAAACCCTCATGACTGTCGTATTTTTAATAAGTCAACTATCAAATAGCGGCTTGAAAGCGGAGACTTCAAATGTCTTTTGTTGGCAGACTCAGGCTATAAGATGCAGGCTTATTTGTTTATCCCACTATCCAAACCACAAAGTGAAAAGGAAAACAAATAAAATGCTGCACAGGTACGCACTAGAAACTTCCATAGTAACACTTTTTTGTTTATGTTTGATTTTTGTAGGAAAAAATACATCAACATTAAATAAAAGAAAATACACTCAGAAGAATGCGTCTTCATATTGATGAAGCACTGACATCAGAATTGTGACATTAGTGTAGTTACAAATGGCATCAATGAGGCAAAAAGTGACATCAATCCAATGACGAACGTCATCCTAAAATTTTGTCATATTTTATGCGTCATCTATGCTATGACTACAGTGACATCAATTCGACGCCACATTTTGTGTACACTGATAGAAAAGGCTTCATAACACTAATGTATTTTGAAATACGTAGATACAACCTGTCATCAGTCCGATGGCATAATATGTCACAATATATTATTAACATTATTTTCATGTTTAAAAAGTAAAGTTAGAAGCAAAAATTCCAATATTCTATTTTTTCTAATTATTTAAATACATAAAATTTTTTTAAGTATAATTATTACGAAAACCATATCAGACATGCTGCTGGGGTCTTATAATTGAGAGTTATTCTGTTATCTAAGGGCAGAATACAACAAAACTGAAACAAACATGTGTAACGGGTAAGTAAATAAATATATTCATTCAATTTGACTTAAGATCAATATGACGACAGTTTGTCATCGCACAGATGACATGCTTTATAAAACCGACTCCGATTCGTAATTTCTGTGATTCCAAGGTGTCATCCCATTGGTGACATAATTTAAATTTTAGACCATAATGACAATTTGGCCAAGTGATGTTAAAGCTGACATCACAGTAATGTAAAGAATCATGGGGCAAAACTGAAGTTACTTATCATAGTATTGATGTCAAAATACATCAGCGTTATGACGCTTTTTCTCAGTGTAGTAATGCAAAATAAACTACATCAAAGTTGGTATTTGACTATCTCTTACAGTCGGCGGGTATAAAACGGGTTTAAACACAATCTTTTACAAAATCTTAATTTTTTTAACTTTGAATGGTAATGAAATGTGTTTCAACTACTTTTTAAGTTATTTTAAAATAATGCAACACACAAAAATTAAATCTTGTTTTTTTTTTTTTTTTTGGCTTTTAACATACTACGTTTATACGCACGGCTTATTCGCAAATAATTATATTGCAAGTAGAGAAAATTGCCGCATAAACAGTGTTTTAAATTTTTATTTGCGAATTGCTAACTCACGAAAACAATTCCTGAGTAACATCACTATAAGATTTAAACATTGCCACACTCTTAACCGTTTTAAGTTTTATTTCGATGTGGCTCATCCATTTGACAACAACTTTAAAATTAACTAAAAATTGTGCAAATAAAATATACAAATACACAATAATGTTTGTTTTTTTTTAATTTTATTTAAAAAATATATACAGTGCTACCAAATAATAAAATTTTTCATCTGGCATCACATAAAGTAAGTGTTCGATCACACATTAATTGTCAACACTGTATGTAAAATGGTTGTTGGTAGTTGTTAATTTTTTCCTTTATATATTATTTGTTTCTCTAAAAATATTAATTAAAACTACAATATAATGACTTTTTCATACTTAAATTTTTGGAAGTTTACCGGTTTTATTATCTTGTATATTACTTTGTGTATTCTTCTTTTGTTTAAGAATTTTTAGTCTGTAACGTGATCTCAAATCAATAAATTGTATACCGTTTTGCATATAAAATAAATTTAAGGTCTTGTGTATTTTTCTTTTAGTCAACAAACTACAAACCCTATTCGAACCATAGGGTAGGATTTAAATAAAGGACATTCTTACATTCCGGGTCAGTCAAACCAGACTGTCCTTAAACAATAAGATTTAAATAAATACTTATTTCTCAAAATTACAATATTAAAATTTTATTTTCGTATTATTTTTTACAGGTCGCAAAAGAAAAAAAAAATCATATCTTAAAAAAGAATAAAAAAACACCTCCTTCAAAATTTCAGGATTTTTAAAGAACAGTTTGAGGAATTACATAAAAAAATCAGCCAAAAAAAAATTAGGTTTTTGACTTAGTCCATTTTTAAAATTTAATATTTTGTAGATATTACATTTTTTAAGAAAAAAATATATGCCGGAAAGAAACCAGCAGCGGCGGTTCACTACTGCCGGGACCATTAGCCGACTGAAGCTAATCACCCTTATCGTGAACAATTTTTCCCTCGTAATTTGTTCCCTTTTTACGTATTTGCGATCATGAAAAACTCCCATGAAAAAAATTAATTCATAGGAGAATAATTATGTGAAAAAAATGTTCGTGGGAAAAAATTCCCCTTATAGTGAACAATTTTTTTCCTCGTAATTTGTTCACTTTTCCGTTTGAATTTCTCACTTTATTTTTGCTGGGGAACAAAACATTTATGAAGTAATTCTTCTCATAATTCGAATATTGAAGTTACAAAATTAATTTTAAGGTCAATTTCCGTTAGGCAAAAAATTATATGTATTTTGTTAACAAAATGCAAAAAACAGGTTTATTGCCTGAGGAGTTATGAAGCTTTTCAAAGACGTGGTGGCAGAATTTTAGAAATTTTTTTATTACATAAAAGCGCAATAACCTAATGTTGCAATCAAACTATCACTCCAATACAATATATTTAATTTTTTTTTAACTTTTCTTTAAAATATACGTGTATTTTTGAACAAAAACATTTTGTTTAATGTTTTTTAATATTTCTTCTTTTTACATTCACTGAGAACTCGAAAGCGAAAATTTGTTCACGGGAGTTTCACGATAGCATTTTTGCCTTCGAGGGGAATAAAAATTTCATGGGAACAAAAATTCCACTTGTTTTTCACGAAAGGCGTGATTGTTTGTAGCCCCTAGTATTCTCTATAAAATGACATACAAATAATTTTCGTACGCGCAGTTGTTTTTGAGATATTAAAAAAAAACTTAACACATTCGGCTAATTCGGATAAATTCCGTCACTTTAAATATGACCAAAATTTTGCAAAAAAAAAATTTTAAAATCCTTATAGCATAAAAGGAACCTTCACACCAAATTTAATTTAAATCGAAAGGGGTCGGGTCCCACTCTTGGTCGATTTGACATGGAATTACCCATATCTATATATATATAAAATAGGATGTGTGTATGTATGTATGTGTGTATGTAACGTAAGGACTCCAAAACGGCTGGGCCGATTTTGATGAAATTTTCAGGGAATCTTCAGAATATTCAGGCGGGTCACAGTGTGAAGTCTGATTTCTGATTTTCGGTCTGGGGGCGGAGGGGCGTGGCAAAATCCATAACTTGAGAAACGTCGGCAGTAACTTCAAATTCTCCCTCATTTTTTTCTTTTGTTCTTATTTTTCTTTGTTTACAAAAACTATGAAATTGAATGAAAGTATGGCACATTGTTAAGAGGATAAAGCTGGAGGTCCACACCACGCGTTACACGCCTTTTCGCAGTCTACGCAGCTGTCAAAAAAGTAGAATCTGTGTAGTTGTATGTAACAAGTTACATGCACAAAAGCGTAGGATGCATTGAGGCGTTGAACGCGAAAAGTAGGTTTACTTTCTACTTTTGCAAGCGTCACAAGCAGCGTTCGAATAAAGCAGCTGATTTTGACAAATGAAATTTTATTTTTACTTGTGGTGATGCCGCATCAGAAGCGTTGCATGTAACTTGAAACGTAGAACGCAAGTAAGGTATAAAACGCATGCAATGCGTGGAGGCTAAAACGCGTGGTGTGGACCTCCAGCTTAAGTGTCTATATGTGAGAGCATTAGAAAAAACGTCCTCGAAATAAAATTGATTTTATTTCACGACCGCATTCTCTAGCAAAATTTCATGTCAAACTGCATGTAAAACATCGTTCATCCCCAGTTCTGTTTCATCATTATAATATTATAAATTAAAATGTTGTTCATATACATATGTTTGATATACATTTGACTTGAAAATACATATGGTTGTATGTATGTATATATATGCTGTGAATCTTACGAAAAAAGTGAGCGTAAAAGTGGGCAAGTGGTTCGTGTGTCAAAGTACTAAGACGGGAAAAAACTCTTTACGAGCAACGTCTATGTATTGAAGTTCTTACTGCTCCCCGTGGCAGTAACAGCTTCTGGTCATTCGTTAAAAGAGTAAGGGTTTATGCGAGTTCTTCAAAGGAGTTCTTTTTAAAGGATGGATAAACATTCACGGACTTATTTGCAAATATTTCTCTTTCCAGCTAGCAATCAACCACTACGCGAAGACAAAGAGGTATCGGTAACTATGCCAAAAATATTATACGGCTCGAGCTGTTTAAAGGGTTCTTACGGATCTCAACATAAACAAGTCTCCTGCGCCGGATGGTATATCTGCAAATTTTTCGGCGGTTGGAAAGTTGGTAATGTAAAGCCAATTCCTAAAAAAGGTGTGGCTAATAACCCTTAAAATAACCGCCCAACTGCAGTTTGTTACGGAAAGTATGGTAGATCACCATGTTGTCCAATTTGTAGAGTCAAACCTTCTATGTGACCGCCAGTATAGCTTTCGTAGAGGTTGTTCTATTGGAGGCTTACGAGTTCAAAGTTCATTCAGGGGTGCTGCCGGGCTCCTTTCTTTTTCCTACTCTATTTCTTAATTTTCTTAATGACAGCAACCGTAGGCATTCGTATTATAGACCAAGCGTGAAGCAGATACGCTGGGATAAAATGTGATTTCCGATGGACAAAAGGTTTCGAAAGAAGCATTCAACTGTTCGGTTTTTGAAACGGTGTAAGATATACTTCACTCCCTCTGATCTCTTAACTATTTATACAACCTACATTCGACCGCGTATGGAATACAACTCCCATGTATGGGACGGTCCTATAAAGTCTATTTTGGAAATCTCCGCGAACCAATGCTCGCGTAGGGTATACAATTCTATTCACTCCCTTGCACACCGTCGCAATGTGTGTTGTATTTGCCTGTTTTATCGTTACTAAAATGGGATGTGTTCTGATGAAATTAGGGATCTGGTTCCCGAAACCCGCACGTTTGTTCGTAATACACGTTTTTCCTCAAGGGGCTATCATTTTGCGGTTGATTGGATGGAGCATCATACAACGTTACAGGGAAAATTAGTTGTTTGGCCGGACTATTCGTACATTATTAAGAGAGAAATTTAATTTACTCTGTTTGCGTTGTCCGTTTATATGTTGTAGATGATAAGCAAAGCTTCTTAAACAAACCCATAAAATAGAGGAAAAGTTTTCAAGTTCGTTGAAATCGAAAAATAAAAATGGTCTTCCCGTAAAATCTTTCTATTATCCTATTTCGTCATCTACTTAAAATTTTCACGTAAAAAACATCTATATCAAAACCATTAAAAGCTGCCAAAGTTATGCCAGAAAAAAAACACGGCTTATTCAACCAAATTTAAAAAAACGAATCTTAAAGACATCAAATCTCATAAAATTATATGTGTTAAAGTGACATCTTCTGAAACCATAACCCATTTTAATTAAAGTGAATTATTGCCAAAAGCTCTTTTGCATCCTTTGTCTTCTTATCTCACTGTGGATATTTCTACAACTTCTATGTCAGATACTGTTTTTCCAATTATTTTCCCTGAAGGTAGCATCAACAGTACTATACCATCAAAAGCTCTTTTGCATCCTTTGTCTTCAACAATAAATATTAAATTTCTGCAGATAATGTAATATCTTTAAAATCTTTAAGCTGTAATTAATATACCGGCACTGCAAAACAGTACAACAATTTCAGCAAATAGTTACGCTTCTGAAAGTTTAATTGCCTTAACAACGACGTGTGAGTAAGTGCAAATCAAAATGGAAGTTTAAATGTTGTAGATGATCCTAAAAATGTGAAAATCATCATCTTTCATTTTTCAAAAGGTAAAGCAAAGCGACAATTTTGCACATTTTGAAAAAAATAACAGTTTTAAATATGTGCTTTTACAACACAAGGAAGAGATTGAAGTTATAAAAGCGTTGCGTATGCCTGAAGAGTGTAAAGACATTTAAAAATTTTTAGAAAAATTAGCAAAATACATCTGCAAATCACGAAAAGGGAATTTTAGTTGTTAGTAGACAGCAACAAAAAAGTGTTAAAACAATGCTGATGATTAACTTTGCAGCAAAAAATTTTAGGGTTCTCTACCAAAAGAACCATTCATATTAACGTTAACGAAGCAATTAAATTGATGAGCGATATATTCATAAGGCAGCAAATTAAGCAATTAAAACAAAAATCAGTGCGATATGACGAGCTAGTCATATCGTACTGTAACAGAATTAAAAGATATTTTCAAAACAAGTTGTTTGATAAATGTGTCACGGCACTGTTGCTTACTGGGACAAATGAGAAATGGGATTTAATACACCTGTAGTAAAGCTCAAAACTTCACCTGATTAATAAAAGAATGCGGCAAATCGGAAATTCCAACATTGATAACCAAAAAACTTTCACAAAAATTTTGTATTTACAGTTGGACAGATTTGGTTGAAGCAACCGCAATTTATATACAAATTGTTAATCGCACAAGATATGGATAAATCTAACGCCTTATTATTGAATTACAAAAATAAACAAATAATAAGCAACACTATGGATAAAGACATTTAAAATGTTTTTGTTTTTAGAGGAGTCCTTAAAGTTTGCCAAACAAATTGTTCGATTATCTTTGCGAGGAAAACACAGTTGTACCCGTGATCGTCCTTTTGTGCCCAATGTGTATACAAGCAATTGAACTGATTATGAATTTTATAAAAGATGAAGGGCTAAAGACTAAAAACAAAAACATATTCAAGTAAGCCAACAACTTCAAGTTTGGCAAATATTTACTCTCGGCCCTATCCATTGCTAAAAAAAAAGCTTTGAGAAGAATGTAGTGCACAAATTCTATAACAGCGGTGGGCGCGGTTTTGCCTGGATTACGAAGTGTTTCAGGTTTTTACATTTGCTCATCATTTTTTAACAGAGCTGCTACGAATGCAAAAATTTCCCTACTCAGATATTCATTAAGATCCCCAAAACATACCACATACGTGTTTGATTATACTACATTTCAACTTAAAAGAAGTAGCTTTAAAATAGAGAAAATAAATAAAAACAATTTTCTAGAAGTCAAAACAAAAAGAAAGAAAAATTTTTACATTCAAATCAAATTCTAAAAAATTTACCGTAAATCACATACACGTGTTTGTCTGATGGTGTTTTCGCTCATTTACTACTGCCCACAAACTGAACAACTTGAATTCATTGTTTCATAAATAAAAAATTAAGAAAGGCAACCCTAAATACAAATATCAAAGAGAGAAAAACATAAAATTTGTTTTCAGTTGCTGACCACAGGGTCTCCACCTGAGACAAGATATAAGATTTTTATATCAGCAAACGGCAAATTCAATCGTAGAGAGTATTATCTTACGTATGGACTCTCAAATA
Source organism: Pollenia amentaria (assembly GCA_943735925.1). Classification (NCBI taxonomy): domain Eukaryota; kingdom Metazoa; phylum Arthropoda; class Insecta; order Diptera; family Polleniidae; genus Pollenia; species Pollenia amentaria. The sequence continues at coordinate 103,928,123 of OX031006.1, forward strand.
GTGTTAGTATTAATTAAAGGGCTGCATGAACAATTTTTTTCATAAGTATATTGAAATATTTATCCAATGAAGTTCAGTTCGTATTCAAATAAAATTCAGATTACTGAACAAACCGTTGTTGTATTAGGTGCGTTTGAGTACTTTTACAGTAAAATGCAGTAAATGAGTAAACTTAAAAATTTGCTCTCTCAAAAAGCTGTTGTCCAAAAAAGTACGCGAACGCAAATTTTGTAAAATTTCGTAAAATAAAGGCAACAGCTGATGGCAAATAATTAAAGTGTTGAAAAAAGTTTACACTTTTGACTACTTAACTCGTTTTCTTATCGGTACTCGATTAAATACTTTTAATAACACGAATATTTTTGGAAAATACAAACAAATTATTTTATGTAATCTTTCATATTTGTTTGTTTTTTATTTTATTTGAATTTGCGAATTTGTGTCTGGCTAAATTTGATCAATAGTACACGAATACTTTTTTCACTATTGATAACTTTAAAAACAAGGGCTGTTCTAATTACCCGAGTACTTGACACTTTTACAACTCTAAAAAATTAACATAACTAAACAAAGTTTTAAAAGTTGGTATTTAGCCATATAAAATCTTCACAAACAAGTTTAATTAATTAATATTTATTAATTTTTCGTTTTTATTTTAGTTTTATTTCAACTTTTCTTTTTTTAAACAATTTGTGTCCTTTTTGTTTGCTACTTTTATTTGTTTACCTTTTGAAACATATGTTTTTTTGTTTTACTAAATTTTACTGCAAAAATTTCTGCAGTAAAAATTTGTAATTACTCATTCAAGAACTGTCACTTTACGCTCTCAATTTGTGTTCTCATTTACTGTATTTTGTGTACGTGAACGCAATTTAGTAAAATGCAGTAAAGTTCAGTAAAAAATAGTAAAAACTTTTGTGTTCTCGAACGCAGCAATTGATATTACTAGCAAACAGATTTCGTTGCATATGGCAAACACAAAGACGTTGTTTAATGGAACCGTTTTTGTTTGACACAGGGTTGCAAGTTAAGAACATAAAAATTGTACCAACAAGCTCACAAAATTTTACTTTTTCGAACCCAATTGTACCAAAAATTTTTTTTTTATTTAATTTTTTTTATCTTAAATAAAATAAGGTACATAAGAAGTCTATTTATATATATCCATGAGATCAAGTTGTTTTTGATAACAAATCATTTGGTATTTGAAATGTAAAACAACAAGAGTTTGATGAGCTTAACAAATCTTTTGTCTGTAAACGACCTTAAACTGTACGCACATAAAGTCTTTTTCGTTCTTTCGTTTTAATAATATTTTGGAAGAAAAAATCTTATAATATTCCACCTACACTTCGTGAAAATTCCGGAAGCATCAATTCGTTCAATCCATTTTTCATCTCAGAAACTTTATTCCAAAAGTTGCATATATGTACTTTAATTTTTTAAATCTTTTAATATTTCTATTTGCCAGGGTTCTAAACTGCGAATTTATTGAGTCAAATTAATTTCCTTATCATAATCTACTTATCTACCTTGCAAAATTTTTAAATTTTTTTTTGCAATTTCCTTGAAATTCTTCACCACATCACGTTTGTGGAAATATGCATACGTTCGTTTCAGGAAAATATGCATACGTTCGCCTTCTGCTTTCATTTACGATTTTTAAGACATATTAAAGAAAGAGACATACAATTTTGTAAAGTGGATTCGAATAACATGATACATATGAATCGTAATTACGAATTTTTAAATTCAGCCTTTTAAATTCATCATTTTAAGTAAAATAATAACCTGGTGTTAGTTTGGCAAATCATGCAATTTTGTTGTGGTACACTGGTAAAATATTAATTGGGTTGAGATCAGGCTGTGTTTATGTATGTTTTTTTAGCTTGATATAAAAAATCCTTTCGTATAGGTATTCCTTCCTTCGTAGTGGTACATATATAATATATATTTGTTAATTACAACATAATCAATGCAAAGAATAAAATTTCGAAGTTGTCTCTTACGGGCTTTTCGATTTTAGGTGACCATATATAAGTTAACAACGCTAAGTGAACTTCCTTAATATTAAACAACGGTTAGTTAATACCCGTAGTAATTATCTTGTGGTGTTAAATTACATTGCATTGCATACTTAAGGCTAGATTACACTATCTCACAAGCCTTACGTATCCCATAATACTTTGTGAGATGGAAATCTAATGAGTTTTGTTGTGACTGTCAAAAAATCTAATGTAACATTACAGTTTGTAGTCACACTATCACACATGAACATGCTTTTGTTAAAATGCAACCCTGATCCAATGAAAAGTATTAGCGTTTAGAAATTTTTCAAAAAACGATTAAGTCGTATGGGATGCCAAACTTTTTCGTAATACTTGTGACACATTGCATTCACACTATCACACTTTGTCATATTACTTGAGTTTTTGACATGTATTAATACAGAGTATAATCGTGTAATCTAGCCTTTACCTGTGGAGCGGTGTAGTTTTAAAATAATTTCACAATCATATTTTTATGCTTGATACTCATATTTTATTAAACTCAAAACAGTAAAATTTTTATAAAAAGTGCAGACCTTAGTCAGCACTTTTATTTAATACTAGCTGACCCGGTCCGCGTTGCTGGCCCTAAGCAAACATTAGTGTTGTATTACCAGACGATTTAAATTGATCTTTAAACGAAATTTACGGCCTTTAAATAAAAATCCATGAAATACCTATCAAAGTTTTTCTTACGAAAAAAGTGTGCGGAGCAACATTTTCTTTCCGCAAAACCTAAGTTAGACCATGGCGACAATTTTAAAGAAAAAATCGTCCAAATCGGTCAAGCCGTTCTCCAGTTATGCGCTTAATAGAAAAAGTGGGCGTAAAAGTAGGCGTGGTAAATTTCGATGAAAACTTAAAGTTGATTAATACGAACATTTAAAAGAAAAATTAGTCAACTCGATGGAGCCGTTTTCTGATTTTAGGTAAATCGAAAAAAGTGAGCGTAAAAGTGGGCGGGGCAACATTTTCATTCCGCAAAACCTAAGTTAGACCATGGCGATCATTTTAAAGAAAAAATCGTCCAAATCGGTCAAGCCGTTCTCAAGTTATGGATTTTGCCACGCCCCTCCGCCCCCAGACCGAAAATCAGAAATCAGACTTCACAGTGTTACCCGCCTGAATATTCTGAAGATTCCCTGAAAATTTCATCAAAATCGGCCCAGCCGGTTTGGAGTCCATGCGTTACATACATACATACATACATACATACACACATCCTATTTTATATATATAGACTATTTCGCAATAGTTGTTTTAATAAAACTTTTTTCCTATTGGTCAATACATTAAAAATTTTATAAGAACGTGCAGACCTAGTCAGCACTTTTCATAATTGTATGTAAACTTAAAGTAGAATCAAAAAAAAAAAAATTCATTCCATGTCGAATCATTGAAAACAAAACTTGTTTTAATTAACTTATATATATATTTTTTACCGTTAATGAAAACTTGATGGATTGTTTAAAAATATGTATTTCATTAGTTATTTATTGAATTCCTTTTTCTGCATATTTACATAATATTTTTAGAACCTTCCATACATTTCTCTAAGTTTGGCGCAAATTATTTACTCGACTAAATATTTTTGCAGTAGCTCGTTTCTGTATTTCTCGCATCGCAAATTTTCTCATATTAAGTGTGAAACAAAAAATTCCATCGTTTCTCGATTTGTGAGAAAAAAGTGTTTCTGTATTTAAATGCGAGAACAGACAACACAGATTCTGTTTTAACTGGAATACTTCCAGTAATTAAGTGTCAAATGCAAGCGAAACGTCAACGAAAGAAATATATATAATAAAAATAAGGCTGCCAGATTTAAAGATTTATCGACATTTTGACGATTTTTTTTGTTCCAAAATTGGAAAAGTGACAATTTGCGGATTTTTTTCTAGTGACGATTCAGTCTTTGAAATAAAACAATTTTAAATAGTTTTATATGTTTGTGTATTAGGCACCACAGAAAACCGATATCTTTAAAAACAAGGCAGATTAAAAAATGTATCGGCAAAAGCAAAATTTCGAACGGAAACTGTTTAATTTTTATTTGCTTGGATTATTTAATACATTTGTTTGTGTGATCAAAAGATTAAACTATTACCCCATTTTTTAAAAATTTGTGATTATATGATAAAAATCGAAAAAAAATTCGTCAAAATTAATTTTAAATTGTCCGAAAAAAATAGACGATTTTTTATTTTTTCTTAGGATATTGACGTTTTTTTTCACAAATTAATCTGGCAGCCATGCATAAAACAAACACAATGAAAGGCCAAAAAAATTTAAATAACAAAATATAACAATTGTGTTTTATATTCTTATTTTCATCATTTTAATTCTTTCTTTTAAAATAAAATAAAATAGTACACATTCTTGTGTACATACATACATACATAATTTGGGCTCCATTTTTTTAAATTTTGTTTTCTCGCATCAATTTCAAATATGACTTATTTTGACAGTTCTTGTGAGAAACTTTTTGCAAAATATTGTTACAGAAACACTTGTTCTCACATCCTTCCAATAATTGCTGGAAAATTATTTAAATGACAGATAATTCTCGCAAAGTAAAAGTACAGAAACACTTATGTGAGAAAAACCATTTTTTGTTTCATATTGCACTGTTTTGTCATAATTCACTTGTTTCGTGCGGGAAATTTTACGATGCGAGAAATACAGAAACGGGCTACAGATTATAATAATAAAAACATTGACAGTCTCAATCACCAAAATGCGAACCGAAGATTACAACACGATTTTGAAGCTGAAATTTATATTACCCACTACATTCAGCAACATTTTAAAATATATAAATAAGTATTTTGTGCTTTAAGTTGCTTTAAGCATTTCTGTATAACCTTTTATATATTCAGTAGCTATTATGTTTTGAAGTAGAAAATGAAGTGCTTGTAAACTTTATGCTGGGTACAGACAGTACAATCTTAATCAATGCAATCTCAAAATATCAAAACGTTTTGATGTCGATGAAATTTAAAATGAATGAAATTTGCTAGATTGCTTAAATGCATTGCATAGTGTGTACCCAGCATTACACACTTTTAGAAGTTTTTAATTTTCAAGGACTTCTTATTTAACAATAACCCTTAAGTGTATACCTGGACCTGGCCAGGCATTTTTTGACTTTTTCCAGTTTTTTCATATAATTATTAAATATATTCCAACGAAACTTTATGTATTCCTCAAAGTGTTTTTTTTTTACAAGAAAACGAGAAAAAAAGTTTTAATTTAGACACCGTGGGCATGGCAATAATGAAAATTTTGTGCATATTGTATCCACCTGGGCCTGACCAGGCCCTGCCCTATTAAATATGAACTGTAGTAAATAAAATCAAAACGAAACGTATCAAGAAGCATACGCAACACATAAAAATGTCTTTCTTTACTTTAATTTCGAAGAATAATTCTAGTTGACAACAAAATGTTCTTGCTGCAGCCATAAAACTCCATACATATAAAAGTAGTCCCAACCAGGCCCAGGGATTCGTTAGTGTGAGTTTTTTCTATGCTTTCAATAGAAATTCATGATCCGTTTTAAAATTTTTAACGCCACAAGCAATGCAGCGTTTGAAATTTGAAAACGCAATGTGAATTTCTGTAGGAAGAAACAACAACATTACAAAATATTTATGACATTGTTTGTGCTTTCAATGATATTCTTTGGCGTTGCGCTGCGTTTTATATGATTAGGGCCTATATACGAGTAAATAAAAAAAATATCTTATCTTGTTGCCAGGAAACTGCCCTTTTTAAGTTTTTTTTAATCTAATTTCTCATGTTTTTTCTTCTGGTACCATTATTTTAATGATAATTTTTATTTGCTTTGCAAAAAAAAAAGGTGCCACTTATAGACTTTTATGATTAGGAAAGTGTGTGACCATATGAAAAAAAGAATACTTAAAAAATAAAAAAGAACAAAATCGCAACTAAAAACCATTTGAAATTAAAATTGAAAAAAGCGACATGCCACTAAAAGTCATCGTATAAACGCAAGAGGTTTTTGGAAGTTGCTTCAAAAGGGAATAAAGAAAAAACCACGTCGCAAAAGCCTCCATGTGAATTGGCTGTTACTATTTTGTATATTTAATTTAAATGATATTAAGGAAAAATAAAATTTACTAAAATACTTGACAACAAAACCAAAGCATGGTCACATAGTACTGACTTGATTGTCGTTCGCCGGCGTATGAAATAGAAATAAATTTATTGCAGTTTCTGGGTACGACGAATTTTCGACGCTGTTATTGTGTGTATTTTCATATAGACCAATATGTTTTATTGGTCGTGGCCATGGTGGAATTAGTAGGTGGCAGCGCTTCGACAACAAATACAACATTACAACAAAAATGAAAAATAAGTCTCCGTATACGTCAAAAATTATATTAATCTAAAATCAAATTTTGCCACTGAACGCAATGAAATAAATTAATTTTTAGCCAATTTTTATTTCACTATGGTTACTATCTTATTTAATTTTAATTTAAATAATCAAAAACTTTAATACAATACAATAATCACAGCAAAAAACGTGGACTTTTTGCAAACATAAACAAAACTTTGACATAAGACTAGACAAACAATACAAGAGCAAAAAATCGTCATCTGGCGTAGTAATGCCACCTGTTTATTTCATCATGGTCGTGGCCAAAAATTCGTCATTCGTCCCAGTTGTGTTTCTAGTATAATTAATAAACTTTATGCTAACAAACTTCTAAGTAGAAAATGCATTCTAGTAAGCAGTTCGCCATAAGTAACTGCTTACTTTTACTTATGAATACGGCTCATCGTGATTTGTAGATACGACAAATTTAACACAATTGAGTGTCCGGATTATTTTCTGTTTTTTTATTTAACAAAAAATTTTTTTAGTCCAAAAGTAAATTTCATTGAAAAATGTGAAAGCAAAATATGTTTGTGATATATTTTATGTGTAATCGGGAAAGGGTTCTCATTTGAAAACTATTTTGTTTTAACATTAATTCTTATTTGTGGTCAAATATATGAAATATAATATTTGTTTTTTTCTGATTTGCTCTCAGTTTCTGTTATTTATTTATTGCAGTTCTCCATTCACTCATACGAAATAATTTAAACGATTTTTTTTTTGCCCTTTGTTATCACTGCATACATTTGTTCCGGTTACATTTTGGTTGTTAGAACTGAATTGGTAAAATATTTTCAACAAAAGTTTTATTTAGTTGGAAAACTGTTTGCAAGCAGTCTTTAATAATTTTTTAGCACATTTTCATTGGGGTTAAATAACGTTTGCAATAGTTTGCCAAGTTTCATCATTTATGTAAAACATTCGAATCGAAACCACAAGTTGAGAGAGTATTATGCATTTGTTCTGATGTTTGTAACTCCTTAAAATATTGATCGTAGACCCACCTTTAAGTATACCGATCGACTCAGTAGCTCTAACGATATCCGTCCGGGTGACTGGCTGTCCATGTAAACTTTGTGCGCAAAGTACAGGTCGCAATTTTGGAGAGAATTTGATGAAATTTGGTATAAAGTAGGTTGAAATCGGCGCAAAGACCAAGTAAATATAATGAAAATGGGTTCATGTCATATATCCCCCATACGAGCTTCTTTCCGGAATAGGGTATTTGCGCCCATAAAACATCTTATTATGTTGATACATATTTAGATTAAATTTGGTCCAATCTTATTTTATTACAACCAAAATCAACTTACTAAATTTTATTGCATTCGGTCCATATTTGACCATAGCGCCCAAACAAATTGAACTCCCGAAAATTGCTTTTAATGCCACACCCAGAGAAAAACTATGTTTAAATATGGTCACCTGCAACAAAACTTTTTTTAAAGAAAATTGTGAGTCATGGAACACAACATCACGTGAAATAAATGTCATACAGGTGTTTGTTAACCGCAGTCTACGAAGGATCCTTAAGATATTCTGGCCAAGCACCATATCAAACATTCAACTATGGTCACAAACAAATCAAAGTCCAATCAACATCGAGATCCTTAAGCGAAAATGGCGCTGGATTGGTCACACGCTCCGTAGACCACAAGGCGACCCTACTAAAACTGCTATTGACTGGAATCCCCATGGAAATACACGAAGAGTTGGACGCCCGTCGCACTCCTGGAGACGTCAACTCGATGCTGAAGTAATCCAAAGTGGGCTAAGCTGGAGGGAAATCAAACACCTAGCATCAAACAGAACCGAATGGAAAGCGTTCGTTGTGGCCCTTTGTTCCTTATAGGAACAAATTATGGTTAAATTTAACCATGTTATTATCACCGACAACCATATTATGGTTAAATGTGTCCTCCATCAAGAAGGCACAACCATATTATGGTTGCCCCCGATCATGTTTTGGTCAATAATAACTAAAATATGTTTAACACTTATAATAGCATGGTTGGTTTTCAACCATAGCTTGTTGCTCTTGGAGAAGAGGAAAATACTATTGTTAATTTAAAAACAAATTATTGTCATACTTAACCATAACATGTTTAGAGGCAACCATAATATGGTTGTGGCTTCTTGATGGAGGACACATATAACCATAATATGGTTGCCGGAAATAATAATATGGTTAAATTTAAACATAATATGCTTAAAATTTTCTTTCAAAATAGTTTTGTTGCAGGTGACCATATATAAACATGTTTTTTTCTCTGCGTGCATAGCTTCCTTATAAATGTTAGTCTTTACTAGGGGCTTCATTTAATCGGGCTTTTGCCTTAATCGGTTAATCGCTCGATTAATTAACCGAGGTTTTGGTTTAATCGGTTAATAATCGGTTAATTTTGTTATTGATCGGTTAACCGATTAATAAAGATTTTTTTATAAATTAAGTCATTTCATTAAATAAAAATGTATAAATTATTTATTGTTGGGATTTTATAAGTAAATAAAATTGAATAACGTAAAAAACATAACAATTCTTGAACTAACAAAAAATTAATCATAAATTTGTAATACATATTTTTAATTTATACATAAATAATATGTATTAATTAAAAAATAAACTGTGAGATCATTTTATTAGATACTTCAATAGTTAAAGAATATCTTAAAAAATAGTCTTTTAAGCAAATAATTTGGTCTCGATTATTTCCTTTAGTTTTGATAGGACTTCACTTAGAAAAAAAATTCTTTCATTATTCGTAGATGTTGGAGAAATCGTAAGCAACCATTAATACAGAATATATAATTTCTCAGTCCTTTTTCTGGATTTCCCTAAACATATAAAATCTTCCTTTCTCTTCTAATTCTTTCGGTTAATTCTGCTAAAAGATTGATATGAGAAAATATGAAAAGAAACAAATAACTAAACACATACATATAAAAAGTGTGTGAAACAAAAAGCTGTTTACAGAAAACATTTATATAAAATAAAGATCACTGAACATTTTCTTTGTTTGTATGAAAAAACATTTTCTAAACCTTTTGTATATGAGTGTTTCGTCTCAATAATTTAAAAAACAAAAAATATGTTATAATACAACAAAAAATTAAAAATTGTTACATCGGATAATCGACTGAAATTAGCCGGTTTAATCGTTAATCGAAAATAGCCAATTTTGAATTAACCGATCATTTAATCGGGTAGTAATTAATTGGTTAACCGATCAACGGTTAACCGAATGAATACCCTAGTATTTAAATAAAAAATGGCTACAATGACTTTTTTATAGCTACTTCATCATGAAAAAATGTTGTTCTCGTGGGTGCAAAACTAACCATAATGGGACATATGGTTAATTTTAGACCCCTTCCTAAAATCACTTAAAGGTAAATAAATTTCATATGGGTGAAAATGTCGTAATAATATTCAACACAAAAAACTTTTATATGAATCTAAAATTTAATTACATAATTTCTTTCTGGCGGGTCCATGAATCTGAAATACGGAACACTTGCAAAAATGTTTTCTTATATACTGTGTTGTAGGGTATTATATGGTCACGCTTGACCGACTATACTTTCTCACATGCTTTAATTTTTTTGCAAAACTAACACAGTACAACACATGATTTTGGGACTCAATTGTGATAATTGTTTATGAAAGTAGACCCAAAAAGAAGAACTTCTGCATCATTAGTTTGGTCAAGGTACATCAAATAATAATTTAAATATTAATTTGAAGTTAGTAAGTATCGTATAGTGGAATTTGTCACTTTTAGGCTCTTTTCTTTGTCATAACTCGAGAACCACTAGTCCGAAATTTAAAAAAATTAAGAATTACAATTCCTTTAATCTGTTCATGCAACGTTTCGCTACATAAGCAACAGTTTCGCAGTTATAAATAAATGTATGAAGAAAAAAAATATTTTTTGCCCAAAAAATTTAAATTTTTTATTTTTAATTCATAAAAAATCCTGTTTACAGATATTCTTACACTGAAAATATGCGATTGTTATATGTTATCTTAGCATGGAAAGAAAATTTTCAATTATTGTCACTATCAATCCTCGTTGAAGTTGAAGCTTGTGATTCTGATGACCTTATTTTCTTCGTAGGTTGTTCATATTCATGTTCTGTGTCTGCATCATCATCCGAGATATACGTAATATTCAAGGGCATGTTTTGTTTAGTGTGTCCACAAATTTCAAACTGCATAATTTTAGAACTCCACCAACAAACCTTCGCAAGCATTGCATCCAATTTTTTGCGTTTGGTGGAACCTCTCTCCTTGTTCATCCGATTCCTGAGGTAATTGTGCCAAAAAGGTTTCAAGGTGGCAATGCAAGAAATGTAATTTTAACGTCATGGATGCATTGATTTTATCAAAATAATGCAGCAAGTTGTTCACTCGTGTCTGTATGTCATCTCGCTGTACACGGTTCTTTCGCCTTCGATAACTTGTTTCACTGCTTTCCATGCACATAGGTGGTTATAATGGTTCGAAAGCATATTTGGGAAAGATTCGCTTTTCATTAATTTTCGTATATCCGGTCGATTGAGAAAACCTGTTTGAAATATAAAAAAAAACATTTACGAAAATATTATTGGTAATGCGAATATATCGAAGTAAACAAATTTAGATATGACAATATTAAAATACTGAAAACGATGCGAACCTTTTCTAATTTTAGCTTCACTGAGTTTTGGAAAGATGGATTTCAAACAGTCATAAGCGTCATCAATATCTTTGACTACCACTTCGACGAATTTCCCAGCTATTCCTAATTTCATGTGGAGCGATGGCAACGAAATATCATCTATATCCTTTATCAAACGTTTATTCCGTAATTTTAATTGTTTCTCGAGCTCGGGAGTTCTTGCTTTCCAATCTTTACATTGATATTGATTTCCTGTGTATCGTGAATCCCAATTTCAAAGGAAGCAGAAGTATTTTGGAAAACCGCCCTTTAATACAATGCCTTGTATTATGTTGACAACCTTTAGATCGCATTAAATCGGCCATTCGAGTACATTGTAGTTGATTTTCTCCAAAATTTCGCCCAATGTTTTATACGTTTCCTTCATAGTTGTGCTGAATCCAAATGGAATGGCCGGTTTTTTGTTCGTTTTGTGCAATAGAACAGCCTTCAAACTTGAAACTGAACCATCGATGAATAAACGCTAGTCGCCAGCGATATAATCCATCCCCAATTTTTTCACTAAACCCGGGATATCATGGGAGTAGGTGACGTATTTGCTTCGTTAACGGAATAAAATTTCTAAAAATCAGATTGGCGTTGTCGGTATGATGTTGCGCTGACATTTTGCTGTGTCAGTTTTCTGCTTTTCAAAAATGATGTCAACATTTCGGAGTTTTGTTGTGATAGTCCCATCTTAGCCACAATGTAATCCTTTTCGATTTGTGTTAGCGGTTGTGGTCCATTATTTTCAATATCGGGTGTCCAATCAGCATCATTTAAATTGGTCGGATTGGTGAAAACGGTTTCGGCTTGCAGGGACACAGTATTCAAACTCGGAGGTTTAGGTGTATCGGTACCAGCAGCGCGTTTAACTGGAAGTGTGGCAGTAAAAGCAGCAATGTATACTTTTGTTTTCAATTGTTTTCTGTTTAATTCATGAATATAATTTATGCATGCGTAGTACCTGGAATCATCATGTTTAGTTAGGTCTTCCACTCAAATTACTGGCTTCATAAAAGAAAACTGTCCACCTTTTCCATGTATCCACATTATAAGGGTATTATAACAATTTTTGCACACTGTGTTTGGCGTAAAATTTGCACAACTTAAATCTGCTTTATCAAAATAATGACAATACGCTGTTTTGAATTCCTCAGAAATCAATTTTTTCGATCGTTGGCCTCTTTTTGGGACGATATGACTACAAACGCAACAAAAATTATCCAATTGAGGGCACTTGTTATTTTCCATATTATATGTTTTGTTGTTATTCACTTTTAAAAACCGGAGAAAAATTCACTTGTACTTCTAGCGTTCGTCGACTCTTGTTAAATGACAAAAATCGATCAAAGCGCACCTATAAATACTACAAATATTTCAATATTTTACTTGCAGGTACTTATGAAAAATATGTTTTCGAAACGTTCCAAAACATGAGCACTCATGAAAAACCCAAATAATTAAAAAAGTGCACTTTCCTTTTTTCCTTTTAATTGTCCACTCACATTTATAAACGCTTATTACTTTGCTACCGCAATCATAAAAATCAAATAACCTTTTGTTTATTCCTTTTTTTTAATTCTGAGAATCATAAAAAAGTCATCAATGCTTTTTCCAAAGAATTTTGTGGATATCTCGAGCAAATTTTTGAAATTCATACCTTTACTTAATTGTGAATAAAAGCGAGACGCGTTCATCGATTTGTATGATTTATGTCACATTTTGTTCATAGGCTATGCGACTTTACGTTAAAGTAATACGACTTGACACTTTTTACCGTTTTGGATTTTTTATGAATTAAAAATAAAAAATTTCAATTTTTTGGTCAAAAAATATTTTTTTTCTTCATACATTTATTTATAACTGCGAAACTGTTGCTTATGTAGCGAAATGTTGAATGAACAGATTAAAGGAATTGTAATTCTTAATTTTTTTAAATTTCGGACTAGTGGTTCTCGAGTTATGACAAAGAAAAGAGCCTTTAACGTGACAAATTCCCCTATAGGATACTTACTAACTTCAAATTAATATTTAAATTATTATTTGATGTACCTTGACCAAACCAATGATGCAGAAGTTCTTCTTTTTGGGTCTACTTTCATAAACAATTATCAGAATTGAGTCCCGTATCAATCACCTGAAAAATGTTGTACTGTGTAATTTAAGGGTGTATGTCGTATTCAGCTGAAAACAAAAACCATCAATTCGGTTGCAGTTTTACTTTAAGCACATATAACACAGTTGGTAAATTAAATATTTATTCATTAATTTTAAAATTGAAAATGCTTAAAATTGGAAATTATTTAAAGCAATTTTGTATACCAAATATTTTTTGTTATTGTTGATTTAAGATACTGAATATCGTCGGTCACAGGTTGACAACTCTTAACATGTTTTTTTGTACTTTTCAGGAGACAAAAAAAAATAACGTTATTACTCCGTTACTAAGCCGTGTTGGAAAAAAAAACCAATATTAGTAGGAGATATTTATTGTAAGATGGTGTAAAGAAAACAAAGGTATTGAAATAATTTCAGATTAAAAAAAATTAAAATGAGTTGACAATTTCAAAAAATTTAAAAGTGAGTTAAGAGTTGTCAACCTGTGACCGACGATATACTATACGAATATAATACCGAATGTCATTATTTCAGATTATTTTTTATTAAACGATAAAGTAACTTTTTCATAATAAAACTTGCGACCAGAGTTGTCAGATTAAATTTAATCGGGGGTTTTATTTTTCAAGCTGGGTCGATAAATTTAATTTAGATGTTTTTAATTTTGTTGGGCTTTTTTAAATTTTGGGATTTTAATTTAAAAAATGTTTCAAACAAAACTTTGTGTTTTGGCAAATTTATCTCTAAAGAATGAGTTTAAATAATGATAATAAACGTTTCAAGCATAAGCAGTTTTTTTTATTATTATTGCAGCAAGTGTTGAATGTATTTTTTTCAAGACTTATAAATATTGTTTCGAAAGTAAATTAAGTTAAGAAAGCAACACAAGTAATAAAATGACATTGAATTTAGACTTTTCCTTCCTTAGGTAGGTAGGTAGGTAGATAGAACGGCTGGTGTAAAGTCTCCTTCACACCTTTACCCAGAGACCAATATGGTCCATTGTGATGCCTTGTTTAGATATAGATAGCTGGAAAATAGGTGAAATAAACGGCGAAAGCATAAGAAAAGATAAAAATTATAGATAAGAAAAGAAGATCGGACCAAACCCGACAGAAAACCCCACTCAACACAAATACGCCCTATGTGCAGCTGGCTCCCAGTCTCCTGCCGCATAGCCAGGCCATCCCCATTACGAATCCTATTAGACTCTCGAGTCCACAGCCCAAGACATCTAGGAATCTGCTGCCCAGCCACCTCAGCCTGCTGCCCTGTAGCATGGGACAGAGGCACAGAATGTGCTCAACTGTCACTAGCTCCTCCGGGTCCTCACACAACCCGCACATATCCGACACGTCAGATCCCATCTTCATCGCCATCCTGCCTATCATGATCCTAACGCAGACCCTACTTCTGCCAGCAGCGACTCCGAATCGGACCTCCTAAGCACCAACCACATCGTCCATGCTACCCGGCAGTCCGATCGGTTCCCCAAGGCCCGATGATATCCCCAGATATCATTCCCTGATCCTTGCAAAGTAGAAGCCTATTGGAGGCCTAATCGCCTCCATACAGTTAGGATCATTCATCTCTGAGTCCTGTCTCGCTAACTCATCAGCAACCTCATTGCGGTTTATGTCGCAGTGACCCGGCACCCAGCACAATCTCAACACATACCCTTCTAAGGCTCCCTCCTACAACCAGCCACTAGCTTGGAGTTAACATAAGAGCCCCTTCGGCCATAAGGGCCGCCTGGCTGTCCATGTATATAGTGACCTCCGAGCCTCTATCAATGTTGTCACTCATCAGTTCCACGGCCCTCAAGACCCCCAAGCACCTCCGCCTGAAAAACACTACAGTTGTAAGGAAGCCTATATGACATTCTGATGTCCAGATCGTCAATGTAGACCCCCGCACCCGTGCCTCTCATCTTCTAGCCATCAGTGAAAATAGCAAATCCACTAAATATTCTGCTCCTACCTGACCAACTCTCCTTAGAAGGCAATACTACCTCTGGCAACCGCCCAAAATCTACCCTGGTGCCCACATAATCTGTGGAGCCGGGTGATCCTAGGAAATAACCACCAGCTTCAATCTCACCCAGGATTCGTAAATGTTTTTATGAATACTAACTACTTTTTATGTTCGTGCATTTTCCCAGGTCCGTTTTAAACATGGTAAGAGACGAAAACGTAGAGTCTCAAATTTCTGCTTCGACTCTGGACAAAATTTGATTTTAAGCAATTTCGAAAACGAATAAGTAAAATTTCCGGACAGACAGATTGTCCGTCTGATTTTAAATATTTTTTGTAAGTACAATCTGTGACACGCCATATTAAAATGCAAAAATGACGGAGCTATGCGGTAAGAAATATTAAAAAAAGCAACGTACAACCGAATTATAGCCCTCCTCCTTTTTTTAGTCGGCTTAAAATGTATTTATATTAATAACAAGTACATATATTTAAAATAATAACAAATTGTAATTGGTAATTTTTTTCATTTCGAATAACTAATTATTTTGTCAGCTGATCCACTACCGGCTACTTTTTGCTGAACCGCCGCCGCCAAAATTTTTGCCTATTTAGACTTTTGTTAAGAAGTGTCAGTAAACAATTGTACTTTTCTTTATGACAAAAATGTTATAATTTCACACAGCACAAACATGAAATTTTTGTACCACAGACAAATTTTATTTCACCATAAAACTTTGTTACCGTTCCACACACACCCTTTAAAACAAATTTATTACTTTGAAAATACATAATCAAAACGCCACAATTCCAACTGTGTCCAGTTGAGCATCGATTATCCCGGATAGTCCGGACCGGAAGCGTAGGTTGATTCATTAAAATAAAGAAAAAAGGCGTCATTTCTTAATCGATCCTGGATAATTGATATTACCGGTAATTTGAATCAAGGATAATAGATAGTCCACTGTAATTTAAAAACTAGCTGGCAGATATATTAGATTATTTATGATTTTAAATAGTAGCACACTTTTATTTATACAACAGCCAATTAAAAATATATAGATCCTACTGACTGTAATCAATAATATTCGTTAATGCAAAAAAATTTATCGTGGAATTGTTGCGTTATATTATGGAACTGCTTAACTTATATAACATTAAATTTAAAAGAATATGGAAAGGAAATACATAAAGAAAATGTATTGGAAATAAATTTTTAAAGATACGGATACTGTTTTGATTTAAAAATCAATTTCTATCAGTTACCTGATTTTCCAAAAATAATTTTTTTTGCCAGACAAATCTTATTATTATCAATTACTTAACTGATAGCCTAAGTAAATTTCAGAAACTTAATGGAAAAAAATCAATAATGAACTTTTATTTTCGCAAAAAAAAAATTTGTAATAACTATTATGTCTGCAAAAATATAAAAATCAAAAATTTCAATTATTTTTGGCAAAAAAAAAAAAACATAACATACAAATGAATTTTACAAAATAAAATGAATTAAAATTTATTGATAATTTTTCATTCTTGACTGAGCTGGGAATTGAACCCAGGTTTTCACGGACTAGTTGCCCTGACATGTTTCATTGTAACCACACAATCTCTTCAGAGGGGTTTGCCGTTTAACACTCCCCGCCATTGAAGACGGATGACGTCAATAGTCAAACATCAATATTTAAACGAAATGGTATTTTACCTTGGTAGATCAAAATTTGCTTTGAATGAATGATTATCTATTTTAATTGATTTACATGTGACAAAAAGTACGAAAAACAGAAGTAAGGAAGAGCATGTAAATCAATTAAAATAGGTAATCATTCATTCAAAGCAAATTTCGATCTACCAAGGTAAAATACCATTTCGTTTAAATATTGATGTTTGACTATTGACGTCATCCCTCGTCAATGGCGGATGAACTTAAAATATTTTTTTTAATAAAAAAAAGTACATCTTCAACAATGACTTCCAACGGATGCACTTTTAAATCAAACTTTTGCTCTTCGCACATAGAATTTGAAATGCAAAACATTTTTGTATTAAAAAATAAAAATTCATTTTTGGCAAATCGCTTATAAGCGAAATAAAGAAAAATATGGATCCGCGTCAGCACCAAATATAAAGTTCTCTTGTTATGGACGTGGCTTACTGCAACTGCGGTAAATTAGAGAGTATATCTGCTGAGTCTACAGGAAACCCTAATTAAAATTCTATGGACTTATCTGAATAAAGTGTAATAAGGTGTCCCAAAAGCCAAGGGAGTAAAAAATCTGTAATATTGAAGAAATGACATAAAATACCAACAGAATATATCGAAAAAAAATTTTTTTTTCATGAAACAAAGTTATTTTGACTAGGTGTGTTCATTAACTGAACGTTTTTGCTTATTTTCAATAATTGTTACTAATAACAGCCGTATCTAAACAATAAAGGAAGGCGGAGCGATTTCTTCCGCGTAGCTTTTACGCTGATATGCCACACATTAACAAAAGCGTCAGCGTTGTGTCACATACACTAGTTTTAACTTTTGTGCCTACTAAACCGTCATAAAATAAATAAGGTATGGCTGTAAGTTTTTAAGTACCCGAAAAACTTGCAACGAGAGAGTGATGAAAGAGCATACAAACATTTGAGACAAAAATTTTTTGGAAAATTTCTTAAAATGTTTACTAGCAAGAATTATTCAACCACTTGTTTCATGTTTTTGTTAAATAGCTTTCATAAGTTTTAAATTAAAAGTTTTTCAATAACATAAAATATTATTTTTTCTAAAATTTAGGAACAATATTCTTGCACTAATAGTTCCAAACAATTGAATTTATTCAGAAATAATCTCGTATCTTACAGCTGAATAATGTCGATATGCCTAACTTGTCAGCTTTTGCTGTTAAAGCGTTCATTTACTTTTTTATTTTTTTGACTTATTGGCAGAAAAATTTCGTAAATTTTAAATTTACTCTCTCGTTGCAAGTCCTTGCTAGTAAAGTAAGCGAACACACCTAATATTTAAAATTTTCTTGACATACTGTTTGTATTTTTAACTATAGACAACTCTAGATTTTATAAAGCTATTCCAAATTTCAAAGTACACACGCAGAGAAAAAATATGTTTAGATATGGTCACCTCCAACCAAACTATTTTTAGACAAAATTTTAAACATATTATGTTTAAATTTAACCATATTATTGTCACCGACAAACATATAATTGTTAAATTAGTGCTCCATCAAGAAGCCACAACCATATTATGGTTGCCTCTAAACATGTTATGGTTAAATATGACAATAATTTGTTTTTAAATTAACAATAGTGTTTTCCTCTTTTCTAAGAGCAACATGCTTTGGTTGAAAACCAACCATGCTATTATAAGTGTTAAACATATTTTAGTTATTATTGACCAAAAGATGTTCGGAGGCAACCATAATATGGTTGTGCCTTCTTGATGGAGGACTAATTTAACAATAATATGTTTGTCGGTGATAATAGTATGGTTAAATTAAAACATAATATGTTTGCAATTCTCTTTAAAAATAGTTTTGTTGGAGGTGACCAAATTTAAACATATTTTTTCTCTGGGTGCATACACTCAGCCTCAGCACCTGGATTCCTTTCTGGATATCACCTGTAAACAAATTAATGAACAAAGTTCAACTATTACTTAATATATTACATATAATTCGTGATAGAAATCGGCACTTTTAACTTTATCATTATTAACTTTTCGCAGTATTTCACTTGTTTTTTTTTTCTTTTTAAAAAAATTATGCACATAGAAAAATACGTACAGACGTTATATGTTTATTATTCACACAATTCGCAGTTCCTCAGGCGCAAATTATTCCTCCTTTTAGTTTAAAACATCAATGTAAATTCTACATACGAAACACGTAATACTTATATTTTATTAAGTTATTTATATGTAAATTATTTGAGTGTGAATGAATCTGAGTTTGACTTTTTAAACTAATTTCTTAATATTGAAAGTTGTATTAACATTTTTTTTCAGCTCGCGATGATGTGACAAGAATTTGAGTTGTTCAACTTTTTCATTACACCATCATCGAAGGGAAAAAGTTAAAATGTTAAACCATGAATAATATACAAGTCATATTATTATTTATTTGTTTTTTTGTTACGATTCTCAACTTTCTCCTTCATTTTGCCGTAAAAAGGAATAAAAGATGACGTATGTGAATTATTTCAGTCATGGCAAACTAAAGATAAACCCCAAGTTTCAAAATTCGTTGGTTGTTGAAAATTGTCGTTAAGAGTTATTCTGTAAAGAAATTTGAACAATTTTTATCGGTAAATAATATCGGCACAAAAAAGTTCTTGTTAAAAATAACGATAAAAATTTTACTGTTAACAGTTTAAAAATAAATAGAAGAAATCCAATTGTTATTAGAAAAAAAGTAACAACGTATAGTCGATGAAGCCCAAAGCTTCACATTCTAATTTAGGACCCATGGGCAATCACCTTAATCCACCAAAAAAGTAGGTCGTAAGGTTAAGATAAGATAAGAGATTTTTATGCCAAATATTATCTAAATATCTACTGCTATTACTACGATTGCTCCGATGAGATGACATAAGGGCTATTACAAAATTACTAAGAAAATAGTTATAGATTTATATCTGAGACCCACTGCGATGTTTGCAGCAGTAAATGCAAACTTATCTAAAATTGAACTTGTTTAAAATGCCCTCGTGCTCCCAAGAAAAAAATTGCTTACTCGATCAAAGAACAACAAGGAAAATGCAAACATTACAGTGGTTTATCTGCCGGTTGCATTCCAATGAATTACCACTGCGGCGGTAACTACCCAAATTGGGTGTTATATTTACTGTCAAGGGTAGAGCGTGGGAAATTTCCTTTAGGTGTAGATCAGGTGTATTTTGAAATTCTTTCGTCTTAAACAAAAATTATAAGGATTTTTTCAGTGATGAAATTTATTCCGTTTCAGATATTAGGTGCGTTCGAGTACTTTTACAGTAAAAAGCAGTATATGAGTAGTTACTAAGTAAACTGAAAATTTACTCTCAAAAAAGCTGTTGCCCAAAAGGGACGCGAACGGAAAATATGTAAGAATTCGTAAAATATATGGAAAAGCTGATGGCAAATTAATGTAGTGTTGAAAAATATTTACACTTCTGACTACTTAACTCGTTTTCTTATCGGTACTCGATTAAATATTTTTTATAACACGAAATTTAAATGGAAATTTAAGAAATTTGATAATGAATGGAACCAGATGGACTATTAGATGACCTTCAGAGTGATTTAGAATCCGAAGTTTATTGGAATACGGTATTTATACTAAAATATTACCTGGAGGAAGATGTTACCAATATTACAAAAAATGCCGAATTTTGTTTTTATTTGGAAGTATTCAAACATTCGTAAAACTGATTTAAGAAACACTTTGTCGTCTGAAACCAATTGTATTTAGTTAATAAAGTAAACAATGGAACGGTAGTAAACATTTTGAACATTCCCTAGATATTTGCAATAAAATGTGGAAGTATAACTCATTATTTTGAGTTTTTTATAGCCTTCACCGAAGGTAAAAGGGTATATATAACTTTGTCATTCCGTTTGTAATTTCTACAATATTGATCTAAGACCATATGAAGTATATATATTCTGGCTTCTTATGAGAAGGGATGTTCAAATCCGGTTGTCCGTCTGTCCGACCGTTGAAATGGGTCTTCCGAAGACCCCAGATATGATGAAGGCTAGGCTGTTATACATTTATGTCCCATATAGTCCGGAATTGTTTGCTATTGACATTCAGGAATATCGGTCCATAAATGGCTGAGATATGAGCAAAAAACCACGACTACCTCTAATTTTTTCCATAAATCCCATGTTGTTGTTGTTTTTTAAATTTTTTTTTCTGCATATCTTGAGAGCGACAAGAGCTACGGCTTTCAAATTTAGTACAAACATGTTGCTTCCAGTACACAAGCTCTCGGGCGGGATTGGAGAAGTGGGTGTGGCACTTCCCATACAAAGACGTTATATATTTCTGTATATCTGGAGAACGAAACGAGCTAAAGTTCCCAATTTAGGTACAAAGATATCGGTTATCAATATACAGTATCCCAAAAAATATGGGCGCGATTAGAAAAGTGGGCGTGGTACCTCCCGTACAAAGACATTATTGAAAATACCCAAAATCTTAAATTTGGTGGAGGGTATATAAGATTCGGCATAGCCGAATATAACACTCTTACTTGTTTTTATATATTTTAAATTACTATATGAATTAAAATAGTCTGACTTATAATGATCTCATTTACGTGAATTTTTTCTGTGGGTATTACCATAGCAAAGAGGTTATTAGGGGAACTTCAGATTTTCCGATATAACGGTATCGCAGTGATGCCAATAAAAGGGAATTTTTACTTTTTGTATGGATTTTTTTGAAAAATTTAAAAGAATGATTTTTTATTTTCAGGCAAATGTAGCGAATATCCAAAATATTATATCATTTTCATTATATTGTGTAAAAATATGCAAATGCTCGTATTACTTTCATTTAAAAATTAAAATGTTTCATTTACAATAGTATTTTAAAAGAGAATATTTAATGAAAGAAATTTCTACATAAGCCGAGAAAAAACAATCACACTTTCTAAACTAAGAGAAATATAATTTGGAATTTTTAAAAAATAAATTTTTAAGTATTTTTAAGTATGTGGAAGGATACATTTTTAAAAAGAAATTGTTTTTTATATTTTTGTATAGTTGAACTGAAGTAAATATTTTTTTAAAATTCTACAGAATTTGTTACCGAGTTTGCTAAAAAAAATATAAAAGATAAGAGTAAGAGTGCTATATTCGGCTGTGCCGAATCTTTGATACCTTCCACCGACAGAAGTGGGCTCTATATTGTAAATACATATATATTCGGCCATGTTCTGTAAATTGAAATCACAGGAAATCAAAATCGATGAAGATTTTCAATTGAATTTTTGTTAAAATTAACGTATAATTTCCTGATTTCAAAAGTAGTCTAGGTAGAGAAATGTGGTCCTCAAAGTATGAGGTATATACAAGGAAATATATTTTTGGAACTTTGCTCACGGGGAAGTTTTCAAAATTTTTTCGATTTCAATTTCATGTGATTTCGGTTTCTAGAACATGACCGATTATTAACTAAGCTTCACAAAAACTAAGGTCAGCATTAAAATTGGTTGCGGTTTAGACCTATATTAAATTATTGACATACAAGAAGAAAGTCTTATCCGGTTCTTGTTAGAACTTTGAACTGGCTTGAGTAAAATGAGTAACAGTCTTAGCCGAACTAAAATGATTCTTATGAGGGTAATTTGTATGGGACCCATGGTAAATTATGGACCAATCATACCAAAATTCTGAAGACTGATTTCTGTTATTACAAAAAATAAATTAGAATAAATTTCAATACAGCAGTGTAATTAGTTTTAGTTTTAACAGTGAATTTCACAAAATTGCATGATATTTTTTCTGGCCATATGAATCTAAGTTGGAAGAAATTTTACCGCAATATCTATATCTCTTATGGCTTTAGGCGAATGTAATTATTTTCCAAAAGTGGACTTTATTTGGTTTAAGGCGCAATATACTGTTTTCCGAGAGTAGGGCTTATATGGGGCCTAGGGTAAATTATGGACCGATCTTAACGAAATTTGGCAGTGTGATTTCTCGTCCTATAGAACTGTGACGAACCGAATTTAATTATGATAGCATTATTTATTACGGTTTTAGGCGTACTAAACTGTTTTCCGAAATTCTAAAGTATGATTTGCTGTTATATTAGGGGAATTCGTGCAAAATTGTATATCATTCCATGCATTAGTCCACCATTTTTGTTAGTTTTTGTATCAAAATTATCAATTTTTTTTATTGTGTTGTCTCCACATTTTGATTCATAGTTCTGATCCTACTGAACCGATGTGGCTGGATTTCAATTCCAAAATGCTGAGGACAACGACAAGTAATTTGAGACCAAGTTTGTTCTTTTCTTTGCGTTTTTGGAAAGTTAGCGTATATTTAGCAGACGGACAGACAGACGGCGTGGCTAAGTCGACTTACTTTATGGGGTCTTAGATTTACATATAATGAAAGAGTTTCACACGGAATGACAAACTTAGTAAACCCTCATTTACCACTAATGGTGGTGGAGGGTATAAAAGGTAAACAATGCAGAAACTGCAAACATTAGTCGAATACATGGAGGAAAATCATGAGATTGCGAGAGGTGCAGCAGTGCTTGGAGCATATAAATTTTCTATGGACGAGCAATGGAAAAGTATAAGATAAAATCTAAACGCCATTGGGCCACCTACGCGGTTGCAATTTTTATATACCCACGAATATATGTACTTCGAAATGACGAGGCCCTTTGGGCTTCAAAATTTTCCACACTATTTTGAAAAATTTGTTGAAGACATTAGCAATAAATCTAATAAAACCCTTGCTATTTAAGGGCACACCATCATTGTTTTCCTCGCCAGTAACCAAAAAATGTACAGCGACCGTCAACATATTTTGTTTGTTTATTTCACTTGGCACTAATTTAACTTTCTTTTAGACTTTGTTTGATTAGTTGACTCATTTGTTTGCACGATTTACTTATAAATTTACTTATAATTTTGTTTGGTTTTGTTGCTTTTAATTAAATTTAACTTTTATTTACCCTATTGTATCAACAAAAAAGGTTTTTTTATTTTTTACATTTCTATACAGCTGATAAATTTTTAAACACGTGTTGTACTTGTTATCAAAGAAATTAGTAATATTTTTGATACTTTTGAACAAAAAACGCCAAAACTAATAAAATATCTTATATGGTAATGCTATATTTTTTATTGCGTAAGTAAAAAATATTGACACTCGTAAGAGCAAGCGATCGAAAGCTGTCGAAATTGTAGAGCCCAATCTGATTCGAAATCGAGTGAATGGATGGCGATCGCTTCGTATTGCTGTCAAGATTGTTGAACAGGCCATAAATACTCAGGGCAGAAAAAGAAAGCTAATTCGACAAAATCAAAACTTAACACAAAATAATTAAGCAACTTATTTCTGAGTTTGGCATTAGTATTTAAGTTCTAATTTAATCAAAACGCCGCAAGCGCTCCTCTTTCTACATTGCAAGCTTTTTCAATTCAAAAGCCTCTTTCTCTCTTTAAACTTTCTTCAAATTCAAACTGCCTCTGAAATTTTCTTTCGCTTTGAATAGCTGAAAGTTGGTCCAAAGTACTTTAGTTTTTTTTTTTTTTTTTTTTTTTTTTTTTTTTTTTTCTAAAATTTAATTTAAATTTTTTTTTTTTATTTTTTATTTTTATTATTCCTACACTAAATCCCGCAAAGCTTTTTTGCTTGTCTGCAGGAGACCAGAGTCTCTGGCGGGAATCGAACCCGCAACCCCGGTACTGATAGACTAGATCACTACCAGCTAGCCTACCGGGGCCCGCAGCTTTTTCTAACTTTTCTGCATTTGCTTATTTTTCCGCTCTGCAGAAGTTTACGGATCTGAGGATACGGTGGCGCGGGTGCATTCTGATCGTCAACTCTTCATTTTCGGGTTTTATATTTTGCATTACCAGTGTAAGAGATATATCCACACCATTCAATTCACAAAAGTCATCTTCTTCCACCAATGAACTTTTCGTAATTGGTGAACTTATAAGCCACAAGTTGCCGTTTACATCAGTATCAAATATTTCGAATGGAAACTTGGAACTTTTTCCACCGAACAAGGTGTAAAGTTCATCAAAAAACCTGTAAATTTTTTTCAGTTTTTCTGAAAAAAAGTATTGCTTGAAACTTATGTTGGCAGGTTAACATGAACCAACCTTGTAAAGATACAGCGTCGTTCTCGAGTAATCCAGCGCCGTTGGATTTCCTCCAACTTTTCGCTTTCGCATAAAATTTTTTTTTAGATTTTTTACCTTCCAGCGGACCAGTTTCCAAGATGTGTCGATCCCCGTCAGCTGTAATAATTTTCTGTAAACAGCTTGAGCTTCTGAAATATTATTAAACTCATAAAATTATTACAGTAATTGATTAATAAATTCGTTGAAATTTAATAAAAAAAAAAAAAATGGTAATTTTACGAATATCTTTATTTTTTAACAGTTATGTTTGTTATTTAAATAATGAACAACAAAAAAATGTGTTTCCGTACTTGTATTATTATGTACGCGTAGTTTGATTTTTTTTGTCTTTTAAATTATATTTTTTTAAAGCAAAAACTTTTAAACTTAACGGAATATGCTGTTAAATAAAAAAAAAGTTCAAAAATTTAAGTAAAATTCATTTATTTTAAATGAAATGTAAATTATTCGTTTTTTAAATAAATTTTCAGTTGTTTAAAATGAATTTTCTGTGGAATTTAGCTACATAAATAATAGTTTGAGTGTACAAATACACAAATGTATGTATGGAAATTAAAATTTGTTAACCCTGTGTTATTTTTATACGTTATGACTTATGTATGTTAGTCGGCTCATCTAACATTCCCAAAAAATAAACTCTGTGGAACGGGTAGTGCTCCTAATCCATACAAGTTACTGAAAAACATTTATATATATTTTTTTTTGTAATTTATTTATAAATAAATTATTTACTGTTCTTCATCGTTTCAAATCAGAGAAAAAGTAACAATGTTAGTCGAAACGACTTACATTAAGCATTTTTTGATTTACGTCTAATTCTGGATGTTCCTGTTAATATTCCGGCAACATTTAACTACCGCATCAATTGATCTTTTGTTTGAAGTGTTATTCTGTATTTTCTTTGTAAAATTCTTTTAATAATTTCTGTCTTTTTTATAGTTCCCATTTTTATTTTAAGAAAGATTTATACTTTATACAAAATACAGTGTGGCGCCAAATATGCCAGCTGTTTCACACTTGTAAATAAATGCACTAAAAACATCTACCACAGTTTTTTAGTATTGTAGGTTGTGGGAAACATTGCGAATTTGTTATCGGGATTATGCCCTATTTGGAAGCCATCGCCAATCATGTCCCGGCACAACAATACTATAATACTAGTTGTTTTATCCCGGCGCTGACCCCAGCACTATCTACCGAGTCAAAATTTCTTCAGGAAACGGGGTTTTGTTCAATAAATATAGTTTGTGGTTTTCATCCAAATCGTACCAAAAATTAATATATCACGGCAACAGCGCTACCTTTCGGTGTTAAACTTTAGAGAAACCTGAATCCAGACTTAATTAATTTTTTAAGGGTATCGATATTCAATAATTAAAAATATCGATGTATCGAACGTATTACGCTGAAATTATTACCAAATTTAAAAACGTAATATACTTATGTCAATACATATTTACATACATATGTACAAACATATTACATGTAATTCCATTCTAACTTTTAATTTCAAATTTACTGCCTGTCCCTCGATTTCAAACGAAACTTTCATTCGATTAACTTTTATTTAAAACAAAAACCAATTTTAACATTTAGTTTTTAAGGTAAGTTATGCGAACGAAGTTTTCGTTTGAAATCGAGGGACCGGCAGTTAATTCTATAATAAAAAAAAATCAACAAAAAGTAAAGAATACAAACAAATTTTTATTTATTCGCCATATGAAATCTAAAAAAAAAATTCATTGGGATAAATAATGCCGGTGAACGAAACTTGTGACACATACTATACAAGTAAACTGTGCAATATTTTATTTTTAATATGTTGAAACATGCTCAAATAAACAAAGAAACAAAATAATTTTTTTATCATTAACATTCCAACTTTCATGAGTCTATTGCTGCTAATACGCCATAATTAAGGCGATTGTTTGCATAGTTTTCAGAATTTTTTTCCGCGCTTATATTTTTGTTGTCATCTCTTAAAAAACTGAGACAAAACTGAACTATGAAAATGTACAATGGAAAAGCGCCGTTATTTTCTTAATATTAATTAAAAAACATATGATGCATTTCTTAAAAAACAACAGTATTGTCAGCAGTTGAGCAACGGTTAAAATGTTGAATTTTATTATAAAGAGATCTTTAAGATATCGAATTCGATAGTCGTAGATAAATAACGATATATGGGTATTTTAAATATCGGCGATATGTATCGATTATAATGTTTTTAAATATCTAAAATATATATCTATATTAGAGCGACTCAAGTTGTATGAAAGCGAAATTCGTGCAAGGTGTACCCCCCTCAAAATTAATCTTGGACTTTTTTAAGATGACATTTGAAATATTTCGGCTCCAGCTTTGACCTCTCGTGAGCTGGACCATTTTGAAAAAAGGGTCTATTTTTGCATGTTTTGTTAATTTGAGAATCTGTTTCCTTACCAACATATAAAATATGGGTATCATAAGAAAGGTTTTTTTTTAAGGCGCGTCCAACTGTATATACAATTAATAAAATTTTATTGTACACGTTGTCAGTTAATATACAGTATCGGTAATCTATAAAAAATCGTATAAACAATAAAATTTAATAACTTTTTTTAATTTGCGAAAAAAATATGCCGCCAAAAAGTCGTGCATCATTTCTTTTTTTCGTTCTTTAGTCCTATTTTCATCCATACATGATCTAGATTCTAGAAACTAAATCCGCTATCATATTAGAGTTACCACAAAATTGCATTTATATACATATATTCTAGAGTAAAATGCATCTAATTTGCAAAAAACTAAATTATTTATACCCATATTGCCCTATTTTAAACGAAGGGTTACCACCCCATTGCATTTTTGTCAAAACGCGAACTAGTACGAATTTCAAAAAAAACTGTGGCCCGTATTTAATTAAATCGACTAAAGATTAAAATATGTTAATTTGGCATTTTTATTACAACGACACCGAACAAAAAATTCAAAAACCGTTCTTTTTTACAGAATATCCTTAAAAAAGGACATAGATGATCGTCCTTGGACAAATTGTATATACAGTTGGACCTTTCTTATGATACCCATATTGTATATGTTGGTAAGGAAACAGATTCTCAAATTAACAAAACATGCAAAAATAGACCCTTTTTCAAAATGGTCCAGCTCACGAGAGGTCAAAGCTGGAGCCGAAATATTTTAAAGGTCACCTTAAAAAAGTCCAAAGTTAATTTTTAGGAGGG
This sequence comes from Pollenia amentaria, assembly GCA_943735925.1. Lineage (NCBI taxonomy): Eukaryota > Metazoa > Arthropoda > Insecta > Diptera > Polleniidae > Pollenia > Pollenia amentaria. Next base: position 103,956,485 of record OX031006.1, read on the forward strand.
TACATCGAGCACTTTTTTTGGTGAGTCGCTCTAATATATATATATCCTGTAGCAACTCCCAGGCCATCAGTAATATTCTGCAAAAGTTTCCTAAAGATCGGTTCAGCGGTTACGGATATTACCTTTGTCTTGATATGGGAGGTGCCACGCCCACAATTCAAATCCCGTCCGGATTTTGGAAAACGTTGTGAACTGATAACCAAGATATTTCTCTGATTTGAAAAATTTTGTCCCGTCTACTACTTTTGTTGTGCAGCAACTTTTCCCCACTATGACGATTCTATTCGGGAAATTTTCGGTTTTTCTAATGCTTATGTAGTGAAATAAAGGGGAACTTTAAAGAAAATGTTACTTGAAAGAAAAGATTAATCTATAAAAATAAAGGTTGATTCATCGTGAGGTTTGATTATCAATATGCTTTGCTTTACAGATCACGCATGACTCATATCAAACTGCTTTGACATTTTTGTTCAGTATCATTTGTAAAGTCATCACAGCTACAATTAACGCTTTGGAAGCCAACATTTCTTGTGTTATTCGCGAGATATCAGTCGCTAATGCTCGAGTTGCCCAAAAGTGGACCTCAGACGTAGTCATGGCCAACTTTCACATGATATAATTTTCAACGGTAAATGCCAGAAATTGTTCTATTAACTGATAATAAACTATAATAATAAAATAGTTTTAAGTTCACTTTTGAATTTCTGTGTTTTATTTTACATTATAAATCAAACCTCACGATGATTCACCCGTTATTTATAATAAAGAGGTAATGTTCTTATGTTTGTTTGTAGGAGGTAAAATCCGTCACCGCTGAACCGATCTTTATGAAACTTGTACAGTTACTAATAGTCTGGGAGCTGGTAAAGGCCATATTTTTTTTTTAATTTAAGGTGGGCGGGGTACCTTCCATACAAATACAACATATATGTCTGTATATCTGGAGAACGAAGCGAGCTAAAATTTTCAGATTTTGTGCAGATATTTGTTTTCAATGTTCAACAACTGACAAAATCTGGACGGGATTGCTGAAGTGGGCGTGACACAAAATATATTTCTTTTTTAATATCTGGAGAACGGTAGAAGTTATCAAAATTTGGTGCAAAACGCTGAGTTATCATATCACAACCTCTTAAAAAATTGGCAGGATTGGAGTGGGGGGCATGCCACAAAATAGAATTCTGTATATAAGAAGAATTGCAATAGCTAAAGCTTTTAAGATTGGAACAAATAGCTTGGTTATCAATACAGCTAGTAAATAATAAACAACTAATGCTACAGGGGCGGCAGTAACAATTTCATTTTTTACAGGTAAATACCTTTTTTTTATTACTATACTAGCCTCACCCGGTGTGCTTCGCTACCCCAATCGTTATAAAAGTTGTGGGAGTGGGAGAATGAGAATAGGGTTACCCCACTAATTTAATTAACATGTGTATCAAGCATGGGTAAATATGTTACAAAATTCCCTTTTAAATTTATCCCAACACCTACATACGTGAAACAGTATCGAAGATAAGAGGATTTTAAATTTTGAGTTGAATAGGCGTGCTACCGGCCCTTTTTCCACCCACAACTTTACATAGCCTAGGGCTCATTAATTCATAACAACAGCCTACTGTGAGCTTTTAATGACGATCGGTTCAGTAGTTAATTTGATATAATCGACATTAAAGGGCGTGGCTCCTCCCACTTTTTTCATGCAACGTATTTCTATTCATAACAATACCATATATACCAAATATCATCATCCTACGCCAAATAGTTGCTACTAAGATATGAGGATTTTACTTTTTCTAAAAAAAAGCGTGGCTCCGCCCTCTTTTTTCATTTCTATTCATAATATCACCGTATGTACAAAATATCATCATCCTATGCCTAAATATAAGATATAACGATTTTAATTTTTGGGTTTTATGGGCGTAGCATCCTTTGTCCAATCTCAACTTTATATAGCCTAATGTTTCTTCCAGGGTCACAGTTATATTCTGTGAAAATTTCAAGATGATCGGTCAAGTGGTTTGGCCTTCTATAAGGCACAAATATATATATATATGTATATACAAACATACATTAAGTTTTATATATGTATATAGATGCCGTTAGTATATATTGTCATGTTTTTAAAAAAGCCCTAAGTTACTAAAAGTTCGAAATCGACTTTTTGGAAGATCATAGCATGATCAAATGCACAGTTTATGATTTAACTCATTTCGAGTCATTTTCAGTGGCGCCACCTGTCTGAAATTGGTCATATCAACTTATAAACCTTCGCCGGCTTATGCTCAACAACTTTGCTAAAGATCATAGCATCGTCAAATGCAGAGTTTACGATTTATTTCATACTGAGTAATTTTCAATGGCGCCACCTATTTTAGATTTTTTTTACTATTCTTCTTACTTGGTCAGAGACCATTCCGAATTGGTACGAATCATCGAAATCGGTCCAGCCGTTCTTTAGTTATAAACGTAGTAACTAACGCCACTTTCTTTAATATATATAGATATACATATGAAGAAAACCATAGTTGCATCACTAATAGCCAATTTCACCAATTTATGTATTTATATATCAATTCATATTTAAATATAGTTTTTCATATACATATAGAATTTATTTTTATTTGACATAAAAAACGAATTTTAAACATAAATTAATATTTAAATAGAATTGGTAAAATTGGCCATAAGTACTGCTAGTCTTTTAGTAAATTTTGCTAAACTCTCATAGGTACTAGATTAGAATTAGAGTAGAGTACTAGAATGTTATTACATATTAACTTTTGTTAAAACTTTAAATTTGAAAAGTATTAATAATTAATTTGGAAGTATTTCAAATTCGTTGTACTTAAGTATTTATGCGTGTTATTAAATTTATGGCCCATTAATGATTTTCAAATGTAAACAATTTGCTGTCTGTTTGAATTTTAATTTAATTATTTTTCTTCAATTGACTTTATGGCATTTAATTGAAAACATATTGCCTGAATCGCATTTGAAAATCCCAGCAAAAAAATTTTTATATTAAAAAATATATAAAACAGCACCTCAATTCTGTAACTATTTGAATTTAACTACTGATATCGTTAAGTAACGAGAAATCTCGATTACCTTAACAAATTTGCTTTTCTCGTTTTAAAGTTAAAAAGTAACGACAATTTTCGTTAAAAATGTAAAAACGTCAAAGTTAAAATATTTTAAAATTAATCGAATATGGAAAAATATATTGGTTTAAAAATTTGTTTTAATAAAACATAAATGAAATCTAGTAATTACACAGTACAACATTTTTCAGTTAATTGATTGCCAACTCAATTCTGTGAACTGTATGTGAAATTAGACCCAAAAAGAAGAATTTCTGCATCATTCGTTTTGTCTTCTTACCTGCGATTTGAAGTTAGTATCGATTTGAAGTTAGTACTATCGTATAGGGGAATTTATCACGTTTTAGGCCCTGTTGTTTGACATAGCTCGACAACCACTAGCCCAATTTAGTTGAAATAAATTTTAAAAAATTAAGAATTACAATTCCCTTAATCTGTTCATATATTGTTTTCCTATACAAGTAACACTTTCGAAGTTAAAAATGAATGTATGAAGGGAAAAAATTATTTTTTGCCTAAAAATTTAAATTTTTTTTTAAAAAAATACATAAAAAATGCAAAATGGAAAAAAGTTTCAAGTCTAGTTATTTTTTCGCAAAGTCACATAACCTATGAGCAAAATGAGACAAAGATCATAAAAATCGATGCACGCGTTTCGCTTTTATTCGCAATTGAGTAAATGTATGAATTTCAAAAATTTGCTCGAGATATGCACAACATTATTTGGAGAAAACATTGACTCCTTTTTCATGATTCTGAGAATTAAAAAAAAGGAATAAACAAAAGGTTATTTGATTTTTATGATTGCGGTAATAAATTTACGTGGACAATTAAACGGAAAGTGGACCTTTTTATTATTTGGGTTTTTCCGGTGGCTACCTATATGATTTTTTTACAGAAATTGCACCCACATTTAAGGTTGGTCATTATTTGGAAAGTTTTGCACAGTTTGAAACGTACAAGTGCTGAATCAGGTATATAGCCAGCCGCCCTTAAAATATGCGCCCATTTATAAGTACCTGGCAGTAAAATATTCAAAAATACGTAGTATTTATAGGTGTGCATTGATCGATTTTTGGCATTCAGCCAGTGCCGACGAACGCGAACAGTAAAAGTGATTTTTCTCCAGTTTTTTAAAAGTGAATAACAACAAAACATAAAATATATAAATATGGAAAACAACAAGTGCCCATATTTGGATGAATATTGTTACGTTTGTGGTCATATCGTCCGAAAAATACAGAAAAAAGATCGAAAAAATTTGTTTACTGAGCAATTCAAAACCGCGTATTGTAATTATTTCGATGAAGCAGATTTAAGTGGTGCAAATTTTACGCCGAACACAGTGTGCAACAGTTGTTATACTACCCTTCTAAAATGGATTCACGGAAAAAGTAGAAAGTTATCTTTTATGAAGCCAGTTATTTGGGTGGAAGACACAACTGGACATGATGAATCCAGGTGCTATGCATGCATAAATTTTCGTCCTGGATTAAAGAGACAACAATTGAAAACAAAAATATACACTGCTGCATTTACTGCCACACTTCCAGTGCAACGCCCTGCTGATACCGATGCACCTAAACCTCCGAGTGCGGATACTGTGTCCCTGCTAGCCGAAACCGTTTTCACCAATCCGACCGATTTGGATGATGCTGATTGGATACCCGATATTGAAAATAGTGCACCACAACCGCTACCACAAATCGAAATGGATTACATTGTGGCCAAGCTGGGACTATCACAACACGACTCCGAATGGCTGACATCATTTTTGAAGAGAAGAAAACTCACACAGCAAAATGTCAGCGGTTGTCGAGCTATGTCAAACAACAGGGCCTAAAACGTGATAAATTCCCCTATACGAAAGTACTAACTTCAAATCGATACTAACTTCAAATCGCAGGTAAGAAGACAAAACGAATGATGCAGAAATTCTTCTTTTTGGGTCTAATTTCACATACAGTTCACAGAATTGAGTTGGCAAATCATGTGTTGTACTGTGTTATGGAATATATTTTTTAAAAAAATATGTAAGTTTTAAATCTGTTTAAAGTTGAGTAGCCCGAGCCACTCTAGCTTTTTTGTTATTATTTGTTTACCCACACTACTGTATGTAAAAACGGTATTAAATGTTAGTGCTAAGTGTAAAACACATCTAAATATATGTTCCCATCTTTTATCATACTGATTGACTCAGAATCGATCAAACGAGGTCCCTCCATCCTTCCGGCTGGCTGGCTGGTTGTCTGTCCATGTTAACCTTGTGCGCAAAGTACATGTCGCGATTTTGTAAATTATTTGTTAAATTTGCACATATGTGTTGATTAACACGAAAATTGTCACAAGGCCGAGGGCAATTCAAAAGTTTTAAAAACAACCTTTTTTTGTGCCTTTAAATCCGCTTAGTTTGTTAGTATTTAGAATTAAATTGGTCCAAAAATAGTTTTTGGCAACCTTAATCATCTAACCAAATTTTATTGCAATCGAACCGTATTTGACTATGGCTCCCATACCAATACACTCGCGAAAATAACTTAAAATAAGTAACTTTTACACAGAAAACTCTTATATGAATCTAAACCTCGTAACATACTTTTTTTGGAAGGAAACAAGATTTCAAACGATACTACTTTCTTACTTTTTGCATTAAAAATTCGCTTCTTTTCTACATTCTTTTAAGCTGTTAACGTAACGGTTATAAGCCGTTATGTCAATAACCAGATTTTACATCGTCTACTCATAAACAACCATACTCGGATATCCATACAGTTTTCGTTATTATTAAACAAAATTAAATTGCCAATTTTAAATCATAGTATTCTGTGTGAAAATTAAAATGGCATTTTGTTAATGTAATACGCGAATTTTGTACTTTTATAGTGTTTTCTTTGGATTTAATTGCTATTAAGTGGAGAAAGGGGTTTACTTCTTGTACCTTATTTGCGTATTGCTAAGAAGCCAGTGTAAAAAGTGTCGTCTTGGAAAATTAAAGTCTGATGTCCCCTCTACGAGCTTACAACATAAAATATGCATTATTTATTATCCATAATTAACTACATTCCCAGTAAATATTTTCCTATTTTGCGAAGCATGAATGGTAAGTTTAAAAAAGCAAGCACACATTTATGCGCTACGCAACAAGACATACACAGATGCAGTAAGGTAAGTGAACGAATTCTTAATAAATTAAAAAAAATTTGAAGAGCCACGACATTCCCTTACTACGAAGCAGGTTTATACGGTAACAAAAATTTTAGTGTGCAAAGCTGATCGTTACATTCACCAATTTTTATATGCGCTGAAAAAAGCGCTTTCTGTTTCAAAAATGTATTGCTTCAAAGTGGGAACTCGCCATATATAATTCATGTCTTCCGTAAGCGATATGGTAAGCGAAACTTTTACGTTTTTACCTTACAAGCCTGCTTCGTTGGAAGCTCCATTTTTTATTGGGCTTTTATCATTGATTATCTCAAAATGAATGTTTTGAAGTTCCCTTTCTGCACTTAGCGATTCAATTATTTCATCCAAGTAAAATTTGATAAATTTTTTATAAATTTTTAATGTACATATACATGAACTTTCAATGCAAGTAAAATAATTTTTGATAACGATGTGGAGAAAATTATACGAATTCTTTCAAGTATAAGATCTCTTTTTGCACAAAAGCTTGTTTTTATAAATGGGCAATGCATTTACAAAAACGAATAAAACATAAAAAACTTTCAAATAATGAAATGGATTTAAGCGATAAATTCTGAAATAAACATCTTGAAATTTCCTTGATTCCAACATTCCCCACTACAATTAGTTGGAATTCTTCCAACATTAATTGTAGTTGTAAGTGGGTTCAGAAAAAACAAATTAAAAACAAAAACAAATTGCTTTTATTGTTTTCGCAAGAAATCAAAATAAAAACAATTTGCCTGTTCAGTTTTTTATGCACGTGCACTTGCAAATTTATTATTAAAGTGGATTTTGGGAATACATAATTATTTATTAAAAGATTTGATTTGTTGTGCTTAATTCCCTATTTTTATTTTTGATAAAACACTGAAAATGTTGCTTCCTACAGAAATTAATATTTAAAACGGTACTGAACAAAATTGCAAAATATTTATGATATTGTTTTTGCTTTCAATGTAATTCTTTGGCGCTTCGTTGCGTTTTACATGATAAGGGCCTTGTTGTTGGAGGATAAGCTGGTTCCATGCGCATTTCAGTGGTTGCTTAGGACAGATGATTTGCGCATACCATTGAAATGCGCATAGAAACAGCTTATCATCCAATAATAAATTTTCAGTGTTTTATCAAGAATAAAAATAGGGAATTAAGCACAACAAATAAAATCTTTTAATAAAAATTTAATAAAAAACTTTGATAACATTTGTTTAAGGGTTAATCCGATTGCCATTAGTTGCTTAAGCCTTACCCCCATATTTATAAAAAATATTTTAGGCTTATAGCAGGTCTACCAAAGGAATCTTCTATGAAAATTGGTTTAATAAACCTTTTATTAATCAAAAATATTTTTTAAGAATATGGGTGGTAGTTAGAAAGTTTTTTTTATAATATTAATTTTAATAAATTAAAAATAAATATATAAAAAATCGTCTAAGGAGTTTTTCTTGTGAAAACGAAACGAATAACTGTATAGAATTTTTTTTTGTCTGATTTCTATTTTGCAAAATTTTTTGCTGGGAAAATAAAAGGAAGTCAAATTTCCATTAATGTTCATATATTTCCTTTAATAATTTCAGAAATTTGCCAGAAACGTTTTGTTGGTAAGTTTTATATTATACGTTTTTATAACCCAAAATCAGCAAAAGACATACACACACACATTTATTAAAATATAATTGTATGCATATTTGTGTATTCATATTATGTATGTAAATACAAATGTCGGTGTGTTACTTTGCATGTATAAAATAAACAAAAGTTTACAAGAATAAGTTTACAGTTTGCAATAAAAATATTGTCCAAAGAAATATGCTTTTTTAGCCACAAAAAAGTCAAATGTTTTTGTTATTGGCTATAAAAAATTAGGACACTCCATTCTGTTTTTGTTTTTGCATTTTTCGATTGTATTCCATTTGATTTCAAATTGAAAATGATTTGATTATAAAGCCCTTTCTCAAACGATAAACGTTTGATAATGACTTGTTAATAATTTGAAAAACATAGCACTCTCAATAGAAAGAGGTAGTTGTTTTTAAATTGAGAAATTCATTTATTTTCAACGTGCTTCTGTACATTAATCTAAAATACATTTTAAATTAAAAATTACACTTGATAATATATTGACAAAATATTTTTTGTATCAAATGTTAATATTCAAATCATTATTAGTTTAAATTCAAATGTCAAATTCAATCCATATAAAAAGTTTAAGAATTGTGCTTGATATCGAGTTGAGTTCGTGTTTGTTGGGATTTCATAAGTTTTCTGCCCTCTTTCTTCTCTAACCTGCTCGACCTACAAAAGAATTGTCATTGTGTTTAGCCATGATTACGCTAGCTATGATTAGGATTAGGTGCTCATGGAGCTATTCGCAGTAAGGCTGTGTGGGGTACCCGGACATTGCAAGGTGAATTGTAATGAGGTGACGGACGAACTCGTGAGACGGGGTTCGAGTCTGGACTTAGAGGTAAGGGACGGCGAATAAAACCCCCTTTATGTCACTACTATGAGGTGATCCGGAATAGATTCCGCGATACCGGTGAAGAGCCCGGAAGGATAGAACGGAGTGCAGGGTGTCTAAGGCATTATGGGCCAAATTAGATGCAAGGGCCACCAAGATTCTATTAGGCTTGGACAGGAGTGGTCTCAGGACGATGGGTCATTGATCTCTTAGGGCTTTTACGAGTAAATGGGAAAATACCATACCGGACTTCTGCAGATTATGCGAGTGTTCAAATTAATTGCAGTGCAATTGAGTCGGTCTAAAAACAATTCCTGTTGTTTTGTCTTCGTCAAGTACGTTTTAACCCCTTAACTTGCCTTCATATGCTGCTCGACTTGCATTTATTAAACTTCCTACATTAAAAAGATATAGAACTATGCCTAATGAGTCATTTTCATTCAATATTATTAATGGAGACATCTGCTGTGGCTTATTGATTAATGATATTTCTTTCAAAATTCCTCAACGTCCATCCCGGAATTTCATACTTTCACATTTTTACATTTTTATGCTGATGCTGACCCTCTCAGGAGAATGAGCAATATCTACATTTAACAAATATTATAGATTTATAGACTTTCATTAAATCCTAATGCCAAAAAAAAGGTAATAATCACCTCAGTAATTATGATTGTTAATTATTTGTGTTATTTTTATGTGTATCTTTTTGTAATCAACTATTTTTTAAATTGTCTTTAAGGAATACAATTCCATAGGCATATAACAATAAATAAATACAAAAAAAATAAATATAAAATATTATATGCCGAGGAGCTAGAGACGATTGAGCATGTACTGTGCCACTGTCCTAAGATGCAGGGTCTCAGGCAGAAATGGCTAGGAGATAGATTTCACGATCAACTGGGAGTATCGCTGAAAGTTATCCAGTCGGTCTACTGAAATATGTCAAGGAAATAGGACGGTTATTTCTGATAAGGGGACTGTAGGGACTATCTCCCTTTACACTAACCATCAACTCTTTTCTTCTCTCTTTCTTCCTTCTCTATATTGAAGGGATTCATAATGAACCGCATTGGTCTCCGAGTGGTGGTGTGCCAAGGGGCGCATAACCCTTGTTAACATAACCTTACTTTTGCCATGATTAAAAATCACAAATTTTGCTACTTTCGCAGTCTACTTACAGTGACGGGGGGCTCCAGCGACGATGTTAAAAATCGCATCAAGTCTGGTAATTATTACTTTGGTCTCCTAAATCCCAGCTGGCGGTGTCCAAATATATCCAGAAGAACAAAAATCCAAATATTTAACGCCTGACATAAGATCCCTTCAGGTATTTAATACCTGCTTTTTGCGCAGAATCTTAAGAATTTTCTTGCCGCAAACTATATAAAATGAGACACTATGGAGAGAAACCCGGCAATAAATATTGAAATCCTCAGAAGATAGTGGCGCTGAATTGCACATTCCATTGAATGGAGTCCACAAAGTAGTCGTAGAAGGGGTATACCATCTCACACTTGGCGCCATCAAATATAAAAGCTGCAGCGAGATTAAAGCACTAACTGCGGACAGAACTCAATGGAACATTTTTATTATGGCCCTATGATCCTTAAAGGATAGACGGGAACCTATATTAAATAATAAAGACTGGTCAAAAAAACTCGACATATAAAAATAAAAAAAAGCTGTATACTTAATGATCACGGTCTTAAGCAAATAGTAAACGAATGCACCCTAGACCGTACCTCAACAAAAAGTTTTGCAGTGAGGTTTCGAAAAAAAAATTTTTTTTGCCGAACGTGGGGGTGGCCATTTTATATTTTTCGTTATATCTTAGGCATTTACAGTCCGATCTTAAGGTATGATATATTAATGTTTTTGTCTCGAGAAGACCAATGTTTTGCACTGAGGGTTCATTGACCTCAAGCATCTCGTTCTATTATTTATCCACCAGATCTCTGTTCGTACCACCCTAGTGTACGACCCTAATGTACCACTCAGAAAATTAAAACTCGCAAGAAACTATTAAACTTTTGCTAAGGAAGTAATTCGATAATTCCAGCAGAAACATTTTTAAATTTAATTAGAAAATTAAAGCTTGCTAAAAATCATTACAGTTTTGCCAAGGAAGAATTACTATAATTCCTGTAGGACAGTCAGCATTTACAGTCGATCTTTAAATATTATGTAAAGAAAGCGTGTCCTTTTGTCTTCCTCTCTTGCTTCTCTAACGACTGCTTGTGTTGGTGCATTCCAGTTGACAATATGCGCAAAATGCAGTATTTAAATATATTAAAAAATAACCTTAAGCAAGTGTGGAAAAACATGGAACAATAGAAATTTTTCATTTCTATCATGACACTGATCGATCCAAAAATACTTCTGATGCCGTTAAGGAATGGCTATTGTAACATTGTTTTCGAGTACTCAACAAACCACCCCAATCACCAGACTTAAATGTTATAGAAGACTTGCGGCAAAATTTGAAACTGAAATAAGAAAACATCAGATTTCTCACCAAAATAATCTTAAAAGAAGAATGGAGTAAAATAAGCCTGGAATAGACAGAACAAATATATTTGAATATATTCCAAAGCGCCTTAATTTTGCTTTTAAACAGAAAATATAAAAAATATTTAATTTTGTTTTACTACGTTGTTTAATATACGTCATTTTAAGAGGACAATTTTCATTGTGATATAAATTTCCTTATAATTTGCTTAATATTAATTTTTTTGCAAAATATAATTCATTACATAACTTTTTTTTTGTATTTTTTATGCCAATAAAAGTAGCTGCTAATTAGACGTTTATTGCATTTCAAAGCTTTTATTCAGGGATGGACCAATTTCACTGTGTGTCACTGTATATCAATGATATGCCGAATATTTTCAAGATTTCAAGAGATGTGAGAAGCCTAAGTATGCAGACGATACACTTTTATTTACGCATGCGGAAAATGATGAAGAATGCCGAGCAAATATGACAAATGATATACTTACAGTTAAATGACGGTTGCTCAAGAGTATTGAGAGCTCAAAACTTATATATCTGTATGTGTTGGCGAAAATTAATAATTCCTATAATGTTGTTTATTGAAATATTTTAACATAAAATAAGTATAAATTTAGAAAACTACATCAAATGCCTGTATTTTTTTTTTAGGATAAACCCTTTTCTTTAAATCTTTCTAAAACCTTCACGTGAATGCAGTCGCTGGTAAGAGCTAGTAGAATATAAAAATTATTCTTTGAGAAACAATTTAAAATGCATGTTGTCGTAACGTACAAAATAGTAGATTTTTTTTTGTAGAAATTTCCATATTGCTTAAATACCACCGAAAATTTTGCTTGAAATGTATTTTTTTCCGTACCAAACTGGTATAATGATATTCTGAATATGTAGAGAACTGTTGCTTTACTTTGCCGACTTTTTATTAATTTACTTGACGATTTTTAGATTTTTTTTCCAAAAAAACTGTTTTCTTATGAAAAATTTTATATATAAAAAAATTTCGCAGCAAACTTAGTTTTTTACTAACATATCGCATTCGTTCAACAATAGTTATTAGTGATGAGCAATCCCGTGATTCCTAAAGATGATCGTGATTAGTGAAAGTGATTTAAAAATCACTGCTCCTTAAAACTGTGATTGTGATCACGGTTTGTCTGTGCTTCGTGATTTTTCAATAACAGTGATTAAATCACAGGTCCAGAAACATCGCTCATCTCTAATAGTTACGGTGACCATTTGTCCTCTTTTTAAGAGGACAGTCCTTTTTTTTCATACGATGTCCTTTCAGATTGTTTTCAAAAAACAACACAATAGATTTTCCTTTTTTGAGTGTATTGTCTTTTTGTTAGATGACTTTTTTTCTTTAAACTCAAAAACTACAAGTTTTATTTTCCCAAAACCCCAAAATTTTATTGTGATGGTCCATGTGTTGAATTGTGGTGGCTTTTGGCACATAGCCACACAGCCTTTATATTCCATAATTATATTTGTCATCTAGAGTCACAACACATTTCAATGCCTGAGGCTGCTCTTACTTTAAGGAGCTTTAAATAAAAATGAATTGTACACAAAGAAGATGTGCTTTTACCATTGGTTATGAAAACCATTTTGGCATACTGTGTTGGCAAGTAGTATTTTTTATTGACGATTTAAATCAGTTGAATGCAATGTTTACAAAAATTTAACATTTTGATTGGCTGAGAAGGGGAGAAAAGATGATACATCAGTGGATCAAATAAAGATGGAGCTTGTAAAATCTTGTTTGTGTCTGCCGGCCTTTAGTGCGCCAACAAAAAGATTACTTTCAATTGCAAATAATTTTTGAATTATCGGAAAAATTCCAATTAAAATTGTTACTTCCCAATAAAAAATATAAATTCCAACGAAGCAGGTTTGTAAGGGAGAAACGTAAAAGTTTCGCTTACCATATAACTTACGGAAGACATGAATTTTATATGGCGAGTTCCCACTTTTAAGCAATTAATTTGTGTCACAGAAAGCACTTTATAAAAATTGGTGAATGTTACGATCAGCATTGCACACTGAAGTTTTTGTTACCGTTATTATTTTATGTGCTCCCTTACAAACCTGCTTCGTAGCAAGTGAATGTCGGTGCACTTCAAATTTTATATATATATTTTTAAATTTATTAAGAATTCGTTCACTTACCCTACTGCATTTTATTGCGTAGCGCATAAATATATGCTTAATTTTTTAAATGTACCGTTAGTGTTTCGCAAAATAAGCAAATTTTGTATCGGATTAAGAAAAAATGGACTGTGCAGAATTTAAACTATTTTTATCTTAAAACAGTGAAATTTCAAATAAATACATTCTCCAGAAAAATGTCAGTTTTTTTGATTATAAAATTAAAAATGGATAATCATTCAATAAGCAAATTTCGATCTACCAAAGGTTAAAATACAATTTGGTTTAAGGATTGATGTTTGACTACTGACGTCAGCAGTCATCGATGGCTGCGAGTGTAAGACGGCAAATCCCTTTGAGAAGACCTAGTGGTTGAGGTCGAAACATGTCAGGGTAACCAGCCGCCTGGGTTCGAATCACACGCCAGCCAGCCTGGCTTCGAATCCCAGGTCAGTCAAGAATGAAAATTATCAATAACAATTTTAATTAATCTTCCATGTTGTAAAAAATTCCTTTCTTCATAAAAATAATTTAATGAAAATTAAATTTGATGAACTTAAGCCTAATTAAATAGTAAAAATTTGGATGTAAAACCATGAATAGTTCAACAAAATAACCACAATACTAATTATTGTTAAAGCTAAGGCACAAGCTCTATGCGTTCATTTGTCCTTCAAGTTGTGCTGAAAAATGTCAACAAGAAAAAAAAAAGACAAAAAAACATGATAAACAAAAAAATGTACTTTGGACTTCAAGAAGAATTCTTGACAAAAGTACGGAAAAAACAGAAGTAAAGGAAAAACATGTGAGATCAATTAAAAATGGATAATCATTCAATAAGCAAATTTCGATCTTCCAAAGGTTAAAATACAATTTGGTTTAAGGATTGATGTTTGACTACTGACGTCAGCAGTCATCGATGGCTGCGAGTGTAAGACGGCAAATCCCTTTGAGAAGACCTAGTGGTTGAGGTCGAAACATGTCAGGGTTCGAATCACACGCCAGCCAGCCTGGCTTCGAATCCCAGGTCAGTCAAGAATGAAAATTATCAATAACAATTTTAATTAATCTTCCATGTTGTAAAAATTCCTTTCTTCATAAAAATAATTTAATGAAAATTAAATTTAATGAACTTAAGCCTAATTAAATAGTAAAAATTTGGATGTAAAACCATGAATAGTTCAACAAAATAACCACAATAAAATGTTTTTGTTCTTTAGACTTTTACATTATTTTAAATATGAATTTCAAGGTATATTTTGTTTATTATTTTATAGACAATAAAATAAGTATAGGTTTTACTAGTAGTTCTACTTGCTAATATCCTATTGTTTGAATTATCTTATTACTTATCCAATAACATTGATATTATCATTATTTTTACTACATATCGAAATGTCCTTTGTTTTGGCTGAAAAATATGGTCACCGTAACAATAGAGTATTAACTGCAAATTTTTAGTTTTGCACTTTTTGGATAAAATCGACACATAATATTCATATCTAACCGCTGTAAAATTCTCGGGATATTTTGTCTACTTTTTGTTAATGAAACGGTTGGTTTAATTTTTTTTTTTTCATAAGCCTTTAATGTAAAATTAAAAATTGTTTTGTTTCTACGGAAAATTTTTAAATTTTGAGTTAATACCGTATTGTTGAATAAGTGCGATATATAGAAAACTTTTATCATATTTCTATTTCTTTCTTTCCCATAGTCTGTTTTGGTTGAAACCCTAGAAAAGGCATTTCATCATATTAATGAACTTCGCGGATAATGCACTCTGGAGCTGAAGGCTAAAGCTCATTTAGAAGAGCCTTGCTCAATGAAATGCATGATACGCAGTGCAAAATGCAGGCCAAGCAAACGAAATTAAAGTTACTTTGTGAGAATCCAGATAATATACACAGAAAAGTATCTCCAAAATGTTTTTACTTATTACACCAATTTCTGTGTAGAAACTGCTTTGGCCAGAGGCAATAGCGAACAATTGATAGATTTAACTCCAAAAACTTTTAAGCCCACTGAAAACTCTTTAATAAATATAAACGATGACACCAACACCGACGAAGACACTCAAAATAAGTGTGAGAATTTTGAAAAACTCTTGTTGAGCTTAATAATAAATTAGATTTACTGCGTAAACAAGAAGAGGCAAATGTTATACTCTTTGATCAAACCAAAGCAGCCATACATTATAATTTGGAAAACAAAGAAAGTGTGGTTGAGAAATTGAGTGAAACTGTTAAACAACTCCAGAATGAATTGCAAAAAGTCAACAACACGAAAAAACCAAACTGGTGTTGCCATAGAAGAATTAAACGAAATTAAAGAGAAATTAAAAAAAAAACTCAAATGACTTAACAGGAACTGGATGCCAAAATTATTGCTACCGACCATATGCTTCAGGAAATGCGCGAAAAACATTGCGAAACGGATAGAGCGTATAGTTTAAGTCATTGAAGACAAAACAAACTATACAGGGTGATATGAAGTTACAAGAATTAAAACAACAAAATCAAAAACTTACCGAAATGGTAACTCCATATTAACATAATGAGATTTCCTTAGCCGAGGCCCATAACGAACACAGAAAAAATTATTAAATTTCTCCAATCACCAAATTTGTTCTAAATTTATAATATCAAGCAAACAAGGTGTTGATTTTGCACCTATTACCAAAATGATTATATTGATTACTAAAAATTTTAAAATTTTGAAAAAATATTTTCAATAAATGATATTTTTAATTTTAATTAAAAAAGTGAGCAAAAAACTTTGTCATATCAAACAATGTGTTAATTTATTTAAATAAATATTGACAATTCCCAACAACAATTCTACAAGTTTAAATTATTTTATTTTAAACGAAAAAAGTCAATTAAGATTTTTTGTTATTTAATTAAAATTTTAATTGAAAATTTATTTCAATACAAATAAAATGGTTATTAAATCTAAATTAAACTTTAAATTTTCTTTCAACTAAAAAAATTATTGATTCAATTATCACATTAATTAATTTTAAGTCCTTTTTAAACCATTTTTTTTAAATGATAAAACACTTTTTTCTGTGAATTAAATAGAACGAAAAATTAAAACAATATTCTAAAATTGAGATTGTCAGAAAATGAATTAAATTGCAAGAAACTGCAGCATAATATTAAGCTTTGTTCACCTATTAAATATTTGATGTCCTACACGTTACCACTAGTTTTATTAAAGAATTATTTGCTTTTGAAAAACAATTGCTAGATTAAACATCATTAAACATTTTCTAAATTACATTATACAATTATCTTCTTACAAATAACGCTTAGTAAATTAATAGAAATTGTTAAAAATAAAGCTAAAGTTTGATCAATTTATTGGTCACGCATATTTTGGATTTTTCGTCAAATTTTGTTAGGTTTTAACAAACATTTACAAAACCTGCAGCAACTGCAAGAAGATTAAAAATTAAGAGACGAACTAATTAAACAGGCACAGGAGAATTAAATATTTAAGAACTTGAGCGAAAATCTTAAAACAAGAAACTGAGTTGCCAAAGAACAAACTACTAATACCGAATCTAAATCTATAACTAACATGAAAAATTAACTCGAAGGAGCTGCGAACGAACGAAATCAACAGTTAAAAACTATAGATGAACAGTTTAGCATTAAGGAAAATGAGTTTAAATCGTTAATGAAAAACTCTATCAAAAATTAAAAACAAAAGGAAACACATATAACACAAATTCAACAACAAAATGAAGATTCGCCATAAATCTTTATGTAAGATTATGGTAAGCTCAACTAATTATTACATTTTAACTGTTATATATCTCCAGAATATACCGTACAGTGGAGTTAAAATACAATTAAGCTTAACAATTTTAAACCAATGCAACTTACAACATTAAATTATATTTTATCTTATACCCGTAATTTTTACAAACAGATATCTGATCGTGTTCGTACAAAACAGTTACCTTTACATATCCGGTTTAACTATTTTGGTAATCTCAACGTTAATATTGCCTACGTGTTGTAACTTTTTAGTTTTCTTTTAAAATATGGCAACATTTGTGTCTGACGTTATTATTATGGTACCCACAGACGATGCAACATTTGTCAAAACACGTGTTACTATTTATGTTTCAGTTTTTACCACAGACGATTACACTAAAAGCGAAACATCAGTATTGCGTGTTTTTGAATATTTTTAATGTCCCATAAATTTTGAAAAATTTGATACTCAATTATAATTGTTTCCCAACTCTCACAATTTACAATTGTTGCCATTTTCCGATTTCTTTCTTCATATTTTTTTTGTCCGAGAGTTGCAAAAGCACCTCAGTCAACAGAATGAGAAAGAAAAAACAGTCAACATCGCCACACACGATGAAACATTTTGTTTGGAAACATAAAATATCAAAAATGTTTGATATTTGACAAACCAAAACGGTAACAAGAATTTCAAGCAGAAACATCCCCACACACGTAGGAACATTTGTCAAAACATTACCATGTTTCGACAAATGTTGCCTCGTGTGTGGGTAACTTTAAAGCTAAATATATTTTTCATCAATACGATTTTACTTCAGGTGGCGGCGAAGAGACAGCCGGGTTTTTTTAAGTCATACTAGAATTGTCAAAAGTTTTGTTTACATGTGCTTTTTAAAATTGTGTTTTTAAATTAAATTTTTGTTTGCAACTTATTAATGAAAAAGTTATAATATAAAGAGATGATTAATAAAACTATGTATAAAAATTAAGAACAGATCGTTTTTTAGGTCACAAAAAGTAATTTTTACCATTATCACTTTATCTTTAAGGTATTTTTATGTTTATGTACGGTTTTCATATTCAAATGGCTAAACTGAACAGAGAATAGAAACGGCTTAAATAATTTTCAATACATTGGTAATTTAAACCGGATTTGCAATTTAGTGCTCACAAAAATTCCACAAGTATATGTTATAAAAACTGTTATTTTCTTAATTCTCAAAATTATTTAATTTTTTTTTATTTTTTAACTTAAATGTTTTGTTAATTTTAGTCTAGGGCTGCCAAAAATATTTTCCCTTCAATCCCAAATTTCAAATTAAAATTTCTTAAAATATCCCCTCTAAAAATAAAAAGGCCCCAAATAAATTATTTTGAAATAAATTATTAAGTTGTAATATTATTAATCAGTGGGGATTATTTGTATCTTAAATTCATATTAGTATAGATAGTCACCCTCATCATCATGCCGTTAGCATTTATTGTTTCAGCCTGAAAATCCATGTTTAACCATTTTATATAGTTTATGAACTTCTGAAGCTCTGAACGTTTAAAATATGAATAATTAGGGTTATAATAAGGACCCAAAAAGCACATTCATTTTACTCGTGAAATTTTAATTAGCTTAGCCATAAGTTTAAAAGTAATTTTACTTATTCAAATGTTAACAGGTCGACCTAAACAAAAGATGTAAACGTTTTTTACATGGTCCAATTAGTAGGTCTGCGCGGAACGCCTGCTGAATTTGTGCAGAGTTGTGTTTTTTTCGTGCAATCGTTTTTGTAGCGATTGTGTTGGACATTTTTATCATGTTTTACACAAACGTAATGACTGTTGTTTTCCCTATTGGTGCATTGTTTTATAGTCTATTTCTAATGTGCGAAAGAATTCTTTCGTTCGTATAACTACATTGAAAACAAAAACAAAGTCTAAAAATAATTTTTTTTGTTTTCAACGTAGTTATATGAATGAAAGAATTCTTTCGCACATCGGAAATAGGCTATTAGTTATGCGCAAACCTACTCATTGGACCATGTTTTTTTAGATACACAAAATTCTGCTGCCGATACATTTTGAACTAACAACTGATATAACTGATAAAATCAGATTTTTCAGCCGTTCGATATTGAATTTGCGTACTAATTTGTTTAAATTGTATTAAAATTAGTTTTTCACTTTAAAACAACTTCCAGATTTTATATAGGTTAGCCTGTAACAGAAATAAAACTTTAAATAATTTACCCAAAAAGGAAAAAGTTTTCTTTTACATCCTCAACATAAACCCGAAATTAATTTTTGCAATCTAATTTCAGATTGAAACCCCTAATCTGGTATCCCTGCTTTAGTCAACTGTTTTATGCAAAGCGAATTCATTTATATATTAATTCGCCTCGTTTTTGAAATTACATGACAGAAAAATAAAAACAAAATACCATGTTGTTTTTTGTGTTGTTGACTTGTTGTAGTCTCGCCGCCACCTGAAGTAAATTCGCCTTGTTTTTCATTTTATATAAAGTTTTCTGCCTATTTCACTAAATGAGAACGAAGGCTTTCTTTTGCACAAATACATGTAAAACAAAAACAAATTTTTGAGAATTCATATGTATTTGTGCGAAGGAAAGCGTTCTTTCGACATCGTGAAATTGGCAGTTTGTTTTTTAAGCTATCATTTCTATTATGTATGTACATATGTGATATTTAGAAAAAAATATAAAAAAATAGTGCTTAAGTAGCAAAGTGAAGTTCTGATTTGGTTCCGAAGGCGAGAAGTCACTTTAATTAGCATTTTGTATCAATTTAAAAGTGTTTTGGAAACGAAGAAAACGGTGCAGCAACAAACCAAAGAATCTGAGGTTTTAAACAATTAGCCAGTTAATTTAATGCCACTATCGGAATATGCCTTTGAGATATTGCAAATTTACTGTCAAAATATATGATCACCTAAAAAATAGGAAACAATTAAAGGGAACACTTATATGGGACTGGTGGTGGCGCGGCTTCAAAGTCAAATATATAACCGGACGAGGAATTTCTTTTATCCATAACAGGTCCATCAACAGTACGATTGAATGACTGTGGAGGATGTAAAATGATCGAATTTTTCTCGCATATTGTGTTTAACACTTTAAGAGCTATCTATAAGCAAATGTCGCACATTTGCTAAATTTTCTAATTCAGAATTCATTTTCGTTTTAGTTTCTTCTTCAATATTTGTATATTATTTGATACTTTCATAGAAAAAAATAAATTTTTGTTTCCCTTAATTATGTGACGCATAAGTATCGGTTTCAACGTAAAGAAATTATATAAATCATACGTCCTCGTGAACAAAAAAAAACAGTTTTTAAAATTTAAGGGCCTATTAAACTACACAAGCAGTTTAATTAAATATGTATGTACATGAAAATCGTATGAAATGTTTCTACGAAAAACACAAATCTTTGTTTTTAACTGCTTGTGTAGTTAATTTGGTCAACGTCCAATATTAACTGTTGCAGAACCACCGTTTTCTTAAAATCTTACGAAAACATCCTAAAAACTATGTCCCCTAACTTTAGTTTCACATAAAATTGGGTTCATCTTAAAAACGACTTTGAATTAAAAATCTGTTATACAGGTGAGTTCAAGGTTTTGGCTCGTATTGTGAACGCATAATTTATAAATTGGTGTTCTTAAGTCCGCATGTTTTTGTGTATTCGAAGTTTTGTTAGAAAAAAAAAAAAAATAAATGTCAAAAACATACAAACAGCTTTTTAAATTATATTTAGCTTTCTTGGTTGAACTTAAAATTATTCCTTTAAAGTAAAGTATTATTATAGAAATGCCAGGAGCTTTTGTTTATTATAAACAGTATGAAACTTAAAATATTTGCATTTCATCTGTAACAAAACAAAATATAGTATATTCAGCTGTCTTTATTTAAAATAATAGTTAACATTTTTGATTATTTTGAATTAGGCTTAAGTTCATAAAATTGAATTTTCATTAAATGAAGGAAGGAAATTACATTTTTCTTATTTATTTCCCACAAATCAATTAAAACAGTTGAATAATTCAAGAACTTTTCAATAAAAACATAATCACATTATCGGAAAGAAACAGACTTAAAACTAACGTGGCAGTTATTTTTAGGTGTTCCTAAAATTCATAAAAGAGAATATCCGTTAAGACCAATTTTCTCAGGTATCAATTCTCCATCATATGACCCTTGTAAATAAGTATATTATAACAATTCTTAAGAAAGTAACTGGGAATTCTGAAATTAATTCTTTAATTTAAGGATAGAATAAGAAATGTAGGGTTAACTGACAATGAAAAATTGGTTTATTTCGATGTGATTTCATTATTTCCAAGTATACGAGTAATTCTTGCTTTAGATATAATAGAAGAAAAATGAAATACAGTTAAGGAATTTACAAAAATTTAAAGGGAACTATTTTTACGTATTCTTAGACTCTGTATAATAGATAATAAATAATTATAACTCTTTTGGGATGTTTACTTCCAACCATATATTTTTTTCTACGTGTAAGAGGGTACACAAAACACAAAGAAAGTTATATAAAAAATTTGAGTTGGGTTCATTTAACCGAAACTCCTATATGATAAAATAAACACTGGCTTCGCTAACTAAAACTTCTCTTCACAGCAAACAGAAAAGAAACAAACTATATGCCTATAAATAATGAAAATACAATACGACAGAATGAAAGAAACGCATGTAACAATGAATGTTAACGAAAGCAGCGCAGTAATAAATAAAATAAATAAATTATGACAGTGAGTACCTAGCGACCAAACCAATCACTCGCAATCACTCAAATCAGTCAAAAACAGCTTGATCTCGTTGATAGGTAAAATTTTTTATTGTATTGTTTTTACAAACTCTGCCTAATTTAAATGTAGCTGCAATAAAGCGCGGTAGTATAAACGAGACAAAAATACAGGTAAATCGTGAGGATGAAACGAATCCCATTTAAAGTTTGAAATATATCCTGTACAGGATATCGTTAAAGAGGAGCCGCACAAAAGAAATGTTCCCTTTCAACGCTTGAACTGACAAGAATTTGGGTCAATACGGCATACTGTTATTTGCCCTCTGTTTCCGTCGTATGTGGGGAATTTCGTGGGACAGTTCTTTGCGATAAGTTTAAAAACGACCCCAACGTAAAATAAATTTAGCAACTGTGGATCGGATAAGAGTATCGGCCAGTACGTTGTTAAAGGTTCTCTCGATGTCAATGCATAATGCCAGTGTGCTAAGTTTGCCATCGAAGGATTTCTGTATAAAGCGTACGACCTACACCCAGAGAAAAACTATGTTTAAATATGGTCACCTCCAACAAAACTATTTTTAAAGAAAATTTTAAACATATTATGTTTAAATTTGACCATATTATTATTATATTATTATATTTAACCATGCCTCCGAACATGTTTTGGTCAATAATAACTAAAATATGTTTAACACTTATAATAGCATGGTTGATTTTCAACCATAGCTTGTTGCTCTTGGAGAAGAGGAAAATACTATTGTTAATTTAAAAACAAATTATTGTCATATTTAACCATAACATGTTTAGAGGCAACCATAATATGGTTGTGACTTCTTGATGGAGGACACATTTAACCATAATATGGTTGTCGATGATAATAATATGGTTAAATTTAAACATAATATGTTCTTTAAAAATAGTTTTGTTGGAGGTGACCATATTTAAACATGTTTTTCTCTGCGAACGGTAATTATTCGACCGGTTTTAACCGGTTATTTTTGCTTTGCCCAAGTCGGTTATTTTAAAATGCCCATATTTCGAATATCAATTAAACCGGTTATTTTGGTATAATAAACCGGTCATTTTATAATGTGTAATTAATATACATTTTCCTTACTCTGGTTATAGATTACGGGTACATCTATAACCAGAGTAAGGAAAATGTATATTAATTTTTTTTTTATTTAATTCTTTTTTAATTGAATATTGGTCAAACTTAAACTTTTAATGAAGGATGTCAAAGCAAAATGTAACAAAAGTCGAAAAACATTATGATCAATGTAAATATAAATCGCTTATAAAGGCGTGTGTTCTTGTTACTTAAAAAAGTAAATAGCAATTTGTGCGAGAGTATTCCAAATATGAAATATATTTTTTTATATAGATGTTATCTCTAGAGATTTTTCAAACGCTATTTAAAAGAAAAAGTTAGGTGCTTGTAGTGTCCTTAAATGATAAGTTACAAAGTCAGTCTACATGCCTGATATTAATGTGCTCCACATAAAACTTAGCTCCGTTGGAAGTAGTTCTAAAGAGACGACAAAGAATACTTTACTAAAATAAGCTGTCAAAAATTAATCATTGGTGAAATATTAGCCCATTGTGTTGCCGAGGACGAAATGCACTTTAAACCACTAAAAACTCTTAAGTAGTTCTAGCATCTCTTCATGCTGAAAACTACAACATTTCGGCGGAATCAACGATATTGGAAAAATGTCTACCAGTTTTATTTATTAAAACACCAAGAACGAAAAAACAAAATTGAAGAAATCAAACAATGTCATGAAAGGTCTTAAATTTTAGTCGACGAATTGACAAATATTTCACACAAAAAGCATGTTCATTTTACTATTCGTTTCTATAACGCTGAAACAAAATTATTTGAAATAGATAATCCTCGCTTAGAGGTTTTGTTTGCAACTTTTCAAAAATATGGTTGATTTATATAGACATGCTTAACCACCAACAAATTAAAACTCATTCAAAATAAATTTTGGAGAATATTTCAAATAACAACTTTATTAAATTCCTATAATTTATTTGCTTTTGTAAAACGTTTGTCTAGATCAAATATCATTCAACAGTTTCAAAATTACATTAAACAAATATCTTCTTACAAATAAAGTTTAGTAAATCAATAAAAAATTGTTGAAAATTAAGCTAAAGTTTGATCAATTTACTGGTCCCACTTTTCTTGGATTTTATCATCAAATATTTGCTAGCTCTGATCTAAATTTTGAGTTGACTCTGTTTCGAGGAACAAGTGCGAAAGGTATTTTGTTGGTTCCTTACCTTTGCAAATTGTTTTGTGTTTATTCAAATTAAAGTGTTTTTACAAAAACTTATTTGATTTTTGTGTTTTTATGTATTCGAATTAAAATCGGTTAACCGGTTATTTAAAAAATGCTTAACCGAAAACCGGGGTTTTGAAAATAGCAACTATTCGTAATATTCGAAAACCGGTTATTTAAAAAAGTCGAATAATCGATCTCCCTAGTACGACCTCATTTAATGCAGTCTCCGCTAATCGACCATTTACATAAGCATGTTGCTTATATTTCAGGTCTCTGTTCGGTATTCTACTTATAACCATGGTATCGACTATCCGCTTCAAGGTTTTAAGATGAAAAGACGTAAGGCTAATCGGGCGAAAAGCTTTTGGTGTCGCATTGCTTGGCTTTCCAGGTTTGGGTATAAATACTACCCTAGCCACTTGCCATCCAACCGGAGTGTATGCGAATTTCAAGCACGAAGTATATATCACTGAAACAAGAGTTGACACCAAGTCCGCCTCCATCTGCAGGAGTGCCGGGAAAAGACCATACGGCCCCGCGGATTTGTATGGTGCAAAGCTCCTGATTGCATTCTTGATAATCTCAGTCGTAATGATTATCTCTCTGCTAGGATCTGTCTGCCCCCTTAACGTTAGGCCTTTTTATTAATTTTCGTATATTCTATAAGCATACTATGATATTCATCACAGTAGACTGGGGCCTTTTTGTGTCTTGCCCGGTTGAAACGTTTGCGTAGATTCTTCCCCAGATCCCGAATTTTCCCTGTTACCCACAATTTCTCATGGGGGGATCTGCGCTCTCTTAGAGAACAACTTTCCTCAAACAAGTCAACCAAGGCATTTCTGAGCGTTTCCATTTTGGTGTCTATGTCCTCCTTATTCCGACATTGACATGTGCCCAATCCCATCCGGTTTCCTAATCGGTCTTAGAGGAATTTTGAACCTTATATACCGATGATACGAAAAGGATTGTTCCTCCGAAACCCTTCTTCCTTATCCTTAATCACTTCCGTAAGGTCCTCAGAGCAAAAGGTTATATCTAATAATTCTTCCCTGATTCTTTAGACAACGGGTGCATTATTCCCTAAATTCAACGTGATCAAGTCTTTTGTATTCAAGAACTCTAGCAAGCAACATGGTGGGTTGACGTGACACGCTGGTTCATATTTTGATAATTATTTTTTTATGTTCTCCAATTTTGAAATTATTTCTTTCTTATGAGAGTAAATACTAGTAAGCCTCGGAAGCCACAAAATTTTACCCCTACATCATCTATTTCATTGAGAACAGGGTGATCCAAAATGGACTTTCTCAGTAATTGGTTACAGTCATGACTTTCTAAGTCAATTTTTAAAATTGAAATGCTCATAACTTTCTGTTTTCCAAGATTTTTGACGGAATAAGTTTTGTATATTATTTAATCGTCTTAGTGTATCCTATTAGCGCCTTAACACATTAAATTCTGCGACTTGTAGAACTATTTAATTTTGATATTTTTTTTTTTTTGATATGTCAAAATTTCCCTGAACCCTCTAACATTATAGACCATAAGTACTGAGCGTTAAAATAAGTCAAAAAAAATCTATACTCGCTTATAGTCCGGACTCTTCCCTACATTTGTAAGCCCAATTTTACACCGGCCGACTCCTACCTTGAGAACTACAGCAATTTCTGTGACCCAAGGTAAGATATTCGGTTCAAAGGTGGTAAAATATTAAAGAATTTTCGGCGATTAAAACAGTTCCAGCCACATGAATTATCTAGCACGTCAGGTTATCAATTAATTTGGAAAAAGGTAAAAATTGCTGGTAAATGGTACAAAAATCTAGTACGCAGCTTGATTTTACTTGTAAAATTAGCTATATGTTACCTGGTAATTTATTGCCGGTATGTTATCCTTTTAAAAAGTGTGAAAACAGAGTATTTTATGTTTCAAAGTAATGCTAATAAAATATTTAATATTTGAGTTTTAAAAAAATTTATATAAAAATATAAATATGTTTTGTTTTAAATATTTCCTTTTATTTTCCCAATATTTTAAATTTTTATTTAAAAGGGGGTTTTCTGTGTATCAAAGAAGTGGTAATAAAAGATTACATATTTAAAATAAACTTCTATCTAGAGTATACAAATTCACACATTTATATTTTTTCTTCATAATTGTTTAAACAATGGCCAAGTTCAGTCATAAAGTTCTCGCTGATATATATTTTAAACAGATAGATGAAAAAGATATTGAGTTACACATAATGAATAAAGGCCGTGTCAGACACAAATTCGTCGCGTTGCGTGACGTTTCTAACTTAGGCAGAAAAGCGTAAAGCACAAGGTGTATGACACAATAAAAACTTTGACAAACCTCACGCATTGGTTGGTTACCTATAAAACCGGTTCGTAAATTTTACATTAAATTATTAAAATAAACGTAAAATTTTTTTTCAACAATTTATTGGAATTGAATTTTGCAAAAAAAAAAAATAAAAGAAAATTATACCAGCTGATTGTCAAAGCGCGCAAAAAAGAGTTGCCTAACTTTTTGCTTCGGTCTGCGTTAAAAGTACTTTATGTGACAATTTTCGTATAAGTATGTATATTTCATCTTAGATATCAAAGCGAATCTGTAAAAAAAAGAAAAACTTTTATCTGACATAGCCCTAATCCATTTTTTAAATTATTCAACGAACAAGAAATCAAAATTCATAAGATTAAAATCAAACATTTTTCAATTACGTTAAGAAAACGGTACGTTTAATGCTCTAAAAACAAGAAAAAGTTTTACTTGCGCAACCAAAAATGGTTAACAAATCAGTTTATTATTAATAAGTCGATAACCGTCCAGGAAATTGGAAAAGTGGGCCGACGAGAAAACCCAAATCTCAATTGTAGTGAAAGATTACGAAAACGGAAGGTTGCAAATATCAATGAAAAAATTTCTCATAGTATCATAAAGAATACAAAAATTTAAATAATTAAAAAAAAACAGTGGAAGCGACACACAAAGAGGATTTTAAAAAGTATGTCTACACCAACTGAAGAAATGAAATTTATGCCAGAAGAAGCCTTTGCGCTATTTTTGGATTTAGAACTGACCAAAAATCAGTATACAGAATTACGAAAGCGAACCAATGAAAAAAAAAATTGTTGAATCTTTCCAGCATATCGAGATTTAGTTTGTGTCAAAAAAGAGTGCTTGCCTTTACAAACGGATCTTCTCGAACACACTGCTGAACGATAATTAAATACATTTTATGCTGCCTGTATAAAAAATTTAAAAAATTGGAGCATCACTTTAATTGCTAAATGTATATGATGGCAGCTCTGGTCAGAAACAATGCAATCAATGTAATACAGAGAATTCATATAATGCTAATTTATTCATGGTATTTTTCAATTACGCTTAAGAAAAACTTATTTTTGGCTTAGAGCCGTCAACTGCACAGAAAAACTTAAAAATTGTCTCTAATCACCAAATTCATAGAATCAAGCAAACAATTTGTTGATTTTGCATCTATTACTAAAATAATTATGTATATTAATTACTTAAAATGTTTAAAATTATAAATTGTGATTTTTTTTTCAATAAATGATATTTTTAATCTTGATTAAAAAAATTACCAAAAAACTTTGCCATTTCAAATAATGTGTTAATTGATTTAGTTAAATATAGCTCAGGTTTTGGCAATTCCTAACAACAATTCTAAGAGTCTAAACTATTAAAAAAAAAAAAAACAGTTCAATAAAATAACCACAATAATAATTATTGTTAACAGCTGAGGCACGAGCTATATGTCTACTTTTGTCCTTCAAGTTGTGCTGAAAAATGTCAACAAGAAAAAAGAAAGACAAAAACATGAAACACAAAACATGTACTTTGGACTTCAAGAAGAATTCTTGACAAAAAGTAAGAAAAACAAGAAGTAAGGAAGAACATGTAAATCAATTAAAATAGGTAATCATTCATTCAAAGCAAATTTCGATCTACCAAGGTAAAATACCATTTCGTTTAAAGATTGACTTTTGACTAATGACGTCATCCGTCGTCAATGGCGGTGAGAGCTAAACGGCCAACCCCACTGAAGAGATTGTGTGGTTACAATCGAAACTAGTCTGGGCAACCTGTCCGTGAAAACCTGTGTTCAATTCCCAGCTCAGTCAAGAATGAAAAATTATCAACAAATTTTAATTAATTTCATGTTGTAAAATTCCTTTCTTCAGAAAAATAATTTAATGAAAATTAAATTCAATGAACTTAAGTTTGATTAAAAGATCAAAATTTGGATTAAAAACCCATTAACAGTTCAATAAAATAACCACAATACTAATTATTATTTTATTTTAAACGAAACAATCAATTAAGATTTTTGGTTATTTAATTAAAAGATTTCTATATGACGTGCTAAATTCATAATTTTTAAATTCAGTTTCGTATGCGCTAGGGATGCCAATCGGGACTGATTTTTGAAAATCCCGGGATTCGGGATTTTGAAATCCCGATCCCGAAATCGCGGGATTATGTGGATCCCGGGATTTCGGTATTTTTCGGGATCAATGTGTTGCCTTAATATGATACTTTTTTTTTAATAAACAACACTTTTTAAATATTCAAAAGGTTTTATATACGTAACATAAATTTTTAAAAATGAAAACAACAAAACAATTTATTTTATACATATGTGTATAACACTGGCCACACCCATGATCAAACTGATCAGATTCTGAAAAAAGCTTAAAAAAATATACGTATCTTTTAGTTTTTATAGATCAATTCATTTCGGTTTTTTGACAGCAATTCAATTTTTAATGTGAATTAAGTTGTGACGACATTAATACACTGCAAAGTGTAGTCCCTCATCGATCTCGATAGCTGAGTTAAAAGCTGTAACACTATGTCGACTGCAGTGCAGTACACCTCCAGGTTGAGGGCGAGATTCATAATCAATAATTAAAAAACGTTTGAAATTTATTTTAAAATAAAATGTTTATACAAATGTTTCTTAAAACAGATTTCAAGTTAAAATAATTTATTTATAAATACGTCAAATAGTGTTTATATATAAAAAAAATTATTTCATTTACTGTATGTTTTTTAAGCAAATTTTTTATTATTATTGGACCAGAAGGAATATGAGCTATTTCATCAATATTATAACTTAATTATTATAATTATATCAACTTTTATTCTTTTGTTTCTGAATAAAACTTTAATTGGATCCTGAATGATTTTTATTTTTTGCTTAATATATAACAATTATTTCTTGATTTCTATATTTTGCATTAAAATAATCATTTTTATTTTGGAATTATGTCTTAAGCCAAAGCTGAACTTGCTAAACGTAATTGTAATAAAGGCATTAGATGTGAGTCTCCAAATTTCGTTTCTACTTAAAATAATGGTTTTTTATTAAACAAAATACAAAAATCCAGAAATAGTCGTCATATATCAAGCAAGAATTTAAAATTTTACATACTCGCTGTGTTCCAAAAACAAAAATTAAACTCAAAAATAAGAATTATTTCAATAAAAAATATAACTCAAAAATAATTTTTAATAATTTGTTTGTATATGGTATAAAAATTCAATAAAAACGAACAGTTTTGTACATAAAAGTTGATATGTTAAAAATCCCGACACTCACAAAAAATAAATCCCGGGATTTCGGGATTCGGGATTTCCCGTTTGGCATCCCTAGTATGCGCATTACGCTGGTTGCTTAGGCCAGCTCTTCAGGAAACTTTTTCCAAAAACTTTAGAAAAGCTAAATATATCATACAAATAAGACCATAAAGTGAATAAGAATTTTAAACACTCAGGTTTTACTTGTAACAATATCACAGCTTAACAAAACAACAACAATAAGCAGTGAGTTTATCTTTTCTTACATTCCCCTACAAATGGAAGAAGCTAAACAACTTCTGGAAAATTAAACCCAAAGCTATTTAGAAGAAATTTTTACTAATACTGTTTAATATAAAATAGTTTAGAAATTATAATTTATTTTTGATTTAAGTATATATTTGTATTAATACATAAAAATAAAATACATATAAGCACGATGTGAATTGCGCATACATGTTGAGCTTAAATAAAAGTTGAATTACTTAAAATTTTATCGCTAGCTAAGATCACTATTTGGACATTTTTCAAAATGTTCTTTTTCAAGTTTTATCCCTATAACAACTCGTCTCGTCCCAAAAAGCCAACCTTTGGCCAAATGTTGGTATTTTGTAATAAGATTTAAGTTCGAGAAAAAATAAGTACATAGCATTTCTAAGATATAACTGAAAAAATGAGAGATTGTAAAAAAATATATTTTTTAATATTCAACTTTTATACAGAAACTCAACAAAAAAAATTAAAATGCTTTTTTAACTCCCCATAACTTTTGTTCCTATCAGTAGAATTTAACGTTTTATAGCGCAAATTAAAGACCAATATCGCACCTATCGAGCAAAACTCGCACAAAAAATACCGATCCAGTCAAAAGTTGTGGAATTTTGACCGCCTTCTCGTGAAATTACCCACTGTGCGTGTGGGCAAATGCCGGAGAGTTGAAGGGTAGGTAAATAGCTGCAGGGTATATTCTATTCCCTTGCTTCAGCACCGCTGCATCCGACGATGACAAACAAAACATAAGTTCCTGTGACATAAGATACAAGTTCTTGAACGAGACCCTGTATCAGAGTAAAAAAATTGGTAGTTACATGATTCAACACATGTTCCGAATAGTCCAAGGTTCCTGGGTAAGAGCAATGTGTAACTTACCTTTTTTATTTTAGACATCAGAGGGTTGGTTGCCGTCTCGCTCGGGTGGAAGCTTATTTGGAAGACCTCAATCATGGTCCACCAATAGCCTGTCTTTTGCGAGTTGGATATTACCTCCTCGCTTTTAGGATCTGAACCCTTAATGTTGCCTTCAGCTAATGGTATTGTGTGCGCTGT
Organism: Pollenia amentaria; assembly: GCA_943735925.1. Classification (NCBI taxonomy): domain Eukaryota; kingdom Metazoa; phylum Arthropoda; class Insecta; order Diptera; family Polleniidae; genus Pollenia; species Pollenia amentaria. The sequence continues at coordinate 103,987,670 of OX031006.1, forward strand.
TTCCGGTATTTTATTGCACCTGTCGGACTTGGCCATGACAGTCCCTCCGATGGGAACCTTCCCATTTTTGAAAAAGACAGCTTTAGAGGCGAAATAAGCCATACCTTTGTTCTTGGAAAGGCTGACCATGGAGTCCTGGTCGATGCCTATCACAAGAAGAGTCCTCTTTCCTGACAGACCTCCCATTTCTCCACAGCTTGCTTAGCGATTTGGCTGCTTAGTATTCCAGTATATGCTCGTTCGCCAGTTTGCTGCCCCATCCTTTAATGTATACGGTGGACTTCGAGACCACCGGAAGGTCTTTCCTGGACCAATATGTTTTTCTGGGGCATCTTCTTTAACTTCTCTCGCTGAGCCCCAGATAGCCGTTATAACTGCGGTATAACTGCATAAAAAAACTTTTGACATATAAGAGTGATGCCAAGTTTCCTACAAGTGATGTTTTACGCACATTAAACTTTAGTAAAGCGCAAGGCGAATTCATTTATCAGGTGGCGTTGAAAGCACAGCTGTGCTACTTTTTTTTCTTACTTAGAGAGAGAAATGTCAAAAGTTGCTTGTGTTTTTGACATATCGATCAACGAAAGCAATAAAAAAATACATTGCTGTGTTTTTGGTGTTGTTACTTGTTGTAATATCGACACCACCGTATACATGAATTCGCCTTGGTAAAGCGCAAGTGATGCGCAAGAACTGCATTTACGAACGTATCCAAGTTTTTAAATGAGAAAATTCCATTATTTTGTAATCGATTGTATTTTTTTCTAACAAAAATCAATTGCTTATGCGAAAATTTTAGGAATGGTAAACGCTGGCAATTATTTTCTCTACTTAAGAACAAGATGACGCGCAAAAAGAAGTGTTAAATTGCTTTTAAGGCTTTTAGATAACAGTACGAAATTCTACTTGACAAATTATAAATTTTTTATTTCAAGGAATCTGTGAATTGTATATTATAAGTTGTAAAAATATTTAATCTTTGACTTACTTATTAAAAAAATCATTTAATACATACTGCATATGAAAATTTAATTCAACTAGGAGATTTTACAATTGGAAATAAATAAGAAAATTATGAATTAAAAGATTTGAAATGAAGCATTTCTAATTTTTTTGTATTTCCTTTTATTTCCTATTTGCATTTTTCCCATTAAACTACATATGTATATCTATGAATATCCCGAATTTTTTACCTCTTCTGTACGTATCCTTAAGTACTCTAATGGAAGCCGATTTTACAGTATATTCTTGTAATGCCTTTGAACAGTACTTTATTGAAAGGCGTTTGAAAGACATACTTTATAAGGGCTAACAAAAGACCATATTTTGTGGTGTTGCTTAAAGATATTCTTGATATTTCTTTTAAAAAGTCCTTCATCTGAAATCCTGTGAGAATTCCAGTTTGAAGAAGTGGGTATGGAAGGGTTTGCTTCCAATTACAACCTCCGGAAAAACAAATAAGTATGAAATGCGCCGAGGAAAGCTTGTGCCTGCAAAATAAGGCCTTTTATTAGGCCTCTTTACTCAATCTTCCGCTGGGGTATTAAAACATATTATACATACATGCATACGCAAGTATTTTTACTGTACAGTAAGTACAATATAAGTAAAAGGAATTTATTTATAAAAGTATAGACATACAAATACATGAATATAGAAACAATAGGAGTATAAAAATTAATTGTTTTTTAACTTTTGATGGTCTTATTTCAGGGTATTAAAGCTCATTCGTATGTATTTTTAAGAGTTGGAATGAAGATTATTTCGTGCAGAAGGTGGGTTTGTAGACAAAGGTTGAAGAAATATATTATCAACTTGTTTACAATTTACAATATTGCCATATGTATTAAATGTTGTCCGCTCAGAGGGCTCATGACTTGTACGTTAAGTAATTTGCAAGGAGTATCAAAATCCTATTATTTATAATGAAAATGAGGTGTAACTTTTTATGTTTGTTTGTTTAGCAAGCACCTCTAAACGACCGAGCCGGTTTTGATAAAATTTAATACGAAAATTAAATGTTAAAGCGAAATTACTTTAGGATATATTTTGTCGAAATTTTGAACCACAAAAAGAGATAAAACTGAAACACATTTTTTGAAGTTACCCTTCACCCCAACTCCAATTTTTTTTGCATAATATAAATTCACAAAAAAGTACATGTTGAAAATCGGCTTTTTAGGTATGAAAAGTGTTAAAAACGCGAATTTTGGGTACGTTTTAATCAACTTAATGTAGACTGCAAAATTTAAAAAGTGTATTAATTTTCGCGCTAGAACTATAGACAGGCACATAAACGCATATTCAGAAATTATAACCAAAGTCGAAACTAAAAAATAGTTCACATATACAGATCTTTTTCACATATCATGACAAGTGCAGCAATGGCTCTCAGCTCATATAAGAAATGCAACCCTGCACATTCCCATGTGGGGAAAATAATATGTCGATAATATTTTGAACGATATATACTGTAATTGTTTAAAAGATTATGAAGCTATTAAAAAACAATTTCTGTTCTTTAAAAAATTCATACAACTTCTAAAATAATCATTTCCTTGTAATAGTTTGTATATAGATCAATTAAAATAATGGCCTGCAAAACAAAAAGTTATTCAATAGAATTTTGTGTATTTTAGAGAGACACGAATTGGTTGGCAGAAATGTTTTACTTTTCAAATAAATTATAAAATTAAGCCTGTTCTTTGAATGTTGTAGCTAGTAGGCATTTAGTTACACCTTTAACCATAAATAAGTGTAAATTTTTCGTACCAACTGTGACTTACTTAAATAGCTACTTACAAAAACTAAATATGTTTTTCTTTCGACCTATTAACTTTTATATAAATTATGTAAATAACTATGCCTCGAGTCTGTGTTTAAAATATTTTATTTTATTTATTTATTTTTTTATTCAATATTTCGGATCATCAGGAAATAAAACAATGAATACATTTAATATTGCACATATTAAGCATATGCAATATTAAATGATAAACGTTAAAGTGATAATTGTTTGATTACTCATTGTTTTATTTCCTGATGATGCGAAATATTGAATAAAAAAATAAATAAATAAAATGAAATCTTTCAAACACAGACTTCGGTACTTAAAAAGGTAACACCAAGTAATATTTTCTGAATATGGGCCATAGATTAAAAAAAATTAATTAAAAAGGTCAAAACAGGGTAAAACTTCGTACTTCTTTTATAATAATTTTGCTAGAAGCTTCTATTTTTAAAACATAAAGCCAACAAATGTAAAAATATATTTGAGAGCAAATGGATACAAATACTTGCTTTTGGTACTTTTTTGAACAAATATATATTTTAAAATAATTTTGAGCACTCTTGAAACCCTTGTTCTTTAAATTGACGCTGCAAACAAATAAAGTAAATTTTATTGATAAACAGGGTACTTATTCGCACCTTTGGTTCTTTTTGTGACCTATTTTATTTTCAAAATAAATTCGCACAAACTTTAAATGTATATTCTGTATCATAAATGGAGCAAACAAATTAAGTTTATGCAAGGATCAAAACAGGCTAAAAATTCTTACTGTTTGAAAACAAGATTTTTTTTTTTAAAATAATTTTGCCCGAACTTGAAACCTCAGTTCTTTAACAAAAAGGCATTATACTAAAAATTTGAGAATTTCCTTAGAATATTTGTTATCAAATTTAAATGTAAGAATTACGTTACAGAAAATGCACTGAAAGATTAAAATTGAACATTTTATTATTTTTGGTAAAAAAAACAATCCATTGATTTATTTTTATCAAGAAACAACATTAGGGCATAAACTAACTGGGCGAAAAATATAATTTAAAAAATAAAAACGGGGTGTACGAGTACGCTTCGTAAGTACATTTTTCATTGAAAATTATTTTGCGGAAACTTAAAAAAGTAATGCAGTTAGTCAGAATTCTAAGCAAAATATTATAAAAATACTTTAGAGTTAGAAATTTCGTACAAAAATACACACATTTACACAACACAACAAAAAAATGTACGTATTTGCAATTACCTTCATTTTACTTCGTTTACACTAAAAAAAAACCTTGCGCAAAAATAGTAGTGCATATTTGCTCAGTTCCAAATCAAAGCATACAACAACTTCTGACATACGGACCGCCATATTTTTTTATTTTTAAGAAATAAAATTATTTTTCATCAAAAGTTATTTTTGGGAATATAAAATTTATTATTAATTAAATTTTTTATTAAAGACGTGCGAAATTCCCAATTTTTATTTTTGTTATAACACTGAAATTTATTCTTATGGGAAAGTCAATTTCTATGCGCATTTCGCTGGTTGCTTAGGCCAGCTCCTCAGGAAACTTTTTTAAAAAACTTTAGAGGAGCTAAACATATTATACAAATAAGACTATAAAGTAAATAAGAATTTTAAGCACTCTGGTCTTACTTGTATTTTTTACTGGTTTTATTTTAATACCTATGCTTGTGCATAATTTTAAAAAAATTAAGATTTTTCACAACTTATGATAGTGCTGCCAGAATAATTTTTTAGAAAATAGTAAATTTCCACAAAAAAAAAAGTGGTATGCTCACGATCAATCATAATATGCACTGAAAATTTATAAAGGTCAAATTTACAAATGACCATCGTGATTACCCTTACTTAAAAGTAAAATTAATTTCGTATGCAAATTGTGTGTTTTCTTTCTAAAAATTTTAGCATTTGAAGTTTTTGATATTTTTAATTGAACCAATACAATTGGTTAAAAATTGATGTTTGACTATAGAGTGGCAGGCGCCGCAGTGGTGCAAACGGTAGAAAGCAAAGAATTCTGATGCGAATGTGGTTATTCTCGAAACAAGTAAATTCGACCCGAGTTCAATCCCGTGTTTAGTCAAGAATTATAAAAAAAAAAAATTTAATTCATGTCATTTTGTAAATTCCTTCCTTCCATAAAAATTATTTAATGAAATTTAAATTTGATGAACTTAAGCCTAATTAAAAATATCAAAAACTTCAATTAAAAACCAATTTTAGCATTTATTATTTCTGAAACTTAAACAAAAATTTTCTAAATCAAAACAGTTAAACAAGGAAAAAATAGTTAAGTCCTGTTATTTAATGGCTCTACTGGCCACACTTCAATACAATCACAAATTAACGTCAGACTTAATTTACCGTGCAATAGTAATTTTGACGTTAAGGCCATTGTAATTTAAAACACCAGAAACTGCCTATTTGCGCATCTGCTTATTAAGTTCTGTTTACTAGAATTCGTAATTTTTTAATTCTGCAAATATAAAATATATTTTTATAATCTAATTTTTCTTTAACTTTTAATATACTTTTATTTTACCGGAAATGAAACAAACAACAATAGACAAGAAACCCTGGCTTATATTTGCATACATATGCTCATAAATACAACAGAGGTTAGAAAAGTTTTAATGAAAAATTTTTAAATCTTCTTATGGGGCGTTAGTGTGTTTATGTGTATATTTGAATACCAGCATACGTAGTTAATAAGTTTGCAAAATTTAAGCACAACATTGAGTTTTGTATAGTCTACTTATATCTATGCACAGTTATTGTAAAACTTTGTGGTTGCAAATTGTACCAACTAAAATTTGTCTACAGCTTAAATTAAAAACAATGAACAATAAGTCTCTCCATATTTCTCTCACTTATTAAAATAAAAGCTTTGCAATGCATACTGAATCACACAATCCGTAAAAAGTTTAAACTCAAAATTTATTTGTAAAGTCAGTAAGTAATCCAAAAATCTTAGATAACGTAATTTGACAAAGTTAGATATATTTAAAAAACTAAATTTTGGTAGAATTCATTCCAAATATTTTACAAGAAAAACCTTAACCCGTTTTTCGCCGACTGGTGATTATAATCACCAGCATTCATACTCTTGTTATTATTTTGTTTCAATGTTTTTTCTGTCAGTTACTTAAAATCTTATTTCGTTATTATATTGACAGTTTACTTGGTGCGACGGAAAATGTGTTAAATATTGCAATTACTTGCTGATACAAAATTAAGGAAAACAAATAAGAATTTTTGCGGGTGGGGTAAAAATCTAATATCTAATATTAGAATCCCCATAAATTCGCTATGAAGCTTAGGCCCTGTGGCCGGAATATAATTCAGCTTGGCGGAGTCTTATGAAAAGCTTTGGCAAGGGGTTTAAATAATGACCTTTAAGTTCCTTAACTGGATATGAATGAAAAAGTGGAAGGGATGACCACCCCGAGTCCCATAAATATATTTCACATTTAATCTTTTTCTTTGTGAGAAAAATATTTGCAAAATTCTTGCCGCCATGATTTTGTATCGCTTTTTGTGTAATAATTGAACATAATACCCAGCAAAAGTCTATTGGCGATCCAGTATCTCGATATTTATTGAACATGTAGCATGCAGTATTGATGGATCTATATTAGTTTTATGTGATCCATCAATCCATAAAATGGTTCGCTGTCTAAATATCACCATACCACTAGAGCTTTTATTATGTTTTAATACGGTTGTTAAAAAGTGTGTTTTAATCATTCTTTTATAACATGATAGCACGATTTCCATTCAGCAAATATTAACAACAAAATGAGTACGGCAAACCACCATTAAGATACGAGTATTAAAACTTTAATATTAAGTCTTAAAATCATGTTTTAATGTCTATACTAAAGAAAACAGATACTCAAATAATAAAACAAAAAATAATAATAGAAAATATAATAACAAAAGAAAATAAAAATTACTATAGAATATAGATAAAAAAAAAAACACTGAACCAAAGAGGAGCGTGGAGACAACAAAAATTTACGAAAATATATTAATTTTCGTCCAATGAATTTGTTCGTTAAGACAATGAATGACCGTTCTTTGAAATATTTTATTTTAATAATTAAATAAACTGTTTGTTAAACGAACAAAGCTAATCAATTTTAATTTCTGTAAATTAATAACTCAATTAAGGAATTCTTTAATTCAAACTCATTCGTTAATTCAGAAATCATTTTCGTTAATTTAACGAATAATTTTGTTTTTCAAATTTGTTGACTCAATAAACACAGCAAGCACATTGTCTCAATGCTCACAATTCGCTACTGTAACCACCTTTCCTTGTTCATGCCCAATGTTGCCTTTAGACAACATTGTTTTTATATGCTTCTAATTCCCGTCAATCTTATTTTTTTAATCGCTGGTTTTTTGCTTTACGAAGTCTTATGTGTTACGTAAACTGGCATCTGTTTGTTTCATTGTAAGCTAAGCAGGTGCTCTTCAGTGGGCATTTTTCAGAGAGTGAAATATTCTAAATTGTTTTGCAAAAAAGTGTGCTAATGATATGTGCTTAAAACATCAAAATAATTGTTTTATTGTCAAATTAAAAGCACAAATAACGATATGAGTGAAATTTAAAAGAAACAAGTTAAGCCTCTAGTACACGGCATGTAAAAAGCCACATGCGCATGTGGTTCTGACGTAATGTTGACGTCAATGCAAAGCCACAATAAGCATTGCGTGTTGTGTGATGACGTCAAAATTACGTTAGAAACACATGCGCATGTGGCTTTTTACGTGCCGTGTACTAGAGGCTTTAGAGTGATATATTCGGCTGTGTTGAATCTTTGATACCCTCCACCGACAGAAGTGGGCTCTATATTGTAAATACATTTATATTATTAACTAAGCTTCACAAAAACGAACGTCAGCATTAAAATTGGTTGCGGATTAGACCTACATTAAATTATTGACCGACAATAAGAAAGTTTTATGCGTTTCTTGTTAGAACTTTGAACTGGCTTGAGTAAAATATCATGATTCGTAACAGTTTTAGACGAACTAAAATTATTTTTGGGAGAGTAATTTGTATTGGACCTATGGTAAATATCATCCCAAAATACTGAAGACTGATTTCTGGTATTACGAAAAATAAATTAGAATAAATTTCATTAAAGCAGTGTAATTAGTTTAAGCGTTAACAGTGAATTTCACAAAATTGTATGATATTTTTTCTGGCTATATGAATCTAAGTTGAAAGAAATTTTACCGCAATATCTATATCTGTTTTGGTTTTTGGCGAATTAAATTATTTTCCCAAAGTGGGCTTTATTTGGTGTTACGCGCAATAAACTGTTTTCCGAGAGTAGGGTTAATATAGGGCCTAGGGTAAATTATAGACCGATCTTCACCAAATTTGACACTGCGATTTAGTGTTTAGCTTTAGGCGTACTAAACTGTTTCCGGGAGTAGGGTTTATATGGGGCCTAGTGTAAATTATGGACCGATCTTCAAAAAAATTTCACAGTTTGATTTCTAGTCGTATAAAACTGTGACGTACTAAATTTTAGTATGATAGCCGTATTTATTACGGTATTAATAGCCGTATTTATTACGGTTTTAGGCGTTCTAAGCTGTTTTTCGAGAGTAGGCTTTATATGGGGTCTAAAGTTAATTATGGAAATTTAACACTACCATTTTTAGTCATATATAACATATTTGTGCGAAACTTTATATCACTCTGTGCATTATATTACCATTTATGTTAGTGTTTGTAACAAAATTATAAATTTTTTACGGCTTTGGTTCCATATTTGGATTCAAAACTCTTATCTTACTCAACCGATTTTGCTGGACTTTACTCCAAAACTGCATAGGATAACCAGAAGCAATTTGAAACCAAGTTTGTTCTTTTCTGTTGCGTTTTTCGAAAGTGAGCGTGTTTCAACAGACGGTCAGACAGACGGGCATGGCTAAATCTACTTAGAATTAATCAAGGAGCCAGAATATATATGGGGGATATCATGTCAAGAGACCCAACTTTTGAAAACTTCTTTTTGAATGTCTTCCGATTTGGATGAAATTTGCACCAAGGTTAGTCCTATTGGATAGTAGCTTAGACACATATTTTCATATCGTCTCAAAATCGGTCAAAAAGTGTTTGAGTTAGAGGGTGTCAAAATTTGACATTTTGCCCAAGCAGGTGTTCCTCCTCATCCATGTAACATATTATCTATTGCTGTTAGCAAAATTTTTCCCAAACCAATTAGATATCTATTTCTTCAATCTTTCGGGAAAAAAAATTTTGTGGTCTTTAAAAATTTTTTTTTTTAAATTTAAAACTTTTTTTTTACTAGACATATTAACCTTTTCGACGGTTTATAACATACAAAGTGATTTTATTTCCCAGGAATCAAATCACTTTTTTTCTATAGACATGTTGACAAATTATTTTTTTTTTTTTATTTATTTGTAATAATCATTATATTAATATAAAATAATAATAATCAAAACAAAAAAAAAAAATAATCATATAAGATCCTTTTATATCAACTATTTTTACACTTAATTTATTGTGCCTAATGAAGTGTTTAAGTTTTGCAAATTTTCAAATACCCAGTCTTACCTCCTCTATATTTTTTGCCTTTATTTTCTGCTTTTTTTTGCCAATCCTTTCTTGGTGTTACTAGGTTCAGCTGATGATTTCGCCTCTTTTTTTTTGGCTTCGGAAAGAAATCGCACTGAGTAGAGGCAGAAAACTTTTCCAACTTGAGTCTTCCATCGACAAGCGGTATAAAAGCATGGTATTGAGCGGTGCCATCGATTGTTTCCGCAGCATCGAATCTGCTCTTCAGTCTTTTCAATGTTTCCTCATTATCCTCTTTGCTGCTAAAAACTATTTCAGTTTCTTTACAATAATTCTTTTGAGAGCACTGGAGGCTATAATTCGCTGCATTTCTTTTGAGGTTTGCTCTAACACCATCACATGCTCCTTTAACATGAGCAGTAGGATGAAAATGCAACTCAGCTGGCATTCCAAAATCTTTTTTTTTTTTTTATTTATTTTTTTTTTTATTATTATTCCTACACTAAATCCTGCGAAGCTTTTCGCTTGTCTGCAGGATACCAGAGTCTCTGGCGGGAATCGAACCCGCAACCTCGGTACTGATAGACTAGCTCACTACCAGCTAACCTACCGGGGCACCCGGTAGGTTGACGAGCTCCGTCCAAAACGTAGTATACCTTCTCTACTGTAAATTTAGATTTTAAATTATTTAGTATTATCTTCTGGTATTCATAAAATGTAACGGCATCATGTTTTAAATCGTCGGATATTGTTGCCATACTTTTGTGGTCCAGTTTTAAATCTTTCATGTAGGAAATAACTACTGTAAATACAGTTGCTTGGTCGTTATTGAAGTGGAACGACTGTATGTCATCCTGAAGAACATATTTATAGTTCTCTGCGAAATCAAACGAAATAACGAATTTTCCAGACTTCAAATGTATCTTCAAATCCTTGAAGAATGACCAATGCTCTTTGACTAAAAAGTCATGGGTTCTTAACTTTAGCAATCCTCTACACATTTCTTCCACAAAATCATGCACATTTGAAATCATTTTTTCAATGTGCATCTTTCAGTCTGAAAATTAAAAAAAATCCTCGTCTTTACTTAGAAATAATTTTTTTTTTTAATACATAACCCACTCGCGGCCCTAAAAGCGACCAGAACTACCTTTAAAGAAAAGAAATAAGCTTTCTTTTGAGCAAAAAAAAAAAAAAAAAAAAAAAAAGTAGCCGCGTAAAAAATAAAAGTTTTAAATTTAAAAAAAAAAAAAATTTTTTTATATATAAATAAAACAAAAAAATTTTATAAAAGGATCTAATGTGATTAAAATTAAATTTTTTTAGATTATTTACCTTTTTATTTTTATTATTTCTTATTAATTTAATTATTATTCCAAATAAATAAAAAAAACAGACAAATTTTTTTCGAAAGATTGAAGAAATAGCTATCTAATTTATTTGGGACAAATTTTGCTAACACCAATATATAATAAGTTACATTGATGAGAAGGAACTCCTGTTTGGCCAAAATGTCGAATTTTGAAACCTTCTAACTCCCTCTAATTCAAAAACTTTTTGACCGATTTTGTTGAAAATTGGTGTCTAAACTACTATCTAATAGGATTTACCTTGGTGCAAATAAGAAGACATTGATTTCAAAAGTTGGGTTACTTGACATGAAATCCCCCATATACTTTATGGGGTCTTAAATGTATAATAAAAAAGTTTCACACGGAATGACAAACTTAGTATACCCTCATTCACCACTAGGGTATAAAAAAATCTTGAGAACAGGTTTAAGATTGCTTGCAATAATTTTGTAAAGGTGCTGTTGCCTACATAGCCAACATTGGTCAATTGTGGTTATTTTCAAACTACGTTCACTTCCTTAGGCCTGGAACTCTGTTCAACATTTTACGTGAAATGCTGTCAAAACACATATTAAAAAAACTTGTGCGGAATTTCTATTAAAATTTGTTGATAGAGTTGTACTCTGTTCAATTTGTGAAAAAGTAACGAATTGTCTATGGCAACATTTTTCTATAACTGCGAAATAAGATAAGCTGCACTTATTTCACGTGGAATTTTAAGCAAATGAAAAAAACTTTAAGCTTAATATTAAATGAGAAAGGAAAACCATACCCTAACATACCATAACCGGTAAATGTTTTTCATCCATATTTACTTGTATATTTATAAAATTTTTTATTTAAAAAAGTACTTTTTAGTAATATGCCTGTAGGGTTTGTTTACATACGCAAAACCATGTCGCTTTGAAAGATTTAAAACGAAAAATTGTGCAAACTAGCGAGATAGGTAACATTGATACATGTCAAATTTTTCGTATGAAATAATCGATGTTGCTGAACATTTTTCACAAATTGGAACAGAGTACAACACAGATTTTGGGACTCAATTATGATAATTGCACGTGAAAGTAGCCCCAAAAATAAGAACTTCTGCATCCTTAATTTTGTCAAGTTGTCTGCATTAATAATTTAATGGCAATAAGATTTTTTTTTGTGCTCAAGGTGGATTTGTATCACTCTTTCTATATTTTAACACGGTTATATCTCGGTATACCGTACGGAATATCTCTTTTGTGTCTAAAGCAAAGTTGTAGATATTAAATAGGAGAAAAAAAGTACATATAGTGCCTTTAAAATCGCAAAAATGTCCTTTTATTTACATTTTTCCCCCATTTTCACTTTTTTAATCAATAACTGGATTAAAAATCCACAAATATGCTGTTTTTATCAGTCAGTTGGTTTGACTATTTCGTGTTTTGTTGTACTCATTAACTTGAAATGGTGGTTGAAAATTTATATCAGCGCTACCGTTTTGGTCTTATTTTTCTGAGTATGGCTGTTGTTGTGGGCAATAAAAACTGAGTTAAAAAAGCTGTACTGCGCTGTGAATATACAGTACTTTTCGTTTAGCTGCATTGCGCTTAACTGCTTTTGTTGCCTATCTGCACATAAAACAAAGTGTTGTGAATGATGGCTAAATTTTGTTAGAAAAAAACTCGCGTACGTGCATTTTGCTTAAGTGCATATTGTGGATAACAGCATTCCATTTGTGGTCCACAACGTTGATATTAAATAAAAAATGTTATTTTTAAGTGCCTCATAAAAACAAAAAATCATGATTGCATCAATCGCTATTGTAAGAAAAAATAGGCAAAAAATTTTACTTTGCTAATGTGGTAATACAAATCGCTGAATTGAAAATTCATTTGATCTGGCAGCTTTAATTGTGTGTACCCCATAAAGTAGAGTATATATTCTTGATCCTTGAGTAATTCTAAGTCGATTTAGAGTATATATATTCTGGATCCTTGAGTAATTCTAAGTCAATTTAGCCATGTCCGTCTCTTAAAAACACGCTCACCCTCGAAAAACTCATAAGAAAAGAACAATGTTGGTGTTAAATTGCTTCTGGTTATTCTAAACAGTTTTGGATTTAAGTGCAGCAAAATCGGTTGAGTAAGATAAGAGTTATGAATCCAAATATGGAACCACAACACAAAAAAAATTTATAATTTTGTTACAAACACTAACATAAATGGTGGTATAATGCACAGATTGATATAAGTTTTCGCACAAATTAGTTATATATGACTAGAAATGGTAGTGTTAAATTTTCATAATTAACTTTAGACCCCATATAAAGCCTACCCTCGAAAAACAGTTTAGAACGCCTTAAACCATAACAAATGACGCTAATGTTATACAATTTGGTACGCCACAGTTTTATAAGACACACTGTTAAATTTGTGAAGATCGGTCCATAATTTGCCATAGGGCCCATATAATGGAAAGTTATTGAAATACCCCAAAAAACGGTAGAAGATATATTTATTGTGGTAAAGTTGGTCTAATTTGTCTTCATATAGCCAGAAATAATACCATGCAATTTTGTGATAATCGGTCCATAACGTATCTTACGTCTCATATTAAGCAGCTTTCGGAAAACCACTTTAGAATTATAAAACGATACAACAAATTGCACAACTATATCGAAATTTGTTCTAATTTACTGTTTTTAATACTAGAAAACACTGTTCAGAATTTTGTGATGATTTGTCCTTAATGTACCATATACTTAATGCGCAATATAAATTCCTCTCTCGAAAAAAAATTTCAGTTTGGCTAAAACTGTTACGAATCATGATATATTACTCAAATTTGTTTAGATTAAGTTTTATATACTCGTAAGTAAAAAATAAAATCATAAGGCTTTCTGATTGTCGGTCAATAATTTAACACGCGACGAATTTTAATACTGACTTCCGTTTTTATTAAGATAAATTAATAATTTATATATCACATATAGACCCTACGCCCAACTGTTGGTGGAGGGTATCGAAGATTCTGCACAAATGAAATGTTTTTGCTTTAGATACATATACATATATGTTTTTCTTTCGACCTTTTTGTCGTGTTATGCTAGTATTGTTACAGTGATAAAATATATTTATTTGTATTATTATTATTATTTTTGTATAGATTTCCTGATGATGCTTACCGATGGTAGGCGAAATATTGAATAAAATAAATAAATAAAATATTTTAAACACATACCTCGAGCATGATTATTTACATAATTTATTACCATAATTTATTTAGATACATATATTTATATTAAATTTAAAAGTGCATTAAAATTTTTTGCTGAAATTCATGATTAACGGATATTGAATGCCTAAATCTAATTTTGAAATAAAAAACACTTTTTACATAAGAGCACATTTATACAGGTAAAGCCTATAGTACACGGCATGTAAAAAGACACATGCGTATGTGGTTCTGACGTAATTTTGACGTCAATGCAAAGCCACAATAAACATTGCGTGTTGTGTGATGACGTCAAAATTACGTCAGAACCACATGCGCATGTGTCTTTTTACATGCCGTGTACTATAGGCTTTAGCAGCATTGTTTATGCTCCAAATTTCAAACTAACGGCTGATGTACAGCTGCAGCCATTATCAATAGTTGGTTGTTGTATCACAGAGACCTGAAATATACAGACTAGGGATGCCAATCGGGACTGATTTTTGAAAATCCCGGGATTCGGGATTGATAAATCCCGGGATTTCGGGATTCGGGATTTCCCGTTTGGCATCCCTAATACAGACGTAGAAGTCAAGTATATGCCAGTTATTGAACTCCAGTTAGATTTGCTTACGAGCTAATGGAAACAACAAAAACAGCAGTTTAATCGAGAAAATGAGGATGCCCATCGTCACTGCTTGAAGACAGAGGTGTCCCTAAATTAACCTTCTGAAAGACAGTATATCTTTCAAAGTAAAATTAACGTTCTGAAAGACAGTATATCTTTCAAAGTAAGCTAGGTAGAATGAGAGGCAAAGTAAACGCTTAGGTTCTCTATGCTATAATCAGTGTTGTCATATCGTAAGATTTATCTTTTTTGCAAATTTTTTGAGATGCAAAAAAGTTTTAAGTTTTTATAAAAAAAAGTTTTTATAAAATTTTAGTAGTTTACATAAATTTAGTTGTAATTTGTAAACAAAATAATCTTCACTCAGCTTAGTTCATTTCAAAATACAAAAACTTAATAAGTGATATAAAACAAATGGATGAATTTAATTTATATTTATATATTTTATATATATTTATAAGTTCATATATATTTTTGTTTTGTTTTTTAATAAATAGAAGCAAAACACATGCAGCATAGTATACAACTAGTATGCCTCTTTTACAGGTACCTAACTTAAATGTCAGTGGTACCTTACTCAAGTTTGTTTAGTAAGATTTATTCAAATGTATTGGTGTATAAAACTATTTCTACCACTAAATATAGTTGCATAAAATCGTATAGAATGCGGCAACAATTTTTTATCTAAATTAAAATTTTCTTAGTTCAAAAAAATTTTAATTTTAGTTAATGCTGGCTGAATGTATAAACTTTTTAAAACAATGTTTGTTAAATTTTTATTCTGCAAATTCGAAAAATATTTAATAAATTTATGAATGCATATATTATTTTCATACCACAAAATGCTACTCTGCTGGCTTTAATAATATTAACAACAGAAAAAAGTTAGTGTCAAAAAAATTTATTTTAACATTTTTAGTTTGTAAAAAATAAAAACATTTTGCAAAAGCAAATAAGCAAACTGTGTTGGAAAAAATTATTAATTATGTGTTTGTGTCATAAAATTAAACAAAAAGAGTCATAATGTGAAAAATTTTAAATAGAAAAATTTCTAATTTTGTTTGGTAATTTTCTTAACTCACCACCATTGACTAATGTTACCTATAGGCAACATTCTGTATCTCCCAAACTGGGATATCGAAGACTCTGAAATTTATGACAGTTTACACTTAAGTCAATCCCAATACTTATAAGATCGAAAAAAAAATGTCGCCCCGCTCATTTTATTTCGGGCATGAGAGGGTTAAAAAGTCTTATATAAATAATATTCTTAAATTTTTCCAAAAATTTTGCAAATTTATTATGTACAGAACATTCATAAATTTTACAATTACAACATTGATATTCAGCCCATACCATGGTGAAATAAACAGGTGGCATTGCTACGCCAGATGATTGTTTGTCCAATATAATGTCAAAGTTTTGTTTATGTTTACAAAAAGTCCACGTTTTATGTTGCGATTAGTGTATTTTATAAAAGTTTTTGATAATTTTAATTAAAAATAAAATAGTAATTGACCATAATTAAATAAAAATTGAATAAAAATTTATTTATTTCATCAGATTCAGCGGCAGACTTTGATTTTTGTGTACAATTAATTTTGACGACAGCTGGGACTAATTTTCATTTTTGTTGTAATGTTGTATTTGTTGCCGTAGCGCTGCCACCTGTATTATTTCACCATGGCCCATACTACAATTGTGGAAATTAATTCACACACATTCTTCACACGGATTCTTACGCTCTTTCATTTAGTCCACGAGAGTACACAATTCAGTCGTCAAGTATCAAGCGACGAGTGCACATCAGTGATGGAAAATTCAGAACTATGGTACTATTTTCAGTACTTTTTCTTTTCATAAATAACGCAGTACCCCCACGTCAGTTTTAGTACTCTTTTCTTGTTATGCTTCTTTGTTAAGAAATCCAGCGTTGCTATTTTTTTAAATATTTCCTACCTGCCAATAACATACAGAGTACACATACACTTTAAAGTTCTTTATCGTTCATGTTTTTTGTTGCAAAATATTAATATTCTTCAAGCATCAATGTCGTTTTAAAATTTAAATGCATTTTAACTACATGGTTTCGATGACGGTATTTTGATCACCACTAGAAAATATGTAATAACATTTTTGTTCGGGAATTAATAACACTATGCTAGTTGAAAAAACAGACAAGCCGGGCACATGACGCTTTGACATAATTCGGGTACGCTGAATCCAGTGGTGCCCGCGGTTTTTTAAGATTGGCTCTGGTTTTCGAGATATACCGTTAGTTCGAAAATGGAGGAGGTTGAACAACATATGTTCGCGTAACTCAAAAACGCTTTGGCTTATTGAAAAAACTTAAAAACCCGAAATTCCGCAATAAAATTTCCTTTAAGAAAAGTAAACTCCTTTCTAATATCCGCAGTTGTTTTAGAAACATAATTTTTTTTTTGGAAAATGCAGCTAGGCTTCTAATTTTTTGCAGACATATAAAAAACAAAGCTGCAAACAAAACAAGCCATAAATTATTAAAATCTGTTAGCAACTTTTGATTTTATTCGCAAAGATCGACAAATTTTAATTGATTTAAGAATTTCATAAAACGCCCCCCTAAGGGATGATGATAAACGGAAAGTATAATTTGAGAAAATGCTAAGAACAAAAAACATTGGAGGTCTAGAAACCTAGCTACAGTTTTTAATTTTTTATGAATTTTTAAAAACAAAACTTTCGAAATTTTGATAAAAAAATTATTTTTTTTCCAAAAAAAAAAAAAAAAATATGTTTCTAAAACGACTGCGGATATTAGAAAAAAAATTCATTTATCTTAAAAGAAGTTTTATTGCGCAATTTCGGTTTTTTATTTTCGAAATAACGGTATATCTCGAAAACCAGAGCCAATCTGAAAAAACCGCCGGCACCACTGGATTCAGCGTACCCGAATTATGTACATAAAAAGTACCAAAATGGTTAAAAAAGTACTCTTTTGATTAGTGGTCAGTACCATCTCAAATTTTAAATTTTCCATCACTGAAACACATACATATAATAAGTACGTGAAACAAAAAGCTGTTTTAAAATGAAGATCACTTAACTAAAACCTTCTATGTTTGTATGAAAAAATATTTTCTAAGCACATACCTTTTGTATATGAGACGAAACAAATAATTAAAAAATATGTTATAATACTTCAAAAAACTAAAAATTTGTTACGTCGGTTAATCAGTTAATCGACTGAAATTAACCGGTTTAATCGTTAATCGAAAATAGCCAATTTTGAATTAACCGATCAGTTAATCGGGTAGTAATTAATCGGTTAACCGATTAGCGTTTAACCGAATGTATACCCTAGCATATGCATTTTAGTATTATCTTATTCTTCAATAAACAAAAAAATACATTTTATAGTGGAAGCGTACTAAGGTTTTGCCAAGCTTTGAGGCTTCAAAAGCAGATTCAGAATTCCTGCTTAGTTGAATATGTTTCAATTATTTCTTTGCAATCCGATAGCTTGAAGCCAAGTCTAGTGTAAACTGTTGTGATCATATTATTGGGCGATGTTTTTTGCAAGCATATTTCTGTGCTGCTTCTGGAACTTTTGTTGTTGTTTGAATATATCAACTAAAATGACCTTTCTATATTTATCATTAATTACACTGTGCTCGAATTTGACAATTTATTTAAAACCAGGGGGGCACTCACCGTGTAAACCCAATTCGAGTACAGAGCACAGAAAAAAGTTTTTTTTATCAATCAAAAAATAGTTTCAAAATTATTTAAATTTAAATAATGTGATAATTGAATCGATTATTTTTTTAGTTGAAAGAAAATTGAAAATATAATTTTGATTTAATTAATATTTAAGTTGTTTTGAAATAAATTTTTAATTAAAATGGTAATGAAATATCAAAAAATATTAATTGACTTTTTCGTTTAAAATAAAATAATTTAATTAATTCATTTATTAATGATGTGCTAATAATCCCAATTTATGATAAAAAACACTGAAATTTATTGTTGTGGGAAAGCTAGTTTCTATGCGCATTTCGCTGGTTGCTTAGGCCAGCTCGTCAGGAAACTTTTTCCAAATACAGTGAACTCGCGAAAACGTGAACACTCGAAAGTGTGAACGTCTCAGAAACGTGAACAAATTTATTTTTACACAGACTATTCTAAAACGTGAACAAAATCTGGAAGCTCTAAAACGTGAACACATTTTTGTTTATTTTTGTATGCTGTTTAAAATGTTTTTTTTTTTTTTAAATTGGGAAATCCCCCAATTGAGTTCACTTATTGGTTTATATTACAGCGTTTGTTTTTCTTAATTTTATGTATACGCTGACCTGTTAGTTGTTTTTTGACATCGCTACGTAAAAGTTGAAAGTAATTAAACATTTTTATTCGTGAAAGTGAAAAATGTCATTAAAAAACCGAAAGGTTTATCTTTGAAAGATAAAGTAAATATTCTTGAACTATTGCAAAAAGGTTATAGTGTCAGTGGCTTGGCAAGAAAATATGGTGTTGCTAAATCAGCAGTTTGTTCCATTAAAAAAAAATAGGAAATAACAAATCGTGTAAATAATACTTTTTATGGTACCGGAAAGCGTAAAACATAACGTTCTTCTGAGCTTCCGAAAATGGAAAAAATTTGTTAAACATGGTCGAACAAAAAACTTATCAAAAAAAAGATGACCGACTTTTTCCTATAAAATTTTTTTTCCTCATAAACATTTTTCAAACAAAAAAATGTCCCCATTATTTTTTGTTAATTTTATGTGTATTTTTTTTTAATATTCATAAGAAATTTATTTTTATTTATCATATGCAAATTGAACTGAATTATTGCATATTTGTGAATATATTTTTTGTTATTAAAAATTAATAAAATATTTGTTTTAAAATACTTGTTTATCTATTTATTTTGGAATAGTTAGAGGTGTTATTTTTTTTAAATTTGGCATTCGATAACGTGAACAAACTCGAAAACGTGAACAGCCTTGGTAAAAATTAGTTCACGTTATCGCGAGTTCACTGTACTTTAGAAAAGCTAAAAATATTATACAAGTAAGACCATAAAGTGAATAAGAATTTTAAACACTCAGCTCTTGCTTGTAACAATATCAAAGCTTCAACAAAGACACAACAATAAATAGTGAATTTTTTCTTTCTTACATTCCCCTACAATCGGCTGGGTTTTTTTCCAACACAATTGTAGTTGTAAGAGGATAGAAAAAAAAACAAAATTAAAAAAACAAGTTGCTTAATAAAGCAGCTTGGAATGAAATATTTATTAATTAATTCATTTATTAATGATGTGCTAATAATCCCAATTTATGATAAAAAACACTGAAATTTATTGTTGTGGGAAAGCTAGTTCCTATGCGCATTTCGCTGGTTGCTTAGGCCAGCTCGTCCTATAATATTGATAAAGTGCTCTGAAACCTTTACGACCTATAATTCATAAACTTAGTGCGTTGAACCAAAAAATTACAGTAGAATCGCGATACAGTAATCTTGCGGTCAAGTTAACCAAATTTAAGCGCTTCTGTGCCGCTCTTAACGTTAACTCTATGTTAACTTTTCAGATCGTATTAGTAAAAGTACTGATTTGTACTAACGATAACAAATTAGATTAAATTTTAAGCTGAAAGTTGAGAGTTTAAACAAAATTAAGAAATACATTAAAGAAAAACTATCGGCATATCTGAAGTTGCCACCTCAAAAATAAAAACGAAACGTCACAAAATTTTCGAGGCTTTGAAGAATACATAGGAAGAAGCATACAGGAAAACATTACATAGACCAAAATATGCCGATCTTAAAGCAAGTTTGTACAAATGTTTTCTTGAAGCATCGAAAACGCAATTGCGCAATCACTGTTCTAATTTCAATATCAATAGCTAAGCGCGAGTTCGTGTAACTGCAACCTGAAAAGACAATAATGTCAGTAATGGATGGCTGGCAAATGTTAAGAAAATACCCAGAATTCGCTATCTGAAAATTTTTGAAGAACTAATTTTCTGACAAACGTCATATGTAGCACCTAACACATAATACATGACTGATTGTATAATTATTAATTATAAATTGTAGCCGGTACAAATTAGATCTAAGTTTCTTTTTTGTACAGATGAAAACTAAGTCATTGAAAAAAAAGGTACATATGTTTATTATTGCATTTTTTTACAATTTAGAAAAGTTAATATATAAGACGAAAAAGTTAACAACCCTTAGGACATTTCAGTTTACTTTTTCGCGATTATACTGTATATTAGGACTTTTTTATTCAACCTGCCATGAAGATGATATTCTTAATGTGTTCCAAAAACAATAAAATTAAAATATTTTAAATGTTTTTTAATAAATTCATTTATATTTTTGTAGGCTTAAATTAAGTTTATGTACGAGTCTGCAATTATGCATGTTGTTAAATTTATAAAAATTAAAAATGATAGTGGCACCACTGAAATGTAAATACATAAACAGCTGTTTATATTTTTTCAATTGTAGCTGTCGTCTTCAAACTAATTCAGTAGCTGATTACGAGACTACAATTGCAACCTGCAGCATTTGTAGTCATGCCTTCGTCTTGCCTGCTGTCTCGAATGTGTTTAATGCATGATGCTTTTAACACATTCGAGACAGCAGGCTACCGACTTCAATATGTCAAAAATAGAAAACATGTGTGTATATGGAAATGATTATTTTAACGACGACACGGCTTTATGGCTGCAGGTTGTTGTCTATGCTAATTTTGTCGTTGTAGTCAAATTAAACTAATTTCTATTTTTGTCCGCTACAAAAAAGAAACAGTGCTGCTAGTATAATTAAAAATTAGAAGAATTAGTGCTTAAAAAAAATAATTATTTTGTTAAACAGCAAAGAACCGGATTGAACCAAGAATATAAGCTCGGCACACCACCAAATATTATTATTATTTTTTAGTATCCTTAAAAGAATTTATATAGGAATATATTTGTCACGCCAACGCTCTTAGTTTAAGAGCTTTATGTCGTAAAAGTATTAAAATACTTTATCCATATCTCTTAAGGAATAAAATTAATCTTAGCAGTTTGGGTATCATTGAAAAATTCAAAGTGCGTTTGACATGGTGTCAAACGCACTGACTGACTTTTCTTTACTAAATTGGCTATATCGTTAAATTTGCTCGACATAACAATAATTATTTAACAATTATAGATGTACACATGTTACCAGAGTTTTTACGGCCTTGATTAAAAAGGTTTTTCAAATATTTACATACTACTATAATTAAATATGTAAAAAGTGCATAAACTATTACCACAATATATATAAATTCCAAAATGAAATTTTTTGAACACTAATAACTTTAAAATTTTATATGATGGAGCTTCTAAAAATATAGCATACAAAAATTTGAAGTGTTCTTTATAACATATTTTATTTGAATAAATATTATTATACACATCGACAAAATTTTAAGATAAATGAAATTTTTTAGAAAAATCTTTTATGAAATATTAATTTTTGAAATTGGCCCTTAAGGGGTTAATAAATCTTAATATTAAATACATCATGTGAAATGTATTTCGAAAGACTTTCTTGTTATACTAAAACTTTTAAGATCCAGTTTTTACCTAAAGAGGTATCACCAATAGATAATAAGTTACATGGACGAGAAAGAACACCGGTTTGGCCAAAATTTCAATTTTGACCCCCTCTAACTCAGAAACTTTTTGACCAATCTTGTTGAAAATTTGTGTCTAAACTACTATCCAATAAGACTAACCTTGGTGCAAATTTCATCCAAATCGGAAGACATCGATTTCAAAAGTTGGGTCACTTGACATTAAACCCCCCATATATATAAATGTATGTATGTGTTTAATTTTATTTCTTAATATAGGCTAGATTTTATTAATTTATATATGCTATATATGTATTATAATTCAAAGAATATAAGTGTAAGTGCATACATATGTATTTAATAAAACATACATTTTTGATATTAAATTTTTTATTAGTTTAACTGTGAGAACCATATAACATGTTGAAATATATATGTAACATGGTGTTGGGAAATATAGAACCATGGTTTAAAAGATCGTTCCGAACATAATAATATTTTTGAGACAATATTTATCAATAAACATTATGTCTGAACATATATTGTTACTTAAGACGTGTTTGACACAATCATAACCACAAACATTAATGATAGTTTCCGATTGTGATTGTATCAACCAAAAAAAGTGAAATCTTTGTGCCCATGAAATTTTTGTTCCCATGAAATTTTTATTCCCCTCGAAGGGCAAAATGCAATCGTGAAACTCCCGTTCATCAGTTCTCATTAAATGTAAAAAAGAAGAAATGTTGAAAAACATTAAAAAAAAATATGTTCAAAAATATAAACGTAAATTTTACAGAAAAGTTTAAAAAACAAAGTAAAATATTGTTACGAAATTAGATTCGTCTAAGAATTTTTTATGGTTTTAGTTATAAATTACATTGTAAATTATAGTTTTATATCATATTAGTTCCTATTTTTATGAACGCCGCTGTACTAAATTTTGTATTTGTAGACTTTAGATTAAGATGTATAACAGTTATTTTAAAATAATTCGAGCACAACATTCTACAATCTACAAGATGGTTCTTGAATCAACTAGGAATAGTTTTGAACTATAAATACAGCCTAACTCATAAAAGTTTAGTTTAGTTCGATTGGAGACATTAAACGGTTCAAATCGCTACTTACAATAGTGGTAAAATTGGCTGAATTCCAAAACGTCAATTGCTTTGTATTAGAACAGAGCATAATGTTTCATAACGCCGCAGTACAAAATATATACAATCCAAACCCTTCCAAAACATCACTGTTAAGTATTAGTTACGCAGAAAAACAGCAATTAGGGCATCGGTTTTAATATTGATGCTTTGTGGCATTTAAGAATTTTGTGAACATTATAATTAATTTCAATAAAGTTTGTTAAGTTGAATTCGAGTGCGTATTTATTTTGATTTGCAATTAAAAGAACTCAAAGGTTTATTATAAAGAGAAAACCTTAACGCGTTTTATAAAGTAAAAACGTAACAATATATTGTATTGGAGGGATAGTTTGATTGCAACATGAGCTTATTGCACTTTTATGTAGTAAAATTTTTTTCTAAAATGTTGCCACCACGTCTTTGAAGAGCTTCATAAAGCCTCAGGCAATCAACCTGTTTTTGCATTTTGTTGAACAGTATACATACATATAAGTTTGTGCCTCTTTTAACGGATCTTGACCTTAAAATAAATTTTGTAAATTAATTTTTTTATGGAAGTTTTCATGATCGCAAATGCGTGCAAAGGAAAAAAATTACGAGGGAAAAATTATTCACGATAGGGGTGATTAGCTTCAGTCAGCTAATGGTTCCGTCAGTAGTGGTCCGCCGCTGCCGGTTTCTTTCCGGCATATATTTCTGACGCAGCTGATGTCAGATGGTTTGCCGGAAGAAAATAGAGCACGCTCTAATTGAAATTTTGTCAGACGAATTTGCATCTGTCTTTAACAGAAGCAATGTTTTAAAGGTAACAAACGACATGATTGTATTTTGCAGTGGGGAATTTAACAAGTCAGATAGATGTAAAATCATGTCGTGTATATGTAACTTAACGATTTCCGACTAAAGGTTTTTTTTAGCAACTATTTAGTGTAACAGTTCTTAACTTGTTTTCTATGCTAATGCAATCTAAAACTTAAAATACTTACCACAACTCTAAAAGACATAGGCGCATATTCAGAAATCATAACTAAAATCGGAACTAACAAAACAGAAACTAAAAAATAGTTCATAGATAGTTATAGATCTTATTCACAATTCATAACTAACGTAGCAACTGCTCTCAGCTAATAGAAGAAATGCAACAGGGTATATTGGCATGTAGAAAACATTAAATGTCGATAATATTTTGAACGATATATTTTGTAATTAATTAAAAAGCTTACCAAGCTCTTAAAAAACATTTCTGTTCTTTAAAAAATTAATACAAACTCTAAAAAAGTGTTTTTTTTTATAAAATTAAATCAATCAGCTGTTCTTTGAATGTATTAGTTAGTTAGCATTTAGTTACAGCTTTACCCATAATTAAGTCTAAACTTTTTATGCTGAAAATAACCAACTGTGAATAACTTAAATAGGTACTTAAAAAAGTTAACAATTGGTGATCATTTATGAATATGCGCCATAGATTTGAATTCTCTTTCATTAAGTCTAAGATTTAAAGGTTAAAATAATTATATAATAATTAAATTAATGTTATGTGGCAGAAATGAAACTTTAAGTTCTCAAAATTTTTAAGGAGTAACCATTTTTGTCTGTTAAATAAAAATGGAACCAGCTTTCATAAATGCTAGGGGTTGCCCATTTTTGAAGCGAGAGTTACATCAAATTCGCGTAAAAAAGAACGCGCAATTAAAAAAATGGTTACTATTATTGGTCCGTGTTATATTGAAATAGAGTAAATGATATACCACGTAAATCGAGGCTTAGCTATCGATTAATGCCGTAATACACTATCCCACAAGTTCTTAAGTATTTTTCAAAAATGCTTCCCCGATCTAATTATTGTTTGAAAATTTTTAAAAAACAATAACAACTTAGCATGACAGGTTTGTGTTTTTTTTTTTTTTTTTTTTTTAAGTAAGACTAATGTGATAGTGTAAAGCAGCTATTAGTGATACTTTAATTTGTTACTCATAATAGTTATCATCAAACTTAAAAAATTAAAATTATAAATAATAATTACGCTTAAGAAATAAAATGAAAATCGCCAAAAAAAATTTCCTATAGTTTCCTATAGACAGGCTTTCCAGGTCATTGTTTTTATTCTTAATTAAATAAAAGACAATTTATCTCATTTAATCAATATATTTCCTACGTTTATTTGGGATTTTCCAACTTCCTCAGGGATTGATTTTTATTATTGGTCTGGCAAGATAAAATTAATACGAAATGAAAACATATTCTAGTTACATGGATACAACAAATCGTCGAAATAATCAAAACATATAAAAAACCAACTTACAAATTATCTTTTTTCTTTCCGTCTACATTATTCTTAAAATTATATCACAGTCTTGTATTTGTAGGGATGGGCAAATTGAAAAAATATATCGATATATATCGTATCGATATTTTTAAAGATTAGCGATATATATCAATTAAAAATATCGATATATCGATGTATCGAACGTATTAAGCTGAAATTAATACTAAATTTAAAAACTTAATATACCAATGACAATACATTTTTACATAGGCACAAACGTATTACATATTACAAAAAAAATTTAAAAAAGTAAAGAATACAAAAAGTTCGCCATATGAAATTAAAAAAAAATAAGTAGGATTATATAATGCCGGATTATATACTGCCTGTAAACAAAACTTGTAACACATACTATACAAGTAAACTGTGCAATATTTTATTATTAATATATAAGAACATGCTCAAATAAAAAAAAAACAAAATATTTTTTTTATTATTAACATTCCAACTTTCATGAGTCGATTCTTTGCATAATTCTAGGAACCCTTTCCAGAATATTTTTTTCCGCTTATTTTTGTTGTTGTCATCTCTTAAAAAAACAAGACAAAACTGACCTGTGTAATCTATGAAAATGTACAATGGAAAAACGCCTTTATTTTCTTAATATTAGTTAAAAAAAAACCTATGATGCAATTCTTAAAAAACAACAGTATTGTAAGCAGTTGAGCAATGGTTAAAATGTTGAATTTTATTATAAAGTGATCTTAAAAATATCGAATTCGATAGTCGTAGATAAATATCGATGTATCGATATATCGGTATTTTTAATATCGGCGATATATATCGATTATAATTTTTTTAAATATCGATATTTTGATATATCGATATTTATTGCACATCCCTAGTATTTGTAAAGTTGGACAACACAACACTAAACTTAAATAAATAAATTGAAATAAATGTAAACAAAAAACGTAATATCACAGTAGACTTTCTACTTGTTAAGATCACAGACTTATTGCAACTAAATTAATAATATTTACTTATAATAATTATGCGCAATTTTTATCGAATATAAGTTATACCATCGGAATTTTAATGAAGCCACATTATATTGCTAAAAAAAAAAGCAACACGTTATGCATTAACCCACCTAAAACATTTCCAAAGTTTTTAAAATTAAAATATATTAAAAAAGAGAGATTTAATTAAAAAAAACAGTTAATTAAAAAACAGTATATTACAAAAAAAATAAACAAAATTTTTTTGACATTAAACAGCTGTTTTTCACAAGTTGCAAACGTTTGGCAGCTCATTAGCAAGAGTTTAGCAAATCGTAAGTCAGTGTTTGGTAGGTATATTGTGAATAAACTTTGTGCTAACTTCAAGCTAAATCTTAGTTATGAATACGGCTGTTAAAGATGTTTTCCTTATTTAAAATATACATATGTATGTATGTATGTATATTGTGTGGCCTTTAAGTTAAAAAAAAAATGTTTGTATGTAAGTACATGTTCATTTCATGGTGAATCATTTAACCTTTTTGCAAACCTACTAGATATTTATGTGGTTGCATCAGAACTTAGTGCTTTATATGTTTGCTGTTACAATTAAGTTTTCCTTATAGCTTGAATAAGTTTTTATAAGCCACCACAATTAAATTATGCTAAATGTGAAAGCATTTTGCATAACTTCCATAATACCCAGTTGGAAAATATTGTGCTGTAAAGTAGAAACTAATATGGTGCAACATGTTCGTATGTTTCCAAAATAAAAAGATGCACATAGAAATTAAGAACCGACCATATGTATAGTATTTCCAACATGTTTCAAAATATGCTAATGCGAATGTATAAACATAGTATATATGTATGTGTATGTGCATTCATATATGTTTGTGTGGTAAAGTTTACCTTTTCGTTGGGTTGTGAGCAGTGCTGCCGTGTTGGTTGCTCTTAACCAAAATTGGTTACTTTTTCAATGTGTACTTGTGTACTTTATCCATTTTGATTACTTTTTTTCAACACAAAAATAAATAATATTTTTTATTACAAGAATTACCCGCTCCGCTTTTTTGAACTTAAAAAATTATGTATGTTATTGGTGCACCAATACTTTCTTCATATACTTAAAAATAAGTTTTGTAGAAGCTTACACTGTAACAGAATATCAATTGAAGTGTAGATGGCCACTACCCAGGGATGTTAAAGTTGGTACATTTTGACCATCTAAAGTACCGTGGTACTCATTTGGTACAATTTAAAAATTTGTCATAGTTCCCCCTTTTTGAATTTTTAGTATAACAAACAAATTACTGAGTCATTTTCATTGCATTTGTGTTGTACAACAAATCGTTAATGCAGTTGGCGCTTAGATATGCAACTAGTATTGTGGTGTATAGAGCGCTTAGTCCCCTTTTACAATGGGGCAAGTGAAAGGCAGACAAAAGAAGTTTGTTGGTAAGGGGGCGACACTGTATGTGTGACACACTTTACTTTTTTCCTCTCTCGCCTACAAACTTCGTCTGTCTGCCTTTCACTTGCCACATTGTAAAAGGGGACTTATGGTACCCACAGACGGGGCAACATTAGTGAAAACCTGAAATTTATTGCGGAACAAAAGTGGCTTTATACATTTCTACAAATAATATAAAATTGATATTGTTTAAGAAATTAAAGAAAATTCAAAACAATTTTATATACAATTTTGCGAAGTTTTGAGAACCAAAGTCAACTTTAATAACGAAGTTTTAATGTGGTTCCATAACTTTACTCCTGAAAATGTTATTTCAGGTAAAACCAGTAGTATTGTACCTCTTCTAGTAAAAATGTTCCCTAATGAAGTTGCAAATTTTGATTCAATAAATAATCAATTTAGAGCTTTAGCTGATGTCGAGCAACTGCAGTCGTTAAAAACTAAAAACATTTGTAGTTTTTGGTTGGCAGTAAATTTACAAAATGAGCTGAATGGGCATATGTCTACTGACATTTCTAGAGTCGTTGCTGGAATTTTATCCCTTCCACATTCGTCTGCAAGTGTGGACAGTGTTTTTTCTTTTCAAAATGTATTAAAAACTAAGGAAAGAAACAGACCACATGTGCCAACATTATCAAGTCTCATAGTCTCAGTTTACACGTTTCATCTTTTGATGCTCAACTTCTTTTTAATTCCCTTTCGAAGATGCAATTATGTTCACACGCAGCAACCGGTTTCAACTTTTTTTGCTTCAAAACAACAACACTTTTATTCAAAGCGAACCAAAGAAAAAAGAAAAGAAAAAAATTTACATGCAGCCATTGTTGTGCATATACCTACGAATGAGAACACAAAGCGTACTGCCCGAGTACAGGCATCTCCGTACCAACCCTTTTCTTCTTGCTTCCCTCTCCTTAAAACACAAGAGTTGGGCATCAAAAGATGAAACGTGTGAATTTGGACATACAAACAAAGAATTGGTTAAGATCGACAAATTCATGCTTCTATGATGTAAAATTCTAAATAGTTTATTAACTAAACAAATAAGTGCCTGATTTTGATCTCATCTATTTATAAGATTTTTATGTACCTTGTTTTATTCATACATATAATGTTAATGTTAAGTTTTTTTGTGTTCTATTAAATTTTTATGTATTTTTTTTTTTTTTTGTTTTAATAAATTTAAAAAAAAATGGTACCGTAAAGGTCCAAAAAGTACATTTTTTTTTAGAAGTTGGACAAAATTTGAAACCCCATTAAACATCCCTGCCACTACCTGCTACTTTTAATGCTTCATAAGTAAAACAGAAACACTTTTCTAGATAGACGACAATGTCAAATGCCTTTCCAATCCCATCCTGACTAATATTCAGTTCCATTGGGCTAAGCATTTTTGTAAAAAGATCTACCGTGTAAGTTAGCAATTTTGCACTTTGATAACATAATAACAGAGCAAGACTTAAAAAAGCTCTTTATATAAAAGGTTGAAAGCTCTTACTTATAAAATGTTCCAAAAGGACGAAAATAAGTGTTATTTTGGTAAAGCAGCTGCCCCAAAATTTCGAAAAGATATCAGAAAAATTATCCCTGGCAACGGACGTAACTGTTTCCAAGTTTTTTAAAATAAAGTGGCTTTAAACCCCTCCAAGTAATCCATCTTCGAAGCTCCCTGACCACCTCTCCCCCTGGAAAAGAGGATAACATCATGGAAAAGGTCAGGTAGCCGCCACCCCTGGGGAAAAATTAGCCAGGTTCCCCTCCACTGCACCAAGATTCAAGCAAACACAATTCTTCATTAGATGTATATTTCAACTGAAGTAAAAATAAACTAGTAATTTTAATACAAAATAATTTTTGTTGATTTTTTCGCTGTTGGTTACTTTTTTACATTTTGCTTACAAATTTTTTTTCGTCGTGGCAACGCTGGTTGTGAGCTAGGCTAGATGTGTTATTGTGTGTA
Organism: Pollenia amentaria; assembly: GCA_943735925.1. Classification (NCBI taxonomy): domain Eukaryota; kingdom Metazoa; phylum Arthropoda; class Insecta; order Diptera; family Polleniidae; genus Pollenia; species Pollenia amentaria. Next base: position 104,017,639 of record OX031006.1, read on the forward strand.
TCCAAGTGTATGGCAATATTTGTGTTTGTTGTTGCTTTTGGAAATTTACGTAAGTGTTTTTTGATTGTTAAAAGTTGTTTACATCCTTTCGAGAAGAAACTACTCGGCACAACTACAATGTTTTAAGCGCTTTCCAAGTGACACTTAAAATCTGTGACAAACATTAAAATTGCTTCTAGTAAATAAATTACGAAGTAAATAACAACAATAATTGTTTTTGTATAATGCTTAGGACTGTTTATAAACTTCAAGTATTTTGATAATTGTCGACCCATTCAGTTTAATATCCTAACACATAAAAGTGTAAAATTAATTACAATTAATAACAATTAATGTTCATCATTAGGGGCCTGGAATTACAAATGCATGTTTCCTTATTATCGAATATTAAATTTTTATGTTGCGAACTTATTTATTCGGATCCACTGCTTGCTGAAAAATGGCATCAGTTTGTTTGTGCATATTTTACTAATAATTCATTTTTTTTTTGTCATATTTTACTGAAAAATGCATATTTATTCCATTATAAATTTATTTTTTAATTTGTGTACCCATCGCCGCAGGTGGAAAGGGTAAACGGAAATACAGTCCAAATATCCCTTTTACGCTGTTAGAGTCAATCCAATCGAAAATTTTAAAATAAAGTAGGAAAAGTGTTTCAACTTCGTCAACTGTGAAGAGATTAATTAAAAAATTTAGGAAGACTGGATCTGCTTCGGCAGTAACATTTGAGCGGCTTGTTTTTGGACGACTAGTGTGTTTGGCGTATCCAACGGATCCAGTCTGCCTTTCAATTAATTTATTCACAGTTGAGGATGTAAAAACACTATTCCGAACATATTTTGAAATTTTTAACTGCTGCCGACAAGCTTTCATAATATTTGAAATATTGTTCAATAATGAAGACAAGTTGTTCTATCGTGTAACGTTGTCGTTTTTTGTTCTTGTAAAAGTCAGACCACTTTATAGGTACATTCTGCTAATATCCTTTGTACTCTTGCATACATTTCGGAGGGACGCATGGAAGATGTTGAAAATGTAAAACATGCGTTCACACTTGAAATAACTAATATCCAAAAAAAAATTCACCATTTCTAAAAAAAAAATTTTTAAATACATACTTTTTTTTTAAAAAATTGCCAAAATTTTAAAAGAAAACACCAAAATGTATTTGGAATTAATTTTGTTTAATAATGTAAAAAAATTAAGCAAAAAAGACTTGCAAAAAGAAAAAACTTGACAAATGATAACGCTGCTTTCAAAAAATTTACATTTTTCAGTGACGCCACAATAATAATAGAATTGGTTGTCACTTTTCGCGTGATGATGACAGACTTATTGCAGACAGAAATTGAGAATATGGACCTGGACGATATGTGTTTCTAACAGGATGGTGCCACTTACCACACAGCCAACCAAACAATGGCTCCTTTGCGCTAGAAATTTAACGGCCATACTACCTCACCGCCGAGATCATTTGATTTGACACCGTTGGACTTTGGGCATATTTAAAATAAAACGTGTATGTCAATAAGCCAAGAACAATTCAAGAGGTCAAGGCTGAGATAATTCGGCATATTAACGACATTGAACCTCAATTATGTCTCAGTGTCATAGAAAATATGGACCATCGGATAGAGGTATGCCACCGAAGCCGTGGCAAGCATTTGGCCGATATTTTGTTTCACACACATTTGTCACAGATCCTGCTATCATAATAAAAATATTAAGATAATTCTCCGAAAACTTTTTGTTTTACCAACCTTTATATCTATCAAACACGCTATACACTTCACCGTCAATACTCACTTTTTGTCGTCTTTTTTTGGAATACTTTGTAAGGAAACTCAATTTATTTAACGAAGGTACAAAAGGAGTGCAACATGTACCATTTACATACATATAATTTATAACTTGTAATAACGCATCAAAAAGTTCGTGTAGCATTCTACTTCGAAGGCGAGTTAAAGTGGAGTTCATTATTAAAAATACCCTTTGAACACAGGCATTACTAGTACCAGCATAAAAGGAATAGGCAGAGCAAGTTCTGCACCTGCCGTATCCTTATACCTAAAACATTTTGGCCAAAACTGATTTAAAATTATGAAAATACTCTTAAAAGAGGGGATGTTTTTAAGTGCACTGTAGTTACAACTTTTTAATCTACATAACTGCCAAATTTCATTATGATATCTTTATTAATATCAGATTTATAAAATGTCAAACCGAATCGCTTTAAAATTTTTCAAATCGGCGATAACAAAAAAGATTGACTTTTGGCCGATGAAATTGAATTTTCAGGCACTATGCGCCCATACCAAATGAGCTAGGAGAACCAAATTTTAGTGAAATATGAAATAAGTTGTGTCCACTTTGGAGTCAAGAGTTGTGTCGGTCATTGGAAAGTTTATGTATGTGTCTTTTATCGGAAAACAAAATAAGGTCAAGGTCAGCCATATGATGCCATACACAAGAGAATTTGCACCATCATAAAATGATGTATCTATTATAAAAAATTATAAGGAAGTTTTGGTATTGAAAGATTTTTTCACGAGTGGTATTTGTATACTGTTTTAAATTACTGCAGTTTTTCAGTTTTATTCGAATGATACAAAGAAGCATTTAATTACAATCAGCCGTATTCATTACAAAAAGTTAGCCACACATTCTACACAACGTACAAGAAGCTGCTAACTAGAATGCCGATTAAGCTTAGCAGCCTGTTAGCACAAAGTTAATTCATAACAAACTGTTATCCGTCTGCTAACTTTTAACAACACTGAATATATTTCAAACTACAAATTGGATCGGTTTAATTTTTTAAGCTTAACTTCACCGGGTTCTAACTCCCCTCGAAATAGGGGATGGGGATTTTTCTCCCCCATTTTGAATATTAGTTACATTTTTTATTTTGAAGTCCTTCTCTACTAAAAACGTTTGATTTCGTCTAGGTCCACGCAGGAATCATTGCCCTTAATCAATACCTGAAGACCGTTACTGCTCTTCAGTTGATATGTATAAAAGTTTTCATTAAGTGCATCAAATTTAGTAATTACTTTATGAAAATCATCTTCATGACTAACCTGTATTTTTGCCTCGTTTATACTACCTCGCTTTATTGCAGCTACATAAAAATAATTTTCACCAATTAATGAGATCACACTCTTTATTAACTCTTTTGAGTTCTGCTCTCTATGATAAATCGGGGGTCGCTTAAGGTGCCCGTAGACGACATGTTTTTTTACATCTGACTTGTCAAGTTTTCAAGTCACATGTAATTGTGAATGTCTGTCAAAATTTCTGTTTTACATAAGCTTTATAATATTTGGTCACACACGTACATGTAATTTGCTTCTGACATTGTCAATGTTTTTTCTCTGTAGTTATGGAGTAAACCAAAGTAGTTCTTGGTTTCAAAATAGCGTGCTACCGCCACAAAAATTTTTATTTGCGCCGTAAAAAAGTTCAGCCATCTAAACATTTTTTTTCTTTAAATTCCAATATACCAATTTAGGATATTATAATGATACGTTTTTATTTATATATGTACATAATTTCTATTCAATGGTGAAATGATTATACATATGTATATCGGTATTGTAAAATATTAACTTAAGCCGGCTAATGATTCCGTCAACAATGCACCGCCGCTGCGGTTTTCTTCCCGGCATAGATTTCTGACACAGCTGATGTCAGATGAATTGTCAGAAAAAAATAGAGCACGCTCTAATTGAAATTTTGTCAGATGACTTTGCGTCTGACTTGTACAGATGCAATGTTTTAAAGGTAACACACGACATGTATGTATTTTGCAGTGGGAAATTTGACATGTCAGATGTAAAAAACATGTCGTGTACATGCAACTTTAGACGATTTGATGGCAATTGGTGTTTCAGAGGATTCATCATCCAGAATTTGAAAACTATTTTGGGAACTTAATCTATCAGATTCGCCATCTTTTAATACATTTGGGGTAGAAATACCTGCTGAAGAGGTATGGCTGCGACCCTGTAAAAGCACTGTTAAGCACTGGCTTATACAACTTTTTACTTGTGATACTGATTTTTCCATCGCGTCTGTTGTTAGGTTTATCGTTTCAAAACTTATTCAGATTGTTTTTGCCGCTACGGCAACACTTGCAGGTAACCATTCAATACTTGTTAGTGTATTGCAATCAACAGTAATTGTAAACACAGAGGGTGAAAGGGAACCCGTGAAAGTAATAGGTTTAGCCGTTAGGTATTTACAAACATAAATTTTTTTATTTATTTATGCGTTGCTTTCGGAAAACATTCCCTGTCACATATGCATTTCTTTTATTCGGTTTTATTAGCTTTTCATTATTTACACTCATTGAGTTTTTTACTTTCGTATGTTGGAAATATCTTCAGAGATGAAAAATATATTTAGGATTTTGAATACTCTCACAAACTGAACATTTTTTTTGTGGTATTTTCATTGTTTTAAGTCTTTTTCTTAAAAGAACGCACGCTGTTATAAGCGCTTTGTATTTACATTGTTTATAATTAAGTATGTGATGGAATTCCATTTTGAAAGCGAAACGGCTTAAAATCGATAATATCGCGTTCAGTATCTTTTAAATTTGATTTATAATAAATTTTAGTCTTATTATCTGTATAATTTCTTTTTAAAATTTTATATTATATACAGATGTTAATTGAATTGTATTTTTAGCAAAAAATTAAGTCCTTAATTCAGATATGGATTTTAAGATCGCTCCAAATTCATCGCTCCTTTCAAAAACGATCGATTTGAAATCGACTGATTTTTATCACACATCTGTATATTTTCTGACTTTTTTACATTTTGCTTTGAAATTCTTCACAAAAAGTTTAAATTTGCCTAATATTTAATTAGAAAAAAAATTACTGGTACATTTACATTAAGAGTAAGGAAAACGTATATAAATTACACATTATTAAAATAACCGGTTTATTATACCAAACTTACCGGTTTATTCGATATTCGAAGAATGGGAATTTTAAAATAACCGATTTGAGCAAATCTAAAATAACAGGTTAATACCGGTCGAATAATTACCTTTCGATCTACCTAATACATACATAGTCACTCTTTTATTTTAACTTAATATCACAACAACTAACTTAATTTTATGTGTGTTTTAATTTTAAATTTTATGGTTAGGATCCACAGTGTGGATTCCACACCACACGCTATGTTTTTATACTGTTGCATTAAACACATTCGAGACAGCAGGCAACACGAAGGCACGACTACAAATGCTGCAGGTTGCAATTGTAGTCGCGTAATCAGCTACTGAATTATTTTGAAGACGACAGCTACAATTGAAAAATATAAACAGCTGTGTTTTTTATTATGTATTTACATTTCAGTGGTGCCACTATCATTTTTAATTTTTATAAATTTAACAACATGCATAATTGCAGACTCGTACACAAACTTAATTTAAGCCTACAAAAATATAAATACTTATTTATGATAAATTTTTTAACGTAAAAACAAATGAATTTATTAAAAAACATTTAAAATATTTTAATTTTATTGTTTTTGGAACTCATAAAGAATATCATCTTCATGGCAGGTTGAATAAAAAAATCCTAATATACAGTATAATCGCGAAAAAGTAAACTGAAATGTCCTAAGGGTTGTTAACTTTTTCGTCTTATTTATTAACTTTTCTAAATAGTAACAAATGCAATAATAAACATATGTACCTATATTTTTTTCAATGACTTAGTTTTCATCTGTACAAAAAAGAAACTTAGATCTAATTTGTACCGGCTACAATTTATAATTAATAATTATACAATCAGTCATGTATTATGTGTTAGGTGCTACATATGACGTTTGTCAGAAAATTAGTTCTTCAAAAATTTTCAGATAGCGAATTCTGGGTATTTTCTAAGCAATTGCCAGCCATCCATTACTGACATCATTGTCTTTTCAGGTTGCAGTTACACGAACTCGCGCTTAGCTATTGATATTGAAATTAGAACAGTGATTGCGCAATTACGTTTTCGATGCTTCAAGAAAACAGTTGTAAAAACTTGCTTTAAGATCGGCATATTTTGGTCTATGTAATGTTTTCCTGTATGCTTTTTCCTATGTATTCTTCAAAGCCTCGAGAATTTTGTGACGTTTCGTTTTTATTTTTGAGATGGCAACTTTAATAATACAACGCCGATAGTTTTTCTTTAATGTATTTCTCAATTTTGTTTAAACTCTCAACTTTCAGCTTAAAATTTAATCTAATTTGTTATCGTTTGTACAAATCAGTACTTTTACTAATACGATCTGAAAATTTAACTTACAGTTAACGTTTAGAGCGACACAAAAGCGCTAAAATTTGGTTAACTTGACCGCAAGATTACTGTATCGCGATTCTACTGTAATTTTTTGGTTCAACGCTCTAAGTTTATGAAATATAGGTCGTAAAGATTTAAAGTGTTGGTATCATAATAAAGTCTTTCGAAACACATTCCATATGATGTATTAAATATACCGATTTATTAACCCCTTAAGAGGCTTTATCTTAAAATTTTGTCGATATGTATAATAATATTTCCTCAAATATAATATGTTATAGAGAACACCCCAAGTTTTTATATGCTATATTTTTAGAAACTCCATCATATAAAATTTTAAAGTTATTAGGGTTAAAAAAATTTTATTTTGGAAAACTGCACAATTTATAAGTTTGAGTTAAAATATATAGTGATAATAGTTTATGCACTTGTTACATATTGAAATATGTAAATATTTGAAAAGTGTTCCGGAAGGCTGAAAACCCGCAATACAGAAAAACTTTATTAATCAAAGTCCTAATAACTTTGGTAACATGTGTATATTATTGTTAAATAATTATTATTATATCGACATAATTTAAAGATAAAGCAAATTTAGTAAAAAAAGTCAGTCAAGAAGTATGAGCATTTGAAATGGGCTCTTAATGAGTTAATAAATCGGTGTGCTTTAAACACCATGTGAAAAGCACTTTAAATTTTTCAATGATACCCGTACTGCTAAAACTAAGAGCGTTGGCGTGACAAACATCTTCCTATATAACTTCTTTTAAGGATACTAAAAAGTAATAATAATATAGATTTGGTGGTGAGCCGCGCTTATATTCTTGATTCAATCCGGTTCTTTGCTGTTTAACCAAAAAATTATTATTATATATTAAAAGCACTAATTCTTCTAATTTTTGATTATATTAGCAGCACTTTTTCTGTTTTGTAGCGTACAAAAATAGAAATTAGTTTAATTTGACTACAACGACAATATTAGCATAGACAACAACCTGCAGCCATTTTGCCGCGTCGTCGTTAAAATAATCATTTCCATATACACACATGTATTCTATTGTTGACATATTGAAGTCGGTAGTCTGCTGTCTCGAATGTGTTTAAAGCATGTGGCGTATGATAAATATTTACCAACTTTAACTCGTAGACATAGTTGCCAGATTTGACGATTTATCGTCATTTTGACGATTTTTAGGAATAAAAATGGTCTATTGACGATAGGACGATTTATACCCTAAATTTGACTATTTTTCACATGACAAATTTTGTTCAAATTTACAAATGTATTTAATATACATAATTTTAATTTTTTTAGCTTCTTAGATAATTTGATTTATTTGCATTATTTGATTGGCCGTAATTTTCATGTTTTCGCTGTTCATCATACGATTTTTTCTAGCACGGTGCATATTTTGTAGAGTTCTATTTGAGCAGTTAGTATTGCTTTATTAAAGGCATTTTACAAGCAGTTTCTTTAGTCTGCGTTCACATTAAGCAGGATTTTCGACGTGAAAAATAGGTGTTTCTTGGTTTTAGTTTATTTTCTTACTTTTCTTATGAATGCCAATACTTTTGAAAATTTTTTGGTTGTGTTACTTCAATAATAATTTTCTAAAAGAAAATTTTTGTTTAGGGGGTTATTTTCTAAATCACTTCACCTTGCGTTGAGAAATTTTTCATATGAATTTTTTAAAAATTTGTATGAAAACATTTTTCAAGTGAGGTGAAGTGTTTTAGAAAATAACCCCCTTAATTTCAAAAACAAGCGGAATATATTAAAATTTCATTGGCAACGGAATTAAAAGATAAAAGTTATAGCCTATTTCCAATGTGCGAAAGAATTCTTTCGTTCGCAAAACAACATTGAAAACAAAAACAAAGTCTTAAAAAGGAACTCTTTCGCACATCGGAAATAGGCTATTAATATTTAAAGATTGTTTAAAATTAGTGGTTTTTACAATGACGATTTTGTGACGATTTAGCTTAGTCAATTTGACGATATTTTCCTCAAAATTTGCGATTTTCAACCAATTTTATCTAGCAGCTATGCTCGTACACTTTACATATCTCGGTCCCACAAATGGTACACAGCAGAAGATTTGGGAAAAAATTAAAATAGTTCTGTATTTTGTAAAGGCTTAGCCGATTGGAATAACATTTCAGGTGACAATTAAGAACTAGTGTTTAAACTTCAGTTTTCGATCTGGGGTGTATAGATATATCAGGAGGCCCGCCATAGGTTACCACATTAGGACACCTCGGTTATTATATATATTAAAAACGATCCAGATTTCTTAATTTTAAGAAAACACGACCATGACCGACTAAACTGAAAACATTAATTTGTTGTAAAATATGGCTGGCAATTTAAAACCAACTGATTTACACCAAATATATTATTTTACAAAAAGAATTGCTAATTAAGTGAAGAAGTATATAATGGGTGATTCAAGAAGAGATACTTTTTTCAATAGCCTTTTTTTGACAGATCGCGTGTGAGTCGTGTCATGCTGTCCTGTTATTTTGTTTAGTATTGTTTGACATTTCATAATGGAAAGACTTACGCCTGAACAACGTTTACAAATCTTTCAACTTTATTACGAAAATTCACGTTCTATGCGGAATGTGTTTCGTGCACTTCGCTCAACTTATGGTCAACATAATCGGCCCACTGAGCGTACTATTCGCAACACCATCACCCATTTTGAGACCCAGCATTCATTATTGGATAATATTCGACCGAATAGACCACGTCCAGCACGCTGTGAAGAAAATATAGCGGCCGTAGCTGAGAGTATACACGAAGACCGTGGAGAGTCGATTCGGCGCCTTTCGCAGCAACTCGGACTGACGTATGGAACGACTTGGCGCATTTTACGTAGATATCTTAAATTGAAACCGTACAAAATACAGCTTGTGCAACAACTGAAGCCGCTCGACCTTCCCAAGCGACATCGCTTTGCTCTATGGGCACTTGAAAAGTTCCAAGAAGATCCGACGTTTTCGAGGCAAATTTTTTTCAGCGATGAGACCAATTTTTGCTCAATGGGTATGTAAACAAACAAAATTGCCGCATTTGGGACGAAGAGCAACCTGAAGAGATTCAAGAACTGCCACTTCATCCAGAAAAAACAACGGTTTGGTGTGGTTTGTGGGCTGGTGGAACCATCGGTCCATATTTCTTTAAAAATTATGCCTGTGTGAACGTAACCGTCAATGGCGACCGTTATCGTGCCATGATCACCGACAATTTGATGTCTAAAACTGAAGCTCGTGATCTCGGCGACATTTGGTTTCAGCAAGATGGCACCACTTCCCACACATCGCATCAGTCAATGGATTTATTAGCAACGGCCAACATTTGATAGACATAATCTTCAAAAAATAAATGCCAAAGAATGTTCTTTCAAATCATAATAAACATTCCCCCATTAAATTTGAGTTTTCTGTGTTTTTTTTTCTTTAAAAAAGTAGGGAACCTCGAAATGGATCACGTTTTTAGTTTTATCAATAAAAAGAGGTTATAGAACTAACATTACATTATTATTTTAAAAGTTTTGGCGTCGACACTGGATGAATCTAATTTCGTTTGGACGCCTTAACATTATTTTTTTATTCATTAATAAGATTTTGTTATAATGTGCTAAATTCCCAATTTTTATCGTTGATAAATGCACTAATATTTATTGTTGGGGGAAATGCTAGCAACAGTGCTGGGATTTGAAAATTTTGACTTTGTGCCAAAATTATAACGAAAATTGACTGAAACGGGTCCAAATCTCCTTTTATAGAAAACACGCAATTAAAAAAACATGTTTAAATATGCTCACCTCCAACAATGCTATTTTTAAAGAAAATTTTAAACATATAATGTTTAATTTAACCATATGATTGTCACCGACAACCATATTATGGTTGCCTCTAAACGTGCTATGGTTAATAATAACTAAAATATATTTAACACTTACAAAAGCATATGGTTGGTTTTCAACCATATGCTCAATTAAGGTCCTTCAGATATGGACCTTAATTGAGTATTGCGAAATAAATGCCATTATTGATTTCAATTATCCATATACACTGAACCCAAAAGGTACGTGGAGACAACGAAAATATCCGTTGAGCAAACGAAAAAATTTATTAATTTTCGTCCAATGAATTTGTTCGTTGTGACAACGAATAACTGTTCTTTAAAATATTTTATTAAAATAATTTAATGTACTGTTCGTTAATATAACGAAAAAATTCAAAAATATAACGAATGAAGATATTCGTTAATTCAGTAAACCTTTTCGTTAATTTTACGAATAATTTTGTTTTACAAATTTGTTGGCTCAACGAACACAGTACATTGTCTCAATGAATTATTGTTTTAAATTTCCCCTCGCAACATTATACCACCGCCCCCTCACAATTCACTTCTGTAACCCCCTATAAAATCCAAAAAAAAAAAAACTAATAATTGAAATGTACATATATATTTTTGCAAAAGTTTTGCAAATTTATTATGGTATATATATGATAATATTTATATTATTGTATAAAGTTTATTTATAATTTTTAAAAAGTTTTTATTATAAATTTTAATTTTTGATATTTTTCCACTTAAATCTTTGCGCACGCATTTCATTGTAGGAATCAGGTAACCACGCAAAGCCCAAAGCATTGCCGCATCTCGACTATCTGCAATAATAATATAAGAATCTGACATTAATTGAATGCTTATATTTTATGTTCAATTTTATTTTTTTTTAGTATTAAAAATAAAAGTTTTTGTTGCAATGTTTAACTCTTAATAGAATTTAATAATAAGCGAGAATAGCTTGAATATTTTAGTTAAGTTTTTTGACTTACTGGTTATCTCACAAAAAGTTCAGCAATTTTTCATGTACTGAATCCCAGTCGTCCAATATAGATGTAGTACTATACAAAAATCTGAAGTCCAGGTTAACCTATATACATATAATTAAAAATATATGTAATAAAAATATATCTGTGCCAATATGGAAAAGGTGCTGTCGAATATTGAAGTTTGCAGATATCCTAAGTTTTCTTGAAATTTTGTTCAAGCAGTTTTTTGCTTTTAGTCTGTATATTATCTTATTAGTAGCAACTTTACTGCCTGCTCAACGTTCGCATAGAAAATGTCTATGAAAAACACTCAGTTTTAAAAATAGTTTTCATATAAAATTCTATTGTTGTACAGACAGTTAAATAATAGAGGCAGAAAGAAAATTTTTACAAAAATGTTTAGTACATAGAAAAAATTTTACACATTTTCTATTTGTAATAAACTAAATTTTTACTTATATCGACTTAAGGTACTCTTGAATATTGGCACAGATATATTTTAAAGCAGATATTAAAAAAAACAAAATTTTAACAGTTACCAATCTTTGGCCAGATGAAGATTTGTATTGTGGCCATTTTCTAAAAATTTCAGACGTAAGTTTTGAAACACTTGAACACAAGAATCTCCAAAACATCTAAAAGTACTGTACGTACTTAAATTATGTTTTTTTTTAAATGAACTCACTATTAGCAAATCCACCGAAATTAATTTTATTTTGCACAGATAGCAAATCATTTTATTTAATTTAACTAACATTTCCCTTTTATTTAATTTGAGAATATTTTAATTGTAATTAATTTATTATAAAATTTAATCTAAAGTTCGACTAGAAGTAAATCCGAAATGACAAAAAAATTTAAACTAACACTGTTTTAAAAATCAACTTAACAAACGTTACGTTACCCTCATGAAACTTTTTTGACTTCAACGTACTAATTCGTTAAGCCAACAAATCAATTGTAACTTTTATGCGTGGAGATAATTTTTAAAGAAAGGTTCGTTAACTGAAAGAAGACTTTATTAATTTTAACGTACAATCTTGTTACGATAGCGAACAGTTCGTAGAATTGGTGCCCGTTCATGTTACAAACACTTGTTAAATCACTTCTTACCTCAACGAACACTTTATTAAAGTTACGAGTTCCACGGGACAACGAATAAATTATAAAATTCACGCGTTTTTGTGTTAATATGACTCAATAAATGTTTTATTAGCTCCACGAACATTTTATTAACATTTATGTACATTTGAATTCCGGCGACATATGAACTAGTTAATTTTAATAAACTATTCTTTTGCCAAATGAAAGATTTATTTATTTTTAAGAACATTCATTATTATACCAAATTGTACATTTCCATTATAAACCTATGTTTACGAAATATTTAACAAATGCATGTTCATTGAGTCAATAAATGGTACGTAAATTAAAATATTTGGATAATTTTATTTACCATTATATTAACGAATAACTCATTGAGCCAACGAAAATTATTTTAATAAACGTTGTTCGTTAATATTATGAACACTTTTTGGATCAGTGTACAATTTCAATTTAGTTATTGTTCAATTTATAGGAAATTGTTATAATGTTGAGTAAAAATAAAATGCAACACTGAAACAAGTGTATTTAGTGAGCAAAACACAACTCACTAAACAAAGCGCCGACTGAAATGTCAACAAAACGAAGGTCCATCCATTTGGTCTGCGCAAGAGGCCAGATGTTTATTATTTAAAGACGTCAAAAGCTTTTTACATTTTGGCATACAAAACACGTTTTTTCTTTTTCACACTGTCAAACGCTAATTGAGTAAGTTAATTGTGTATGTGTGAACAGAAAGCTAATTTGGTCAAAAAACCGAACACTAACTCAATAAAAAAATGAACACCATATTAGCAGCACCGCTTTAGTAAGAGACATCAGATTAGATCAAGGCGAATTAATTTTTCAAGTGGCATTGAAAGCACAGCTGTGCTACTTTTTTTCTTATTTAGAGAGAGAAATGTCAAAAGTTGCTGGTGTTTTTGAAATACAGTGTCAGCTCGCTAATCCGAATTAATGATTGCAGACCCTGATTCTGATTAACGAGATATTTGGATTACTGGATGTGCTGTAATTATGTATTATAATTCACTTGATTCGAAAATAAAATACAAGCCAGGATTCCAAAACAAATTTTTTTATTTTTATTAATCAAGAATGACAAAATTAAAGTTTTTTTAAATATTATGTTTTTTTTAACATACACTCAAAAGAAAAATCAACCCATCCGTACTCAAATCAATCCGAAGCGGTATAAATAGCACAGTGAGTACGGAGTTTCTTGAATCAAGTACAGAAATATGGATTTAAGTACGGTTATTCAATCGCGAAATACTTATCCATATTCAATCTTGACTTGACGATTTTTGTGTACAAAAATGGTAAATTTGACGATTTTTCAAACTACAAATTTTGTACAAATTTACAAACGTTTTAATATAATTTCACATTTTATTTTAGATTCTTAGAATCACTTGTAAAACTGCTCTGAGTGGAGAAGCAGCTCGCGCTCGTTGTCATTATTTCTTAAGGGCAATCAGGTCGTTCTTGTTTGTCTGCTTTTCGTGCGTTTTGCGTTGGCACCTCGCATTGGTTAATGGCGTTGCGTTGTATAACTGTACCGAGTTACAGTTTTTGCGGTTGACGGCATTGACTTTGTACAATCGTTCATAACCTCAAGTTTTTAACGTGTTTTCTGGTGGAGAACCAATAATAACTCAAAGTGACTGGTGGAGATCCATAAAAAACTCAGACGTTTACTGGTGGAGACCAATAATACTCTCCTTTACGAGGGTTAAGGTCGAACGAGGTCTTGTGGTTGAAGCTTCAAAAATTCGTGGGATACCCTGGCAATATGACTTAAATAGTCAGCCAAAAACATTTTAGTTTTTAACGAAAGTCAAAAAAAAAAAAGAGAAACACTTTCATTTATTTGATTGGCAATAATTTTCTTATCTTTGCTGATCATCATTAAAAAACGATTTTTTTTTTAGCACAAGGAATATTTTTCAGAGTTATATTTGATCAGTTAGTACTGTTTCATTACATCCATTTTACAGTCTTTAGTCTGGCTTTACAATATGAAAGTTTTCTTTCAGAAAGTCTGAGTTAATTTCAACAGGCGGACGGATAGACGGACAGCCGGATTTGAGCTTTGCTTCTCATAAGGAGCTGGAATATATATTCTTAATAGGATCTTAGATTAATATTGTAGAAATAACAAACGGAATTATAAAGTTATATATGCCCTTTCACCTTTGGCGAAGGGTAGAAAAAGCAGTTTTGTATGAAAATTTCAACAAAATGTTTTAAAAATAATAATAATAAATACGTAATATTGTTGTGGGCAAAATTTGAAACCGGTTTCTTAATGGAAAATGTGTGTGGTTGTGAAAAATATCGTTGCTATATTGTGAACACCAGCGAAAATGTTGCTAGCATTGTGTACGAGGCTTTAAGCCTAAATTTAAATATCAAAAACTTCGATCAAAAAAAAAAAATAATATTTTCAAATATCATATCCATGTTTACACATGCTGCCATTTACGTTCGACCAGTCTAATACCAATCATTTTATGTGTAAATGTACGTAGTTTGCTCGGGTGCGTGCGAGCGTTATTGCAAACGGTGCTTCTTGAAGTCTATACACCACATCAAACGCGTGTTTGTTTTAATGTGTATGCTGACTTAAATCCATTCTCATCCATCTATTTAATGAGTACATAAGTATGTGTTAGTATGAATGCCCGGAAGTTTAATTAATGCCTACAACACCTATATGCACACAAATACTTGCCCACATATAAAATAATACATAGTTGAACATGTAAACTTTTTTTATGTAAATATTTTGAGCAAAAATCAGGAGAACGAAACTTCCAATTGCTAAAAATATGTTGAAGATGCATGACCTTTGACACACAGAACCATACATATGTATGTATGTATGTATATATATAAAAAACTTATTACGTATAAATATGTATAAGCGGGAGGGAAGCCCTTTAAACTGATTTTTAAAATTCTTTTAAATTTGTATCGCTTTCCATGTTTAGGAAAGAAAGATTTTGTCTTTTTAATAAAAATTTCGTTTTTTTATCTTATTAGTTCGTTATAACTTAATAAAAATTAACAAAACTGACGACACCCTAATGAGTAAGTGCTTTGGATTTTTTCAATTTGGTTCAAATCTTCGTAGATTTGTAAATGTGATGAAGCATCAATTTAATGGTGGCATATGGCTTATCTAAGGAGACATGCAGCCAGAAATTTCATGTTATAAATTTTCATTAGGCCAAAATGCTTTAATATTAGAAATGTGTTGGTACGTTTTTGAATATTCCGAATAGTTGCTATTTTAAAATACCCGGTTTTCGGCTTAGCATTTGAAAAATAACTGGGTTACCGGTTTTTTTTTTCGAATTAATAAAAACAAAAAAATTAAATTAGTTTTTGGAATAAAAGTTAATTTAAATAAAAACAAATCAATTCACAAGTTGGTGGTAAAGCATGTTTGATTTCTTCGACTTCTTTGTTTGATTTCTTCGACTTTGTTTCTTCCTTCTTTGTGTTTTAATAAATAAAACGGGTAAATACCCATATCGTTGATTCAGCCGAAATGTTGTAGTTTTAATCATGAATATATGCTAGAACAAAATACTTTACAAAAATTAGCTGATTGACGATAAATAAAATTGTTTTCATACCCTCCACCCCTACTGGGTAATGAGGGTATACATACCAAGTTTGTCATTCTATCGGAAACTTTTTTAATATTCATCTAAGACCCCATTTTTAACGCAAGGGAACAAATTTGATTTTTTTTGCGGCCTGGAACTTTATTGCAAATTTTTTACTAATTTGGGGTCGCTGATTTCATATCTAATCTCCATTTTGCTCTATCAGCTCGACTTTTCGAGATATACCGTTGTGTCCAAAATTAAGGCACTTTCACATATATCGGAATAACTTGAAAACGGCTTACCATATTCAGTTAAAAAATCCGAAACTCGGCAACAATATTATCTTTAAGCCGTGCTTACATTGTTTTTAAATTTGCCCAGTAGTTTCAGAGATATCGTTGAAGTTTTGAAAAAAAAAAATAACAATAACAAGTGCTCTGTTTTGAAAGTGTATCGTCATTTTAATCGTTTCGCTTAAATAAACATTTATTTAAACAAATATAATTTGGTTTATGGTTAAAAAAAATAGTATCAAAGAACAAAAGAAAAACAATCAACAGATAAAACCTTTAACCTGCAACAATTCTATCGTGCTGTGATACAAATGAACATCAAACCTTATAAACATTGTCTAGCTGTGGCAATTTTGTGAAACTCTCAAATACTTTGTGAAACTGGAAGCGTTTAATTTGAGCTTTTAATTTACTTAACCAAAACCACAACCACGATCGCTATTTAATATTTTCCCGACTAGAAATTATGGGTACGTTCGTAAATGCATCACTGCGCTGCATCAGTGATTTCAAATGTTAAAATATACATCAATGAAGTAGATGTGGACCAAAAAATTGCCAAATACTCCACAAAAATAATAGTCACACAATACAAAAAATTATAAATAATTTTTTATCGGCACTAAAAAAAGTTTGCTTTGCTGATGCAGCGCAGTGATGCATTTACGAACGTACTCTATCTGTAGAACTTTATTTAGAAATAAGCCTTGTATAAAGCACTTTCTAGTAACATATACAATTTAATTTTGAAACTTAAGAATAAACGCATTAATATTTTTAAACTGCATACAAAATAAAAACATCAATGTATATTTAAACGCCATATATTAAACGATTGACAGATAACGCACAAGCAACTCAACCGGACGATGAATTTTTAAATAAAACTCCAAGACTATTAAATCAAGACTTCCAATTCACATATATGCAAATACTAGATAAACGTTTGTGTAAGAAAACAGAATCATTAATGAGCTTACTACAAGAGTTTGAAATGCATATGCATGCTGAATTTGATAAAAAGAATGGCTGAATTTGATAAGAGATTAGAAGAGATGAAGAGTAAAGAAGTGAAGATTAAAATAGAATCTATTGATGAAATGAAGAGGGAAGTAAGTGCAGTTAATGTTAGACTAGATAAGCTCGAAACAAAAACAGAGATTAAAATCTAAAATGCAACGTGACACAGAGACGCATAAATCATAACTTTTGAAATAATTAAGATATTTTAAAGAATTAAAAAGATAGGCTTCTTACGACATACTGGTAGAAGTACAGGGTGCTCTAAAAATTGCAGTCTAATTAGGATAACTGTTCCGGAATAAATTTAACATGTTAATTTTACATAAGGTTTTATTTGTATCGCTAATACACATTTTTGTATAATTTTAATACTTTAATCAAAGTAGTTTATATTATTCTAGCATTTAACCCGCTACTTCGTTAGCGCCTCCTTTTCTTTCTTGGACATATTTTTACGCCAAAGTTTATGTTTCTAGGCTTTAACAGTATGAAAAAGTACCAAAAAACGACTCTTACAGATTCTCATTCAAGTTTTATATTATGTTTATAGGTCCAATTTTAACGGAAATTCAAAAAATACCAGGTAAAGAACAAAAAGTACCAAAAAGCCCCTCCTACAGATTCTCATTCACGCATTGCATGCTTGATTTTATGTTTGTAGATCCAATATTAACGGAAATTTAAAAAAAAGTTACCAACAAAAAACGAAAAAGTACCAAAAAGATCCCTCTTATAGATTTTTGTCCACTCAGGACATTTAATGTGGAATTTTATGATTCTAGGTTCAATACTAGCGGAAATTCAAATAGTACCAGTTAAAGACCATAAAGCTCCTCTAACAGATTCTCATTTACTCAGGACCTTGGATGTTCACTTTTATGTTTCTATGGCCAATACTAACGGAATTTTATGTGTCTAGGTCCACTTAGGACATTTAATGTTGAATTTTATGTGTCTAGGTCTAATACTAACGGAAATTCAAGTAGTACCATTGAAAGAACAAAAAAGTACCAAAAAGCCCTTTTACAGATTCTCATTCACTCAGGACCAAGCATGTTTAATTTTGTGTGCATAGGGGTAATACTAACGAAAATTAAAAAAGTACCAGTTAAAGAACGAAAAAGTACCAAAAAGATCCCTCTAACGAATTCTCATTCACTCAGGACCTTGCAAATTTAATTTTATATTAATAGGTCTAATATTAACGAAAATTAAAAAAGTTCCAGTTGAAGAACGAAAAAGTACCAACAAGATCCCTCTAACAAATTCTCATTCACTCAGGACTTTGCAAGTTTAATTATATGTTTATAGGTCTGCTACTAACGTAAATTCAAAAAGTACCAGTTGAGGAGCAAAAAGTACCCACACAGGGTTTTATCCACTCAGGACATTGCATGTTTAATGTTATGTTTCTAGGTCCAATATTAACGATAATGAAAAAAATTGCCAGCTGTAGAACCAAAAAGCTAAAATAAGAAATTAAATTTCTCGTATTTCAACTTTTTTGTACTTTTTTTCTCCCCATTAAAGCATTAAAAAATTTCAATATGTAGTGGGAGCCCATAATTTAATACGCATATGTTAATGAATAAAAAAAAGGTAAAAAAGGTACCAAAAATAGTTACGGTTTTTACCCCTTAAGCCTAGTACTCTGTTCAACATTTCACGTGAAATGCTGTCAAAACCCATATGAAAAAAACTTGTGCGCAATTTCTATGAAAATATGTTGATAGAGTTGTACTCTGTTTAATTTGTGAAAAAGTTCCGAAATCTTTCTGGCAACATTTTTTTACAACTGCGAAATAATATAAGCTGCACTTATTTCACGTGGAATCTTAAGCAAATGAAAAAAGTTTAAACTTAATATTAAAATGAGAACTGCAAAACATTAATAACACAACCGGTAACAGTTTTTCATCAATATTTACTTTCATTTTTACTTAATTTTTATTTAAAAAAAATACTTTTTAGTAAAATACATGTGGGGTTTTTTACATATGCAAAACAATGTCGCATACTTTGAAAGATTAAAAACGTCAAATTGTGCAAACTCTCGATATAGGTAACATTGATACATGTCAAATTTTTCGCATGAAATAAAAGATGTTGCTGAACATTTTTCACAAATTCGAACAGAGTACTACTAGGCTTTAAACGTCCGAATTTGGAGAAAGTACCAAATTAGTATTTGGATTTTTTTAGAGAAGTTTCGAATGTGATATAACCCTTACTTCTATGTTTATGGGTTTAAAAGATAGATGAGGTGACAAAAAAGTACCAAAATACAGGTTTTACCCGTTTATTCCGGTAAAGGGCTGAATTTCCAAAAAGTACCAGACACCTGTCCGCTTATTTTTTTCTAAAGAACAACGATAAGTATTAAATTTTTTTTGTATATCTTTTATTTTTGGAGATATAAGGTTACCGAATTTACCTGTTTTTACCCCCTAAACATTAAAATTTCCAAAAATCCCGTCTTAGTGGATCGATTTGGGGAGAGACCAACTCCTGGTCCAAATTCCAAGTTTTTAGCTTCAGGCGTTCAGGCTGTGCGATGATGATTCAGTCAGTCAGTAACGTTACAATTTTATATACATACGAGTTTATAGATTAAAAAATTTTATTCAGAAAAAATAGAAAAAAACCGATCGTAAAGAAACATTTTAAATAATGGTTAGGGTCATAAACAGAACTGCCGTTTTTGGTTATTTCGAACCAAAATTGTTTTGTTTTTTCTCAATGTGGAGATGTGAATAGTTTTTTCATTTTGGTTACTTTTTTCTAAAAAAAAAAAAAAAAATAATAATAATACGTATGAATATGTATTCCTTGATACACTTAGGGCTAATAAATCAGAGCAAGTTAAACTCTATTTTTGGTTTAAAATGTGTTTAAGCCAACAAATCTATAAATCAGAAAACATATAAACCATCTTTAAACGCATAAAATTGGGAGTTTAAACTACCAATACAAACCATATGAATTTGTCTACATTTATCGTAGTGCTGCCACATGTTTCTTTTTTCACCACATATAATACATGGGACACTGATTTACAACTGTTGAGTTTAAACTACATATAAATTTAAGTTTAGTTCAACTAAACCAGCGTTTAAACACTCACTGATTTATTAGCCATTACAATTTAAGTTTTTTAAACTTTTAACGTTTTTATTTACCATGGTGGTTATAGCGTATTTGATTCGATGGAAATTATTTACGACTTCGAATAATGCGTATTTTGCATTTCGATTTTTTCATTAAAATTTCATTTCAAATGAACAGAAGTTTTTTATACTTTATCGAAAACATAAAATCCCTTTCAAAACAGCTACCAGATTTTTCTTTAAGATTTTTGTCAAGAAAAAAATTACTAAATGTGATTTTTATCTTAGAAGTTTTCATGTTCTGAAATTGATATCAAATGAAGTTTTAATAGATGCAGATTTCCAATTGTTTTTTTTTAAATGAGCGTAGTTTTTCCTAATTTTAATAGTAGTAAAGATACGTGGTACTTAAAGTAGAAAGAAAGTAATATCACGCGGAATCAATTTCAGAAAATGACTGAAAAAGTACACAAAAGTTGTTTTAGTGTTTCTAAAAACTTCAATCAAAGTAAAACGTTCTTAACTTATATTATTCCCAGTAGTAGATATTAATATATTAGCACATAGTAATTTTAAAGATTTTTCAAAAATAAATTGATATATAATCTCTAATTTCAGAATTTTTGGAGTTTACTGTAGGAAAATGGCGTGAATTTAAGAAATTTTAAATTTCACTTTTTATAACCTGTCTATTTGTATATTTATTTAATGATTTTTGTCAGTGTTTTTAATTTATAAAAAAACCATTTGGCAACAATCGCTATATCGCCAAACGTCAATTTCCATCAACAAGAGGATTAAAAAATTGCAATATTTGACAGCCTTGCCATTGACAGTTAAAAAGAGGAAAACAATTTCATTTTTCTTTTTTTGTTATTTATAACTGTGAAGTAAAAATTTCGTTCATTGTAAAGGACAAATTTAAAAAATTTTAATTTATTAACTTTCAATAAACTGAATTTTGTATGGAAATTTGACAGGTTTAACTCTTATAAAATAAAAATATTTTTTGTGAAAAAGGTCTCAAATAAATAACACCTTTTAATTTAAATTTATCGTTATTTTTTAATATGTATGTATGTACAAGAATAACATTTCTTGTTTTTAATTTGTTATTAATATTTTCTTATTAATTTTTCCAAAAATGTATACAATTATTTTATGTTTCTGTGTAGTTTCGCGTTTTTCCAATAAATTTCGCTATTTTTTGATTTGTTTTATTAGGTGTTTTTGCATATATTTGTTTTGAAAAGCAATTAAATATTTACGTTCAAACCAATAAATATTATTAAGCTTAAAAAAATAATATGTCAAAGCAAAACCAACTAACGATCGTTCGGGTGTATACTCTTTCTTAATTAATTAGTTAAAAAATTTACAAGTGCCATTATTCAAATTGAGTATTTAAATAAATTATTTACATATTTAATCAAAATGACATATTTAAAATATTTTAATTTTGTTGTTTTTGGAACTCATAAAGTATCTTAACTGCAGGTGTTCATATTCGCAAATGAAGGCAAAACAAAAAATTTTGGTTGTCAGAGAGCATTGCAATAAAACGTTACCAATTAATTTTTTAGGTATATTTTTAAATTTGAATTAAACATTTTTTTAATTGGACATAATAATATTGTATATTGTTACATTTACAAAAATATTGTTAAATTATCCATTAACAAGATTTTATTTGTTGTGCTTAATTCATTAATAAGATTTTGTTTGCTGTGCTTAATTCCTTATTTTTATCTTGATAAATACACTGAAATTTATTGTTTGAGGATAAGCTAGTTTCTATGCGCATTTCACTGGTTGCTTAGGCCAGATCATCAAAAAACATTTTCCTTAAAATATTTTAGAAAATCCAAAGATATTAGCAAATAAAACTACAGAGTGAATGAGAATTAGAAACTCTCAAGAGCGGACCAGGTCCAGCTAGTTTAGTTATATTTGTTCACATTTGGTTACTTTCTTCAAAATAGGGAGAAAAAACATAATACAATACAAGGAGAATTCAATCACCAGTGTTGTCAACTTTGAAATTTCAAAGCACACCGAAATGGAGAACAAAATGCGCCATTTGAGGATAAACGCACCAAGATTAAAATTTATTTTTTATTTAAAATTATACATTTAAATTTTTCTTTACATTATACCAATTATCTATAACAACAAGACCGTTTTACTTTGTGCATATGATTTGGTACGCCTTAAACAGCATTACTTGTTATTCTTATTATGGTCTGTAAAATAGTTAGTAAAAATTATTGAAACAGGTGAATTGCATTGTACAAATTTGTTTTTTCTCACACTAAAATAAAAATTAATTTGCTTTGGTGCCACCAAAAATTATATACAAAAAATTTAAAAAAAAAACACCTTAAATGGTGCGAAACGAACCAAATTGACAATGTTGACAATCACCTTTATCGTTGTTGACGAATTTAAAATACGCATGCGGCTGTTTGGAAATAGATTAAAAAGAACGTGAACTTATTTCCTTTAATCTATTACCAAACTGTAGAGCAGCAAAACTATCGATAGTCGGCCCAGTCGATAGTTAGCTTGATAACTGTCGATACTATCGAAATGTTTTTAATGTGCCAGGGTTGTGATTGAATGTGGTAAACAATGAAAAAGTTTCAACACTTCATTTACAGAAAGCGTTTTACAGGTATAAAATACCAACATATTCACTTAAAATAAAAGTGTCATCTGTAGTTTATACAGATATAGAGACGGTGATATGGCAGCAGTGTCGTCAGTATTTTTAACCTTCGAAGACAAAATATTCACCTTAAATCTAGAAAATTTTTGGAATTTTCAAAAATTTATAAAATTATAACTTATAAAATTTTACAAAAAAAGCCCATTAATATTTTTAAGATTTTTCGTTAAAAACAATATGACAAACAGGTAAAAACGTCGCGAGAAAACACCACTTCAAACAACCCTGGCTGGCAGTCATTGCTTACATTGAAAAGATACGCCAAAAGCGATTTCGCTATAACTTTCTTAAAAAAAATCGAACAAATAATTGAAACGTTACTCATGTGTTATTTTGAACGTTTAGGTGCAATTACCTCAAATTTTGGTTAAGTTGCCTTATGTACCTTTTCGGTTTTTGCCACAGAATTAAAAAAGTTTATGCACTGCAAAAAACTTGCGTCAAATGAATTGTTAAGAATGTTTCGTTGACTACATCTAATCAACTTCGTTGTAATTTTTAAAGTTTTCCGCTATTATCTAAAGTGATAAAAACATATCGATAGTCAGCCAAAAATAAAACTATCGATATTATTGATTGTTTTGCAGCTCTTAAAATTTGACAACCATGATAATGGACAAGGTAAACTCGTCGCTACAACAATTACAACTCTAACAAAAATAACAGGCATTTTGTTAGTGTAAAGGTGTTATGATACTTGCTATTTTTTGTATTGGATTTTTTTAGGATTGACTGAATGAAACAACAAATGCGAGAAAGAACAAGAAATACAATATGTTAACAAAACAAACAATATTGCCCACGTTTTGTTCCCACAAAAACCGTCAAAAAAAAGCTATAAATTGCAAAAAAAAGTTAAAACCCGCTACTTTCGAAAAAAGTTAGCAGCAGTGCTAACATTTATGCTTTAAACACATTGGAGACAGCAGACTACCGACTTCAATATGTCAACAATAAAATACATGTATGTATATGGAAATGATTATTTTAACGACGACACGGCAAAATGGCTGCAGGTTGTTGTCTATGCTAATTTTGTCGTTGTAGTCATATTAAACTAATTTCTATTTTTGTACGCTACAAAACGGAAAAAGTGCTGCTAATATAATCAAAAATTTGAAGAATTAGTGCTTATAATATATAATAATAATTTTTTGGTTAAACAGCAAAGAACCGGATTGAAACAAGAATATAAGCGCGGCTCACCACCAAATCTATATTGTTATTACTTTTTAGTATCCTTAAAAGAAGTTATATAGGAAGATGTTTGTCACGCCAACGCTCTTAAGGCCATGTCAGATAAAACTTTTGCTTCGCGTTGCGTTACCGATTCGCTTTGACATCTAAGATAAAATATACGTACTTATACGAAACATGTCACATAAAGTACTTTCAAAGCGGAGCGAAGCAAAAAGTTAGCCAACTCTCATCTTTTTGCGAGCTTTGACAATTGGCTAGTATAATTTTCTTTTTTTTTAATTTTTTTTTGCCAAATTCAATTCCAAAAAACCATCCAATTAAATTTTTAACTTTTATTTTTGTAACAAATAATTAAATGTACAAATTACCAACCGCTTTTATAAGTTAACAAACAATGCGTGAGTGTTGTCAAAGTTTTCGTTGTGGCATACACCTTTTGCTTTGCGTTTTTCTGCCGAAGGTAGAAACGTCACGCAAAGCGACAAAGTTGTATCTGACACGGCCTTTAGTTTTAGCAGTATGGGTATCATTGAAAAATGATTTATTAACCCATTAAGAGCCCATTTCAAATGCTCATACTTCTTGACTGACTTTTAAATTATGTCGATATAATAATAATTATTTAACAATAATATACACATGTTACCAAAGTTATTAGGACTTTGAATAATAAAGTTTTTCTGTATTGCGGCTTTTCAGCCTTCCGGAACACTTTTCAAATATTTACATATTACCATATTTCAATATATAAAAAGTGCATAAACTATTACCACTATATATTTTAACTCAAACTTATAAATAAATTGTGAAGCTTTCCAAAATAAAATTTTTTTAACCTTAATAACTTTAAAATTTTATATGATGGAGATTCTAAAAATATAGCATACAAAAACTTGGGGTGTTCTCTATAACATATTATATTTGAGGAAATATTATTATACATATCGACAAAATTTTAAGATAAATCCTCTTAATGGGTTAATAAATCAGTATATTTAATACATCATATGAAATGTGTTTCGAAAGACTTTATTATGATACCAATACTTTAAAGATTCAGATTATATTTTTCTTCCTATACTATTGATAAAGTGCTCTGAAACCTTTACGACCTATAATTCATAAACTTAGTGCGTTGAACCAAAAAATTACAGTAGAATCGCGATACAGTAATCTTGCGGTCAAGTTAACCAAATTTTAGCGCTTCTGTGCCGCTCTAAACGTTAACTCTAAGTTAACTTTTCAGATCGTATTAGTAAAAGTACTGATTTGTACAAACGATAACAAATTAGATTAAATTTTAAGCTGAAAGTTGAGAGTTTAAACAAAATTGAGAAATACATTAAAGAAAAACTATCGGCGTTGTATTATTGTATATCTGAAGTTGCCATCTCAAAAATTAACACGAAACGTCACAAAATTTGAAGAATACATAGGAAAAAGCATACAGGAATCAGTACATAGACCAAAATATGCCGATCTTAAAGCAAGTTTGTACAAATGTTTTCTTGTAGCATCGAAAACGTAATTGCGCAATCACTGTTCTAATTTCAATACCAATACCTAAGCGCGAGTTCGTGTAACTGCAACCTGAAAAGACAATAATGTCAGTAATGGATGGCTGGCAAATGTTTAGAAAATGCCCAGAATTCGCTATCTGAAAATTTTTGAAGGACTAATTTTCTGACAAACGTCATATGTAGCACCTAACACATAATACATGACTGATTGTATAATTATTAATTATAAATTGTAGCCGGTACAAATTAGATCTAAGTTTCTTTTTTGTACTGATGAAAACTAAGTCATTGAAAAAAATATAGGTACATATGTTTATTATTGCATTTTTTTACAATTTACGGCCCTTTTCACAATATGAAATTAAATTAATTTAACAAGAAAATTAATAAACTTTCGGTTAGGTTAACAAGCACTTTTTAACCAACGGTTACGATTATCTGTTTCACCATCTTCCGGTTACCAAACGCAAACATTAGATAGAAAGTGTGGCAAAACCACCTCAGTTTGTTTACGAAAAAGTGTGTAATGAGAAACATAAAACTGATATTTAATATAAAATATTTTTTTAAACTTAAAAATTATAAATTAAAAAGTATTTGTTTTTAGTTTAAATAACCTATAAGCAATATTAGGGAACAAATTTGATCAAGTGATAGTGAAAAACGATTAAACGGCTACGTCTGTGCAAAAATAACTCCTGCAAGGACAACATTTTGTTAAAAAAAAAATATAACGGGATGTTGGACTTATGTACATATATTTTTATATGGCCCTTTGACTCTTAATTATTTGTACCAGCTCATGTTTATCATTGTGAAAGTGTGTTTTTGTCCAAAATATCATGTAACATTGGGTTATGGGCGACATTGGGTTATGGGCGACATTGGGTTATTGTAATAGTCTATCAACTTTTTTTTAACTTTTAATGGTGGTAAATTTATATTGGGAAACAAAATTGGATGTGTAAGAAGTCTTTTATTTCTCATTTTACACATTTCAAATAAAAAAAATATTCAAAATACATTTTGTTATTGCGATTTGTTCCATTTTTTCGATATTTTTTATTTATTAAAAACTTAACCGGTATTTTTCATTCGGTTATATTTAACAACAACTTTTCCGTTAAATAGCTTCGGTTATGTGTTAATCATTAATTGTGAGAAGCCAATTTTACTAACTTACGGTTAATGTTTTGAGTAAAATTTAATCATATATTGTGAAAATGGCCGTAAGAAAAGTTAATAAATAAGACGAAAAAGTTAACAACCCTTAGGACATTTCAGTTTACTTTTTCTCGATTATACTGTATATTAGGATTTTTTTATTCAACCTGCCATGAAAATGATATTCTTTATGAGTTCCAAAAACAATAAAATAAATATATTTTAAATGTTTTTTAATAAATTCATTTGTTTTTACGTTAAAAAATTTATCATAAATAAGTATTTATATTTTTGTAGGCTTAAATTAGGTTTGTGTACGAGTCTGCAATTATGCATGTTGTTAAATTTATAAAAATTAAAAATGATAGTGGCACCACTGAAATGTAAATACATAATAAAAAACACAGCTGTTTATATTTTTTCAATTGTAGCTGTCGTCTTCAAAATATTTCAGTAGCTGATTACGCGACTACAATTGCAACCTGCAGCATTTATAGTCGTGCCTTCGTATTGCCTGCTGTCTCGAATGTGTTTAGTGCATTAATCTGGAAATGTCAATTTTTTTTGACAGTCTAAGATTATTTATCGATAACACACGTATAGTTTATTGACTTTTCAAGATTTTTAATGGTATAATCAAACTCTTTACACTTAGTCAGTTTTCCTATGCAAATATATTTGCACTGTTCTCCAATATAGAAAAAATACAAAAAATAGCAAGTATTATAACACCTTAACAAATCCAATTTGTCAAAATAGTAATTTACAAAAAGTGTGACTAAAACGAAAACAATAAAAAAAAATTATTGATTCTTTTGTATATTGAAGTCTGAGTTTTTGGAGGGTTTTTGGCAAGGCGAATTTATTACAGGTGATCCTAGAAGCCCTGCTGGTAACTTTTTTTCTTTAGCTTTATAATTGTTGGATGTCAAAATTTTGTTTATTATCTTTGTTTCTGTTTTGATTTGTTTCGGTTTTTGACATTGTACAATGATTTTACAAAAACAAATTGCTTGTGGTTTTTGTACGAGTTGTACTTGTTGTACTACCGAGATTACCTGGAATGAATTCGCCTTGGTTTTTGGAAATTAAATAAGTATTTTAAGTGGATAATTAAAAAAAAACTGTTGCAAAAGAAGTGAGTATACTTTTTAATGAATTTGCATAAAAGTTTCACACAAAATTGGTTATTTCCAGCAAATGAACTAGAAACCCGTTTTGGAATATTGAGAAGCTGGAGTGGTATACTCGACCGTGCAAAGTCGTTGATACCCTCCACCAATAGCATGAATATATCAGGAGTGGGCTTTGTATGCGATCAATAAATTAAATAAGCAATATTTATAAAAACTGACGGCACTATTATAACAATTGGATTTGTAGTCATATAAAGCGTAATTTTACTTAATAAATAAATATAATATCATGATTGGCCGCACTAAAATAATTTTCAAGAGGGGAATTTATATCGTGCAAATAATAAATTAAGAATCAATCATCTCCAAAAAATTATGTTGAGAAATTTCTGATATAAAAAACCTTCATAAAAAAATTTAAAAAAGAAAATAATTTTTTGGCAAATTGGATTTAACAGCTCACGAACAGCTGCTCTACAGAGTTTACCTTGTTGAATTCGCCTTGATAAGGGTGAATACAAAAAATAAAATTTATCATTGATGTTTGCCATCAATATATCAAATACAATTGGGCATATTCCACATTTCCCAGTAATCTTGGGCAATTTCCTTGTAGTCTCGCTCGTTTGGCTATGACATATATGGTTTACCAAACTTGCTCAAATTACCTTAGTTGCGTCTAGAACAATGCGGCTCGCCGCGGCAGACAGTTTCCTTACCTTATTTTAAATGACCACGCCAGCGATTGAAAAGAAGTTCATTGAGTCAAATATCTTTAGAAACAAAAAAATCTTACGAGTATTTGATAAACTATATTAAACAAGCCCACAGAAATGTAACTGCCAATCGATATTCAGGCTGCACAGGCTCTCTCAACGAATCTTTATGAAGGAAAGGCTTGATAAGATTAACTGCCTGTTCATCTGTTTCCAAACGAAGACTTCGATCGCTTAACTAACATTTAAAACAAAAACAAATAATAAAATATTGATTTTGTTTTAAATATAAGTTAAGCGAACGATGTCTTCGTTCGAAATCGATGAACATGCCATAAGCAAAAGTTCATATGTATATTCACGGCGTCATTCTTGTATAAATAAAAAACTGTTGGTGGTCGATCTCCTTCATTCTTAAAAAGGTCAGAACAAGAAACCATTCTTTTTACTATTTAGACTTATTTCCCTGAACGAACAGAAGCATATTCTTTTACGTTTTGATTCAGAAATTTTTTTTAATGTACACATCATTCGAATGCGAATTTCATTAATTTTCTTTTTATATAT
Organism: Pollenia amentaria; assembly: GCA_943735925.1. Lineage (NCBI taxonomy): Eukaryota > Metazoa > Arthropoda > Insecta > Diptera > Polleniidae > Pollenia > Pollenia amentaria. Next base: position 104,046,979 of record OX031006.1, read on the forward strand.
TTTAATTTCTTTTACATTTTTTTACTTTTATTAAATTTTTTTATGTTTTTATGTTTTATGTCCCAATTTACATAATACGATTTTTGTCATTGCGCTTATTGTCGTTTTTCTTTAAAGTCAGTCTTATGTTTATATTGTACGATTTTTGTAGTTACAACTTCTTGTGTATACATATTTAGTCAATTCACAAGGTATCCTAACATGTCATATTGTCAAAATGTCCTAATATTTCACAATAGTTTAAAAATATTGTTGTTGGTTTGTTAACAAAAAGTGTCTTAAATAAATAGAACGTTGCTTGCTGTGTTTATTGTGCTGTCGTAATTAATCAGAAAAGTCCAGCGCTGAGCGGCTGAGCCGTACAACAATATTTTTAAACCATTGTGAAATATTAGGACATTTTGACAATATGACATGTTAGGATACCTTGTGAATTGACTAATTGTTACGACAGCAATTTAGTTATTACGGCTGTAATAACTCTTAAGCCTATAGTACACGGCATGTAAAAAGACACATGCGCATGTGGTTCTGACGTAATTTTGACGTCAATGCAAAGCCACAATAAACATTGCGTGTTGTGTGATGACGTCAAAATTACGTCAGAACCACATGTGCATGTGTCTTTTTACATGCCGTGTACTATTGGCTTTAGCCTTAGAATTATAATAAAAACATTAACTTCTTTTCTGGTTCTGCTAGTGTTTTATTATCTAAACGAATTTAAAAATACATTAATTATATCTTAAAATACATATTTAAGGAATACCTAGCTTACAGAATTCTATTCTTCCAAAGTCTTTTCTAGAATGACCTACCGTCGAATCGTTGTTTTAAACTGCAGTGCTACCAACGTTTAAATTAACTTGCGAATGTTCATACAAAAAACTTAAAGGATTTCTATTATTACCACTATCTTTCGGAAATATGTAATATAAAATAATGGAAACACGGTAACAGTGAAAAATATATTAAAAAAAATGGTAACACTTAACGTATAAACAGAGATTGAATCTAAATTCGTAATTTAGATCACCAAACATAAACATACGAATAATTTTACTTTTTAAACATACAGTTAATATCAAATTTAAATTAATAAAGTAAATAGTTAACTAAAGTTTTCTTTGCAACACATATTTTTTAACACTACGAATGAATGAACAAAACGAATCGAAGAGTACACTTGCTTGTGTACCCCTTTTAATTCCTCTCTCCCCTCTAGCCAATAAGGTAAGAATCGCAACGAGAAAAATAGTATAATGTAAATTGGGACTAAATAAACAAAAAAAATTTCAATTTTTATTTTCTTGCAATTTAGTGATTCCCGCAGTTGCATTTTTTAGTAGTTATGGCAATGAGTCCCTCAAATAAAAGAAGGTTTCCGATTTTGGTTTACAGTTTTTCGTTATCCGGTGATTACACATGCAAGTGAAAGTTCAAAAAACTCAATACACTCACATACTTTTACTAACACCATCACATTTTTCGTCTTTGCAGCCAGATCTGCTGTTTTTGGTTATTTCTAACCAAAATTGGTTATTTTTTCTCAATGTGGAGATGTGAATATTTTTTTCATTTTGGTTATGTTTTTCTTGATACATTTGCAATTTAGGTTTTTTAAATTTTTAACCTTTTTATTTACATGGGGGTTATTGCGTATATGGATTCAAAGGAAATTATTTACGATTTCGAACAATGTGTACTTTGCACTACGATTTTCTCATAATTTGATTAAAATGAACGGAAGTTCTTTATACTTTATAGCAACCAAAAAATTCCTTTCAAAACAGTTTTCCAGATATGTTTGCTAAGAAAAAAAAAATTGCCAAATGTGGTTTTTATATTAGAAACTGCCATGTTCTGAAATTGAAATCAAATTAAGTTTTATTGATGGAGTGTTTCCATTAATTTTTTTTTAAATGAATCGATTTCAGAAAATGACTGAAAGAGTACACAAAAGTAGATTTGGTGTTTCTAAAACCTTGAATATAAGAAAATGTTCTAAATTTGCACTATTTTCAGAAGTACATTTTAATATATTGATATACACATAGGCATTTTAAAGATTTTTCAAAAATAAATTGATATAAAATCTATAATTTGAGAACTTACGGAATTAACTGTAAGAAAATATATAATAATTTGGCAATAATTTTAATTTATAAAAAACCTTTGACTGTCAGTCATATACATTTTCCTCCATTAAATTAACGTTCTGAAATCCAATTTGTTTATATTCGTTATAATATTATACAATGATTAACAAAATATTTTTAATAGAAAAATTTTGAAACAGTAATAATTACAATTATAATTTTAAAATACAATTTACAAACAAGAGAAATAAGTTATACCGATTTCAATAATATTTCAGATTAAATTCACAAAAAATGCATTTCGCCTATCGCCAACAGTTCCCAATTTCGCCAAGACAATCGCCATATCGCCAAAAGAATTTAAAAATCGCCAATTTCGTTTATTGTAATGGACATATTAAAAATAAATTAAATTTATTAACTTTCAATATACTGAATTTTGTATACAAATTTTACGGGTTTAAACTCTTACAAAATTAAAATATTTTTCATGAAAAAGGTAATAAATAAAACCTTTTAATTTAAGTTTCTCCTTATTTTTTTAATATGTACAAGAATTACATTTCTTGTTTTGTTTTCTTAATTTGTAATTAATATTTTCATATTAAGTGCAAATAACATTTGTCTTACAATGCAACTTAAAATAAATTTTTATGTTTTTCTCAATTAACAAAAGGAATTTCTAATTTGGTTATATTTTTTCACACTTACACCCAATTTTCACGATGATTTAAAAGACATGTCTTTTTTGTATTTCTTTTTTAAAGAAACTTCCAAAAACTTGTTAAATTTTCACCATGTTTCTTTTCTTTGCAGTCAGAGCTGATTTTTTCTTAGTTTCTTATTCGTAACAATATTTAAAATTTCGTTATTCCACATAATTTTGATATATTTTGAATTTTTTTTAATTAAAATTTTTTATATTTCTATTTTTTAATAAGCACATGTCATTTTGAAATAAGAATAAAACATAAATTAAAAAACACAAATAAGTGCAAAGAGGAATGTCAAAAAAGAAACACAGAAATACGATTCATGTCTTTTTTTCTACCCTGCTTACTTCTCTACCCCGCTCACTATCAAACAAAAAAAGACATGATTTTAAAATAGGGGAAAAAATCATCGTGAAAATTGGGTGTTAGTAACTTTTTCAAAACTTTTGGTTGTAAAAATTGCATTAGTCGTGGCAGCCCTGCTTGCAGCCCAACTTGCAAGATAATTTGCTTGCAAAAAACAGTGTTACCGTGGATGCCTTTTGTATCAATTTACTGATACTTAATTAAAAAAATTATATTTATAGCTGATTTTCTGTGAATTTATAAAAATAAAAACAAGACAAACACTACTATACAGCAACAAATATGCATGGTATTTTTAAAAATAAATTGCAAGCATCAAGCAAAGGACTTGCAAATTCACTGCGTACTTAAATTTTTACATTTCTTATATATATATTTTTTTTTTTTTTTGCCTAATGTCCGACTAGATTCGCAAAAACCCCCTTTGTGTGTCGCTCAGCTGATGAAGTCGCTCTATAAGTGCCTCCTTTCATATTCTTTCCATAGTTGGTCTCATTTCTTAAGAAATTACTCATTCAGTTTTGGCTTCTGTTAATTTCTTTTGCGATTTGATTGTGATTAAAACCTGCTTCAGCATAACGTTTAATTTTTACCCTTTCAACTTCAGATAGAGACTTTCCTCGACCCATTAGAGAGGCTTAGCGAGTTTAAAAATTTATTTACAACCAACAATTTCCAATGAATTTGTATTGTAAACTTAGGACATTAATCAAGGACCTACTCTGATGAACTAAAAAAATTCGATCTTTTTAGACAAAATTTGTTATGCAGCGAATATTTTTATAACGGTACACTATTCTCATTAATTTTTTGCACGCATCTTACACTAGGCATATAATATTGTTGGAGTAATAACATTTACTTTACATTTATTGACTTGTGTAATTTTCTTATGTAGATAAATGTAAATATTATAACTTGTATTTATTGTAATCACCCTGTTGTTAAACTCTAACTTTACATATGAATTTTCTACAACTTCATTTTTTATTATAAGAAAAGAAAAGGAAATATTCATTCCAATACACTGAATTCAACATCAAAGTTCTCGGCTTCGCTTTTATTAAAGTTCAACAGGTTATGGGCTTTTGCTTAAGTTTTTGGAATAAGTAAAGAACAAAATATAAAAGAGCAACATAATTATAAATATTGTAGTTAAAACACTTGTAAAACATTTAACTAAGTTTTTATAAATTTCTAAAAACTATATTGCATTGAAATATTAATTAATATTTGTATCATAGTTTTTCATTATTGTATTTTGAACTTTTAGAATTAAATAAACTCATTTTTATTTAAATATTTAATAATAAATATTTTTGATTTGAAGTTAAACCATAACATATGTATTTGTGGCGACGAGGATAATGGCAACAGATCTTAGGATTTTATAATTATTACAGAAGCAGGGAGAAATCCTAGCTAGATTATCCATGGGTAGTTCAACAAATCAAGAACAATTAATGGATAAATTGTCAAACTGTATATCAGAATTTTCGTTTGGCCCAGCAAATTCAATCACTTTTAACGTTTGGTACAGCCGCCATGAGGATATATTTTTAGTGGATGGTAAAAATTTAGACGATGCAGCCCGAGTAAGACTTTTGATGAGGAAGTTAAATACCATATGCTGCTTACATTCTTCCGAAAAATGTAAGGGATATTTCGTTCTCTGAAACAATTGGAATCCTAAAAAGCATGTTTGGTATTCAAGAATCTTTGTTCAGTATGCGGTATAAATGCCTTCAAACAGTGAAAACTCCCCAAGAGAATTTGGTATCTTATGCAGCTCGTATTAACCAATCATGTGAGCATTTTAATATATCGGGAATGAATGCAGATCAGTTCAAATGTCTAGTTTTCGTGTGCGGTCTACAATCTCATTCAGATATGGAGGTCCGTTTGAAGTCTCTATCAATTCTTGAGGACGATTCAAGTCAGACAGTTGATAAATTAGTGGTAACGGCTCAAAGAATGATGAATCTGAAACGTGATAATGCTATGGTGGAGGAAAACACAACATCAATCAACGTCATGAAAGCAAATTCAAATTTTAAAAAATTAAACATGATGACAATAATAAAGTTCCAAAGACACCATGTTGGAACTGTGGCTCGATTCATTATGCAAAATATTGCACATACTTTAACCATAAATGTGGCCAATGCAACGTTGTTGGTCATAAGGAGCTATACTGCAAAAGCCCAGGTAAAAATAGTTCAATTAAAAACAAATGTTCCTCTAAGGGCCATTATTACAACTTACAAATAGTTATTTTTAGGATGCTATCTGACAGATAAATAGTTTTTGGTTATTACAAGTTAACATTAACCTAAAAAAAGACTGATAAGCTAACATCATGTTTGTCCTCATGGTAACTTTACAAGTGAACTTTAAGAACTTGAAGATGCCATATTTTCTGCTGAAGATATGGTAGCATCAGTGACAGTTTTAAGTCAAATTAAATTATGCAAACTTAAAAAAACACAATTTAACACAAAAAACAAAACAATTTACCATTAAGAACAAAAATAAAGCACAAAAATTTAATTCTTTTTTTAATAAAAGAAAGAAACAAAAGCAAGTCGTTGCCACTACGTATTTTAACAACCAAAAGTAGTCGGTATATACTGCAATGTTGCCACAGTATATAAATTACATTTTTTTCTTTATCGGACAGTTGTAATAATGGAAAAAACTTATTGGTCACTTTATCGTTCAAGATAGCTATTGTTCACGTTAACTATCAGCAACTTTATCATTAGGTTGTAATAATGGCCCTAAGAAGAAAAACAAGAAGAACAAATCAAGCTACCCACAATCAAATGTTGTTCAAATCAACAAGATTTCGCACGCATCCAGGCGCAAATACGTCATGGTCAATATTAACCCTTTGTCTTCCGATCAAAGTTATCATGCGTTTGATGTTAAACTTCAAGTGGATACAGCATCAGACATTTCAATGATTGGAAAATCCCTTTGGGTGCAAATGGGAAAACCTGGAAAACATTTTAATAATCGTTTTGTAACAAGTGCATCAAACAACAAAATAACACTTTTGGCCGAGTTTGATAGTCAAGTCAGGCTAAAAGGTGAAGTATAGTTATGTAGTTTTTCTGTTGTAGAAATTAATACGCTTTTAATATTTGGTACAGATTTGTGTGATATTTTTCGCATATGGGACCAACCATTGAGTAAAATTTGTTGCCAAAGTAAAAGAGATGAAGTTGGCTCAGAAGTTCTAATTCAAATACGAAGAAATTTTGCTGATATTTTTCAAGACGTACCTGCAAAATGTACAAACATAAAGGTTCAACTACATCTTAAAAAAGACGTTCAACCAGTGTTTAGAGCTAAAAGACCAGTGGCATATGCAATGCTTCCTCTAATAGAAGATGAAATTTCCCGTCTACAGTCATTAGGTATAATTTCACCTGTTAGTTTCTCGGACTGGGCAGCACCAATTGTAGCTGTAAGGAAACCGAACGGAAAAATTCGTATATGTGGGGATTATTCAACTGGACTAAATGATAGTTTGGAACCACATTAATACCCACTTCATCGACCAGAAGATCTATATGCAAAATTGGCTAACAGCTGCATGTATACTCATATTGATCTCTCTGATGCTTATCTTCAAACAGAAGTCACATCAGATTCAGCCAAGCTTCTAACAATAAACACACATAGAGGACTGTTTACTTTTAAACGGTTAGCTCCTGGTGTAAAAAGTGCTCCAGGCGCTTTTCAACAAATCATGGATACAATACTCAATGGTATAGATGATGCAGCAGCTTATATAGACGAAATAATAATTGGTGGTTCTACAATTGAAAAGCATTTGGAAAATGTTAACAAGGTTTTACAAAAACTAAGCGAGTTCAATTTTCATATCAAGTATGAAAAATGCAAGTCTTTCGCCAAAGAAGTCAAATATCTTGGCAATATAATGTCAGAAAATGGATTACGACCAGATCCTGACAAAATAAAAGCTATTTTGGATTTACCACCACCCAAATCTATATCAGAAGTAAGGTCATTCCTAGGGGCGATAAACTATTATGGTAAATATATTAATCAAATGACTAATCTTAGAGCACCACTTGATAATCTGTTAAAAGATAATGTGGCATTTGATTGGAATTCTGCATGTCAAAGATCATTTCAACAATTCAAAAATATATTGCGTTCAGATTTACTGTTAACACATTATGATCCAGCACTGCCGATAAAGGTTGCAGCAGATGCATCAGGTAAGGGTATTGGTGCGTTCATTTGTTACCTAAATCCAGACAAGTCAGAGAAAGTCATTGCTCATGCTTCACGCACACTCACACCAGCTGAGCAGAAATATTCTCAAATTGAGAAAGAAGGCCTTGCTTTAATATTTGCCGTAACAAAGTTTCACCGTTACATATATGGTCGACAATTCATATTGTGTACTGATCACAAACCTCTTTTGGCCATTTTTGGCAGGAAATCTGGTTTTCCAGCTTATGCAGCAAATAGATTGCGACGTTGGGCTCTTACACTTATGATGTATGATTTCAAAATCGAATACGTTAACACCAAAAATTTTGTTGGTGTAGATGTTTTATCAAGGCTCATCGATTCTAAGATGAAACCGGATGAAGATATCATTATTGCTTGCACTACATTGGAAGAAGGTTGTTCAGAAATGTTAACCGTTCATTTTAATTCACTACCAATAACTTTTAATATGGTTTTGCATGCAACAAATATATGTAAAACACTTCAGTCAGTCATATTAGCACTTAACAGTGGATGGGACAACAAGTTATCGTCAACACTTATTCCTTATTATGCGAGAAGAGATCAATTAAGTGTAGTTCAAGGATGTTTAATGATAGGATTGTAATACCAACCAAATTTAGAAACTGCATTCTAAAAGAACTTCATCGAGGGCATCCAGGTAAAGAACGAATGAAATCTTTAGCAAGAAGCCACGTTTACTGGCTTGGTATCGACGAAGATATCGTTAATTATGTCCGTAATTGTCATCAATGTGCTGAAATTTGCTCTGCACCAGTTAAACATACTTTACAATCATGGCCTCTAGCAAATAAACCTATGGAACGCATTCACATAGATATTGCTGGTCCCTGCAATGGGTTTTATTATTTTGTTATTATTGATGCTTATTCAAAGTGGCCTGAAATATTTGAAATTTCAAATATTTCATCATTAACTATTATTTCAAGACATACTGAAATGTTCGCTAGATATGGAAACCCTGATACCATTGTCTCAGATAATGGCACACAATTCGTAAGTTCTCAGTTCAACAAGTTTATAATGGATAGAGGAATCACACATTTCAAAACAGCACCATATCACCCACAATCAAACGGGCAAGCTGAGCGTTTTGTTCAAACGTTAAAACGTGCTCTTGAAAAACTCAAAAACGAAGGTACAAGTAAAGAAAACTTGGTAACTTTCCTTCAAACTTATAGATCAACACCGAGATTGGAAATTAAATCACCCGCAGAATTATTTCTAAATCGTAAAATTAAGACCACTTTGGATTTACTGAAACCATAAGAACAAGTACCTTTTAAACGTAACATTCAACAAGAATTATTTTTTAATAAAAAGCATGGAGCAAAAGATAAAAACTTTAAGCATAACGAAAAAGTATATGCTCAAATATTCAGGAATAACAAGTATGTATGAGTACCCGGTTCAATAGTGGAACTGTGTTGGAACTGTTAACTACAATGTTCTAGTTAATGACAAAAACCGACAAAAGCTTATTCGTTCGCATGCAAATCAAATTAAGAAAAGATTCGGCAGGGATGAACAAACAAGCTCAATAAATTTACTATTAGAAATGTTTGAACTACGTAGAAACTCAGATATTGTTTCTGAATGCCAATCTGTTCCAACATTGGTAGAGCCAGAAATACGACCTAAAGCAGAAACTATCTGTGATTCAAATGTCCAACCAGAACAGGATTCTTCGTTTCACTCGACATCTGATGTGATTGAATGTGATATAATGCCACCACTTTCGATTAGCAGTTTGGAACCTTCTAGGCCCATAAGACACCGACAACCTCCAGGATGGATGAAGGACTACAGTGCTTCTTAAAACAAAAGGAGATATTGTAGTTAAAACACTTGTAAAACATTTAACTTAGTTTTTATAAATTTCTAAAAACTATATTGCATTGAAATATTAATTAATATTTGTATCATCGTTTTTCATTATTGTATTTTGAACTTTTAGAATTAAATAAACTCATTTTTATTTAAATATTTAATAATAAATATTTTTGGGTTGAACTTAAACCATAACAATAAAGTTTTTTTTTTAGAGAATTTTATTGCTCTGTACGGGAATATTTTGTTATTTTTAAAGTTAAATAAAGTAAAGTATGGCAGACACAAAGCCGAAGTTTGCAAAACTTACAAACGACAACTATGCAAACTGGAAATTTAAGATGGAACTTTTGCTTCGGAAACAAAATGTATGGAAGCATGTCATTACGGGCAAATGTCCCGCACCAATTCGTGAAAATGGTATTATTTCTAATCAGTCCTTAATAGATGATTGGGAAAATAAAGATGACGAAGCCAGGGGTACCATAAGTTTTGCTCGTAATGGATGACCAATTGTGCCATATTCGTAATATTAAGACTGCTGCAGACACATGGAACGCGCTTAAAGATTACCATGAGAAGAATACGTTAAGCAACAAGGTGTATTTGATGAGGTCCATATGTAGTCCCAAACTTGAGGAAGGCGGTAACGCAATTGCACATATTTCAGCCACGAACGATTTGTTTGCAAAATTAAGTGATGTCGGTGAGACAATTAACAAAAGTTGGTTTCGATATATCGTTTAATAAAAATCTTTGTCATATAAATCTAAATAATAAAAACGTTGGGGTTGCTGATATTGATGGTGAGATGTACATTTTACGTCCATATGATAATGCTAATGTTATAATGCAACATAATGAGAATTGTATTCATCAGTGGCATCGAAAATTAGGTCACCGTGATCCTACAGCTATTAGACAAATGTTTTCTGAAAATTTGGTTGATAATTTAAGGATTGTTGAATGCAATATAAAAGAAATTTGTGAAACCTGTGTTAAGGGAAAGTTAACAAGAATTCCATTTCCAAAGGAATCGTTGAGCAAAACTACAGAACCGTTACAGTTAATCCACAGTGACGTTTGTGGCCCAATGCAGACTGCTTCTCCGTCTGGAAAAAGATACATCGTTACATTTACTGACGATTACTCCGGTTTTACGACTTTATATTTATTATCAGGAAAATTTGAAGTAGAAGAAGCATTGAACAATTTTATTATGTATTGTCGAACAAATTTTGGTCGTTCTCCAAAGGTAATTAGATCCGATAGAGGTGGTGAATACACCGGAAAGAATTTAATAAAGTTTTTAGAGTCTGAAGGAATTAAAACTCAATTAACTGCTCCTTACAGTCCCCAACAGAATGGGAAAGCGGAAAGAAAAAATAGAACTCTGATCGAAATGGCTAGCTGTATGCTCATTGATGCCAATTTATCGTATACGTTTTGGGGGGAAGCGGTCAGTACTGCTTATTATATTCAGAACAGAATTTTTACAAAATCGGTCAATTCAACACCACACGAATTATGGTACGGCTCAAAACCAAGTTTAAAGGAAATTCACATATTCGGATCAAAATGTTTTGTACACATTCCCACTGAAAGAAGGCGTAAGTTAGACAATACAGCTGTAGAAATGATTTTCCTAGGTTGCGACTGTAGCTCTAAAGCTTTCCGTTGCCACAACAGTACATCAAACAGAGTTTTCATTAGTCGCGATGTTCGTTTAACAAATAGTATTCAAAATCCTGATGACACAGAAATATCCCTTGACCTCATAAGTCAAACCAGTCGTAATTTTAACCCATTGTTGATTGAGGAGGAGAATCCTAACTCAGTTAAAGCGGATTATGGTAAAGCAATCAATAATGATATTGTTGGCGTTGACGGAAATCCCGAAGTTAAAACAGACACACATACGGTTAGAGTTTCAAGTAGAGAGACCAAAGGTAAAGAGCCTAGAAGATTGATAGAGGAAATTTGGTTAACAAGGGAGCTTAAGGAGCCAAAATCGTATCAAGAAGCTATCGATAGTGAAGAAAAAGGGCAGTGATTGGCAGCCATGCAGGAAAAAATTGAGTCGATGAAAATTAATCAGATGTGGGACCTTGTAGTTTTACCTGAAAAAGCGATCCCGATAGGAAGTAAATGGGTTAATAAAATTAAGCTTAATACTGATGGTGATGTATATCGTTTAAAGGCTCGCCTTGTGGCTCAAGGGTTTTCACAGAAATATGGAATTGACTACGATGAAGTTTTTGCCCCAGTGGTGTCCCACATAACCTTTAGAATTGTGCTCTCAATTGCAGGAAAGAATAAAATGATTGTTAATCATATTGATGCCAAAACAGCTTTTTTTAATGGTAAACTATCGGAAACAATTTACATGAAACAACCGCAAGGATTTTGACAAGGTGACGAAAACATTGTGTGCCTATTGAAGAAGAGCATTTACGGTTTAAAGCAATCGGCAAGATCGTGGAATAATACTTTACATTAAATAATTTTAGAAGCTAAATTCGAGCAGAGTCTTAATGATCCGTGTTTATATTACGGTGACATTTATGGCAAGGTATGTTACATAATTGTCTATGTCGATGATCTAATAATAGCATGTTCCACAAGGGAACAAATAAATTATATTGAAAGCAAATTATCTGAAAATTTCGCTATACAGAACCTTGGAGAGTTTAAACAGTATTTGGGCATTGAAATATCAAGAGATGCTGATGGCAATTTCCAGCTTTGTCAATCTCTTTATATAAATAAAACTGCCCAGGAATTTGGACTCCAAGAAGCCAAGCCGGCTAAAACACCCATGGATTTAAGCAACGGAAAAAGAGGAGAAATGAAACCTCTTGAAAATAACACTTTGTATCGTAAACTGATTGGCCACCTATTATATATATTTCCGTCAATATCAGCCCCGATGTTTCAGCAGCTATAAGCATTTTAGCACAAAAGGTTTCAAAACCCACATATGAAGACTGGAACCAATGTAAGCGTACTTTAAAATATTTGAAAACAACCTCAAATCTAAAGTTGTTGTTGAGCAACAAAAATCAAGATCAACAATTAATCGGTTACGCAGATGCTAACTGGGCTGAAGAAAGGACTGCCAGAAAGTCAAATAGCGGCCGTATATTTTTCTACAATGGTGGGACAATTTCATGGTCCTGTCAGAAACAAACCCTTGTCGCCTCATCAACATGCGAGGCAGAATACATTTCGTTATCAGAAGCAGCAAAAGAAGCAAAATGGTTAAGGCAACTCTTAACAGACCTACACCAACCTATAGAAGAACCGACAACAATCTTCAACGATAACCAAAGCTGTTTACGTCTTTTAAATGATGACAAATTTTCTTTTAAGACAAAGCACATGGATACGAAGTATAAATTGGCAAAAGATCTGGTCAAGAAAGGTATCATAACTTCATGCTACTGCCCAACAGAAGAAATGATAGCCGATATTCTAACAAAACCGTTGCCACCGAACAAACATAATTATTTATGTAGTAAATGCAATTTAAAGTGAATGAGGAGGAGTGTTGGAGTAATAACATTCACTTTACATTTATTGAATTGTGTAATTTTCTTATGTAGATAAATGTAAATATTATAACTTGTATAATTGTAATCACCCTGTTGTTAAACTCTAACTTTACTTATGAATTTTCTACAACTTCATTTTTTATTATAAGAAAAGAAAAGGAAATATTCATTTCAATAAACTGAATTCAACTAGAAAGAGCTCGGCTTCTCTTGTATTAAAGTTCAACAAATTTATCAATAAACGAATTTTATTAGTTTTTTGACCAATAGTTTTTGACTTATTAAAAATAAAAAAGAAAACTGTTACCGGTTGTGTTATTTATGTTTTTTTTACCAGGTTTTACATAAAATCGTATTTCGTTATTATCTTTTCAGTTAACTTGGTGCGGCGAAAAATGGGTCAATGTCTCCGCTTAAATCGTGTTGTCGTGAAAACTTGCGAAACCAATTTAAATAATAATCTTTAAAGCTAAATTGTTTTCCTTCATAAATAAGACAAAAGTTATATATAAAATTTCCTTACTGTAAGTTTATATACATAGTCTGAATTTCCATGTTTCATCTTTTGATGCTCAACTTCAATTCCCTTTTGATCACACGCAGCAAACGCTTCAAAATAACAACAATTTTATTCAAAGCGTGCCAAAGAAAAATAGAAAAGAAAAAAATGAAAATGCAGCCATTGTTGTGCATATACTTACGAAAGAAAACACAAAGCTAACAGGCATCTCCGTACCATCCCCTTTTCTTCTTTCTTCCCTCTGAAACGTGTGGATGCAGACTAAATACTTTGACCAGAAATTCATTTCTTTTCCAAGCAATTCAACCCCAGCACCACAATAAATTTCATCAATTGTTGAAAGTTTATGAGTAAATTATCTTTTGTTTAAAAAAACGTATTTCATTATCTTTCGTATGTACCGCAATTCTGTAACTTTTTGAATTTAACTACCGATATCGGTAACTAACGATAAATCTCGGTTACTTAAACGAATTTGTTGTTCTCTATTTTAAATAAACAAATTTTTTCGTTTAGAAATATTAACGACAAATATCGGTAAAAATTTAAGAACGTCACATGGCCCAATTAGTAGGTCTGCGCAAAACTACAACAATTACAAAAACAACACCCATTTTGTTTGTGTAAATTATGATAAAGATGTCAAAACCCAATGCATTTGTTTGTGTTAAAAATAGACAAAATGTCAAAAACAATTGCTACAAAAACAATTGCACGATAAAAACACAACCCGACAAAAAATAAGCAGGCATTTCGAGCAGACCTAAATTGGTTAAAGTTGAAATTTTTTTAAATTAATAAAAAATATAAAATAAATTTGCTTGTAATTTTTTTTAATAAAACATGAATGAAATCGAGTTTATATTGATTATATTTCTTAAAAGTAAATTTCAAATCTTTTTAGACATTGGGAAAAAGTTCGAGGGTGTAATGTAACAATAAGTCTGTTGATTCGGGGTAAATTATTATAAATCAACTTCCATTAAAACCGCTCGATTCAACCAAGATAAAAGACTTTATTTCGGTACAAGTAACCCGTAATTACGTACTTTAAAATCATGTGCATAGAGACGGGTCCACTGGACCTAATGGGCGGTTGGTGAAATACAGTATTCCGACAAAAGAAAGCCATTTATACGCAAGCAAGCAGTCGGGCGGGGGAGTTCGTGTCCGTTTACTTATTCCACAAGGTCGTTACACTGCTCTTTATAGACTCCCGATGATTAAAGTAGATATATCAGGTAGTAAATAGACTAGAACATCAAGAGCCCCTGTTCTAGCCATTTGAGAACACAACAAACTATTTTAAAGCAGTCAGATTAAGTCATTTTGCCTAGGGAGTTGATCCTGATGTTGCGGAAACAAATATCTCATAAACCTCACCATCTTAGATTCTAGCGGTAGAATAAGCTTTCCTAGAAACCCTAATTTTGTTCCATCCAAAACTCTCTAGTTTCTCACATTTTAAACAATCAGAAGACCAAAATATTGTAATTAAGTACACATTCTACAATTATTTATTATAAAAAAATCTAAATTATTCATATCGTTCAATATGCTAAGCAATGTAATATTAAAACTATGAATCTTTCGGTAACATTATTTAGATTATTACTAAAAAGGCTTCAGTGGTTGTATATAATTACACTTCATATAAACATTCCGATTTTAATTTAAGGCTAATACTAATCTTAAAATTCAACTTATTCATTTAAGGTTAATATTTTATTATTAAAGGATACCTGGATTTTAAAACCAGGCAATTAAAAAATGTTTAAATAATTTAGGTTTCAATATCCAATTAGTTAAATTAAAACCGAACTAAATAAGAAAAAATGTAACCTGTGTTTGGTTAAATTCTTTTAAAGGGGTTCGCCCCATAGTGCGGAGTTCGAGCACCATATAATGAAAAGCAACTGGAATAAAATTAAGCACAGTTCATTGAACTTTGGTAGGAACAGCTGATCATAGAATATCAGTTTGTGTGATTATGATTCTAAAGTTGCGAGTAAAAGTAGGTCACGACGGGTTGAAACTAAATAATTAGGTTAATTTATTGCTGGAAAACAAGATTACATTTTCTCTTTTCCAGATTTCTTCACTTGCTTTTACTTTGGGTTTTTTCTTTAAAAATGCAAAAATATATGTACATAGGTATAAAAAATTATATACATACATATGTATGGTTTTATTGGGTTTTTTTATTTTCTCTTTTGTTTTTTTTTTTGTATTTCTGTACTCACCAATCGACAATTCTGCAGAAGGCCTTCTCCGAACTCGATGGTTGCTATACAGTGGGGAAATATGGTAATGGGATAAGAATTATTTTTGCATCATTTTGATTTAGTATATTTTGTTTTTGGTGGGTATAATTTAGATTTCTAGATTGTTAATTTTGGTTTTCTGTATTTTCAAGGGGTTCCCTTAGCATTTAGGAATGGTTTTAATGAATATTAGCGGGTTGATGGTGAATCGATGCATAACTATGATATTACTTTGGGGTTTTCCCCAGAGGATCATTTAAGCAACTAAAAGGTATTAAATTACAAGCAAGGTTGCTTGGGGATCCGTTTCACTGGACGACAAAGTTCTAGATTTTTATAGCGAATTTTATCTAGATATTATTTTCCTCTTTTCCGCCGTATTACATTTTCCGTTTTCTTTATAATTGGGAATCACTGTAGCACTGCTAAGTGGTGGGGGGTTTGATAGTTACACTTTTTTATATTAAGTAGATGGTAGAACACACTGTTTTTCATTAATATTGTATTTGAGGGGAAGTTATTTCCAGCACTGTAACGTAGGTGACGATTAATGTTGAGAGGAATACAAGAAGCTATTAGCAGAGTAACCCGGGATGGAGTGGGTGTCACAGAAATATGTTTCGGTTAAAGTAATATTCTTGTTAAGGCTTACGATTATTTCGCCATAGTGCAAATCGATTGGAGTTAGATTAGCGCCATGCAACCAACCCTGTCGCCTGTACAGAAATTAGTTTTATTGGTGATTTTCTGTTCTCCCTTAATCATGCGATAGAGTGTACGAGCCACAATGCTTCCTGGATTCCATACAATTTGATCAATTGAGGCGCAATAATTGCAGCCATTTTAAAATTACACTAAGATGCACAAATAACTTTTAGATTTAAACTGATAATTCGGACTATTAAACCTCTCGATTCAGCGACTCGCAAGAAAAGGATCTATAAAAATTTGCAGATCAAAAGGAAAATGTTTTTTTCTTCTTTGTATGAAAATTGACACTTGATTTGACAGCGACTGTCATTAGATTAACGTACGATTTAGCGTTGCCGTCTGATTTCAAACGGATTGGTCAATCATCGTTATGCATTGACTCTCCAATCAGGATCATTCAATAAATAAATTGTTTCCATTATTAATATGTGTGTAATTAATTTTAACGAGCACTGTCGATAGTTTAATTATTAACTCTTTAAACGCATTTTATTATAGCAAATTGAAAATTATAATCAACATTTAAACTGCATTTGCCTGAAGCTAAAACAGAACTCTTATACTCGTCTTTGTATGCTTAATGATTATTACATGTGTTGGGAACAAGTCAAAATAAAACATATGCTTAGTGTTGGTAAAGATTTTTTCATTCTAATTAATAAAATTAAATAGTTCCAAGTAGTTACCAAATTTATTAAATTTTCCGGACGGATAATAGTCAACCAAAATAGGACAAAAGAAAGACAAATAAGCAGGTTGTCTAGCCTCCAGTCAAATGGTACAAGTAAGTTAACGTCACACAGGTCCCATTACAAGGGGCCGGCGCCACTCTAGCACATTTTGCTTTTACATATTAGACCCGCACTACTGCATGTGGAGAAGATCCCTGCAGATAATACGACGAGTCCATACACGCGTGTAAAATATAGCTCATAAGGGACTAGGAATAGTCCAAAGGTAACCCAAATGTATTGAAAAAACATGGTGTATTTAACATTACGATATCCTAGGGCAGGACCATATAACCCAGCTTTGCATTACAACGGAGTAGTCTTAAAACTACTCCATGTTCATACATACTCCCAGTGGATTAGTTTTGAAACTACTCCATGGTAAACTCCAGGGAATAACTTTTGAAGTCGTTTGAAAACGAAGCCATGGCATTTAACTACAAACTCTGTTTTAACAATGACATGGTCCAATTGCATTTCATCGGACCATATTGTTAGTAGTCCATTTTATCTAAAATGGATTAGGTAGTCCAATATTATTTGCTGGGATATTATGTGTTTCTGCAAGTATATGTAACACATTTAAATATATAGGTTCTAGATTTACCTTTTAGTATACCGATTGACTTAGAATCAATTTCCATCCGGCTGGCTGGCTGTCTGTCCAACTTAACCTTGCGCGCAGAGTACAGGTCGAAATTTTAAAAATACTTTGATCAAATTTGATACATGTGTTTATTGTCACAAGGTCGAGCGAAGCCCATTCAAAGTGGCAAAAAGCAGTTCTTTATTTTACATAACCCAAATGCAAACTCCTTTCCGGAATAGAGTTTTTGTGGCCATTAACTATCTTGCTTTATAGGTATTAAGGCTTAATATTTTGTGGCAACCTAAATCTGCACAACCATTTTTATTAGAATCGGTCCATATTTGGCCACATCTCTCATACAAATACCCTGCCGAAAATAACTTTTAATAACCTTTATTCTATATTATCTCATAGTAGTAATCATACAAATAGTAGTAGATATTTAGATCATTTTAACTTCACAACATACTCTGTTTTGATCGCCCATGGGTCCCGAGTACTGTGGTGTAGGGTGGACAATACTTTCTGACTCTTTTGTATTACCAATTGGCTTCTTTACTATATATTTTTAAACAGTCAACAAATCATTTATTGTCGTTATTTTTAAGCAACACCTTTTTTTGTCGTTAGCTACCGATATTATTTAGCGACAAAAATTGTGAAAATTTCACTACAGAATAGCTCTTAACGGCAATTATCGTTTACTAACGAATTTTGACTACTTAACGACTAATTTTTCCCGTTAAAAAGTTACAGAGTTTCAGTACTGATCTCATGATGTAAAAAATATATCAGTGAGTTCCACTTAATAATTCTTTCATTAAAAATTTTACGAGACAGCACCACGTTGGTTAATATTTGAGAATGACTCGAGTTCTGGAATTATTTTATTTTTTAAATTTTTATTTTCAATTTTTTTTTAAATATTTCCTATCCAAGCTAAATTTGTACGATTAAAACGACGGCGATATCATTTGGACGCCTCGGAAATGATTTTTTTGATATGTCGTAGTAAAACTTTTTTTCCTCATGCGAAAAGCTATCGAAAAATCGATGGCAAATTATCGATTGCTAAATCGGCCCACCTTAATACTTATCCTTACATACAGGCCTGTTCTGTAAATCACTTTTATTCAAATCACGCGATTTCAAATCACATGTGCCTTTTCAAAACCATACGTTTGATATTTTAGTGTAACGTTTTTGTATGTTTTGGCGTGGTTTTCAATTGCCGAAAGCATACCGAGAAACATAAAAGCGAAATGTTTTTCAGAACACGACAAAATCAAACGCGTGATTTTTAAAAGCACGTGATTTGAAATCACGTGATTTTCAGAACATGCCTGATACTTTCAGTGCCCATGTTCTGTAACTCCCGCTTCGAGAAACTTTTCGATTAAAACGCGAGATATGAAACAAAAATGCCATAAATTGAAACAAACAACTATTTTTCTCACTTAACTGTGTCTGTAACATTTTTAGCGAGTAATAGCTGACACGTACAGAAATAACTCGCCAATTTACAGAAGAAGTGTGTCTGTAAAATTTTTGTGAGAAAGGTCCCGCTTTGAACTGTCAAATAAACTCACGCATAAAAATGGGGTGAAAAAAAAAATTACCACTAAAGAAATATATTAAATATGCGAAATGCAATGAATTATAACATGGAAGATTGTTTATTGTTTAATTATTTTGCTTTTAATATTTTCGAAAAATATACGAATGTTTTAAAAGCTTTTTTTAAACAACAAAAATTAAAGTCCCACTCTAAATTTATTTGCTATAGCCGACGATTATATTTTCGGCCCCGTCATTGAGAATTTTTCAATTTTAATAATTTTGCGGCCGTCAACAATATGTGTTACTGGCGTTCTCAACAACTGCAAGGCTTCGAGTGGAATATTATGACATTTATAACGTAACGACGTAATCTCTTTTGATAGTTTTCGACAAGAGTGACAGAGACACTTTTTTCTCACTTTTCGAGAAACGATGGAATATTTTGTTTCACATCTTTTCGATGCGAGAAGTTCTCACCAAAGTTACAGAACATGGGTACAGTTTCCTTTTTTTCACTCTTTTTGCGTTCTTACTTAGCAATTCAGTGTTGGTTGGGAGAAAATATTTTCACAGATGCTGCAGCCACGGTGGTTTTTACATATTTAATTAACGTATCTTTTTTTTTCTTTAGTTTCCTAATTTAATTTTGCTTAACTATGTTTTTACAGTGTTAAATAATGGATATCAAACTGATTAGCTTTCCACCCTTAATTATTGAATAATAAGCAGAATGAAAAGATCTCTCCTAGTTCCTTTAAATGTCTCAATAATTTCCTTTATATTTTCCAATTTTTAAATTTACCGATATACGAAATAGTTTGTTCAATCCACTGCAGCCAGGCCTTATGCTCCGATATGATTTGAGAGGATAGAAGAGAATATATAGTGCAGCGAAAGCATTTCCAATTTGTTTAAAACATTTTATTAAATAATACATTAAATCAAAATGCTTAAAAATTTTTATTTTTTGTTTAATTTTATGTATTTGTTTTTTAAACGCTTTTGTAAAAACTGAGTGCTCTTCATATAAATTTAACTTTACAATGAATCGCCTGTCATCTGGAAACCGCAAACTAGTATATCTGTTAACTAAAGTGATTGCTAACTTCTTTTTGCATAAAACATTTTATGAACAAATATTGTATCAAAGGTTTACGTAAAAATGTTAAGAGAATCGTAGCCAATGTTTTAATGAATGTTTAATTAAAATATTTTTTTTATTTGTTAACTATGAGTGAAATAAAGTTATGCACTTGTAGAGGAGAAATAACAAATGGTAAAAGCAAAAAATTACTTAAATATATCACTGAATGCCATCTTTTGTGTAGCAAAACTAATATATGAATTTGAATATTAAACAATGTGTACGGCAACAAAGTGTCTTGTGTATTAGAATGTTTTAAATGCATCTACCAAAAATGAGAGTTAAACTAGAGAAGAATAAAATAAAAGTTTGAAAACAATTTCATAATAACTGTCAAATATGCCAAAGTGTTAGTATTTGTTTGAATATATGTAGATATTTATGTAAGGATATGTAATATGTGTTAGTTTGAGTTTATGAAAAGAAGCTATGAAATGTTTTCGAAAAATTGCCCAGGTATTTGTCATTATACAGGGATATTACTTTTATGTTGCATGTCAGCAATTTTTTTTTTTAATTGTATTATATGGAATATAAAAGTTGTTAAAAACCATTATAGTTGCAGCATAGATACTCACGCATGTATGCCATCATGCACATACATTCACTCATTGTTAACTTAAGCACTGGTAATCTTTCTATATAAACTAAAAAAAAAAAAGTTAAACTATAGATATTGTATCTACATACAAAAACAACAACTAGATATTATTCTACGGTTTGTATTCTATTGAAACAATGACATAAACTCAGCAAGGTTACAATTAGTTACATTCTAGTAAACACAATGTTGAGCACATACATACATGTAACTGCAATTTTACTTATACACTAGGTACACTAGTTTAACCCAGTACGCCTCGCTACTCCCATTGAAATAGAATAAGTGAAGTTTTTTAAATACAGATCTTGTTTGTGTATTGGTACAAAACTACACTCAAAATATGATGTACCTAAATTCCAAAGAGAATTCATTCAAAATAAATGAATTTTACATAAATGTTTAAATTTTTATTAATTGAACAGCATATTCAATAAAAATTTAATAGTTGTTACTTTTGGAAAAGATATATTAATCGACAAAAAATCAACCTACACAACAATATCAGGACAGGTAACCCTCGATTTACGGAGCGAAGAAAGCAAGTGTAAATCAAATTCACGTAAAACAAGGTTAAGGACTGATACAAATTTAGTTTCTGTGACAATAAATGTAGCATAACGCGTAAATCAACGCATGATTTACATACAATATTTCATTTTGGTTCCTAAGAACCGTTTAAATCAAGAACTAATAAAATTATATCGTCATATAGTTTCAAAAAAGCCCCAGGCTACATTTTGCAAAAATTTTACAGGAGAAGCAAAAAACTCTCTACATTGAAAAATTACCTAAATTTTTTAAAAAAGAAAAATAGATATTGGGAATTATTTCTTTTTCATAAGCATATTATTCTGGTAGTGTATAAAGTCATTTCTAAAAAATTTAAGGAATAGAGCTATTACAAAAAGCTTTATAAAATACATAACTGAAATTTAACTCATAGAATAAATTCGAAAAAATAAAAAAATGTTGAATTTAAAAAAGAAAAGTAAAAAACATAACAAAAAAAAACTTATTAAAACACAACAAACGCAAACTTACTCTTGATAAACCAAAATAAAATTACAAAACTTTTCTTTTTTGTGT
Organism: Pollenia amentaria; assembly: GCA_943735925.1. Taxonomy (NCBI): domain Eukaryota; kingdom Metazoa; phylum Arthropoda; class Insecta; order Diptera; family Polleniidae; genus Pollenia; species Pollenia amentaria. The sequence goes on from OX031006.1 coordinate 104,069,043, forward strand.
TTGTTATTGATTATTTATTGAAAGGCGCTTGCACTAAGACTTTTTAGAATTTAGGTGATAAAAACGTTATTTTTAATTCTAGGGGTGTAAAACTTTCAGGAAACCTGTATTTTAATATGGTGCATCAAAATCGACCAACAAGTCAATTTGGAATTTTTTGGAACTTATCGCTTTTTTGGTAATATATGAAGATATAATATATTTCTTTATAATGAATGATATGTATAAAGCTTTGCTATTTTATTTTTATAAAATAGTTATTAAAGGAGAACAAAAATATGTTGAACATATTCGATTATAAAAAAAGTTGTATTGTAAACATTATCTGCTAATTCTTAGACTTTTTCCAGGTAAAATATATTTCTTTGCATTTGTTTTTTTTTATTACAGTATTATTTCTATAACCTATACAAATTTACTGAATACTGTAAGTTTTTCAGTAAATAGTAAAAATTTATTGGTTACTGAAAAAATGGCAATCATTTTTTGAGCGTGCTGTATTAAAATCGCGCAAAAAAGAGCGTAATTCAAAAAAGGTTACTATTATTGGCCCGTGTTATGTCTTAATCTAGGAAATAAATTACCGTATAAATCAAGGAATAACTGTACGTAAAAACATTATATTTTGGTTGTTTGTTTTTTAAATAGCAAACATAAATGTTAAAAAATAAAGTTATGTATCTGTAAAATAACTATATTTTTATTCAATACTGACAATACGAAAAATTAATTTAAGAACCCGCAATCAGTTACTGTAATAATTATATGAGTGTATGTTTAACCATTATAAATACTTTTACTGTTAACGTTCCCCAGATATACAGAAATTTATACTGCCTTTGTGAATAAGATCCCACGCCCACTTACCTAATCCAGCCAAATTTTTGCGGATTTCGTGTATTGAGCACATGCAAAGGGTCGCAATGTTCGAAAGAAATTACGGATCTACCAGTGGTATCCATGGCATATCCGCTTCCATTAGTTCACATGTAAAGTTGGCTTTAACGCCAGATACTGCTCAAAAGCTAACCAGTGCATAGGAGAGTAGGAAACAGGCTGTACGCAGAGAATGATGTATCAAAATCAATGAAGTCTTCGGACCGAGTTGACGCAGTTATAAAAGTGCCAACCACTTCCTAAGCCCCAAACAGCTCCTTTAAGGACCCCCAAAAGAGAGTGATTGACCAAATAGAAAATAGGTTTTTATTTAAGAACAGGAAGTATGTGTCTCCGGTAGTCTGTAAAAAATACACATGGAGGGAAGAACCACAGTCTACGCGTTATTCGCCTCTTTAACTGAGGATAAGGATGACCAAACGCTCGTTATAGGTGAGACCAAAGGCAGAGAAAATCTAGTACTGGCCTTAGGAAGCGGAGAATTAACAAGATACGGTAGTGCGGGAAATAGGGTAGCCAGTGCCCATGTTCTGTAACTCCTGCGTCGAGAAACTTTTCGATTGGAATGTGAGAAATGAAAATAAAATGGCATAAATTGAGACAAACAGCTGATTTTCTAACTAAACTGTGTCTGCAACTTTTTTTTGGCGAGTACTAGCTGTAACGTAAGGAAATTACTCGCCAATTAACAGATAAAGTGTGTTTGTAAAATTTTTGTGAGAAAAGTTTCCGCTTTGAACTGTCAAATATTCTCACAAAGAAAAGCGCGGCGAGATAGTGTATCAAGAATAAACAAATATATTTAATATGCAAAATACCATGAATAATAGCACGGAAAAGGTAATTATTTTGTTTTAAAGTGAACTTATCGTTACAAATTATATTACTTTTAAAATTTTAGGAAAATATGCGAATTTCTAAGCATCAAAAAGAAAAATTGATAGACTATATGGGTAATTCCATGTCAAATCGACCAAGAGTGGGACCCGACCTCCTTCAATTTGAATGAAATTTGGTGTGAAGGTTTCTTTCATCCTATAAGGAACATATATTAACGAAAAAAAATTTAAAATTTTTTTTGCAAAAGTTACGTCATATTCAAAATGTCATAATTTCGCCGAATTAGCCGAATGTGTTGAGTTTATTTTTTCAATATCTCAAAAACTACTGCACATACGAAGATGATTTGTATGTCATTTTAAAGAGAATACTTGGGGCTGCAAACAATGTTTAAAAAAAATTTTATATTTTGTAGATATGTATTATATTTTTGAAAAAAAAATTTTTTTAATATATTGTTTGCAGCCCCAAGTATTCTCTTCGTATGTGCAGTAGTTTTTGAGATATTGAAATTATAAGCTCAACACATTCGGCTAATTCGGCGAAATTATGACATTTTGAATATGACGTAACTTTTGCAAAAAAAAATGTTTAAAATTTTTTTTCGTTAATATATGTTCCTTATAGGATGAAAGGAACCTTCACACCAAATTTCATTCAAATCGAAGGGGGTCGGGTCCCACTCTTGGTCGATTTGACATGGAATTACCCATATGCCTAACAACTTAGAATTCGCTAGAAGACAATTTGATGGCATAAACTCCAATTCTAACTCTAAGGAGTAATGGGAAATGCTCAAAAATGTATTAAGCCCTCTCGGTGGCAGCCCCAAGTCTGTAGAACACTTAGGGTTGCCATTCGTACTGCTCTTATCAGTACATGTATTTTTTTTTTTTTTTTTTTTTGTTTAAGGTACTGATTTATGACTTACAAACACATATGTACGCAAATGTACTGATTTTTCATTAATGTACTGTTTGTTCAGTATATAGTTTATCATATTGTCGAATTGTTTGCGATACAAATAATAATATATGTAGATGTTCTTATCGATGAGTTATTAACATTAAAGGTTTTTGCCGAGTCAGTACGAAAAAAGAAGACAGTAGAAAAAAAATGGAGCGAGTTTCCAAATGGAGGAGTGTTTACGAATTTGAGGAAATGTTTAATTTTATTTCTTCCATTCCACATTCAAACTCTTTTACAGAAGGAGTCTTTAGTTTTCAAAGTATAGAAAAGAGAGATAAAACCTAGAAAATGAGTTGCAGATAGAGACAAACTTTGGTTATATGTAGTTGTAATGAGTTTTACAATTTCTTGAAGACTGAAGACAGGAAAGAAATTATGGACAATGTACAAAAAGGCCATACATATTTGTAACTTGTACCATTGTAAAGATTTATGTCCATTCATGCATATGTAAATATATTATTTATACAAATTTATAGTTCATCTGAACAAAACGTCTGAAAAACGATTGTGCCTTTTGCAATAATTACAATTATTAATAATAATTACTTGTAAATCACTTTTAAATATATTTTTTTAAATTATTTTGAAGATAAATACATAACAAGCTTCGTTATTTCAAAGGCTTAATTTGTTTTTTAACATTTTTGTCCTTATATTTGTAGCTTGGTGTTAAAAAGGCCAGTGTCAAATAATTCAGTTTTGAGAAAATTTAAGTTTTAATTTTTTATAGAAGAGTTCTAAGTAAAATTGGATAGCAAAACCCTTTTGAAGCTGTTCTCGGTCAAATTAGACATTGGCTGTTTCTGCAAAATAAAAGAGATTCAGCATGTCCTTTTAATTGTAAAATGAAATTAATTATGCTGGTAGATATAGCAAAAAACTTCTTTTATTTAATTTTATGCTGACCTATATTAAAAAAATATAATCGAATAAAGGAACTAAAATTTTAGATCACATATTGATCACGTTTTTTTCGTCCAATATTTGCTAGGTGTTACCGTAGCTTATGAAAAGGCCTAATGCAACAATTATCTCAAAACAGCAAAATATTGACATTGGCCCTTTTAGTACCAAGCTTTAGACGTAATGAACTCAAGTTTTGCTTTTAATAAAATAATCCTTCTTTGAAAACTATTTAACCAACTAGGTGACAAGAAATTAAGTATCGAGCTTTTAACAACTTGTTGTGTTTTAGATTTTTTTTGTTGTTCACTTTGTATTCCCGCTAGAAATATATACGGAATTGAATTAATGTTTTGAAAAAACTCAGTTTTATTAATTAAATTTTGTCACCATTGAAATTATAGAATGAATGTAAGTTTTGTTTTAAAAAAGATAAAAGTTTTTTATGTTATTAATATGCAATTTTATATAAAAAAAAATTATATGTACTGTTTTTTATGCAACTGTACTGATTTTTTTCTCTTACGTACTGATTTCTCTGATTTCAAAACTAAGAACACTGGAAAAAGGTATGTATGTATATATTTCCTAAAAGTCAAATTTACAAATATACACAAATTAATATATAAAAAAAATTGTTTTAAACTGTATTTGACTTGTATATTTGTTAAATGGAGTTTTGAGAAATGGAAGCCAGCTGTTATTATACCACTAATAAGTTCTTTTGTTTTTAGTGTTGGACAGACTTAAGGGCAGCTGTCAAGAAGCAAGTAAACGCAAGACGTTCTTTTATAAACAAGACCGGAGGCGGAAATCGAATCGACATACCTCGGGATTTGAATCCGCTTGATACAAACATTCTGAATATAATATCCACCAATGCTGTTGATGGTTATTATCAAACTCCAATATCTAATTTTGCAAGTTTACCAATTTCATTGGAATCGGCCCATATGTGACCAAGGCTCCCATACAAATACTATTCCCGAAAATAGCATTTAATACCATAACTTCCTTAAAAATGTTAGTTTTAACATAAAAATTGCCGATAAAACTTTTACGTCACAAAATTTTCCCTGGTCAAAATAAACAATAGGTCCCATATAAACTCCCATCCTAAAATTACTTAAACGCAAAGAACTTTTAAATGAATTATTACCTCATAACATAATTTTATTCAGGCGGGTCCATGATTGCCCATGGGTCCAAAAAGGGCACACATGCAAAAATTTGCATGTACTCTATCTGTGTACTCTATCATATGGTCGGGCTTGACCGACTATAATTTTTTATGTGTTTTAACCTTAACCTTTTTTAACCTTAATGTAAAGTATAAAAATTATCCATTTGTAATTATTCTAGGATTCAATGCTTTCAATTGAATTTTTGGAGGAAGAAAACTAACCAAGACCATTAGAAGAAGCCAGAGAATTGGCAAACAAAGTGCTTCAAAAACAAGAAGCGATCGAATGACAAAATGATCTAATTTTGGAAAAAACTTAGTTGCTTGAGACGTCCATAAGTCTAGTGCAATAAGAAACTTTTTAAAGTCTGTCTTTACCACCTGTGTTTATCATTAAGCGACCAAAAATTAAATTTTTTTTATGAAGAGTACAAATATCCAGGGAACGAAAATAGCAGTTTTTTTGAAATGTTAAAACAAAAAAAGCATAAAGATTTTTCTCGTGTCCCACAGGTAGATTCATCAAGCCATCTCCGACTGGCAATGAAATGAAATTTATAATGAGCTGCTTACTCCTTGGGAGTGAGCCGCTACGATCCAATGTGGTACTGAATTAATAACGAAGGAAAAATGTAAATCCATGTAGAAGTGATCAGAGAAAGAATAGTCCTTTGACGCATTCTATTCACTAGTCATATCTGAGAATCTATCGCTAATTAGCGTCACATTTAGAACCCCCTTCTGTTAGTCACAACAAAGGTGGGTTAATTACCCATTTTAGCGTACGGAGTACTTTAGCCGTCTAAGTTGAGCCCGCAAACCCTGTCTTTGTACAACAATGATTCTTGGATACATATGAGCTCCTCAGTGTTGGAGAAGAAGGGCAGCTGACTCCCCTTCGGAGTGATAAAGGTTGATTTGTGTAACATTCATTACAGCTCATTACTGTAGGCGACTTGGACGATAGTTCCAAGACCAAATAATTTCTTTCCCTGTGTCTTCTACTGTCTACTTTTCAGTCCTGTGTGGGTAGTTGGAGGTTACTGACTTGAATAATATCAAGGATCTCCTTGTGGTCCGACGGCTTAGTGGTGATCTTGACAACATATCTGGGCTTTTGTTGGACATCGGGCAGAGGTATTGCCTCAATCTAAGCGGCCTGTAAATCTTCTCCTGGGAACTCTATGGCATTTTTGTACAGTAGCGCTGAACGCTCATCTGCACACGCAGTTTAATGTGACCTTGATACCAACCGGTATCTTCACATTGGGGTGGTGGTCCAGTGTTATTCCTTAAGACATTTAGGAGCCCCTTATTGAAAGCGACGACAACTAGTTTGAGGTATTTAGCCACATCCTTGTACGACCTAGTCTGCGGCCGTTCAGGCGTATACTTGACCGTTTAGTCTCAGGAAGGGTGTCTTCCCCAGATCATTGCCGCTTAGGCGCTGCTTCGGTTGGCTTCCGTTTAGGCATACCTTCCTCCACAGGGAGAGAAACCCGCTGTAAAGCTCACCGACCGTGTTTTCACCAATTTAATGCATATCTGACAGTTGAAAGGATAATTACCGCTCCTATGGAGACAGCCACATACCATCAGCCGATCAATGTGAGAACAGACGCTATTGGATTTGATTGCGGAACGACAGCCTTTACAAGGCCTAGCAGCGCACGCATTCTCTGCCGCCTTGAAAAAGAGGTGTAGAGAGAGGGATTATCAATTAGCTGCTCCGACAAGGAAAACAGACGCTTAAAGACAGATGCGATAGTTCTTGGTTCGAACTCGGTATATGCCCATCTGGCATGGGAGGCCCTTCCGATCTTGACTTACGTCACTACCGTTTTTTGTTTTAACTTTTGAAAAAAAGCTTTATTTTTTTCAAAGACTTTTGGTGCAATTAATAGTTTAAAGTAATGACTTAAATTACCTAATTCATAAAATCAACGCGCTACTTGTGTTTATGGGTTATATGCGTTTTTACGGACGTTTCTTAAATAGGTATTAGCACACGTTCACATGGTAGAAAAATATATCCGTTATTCGCAGACTTCCGTATGAATGTGGCGAACTACTGGGGAAAATTCTGGCGGTTCGACATTGAGAAGGGTAGCGAGGTAACTTTCTACTTTAATAGACAGACAGTCAAATCGTAGCTTGTTCGAGACTGCACAAGAGCTCTAAACGCGCTACACAGTGATTATTTTGTCAGTCTATGCTGGGTCCCGGGTCATTGCGATGTCCAGCAATACCAAAATTACAAAATATTTATGACATTGTTTATGCTTTCAATGTTATTCTTTGGCGTTGCGTTGGGTTTTACATGATTAGGGCCTTAGTGTTGGTTCTATACAGCAAAGTCGGGTGTTTATTATGATGGCGTTAATTTTGTATATTGTATTCGGTAGAATTGTTCCTCTCCAGTTGTCACATATCGTAGGGTCGTTTTATTGTAGTTTTATTGTGGCGGATGTCGTCTACGAATCTGGTAGCTCCTTGATACTCCAAGCGTGATGGATAACGCGTATACTATTTCCGCGGATGTTACGGGGCTCAAAAGGTAAACCGTCTTCTTCTGGGGCTTTGGTTTGCTTAAGTTTCAATATTGCGGTAGAGATTTCTTTAATATGAGGAGAGCTGTCTGATATTTGTCAGTTACCTCTGGTTGTAGATTTTAGAGAATGAAGTGGTGGTAGTAGTCTCGTCGTCAATAAAACTGCTTATTGACTTGAAGTGCTCCTTCCACCTACGTGTTTGATCTTCATCGTTTGTAAGCGGCGGCTAGCAATTGTTTCTTGGATTATTGCGTTGTGTTGTTTGAAATGAGGTTTATAAGATTTTGCAGTTCCCGAGTGCTTCATTTCCCAAGTTTTCCAAGTAACTCCTTTTATCCCCTCGGGCTGATTTCTTTACAGTAGATTTTTAAATTGTTGCTTTTTTAATGTGTTCCCCATACATACAGAGTTACCAGGTGCTGTCTGGGATACATTTTTTCCTCCCTTTTACTCAGTTTAGTAGTGTTTCGATTGCTCGAAATTATTTCACCACATCCATACCACCGAATTTCACTAATTGCCAATATCGCCAAGTTATATTTGCTTATTTGCGACTCAAGTTGTGCCAATCTAGAGGTTTCACTAAGAGTCCTTATCCTTTTTCGTGTGCCAAAGTTTGTCAACATAGGAGGAAATACAATTTCTCTATTTGAAGTTTCAATGATAAATTTGTACTCAGGTTTGCGGGATACAGTGGGCTACCTAGGATGGTACTAGGATTCGTAAACGCCACCCCGGCTATGGATATTTTGGGTCAGGCAGTTCGCTATCGCTTGACCCAAGACCGATTTCTGCTTTCGCTGTAGAGACTACGTTATTGTGGACATCCCCACCCAGTCTGCTTTTTAAAGGCAGCTAGAACGGTTGTCTCAATTTTGACTCACCGATGGTACTAGAAGGACCAGCCGACATCCTCTAAGCTAAATTTTAGTCACCTTCAGATATTTTATTTCCCTTGTTCCCGCCATATTTAGGTAAATATGATGAGACTCCCTAGTTCGTCAATAGGAAGGTCCCGATGAAATATCTAGCAAAGTCCCCACACGGGAATTCATTTAATAATAATCGCCCAGAACTCCAAAATTAACGTGATTAAAGTTTTATTCTTATAACACAACATCTGATAAACCAAACAAATGTTCCATTTGCTTTCATTTCATTTCTCTGTTTTGAAAAAATTTCTGTAGATAAGCGTCTATCTGTCTTTCGTTAAAAATAAAAAACGATGAACTAATTGTTTGGCGCCATCACACAAACTTGAAAAGTATTAAAGTGTATACTTGAGCTCTTTTTCCAAACAAAAACACCACACCTTTATCTTAACCAAGCCCAACCTCGTTGCCATAGCAGCTTCGTTTCTCCAATTTTAGCAGATTCCGATGATGTTCCATCAACCTCTTCTGCTGCGCACACGGGACCTCACAAGACATTTCCAATAATAAAAAGTCTACACTCCATTTGTCTAGCCTTCTTTTTACTGCTTTACCTATGCATAAAGTTAGAACAACTGTACGTGCCCTAGTTAATCCTGCGTCGGAATTATTGTTGTTTCTGTCTGTCTTAAGAAGAAACTTACTTGACCAACTCGATTGTCTCAAGCTCAATAAATCGGTTGAACGGCGCCATAACAGTTACATAAAATATAGCTTGTTCAGTAGAAATTAGCCCTCCCTTTGCTTAATTATTTTCGATTGAAGTTGTAGCATCTGCTGCTAGAAAACCTATAAATAAAAATTACCCTATAAATCCTTTGTGGCCTCGGTTTCGTTTGAATTTATAGAGTAGCAGACTAAAATTTAAGAGAGGAAAATACAATTGACTTATTTTTGGTACATATACTAATATTTTTAATTATAACGACAATTACATACATTATAGAGAACAAATGTAATAATTACTATATATATAAAAAAAATTTGTGGCGAGTACGTGTTCCTACAACACAAGAACCGCTGGCCAGTGTCAATCGGACAATAAATAACTTTAATCTGGAGCCAGTAAAGTATTCATTTAATCGGGCTTTTGCTTTAATTGTCTAATCGCTCGATTAATTAACCGATGTTTTGGTTTAATCGGTTAATTTTGTAATTGATCGGTTAACCGATTAATAAAGTAAAAAAAAGCAATAACATAACAAACATAAAAACTTTTGAACTAACACGAGCAAACAAAAAAGTAATTTATAAATATCTAATACATATATTTTAATTAATACATAAATATTATGTAATAATTAAAAAATAAACTGTTTGATAATATTATTACTTATTTTAATAGTTTAAGGAGACTATAAAAATAATCTTTTAGAAAAATGTTTAGGATTTAAGCGGTTCTTTTCTTTAGTTTTGATAAATACAGAATATCTTGTTTCTCACTCCTTTTCCTTGATTTCTCTAAACGTATAAAATCTTCTACTGTCCTGTTTTAATTTTTTTAAATTTCCAACTCTTCTAATTGTTACGGTTAATTCGGTTAAAAGTGTGAGAAAATATGAGAAGAAACAAACATAACTAAACACATACATTCATATGGAAAGCTCCAGCGAAAAGTCTCCTTTTTGAAACGTAACGGCAGAAGTAATTTAAGTCGCTTATCAAAATTTTATGCGTTTAATTCATTTTTTTATATGTTGTGTAAAGCACAACTAGCTCTACATTAAGCTATAAAAGGGATAACTTTTGAATAATATGGTCCTAAAATACTAGCTTATTTGCTTTCTGGCGTAACATTACAAAAAGTAGACTTTTCGCTGGAAATTTCCATATGTATCTAAAACGAGCAAATATTTTTAAATTTGATAACTTGGAAAATAAATCTTTATAAGTCCAAAGCTTATTAAAAAAGGGCTTAATACAAAATGTCTTGCCTAATTGGCAGACTTATGCAGTTTTGTAATGCAAGCCAAAATCCACTTCTGTTTTTTGTAACGTCACGCCGGCGCATTTTTAGCTTATATCTTCAAATCCTTAGGGTTGAGTGTTGTAATTTTTTTTCTGAATATAGTGCTGCTTTATTACTTTGTAATATAAAAAAAAAACTTTTTACAAATTTGACTTCTTCATTTAATTTTTTTACATTTTGTCATACAAATATCACACCAAGTCAAAATGGAAATGTTCATAGGACGTGAAACAAAAAGCTGTTGACAGCAAAGACCTATTTAAAATGAATATCCCTTCTTTGTTTGTAAGAAAAAATATTTTTTAAACGCATTGCCTTTGGCATATGAGACGAAACAAATAATTAAAAACACAAAAAAATATTTTACTACAAAAAATTTATAATTTTGTTACGTTGATTAATCGGGTAATCGACTGAAATTAACCGGTTTAATCGTTAATCGAAAATAGCCAATTTTAAATTAGCCGGTCAGTTAATCGGGTGGTAATTAATCGGTTAACCGAATGAATACCCAAGGAGCCAGGCTACGATTTCGCTGAAATTCACAAGATATATTTATTAAACCAAAATATGTTTCCTGATGAAATGTTGACCCGGTAGTTAGCCCTGGGATCAAGTTATTAAAAAAATTCTTCATTTCAGTCTAAATTTCCGGCACTTTCAAAGGTAGCTATTTTTTTGTGTACGCACGAATGGACCCGATGTATATCGCTATTGTAGTGCTATTTATTCATGTTTGCGGAGACATTTTACTTAAACTCAGAGTGTATGTATTCTTCCTAATGCCAATTAATTTTATGGACGTTCGAAAAAAGTAAATTGTCAAAATATTAAAAATTTTCATACACCAAATTGTGAGAAATTAAGTTTCTATAAAAAAAAAAATAAATATTAAATTCCGGAAAATTCAATTTCGTTTAAAATAATGACGACTAGAGATGAGCGATCCCGTGATTTTTAAAGATCATCGTGATTAGTTAATGTGATTTTAAAATCACTGCTCCTTTAAACTGTGATTGTGATCACGGTTTATCAGTTTTATGTTCTTTTATAGCAATTGCGGCCAAGCTATATGTACAATGCGCGAGCTTTCGCATGAGCTTTTGTAGGCACTTTACAAAGAAACAACAACAAATTGTAAGAGCTTTCAAATCTATTTACTTTCATATACATACATACTTAAACAAATAAATTTTGGCAAAAAAAAATTCTAATAAGATAGAAGAGAGAATGAAAGGAACAGCAATATCATTCGACATTTCATTCAAAAAAACGCTATTACCCACACAAACAAAGAAATATCATAAATTTTTATATGTAACAAAATACAAAAAGAACGACTTAGAAAGTACCTGTTACTTGACAAATTTGGTCACAACTGTGATTCGTGATTTTTCAGTAACAGTGATTAAATCACAGGTACATAAATATCGCTCATCTCTAATGACGACCCGAAAAAAAGAAATAAATACATAAAATGTATAAAAGAGAAAATATTTATTTCAAAGGTACATAAGAGCACTTTGAAAACAAAAAAGGTGTAATAATTAGAAACTAGAGAATAATTTATTTTTAAATTATATAACGTTGCCTGTATTTGTAAAGGGAGTTTCACAGTCGCATGGTGTTCGCAAGGAACTGTCATTCAGAAATAAATGTAAGATATCAAAGTTTTATGATGTGTTTTCTGCAAATTGGAGGCGGTATAAACAAGTTGGCTCTTAGGTAAAATAAGTTTATGCATTGGTATTAATAATTCAATAGTAAGCATAACATCAGGATTCACCCACGGACAGGTGTATTTGACATGTTTCGATAGTAACCAAAGTATCTCTTCAGAAATCTTTGCCGTTTTACTCACCGCCATTGACGAAGACTGGTAGTCAATATTCAAACATCAATCTTTAAACCAAATTGTATTTTCCTAGTGGATCAAAATTTGTTGTTGTGAATGATTATATATGTATTTTCAATTTGTTTACATGTTTTTTTCTTTCATGCTGTTTCAATCCCAGCTTCAGTCAAGAATAAAAAGTTATCAATAAATTTTAATTCATTCCATGTTGTTCCTTTCTTCATTAAAAATAATTTTATGAAAATCAAATTTGATGAACTTCAGCCTGATTAAAATATAAAAATTTGGATTAAAACCCATAAACAGTTCAATAAAATAACCACAATACCTACTAATTATTAATTATTAATCGTAAAGTTTTGCCCTAAACTGTAGTTATTCATATGGAGTTTGAAAGTATGTATCTACTTTTTTAGTGAATGTAAATGTATGAACACACACGCAATCACACATGTACTTAAAACTTAGTTTGAAAATATTTTTATATTGTACTGGAATTGTGCATTTGGCACCATAAGTTTACTTTAGGAGAGTAAACTTTTCGATAATGAGAAAAACTAAAATGGCTTCCCACCAATACACCTAAATAACGTTAACAAACAACTTGCATGTTCAAAACATATAAACGCACACTCTAAATCAGCTGATTAGAACCACTTATATTTTTCCCATGTTTTCAAATTATTTGCTAACAGCTAAAACTTTACTACCGTCGGAAGGGGGGTTTCTTAAGATTACATAAAATAGCAACAACAACATTAAGGTTGAGTGCAAAAGTATTTTTAAGTTGCTTTTTCAAAAAATTAATTATGTTATTATGTTTAGTTTATTGATAATATTTTAGAAATTATTATAATGGGTGCTAACCAGAGTCTTCAGATTAGGGGTTTTCCCCCAGATTAAGGGGGTTGTATTTCATTTAGGGGCAAATGTAGGGGGTGCAAATTATTAGAGGGAAATTTGGAGGCATACATTTTTATTTAAGGGGGTTTTAGAAGGTTTCACTATCTGCTTGTCTGTACAAACATATACATATATAGTTTATATATGATTTTACATATCTGTGGACTTTTGATAAAACAACTTCTCTCGAAATAAGACATTTTTGCAAGATTTTTATATTAAATATAAATTCTTAAGACGGTTCTTTTGGTGTAATCCTGGCAGTTCTACGCCATTTGGTTCAAAATCTACAGTTCTTGGCAAATCAACTTCTTTCCTTATATTTGGGAAAAATATTTGATAAAATATCTTATCTGAAAGAGTTTAAAAATTTTCTAAAATGCAAGAAATAACATTGTTATATCCTTTTGACAAAACATCTAAATTATATTTAATATTTTATTGGCTATATACATTTTGTTTTAACAAAACAACTTCTCTTCAAAGAAGTTGTTTTATCAAAACTGAAATTTAGAAAATATGTAACTTGCTTGAGACAAGATAAATTTTTAAATGGTTTATAGAGAAAATTAATTTTGACTAAACGACTTGTGTAATGTAAGTTAATTTTTTTTTTTTAAAACAATTTCGACAAAACATCCTATCTTTTTATTCTTAATTTTTCTGAAAATCTGTTGGCATTAGAATAGAATTATTGATATCTTCACTTCAATTTAGTATTTAAATTTAATACTACACTTTCACCCTTTCACCAAATATTTCAAAATCAAAGTTGTTAGACATTTTAATAGTTTTTTCGCTCTCCTGTAAAATTGTAGTTTTTGAAAGAGGTTGTTTTGTCAAAAGTCCACAGATATATTAAAACGTTTCTTAAAACTGAGTCAAGTTAAATTAATGGAAATTAAGTTATTATATAAACTTTTAGATTTGGAGGAATTTTTTCAAACTACATACGTTAAATTAGGGTTGGGGGGGGGAGGGGGTGGCTAAAATTTGATTAGGGGGAAAAATAACCTGGCAACACTGGTGCTAACTCCTTTTCTAAAAAAAACATCAAATATGTGTGTAAAAATTTAATCGTTATTTTTTTATGATAAATCAAATAATCGAAAGAAATTTTTGTTCAGGAGTTAATTGAATTAGTAATTCATTATTGTCGAGCTGTCTTCCCCCTTTATAAACTTTGCATTACAACCAACCCCACACATTTTCAAGTATGTTTAGGTCGGGAATATACACTGGCCAATTAAGAAGACGCGTATTTTGGGTTAAAATAATTTCTTTTCCGAATTTGGAATTATGAATTGTACTCGTAGCATTAACTTGTTGCAGAATCCTTTGAATTCGTCCAAAATTATAATTTAAAATAGGGATAGCTGACCGTAACAGAGTTTCTCTTACTATTTTTTCCACCTAGAAATGCTAAGTCGATTGTGTCGCTAAATGTAAAAGCACCCTAGATAATTATTCCACCCATTCTGCTGGGATTGCAATTTAAAAAAAGCACTTTTTTTGTATCGCTAAAAAAATAATTGTAGCCATCTGGGCCATCCAAATTATTTTCGTTACTAAAAACTACAGTACGCCAATCATTAACATGACCTCTTATTTGAATTTCTAATGTCATACGTTCTCTAGCAAATTTTGTTTGCGTATTGTAGTATAGTAGGTATTTACAGCTTGCAATAACTCTTTTTACCGCTAAGAAATTTGGCTGGAGTTAAAAGCAATTCTCAAGATTTTTGCTCTTTTTGATTATTTTGTAGTACTTTTATACTTTTCAATACCTTTCCTGTGCAACGGCCCGATAGGAATATCCCTGCGAACGACAAACATCAATATTGGCTCTCTTCTCTATGTTTAAAATACTTTCCTTAGACATCTTTCACGAATGCTTTTATAACCTCCACCACCACTAGTGTCATTCCGTGAGAAACTTTTTTATTATACGTCTAAGACCCCACAACGTATATATATTCTGGCTCCTTGAGAAATTCTAAGTCGATTTGGCCATGTCCGTCTGTCTGTTGAAAACACGCTCACCTTCGATAAACGCTTAAGAAAAGAAAAACCTTTATCTCAAATAAATGGTGGAATAATGCACGGAATGATATAAAATTTTGCACAAATTTGCTTTATGCCACTGCAAATCATACTGTTAAATTTCGTGAAGATCGGTCCATAATTGACCATAGGCCTCATATAAACCCTGCTCGCGGAAAACACTTTAGTAAGTCTTAAACCGTAGTTAATAACGCTATCATACTAAAATTTGGTACGTCACAGTTTTATAGGACCAGAAATAGCACTGTAACATTTTTTGAAGATCGGTCCACAATTTACACTAGGCCCCTTATAAATCCTACTCCCACAAAACAGTTTAGTACGCCTAGAACAGTAATTAATTGAAGATCGATCCATAATAATATGAACCCTACTCTCGGAAAACGGTTTATTACGCCTAAAACCAAATAAAGCCCACTTTGGAAAAATAATTTAATTCGCTGTATTGAAATTTATTCCAATTTATTTTTTGTAATACCAGAAATTAGTCCTCGAATTTTGCAACGATTCGTCCATAACTTACCATAGGTCTAAAACAAATTACCCTCCTAAAAATAATTTTAGTTCGGCTAAAACTGTTACGAATCATGATATGTTACTCAAGCCAGTTCAAAGTTCTAAAAAGAAACGCATAGGACTTTCTTATTGTCGGTCAATAATTTAATTCAGGTCTAAAACGCAACGAATTTTAATTCTGAAGTTCGTTTTTGTAAAGCTTAGTGAATAATAATTAGTATTGTGGTTATTTTATTGAACTGTTAATGATTTTTAATCCAGTTCAATGAATTTAATTTTCATTAAATTATTTTTATGAAGAAATTAATTTTACAACATGAAATTAATTAAAATTTATTGATAATTTTTCATTCTTGACTGAGCTGGGAATTGAACCCATGCTTTCAAGGACAGGTTGCCCTGACTAGTTTCGATTGTAACCATACAATCTCCTCGCAGGGGTTTGCCGTTTTACTCACACCGTCATTGAAGACGGATGACGTCAATAGTCAAACATCAATCTTTAAGCCAAATGGTATTTTACCTTGGTAGATCGAACTTTGCTTTGAATGAATCATTATCTTTTTAATTGATTTACATATTTTTCCTAACTTCTGTTTTTCGTACTTTTTGTCAAGAATTCTTCTTGAAATCCAAAGTACATTTTTTTGTTTTTCATGTTTTTGTCATGTTTTCATGTTTTAGTTGATAATATATATGTATTTATCATAAAGAGCCCACTCCCATCGATGGAGGGTATCAAAGATTCGGCACAGCCGGATAAAGCACTCTAACTTGTTTCTATTAAAATATTGGTGTATAAATCAAGTGAGACCACTTGCAAAAAGAAATACGAAGTGGTTTTTTTCCCATACATAAAAGGAACGACCTCAAAAATAGTGTTGAATTAAGCTTTAATGTTCTTGTTGTTATTTTTGTAATCTTAAGGAAAGGCTTCAGACAAATTGTTGCTGTCGACAAAAAATTTTTAAACACTTTACTAAAATCAAATATTTAAGTGGTTCTACTCACCTGATCGAGAGTGTAAATTAGTATATACAATTTATGGTAAATTTATAAATTTATACATATGCATACATACACACATATATATTAATTTTGTTGTTTTGTATTCTTGTTGTGTTTTTTGTTTTTGTAAATCATAAACCAAAAAACAAAACTGGCAAAAAATGCTTTAGTAAATTTCGCATAAATATTAAAAAATTGTTTATTATTTTCCCACCCACTACGAAAACAACAAAATCATAATCATCAGGAGAACAAGTGGAGAGAAATCAACAACAGCAGACTGCTGCACAAACAATATTTTCTGGCACAAATAAAGGCAATAACAATAACTGTATTTGAATTTGTGTGTCTGTATGTGCCATATAAACATTTGTTTGGCGACTTTTGTTTGAATTAATACCGACAGTCTGCAAAAGTTGCCTATTGCATAGACCACTGTCAAGAAATCGGAAGTATTTGTCTGGGAAAATTTGGCGAATTTCATTATTTGTCGAACCGAATTCTAAAAAATCGTAGGGAAATTCTAACAAAATCTTGCCATTGTCAGATTTAATATATCATTAAATAACTGCAAAATTTTCCTCTGATTTTGATGAGAAGTTGTTATATTGCCGCCTCAATAATATAAATAAAATATATTAACCATTTTTATTAGTATTGGGCAAACTCTTTCATTTAGGTGAATCTTTCATTCTCTTTCAGAATGGTTAAGTGAATTAATTCTTTCTTTTCTTTCTCCTTTCTGAAAGACCCAAAGTATTCAGAATAATTGATCTCTTTTGATGAATGTTTAAATCGATATTTTAAAAACAAAAATATTTTTTATATTAAATTGAATCTAGATTTTCTTTTTAATGTTAAAGAGTTGTGAAAGCAAATAGAAATACGAAAGAAAAAAGATCAAACCGAAAGATAAAAGAAATGAAAAGCAATACAGAAATATTTCATTCTTTCACTTAAGAGAATCATTCAGTTGAAGGAATTCATTCAAGACCGACACAAGCCTAATTTTTATTTTTCGACTGTGTTGAATGAAGCAATAACCCTCAAAAAAACACGAACCTCAAAAATTAGATTTTTTTTAAACTAAATTGGGGCTGCTGAACACGAATATGGCATTCATTTATTTTTCTTAAAAAGCGCTTTCGATATATTCGCAAAAATCGTGGTTTTCTGCAGTTGTTTTAGCTACTTCGAAAAATCTCGCAAACTTGTTATCTGAATTGTACAAGATTTAGGCGTAGGCCTAGATATGTCTTTTCTCTTTCAGTCCATATCTATACTGATAACAATTGACTGAACTACATTTTTTTTTTAATTTAGTTTTTTCTTTTTACCCTTTTACAACTACAATTCGAGTTGGGGAAAAACCAGCCAAATGTAGGGGAATGTAAGAAAAGTTAAACTCACTGTTTATTGTTGTGGCTTTGTTGAAGCTTTGATATTGTTACAAGTAAGACCTGAGTAATTAAAATTCTTATTCACTTTATAGTCTTTTTGTATATAATGTTTAGCTTTTCTTTAAAAAAAGTTTCCTGGCGAGCTGGCCTAAGCAACCAGCGATATACGCATAGAAACTAGATTTCCCTCCCTTTTAATATAAAATTCCAATTGGGAATTGAGCACGTCATAGAGAAATCTTATTCATAACAAATTTTGTATTCCCGAAAATAATTTTTGATTATGGGACTTTTAACTTGAAATTCTGATCTGTTTACGTTTTTTCAAAACTCACCACTTTAAGTCGCTCCAGTAAGGCAATACAAAAAATCATAAATAATATTTTGTTCCATATTTACTAACCGTAAAATTGTTATCATCGGACAAAAAACCAAAGCCTATAGTAACCGGAATGAATAAGCCACATGCGGATGTGGCTCTGGCGTAATTTTGACGTTATCATCAAGCCACATTGGCTACATGTCGTTTACATCCACTGACACCCACCCGTGGTAAACATTTGCATGTGAACCTCATGTAGCTTTCAAGACGCATGCACACATGGTTCTTTTTTACATGCGGTGCATAGAATACAACTAGTATGCCGACTCTTTGACAGGTACATAACTCAACTGTCAGTGGTACATATTTTATGTTTGTATTAGTAAGATTTTTTTCAACTGTATTGGTGTATAAAACTATTTCCACCACTAAACATAGTTGCATAAAATCGTATAGAATGTGGCAACAATTTTTTTTCCAAAATAAAATTTTAAAATTTTCTGGCTGCATTTGTAAACTTTTAAAAGCCATGTTTGCTAAATTTTTATTCTGCAATATCGGATAATATATAAATAATTAATGATTTCAAATACCACAAAATGCTACTCTGCTGGCTTTAATAATATTAACAACAGAAAAAATTTAGTGTCAAAAAAATTTATTTAAAAATTTTTAGTTTGTGAAAAATAAAAACATTTTGCAAAAGCAAATTAGCAAAATGTATTGAAAAAAATTATTAATTATGTGTTTAAGTCATAAATTAAACAAGAAGTGTTATATTGTGAAAAATGGTAAATTGAAAAATTTCCAATTTTGTTTTGTTTTTGTTGTTCTTATGTGTGTTCAAGGCGAATTCATTCCAGGTAATCTCGGTAGTACAACAAGTACAACTCGTACAAAAACCACAAGCAATTTGTTTTTGTAAAATCATTGTACAATGTCAAAAACCGAAACAAATCAAAACAGAAACAAAGATAATAAACAAAATTTTGACATCCAACAATTATAAAGCTAAAGAAAAAAAGTTACCAGCAGGGCTTTTAGGATCACCTGTAATGAATTCGCCTTGTGTGTGTTGAATTCACACAGAACCTATATGTGTGAGGCAGTGTTGAAAAATTCAGTACTTTGGTACTTTTTTCAGTACTTTTTCATTTTAAAAATACCGCAGTACCACCGCGTTGTTTTCAGTACTTTTTTTTATCATTTGCGCTTTTTAATATGTTAGCAACATTCTCAACTCAGCGCTAAACTTAAATTGTGAGATGTGATCATTTCGATAGCAGGCTTTGGTTATCATGTGTTTGTTGCAAAGTTTATGTTGTTGTTAATAGAAATACCACCACTACCTTGTACTATGTGTGTGTGTGTGCTAAAATTTTATTAAGAGTTTTGGTTGCGCAAAAGGTAATTTTATACAAAGTACATGCATATGCATCTGTAAAGTTTTGCAAATAAATAGAAAATGAACAAATTCACTTTAAAAAAATAATATAAAGCTGCAAATGGATAATGGATTCTTCGTCCAACAGGTAAATACATGATTTGATATTCATTTAAATAGAATTTGCGTACATATATACCAAATTTTAGCAAAATTAAAACATATTGTGCTGGATTCCGAGAAGAGTGGAGAGAAAAGTTTCCATGGCTAGTAAGTGACAAATCGAATGGGAAAAAATGTACCATATGTAACATTGGAATCGACGGTGGCTTAAGCCATATACAACGCCACGCAAGTCGAGAGTGTCACATTAAAAAGTTTCAGCTTGCAAAGAACACCCCAAAAATCAATTCATTTTTTGAAAACACCCGCTGTGTAAGTACTGATGCGGCAAACAAATTGGAAATAATGTTGTGTCTATTTGCGGCGGAGCACAATTTATCATTTTCAATTTTGGACCACCTAAACAACATCATAAAACGTGCAATCTCCGACTCGCTGGTAATAAAAAAGTTCTTAATTAATCGCCAAAAGGCCCAAAACATTATAACGTCCATACTTGGCCCAGAAAATACAAAAATGGTGTCAACGTTTTGTAATAATAACTATTTTTCAATTATCATTGATGAGAGTAATGCCTGCACTGTTTCAAAAAATTTATCGATCGTTGTTAGAACTTTTGATGAAAAATGTAGAGATCGATTTCTATCATTAGAATCTATAAGTGATCCTTCAGCAAAGGGAATTGTAGAAAAAATATTAGAAGTTTTAGAAACAAACAAAATCCCTTTGAAAAATCTAATAGGGTTTACAGCTGATAACTGTAACGTAATGATGGGGCAAATTAACGGTGTTCAGGCAAGGTGGAAAAAACTAGTTCCGAATTTGTTTGTAAATGGCTGTATATGTCATATTTTAAATTTATGCTCTTCATCAGCATATTTATGACTTCCAAAAGATGTAGAAAAATTTATGAAAGAAATAAGTTACTATTTCTGCAATAGTTCAAGCCGAAAAGAGGAACTTAACACATTTCAAGAATACTTTGGTGCAGATGTTCACACAATTTTAAGGTACTCACAAACCAGATGGTTTCGAGACAGGCTGTTGTTGAAAGATTTTTAGAACAATGGGAGCCGTTGACCTATTATTTCAATTTAAATAATTTTGAAAGGGGCCATAAAAGTGAACGAATTAAATTCATTGGAACAGAAATTTTAAAACCTGAAACAAAATTGTATTTCCTGTTTTTGTCATATATATTAAAAATAATTAACGACGTTAATATTGAAATGCAAAGCGAGGACGCCAGAATTCATATTTTGCTATCCAGAATGGAATATTTGTTCCTCAAGTGGCAAGAAATTTTATAACAAAAGATTCATTGAATAATATGTCAGTAGAAAATTTAAAT
The DNA here is from genome assembly GCA_943735925.1 of Pollenia amentaria. Lineage (NCBI taxonomy): Eukaryota > Metazoa > Arthropoda > Insecta > Diptera > Polleniidae > Pollenia > Pollenia amentaria. Next base: position 104,090,217 of record OX031006.1, read on the forward strand.
TTACATGAAAACAATTTACCCTTAAATGAAATTTTTTGTGGAACTCAATTTGACATATTTATAGAAACATGCGAAGTTAACAAGGAGATTGTTTACAAATTGAAAAAAACTGCAAAATCATTTTATTTGAAATTTTGCGAATCATTAAGAACTAAATTTTGTTTTGAAAACAAAACTTTAAAAAGCTTCAGTCCAGAAAATATTGTTTCCGGTAAAACCAATAGCATAATACCATTGTTAGTTGTGTTATTTCCAAACGAAAAAGAAAAGTATGAAAATATCAATTCTTAATTCCGTGCACTAGCGGATCTTCCAGAAATAAAGCAATTTAGAGCTCAAAGTATTTCAATTTTTTGGCAAAATATATCCAGAATTAAAAACGAAATGGATGAACTGATGTTTCCTGACATTTCACGTATTGCTTTTGGAATTTTATCTATACCACATTCCTCAGCATCAGTGCAAAATGCTATAAAAAGCAAAGAAAGAAATCGTTTACACGTAGAAACTGTTTCAAGTTTGATAAAAACTAGAGATCTATTAAAATCCAATGATTGTTGCTGTTATAGTTATAATATTTCTAATGATCTCTTAAAGTAACTTTGCATTATTTATAACACTGAATTAAAAGCTTTATTTTAAAACACTAATGTTTTTAACTTTATTTTAGATCTCAGTTCTAAGAATTTAATATAAAAGTCTGAGTAATGAAACTTTGCAAAAGTTAAAATATAAATAGCCTACCAGTGTAAATTTATATGTACAAAAATCAAATTTTTAATTTATTTACTTATTCATATAAAATATGAACTATTTTTAATCTTATGCAAAATATTATTTACATGTGTACCTTATATATAAATAATTTATGTTTTAAAATACATAAATAAATGAATTCTAATAAAATATTTTTTGTTCCTTTTATTCTTATAAATGATTGTTTTATTTTTTTTTTTAACAAAAAGTACCATTTTGTGGGAAAAATACTCTTTTAGTTGAAGTTCAGTACCATTTCAAAATTTCAATTTTGCAACACTGGTGTGAGGGGTGAACTTAAGAATTGAGAACTCTCTCGAGTTGGCATACTAGTTCTATACTATGATGCGGTGTACTACACTTTACATTGAAATATATTTACATTCACATGAAGCCGTCACAAAATATGTAAAAGCGAAAATGGTTGACAAAATATTTGCACACTTTATGCAAACAATTTCATTTCTCAAAAAAAATTTATATGTATAAATTACTTTTTTATATTTTGGTGTAAGACGCAACTAGCTCTTCATTTAGTAACAAACGCGATAAAATTTGAGCAACATGGGCCTAAAATTCAAGCTTTATTTTCTTGCTGGCTTTACGTTACATCCCAGTAAAAAAAATTTGTGTTTTTTGAAGCACTTAAGAGAAAAATCGCATAATCGAGCACTTCAATAAGAGAGCTCTTATACAGCAGTAAATAATAACGAATAAAATATTCAAAAAAGCTGCTATTTTAGTGCTGACAAAAAGCGAAAAAAAAAAATATATTATGTTTACGAAAATGCTTGAAAAAAGGCATTTAAACCAGTAAAATTTAAACATTAATTTATAAGTTAATATAGTTAGCCCTTAAAAAAGCACTGTAGGAGCGCTTTATTTGCATGTTTTTATTATGTTGATAGAAGCGCTTATTGTCAGCAGAAAATAGTCCTCCAAACCGGGAACACCCCATACAAAAATCAGGCATCCCATCAGCAGGTTTGAAGCGATTTGAGATATGAATTCATACATAAAACCTACTCCTTTTGGAGCACATTTTTTACTGGGATAAGGTAGACATTACGCTGCTAATGCCCATATTTTGTAAAAATATAAGTGAACGTTATTTTTTATCGGCTATAATTTTTATTTTGAAAAATTACTTTACAATTATGATTTTTGGATTGATTTTTTGGTCAGAAAATAAAAGTTATTTATTAATTTTTATTTGTTAACTCATTTTATGAATTTCATGTTTTACTTAAAAAAATAAGTTATTGACAATATTGACAAAAAGTTTTCTCATATCTTCGAATTAACAAGCACGTTTTCTAAAATTTTTAAAAAAACTTGAAGTTTTCTTATTACTTTAAAACGAATTGAATGGATTACAAATAACGTGTTTTGATCATAATTTAAAAATAGCAAACAAACATTAAACATTTTGTTAAAATACTCCAGAATATGTGCAAAATTTTTTCCAAATATCTGAAAAAGAAAACCTCCGATGCATACAGTTCTGGTTAGTATGTATAGAAGCGAAACCAGGGCTGTGGAGTCGTCAAAAAAATAGTTCTAACTCCGACTACGGCTCCAACCGCTGAAATTTTTTAAGTTCGACTCCTACTCTAACCTTGATGATAATGTATATGTGACTGGCACGTATTAGACTATAACCCTTTTTTTTAATACAGTACTTTTTAAATGGTTAAATATAACAAAAAAAATGATTCTGCAAAAATTTCGATTCGATATTTTAATTCTAACGCGTGTCGCATTGACCTTTAATATAGTTATTTACATAAAAAATGTTGAAGGCGAAGTCGCGAGTTTTTGTGGGTACTTCGAATCCGATTCCGGTACAAAAACCTCAATTCCGACTCTACAACTCCGACTCCACAGCCCTGAGCGAAACAAAGAATGCTGATTTTAGTGCTGCCCTTCTTTAATCTTTTTATACCTGCCACCCCCACTAGTGGTGAATGAGGGGGTACTAAGTTTGTCATTTCGTGTTAAATTTTTTAATATTCATCTCAGACCCCACACAGTCAGGGCTACCGTTGGAAATTTTCTGAAAGGGTCACAAAAAGGGGATTTTACCAAAAAAGGGGCCGAAAAAGTGAATTTTAAAGATATATAATAAAATATATATGACTTAGGTTATTGCGGATATTGTACTTTTAATCTGTACTTTACTATCGTAAAATTTATTTAGAGGTCGCAAAAATATATTTTAGTAAATGTTTCTACGGATACTTACTACTTTTTGTAATGTTCGTTCTATATTTGGTTATTAAGTCTTCACTTGGAGTCCATTATTCCAGCTCCATTTCGAACAATTTAAGAGACGAAAGCATGGAATCGCAAATTTCTGTTTTTAGTCTGTTCAAAATTTATTTTTAAGCAATGCTTATTTCGCAAACGAATTTATTTAAATTAAAGTAAACATTTTTGATAAATCTGTTTATTAAATTTCAGACCTCAAACGTAAACTTTTCTTAACTTAAATAATTTAAATTTGTTGAAAAAAGCATCTCCCTTAAAAATTATGTATTGAATTCGGAAACAATGTCACGGTAATATATGTATATCTTAAAAATCTTACATTCATTCTCGTCGTTTCTTATTTATTCTTGATACTATTTCGTGGCATAAAATTAAAAATAGTCCAAAGGTGAACTGATTTTAAAGTGATACAGAAGAGTACTTTATACAAGGGTCATAAAAGTAGCAAGGCCCTTAAAAAAGGGTAAAATTTGCCACTTTAGTGGAATAACGGCAACGCTGTGCTTGCAACATTCCGCTTAAGGATAGTTTACACGATCACAAAGTCTTACGTATTTTGAGGAACATTTTTAAACAATAATTAGATCAAAGATGCATTTTAGTCAAAATACGCACGACTTGTGTGATCGTGTAAACTACCCTTTACAAAAGCTTTTACAGCAATGTTGCCAAAAAACAAAATATAAGTGCTATTTCTAAGAAACGTAAAAATATGGCACGAAATTGTTTTAAATGATACAGAGGGGTAATAAAAAAAAGGGTCATAAAAGGCATCAAGAGCGTCGAAAAAGGGTCAAATTGATACTTTGGTATCACAACTGTAACGCTGCATGCAATATATATGAGAGATGAGGTACGATTCATTCTTAAAAATTAAGTTCGAGTACTTAAAGCAATCCATGAATGACAATTTTCGGAAGCCAATATGATTGCACGCGCGTGCGTTTGCAAAATGTTGTTGCAAAAACAACAACCCTAAAAAAAAGAAGGTAAAAGACGATTTGCTTGTTTTGTGTAGAAATAATAACACCACTACAAGAAAACACATACATTAGTTTCATGTTTAAAAAATAAATTAGAACTAAAAATTCCCCAATTCTAGTTGTTAAAATTATTTAGTTAAATACATTAAATTTTCAGGATTACAAAAACCATACCAGCAGTGTTGCCAGTTAAATTTCGAGAAAGATATATTTAGTTTCCAAAAGGATACACTTTTTCCCAAAAAGATACATTTTGAAAAAAATTTGAATATGTTGGAATTTTTGCAGCTAAATTTACCATTAAAAATTTTAATTAAGCGGCAAAATTTTCATTTAACACTTGGCATTTTATTTAGCATTTTTATAAACAGTTTTAATTTTAATTTTTTTTATATATAATAAATTTTGGCTAAAAATAGTTGTACTCAAAATTAAATTTCGTATGAAAATAAATAATTCTTATATTAAGAAAGGGAATATTAGCAATGCTCTCATTATGTTGATTGTAAAACTTTTTGCATTTTGATTTGACAATATAGTGTTAATGTTTGAAAAAGGGTTTGCTCTTAAACGCTGAAATAATAATATGTTTAAAACTTCAACTTTTCTTAAAATATTGTGCATGTATCAGAGGTTTGCGGGACCCATAAATTTAAAATTTAGTCTGAACTACCTGTGCTACACATTTATATGTACCTGAAGTCTAACCAAAATCTACCCACTTGTTTAAATATAATTTATTTCAATTCCGTTAAAAAAAGTCACCAAAATGTAAATATATTCGAATAAAATTGTATACTGGTAATAACTTTTTATCAAAAATCTTTAAGAAAAAAATTAGCATTATTTGTAGCATTTAAAAAAATAATTTTTAGCATTCTTTAGCCATGTCTAATGCCAGATTTAGTTGTAAAAGTTTTAAAGATCTGGTCACACTGCAGACGACAGAAGAACTAGAAAACCTTACTACAAAATACATGCAATTTTTGTATTTAGTTGTGACGGTTTTTTTTAGTATTCATAAGGAAATGATAACTTTAAAAAACTTTCTCAGAGACCGAAAGCTTTATATTTTATTTCCGTACATTTTGCCTACAGATTCAAAAGATACGAAAAAGGTCAGGATTATACATGGTACCTGAAGTCATCAAAAGGTACGAAAAATGTATCTTTCGTATCCTAATGGCATCACTGCATACCAGGCCTGCTGCCGGTATCTTATAATTGAGAGTTTTTCTGTAAACAAAGAGCGGAATACACCAAAGTGAAATAAACATGTATAACGGGTAATGACTAGTTTATACTATCCAAGGCCTAACCAATAGGTCTGCTTATCGCTACAACAGTACAAAAAACAACAGGCATTTTGTTTGTGTAAATTTCCACACGGTTGTCAAAATCTTACTACTACATAGGGAAAACAAAAGGAAAAACTAGTTTTGTATGCATGTATGTGTGGCAAAAAACAAAAAACGTAAAACAAATATACATGTATAACAGGGATGTCAGCGTCATACACAATTGTGTAAAGGCTAGATTACACTATCTCACAAGCCTTACGTATTCCATAATACTTTGTGAGATGGAAATCTAATGAGTTTTGTTGTGACTGTCAAAAAATCTAATGTAACATTACAGTTTGTAGTCACACTATCACACTGATCCAATGAAAAGTATTAGCGTTTAGAAATTTTTCAAAAAACGATTAAGTCGTATGGGATATCAAACTTTTTTCGTAATACTTGTGACACATTGCATTCACACTATCACACTTTGTCATATTACTTGAGTTTTTGACATGTATAAATACAAAGTATAATAGTGTAATCTAGCCTTAAGCAAAACTCACATGTACGCTTACGCTCTTTTATTTTGCGAGCGTAAAATATAATTGTTTACTGCAAAACACTCTCGTTCAGCGGGAAATATCGCACGGCCTGTTTTGAGGCCTCTAAGCAGAAATAATATATTTATTATTTATTATCTTTGTTTCTGTTTTGTTTTATTTCTGTTTTTAACATTGTACAATGATTTTAAAAAAATTAAAAATATTGGAAAGAATTGTATAAGGTTGTATGTAATAAGATTTCAAATATTGTCAAGTGCTCAATTTTTCCAAAAAAAAATAAGCAAAGTTTCTGCGAAATGCAGGTTCCAAATTAAATTTATTTAAATAATAACTGATTGTGTCTGTCCATAACTCAACATTTTTCGAAAATTGTATTATTATTAATTGCTCTAAAGTCTTCATAGCAAAATATGTATGTTAATTAGGCCTCGTAATAGGCCTCGCAACCGCAGATTTCTCCCGCTGGGAATGTAAGAGACAAGAGTAATCGCACCAACACAATCATAATCGACACCACTGATGTATAAGCAAAATGTAAACCACTTTTGACATCGTTGAGGAATAAACCAAATAAACATCTGTCTCCTTGCGCAGACCTAGTGGACAGACCTTGATACTATCACATAACAGCCAATTCACATGGAGGCTTTTGCGACGTCTCTTTTGGTTTGATGGCGAGCGGTGTAGAGAAGAAAGAGGGGTAAACAAAACGACTCGTTTTGTGTTTTTCATGTCGTTTTCTTATATTCCTCTTCAAACGTATTTCTCTTCCTCTTGTTTTGTTTTATTCTTTTTCTTACTTTGAAGCGTCAGGTTGCAAACAAATACGGAAATAATAAAAAAGAATATAAAACAAAAGTTTGAGTTTTAATTTAAACATATTTTTTTATATTTTTCTTAATGAGAAAAATCAACTAAAGCAGATTTACCGATAAGGCAATAAAAATCAACCCTGGTTGCAAATAAAAATTAAAATTGAAAAAAGCGACATGCCACTAAAAATCATCGTATAATCGCAAGAGGTTTTTGGAATTTGCTTCAAAATGGAATTAAGAAAAAACGACGTCGTAAAAGCATCCATGTGAATTGGCTGTAGGTCTTATACCATGTTCACACGGACAGCAATATTCGTGTTTCGCTCTCCCATTCCTGTTTCGCACCCAAACATGATTAAAACAACATGTTTTGCTAACTTGATTGAAACAGGAAAAATGTACTATCATATCCAATTTTGATAACAATTATCGTTAGTTTATCTGAACTAGAACTCATAAAAAATCAAAACAAAGAAAAAAAAAACAAAGAAAAATTCATATTAAATAAAATAAAGTGATAATTATTAAATAATAATATAAATAAATATATTAAATAATATATTTTTAATGTTTACTAACATTTTAATCTACTATAAATAAAATCACACTAACAATAAACGGTGACTTTATCTTTTTCCCATTTTTGGCTGCCTGTTTTTTAATTTCAAAACACGATAAAAAATGCATCTTCATATTAATGATGTCTTAACATCAAAAATGTGACAACAGCGTTATTATTATTGGCATCAATAATGCAACAAGGGACATCAATCCAATGATGAACGCCACCATAAAATGTTGTCAAATGTTATGATTCATCATTGCTGTGATAAGCATTCAATTCGATGCCACATTACAATTATTTTAATGGTAAAAAGTAAAATGAAAAGCAAAAATTCCCATATTCTATTTTTAAAATTATTTCGTTAAAGACATCAAATTTTCAAAGTAGAATAAAAAACATATCGGGCATGCTGCTGGTATTAAATAATTGAGAGTTCCTTTGTTTACAAACGGCGGAATACAACAAAAGTGAAACAAACATGGGTAACGGGTAAGGAATAAATAATACATATTTTCTAACTTTGACTTCACAGAAAAAAGTGTTTTATCAATTAAAAAAATGGTTTAAAGAGTATTTAAATTTAATTAATGGGATAATTGAATCTTAGTTGAAAGAAAATTAAAAATTAAATTTTGATTTAATTAACATTTTAGTTGTTTTGAAATAAATTTTCAATTAAAATTTTAATTAAAAAACAAAAAATCTTAATTGACTTTTTTCGTTTAAAATAAAATAGTTTAAACATGTAGAATTGTTTTTTAACACATTATTTGAAATGGCAACCTTTTTTGATCACTTTTTTAATTAAAATTAAAAATATAATTTATTGAAAATATTTTTTCAATATGTTAAAATTTTTAGTAATCAATATAATCATTTTGGTAATAGGTGCAAAATCAACAACTTGTTTGTTTGATATTATGAATTTGGAATAAATTTGGTGATTGGAGAAATTTAATAATTTTTTCGGTGTTAAGTCAATCCCAATGACAAACTGTCATTAAATTGAGCCTAATGAGACATGTCTTATTAAACAGACTTCGATTCGTCATTTCTGTAATGCCGATGTGTCAACCCGTTGATGACGTTATTTAAATTTTTACCCTGATAACAATTTGGGCAAGTGATGTTAAGGCTGACATCATAATCATGTCAATTTTCATGGGAACAAAAACGAAGACACTTCTGTGACGTTTTTTCTACCAGTGTATGGGATGTAAAATATTTTGTCGTAATACTTGTCATTTTCATAACACATTGCATTCGCACTATCACACTTTAACATATTGCATGAGTTTTTGACATGTATTAATACAAAGTATAATAGTGTAAACTAGCCTAAAGTAAATAATAATATTCAATCTACATATGGATATCTGAGATTAGTGTTTAGGTTAGAATCAATCTCACTCTCGGATTATTACCCAAGTGCGAATTCGGGATTAAACCAGCTTAGAAATTCTTGAGTTTAGCAGATTTTGAGGTTAACTTTAATCTCACACGCAGAGAAAAAACAAGTTTAATGAATGGTCACTACGGCCATTTTTATTCATATTTGCCTAATATGTTTACCGTAATAAACTTATTATAGTCCTTATATAGCTTGAAAAAATATTTTTTCTCCTTAACATATTTTAATTCACTATAATAATATTATTTGGTGTTTTACACCTAAAAAGTTACCGTGATCTAGCTAAACATATTAAATTATGTTGAATGTTTGCTATTGTAATTTCAACTATACAAATAAAATCATAATATTAGCTGTACACAAAAGGTATGTTTGATAGCATAATTTTTGTTCGCTTTAAAACACAATCTCTAAATGAGCAAACATTTATTGTCAAAACAAATAGTGTGCGTTTATAAAGCAAATAAAATCTTCTTCCACGTCATTTTCCGTCTGCGAGAGTCAGTTAATCGGGAAACATGAATGACTCTAAAATAATAAAAGTTTTTCGGGTGAAAAAGTGCATGGCCTGATTGCAAAATTAAGGAAATAAATTATACGTTATTTGAAACAGGTAAGTAATATATGTATAAATGTATGTATTTAATTTTATTTTATTTTTATATATGATACAAAGCAGTGTTTAAAAAACTGCAATAACTTTCAAGGCCATGTCAGATAAAACTTTTGCTTCGCGTTGCGTTACCGATTCGCTTTGACATCTAAGATAAAACGAAACATGTCACATAAAGTACTTTCAAAGCGGAGCGAAGCAAAAAGTTAGCCAACTCTCATCTTTTTGCGCGCTTTGACAATTGGCTAGTATAATTTTCTTTTTTTTTTTAATTTTTTTTTGCCAAATTCAATTCCAAAAAACCGTCCAATTAAATTTTTAACTTTTATTTTTATAACAAATAATTAAATGTACAAATTACCAACCGCTTTTATAAGTAAACAAACAATGCGTGAGTGTTGTCAAAGTTTTCATTGTGGCATACACCTTTTGCTTTGCGTTTTTCTGCCGAAGGTAGAAACGTCACGCAAAGCGACAAAGTTGTATCTGACACGGCCTTCATTTCTTTTGATTTGACTTCTGCTTGTGCTTCTAAAATCAACAACAGTTTCAGTCAAAGCAAAATTACAAAACGAAAAACAAGCAGTTGAACGAAACTTTTGCCAGCAGTTGTTTTAAAAATTGTGATTTTGATTTTCTTTTCTTTTGAACAGTTTCGCAAGTAAAAGTAAAATCAATCTCCTTGCTTTTGTAAGTCGCAAACAGTCGCAGAAGCAAAAAGTTCTTTGTATTTGCAAATTATAAGTCCCAATCAGGGTTGTCAGATTGATTTTGAACTTTTTCGCCAAATTCAATGTCAAAAATCGCCAAAATCGCCGTAGCATTTATTTTTTAGTTTTTGACAAAAATATTTGTATTTTTAGAATAATTAAAAATATTTTTTTTATAAATCCCAAAAAAAATTTGTTCCGTATCGCTAAAATCCGCATAATTGAATTTTTCATTAAATGTAATTAAATAGGGCTGAACTTTACAATATATAAATTTACATAAGCCGTTGTAAAACGTTTACTTTTTTACTTTTTAAATGTAATGCTGAATTTTTCGATTTTGTTATTAAAAACATGTTTTTTTGTGTTTAAAATAGACATTTTTAATATGCGATTTTTTTTTTTTTTTTAAATATGCCGATTTTTTACCAACACCATCTGGCACCCCTGTGTGTGAGTAAGTATAAATGTAAAAAAAAAAACAGAAGAGAAAAGAGAATATTTTTCTGTTAAAAATGTACAAAACTAAAAGACTGCCTGCTTTTAGGACTGCGACTTCTGACAACTTTCGAAAGCAAAGACACTGCTTGTGATTTTGATTTTTTTAACTTATCAAAAGCAGAAGAAAACTTAGCACACGACTGCCGATTGTTTTCATAAGTTTTAACAGAATCAATGTTTTATTTTAAAAAGCAGAGAAAAGTAAAAGCATTGAAAAGTTAAAATTTTGCGACTTTTCGACTTTTGACTTAAGTTTTTTAAACACTGATACAAAGTATTTTTAATAAAACATGAACTTTTTTAAATAAATTTTTTTATTGGTTTTATTGTCAGACCCATATAACATGTTCAAATAGATATTTTGCATGGTGTTGGGAAATATAGAAACATGGTTAGGAAGATCATTTGGGGTTTTCTTCTAAACCCAATAATATTTTTGAGACAAAAATAAGCTATAAAATTGTCTGAACATAGTATATTGTTACTGAAGACGTGTTTGACACAATCATAACCACAAACATTAATGATAGTTTGCGATTGTGATTGTTCAACCACGTTTTTTCTTTGCGTGCACTTTTACTTAAGTCAATCCCGTTTTCGGATTATTTTAATTATTGAATAACCCGTACTCGAATTAATCATTCTGTACTTGACTTCAGGAACTCAGTACTATTGACATCGCTTTGGCTTGATTTAAGTACTAATAGATTGATTTTTCTTTTCAGTGTACAAAATTGATAATTAAGAAAACCTTCCACTTTTGGCGTAAAACTGCATTAAAAATAAAAAGAATAATTTTCTTTGCTATGCGAAGTAGCTCCAAAAGCATTTATTACTGATCTTATCAATAACAGATGCCTTCTTGGTTTTTTAATCACAAATAGCCGGTTCGATTTCTCCTATCTCGAATTTTAGGGAAATAGCTGTTCTAAGATTAACAGGCGCTAACTCGACTGCTATACCTTGAGATATATTTAGGGTAAATACGTTTTTTAAATGATTAACAAGCTGATTTTCTTTGTTAATATAATTTCTTGCCCAACTTCTATTCAAGTTTCTTAATGGTGGCTTAGAAATAACTGGGCTTTTGAGATTTCTAGCTGCATGTCATAATGAGTAGTCCGATTGTGGAGTTGCATCAAGTTCCTTAGATATTTTTTTTAGGGAAGCTGTTTTCTGTGCACTCCTTTAATAAATTCTGAAGTTGAGGGAATCTCTGCAATTTCCAAACTCTTCAAACTCTATATATTATTATTTTTCATTTGTTGAGTTTTATGCTTGAATGTTGTATAGCTAGTTTAAGATAACTGTCAAATTGAACAATAGAGAGATCCACATTCTCCGGTGTATTAAGCGGAATATTTTCTGGGTAATGGGTACTAAGTAACCAGACGGAGGTATACTTCTATTTTGGTCCATTATGGTAAAAATTGAAGGTGTGTGATTGGATGATAATTGTAAGGAAGCTTCAACATGAACCATTTCTGTGTGGTTGTTTTTAACTACGCCGAAATCGATGACATCTGGAATTTTTTGCTCATCAGTAGGCCAATATGTTGGTTTTCCGCTCGCGACCACGTTTAAATCCATTTAAGAGTGTTATATGTCGTGACCCCCGGAAGGTACAGGAACACCGGAAACAGGGTCCTTATTATATATAAGATTGATTTTCTGAGACTGAAAATCTAGGTGGGGAGTATAAAGATGAAATTAATAGTCTTCGATTAAGATCTTCAACACAAATGTCCGCTGATTACAGATAGTCTTCACAATGATCGCACGTTAAGCAGTGTTCAATTCGGGCTTTTACCAAAAGGGCAGAATCTCCACAAACTCTCTCGAGGTTCCTTGGTATCATATAATATAAAAACATTGAATTTAAACGTATTTATTTAGACTAACAAAAATGATTGTATAACGCCCAGGTTGATATAACATGTTTCACAAATTCGTTCTGTATGACTATAAATAGTACAGTTAAATTTCGTTAAAATCGGTACATAATTTACCAGAAGCCCCATATAAAGCCTACTGATCAGTTTAGTACGTTAAGAACAATTAAAAAGGATGCTACTACTATAACATTTGGTACGTCATAGTTTTAAAGGACTAGAAATCACACAGCCAAATTTCATGAAGATCGGTCCATCTTTCTTTTAAATCAACAAACACAGAAATATTCATTTGTTACTTGTCTAAAAAATAAAAATATGCAGGTATGTATATTACAGAATTTTTAAGAAAGTGAAAATTTTCACATTTTTCAATTCGTACCGTTTTTGGTTTGCTTCTTCAGCTTTCGTACGTTTTCATAAATCCGAAAAAAATTAAAACATTTTTTTTTTGTTATTAAATATGATATCAGTATTACACAGCTTCTTTGTAAACATAAAGAAATGGGAATGATTGTGGGTACTTCGAAAATAAATTAAAAAAACTTCTTAAAGCTTAATTGTATCCTTGAAAAATTGCGAAATATCAATATTAATCAATATGCCCGGTGCTTCAATAATTGCAGAAATAATAAAAAACCGAAAAGAACAACGCTTTTTTATTGTGTATTTTCACATTTTTCCTTGTGAAGTTTGTAAACTGTAAGAAATACCTATAAAAAAATTTTCATCTAAAAAGGTTTTGTCTATTTTCAAGATTCTCAGGATTCTCTCTCATTCGAAATATATTTTGAACGTTTCTTTCATGTTAGTGCTCTCAAATAAGCAATTACACCTCACTATTTTGAAACGAATTTTAAACGAAAAAAAGGGAAGGTAAAACGAGATGTTAAAAACGTTTTCATTTTCGTACGAATTTGGTTTCTGTGACACACTTGATATATTTGGAAATTTTTCGAAATTTGAAATTTTAGGGCGCTAACTTTTTTTAAAAACATTTTTCTCTAAATAAATATATATTGTTACGTTACTGCCTTTTAAATAACGTTTTTGGTTTATTTCCTTAATAATAAACATCTTGAGAGTTCTTTTATTGCAACTTTAATAAAAAAAAACACTTTATAAAAATGAATAACAATGCCCACCTTCACGAGTATTTATACTCTGTTCGAGCACTGATGTCTGGATGGTTCTAGAACATTCGACATTTAGAACTGTCTGTCACATTTTAGAAATGTCTGGACCATTCGAGCTTTTATTATCTTAACGGCTAATATCATTATGCATTAGCACTACGGCTGAATTTAAATTTACTATCGATAGTATTTCAAGCTATCGATGGTGATACGATAGTCAAAAACCTTGATAGTTTCAGAATACTACTAATAGGCGTTTTACAGATGTTGATAATGAAATAAACTTGTTTATATATGCAACATCTTTCATCATAAAGATATTTATATTCACGTGCATGAGCGAATAAAAACAAAAACATTACATTGCTGTCCTGCTCTTTTGTATTTTTTTCCTAGTGATGGTACATAATTTTTAACAAATTATTGGATTTTTCTAGTGATGACCAAAATAATCGAAAGATGTTGAGTGAAAAAACAAGAGATAGGAACATTTTTGAAAGATGAAGAAAGATGTTGAATGTTAGCCCTGCACAGTTCTTATGAGAATATGTTAAAATCTTTACGATAAGATGAAAGATGTGAGCAAGTGTAAAAAAGCCTATAATGGCCGATTTCATTAATTCTATTTAACACTATAAATTCATATACATATAAATATAGTTTTTCACACAATTTAAATTTTTTTGACATGGAAAACGAATTTTAAACATAAATTGATATATAAATGAATTGGTGAAATTGGCTATAAATGTTTAATTTTTTACAAAACAGGTAAGACGTTTAATAAGATAAGAATTATCCATTTTCATACGCAATTTCATATCAAATTTCTTTTTGAGTGCAACGATTTTTAGTCAAAATAAATTTATATAAAACATTTTAGTCTTAACAATAAAACTATTTCTCCAATTTCTTAAAAACAAGCTAAAATATCTTTTAAAAATCATAATTTAAAGGCCAAGTGCTAAATGCTAAATGAAAATTTTGCAGTTAAATCAAATATGTTATTGATAAATTTATGGCCTGTTCAACGATTTCGAAAGAACGACTTGGGTTCTGATTTGGGTTCAATCAACTCTATTCTATACGAACATTAGTACGAACGCAAATCGAAAGCAAACGTTAGTAATTTCATACAAAAAGCGGTTTATCAATATCGAAGGTATTGTCTAGATTACGAACACAAATGTCAAAACCACTCACTTGTTGTTTAGTTGTCGAATCGTTGAATTTACAAAAAAAAAAATATTTAAGAGTTATTTAAATAAATAAAAATGGATATGTAAAATAAAAATATTTTATTGAATGTTTTAACCTGAAATTATAGTTTAAACAAGTATGAAAGTAAACCATTTTTGAGAGTGTACCCTATTTGGGACCAATGGGTAATCATGGACAATTCTGAACAAAATTATTTTATGAGGTTTATTTAAAAGTTATTTGTGCCGAATATTATTTAGATATGTTCATCTCTATGAGAGTTTAGGATGAGGGTTTATATGGGACCTATGGTTTATTTTGGACCTACCAGGACAACATATTGTTATGACATATTAGATATTGTAAAAGTCGTTGTCGCCAATTTGTATGGGAATACTAACATTTGTAAGGAAGTTATAGCATTAATGCCCGTAATTTCTACAAATAGATAACGCCAAGTGTAACAACACTACAGATATCTTTACACACTCGATAAAATCAGCTTTGTAGTTTCAACACTTTTTTTACCTACGTGTTTCTACCGAGTTAATTTGTTTAAATATATGGCAATACTAATGTTTCTGTTTAAAATTCTGTCAAAAAACATACATACATACCTAAAAATTATGAAACTTTTTTAACGATTTTTTTAATTTTCTAATAAATTTGAATCAAATGGCTCAAAAAAACAAAAGAAGTGCTAATTTTACTGAGGGAGAAAAGACCTCATTATTGCAATTGGTGTATCAGTATAAAACTGTTTTAGAAACAAAAAAAACCGATGCAGTAAGTAACCAGAAAAAAAAACGAAATGTGGGCTAAATAAGCTGAAAAGTTTAATGCTACAAGCGGAACACATCCCAGGGATGTAGCTAATTTAAGGTCGAAGTATGATGACCTAAAGAAAAATCTACGCAAAAAAGTTGGCAACAATCAAAGGGAAATGTATAAAACAGGCGCGCGCCAACTTTGAAGGTATCATGTGATGAGGAACTGCTTTTAACGCTAATTGGGCCATCTACATTTTTCTTAAAAGATCGTGGAGGAGGTGATAAGGAACTTTCTACTATCGTAAGTACAAAAAGAATTTATACATATTTTATGGTGTTAAATTCTAAAGTTTCAATTTGACCAGAGTGCAAATTCTGTTAATACATCGTCGTGGAAGAGCGAAGTTGATGAATCCGTTCAATTTCTGGAATCCGATATTGAAATTTTAATTGAGGAAAATCCAACTGATGGTTTGTCTTTTCGACCAAGTGATGCAGTTGACATTTTAACACGCCCAATTCAAAATATTCTTGATTTGGATGAAGCCGAAAATAAAAATAAAAATGAAAAAACTTTTAAATCGTTTCCTAACCTTGATTCGTATGAGCGACCGAAAAGTAGGAAACGTAAGCATGACAAGCTGGATGATTTGATAGAGAAGTATGAAGATCTTAAAGAGGAGAAAAAACTTGTGCTCAAAAAACAAGCAGAATATTATGAGGATAAAAACCAGAGAGAAAAACGAATTTTCGAATTAGAAATAGATTTAAAAATCATGCAAAAACAAGAACAAGAACTTAAACTCAAAATGTTGAAAGAAAGAAATAATAATTAATGCATTCATTAACATACATGTTGTCAATTTATTTAATTTTTTTATAGCAATATATTAAAGTAGTTGTTTTTATGAATTAAAAAATAAAATTTACAATGAACCAAAATAGTTTATTAATGAATTTCTGATTGTGTTTGCAGTATTTTGATTGAGAACATTACCCCTCGTCACTCTAGACACACCGATTTCATACGAATTTTGTTGTTGAAAGCTCTCAAAGGGAGGTATTTCGTCAGAGTTATTTCGGCATATATTATGTAAAATGGCTGTTGCAATTATAATATCTTGAGCTGTTGAAAGATTTACTCTTAAACCCATTGAAAGAATAGGAAACCGACGTTTCCAAGTTCCGAAATATCTTTCAATTGTATTCCGCGTTCGAATCTGGGATTCGTTATATAATTTTTCAGCGTATGTATCATTAAAAATGTTGATAGACTGCATCCTACGTAACCTCCGTCTCCCAGAATAAGTTGATTACCACGTGATCCAGATTCAAAAATGAACTTCAATCTACTGTTATTGAAAATTGTGCTGTCATGAGTTGATCCTGGCCAACGGGCTGTTAATTCTACAAAGAGTAGATCAGCATCACACGTAGCTTGCACATTTAATGAAAAGTAACCTTTTCGATTACGAAAAAGTTCCGCAAATTCACCTCCTATATTTTGAAAAATAAAACAATAATTGTACACAGAAGCAAAACAATTTTTATTTTAAAATAAAAGCCATACAAAAAAAGAATTTTTAAGCCAACCGTTTCATTACCAAAAAGTAGACAAAATAATACTACGATCTTTTAACAACTCCTGGATATGAAAATTACGTGTCGATTTTTTCAAAAAGGTAAAAAAGTAAAAAACTTCTATTTAATATCCTCTTTATGATAAAGTGCGATATCTGCTAATTGTTTAATTTAAGACTCAGTGGAATGCAATTGGATACACGGAAAATTTTGTTATTAGAAGAACATACAAAATCTAATTGAATTCCTTCATTGTTACCTGGCGACATTATTTTCACATGGGTACAATCTAAGGCACCAACACATCTAGGAAATTTAGCAATATTGTAAAATTTTGATTGCGAGTTTTGAATTTCATCAGTTTTAAATGGATGCCTGACATATATTTCGTACAATGACTTTATTGCTGCTGAAACTTTTTGAATGATTTTACTAGCCATTGTTTTATGTATACCTCCAAAATCTCCCACAGTTATCTGGAAGCTTCCAGATGCGTAAAATCGCAAAGTAATTAACAATTGAAGACTTGGGGAAATGTTGGTTTTTCTTAAATGAACTCGCATCTGATTATTTATTTTGATAGAAACAAATTTTAGAAAACTTACCTCTCTACGCGGTGTGACAATTTTGGCTCAATTTGTCCTAATATTATTTTGGCGCTTTCTTGGAAAGACGAATTCTTCTTACAAATTCAGAATCATTCCAAATTTGAAAATGATCAATCCTTTCCCTAAAATTGCGTTTTGTACGTTGTGGGTTTTGTTTTAAATAATTCCGTATATTTCGTAGCTCTTCTAACTCTGAATTCATATTTTTTTTTCGTTTTTAGACAAAATATTTGTTTTGTTTTAATTTGTAAAAATTATTTGACAGTTAAGCAAATAAAAAAATAATAATTTTATTTTACCTAAGGATTAAACTACTTAAATCCATAGTGTAAATTACCCTGTAGTTTATCTACTTGGTAACACCTACCTACGAGTTAAAATTATGAAATTTAACTTACCCGGTAGATATCTATGCAGTAAAAAGTATCTATTTGTTGAAATTACGGGCATAAAAGCTATTTTAGGGAGTATTTTTTAAATGGGAGCTATGGTCAGATATAGACCGATTCCAATAAAATTTGGTGATATGATTTTGATTGCAATAAAATAGTTTGGACAAAATTTAATCTTAATACCAACATAATAATATCATTTATCGGAACAAAAACCTTATCCGGAAAAAATCTAATTTAAATTATGGACCAATTCGGCCCATTTCCAATAAGCTCGGTCCTTGTGCCAAATTTCATCAAATTATCTCTAAAATTACGACCTGTACTTTTCCCACAATGTTACATGGGCAGCGAGCCTGCCAGCTGGACTCACATCGTTGGATCGACTTAGAACGATTCAGGACGATTCTGAGTCGATCGGTATACTTTAAAGTAGATATAGAACACATATTTAAGGGTGTTAAACACATCAGCACAAATGCATAATACCCTCTCCACGATTGTGGTGTGGATATAAAAAGTCGACAATGCAGCAACTGCTAACATTAGTCGAATACATGGACGAAAATCTTGATGTGGCGAGAGGTGCACCAGTGCTTGGAGAAAATAAATTTTCGATGAACGAGCACTGGAAACGTAGAAGTAAAAATGTAAACGCAATTGGGCCACCACGCGTTCTATTGCAGAGTAGAAGTTGGTAAACCACATTCTATTTTAAGGCAGAAAAAACATAGGCTTGAATTGATTTTGGAATAATAATTATATTTACAGACATAGGCAGATTTAAAATGTAGGACAAAAACAAAAGTTGAGGAAAACAACAAAAGCCTGCAAAAAACTGGTCGCGGTATTTAAAAACAAAACTGTTTAACTTTCCTAGTACAAAAAATTAATCGGACGCTGCTTTTGAATTTGCTAAATTGGTTTATATTTGTTTGCATGATTTATTTATGTTTTTGTTTATATGTATGTATATTTTGATTTTAATTAAATTTAACTTTTGCTTATACTTTTTTAAGTTTTGGTATCAATATAAAATGTTTTTTTTTTTATTTTTTGACATTTCTATTCCTAGTTCATGGAAAGAAATGATGGATTTACATTTGCAGCGGCAAATGAAGAAATTTCATCATTAAAACATAAAGGAACTTGGAAGTTGGTTAAACTTCCCAAAGGAAAGAAGCTTGTTGGGTGTAAATGGGTATTTCAGATAAAAGGCGAAACTCTCAGGAAACCAAAATACAAAGCAAGGCTAGTAGCAAAAGATTACACTCAATCTTTTGGTGAAGACTTCGATGAAACTTTTGCCCCAGTAGGAAAATTTGTTACCTTAAGAACTCTTTTGTCAGTAAGTGAAGTTAAAAAATATATAGTTAAACATTTAGTTGTGAAGTCAGCCTTTTTGAATGGTGATATTCGGGAAGAAATATATATGGAGCAACCGGAAAAGAAAAGGGTATAGAACATCTTGTTTGTAAACTACAAAAATCTATTTACGGATTAAAGCAGGCAGCAAAATCCTGGTATGGTAGATTGAATGAAGTTCTATTGAAACTTGGCTTTACAGCTGGAACAGCAGATAATTGCTTGTATAAGCAACAAATTGAGAACGAAATAATATATCTACTTATTTATGTTGATGATATATTAGTATGCGCTAAGAATGAACCCAGTATATTGGAGTTTAATAATCATTTGAGTGAGTATTTTGAATGCAAGGATCTTGGCAAAGTATCGTCTTATTTGGGAATTTACATTAATCAAAATTCCAATGGTGATTTTCTACTTCATCAAGAGGACAAGATTATCAAGCTAATAAAAGAAACTAAATCAGAAGACTGAAAGCTCAGTTCAATTCCTAAGGTATCTCAAGTCCACAATCCATAAACGACTTATAATAAAAGCTTCTTCAGATTTAAAGTTAAAATGTTACACTGATGCCAATTGGGCTCGAGATCATGGCGACAGAAAATCAACTAGTGGTTTTATATTTTTGTTGGGATTAAGTGCTATTTCTTGGTCGTCGAAAAAACAGTCAACAGTAGCGCTTTCATCTACTGAAGCGGAATTTATAGCAGCTTCGTTTGCAACTCAAGAGCTACTTTTGATAAAACAATTACTTGAAGACATGATGATTCCTATTTATATTCCGATTCCTATGTTAGAAGATAACCAGGGCTGTATCAAAATCATAGAATCCACAAAGTTCAGTGCTAGAACAAAGCACATTGATGTGAAATATTGTCATATAAAGAATCTTCATTAAAATGGTATTATTCAAGTACAGTAATGTTCTACTGATGAGCAGCTAGCGGATTTTCTTACAAAAGCCTTACTACTGCCAAAACTTCAAAAATTAATTAATTGTATATTTTGTTGAGAGGGGATGTTAGATTATATTATTACTTGTCAATAAAAACATTTGTTAATTTTTATTTAGTTAAGTTGTCTATGAAAAGAAAATAATTTTATAAAGAACATTTTATGTCTATAAAATTAATTCTATTATTCTACTTTTAAACTTCAATAAAGTTGGTTGTAATTTCTTGGGTTCCAATACTAGCGAATTTCAATTTGATAGCATTATTTATTACGGTTTTAGGCGTACTAAGTGGTTTTCAGGGAGTAGGGTTTAGTGGGGCCTAGTGTAAATTATCGACCGATCTTCAAAAAAGTAAACAGTGTAATTTCTGGTCCTTAAAAACTGTGACGTACCAAATTCTAGTATGATAGCGTTATTAATTACGGTTTTAAGCGTACTAAGCTGTTTTCCGGGAGTAGGGTTTCTATAAGGCCTAGTGTATATTATGGACCGATCTTCCAAAAATTTTACAGTGGGATTTCTGGTCCTATAAAACTGTGACATACCAAATTTTAGGATGTTAGCGTTATTTATTACGGGTTTAGGCGTACTAGACTGTTTTCCGGGAGTAGGGTTTATATGGGGCCTATGGTCAATTATGGACCGATCTTCACGAAATTAAACAGTATGATTCGCAAATGATCGTGCAAAATTTTATGTTATTCCGTGCAACATCAATTTTATTTAGGGTGGTATTTCCACATTTTGATGCATAGTTCTGATCGTACTGAACCGATCGTGCTAGATTTCAATCCCAAGCTGCTTAGGATAACTACAAGCAATTTTGCGTTTTTCGAAATTGAGCGTGTTTTCAACAGACGGACATGGCTAAATCGATTTAGAATTACTCAAGGAGCCAGAATATATATACTTTATGGGGTCTTAGATGTATTATAAAAAATGAATGAAGTTTTCTGTACGAAAATCAGTAAATTATGAAATCTTATAAGATACATTTTCCCCTTTTTAAGATTAAGATTAACATGAAGAAATGTGCTCTCTCATTCTGCCGACGTTCTCTCACATATTATATCAGATATTATCTCAAGTGGAGACCCTGTGTTACATATGTAAATATTTGCAACAAAGCTCAATGCGGGCACGTGTTACAATTGAAATATCGATTTTAAATTTTTGCAGAATAATTTTCTTGCTATATTTAACCATTTATAAGCTGCTGCATAAAAAAAGATTTTAAAGTCAAAAAAGGACCAGTCTCATATACATCTAGCATCAAGGTCAGAGTAGGAGTTAGAACTATTTTTGACGACTCCACAGCCCTGGTTTGCCCAATAAAAATTAAAAACCCGAAGAAATAGCTGAATCTTATGACTTTTACTTGTTTAACTGCAGTTTGTTAAACACTGTTGTCACGTCCCCGCACATAAACATTTTTGTTTAATGCTTTACTTCCTAAAACTTAATTAAGGACTTTTTACTTCAGTCATTTCATTTCAGACATTTCTATTGAATAACTATTTTTTCGATATCGATAAATAAGCAATTCGTTCTATTTTAAATAACAAAATTGTTTTATGTTATTCAAAGTCTTTATTTAGAACGGAATTACCAAAAATTCAGGTCTTAAAATTCCAAGGATTTCTGAAATATTTTTTTTTTTGAATGGGAACAATTCATAACACCTACACAATATTATTGGATAAATATTTTTTTATAGTTAGAGAGTTAAGTTTGTAAATATACGGAATCTACTACAAAAATAATTTTTTTAACCATCTTTCATTAATAATTCTTCTTATCTCTAGCGCTATTATTGCCGCTCCAAAAATTCACCAAATAAATGTTTATCTTATTATTATTTTCGCTCTTAAATCACTTAAAAAATAAACAAATAAAAATATAACTTTTTTCACTGTATTATACGAGTAACTGCAAAAAGTTTTAAAAGCAATGAAAACTTATTTATTTTAGTTATGGCCAAAAGCTAAAAGTTTTAGTTTGGCTACGTGTAGAAAAAGTTTTGTGTTGCTCATATTTTATTGGTGCTGTTGTTCTGTGACAACCACTTTTGTTTGTATATCAAAACGAGACAAAATTACTAATTTTAGATGTCAAAGCATATGTGAGAATCGGGAATGACTCTGTTCACACGTTTTACAAAATAGAATCTTAAATGTTGTAGTCACAGAAGACAGATAAAAGAAAAACTTTAATTGAAGAGCAAAGAAATCGAAAACTTACAAATAAATTTTTTTATTTCCTTGTTTCTTTTATTTATTCTTTTGTACCCTCTACTACTAGTGATGAATGAGGGTATACTAAGTTTGTCATACCACGCGATACTTTTTTAATATTCATCTAGACCCCAGAAAAACTCTATATATTCTGGGTGCTTGAGTTATTCTAAGACGCTCACTCTCGTACAACTAAAAAGAAAAGAACGATATTACAGCCGTACCTAAACAAGAGCGGAAGGCGGAACGTTTTCTTTAGCGTAGCTTTTACGCTGATATGCCATACCTAAATAAGAGCGTCAGCGTTGTGCCATAAACAGTAGTGTTAACTTTCGTGCCGACTAAAACCCTCATAAAAGACATAAGAAATTGAATTAAAACCGCTAGTTTGACCTAAAAATAGCTAATTTGCCATTATTTATTATCAAACAATAAAAACAGGGTTGTCAAAACAACAAATATAGCAGCCCTGTTTATTTTAACGCGCTATCAAAATCGGATTTTCCAATTGCAAAGCGTTGACGCGGTGCTATTTAGGGATGCTTCATACAAATTGTATCGGCATGAGGATTTTTGACAGCTAGAAAACGCGTTCCGCTCTTGTTTAGGTATGGCTGTTAGTGTTAAATGGCATCTTGTTTAGTGATGTCCAAAATGTAAAATGTGCTTGCATTGCTTCATATTAGTATTATTGAATAGAGAGACAATTATTCTTAAAAAAAATATAAGAAAAATGTAAGCATCCGCCGCATGTGCACTCGTCGCTTGATACTTGACGACCAGGGCTGCCGTTCCAAAAATTTCTATCCGAACAAAATTGGCTATAAAACCGACCAAAAGCCTTTGAAATCGACCAATTTTTTTATAATATTTAAATGGTCTTTTCATCGATTTAAATGCAAGTTAAGCGAACGAAGTCTTCGTTCGGAAATATATGAATAGGAAGTAAAAAACAAACACATATTGCTCCGGCTCATCCACAGTGGGTCAACCTATGTTAGAATTAGGTGTTATACCTCTTATATTCAATTTTTCACAAACAGAGAAGAAACCCTTCTAAGCGAATCCGCAAGCAAAGTAAGCGATGAAAAGCGAATAGGATTATTTTTGATAAGAAAATAAGTCAAGAGAAGTACAGCCACCTTGAGTCTCGTCATGTTTTAGGTACACCGACAACCTAATTTATATCTTTTAGCACTCATTTGTATGTATGTAATTAAGTGTGAAGTATTTCATTTTCAAAATTCTGAAATTTTTCTCGTTCTCTTTTTAACAAACCATGGTTCAATATTTAACATATTGGTTTCCGGATTTGTGGGAAATTCTTTGTAACGCTAGCAAAAAAGCATTTATTGTTTGTTTTTTGATAACCGAATCTACAACAGATTCATATATTCGTTTAAAAATCGAGAATACATAATCAGTTGAACATTTTGCTTGGATCCTTCCTTAAAAGATGCCTTTTGCTTGATTAGGAACGAAGTCATTGCATATACGTTTACAACGTAGTTAACAAGCAATTGCAAGTTTTCTTATGGATAACGGGTATTTAAGTAAGGTCTGAGTATACGATTAGCCGAAGTAAGCCACCTCCAGTGCGTCCATTTGCCAGCTCATAACTGCAAGAACCAGTTGATACAGCTTGAGATATTTCGTAAAGATATTTTTTGATCCGTACTTAGTTCATCGACTAAGTTTCTTGGAAAGTAAGCAATTAAGCAACCACCACACAGAAAGACACCATCATTTTATTTTCGAAACCAAATAACTGTTTTCCAATACGTCCGGAAAATTCTCTAGGTTCCAAAGTGCAACCATCTAAATTTAATAACAATGACTTATTGGCATGAAGCATAGAAACACAAAATTGTAACGGTCTCCCCAAATATCCCTCAAGCGGTGTTAGTTGCAGTTTCATCACATCGAACGCAAGTCTCGTTATTTAAACTGCTACTTTTAACTCTTTTTTGATCAAAGTTAAATTTTTTCTTGGCAGTGCCACGGCTAGTTGTTGTGTTTCCCATGAGATGTGATCTTCTAAAACCGGAGTTGTTAGATTTTACGCCTTCATTACCAAATAGTATATCGAATATCGTCAAAAATTGCCAAATTTTTTTTTATTTTTAATTGAAAAAATTCGCCAAAAATCACATAACGGAAGTTTTATATCAAAAAGGTAAAAAAGAGTAGTTTAGCCTTTATTAAAATTTTCTATATTTAGCATAATTCTAGTTGTGTGTTTTTATATTGTAGTATTTTAATTGTTTTACATTAAATATCTTAAACCCTAGGATTTGTTAGATCAGTAAATTGAATCTTGCAAAAATAGTCATTTTAACCAGTATTCAAAATGAGTAGAACTTGATTCAAAATAAATCGGTTTTAATAAGCTTGATTTTCTATGTGAAAATATGTCAGAATTACCATTTTTTTTTTTTCCTATACTTATCCCGAGAAGGCCTACGCTTGTCAGCCGGAAAGAAACCAGAGTCTCTGACGACAATCGAACCCGCATCCCCGGCGCTGATACTCTAGCTCGCTGCCAACTAGTCTACCGGGGCACCCTATTTTAATCGAAACATAGTGTAACGATCGATAAGATATGAAGTAAAGTAAAAATGTCATAAAATACACAATATCCAATATTTGAGTCAACACATTCTTCTAAATTAATTTTTTTTAAGAATAGATTTACCTTCGGTATTAACTCAACTATTATTGCACACTATCCAGTATAGATTATTATTTTTAAATTTTAAAAGTTCAACTTCATATGCATTCGGAAACGTTTCACTTTTTAGAATTTATTTTTAAAAATAAATAAAAAAAAATGGACTAGTTTTTCGGTTAAGAGTCGATGATTGATAAGAAAATGATACTAACTCGAAATATTGCATACTGTGTGTATATTTGATTACTTGAACAAATTATTACGAAAATGTCTAAAAAAAAACGTGTGCCCCAATTTTGTTAGACGATTTATGACGAATTTTCTTCTCTAAATATTTTACTTTTATCTTTAAATTCAATAAATCAATAACGGTTTTTGCTACGATTATAGCACTTTATATCGTTAAATATTTGATTCAGTAGAATTATTGTAGAAGTTTTTATATTTTAAAATAGACGAAACAATTTTGTAGTATTCTTGAATATTGAAAATATTTTCTATTGTTGGATTTTAGATTGAACAAGGAAGTATTCCAAAATTAATTGCTCTGGGTAACCCCTCACACGGCAAAAGGGCCAATATTTTTAAAGATTTTAGCGACAGGTACCCATGCAGAAAAAGACGTTATTACGATGCCTAAGGGTTACAACTAACATCAGTTGTACACACTATTTACCTAAATTACAATGCATTCCCAGTACTAAAATGATAACGCCAATTGGCCATCATCTTACTCTTGTTTTCAATGTTACTGAGACTTTTAATTAACAATATAGTCACAATGTTAAATTTTAAACTAAATGACCATCTTTTGACTATTGCGTTCAACATCGCTGAAATACATACATACATTTAAGTTTAAAGCGTAACAAATAAAAATATGTACGGTTTTTCTAACCTAAAAACTGATTTGCTTCTTTTTTCGCAATATTTATTGAAATAATATTTTTAATCTAAAATAAAAATGTAACTTTATTATACTATGTTTCCACTATGAGCAAAACGTGTCAGAGCGTTTCCATTATGTTAAAATGGTTTTGATTTTCTAATTTTCGAAATCAATTTGACATTTGCGTTGTAAGCAACAAAGGCAAACAAATTTTTTGTTAAAAAAAAATTTTAAATTTTACAAAAAATTTTATTAAAATGGAAAATAAAATTAATTTATTATCAAATTATATTGTATGTAACAATAACATGTTATACGAACGTAACCGTCAATGGCGACTGTTATCGTGCCACGATAACCGTCTATTTGATGCCTGAAATTGAAGCTCGTGATCTCGGCGACATTTTTTGGGCCGGTCGATTGGCCACCAAGATCGTGTGATATCACACCGTTAGACTTTTTCCTGTGGGGATATGTAAAGTCTAAAGTTTATGCGGAAAAACCCGCTTCTATTCAGGCCTGGGAGGAAAACATCAAGCGTGTTATTCGCCACTTAACAGTTGATATGCTCGAACGAGTCATCGAAAACTGGACTCAACGGATGGAACATCTGCGACATTATCTACAAAAAATAAATGCCAAAGAATGTTCTTTCAATTGATAATTAACATTCCCCATTAAATTTGAATTTTCCATGTTTTTTTCTTTGAAAAAGTAAGGTACCTCGAAATGGATCACGCTTTATTATCCAGTATATGTTTAATTTTTTATTGCACGAATAAAGTGAATAGATTCAGAACCTAAGAAAAACAACAAGATATGCACTAACACATGTATTTTTACAAATAGAGTTCTTTTAACAAGGTGTTTTTTATAATGTACAACGACATTATGGTTTTCTTGCTGTCAATAAAAAAATAGCAATATTATTCGTTACTGCATGCAAAACACGCTATTACCCACACAAACAGTGAAATATCATAAACTTGTGTATGTAACAAAATGAGATAAGAAGGACTTAGCAAGTGCCTATTACTTTACAAATTTGGTCACAACTGTGATTCGTGATTTTTCAGTAACAGTGATTAAATCACAGGTACAGAAATATCGCTCATCTCTAATTTACATACTAGTTTGTACATATTTAAATATAGATGGATGTCACATTGAAGTTCACCCAACATGTGATGATGCGGATGACTACTTTAACCACAAATATCTTATTAGCCTTAGTAGATTACAGGTAATATAAGTAGAAATCGTGTATGTATACAAAAAATGACACATGCAGATGTTACTATGCAAAGCTATAGGTATTTATATATAAACGTGGGAAGCCCAGGAAGATGCAATGATTCTCAAATATATGACAAAATATTGCTCACAAGATCTCTTGCTGAAAGCCAACTCTTAGCTGAAAATTCTGAAAGTATATTAAACAAATTTTCATAGAAAATTTGTTTCATAAACCTGCTATAAACCTAAACTGTTTTGTATGAATATGGGGGTTAGTACTTATATATGTACATACAGTGATGTGAAAAATAATAGAGACACGAACATTCAAATTTACAAGGGCATTTCTTGAAAAAGGAATCCAGTATTACAAACAAGTATTTAAAAAATATAATAAAATAATTTGATTTTTCAGTTCGACCATATCGGGCATGAAAAAGGCCACAAGTCATAGACGAGGCATAACGTGGGGTCTGCAAGATCGCTTAGAGGATCTGGATTACGCAGATGACATCTGTTTGCTGACACATTCATTTTCTGATATGCAGTCAAAGTTAACAACTATCTATGAAACCGCACTATCCGTAGGCCTAAAGATAAACATGGGCAAAACAAAAACAATGCGCATGAATGTTAACAACGAGCAAAGGTTTACTATACAATCCCATCAACTTGATGATATGGAATCTTTCTGCTACCTTGGTAGCATATTCGACAGGAGTGGTGGCTCTGGCGCAGATATCTCCAGCCGAATAAATAAAGCTCGACAATCATTTGTGCAACTAAATCCTGTGTGGTACTCGTCATACATGTCACGTCGCACAAAGCTAAGCCTGTTTAATTCAAATGTAAAATCCACCTTGTTATATGGATGCGAGACGTGGAATGCAGCAACTCGAGACATACAAGCCATACAAGTTTTCATAAATAAATGTCTACGCAAGATTCTGCGGGTATACTGGCCCTCAACAATTTCCAACACTCGACTGTGGTCAGAAACCAACCAACAACCGATTCAAAATGAAATCCGCAAGCGAAAATGGTCCTGGATAGGCCACACTTTGCGAAAACCACCAGAAGATATAGCAAAACAAGCTTTAGAGTGGAACCCACAAGGCAGTCGTCGGTCAGGACGTCCATCGCATACCTGGAAACGCCAGATAACAATTGAGATGTCCAAACTAAATCTAAATTGGAATGAACTTAAACATCGAGCATCGGATCGAGCATATTGGAAGCAACTTGTTTTGGCCCTATGCTCCTTGTAGGATAATCTTGTATAAATTAGAAGGAAATAGAAGGTAGAAAAATTATATACAAAGCACTTTTTACTTCTTTGTAATACCCGATTTCTTTTTAAAGATAAGCCCCTTTAAATTTTAATGTTAAGTGTCCATATTATTTCGTGTCTCTATTGTTTTTTACATCACTGTAAATGGTCCAACCACATGTGTTAAATTTTTTTTTTTTCGTAACATTTTTAGAGGTCTTTTTTAAAAAAATTAAGCAGCTCTTGTTTAAGTTCTCGCTGTCATTCGATATCATTTCTAAAATTTTTTTCTTTTCTACTTCTAAATTATAATTTTTTTCTTCCCATTTAAAATGTTCTGTTCTTTGCTTCTCTTCACTTTCTTCTATAAATTTTATTTTTTTAAATATTTTTTGTATTAACTCATCTCGGTTTTTGTTCTTGCTTGCAGTGTTGCGTGATGAAGATGAACTTAATGGTGACCGATGACGAGGTGTCAGAATAACTTTGCGATGTTGAGGGCAAATCATCCAAGTCACTAAGCGAAGATGCTGAGTCTAGAGTATTATAGTTTTCTAAAATAATTAAATTTAAATGTGTATTAATTAAAATTTTTTTAACTTCGCATATGAGAATAAAAAATCGTAAAAAAATGTTAAAATGCCAAAATAAATTATTTTATCTCTATTGTTTTTTACATCACTGTAAATGGTTGTCCAACCACATGTGTTAAATTTTTTTTTTTTCGTAACATTTTTAGAGGTCTTTTTTAAAAAAATTAAGCAGCTCTTGTTTAAGTTCTCGCTGTCATTCGATATCATTTCTAAAATTTTTTTCTTTTCTACTTCTAAATTATAATTTTTTTCTTCCCATTTAAAATGTTCTGTTCTTTGCTTCTCTTCACTTTCTTCTATAAATTTTATTTTTTTAAATATTTTTTGTATTAACTCATCTCGGTTTTTGTTCTTGCTTGCAGTGTTGCGTGATGAAGATGAACTTAATGGTGACCGATGACGAGGTGTCAGAATAACTTTGCGATGTTGAGGGCAAATCATCCAAGTCACTAAGCGAAGATGCTGAGTCTAGAGTATTATAGTTTTCTAAAATAATTAAATTTAAATGTGTATTAATTAAAATTTTTTTAACTTCGCATATGAGAATAAAAAATCGTAAAAAAATGTTAAAATGCCAAAATAAATTATTTTATTTAATTCATTTCTTCGTGTTTGATATGTAAATATGTGTGTATATCATATTTACATATCATTTCACTTGTACAATAAGTTAAAGAACACATACCCGATATACTTTCCTGCACGTCTTTGAGGTTGTGTATTTTAAGTGACCCTAAAATGATATGTACTGCAGGGTACACTTTACATTTTATCTTTTTCCTTCCTAATATTTGTAAAGGAAAAATTAATTAATAGTATTAATTTTTTAGCTCTAAAATTTCATTACATACTTATATTTTGAAGTCATATTGTGCAACTTGCATTTTATTTCCTCTACGGAAACCACAACACCACCCATAGACTCCAACTCCAGACGCATTTCTTCCATTATATGGGAATTTTTTCTAGCCCCTCGCAACATATCAATTATGGCCGTCCAAAGCTCGCAAAACAGGGCCTCTTCCCGAGAAGACCTTAATTTTTTCCTCTTGTACCTTTTTGAAACACCAGGCAACATTTTCAAAGCTAGCAAAATTATTACAAATTGTTACAAAACTTCAGAAGCTTATTATTTGTGTGCATTTAGATATCACATATAAAAATGCTTACATTTTAACAAATGCAAGAACTGCCCAAGCACATAAGTAACAATATCTTAATAAAATATTTACCTTTTACAATCATTACATTTAATGCACTTTTAAATAAATTAAATTCACACATGCGACTATACATAGCATGCAATCATGAATTAATATACATACCTATATGTACATATGTCTGTATGTATAACTTTGTAATTTACAAAATGTATCACTAACATGCCGTAAATTTTATAAGCCCAAATCGTTTTATTTTTTTTAAAATTTTCCTTTATATTTTTAAATTTTCTTCGTTTAAATTTTTTTTCAGCGCGTTCTTATTATTATTATTGTAAATTATAATCAAATAAGTATGTCACTTTTTCGAATTTTCCAATCACCATTATTGGATACCTAGAGTTGCATGTATAATCATAGAAGAAATGCAGTGTTGCATAGACAATTTTCGACATGTTTTTGAGCAAAACTAGTTTTTGTTTTAGTTTTTCGAATATTGAAATTGTATGGGAAAACAAGTAGCAAAACACTTGTTTTGCTACAAAACTAGTTTTGTGGCCCAAAACATGTAAGTGGAGACGTACTATTAGATAACAAGTGATAAAGTATAGACAGTCAAGCCCGACCATATGATTTATGAAATTTGTTGCCTTAAAGTGATTTTAGAAAGGGGGTTTATATGGGACCTATGGTAAATTTTGGACCTATTAGCACAACATTTTGTCATGGCATAGTAGCTATCGTATAAGTCATTGTCGAAAATTTTTATATAAATACTTACATTTATAAGGAAATTATGGCATTAAAAAATTTTCTGTGAGTAGTATTTTTATTGGAACTATGGTCAAATATAACCCCATTCCAATAAAATTTAGTACGATGATTTTAATTGCAATAACATTAGTTTGGAGCAAATTTAATATTAGTACCAACATAACATGATGGTATATGGGTACAAAGACCCTATTCCGAAAAGAAGCTTGTATGGGGGCTATGTGAAATTATGGACTGATCCGCCCCATTTTCAAATGGCTTGCTTCTTATGCCAATTGGAGCCTATCACATTATCTCCATAACTTTGCGCACAAGGTTTACGTGGGCAGCCAGCCAGCCGGACGGTCATCGTTAGTTCGATTCAGGTAGTGATTCTGAGTCGATCGGTTACTTAAAGGTGATTCTAGGACCAATATTTTAAGGTGTTACAAACATCGGCACAAATACATACATAACTATAACTAAGGTAACATTTTCGGGCTTTTAATGTTAAGGTGTGCAGGAATACATACTTTCTGTGGTAATGCTAAACTTAAGTCATACTTTTTATTAGTAGAACTGTGATGACACAACATTTGACTAATTCTTAATTTTGTATTTATAATGGTACTGTGGTATTTAATTTTTGTTTATATTCACGATTTCTGCCTGGGTATTTACCAAAGTCCCTTATCTTATCCTAATATTTAATTTATGTCCTGCCAGTGCCCGAAGTTTCGTCATCACGGTTTCTGTTCACACATAAAGGTTTTGGGTGAGGGCTGCAGTGTCTCTTCTCCTTAAGCGAGTGTGGCTGCCATAAATGAAAATATTTCGAGCTATTGGATTTGGCTGCACTTCCACCCTTTTTAAATATTTTACTGCATGCTTCGTAATAATAGTTTTTACTAATGGCACATTGAGATCATTGTGAATATTTGAGTGTTTAACATACCAGGGAGCGACTGTGATTATTCGAAGAAGTTTATTTTGGAGCCTTTGAATTTTTTCGATATTTGAGGCCGAGGCAGAGCCCCATAGCTGAATACCGTAGCACCACATTGGCTTTAAGATAGAGTTGTAAAAAAGAAGTTTGCAATCGAGACTAAGAACAGAATATTTTCCGATAAGACAATTAATTTGAATTGCTTTTAGTTTCATATCAATTAATTTAGCTTCTATATGTATTCCGGGGTATTTTACATGCGGGTTTTGGGGTATTATTATTTGATTATTGATTTAAGTGGGGGGCATGTTTCCCGACGCAATGTGAATGTTATATGTACGCATTTTGCTTTTTGACCTTTATCGTCCATTGTTTTAACCACTTTTCCAGTTCAAATATATGATCCTGCAAGTAACGAGATGCTTCATGGAAGTTTTAGTGTACGCTTAGAAAAGCGTACAAATTCTTTTATTATAAATAAAAATTTAAACATATCATATTATTATTTTTCCATTGCAATGAAACTATAATTCATTTATTTTAAAACAAATAAAATGTTCAATATTTTGTTTGTTTTCAATAAATAATTTTACAATTTTACGTTTATTCACATTTTATTGATTAATAGAAACATTTTGAAATTTTGTTTTAAATGTATTCCTATTCACACTATTTAAATTTGGGCTGTCGCTTTCTTCTGTAATATTTGAATTTATTATTCTAAATCTTAGGAAATTGTGAAGCACTACTGTTGCTAATACGATCTAATAGAGTAAAAAAGTGTTTTTGTTTTATTTTTTGTTTTGTAAACATACATATCTGAGGCATTTTGACAACACATCTGAAGTCATATTTAAAAAGTTTAAAAAAATGTTGTTAACCATACGAATTTTCATTCAAAAACCAATTTTTATTATTTGCTAAAAATTATTTTGTCACCGAGTTTTTTTTAAACTTTTTGCTATGTTGTCTCGACTTAAGCTGTTTTGTCAAAATTCCACAGATTTATTGTATGTAAATATCTTTTGCGTTTACCGGTGACCACGATATGTTCGTCATTAAGACTCTCCAACGAGAAGTGAGTATTCCTTAAAAAATTTAATTTAAAAAAATAGTTATTTAAATATGCATTTGTATAGTAGAAGTTTTTCTTACCAAAAGCAATCTCAATGCGTATTCTAGAACTACTAATTTTTTTGTTAAAAACCTCTTTGGTATCATCAGAAGTTTTTGAATATGGCTTCATAATATTTTCCTTTAAAGGAAATGCTGCATCAGCTACAAAATAATATGGGAAATAAACATAAGACCCAGGCAAGCTTGTTGCTGGAGGTGCATTTAAAGTTTTATTTAGTATCATTTTTCCAAATTGGGAATTTCGAAAAAGTCCAATGAAAACGTGTAAATACTGTCACACGCCGCAAGTAAAACCTTCAAAAACAAATATTTTAATTAATTTTGCAATTTATGAATCTAAAATAATTACTTACGATGCTGTTAAATTTTTTATAATTAAAAAATTGTGAACCGGAATTCGGTGGACATGTAATCCTTACATTTTTTCCATCTAATGCCCCTAGGCAATGCGGTAAGTTAGTGGTTCGATAAAAATCATTAGCAATTTTGACCCACTTTTCAGTATTAGGTGGACTTACGTAGGAACTTCCTAATACATGCCACAAAAACTCGCACGTCTCTATAATAATGCTTTTTGCTGTCTCCAGGTCTACTCGGAACTTCATAGATATTACATGGAGAGCACTTCCGTGCGCCAAAGAACTGTATTACATAATACATTAAAATCCAAATTTAACAATAACACTGGTAAGTAAAAAAATTGTTTTAAGACGCTAAAAAAGTTCTTGCTCCCGACTTTGTTCCGTTTTTAACCTACCAGTATACATAATTAAGTAGATTGTACTTACTGTAAGGTTATGTACAGCCTTTGACCTGGTTCAATGGGTTTCCTGTGCCGAAGCCAAGGTTCAATTAAATTCAATAGAACATTAAACTGTTCATGATTTAGCCTGGTGGATTTAAAAAAAAAAGGTCTGGGTTTTTTTTCGATTAAAATATTAACTCCTGTAGAGTAAAATCCGTATGATGCGCGACTAAAAAAAAAACCTCTGGACTTCCTTGACGTCTATTTGACATCATCCTTAAAACTAAGAAGTTTTCTAGATCCTCCAATTCGTCCATATAACTCATTTTTTAAAGTTCTCTTATATTTCACTTTTTTTATTTAATTAAATATAAACCGCACAATTCACAAAAAATTTTTTTATGGAACTTTATTTTAAAATAATCAGGGCTGCTATATTTGTTTTTTCTTGACAGCCCTGTTTTTTGTTTAATAATAAATAATGGCAATTTAGCTATTTTTTGTTCAATCTAGCGATTTTATCTTCACTTTTTTATACCCTTCACCGAAGGTAAAAAGGCATATATAACTTTGTCATTTTGTTGTAATTTCTACAAATATTAATCAAAGACCATATAAAGTATATACATTCTGGCTTCTTATGAGAAGGGAAGTTCAAATCTGGTTGTCCGTCTGTCCATCTGTTGAAATGGGTCTTCCGAAGACCCCAGATATGATGAAGGCAAGGTTGTTATACATTTATGTCACATATAGTCCGGAATTGGTTGCTACTGAAATTCACGAAGATCGGTCCATAAATGATTGAGATATGAGCAAAAAACTACGACAACCTCTAATTTTTTTCCATAAATCCCATGTTGTTGTTGTTTTTTAAATTTTTTTTCTGCATATCTCGAGAGCGGCAAGAGCTACGGCTTTCAAATTACTAACATTCGAAGTACAAACATGTTGCTTGCCAGTACACAAACTCTCTAAAAACATGGGCGGGATTGGAGAAGTTGGTGTGGCACTTCCCATACAAAGACGTTATATATTTCTGTATATCTGGAGAATGAAACGAGCTAAAGTTCCCAAATTAGGTACAAAGATATCGGTTATCAATACACAGTATCCCACAAAATATGGTCGCGATTGGAAAGTAGGCGTGGTACCTCCCATACAAAGACATTATGGAAAATACTCAAAATTTTATATTTTAGGGCTCTAGTATGACATATGAACACGTTTTATATACCAAAATATCAGAAACTTTTAGCAGCATATACATATTTCCCGAAAACCCTGAAAAAATGGAAAAGTAATGCCCAAAATAAACATTTTTTTAAACATACCCATTTTCGGGAACAATAGATCTTCGCAAGACCAAGTTTTATAATCTAAGTAAATGGTAAAAAAAAAAAAAAAAAAAAAAAATTCCTAAAGACGTGGGTATATAAATCTGCCAAATCTGTTAAGAAATTGTTAAGTTATTAGCAAAATACTCCAAAAATGGGCTAAAAAGCATCAACATTTTTATAAAAACTAAATTTTTAGAGCTGTTACATGACATGAATACGTCTTATATATGACTATGCTTTTGAACTTTGATCTTTTTAACGAATTAATTTCTATAAATAGATATTGGGAATTTTTGCATCTTAAAAACTTGAAAAAACAGATAAATCTATTGTATGGTAACACGCCAGTGGTGGTGGTGTGTTTCCCTTTTTCGCATATTCACCTTTCATTCCCAAACAACAAACTCATACAAAGATATTTGTTTATATGAAAAAAATATTCCACGGACTATTTACTTATATTAAAGTTAAGTTCGCATGCGTACCAGTAGTCGAGTGGTCTAGCCTTAATGTCACAAGTAAACGTCTGAGTGTCAAATCCCATTCGATAATTTTTTTTTTTTTGGTATTTATAAATTGTTTTTAATTACATAAAAAATATATCATTTTTTGCTATTTTTACTTTTATATGCGCATTTTTTTCTGTGGCTAATAATTTTATATAAAAACCAAACAATTTATTTTTGGTAAAACACTTAATATCTCAAACATTTTCAACACATTTTTCAAAATTTCAAAGAGCGGTAGAGGACTCAAGATAAAGTTTAATTATATTTTAAAAGTTATTTGGGTCTTACGTTACGAAGAATCATAAAAAAAATTGAGGGACACACTAATATATATATATCATCGCGTCTCTTCTTTAACCACGTAAGCGCCAACAACTCTGTTTTCAGAAAACGAAAAACAACTTAATAATTTTTTAAATATGAGTTTTAAAACAAAATTTTTTTTACAAAACATTTCTGTGTGATTCTCTGAAAAATTATCGTTTTTGAAAAATATTAAAAAAACTCGTATTCGACAAATTTCATGTGTTTCCTGCATTTCATTTCAGGTATAAAGAAAAACAAAGCAAACCATTCTTCATCACTAACTCCAAAACTTCAATTTTTGATTTATGACGATGTGGAAACAAATGAGCGATATGTACTTTTTAATATCGATTAATTAGTCTGTATAGAATATTTTATATTTTAGACTTTAATAAATTTATAAATAAATAATGATGATATGTTTAAACTATGAAAAATCTTGTTTCAAGATACTATTTCTCAACAAAGAACAATTTTTGTTTCAATGAACTTTTAAGCAATTTATCGATTATTTACTTACATACGTATATGTATATGTATGTATGTAGATAACAATTCATATACCACTTATACTTGCTTTTTAAGCAAAAATATTTTGTTGGCTGAGTTGTTGAACAATATGACTTTAAGGCAGTTGCTGTTTTCCGTCTTCATTTTAGTTAAAGTTTTTTTTCATTATATTCTTTATTCTAAGCGAAATGTAAGCGTTTTTAATAAATATTTTTTTTTGTGCAGATATTACCTCAGGTAAAATTCGGCAACGAAATTGCATCATCCAGTTACATGCATATATTCTAAATGTCTGCTCTGCCTGTCTTCTCTTGTCTAATCCTTACATGGCCGTTACATTGGAGTTACCATAAATAATAAAGATAACGAGAATGTTTCCAATGGCCACTTAGACGAATTCTGGTGCTGTATGTTTACATAAAGAGCACGTTCGAGAAAAAATAATAAACTACGAATGTATTCGTACTAGAGATTTAAGAGTGTGACATATCGGTTAGGATACAAGTCAAAAACGTATACGAATATTAAAATACGTTGTATATTCGGTTGTGCGTAAATATTCGTATATATTCTTCCCGGTACCATATCAAATATTAGTGACGGACCTCGAGAATTGGATTATTTCTCATTATGTACTGAAAAGCTAATAATAGAAAAATTTTCTACATGTGCCGTTATTTGGCTCAATCCCAGGTACATTTACACCAGGTATATGCACTAGAAGAACAGTTATGCTAGCTGTCCCTTTTTATGCGGTTTAAAATATGTATAACTTCGTAATGTTAATTTGAAATTAAGAAGACATGAAAGTACATCAAAAAAACGGCCTATGCTGGCTGTCATAGGAATCTCTAGTGCATATACCATGTGTAAATATACCTTGGCTCAATCAATCTCTATTCATAAAGAGGACAAGAGACTTCATGCAATTGCATGCTTATTATCGCTTGTCTAAGCAAAATCTAAAGTTAATCGGCCTTATTTATAAAAAATAAAACTGGTTAATAAAGATTTTCTGAAACGGATTTTCTATGAAAATTTGTTAAATAAGCCCTTAATTAACCTGTTTTATTTCTTATAAATAAGGCGGAATATCTTTGCGAATCACAAAATTTTCACATAAATGTCATCAATTTTTTAGTGCATATTTTGCTTTAAATGCATGTCTTTGAATATTTGGCTATAATTGCACTTTTTTTTTTTGTTATAATTAATACAAATTTTTTTTGCTCAATATTAGACACAACGTTGCCAGAAAGATGATCTTATCATATTTTTGGTGTAAGTTTTTATAAGAAATTAATAATTTCTACTTTTTTGCCCATTTTATAAAAAAATTTATGATTTTTTTCTTCATAATATGATTTTTTTGCCAATGCTAATTATGCAGGTGGAAAAGGTAGATCAGGTTTCAAAAGTTCGAGCTTGTAATAATTAAATTTCGCTTTTAGGAGAAGACTTTAATGAAAATAAAATTTTACTCAACTTGATGCAACGCTAAACACACTTTCTGGGGGTCACAACTTATTACACCTAAGGGTCGTGTCTTGTATAACACAATTTGTAAAATGGATCTAAATGTGGTCGCGAGCGGACAACCAACATATTGGCCTACTGATCAGCAAAAAGTTCTAGATGTCATAGATTTTGGAGTGGTTAAAAACATCCCCGCAGACACGATTTATGTTAAAGCTTCCTTAGAATTATCTTCTGATCACACACCTACAATTCTTACTATAACAAACCCTAATAGAATTGTAGCTCCGTCTGGTTACTTAGTGACGTCAACCACTCAAATAAATTGGTTAAAATATAAAAAATATATCAGTACCCATTGCACTGAAAATATTCCGCTTAGTACACCGGAGAATGTGAATCTCTCTATTGTTAATTTTGACAGTTATCTAAAACTAGCTGTTCAACATTCTAGCATAACCCCCCAAAAAAATCAAAAATATTAAAATATATTCTACAGATGTTGGGCGTCTCTTGAATGAAAAAAGGAGAGCTCGAAGAGAGTGGCAATTGCATAGATCCCCTCAACTTAAGAATTTATTAAAAGAGTGCACAAAAAGGCTAAGAAAGTTACTGCAGTCCCAAAAAACATCATCCTTTGAAAAATATCTTGAGGAACTTGATGCAACTCCACAATTAGACTACTCATTATGGCGTGCAGCTAGAAATCTTAAAAGACCAGTTACCACTAAACCACCATTAAGAGACTCAAATGGAAGTTGGGCATGAAATGATATAGAAAAAGGAAATCTTTTTGTTAGTCATTTGAAAACCGTATTTACCAATCATACATCTCTCGATATTGCGGAGGAGTTACCACCTGCTGCTGTTAGAGCAGCTGTTCCACTAAGATTTGAGATAAGAGAAATCGAAAAGGCTATTCATGATTTAAACCCCAAGAAAGCCCCTGATTTTGATAAGATCAGTAACAAAATGCTTTTGGAGCTTCCCAGCATAGCAATGAAAATTATTCTCCTGATTTTTAATGCTATTTTACGCCTTGAATACTACCCTCAAGAATGGAAAGTAACCAGGAAAGGATCCTACAAAAGTTGAGTCATATAGACCTATAAGCTTATTGTCTAATATATCAAAGCTGTTTGAGAAGCTGTTAGTGTCAAAATTAGCCCCAATTTTAAATGTAAATAGATGTATTCC
Source organism: Pollenia amentaria (assembly GCA_943735925.1). NCBI lineage: Eukaryota > Metazoa > Arthropoda > Insecta > Diptera > Polleniidae > Pollenia > Pollenia amentaria. The sequence goes on from OX031006.1 coordinate 104,129,562, forward strand.
AAACCATCAATTCGGCTTTAGAAGAGAATATAGCTCAATTGAACAAACCCATCGTATAGTAAACGCCATAAGAAAAGCATTTGAAGAAAAAAAATATTGTTCCGCCCTCTTCATCGATGTTTCTCAAGCTTTTGATAAAGTCTGGCATGAAGAGTTATTACATAAATTGAAGTTAAACTTACCAGTAAACACACACAAGCTGTTAGAAAATTACCTAGTCGGTCGAAGGTTTATTATTAAAGAAGGTAATTTTATAAGTTCTCCTCAGCCAATTGACGCTGGAGTCCCTCAGGGAAGCATCATAGGCCCACTGTTATACCTTATATATACCTCAGACATGCCAACAAATAACCACACCCTAACTTCAACATTTGCTGATGATACAGCTTTTTTAAGCGTACACGAAAACTGTCATGAAGCATCTCGCTACTTGCAGAATCATATATTTGAATTGGAAAAGTGGTTAAAACAATGGAGGATAAAGGTCAATGAGCAAAAATGCGTACATATAACATTCACCTTGCGTCGGGAGTCATGTCCCCCTATTAAAATCAATAATCAATTAGTGCCCCAACAATCGCATGTAAAATATCTTCGTATTCATCTAGATCGGCGCTTAACATGGAAATGCCATATAGAAGCAAAACTAACACAAATGAAACTAAAAGCAATTCAACTTAATTGGCTTATTGGAAGAAACTCTGTTCTTAGTCTCGATTGTAAACTTCTACTTTACAACTCTATATTAAAACCAATCTGGTGCTACGGTATTCAGCTATGGGGCACTGCCTCGGCCTCAAATATCGAAAAAATTCAAAGGCGCCAAAATAAACTTCTTCGAATAATCACAGTCGCTCCCTGGTATGATAAATCTAATATTCACAAGGATCTCAATGTGCCATTAGTAAAAACTATTATTACGAAGTACGCAGTAAAATATTTAAAAAGGCTTGAGTCGCACCCAAATCCACTAGCTCGAAATATTTTAAATGACAGCGGCCACTCTAGATTAAGGAGAAGAGATACTGCAGGACTCATCCGACGAGAAGACCGCTAAAAATCTACATATGTGAATAGAAACCGTGAAGAGAAAAATTTTCGTCTAGCATTGGCAGGACAAAAATAAAGTATTAGTATAAGATTTGATTAATTATTGTAAGTTCATATTTAATATATGAAGATTCAATAAATAAATAATGAAAAAAAAATCTACATATGTAGTTAAGTCTTGTATTTTACCCAAAAATCTTACTTGTCACATGCTCAGCTTATTGGGTCCATGTGTGGCTAACGCTATAAGATATCAATTGGATAATATATCTATATAAATATATTTAATGGCTATTTCTTTTCTGAGAAATATGTTGCATAAATGGTACATGCTCTACCTCTTTTGTGTAGAGCATGTACCATTTATGCAACATTTTTCTCAGAAAAGAAATCGCCATAAGTGTTGTGCCGAGAACGTGTTCCCAAAAATTCAAGAACCGCTAGACCGATTGACACCAAACTTGGACAATAAATTAGTTTAGTCTGGAACCAGTTTTCTCTTAAGCTTAATACCGATGGGTGGCGCTGTTATCCTGATATTAAATATTTTTCATTTTTGGTACGATTTGGCTGAAATTTACAAAATATATTTATTAAACAAAAATAAGTTTCCTGATAAAATGTTACCCGGTAGATAGCGCTAGGTTAAAGTTGTTAACAAAATTCTTCATTTTAGTCTTATTTGCCAACACTTCAGAAGGTAAATATGTATTTTTTGGTATATGTGGGTAATTCCATCTCAAATCGACCAAGTGTGGGACCCGACCCCTATCGATTTCAATGAAATTTGGTGAGAAGGTTCCTTTCGTCCTATAAGGAACATATATGAACGAACAAAAGTTATGTCATATTCATAATGTGATAATTTCGCCGAATTAGCCGAATGTGTTGAGTTTTTTTTTAATATCTCGAACACTACTTTACATACGAAGATGATTTGTATGTCATTTTAAAGAGAATATTTTGGAAAATTTTTTTTACCTCAAACTGTTCTTAAAAAATCCTAGATATGATTTTTTTTTTCTTTCGCAACCTTTAAAAAAATAATCTTAAAATAAAATTTTAATATTGTAATTTTGAGCAATAAGTAATTATTAAATCTGATTTGTTTGAAAAAGTAACATCATTCATGAGGTTGTTTTTGTTTATTTGTTGCATCTTTTGTTAGGGCTCAAAGAGGGCATTTTTTTTAAGAACAATACACTATTTATCGCGTTACGTCTATAAAAGTCGTTTTGTCTTCGGCTCTTTTCTTACCGTTGATCCGTGGCTGCTTTCTTCAGACTTTTTTAATCGACATTGATTTAATTGTCAAACATACATATGTAATTCTGAAATAAATTATTGCAATTTTTCGTGTTATAACTAGCAAAAAGTGTGCATTTTTTTATTAAAAATAAATAATAGTAAAAACGGTAATCAAATTTATTAATTGTGAAGATCTTCCTGCTAAAGAACGCATTACTCTTAATGCTAGAAGTGGTATTATCGTCAGTTTTGTTTGCGGTAAGCATGATAGACAATTTTCTGAAATATTCCATTTAAACCAAAAAATGTGTGTTAATCCATATAATATTCATGTAACTCGAGTTCAAAAATCATTGAAAGTAGTTACTTTTGAGATTTATACTCAAGTTAAGGTTATTTTTCCTTTAATTGCACCCGGAAAAACTGTGTATTTCGTGTTGGAAAAAATTATAATTGAATTGGAAAAATATCAACAAATGATGCCTCCAGCTGAACAAGATGATGTAACATCTGAAATTTGTAGTTCAACAAGTGAAACTGCTTGTTCAAAAACAATGATCTTGATCGTGTCAATGCTGTGCAAAAATATTCCGGTTGTCTCCTCTTAAAAAAAAAAAAAAAAAAATTTCTTAAATCGATCAAAATCTTATGTTCAGCAAAATGACTCAATTGACGTTGGCAATTTAATTCTTGATGACAACCCAGAATTAGCTGAAAAAGAAATGATAGTACAACAGTTGCAGAACAAATTTGATAATACTAGCAAATTGAATGAAAAATTTCAAATCCTGTCTGTCTTACCATCAAGTTGGTTAACCCAAAAAATTGTGAAAATTTTCGGAGCAACTTCGTACATAAAGGTCACCCGTTGTTAAAAAATACGGAAGAAAAAATTCAAGAGTTGTTTAGAAAACAAGACGTCAGCAGAGAACTACCCGGTAAAAAATATAAATCTGCTTATGAAAACAGTCTGCGATTGCTAAAACAAAAAAGGTTAATCTTGGGTAACCTTATCGAAATTTTTCACATATCTATATATAAATCGGCAAGAGCAAAACAGTTAAAAACACTTTCCTCTTCTGTTTGTCAACTGGTTTGAACAAAAAATACACCATTTGAAAGGTATTTACTTGCGTAAGTGCACAATATTAATCGCTATAATATTGAACTTATAACATAAAATTATAGATGCCGGGTTTTTGAATTTTCGTTGATATTGGGACTGAAACATAAAATTAAACATGCATGTTTCTGAGTTAATAAGAATCTGTAAGAGGGAGATTTTGGTACGTTTTCCTTCTACAACTGGTACTTTTATTTAATTTTCGTTAATAGTGGGCCTAGAACAGTAAAATTAAATATGCAGTGTCCTGAGTGGGTGAGAATTTATAAAAGGAAATCGTGTGGAGCATTTTGCTCTTCAACTGGTCTTTTTTGAAATTTTGTATTTTAGTATTAGACCTATAAACATAAAATTAAGCATTCAAGGTCCAAAGTAAATGAAAATCTGTTAGAGGGATATTTTCGGTACTTTTTCATTCTATAACTGGTGCTTTTGGAATTTATATTAACACTGAACCTAGAAACATCAAATTCAACATGCAGAGGGTAGATAGATTGAGAAACTATATGAGGAGACTTTGTAGTACTTTTTTGATTTTCAATTAGTACTTTTTGATTTTTTTATATTATTGAACTTACAAAACTAAATTAAACATTTGCGAACCTGAGACCGGAGGTTGGTCCCTTGACAAATCGATCCACTAAGGCGAAAATAAACAAATGCATATCTATTCTTCATATTTGTACAAATAATTATGGTCGAATTTCGACCTCTTGGCAAACACTAGTCAAAGAAAAATATCCATTTGAAAAATTAGGTTTTTCAAAATTTGCAAGTTTAAGACCACCCGAATGTGTTCTAGCTGGTGCATCTGGTACGCACGTAGTATATGTTTGCCTGATTCGTGAAAATGTTAAACTGCTATTACAAGGTGCTAGACTTGAAAGACTAAAAATGAAGGATGGAGCTCAACCATTTTCTTCATATAAAGATTGCATGAAAATTGTTATTTGTAAAACACCAACGGATGACTGTTATCTTGGTGTATGCAATGCTTGTCCCGGCTCGTCGAAATTGAAAAATATTCTCGAAAATCTTTTTACGGAAAACTTTTTAGATAGACTTTACATATAATCAGTGGACTCAAGTAGATCGTTGCTCTTTGGAGACAGTTATAAAATCAACTGACGATTTCGTTGATTTTATCGTTGAATATATTCCAAAATTACTTCGGCATGACTTCGTAGCTAAACAAATAGCCGACTATTTTTTTTTTTTTCAGAGAGAGAGTGGGGAGATTTCTCCCAACGGAGACGGTACCGCGACCAAACCAGGTCTATTGTACCCACCCCCCTTTAGTTGGCCAAAAGACCCTCTGCCTCCCAGAGAAACCCAAGAAGGTCTTTTGCCGGTATTACACCGACTCGGGACAAGCCCATCGTACCGTGCCCCAAGTGTCTCCTTCTGGCCCATGCCAGCGCGGGGCAGTCACACAGTAGGTGCTTTGTAGTTTCGTCCTCTTCATGGCATAGTCTACATTCCTGGTCCTCTGCCAGGCCCATCCGAAAGAGGTGGTGCTTGACCGTATGGTGGCCCGTCAAATAAGCCACCAAAAGCCGTAATTCTCGTCTGTTGAGACCCCTTGTCTCCAGTGTACTCCCGGGAAATATAAATTCCTTCGCCTGACGCATTCCCGGTAGCGATACCCAGTATTTCCTGTGCTCGCTGAAAGCCCATTCCCCCAATAGGGACTGGGTAGTGGCCCAGCTTAACCCACAAAAGGGCTCGGGGCCCACCATTTGGGCATTTGCTCCAGCCCTAGCCAGTTCATCAGCCCTATCGTTACCCGGAACCCTTGAGTGTCCCGGCACCCAACAGAGTGTCACTCTGTTTCTTGAGCCCAGCTCCTGTAGCCTTCCCCGGCATTCCGCCACCAACTTCGAGGATAATTTCCAGGAAGAGAGTGCCTTAATGGCCGCTTGGCTATCAGTGAATATCGCAATGCTGTTTCCTATCATTCCCTTGTTAAAAATGTTGCTACAGCACACAACGATGGCGTGGATCTCGGCCTGGAATAGCCGATTATTTTAAAACTACGAAAAATAATATTGAGATAGGGCAAGTTCTTGTTGTTCATCCATTCGCTGGCTATTATAGATCCAGTGCTGAGAATAGAAGTGATATCGTACCTCTTAGTTTGGTAATAATATCAGATTACTTACCGAATAATACTACTACAGCTTCCAAGAGACATTAACGACGTTCCTTAGAAATAAGAATATTTCAAAAATTATTTATTTTTCAGATGGGGCAGCATCCCAATATTAAGATCGTTATAATTTAGTAAATTTGATACACCATGAAGAGGATTTTCAAATACGAGCAGAATGATATTTTTTGCAACTTCTCAGAGGCCAAGTGATGGTTTGGATGGAAAAGTTATGCGATTAGCTAGCCGAGCCAGTTTACAATTGACACCTGATCGACAAATTCAGACACCCGAGCAACTGTAACGAGGGGCGAAAGATAATATTCAAGGAATCAATATTAATTTCGTCTCAGATCAACACATTCAACGTACTGAAAAAAACTGAAAAATAGATTTAAAAAATTAAAAATTCACCAGTTCAAGGAGTACGTTCCTGTCATGCCGCCATTCCTATTTCGAATAAATTTATTAAAATAAAAACTTTATCTTCATCTAGCGAAGGAGAGGATGTTAAATTGAACAATCTCGACAAGATTCTGAGCGATTCCAGGCATAAAAACCAAGTAAAAAATAACGTTTTAATTCTAAATAGTGTCGTATTGACAAACCCCTTTGTACAATTGTATCGATTGTATTTTTGCATTAAAATGCAATAGTGTAAAAGTGTGATTGGTAATTTTCATATTAAACTGAAATACAATCGTACACTTTTATTTCATTTGTTTTTGAAAATTTGTATTGCCTTTGTGATGTCAATATAATGTGAATGCCAGTTATTGAAAAGAAGAAATGTATATTTAAGTAAAAACGTTTTGTGAACAATTGTGGAAAAAACTAATTTAATAATGGAAATTAGCGCAACTAATGAGGTAAGATTATAAATAAAGATGCTTTTACGAGTATTTGTATAAATATTTTTTTTAATAGCCAAAAACAAAACGAGTGCTAGTTAATCCGACGAGAAAGTGGTCACTTACAGAAGAAAAGCTCCTTTTAGAGTTTTTAATGGAAAATCGGGAGATTGAGGTTTGTTTAAAATTAACTGGTTTTTAATTTGTTTATATGTATATATATGAACACATGTATGTATGCATTTTAGAAACCAACAACTCAATTATATTATCGCAGATTTTGTGTCGAAAAAAATGTGATAATTTAATGGCCACAAGTGCGATCCAAAGTTAGGAATCTTCGGGTTGGCTACAGTTAAGCAAGAGCGTGGGAGGGATATACAGGCAACGGCACTATGGATGGAAGTTCTTTAAAAAGCAAGTTTTTTTTAAATAATTGTTTTTCGACACCAATGATAGTTTTTGTTTCAGGTTCTTTGCTAGAAATGTGCAGCTACTTCGATTAACTCGACGACATTTTTGGTAGCCGGATCATAGAATGTGCGATGATTGAAGAAAGTTTGTGCTACGAAAACGACACCTCAATAATGAATCCCACTAAGTCGCAAAGGTTCAATAATTCGCAAAGGTTCCAGAACTGCTGAAAGGAAGCCTTTAGCTACGTCCTTTGCCAGTTAAATTTTATTAGGAATATGTCCACAGCAGTGCCGCTTAAGCTTCAACTAGCAGCTACACTCTCACTATTGGCAAGTGAAAGTTTTCAACATTGTGTGGGAAACGACTACTTGGTAGGGTTAGGACAGAGCACGGTTTTCAAAATTGTAGGCCATGTGATAAAGGAAATGGAAACTAAGCTTTGTCCAAAATTTATTCAGTTTTCTCCAGAGCAATCTCATGCATGCATGAACTATTTTTTAACAAATATAATATTCCTGGAGGTTTGTGTTAAGAAAAAGGAACAAATCTAGTTTATGGACGCAGCTCCAAATAAAAAAAAGACTTATATGGCAAATATTAGTATAATGTTAAAGCTTTTGATTAAATATTTCTGCAGAATACAAAACAACATTTTACATTAAAATGTTATGGAACTGCACTGGGGGAATAATTATGTAGTTTATTCTAATAAAAGTGTAAAAAATAAAAATTTATTAAATAGAAACACCGGCTACCTAAAACTTATTTGCATAGTAATTATTATGCTGACTAAAAAAGTCTTGTATTTTCGCAAACTCATCCCCATTGGGTTAAGAATTTAGAAATAAATTTTGTATATCCAGAAAGATCTATTCAAAAATTTTAAAATTATACCAATATAAGCCATATGCGTTCAGAAATTTAGTGGAAAATCCAATATATTTATAAAAATTTTAGAGGTCCATTACTCGAAAACTATGCATTCGCGCGACTTTTACCACTTTATATTTTCTTCTTGTTATTAAATTTTCTTTCACCCTATTTACTTTTTTTATTTATTAAACTAGATTTAAGCCCATAAAAATTGTATGCCGCTGATTTTAATTATTTCTTTAATTTTCTGAAAGTTATTGGATGTGTAGACGGCACCTACAAAGGTTTGCAAAGGCCAAAAAAAAATGAGTATATGTTTTTTAATAGGAAAGGCTATCACAGCCTTAATGCTTTGGTGGTATTGTTGTTAAATATATTGCTAAATGAAATGTGAAAACAAATTTAATGTATTTTTTAGATTTGTGACCACGAATACAAAGTTTTGAGTATAAACCCAAAATATGGTGGAGCAGGTCATGACTCATTTGTATGGAGGCATTCCGAGGAAAAACTTATGTTAGACTTTAAAAATACTTGGCTGTTAGGTAAAGAGAGCAAAATTATTATGTATTATCCTATATGTACACATCATTCTAATTATATTATTATCTCAAAGGAGATTCTGGATACCCCCTTGAACCTTGGTTAATGACTCCATACAGGAATGCTGAGGAAGGCTCGATGGACGCCTATTTTAATGAAATACATTCCAAGGCCCGATGTATAATAGAGCTATTGGCATCCTTAAAGCTCATTGGAAAGTTCTAAGCAACGAAAAGAGAAGTCGATATAGGCCTGAAAAAATTGCTAGTTTCGTTAATGTGTGTACTATCTTACATAATGTGTGCATTTAGTTACACCAGTAATTCCGTGCCGGAAACTATTCCTCCCGAGCCTGAAATTGGAAATGAGACACAAATAACAAAAATTGGAAAAAGAGTTAGAGATCACATTAAACTGTCTCTATGGAGAAACAAATAAAACTATTTTGATTCTAAGGAACATATTTTCACAAGTATATTTGTACTTTTTAATCACATTTGTACTCAAACTTTAAATAAATAAAAAAAAAAGAAAACAACAAATCATAAACTTAAAATTGACTTCTTATAAAACAAAACAAAAACAAATAAAAAACATAAAATTCACTTCTTAAATTAGTCATATAAAATTGTAATATAAATGTATATATAAGAGGAAAAAAACTTTATCAGCCATGTCACAGAGCACAATTCCGTTCGGAAACGGAATTCATTCCGTATTTTGGTGCTTCAGAAAATTATGAAAACACTTTGCGGAATGAAACCATTTTTGTTTTCATGAACGGTATGGGAGTTTTTTGTATCTCAAAGACCAAAAAACTATCAAAATATACTTTCTATCAATAAACAAATATGTTTTCCTCAATTCCGAACGGAATTGTACTCTGTGACATGGCTGTATATATCTACATATGTTTACATATGTTTATGTATATTATATATATGTTTATATATATGCACATATGTATATATATATACATACATATAAATACATTTATATACAACACGGATAATGCACTAAATTTTTTGCTTCAGAATTTCTAACTCTAAAGTTTTTATTTCAAGATCAACTTTCGTAACAGCTAAGTTTGCAGCATGTCCTTCCTCTTTTAATTTGAATATTTTCTCTTTTAGTTCATTCGATTTGTTCCAATAATTGAAGCAAACGGTCCAATTTCGAGTTCAATTTGTTTTGTGACTCTTCAAATTTGTCTAGATTGCATTTAAGAAGATTTAATTTACTATCACTTTTAGTTTTTTGTTTATTTCTTATTACAGCTTTGTTTTCCATAACTTTACTTTCTCCTTTTTTCTCTAAAACTTCAAAAATTTCAACTAGTCATTGTTGCTATCGTCAATTGTTTCTGACAGGAAATCTGCAATTGCTATAATATTGGGCTCATCAACCTCTCTCGAAGCCCCAAAAGTTTTGGTGGAGGAAAGCCCCTCAACGGTAGCACCTATACCAGCAGCCTGCAGAATTTGTTCCTCAGCCGGTGTCAATACCATTTCCTCGTAAGGACCTGCTCCAGTTTTTTTCTTTGAAGACATGTTGAACGAAATCTTCTTTTTTACATTATGCTTCTGGTCAGTAAAAACCTAAAAGAAAAGAAAAAAATATGAAAACTAAAATCTATAAAAACAATAAGGTACAAATTAAAGTGGTTGCTATTGTTGACGCTAGTGCGGCACATGAAATACTGCCAATCGATTTATATGCAAGAAAATTTAGTGCAATAAAAGACGTCGATGATGATAAATAATATAAGTACATAATTGCATTAAAAAGCTTTTCATTTACAGCATCAAAAGCAGCCGCCAGTCTGCAACCAAAGTAAATTTGCTTGCCTTTCGCCATGACTTCACATCTTTTATTGGTAACCCAGCTCTGTTTTACTTATTGGACAGCTGTTTCCAAAGCTTATTAGCCACTGTCCGTCCTTTACCAAATCAATTCCTTTTGTAAAGCATTGATTTTATTAATATTTGTCCTAAAAAGTTGTATTTGATTATTGTTTAAGTTTTGTACATTAAATTGATTAAACTTACATATTTTTCCTTTGTTTCTTGAATAAATTTTCGAAAATACACTTGCCGCTAAAAATAAAATGAATGTGTGTCTATACGATAGTCTTTGACGTATCGAATGACAGCTCGAGTGATGTTATTAGTTTGGTTACTCGATATCGAATGCTATCATCTCAAATTGCGACACATTTCATGCGATATCGAATGCCATGATACCGAAATAAAAAATGTCGATACATTTTGCTCGATATCGAATGCGGTGATTAGACCCCAGGTAACTCGTTTCTGGTCGCTAAAAACAAGTCGAGTTATGTTTTAATATTGCATTAAGTTTTAATATTGCATTAAACACTCTTTTTGTAATGTTTCGCACACTTCCACCATCGCCAATGCCAAAAAAGAGATGTCACTTTTCGAACAGAAGCTCCATCGCCTGAAGATCTCAAGCGATAAAGAACGATTTTTAATTGTAAGTCAGTTGGAAGTTGGAGTTTTTTCCACTTTGTTTGAAAAACCTCGCCATTTTTTATAAGATCGTATATGTGAGTGAATTCTTCTGGCCGTAATCGCACCATTTGATTAAATCTATTTCATCTAACTTTCTTAAAATATAACGTTGTCATTCTGATGATTTTGGTAGTCGTAACTGAACGTTTCTGCGATTCGAGAGTAGACAAATGAAGTTCATCCTAAAATGTTCTTGAATTTCATCCCGTCTTCTTTGTCACCTGCAAATTGTCTTATATTAAAACAAATAAAAAAAATAATATAGTGCATACTCACTTGAGTCAACCATTAACGTTAAAATTATAGTTTTCGCAAAAAAAGCTAATTAATTTATTTTTTCAGTTCTATTTTTAATTTTGCTTTAAAAGAATTTAATTTGAATTTCTTATCTTCTTATTTTGTTTTTGACAGTTGAATTACAATGATACAATAATATACACAGCGTGTTCACAAACAAATCAAGAAAGAGTGTATTTAAAACAAGATACACGTTACACATTGTTGTGAATTCGGCAATTTTATTTACATTGAATTAGACTTCGACATTAATAGCATTTTAATTTCTTTTAGGTTAAGAAAAGGCAGCCAGACATCAACGGTAGGAAAAGAGACGAAGAAAAAATGACTTTTATAGACGTAACGTAACAAAAAATTTACTTTTCTCAACAAAAGATGAAACAAATAAACAGAAACAACCTTACCAATGATGTTACTTTTTCAAAAAAATCAGATTTAATAATTACTTATTGCTCAAAATTACAATATTAAAATTTTATTTTAAGATTATTTTTTTAAAGGTTGCGAAAGAAAAAAAAACATATATAGGATTTTTTAAGAAGAGTTTGAGGTATTATATAAAAAAATTAGGCAAAAAAAATTTTTTCAAAATATTCTCTTTAAAATGACATACAAATCATCTTCGTATGTTAAGTAGTTTCGAGGTATTGAAAAAAACAACACATTCGGCTAATTCGGCGAACTTATCACATTTTGAATATGACATAACTTTTGTTCGTTCATATATGTTCCTTATAGGATGAAAGGAACCTTCTCACCAAATTTCATCGAAAGGGGTCGGGTCCCACTTTTGGTCGATTTGAATGGAATTATCCATGTAAGAATGGACCCGATATGTAGCGCTATGGAGGTGCTACTTAGATATTCATATTTGCGGAGAAATTTTACTTAAACTCAAAGTGTATGTTTTTTCCTCATGCCAATTTGTTTTATGGACTTTTGAAAAAATCAATTGTCAAAATATTAAAAAATCTTATTACACCAAATTGTGAGAGGATTTAAGTTTCCAGGAAAAAAAAATCCATTTAAAATTCCGGAAAATTCAAGTTCGTTTAAAATAATGGCGACCCGATCTAGTGAACGAAACATTGGTCAGAAAGTGATTCTGAGTCTATCGGTATACTAAAAGCACAATACTCTCTATACTATTATGGTGTAGGTATAAAAAAAATTTTAGGGCAAGTCAACGTTTGCTGGGCTCATCTAATATATATATATATAGTAGACTTAATGATATCATGTGGTAAAAAACCATTTTAAAATCCTTTTTTCGTGCTTCAGTAATTAAAGGAAAATATTCTAATTAGAATCTTCCATGACAAGAGAGCTGAGTATTATGCCAAGAATTTTGAAGAATTACAAATGTGGTAAAAATTTTAACGATGATGTCTCTGTAAAAAAAGAATAAACAATATTTTGATTTACCTATTTTTTCATGAAGATATTTTTTAATAATTATTCATTATTTATTTATTTAAAAAATAAACAGTACAACATGACTTAATCTTATTTTATAGTACTGGGGAGATAAAGGCATTTAGTTTTGAACATTTTTAAAGGTTTATCTTAAATCTAAGAACAATTAAAAAAAATAAATTAATGAATTATGATTTACAAATTGTTATAAAAAAGTAATAACTATAATAATAAAAATTTAAATTTTTCGCATCTAAAGTGCTTTGCATTGCTTATTATCTGTATATTAGTTGGATGTTCATTCCAGCGACGAATGGCATAAACCAAAAAGTGTCTTTCAGATATTTGCTTACGGTATCTTATGGAGTTTATTCTATTGCCCCGATTCGATCATGAAAATGTTATCCTTTCATAGAGATAAGTAGGTTGTCTATTAAATATAAGTATGTATATGTATGAATATTAGTGTACGGCTTTTTAATAGATTTTTAAAAGATGCATTATAGATTTGGTTATAAAACTGAGATATGCTACTATATCTTGTACGTCCACAAATATAAATTATTTTGTTAAGTGACATCATCATTTTAGTTAAAATGTTTACTTAGGTAAGTCTCAGAGTAACGGCGACAAACATGCAATTGCATGAAATCCCTCACCCTGATAATAACATAAAAATCAATAAAAACAAACGTTTTACAAATAAAATTTAGTTAAGGAAAAAATTATACTAATATATTTTGTACTTTAGGGTAAATTGCTTTGAAAGTAAAGTAAGAGTGCTATATTTGGCTATGCCGAATCTTATAAACCCTTCACCATCTTATGCATTTTTTGTCGACTGTAGGCAAAATGGCCTAACGCAAAATAACATAAACATAAACGAAAAAATGGCCCAAAAAAATAAAAATGGAAATGATATAAAAAATGTTAAAAAAGAGCTCAAAAATAGTGAAAAATCACACACTTTTAATTTTTATTTAATAACTTTTACAAACTAGTTTTAAACATACTTCTTACGTAATACGTATTTGGTTATTCAAAATTCCAAGTCGCTAACTAAAGCTTCTCTGCACACCGGTTTTTCTAACTAAAGTCTCTACATAGCTGGTCTTCCGGCGGGCGCAAGGATTTTCTCCTCCATGGTATAGCTAACAACGGCTTTGCTAACTAAAGCTTCTAAATTCAGCAGAGAAGCTTTGGTTAGCGAATCCGGTTTTTTATTTTATTAGTATGTATTTAATAAATTTAAAGAATAAATCACTTATGCAAAATAATTTAAAGATCAAGTTAGCTAACCGATACACTAAGCCTGTGTAAGGCGTATATGCATAAGGCCCGTTTTCACAACTTACCGATAGCTAATGGTAGGATTTTGTCTATCGTTTAAAAAGTTTTCCATTATTAAAATTTTAACTTAACCTACCAGTAGTGCGATTCACTTACTTTTTTTACGATAATCGTATCGTTGAAATAAATATAACGAAAATTTATCGAATTTGCTATTCAGTAACATTTTTAACGAATTTCACTGTCGATTAAAGTTAACTGTTACTTTAAGCAGTTCTTTTCGTTATTGATTAATTCGATAAAGTGTATTTTATGTTTTAAGTGGGTGAGGCCCGACTTCTTACATACATACATATGTATATGTATGAACAAAAACCAAATTCTAAATTCAAAATGTACAAAAAAAAGCAAATTATGAATAAAAACAAAATTCTAAATGTAAAATTCACAAAAAAGAATATAAAAACAGTAAATTAACCACAATTTCATTTGTTTTTTCTTTATTCTCTTTTGTTCTTTTCGTTTATTTTAACATTTTGTAGACAGAGATGTTACAAAAACTACAGCTGTTTACAATCGTTAAAAATAAATTACAGAATCACACTATCGTTACTGTAAGCGAATATATATGTCGACAAAAATTACGATTGTCGGATCGTTACAAGTTAGTGAATATCACCAAAGGTAGGATGAAGCTACCTCTAGCTTATCGCTTACTTTAAGTTAATGTAAAGTTTTCGACTCGTTCATGCATCATTATGCAATTTGACCAGTAGTTCAGGAGATTCAAATTTATTACTACTTTTTTGTGCACCGTGTAACATAAATTCGTTTTGGCTTAGCCTGAATGGTAGAAATGTATTCGTGACTGCAAATGTTGATGGAAGCAGTGCAAACAAAAATAAAAGAATTGATGAACGCTAATAATTGACCGCCAAACCAAGTAATCGCACTCGTTCCTGTTCCTCCCTTTAATTTGGGAACAGCCTTATCACGACCGAAAAAAGTTGTAAACCAAATGTATGTATTATTTTTTTTATTTTTACTTCAGTTAAAAATTAAATACTCGGTTAACCGATTTACGGTTAACCGATTAATTACTACCCGATTTACTGAGCGGTTAATTTGAAATTGGCTATTTTCGATTAACGATTAAACCGGCTAATTTGAGTCGATTAATCGCTGTAAAAAAATTTTAAATTATTTGTAGTATTATAACATATATTTTTTTGTTTTTAATTATTTGTTTCGTCTCATATACAAAAGGTATGTGTTTAGAAAATATATTTTTATACAAACAAGGAAGATGTTTAGTGATCTTCATTTTAAATAAGCATTTGCTGTTGACAGCTTTTTGTTTCACGTACTTTTTATATGTACAGTATTTTTCGCTTAAAGTCCCATTCTTTAGTTGCAGCCAAGTAGTGGACTCTATCACCAATGTGACTATAAGCCTAATTTTTAATACTAGTATGGGCCAGCAGTCGACACAATCGACTGCAATCTAGAAATAATTTATTTGTACCGGTATTTCTAATATCAACCACTCAAACGTCTGTGTGAAAACTTTATTAAATATATATGTAGATATGTATTTATTTATTGTTAAAAAAACATGTCGCACTTGATTGAAAAGAGGGTATTAGCTCAAAATTTAAAAATTCTCAGTAGAGCAGAACAATTTTTTATTTTAAATAAAAGGCTAATGAAATTTCGTACCGATTTTTCTAAAAAAAAAGGAAAACATTTTTTTTGGAGTTAATAGGCTTTTTATGATTAAGTACGATTTATACTAAAAAGTTTACAAAAATTAAAATTTAATATTTATTTTTACATATGTATATATTTTAAAATAGTTGATTAGTATTTCTAAATCAAAAAAAAATACATACGTATGTACGTATGTATATATAACATAAGTTCCATAATCTCAATGTTTATAACAAAGCCTTTTATATGTTTTACATTTATATACATATATTTTGTTGATGAATTATGTTGTTTCAACCACTCTATAGACTATATTTTTTATAAATACTTGATTATCATATAATAAATGACCCTGATCGGTAGTGTCTGTTATATTAAATCGCAGCCCATGTACTTAATTAAAAAAATGCAATATACACTTTCTTTACAATGTAACCATATTAATAATGTAACAATAACATTAAAATTATTCATAAGCGAAAAATTTAGGAAATCAACGGTAACATTTAAAAACAACAACTCTTCCAAAAGGAAAACAAAATACATACATATTTAAAATTGTCTTTCTCGTTTTTAGTTCTTATTTCCTAGTCCCAATATACATTTTACGATTTTTGTCGTTGCGATTATTGTGGTATCTTCTTTGAAGTCTGTCTTATATTTACGTTGTACGATTTTTGTCGTTACAACTTCTTGTGTATACATATGTTTACACTACGAAAGAATGAACAAAACGAATTGAGGAGTTCACTTGCTTGTGTACCCCTTTTAATTTCTCTCTCCCCTTTTGTCAATAAGGTAAGAATCGCAACGACAAAAATCGTAAAATGTAAATTGGGGCCTACTGTTCCGCAATTTAAGGCATAGCAGAGAACTCTGCATATTTTTGTTCTTTTTTACTATGAAAACACAAAAACAAAGCCTACTGCTTCTGTTATGTGTTGACTTTTTTTTTTGCTCACATGTACACGAATTTTTTCTAAGTAATAGTAACTCTTTCTAACGCTTATAACTTTCGATTGATGTATCATTTGTTAAATCCAATGTATAGTGTTGGAGTAAAAGGGAGCAAAAGAAATCGACTTGCCTAATAATATATAGATGATGATGATGATGATGATGCCACTATGAGTCATATAGCCGAACTCGAATATAAAAAATTTATGTGAGTATAGAAAACAAACAAATCATATTTATTACACCGACAGCAGTAGGGAGATCGAACGGTTATTATTCGACCGGTTTTAACCGGTTATTTTAGCTCTGCCGAACTCGGTTATTTTAAAATGTCTATTTTGCAAAGGGTTTTCCACGTCACAATTTATAAATAACCTTTTATTAGTCCACATGCTTGACATTAATTTGCTCCAAATAAAACTTAACTCAGTTCGAAGTAGTTCTAAAGATACGACAAATAATACTTTAATAAAATACGATGCCAAAAATTAATCATTGGGTGAAATATTAACCCGTTGTGTGGCTGAGGACGAAATGACTGTTAAGGCACTAAAAACTCTTAAGTAGCTCTAGCATTCTTTCATGCTTAAAACTACAATATTCCGGCGGAATCAACGATATGGAAAAAATAAATCATTTCTATATATTTAAACACCAAGAACTAAACAACAAAATTGAAGAAATCAAACATTGTCATGGAAAGTTTCAAATTGTGGTCGAAGAATTGACAAATATTTCATATTTCAATTGACAAAATAATTTGAAGCATATAATCCTGGCTAAGAGGTTTTGTTTGCAACTTTTCAAAAATATGGTTGAAGTCTATTGGTTCATATAGACATGCTTAACCACCAACAAATTAAGACTCAATGAAGATAAATTTGGGAGAATAATAAATTTAAGACTCAATGAAAATAAATTTGGGAGAATAATAAATTTAATAAATTCCTATAATTTTTTATTTGCTTTTGCAAAACGTTTGGCTAGATCAAACACAATTTAATAGTTTTTAATTTAATATGTTATTTTACAATTATCTTCTTACAAAAAAAGTTTAGTAAATAAATAGAAATTTAAAAAAATAAAGCTAAAGTTTGATCAATTTAATGGTCTCGTTTTTTTTTATTTCATCGTCAAATTTTTGTTAGGTCTGAACAAATATGATTTTGTTGGTTTTTTATCTTTGTGAATTGTTTTGTTTTTATTCAAATTAACGTTTTATTACAAAAACTTATTTGATATTTGTGTTTGTATGTATTCGAATTAAAACCGTGTAACCGGTTTATTTTAAAATAGCAACTATTTGTAATATTCGAAAACCGGTTATTGAAAAAAGTCGAATAATCGATCTCCCTAGACAGCAGGCTTATGAGTTTGCAACAGAGTTTCATACTGTATAAAAAGATAGCTAAAATAATAAAAAGAAGAATCCCTGATTATAAGACGAAAACAAATTTTTTCGAGTAGAGTTGACGATAAAAAATTAAGCGGTTTAATAAGAAGTTCTTTTATATGGTTTGTGTCTTAAAAAACTAAAATCAACTTGGTACATGTTGCTAATGTGACTATAACGCTACATGTACGATAAATGAAAGCATTTTTTCCAAGTCAAGTTTTATCAAAACTGAAAAAAGGAATCGCTTAATTCCTTAACATTCAAACCAAAGATTATTTTATAAGATCTTCTTAAACTATTATCTAAATCCCGATTAAATAAATACAAAAAAATTTAGTGATAGCATAACTCTCTCTGCGGCCACCTGTATGAAGGTGTTCGAAAATGTTTAATTGTCGGTAGATGACTCTAAAATGTAATGCTATGTAGACGATAGTTAGCATGTTTACACTCTAAGTCAGGGATGTCAGCGTCATACACAATTGTGTCAGCAAAACTCACATGTACGCTTACGCTCTTTTATTTTGCGAGCGTAAAATATAATTGTTTACTGCAAAACACTCTCATTCAGCGGGAAATATCGCACGATCGCACGGCCTGTTTTGAGGCCTCTTAACAGAAATAATATATTTATTATTTATTATCTTTGTTTCTGTTTTATTTTATTTCTGTTTTTAACATTGTACAAGGATTTAAAAAAAAACAAATTGCTTGTGGTTTTTGTACGAAGTGTACTTGTTGTAGCATCAAGAATAACTGTGATGAATTCGCCTTGATGTTGTGTTTATTGAGCTTCTGTATACTTCAAATTTGAATTTTATTAATTAGTCTTGTAGACAGCGATAACGAGCATACAAGCGGATGAGTTTATTAAAAATTGAATCATCCAGATAGGGAAAATATTATTGAGTTCTGGAAAAATTTAGACGGGGCACTATATCCTGTATTAAAACAAATTCCTTCAAATGTTTGTCGCTTTTTTCCTAAATATATCTTTGCGAACAAATATTTTCCGATTTGAAATACATTTGCTCAAAACAACGCAATAAATTAACGTCCGCAAACCTAAAAAATGTTTTGTTGCTTCGAAACTACAATATAAATTTAGAAGATATTATTGGTAAATAAAAGTATATTTTTATAAGCTAGTAAAATCTTTTCTTTTTATAATGGTGGTTAATAATTATAGAATATTTTTAAACTTAATTGGGTTATTATTTGCATTAGTATGTGCAAATGAATTTTCATTGTTGGCATTCGCAAAGATATGTTGAACACCAAATTAAAAATTTTGGAAAGAATTGTATAAGGTTGTAAAAAGACTTCAAATATTGTCAAATGCTCAATTTTTCCAAAAAATAAGCAAAGTTTCTGCGAAATGCAGGTTCCAAATTAAATTTATTTAAATAATAACTGATTGTGTCTGTCCATAACTCAACATTTTTCGATAATTGTATTATTATTAATTGCTCTAAAGTCTTCATAGCAAAATATGTATGTTAATTAGGCCTCGCAACCGCAGATTCCTCCCGCTGGGAATATAAGAGACAAGAGTATTCGCACCAACACAATCATAATTGACACCACTGCTCTAAGTGCTGGTTCACACTGTTCAAGTCTTAGGCGTCAAGTCTTGAATTTTTAGGAGAGTAAAAGAAATGGCACTCTCTTTTCCCTTCTCTCCTAAAAGCTCAAGACTTGAGGGCTAAAACTGGAACAGTGTGAACCAGCACTAACGTCCAATTTCACCAAGTTCAGTTCAAACTTACTATTACTATAAGTTCCAGTCATCAATATGTTCTTGAAAGTTATAACTGATAGTTAATTATAACTGAACTTGGTGAAACTGTTAGAGGACGTTATATCTTTAATATAAATATGTGGCTATTCATTACTTAAAAACTAATAACACAGTCATTCCCAGGAAAAACTTTTTGAATTTGGGTAATAGGTCGTAGTTATTTCATACGTTACCTGGTAAGTAGTTGTCATTACAATTGTCATTATTCTGAAAATCTCAATAAGTACTTGCTAGTAATGACCTCAGTAAGTACTTTTCACTACTATTATTTTCAGTTATGAATATTTACTTACTAATAACCAACTAAAAACCTACTTATTAGTTGTCTTGTTTTCAGTACTGAATATTTACTTACTGGTATTTAGCCCCATAACTACTTATTAGGTCTATTAACTAGCGCCAATTAAATAAAAACTAGTTATTTTTTGGCTTCTAGTAAGTATATTGTAAGTACTTACAATACAACATACTGGTAGTTAAATAATAACTAGATATTTTGTGACTTCTAGTAAGTGTATTGTAACTACTGAATTCTGTGGACAACTCGAACAAAAATAAGTAGTTATTCAGCCGAAAAATAAGTAGTGTTTATATTTCTCCAACATTACTTGCCTACTTACCAGGTAAGTAAAGTTTTTGCTGGGTTGTTAAACTAATTTAAAAATTAATTACTTCTGAAGAGTAGAATGCACGGATTTAAAATAAAAATATGTTTTAATATAATAAAAATTGTTTTTTATTTCTAATATGTATTACCATTTAATGCGCGGAAAAATAGGACTGAACGAAGTTTTGGTATTTTCGTAATCTGTATTTTTCACACTGTATACGTTCAGTTATCAACAGGAAGTCTATATGGCCGTAATATGTGGCTCTTAAATCCGTTTTCATATCGCAGCATTTCATGTTTTATACCATGTTTCTTCGTTTATGATTATTTTTTTTTATTTTTGTTTTGTTGTTTCACTTCATGGTTTTTGTGCATTTCACGGGTTTTTTCGTTACTTTACGGCAAATGATTTAGTGGTTATTTAATTGAAAAGCTTAAAGGGGCACGCCGCACTACATACGTACAGACACGTACACTACTGTTCGGAACTATAATACATCATACTATACAAAGAAGAAAAAAAAAATTAAACAAAGAATAGAAGAAAGTTGTTAAAAATTTAACATTGCTATAAATGAATATTGTATGTTTTACAGAGGTTTGACTTGTATTTTTACAACATACATATCGTTACCTAAAACGCAAAAGACCCTATCTAACATTTTGAAAATTTTACAGGAGAAGCAAAAAACTATTTAAAATGATTAATTGCCTTAAACTGTTTATAATTAATTTTTCATCTATTTTTTTTTTGTAAACCCTACCAGTGGTTTTGACAAATAACAATGTTGCATATAATGAAAACTGTTAGTTATGTCTATTAGCGTTTATTGTATACTATTTTGTAAATAGAGATTTTTGTTTTTTGTTAATAAAATCTCTAATTTTGGTCGAAAGATTCCAAAATTTGTTGTGGACATGTGTGTTGGTGCAATACATCAGAATCAATGAAAAAGTCGATTTTAAATTCTTGGTTAGTTAGGGCCTTTTGCGTTTTAGGTAATGATATATGTACATATACACACCCAAAAAATCCATGCCTTATATGTACAAAAACTGTCGTAAATTTAATGAAATCGTTCGTGATTTCACCCTACGAAATTCTTGCGTACAAAGTACGAAGTATTTAAGTAAAATACAACATAATTTCTTATAATTAAAAAAATGTGTGTATTTTACGAAATATACTTGTAAATTTTATGAAAGTTTTGTATTTTGGTAAATTTACCACTTTATTTTGTGAAACACATTACCTCACTTACAAAAATATTTTCATATAAAATGCAAACAATTTTATATAAATGTTATGTGGCCCTTTTGAATATTAAGTGGACCTGTGGTAAGTATATACTAGGGTATTCATTTGGTTAACCGTTAATCGGTTAACTGATTAATTACTACCCGATTAACTGATCGGTTAGTTTAAAATTGGATATTTTCGATTAACAATTAAACCGGTTAATGCAGTCGATAAACCGATTAGCCGATGTAGTGAAATTTTTAATTTTTTGTAGTATTATAACATATTTTTTTTTGTTTTTAATTATTTGTTTCGTCTCATATACAAAAGGTATGTGTTTAGAACATATTTTTTTCATACAAATAAATTAGTGATCTTTATTTCAAATAACCCAGCTAAAATTTGGGTGATAATTTTTTGTAAAAACAACCTAAATGAGCCTTTTCAGATTACTTTTGAGATTAAAAACTGATGTATCACTTGAGCGATTGAAAATGGATTCACATATGATTTATTCAAATGATCAAAAAGGAATAAGCAAATTGTATCACAAATGATTCATCGGTAGAGTACCATTTTCTTACAACGAGAGTATCATTTATGATCGAGAAATGAGCTCATATATGGTTATTTTGCTTTTGAAGCTGATTCCTAAAAGATTCGATTATGATACAAAACGCTAGCTGGGAAATGTTTGTTGTCAACAGCTTTTTGTTTCTTGTACTTTTATATGTATGTATCAATCATATAATATCAATCTTTTAACAGAATTAACCGAAACAGTTAGAAGTGCTTAACATTTCAATAAATTAAAAAGGACTCTAATGGCATAATGAAAGATTTTATATGTTTATGGACTGAGAAATTAGATATTCTGTATTATGGGTTGCTTTCGATTTCTCCAAGATCTACGATAAATGAAAGAAATTTTTCAAAGTCAAGTTTTATCAAAACTAGCGAAAAGTATCGCTAAAATCCTAAACATTTTTGTAAAAGATTATTTTTTAAGGTCTCCTTTAACTATTGAAATAACTCATAAAATTATCTTGCAGTTAATTTTTTAATTACTACATAATATTCATGTACTCGTATTAATTAAAAAAAATATGTTTACATATTTATGAACTATTTTTTGTTTTCTTTTTGTCTTCTTGAACTAAAAGAATTGTTATGTTTGCTATGTTATTTTTTTAACTCCAAATAATCGGTTAACCGATCAATTACATAATTAACCGATTAAACCAAAACCTTGGTTAATTAATCGAGCGATTAACCGATTAAAGCAAAATCCCGATTAAATGAATACCCTAGTATATACCGGATATTGGAAGAGGTGTCACAAATATAAAACCAGAAGAACAGAATGAACTGTGGGATACAATAAGTAAAAAACTTAACTCCATGGGACCTCCAATAAGAGATGTAGCTTCTTAGAAAAAAGTATGCAATGCATATGTACAGAAACTATAGCATAAACACTAACTTCTATTTTTTCAGGCAAATACCAAAAAGAAACTGGTCATTAGCAAACAACAGATGGAAAGCACAGGAGGAGGACCCAATAAAGTTATTATACTGAGTGACATGGAAGAAGCAGTTTCAACATTGCGAAATTTTAAGATGTCTGTTGCAGGAATTCCAAATAATTTCGTTTGGCGTAGAAAATATTTTATCTTCGCCAATAGATGTGACCATGTCTTCACCGAATGAAAATAATGTAGACTATAAACCTTAACCAAAATATAAGTAAATGTGTAATTAGCATCACAAATGGCAAGTAAGATAATACTATAAAAACCTTTAATTAAAAAAGTAAATTATTAGATAACATATATTAATAACATTAGCACTTACTTTTGTAGTTATAAAAGTTTAAGCCAGAATTAGGTGGACAAGTAATGGTAATGAGTTTTTTAATTATTGCACCTACGCAATTTGGAAGATTCCAAATGGTTTCAAAATCGTCAGCAATTTTTTCCCGCTCATGTTTGTTAGTTGTTGACACATATATTCCGCTAAGCTCAGTCCAAATGAGTTCACATGTTTCCAAAACAATATGAGCGACAGATCTAACAGACATTTTAAATGTTATGGAAATATACTGTGCTCGTCCCTTGCGACAAATATCTAAATTACATCGTTATGACTTCAAATAAAATAATGAACTTTAGAAACTTACATAAGTGTTAGGAACAGTCTAATCTCTGGAATAATTGGTGTTCTAATTGAATGTTTCTCTAATTTTTCTCTTAGCATACTTAATAATAATGCATAAACAACTTCTGGTGGCATTTAAAATTGCTGCTTGGCCCGGGTTTTTAAGTGCTCAAAAGAAACCGCAAAGAACCCACTTGAATCCCTTTTCAGGTAAAGTTCACGCGTCCATAGTCTTCTTTTCATGTTTCTCTTACTTACCTGCATGTAAAGCTGCAAAATCCAATTAAATAAAAATATACATTCCTCCAAATCGCTGTTCATTTTATTATCTTTTTTTCCTTTTAAAAACACGTGAATTTATTTATTTATGTATGCGTTAAAGAAATTATAAATTGTTCTGTATTTGAAATTGTCAATTCACAAATTTTTACTTTAATTAGTCGCGTACATTTGCCTACCAACAATAGGTGCGTTTGAGTACCTTTACAGTAAAATGCAGTAAATGAGTAAACTTAAAAATTTGCTCTCACAAAAAGCTGTTGTCCAAAACAGTACGCGAACGCAAAATTTGTAAAAATTCGTAAAATAAAGGCAACAGCTGATGGCAAATAATTGAAGTGTTGAAAAATGTTTACACTTTTGACTACTTATTTCGTTTTCTTATCGGTACTCGATTAAATACTTTTTATAACACGAATATTTTTGGAAAATACAAACAAATTAATTTATGTTATCTTTCAAATTTGTTTGTTTCTTATTTTATTTGAATTTGCTAATTTGTGTCCGGCTAAATTTGATCAATAGTACACGAATACTTTTTTACTATTGATAACTTTAAAAACAAGGGCTGTTCTAAGTACCCGAGTACTTGACACTTTTACAATTCCAAAAAATTAACATAACTAAACAAAGTTTTAAAAGTTGGTATTTAGCCATATAAAATCTTCACAAACAAATTTAATTAATTAATATTAATTCATTTTTTGTTTTTATTTTAGTTTTATATCAAATTTTCTTTTTTTAAACAATTTTTTTCACATTTTGTATGCCTTTTGTTTGCTACTTTTGTTTGTTTACCTTTTGAAACATATGTTTTTTTGTTTTACTAAATTTTACTGCAAAAATTTCTGCAGTAAAAATTTGTAAGTACTCAGTCAAGAACTGTAACTTTACGCTCTCAATTTGTGTTCTCATTTACTGTATTTTGTGTACGCGAACGCAATTTAGTAAAATGCAGTAAAGTTCAGTAAAAACTTTTGTGTTCTCGAACGCAGCTAATAAATTCAAGCGGCAAATAGAATAGCTGATTGCCAACCGCTGCCGCATGCCGCTTACATTGGCCTTTTACTATTACGTTGATGGAAGTTAAATAGCTCTTGCTGAAACTTCTGTTGTAAGTCCAGTCACTCTCAGTTGAACTCTTGTGGTGTAACGTCGTGTGCGGAAGACTAGAGAACATTTTTTAAATTCGGTTGTGAAGCGCATTGTTTTTATATTCTGAGTGTTTGAAAGTGTTGTTGGTGTGATACAAATAAATTGTGAGACACCGCTGGCGGGTGCTCCGTTGATATTTGTTTGTAAACAAACCTCCGGCAGAAAGTGAGGTTAGGTAGAGACAAAGACTCTAGTGTGTTGTTGGTGTGATACAAATAAATTGTGAGACACCGCTGGCGGGTGCTCCGTTGATATTTGTTTGTAAACAAACCTCCGGCAGAAAGTGAGGTTAGGTAGAGACAAAGACTCTAGTGTGGTGTTACCAGAGGGTAATAGTGTTTTATCGGTGCTTACGGATTGTGTTTTTTGGACTTTGATTTTTAATGGCTCGCTGTCAGGCGGTTCGTAGTGTCTTTGATACTAGAACTACGATTGGTGTATTGGATTTTGGTGACGACTTGGCAGTACATAAGGTTAGTGAATTTGATTTCTGATTTGGTGTAAGTTTGCTGTAATGCCTCCTGTCAAGAGCAGACAGGAGGTCTGATGATGGAAAGTCGAAGAAGCAGAAGAGGTTTAAGCCTGGTTCGCCACAGGCTAGTCGTGTTGCTGTAGATGGTGCTGCTGTTCCTGGTGGTTCTAGAAGTGTTGCGGTTGCTGGTGCTTCTGCTGTTGTTGTTGGCTCTGTTGGTACTGTCGCTGTTATGGTGGATGACGAGGTGGAGTTGGTCAGGTCACGGATGCAACGTCGGTGTTTGCTGGTCCGCGTCGCTCGAAGACGAGATGTAAGGCTGCTGCTGCTGGTTCGGGCGTAGGTGAGATTGCCGCAATGAAGGAGATCACCAAGGCGCTCACTGAGGTGGTGGTAAATGATAGTGTGGCGGCGAAGCTGCCGAAGGTGGTGTTAGGGAATGCTTCTAACCACCATAAGGTGCTTATTAGGCTGCTGGCGGAGAACGAGCTGCTGAAGGGCCGTCTCGAGGTTAGTGTGGCTGCTGGGCCCTCGAAGGTGGCTCCGTTGAATGGATGAGCAGTTTTTGCGGTGCCTAAGGCGCCTGAAGCGGTGGTGATGGCCTAAGTTGCCATATGCAAACAAGCCGGTTGAGATGTGATCGGTGGTGGTGAAGGGGAAAGGTGTCCCCTCTAAGGAGGTCATAGACAAGGTGGTGGAGCAGGTGGGCCCAACGTTGGGTGTCCAATTGCACGAGGTGCGGCGAGTTTATACGGACAGTGGGGGAAACTCGGCTATAGAAGTTGATGATAGGGACATGGACGTAATGTTAGCAGAAGCCAATGGGGGGTCTGCACTTCTGTGGAGTACGGTTTTGGGAAGATGTTGTTGGCTTGAATCTACTGTGTAGGTATGCATACTTAGGTCTTATGGATACGGTGCTACTCTCTGGAAGAAGTATTCCTGTTATCCTTGGATTTGACTCCAACGTATGCTCTCGTATGTGGTTTTCGAATATACCCAGAAATGTTTCTGGACATTCGAATTATATACGAGGAGTCGTGCTTAGTGAATGGTTGGTCACGAAGTGCCTCATTGTTATTAATGAGCCGAGGGATTTATACACTTTCGATAGTCCAAATGGAGCTAGTGACATTGACGTGACGCTCGCGAATAGCGCGGCATTGACGAGTTTTGGACTCAGGTGGAGGGTGTGTGACGATTGGGGAGTAAGTGATCATAATCCTATCGAGATTATGGTCACCTTACGCGAACGAACGAGGGAGACGCCTCTGCCTCTTAGATGGCGAAGTCACAGGGTAGTCTGAGACCATTATGCATATATGCTATTTGGAACGGCGGCGTTAACGCGCCCGCTGGTTGGCTATTGGGCACTGACGCTGTATGACCATGTCAGTTAACGGTTAACGACTGTTAATGATGCCGTGTTGGGTCGTTGTGTTCGAACAACAGCTAACAAGGTCAAATGGTGGACGGCCGAGTTGGAAGGGATGAAAAGGTCCGTCAGGCCCCTCAGGAGGCAATTCCAGAGAGCCACACGGACCGGTTCTGACGATCTTGCTTTGCGCAAGTCCACTTATTTGTCTGGCCTCAAGACAACGACATGCTTGTAAGGGTTAAGGAGGACGAGTTTAGGAAATTCGTACGGGACAATATGAATGTCCCTTGGGGTACGGCTTACCGTGTTTGCAGTAGCTTACTTTGCTTGCCTCAGGGTTGACAATGTTAATTTGTCTTCTTGGGGGAATGCGCTGACACACTGTTGGGGGTCTTCTTCCCTGGAATGGAGTTAGTTGGTCGTTCCCCTGTTATAAAGGACGCGGGCGGCCCTACTGACTTGGTTAGATCGGAAGTTTCGGACAGTATTTGCCGCGTTAAGAGAAGAAAATCGCCAGGTATTGGTAGTATAGCTGGAGGGATGGCTAAGACCATCTGGAAGGCCAATCCGAAATATTTGGAGTCAATCTTTGGGAAGTGTCTGAGTGAGGGCTATTTCCCTAGGGCTTGGAAGTCTGTTCGAGTTGTTGTTCTCCTTAAGTCTGGTAGGGTGAGGAGTGCTCCTCGCTCTTATCGGGGCATCAGTCTCCTCCCGGTACTTGGAAAAGTGCTTGAGAAGATTATGGTGACACGGCTAAAGGCGGACAGCAGCGAGGAGACTTCTGAGTACCAGTATGGATTAGGGGAGGAGAGATGCGTGGCTGCATGTAAGGCAATGCATTAGTAGCTCTACTGGGAAGTACGTGCAAGGAGTCTTTGGTTATTTTAAGGGTGCGTTTGACCATCTTCACTGGGACGCGGTTACGTAGTGTAGGCTGTCGTAAGCTCAACTTGTAGAGAAGTTACTTAAGCTGTAGAAAAGCTTGTGTGGTTGGTGCCAGCAACACAGTTTGGAGGGATGTTACCCGGTTCGCAAGGTTCTGTCTCATTATGGATCCATTGTTGACACGACTGGGTCGTCTCGGCAAGTTGTGCGCTTATGCAGATGATCTGCTCGTCCTGATCGAGGCGCAGTCTTGCTCTGGAGTAGAAGGGTGTGCAGGCCATGCACATGGTTTATGAATTGGGTGCACAGGTCGGTGTCGAGGTTGCCCTTGACAAGACCGTGATAATGCTGCTTAAGGGAAGACTGTCCAGTGCACGTCCACCTGTCATTAAGTGTGGTATCGTTAGTCTCAGATATGCGACTCAGGTCAAGTATCTGGGAATATAAATGGATGATAACGTACGGGAAAAGATGGCTGCAGTCGTTGGTAAGGTCAAGCGCATTCTGAAGAGTGACTGGGGCCTCAGCAGGCGTTATAATCGCACCATTTATGGTGGACTGTTCGTTGCATGTGCAGCGTATGGTGCACCTGTATGGTACGAAACGGTTATGACTGTTGCTGTCAGAGGTAAGATGCTGACTTGGCAGAGCTGCTATTCTTGCTTGCATGCCGGTCTGTCGGACAGTTTCTGCGGATGCTCTTCAGGTCTTGCTGGGTGCGGCTCCTCTTGACTTGGAAGTGATACGTCGTGTTATTGCTTTCAAGATCGGGAAGGGGTTGCCAATTCTTGGGCATGATTGGCTTTCTACTGTTGACGTGGCGAATAAGGGGAGTAGGGAAATCAGGGTGATGTTAGCCGATCACCTTGAAGCGAAATCTATTTTTTAAGACACCATAGTACGTTCCACTACATTTCGCGCACTGGTGTGCTTTCTATTGTACCGCCTTTCGTTGTCGTCCCTTGGATGCCTGTATGGCGTAATTTTTTTTATTTATTTATTTATTTAATTTATTCGTCTATGGAATTAATTCTTACAGACTATTTATACAACACAAATGTTAATAACTCAAATTAAATAATTAATTATGAATTTAACAAAAGTATTATTTTACTTTTAGTTACATTCGTAGTTAAAGAAAAATCTATAATTCTATACAGTTCATTAAATTGAATACACATTCTCCTGAGAGGGTCAGCGTTTGCATAATTAGCTCTAAAAAACTGAACGGATAATGGTGAGAAGTAACGTGTTGGTCGTTGAGGAATGTTGAATGAAATATTGTTGATCAGAAAACCAGAACAAACATCACCGTTAATAATATTCAATAGAAACGAGACATTTAACATAGATCGTCGGCTTTTTAAGGTTGGCAGCTTAACAAGGGCGTGTCTTCTGGTATATGATGGAAGACTTAAATAGGTTGAAATTTAAACTTCGAAGACAGAACAACCGGAATTGTTTTTACACAGATTATATCCTGTCGATATAAGTTTGGTACATAAGGTCCCAAATTATGGAAGCATACTCCAAAATAGGTCTCACAAGTGATGTGTATAAAGTTTTAGTTACATATGGGTCATTGAACTCTTTAGCCCACCGTTTTATAAAACCAAGTACTCCTCTGGCTTTGTTTACCATAATTGTTATATGATTAATGAAACTTAGTTTAAGATCCAATTAATCACCAAGATCTAAGAAGCTATCCACTTTTTTTCTAGTTGATAATTGCCCAGCATATAATTTACAGATATCGGTCGCTTTAGGACCAAACGCATATATTTGCACTTTTTTAGATTTAGCTCCATTAAATTTGAATTACACCATTTGTAAAACGAATCCAAGTCATTTTGAAGTAAAACATGGTTGGAGTATTCACTAATACTCAGGAAAATTTTCACATCATCAGCATACATTAAAATATTTGAAAACTGAATAACTTGTGGTAAATCGTTTATAAACAAGGAAAATAAAAGCGGTCCAAGGTGGCTGCCCTGTGGTACCCCGGATGATACGTTTATATTTTTCGAGGATTCATTGTTGAAAAGTACGCTTTGTTTTATATTTGTTAAATATGAGTTAATCCACATTAAGCTAATATTAGCAAATCCCATTAAGTGTAATTTCTTTATAAGAAGTTTATGATTGACTTTATCAAAAGCTTTGCTGAAGTCTGTATAAACTACTTCTGTTTGTGTTCTTTGAAGAAACCCGCGATTGACTATTGTAGTAAGTTGTAATAGATTTGTTGAAGTTGAACATCTTTTTTGAAAACCGTGTTGGAAGGGAGAAATTAAAGTGTTGACTGGATGACATAGGAGATGAAATCACCAAGAACAATAACTGAGTCATCCAGATTTGCATCACGCAGAACAACTTTAATAGCCTCGCCATGTGTATCATATAAAGACTGGGGGGATGATGGAGGGATATAAGCACAAGTGATAAATATTTTTTTGCTTTTAAGTTTGATTAATACTGCGATAAATTCGATGTTGGGTGAAGAATAAATTAATAACACCCCAGATGGTAAAATACTGGAGACCGCAATAAGAACACCGCCACCATTCGTTAAGGTACCACGGTCACGTCTAAAAATATTATATTTATTAGAAAGTATTTCAGTATCCAAAAATGTACGCGTTGATACACACTTTCCGGGCTGTTCTGAGGTTCCTATTCCAATGGACGAAATTTCCTTTGTATCAAATGGTGATAACGACATTATCTCTTACGAGGGGGTGGAATGGGCCATTGACTCGTTCCAGCCATACAAGTCGCCTGGTCTTGACGGAATCATCCCGGTGCAACTACAGCGGGGTAGACAACGGATAATACCATGGGTGGTAAAAATCTTTAAGGGATGTCTGAGGATAAACTATGTGCCGAAATCTTGGAGGATATCTAAGATTGTATTTTTACCGAAATCGGGTAAGAGCAATCACATGTACCCGAAAGATTTCAGACCTATTAGTCTCACATCATTCCTGTTGAAAACGCTGGAGAGACTATTCTCTCTGTAAATCAGCACGCTTACACGAGGGGCAAATCAACTGAGACGGCGCCCCATTCAGTTGTCTCACTGATTGAGAAGACCCTGGGATACAAGGATTTCGCTATGGGCGTGTTCCTGGATATCGCGGGAGCTTTCAATAATGTGTCCACAGAGGCAATTTTGGCTAGCTTGTCGCGTACGGGGGCACACCCACACGCCAAAAACTGGATCGGTAACCTGCTAAGGTGCAGAACTATATCTGCGGCGTGGGGTAACGCCATGATAACGAGGAGAGCACACCGGGGAACTCCCCAGGGAGGGGTGCTCTCACCAATGCTTTGGACGCTTGTCGTCAACGAACTTCTCAATGGACTTCAGGACGGGGCAGCAAAGATAACTGCATACGCAGATGACGTGGCGGTAATAGTTGCTGGCAAGGATCTGAATACTATTAGTTCTGTAATGGAGGCTACACTGCCGTTGGTCAGCCAGTGGGAGGCCGCAGTAGGACTGGGAGTCAATCCCGAGAAGACAGACATAATACTATTTACGAATAGGTACAAAATTGGCCCATGGAGGAAGCCTAAACTAAGGGGTACTAGCCTGGAACTTAAACACCACACAAAGTACCTGGGAGTAATACTGGATAGCAAACTATCGTGGAGATTGCATGTGGAAGAAAGGGTGAAAAAGGCAACGAATGCGCTCTACGCATGTAAGAAAATGCTGGGCAAAACGTGGGGTCTAACCCCTGCTCTTACACATTGGGTCTACACGGCGGTTGCAAGACCAATCTTACTCTACGGGATACTTGTGTGGTGGACGGCCTTGAGGAAGATATCGTACCGGAAGATGCTAATGGGCGTGCAGAGACTCGCCGAACTCAGCATCACCGGTGCTTTGCGTAGTACGCCGACTGCGGCACTGGATGTGATCCTGGACTTGCAGCCGATTCATCTAGTGGCAGAAGGAACTGCGAGGAAGTCTGCGATCAGCTTAAAGGCGACGGGACAATTTGTATACAGACCTTATGGTCACGGCAGTATTATAAGGGGAATAGATTGTAGCAGTGACTACACCATTCCGAGGCTGTCACTTGGACGAAAACCGCGAGTTACCCTGGAGGAGGACGGCTGGTTGGCAGGGCTCCGATCTGGCCACAGGACCTTCAGTTTCTACACTGATGGATCCAAAATGGAAGACGGAGTTGGAGCTGCAGTCTACTGCCGGGAACTTGGTATTCGGAAATCGTATAAGCTCCCCGATTACGCCAGCATTTTCCAGGCGGAGTTATTTGCGGCCAAGATGGCTGCTGATTTGGCACGTAGCTCCAGCACAAGGAACTCACACATAAACTTTTTCATCGATAGTCAGGCGGCGATCAGGGCGATATCCGCCAAATTTTCATACTCTTCTATCGTCCAGGAGTGTAGGGACTCGATAGATAGACTCTGTACCAATAGAAGGGTGCACATCTACTGGGTTCGCGGGCACCAGGGCATAGAGGGCAACGAGGCGGCGGACGAATTGGCGAAACGGGGGGTCCAGTTACCATTCGATAGGGTGATGGCCATCCCGGCTCCAATTCGGAATATTAGGAGAGATACGGACTCTGCTATACGGAGGAGATCAGATGCAATTTGGGAAAACACCGAAACGTGCAGGGTTTCCAAGGTAATGTGGGGATCCTATGATCCGGAGTCGACGAAAATACTTCTGTCACTATCGAGAAGTGATTGTAGACTTCTGGTAGGTTTTATAACGGGTCACTGTTGGACTGCGGTATACGCCAAGAGGGCGGGGCGGCTGAATAGTGACAATTGTAGATTCTGTGGGGTACCAGGGGAAAAGGAGACAGTGGAGCATATACTCTGCTACTGTCCGGCACTCGTGCGCTCCAGGGCGAACTGTCTGGGAGATCATTACTTCCAAAATCTCGGGGAAATCCCTGGAATTGGGTTAATGAGACTCCTGGCTTTCGTCAAGAGAGTGTGGGGAACTCTGAGTACCATCACATCGGAATGACCTCTCTTATTTATAACGTTCTTTTGCGGGTTATCGTACAACGTGGTAACGCTAGGGACCTATTTGGTCTATGCGGGGTCTTTGCGACCGGCCACTCTAACCTAACCTAACCTAGTATCCAAAAAGGTATCGTTTAGCCAAGTTTCAGTAAAAGCGAGTACGTGATGATTAATGTTAAAACTTTTTATATACAAATCAGACAGTTTAGATCTCAGTCCACAGACATTCTGGTACACTAATGAAATGTTATCACCAGTGAAAGCTCTTAGTTTTTTGGAACATTTGAAACGTGTTGGGGAAGACGGCGAAAATTAATTGATTTTGGATTTTCTCTGTAATTATATTCACGAACCAAAGTATTTTCTGGCCAAAAATTTGGGTCAAGAATACGTTCAAAAAGATCAGCAGAAACAGTTACTTTAAAAGATGTTATCGATCTTGGTTGAGAAAAAACAAACTTATATGTTGAAATATCTGTGTTTGGACCAACCTTAGATTTTACGTAAGAATCCACTGCTTCAGCAGTAGTTTCAGAAGCTGAGGGTGGTGGCCCAGAATGCGCTGTGCTAAAAAAACCTTGCCCAATCTCACCGCCTCGCCGAATGCGAGAGCATTGACCGATGCTACCGGTGTAGACAGGACCATCATAGTTGGCTGCATCCTCTGCCAAAAGGTAGCATATGGTTCCCGATGGTGGCCTACATACGACTTTTAACCTTGCCGAACGGCAGAGAAAAATACACCCGGGCAATAATTGATCCGACCGTGGTCCGGAAGAGTTGCGTTGTCGCGTACAGCAAGGCCGGACGACACTTACCGTGTCGCATATCCATAAGACAGGGCGAAACATTGTCGCGGAGTTTGTGGCGGAGGCAGACATATGAGGTCGACATACAGCGACCTACAGAGTACCCACGCTCCGAATTGCCGATCTCGTCCACGCAAACAAGTATTGGCACCGTATATTGGAATGCTGTATGGCCTTGGGAGCAGCTAGCCGTATCCTAATTGGCCCTGTTTATGGACGGCCTGGCCGCGTGTATGCCCAGGACACGATCTTTGGGTTGGCCTTTTTTGGTGAAGGTGTAAGAGCGAAATAAATGCACACCCGTCCTTCCGGTTGCCCTTGAGGAAGATGTTCTTGTTAGTGTTCACCGAATCTTTGTTGCCCCAGAAAGGCATTTACTTTTTTTGGTACTATTTTTTCATTTAATTAATTAATGTTGCTGAATTTAGAATTTGTGAGTTAATTTTTTATTGATTTACCGTAAATTTAAATCAATTATTGAATTTTAAGTTGCTATTATTGAATGTTGAAATGTTATTTTATCGTCGCCCTTACGTCTAATGCTTATGTTACTGCTAAGGTTTTGTTGCAAGGTGGGCGGTATGTTGGCGTCTGGCTCGTGGAAAGCCCGTTGCTGGGAAACATTGAAAAATGTTGTTCCGTGTGAACCACGCTACATGGGGTGGTGGCATCTGTCATCTTGAGTTATTTTTTTTTGCCCTTTTACTTACTCGCTTAGAAAAACTTCAACCAGCCGGGCGCCTTAAACATAAAAATTAAAACTAAAGTAAAATTAAAGAAAAAAGAAAACCAAGTTGAGAACAATAAAAATGTACAAACCAGAAGGGAGAAAAGTATGTTTTTATTCGGAGAAAAGAGGAACCAACGTCCCAAACAGCACACCCAATAAGGGTTGTTTTCTCTGTGCCGGTGAGTACCTGTCATCCTGTCTTTCATCACCAGCGCGTGCTTTGGAGAAAAAAAAGGGAAAAGAGAATCCCTACCCATGAACCAGCCATCCAAGTGAACCCAGACCGCAGGCAAACTTTTACTCCCGTGTTACACAGCAAAACGGCAAATATTTTTTCCATAAAAAAGTCTATTAACTGCCTAGGAATCGCCTGTAGACGGGAAAAATTCATGACTGATCTCCATCAGTTTTTTGTTCTTAACAATTTCCAATACATACTTTCCCTTTATCTCCACCCCTTAGGGGGGCTTCCATACAAATATTACAAATTGTAATCATTTATATAATGTTTTGCTGGGAACTTCATTTTTCATACGCGTAGAAAAAATTCCAAACATAGCTGCTTTTTCCAACTAAAAATTTCGAAATTTTGATTATCAAATATTGTTTTTGTCAAACAAAAAAAAATATGTTTCTTAAACGACTTCGCAAATTAAAAAAGGTAAAGACTGGATTAAAGGTAATTTTATTTCTGAATTTCGTTTATTCAATAAACCAAACCGTTTTTGAGTTACGCAAATATGGGTGTTTTCGGAAATGTATCACTGCGCTGCATCTGATGAGCAGCGTGTTCATTAAAGCATTACTGCAAATGTCAGTAGTGATGAATTTCCGAACAAGCTTTATATGTTGTGCAACATCCTCCGTTTTCGAAATAACGGTATATATAAAAAAAGCTAACCTTAAAAACGGTAAGAACATTTAAAAAACAACACAGAAAAATTGTTTTTTAAACCATCGTGCATTCTTAAGATATAAATAAATCTATTTTGCAGCACGCCCACTTCTCCCTTCCCGCCGACATTTTGTCGGGCGTTGTCTAATAATAACCAAGATGCTTGTACCTAATTTGGCAACCTTTGCTCTTGGCGTTTTCAAGATATACAAAAATCTATGTCTTTGTACGGGAACATTTTGGCGGATGCTATAAATTGATAAGCACTGCTCCTACCTCATTTGGAAGCTTTGGGTTTTGCCGTTCTCCAGATATACAGAAAAAACTGCAACAAAGTAAAGAATTTGTGTGTAAAATAAACTTTTCGGGACTATAGCTAATGTAAATAGATAACAACTTAGTCTCCTTTATATCTGCGGTCTTCGAAAGCCTCATTTTAACGGACATGGTTAAATCAACTTCGTTATTTAAAAGGACCCAGAATATACTTTTACGACACCTCTATTACATAATCGGAAAAGTGTGTGCAAGGCCAAAATGTGCTCTTAACCTTTTAAAAAAATGTTTATCAATTAAATTTTGTTTACTTCTTCTGCATTTTATATTCTCATCTTCCAAAACAATAAAACAAAACACGAACTTTTCTAATATCCGAATGAAGAACAAAAATAAACCAACTTTTTGTGCCCAAAGCATAATCGTTTTTTTCGTCTTATTTATTTTACAACTAATTTAATGTTACTTTATATTATTAGTAAAGGAAAATATTGAAAATGGCGCTAAATGGAAAGGTTACAAACAAAAGCTGAGAATGCCAAGGTAAGATATTAAATGAGAAGAAAAAGCGTTCGATATTAAAAGATATCAAGCTAGATTCATTTAAAACTGCAAAGGGCATTAATATAGCTTTGAAAGCTCGGACTGGAAACAGGTTTTCTTTTCCCTGAACGCTATTCGCAATACATATACGATGATTACTGAAGGATTGCCAAAAAAATGTCATTTATAAGCCTTACAATCAAAAACAACTTTGCGAAGGAATATTTTTATTGTTTGGGAAGAAGAGAGCGCAAAGTGTAGAAAAAGGGAAAAAACAACTAATTGATAATATCGAGCCATAACCGCAAAAAAGCTTAAGCGACATTTTCAATTTTCGTTTTTTTAATAAATGAATTTATTGACAACACTTGCATCAGCTCCTAAAATTTCACGCTCACAGAAAGCACCGTTACGATTTTAGAGCAAAAACAATTTTAGTTTAAGGGCCAATTTTCATAAAATTTTTTTATGAAATTTTGTAAAATTTTGTTTTTGTTGCTTGAGCTTTTTTTGCGGTTATGGCTCGATATGTATATTTTTTAAAAGTTTAGAGCACATTTTGGTCTTGCAAACACTTGTCCGATTACGGATGGAGTCACTGTACATATACAGCGCACTCACGATTTTTTTCCCACGGGAAAAACTTTTACTAAGAAAGAAATCGTCTACTTATAAATTCCGCGGGACCAAAAAAATTTATAATTGGCATAACCGAAGTTGTTTTGCTTATTTACATTGAATTTTTTTGTTGTGGCTGTGCAAGTTAAAGTAAAATTAATTTAATTAAAAATAAAAGGAATATCATAGCCTTGCAAAATATTTATTAAAAATTTCTTTTGTGACAGACTTATCTGACCCCCACACAACTTCGACGCATGATTTTATTCGTCCTGTGTACTTTCTTTGGTTTTGTGCTGCAGCCTTTTGCCTTTCATTCTTTCTTTTTTTTATTGGCCACTTACTTTTTAGATTATTAATAACAAACATTTTTCCACTCGGTAACACAATTATTTGGTGGCCGATGAAGTTTAGCTCGTTTTCAGGATCCCGCGAAAAATTCTACTTACAGTTTCTCTAAGCTCCCTTCTGTTTTAGAAGGGAATTTTCTTCGGAAAAAAGTGAGAAATTTCATGCGGAATTTTTATTTGTAATAGGTGAAATTCGTGATTGGGCTAATGATATGCGTAACATCAATATTTTAGAAATTACAAACGGAATGACAAATCGTGAAGGGTATAAAAAACGGCATAAAACGCGCCAGAATATTTGCAGAATAGAAAAACTAACATATCGCAAAATATATTTTTACAAAGTTATAAAACAAACAACCCCATTAATTTTTAGTTATATTCCACCAAATAGTAAAATGTGGTCGGACATACTTAAGTATTTTCATAAGACTAGCAAGCACACTGCGAAATCTCGTAAATATACATATGTAAGTCCATAATAAGTAAGTCCATATAAAGCGTACTTTTGAAATAAACTTAGTACGCATTTTTTTTTAATTGGCTTATGAATTTTAGATATAAAGCCCAATTCTGAAATTGTATGTAGGAACTAGCTTAACCCAGTGCGCTTCGCTACCCTCATTAAAATAAAATATGAAATTTTGTGTCAAATGTGGACAATTTTACATTTACCATTCTTCAAATATACGTTTTTGTTTTGTGCCACGCTTACTTATCGAATCGCGCCGACTTTTTGACTGATGTTGCGTATTGAGCACCAAGCTATTTGTACCAACTTTGAAAACTTAAGCTATGACCGCTCTCCAGCTGTACAGAAATCTCTTTTGCATTTGTTTGTAAGGAACCACGCTGACTTATCAACTCCAACTTTATTTTACAGATGTTGCGTGTCGACAACCCAGCCATGTTTACCAAATTTGAAAACTTTTATCTTAGCGTTCTCTAGATATAAATAAATCTATTAATAGCCTACATCTACAATCCCCATTGGATTTTGTCCGACTTTGTGTATTACTAACCAAGATGGTTGTACCGAATTTGGAAACTTTGACTCCTGTCGTTCTCCAGACACTCCCACTATCCAAATTCCGCACACACTTTGTCGGATGTAGTGTATTGATAACTAAGATATTTTCCATAATTTGGAAACCTTGGATCTTACCGTTCTCCAGATATACATAAATCTATGTCTTGCAATGGGGGGTACCACGTCCCTTCTCCATTGCTGTCCATTTTTTAGAGAGTCTGTGTATTGATAACCCAGCTATTTGTACCAAAGTTGGACAATTTTCCTCACCGTTCTTTATATATTAATAAAGCCATTTTTTACCACGCCCACTTATCCAGTCCCGTCCAAATTTTGTCAGATGTTGTGCATTGATAACCAAGATACTTGTACCGAATTTGGGCCTTTCCTATCTCTAGATATACAGAAATTTATATTGTCTTTGTATGGGAGGTGCTACGCCCGCTCAAAATCTCAAAAAAATATATATATAGCCTATAGATCCTTCCAGTCCATCAGTAATATACTGTTAAAGTTTCATGAAGATCGGTTCAACGGTTTAGGCGGATATAAGGTACAAACAAATAAACATACATACTTACATTCATTTTACATTCAGATGTATGTTAAATATATCGTATTAAACTTATTTAAAATAATTCGATATATGTATGTAATTTACATTAGTTTATAATTGGTAAATTAATTTGGCCAATAAGAGTATTATAAAAATGTTATCATTTTCTTATTAAAGGGCGAATTTGAAAGAAGGTAAATGTATATTTTATCATTTGCCCCTTGTGTATCAGATAACAAGTATTTCATTTTACTATTTAATATTTACATTTTCTGACTTTGACTATCAAAAAAGTAACTAAACAAGTTTCCATATACATTTCTTCTTTACGTTACACAAATAAATACGAGAGATGGAAAATGAAAAACACAATTTGGCAATATAAAGTTCTTTTTTAATTAACTACCCTAATTATGCATCCTATGGGGATACGACAGAGGAAATGTTAAAAACTAGTATTATAATGATAATCCATTTAATGTGCCCAAAAAGGAGAAAAAAGCAAACAGCAAAAGAGTGAAAAAATAACAAAACGTTTGGATACGAAATCTTAATTTAATATTTTGATTAGGACGAAATGGCTGGCAACAACCATGATGATGTTGCTGATGACCAGGGCAAGTTTTTCATGCTATTTGGATGACAAATATGCTTGGCTATTTTTTAAATTTTTTCAAAAAAATAAATTTTGCATATTACAGGTTGGCAGCCGTTCTTAATAAAAGAATTGCTTTTGATGCAATCTGTTGCAATTACAAAATATTTTTATTGACCTTCTTCTTTCATATGCATTTTCTTATTTTTAAATTTTTAGGAAGAAATTACCTACAACAGGTTAAGTTCTTCTAAAATGAACGGTTACTGAACAATTTTGGATGTTTTATTTTTGATAGTGATTAATTTTAAAATGCCAAAAGAAACTTAAAAAAACCGTAACTGCTTGTATTGTGAGAGATAAGCCAGGAATCTTAGCACTACGTCTTCAAGCGCTAGCGACTTGACCAAATCATGACCATATCCCAGCCAGGTCAACGGTATTAATTTGTTCATGGTCTTGTATGCGGCGTATACGTGTTGATGTTCATGTTTAGATTTACCACAATTTTTTTGTTGTGCGTTTGGTTGTAGACAGTAAATGACATTGTAAGGCTACCATGTAATAACTCTGTTTGTCAGGATAGCGTTAATAAAGTGACACGTTATTTTACGTTATAATTTATCGCTACCTTTATTTATTATTGATTACAGTTTACTAACTTAGATTATTGTTAAATGGTTTAATTATTTA
Source organism: Pollenia amentaria (assembly GCA_943735925.1). Classification (NCBI taxonomy): domain Eukaryota; kingdom Metazoa; phylum Arthropoda; class Insecta; order Diptera; family Polleniidae; genus Pollenia; species Pollenia amentaria. The sequence goes on from OX031006.1 coordinate 104,169,507, forward strand.
GCAAGTCTTTTTGTACTCTTTTCACTTCGGCTTCTCTATCTTAAGTGAACTTCAACATGGCCAACTTTTGTAACTATTGCAGGGTTGACATATGCCCGTGTAGTTTGCTTACCATCTCAGATATTCACTACTACAAAACACATCCCTGTTACATGCTCTTTTTTTCTACTCCACAAATCTCCTCGGTGGTCGCACCACCCGCCCACTCCTAGACCTTACCTCCGCTCTAGGCCCCCCATCATTCGACCCATCCTCATTCGACTGCGACCGACCTTTACCTTCCGGTGGCCCTTGCCCTAATTCCTTATCATCAACAGAATGAGCACTTAACCCAGTACTCCCTCCCCCTACGGTATTCGTGTCCCCAACAAAACCCTCCTCAACCTCCCGGGGCACCCCACCAATCCCCGGAGCTGAAACAGTAAGTCACTGGCGCCAAAATCAGCATTGACGGTACCGCTGATAAGTCTCCTATTTCGTCTGAAAAGATTGCCAAAGTTGTCCCTAATCATATACGAGCGATCGCCAATCCTGCCCCCTACCACCCCATAGTTCCATCCCTTTCCATCCTTTCTAAACATTACCAAATCACCTGCCTTCAAAACCGATAATGACATCCCGTTTCGATCCTAGTAATAGTTCTGTCTCTCTCCATTTAAATTTTCCTTCTAATAACTTTCTCCGCTATATTATTTCTAAATAACAACGTGCCCGATATGGGCAACTTTGTCTTGATGAGTCTTCCAAAGAATTAAACGGATGGTGACAACTGCATACCTGCCACAGGAGTTGTGTTATATTCCAAAATCCTATATTGGTATGAACCCAGATCACCCGTCTCATAGCATCGCTTCAATATGTTCTTCGCAATAGCCACGCCTTTCTCAGCCAACCCATTGCTTTGTGGATATCGCGGACTTGAACGTCTAATTTTAATAATGAATTCAGAGGCATAGAGATCAAATTCTCTGGATCCGAAAGGAATGTTATCACATATAATTATAGTCGGAAACTCAACCTTATAAAAAACTCTGTTTATTTGTTTTATGCTATGTTTCGATGTTTTGTCAAGAGTGCCACTGTCAAATAATTTGAGTATGCATCCAAAAGTGCGGCCCGCATATTCAAATAAATCCATCCCCACTATATGAAACGGATATTCCGGCGTTTCACCCTGCAATAATGGTTACTTCTGATTATTTCTACGAAATTTCTCACAAATGCTGCATGCCTGAACAACCTCCTTGATTCGCCTACCCATCCCAGGCCAATAGTATAACCCCCTCGCGAGCGCTAGCGTCTTCTCAATTCCCAGATGGAGCCACCTAATTTTTCTCCTGAAATTTCGTCGGTATGACCAGTTTGTGGTCCAATAATAATAATCCGTTGTCCCAGATTATCCAGTTGATTAAACCTTGGCCACCCAGTCTCAACATATTTACAAACCCGGCTATAATCCTCATCCTCATTCAAAATACTCCGATAATATTCAAAATACTCCGATAATTTTCAAAATACTCCGATAATATTCAAAATTCTCCCCCGATAGGCAAACTAACTCAGTCACCATATGTATCACAGGCCCTCTAGTTCCCGACAGGCCCTCTATCTAGTTCCCCTTCCTCTGGTAATTTGGCCCGAGATAAACAGTCAGCCACCAACATGTCCCTTCCCGGTTTGTATACAACAGTCATCTGAGGGAATTTAAGTAAAAACATAAACATGGGCTGAAGCCGCATTGTAACATCGTCAATATCACGCCTGACGAATGTCTCTAACGGTCTGTGATCACTTTCAATCGTGAATTCACGACCATATACAAAATAATGAAAACGCTGGCACGCAAACACTATCGCCCAAAGCTCCTTTTCGATCTGGGCCCATTTTTGCCCACTTTTTGTGAGTGTCCGAGGTGCAAAAGCCCTCCTTAACCAGCACACAACCCAATCCGTCCTTGGAGGAATCCGTTTGAAGTCTAACGGGTAGCCTTGGGTCATAAATTGCCAAAATAGGCCTAGAAGTGACAATGTTCAACAAACTCCGAAATTCCTTTTCGTGGTCCTCATTCCACCTAAAATCGACATTGAGCCTTGTCAAATTTCGCAACAGTGCCGTTAGCTTCGACAAGTTCGGTATAAACCGTGCCAAATACTTTACTAGCTCCAGAAAAAGCAAAACCGCGGCCATATCCGCTGGCCTTTCCATCCCCAAAGTTGTCTCACAATATTTTTTCCCCGCTTTAATCCTGTTATATGATATATCGTGTCCCATAAACCTCACAGACTCACACCTGTACTGAATCTTGTCCGCATTAAACTTCACGTTATATTCTGTTGCCCGTTGCATCACCAAGCCCTAAATCCGATCAGGCTCCGACAAATTTGTAGCTCAGACCAAAATATCGTTAAAATATTTATAAAGGGTGGTTAAATTTTAAGGGCCGATGTTGATTTTGAATAAAACACAAATTATTTAAGAAAAAAATTTTGTCATTTCTTTTTATTATGATAATATTGGTACGGTTCAATTATGTATGGAACAAAATATAGGCCTCCATCCGATGGTCCAAATTTTCGATGATGCTGAGGCATAATTGAGGTTCTATGCCGTTAATGTTCCGAATTATCTCATCCTGTAGCTCTTAAATTGTTGCAGGCTTTCGACGTACACCTTTTCTTTAAAATAACCCCAAAAAAATAAGTCCAACGGTGTCAAATCACATGATCTTGGCGGCCAATTGACATCGCCACCGTTGAATTTGTCGCGCAAAAGAGCCATTGTTTCGTTAACTGTGGGGCAATTCGAGCCATAAAAAGTTCGTTATCATCTCACGATAGCGAACGATATTCACAGTAACTGCCTGACCGGCCTCATTTTGGAAAAAAATACGGCCCGATGATGCCGCCAGCCCATAAACCGCACCAAACAGTCATTCTTTGTGGGTGCATTGGGTTTTCGACAATCACTCTTGGATTATCATTTGCCCAAATGCGGCAATTCTGCTTATTGACGAATCCAATGAGGTGAAAATGTGCCTCATCACTGAAGATGATTTTCACGATATGCATTTTGATTTGAACGCCCATTTTAGTAATAAGCCTGAATAACTTTAACGCGTTGCTCGATTGTGTATCTTTCCATAGTTAAAATTGAGTTAGTCTGAAATTGAGAAATGTCAAATGAAATGCAGAAAAAAATTTGACATTTATTTGTGGTTTATATTCAACAAGGGCCCTTAAAATTTAACCACCCGTTAGAAAAGGCTAATTAATATATTAAATTTTTTTAAGTTTGAGACAAAAAAATAATATATAACAGCTTGTCCGTGGTGGTATGAGCTTCGTCGTTATTCACTAGATGATGATTCTTTTCTATATCCCGATATATTTGCCTGGGCATGGACCTTGATACCGCTGCACTACCTATATCTACATCGAAAGACCAATACAAATCCTCTCTTGGTAATTTGTAATACCCAGACAATATAAGTAGTATACCTATAAACTTTTTCAAATCAGTAGAATCTAGTTGAAAATTGTGTCATATAAAATTATGTTTGTAATGATCAAGCTTATCACTTCTTCATAAAATGTTTGCTCAAATATTTGTACTGGTGTATGATCTGTAAAGTGTTTTTTTATCTTCTTGTCTGTCCAACACATCAGTGCTCTGCCGAGCTGTTGAATAATACGTTGGTACACACTTACGCCACACTGGTTCTTGGCGGCGGTTTCTCCTAAATTTTTTGGCCAAAGGGGCATCATCGCTGCTTTCGTTGTCATCATTTAAATTGATGTACTTGTGATATATAAAAACCTCTACATTACCAGGCAGATCTTGCGGCAGAGTCAGAAACCATGTTCTCGTCGGAACCTTCTTCCCTACTGTTACTACGCTTGGTTCCGGCGGTATTATTGATCAGTCATAATCAACCCCACTGTCACAATTATCTAGAATGGAATTAACTTCTTCTTCTAAGCTCCTAAAAGCGTTACAAGTGTTAAACGGCCATTTTCTGGAAATCGAAATCACGTGAAATTGAAAACGATGAAAATTTTCAAGTAAATTTATGTAAAAATTAACGAAACTTTTCCTGATTTCAAAAGTAGTTAACCCGGCGTTTACACATGCAAGTGCAAGTTGGAAAAACTCAATACACTCACACATTTTTACTAACCCCATCACATTTTACGCACTTGCAGCAAGAGAATTTGCTTGCAAGTAAATTTTTGACACTTGCAGCAAGTAAAATGACAAATAAAGAAACAGTGTTACCGTGGATGCCTTTAGTATCAATTTACTAGTACTTAGTAATATAAAAATTATGTTAATTGTTGATTTTCTGTGTGTTCTTAAGAATAAAAAAAAAAACACTACTACAAAGCAATACATCTTCATTGTATTTTAAAACATAAATTGCAAGCATTTAAAAAAAAAATTTTTTTAACCAAAATATTTTCTCAGAAATTTTATGATATCGGTAACTACGGCAATACTGGATTCACATATTTTAAAAATAAACATAATTTTTTCAGCAAGATAGACCAAAAATAAAATAAAGAAATAATTAAATTATTTATATTAAATATTATTTAATTAATTTCGTGATAACATTAACATGATAATGTTTTTTTAACCCAAAAATGAAGCTTTTTTATAAGATGTTTTCGCTTCGAGAAAATTTGAAAAATGAACTTACAACTGACTGTGTAAACACTCAAGTTACTTGCAAGACTTCCGGCTATTTCTTCGACATTTTCGTTGATAATACATATACACTACTTGCAAGTAACTACTTGCATGTGTAAAGGCAGTGTAAGGTAGAGGAAAGTGGTCCTCAAAGTATGACGTATATAAGAGAAAATATTTTTATGAACTTTGAACAAGGGAGAGTTTTCAAAATTTGTTCGATTATAATTCCACGTGATTTCGATTTCCAGAGCATGCCCGAAAACGTTTGGAATTCATCGCGCAAGTTTTAACGTCTGCTGAGATAACGATTTCTTTCTACACTAACATACTTGCCAAATTAATAAAAATAAAGAAAATGGTTTCATATTTGGGAATCCCCTTCTTATATAGATAAGCCAGCAAATATGGTAGCGTATTTCTGCAAGCAATACAACGATAACGTTGCCATATTTATATATAAATACAGCCGCTGTACTCAACTAATTACAGTAGTACCTTAAGAACGATATCTCTGTGATTATAAATTGCAAACCAATTATTCGTAATTTATTTAACAAATAAGGATGCATACTATAAAAATGTATGTATTTAATGTAAACATTGTCTTTACAGAAATATTATGAAATAATAAAATAGAATGCACACCTAAGAACACGGATAAACTATAATTGTAGAGGCCTCTGTGATAGTTGTATTTATAATTGAGCACAGCGGCACCACATACATCTAACATCCCATTTTGTATAAATATTCTGGCTCCTTGAGTAATTCTAAGTCGATTTAGCCATATACGTCTGACTGTCCGTCTGTTGAAAACACGGTCACTTTCGAAAAACTTAATAGAAAAGAACGAACTTGGTGCCAAATTGCTTGTAGTTCCCCTAAACAGTTTGGGATTGAAATCCAGCAAAACCGTTTTAGTAGGATCAAAGCTACGAATCAAAATGTGGATTTTGTTACAAAAACTATCATAAATTGTGGCATAATGCACGGGATGATATAAGATTTTGTACAAATTCGTTGCAATCACAGTAGCCATAAAACAGAGGCCTAGTGATTTATAGTTTTGATTTTCTGATATTGTAAATCTAGGTGGGGAATATAACGAAAAAATTACTGTTCAATACAAATGTTTGGTGCTTGAAGGTCTTCACGAAAGTAAAACATTAGGAAATGTTTGACTCGAGCTCTTATAAAAATGGTCGAACCACCACAAGCTCAACCTTGAGTGTCCTTGGTGTCATATAGCGTGCATATTTGCTAATTTTTTTTTTGTATGTTTGCATGTACAATATAAACTTTTTTTGCATATTGAAACTTGCCCTGCTGATTACGATCTATGTTCATGGTTATGAAAATATGTACAAACGAAGGACCAAAAAGTAACAGCAGAAAGAAGAGCTAAATTAACGGCTGAAATTATTGTACATTTATTTTAAAAAAAATTAGCAAAATGTACTTTAAATTTTTAATGGTAAATATAAGTTGCTAATTAAAGAAGTTATTAAGGATAACAGTGTTAAATCTTCAATAAAATTGTTCTTAAATTAAATATACATATAATAAATATGTAGATTAAGTTGTGCTGGGCACGTATCTGAAAAACGTTACGTTTTCCTTTTATGAAACTCGTTTTGGATTTTTCTCTTAAAAACAAACCTTTGCCTGTTTTTCATTTAAATATACCACTTATTGAGGTTAATAATCTGTATTGTAATAAATTATCTAATTCGCCTCCCCGTGATGGCCGCCGCGACATCGTCAGCATACACCACAGTGCAGGAGCATGTTTTGAGGCCTAACTATAATGTGCTTAACCAAACTTAAGCTAGTGTCAAAATTCAACGAAAAGCATGTCAAATGCTTAAGTAAATTACTGAAGACTTTTAGGTGGCTATATTGTACTTATTGAGCTTAAAGACTTTCTACACTTAGTTGCAAACATTTGTACTTTTGGAAAAATATTTTCGTTTTTATTTCTTTAAAATGTAATATTTTTGACAAAATGTCATTTAATTTGTAAAAGTTATAAATATATTACCATAAACAAGTAAAAATATGTTTATCTTTTATTAATTTTTAAAGTTAACTAAAACTAAAATAAAAAAGTACTAAAAAAAGCAACTGCGGTTGCATCTTTTAATTGTAAACAATTATATGTATCTATTATGTGTCATTTGCTTAAGGAAGAGCGAAATTGACCGCACTTTCCTTAAGCAAATAACACTTGACGAAACTTAACGAAAAGTGTCTTAAGTACATTATAGTTGTATACATTTGATTGTGTGTATTCGCACATTTGCTTAAGGTTCATTAAGCACATTATAGTTAGGCCTTTGGTTTTGCATCATTTCCTGAAATTTGTTCTCAATGGTGGCCATGAAACTATTTGAATTCGATTTTCAATTGAGACCGATATGTTTGCAGAAGGTATTTGTGGAGATTCAAAGTTTTATATAAGAAAATCAGGAAAATCAAGAAGTACAAACAGTGAAAAAATTCATTTAAAAGAATAAATCCCAAAAATCGCAATGTGCAAAGTTTTTTCTATTTTTTATTGGATAGTAGATAAAAGAAAAAAAAAATTTCAAAAATTATTTATTCTGATTGGGCATATATTGGAAAAGTTATGAGTATTAATTTAAACATTTAAACATATATTACATCGCGATTTAGCCAAAAAAAAATAAATCTGAAAGTGCTGTTGAGAAGGAACATCAACATCGTACAAAATAAAGGAAATCAAAAAATATTTTTCTCTTTCACCTTTTCCATCGATCATTGTAAGCAACATTTGAAAATTAATTTCAATGCATTGGTTATCAAATTTGATCTTTTATTTTTCGACCTTCTTCAGTTATGACATCTTAAGTGTCGTTTTGAAAACAAGCTTTATTGGGCTGCAATACTTTGTTGAAGAGGGAATTTAATTTTTCCATACATCCATTTCTGTAGCTCTACTAGTTGACGGCTCTAAGCCAATATAAGTTTTTCTTAAACGTAATGGAACGAAAGATACCATTAATAAATTCACATTGCATGTATTGTTTCTGACCAGAGCTTCCATCATATCCCCATTTAGAAATTAAAGTGATGCTGCAATTTTCAATTTTTTTTTAAACAGTCAGCATCAAGTGTATTTAATAATCGTTCTGCAGTGTGTTCGAGAAGATCCTGCGATTTTACTTCTGATGAACTTGAAGTTACACTAAAAGCCGTTTGTAAAGGTAGGTACTCTATTTTGACTGAAACTAAATCTCGATATGCTGGAAAGATTCCACAATTTTTTTCATTGGTTCGCTTTCGCAGTTCTGTATACTGATTTTTAGTCAGTTTTATATCCAAAAATAGTGCAAATGCTTCTTCTGGAATAAATTTCATTTATTCAGTTGGTGTAGGCATACTTTTTAAAATCCTCTTTGTGCGTCTAGGGCTCGCTTCCACTATTTGGTCAAATATTGCAATTTTTCCATTATTTTAAAACATAAAAAACCTGTTTCAAACGTTTTAAAAGGATAACATACATTTTTTAAATTAAGTTGCAATTTTCAGTCAATTAAACCATGTAGTTTAACCTTTTAAATTAAAATTACTCAGAAATCTAACGTGTTAATCTATTTATGTCGCCTAATCGTTGTGCAGCATCCGTTCACTTACAATAAGTTCCTAACAATGGCAATACCTTTACCTTTTCCAAATTAATAGATAACCTGACGTGCTACATAATTTATGTGGCAGGAACTGCTTTACAGCCAGTTATTGTAAAACACAAGTCTTCTCACTTGACGTTTTTGTATTGTTACGATATCGTTTTAAATTTGGTTTTCAAAAAACATTTAAAAGCTTTCGTTTTTTCATTTTTGACATAAATAAAGCTTTTTTTTCGTTAATCAAAATTATTGGCAATGTATTTATTTTCGTTCATTCGCTTGCTTTTTTATATAAATTTATAGTGTTTGTTGTTAACCCTACAACAAAATATGTAAATTATAAATTTTAAAAACAAAACAAAAACTACAAAAAGTGTTAGTGAATTAATAAAAACAATCATTTAAAGAAAATGTTTACAGCAATAGCAATAAATATCAGAAATAGAAGAAGAAAAACTTTTGCTGCACATCAAATATATGTAGGTATAAGGTTTTTGCGTGATACCACAAATTTTTTGAAACTTCCCGAAGAACGGTAAGTAAGCATTTCATTAAAAAATTTATGTATTTAACCATAATCATTTTCCTAGATTTGTGGCGAATTTCCGTGTAAGTAAGAATGTGTTTTTTATATTGCTCTAATAAATGGAGCCACAAATGAAAGATGTTTACAGAAACACCCATGTACCAGCAGCTAATGAACTAGCAACGTTTCTATCGTTTGTAGCCACGGGCGGCTATCAATTCTCCATTGGAAACGAAATATCTTCAGTAATTTCCAAATCTAAAGTTTCCATTAGTAGGTGATTCCGGATATAAACTTCTGCCATACTTGATAACCCCTTATGGAAATCCAATTGAGCAATATCAAAAGAAATTTAACGAAAAGCACTGCAAAACTATAAATATTGTTGAACGGTGTTTTGGAGTTCTTAAAAATCGCTTCCGATGTATAATTGGTTCCAGAGGACTTTTTTACAGTCCAGAAAAAACAACAAACATTGTGAACGCTTGCTGTGCTCTCCACAATATTTGTATACGATACAAAAGCAACTGTCTTCCACCACAGTAATTAGATTTTCTACAAAATGCAACAAACGACGACGTTGTTGAAAATGTTAATGAAGAATCTCACGGAGAATCTTTCCGTCACACTTTAAGAAATAATATAGCAATTAATTTGCAATAAATAAAACCAAAAAACTTACGGAAAATTTTAATATTTTTTTATTATTAAATCAAAGGAAAAAACAAGAATTCTAGGACTACGTTATAATTAACATTATATAACATTAGAAGAAAATAAAAGGATACAAATTTCATAAAAAAAATTAAATAAAAACAAAAATTAAAATAAAATCTTAATGGTTTTACCCAATCAGGAATTGTTTTTAAGAAAATTATTTTAATTGATTGAATAAATCAGACATTGTTTTAGCAAAAAGTTTCGCTGATTCAGCAATGTCTTTAAGTGCTTTGGTTTGTTCCTCCATTTGATTCAGAATTGCATCCAGAGTTGCTACTTGGTTTCGTAAAAGAGTCATTTCTTCATTACCTCCCAGAATTTGTTGGCGGTGTCTTCTTTTTCTTAAGAAACTTTGTTTTTTTTATTGGGTTTTTTAAAGATATAGATAGAAATAGAGTTGATGTTGAACATTCATTTGATAGAGCAGGTGGTGATGGTTTTGCTGTATTAGACGAAGAAGGAAAAAGTGAACAAGGTAGTTGCTCTGGCAATTTATTATTACGAGTTGGCGTTACTACTGCCACTTTACTGCTGGGCCTAGGTGGAGTTATATCATAGTTGGTACATTTACAGGGCCTGGTGGTGCAGCTGCAGATAAGAGATTACATATTTGATCAATTTGCAACTCAAGCGGCGTTTAAGGTTTTACACGGCTAGGTCCTCCTCCAGTTCCAGTAAAGCTTTTATTATTTTCTGCAATATTTTGCTAAGTCCTGCTTTTAAGGTCAGCCCAAGTCGGAAATTGATTTATTTTGGATTAAATTTTGTATGTACATATGTATATAAATATGTATATTCCGAAAGAGTTATAAAGTACCGTTTTTCACTCTACTACAGTTCTTTCTGGAGGTCCCACAGCGTTCAAGATTCCCACGTAGAATCTACTTCAAACTTTGTACATTTGAAAATCGGATAGCCGGTAGCCAAATTAGGAAAGGTTTCCATATGGTCAACCAACTTCTCAAACTGAGCGTATGTAGTTCGCTTATTTCTTGAATTTTTTTAAATTGAAAATTCATATTTATGTTATTATACTTGAACCTTTATACAATATTTTATATAATTATAAATAACTCACGTTTTTTTCAGTAAAATATCCTTGTGATTTCCATTATTTTTTTCAAACGAATGCCCTTTACTTATCGTCTTCTTTTGACATTTGTTTTCATTTATTACGAAGACGTTCATTTACTAAGAACCAAAAATATGTACAATAAATGAACTGGTTTTTAATTTTATTAAAACCGAAATCAGACAAATATTTTCATTTTCTGAAAACAGGCCATTAATAGTCGAAAATTATTTAAGATTCACCCTTTTTAATTTCAGTAATGTTTCCTTGCAGGACTTATTTGTAGAAAATCTTACTTATCAGATCGCATACAGATGTGTGTACAATGAGGTAGAGAAATGTAGATAAGAGTCCGGACTACAAGAGAGTACAGTTTTTTGACGCGTTCTGACGGGCAGGACTTATACCCTAATAAGTAGGAAATTTCCGGGAAATTTTGACATTAAAAAAAATTAAATAGTTCTACAGATCGCAGAGTTCAATGCTTTAAACCACGAATAGTTAATAAGTTAAACTAATACACAAAACTTTTTCTGCCAAAAAACTTCAAAAATTGACTCCGAAATTCAAAACTATGACCAAATACTGAGAATGTCCATTGTGCACCACCCTGTTCCCAATGAAATAGTTGAAATAGGGTTGAAATTGTTTGGCTCCTGAGGTTCACTAGTATTTTCTTTCACACAAATAATAAATTTCGAAATCGGAGAACATAAAAAAAATTGTTTTGACCGCCTTCTCAAAATATAAACCAGTGTGCGCCGGCTTTTAACATGACCACGATCAGAGTCACCGACTCAGCGCCTTTGGCGCTATATTTAGCGCTTTCTAGTACTCGAAAAATCACTTATTTTTTTCCTAGCGCCTTTAAATTATAGCTTTTCTGTTAAAATTTTTTGAGATTTATGCAACATTTTTCTTACTTTTATTTTCATACATTAAAATAAAGTCACATTAAACCAAAATTTCTTTCCTTTTTTCAAACACTTGATATATAAAGTACTTTTCGTCTGTAACCGTTTTTAGTCACATTACGTTATAGTCCATTTTGCGATATAAACTCATGGCATATCTATCAGCGGCTTGCAAAGGCTGAAGTAAGGCCAAATATTAGCGTTATAGTCACACTATCTGTTAGGTCCCGGCGCTGCTTGGGATTTTCTGAATAAAAAAAAAATTTAGTACTGGAGAATTTTGTTGATAACTTTACCCCAACGCTATCTACCGGGTCAAAATTTATCAGGAAAGTTATTTTTGTTTAATAAATATTTTGTGAATTTCAACTAATTCGAACCGTAAATAAAAAATGTTTAATATCAGGACAACAGCGCCACCTATCGGGATTAAACTTCAGAGAAACCTAGCTCCCGACTAAGATAATTTATTGTCCAAGTTGGGTGTCAATCGGTCCACCAGTGTCTGAGTTTTAGAAGCACTTACACTGCACAAACGTTTTTATATATGTATATAGATTAGCAACAGTAGATTTTAGTTTTCGAAGACACAAACCATATAAGAGAACTTCTAATTAAACCGCTTAATTTTTATCATCAACTCTAATCGAATAAAATTAGTTTTCGTCTTGTTATCAGATTTTAAAACGACACTTTAGATGAAGAAAAATTACCCAATTGAAATGAAATTACACCTGATATCAAATTAACGTTCAATTCTATAAAAAAAAATTTTAAAAAATAAAACAAGTAGATAAAAGAGTGTTCTCTGAGCAGTTATGGACCCGGGAAAAAAATTATGTTTTGTTGTTAATATTAGTATCAGAATTCTTTACGCCGAATATAATCTAGATATCTACATATGAAATTTGGATTTAAGGGAGTGGGGTTTTGTGGGACATATATATAAATCTAAATAGTTTGACTAAATTGCTATATGAATCTAAATTGATTGACATTTAAGTTGGTTCTTATGCCCACAATACCATAGTGAAGATTTTGCGTTTGCGCTAATGTGTGAAATATTGATTCTAGTATACCGATCAACTCCGAATCAATATCTGAGTCTATATTACGATGACCGTCTCTCCAAGTAAACCTTAAGCGCAAGGTACAGGTCGTAATTTCAAAGATAATTTCATATAGCCCCTAATTAAATCTTCTTTCCTTAATAATTTTTGTACCCATAAACCATAAACCTAAATCATCTTCCTAAATTTATTTTGGAATCGGTCCATATTTGACCATGGCTCCAATACAAATATAGCTACCGATCTTTTATCTCTTAATGCCATAACTTCCCTATAAATGTTGGAATATATTAATATAAAATTTGACAGCAATAACTTTTATAATAGCTACTATGTCATGACAAAATGGTGTGCTGGTAGATACCAGCATTGACCGTATGTCCCACAAAACCCCACTCCCTAAAATCCAAATTTCATATAGATGAACATATGTGGATATCTAGATTATATTCGGCGTAAAGAATTCTGATACTAATATTAACAACAAAACATAATTTTTTTGCCGGGTCCATAACTGCTTAGAGAACACTCTTTTATCTACTTGTTTTATTTTGTAAAAGTTTTTTTTTATAGAATTGAACGTTAATTTGATATCAGGTGTAATTTCTTTTCAATTGGGTAATTTTTCTTCATCTAAAGTGTCGTTTTAAAGCATTGAACTCTGCGATCTGTAGAACTATTTAATTTTTTTTAATGTCAAAATTTCCCGGAAATTTCCTACTTATTAGGGTATAAGTCCTGCCCGTCAGAACGCGTCAAAAAACTGTACTCTCTTGTAGTCCGGACTCTTATCTACATTTCTCTACCTCATTGTACACACATCTGTATGCGATCTGATAAGTAAGATTTTCTACAAATAAGTCCTGCAAGGAAACATTACTGAAATTAAAAAGGAGGAATCTTAAATAATTTTCGACTATTAATGGCCTGTTTTCAGAAAATGAAAATATTTGTCTGATTTCGGTTTTAATAAAATTAAAAACCAGTTCCCGCGAGTGACAATAAAAGCTTTCATTTATTGTACATATTTTTGGTTCTTAGTAAATGAACGTCTTCGTAATAAATGAAAACAAATGTCAAAAGAAGACGATAAGTAAAGGGCATTCGTTTGAAAAAAATAATGGAAATCACAAGGATATTTTACTGAAAAAAACGTGAGTTATTTATAATTATATAAAATATTGTATAAAGGTTCAAGTATAATAACATAAATATGAATTTTCAATTTAAAAAAATTCAAGAAATAAGCGAACTACATACGCTCAGTTTGAGAAGTTGGTTGACCATATGGAAACCTTTCCTAATTTGGCTACCGGCTATCCGATTTTCAAATGTACAAAGTTTGAAGTGGATTCTACGTGGGAATCTTGAACGCTGTGGGACCTCCAGAAAGAACTGTAGTAGAGTGAAAAACGGTACTTTATAACTCTTTCGGAATATACATATTTATATACATATGTACATACAAAATTTAATCCAAAATAAATCAATTTCCGACTTGGGCTGACCTTAAAAGCAGGACTTAGCAAAATATTGCAGAAAATAATAAAAGCTTTACTGGAACTGGAGGAGGACCTAGCCGTGTAAAACCTTAAACGCCGCTTGAGTTGCAAGTTGATCAAATATGTAATCTCTTATCTGCAGCTGCACCACCAGGCCCTGTAAATGTACCAACTATGATATAACTCCACCTAGGCCCAGCAGTAAAGTGGCAGTAGTAACGCCAACTCGTAATAATAAATTGCCAGAGCAACTACCTTGTTCACTTTTTCCTTCTTCGTCTAATACAGCAAAACCATCACCACCTGCTCTATCAAATGAATGTTCAACATCAACTCTATTTCTATCTATATCTTTAAAAAACCCAATAAAAAAAAACAAAGTTTCTTAAGAAAAAGAAGACACCGCCAACAAATTCTGGGAGGTAATGAAGAAATGACTCTTTTACGAAACCAAGTAGCAACTCTGGATGCAATTCTGAATCAAATGGAGGAACAAACCAAAGCACTTAAAGACATTGCTGAATCAGCGAAACTTTTTGCTAAAACAATGTCTGATTTATTCAATCAATTAAAATAATTTTCTCAAAAACAATTCCTGATTGGGTAAAACCATTAAGATTTTATTTTAATTTTTGTTTTTATTTAATTTTTTTTATGAAATTTGTATCCTTTTATTTTCTTCTAATGTTATATAATGTTAATTATAACGTAGTCCTAGAATTCTTGTTTTTTCCTTTGATTTAATAATAAAAAAATATTAAAATTTTCCGTAAGTTTTTTGGTTTTATTTATTGCAAATTAAGTGCTATATTATTTCTTAAAGTGTGACGGAAAGATTCTCCGTGAGATTCTTCATTAACATTTTCAACAACGTCGTCGTTTGTTGCATTTTGTAGAAAATCTAATTACTGTGGTGGAAGACAGTTGCTTTTGTATCGTATACAAATATTGTGGAGAGCACAGCAAGCGTTCACAATGTTTGTTGTTTTTTCTGGACTGTAAAAAAGTCCTCTGGAACCAATTATACATCGGAAGCGATTTTTAAGAACTCCAAAACACCGTTCAACAATATTTATAGTTTTGCAGTGCTTTTCGTTAAATTTCTTTTGATATTGCTCAATTGGATTTCCATAAGGGGTTATCAAGTATGGCAGAAGTTTATATCCGGAATCACCTACTAATGGAAACTTTAGATTTGGAAATTACTGAAGATATTTCGTTTCCAATGGAGAATTGATAGCCGCCCGTGGCTACAAACGATAGAAACGTTGCTAGTTTATTAACTGCTGGTACATGGGTGTTTCTGTAAACATCTTTCATTTGTGGCTCCATTTATTAGAGCAATATAAAAAACACATTCTTACTTACACGGAAATTCGCCACAAATCTAGGAAAATGATTATGGTTAAATACATAAATTTTTTAATGAAATGCTTACTTACCGTTCTTCCGGAAGTTTCAAAAAATTTGTGGTATCACACGCAGAGAAAAAACATGATTAATGAATGGTCACTACGACCATTTTTATTCATATTTGCCTAATATGTTTACCCTAATAAACTTATTATAATCCTTATTTAACTTGAAAAAATATTTTTTCTCCTTAACATTTTTTAATTCACTATAATAATATTATATGGTGTTTTGCACCTAAAAAGTTACCATGATCTAGCTAAACATATTAAATAATGTGAAATATTTGCTACTATAATGTATATATGTATTTTCAACTATACAATTAAAATCATAATATTAGCTGTACACAAAAGATATGTTTGATACCATCATTTTTGTTCGCTGTAAAACATATTCTCTAAATGGACAAACATTTATTGTCAAAACAAACAGTGTGTTTATAAAGCAAATAAAATCTTCTTCCACGTCATTTTCCGTCTGCGAGACTCAGTTAATCGGGAAACATGAATGACTACAAAATAATTAAAAGTTTTTCGGGAGAAAAACCATGCATGATTGCAAGATTAAGGAAGTAAATTATTATACGTGTATTGAAACAGGTAAGTTATATATATATATATACATGTAAATGTATGTATTTAATTTTATTTATTAATATATGCTAAGCTGTATATGAATGTATGTTGCAAAGAATATATATGTATTTTTAATAAAACATGAAATTTTTGAAATTAATTTTTTTTATTGGTTTTATTGTTCAAATATTTGCATGGTATTGGGAAAAATAGAAACAGGGTTAAAAAGATAATTTGTGTTTTTCTTCTAAACATAATAATATTTTTGAGACAATAATAAGCTATAAACATGTCTGAACATATATTGTTACTGAAGACGTGTTTGAATCAATCATAACCACAAACAGTAATGAAAGTTTGCGATTGTGATTGTATCACCCACGTTTTTTCTTTGCGTGCACGCAAATACCTTATATCTACATATATTTGATGTTCTATTTCTGATATTTATTGCTATTGTTGTAAACATTTTCTTTAAATGATTGTTTTTATTAATTCACTAACACTTTTTGTAGTTTTTGTTTTGTTTTTAAAATTTATAATTTACATATTTTGTTGTAGGGTTAACAACAAACACTATAAATTTATATAAAAAAGCAAGCGAATGAACGAAAATAAATACATTGCCAATAATTTTGATTAACGAAAAAAAAGCTTTATTTATGTCAAAAATGAAAAAACGAAAGCTTTTAAATGTTTTTTGAAAACCAAATTTAAAACGATATCGTAACAATACGAAAACGTCAAGTGAGAAGACTTGTGTTTTACAATAACTGGCTGTAAAGCAGTTCCTGCCACATAAATTATGTAGCACGTCATGTTATCTATTTATTTGGAAAAGGTAAAGGTATTGCCATTGTTAGGAACTTATTGTAAGTGAACGGATGCTGCACAACGATTAGGCGACATAAATAGATTAACACGTTAGATTTCTGAGTAATTTTAATTTTAAAGGTTAAACATGAGTAAATAGCCGGAACTTCAACTACATGGTTTAATTGACTGAAAATTGCAACTTAATTTAAAAAATGTATGTTATCCTTTTAAAACGTGTGAAACAGGTTTTTTAGGTTTCAAAATAATGGAAAAATTGCAATATTTGATCAAATAGTGGAAGCGAGCCCTAGACGCACAAAGAGGATTTTAAAAAGTATGCCTACACCAACTGAAGAAATGAAATTTACTCATCAGAAGTAAAATCGCAGGATGTTCTCGAACATTGCAGAACGATCCTTAAATACACTTGATGCTGAATGTTTAAAAAAAACTTGAAAATTGCAGCATCACTTTAATTTCTAAATGCGGATGTGATGGAAGCTCTGGTCAGAAACAATACATGCAATGTGAATTTATTAATGGTGTCTTTCGTTCCATTACGTTTAAGGAAAACTTATATTGGCTTAGAGCCGTCAACTAGTAGAGCTACAGAAATGGATGTATGGAAAAATGAAATTCCCTCCTCAACACAGTATTGCAGAAAAATAAAAGATCAAATTTGATGACCAATGCATTGAAATTAATTTTCAAATGTTTCTTACAATGATCGATGGAAAAGTTGCACAATCATTAACCGAAACCAAGTCCTCGTCAAGCTGCACCATATGCCAAAAGACATCACAAGACAATAGTTTCAATGAAGTATACGAATTTGGAATGTCCCCTCTTAATGCCAGAATTCGTTTTATGGAGCATAATCTTAAATTGGGTTATGATTTGGAATTTGGCCCGTTAGGCGGAACAGTGAGAAATAACTAAGAAAATGTGGAAAAAGGAAGCAAAGAAAAAAACAAATTCAAGAAAAATACCTTCACCTAGGCCTTATAATAGATCAAAAAGGAAATTCAAATAATGGAAACACTGCAAGGAAATTTTTTTCCGATCCAGAAACTGCAGCATCTATCACAGGAGTACATTTTGAATTGATAAGACGATTCCAGACGATTTTACCAGGTATAGTATGTATCAGAAAGATAAATGCAAAAACAATTGGCCAGTATGCAAATGAAACAGCAATTCTTTATAACAAAAAATACTCTTGGAGATACATGCCAACTACTGTTCATAAAATATTGTACCATGGGGAACAAATAGTAAAAATTGAAGATATATCTGAAGAAGCGCAAGAGGAAATGAACAAAGCCTATAGATTCTTCGGCGAGCATAATACAAGAAACATGTCCATTTGTTGTGATAATGAAGATCTTATTACAATTTTGTTGTGCACATCAACTCCATATATGTCCAGTATTCGACAAAAATGGAAATCAACCTCAATCTAATTAGAGGAAGAAGCTAAACAACTTCTGGAAAATGAAACTAAAAGCTATTAAGAAGAAATTTTTACTAATATTGTTTAGTTTAAAATAGTTTATAGATTATAATTTGTTTTAGATTTAATTATATATTTTTATTAATATATAAAAATAAAATACATAAACATATCAAACAAAAAATAACAGTTAAATTACTTAAAATTTTATCGATAGCGAAGAATACTAGAATACTATTTGGGCAAAATTTTCCTTTTCAATTTTATACCTTCAACAACTCGTCTAGTCCCAAAAAAGCCAACATTTGGCCCCAGTAAATATTGGGACTAAGAAAATTTACAGGGGCCAAATGTTGGCCTTTTCTGACAGGATCTAAGTTCGAGATTAAAAAATAAGTATCAAATGTAATATACAAGAGAAATAATGATAAATAATAAAAAAAATATATATGAAAAATTCAAATTTTACACCGAAATTCCACAAAACAATTAAAATACATTTTGAACTCCCCATAACTTTTGTATCAGTCGAATTTTACGTTTTATAGCGCAAATTTAAGCCTAACATCGCACCTATCGAGTCAAAAGTTTGCCGATCCAGTCAAAAGTTATGTAATTTTGACCGCCTTCTCGTAAAATTTCCCAATGTGCGGCGGTAAACTAACCAATTCAGTCGTACGATTTACCCTTTGCCTGTCCCCATACAAAAAAAAAATTGTATGCCGTACGTCCAAATTTGTAATTTTGTTTAAAACGGTTTTTATGAACTTCTTGTTGTTTCTTTTATTATAATATGTAATTTAAGAAATGTAGAAACTGTTTTTCTTTAAAAAAAAAGTGTGAATCATATGTGATGCACAGACATTTTTTTTATCATAGTTTTTAACCAGACGTTCTGTGCATCACATATGATTCACACAATTAAAAAAAATAAAAAATAGCGGAAGTTTTATTACTTGTCTTACAGCTAAATAATGGACCCAAAATCTTTTTATGGCCAAAAATGAATGAGAAGCGACGATTCAAATAGTGATGAGGAGGGCCCCTTTCAAGATAGAAGCCTGGAGACCGTTTGTTCAAGATATCAAACTTCACCAAAATTTTGATTTCAAAGTTCCAGGAAGTATATACTCCAAGTGCAGAAATTTCGGTAGACGAAACAATGATTTCACACAAGGGAAGACTCCTATTCAAACAATATAATCCTGGTAAAGCTCATAAATATGGCATCAAAATATTTAAACTGTGCGAGATGAGTGGCTATGTTTGGAATTTCTCGATATATTGTGGTAAGGGATCATCTGAAAAAATTCCAGAACTAGATCATTCTGGAACCATTGTTGCTTCACTAGCCGAGGGTTTATTGAAAGTGGGAAGACTACTTGTTGCTGATAATTGGTACAGTAGTATTCCTCTGACAATGTTTTTGAAACAAAAAAGAACAGATTACTGTGGTACATTGCGATCAAATAGAGTAGGACTACCAAATTTGAAAGCTGTTAAATTGAAGAAAGGACAACTCTTTGGAAAAAAAGTATTTATGGTGTTCGAGTGTTGAAGTATCAGGACAAGAGGGAAATACATATGATTTCAACTTTTCATGGTCCCGATATGAAAGACACTGGGAAAAAAAATCCACAAGGAGAGAACTTGTTGAAGCCTTCAGTAATATTAGATTACAATCGTGTAAAAGGTGGTGTGGATCTTTCCGATCAGATGATATCCTATTACAGTCCTGCTCGTAAAAGCGTTAAGTGGTATCGTAAGGTATTTTTCGAATGTGTAAGCATATCGATTTTAAATACCTGGGTCTTATACAACAAGTCTTATGCGAGAAAAAAATTAAATATACAAGAGGTTTCAAAATCCATTGCAATGGCATTGATTGATATCACAATACCCACTGAAGAAACTGCGCGAAGCGTTGTACACGTGCTGACAACTATTCCTCGGAAAGCTGACGGGAAAATCGTTCGCAAACGGTGTTCAGAATGCTATCGGAAAATAGCTGAGACTGAAGATAGAAAATCTGCAATTAAAAAAACGAAACAAGTTTCAACTGAGTGTACTGAATGTCAAAAGGCATTATGTTTAACCTGCTTTAATGATAACCATAAAGACTGAAACAACATTTTTAGTGATAACATTTAAATTTATATATATGTGTAAGATTTAAAGAATCAAATTTTTGTTAATTTTTAATAAATAAAAGTGAATTCATTATTTTTTCGTTATTAAAAAAAACAGCCTCTTTATTTCCATAAAACATCTAAAGTAGAAGAGTCAGGCATGTGGGGACTTGACACAATATAAAATAATGCCATATCCACACGTTTAGTTTCTTAAATTCATTATTTCTCTCACGTCCAATAAAATACAAGCCTTTAAAAAAAATACCATTTGTGAATCACATGTGATGCACAAGCGTATGAAAGCAACTTGCTGTGCATCATATGTGATGCACAGGACAGGGAAAGGGTTAAAAAAAATCGTGTGTGCTCATAATATATGACAGTGTGGCTTAGAAATTAATTGTGTGAGATTTGTTTCACAAGTCTATCCGACTTGCAAATGCTTATGAAAATTTTCATAAAAGGACTGTTTTTATCAGTACATGTACTGTTTTTTGTTTAAAGTACTGATATATGCATTACAAGCAAATCAGAAAGCAAATGTACTGATTTTTTTCATTAATGTACTGTTTTTGTACTGCTATTATATATTAATAATGTTTAGTATATAGTTTGTCATATTGTCAAATTGTTTGCGAGACAAATATTAATGTTGATGTTCTTATCGATGAGTTATTAACATAAAAGATTTTTGCGAATTCGTACGAAAAGAGAAGACAGTAGAAGACAAATGAAAAGAGTTTCTAAATGGTGGTGTGTTTACAAATTTCAGGAAATGTGTAATTTAATTTCTTTCATTTCACATTCAAACGCTTTTACAGAACGAGTCTGTAGTTTTCAAAGTGGAGAAAAGAGAGAAACAGGCTTCTTATATAACCTAAATAGTGACTTGCAGAAAAAGACAAACTTTGGTTATACATAGTTGTTGAAGACTGAAGACACAAAAGAAATTGTGGACAATGTACAAACAGGCCATACAAATTTTTAACTTGTAGCATTGTAAATATTTATCTCCATACATAGTACATATATTATTTATTAAAATCTATAGTGCAAGATCGTCTGAAAATGTGCCTTTTACAATAATTAAAATTATTAATAGTAATTAGTTGTAAATCACTTTTAAATAATTTTGAAGATAAATACATAACAAGCTTCGTTATTTCAAGTGTTTAATTTGTTTTTTACCATTGTTGTCCTTATATCTGTTGATTGGTGCTAAAAAGGCCAACGTCAAATAATTGATTTTTGAGAAAATTTAAAAGTTAGTTTTTTATAGAAGAGTTCTAACTGAAATTGGCTAGCAAAACCCTCTTGAAGCTGTTGCCAAATGAAATTCATTATTCTGGTAGAAATAGCAAACAACTACATTTATTTAATTGTATGCTGACTTATCGTCGGTTGATAATTTAAATGTCGTATGTGGATTTTTTGTGGTTTTTAATTAAGATCGATTCCTCAAGTTTTCCGACCTGATCTTTCATTTGGCGTAATCAGTTTTTCGATACGGTTTTCGAGATATGGACTGTTGAGTTTGTCGTATGTGGTATTTGCTGAAGCAATTTTCAAATTAAATGTGTTCAAACTCAATTTACTCGAAACTATCGCAATCCACATACGACAATTAAATTATCAGACGACGTTATATTCAATATAATGTAATATTAATATAATAAAATAAAGGAAATAAAATTTTAGTTCACATGTTGGTCACGTTTTTTTTTTTTTTTTTTTTGTCAAATATTTGGTAGGTGCAACAATTAAGTCAAAACAGCAAAATATTGACATTGACCCTTTTAGTACCAAGCTTTAGACGTAATGAACTCAAGTTTTGCTTTTAATAAAATAATTCTTCTTTGAAAAATATTTAACCAAGTAGGTGACAAGAAATTAAGAATCGAGCTTTTAACAACTTGTTGTGTTTTAGATTTTTTTGTTGTAGACTTTGTATTCCCGCTAAAAATATTGTTTATCGATGCCATGATTATCGATGCCAACCTTCGCGAGTATTTATACTCTGTTCGCTGACATCTAGATGTCTCTAGATCATTCTACTCGGCGAAATGTCTGTAACATTTTCAACATTTCTGGACGAATCGAGATTTTATTATCTTACAGCGAATATCATTATGCATTAACACTGTGGCTGAATTTAAATTTATACATCAATAAACTAAAGATAATCTCAACACTATTATGTTATACATTTATCTATAACAATCATAATATTACATTTGTACTAGAAAATTCTGTGCAGTGGGTTTACATTAAAAATATGCGAAACTTATACAATAACATTTTAAACTAATAAAATTACTAATAAACTAAACTTATTCTTAACTAAAGTTACTTTTGTAACAATATATTAGGAATTTAATTATTATTTTGGAAAAAATCAGTTTTATTAATTAAATATTATCACTGTTCAAATTATTGCATGAATTCAAGTTTTGTTTTAAAAAAGATTAAAGCTTTTTATGCAATTTTATATTAAAAAAGTATATATACTGTTTTTATGCAATTGTACTGATTTTTTCCCCTTATGTACTGATTTCTCTAATTTCCAAACTGGCAACTCTATTAGAAACGTACTACTAAACTACATCACAATAGTTCTTTTTTATCGTATGTGCGCCATAAAACTAAATGAAAATTCGTTCGATCGGCTTATTCGACTGCTGTCGAAAATCGAATTTTATAGTTCGGTTACGGATGGCAACAAAACTGAAGTTGAGTTGCCAGCAGCGAAATGAGGTAACGCCGCTAATGTTAAAATATACAACATAATTTTTGCTTGAGCCAACCTTTGATTAATATGGAAGCTAAAGATATGTACATATTGTATACTTGGGAATTAATATATACACTGCCAGAATATCTTGTGTCTTCCTTTTACACGTTAAGCTTCAGCTATCCTTTGGCTAGCAATTAAGTAATTTGTATGTACAGAAAATTTAACAATTATTCAACACCAGGAGAATGTTATGCGTTTTCTGGCCAGCTACGGCATTCGTCAGCATTCTTTGTATGACACTGGATAGTGATACTTTATAAATTTTTTGTATTTAACTCAACAGAATTAACTAATAGAATCTGAGAATTCATATTGTACATATACATTAAGGGAATAGGACTATTGCAAGAAAGCTTTATACAATGAAATTTTATTTATTAAAGGCCGTTATACGCTATCCCGCAAAGTCTGTAGTATTTTTCGAAAATGCTTCACTAATCTAATATAATTATTGTTTGACAATTTTCAGAAAACAACGTATCATGACGTTTTGTATTTTTTTTAAAAACGTAAGACTTGTGGGATAGTGTAAACCAGCTATAAACGATATCAGCAAAAACTAAAAAGTTGGGAGTTATTTCGTGGTACCCCTTATTGTTTTTACATACTTTTTTAATTAGAGGTGTAAACAATAATACAACGATTGTGTTAATATTCATCTTGTTGGGTCCCAATGGTCGACCATTTTTACTTAAGGGTGTTGTGCGGGTACAGACACCCTTTTTGACAGGAATATAAACATAATTTTCTTTGATAAATGTGCCAAGGCCAAATGTCTTTGTATAAATGCCTATAAACAAGTTGAAATATTATGGTCGATAGTACGTGGCCTCATGATACTCTATTAGCATTCGCTTGACATTTAAATGGCTTCCACATTAATGTAATGAACCTTGATGTAGTAAATTATGTTGACATATGAAGACTAATGTACATTTTGTTGTTTTGTACAGATGTAAATGGTTGTGCTTCGAAGAAATAAGAGAAACTTAGTTGTTTTTGTACATGCAGGAGGACAAAGGGTCAAAGATGTACACAAAGATTAAATAAATACGACGAATTACATTTATGCAAGCAGGCGCAATCGTACTAAAAAAGGACATTTCAAGGCAGAGGACAACAGATGCAATAAATTAATTTAATTATGTTCTTTTCAAGTGTTGAAAATGACTAAAAGCGGAAAGTAAAAGCATTTAAAAGCAAAATGTAAACAAGAAAAACATAAACAGTTAATAATAGTGCTTGACTAAATAATTTAAATCACTATGGGGATACAGAACTAAATAAAAGAGTGATAAGGGAAAAGCAGCAACTGTTGACTCTTGTTTTCATACAAACATAAATTTAATTGCAACAAGTAAGAATCTTTTGAGTATAGGCAGAGCAAGATTCGGTCCTACATCGGTATTTCTACTGAAATTTATTCAGATACAAGCATTTGTACAAGATTTTTTACTGTGTATTGGATTTTGGGGAAAAAATCTATCTTAGACTAATATTTTTTTCATTATTTATTTATTGAATCTTCATATATTAAATATGAACTAACAATAACACAATGCTAGTTGAAAAAACAGACAAGCCGGGCACAGGGCGTTTTAACATAATTCGGGTACGCTGAATCCAGTGGTGCCCGCGGTTTTTTAAGATTGGCTCTGGTTTTTGGAAATGGAGGAGGTTGCACAACATATACTCGCGTAACTCAAAAACGGTTAAGCTTATTGAAAAACTTTTTTTCTAATATGAGTAGTCGTTATTGAAACATAATTTTTTTTTTATCAAATTAATTTAATTTTTTTTTATCAAAATTTCGAAATGTTTGTTTTTTAAAAATTTATAAAAAATTTAAAAATGCAGCTAGGCATCTAATTTTTTGAAGACACATTCTGATGAAAATCCTGTTCCGGATAGCCAAATATAAACAGAACATATTCCCTGAATAATTCATTCTGTTGAAGCGGGTGGCCCAGCTACTTGAATGTATCAATCGTCATGCATCACGGTTCCATGCAGTCACAATGAAATCACGCAAGATCGTCTGGATATAATGGTACGGCGTCTAAAAGTATCTCAAAGACAGAGCATTCTCTTGACAAAAGAGTTAAAACCAGTGTTTAAAAAACTTAAGTCAAAAGTCGAAAAGTCGCAAAATTTTAACTTTTCAATGCTTTTACTTTTCTCTGCTTTTTAAAATCAAACATCGATTATGTTAAAACTTATGAAAACAATCGGCAGTCGTGTGCTAAGTTTTCTTCTGCTTTTGATAAGTTAAAAAAATCAAAATCGCAAGCAGTGTCTTTGCTTTTGAAAGTTGTCAGAAGTCGCAGTCTTAAAAGCAGGCAGTCTTTTAGTTTTGTACATTTTTAACAGAAAAATATTCTCTTTTCTCTTCTGTTTTTTTTTTACATTTATACTAACTCACACACAGGGGTGCCAGATGGTGTTGGTAAAAAATCGGCATATTTTCAAAAAACAAATAAATATTTTAAACACAAAAAAACATGTTTTTAATGACAAAATCGAAAAATTCAGCATTACATATAAAAAGTAAACGTTTTACAACGGCTTATGTAAATTTATATATTGTAAAGTTCAGCCCTATTTAATCACATTCAATGAAAAATTCAATGAAGCGGATTTTAGCGATACGGAACAAATTTTTTTTTTGGGATTTATAAAAAAATAATTTTAATTCTAAAAATACAAATATTTTTGTCAAAAACTAAAAAATAAATGCTATGGCGATTTTGGCGATTTTTGACATTGAATTTGGCGAAAAATTTCAAAATCAATCTGACAACCCTGATTGGGACTTATAATTTGCAAATACAAAGAACTTTTTTCTTCTGCGACTGTTTGCGACTTAAGCCTATAGTACACGGCATGTAAAAAGACACATGCGCATGTGGTTCTGACGTAATTTTGACGTCATCACACAACACGCAATGTTTATTGTGGCTTTGCATTGACGTCAAAATTACGTCAGAACCACATGCGCATGTGTCTTTTTACATGCCGTGTACTATAGGCTTTACAAAAGCAAAGAGATTGATTTTACTTTTACTTGCGAAACTGTTCAAAATAAAAGAAAATCAAAATCACAATTTTTAAAACAACTGCTGGCAAAAGTTTCGTTCAACTGTTTGTTTTTCGTTTTGTGATTTTGCTTTGACTGAAACTGTTGTTGATTTCAGAAGCACAAGCAGAAGTCAAATCAAAAGAAATGAAAGTTTTTGCAGTTTTTTAAACACTGGTTAAAACGAACTAATATTTTAGCACCAGGTGTACAAATATACGGGGCTATCAATCGCCATAGACGATTTACGACTTTTTTTAAATCTATTGAGAATAATTCTATCGCATATTGTACTGACATCCGCGGCTTGGTTTTAACAATGCAAAATGAATATAATCCTGGAGATTGGCGCTTATTCATTGATTCTTCCAAAAGTAGCTTAAAAGCAGTTTTGCTACATGTCACTAATTTAAAAAGTCCTATTCCGATAGCACTAAGCACAAATACTAAAGAGACATACGCATCAATGAAAAATATAATACAGTTAATTAAATATGAAGACCACAAGGGGAAAATATGCGCAGATTTAAAAGTGGAAGCTCTTTTAAGAGTCATGCAATTGGGCAATACTAAAAATATGTGCTTCATGTGCTTATGGAATACGCGCTTCGATGGCGACCAGTACAATACACGGGATTGGGCTTTACGTGAGGAAAGCAGATTGCATAGAAATAATGTTATTGAATTACCACTTGTGCCGATGGAAAAGATTTTGCTTCCTCAACTCCACATCAAACTGGGTATTGTAAAAATTTTATAAAAGCATTGAGCCCAGATGGTGTTGTTTTTACCGAATTGCACCGAATTTTTCCACGATTAAGAGGCATGAAAGTAAGAGAAGGTTTGAACTCTAACTACTTTATTAAATTAGATTTCATATCATAATGTTTTTATTTTACAGGCATTCTTAATGGACCGGACATACGTCGTCTTATAAAATTTATGACCGACCTCCAATGTTTTTGTTAGGGGGGCTCCCATACAAATATGGCCGTTTAATGAAATTCTTAAAGTTGGCCCCTGCAGCGCCTAGGATGACCCTAGATGGGTCAAATGTATGACCAACCCCACTTTATTTTTCATCTCAATCATTTA
The DNA here is from genome assembly GCA_943735925.1 of Pollenia amentaria. Classification (NCBI taxonomy): domain Eukaryota; kingdom Metazoa; phylum Arthropoda; class Insecta; order Diptera; family Polleniidae; genus Pollenia; species Pollenia amentaria. The sequence continues at coordinate 104,197,010 of OX031006.1, forward strand.
TTTCTAACATACCCACCCGCTATCTCCATTCCATAAGGGGGCTTCCATACAAAATGTTCAATGCAGACTAGATATATATTGAAGAAAAAGTCCCATAAATGCCCAGGAGTCGCCCCTAGGGGGATAAAATGTATGACTGACCTCCACTAGTGTTATGTTCTTAACATTTTCTCAAATTACACTTTCCCTTCACCATCCCTTAGGGGGCTCCCATACAAATATTGCGTTTTATGAAATTCTTAAATTAATTAAAATTTGTCGAATTTTGTGAATAAAATCAAAAGTTGCAAACAGATTTTAATCATTTATGGCTTGTATTATGGAATTTTGTTTTTCATACGTCTGCAAAAAATTAGAAGCATAGCTGCATTTTCCAATTTTTTATAAATTTTTAAAAAACAAAAATTTCGAAATTTTGTTAAAAAAATTATTTTTTTTTTCTAAACAAAAAAATTATGTTTCTAAAACGACTGCGGATATAAGAAAGAAGTTTTACTTTTCTTAAAAAATTGCGGAATTTCGGTTTTTTAAGCTTTTTCAATAAGCTAAAGCGTTTTTGAGTTACGCGAATATGTGTTGTGCAACCTCCTCCATTTTCGAAATAACGGTATATCTCGAAAACAAGAGCCAATCTTAAAAAACCGCGGGCACCACCGGATTCAGCGTACCCGAAATTATGTTTAAACGCCAGGTGTCCAGCTTGTCACGAAAAAAAAGTGTCAATTTCTTGCACAGTGTAATTAATCAAATCTTATACTAAGACTCTTTTTTTGTCCTGCCATTGCCAGACGAAAATTTGTCTCATGGTTTCTGTTCACATGTGGAGATGGTTAGCGCTCTTCTCGTCGGATGAGTCCTGCAGTATCTCTTCTCCTTAATCTAGAGTGGCCGCTTTCATGTAAAATATTTCGAACTAGTGGATTTGGGTGCGACTCAAGCCTTTTTAAATATTGTACTGCATGCTTCTTAATAATAGTTTTTACTAATGGCACATTGAGATCCTTGTGGATATTTGAGTTTTTGACATACCAGGGAGCGACTGTGATTATTCGAAGAAGTTTATTTTGGCGCCTTTGAATTTGTTCGATATTAGAAGCCATGGCAGTGCCCAATAACTGAATACCATAGCACCAGATTGGCCTTAAGATAGAGCAGTAAAGAAGTTTTCAATCGAGACCAAGAACAGATTTTCTTAAAATATGCCGATTAATTTGAATTGCTTTCAGTTTCATTTGTGTTAGTTATGCTTCTGTATGGCATTTCTATGTTAAACGCCGATCTAGATGTATACCGATGTATTTTACATGCATTTGTTTGGGACTTATTGATTATTGATTTCAATAGGGGGACATGATCCCCGACGCAAGGTGAATGTTATATGTATGCATTTTTGTTCATTGACCTTTAACCTCCATTGTTTTGACTATTTTTCCAGTTAAAATATATGATCCGAGATGCTTCATGACAGTTTTCGTGTACGCTTAAAAAAGATGTATCATCAGCATATGTTGAAGTTAGGGTGGGGCTGTTTGTTGGCATGTCTGAGGTATATTTTATGTATAAAAGTGGGCCCATGATGCTTCCCTGAGGAACTTCAGCGTCAATTGACTGAGGAGAACTTAAAAAAGCACCTTCTTTAAAAATAAACTTTCCAGTTTAGCTTCAATTTATGCAATAACTTACATGCCAGTCTTCATATAAATCTTGAGAAACATAGATGAAGAGAGCGGAACAATATTCTCTTTCTTCAAAGGCTTTTCTTATTACGGTTAATATTCGATGGGTTTGTTTAATTGTGCTGTCTTCTCTTCTAAAGCCGAATTGATGGTTACGAATACATCTATTTTCATTTAAATTTGGGGCTAATTTTGAGGCCTATATGACTCAACTTTTGTGGGATCCTTTCCTGGTTTAGGCATCATGGGAACTAAGGATACTTTCCATTCTTGAGGGTAGTATTCAAGGCGGAAAATATCATTAAAAATTAAGAGAATAATTTTCTTCCCTATGCTGAGTAGCTCCAAAAGCATTTTGTTACTGATCTTATCAAAACCAGAGGCTTTCTTGTGGTCTAATCGTGAATAACCTTTTCGATTTCTCTTTGCATTAACTTTCATAGCCTGATTATCCTTATGGGCATTTAACCTTCCAAAACAAAATATTGTCGTAACATAGAGGCTATTATAAAAGCTAATTGAGCCGAAGCTTAATTGAATATATACCTTTTGTTAAATATGTATCGTTTTAAAAGTGATTTTCGGAAAGAGTCTTAGTATTGGAGCTATAGTCAAATTTGGATCAATTTCCATTTAATTTGGTAACATAATTTATGTTGCGTCAACATATTTTTGAAATAAATTAGGTTAGGTGAACTAGTAAGCCGCTTGTCACTATTTTCAAATAAAAGGTTATGTAGCAGATAAACTTCTAATCTTAGTCTTGGTTTAATCAGATGTGGAAATAAGCAGTCAGATCCAGAGAGAAAGCAATCAGGAATTAGCATGACAATATAAACGCTTACATTTAATTGCTACGCAAAATGGCAAGATCTTCATATGCCAAAGTACTAAGACGGGAAGAAACTCTTCATGAGGAAAGTCTTCGTACTGAAGTTCTTACTGCTCTACGGGGCAGCAAAAGATTCTGATCATTCGTTAAAAGAGTAAGGGTTGATGCTAGTTCCTCTTTTAAAGGATCCGCGGACATTCACGGACCCGGTTGATAAGGCTTATTGTTTGCTGAATTATTTACAAATAATTCTCACTGACCAGCTAGCAATCAACCTCTACCCGAACTCGAAAGAGTATCGGTAACTATGCAAAAAATATTTTTTCGGGCATAACTCGACATAAACAAGTTAAATCGGATATATTTTGTAGCAATATAAAAATTCGTTTAGGTTAATTTTTATATGGTTAGTTCTCTGAATATATAAGAATTTGTTTTGCGTTCGTTTGAAAGTTATATTATAAGTTGTAGCAGTAGTAGCTGGTGTTTTATAAAAAAAAAAAAACAAAAGAAAACCCTAAGGTCAGATGTGGCCAGACTATTGGCGGCACTGGCATGCTGGCGCAAGTCCGGCTAGGGCTCGCCGTTTTATGGTGGTTCTTACCAACCAATCGATGCCGATTGCTACTACACAAAAAAACAATGCCAGCCAATTAAACGAACGGAAAAAGTATTGTATAACAAAAAAAAGGGAACCCGAAATGAACCATAACAACTCTATTGTAATAAAAAAAACTTTGCACCATGTACTCACCCATTTTATACACCGTTACCTCTAGGAGTGTAATTGGCAGGTGTTATACCAATTGTGGCCCTCCAACATAAAATCCATTCGGACTTCACCGTGATGATCTGAAAAAAATTGATCATCCCAAAATCTCCCTCATTTCTTTTATCCCCTCACCCTCTTATTGTTATTCCCCTATGAGTTTATCTACTCATTATTTTAAATAAAAAGATTCATAATTTCGTTTACAAAGTCTAATTTTTAAACATTGTTTAATAAAATAAATAAAAAGATAACAAAAAACGTATTTAAATTATTGCGTTTTAATAAAAACAAAATCAAAATAAAAAAATAATAAAACATTAACCGCGGATTTTCATACAAAATCCGTTTCATAAACCCTTTATTGACATGTTTTATTTTTTATAACTTAGGCCGTAAGTTGTAAAAAAAACAAAATAGTTTTAATAGAAAAAAGTAATTAAAGGTTGAAATTTTTATTTTAATATTTTTTCAGCTGTGCCCTCCGGGCGATTGCGGATGACAGGAACTGCCGTCCGTCCGTCACATGTCCTACTTAATTTCTGTTCTGGGTAAGTGCCTCTTTTTCTTAAAAAACCAAAAACAAAATATACATATGACTTTTTTTTCCAATTTTTCTAGGTTAAGGAAAACATACTTTACCCCTGGGCAACTAACCCTACGATGACTAACAGGCCTGAGCTCAACCCCTAATCTTACGCGCACCTGTGCAAATACTCAACCAGGGAATGACTCTAGAGGTAAATAAAAAAAATCTTGGTTTCCCTATACACCAAAAAGAACATATATATATATATATGGGGGATTTCATGTCAAGTGACCCAACTTTTGAAATCGATGTCTACCGATATGGATGAAATTGAAGTGTGCTTGAAGAAATAGCTATCTAATTTGTTTGGAACAAATTTTGCTGACAGCAATAGATAATAAGTTACATCGATGAGAAAGAACACCGGTTTGGCAAAAATGTCAAATTTTCACCCCCTCTAACTCAGAATCTTTTTGACCGATCTTGTTGAAAATTTGTGTCTAAACTACTATCCAACCAGACTAACCTTGGTGCAAATCGGAAGACATCGATTTCAAAAGTTGGGTCACTTGACATGAAATCCCCCATATATATATATATAAAATTTATAGTTCGTCCGTTTTAGTTGTCCGTCGTAGATGTCTATGTCAAACGAATTGGCAGAATAGCTGACCTTGGAAAGGGTGAAGTGGTGCTGACACAATGGTGGTAGTTCCCATGGTGGATGTGGCAGCGAGGATGTTGTGGCTCTATTGTGTGGCTTATTTGTATTCTAATCATATAAGATTTTCAAATTGTTGTTTAAATGTATTTGTTTTTAGATTTTATAAATGGTTTTTTTTTTTAATTTTAGTTTTACCTTATTTTAGCTTAAAGATGTTGAATTTAACAAACTTTTGTTCTCATTATTAATTTCTGGTTTCAAATTTTAAGTTCATAGCTGTGTCCATATTTAAAATTGTAGCTTTAAGTTTTATTATGTAGTTTTAATTATTGCATTTTGTTAAAGGTCTTGAATTTTTACCATTTTATTGCAAAATTTTTTATATATTTGCACGATTCACTTTTCAATAAAAAAATATTTATTTAAAATCTTTTGTTCGTTTTTCTTCTTATTTTATTTATTTAAATGTAATTGTCTATATTTTTCACTCAACCACTAATGCCACCACTTACCTCATATTTTATCGTCCAGGGCGAAAATTAAAAAGGGCCGAAATTTTCCTCTTTAGTGGCCACGAGACCTCGTTCGATCAAAATGTCTGATCTTTGCATTTTTTTATTTTCAAATAGACAATTTTCAGCTATTACGCTTCTAATCGTTTGTCTGTTTGTTTACCTTTTTAATATCAATTATTCTTCTTCCATTACAACTATTTCTATCTCCCTTATTACTCTTAGTGTTGTCGCATTTCCTTTCCAACGTTGGCGTTGCCAACCATTTCATTCAGACTTTTGGCAGCCCTAGCGTTCAAGCCATTGGTATGTGTTTCAGAACTAAAAAAATAAAAATATTTTGTGTAAATCTATAAAAAAAAATTAATTTTATTTGTTTATTAGGAATAGTTCTAAAAATATTTGTACTTAGTTTTAACAAAAATAAGAACGATAGTTCATAACTGCAAAGGAAAAGGCATATGCAGAAGTCTGCGTACAAACATTTTTTTAACGTTTTTTGTTTTACATTATTAATAAAAAACAAAAATAATCAATAATAATAATAAGTTAAAATTCCTTTTCGTTAGAGAACCTTCGCTAAACGTTTTGGCAAAGAATCGACTCACTTCGACGTCTGCTGAACGGAAATTTTGTTCTATTCTTCAATTATCGAATTTTTAATGTTTGGAATAAATGTTGTGCTGTCGAATACGAGGATCCAATAAATGTTCTATGGGACTTATGTATGGAGACTGAGGTGGGGATTTAAGCTGTTGTGAGACATTGTAAAGAAGCCAAAGCTTCGTATTATGAGTCGTGTGCTTTGGGTCGTAATATTGTTAAAACATGTAATCGTTACCCAAGCTCAATTTTTCTACGTTGCGCTGCAAATTTTGTATTAACATATCAAGATATACTTTAGTATCCATTTTAGAAGTAAACAGATCTAAATTTCCGACTCCTTGGCACGTAGACAGCCTCTGGTGTCCCCTTATACGAAATATGCAAAACTTGCTCTCTGCTGTAAATAAAACCTTTTGCCAGAATTCGTATGGCTTATTTATAAATTACATGGCAAAAGCTTTTCGCTTCAGATGATTTACAAGTGACCCCTGCATTCTTAGGACCGTGTAAGCCGACCGTAAATGTAGAAATGTATAAATGTAAATGTAATGTAAATAGCTGATCGTTTCTGTTATATGGAAAGCAATACAAATGCTTAACTGACTGTAATGTCACTTAACAATAATGCGCCAACTGTAAAAAATAGAATATCATTACGAGGGTACGTGACAGTTGTAGATAGTAATGGGCTGCTTGTATATTAAATGGGATGCGGTTTATTTCACTGTTTTTCTTTGGTACTTTTTTCAGTAATAATATCTGTGAACCAGGGATGCAAAATGAGAATTTATAAATTGTACCAACATATTAATGAAATTATACTTTTTGGACACCGATTATACTAAAAAAAATTGTATGCATTTGCTTTTTAATTATTTTTTCAACTACAAAAACTTAATGCATAACAATTAACTATTACATTTATTTATATTTTTAATAAGAGCTAATAGTTTTTACATATTTAGATAAAATTTACAAAACATCGTACAAAAAAATTCACTTGCACGTTAAAAGAACATAAAAATCTAATATATAAATATTTTTTTCTATTTTTAATCCAAATTTAGATATTTTTAATTAGGCTTAAGTTCATTGAATTTAATTTTCATTAAATTATTTTTATGAAGACAGGAATTTTTCGACATGAAATTAATTAAAATTTTATTGATAATTTTTCATTCTTGACTGCGCTGAGATTCGAACCCCGGCTTTCACGGACAGGTTGCTCATACTAGTTTTGATTGTAACCACACAATCTCGTCAGTGGGGTGTGCCGTTTTACTCACTCGGCTATTGAAGCCGGATGACGTCAATAGTCAAACATCAATCCTTAAACCAAATGGTATTTCACTTCGAAATTTTCTTTTGAATGAATGATTATCTATTTTAATTGATTTTATAAATAACCACAATACTAATATTTTTATCTATTTTATAAATTTTTATATATACATATAAAAGTTACAAAACTTCTTATAATTGAGATCAATCATATATTTCTGGATAATAAAGTTTGATTTTTCAAATTATAGCAACAATAATTTGTAGATTGTATCAAATCTTTTGCTTGTACATGTCTGGGTCGAAACTGTAGAAACAGACAGCCTATTTTTTTCTTTAGCTTTTATTTTGATATGAAAAATCTGTTTTTACATTATCAGGTGAATGTGGAATTGCTAATATTGCACAAACCACTTTTAATAGATCTTCAAACATTAATTCGTTTATATTATTTTTTATACCCTCAACCACCACTGTGGTGATGAGGGTATACTAAGTTTGTCATTCCGTGTGAAACTTTTTTATAATACATCTAAGACACCATAAAGTATATATATTCTGGCTCCTTGAGTAATTCTAAGCCGATTTAGCCATGTCCGTCTGTCTGTCCATCTGTTGAAAACACGCTCACTTTCGAAAAACGCAAAGTAAAGAACAAACTTGGTCTCAAATTGCTGTTGTTATCCTAAGCAGTTTGGGATTGAAATCCAGCAACATCGGTTTAGTAGGATCAGAACTATGAATCAAAATGTGGAACCACTACCCAAAAAAAATTGATAATTTTGATACAAAAACTAATATAAATGGTGGAATAATGCACGGAATGACATAAAAGTTTGCACGAATTCGCTATATACGACTGCAAATCATACTGTTAAATTTCGTGAAGATCGGTCCATAATTTACCATAGGCCCCATATAAATCCTTCTCGTGGAAAACAGTTTAGTACGCCTAAAACCATAGCCAATAACGCTAGCATACTTAAATTTGGTACGTCACAGTTTTATAGGACCAGAAATCACACTGTAAGATTTTTTGAAGATCGTTCCACAATTTACACTAGGCCCCATATAAACCCTACTCCCGGAAAACCGTTAAGTACGCCTAAAACCGTAATAAATAATGCTATCAATTTGAAATTCGGTACGTCACAGTTTTATAGGACGAGAAATCACACTGCCAAATTTCGTGAAGATTTGTCCATAATTTACCATAGGCCCCATATAAACCCTACTCTCGGAAAACAGTTTATTGCGCCTAAAACCAAATAAATCCCACCTTGGGATTTATAGATATTGCGGTGAAATTTTTTACTTAAATTCATATGGCAAGAAAAAATATCATGCAAATTTGTGCAATTTACTGTTAAAGCTAAAACTAATTACACTGCTGTATTGAAATTTATTCTAATTTATTTTTTGTAATACCAGAAATCAGTCTTCAGAATTTTGGGATGATTGGTCCATAATTTACCATATTTCCAATACAAATAACGCTCCTAAAAATTATTTTAGTTCGGCTAAAACTTTTACGAATCATGATATTTTACTCAAGCCAGTTCAAAGTTCTAACAAGAAACGCATAAAATTTTCTTATTGTCGGTTAATAATTTAATTCAGGTCTAAACCGCAACCAATTTTAATGCTGACGTTCGTTTTTGTGAAGCTTAGTTAATAATATATATGTATTTATCATATAGAGCCCACTCCTGTCGGTGGAAGGTATCAAAGATTCGGCACAGCCGAATATAGCACTCTTACTTGTTTAATGTAGAAACCTTCTTCCAAATATTACAAATACTTTAATTTTTAAACATTTTTTATAACAATAAGTAAAATAAAAGTGATAAACTGGGAAATTTTATAAAGTGTACCCCATATGCAATTAGTGTACCACAGTACTTTTTAAAACTCGACTGTACCACAAATGGTAGCAAAAATCTATCGCCTTTGCTATTCAATTATTATTGATGTAGTTACATCGTTCGGGAATAAGTGTCCCACTATGGTAATATTTGCTATAGAAAGTTAAATAGCTGCATTGAAGAGTGTCGAAAGTGTATATGCGAAAAGTATCGAATTCCTTTATTTTAAATGCTTCGTATCAGTTACTTAAAAAAGTATTCAATTCATTTCTTATGAACGCGATGATGTAGTGTTTTTTAATAGTTTCTAATAATTTTTTTTTTTTTAAGAAGTCCAAAGACACTTCTAGTGGTGCCTTAAACGTTTATAATTAAGGTATCGAATATTTTACATTTTGAAGAAGAAAACACACCAACATTGCTATAAAACGAATAGAGAAAGAAAGTGGTATTATAGTATTTCCATACAATTAATAAATTTTTTTTTTAATAATCAGATACTACACAAAATAATCAACAAACGATCTGAAAAGAAAAATAATAACTTTTATTGATTATCTTGTCTTTTTTTTTAATAATTTTAAAGTCTGAAATATGAATATAAATAAAATATAAAACTTAAATTTAAGATCTAAGTTCAATTAGATTAGATGAGCATAAATAGTTAAAATTCAGAAGCTAACTTATATATATTTAATTTTTTTTTTTGTCTTTTATTAACTCTGTCCTGTAGCCCGTTTCTGTATTTCTCGCATCGTAAAATTTCCCGTATGAAAAAAGTAAATTATGACAAAAACAGTACAATATGAAACAAAAAACGGTTTTACTCACATAAGTGTTTCTGTATCTTTGTGAGAATTAGTCCCAATTTACATTATACGATTTTTGTCGTTGCGATTCTTACCTTATTGACGAGAGGGGAGAGAGGAATTTAAAGGGGTACACAAGCGAGTGTACTCTACGATTCGTTTTGTTCATTCATTCGTAGTGCCAAATTATATGTATACACAAGAAGTTGTAACGACAAAAATCGTACAATGTAAACATAAGACCGACTTCAAAGAAGAAACGACAATAATCGCAACGACAAAAATCGTATAATGTAAATTGGGACTTATCTGTCATTTGAATAACTTTCCAGCAATTATTGGAAGGATGTGAGAAAAAGTGTTTCTTTATCAATATTTTGCTAAAAGTTTCTCACAAGAACTGTCAAAATAAGTCTCATTTGAAATGGATGCGAGAAAAATAACATTTCAAAAAATGGAGCACAAATTATGTATGTATGTCATGAAACAAAGAAAACGAGATAGTGCATTAAAATTTAAAAAAATGCTCTTTTTCTGCGCATGTGCGTCATAGCAGCGATGCCAACTTAGTGCTTTTGGCACTATTTATGGTGCTTTTTGATCCCTCAAAACGCCGAAATTTTATCCTTAGTGCCAAACTGAGAAAAAGCACTAACTTGGTGCTTTTTAAACTTTTCGTTAGTGCCTTTAGTGCTTTTTACAATTTCTACTTTTTTCCTCCATTTTTAATTAATCATGCAGTAACAATTTTGCTAAGTGTACAAACGTTATTTTAGCATGGCAACTCTTTTTTAAGAAACTTACTATAAAATGATATTCAAGCGAATTCACTTTTATGGTAGTTTTGAAAGCACAGCTGTTCTACTTTTTTTTTACTTAGAGAGATATGTATGTCAAAAGTTGCTTGTATTTTTAACATATCGACCCACGAAAGCAACAAATAAAATACAGTGTTGTGTTGTTATTATTTGTACTTGCCTTAGTATTGCCACCACCTTCAACATGAATTCGTCTTGATGATATTCTTATGTACATTTTTTTATTGTAATAAAACATTCATTCTAAAGAATACAACGGTATTTTATGAAAATAAATTTAAAAGAAAATCAACCAGTGCTCTATGAAAAAAATCAAAAGGAAAAAAATATAAATTCAAACAAAATTTTTAAACTTAAGTAAGTACGTTTTTTTCAAGTTATTTTGTTTTCGTGGTAAATCTAAATTGAGATATTTTTTAGATGGATCCCAATATTCAAAAATATCGAAAAGCTTGGGAAAGAGATCCTCCTTTCAAAAAATGGTTACGCCCGACAAGAGATGTTTTAAAAGCATCTTGTTTGTATTGTAAAACAGAAATTGGAGCACGGTATGCTGATTTAATTCGTCATACAAAAACACTGAAACATAAAAAAGCGATGCAGCCTTTTAATGGACTTCAAGTTTCACAGCCACAATTAGCATTTACCACAAAAGATGCAAACGAAAAACAGAAAGCCCAGGGTCGTCTTTGTCTGTATGTGGCCGTTCATACATCATTTCTTGCCGTAAATCATTTATCTGACGTTTGCAATACAGAATTTTGTGGCAGCAAAGCCTCCAATTTTTCATTGCATCGTACCAAATGTGCTAACATAGTTAATAATGTTTTGGGCCCACATTTTATAGAAGACTTATTGAAGGATATAAAAAATGTAGACTTCAGTTTAATTTTGGATGAAGGGACCGATATTTCGGTGGAAAAGCTTTTGGGAGTAGTCATCCGATATTACAGTTCTTCAAAAAAACAATTTGTGACCACTTTTCTTGGCTTAATAGATTTGGTGGAAGGGAATGCTGATGCCTTACTGGAAGGCTTAGAACGTCTAACAAATAACTTTGGAATTAATTTACATAAACTTATAGCAATTGGCACTGACAACGCCTCTGTTATGACCGGAGTTAACAATGGACTACACCGAAAAATAAAAGATAAGTACAACTTAGAAAATCTAATACTGTTTCGATGTGTTTGCCATTCACTTCAGTTGGCTGTGTGCTCTGCCACAGACAAGCACTTTCCGAATAATTTAGAATTCTTAATAAAAGAAACACATAATTGGTTTGCCCACTCAACCGTACGACAAAAAGTTTATGTTAAAATTTACAAATTAATTAATGGTGACGAAATGGACCCACATAAAGTGACGCAGGTGTCAAATACCAGATGGCTTTCCATTGAAAAGGCTGTAAAGCGAATACTTAATATGTGGCTGGAACTGAAAACCCATTTTAATGTCATTAATGATAAAGGCTATGTTTCTTCACTTCTTAAAGAAATGTACAATGATAACAAAAACTTTATTTATCTCACATACTTAAGTTCGGTTTTAGGAGAAGTGCAAAGGGTAAATTTGGCATTTGAAGCAGAAAATGCTGATCACGTTAAACTTTATAATGATTTGTATCGACTACTAAAACTTTTGACGAACAAAATTATACAAAGCCAAGAAAACTTCGATTATATAGAGGATAATATAGACGATGTTTTAGATGAGTTTTGCTATTTGGGTTACAATTTTGAAAAGGCCTGTCAAGATTTTAAGATTTCAGATGATGAAAAGAAAGTGATAAAAGAAAGTTGCATTAGTTTTACCAAAAACCTTATTTACGAAATAAGAGCAAGACTTCCTAGCAATTTGGAAATTTTACAAAACATTGCACTATTTAGTGTTGACAACATATTTAGTAATCGTAATAAAAACGAAGTAATTATTTTTGTTAAACATTTTATTAAAGATGTAGACACTGTTTCAAAAATAGAAAATAGCTTGGAAAATATTAAGAATTGTGAATGGAAAAATAAACAACGAACCGATCTTTTTTGGATAGAAGTCAACGATTTTAAAGATTCAATTGGACAAAATCCATTTTTAGATTTGTCCAATTTCGTATTAAGAATTTTATGTTTACCATACTCTAACGCGGAAGTTGAAAGAACATTTAGTTCGATGAACTACAGTAAATCCAAAATAAGAAACCGGTTATCCTTGAACTCTGTTAATTCAATTCTTCACATTAAATATGGACTTCGTCGAAATAATTCATGCTGTAATGATTACACATTACCACCTAATGTCTGCAGAGATATTTCTTCCAATGCAACATATAAAAAATCAAAATATTTCTTAAAAACTGTTTTATGGCCCAATCCAAACTCAACTGATGATGATCCAAATGATTTGGATGATATTATTTTTATTGAAGATGATAATAATAATTTTTAATGATACATTTAAAAATTTGTATATACAAATGTAAATATATTAATTATTTACCATAACTTATAAAAACCTTTTTCTAGCTGTGTACATTTTGAGTTCTGAAATAAAATAACAATTTTAATTTGAAGTTTTAACAACCTTATAAATTGTGTTTCTTAAAATTATGTACGAAAATGGTCCCCCAGCAACGCTCTCGAAATTTCTTTTGTAGGTATATAATATTCGCAGCCGAATGTAACTTGTTTTGTGTTTAATTATCGATTAAATCGAAAAAAAATGCCTTAGTGCTTTTTTACGCTTTTTTTGCTCCAAACAGTGCTTTTTAGTGCTTTTTTTCAATTTTAAAGTGCTTTTTGCTCTCAAAAAGTTGGCATCACTGCGTCATAGTAGTAAATGAGCACAAACATGATTACACAAACACATGTGTATCATATGCTGAATGTTTGTTTACATTTAATTCTCTTTACTACAGTTGCGTAAAAATGACGTCAAAATGAGAGTAAAAAGTTAACGGACCTGCGCAATGCGCTATCTTGTTTTCTTTGTTTCATGTATGTATGCAAACAAGAATGTGTATTGTTTTTTTTTATTTGAAGAGAAAGAATTTAAATGATGAAAATAAATAAAACAATTTAAAATTAATTTTTAAAAATTTTGTTTGATTTTTATTAAAACAAAAAAAGCAAAATAAATATTTGATACATACATACATACTTAAAGGCTAATTTACACGGTAATACAATGTACTACGACATGTCAAAAAATGATGTAGAATGAGAAAAATCTTATCATCTAAAAGCAAAATGCATTGAGTAAGAGGGAATACGGATATAAAATATGTCAAGCGGTCGGAAAATGTTCATTTTCTAAACCATTTCAGAAACTTATGTATTCTCATCACACCAGATTCGCATTTTAACAGTATACATATGTATATTGAAGGTGGTAGCACTTTAATACAATTACAAAAACAAGCAAAATCAACTCAGGAAATTTTGATATTGTTTTTGTTATTATTGTTAAACTGTAACAATCTGCTTTTTCGTTACTAACTCAGCTGTTTAATATCTTTGTTTTTATTTTACTAATACCATCCGTGTAAACATGAAAACTACTTGCAACAGATTTTTATTTTTTTATTTTAAACACTGATAGAATTTCATAATATTTTGCTTCTACAAAGTCGTAATACATTGTATTGCCGTGTAAACTAGCCTTAAGCTTGAGGTCTATTTAAATAAAATTATTTATTTTATTGGGTATTATTTCTTTTTATAAGCAATTTTATTATATCCAACGTTTTTTTTCGAATTCATTCTATGGGTTAAATTTCAGTTATGTATTTTATAAAGCTTTTTGTAATAGTTCCTTAAATTTTTTTTTTTTTTTTTTTTTTTAGGAATGACTTTATACACTACCAGACTATTATCTTGTATCTTCTTATTTATTTTATTTTTTCTTCAATCCGATAACAATTTAAAATTTCAGATTGTTTTTTTTTCCCTGAAAAAATCACACAAAGGCTTGACAGAATATCATATTGAACTAAAACTAGCACCTTTGGCCAAAAAAAAGGCAATAATTTCCTATAGTGCATTGACTGAAAAATGGGGTAATAGTTTCATGTTTTTATCACATAAACAAATGTATAAAATAATCTAAGGAAATAAAAATTAAACCGTTTTCCTTCGAAATTTTTATTTTGCCGATAAATTTTTTAATCTGCTTGTTTTTAAAGATATCGTTTTTCTGTGGTGCCTAATATACAAACATATTAAACTATTTAAAATTATTTTATTTCGAAGACTGCATAATATCACCACTAGAAAAAATCAGCAAATCGGCACTTTGACAATTTTGCAACAAAAATCGTCCAATCTGGCAGCCCTATTTTTATTATATATATTTCGTTCGTTGACGTTTCGCTTGCATTTGACACTTATGGCCTGTTCGACGATTTCGAAAGAACGACTTCGATCGCATTCTAAGCGATCGAAAACTGATTTGGTTTCAACTAACTATATTCTATACGAACATTCGTACGAACGACAACTCGAAAGAAAACGTAAGTACTTTCATACAAAAAGCGGTTTATCAATATCGAAGGTATCGTCAAGATTACGAACACAAATGTCAAAACCATTCACTTGTTGTTTAGTTGTCGAATCGTTGAATTTTAAAAAACAAGAAATATTTAAGAGTAATTTAAATAAATAAAAATGGAGAACAAATAGTAAGGACATAAGTAAAATAACAACATTTTATTGATTGTTTAAACGTAAAATTATAGTTTAAACAAGTAAGAAAGTATAGTCGGACCATCCCGATCATTATTGAGAGTGTACTCTATTTGGGACCCATGGGCAATAATGATTAATTTAATTGGATTCATTTAAAAGTTCTTGGTGCCGAATACCTTCATCTTAAATCTATAAGAGATTTTAAGATGGAAGTTTATATGGGACCTATGGCTTATTTTGGACCTACCAGGACAACATTTTGTTATGACATATAAGCTATCGCAAAAGTCATTGTCGCCTATTTGTATGTGAATACTAACATTTGTAAAGTAGTTATGGCATTAAAAACTATTTTCGGGAGTATTATTTGTATGGGAGCTATGGTCAAATATAGAGCAATTCCAATAAAATATGGTAAGATGATTTTGATAGCAATAAATTAGTTTGGACAAAATTTAATCTTAATTAAATAATTAGATCATTTATTAAAACAAAAACCCTATCCGTAAATAATCTTGTATGGGGGCTTAAAATTATGGGCCGATTTCCAATAAGCTCGGTCCTTTTTCCAATTTGAACCCATGTGCCAAATTTCATCAAATTATCTGGAAAATTGCGACCTGTACTTTGCGCACAAGGTTACGTGGACAGCCAGCCAGCAGGACGGACATCGTTGGATCGACTTACAATGATTCTGAATGATCCTGGGTCAATCGGTATACAAAAACACATAATACCGTTTCCACTATTGTGGTGTGGGTATAAAAAGTCGACAATGCAGCAACTGCTAACATTAGTCGAAAACATGGATGAAAATCTTGAGTTGGCGAGAGGTGCACCAGTGTTTGGAGCAAATAAATTTTCGATGAACGAGCAATGGAAAAGTAGAATCCAAAAACTAAATGCCATTGGGCCACCTACGCGTTCTATTGCAGAGTAGAAGATGGTAAGCCACATCATATTTTAAGGCTGAAAAAATCGAAACCCTGCTTTTGTAATTGTTTAATTGGTTTATTTATTTGTTTGCATAATTTATTTATTTTTCTGTTTATATATTTTGTTTTTAATTGAATTTAACCTTTGTTTACACCTTTTTTAAGTTTTGGTATCAACAAAAAATGTTTTTCTATTTTTTGACATTTCTATACAGCTGATAAAATTTCAAACACAGTTGTATTTGTTATCAAGCAAATTAGTATTATTTTTGATACTTTTGAACAAAAACGCAAAAATAATAGAAATATTTTATATTGCAATGTTATATTTTTTAATACGTAAGTAACAAATTTTGACACTCGTAAGAGCAAGCGATCGAAAGCTGTCGAAATGGTTGAACCCAATCTGATTCGAAATCGAGCGAATGGATGGCGATCGCTTCGATTAGCTATCGAGATTGTTGAACAGGCCATTATTACTGGAAGCATTCCAGTTAAATCTAAATATGTGTTGTCTGTTCTCGCACTCAAATACAGAAACACTTTTTTCTCACAAAATTTTTTGTTTCACACTTAAAGCCTAGTACTCAGTTCAACATTTCACGTGAAATGCTGTCAAAACTCATATGAAAAAAACTAGTGTGAAATATCTGTGAAATAATGTTGCTTAAGTTGTACTCTGTTTATTTTTTGAAAAACTTGTGAAATGTTTCTGGCAACACTATTCTGTAATTGTGAAATAATATGTGTATCACTTATTTCGCGCGAAATATTCAGCAACAGCTGATCTATTTTTTGTTTAAACACAGCTTTTTTAATTTTGTTGTGTTTGCTAAAAAAAAATTTAAAAATGGAGAAAAACATATATTTAATGAAAAATGAAAAAGAAAATAATAAATTTAATGAAACAGAGAAGCGTCTATTAATAACAGCGGTAAGAAAACGAAAACATATTTGGGATAAGTCCCAAAAACTGCACAGCAACCGGAATGCAATGAGAGCATCTTGGAGAGAAATCGCAATTGAAGTCGGAAAAACAGGTAAGAAAACGAGGTGTATTACCAAATTTATTTATTATTAATGTATACATATGTATATTAATTATACAAACAAATGTATTCCTTGTAGACGAAGCGTGTAGGCAGAACTGGAAGAGTATTCTTGACAGCAAACGTTATTATAGCCAAAAACGAAGAATGCCCAAAAAATCTGGTAGTGGGTGCGACTTAGAACTGCTATCGGACGAATCTGAAGGCCCGTGGGAATATTCTCAAGATTTACAGTTCATGACTGAGACGTCCGAATTAAGAACGTAAGTGTTACTTGCATAAAATTTTAAAAATAACATACATACATACATATGTATGTACATAAGCGAAGAAATCGTAATTGAAAATTGTATGTTTTTAGAACCAGTTGCTCAAACCTTCATTCCATGTCGGATGGCCAATCATTGCAGGATTTTTCACTAGATATTTCTGAGTCACAACCTACCACGTCATCGGATTCAAAAAAATCCGATATTATATTATCTGATATTATCTGATATTATTAATTTGTATTAGGGAATGGTCTTATTATACCCACACCACAATAGTGGAGAGGGTATTATGCATTTGATCTGAGTCGATCTTACAATGCCCGTCCAATAAGTCTGTCCATGTAAACCTTGTGCGCAAAGTACAGATTGCAATTTTAGAGACAAATTGATTAATTTGCTATACAGGTTATAATTGGCACAATGACCAAGCTTATTCGGTTCATTATTTCACATAGCCTCCATACAAGCTTCTTTCCGGAATAGGGTCTTTATGCCCATAAACCATCTTA
This sequence comes from Pollenia amentaria, assembly GCA_943735925.1. NCBI lineage: Eukaryota > Metazoa > Arthropoda > Insecta > Diptera > Polleniidae > Pollenia > Pollenia amentaria. The sequence goes on from OX031006.1 coordinate 104,214,818, forward strand.
TTATGTTCGTATTTAAATTAATTTTGGTCTAAAAATTACATTTAAAACAAAAACAAATTCTAAAAATTGTGACATCGTGCGCTTGGCTGTTATTTTATTGGAAAAAAAATCACCTTACCAAATTGTTTGTAATCGGTCCATATTTGACCATAGCTCCTTATAAATGTTAGTATTTACGTAAGAATTGGCGACAATGATTTTAACGATACCACAGGGTTGGCTACCCACTAGGGAGATCGATTATTCGACTCTTTCAATAACCGGTTTTCGAATATTACGAATAGTTGCTATTTTGAAAAACCTGGTTTTCGGTTAAGCATTTTTTAAATAACCGGTTAAACGGTTTTAATTCGAATACATATAAACACAAAAATCCAAAAAGTTTTTGTAATAAAACGTTAATTTGAATAAAAACAAAACAATTTGCAAAGGTAAGGAACCAACAAAATACATACATACGTATGTAGATATGACTTAGATCAGACCTAACAAATATTTGACGATAAAATCCAAGAAAAGCGGGACCAGTAAATTGATCAAACTTTAGCTTAATTTTCAACAATTTTGTATTGATTTACTAAACTTTATTTGTAAAAAGATATTTGTATAATGTAATTTAGAAACTGTTTACGATATTTGATCTAGACAAACGTTTTTCAAAAGCAAATAAATTATAGGAATTTAATAAAGTTATTATTTGAAATATTCTCCCAAATTTATTTTGAATGAGTTTTAATTTGTTGGTGGTAAAGCACGTCTATATAAATCAGCCATATTTTTGAAAAGTTGCAAACAGAACCTCTTAGCAAGGATTATCTATTTCAAATTATTTTGTTTCAGCATTATAGAAACGAATAGTAAAAGGAACATAGAATGTGAATAGAATGCAAAATATTTGTCAATTCGTCGACTACAATTTAAAACCTTCCATAACATTGTTTGATTTCTTCAATTTGGTTTTTAGTTCTTGGTGTTTAACTGCCAATTTCACGATGTCGAAAGAACGCTTTCGTTCGCACAAATTCATATGAAACAAAAACAAATTTTTGAGAATTTGTTTTACATTTAGTTGTGCGAAAGAAGGAGTTCGTTCGCATTTAGTGAAATTGGCAGTTAAACACCAAGACACGCTTTTATAAGCGATTTGTATTTACAGTGTTCATAATGTTTTTTGATCTTTGTTACATTTTGTTCATTAAAAGTTTAAGTTTGACCAATATTCAATTAGAAAATACTTAAATCTACAATAAGAGTAAGGAAAATGTATATTAATTACACATTATTAAAATAACCAGTTTATTATACCAAAATAACCGGTTTATTCGATATTCGAAAAATGGGCATTTTAAAATAACCGACTTGGACAAAGCTAAAATAACCGGTTAAAACCGGTCGATAATAACCGTTCGATCTCCCTACTACCCACTGAGTAACCCCGAAACCCTAACCCGGCCTTAAATGCGTATTTAGTTTAAAAAAATCCTAGTAAATTTTGTTGCTTTATATTCAACAAACATGGTATAATTTTTACGTTTTATTTACTGAAAAATAAAAGAAATTTATTACAAAATTCATACAATGTATTCATATGCCCATTTATGTGCGTGTATCTAAACATAGAAAGTTTACTACATTCATATTTTTAACCTGAAATTCAACATTTTTCAAATTAAAAAATTCTGAATTTGTTTTTTAAAACCCTTAATTTGATTTTGAAAAGGGTTAATTTGAAGTTAAAAATATGTATGTATGTACATGGAAACTATCTATGTACATATGTTAAAATTAATAAATAGAAAAGCCAACTACCGTAAAATGTAGTATTCCATTAACTCATTCATATTCCTTTACAAGATACCTTAACTGTGATATATGAAATTTACCATTTCCTAATTTGTATTTATTTATATGCTTATTTTATTTAGAAGAATACAACTGTATCTCCAAGAAATTTGTATTTAAGCGAAATGAGAGCAGGTGTCTCAAAGGTGGCTGATGTGATGACGACACTTGTAGATATTGCAAAAAATCAACATGAAACAAGCATCAACACGTCATTCTTAAATTATATTAATTCTTTGTTGCTAAAATTACCCACAGAGGTAGCAGAAGACATGCAGTCTAAAATTATTGCGATGTTGCACGAGGAAATCTCTATACAAAGACACATTGATGTCATTTTATAAAGGCTTTTTTAGTAAAAAGTATTTTAGAAATTATAGTTTGCAAATAATATTATTTTTTAAATGTGTAGTAATACCAAAGACTGAAATGTGTACCTTATTTTTTTTTTGTATTCTACGAATTTATGTTTTTGTATATTAAAAAAAATTGTTTATTTATTAAAAAAATAACTTGTTTTTTATTTTCAAACTGTTTTAATTGCTTTACATGTGAATATTTTTTTCAAGATTTTTAATAATAAAATTAAGATATTAAAAAATAAAACTAATTAATCTTAAAAATTAATTAATCTATCCAATATGGCTTCGACTCAAACGGTACAACAATTTAAATCATTAGTAAATGTTGTCGTTTTATCGATGATCAATATTTTTAAATTAAATCAGTGTTAAATACAATAAAATATTGAATAAGGCGCCTTTCTTAAATTTTGTTAATGTTATTTTTTGTCCTACTGTCAGCAGATTTTGCTTGGTTTATAATTTATTATTTTTTCTTAGTTTATTATAAAAACCATATCGTTACCTAAAACGCAAAAGGCCCTATCTAACATATTGAAAATTTTACCGGAGAAGCAAAAAACTATTTAAAATTGTAAATTGATAAATTACCTTACACTGCTTAAAATTAGTTTTTCTTCTATTTTTCTTGTAAAGCCTGCCAGTGGGTTTTACAAATAAGAATGTTGCATGTAATGCAAACTGTTAGTTATGTCTTTTAGCATTTATCGTATAATATTTTGCAGATATGGATTTTGGTTTTTTGTTAATAAAATTGCTAATTTAGGACGAACGAAATCAAAATTTGTTGTGGGCATTTTTTTAATGCAATAACATCAGAATCAATGAAAAAGTCGATTTTTAATTTTTGGTTAGTTAGGGCCTTTTGCGTCTTAGGTAACGATATGGTTTTTTTAATAAACTAGGAAAAAAGAATAAGTTATAAACCAAGAAAAGTATAAAAATAGCGAGTATATTAATTTTACCATGGTTATAAACAAATCGTGCTATTTGTATACTTTGGAATATACATTTGCTCCCGTCTAAATAACAATATTGGCGTTATTATTGTGATTTTGGAGGTAATAAGGGTGCGGTAAGGTTACAACAGGTGAAATGTTTTGTTTTGGTAGGGAAACGACAATGAAACTACGGGTTTGCGCTGAGGGTTGCCCGTCCCAAGAAAAATTATTGATTTTTATAATATTGAATTACTCTAAGAAGGCATATTTTCTTTGCCAAGGAAGAGAACCTTCTTCGGTGTTGAAATATGTTGAAATCTTGTTTCGAACAATACGGCCTGAATCATCTTGTCTCCCGTAGTATGCGCAATTGATGTCGGAGGAAAAGAGAGAATCGGCAGGCAAATGGTTCCTAAATTCTCCACTGACAAACTCTCCAAATTCATTAATGTAATCTGTGTAATTTGCAGGAGAGTATTGCACTAATCTGGTTTGTATCAAGAAGTTGTGTAAGTGCGCACAAGTTTTGACAATAAGATTAGCACGATCAGGCCCGCAAAACATCTTACGAGACAGGCAGAAAAACTTGGAGCACATCAATCCAAATGCATTTTCTACGCAACGTCTCGCCCTGCTTAACCGGTAATTAAAGATGTTCTCATCGTCATTAAGACGCTTACCAGGCCTCGGTTTAAATGGTTTCATAATATATTGATGTAAGGGAAATGCATCGTCTGCAACAAAAACATACGGAGTTTCGTTGGCCAGCACTCCAGGAAAATCTAAACTATTTTGGCGAATGGCAGCGCCAAGCGTACATTTATCAAATATATTGGAATCTCCTTCACTTCCGTAAGCCCCAATATCTATATAAATAAATCGGTAGTCACCATCGACTGCTGCCATTAGCACCGTGCTGAAAAATCCCTTTAAAAAAGAAATTGATATTTATTAATATTTTATTGGTGGTTAGAAATACTTATGTGCCTTATAGTTATAAAAAAGGCTCCCAGAATTTTGGTGGCATTTAACTGCCACATGCTTCCCATCGATTGCACCAGCGCAGTTTGGAAAATTCCACTTTTTGTATGTTGAAGCAACACGCACTATTTCTTCCTTTGTCATAGGTGGAATCTGGTCTTTTAACGCTATACAAATGGCATTGCAAACTTCGTCAATAACGACACCAAATTTCTGTTTGCTAACTCGATAGCAGCTAGCAATATGCCGTTGCAATGTTCCGCATGCTAAATATCTAAATTAATTGGCATATGTAGTATAAGTGATACACAAATTTACATATGTATGTAAAATATACATGTACTTACTCTAACACCATAGCCAATTTCGTTTTGGGTGAAATACCATCGTTGGGACGAGTATTTCTTTTTGGCATGAGTAAAGCTTTTACTTTACCATAAATCTCAAAAAATGCTGAGCTATCCATATGGAAGTTTTCTTTAAAAGCTTTTTTGTTTTGAAGCAAATCGTTGAACTAAAATAAAGGCACAATTTAAATTAAATATACAATTTATCAGCCATTAAAATATTATACTTACGTCTGAAGCAAATCTTCCTTTGTCATTCCTTTTCTGAAGATACACACTCGTTGGAGCGCGAGTATCATCCAAAAGTTCTTCCGCAGCAAGTGTTATGGTAATTAAATCTTGCGCTGCTGCACAAGCTGTTAATAATATTATGTTATCCATATGTATATACTTAGGTACAATATTGTATTTGCTTTTTACTCCTACAATTAGTTTTAATTTTTTCCCGATTTAAGATTTATAATTTAAATGGCGCGAACAATTAAATCATATGTTTTTGTTTACATAAGTAAAACAATGTTGCTTACTCAAATGCAAAACAAACGACAATTTTCTGATAAATCGTGATATTGGCACCACTAACTGAATGTCAAATTTTTCACGCGAAATAAGTAAAGTTGCTCAACATTTTTCACAAATTCGAACAGAGTACTAGGCTTAATATAAGAAATTTTGCGATGCGAGAAATACAGAAACGAGCTGCTGAGCATGTAGAAAATGTTGTTGTGTTATCTTGTTAAGAGGTACATTTTTTTACTTTCCCAGTAAAATCTAGTAGTTGAGTAAATTTTAGGCAATTTCAAAATTTTACTCTCATTAATGGCTTTTGCACAAAAAAGTAAGCGAACGGAAAAATTGCAAAAACTCGCAGGTTAATCCAAACAGATGATCACTAAAAAGATTAGTGTTGTAAAATTTGTGTTATTTAGACTACCCAGTATATAATGTTTTTGGTCTTGATGCAATGCATTTTAATAATTATTAATTCGTAGCAAATGTATTTATTAAATGAACTTCTGTGGAAGCTTTGACACATGTTTATTTTGTACATGACTTAATTTTGTTTGTAGTTAAATATCATACGAAAATACATCAATATTTGATTTTTGATATTCGGTACCGTGAATAATATACAGTAAGAAGTATTCATATATACATAAGCTTTACATCTCTAAATTATTAATGTTAATACATAAAAACAATTGACTCAAATTTTGGCATGGATAAAAATAAAAGAAAACTTAATATTGTATGCTCCTGGAACATTTGGGAAGGTACAAACTGGTAAGTAAACTTGTTCAGGATGTACAAATTAATATATACTAAATTTTTAATAAATGTGTTCGCCGTGTAAATGGCGAAGATTTTGATGAAATAATTTTCACACCCAATGAAGGATATAACAATTTACCAGTTAAGGCAAGTGAAAATAATGCAGCAAAGCCAAAAATAAATGTATGAATTGACTGCGCTGTAAAATTTTTGATTTCCCAAATAAAAGATTTGCGGCCACTTGTTGGAAAATCTATGAATTTAAAGTCCAAAAACAAATGTGGCAAACAATTTTGCAAGGTCTTCAGGAAAAAGGGTATTTGTTTACGGCAGCACAAGTAGAGGGCAAATATTTCATTCTAGATAGGCAACACAAAAAAGTAGCGCTGAATAATAATAAAACCGGCCGCAGCAGGCAAACATGTCCCTATCAAGGGTAATTTTTATTAATAAATCGTCACAAAAACGGAAAAATTTACAAGAATTTACAATTTTTATTCTTATATTAGTGAACTCCATCAACTATTTGACAGAGGAGTCGGAGTTATCAAAAGCTGGTTAGTTTGCAACAAATATATGATTGTCAGACATGTTCTGGTAATCGAGTAATCTCAAATCGTAAGATTTCTAAATACAAAGTCTAAAAAAGTAGACTTCTTGGTGATGTTTTAATTGTCTTGCTTTTTTTTAACCAATTTCGCAATTGTAATTTTTTGAAAACGTACGTTTGTAGAGCATGTTGGTATGTTTGTACATTCATAACAATAGTTATTTGCAAATAATTATTTTTTTAATTTTAGACTTGGCCCCATCAACCTCCAGAAAAATAAAAAGTGCAATGGAAATATATATGGAGAAAGCAGCTAAGCATGTAGAAAAAAAATAAAAATGGAAGAACGTGCAGAAAGAAGGGTTGCTTTGGAAAAGCAAAAGGTAGATCTTTTAGAAAGGCTTGTTTTGTTAGCCACCTAGAAAAAAAATTAATTGTAGTATGCGGTTGAATTTGATTGACTTCAAAACAATCGCTCTGAAAATCAAATTTAAAAAAGCAGACCAAAAGATTTATCTAGCTTTTATTTTCTTTTAATCTGGAGTAGATTATGTAAGTAATGAATAAGCTACGAGGGTCGAACTGAAAAATCTAATTATTTTTATATATTTTTAAGATACTGGTTTCTCAATATTTATATCTCGATTTTTTCCTGTTCATGATTTTTTATTTTTAGTAATAATCTAGTTAATCATTTTCAGTTATCATATAATTTTCTTCATTGGCAATATTGTGTAATACACAACAAGCTGTAACAAAATGACAAATTTTTTTCATTCCCCTTAACTTACAGTAATATTATATCCGAAATCGTTGCTTTAAAATTTCGAAAGTGTGTTCAATGGCAACACGACCTGAGCTCAATTTTATATTGAAAAGTTTCTGCTGCCTGCTCAAATTTGTGACGATGGAAGTCGGAAGCCCTCGATTCCACGCGTACCATAGACACAGCAGTATTTGTATTTTTGGAATTTTTATTATTGCTATTACATTTCTTCGGCTTAAAGTGTAAACCTGCTAACTCCCTTTCAGATCATATTACAGGAGAGACAAAAAACTTCTTATATTTCATATTTGCAGTTTAAGAGGAAAACAAAAAATATAGTTGGTGTATTAAAAATAAAAATCGTATTTATTGTGTGATATTGTAACTTAGCAGGTTTTCTCACATCAATTAACATTATTACTAAGGGAGATAGCAGGTTTTCTTTCTACTTCCTTGAAAAAACCATGTTATTACAAAAATATCTTGTTATTATTTGTAGTCTTGGGCTTAATCGTTCGTTTAAGTGACCGGTCATTATCGTTCAATTCGAATCAGTGAACGAGCTCGTTCTTTTCGTTCAATCGTTCGTTTCAGGTCACTTTGTCTTTTGGGTCAGTTTGTCTTTTGAATCATTTGTCGCTTTCGTTCAGTCGTTCACTTGTCTTGTCCTCTTTACTAAACAATCGATTGAATGTGTTAAAAGAAACAACATGTGAGATTACACTCGAAACATTATGTAAGTAAATTCAAAAGAATAGGCATTAAGTTTAGAAAACTGAAAATGTAATTAGAAAACGGATAATTTTAAATAAAGGAATTGTAAGGTAATTTTTTACTGTTAATTTTATAACGGAGATATTAATTAAAAATTAATTAACTTTTCTCTTTATTTACAATTAAAAAAAAGTACACACTAGGTACAAAAAATATATTCAAAGGCTTTTCAGTTAATTTGAACTTAATTTAAATTACGTACTAAGACAGCTAAAGCAGTGTTTTTATCTGTCATTATGACCTACCAAATGAGCCAAATATTTTTTCCTTTCTATTTTCTTTTATTTATGTACATATGTACACATTTACTTCAGTTTTATTTTATGCATAAAAAATAACTGAACATATTAACAGAAATAAAAATCATTAAGGGTTTTCATGATATCACTAAAAGTCTCGCAAACTGTGCATTTTTACGCGCTCTCAAATGAACTGCCAAAAATTGTATGAGAATTCGTTTACACAAACTTCGTAAATTTGCTCAACAATTTTGACTCGTAAACTGGCGCTGTTTGTTTAATATTTACCGCCGTTTTCAATGAAAAATGTGTTAAGTGTTAATAAACAATAAAATCTTGCAGTAATTTAAGCAAATTTGTCGTTATGCTTTATTTATGCTTGTTTAAAAAACAAATTTCACTTTTTATTCACAAATTTTAGCTTTTAATTTTATAGTTGTTTTCTTTTAATTGATTTTTGTATCGATTTTTGTATTTAAAACGACACCAAAATTAACAAGGGTCTTCATGAAACGAGTCTTGCAAGTTTGCCTCATCATGAAAACCCTTATTAATTTTTGTAGTTTGTTTTCGGAACAATATGCAGAAACAGTTTAATTAATAAAATAAAAAAATTTCATTAATTACGGAAAACAATTTTAATAAATCTCATTAAGTTACTGTAAAACTTTTTTGAGTGTAACCAAGAATAGAAAACAATAAGCACAAACCAAATACGCATTTTTTTCGTTCATTTGATTAAAAAGAAACAACAACACTATAAGTGTGTATGCTATACGTTTTTCTTTTAACACATTGCCAGTGGCGACTTGCCACACTGTTTTAAAAAATTCATAGTACAATCTGGGCTGCCATACGTAGTAATTTCTCGCCAAACGTGGCGATTTTAAAACTTGTTTATTTATTATATGCTTAGGTAATTCCATTTTAATAGAAAGAACAAAAAATTGTTGCGAGGGCTTATTCAAAGTAAGAGCCCAATTCTTTAAAAATTAATTTAAACAAAAATAATGAGAGAAAAAAATTTCAAATTTATGTGGTATTTTAAGAACAAAATACTTTTAATAACAAAAAAATAATAGCAATTGCACAATTTAAATATCAAAATAATATTACAAAAATGAACAAATAGCAATAGTGATTATTATTATTCATGCGTTATATGTATTATATTCTCAAAATATGTGATAATATAAATTTTATTTTTTGTTTTTATTTTATAAAAACTAAAAAACCTTTTTAAAAAACACGCTTTTATTAAATGCGCTAAAAAGAAAAGAGCAATAAGCTTTAACTATCAACTTATAACATCATTAATAAATTTATATGATATAAAAGCTTGTCGCTTGTCTTTACACAATTTATTTGATTTAAAAGCTAGTCGCGAGATTTAAGTACTAGTATTTACATGGTTTGAAAAGTTTAATAGTTTAAATCAATCACATCAAGTTATATGTATAATTTACTTGTTTGTCTACACAAGTAAATCTCGTATATCATATAAATTATGTAATCCGTTATAAGTTGATAGTAGTTTTATACTTTTCATTTATATTTTTCTTTGAAGCGCATTGCAATAAAAGCTTGTTTTTTAAAAAGGTTATTTACTTTTAGTTTATATTAAAACTAGCATTCGTATTCTCATGAGTCCTTTCATTTGATACCCATCTTGAAGGCAAGCATTAAAAACTTAGTCCGCCATATATGATTTAGAGTAACATCACTTTCTTTTTCGACTTATTCTCAGCAAGCCCTCCCATTTGATACTCATATTGTAGGAATGCATTAAAAATAAGTCTGCCATCTTGGGTGTCTTATAATGTTAGATTTAGAATAACGTAACACAGTTAACCATGCATCGTCATCTTAACTAAACGTGTTTAAAAATGACAGCTCAATCGGTTCGAGGTATCTGCTTCAAAATTGAGTTGCAAGATTTCACCGAACAAACATACATTGCTAATTTTTTTTATATTTTAAGAGTCTTATTCATAAACGAATGTAATGTATACATTAAAAGTTTTTTTCCATACTAATTTCGTGCTGTAAAACTTTACTAAGCTTTTATAAATAAAGGGACTTATTTAAAAAATTAAAAGAAATAAATATTTATAAAATTTTCTGCTCAAATGAAAAAAATTAGCATTTGGCGGGTTTTGTATTAAGAACAACTGGCAACGCTCATGTAAATGGTAGAAAAATTGTGAAAAGCAGCCTGGGTTTTCAGATTTATTTTGATGTTTTTTGCCAAATTCAATGTCAAAAATCGCCAAGGCTTATTTTGCGTTTTTGACAACATAAAATTTATTTTAGAACTTTCTCCAATGTTTTCTATAAATCCTAAAAAAATATATTTCTTCTGAATCGCTAAAATTTTCCAAAAATGGGACAAAGTCGCCTTGATATATGTATATTTTTTTGAATAAAAGTAAAATTATTGGTGAACACACAAAAGATACAATAGTTTATAATAATCTAATTAAAGCACACAAAAGATACAATAGTTTATAATAATCTAATTAAAGCTGCAAAACGTTTTTTTGTGTTTAGTATTAAATAAATATTGGATATATGTATATCTAAAACGCTATACACTTCACCGGCAAGGCAATTCTTACTGTTTTTTTTTTAACAATGTATATTCAAAATATCGTGCGAAGGTACAAAAAGTGCTATTTACATTCATATAATTTATAACTCGTAACAATGAAGGCGAGTTTTAGTAGAGTAAATTATTAAAAAGAACTATTTCAACACAGGCATTAGCAGTTGGAATTAAATGCATATAAAGACCGTCAAAGCAAGTTCTTTAAAATGGTAAGTACCTGACGTATCCTTATAGCTATAAGCTTTATGCAAAACCTGATATATATTAGATGGAATACCATCATTGATATAATCTTTCTAAATAACAAACGGTAAATTTGTCCAACAGTCTCAAAACAAGTTTATAGAAAATCAATAGCCAACAAAATCGCCATATATTTTATAAGCCGCCAAAAAGTCGCCATATCGCCAAATCGAAAATTAGGTCGCCAAGAAACTTGACAACCCTGATTGTATTATGAAAATGTGTAAAGCAATGTGGCAATGAGTAAAAGAAATAAGTATATTATAATTGCATAACTTATACAACACAAAAGTATTGTTGTTTCTTTTCAACCAGTTGTCCGGCAAGCAAGTGACCGACTGATTCAAAAGACCCAAGTGAACGATTGAACGAAATCGAACGATGAAACTGAACGGCCGTTCATCGTTCGTCTGACTGATCCGTTCAATTGAACGAGGTCGTTCACGACCGACACAACTCTAATTATTTGAAATGAAAGCTTTTAAGTGGAATACAACAAAACGTTTTATTCCATTAAAACAAAATGATGTCAAAAGAACTAATACTAATAGTGTAATAACTTTTCTTAGTAATTTCTTTCTTTGTGTTCTTAAATTAACTCATGGAGTAAATTATCATAGAAGCAACGATAGTCTTCGGGAAGTGATCTTTTTTAATATTGTAAGTCCTCAAACTTTTTGGCTGTGATCTTCCTTCTGTGTTCGTAAAGTCAAGGAAGCTGAAAAAATGGCTTGGAAATAATTGCGGTCGATTTATCCTTTTCTCTCCTATTATCTTCGTTTTTCTGTTGGTGCTCTAAATATTCTACTTCCGATAAATTTCTAACCTTGAACATTTTTGGGGATAAATAAAGCCAAATGTTTATCATCAAAGGCATTTCAAAATGAAGCGATGGCTAAACTTCGCACATCCCGGCTTTTACGCCAATAATTTTAATAAAATTGGCAAAGTGACACCTTTGTTGGCCACGCTGGTTGCAAATACTTTTTTGGGATGTGGCGCGACAGTAATGTGATATAATATTAATATGCAAAGAGTCTTAAAAGTTAACTAGCTCTTGGCGATCTTCAGCGAAGCGATTAGAGGACAAACTTTTGTTAACAGAATGTTGGGAGGCTGTGAAAACATTATTTGAATTCTTAGAAAATGTATTTAATTTTTCCAATTAAGCACAGTCCATCTTCCAATACCGAGCGTGTTAAGAAACATAGTTCTCCATAGCATGGTCCGCTCGTCTTGTTTTTTTAAATAGTAAACAAGAGACTGCTTTCTTCTAGACTCTTGATCATGTTTTCTTCCCCGTGAGCTTTTAGTCGGAAGCGATGTCACAAGGCCTTCAACATAAACCTCTTTTTCTTGCCAATTCTTTTGCCAAAAGTTTTGAACAATACATTTTCTGTTTTCTTCTGTTAAAGGCTCACAATAAATGGTACCATATTTCGACTGTTTACAACTGCATCTTTGCCTCATCTTTCTTGGTTTTTTGGCACTTCATAATCCCATGTTTCCGTCTTTGATCTTTGTATTTTAAATATTTTTCTTCTATTCTTACATTTTTCCGGATAGCTGCTATCCGTTTCCGAATACAAATTTATAGCATAAGGTACTAAGCCTTGTGCTATTGTAATAGGTGAAACCAAAATTGGACTCTGTTCGATGGCTTAACATCACTGCGCTTTCGTTTGAGTTGTAGGATAAGTTTTTAAATGTTGACATCTGTAACAGTAGGTTTATTTTATATCCATTCAACCCATAATAAAGCTTTTTCATATTTTTTTTCGACTGAATGGAACTAAATAACGCAAATAATATATTAACACTTGCCTTTACAAAATATCTATCTGCCTCTAATTCACAAAAATTAAGCACAATTTAAAATAATTTCAAGACTCCGTCAGAAATTCAAGGGTTTCTAAGATAAATTGTGTTTTTTAATTTAAAATGATATTTTATTAGATTACTGCCCATATTGCCGCAAAAAAAAATAGCTAAACTGGAGTAAGAACTAAACACTGAACTAATAATGAACTGGACTTAGCAGTTTTTCTTACAAACATTTTTCTATGAGTGGATTTAGCAGTTTTTCTTATCAAACATTTTACACACTTCAAGACTCTAATTGAAGAAAAACTTCATGCTGGTCGACGAGGCATATCTTTCTCTACCACACAGCATCAAAATCTCAATTAACTTAAAAAGTGGATTTAGCATGTTTGCACTCTAAGCCGACGATTTGTTTTATTATAAATGGTTATTTATTAGTATAATCGTGAAGTGTGGCATTAAATTTGTGAATTACCGTTTGAATAAACGGCCATTTAGGGCAACCTCTACCGGCAACCAGCATGATCAACCATGCGCACCCTAGCGGACAGCAGCAGTATCAAGCTAAAATTGTTGTTGGGTAGAACAGCTGGGCCGATGCAACCACCTGACACATTTTTGTAATGGAAAAGTTGTTGTTCTAATGATTCGGTTAATCCGAAATTAAATGTTTATTTTAAAGTCTTTGAAAAATCAATTGGATGCAAAGAATATGTAATATATTTGTAGTTTAGATAGTAAGAATATTTAAACTTTGTAAGAAAAGAAATTTTGGGAAAATAAAATTTAATTGAACTAGATGACCCGTGCGAATATTTCGCACCGTTAGTTGTCATTTTTGTAATATAAAATGAAAATATCATAATATATATCATACATATGTTTAAATGCTTTTATAATACTTCTTTGAATACAATGTTAGAGGTAATGATATGATCATCGTGTTACGTGGTCCTAACGGTGGCACTAGAGTGAATTCTCGCCTAACTCAAAATCGGATCCTATCAGGCGTGTCCATCCCTCACTCTAGCCCAAGGATCGTAAACAATTAAAAGAACAAAAAACACAAATAAATTACACTTACACAACAACATGTCAGGAATGGGAGGTAGGTGTCGACCTCCAACCGCCCAACCCAACCTTGGTCACTGGCACATCCGTGCTTGATTTTCAGGTGACCCCTGTGAACCGCACTTACCTTCCTTCAACAACCCATATCAATCAACTTAACCAGACATAATTGTGAAATACACACTTAAGACATATGTATATATTTACCTAATTAAAATTTAAAACTACCTTATTATTACAACAATAAAATCTTTCCTTTTTTTCTTTTTAGCTTATCTGCTACTCAGCGAAACGAATCCTGTTAGACAGGAAAATCCTAACGACTTATTTCTGATTATATATATATATTTTTCCTTTTCTTAGTAGTTTTCTTATATCTTTTACTATGTGTTAACCTATGACTTATCTTAAACATTATAAAAATAAAATTAATAGTACTGTCACAATAAAAACTATAAACTAATAAGTTTACTATTTCTTTCAGAAACAAAGTTCTCTTTTTTTTCTTTATATTTATCACAACAACAATTCGACACCACTAAAATTTTTTCATTAACTCACAATACGTGTGGTAACTACTTCCGCTTTCAAAATTTTATTTGTACACTATTTTGATCTACACCTAAAAGAGCTCGCTTAAGTGGATCTAGGGTAACATTGGTCCCAATATCTATATTTCCTATACTTCGCCCTATTGTGAATTCTTTTCCAAAACAGTGGGTCGCTATGCAAAAAAAAATGATTTTCTAATACGTAACTCTGTTTCTCAAAAAAGTTTATACAAGCTTATACAATTACACATACATCTAGTTTCAAGGTTTAAACACAAAATTTTAAATACCTAATACTGACACATATACATTTAATAATACCTTATTATAAATAAGTCGAAATCACGGTAAAATTTTTTTTTCTTCTTATAATTTTCGTTGTGACATCCTGTGGCCAATAATAAATAATTTAACCTCTACGCAAAAATATTTTCTTCACCTCTATTTTTTTTTTTCTATTTTTGTTGGTTCAGTTTAGTCTTTTTTTAAAATAAAGTTTTCTGGGTTACCTTTTTTTTGTGGCAAATTTACCATGCACTTGGAAACTGGACTTGTATTAATATCTCTTCTGGCTCTGCCCAAGATGTTTGGCCCCCAACACTAAATATGTCGACTGGCCCTGTTTCCTCTGGATTCCAAACTTAAAACTTTAAAATCCTTTAAATCACAAATTTTAACTCTAAACATCCATTACACAATTACACCAACCACTTACTTTTTTTTTTTTTTTTTGTATTTTTAGAGAACTTCCAAAGTGCAAGCCCCGACAGGTAACCTCACAAACACAAAACAATTTGTCTAAAAAAATTTTTTTTATTATCACACTCCCTTACTATATAACCTCATTTAAATCTTACCCACAATCGCTGAACTATCTGGGATTTAATTGTTGAAACTGCGGTCTAAATAATTTGTCAGCACCTCAACTAATATATTTTTTTTTACACTTTTTAAACACAGGATATTTACTTTTATTATTTATTTTGAAGTTCACACTTAAAAAGTTGTTTTCCCTTCTGGAAACGTCTACTTCACTCGGCGGTCTTTTTCTTAATGTCCTAATAAAGATGGCCTCCTGAGTTCTCTACCCAAATTTTCTTTCAAGCGAAATAAATATATGCCCCCGTACCATTACGTTTTTCTCGTTCCCTACAATTTGCCGAAAAGTAATATATATTGGTTCTTTTCTATATGCCTTACAACGGCCATTCCTCTTATTCCATCATTTCAAACTAATGCTGTTATCTAATGATCATTAGATCCTACATCATTTTTTTTTTTCAATTCAAACCTTTTATAACAGTCATTTTTCATTCATTAAATACGATTACTACAATTTCTTCCAGTATATTTCCATATACTACCTTTACCTTTGTCTGGCAGCACCAAATATGTACGTCAGCTGTAGTATAACAATTATTAAACAAACACGAGCACAAGGTAAGAATTTTTTCATATATTATAAATTTATTATTTGCAATTTTAATTATTCTGATTTTTTTTCTTCTAGGAAACCATCCCCATAGGACGTGGAAGCAGCACTGGTAAGGATGTATCGTTCCATTACCTATACACTACGGATTCCATTAATTGTTTTTTTCTTTTTCAGCTTTTGCCTTCTCAGGATGGACTGGAAAACTATTTTCATTTGCAAAGTTCATCCTGGAAGGCCGGTGATCTCCCTGCAGTTTGGCCATCTGCATTTACCGATGGTTGGTCATCCCAATAGAGCCATAGGACGGGGTGGGGTTAGTAATTTAATATTATTTTGGCTCGCCCCCAGCTCAAGCGCCCCTTCTTATGTTTTTTTTAGACTTCTGTGTGGCCGGCCAGTTCTTCCTACACATGTGCCCGCCCACAGCTAATTTTGCATTAATATCTGCACTGCCGGCCAGTACTTAACGACCAATGTGACCGCCATTGTGCAAAAATGTTTTCCCCTAAGGCATCGCTACGTCAAATTTTTTTCCCACCAGTGTTGCCATCGCAACAATCGTTAACTTTTTGCCCGTACGAATCCTTAATACAAACAAAAATATCTTTAAACGTACGCAATTATATATAACTGACTTAGTAATAAACGGCATTATAGTAAATAGCGGTATTGCCAGAATGGATTTTAATACATATTATATTATGTAAAACTGCATTACTATTAAGCGACCCTGTATTACCACACTTGAACAAAAACATATAATCATAATGACAACAGTATTATTATGCAGTTCTATATAAAATATAATTTTTATCAATGAAAATATTATTTTTTAATTTCTAATTTTTTTCGTCATTAGTGTTAGAAATAAGCTTTAAAATGAGATATCATTCATTAAATTTGATGCGGTGGTATGGGAGATATTTGCAACCGACAAAAAAGTGCTTAAGAAATAATATATATGATGATTGGAGATCGAGATCAGTCGGTGTCGAGCTCAGTGGTAGGTAAGTTAGAAACTACGGTTGTTATCTCGCTGTAGTATTTGGGGTGAACGAACTCAGCTTATGTCAACAATTTTAGCGTGTTGGTTTTTTGCGTGTTGGTAGATATCTGTTGAAAAATTTATTTTTTGTTAGAAAAAAGTTTAATCAAATTTAATTTACAATTAAACCTCTTATTAATTTAAAAATAAAAAACTGCTGTATGCAAGGCTTGTTTGCTGTTCCGCGCCAGTTTAATCCAATGGCTAATTCATCGCTTATAACTCCTTTAATGGCCATTTTCATAAACGATGGCATATAATTTTCACCAATACGATTAATAAAATTTGTCTATATTAATGAAACACATTTTTAAATAAAAAATAAAAAGTATTTAATAAATGTTTATTTACCAGTTGTGTTTGCAGATCTTTATCAAACAGTACTTTGTGTTCAAATTCTTTAAAACTATCAAATATCGTAAGTAGTGGCGGTAAAAGATTTGTTTCAAAATCTGTCTTGGGAAATAGATTTTAAGTCCCGAACTTCACTTCGGAGGGAAAGTATATCCTCCGTTAAAGTTCTTAATAACTTTTGCGTGGATTAATCTTTTTGTTATAAATATGGTTTAAAAGATTGCAACTCGCTCAAAATGTCACAATCTGAATTGTTTTAGTAATAATAAAGGATAACATAAATATATTGGGTAAAAGTATAGATATATACGATAGGTTTACTTTGATTAATGTTAGATAGCTGAATAAATGATACCTCCAGATCTCGTTCCGAACAATCATTATAATATATTATTTTATCTAGAACAAAATAAATGTTTTAATAAAGGATGGATTTTTTTAATACATTATTTCTTTATTACCTCTGGGTACGTTCGTAAATGCATCAGAAAAGCAAACTTTTTCTAATGCCGATGAAAAAGTAATTATAATTAGTTTTATTATGTGGCTATTATTTTTGTAGAGTATGGGACAATTTTTTGGTCCACATATGCTTCATTAATGCATATTTAAACATTTGAAATCACTGATGCAGCGCCGTGATGCATTTACGAACGTACCCTCTGTTGTTTGACTCCATAATTAAATGAATGCGAAAAATGCTACGCTTTTAGTAATTTTGTTATTTAAAACAATAGCATTGTTTTTAATTTGATCTTAGGAAAATATGAAAGCTCTTTCAAAATTTATTTTGCGCAATTGAAAAATTTGAAGACTGTTGGAGCTTAAAGGTTGAAGAAAGAGCGGTTTTAGGTTTTTAATTGTTTTACCCTTAAATTAAGGTAATATATTACATTTTGTAATTTCATTTATTTGTACGATATGAGCACCCACCAACTATTTGGCTCATCAATTGAGTAATGAAATTCTTTCGTTTTAATATAATGAAAAAATTTCTCGTTCGCTTTTTTTCGGCCAAAACATATTTCATTATTTGCTACTTTTTGTTCCACAATTAAGCATTGTTCTACATGCCGATTATAAATTTGAGCGACGTTTGTACTTTTTCGAACTTGTTATTTTATTTTTTGCAGGTGATTTTTAAATCTAAAAGCGCTTACAGTTTCTAAGCTTCCAAAAACCTTGGCGTCTTCCTGAATGTGGAGAAGATAATGAAATTGCATCTTAAAAACGATAAATTGTAAAGCGAATGCATTTCTCTTACAAAATCATCTAATAACTTTTTGGCATATTCATTATTAACTTTACAATGATTTTTGTCTAAAAGTATTCGTACAGCTATTGACAACTTCAAAAAGTGTTGGTATCTTTCTTTACTTAACACGGTATTTAAAATTAATGGTCCATAATATAATAGAAACTGCCGCAGTTCAGTTGCTTTCCATCTATCTAAGTCGTCTAACGAACGTGTTTTTCGTGAGAATTCAATAGGAATGCTTTTTCTTAGGTTTATTAACTGGTTTGATAGATTTGCAGTTTGCCATGAAGTCAGGGAAAACTGTTCACCCTTTATTCGTGTCCAAGCTTTTTAAAAAAGTTTTTTGGTAACACCAAAGCACACAACATGCATGTAGTCAATAGCTACTTGATTTATTATATCAATCGGAAGCTTTTCTAATATGTTTTCATATTGATTGTTATGATGCTCAGGCTGATATCAATTTCTAAATAAGTTATTATCCCGCAAATTAATATCACTAGCATGTGGAAACACTATTCTATTTTTGTGCATTTGTCCTTTTTGTATACACCGGGTACAAGAAAAATATCCCGTATGACCTTTTACTTCCAAAACAAAGGACCTTGAGGGGGCATCCATTACAAAGCTTCGAAGTCTTATTGCGAAAAACTTATTGTCAAATTGAAGCCCGTTTTTTATCAACTTATCCAGTTCACTGACGAATTCTATCAAAAATTAATGAACATTTTTCGGTTTGGAATACCTTCGTATACTCCAATTAAAAAATACAGCAGGATACCCGGAAACGTTACATTAAAATGGCGTTTTTAATATGAAATACATTTATTCGAAAAACTTTCTACAACATTTTTTAACAAATTTGATGCATTTGCCTAGGATTGGCCAAACTTATATAGTTGACCTTTTACACAACGGTAACCCGTCAATATTGAAATCCAAATCAATATACTCAGAATCGTACTTATTAACAACTAAAAAATCAGTAAGAACATCTTCCAGGCCATAATGACAATAGAAACCAACACCCATTTTACTAGACAGAACTGTTCTTGGGGTTTTCATAAGGGTTCGGCTATCTTTTGGTAGATCCATTTGTTTCCCTTAATATCACTAAGAGTTCATTAAGTGCGTTATCACATATATTGTTTTTTATGGACCATTTCCTCAATTTTTCTATCAAAACTCTATTGACATCGCAATGTGCATCAGGTAGATCTTTAAAATCATCATCCAAAAACTAATTATTTTCGATATTAAGACGCAGTTATTTCTGAAGAACTAGATGATTCAATATTATTTATAGTTGGTTCCGAGTTCTCAGTGATACCAGATGAAGTTCCAAACACATATGTTTGAAACAATTCTGTGCGCCTCCCGCTTGCTTCTTTTTGAAGTGGAGCTCATTTTCGCTTTGTGAGTTAATAAGAAAAATACATGAACTTTTATATTGTATTGCAAGTGTATATTACAATTTCTGGGACTACTACAATTAAATAAAATTCTGCTACAATTAAATATTAAATATTAAATATATTTTTAAGGACCAACCCTAATCCACTAAAGAAGCCTTAACTGTTTCATATTAAACTTATTTTTTTACAAATACAACCGAGTTAATTATAATTAAATTAAGTCTGCTGCTGTAGAACGTATTGTTGTTTGTTGGTAAGCGGTTTGTGGTGGAACCGATGTTGGTTCTGTATTAAGCACGCTTGGCCTAGTTTGACCTGCTCCTGTTACACCAGGAGCTGCCCTCAATGGTGGAGGTTGCGCATACGGCGGTGCTCTTGAGACCGGTGGCCCTGATAGATGTTGACTCAGACCAAAATTATCTTGTGCCTGCCTGGGGGGTATGTCGTAATAATTGGGACCTGCGCTGGAAGTCGGTGGAGAAGGTGTCGCATGGGCTTGCTGAATCAAGGCCGCTTTAATTCCTGCTAAGGCCTACTGAATTTTCTCATCCACCTCCCGCGTAAACCTTACTTGACATAGGCCAACTGAAGCTTCAACAATTTGCTGGATACTGTCCGCACTTAACCTAAAACCCGTATCTACATTTCCAGCCGTTCCCTCACGCACCTCTCGACGAATGTTTTGTGCTGTAGCCCTTTCGAAAGTTGGAGAAATCACCGTTTGATCTAGCCCTTAGAGCTGACCGATAAATCGTGAGCTTGAGTGGATACGATCGGGTTTACATCTAACGCTGATGTTGTCGTTGTATTGTGGTATGACGCAGGGTTTGCCATTGACGGAATCGCCGCTACCGTAGACGTACTCCCAGTTGTAATTGCGCTCGTTGTAGCCATGGTTCCTGTCAAAACCTTACTTGCACGGCGGGTTAAGACCATTAAAGCAATAAAAATTCAGCGCACAAAACCACTACCAAAAAAAAAATATCCTAGTTGTCAAAAAGGTATGTATAAAAAAAAATAGCAAGGAAAAGAAAATAAATAAAAAGGGAATTGCGTACTAGTTTTCGACAATTTCCTACCAAAAGATAGATAAAAAAAATATCTATATACAATATCAAAAATGCCACAAAAATTTTATTTTGCTGCCAAAAGCGCAAATTTCGAAAATTGATTAAATTTTTAACATTCAGCGGTGATTGTCGGGGAGAAAAATAAATGTGAGATGGTAAGCTATTTGTATTTTAATATTATTTGTGTGTGTATTATGATCTAATAAATTTTGTCTTTCTTTTTTATTTAGAGTCGCAACTAAATTGTTATTGAGTAAACTAAACAAAAACAAATGTAATGGATGAAGTTAGGTCAGCCTTAACACCTGCCATCAAAAGAAAAAGTCAAGCTGCTTCTAGCTATTGGGTTCTATAAATACGCCCAACTATACTAGGACTCGCCACAACTACTTTTGGCTGCCGGTAGAATATCCGAAACCTACTCCGGAGAACAAAAAGTAAGTATAAAAACTCCTTTATATATATTTGAAACCTAAACCTAACCTATTTTTGTCTCCATCCTTTTCTACAACTCGAGCAATTTCTCCCAATCTTACCTACGTTATCCTAAATAAGCCTCAAGTTGTCTGCCAAGACTGAAAACAATCGAATCTGTAATTCGTCCTGATCATATTGACCATATTGAGCATATGTGCAATGCGGATTCGATTTCCTTACAAATAGATTACCCTTGTCCAAAGCCGTCGTTATAAATTAGGGACTCTTGTTTATTTCCTAATTGGACCTACGCTCTACTCAACGGAAATCTCTAATCTATTTTTTTAATTCCAGGCTATTGACCTGCTTCGGGCCCCACGATGGGCGCCAATTTTGTACTACACGGGACGGGGATAAAATACCAGCTGGTTGCTGTTAACACAACAAGCAGTGAGTGTGGCCAGACTATCGGCGGCGCTGATATGCTGGCGTATCGCGCGGCTTAAGCTCGGATGGGGTGGTTCTTGCCGACCTGTTGGCAGTAATCACGGGCACAAAAAAATTATTCATACCAGCTAGAAAAAAGCTAAAAAGAAAAAAATATTTGGGACCCGAAGCAGGTAAGTTGTCGCGACACTATAGGACACACACACACACTCTACATATAATTAGGCAGGTGGCCGGTCTAATATTTGCCCTCCCTTTGGGAACTTTTGTCCCACCTACACCCTACTCTCGGGATTATCAGGATGTCCCTAAGCAGATCCTTGCTTACCATTTCACATATTTTTTACTCACCGCTTTTTTCCTCTTTAGGCCAACATATTAATTTTCAAATGCCTTCAAATTTCGATTTACACATTATAAAGGTTGTTTTTATTAATTTTCAAGATAGTCAAAAGTTTAACTTAATTTAAATTCTCATTACTCAACAGGTATACCAAAAACTCGGCAAACAAATTTACTCTTACGAAAAATATAAAAATTTCTATGAAATTTATAGGCAAATTTTCAAAAAAATTTTCTTAAATTAATTATTTATAATTCACAAATTTCATTCCCCCTTTTTTCACAGGCAAACGTTTTCTTTGGCGTCTCGTTTTCTATTTACAGCCAGCAGCTAACTACAGTATCGCTCTCGGGTTCCCAGCGGATTAACTAAGGGAGCTTCGAAAAGGTTTTCGTCGTCCGTTGTTGTCCGAAGTCCCAGCGTATTCCGGTAAGTATCAATATATTTTTTTTTTATATATTTTTTTTCCAGGGTTTTTTTTTATATATATATATATTTTTTCTATTTAATTTTAGGGAATTTTATTTGAACTTCCTTTTCTTTTTTAACCACTAATATTTGTCTTTTATTGTCCTCTAACCCGACGATTTCTAGGCCTGAGCTCAACCCTAACTTTTCGCGCACGTTTGGCTTAAAATTCCCAAAACGGACTGGGTTATCCGCGGTAAGTAACAAACAATAGAAACTTAAATAAAATTGCCTAAAACCTTCTTTTTTTTAACCCCTTTTTTGTTTTTGGGCGTTTTTTATTTTTATTTTATTAACCTTTTTTTCATTAATGTTTAACATTTAATTTTTTTTATTTTTAGGTCCTGTCCGTCGGGTCGTCCAGGTTTACCCTTCCTTATGTCTAAAACCTTTCTTTTTTTACCAAGCACCCCTGGCGTTGCGGTGCCGATGTAGCTTCTCCAGCGATGGATGAGTCGGGCTGAGTGGCGGTAGCAAGTGGCAGTGGTAGGATAGCAAAATTTCGTTGATTTCTTTTATTATTAATTAAGTTTTACTTAAAGGTTTTAGTTTTACGTTTTAAGTTGTACACTTTTAATTTGCAATTTACTTTTAAGTTTAACTATTATCTTGAATAAAACTTTTACTTCTTTCAATAAAAATATTGTAGTGGTCATCTGTTTGTGAAACAAACAGAAGGAAACAAAAAAAACACACACACTAACACAAAAAAATCATACCAGCTATTGGTTACTATTATATTTTCCGGGGCTCAAAGTAGTCCTGCATCTCCCTACCAGCCATACCTATACACAAAATATTTGCCCTCCCACTCGAGATCTTCGTCTCGCCATGACGTCATCGCCTCGACGTCCCAAATCTAACCTGCAAACATTATTTCCCCTACTTACCGTAGCTTATTATTTAGGTTTAGCCAATCATGTTTTAAATGATAACAAAAATGGGTAATTTATTGAAAAAGATTTTAAATTAATTTTATTTATGTTTACATAATTTACAAAAACCAGTTTAGCAAAATTACCAAGACTATTCAAGCTAAGAACAAAATTTATTTTGTTTTAAACAGAATTTTAAAATTAAAATTTATGTCGTTCTAACTTCCTGTTGGTTTTTCCTATTTTTACTTTGCTTTTAAGGACGACTCATTTCTTTTGCTCTCAGGTAGATAAATTTGGTTTCACTGTCTGGCCCCCAAGAAAGAAACTCTGCTGCAGGTAGTTGCTGGTTTTCTGTCCGTCCGTCTTTCTGTCATTTAGTTCGCGCGATTTCGGTACGTTTGTAAAATTATGGTGTAAAATTATTCACAACGCCTTTTAATTAATTTTTGTTTTGCTTTTGTTTCTTTTTTTTTCTCTATATATATAAGCTTTGGGATGCCCTGGATTTTTTTCAAAATAAACTACCAATTCTATCTCTTCTAAATTAGGCCTGAGCTCACCCCTAACTTGCGCGCACGTTCGGCTTAAAGTCCCCAAACGGAATGGCTTCGATTCAACACGACGGGTATGCCTACCTACTTATATATATTTAATTTAAAATATTTTGTTTTTTTTTTTTCTTTTTCTAGAAATTAACTAAAAGGGACTGTCGGGTCCGTATAGCCGTACGAGTGACTGTTACTTACGGGTGTCGAAAACCAATGTCATACCAGAAGCACCTCAGGAGTGATGGTGCAAAAAAACTTATCCCTCGATGGATGGAGTACGCGATGTTGTGGCTTTGGCGGTTTGGTTCTAGCTTTAGGCTTGTATTTACTTTTATTTATTTTTCGAGTTTGAAAAGATAAATTGTCACTTATGTATTTATTTGAGCTTTTTGTGTAATTTACTTGAACTTTTAAACTTTGTAATTTTAGTTCTTTTAATTTTTACGCTTTTAGTTTTTAATCTTCTAGTTTTAAAATGTTTTTTTTTTGTTTTTCAATAAATTGACAACACACAAACTTTGTTGGAAAAAACTTGTTTTTTTTATGGATTTATTTTATTAAAACTCTGCTGCAACGTTGGCCACTTACTCCATCTACTTCTTTACGCCGCCAAAAGAAAAGGTAAAAAGGACCGACATTTTCGTTTTTATCGCCCACGAAACCTAGCCCAAGCCAATATGGTTCCTTCTTTTTCAGCAATTTATTCCTTAAACAACTTTTTTTATGCCTGCCTTTTGTTTTTGTTTACCTTCGCTTACATTTTTTTCCATACCAGCTGTCATCATATATTCATTCCGTTTCGCGTTGCCTACTACTTGCTTCTTCTTTTTAATTTTTAAAAACCTACAGGGTGCACACGACAATATCACTGCGCTTTTAATAATCTTTATTCCGGCCACCGGACTCACCATTCGTCACAACAGCAAAACAAAAGGAAAAAGGAACGACATTTTGCATTGCGCCGGCCAAGAAGCCTCGGTCAAGCATAATGTCGTCTAGCATCTTTCCAATAAAATTGGCTTTCAGCAATTTGTTTACATGTCCCTTTCCTTTCATAATTGGCGTTGCCAACCATTTTCGCCGCACCACAGGGTGCACATGACATAGTTACATGTGAATAGTTTCTAATTGCTCGCTCTTCAAGAATTGGTAGGTGAGTAGGCGTTCTAGCCAACACACCGGCCGATTGTTTTCGTTGAGCAGATACTGGACGAGGGACCATTAAATTATTATTTTCTTTATTATTAGTAGTGCCAATCGAATTAGGATCGAAGGGGGAGGCAGCCCCAGGGATCCTTTATAGCCCGTCTTTTAGCCAACCATGCACAAGGCATAGTTGTTACCAGCAGATACCACGAGGAGGTTAGACATAGGCACTTGTCACTAAGTTGAAGGTATAGCACTAGGGCCGTCCTCCTGAACTCAATAACTTATCCACCGTTTTACCGCGCTTACTTGAATTTCTTCACTTTGACATTCAGAGCACTGGGCAGAAATCACATTGTGCCAACACCCGTTAGGACCATCACAATGCTTTCTTTTAATTAGACAGTCGGATTCCCCAAGTCCGTGCCAGTTCTGAATTGATAGTCGTTATAATTTAAAAGGAATATTATCTTACGGTAATTCCCTAAAAATTTTAGCAGGAAAGTTCCACAATTGGCTACGTAACTACTATCCGGGGAACAAGATCCGAGAACCTCTATTTACCCAGAACGAGTACATAAACCATGTTATTGCTTCCCAATCAAGCCCGACTATTTCAATCTTCAGAGCCAATCCTTATCCCGAAGTTACGGATCTAATTTGCCGACATTCCTTACCTACATTATTCTATCGACTAGAGACTCTTCACCTTGGAGACCAGCTGCGGATATTGGTATGGCCTGTTGAGAAGTTTGCGTGACCCCACCATAAATTTTTAAGGTCCGAGGAGAAAATATCGACACTACAGTAAATGTCATGCTCTTCTAGTCCATCTACCATATCTCTCTTCGAAAGACTTCCATGGTAGTACGACTATAAAACAGAAAAAACAGGCAGGAAACGTTTATTTTTTTTAGCTACATACTTTAAATAAAATTAACTACCTTTCTCATTTCATTATAATATTTTATTTATCAATTCACATTGTATAACAATTAACTAAATGATCTACTGAAAATTGTTACTGTATGTCTTTATAAATCTACTAATACTTGTTGTATAAATTACCAATTTTTTTAGACAGTTGAACTAAGTTTTTTTGTTTTTATATAAATATAAATCCTCTGTGTACACGTTGGTAAAATTACATCTTAATTAATAATCTGGCAACGGAACGATACAGAGATATATGGCATCCTTACCTGTGGTGAATTTTTCTTCATTACAGAAATGGATTCAGACACGAAGGTAAGGAAAATTAAAAAAAAAAACCAAAAAATATGAATTTTTCGTTTAGAATTAAACAAAAATTCATATTTATTAAAGTTATTTTGGTTAAAATTTAGTTTTACGACGCAGCACCAAATTATATATTGCTACGAAAATAGATTTGCCTAAGAATTATTTATGGTTTTAGTTATAAGTTATCTTGTAAATTATAGTTTTATGTCATATTAGTTACTATTTTTATGAACGCCACTGTATTAAATTTTCTAGCAATTGCAATTGTAGACTTTAGATTTAGATGTATAAGTTATTTTAAAATAATTCGAACACAACTTTCTAGAAAACACTAGACGGTTCTTGAATCAACTAGGAATAGTTTTGAACTATAAATACAGGCTGACTCATGAAAGTTTAGATTAGTTTGATTGGAGACATTAAACGGTTCAGATCGTTACTTACAATAGTGGTTAAAATTTGTGAACATTATAATTAATTTCAATAAAGTTTGTTAAGTTGAATTCGCGTGTGTATTTATTTTTATTTGAAATCAAAAGAACTCAAAGGTTTATTATAAAGGGAATAAACCTTAATGCGTTTTATAAAGTAAAAACGTAACAATATTATAACAAAATAAAGTGAAAAAGTGGCGCAAAGTCATAATTTTCGAACTATATACATACATATACATATATGGACATATGCATGCGATTTAAATTTCTGAACTTATATGGCCAATTTTGGTATAATTTTAAAGCTTTTGGATAAATTTTTCTGGACATACAAAAGTTGTTCTAAACTTCTTAGCACATCAAGAATCGGGAATGAGTTTGCGGAAAATAAGAGTTTTTAGCAAGCATATTAATTACTATGGAGAAAAGTTTAAGTTAGCGAAGCCGGTGTTTGTTATACTGTAGAGGACAAAATCATTGCGCCCTGCCAAAGACTGTCTATCCAGAGATGCTTTAGTTAGCAAACCCGGTGTTTGATATTTAATAAATTTAAAATAAATTTTATATATCCAGGAAGATATATTCGAAAGCTTTAAAATTACACCAATAATACCAAATACGTTCAGAAATGTGGAAAATCGCATGTATATATGTCCACATACAGTAATCCCTTGATTAACGTTGTTTCCCCACTTATTATGTTGGTATTTAGCTTAAATTTGGTCCAAACTTATTCTGTTTTCATTACCTTTGTTCCATAGCACAAATTATATACTCCGAAAAAAGCCAAATACAATTTTTATATTATAAACGACCATGTTCTGGAAATCGAAATCAATTGAAGTTGAAATCGATGCAAATTTTGTATTTTTAATTTTTTTTAATGAGCGTAGATGTTAATGATTTTAGGATAAGTGTAAAGATAAGTGTTACCTGAAGTATTAAATGTATGAAAGCTCTTTTTTTATGATAATTAAAAATAAGATCTTTTTAAAATTTGTTGGATTTCAATACCACTCGGAATCAATTTCAGAACATTGCTGAAAAGTACACAGTAAAATGTAATAAATTAAGATTATTTCCAGTTGAATATTTTAATATTGGTAAATGCACATAGGAAATTTAAAGATTTTTCAAAAGTTTTTATAGAATTTATGGAAATTTACTATAAGAAAATGGCTATGAATTTAAGAAAACTTAAATTCTTCTTGATCATTTTTGGCAATATTTTTAAATAATAATATTTTTGTTCGCCATAGTATTATTACAATAGCTCACAAAATATTTCAAAAAGGATAATTTTGAAACAGTTATACTAACAGTTATAAATTTAAAATAACATTTGCAAACAATAGAAAAGTTACATATACCCTGTAACCGCCACTGCCTAACCACTATAGTGAATAACGTTTTGTTTACATATTTTATCCGTATTTACGTTTGTGTTTATGTTTAGATACATGCAAAATATTTTATAAACTTGTGAGTTCCGCGCGGAAGTAAGATAAATAAGTCAAAAGCCATCTTTTTTATTATGTCAGTTAAACTTTAATAGACAACCAAGATCGATACAGTTAAGTCTTATTAAGTGCTAATTGAATTTAATCGTGTAAAGAAGCTTGCTCGGTTTCCATACCAAAAAAGTGTGTATTTTATATGTTTGTTCCTAATGTTTTAATTAATAATGTTTATTTATAGGAATTAAAACATTCAAGATAAACCAATAAATTGATATTATAAATTGTTTGTACTTGGTGTTTACAATCTTATTGGAAACCGTGGGCTTGGGCAGCTTCACCCAACATATACCCATTTCTATAAAATGTTAAATAAACGCTGTATGTAAGTTAGTAAATATTAACAAATAATGTATTTTACTATCGCCAACCATTTCCAATTTCACAAAAAGAAAAAAACATCGCCAAACAAAATTTCCATCGCCAAAGGGATTAAAATATCGACATGTTTGACGAGAAATTTTAGCTGACAATTAAAATGCAGAAGCTCTCCCTCTGACAGTTAAAATGCGGAAAATAATAAAAAATTTCCTTTTTTATAACCATAAAGTACAAATTTCGCTTATTGTAAAAAACTTTCAATAAACTAAATTTTGTATGGAAATTTAAGTGGTTTTACTCTTATAAAACAAAAATATTTTTTATAACTAACGTTTCTCGATACTTTTCCAATACGTAGAGTAATTATATTTCTTGTTTTGTAATTATAATATTTTTTGTTTTATTTGATGGGCTTAAATCACAAGGAATTTAAGTGCCTTTTTGAAAATTGAGATTAAGTGCTC
The DNA here is from genome assembly GCA_943735925.1 of Pollenia amentaria. Classification (NCBI taxonomy): domain Eukaryota; kingdom Metazoa; phylum Arthropoda; class Insecta; order Diptera; family Polleniidae; genus Pollenia; species Pollenia amentaria. The sequence continues at coordinate 104,243,991 of OX031006.1, forward strand.
ATAGACCCCGTGAGCTCCAAGTGAAACAGATATTTTAATGACAACGGCTAGAATTGGAATTCCACATTCACCTCTTGTGCTCTGAACTTTACCTACTAATTCCGTATGTGATCTTAATTAAAAAAAACACGTGATTACCTTGTGCTTTAATCCCTCATTTAATTAACTTTTTCCTCAATTTGAATCACTTTTTGTTCGCTTTTTAAATTGTTATATTGGGACTGTATGCGAGACATATAATAATTGTAAAATGTACAAACTAACTAATCAGCCAACACAAACAAGCGCCTAAAATAATACTCAGTGCGATATGCGCATTCATAACTTTGCATAACTTTTAAAATTATGGAGAGCACATAATAAAACTTTTACAATATAATTAGATTAAAATAGTTCGAAGATAGAAAAATTTCAATTTATACTCATTTCCTGTCTTTTACGGTACAACATTGCAATGACCTCATGTTCGAGTGTAAGGAAATTGCATAACTGTTAAAAATAATAATTATGGCCAAGTTGGTATTTTTTTTATTTAAATCGGACATTTCCGGTTTTCCAGATATAATTTTTTTTTAATTTAAAGATCAATTGATTTCCTTTAAGAATAACACATTTTTTTTATTTTTTTTAATAGTTTTTAGTTCGAAAAAATAATTTAAAAAAATTTGTTTTGAAAAAAATGGGTGATTCGAGTAGAGATACTTTTTTCATTAGCCTTTTCTTGACAGATCACGTGTGAGTCGTGTCATGCTGTCATTTTATTTTTGTTTAGTATTGTTTGGCATTTCATAATGGAAAGACTTACGCCTGAACAACGTTTACAAATCGTTCAACTTTATTACGAAAATACACGTTCTGTGAGGAATGCGTTTCGTGCACTTCGCTCAACTTATGGTCAACATAATCGACCTACTGAGCGTACTCTTCGCAACACCATCACCCATTTTGGATAATATTCGACCGAATAGACCACGTCCAGCACGCTGTGAAGAAAATATACGTAGCTGAGAGTGTACACGAAGACCGTGGAGAGTCGATTCGGCGCCGTTCGCAGCAACTTGGACTGACGTTTGGAACGACTTGGTGCATTTTACGTCGAGATCTTAAATTGAAAGCTTACTAAATACAGCTTGTGCAACAACTGAAGCCGCTCGACCTTCCCAAGCGACATCGCTTCGCTCTATGGGCTCTTGAAAAGTTCCAAGAAGATCCGACGGTTTCGAGGCAAATTTTGTTCAGCGATCAGGTCCATTTTTGGCTCATTGGGTATGTAAACAAATAAAATTGCCGCGTTTGGGACGTATAGTAACCTGAAGAGATTCAAGAACTGCCACTTCATCCAGGAAAAACAACGGTTTGGTGTGGTTTGTGGGCTGGTGGAATCATCGGTCCATATTTCTTTAAAATTATGCCGGTGCGAACGTAACCGTCAATGGCGACCGTTATCGTGCCATGATAACCGACTATTTGATGCCTGAAATTGAAGCTCGTGATCTCGGCGGCAAATGGTTTCAGCAAGATGGCGCCAGTTCCTACACATCGTATTAATCAATGGATTTATTGAGAGAACACTTCGGTAATTTCACGTTTTGGGCCGGTCGATTGGCCACCAAGATCGTATGATATCACATCGTTAGACTTTTTCCTGTGGGGATATGTAAAGTCTAAGGTTTATGCGGACAAACCCGCTTCGATTCAGGCCTTGGAGGAAAACATCACGCGTGTCATACGCCAGTTACCAGTCGAAATGCTCGCACGAGTCATCGAAAATAGGACTCAACGGGTGGACCATCTGCGACGTAGCAACGGCCAACATTTGATAGACGTAATCTTCAAAAAATAAATGCCCTAGAGTGTTCCTTCAAATGATAATAAACATTCCCCAGTAAATTTTAATTTTCTGTGTTTTTTTTTTTTTTTTAGAAAAGTAGGGAACCTCGAAATGGAATTCCAACAAAATATTTTTATTGGGTGGTGACTTTGTGTTTGCTGGGTACACTCATAGCTAAATAAAATACAACATTCATATATTTTTCATATCATTATTATACTACTTTTGTTTGATGTGATTTGTTGTACATAGTTAGTGTGATTTGTTTTGATTCGTTGTTGTGCGGAGTAAGTATATTAATGAATATACATGAATAACTTCATTCATAAACATACCGAAATGTTTATTCAATGAAGTTCGCATTCAAACAAACTTCAGACCACTGAACAAACTGTTGTTTTATTCATGCTACTAGCAAACACATTTCGTTTCATATGGCAAACACAAACACTTTGTTTAGTGAAACGACTTTTGTTTTACAGAGTTCACTCTCATTTTTTTATAAATGCCATGGTACAACTACACAAGGTAGACTCGTTGGCACAGATGTTTGTCAGCTGTTTACCGCAGTTTAGCCCCAAATGTCAAAAAATTTTAAGTTTCAGTTCAGTTTACATTTATTTATTCATGTTTTTAAAATAAAAACATTTTTGATTGTGAAAAAAACTTTGATTTTTTTTATTAATTCAATTAGTTGTAACAAAATATTTGGCAAAGAATACCACTTTCAAAAACAACGAATCACAGCTATGGATGAAGTTCAAAGACACAGTGTTCATACTTAAATTTTTCGTTCCTTAAAAAGGATTCACGACATGTTCGTTTCCAATCAAGGCGCTCTTCCAGAAATTGATGAAAAATTGTAAGTTTAAATACCTACATATATGTCTAGAACACACATTATAAAGGTAGGGTCAGACTGATGAAATATTTGAAAGCAAACATCAAATATTTTATTAACGTAGTCTGAACACAAAATATTTTTGAGTATCAAATAAAATAACTGCTGATTTTGAGCAAATAAAAGTATTTGCCGGCAAACAAATATTTGTCCAATGTGAACATAGTGTGAACATAAAAAATCAAATATTTTAGTCATTTTTGAGCAAACATTTATTTGATATTACAAAAAAATTGTAAGAGCAAACAACGACAAATAATTTTAGCCATGTTCCGGATAGAAGCAATTTTTCCTGTAAGTTTTCGGATTCTTTACAATTTTAAAGATTTTTTATAATTATTAGACTTTGCTATCGTGCCGCTATTAGCAAATTTTTGCGAATTACCGCTAATTTAGCAATTTTTATAAAATTTTTGCCATTCCTTATACTTTTAGGGACTTTTAATCAATTTTATGGCATGTTTGAAATATTAAAAATTTTCGCGAATTTTCGCTATTTTTGGAAAAAAAATTTTTTTTGTTATTTTCCGACAATCTGTTTTTTTTAACCGATTTCAAATAAATTTTAGGGTTTGTTTCTAAGTTTGCAATTTTTCGCGAATTTTAGCCATGCTCGCGAAGTAGCGATTTTTCACTGTGAATCTTTAGAGCTGTAACGATTTTTAATAATTATTAGGCTATAATTATTATAATAATTATTTGCTATCATACCGCTATTAGCAAATTTTTGCGAATTCCCGCTAATATAGCAATTTTTATCGAATTTTTGCCATTCCTTTTAGTTTTAGGCACTTTTAATAAATTTTATGGCTTGTTTGAAATATCTAAATTTTTCGCGAATTTTCGCTATTTTTGCAACATTTTATTTTGTTTTTTTCTTGACATTTTGTTTTTTAACCAATTTAGCAATTTCATATATATTTTAAGGTTTGTTTTCAACTTTGCAATTTTTCGCAAATTTTAGCCATGTTCCCGTTACCCAGTGGCTTCCATTTTTTTTCTTTTAAATTCTCCTGTTCTAACACTATAAGAGATGCTGATCCACAGAATAAAATAAATAAATAAGCTTTTGCGCTCATTTTTACTATTTGAGAAATATATTTTTATTTTTGATAACTTTCATTAAATAATTATTTGATGCAAATATTTCTTTTAGTCTGAACGCATGGCAAACATGAATGAATTTATTTTATTTAACACTGTTTGCCAACTGTTTCATCAAACAAAAATTGTCAAATATTTGAGCTTAGTTTGAACATTAAACAAAATATTTTTTTGTTTCACACAGTTTGAAGCAAATATCAGAACAAATATTTTCGTCAAATATTTCATTAGTCTGAACGTACCTTAAGTCTTATTTCAATAATTTATTTCCTAGAGAGAAAGTCAGGAAAGCTATTAAGGCACGCGATAGTTACGGTTTGGTATTCAATCGTGTTATCCAAGCTGCAGAGGCAAAAAAATATGAAAATAGTCGTGCTTCTATGACGGCTTTGGAAGGGCCGGAAAAACCTTTAGCTATTACAGATGGCTCCATTGGTGTGAGCCACTCAAAAGACAGTAATATGGTTTTATTAGCAGCAAACAATAAAAATGGCGATATTCCTGTTAGTAGTACATTAGTCTCAGCACCCGGCATGCGTTCGGCCAGTGGAGGTAGCAATGTACAATTAATACCTAAAAAAGCTCCTACTATACCTGAACCCACCTGGCATGCTCCTTGGAAGTTGTCCCGCGTTATTTCAGGGCATTTAGGTTGGGTACGATGTATTGCGGTAGAACCAGGAAATGAATGAGGTTTGGCCGTGAGCGCAAAACATCCATATCTTTTCAGTTGTGGTGAAGATCGCCAGGTCAAATGTTGGGATTTGGAGCACAATACCATGGACATTTGTCGGGTGTCTATTCCTTGGCACTGCATCCAACTATTGATGTTCTAGCTACTTCCGGTCGAGATTCCACAGCTCGAATTTGGGACCTACGTACAAAGGCTAATATACACACTTTGACAGGCCGCACCAATACTGTGGCTAGTGTGGTGGCCCAAGCTTCAAATCCTGAAATAATTAATAATTATGGGATTTGGCGGCTGGCAAAAGTGTATGTACTTTAACAAATCATAAAAAATCTGTACGTAGCATTGTTTTACACCCCACCCTGTACATGTTTGGCTCTGCCTCGCCCGACAATATAAAACAATGTCGTTGTCCTGAAGGTAACCTTGTACAAAATATATCCCGTTCAGCCAGGTTATATGGACAGCGAGGCTGGCATATTTGCCATGTGTTTCGATCAATCAGGTTCACGTTTAATAACAGCTGAAGCCGATAAAACAATTAAAATTTATAAGGAAGACAATGAGGCCACAGAAGAATCACGTCCTGTTAACCGGAAATATTGAAACGACGGAAATTTTAATATAAGTCGGTTAAGAATTTTCTATGTTTGTATTTAGTTTTAATTAATAAATTGCATTGAACCATGGTACAACTCACAAAAAATTATAAATTATAAAAAATTAAGTTTTTTTATTTTTCTTCACGTGTTGTCTTGTTCGTTTTTTTTTTCAATTTGTGTTTTGTTTTACTGAATGCAGTGTTGCTATTTTTTTGACGTCTGGGGTAGAAAATACAAAAACAAATTGCCTGTTGTTTTTGTCTTGTTGTAGCAACGAGTTTACCTTGTGTAGTTGTACCATGATAAATGCTCAATAGCAATGTTGCCATTTAGTAAATTTATGTAATTTTTTCATTTTTGTTACCTTTACAATTATCTATGTATGTTTTGTAAAGCATTTTTTAAATTATATTTAAATTTTTTTCTAACTACTTTTTTAAGGTACTTCCAAGCAAAACACATTGCTGAAAAATGTTTTTAAAAATAAAATGAATTTTTTTTGTAGTAGTAAATTTACATCAAAAACAATTTACATTGAAAACAAAGTCAAATTTGTATTATTTTTGTTATTTTAATATTAATGTAACTTCCTTATCTTGTTGCTTTTACTCTTCATGGTTTTTTTTTCTAATGTTTTTCATTTCCTTCAACTGGCAATACTGACTTCTTAAGAGTGTTTTCCATGAACTTATTCGACATTTATTCAGTGGTTGTTTTGTTTCAGAGTTGTTAGTATTCATAATCTCTTGTTTAAGTAAAAAAACTAACTGCATCTTACTCGTCTCTTAGATTTCGTGTGTTTGTTGCTTTCTTTTCATAGTTATTCATCTTTCTGAATACAAACGAAACGAATACAAAATTATAATGAAGGTTTCATGAACATCATTATTAATTTTCATGCAGATGTTTAATGATCATATATTCGGAACTTCTTAAGCCTATAGTACACGGCATGTAAAAAGACACATGCGCATGTGGTTCTGACGTAATTTTGACGTCAATGCAAAGCCACAATAAATATTGCGTGTTGTGTGATGACGTCAAAATTACGTCAGAACCACATGCGCATGTGTCTTTTTACATTCCGTGTACTATAGGCTTTACACTTCGTATTTGATCATTAGAATAAATTTGCATTTGTGTGTTTATATACTTTTTGTGCTATTTACGACTGCACAATAAAGTATTTGATTCGTTAACAAACCGTTATCGACAATTAGTATTTCAAAAACAAACGAATGTCACAGAGTACCACAGATGTGAAAAAGTGACTTGTGAAAAGGGCCCACTCACTTATAGTTAGTACACCTATTTTGAACACCACTATAAAATATGTAATAAACATTTTGTTTGGGAATTAAGAACGAAAACGAAACGATCCATTTAACTTTGCAAAAAATGGAGGCTGCTTCCATTAGGTGAAAATTTACACATTTATGGAAAGTATATGTACATACATTCCCACAGAAAAAATACCAATGTCAAATAAACAAGGCGCAATGTTGATTGAAAATCATAGCAAATTTCCGATAAATTTCAGACTTTATTTAAAATGATCATTGTTTCATATTAATTTTAAATTAATAGTCGTAAAATAACATTGTTCAATATTGAATCAATAAAATAATGTTTTACTTTTAGTGTGAAAACAACAACACTACAAGAAGAAAATTTTTTAATTTTCATATTTAAAATAATTTATAAAAAGCAGAAAAATTCCCATATTCTTTTTCTTTTCGTTATAATTATATAGTTAAATACATCAAATAATTTATAAAAGCAGAAAAATTCCCGTTTTCTTTTTCTTCTCGTTATAATTATATAGTTAAATACATCAAATAATTTATAAAAGCAGAAAAATTCCCGTATTCTTTTTGTTTTCGTTATAATTATATAGTTAAATACATCAAATCAAAACGACGAAAACATATCACGCTTCGGGTCAGTGCTTCTGTAAACATCAGGGAAAACCACAAAGTGCAACATTAAAATAAATAATAATATTTTTCTCTCTCTCCTCTCTCTCTAGTTCAGGAAGTATGTGCTTACAATCATTCTTGCCTTGCAATTTCAACATTGTAAAAGCGGACTTTGTGATTGGGCTGAATTAACACTTATTATCACTGGGTTGTGTTTTCCTTAAAATACGTAACACTTGTGTGATGGAGTAAAGTACCCTTAAATAATCATGCAAAAAATTAGTGTTCACTTTTTTTGCACCTTTAACATCATTTAAAATTGAACTTTGGATATTGAGAACACATAATTTGAAAACAGGGTATTTTAAAAAGTGGCACAAGTTATATTTAAAAAATACATGCAACAGTTTGTGCCTATTCCAGAGAAAACATATTATAGTTTTCGTGGCCATGCTTTAATCATGTTTTTATGCGGAGTGTTCATATGTTTTATATGTTAACATGTTTGTGTGCAATATCATTTGTCAATGTTTGCAAAATGTTCTTACCCAAGCAGGATAATAAGTGTAAATAACAATACAAAAATAAAAACATGTAACATATTATTGTGATTCTGAAGAAATAAAAGTCAAAAGAGACTAAAAACCCAAGAAAACTGATAAATACATAAACACAATGGTTTTTTTTTTTTTTTGAAATTTAACATACAAAAGCTTTATGATTCTTTGTTCTTTTCTCCCACTCATACATATTTTTTAGGATGCACGAGTTTTAAAAACTATATAAAACCCACCGTGAAAGTGCTCTTTTTAAAATGGCAGCCAAACGCTCTACTTTTGCGACTGTTGAACTCATTTACATTTTTTCTTTTGTATTTTTAACAAACATTTATTGTTAGAATAAACTACTTAAGTTAAAACATTGTATTTCGTTCGTACTCATGCTTTAAATAAAAAAAAACGGCCTGAGAAATTTGATACATTTCTTCGTAGAAAAAACAATTCAAAGTATTTAATCTCTTTTAGTTTTGAAACAAAAGCGAAAAAACAACATTTCAAACTTAACATTTTGCGAAAATTTCTGATTGTTGAATACTTGACCTATATAAACTCTTCTAAGTACATCTTTTGGTTTTAAAATACTTTTACTTTTACATTTTTGTGGCATTACATCTATAAAAGTTCGTATATTTATTTTAACAGCTTAAGCGTTTGCAAATGCTTTGAACTGACATAAATCCGAACTGGTACAGAAATTGAGGTACAGTTGATTTCGGAGACTCAAATTAACCAATAGATATAACTTTTAGATTTGTACCTATTCTTTCCATTTTGCCAAGCATCCTGGCAGTAAGGCCCAAGGTAGTACAGGTATAACAATCAGAAACCCAATAAAATGTAACGCCCTACCTGAATTCCCAAAGCAGCAATATCCATTCATTTTGAATGCTTTGATGGCAATTTAACTTGAATCCTCTCTGCCATGTTTAGACGACAAGAAGAAGTTTAAGAATTCTTAAACACGCTAGGAAATCAGTTTTTGGCGTTCGGCAACTGGGAAGCAAAACGCACCTACTGGTGTCTTCCCCTAGAGGAAGACATACTTTTAAAGTTCTTGCTATAAATATAAACATAAATCGAGGCTCAATATCTACAGAAGTAGAAGTATCATTTCGCTTATCTTCGGACCATCCCAGTTATTGTTAACTATATCGGAAGAATGAGTAAGCCAATTTCAGAGTTTTTTTTTAATTAGCTGGGTAAAATACACAATATATAAGAGGCGTCACACCTACCTGACCGTTTTTTTTTACAGTGTGAGATTATAAACAAATGTTTTAATCATTGATGGTTCCAGCTTAGCAACACAGTGAAGATTAAAAGAATAATGATAAGTTTCTTTCTAATTCAAACATTTAGAAACTTATTCTTGAAAATAAACATCTCGAAAGAGTTCTCAGCAAAATGAATCACCTACTAAAAGCAGGTGATGTTAAAAACTTTAAAAAACTATTCACATAGGAGGCCACAAACAATATAAAGCCACCGGTAGGGACACAAGGTCCTTTAAGGAAAGATAATGGAACTTGGGCACGCAGTGCTGCAGGGAAGGCTGACGTTTTCCAGTTTATTTAAGAGCAATCTTTAAGCCAAATGGCCCAACAAATATTTTTCGTTTTGGAAGGCCATTTACAACTACTTCAACAAATGTAATGATAAGTTGTATTCATACGTAAGATATTTAAATATTTAAAAGTAAACATACGAATACCAGTGTAACCATACTAGCTTTTATTTAATTTATATTTCGGAATAAATAAAATAATTTATCATAATAAATTTAAGAGTAACTATATAAAAATAATAGTTTGGCAGTGCAAAAGCAAAAGCTGTTGCAGATGTGATATATATATACATGCCAGTGCGGCCAGGGGAAAATACACTTTTCCTTCAGAAAAGTTGCGTTCTTTTTTTGTCAAAACTTAAATCTTAAAATACTTCTAAAATAAATAGGATTTATATAAAACAAATATTTTTATTCCATATTTCAGTGATAATAATAGGGAGTTTACACGGAGTGTAAACTGTCTAACAAACATGTTTGTTTTGTTTGTAGGCGATCGGGTTACAGAAGAAAGAGGGGTTGTCAAACAGACACGAAACTAGTTTTCATGTTTGTTTTTATGAATTTTCTTGTTTTTTGATTTGTATGTTGTATATGGATATTTGAGAATTATACATTTAAACAGGCATGTTGGAAAGACATCGTAGAAAGAGAATATGATTCTGGAAGCATGTTAGAATGAATACAACAGACATGTCTGAAAAGACACCGTGTAAATGCGCCCTTAGAAGATATTTGTTAAACAAAAACATAACTTTGAAATGTAAAACGAAATATACACGTACAGCTGTGTAAGTTTAAAGCCTATGCTTATTGCATGTTAATTAAAACGGGTGTTAAATTATGCACATAAGATAAATGCTTTACGTTCTTATTGAAGTTCTTTTTTTTATTTACATGAACCAAAAATATATTTTTATATAATACTATCATTTAACCCGCTACTTAAAAGTAACACGACACTGAAAATTAAAAGAAAGAAATTTAATATGCCCCTTTCGATACTTTTTTTCTCTAAAAGTATCAACTATTTCAATATTGTGGTGGAAGCCCATAATTAAATACGAATATCAGTCATCGACTAACTCTATGCAAAAGCGGACTTGTCATCTTATTACGGTCATCTACGTTTAAAAAAAAATTTTTTTAACTGATCTCTTAACGATCGTGTTTTATTATTCTCTTAAGTTTATACTCATAAACCTCATTTATTAATTAAAAAAAAAAAAAAGAACAATGCCCTCAGGGGCCCCCAATCTTGGGGACAATAGATTTGCTGTGTTAGCAAATTCTAGTAGTCCCAAGAGAAAAAAAGCAAAAACTTTTTCTTTTCCTGAACTGCCGACTTATAAGCAACCTAACCCTAAATATATTGTAATGGAATCCAGTGATCAAAATAAACCTCTATCATCATATTCATGCTTTGCCTTTCACCGTGCCATCCAAGTTATAAGGAAAGATATCACATCTATATCTCAATTGCGTGATGGTTATCTTCTTATTCTCGTAAACAATCAACAAACTGCCCCCTATCTGAATGATATCCCCGAAGAAGAAATAATAAAAGAACTCGCCGATCAAGGAGTAGTAGCAGTATACAAGTTCCAAAAAATGTAAGAAAACTCATTGAAAAAAACTGGAGTTTTACTTATTACTTTTGATGGAATTCGGTTAATATTCGTGAATATTACCCAAATCGCATGCGATGCAAAATCGGCCAAAAACTTGGTCATACAAAAAATCACTGTAAAAACTCTCCAATTTGCCCACAATGTAATCTTCCACCTCATACACCCAAAGAATGCAAGCGAGTGCAGTGTACCAACTGCCTTGACGAGCATCCATCCTCATCGAATAAATGTACCAAATTCACACAACAAAAAGAACTCTTAAAAATATAAATTTAAAATAAATGCACAATAAATGAAGCTTGGCGTATTCTAAGGAATATTTTGTCTTTGAACTCATCGTATTCTACCATAGTCTCTAAAAGCACAAAAAATAATGAACAAATAAATGAAAACAACAAAGAACAAAACACAGTAATAAAAACAACAAGTAATAATTCGCAAACCAATGAAAACCTAGCAACAACTTCAAAATCCCTTACTGCGAAACCAAAACCAATTATAACAGCAGCTCTACCTAGTACTTCAAACTTCAACAAAACCTTTAGCCTTATAAATAAAATAAACACATTAATAAGCAATAACAAATAGGAAGATAGTTTAAAACAGAAGAATAATATTGACTATGAAGGTTATAAGCGACGAAGAGTAAGACTTTATACAAAAACTATCTTTATTAATTTCAATCTTAATATTTTAAACGATTAGTCTTATCCAGTGGAATATAAATGGCTACAAAATCAACTTCAATGAATTATCGCTTCTCATCAATGATAATAATCCAGAAATAATAATAATGCAAGAGACACACATACCCCACAGTAAAACAAATATATTTACGCATAAGCAATACGAGGGTTACTTCCATAATCTACCTAACAACTCCTACGCAAAACAAGGAATTGGGTTTTTGGTTAAAAAACATCTTCCGCACAAAATAATATTCCGTAATACAACAATATCTTCTTTAGAGCTTACTATAAATGCTAATTTTTCCTTTTCCCTTATTAATTGCTATCTATATCCCCCAAAATCAATCTTTCTCAATTTTTAATCTAAAAGAAATAGCTTAAGCTTACCAACAACCATACTTAATATTAGGCGACTTTAACGCTTGGAGTAATATATGGGGTTCCAATACTATAAATCTAAGAGGCATAATAATAGAAAATTTTATCTACAGCGAAAATCTTGCAATCTTAAACGATGGAAGCAGTACACATTTATCAACACATAATTCCTTTGCAAACGTAGATGTATCTATTTGTTCTGCCCAACTAGCACCATTCACTACCTGGAATGTAGTAAACCAATTATACGGCAGCGACCACTTTCCCATACTCATTAAAATAGGATCTGAAAAAATTTATCGAAATTAAAACATTCTTCCAAATGCAGCCGATTGGAACAAATATCAACTTCACTGTGTTGAATATAATAGTAAAAGTTGCCATTCTCCAAATATATATAAAAAAATGCTTTTCAAGATTACGACTCGGCCATACCCTTACCACACACCAATACTTATTATTAAAAGAAAATAAACCCACATGCAACTCTTGTAATATCCCGCAATTTGTAGAACATATCTTAGACAGCTGCTTGTTATTTTCACAAGAAATATTTCTAACTTTTAGATCTGCCAGACCTAGTTCCTTGAAAATGTTTATAAAATTTTTACCTTTTTAAAAAAATGCAAACTTATAAATATCATCTAGAACAATATTGATTATTATCTCTTACCAAAACACAATAATTTAACACCTGAGTTGAAGGCCCAGCTGCTCATACTCCAGTTGGTGGCATGTCATAACGTCCAGTGTCATAGTGTCCATGGACGTTATGACACCCCAAAAAGTGTCATAGTGTCCATGGACATTATGACACTTTCAAAAGTGTCATAACGTCCGCGGACACTATGACACTTTGGAAATGGACATTATGACACTTTCAAAAGTGTCATTAGGTCCATTATTACTAAATAAGTTAAATACAAAAAAATTATCTGCATACACGCAGAGAGAAACATGTTTCATTATGGTCCCAACCAACAAAACTATTTTTAAAGAAACTAGTTTAACCATAATATGGTTGTCGGTGACAATGATTTTTTTAGATGAAACATAATATGGTAAAAAATTTTTTAAAAATGGTTTTCCTGCTTTTTCTCTGGGAGTAAATATTAAATATATAACGAAAACACTTTTGGGCGCAAGGATTTCCTCCTCTAAAGTATAACAAATACCGGCTTCGCTAACTAAAGCTTCTCTGCATAGTCGGCTTTCGTTCGGAAACAAGGCAGATTTTAGAAGCTTTACTTAGCGAAGCCGGTGTTTGTTATACCATAGAGGAGAAAATCCTTGCGCCCGGCCGAAGGCCGGCTGTGCAGAGAAGCTTTAGTTAGCGAAGCCGGTATTTGTTATACCATAGAGAAGAAAATCCTTGCGCCCGGCCGAAGGCCGGCTATGATCCCAAATTTGTTTACATTCTTGCTTGTTGTGGACATTATGACACCTTGCAAAGTGTCATAACGTCCGCGGACGCTATGACATTTCTTCGATGGACGTTATGACACTATGACACTGGACGTTATGACATGCCACCCTCCAGTTTTCTTATATTATATAATCGCATTTATTGTATTATATAATTTTTTAATAAATAAATACGTATGTATATGTCAATGAATGGAGAAAAAGGTTATGTGCAAAACGCACCAAAAATAAGAACCATGTTCACTCTTAAACGTTCAAATTTCGAAAAAGTACCAAATTGGTCTAAAATATAGATGGGGCGACAAAAAATTCCAACATTTTGCGCTTATTTTTTTTTTTTTGATGAACAACGATAAGTATGAAATTTTATTGGTATCTCTTTTAGTTTAAGACATATAGGTTTACGAATTTCCAAAAATGCCATCTTCCCGGATCGGTTTGACGAGAGATAAACCTCTTCTAAAATTGTTTAGCTTCAGGCGTTTAGGCTGTGCGATGATTAATCAGTCAGTAACGTTACAAGTTTATGTATGTATATAGATTTACCTACATAAACACTATTAAATATTATAATATATTACAATACTATTAGAAAGCTATACAAAAATTCAGCTATATTTTTGGCTTTAAATTTCCTTCTTGAGCCCTTTTTAGCCCTATTTCAAACATGATTTAGCTTAATTTTTTTAGCTTTATTATCTGGTCATACTCCTGCTTAAGGCTAGTTTACACGATAATACAATGTGTTACGACATGTCAAAAAATTATGTAGAATGAGAAAAATCTTATCATGTAAAAGCAAAATGCATTGAGTAAGAGAGAATACGGATAAAAATATGACAATCGGTCGGTAAATGTTCATTTTCTAAACCATTTCAGAAACTTATTTATTCTCATCACACCAGAGTCGCATTTTAACAGTATATATTGAAGGTGGTAACATTTTTATAAAATTACAAAACAAGCAGAATCAACTCAGGAAATGTTCATGTTGTTTTTGTAAATATTGTAAAACTGCAACCATCTGCGTTTTTGTTATTAACTCACTTTGCTTTTATTTTACTTAAATTATCCGTGCAATAGTACGTTTCCACTTACATGTTTTGGGCCACAAAACCAGTTTTGCTGTAAAACAAGTGTTTTGCTACTTGTTTTCCCATACATTTTTCATGTTCGAAAAACCCAAACAAAAACTAGTTTTGCTCCAAAACATATCGAAATTTTTTTGAAAATCATGAATACAACTCTGAGTTATCCATTGTTGATGATTGACAAATTCGAAAAAGTGACATATTTACCAAAATAAACAGTCTTTTTAAAAAGGTTAATGCAACTTTCCAGCAGATTTTTTATATTTTTATAAAATAATGAAATAATATAATAAAAAGGTAGTAAATGATGTGCTTTTATATACGTACAATGTCTTACATACATATGTCTATGTATATCTATTAAAAACAAACAAGGAAATTCTAAGCTAAAAAAAATATTTTTGTTCAGCACATATTTTGTTTCGCTTTCATGTTTGTTTACAACATAAATGTCCGATTAATTTCGAAAATTCGAAGGCCAAAACGACTTTAACATGATGGAAACACTTTGACAAGTTTTGCTCAAAACAAGTTGTTTTGCTTATAGTGGAAACATGGTATAAACATTAAAACTACTTACCAACAAATTTTAATTTTTTTATTTTAAACACGGAGAGAATTTCATAATATTTGGATTCCACAAAGTCGTAATACATTAGCGGAATTCACCCTTGATAGTAAAGTCCCTTGTAGACCTTGTTAATTTTATAATTTTAGTAAAAATACTAACATTTACAACACTGCAACAACAAAATGTATTAGACTAAAATATACTACGCTGTGGTTGAAAAAATCCCACTAAAAGCAGTAGTAAACAAAGTGTGAGAATTTACCAAAATAAAACAGTTGAAGAAACTTTATGTGTCTCTTTCTCTCACTCAGCAAATTCATTAATTTACAATGCATACGAAAAAGACACTCACGCTTTGAAGTATAACATCGTATTAAATATAAAAGAGTGGTACACTTAATACAAAGGGTGAACACCGCTATTGTATTACCGTGTTAACTAGCCTTTACACATCTTTACAAATTACAATAAATGAAAGTTCCCTACAAGAAGACTGCCGGTCATTTTACTAGTAAAGTCTTCTAGTATAGTCTTCTTATTTGTTTGTAATGGATAATTTCAACCAAAAAAATAAATTATTTGTTTTTAATGGAAAAAAAATGCTTTTTAACAATACATATTTTTAACCGAAAAAATTTTTGGTTGATATAAGGGTTATCAATAACAAAAAAAAAAATTTTTACTTTAATTGGCTACGATAATTCAAATAAAATATATGTAGCGATAATGGTTAAAAATTCCCAACTGGAAATAAAGGAATTTTTCTCATAGCCTTTCAAAAAAATAATAATTATTATTATTTTCAGTCCCGGAGTTATTTTGTAAATTAAAATCAAAAAAGTCCATTTTAAACAGTTATCTCTTTAACGTAAATATAAAAGGTCAAATTAAACTCTTAAAAAGGGAGTTCGATTTAGCCGTCATAAATTAAAACTCAGTTGAGGAATAAAAAATCGACACTCAAAGCTTGCCGCTGGTCAGGTCACTACAATTTGTATAGCAGTATTATCTAATCAGCTTGTACTGCAATTAAATTGTCATTAAAAAAAGAAGAAAAACAAATGAGTGTTATTATCAGTGTTGCCAGTGAAATTTCGAGAAAGATACATTTTAGTTTCTAAAGAGATACACTTATTTCCAAAATGATAAATTTTGGAAAAAATTTGAAAATCCATTTTTAACGTTTAACATTTATTAACATAAAATTTTTATTGCATAGTAAATGAATGTTATAAAGAAAATGATATCATATAAATGAATTTTTATATTTATTTAAGTCATAAATATTAGGTATGTAAATTTAAAAATTTATTTCTGTACATTTTGCGCACAGATTCAAAAGATACGAAAAATATCAAGATTATACATGGTACCTGAAGTCATCAAAAGATACGAAAAATGTATCTTTGTCTACATTCACACGTTTCATCTTTTGATGCTCAACTCTTGTGTTTTAAGGAGAGGGAAGCAAGAAGAAAAGGGGTTGGTGCAGAGATGCCTGTACTGGGGCAGTACGCTTTGTGCTCTCATTCGTAGGTATATGCACAACAATGGCTGCATGTAATTTTTTTTCTTTTTTTCTCGTTGGTTCGCTTTGAATAAAAGTGTTGTTGTTTTGAAGCAAAAAAATTTGAAACCGGTTGCTGCGTGTGAACGTAATGGCATTTTCAAAAGGGAACTTAAAAGAAGTTGAGCATCAAAAAATGAAACGTGTAAATTGAGACTTTCGTATCCTAATGGCATCACTGGTTATTAAAGACGTAGAAATATAAATCCTTAAAAGAGTTTTATTTGTTGACAGCCAAGCAGATAAGCAAGCCGTAACGGCGCGGCCAATTTTTTTCAACAAGCCGCGCCGCCGCCGAAGTTCTCGGCTGATCGGCGGCTCAAATTCAAGTCGATTTTTATTTTTACTATTTTTTTTAGTATTTATCCAAAATTGGTTATTCAACTATTTTTGGTTAATTTTAATATTATTTAAGTTAGTGAATACTAAATCGGCACTGACAGATATTAATCTTACTTTTAAAGTTTGGGTTTGCTTTCTATATGTTCATAAAGAAAAAAAATTTCAACGAAATCAAAAACGGATATTTTAAGTATTTTTAAATATTTTTTGCAAAGTACTATATTTGTAAGTTATTCAGATACAAGTTCATTTCATTCACATCAATTCCATTCTGCCACTTGTATACACAATTAACTTTTTCTGCATTCTTAGAAGTTATGAAAATTAAATAAATACAATTGTCTTTCTAAGGAAATTAATTTAATGGACTTCAGGCTGAATAATTTACTAACACAATTGTTAGCAATAAAATATGTAAAATACTTAAAAAATCCGAAATAATTCATTAAGTTCGACTAAAAATCTAAATATTAATCTTAACCTATGTATATCATCCTAGTGTTCCATTTTTGGCGTTTGCTTTTAGTACTCATAATTTATTTTTGTGAATGCAGTTGTAAATATTTTTATGCTGTGGTAGCCGTGAAGTGTTTACCCAACAATCTTAAGTGCGGTTATTTTTTTCAGAAATCAATTTTTGTTTTGTTGCTTGTTGTTTATTTGAGTTTTTTGCAAAAAAATGTCACAGCGCAAAATGTGAGTTATTTTGGTTTGGTCACAATGTAATAGAATATTTTTCTTAAAACTCATTTATTTATATTAAATGTATAAAATAGTTCTAAAACTAATCAAAATATGAATTTTTTTTTGTGTTTCGTTTTTCACATAAATGCAATTATGTAAATTAAACTAAAACTTGACTAGGTAAAACGCTGTGTTTGTATTTGTTTTACTGAAATATTTTATTATAATTAATAATATTAATTAATATTATCCTTTAGGAGGGTATTTACATACCATCTTACAATTTTTACTCAAATCCGATGAACAGAACTTTTTTAAAAGTGTTTTCAACTCGGAATAAGTTGTTTTGAAAATTAATTTTAATATTTTCAAAATAAGGTCTGGCAAAACCTTATTACTTGTTACATTTAAATATAATTTTGAATACTGATTATTTAAAAAGATTGTTTACCTATTATCCATTTTTTAAATTAAAATTGTTAAAATTGTTTTCATTCGTTTGAAAAGTTTAAATAAAAGTGTTCCTTATTACAAGTGTTAAAAAAATACCAGTTGTGTAATAATTTACTATTTTAAAATGCCTGATATTTCCAAATTTTAAGAAAATCTTAATGAACTCAATTTACTCTGTTACTGACCGTAGTACAACTAACAAGGTATTTGTTGTAAATAGAATTTTTATTCTTAAAAATTTGATTTATCTTTTATAAAATTTTTAGTTTTCAAATGAATAAATCATTATTTATCTTTTTGTTTTGTTTAACATGTTTGTTTATGTGTTTTCTTGATATAAGTCAAAAAACTCGGCGCAAAGCAGCTCAGCCGCCGCCGACGAAAATTTTTAGGCTTCAGCCGCCGCCGAAAATTTTTAATCGGCTTGCTTCTCTGCAGCCAAGTGAGTTTTATTTTAGGCTGAAAACTCCTCAAGTTTTATTTTATTTTTTTAGAGAGAAAACTCTACTTTTATTGTTTAATCCGAACTTGTATATTTTCGTTGAAAAATTAGTCTTAACTGTGGCGTTGAGATCGTTTTTTCTAGATCACCATAGATTTTGAAAGAGCACTTTAATACGAATCTATTGTTATATGACAGTTTGTCTCCGTTGGCTCTAATATGGAAAATTCATATAAATTTTTAATTAACTGATTTTTATGTTAAAAGCGTTAGGTAATGGTAAATTGTTGCTTTGTTATTTTTTGTCATTAAAATATGTTTTATTGTGTTAAAAAAAGGTATTTTTAGTATGCCGTTTTTTTTAATTATATTGCCACAATTTTTGAAAATTAAGTTTTTGATGCAGTTCAATAGAGTTAACAAAAATACATCGTTTGCAGAAAAAATACAAATATTTTTTTCTAGTTCTTGTTTTGCAACGATATGTAAAAGTTCTAAGTCCAAAAATGCTAAATAAAAATCGCTAGGGCCCATTGAAATGTGAAAATTTAAAAAAAAATTTGTTAATATTTGTTAATAGTCAACATTGAAATATATAAAATAATTTTAAGTATGTAGGACTGGGAGTCTCACTTCTTGTGTCCAATTTTAGGAAAAAGAAAAACACCAGTCCAGGTTAATTTTAAATGAGTATTGCAACTCCTTGCTGCCTGTTTATTGTACAAAGTAAGCTTACATACTAATCAAAAAATTTGTAATGGCAAATAGAATTATGCTAAAGAAAAGTAAAAAAAAAACGCTCGAATTCGCATTGAGTGAAAAACAACAGTAGTTAAAAATGAACGAGTTCATTACACTGAACAAAAAAGATGGTATCAAAAGTAATAGAAAAAAAATAATACAAAACCCTTGTTGAATTCGCTTTAACATACTCCCGGGTACGAGTGGAAGTACTCATGGATTTGCCTATGGAAAGTCCGGATAAAAAATAGAAGGAGGTCTACACGGACGCGGGCCAGAATCATCCGAATCGCTCCATTGGTAGCCCACTCTGTCGCCTTGAACGTGCACTTCGTGGGGTACACCAGGGAAGCCGTGAAACTCGAACGAGTCCGAATCGCTACTTTCCTCTAACTCGTATGGCATTGGGTTGGGATCTTCCTCGAAGCTGGATGAGAGACCGGCGGGCGCTTCCCGGTGCAGGAGGGTGTGGTGCCTGGCATTACAAAATTTACCGGGGGCTGGTTGTAATTGACACCGAGCTCGGGACGGACACCAATCCCTGACGTAGTAAAATGCCAAACAGTTGAGGCAGTACCCTTTATTAAAAATGGAATGGCGTCTCATGGTAGGACTAAACTCCTTAAAAGTGCGGCAGTATTTTAAAGGATGGTTGAGGCTGCATATGTGGCATTTTGGCTTTCCGGTAGTCTAGATGTAAATAAAAAGAAACAAAGAAGTACACAAAGTATTAAATGACATAGAGTGCAGTTGAGATTTCTAGACAAAGTTTGAGGCAGATGGGAGGTTGTTGACTTATTGAGTAATATTAGAGGAAATTTTAGTTTCAGAGTGAGTATTCGCTGGAAGTAAGCACAATTTTACTATGGGGCGTAATATAGAACCGTTTTTAGCTCGAACTTCCGCCACTCTTATTTTCCCATCTCGACCCTGGACGATTTTAGTAGCCCGACAAAGAAGCCACTCAGTAGGTGGTATAAAGGGTTCCTTGACTATTACTATATCATCGGGTTTCAGGTTGTCTCGTTCTTTCTTCCATTTAACACGGTTTTGGAGCTCTGTTATATACTCCGATTTCCATCTTCGCGCGAAGATATGCTGGAGAGCCTTTAGACTCTGCCATCGTTTCAAATATGGTAAATTTTCAATTGGCGCACCTCTAAGTAGATGTCCTGGTGTAAGGGGCAAAATTTCGTTGGGATTTTCGGTGATCGGGGACAATGGTCTCGAGTTTAAAACAGCTTCAATCCGAACTAGAAGGGTGGAGAATTCTTCAAACGTGAATGAGAGGTTTGAGACGACTTTTTTGAGATGAGACTTCATACTTTTCACAGAATAAAGGACCAAGTGACTCCACGAGAACCATATTTTTTCACCAAAGCCGTTTCTGTCGATTTTAGAAATTCATGATGACTTTTCAGAAGCATGCAGCTTGCCCGAAATTTCTGCCGTTATCGGAAAACATGGTCTCGGGAAGGCCTCTTCTCCCAATAAACCGATCAAAACAAGCTAAAAAGGCGTCAGTGAAGAGCTCTGAACAGCTTTCTAGATGCACAGCACGAGTAGAGAAACATACAAAAACTGCTGCGTATCCTTTAAGAATGTTGGCATTTCTCAAGCTGGAGGATTTTATGTTGAATGGACCGGCAAAGTCCACTCCGGTATATGTAAATGGTAAGGAAAAGTTGACTGGTTCAGGGGGGAGCACCGCCATAATTTGATTGTTGACTTTATGTTTATAAATAGTGCACGTTCTACACTCACGAATACATTTGCGTACAAGATTTTTAAGTCTAGGGATGTAAAAGCCTTGCCTGATCGCTCGCAGCATTATGTGATGCTCGGCGTGCAGCAGAATCCCATGCGTGAAATCCACCAGGAGTTTTGCAAAGGCGGATCCTTCTGGAATTATAATGGGATGGCGTTCTTCATAACTTAGTCCGGCATTTGCAAGTCTACCTCCCACTTGCATTAGAGCATTTTTGTCGAGAAAAGGGTTTAATGTTAATAATCGACTCTTCCGACTTATAGGTTTCTTATCTTGCATGCACTGGAATTCTCGGTCGAAGTAGACCCTTTGAGCCATAGAGATTAGCTTAATTTTCAGGTCAACAATTTCATCCGATGTTATAAATTTCTCTGTTGAAAATGGTTTTTTTGAAGACGATTTATAAATCGTAGACGACAGCACATGATCCGTAATGCTCTTTCAAAGGAGGAGAAATCTTCAAAAGGGTCTTTATACTGAGCCTCTAGATGAAAACTTTTAACTTGTTTGGTTTCCAAGTCTGTTGGGTCAAAAACGCGCGGTGTTGGCCAAAGATTTTTAGGAAGCCTAAGCCAGGTGGGCCCATGCCACCATAAGTGGTTGTCAGTCAGTTCCTGCGGAGAACAACCTCTCGTTCCCAAGTTTGCAGGATTTTCTTCACTTTTTATGTGTTTCCATTGATTTAGGCTGACAATGTCTGAAATTTGCGCAACGCGATTTGCGTAAAATGTTTTTAAGGTGTTTGGGGATTTTTTTAACCACCCTAGTACAATCGATGAATCGGTCCACAGGAATAACTCGTACGTGAAGTGATAACTGGTGACGACATTTCTTACAAGTTTTGCAAGTAAAAGAGCTCCGCACAGCTCGAGTTTAGGGATTGTGGTCTTTTTTATGGGAGCAACTTTTCTTTTTGCAACTAACAAGTGACTACTGTTCTTCTGAGCTCTCCGTTCTGATGTATACGGAGCCACAATACGCCTTCTCTGAGGCGTCACAGAAGCCGTGTAGCTGTACATTGCATTGCGGCGAAAAATCTACCCATCTTGGAATCTTGATATTTGCAATATATGAAAAATTCTTCAAAAATGTGTTTATAAAGTTTTAATGGAGTCACGCCATCATCCCAGTCGGATTTTTCCTGCCATAATTCTTGCATGTGCAGTTTCGCAATAATCACAATAGGGCCCATCCAACCAAGAGGGTCAAATAATCTTGCGATAATCGACAAGATCTTTCTTTTTGTTGTGGACGAGGTGACTTCAATCTGTTGAGCGTCATAGTAAAACAAATCCAAGGACGCATTCCATCGGATGCCTAGACCTTTGGTGGTGCTGGATTCATCAAAATTCAAAAAATCGCGGTCTAAAGGATCTTCACTGGATAAGTTCTCAAGAACTAAAAGATGGTTTGCCGTGATTTTCTTCAATGGAAATCCGGCCGATCTTAAAACTTCGATAAGCTCTCTCTGCTTGAGCTGAACTTCTTCGAGAGTGTTACCTCCGGGAAGGATATCATCCACGTAGACCTCATCTCTCAAAATTGTTGAAGCTATGGGAAACATACTTCGAGAATCTTTACTTAGCTCGTGTAGGGTCCTTCTCGCTAAAAACGGCGCGCCGAATGTCACATCCATTCGGGACATCACGAAACAAAATTCTTTGACACGGCCGATCCTCTTCATGAATCAAAATCAGACGGTACATCTTCTGAATATCTCCTGTGAACACGTACTTATAGTTTCGCCAGCGTAAAATTATCTGCATCAGATCTGCCTGTAGTGTAGGACCTTGGTATAAGACATCATTCAGGGAGAATCCACTTCCAGTTTTTTTCGAGGCATTGAAGACCACACGCACATTTGTGGATTTACTTTCAGGTTTCACAACTGCGTGATGTGGGAGGAAAAACGACGAATGGATTTTTTGTTTAGGTTCTACGTTATTAACCTTTTCCATGTGGTCTAAATCTATATATTCTTGTAGAACTTTTACATATTCTATTTTGAGATATAGTACGGTGCCAATGCTATGGTTTTAGAAGGGCCTAAGGAAATCTCATTTGGAAAGTTTTTCTTAAAAGGTAGCCGCACTATATACCGCCCATTAGGTTGGCGACAAGTAGTCTGCTTAAAAAATTCTTCGCAATAATCATCTTCGGATTGCACATAAGTTTTTTCGGGTTCTGCGGGCCTCGTATTTTACTCACGCCAAACCACTATACACTGTTCTGCGCCACTCTAATATAATCAAGCGATCGTCTTCTCAAAAAAATTTTTCGTTCAATTAAAATATTTTCCTTTTATTTTCTGAGCCACCTTAATGTTTTTATTTTCTATAGTTGGTTGCTTCGCAATTTCATTGTATAAACGAACACTACTCACTTTTAAAATAATCTCCTCTAACTCAATTCATACACACACACTTGATACCCAACTTATCTAATATAAAATTTTTTAATATAAATAATAAAGAAAAAAACAATATAAAAACCATATTCAACTTACAGTTTTTTTCTCGTTGAAATCAAATTTTGGCTTTCTTGTGCCGGCCATTGCTGTTGTTGTATTTGTTGTTGTTGTGGTTTCTAGTAGAAATTTCCCGATTATTTTAATCGCTTCGTTTACGTTATTTTATGTTCACTACTTTCTTTTCTTTAATTTGAAACCAGGTTTTAATTGTATTTTGTTTCTGTGTTTTTTTTTTTTTTTTTGCTTGTTTCCCAACTCACTTTTCCTTTTTTTGCTTTTTGCAACCAATTTTTTTTTCCTCTTGCGCTATTTTATTTGCACCCACTGTTTTTTCCTTCTTACTTTTTTAAAACTTTTCTCTGCTTTTATTTTAACTTTTTTTTTTAAGAACCTTGTTTTATTTTATTTATTTAGTTGTCCTTTTTCAATTACACTTTTCGTTTTTGAATTTATTTTATAATTTTTTATTGTAATTTGGCTGTTTTTTCTATTAAACTTCACTTATAAATTTAAACACTTTCAAAATGCGTGCTTTGCTTAATTACTCGGCTTAATTTAGAAAAATTCTTTTCTTTACTCAATTCAAGGCGAAGTCAGACTTGCAATGTTGTTGTTGTAGTATGTGCATGCAGACAATAGGTCTGTCTGCGTACACATATTTTGCATAATTTTGTACAAAATGTCGCAAAATCTTGCAAAATGTTGTCTGCGTACTCCAAATCTCTTACAGCGAGAGAGCCAAAAAGAGAATTTTTTGACAGTTGGAAGTTAGAGAACTTGCAAAATGTTACTGGAGAAATTTTGCAACTAGTTTGAACAGCTGTTATATACTGTTTGAATGAAAGAATTTACGTGTGCCAAGATAGCGTCGAATTTGGGAATTTAAAAACCGGGAAACCAAAATACGCAAATAATGGGGATTTACAGTATATGAACAAAAAGTTAGCGTCGAATTTAGGAATTTAAAAAGGGGAAGTAAAAATATATTTATATTTTTAATAAATATACTAAAAATATTTACCACAGGCTTTTGCACGGTATAAACTGTATATTTTCTGAAAGTAAATAGTTTTCTGGACAAAATGAGCGATGCGTGCAAAAAATCGTTCGGACAGTTTCCGAGAAATCTGGGTTCATCCAAAATGGTCAGTAAAAATATTTACTGATTTATGCCATGGAACACAGGCTTTTGCACGGCAAGGCTGGCTATGCAAAGAATTTTTTTTTGCGATGCTAGTGTTTGTTATTTTATAAAATTTGTATTACACTTTTATTTAAATAAACTACATTCTTTCCTAGTGCACTTCCGTAACATTTCGACGTAAAATGAAAAAAACTGTAATGCGATCTAAAGAGTTTAAAATTTAGAAATAAATTATGTATATCGAGAAAAATCTGTTCAAGAGCTGATACCAATATTGGCCATATACGTTTAGAATTGTAGTGGAAAATCACATATTTATATGAAAACTTTAAACGTCCATAACTCGAAAACTAAGCGTTTGCGCCAACTTTTTTATTTTTTCTTATTTTTCCATTTTCCATCACCCTGGGTACTTTTTTTTTTATTTGGAGCTGCGTCGGTAAACTAGATTTGTTCCTATATTTGTACTTCCCTATTTTAAATTCCTAAATTTGACGCTATCTTTTTGTTTATACTGCAATTACCCATTATTTGGGTATTTTGGTTTCCCGGTTTTTAAATTCCCAAATTGGACGCTATTTCTTCAACGCTATCTTGGCTCACGTTTGTTATTTCAATTGTTTACACACCGATCAGCTGTTTTCTTGCAAGATTTCACTGGATACTGTCTGTTCAGTGTTCTAAAACGAATTTTCTATGAAAATTTGTTTAACCTGCTTTTTTTTAATAAATAAAAAAAAATCGTAATGCTAACAGTTTCAAAATGTTTTTATATAACTTTTTTCATAATTGTTTTTGTTTTTTGATTGAAAATGTTTTATATGACTTATATTCTTTTTTAATAATTGTATTTTTTGTTTGTTTTAATACTATGAACCATTTTGTAATAATAATATGTAATTAAATATTCTTGTAACATTTTACGTTCCTGTAATTATAAGACAATGTCTTGTTGTACAGAAAATGAAATTAATTAATAAAATAAAATAAATTTTAGATCAGACATGTATTTTTGTCAAAAAACGAAAGACTTGTGTGATAGTGTAAAAAAGTCTTTAAGAACCTTTCAAAATAAAAACTCAAATTTTACATGTACAGTGGGTAAAAGCCAAACGCTTACACCTAACTTTTAATTTTTTATTAAAATGCAGCTTATTTAAAAATTATTCATGGAAACAAAGAATAGAGAGTTTATTGGGTAAATTGTCCACTATCAATAATTCAATAACTGGTGTAAAAAATACACCATCCAAACAAATGACAACTAAAAATTATACATTATCTAGTGTATAAATATTAAAAAAAACTTTTTAGATCTTAATCTGTGGATTTTTTATTAAATGGTCCAAAGTTTTTGTTTTTAACTATTTTTAAATGGGTCAAAAACAGTTCTTTCGATTTCTGAAAATTGAAGTTTTTTGAGTTGAGTCACTTTTGAACTAGGGTTGCCATATGTATCAATATTGCCCTAAATGGACCGCAAATATTGAAGATACAATGCAACGAAAAATATTTCAAACATTTAAAGGCCCATAACTTGGGAAGTATTTATTTCCGCGTTTATTTCGAACTCACAGCAAAAGGCTTATTTATAAAAAATATACCTGTTTTATAAAAGGTTTATGAAATGGATTTTCTATGAAAATTTGCTTAATAAATGTATCTCTAACTTATGTTAAGGAGATTCAAGCCAAATTATTGTTTGGGAAACTTGCCTGGCTTTTATTATAGACTGTCTACGGTTCTTATGCTAACAGTACTTTTTCCCCACTTGTTCCTTTTTAAATTATTGTTCGCCACCTTGCTTCAATACATAGTATACAAATAATAATTTTTGTTAGTAAAAAATTATATTTGCAATTGACAAAAAAGAAGGAAAAAAATTTTGACAACAAATGAACACCTTCACAGGAAAAAAATACCTACCGTAGTGATGCCATACTATAACGTTTTAGCACTTTGAGTAATGCCAAATGTACCTTAAAAAAAATTTTTACCGTAACAAATAAAACTTTGTGTTTTATGTTTCGACTTGTGAATGAGGATGAGAAAGATAAAACAGTAAACATCGGTTCACAAGATGAAAACATCATTAATATTAAATAAAAAATAGCGTTACATTTAAGAAAACGCGTGCCAAATTTCGTTGTCTTTTTGTAAAAACTTATTCTAAACCACAGACAACTTGTAAACCTCAACTTGTCAAAATGGTAAGGGTTTTAATTTTGTTATTCATATATACTTACATATGTATATTTTGTATTTTCAGAACGCTGAATGTAAATGCCGAAATTGCGTTTGCCCTTTACAGGCGCACCCTATCCGGTAGAGGATAATCAGCATTATGCGCCACAACAACCTCAATGTTTTCAAACCCCAGGAAGATACCAGCAACAGCCGCAATTTGGTTATCAACCACAGCCTTCTCCGCAACCACTTATGACAAATTCAGTACCAGCTCAACCACCAATCACATCTCCGCAACCATCCACACCCAATTTATAACCATTATATCTGTGGACTTTTGACAAAACAACCTCTTTCAAAAACTACAATTTTACAGGAGATCGAAAAAACTGTTAAAATGTCTTACAACTTTGATTTTGAAATATTTGGTGAAAAGGTGAAAGTGTAGTATTAAATTTAATTACTAAATTGGAGTGAAGATATCAATAATTCTATTCTAATGCCAACAGATTTTCAGAAAAATTAAAAATAAAAAGATAGGATGTTTTGTCGAAATTGTTTTCAACAAAAAAATTAACTTAGATTACACAAGTCGTTTAGTGAAAATTAATTTTCTCTATAAACCATTTAAAAATTTATCTTGTCTCAAGCAAGTTACATATTTTCTAAATTTCAGTTTTGATAAAACAACTTCTTTGAAGAGAAGTTGTTTTGTTAAAACAAAATGTATATATCCAAAAAAATATTAATTATAATTTAGATATTTTGTCAAAAGGATATAACAATTTTATTTCTTGCATTTGAGAAAATTTTTAAACTCTTTCAGATAAGATATTTTATCAAATATTTTTCCCAAATATAATGAAAGAAGTTGATTTGCCAAGAACTGTAGATTTTTAACTAAATGGCGTAGAAATGCAAGGATTACACCAAAAGAACCGTCTTAAAAATTTATATTTAATATAAAAATCTTGCAAAAATGTCTTATTTCGAGAGAAGTTGTTTTGTCAAAAGTCCACAGATATGTATGTACATTAGACCGACTCAAAAAAAAGTTGTTGATGTACCCCCTCAAAACTACCTTTTACATTTTTTATGGAGATTCCCAAAATATTTTGGCTCTAGCGATTATCTCCCGCGAGCTAAACCCCTTCAAAAAAGGGTCCCAAAATTGTATTTTTCACGAATACAAAATTTGGTAAATTTTTTGTTGTACAATTCTTTGACTCTCTATTAAACATTTAAACAATCTAACCACAGACTCATTCTTTGATTTTGCATTAACACATTTCAAAAATCTGACTACAGACTCCAGATAGCGGAATGTTTAGTCAGTTTTTTGATGCTTTTCAATTCGATTTTTATGAAAGTTAAAATAACTTAACCATTTTTTGTCCGATTTTCATATCTGTGGACTTTTGATAAAACAACTTCTCTCGAAATAAGACATTTTTGCAAGATTTTTATATTAAATATAAATTTTTAAGACGGTTCTTTTGGTGTAATCCTTGCATTTCTACGCCATTTAGTTAAAAATCTACAGTTCTTGGCAAATCAACTTCTTTCATTATATTTGGGAAAAATATTTGATAAAATATCTTATCTGAAAGAGTTTAAAAATTTTCTAAAATGCAAGAAATAATATTGTTATATCCTTTTGACAAAACATCTAAATTGTATTTAATATTTTTTTGGATATATACATTTTGTTTTAACAAAACAACTTCTCTTCAAAGAAGTTGTTTTATCAAAACTAAAATTTAGAAAATATGTAACTTGCTTGAGACAAGATAAATTTTTAAATGGTTTATAGAGAAAATTAATTTTGACTAAACGACTTGTGTAATGTAAGTTAATTTTTTTTGTTGAAAACAATTTCGACAAAACATCCTATCTTTTTATTTTTAATTTTTCTGAACATCTGTTGGCATTAGAATATAATTATTGATATCTTCACTTCAATTTAGTATTTAAATTTAATACTACACTTTCACCTTTTCACCAAATATTTCAAAATCAAAGTTGTTAGACATTTTAACAGTTTTTTCGCTCTCCTGTAAAATTGTAGTTTTTGAAAGAGGTTGTTTTGTCAAAAGTCCACAGATATCCTATACGTCATTAGAAAGGCGTTGACCACCGCCTGAGATTTTAGTCAAAAATTAACCCCTTAATGCGCCATATTACTTTTTTAAGACATTCATTTAGACATCATTAAAAACCCATTTTATAACCACAAAAGGCATATATTTGTGCAGAAAACACGTTTTATTAATAAATTTATCTAAATTAACCCGTTCACTAACTAAAATTTTTAAGAGGACATTAAAAAAAAATTGTGGAAAAATTTAAGTCCAGTTGTGTACTTAGAAAAATAATATATAATTGCTATCAACGCAGATTTTACAAGACATCATTAAAAACTATTTGTTTATCTCCAAAAAGTGTATCTCTATTAGGAAAAACATTCATTTGATATCAAATAGAGACAAAATGTATTTTATGGCCAACATTTTTTTGAGAATATTTTTTAGCAATATTTTGTGGTAAGCATTGAATAATTAATTACTCTTCTGTGCCACTAGCTGAAATATTATTTACCAAGAAATTACAAAATTATTATTTTCTTCCCACAACAAAAATGTTTTAAGGCTATTTAGTTTTGTTGTATATAATTTGTAGGTAAAAACAAGTAAGATTGATCAAAACATATTATCAAAGTATTAAAATTTAACAAATAATAAAATGCAGTTTAATACAGTATTTTTCGTTTAGCTGCGTATTCAAGTTTGCACGAAAATTCGTGCAGTAACACAAAATATTCTGTTACACAGTATTCACTTTCCTGTATAAATGCGCTCTTATGTAAAAGTTTTTTTTTCTGATTCAAAAATAGATTGAGGCATGCAAAATTCTTTTATCATTCAACAAATATTTTTAATACACTTTAAATGTAATAAAAATATATGTATCTAAAACAGAAACAATTCATTTAAAAAACAATATTGAGCGCTATATTCGGTTGTGCCGAATCTTTGATACCCTCCCCCAACAATTATAATATTTCAGGCGTGGGCTTATTAAAGTTCGTCGCGGTTTCGACCTACATATATAAAACTTAATTTGAACAAATTTAAATAATATATCACGATTCGTAACAGTTTAAGCCAAAATAAAATTATTTTCGAGAGGGGAATTTATATTGGGCCATATGTAGTACTAAAAACCCTATATTAGAACAAATTTCGATATAGTGGTGCAATTTGTTGTATCGTTATATAGTTTTAAAGTGGTGTTCAGAAGGCTGATACACAATATCTATATCTTTTACGGTTATTGGCGTATGCCAATAATTTCCATTATTCTGACCGTATGGAAAATTAAGGACCGATCTTCACGAAATTTATCAGTATGATTTTTGGTACTATAAGACTGTGGCGTACAAATTTGTATTACAGTAGCGTAATTTGTTAAAGGCTTAGGCGTACTTATGGAACGGTTTTCCGAGAGTAAACTTTATATGGGGCCTATGGTAAACTACGGACCGAAGTTCACGAAATTTGACAGTGTGATTTCTAGTCCTATTAAACTGTGTCATACCAAATATTATTACAATAGCATCATTTGTTTCGATTTTAGGCGTACTGAACTGTTTTCCGAGAGTAGTCTTTATATGGAGTCTATAGTAAATTACATATGAAAATTTAACACAACGACTTCTAGTCACATATACAATCATTTATGTTGGTTTTTGTAACAAAATTGTCAATTTTTTAGGGTTGTGGTTCCATATTTGGGTTCATAACTCTTATCTTACTCAACCGATTTTGCTGGATTTCAATCTTTTTTTTTTTGCGTTTTTCAAAAGTGTTTTCAACAGACACACGGCCATTCCTAAATCGACTTAGAATTACTCAAGGATCCAGAATGTACACATACAGAGGTGTTCCGGAAATCGAAAAAGCAAAACGCAAGAATTTAAAAAGCTGTTTTTTTAATTTGATTTTTGTAGTAAAAGAAAAACAAATACAATGCAATAAAAATATTTCTCTATTAAACAGAATACTATAAGAACATTTTAAAAAATTGGCTTAAGAGGGTATTAAAAATAACTTCAAAATGTTTGCGTTTAGCGTTTTCGATTTCCAGAACACCCCTGATAATTACAGCTGCCAGTACAAAAGAATTTTCATTACAGTGCTTTATGTAATCACATTAGCAAAGCGAAATTGTTTGCCCTTTTTCTTCTTAAAATAGCGATTAATGCCATAATGATTTTTTGTTTTTATGAGGCACTTAAAAATAACATTTTGTATTAAAAATAAACGTTGTTGACCAAAAATCGAATGCTGTTATCCACAAAGTGCACTTAAGTAAACTGCACTTACACGATTTTTTTCCAACAAAATTTAGCTATCATACACAAAACTTTGCAGATAGACAACAAATGCAGTTGAGCGAAATGCAGCTAAATGAAAAATATTGTACCAAATTTCTTGTCTGAATGAAAAACTGAATAACCTTTATTAAATATTCAATGCTTACCAAAAAATAATTCTAAAAAATACATAAAAAAACAAAAATAGAATTGGTTTTCGTAATAAAAAGTTAATTTGAATAAAAACAAAACATTTCACAAATATATATGGCTAAGGTATGTTCACACCTCAAAAATATTCGACGATAAAATAAAAAAAAGCGTGACCAGTAAATGGATCAAACTTAAGCTTTATTTTTATTTACTTAACTTAATTTGTAAGATGATAATTGTGTAAAGTAAGTTAGAAACTGTTAAATGATGTTTGATCTCGCCAAACGTTTTGCAAAGGCAAACAAATTTGTCATAAAACTAGTGGTTACGTGTAGGACGTCAAATATTTAACAGGTGTGAACATAGCTTTAAAATTTTTGAAGAACTTTGGTTTTACAAAATTATAGAAATTACATAAATTTATTATTTGAGATATTCTTCCAAATTTATTTTAAATGAGTTTCAATTTAATGGTGGTGTCTAGATATATAAATCAGTAGACAAAAATACAATAATAACTCAAACATAATTTGAATAAAGTCTTAAGCAAAGAAAAAGATGGAATTAGCCTTTGGCTTTTACCCTCCCAACAATGCTATCTAAAACCAAATTTAAAAATGCAGAAGATAACCCTGAATTTGTAAACCCATTTATAAGGTTATAACTTTTTACGGAATTAAAAGGAAATACTCGTATTAAGTTAATCATTTTAATATCTGCTTATGTATTTTTGAGTTATTTATAAAATTTTAACATTATTGACAATTAATAATAATAATATAATATATAACAATTTTTGTTGATCAGTGTAATGCCTAATGTGTGTTTTTTCCTTTTTATATAGAATAAAGAATAACTATTTAATAATAACAATTAAAAATGTATGGAATGTATCTTAGTAGAAAAATTAAATTAGATTCAATTTTATGTACTCAGCAAATCATTGTTGTTGACAGCAGGCCTCATGTCGCTGTGGGTAGTTTCAGAATTTTTCCAAAAATTTATCTTGAGTTAATTTTTTTTCGATATAATTTTTTTTTTTTTTTTTGAGAGACAGCGGGGAGATTTCTCCCAACGAAGACGGTACCGCGACCAAGCCAGGTCTATTGTACCCATCCCCCTTTAGTTGCCCAAAAGACCCTCTGCCTCCCAGAGAAACCCAAGAAGTTCTTTTGCCGGTATTGCACCGACTCGGGACGCGCCCATAGCACCGTGCCAGCGCCGGGCAGTCACACAGTAAGTGCCTTGTGGTCTCGTCCTCCTCACGGCATAGTCTACATTCCTGGTCCTTTGCCAGGCCCATCCGAAACAGGTGGTGCTTGACCGTATGGTGGCCCGTCAGATAAGCCACCAACAGTCGTATTTCTCGTCTGTTGAGACCCCTTGTCTCCAATGTACCCCCGGGAAATATCAATTCCTTCGAATGATGCATTCCCGGTAGCAATACCCAGTATTTCCTGTGCTCGCTGAGAGCCCATTCCCCCAGTAGGGACTGGTAGTGGCCCAGCTTAACCCACAAAAGGGCTCGGGGCCCATCATTTGGGCGTTTGCTCCAGCCCCAGCCAGCTCAACAGCCCCATCGTTACCCGGGACCCCTGAGTGTCCCGGCACCCAACAGAGTGTCACTCTGTTTCTTGAGGCCAGCCTTCCCCGGCATTCCGCCACCAACTTCGAGGACAATTTCCAGGAAGAGAGTGCCTTAATGGCCGCTTGGCTATCAGTGAATATCACAATGCTGTTTTCTATCATGGAATACACTTGGTGATCTTCCCATGGCTATCAAGATTCGCGTGTTAGCTCCAAATACCCCAGCACCCACCCCATGCTCCGATTTGGATCCATCAGTATACAAGTGTAGTCCCTGGTTACCATCACAGGGATTTCCACTGTCCCAGGCTCCCCCATTTGGGAGGATTGTGCTAAACCTTTTGTTAAAGCTCAGTTCCGTGGTCTTAATGTCCGCCCTTGAGCAGACCGATAGACCAGGAGCTAATTTCATCAGACCAGCGTGTCCGTTGACACCATCTGACAGTCCGGATGTTGGTTGGTAAGGAGACTCGATATTGTGGCCCTCCTTATATGGACGTGTAATGGCAAAATGCCCAAGATAGTCTCAAGTGCCGTCACGGCTACACAGACCATTCTCTGTAGCCTTCCGCACTTTCGGATCGCCGACACCTGCTGGATCTTTGGCCACCATACCAGGGATGAATAGGTGATTATCGGTCTGATCGTCATAAAATAAAGCCATTTAATCATGCTCGGGCCAAAGCCCCAGGTCTTCCCAAAGAAGCTCTTACGGGCCCAGAAGTCCCTAAGTGTATTCTTCAGGATCGTATCCAAGTGCGAGTTCGAATTTAGCCGTTTATCCAAAACAATTCCCAAGTACTTGACTTCATTGGAGTACTCGATTTCCGTCCCATTCACTGACAGCCTACCCAGTCTGTGTTTATACCTTCTCGTGAACGGGACCACGACCGCTTTTTGGGGGTTGATGTTCAGCCCCCTTTCATGGCACCATTTGAGAACCTTGTCGAGAGCACCCTACATCACCGCAGTGATTGTTCTCTCGAATTTCCCGGTCACAATGATGGCCAGGTCATCCGCAGAACCAATGGCCCGCAGGCTGTATTCCTCAAGTCTGACGAGCAGGTCATCAATTACAAGGCACCATAGCAGAGGAGAAAGTACCCCACCTTGTGGACAACCTTTAACAGCACTAATGCTGACGCTAGCGTCATCCCAAGAGCCGGTGATTCTCCGTTGCCTCAGCATAGCGCCAAGCCAATTGATGGTGCAATCGCGACAATGCATTCGTGATATAGTCGTAACTTGTGTTGTCAAAAGCACCCTCCACGTCAAGAAAAGCACATAGTGCAATATCCTTGTTGTTCTGTGCCTTCTCTATTTGCGCAACCAGATGGTGCAATGCTATTTCCGTCGACCTGCCCTTCTGATAGGCGAACTGCGTTCCGTGGAATGGCGCGGAGATTTTCAGCTTGTCCCGGATGTGCAGGTCTAGTAGCCGCTCAACAGTTTTAAGCAGAAATGATGTGAGGCTAATAGGCCTATAGGACTTCGGCTTCTCTAGCAGCCTGTTGGGGCTAAACACCACTCTGACCGCTCTCCACGCGGTCGGAATATGACCCCAGGTGAAGCTTGCCTTAAACAGACGCGGGTCCATTATAATATTAAGACTTTCCTGTAGTAATACCAGGAAAATCCCGTCACCACCTGGTGACTATCCTTGTCGAAAATTCTACCGGCCAATCCCGTGGCTCGTCCAGCTCCTGGGATTGCCGCTTCGATCTCAGCGTGTTCATTGCCAGTCACAATAATAGAGCCTGGGAAATGAACTTGTAGCAGGGTTTCCAGAGTTTCCCTGCGATTCGTAGTGAAGGTACCATCTGTTCTCTCCACCAGGCCCACTCCATTTGAGTGTCTTTTGGCCTTTAAACTATGAAGCCTTGCCGGATCAGGGAGGTTTGCTATGCCACTGCAAAAGCTCCTCCATGTATCCCTTTTGGATTTGCGTAAGGATCTGTTGAAATCAGTAAGAGCACATTTGTACTCCTGCTAATTCTTAGTCTTTTTTGCATAACCCTCTGACTTATCGCCGCTTAAGTTTGAGCGTGTCGTTCCCCCAGGGAGTTCTACGGCTGGAGCTGAAGCTGCGTATGGTCGTGCTCTCTCGAAAGGATGAGATCAGTGTATCCTCTACAAAGTTGGCTGCCAGCTCAATATCATCGACAGATGTCGGTCATTCTGGGAGGGACTGGAACTCCTTCCAGTCCGTTCGTCTACGATTAAAAGCGCCCTTGCGCAGATCCGCCCTACCCGGTAAGTCGAACCGTATGTGTTGATGGTCCGACAGCGAGGCCTCTTCCGTTACCCACCAGTTACGAATTGAGTTTCGCAGGGCGCCGCTGACCAGTGTGAGGTCCAGTACCTCCCCTCTGATTGCATTAATAAAGGTCGGCTTGCAGCCGACGTTAGCTATGTCTAAGTTTGTACCTACCAGATAGTCTAGTAATAACTCACCTCTTTTGTTTATGTCACTGTCAAGAATTAGCTGCTTACCATGCATACTGCAGTGAAGTACTAGGTCAGCCACCTCCTTCGGTGGAGCAAATTCTTCTTCGCCGGGGAAGTATGCCGTCGCTACGACGATCTCCGACGATCCCCGTTCTGTGGGTATACTGATCTGTGCAGCCACAAGATCTCTGAAAATAAAATTAGTTAATGGAATTATATCAACACTCTTGTCGACAAGTAACGCAGTGCGAGTCTTGTCCACTGGCCGATCATAGATCAACTTACTTGAGAGGGACTGTAGTCCCCTGCCCAGGCCACCACTGACCCACGGCTCTTGCAGAAGTGCAAGACCAATGTTCTCCTCGGCGAATACCCTACACAGTGTGGCCGACGCCCCTTTGGCGTGGTGTAGGTTCGCATGTAGCACCCTGATGGTGCTCATCTCCATCTCTTATGGAGCGCTGCACTAAATCCCCTAGCTTGTTGCGTCGGGATCCCTTCCCTCTTGAACCTTTGGTCGGTTTTTCCGGCCTTTCCTGAGGGTTGGTTGTGCTGCGTTTTGCCGAAGGCTAAGGCTTTCGTTTGAATTCCGCCCTCCTAGTGTAAAATTTGAACATATTACTTATATTCAAGTTTTTAGAAACAATAAAACTACTTTTGTGTATATTTTCATTAATGTTCTGTAACCGGCTTGGGCAAAACTACAATAACCGGCTAAAACCGATCGAATAATAACCGTTCGATCTCTATAATAGGACATGAGTTAAGTAAGCACCCAAATGTGGAAATATCTCCCTAAAAACTTGACAAAAACTAACATAAATTTGCTCCGATTGTCATTTAATTTAAAAAAATTCGTTTTATATGTCACCAAATTTCGTAAAGGTTTGCCCATAATTTACGTACAGACCCACGTTAAGACCATTCTCTAAAAAGTATTTTTTTGTTACTCTGTATGAATTACATACATATATAAAAAAAATCAAATATTTTGAAGTCATTAATAAATTAATTAATTAAAAAATTTTGTATTCCCGAAAAACCTTTTGATAATAGATTTGCATGTGCCCGGCGGAAAAAATGGCAAGTTGGTTTATTAAGCAATTTGTTTTTTAAATTTTATTTTTTTCTTTTTACCCTCTTACAACTACACTAAGTGTTGGAAAAAAAACCAGCCAATTGTAGGGGAGTATAAGAAAGATAAATTCACTGTTTATTGTTGTGGCTTTGTTGAAGCTTTGATATTGTTACAAGTAAGACCTGAGTGTTTTAAAATTCTTATTCACTTTATGGTCTTACCTGTATAATATTTTTAGCTTTTCTAAAGTATTTGGAACAAGTTTCCTGACGAGCTGGCCTACGCAACCAGCGAAATTAATAATAAATTTTGTATTCCCGAAAATAACTTTTGATGATTAAAAATTTAGTTTTATTCAATTTTATCCTTTTGCTTTTTTGTTTCAGAATATATTTTTTACACAATCTCAACAACGTTTCCAAATGTATGACCAAAATACATGTATGAAAAAACAATAAAATTATACAGGTATAAAAAGTCAGTGTAGTAATTTAATAATATATTTAAAATAAAAAAAATCACTTGGTTTAAAAGCTGAAAAAGGCTATACATAAGCCATACCAAAATTCCACTATAAGTTTAAAAAGAAGTTAATATACATTACTTCTTTTTTTACTTTAAAAGCAAATTTAGGTACAGCAGAGACAAAATGCATTTTTTTCAACAGTCACATTAACAACAGAATCTTTTTCTGACCTTTACAAAGCTTTAGTTATAGTCTATGAATTAACACAACAAAATGCGGATGTAAATGATTTAAAATAAAAATTACCAACCTATGGCTGTTAGTGAAGGTGTTGGTCCTGAGTCCAAACCTTATACCAACCTTATAATCAAAGTAAATGGTAAATTGAAAAATAAGAAAACATTATATGGAAGTCTCGGAAACTCGTAGTTGTGGACCACTGACGTTTAAATATATATATGCGATTTTCCGTTACATTTTTGAACAAATGTGGCTATTATTGGTAGCATTTAAAAGCTTACGAATATATCTTTCTGGATATACCAAATGTATTAAGAACGTCTTAACCCAATTAGAAGCGGGGATGATTTGGCGAATACACAAGAGTATTTAGTAAGCATATTAATTGCTATAAAGTTTATTGAATAAAAAAAAAAACGAAATTGCGAAAAAATATATATATGCGTTAAGAATTATCAATTTAAAAAAAATGTCGTATATCCAGAAAGAACTATTAAAACCCTTTCAAATGATACCAGTAATGGCCAGAGTTAAGTCCATAAATCTGTCAAATCGTTTAAAAATGTCTTACCTGATGAGTTTGAGAACCTGCATTACTAAGGCCACCTCCACGTCTATTCCCTACTACACTACGGCTGGGTCTACCACTATATCGACGCCCAGCTCCTCTTCCTCGGCATTCAAATGATACCAGTAATGGCCAGAGTTAAGTCCATAAATCTGTCAAATCGTTTAAAAATGTCTTACCTGATGAGTTTGAGAACCTGCATTACTAAGGCCACCTGCACGTCTATTCCCTACTACACTACGGCTGGGTCTACCACTATATCGACGCCCAGCTCCTCTTCCTCGGCATCCTTTTCGTTCGTCTTTTTTGGTAACATCAAGGTAAATTTCTGAAAAATGAGTACAAATTTCAAATTTTCAAAAATGTGCCTTACCTTTGTAGCGGCGTCCATTTTCACAATTAACATGAAAAAGTTCAACAAATTTAAAGTTACCATATCTCGCTATTTTATTTTATTGTCCGATGTTTGTCAATGTAAATGTAATATTTTAGGCTGTTAAGGTAGAAAAACATATACAAGCGTTAATTCGTCGCTGAGTATAGTACATTGAAAAACTTTAGCGCATGTTTTTCATCTGATCTATGTCCTGCAACTCTATTCAATTTTCATACAGCCGTACCTAAACAAGAGCGGAAGGCGGAACGTTTTCTTCAGCGTAGCTTTTACGCTGATATGCCATACCTAAATAAAGCTGGAGGTCCACACTACGCGTTACACGCCTTCTCGCAGCCCTCGCAGCTGTCAAAAAAGTAGAATCTGTGTAATTATATGTAACAAGTTACATGCACAAAAGCGTAGGATGCATTGAGGCGTTGAATGCAAAAAGTAGGGTTACTTTCTACTTTTTCAAGCGTCACAAGCAGCATTTGAACAAATCAGCTGATGTTGACAAATGAAATCTTATTTTTACTTGTAGTTATGCCGCATAAAAAGCTTTGCATGTAACTTGAAACGTAGAACGCAAGTAAGGTATTAAAATCATGCAATGCGTGGAGGCGAAAAAGCGTGGAGTGGACCTCCAGCTTAAGAGCGTCAGCGTTGTGCCATAAACAGTAGTGTTAACTTTCGTGCCGACTAAAACCCTCATAAAAGACATAAGAAATTGAATTAAAACCGCTAGTTTGACCTAAAAATAGCTAATTTGCCATTATTTATTATCAAACAATAAAGACAGGGTTGTCAAAACAACAAATATAGCAGCCCTGTTTATTTTAACGCCTGTTTATTTGCCGTCGCGTGGTTTCGGTATGCTACATACAAATGGTATGGGCATGAGGATTTTTGACAGCTAGAAAACGCGTTCCGCTCTTGTTTTGGTATGGCTGATAGAAACATTAATTGTAAAAAAACTGTATTATCTCATCATTGTTATGAATTGAATCACTATCCAAATTTTGAAAATGCATCGGCTTTAACACAAAGAATGAAGTTCAAAGCAGACACAGAAGATATTTTTTTTTATTGTTAATTTGGTTTATAGATAGAAAATAATTTTTCAGTTTATATGAATTGTTTTTTAAAATTGGTTTATGGATAGGAAATGCTTTCAGCTTATATGAACTGTGATACTTAAGAACAATAGTGAGCTACATATGTATTTTAATAGAACATACAATCGATACTATGATACAAGGGGTTTTGTGATTATGGCAAATATTTTTATTTTTTTTATATGGTTTAGAATTTAATTTGAAATATTTTTTCATAAATTTTTATAATTTGTGTTATACATACAAGTTTAAATCTTGTTTACTTTTACCTAAAGATGCCAAAGGTAAGCGAAATATCGAAAAAAAAATTTTATTAATAGATATTTTGATTTGGTTTTTTCATAAAAAAGACTTTAAACTTATAACAATACGTTCATAATATTAAAGAGTGTCAAATAAAACTAAAAATAAATTATTATTATTAAAAAATATATTTATTATATTTATATTATATTTATGATTTTAAAATAATCAAAACTTACTGCTATAAGTAAAATTGTTAATTGTATTTTAAAGTTTGTGTACATATACAATTCTGTAAAGCGTGTCGAAAAGTCGAAGTCTGGCAATATTTGCTATCTGAAAGGAATGATGAAATTTAAATAACGGTATTTTTTCCTCTGTCGTCAGGGCTGCCAGATTTGACGATTTATCGACATTTTGACGATTTTTTGTTACGAAATTAGCAAATTTAGCCGATTTTTTTCTAAAACGTGAAGATTTTATTCTGCTCCAAAAGAAAAATGTACAATTTTTTCGTATTTTTAGATATAAAGCAGCACAGAAAAAAAGTTTTCTGAGATTGTAGAGAAAATGAACATGTCTGAAAATGGCGGAAAGAAGTGTTAGCTGTGGTGTTTGCGAAGTAATGTACATATTACATTATTTTATTGGTTAATCATTAATAAATTTACCAAATCCGAACCGCTATAGAAACACTATAAAATCGATTTTGATTCGAAATGCAGACAATAAATCTCTATTTTGTTGCCATTGTGAACATACAGTTTGTAAAGAATGCAAAACCTATGTTTATAATAATAATATTAATGTTTGCAAAATATGTACATAGCAATAGTATTTTAAATTAAAATAATATAAATAAATATAAAAATAAATTTCAAATGTGTTATTAAGAATAACATATCGAATTTCAAGCTTTAAGTCCTTGAAAAAACTAAACATGTTATATTTTTGCATAAGCAGCCATAAAAAATATTAGCTATTCAAAATAGCTTAATAAAAGAGGTGTGTTATAAATGCCAACAATGCCATCAGTAGAACTTTTTTAATTATGTTTTTGTTTCTTAATTTTTTGTAATGCATGACAAAAATGAGTGACAAAAAAAAACACCTCTCAAAAAAGTACTCACAAAACGATTGTAAATTGCATAGGCATACAAACATATGTACATAAGTATTTTAAAAATGATTAATAAAAGAAGTGTGTTACAAATGCCAACAATGCCATAATAGTAGTTATTTTATTTATGTTTTAATTTTTTTATATCGAACTTTTTCACCAATAGTGTATTAACTTAAAATTTTAATTTTTTTAAAAATTAGTTTCCATATGCATTTAATGTAAAATTAAAAATTGTTTTGCTTCTACTGAAATCTTTTTAATTTTGAGTTAATACAGTATTGTTGAACAAGTGCTATATGTATATATGTAGTAATTTATACGTATTTTGGTTTTTTTATTATATGTAAATAAATCTTTGATTATATAATTTGATATTGCATTAGTTTTTTCTATGTACACCAAAAATTTTATTTTATCTTCCTAACAACGATTTTTCCTAATTTTCAGCAAAGCTACGTTAATTAGTTTTTCAATTATGTCCTCGGAGTTTTAAATCTTTGACTGTAACAGACTATCAACTATATTAATAAGTATCTAAACTTTTTCTGGATACCGATTAGTTGGAAAGCTCCCCTCTTCGATCCTATTACTTCGGTCTTTTTATATTTGAATAATTTTTCAAAGAAAAGTTAAAATAAAATTAATTTAATTTTCTACCAATTTTGCTTAATAAACATTGTAAAACTAAAAAAAAAATTTATTTAAATAAAATTGATTTGAATACTATTCAGCTTGAAATATTTTAATATATAAATATATCGCTCATTTTCTAAGAAAGCTTTCGTCTTGGGAGTCTTATACATAAATAAAAACCACCGAATATTGAAGAAGTTGCAATTTTAAAACACAATTAGGTGTGTACTACTTAAATATAAAATAAAATATGTACATTATGTCAATAATTTTGTTTAATATTAATATGTCTTTAATTGTAAAGGATTTAGTTGAAAATATTGTAAGTATTTAATTTACTTAGAAAGCTACACTATAGTTTGAATTCGGTGTGAATATGTATATATATTTTCAATGATACAACAGTAAAATAAATATGTTTGCCCTACAATAATAAAAGTAATCATATTTATTCCGGCATATAATACGCACATACCAAAACCAACTTGCTGGCAGTTGAAAAAGGAAATTAAATTATTCAAGAGATTTAAAAAATATTCCCTCTAGAAAAAATATAATTACCAAAAACAATTTCATGCATTCATACATGTACAGTAGCTCAATAAACTCTACATACACCCACATAAAATTAATTTTAATAAAATTAAGCCATGTTAAAAATGAAATTTCTAAACTTTAGTTTTATAAATGGCAATTTTTGCACACCAAAAAATGTACTTACAGCAAAATTATATCTGTAAAAAGATCAAAAACACAACTTAAGTTAGCGGCATTTTATTTATTTACTTATTTTCAAAAAATAAAAGATATCGTTTTTAGTAAAAAATATTTTTGTTTAAATTTTTCAATATTGGCCCAACATATTGAAAAAAGGAAAGAAGTTCCTGCAATTATAAAGTTAAGAAATTAAAATAAGTCGTATGGAAAAATCTTTAAAACTCTTGAAAGTTGTCGTTCAAAAGTTCAAACTTTAAAAGAAATTTTTAAATTATCAATTCTACTGAAAACAAACAACGATCAGGTAGGTAAAACAAACATTCAGACCACAAAAACGAACAGTCAAGAATGAAAAATGATCAATAAATTTTAATTCATTTCATTTTGTGAAATTCCTTTCTTCATAAAAATAGTTGGATGAGAATTAAAAAATATCTTAACAAATAGATATTGGGAATTATTTCTTTTCATAAGCAACTTTATTATATTCAACATTTCTTATTTTTTCGAATTTATTCTATGAGTTAAATTTCAGTTATGTATTTTATAAAGCTTTTTGTAATAGCTCTATTCCTTAAATTTTTTTAGGAACGACTTTATACACTACCAGACTATTATATTTAGTCAATTCACAAGGTATCCTAACATGTCATATTGTCAAAATGTCCTAATATTTCACAATGGTTTAAAAATATTATTGTACGGCTCAGCCGCTCAGCGCTGGACTTTTCTGATTAATTACGACAGCACAATAAACACAGCAAGCAACGTTCTATTTATTTAAGACATTTTTTGTTAACAAACCAACAACAATATTTTTAAACCATTGTGAAATATTAGGACATTTTGACAATATGACATGTTAGGATACCTTGTGAATTGACTAATTGTATTTTCTTGTTACATTTTACCTTAGATTTCCGTTGGATAGCAATGAAGTATATTTATGTACAGAAAAATTTACAATTACACTATGCAACAAATGGGAAGTTTTTTTTTCCTTGAATAACCACTATATTTTTTTGATCCGCTATAGTCATCTAACTACAAAAATCATCATTATTTCAAATTCTATGGTAAGGTTTTTTTTTTTAAAAATTGTTTTCTAAAAATTGAGATTTTTGAAAAGGCTGCTCCTTACATCTTATCGTAACTTTGGAACGAAGTACCCGATTTTGGCATGCAATCCGTCAGCACATTTTAAATTACGCCAGATTTATGTTTCTCTAATATAATTTTTTTATTTAGCCATTATTTTTGGAGTTATTGAGGCCGAAGTGGCAAAAAAAATATTTTTTTTTTGTTTTTTTTATAAAATGTTTGAATTCAAAAAATTTATAAAAAATTGAAATCAACAAATACTTACCAGTTTTAGTACTTATACTCAGAGCTGCATGTATTAGAAGTAAAATAAATTTTATTTCATGAAAATCCATCGATAAATTCCTGTTTTATTCCCGATAAAGTGAAAGTACCTACTTTGACATTTTTTTATCGCAAATTTGTGTAGAGCTAAAAGTTTTGTGATTTTTCAACGGGT
The DNA here is from genome assembly GCA_943735925.1 of Pollenia amentaria. NCBI lineage: Eukaryota > Metazoa > Arthropoda > Insecta > Diptera > Polleniidae > Pollenia > Pollenia amentaria. The sequence goes on from OX031006.1 coordinate 104,287,408, forward strand.
TTACCCTGTTTATTGCACAGTATTTTGTTTCATCCTCTATTTTTATTATTGTTTCATAAAGCTGTATATATTAGAAAAAAAATAAATTTTTTTTCATGAAAATCCATGGTAAATTCCTGTTTTATTCCCGATAAAGTGAAAGTACAAACAAAGTTATCAAGTAGTTATTATTTTAGCAACAAGATTTACAAAGCATAATCTAAAAATAATTTCGACTTTTTTTTTAAGAAACCAAATAAAATCTCCTATCATATTTTCATTTCATAGGCCCTGATAACGTTGCTCCATGGTCTTATAGCATGTTCGCACGGTGATTTGGATTACTTCGCTCTCTGTGTTTATTACTTATTTGGATTACCGTGTTCGCACGGCACTTTCGTAATCGGTTTTGGCAGTTCTTCTTCTTATTTTTGTTTATTGCTAAATTTAATTGTTTGTTTGATGTTACATGTGTTAAGAATGGAAAGAAAAAGTAAATTAAGAATATTATTTCAAAAAAATATATAAGATAATTATTTTTTCAGTAAATAGAAAAGCTGTAAGCAAATGGAGTCAATGCAACGAGCGGCCATTGTTGGAGATATGGCGAAATTTTAGTGCTTTGACAGCTGGTGATGATAAAAAACCGATAAAAATTAGAGCTCACATTGATTTTGAAGTAATCCCCAGGGTAATTAAATTAGAATTACGTACAAATGAGATAATCCGCTCTCAAAATTTTGTATGACGAATTATGTAATTTGGACCATAATTGGGCTGTGAATTACGAATAAGAGAGCGAATTACGAAAATACGCTGCCGTGCGAACATGCTATTAAGTTGTTGATGATATCACCAAGGTTTTCCGGAAACAGTCCAGATGCGAGTGCAAGAAATGTATTGTTAGTGACATATTTACACCTTAAATAAGAAATTAGGACAAATAAACAAATATGAATAAGAAAATTAATATATACTGATTTTTGAATAGTTTTCAAGCAAATCACGGACGGTTTCTTTGTAATTTGGACTCCTGATATTTTCTAGAAAGTTAGAAACAATTTGTCGAAATGAATTCCACGCAGATTTCTCATTTGCTGAAAATAACTTTTCAAAGTTAGAACTTAGAAGCAAGTTTCGAATTTAAGGGCCATCGAAAACCCCTTCGCCAATTTTTGTACATGAAAGGTTTGGAAATATTGTTTTCAAATAAACAAAGGCTCTACTCTCCTTGTCTAGTGCTTTCACAAAATTGTTAACTAAGCCGAGCTTTATATGTAGTTAAATTACATTGTCCTTTTTAATCAACGCAGAGTACCTTACATTATGTAGGCCTAAGGTGCTTATGGCTCTTATTTTCCAATCCTTTTTTATGTAGTGATTTTTGCGATCTTGGCTGTCCCAGAGGCACAGAAAACAGCAATACATTGTAAAGCTACCTTGAAGGCCTGTTAAAATAGCAACAACTTTTAAGTCGCAACACACTTTCCAATTGTGATTTTCGTACTTCAAATTTCTTAATAAAGTGGCCATAGTTTCATACGTTTCTTTCATTTCATGGCATGTGGAATAGGTTTAGATGGCTTCTCGTTGCCAATATGTAATAAAACAGCCTTAAGGCTCTCCCTGCTACTATCAAGAAATAACCGCCAGTCACTTGGAACATATTTTTGGCCGAGCCAAAATTTCGCTCTCTTAAGCGTGATGCTAAAAGCTCCGATTTTTCTTTTGTAAGCTCGAGGTCTCTTATAAGAACATCAAGCTCAAGTTGATTGTAAAGCTTTGGTGTTAGACCAACTGATATACTACACATGCTCGAAGATGATTTGGGGGGGGGGGGGGGGGGGGGGTGATAAAAGGTAAGTACATGGTATATCACACGGAGCTTCAAGAAGTGACTTTATATCTTGATGTAAAACGGGAAGTGTAAATCCACCTGCAGAAATGGTGGGGTATGACCATTGCATATGTTTTCCAAAACCGCTTTTACTACATAATTGAGAAATTGCGGCGTTTATTTTTGGTCATAAATTTGCCGCACACATAACACAATACATCCGGCTCATTTTTACACGACATTTTTCTAAGTTTTTGCTCATTTTTTATTTTATGTTAATACTTGTCTTTTCTACAATCACTTGTTGAGTAATGCAGATGCGCAAGGTTTTGCCTTTATATACCTTTTTAAAATAACGAAATTTTTGGTTTTACACAAATTTACGATTAAAAATCTTACAAGTAGGTACTTTTACTTTATCGATCATAAAATAATTAATAACAAATCGATTTTGATGTAGCTTTAAGAAAAACTAATAAAACTAGTATGTACCTGATTTCCATTATTCCAATAAAAATGAAAATAAAATAGGCATACTCACAGGTAATCAGAACTAGAACATGGTATACCGATAGTCTCAACTAGGACGCATATAAATTAATTATATAAAGACAACACAATAAAATATTGTGTAATAAATAGGGTTAAACCGTTAAAAAATCACAAAATTTTTAGCTCTACACAAATTTGCGATAAAAAATGTCAAAGTAGGTACTTTCACTTTATCGGGAATAAAACAGGAATTTATCCATGGATTTTAATGAAATAAAATTTATTTTACTTCTAATGCCGCGTTGAGTATAAGTACTAAAACTGGTAAGTATTTGTTGATTTCAATTTTTAATGAATTTTTTGAATTCAAAAATTTTACAAAAAAAAAAATTTAAAAAAAAAACCTTACCATAGAATTTGAAATGATGATGATTTTTGTAGTTAGATGACTATAGCGGATCAAAAAAATATAGTGGTTATTCAAGGAATTTTTTTCTTGTTGCATAGTGTTATTAGACACCAGCAGAATGTAATGCATTTTCTGGCCCGCTACGGCCTTCGTCAGCATTCTTTGTGACATTTTTTTTTTTTTTTTTTTTTTAAATGTAGAATATAATAAAGTTTTTTAAAAAAAAAATGTTGAATATAATAAATTTGCTTATGAAAAGAAATAATTCCCAATATCTATTTGTTAAAATAGTTGAGTTAAATACATTCAATTTATAAAGTATCACTATCCAGTGTGACACAAAGAATGCTGACGAGGGCCGTAGCGGGCCAGAAAATGCATTACATTCTGCTGGTGTCTAATAATTGTAAATTTTTCTGTACATAAATATACTTCATTGCTATCCAACGGAAATCTAAGGTAAAATGTAACAAGAAAATACAATTAGTCAATTCACAAGGTATCCTAACATGTCATATTTTCAAAATGTCCTAATATTTCACAATGGTTTAAAAATATTGTTGTTGGTTTGTTAACAAAAAATGTCTTAAATAAATAGAACGTTGCTTGCTGTGTTTATTGTGCTGTCGTAATTAATCAGAAAAGTCCAGCGCTGAGCGGCTGAGCCGTACAATAATATTTTTAAACCATTGTGAAATATTAGGACATTTTGACAATATGACATGTTAGGATACCTTGTGAATTGACTAAATATAATAGTCTGGTAGTGTATAAAGTCATTCATAAAAATTTTAAGGGATAGAGCTATTACAAAAAGCTTTATAAAATACATAACTGAAATTTAACTCATAGAATAAATTCGAAAAAATAAAAAATGTTTATTAAAAAATATCTATATTTTTTAAGAATTTGTTTTTCACACACCACTTTGAAATTTGACTGCTTTTGACAGTTCTTCATCTTTCCAATAATTACTGCAAAAATTATTTAAATGACAGAAAATTACCGCAAAGTCAAGATACAAAAACCCATTTTTTTATTTCACTCTGTTTTTGTGGCCATTCACTTGTTTCAATTTTACGATGCGAGAAATACAGAAACCGGCGTCTGTTTCTTAAGTAGCAGTTAGATACACTTTACTTTGTATCGGATAAAAGTTAAAAAACATTTACGTGGGATTCCCGAAAAGATTTTTCCATGTAAAATCTTTATGGGCTACTAATAATATGTTTCGTGGTTTGGCTTTAATCCACCATTTGTTTTCATATCTAGCAACAAAAATGCATATTGAATGAGTTAATATGCGATTGTATTCACCTCGCACTACATAAACACGTATAAGAGATTTTCTCTGTTATTTGACCAAAATTTAATTCAGCTCCCAAAATTTGTATTCTCCTGAACTACAAAACTACAATCTCTTACAACAAATGGGTTCTATAAAAACGAGCACATTGCAAAAATCTTTAAACAGAGTAAAAAATGGAACACAATAAACACATTTGCCGTATGTGTAAATTAAAAATTTTGCTATTTGTAAGTGTGTAAATAAATGTCACTTCCATTTGCATACATGTCAAAGCCCCTTAAAGCACACTCGTACTTATTTTTTAGCCGAACTAATCGAAGTGGAAGTCAGATGTCAATGTAGTAGTCAACTAGTGTTAGATTTTTATGTACTTTTATATGCGGTTGGGCTTGTCTAGTAGACAGGCAGGCAGATAGACAAACAGGCATCCAAATGAAGACCACACACACACATATAAATAACAAATAAAAAAAAAACAGAGTGCGAACAGGACATTTGCCTTAATCACGATTTTATGGCAATAATTGTATACTCTAGTTAATTGTGCGATTAAATATCTGCGTGATTTTATCGGGCATATAACGCATACAATTTCAAAACATGACATACTGTAATAATGATACGAGGCTCCTGTTTTTTGTGCCGATATGGTTTTAGCCCTAGAACTATGAACACATCGCACACACACTAACAAAGCAAAATAATCAAATTTTTTTTTTTGGAAAATGCCATAGCTGAAAGTTGTATGGCTAAATCCCCAAATGTTTATATCCAGCAAATTTTATGAGATTGTTTCATATGAATTTTTTTTAAAAAATTTTCATTAGATGATAAAATCGAACAACTATAATATTTATTTGGGATACGAAATTATTGGCCGAATGTACGAAAATTAGAGTTTCTCAAATTAAATTAATTAAAAAAATGTGTCCAATCAAGTCCAACTTTAACAAATTGGTGTAAGAAATTATGATTAATGAAATCGATAGCAATTTTTAAGAGAGGTTATATGCACACAGAGAAAAAGAAGTTTTAAATATGGTCACCTCCAACAAAACTATTTTTAAACAAAATTGTAAACATATTATGTTTAAATTTAACCATATTATTGTCACCGACAGCCATATTATTGTTAAACTAGTCCTCCATCAAGAAGCCACAACCATATTATGGTTGAATCTAAACATGTTATGTTTAAATATGACAAAAATTTGTTTTTAAATTAACAATAGTGGAGCTCTGTTTCATGATGAACTAATTTAAATAAAAACAAAGAAGAAAGTATAGCAGATCAAGCTAGACCATATGATACCCTACACCATAGTACTAACAAACACAATTTTGAGAGTGTACCCTATTTGCGACACATGGGCAATGAACCAACAAAACAAAATTATATTATCCAATCTGATATTATTATATTATATTATTACACTACGTGACGGGTTTAGACCAAATGAATCTGATACCTAATGTAAAATTGATACCTTTATGTAAAATTGTCCGCTGAATCCGAATATGAAGTCAGAATTGTCAAAAGTAGAACAGTTTTCGAGATATTCCGAAAAACCATTATTTGTGTTTTTAAAAAAGATGATGTCACTTATATATAAATATTTTCGAAAAAGTTAGAGGGATTATGTATGTATTTGGTTTTTATGAAAGACAATAAAATTACTAAAATAACCACGGCTCGCTTGTAATTATTAGTCAAGAAATGACAGTTACAGTGGAAAAATTTTGAAAATTTATGAAAAATTTTATGATTTTTTGCAATTTTGTTCTTTTGAAGTTATTTTTTTAAACCAAACAAATAAAACGTTTTATTACAAAGGACATTAGTTTATTTTGATACAAACATTTTGCGCCCAACGATACTAATTTATGTGCTAAAATGACAAAGCTACAGAATATTTAGTGAATTAACCCACTTTTCGCTTTTTATCGAATCAAAAACGCAAAGGAAGTAAAAAAGAATTTGAAAAACGAACGCTGTAAATATTAGAAACATTGGATTTTGTAAAAAATATCACTAAAAAAGCTCATGTTAATAAAAATAATAAGCGAGAAAATATTTCTAAGAATGGAAAAGGGTAAAAAGCTCCATTCATAAAAGATTTTTAACGACACTGCCTTTTTTGCTGACATTGTTTTTATGGACAGCTTACAATTGCAAATTATTTGGTAAGCGTTTTGATTTTCTTGTAACGTAGAATTCGATCTAACAAGACCAAAATGCATAGTGCAAAACGTGTCTTTATCTGCAAGAACAATCCAACAAGTTTTGTTATGCTTGTGGAGTTTATAGTTTTGACCAGCCATCACACAAGGCAATTACAAAATGCATTTTGGCTGTATTTTAAAGACAATCCGGAAAATATTTTGAAATCTTGGACTCCAAATCACGAATCACAGTTGTGACCAAATTTGTCAAGTAACAGGTACTTTCTAAGTCGTTCTTTATGTATTTTGTTACATATACAAATTTATGATATTTCACTGTTTGTGTGGGTAAAAGCGCTTTTTGAATGAAATGGCGATTAATATTGCTGTTCCTTTCATTCTCTCTTCTATCTTATTAGTATTTTTTTCAAGCCAAAGTTTATTTGTTTAAGTATGTATGTATATGCAAGTAAACCGATTTGATACTCTTACAATTTGTTGTTGTTTCTTTGCAAAGTACTTACAAAAGCTCTGGCGAAAGCACGCGCATTGTACATATAGCTTGGCCGCAATTGCTATAAAAGAACAAAAAACTGATAAGCCGTGATCACAATAACAGTTTAAAGAAGCAGTGATTTTTAAATCACGTTCACTAATCACGATGATCTTTAAAAATCCCGGGATCGCTCATCTCTAATGTGGATGTCGGGCGCAAAGTTAGTATGTATTTCTTAATTTTATGTTTAAAAAATTTGCCTTCAGAATCTTATGTTAATTTTCTATACCGCAGTCGATATATGCCATTTGATTATTCTGCAATTTGGTGTAAACCTACGAACTACGACGTTGACTGTTATTTTGGCTTAGCCAAGGTTAAGAAAAATGGACGTCATAAGTCTGTTCAATATGCAGATATAAACTCATTAACAAAACCAACTCCTCGTATGCCTGAATTAAATTAATATTCATTTTTATATCTTACTTAAAAAGGAGCAAATATGTCTTTAAAAATACACCTTCTGCATTCCCACTTAAATTTATTTCCAAATAACCTTGGCGATCAAAGTGACGAGCATGGTGAGCGCTTTCACCAATAAATACAAGAAATGGATCGTAGGTATCAAGTGGCGTATGATGAGGCGATGTTGGGCGACAATTATTGGTTCATTGTGCGAGAGACAGAAAATTATCACAATAAGCAAAACCACTCAACAGTTTTAAGCCATTTTTAATATAAATTGTTTCTACCATTAGCTTTGTATATTTACTGTTCTGTTTTTTATTTTTTATTTGATAAAAATCGAAAAGTGGGATAATTCAATTAATCTACTGCAACTTTGCCATTTTTGTACCGATCTAGATCCTATGGGGCACAAAATGTTTGTATTGAAATAAACTAACGTAATAAGTGATAACACTTAAGAAAATTCATTGTTTGGTTTTAAAACAAAGAAGGTGAAAAAAGCTAAATTCGAAAATATCATTAACATTTTTGTGAAATTTTAAATTTGGTCCACTGTAAGTCGGTCATTTCTTGACTATTTACAAACGACTTGTGGTTGTTTTAGTAATTTTGTTATCTTTCAACAAAAAAAAAAAACAAATAAAACATCCATTGAATATTTTCGAAGATATTTTTATGAAAGTGACATCATCTTTTTTAAAAATGCAATATCGAAAACTGTTCTACTTTTGACCATTCTGACTTCATATTCAGATGCAGCGTACAATTTTACATTTACCTGCCAGATTCATTTGGTCACGACTTTGTTGAAAATTTGTGACACAGTTAGTCAATTCACAAGGTATCCTAACATGTCATATTGTCAAAATGTCCTAATATTTCACAATTGTTTAAAAATATTGTTATACGGCTCAGCCGCTCAGCGCTGGACTTTTCTGATTAATTACGACAGCACAATAAACACAGCAAGCAACGTTCTATTTATTTAAGACACTTTTTGTTAACAAACCAACAACAATATTTTTAAACTATTGTGAAATATTAGGACATTTTGACAATATGACATGTTAGGATACCTTGTGAATTGACTAAGTGTTATCTATGTATATGAGCTTTGTTCGTCTTAAAGTGATTTTATGGACGGAGTTTATATGGTTACTATGGTCAATTTTAATCGCACTTTCCATACGGAATCATGTTTTTTTTTTTGTTTTTTTGAAATGCATTTAACAAGCTTTTTGTTATTTTTGACACTAGCTTAAGCTAGGTTTTACATTTTATGGTTGGGCCTATACCCTCTTCATTACTTACACCCAACGCCAAAAATCGCTTAAATATGGGGTTAAAAGCGTTAACGCAAATTACTAAACCACACCACACTTAAAAAAATGCTAACAAGAGTAAATTGTAAATGAATTACTCTTGATTTTATTAATCATACATTTCGTCATTAAAATAATCGATTTTATGTACCTTATCTTCAACCATGAAACAAAGAAAACAAGATAGTGCATTAAAAGTTTAAAAAACATTATTCCTCTGCGCATGTACGTCATAGTAGTAAATAAGCACAAACATGATCACACAATTACGTGCATGTTGTTTGCTAAATGTTTGTTTACATTTTAATCTCTTTACTACAGTGAAGTAAAAATGACGTCAAGATGAGAGTCAAAAGTTTATACCATGTTCAAACGGACAGCAACATTTGGGTTTCGCTCTCCTATTCCTGTTTCGCGCCCAAAACATGATTGAAACAACATGGGTACGTTCGTAAATGCATCACTGCGCTGCATCAGTGATTTCAAATGCTTATACATATATATTTCAATAAAGTAGATGTGGACCAAAAAATTGTCAAATACTCCAGAAAAATAATAGTCACAAAATAAAAAAAATTATAATTACTTTTTTATCTCCAATAAAAAAAGTTTGCTTTTCTGATGCAGCGCAGTGATGCATTTACGAACGCACCCCATGTTTTGCCATATAAAATTTTGAGAGCGAAACATGTCTTTTTATTTTGAAACATGCTGCGAAACAGGAGAAATGTACTATCATCTCCAATTTTGATAACAATTATCGTGAGATTATCTTAACTAGCTCTAAAAAGAAACAAAACAAAGATAAAAACAAAATAAAAATTAATGTTAAATAAAATAAAGAGATAATTATTTAATAATAATATTAATAAACGCTTTAAATAATATATTTTTTATTTTTACTTACATTTAAATATATTTCAAATAGAATCACACTAAAAACACAAGAAAAATGTCAAAATGAAACAAGAACGAATCGTATGAACAGCATGTTTGGCAATCTAGTTTCAGAGAGCGTAACAAGTGGTTTATATCGTCGTATGAACATAGAATTCTTTGTTTCATGACGATCAAGGCGAATTCAGGTATACGGTGGTGTCGTTACTACAACAAGTAACAACACCAAAAACACAACAATGTATTTTTTTATTACTTTCGTTGATGGATATGTCAAAAACACAAGGAACTTTTGACATTTCTCTCTCTAATTAAGAAAAAAAAAGTAGCACACCTGTGCATTCAATTCCACCTGAAAATTAATTCGCCTTGATGCCGATCAACTACAATGATTATTATACTCCAAAACGGAGTAGGGTATTAATGTTTGGGTTTGATCGACTACAGTTTCTATTTGTTTCTCTTGTGTAAATAGCCCACTATTTACCCCAATAGAAATCTAATTTTATTGCAGACCCGCCAAACGTTATTCGGTAACGACATGTAAAATCATAATCGGCTTCGCAAATGTTCAACAAAAAACTGACGACACCCTATTGAGCAAGTTTTTGTGTCTGTGCTTTGGATTTTTTCAATTTGGTTCAAATCTTCGTTGATTTGTAAATGTGATGAAGCATCAATTTAATGGTGGCATATGGCTTATCTAAAGAGACAGGCAGCCAGAAATTTCATGTAATAAATTTTCATTACGCCAAAATGCTTAAATATTAGAAATGTGTTGGTACGTTTTTGAATATTCCGAATAGTTGCTATTTTAAAATACCCGGTTTTCGATTAAGCATTTGAAAAATAACTGGGTTACCGGGTTTTTTTTTCTAATTAATAAAAACAAAAAATTAAATTAGTTTTTGGAATAAAAATTAATTTAAATAAAACCAAATCAATTCACAAGTTGGTGGTAAAGCATGTCTTCATGCATCAGTAGACTGCAACCATTCTTTTGAAAAGTTACAAACAAAACATCTTAGCCAATATTATAAATATATTACAAATGATTTTGTTTTAGCATTTGTATGTAATAATTACATCTGTCCATTCAACGACCAGAATTAAAAACCTTCCATGGCTTTGTTTGATTTCTTCGACTTTGTTTCTTACTTCTTTGTGTTTTAATAAATAAAACGGGTGAATTTTTTCCATATTGTTGATTCAGCCGAAATGTTGTAGTTTTAATCATGAATATATGCTAGAACTAAATACTTTAAAAAATTAGCTGACTGACGATAAATTCAGTTGTTTTCATACCCTCCATCCCTACTGGGGAATAAGGGTATACATACCAAGTTTGTCATTCTATCGGAAACTTTTTTAATATTAATCTAAGACCCCATTTTTAACTCAAGGGAACAAATTTGATTTTTTTTGTGCGGCCTGGAACTTAATTGCAAATTTTTTACTAATTTGGGGTCGCTGATTTCATATCTAATCTCCATTTTGCTCTATCAGCTCGACTTTTCGAGATATACCGTTATCTCCAAAATTAAGGCATAATAACTTGAAAACGGTTTACCATATTCTCGGCAACAACATTATCTTTAAGCCGTGCTTACATTGTTTTTAAATTTGCCCAGTAGTTTTAGAGATATCGTTGAAGTTTTGAAAAATAACAATAACAAGTGCTCTGTTTTGAAAGTGTATCGTCATTTTAATCTTTTCGCTTAAATAAACATTTATTTAAACAAATAGAATTTGGTTTATGCTAAAAAAAAAAAAATGGTAACAAAGAACAAAAGAAAAACAATCAACAGATAAAACCTTTAACCTGCAACAATTCTATCGTGCTGTGATACAAATGAACATCAAACCTTATAAACATTGTCTAGCTGTGGCAATTTTGTGAAACTCTCAAATACTTTGTGAAAAAGGAAGCTTTTAATTTGAGCTTTTAATTTACTTAACCCAAACCACAACCACGATCGCTATTTAATATTTTCCCGACTAGAAATTATCTGTAGAACTTTATTTAGAAATAAGCTTGGAATCCCTTGTATAAAGCTCTTTCTAGTAACATATACAACATCCGCAACTCACTGTGGGCCGTTAATTTTGAAACTTAAAAATAAATGCATTAATATTTTTAAACTTCATACAAAATAAAAACATCAATGTATATTTAAACGCCTTATATTAAACGATTGAGAGATATCGCACAAACAACTCAACCGGATGATGAATTTTTAAATAAAACTCCAAGACTATTAAATCAAGACTTCCAATTCACATATATGCAAATACTAGATAAACGTTTGTGTAAGAAAACAGAATCATTAATGAGCTTACTACAAGAGTTTGAAATGCATATGCATGCTGAATTTGATAAAAAGAATGGCTGAATTTGATAAGAGATTAGAAGAGATGAAGAGTAAAGAAGTGAAGATTAAAATAGAATCTATTGATGAAATGAAGAGGGAAGTAAGTGCAGTTAATGTTAGACTAGATAAGCTCGAAACAAAAACAGAGATTAAAATCTAAAATGCAACGTCACACAGAGGATAGTTGTTCCGGAATAAATTTAACATGTTAATTTAACATAAAGTTTTAGTTGTATCGCTAATACACATTTTTGTATAATTTTAATACTTTAATCAAAGTAGTTTATATTATACTAGCATTTAACCCGCTACTTCGTTAGCGCCTCCTTTTCTTTCTTGGACATATTTTTACGCCAAAGCTTATGTTTCTAGGCTTTAACAGTATGAAAAAGTACCAAAAAACCACTCTTACAGATTCTCATTCAATTGGGAACTTGCAAGTTTTATATTATGTTTATAGGTCCAATTTTAATGGAAATTCAAAAAATACCAGGTAAAGAACAAAAAGTACCAAAAAGCCCCTCTTACAGATTCTCATTCACGCATTGCATGCTTGATTTTATGTTTGTAGATCCAATATTAACGAAAATTAAAAAAGGTACCAAAAAAAAAACGAAAAAGTACCCAAAAGATCCCCCTTATACATTCTTGAATTTTATGATTCTAGGTCCAATACTAGCGGAAATTCCAATAGTACCAGTTAAAGACCAAAAAGCTTCTCTTACAGGTTTCTTTTTACTCAGGACCTTGGATGTTCACTTTTATGTTTCTATGGCCAATACTTACGGAAATTTAAAAAGTACCAGTTAAAAACAAAAAGGTACCTCAAATTTCCCTCTTATAGATACTTGTCCACTTAGGACATTTAATGTTGAATTTTATGTGTCTAGGTCTAATACTAACGGAAATTCAAATAGTAACATTGAAAGAACAAAAAAGTACCAAAAAGCCCTTTTACAGATTCTCATTCACTCAGGACCATGCATGTTTAATTTTATATTAATAGGTCTAATATTAACGAAAATTAAAAAAGTTCCAGTCAAAGAACGAAAAAGTACCAACAAGATCCCTTTAACAAATTCTCATTCACTCAGGACTTTGCATGTGTAATTTAATGTTTATAGGTCTGCTACTAACGTGAATGCAAAAAGTACCAGTTGAGGAGCAAAAAGTACCCACACAGGTTTTTATCCACTCCGGACATTGCATGTTTAAGTTTATGTTTCTAGGTCCAATATTATCGGTATTTAAAAAAATTGCCAGTTGTAGAACCAAAAAGCTTAAGTAAGAAATTAAATTTCCCGCTTTTCCCCTTATTGGTACTTTTTTTCTCCCCACTGAAGCCTAAAAATACGTAAAAATGTTTTGTAAAAAAAAGTACCGAAAATAGTTAAAATGTTTACCCCTTAAACGTCCGATTTCGAAAAAGTACCAAATTTGTTTTTGGATTTTTTACATATGTTTCAAATGTGACATAACCCTAATTTCTATGTCTATGGGCTTAAAAGATAGAGGGGGTGACTAAAAAGTACCAAAATACAGGTTTTACACGTTTACTCCGTTAAAGGGCTGAATTTCCAAAAAGTACCAGATACCTGTCCGCTTATTTTTCTAAAGAACGAGGAAAAGTATTAAATTTTGTTTTGTATCAATTTTAGTTTTGGAAATATAAGGTTACCGAATTCAACCGTTTTAACCCTTTTTAAGCCCTACACATTCGAAGTCTCAAAAATCCCGTCTTAGTAGATCGATTTGGGAAGAAACCAACCGCTGGTCCAAATTTCAAGTTTTAAGCTTCAGGCGTTAAGGCTGTGCGATGATGAATCAGTCAGTCAGTAACGTTACAATTTTATTTATATTATATAACTAGTTTAACCTGCTGCGCTTTGCAATACATATTGTTTAAATCCTAGTCTAGAAAATAACACCAATCTAATATAACATATTAAACTAATATTACATTTTTTATTAATATTATAGAAACACATTTTTCAAATATTTTGAATATTAATATATTAATGCTATAAATAGACAGCAATTTATCAAAATCGACTTTTCGCGAAAAATAACTTTTTTATTCTTGAAATTGGTTCCTTGGGGCCTCGAAAACAATACTTTTTCTACGACTTTTTCATATTTGGCCTATCCGAAAATTTACCGTTATTTTTCTGTCGTTGAAGAAAATCACCAATTTGGCCCACCAAACCGCAAAATATGACTTTACAATGTTCTAAAATTTTGTCAACGCAATTATTTCGGTATTTTTTCCTCACTCATGAGGAGTGAGCAAAAACAAAAAATTCATATGTGATTTTTCAGATATGAAAAATCTGAAAAAATTCACATTAAAATTCTTCACAAGGAAAAAAAAGGCGATTTGCCCAACCATTTCCAGCGGGAAAATCAACTAGTAAAGAGGCCTTATGGAGCTCTCAGCCGCATTTCAACTTTATTACCAATTAACAAGGTGTGTCATTGGAGACCAACACCTTGCACTTTTGCATCTATTTTAAACACTTCTGGAAGGGCTTCTAAAAAGATTTAAGAATAAAGCTTTATCCAAGTTTTATTATTGTGGCTAATAATACTAAGTGAGTAAATTAATAACTAAACTTGCAACACGTTCCAACATACATAACTATTAATAAAACGATTGCGACAGAGCTTATCTTAGAATAGAAAATTTAAATTTGTAAAATATTAAATAAAAACCTTTCTGAAGGACCTTTTAAAAGAAGGCAGAGTAGAATAAGTAAAAGTTTACTACTAAAAAGTGAATCGCTTGCAATTTTCCCCGCCGGGCAGCACGTTTAGTCTGTCTGTATTTTTTTTGTAAAATTATTTCTTGACTGGTGAACCAAAATGTGTGTGTGTGTTTTTTTTTTGTAGGCAAATATTGAAATAAAAAAAAAACTAAGAGAACTGCACATATCGTCATCTTAAATGCAGAATATTGTAACATTAAGTTTCATAAGTTCACATGAGAAGCAAAAAACGTTGTAAAATGGAAATTATATGAGATATTAGAGTTATATTAAATGTTTAGATTAAAAATCCAATAACCGATTTTTTTTTTTTTTTTTTTTTTTGATAAAAAAATATTATTATTTATAGTTTTTTATTTATAATTAGAAGTGGATTAAACTAAAAAACGTACTTCATTACATTTAAATATATATTGATTTTAAAAATCCAACTTTTCCATCATAAATAACGTGTATTTTGATCTCCTTATAATGAATTTTCTCAATTGAATTTTTCTTTACAATAAACAAGTTTTGTAAAAAATTTTAATCATAGAATATATGCATATTTGTCTCCATATAAGGAATTATTTTAAAAAAACTTCTGCAAGAAGTAAATTTTAATTAGTAAATTTCTGAAAAATTTAAATAAGAAGAATGAAAGAGTTTTTCAATTAAAAGTTGTATTGACAGCAGCCCGCATATTCAGTGAACGAAAATGTTGTATAAAGAAGCACTTATCCTAAAAAAATACTATTAGTATTTAATAAAGCCGTAAAAGGATTAACACAAAATTTAGCTAAACCATTTATATTCCAGCACTTGATAAGAAATGCTATTATTCTAAAGATGTAGAAGACAAGTAATTTATTATATCACACAAAAGGCTTTATAACAGTCTTTTAGAGGATATTGATGAAGGACGACTTGGAAGAACGCAATCCTAACAAAAATACCAGATTATTTTAAATAAACGTCGAAAAAATATTTCTATTGTATTATAAACTTTCTATATAAATAATGAAGATATATTCTGATCCAATAGCAACAGATTCATTATAGGGAAATTCGACTATATTAAAATTTATTAAAAAGTTTATATGCACATATAATAACTCATAAGGTTGGAAACGAAATAAATGATGGAAAAATCGGCTGTGGGAAAAATCGCCCAAAGAAAAATGGACCAAAAAAAGAAATGAAAAATCGCCCAAAAGAAGAATCGCCCAACAGAACATGAAAAATGACCCAAAAAGTTATATATGAAATTTTGCCCAAAAGAAACGAAAAAAGGCCCAAAAAAAAAAATGAAAAATTACACAAAAAGCAAAAACGAATTTTTTCCCGGTGGCATGTTATAACGTCCAGTGTCATAGTGTCCATGGACGTTATGACACTCCAAAAAGTGTTTGTTATACCATAGAGGAGAAAATCCTTGCGCCCGGCCAAAGGCCGGCTGTGCAGAGAAGCTTTAGTTAGCGAAGCCGGTATTTGTGATACCATAGAGGAGAAAATCCTTGCGCCCGGCCGAAGGCCGTCTGTGCAGAGAAGCTTTAGTAAGCGAAGCCGGTGTTTGTTATACCATAGAGGAGAAAATCAAAAAAATGGGCCATTTTTCATACAAATTTAAAAAAAGAAAAATCACCCAACAATAACGAAAAATAGCCCAAAAATTTTAGGTCACTTTTCATATGAATTTACGTCCAATTTTACATGGAATTTTTTTGGGCGATTTTTCATTTCTTTTTTTGGGCCATTTTTCTTTAGGCGATTTTTCCCACAGCCGGAAAAATCATATCATAAAAATAATGGCAGTCTGCTAGAAGCAAAAAACTAAGGACCTGCGTATGGGATAAGTTTTGCCTTTATGTCTGCTTAAGAAAAAGACGGATAATGTTTTGCAGCAGTATACATATGGCTTGCTAAAATGCAAAGGATAAGTGCTTCTTTGTACAACATTTTCGTTCACTGAATAAGCGGGCTGCTATCAATACTACTTTTAATTGAAAAACTCTTTCATTCTTATTTAAATTTTTCAGAAATTTACTAACTAAAATTTACTTCTTGCAGAAGTTTTTTTGAAATAATTCCTTATATGGAGACAAATATGCATTTATGTTTATGAGTCAAATTTTTTACAAAACTTGTTTACTGTAAAGAAAAATTCATTATAAGGAGATCAAAATACACGTTAGTTATAATGGAAAAGTTTGATTTTAAAAATCAATTTATATTTAAATTGATGAAGTACATTTTTGCATATTAATTGTGTGATTATCTTTTTATATGTGCATTTAACCATATTTAAATTTATTGTCTAAACGCAGTATTGCAGTTATAACCATGTACATTATCTTTATATTCTATTATACATGTAATTTAACAGACATATTTAATTATTGAATGTTTTAAATGATTGTTTAACTTAATACTATTGTACTTTCGTTGATGATTCGTCGTTTTGCTTTAGAGAATTACAAATTAAAATAACGTAACACACACAACTAAATAAATAACAGTAAAAATAATATTTTTTTTTATCAAAAAAAATCGGTTATCGCATTTTTATTCTAAATATTTAAAATTGCT
Organism: Pollenia amentaria; assembly: GCA_943735925.1. NCBI lineage: Eukaryota > Metazoa > Arthropoda > Insecta > Diptera > Polleniidae > Pollenia > Pollenia amentaria. Next base: position 104,304,485 of record OX031006.1, read on the forward strand.
TTTATTTTATTATTAATTTCCATTTTACAACGTTTTTTGCTTTTCATGTAAACTTATGAAATTTGATATTGCAATATTCTGCATTTAAGATGACGATATGTGCAGTTCTTTTAGTTTTTTTTTTAATAATATTTGCCTACAAAAAATTCAACACACACTTTGGCTCGTTGCCTTTAACAAAAACAAAATACACACAAAAGCTGTGGTCATGCAAACTGCCGAGCAACAACAACATTACTGGTATGGAGCGTTAAGAAAATTTTTTGTTTCCTCATTATTCATGACTGAAGAGAGGCAAAAAATTATTTTTCCTCACTCTCATGAATGAATTGGCAAAAAAATTCACAATTCATTTATGGTTGTGAAAAAAATTACACGTTTTAAATTCCTAATTCATGAATGGTTAAATATGAGCGATCATATATGAATTTTTCGGAACTCTGATTTTATTATTAATTGTGGCACAAAACATCTTCCGAAATGACAATAATTGGTGGAAAAACGTTATTTTCATAAGATATATGCTTTGCTCCACTTTAACTCAGGAATATTTTATCTGATCAAAGCCAATTAGCCACTTTTAGAAGTGTAATTAAGTAGCCTTTTAAACAATTTATATTGGGATTTTCACGTCAAGTGACCCAACTTTTGAAATTGGTTTCTTCCGATTTGGATGAAATTTGCGCCAAGGTTAGTCCTAGTTTAGACACAAATTTTCAACAAGATCGGTCAAAAAGTTTCTGAGTTAGAGGGGGTCAAAATTTGACATTTTGGACAAACAGGTGTTCTTTCTCATCCATGTAACTTATTATCTATTGGTGTTAGCAAAATTTGTCCCAAACAAATTAGATAGCTATTTCTTCAATCTTTCGAGAAAAAAATTTATTTGTTTTTTTAAATTTTTTAAAAAAAAATTTTTTTTTATATTTAGAACTTTTTTATGTTTTGGTGGGCTATGTATAAAAAAAATTATTTTAAATAAAGTCAAGAAGAGGATTTTTAAATTTTTAGCATATGCACAATTTTGAATTTTTGCCTACTTGTGTGTAAGTGTTTCTAAAAATCTTGAAAATAAAACTTATGCTGAGAAACAAGACAAATTAACCTATCCGACGGTATATAACATACCAAACTAGCATTTCATACCCTCGATACTGTAATACCCACAATATGTTAATCCCAGGAATAAAATCCCCTTTTTTCTATAGAGATGTTGACAAATTAATATTTTTTATTTATTTGTGATAATAATTAAATCAATATAAAATAATAATAATAAAAACAAAAAGATAAATAATCTAAAAAATTTAATCTTAATCACATAAGATCCTTTACTAATTTTTTTTTTTAATTTTTAAAAAAATTTTTTTTGTTGAAAATTTGTTTCTAAACTACTATCCTTGTTCAAATTTTCATCAAAATCCGAATACATCGATTTCAAAAGTTGGGTCACTTGACATGAAATGTAACTCATTTTAATTAAATCAGCCTTTGACCCTGGATGACAGCTGAAAAGGAAGTCTACAGCGAAAAACATAAATGTACCGTATCTGATATATGTGACGTCTTACATTTGTAATATATATGTTATATAATAAAACATCTAATTATTTTATATGAAATAATGAAATTATTTAAATATTTTAAATGGCACAAAAACGGCTCGGAACTTTACACACTGGTCAAGAACTTCAATAACTAAAATTAAGATATGCATAGAGAAATATCAAAAAAAAACTAAGAATTTGGCATTTTTTCGGTTTTTTTAGATTTTCTCAATTTGTGTCCGAACAAAACATTCTATCGTCAAAAGGCATGGAGGTATTTTAGATATTGAAGTTCCAAACCAGAAGCAGTTCGTTTTGCATAAAAGCTTTTTGTCATATTTGTGCCATGTGAATTATAGAGTTAGGAATTTTCCATTTTCACAAAATTTTTTCAGCAATTTTTTTCAGTGTACTACTAAATTTTTTTTTATCTTTAACGAAAGATTACTATTCTAACTAAGTATCCCAAAATTAAAAAAAATGTTTTTTTAATTATTTAAAAACTACGGCGTCTAATTCGAATTCAGTTGAAAAACTAAAGTCGCAAATATTATCACATATTTCACACAACGGATAAATTAGGGCCACCCTAATGTCCATTTGAGGGTGCCGAGTGTATCCCCCAATAAATAGAAGTAATTTGGTATAAATATCTTTAAGTTGAAAAAAGGGTTTTTTTTTTGTTTTTTATATAAAGTTGAACCTCAATTATTTGGCTCGCACTGGACCGGACTACGCACGGATAATCGAAAAACACGGTTAAAAGATATAAGTCTACATTCACACGTTTCATCTTTAGATGCTCAAATCTTGTGTTTTATGGAGAGGGAAGCAAGAAGAAAAGGGGTTGGTACGGAGATGCCTGTGCTTGGGCAGTCCGCTTTGTGTTCTCATTCGTAGGTATATGCACAACAATGTCTGCATGTAAATTTTTTTCTTCTCTTTTTCTCTTTTGTTCGCTTTGAATAAAAGTGTTGTTGTTTTGAAGCAAAAAAAGTTGAAACCGGTTGCTGCGTGTGAACATAATGGCATCTTCAAAAAAAGTTGAGCATCAAAAGATGAAACGTGTAAATTGAGACTAAGTACATACATTGTATGTATGTAGTTTGAAAATGCAAAAATTTACATACTTTTTTTAACTTGAAATGTTCGTCTACATTTTACAAAGTTATTTTAAATAAATAAAGCAAGTACGGATAATAGGGGGTGAAATCACGGACAATAGAGGTTGTAAAAGAAAATGATCAGCATGCCGGTTAATAGATGTAACCGGTATATAGTGGCCCGGATTACCGAGGTTCAACTGTATTGCTAACTATAGATATTAAGTTATTTAGTATATTAAGTTTTTATTTTGTATTGCTTCTTTTAATCCATTGAAATAGAAAACGATTCATGTATTTTTTATAAATAAGATCAATAAATTTCGAACATGCTGTTCATCTTCATGATCTATACAATTTGAAAATACAATAATATGTTTTTATTTATAATATAGTTTTTATAAAAATTTAAAAATGACCTGTAGATTGAAAAAATATATATGTATGAATGAAAAATTATTGTTTCAAATAACATTTGAATCAAATGAAAACTACTTACTGAGCTACCTAAACAAGGGCGGCAAGAGTTTTTTTAAACATGAAAATTCTATTTCAAATACATTTTCAATAAGACAAATCGACACAGCGATTTGTCAAATAGGATTTTCCAGCCGGGTGGTGTCGAATTCCCGTTCTAAAGGTTTTTTTCGTATAAACTTTACGCAAATGAAAAGTTTTGACAAACAAAAAACGCTTTCCTCTCTTATTTAGGTAGCTCAGTTAGATTCATGTATACTTTTTACTTTCTTAAAGGAGTAATTAAATTACAATATGTGTTTATGTACTTTTTTTTATCACTTTTGTAATTTCAAGCAAGTTGCTCATACTTAACAATTTGATTCACTTCATGCAATGTACTAAAAGAAGCAATACAAAATAAAAACTCAATAATATAATTTGATCCAGCAATATAAAATATTGATTCATAATTATTTAGTATATTTTTTTAGAATTAGAATAATTTTTTTCTATTAGTTAGTTCTCTTTAAAATATACATTAACATTAGGAGCTTTATCTAATAGACTTAACATATCTGTAAAATATATTTTCAAAGCCATAAATGCGAACAGTTATCTATTTTACTCACAAATAAACTTTAAACTTACAAAATCCTTCTGTCGGTATGTACAAACATTCATACATATGTAAGTATTTAAATACAAAGCATTCGCCCAGATGATCGTTTTTATCCTTATATCAGCATAATGACTAACGTCCCCTTTTTACAATATATGATTAAATGCTATTAATTACAACAACTTGTGTCACTATAAAATATTTAAAAGAATTACTTTTTTTTGGCTAAAAACTTAATAGCTGGCAACACTGTTGGAAAGTGTTCATTTTTTAATTTTTTGTATAAAAAAATGTCATGAATAAAAACAGTAGTTTGCAGTATTGAATTGAATGAACGGATGCTGCTTATTTGCGTTTGCATGCATAGACGCAAAGTGTGTCACTTTCTTTCGTCGTATCTAAATCACTACAGGTGATAAGGACTTAGTTGATTGGACTTTAAAAGTAAGTTTTTTTTTGTATTCAGATTGAAAACGAAATTTTGTTGAACATCAACTGAAATCGAAATATAAATTGGCACTTTTTATCGAAGTGTTTACATTCAATTTATTTCATTGAAATAGATTTTTCTTTAAATATTTTATGCACGCAAACGCTCGATGATGGATAAAACCTTTTATATTAATATATATAAAAACAATTATTTATGCATCATTATTAGAGTTTTTCACGGGAATTCCCGTAAGTTTTTGATCCCGAAATCCCGGGAAATAAAGCGGGAATTCCCGGGAATTTTTTAAAACGGATGAATATTAAAAACCGAAGATACTTAAATATATGTTTATATGGAAGTGAAAAAACTTTTCACAACTTAGGGATGGTTTATATATCCGGAAAGTGCGGGGCTTTTGAAATTCGTAACTTAATGGAAACGAGATTATCGGAATATAACATCAATTTCAAAAAAGATATAGTAGCCACCATAACTGATGGTCCAAATGTCATGAAAAAATTTGTAAAAGAAATCCCTGTCGAAGGCATATTTTGTCTCAACCATGCTTGGCACTTAGCGGTTGTTGATGTGTTTTATAAAAAAACATTATCTATTGTTGATTCGGAGTCGAGCGATGAGGATAATTTTAACGATGATGTTGAAGATGTTTTAAATACTAACGAATTTTTTGAAATCACCACCAACTATAAACAAGTATTACAGCAAACACGTAACATAATAAAATTATTTAAAAAAAGTCCTACAAAAAACTGTGTCTTTCAAAAATACGTAGTAGCAGAACATTCAAAAGAAATTTGTATTGAATCGGATGTTGCTACGAGATGGAACTCAATGGTTCCGATGATGGAGAAATTTTTGTTGTTGAAGAACTCAATTAGGAAAAGTCTAATTGATTTAGATATGGCTGAGCTATGGGTTGAAGATAACATCATTGTATTAAAGAACTTATCAAACATTCTCAACCCAATAAAATTAGCTGTAGAGGCACTTTGTCGTCGTAATATTAATTTACTAACAGCTGATGTTGTAGTAAATACATTATGTAAAGAAGTTGCATCACTTCGTACTACTGTTGGACAATCAATGTTTGAATCCCTCAAAAATAGAATAGAAGAAAGAAGGCATTCCAAGCTGTGTACCCTAATTAAGTTTTTGAAAAATCCCGATATCTTCAATGATGAAAATAATGACAACGTGTTCCCAAATGCTTCAAAAAACTCGGTCTTTATATATGCAGAACATCTTTACGGTCGTCTTTTTGGTGGAGAAATCGATTTGGAAGAAATTGAAAGCAGCGATGATAGTGATATTGCAAGGAAAAAGACATTTGCCGAAAAATTAAATGCTGCAATATGTAACGTTAAAGAAAAAACTAAAGAAAATTCAAAGACATTGAAATGTTCCATAAAAAAAGATTTAACATTTTTTGAAAGATCTGGTAAAAAACTGAAAACATTCAAAAATTCTTTGATGCTCTATTAACAATTCGACCCACCTCTGTTGAAAGATAACGAGTGTTTTCTCTGACTGGAATTTTAGTTACTAAACTTCGAAATAGACTTTCAGACGAATCTATAAATGCTATTTCTGTTTTAAAAACGCATTTTAAAAACAAAGACTAATTGCTTTTTTATATATATTTTAATCTTTATACATTTATTAATGATATGTATAGGAAAAAGGACTGAATTATTTTATTTTATTTACTGTTTAACGTTTTTTGTTAATTTTTCAACACTTTTTGTTAACGTTGTGTAATGTTAATTGTATAGTTTGTAGGTATGTATGTTAAAGAACTGAACTAATTTGTTTTTTGTTAATATGCTTTTTAATCTCATAAATGTGATTTTTTTAATAAAATATAATTACTTAAAAAAAATTACCATTTTCCCATACAATTTTTTTTTGCGGGAATTCCCGGGATCCCGGGAAATTGAAAAATGTATCCCGCTTTCCCGGGAAATGAAAAAGTCCGGGAAAAGAAAAACTCTAATCATTATATACATTCAAACATAAATAATACCAAGGTACATATACACAAGGTAGACTCGTTGGCCCAGATGTTTGTCAGCTGTTTACCCCAGTTTGAACCTTAAAGTCAAAAGTTGTTTATGTTTTTTTACATACTCAGTTGAATTAAAAAAAATTGTGAAAAACATTGATTTTGGAAAAATTTTAATTAAATAGAAAATTGTTGTGATTTTTAATTAAATTTGTGAAAAAATTTAAGTTTAAATTTATGTGAAATTTGCGGTGTAAAACTGGAATCTGAAGTCGAGCTAAAAAGATCTAAAATGTCGGCCTTGGAGCAGTTAAAGAAATACACTACTGTCGTGGCTGGTACCGGTGACTTTGAAAGTGAGTACAGAGATAAAGGGCATTTCTAGAATTAATAAAATGTGTTACACAAATGGAGTGCGTGCTCCGAATATACTTGATTGTAAAGCGTGATTTGCAAAAATTAAGAGTTCCAACTTTCATAAATTATAATGAACCAAGATGAAAAGCTTGATTATGGCACATAAGTATGTACATGTGTAGGATCTTCCTATAGATTAGTGCTGTGGTGCAGATGTATGTTCGTACGTACTCAGATATGTGTATGTATGTACATATTTACAAAATACATGCATACGTTAAATATTTATATTCTAAAAAAAAACACTTTCGGACTAGCAAAAAACTTATACCATTATCATTTTCTAGGCATGAAGCTTTACAAGCCCATGGATCGCTATAAGGAAATTGTTCAAAAAGCAGTAGGATATGGGAAAAAACTGGAGGGTTAGTATGATTTCAAACAAGCAGCGAATGCAATATGTATGTACATATTTATGTTTATTCATTTATTCCTTTGCAGATCTGCGGATGAAAAAATTGAAGACACCATGGATTATTTGTGCGTTTTATTTGGATGTGAAATATTAAAAATTGTTCCCGGGCGTGTTTCGACTGAAGTAGATGCTCGTCTGTCTTTTGATACCGAGAAGACCGTTGAAAAGGCTTTAAAATTGATTTCATTGTACGAAGTAATGGGAATTGGAAAGGATCGCATTCTAATAAAATTAGCCTCCACCTGGGAGGGCATTCAAGCTGCAAAAATTTTGGAATCCCAACACAATGTCAAATGTAATTTGACTTTACTGTTTTGTTTTGCACATAATGTTGCATGCGCTGAGGCAAAAGTAACTCTCATTTCCCGTATTTATAATTGGTACAGGGCCCCAAATGTTCCATATCTTTTAACACTATATTTTTGTATGATTAAAAATAAAAGAAACAGGTATTTCTTAAGATTTTTAAAAATCTTTTTATATATTTGAAATTATTTTGGGTTTCCGCGAAGCTTGCGTTAAAAAAGTTGTTTAATGTATTCTTATGAATTAATCGATTGATTTCATTTTGCTCAAATACGCAGTAGGTATCATCTTTATTTCTCCATTGAGTTCGCATATGCTAGTGTCTTTATCCGAATGCGAGACCACTTTACCGACCGATTCCCGTTCATCACCACAAATAACTTTGAAATCATCTCCAACTTCTGGTAAAACAGGAGCCAAGTGTATAGTAAGTGTAGTATGGTGGTATACATCCTATACAACCATCCCTGATGGTTGAAAAGAATAGTCATACATTTATTATCAACATGTATCCAAACTATTACGTTTTATTTATACTAACCGCATGGGGACCTTCCATAACTTTTACAATGTCACGCCGTCTTATTTGATTTTGATCAGCATCTAGAGCAATTGTGTTTCTATTTTCCCTTCTTTTGTGCAGTGCAGTAGGTTTGCACTCAACTACTTTGCCATGCATACCCAAGACATGGAAATTTTCTCGCTCCAAACGAACAATAACTCCCACATTTTGTGCGCTATTGAACAAATCAAAATGTTATTTCAAACTTTAACAAATATATTTTAACCTTTTTCACTTACTCTAGTTGTACCAAGTTACCCCATTGAAATTGACCTAAACAGTCGACACCAGTACCGACATCTGAGCAAAGCTGCAAATCTCTGGGTAACACTTCTAATTCATGATTAGTCAAATCAGATACCACAACTCGAATAGTTAAAATGTCTGCACGTGTTGTTTTTTTCAATTTGTATTTTTATTTTGAAGGCACAGTGTTGCTTTTTTTTTGAGGGCTTGGTTCAAATACAAAAACAATTTCCCCTGTTGTTTTTGTCTTGTTGTACTTGTTGTAGCAACGAGTTTACCTTGTGTAGTTGTACCATGAATAATACTAAAGAAAAGGTTTATTTTTTACGCATGACAGCATTAAATTTTTAAACAGGCAATTTTTTTAGGGGATCACAAATAATATTTTATGTGAAAAATCATCAACAGCCGAAAACTTAAAAAAAAATCAATTAATTTAACTTACGTTTTCTATACTTTCGAATTTTTAATAAACTTTAATTTATTTAATTATTTGCTTAAAAATTATTTTTCTTACATAATTTTTTTTGTATAATTAAGTTACAACTAATAAGTTCCAACTAAACAGGGAGCTAATTCCGGCAGTCGTGATCGAATACTTATTTGATTCGAAAGCCATTTTATTTCTAATTCGTTCAGTCGATACTAAACGAATCGGAATAAATTTTTCAGTGTTGCAAAAACTAAGTTCGGTGAATTGGGTGTTAAAGCGGTCCACCTTAGCTACAATTGAATATATATTTCATTTTGGGCGATAGTTTTTTGTGTAACAAAGCTTTCAAAAAACTATTTCTAGCCAATTCACTCAATTTACTCATTTGACCCTGGGGCCAAATTTAGGACTTCTGACTAAGTTCGGTGAATTGGGTGTTATAGCGGTCCACCTTAGCTACAATTTAATATATATTTCATTTTGGGCGCTAGTTTTTTGTGGAACAAAGTTTTCAAATTTAGGACTTCTGACTAAGTTCGGTGAATTTTTGAAACACATGTTTTAGTTTTTCGAAAACAACATCGAAAAATGGAAGATCGCAAGTAAAACGCGCGAGTTTCAGAACACCTTAAAATAAATCTGGCGTTTTGCAAATAGTTTTGCGATTTCAAATCGTGCGATTGTCAGAACACACCCGATAATAAAAAAAACCTTTTCCTGTAAAATTTTGTTTTTGTCTTTTGAGCTTTTTTGCGCTTATGGCTCGATCTGTACTCATGATATACTTATGGAAATGCCTTTATAGTGATTTGTCAAAATAAATTAAAAGGATTTATAAAATAACTTAAAATTGTATTCAAATAAATACATAAATATTAGATAATTATATCCATATGTGTATTAAAAAAAATAAAATTTCAGAAAAAAAAAAAATAAAAAGTTAATTGCAATCAATATTGTGTTGTCGGTATTAGGCTGGTGGCAAATTGTGTGTAGGTGGTTGCGGAGATGGAATTGGTGGTTGAGCTGTTACTAAATTTGGCAAAGGTGGTTGTGGAGAAGGCTGTGCCTGATAACCAAATTGCGGCTGTTGCTGGTATCTTCCAGGAGTTTGGAAATATTGAGGTTGTGGCGCATAATGTTGTTTATGGTCTACCGGGAAGGGTGCTATAAAATATTGTTGGTTTAAATTTGGCGAAGATGGTCGTACAGTCTGACTCTTTTTTATTTTAATAAATGCCTTTAAAGGGCAACCGCAATTTGGGCATTTACAATACATTGAGCGTTCTGAAAATACAAAAAACATACATAAGTTCATAAATATGAATGTCTATACATAAAAAAATTTAAAACCTTACTTACCATTTTGACAATTCGAGGTTTAAGATCTATGGTTTAAATTAGCTTGTACAACGACAACTAAATTTTGCATGCGTTTTCCTAAAAGTAACGCTATTTTTTATTTTAATATTAATCAAGCCATATATTTTGTATTTTTTGAACAATGATCAAAAAGATGCCAGATTTTTATATTACAATATAATAAATGTCTTATGGTACCCACAGACGATGCAACATTTGTCAAAACACGTGTTACTGTGTATGTTTCCGTTTTTACCACCGACGATTACACTAAAAACGAAACATCAGTATTGCGTGTTTTTTGAATATACTACTACAAAACACAATAAAAAAATTTATTTATTTTCTTTGCAAACCTATCATATTTTATGTCCCATAAATTGGGAAAAATTTTATATTCATTTATAATTGGTTTTCGAATTCTTACAATTTGCAATTGTTCCCATTTTCCGAAATCTTTCTTCATATTTTTTTCTTCGAGAGTTGCAAAAGCACCTCACACAGCAACTGCTCTCAACAAAATGAGAAAGAAAAAACAGTCAACATCGCCACACACGATGAAACATTGTGTTTGGAAATATAAATTATCAAAAAATTTTGATATTTTATTTGATATTGAAACATCCCCTAAAACGTAGCAACATTTAGTGAAACATGCCCATGTTTCGACAAATGTTGCCTGGTCTGTGGGTAACTTAAGAGTTTTTACATTTTCCGCGCATTGCCAGATATACGTGCTGGTGTATCAGCCTATTTGAGACCTAACTTGGAGGCCACACGATCAATTTTTGTCTTTCAATTTGCTCTCACTCTCATTTTTTCACTAACACACTCACACTTTTTAAATTGATCACCAGATTGCTCTCTGTTTGGAAATATAAATTATCAAAAAATTTTGATATTTTATTTGATATTGAAACATCCCCTAAAACGTAGCAACATTTAGTGAAACATGCCCATGTTTCGACAAATGTTGCCTGGTCTGTGGGTAACTTAAGAGTTTTTACATTTTCCGCGCATTGCCAGATATACGTGCTGGTGTATCAGCCTATTTGAGACCTAACTTGGAGGCCACACGATCAATTTTTGTCTTTCAATTTGCTCTCACTCTCATTTTTTCACTAACACACTCACACTTTTTAAATTGATCACCAGATTGCTCTCAATTTTAACTATCCATTTGCTTGGCAATTTTACGTTCAATTTTACAGCTGATTAGAAGTTTAGTGAGCAAATTTTTCGTTTCTCAGTATAAATTGTTTTCTTGATGACATCTTGAAAGTAAATTGCTTAAAAATTGCGTGCAGCCTACGTCACAGCTTTCAATTTACAAAAAATTGATCGTGTGGCCGCACGGTAAAATACTTATGTAAAATTTTTTATTTTAAAAATTCAATATTTTTCACCTTATAGGTCATTTACATCGAAATCTAGTAGATTTAATTTGAAATCTTCCTCCAAATCTAGTTCGTTTACATTAAACTTGTTTGACATTAGCGAGATTTGGTTTTCACAACAAAAACCGCCGACTGAAAGTTTTTTGTGTAACACATACTTACATATAAAAGAATAGGCATTTAAAAATTTGCATTAGATTTTCTTTATAATCAACTTCATTTATTTTATCAATATTATTTGTCATTTGCATTTTTTTACTATTTTACAAAATTTTTGAATTTTTTTTTAACAATTTTAACAAGCAGCTTTTATTGTTTTTGTTTTGTTTTTTGTTAAAATGTAATTTTTTTCTTGTGCAGGGAAGTAGTTTTTAGTGCTTTATGGGAAAAAACATAGTTGCATCAATAAGTACTACTAGATTTCGAATAGATTTTGTCAAAATCTAGTTACGGAGTAGATTTTGTTTTGTACGGGAAATCTAGCCAAAAACAACTAGATTTGGCTCGAAATCTCGAAAGTACTAGATTTCGTTGTAGTGTAAATTGGCTATTACTTATTGTTGTACTTTTTTGATGCATACAAAAATGGACTGTGCATGTTTTTTTTTTTGTTGTTCATATGCTTTTTCAAATAAAGTAGTGTTGCTAACAATAAAAATTTGCAAAAGACCACATGCGATTACTATGTCATACACATATTATTTAAACTTTAAACTTACAGCTCGTATATATTGTTTTATAGTTGGCAAAATTTTTGTGGCTAAAATACCAACTATATTAATAAAAAAAAAATGTGTAGAAACTTTATAAAATTTCAACCAAGACCTTTGTTTGAAAGAATTTTAGGAAAAAAACTATTTTCTGTGCATAGTTTTTGAGTTAGTAACCTTTTGAAGCTTTCAGATATGTATGCAATTTACCATTACACTTCTGAGCGTATGCGGCCAATATTACTATCATTTGAAAGATTTTTCATAGATCTATATGGATATACAAAATGTATTACAATAAAATCAAGCTACATATTTAGCTCTCAATACAGTTTGAACACAATTTTACATACAAATGTTACGGAAGTGCATTAGAAAAATATGTAGTTTTGTTAAATAAAAGTGGAATAAAAATTTAACTAAATAACAAACATCGGCTTTGTGCACTTAAGTTTCCCTGCATAGTTCTTAAGTTTTTTTTTTAAGTTTTCTAGTAGAGCAATTTAAACTATAAAAATGATTTTTGAAAATGTATTCCTATTCTAATAAAATTATCACTTCTTTTAGTTTATTGTTTTTTAAAGTTTTTATTACTAAATATTCGTAATGTCACAGATCAGAACAAAACTTAAGTTTTTAATTGAAATATTATTGTACAATGAAAAAGATAAGTTGAAAGTAATTTTATTTAATTGTATAACTTATTGAGCTTAAGGTTTTTACTTTTATATATAAAAAACAATAATTTGTATTGTAAAAAAGTATGAAGATTTGGATTAAAATTATATAATATATAACTTTCAAAATGTATTTTATTAGGTATCCAATATTTTGATAAAAGAAGCTCAAGCAGCTTCCGAGTCCCACAGAAGTCGCGATCTGTACAGAATAACAAAGCAATTAGGAAAATTAGTGCGAACGTTTACGTTCGAAAAATTAAAGTAAAAGTTGAATAAAAACTTCCTTAAAAAATCGTACAAAATAACTGAAACTTTTTCCTTGGGTAATTTTGAACATGAAGATCCCAAAGATTTAGGAAAGTTCGCGTTCGACCGATTTAACTGTTGCCCATTTTTTCTATGGGGTTACCTTAAGGGTAAGGTGTAAGCCAATAAGACAAGAACCATCCAAGTGAGATTCTAAATAAAATCAGAAAGAAAAAAGATTTTATTTAAGAATTTATATTCAAAACAAAAACACATTTAAGTTTTTATTGTTGTTTTAATATAAATCCCTAAGCGAAAATTTTTATTTTATTTTGAAAAAACCAGTAAGTTTTTCCCAAATGATATATTATAAAATTTCCGAAAAATTATATTTTTGTTACAAAATCATCAAAAATATGATAATATAAGATCATTATTCTGGTACCATGGTAACTTGGTACCATAGCTGCCAGATAAAATTGGTCGAAAATCGTCATTTTTTAAGGAAAAAATAGTCAAAATCGTCAAATTGACTAAGCTTAATCGTCACAAAAATCGTCATTGTATGAAACCACTAACTCTTAATAAGCTTGGAGAATTAATTATTATTTTTAGTTTTCGTTGCCTGTTTTTGAAATAAAATACAAATTTTCGTTTTGAAACTTCCCAGTTGTCTATATCGCAATGTTAATTCCTGCACGACACGTAAGGGACAACTAATGCCAATCGTCGATGACATATTTAAGCAAGTGTCTCGTAAATCGTGCACGACACAAAGAAAGACAATGTCGCTCAGCCTGTCGTTGATGACCACATGCACGACATTTGCGTCCATATTGTCGTTGCTGACCACATGAAGGACATTGTCGTTCACATTGTCTTTGATGACAATATAAACGACAATGGATTCTACTTTGTCGCCAACGACTGCGTATAAGAAAATGTCGATAAGGTTACAGGAGTTAGCGTTTACATGCCGATGTCGCATATAAACCTAAATAAAAAAATAAAATTATTCTTTATTCTTTCACTTCTCACACTTGACTGACTGATTTACTTCACTTTGCTTTGATTTTTTTAAATATAACGTTATTTTACAGTTAATTTTGTTTTTTATTGGGAACAAATTATTTTCGTTTGTTTAGAAGACAGTGTCGCTCATATTGTCGTGTTTATAGATTTTGATAAGGGACATCTTGCAAGACACTGTCTCTCATAATGACATGTATAGTTGTTGATAGAGGATACTTTACAAGACAATGTCGGTCATGCTGTCTTTGATACACTTTGATAAAGTACAGCATACAAGACAATGTCGCTCATTTTGTCCTGTATAGTTGTTTATATAAGACACCTAAAAAGACAATGACGGTCATGTTTTCGTAGATAGGCCTTGAAAAAAGACAATGTCTGTCATGTCGTCGCTTATAAACTTCTTTAGAAAACAGTGCACTAGACAATGTTATCAAAGTTGTCTTCCAGAAATCCTAAGTGATAGAGGACATGTCTTGCATAAATCGTTAACGATAATGTCGTTGATGCCAGTTTTGCCAACTGGATTAATTATTAAATTAACACAACCAAACATTTTTAAAAGTATTGGCATTCATAAGTCTGCGTTCATACGGCTCATGTTTTAATGACATGATTCTTCCTTTTTCTTCTTTGAACATGAATTGTTGTTCAAATGATTCATGTTATGTTGACGACATGTTTTTTTTTGTGTAGTTTTTAAATACGAATAAAAAAGAAGAAAATCGAATGAGAAAGCAAAGCGTACTGACAGTACATGCATGTGTGTACTCGTTTCTTTTCCCCTCGTCTCTCTCACCAATAAAGTAGCAATCATGTCATTAAAACATGAGCCGTATGAACGCAGACTAAGAAAAGTAATAAAATAAACTAAGACCAAGAAATATCAAACACATATTTTTCAAGTCGAAAATCTTCCTTAATAACTAGAGTCTGGCAAACACCAATAAAATCAGACTTTCTGAAAGAAAATTCTCATAATGTGAACCCAGACTAAAAAGAGTGGTTGTAAAATGCCTGTAATAAAGCAGTACTAAGTGATTAAATAGAACTCTTAAAAATATGCATCGTGCTAAAAAAAAATCGTATTTTATATTATGAACAGCTAAGACATGAAAATTACTGCTTATCAAATAATGCAAATAAATCAAATTATATAAGAAGCTAAAATAAAATATGGAATTATATTAAAGGAATTTGTAAATTTGAACAAAATATGTCATTTGAAAAATCGTCAAATTTGGGGTATAAATGAGGAGGTCCATAACAAAACGCAATAATTACACCATAACATTTTTTTGGATAAACGACAAAATGTAATTTAAGTTAGTAGCACATAATTTTTTTAAAAAACAATTATTGAGGTATTATTGTCTACAAAAAATAATATTAATCACAAATTAATTATTTTATCTGACAGTTTGTTTTAAAGTTATTTAGATAACAACTTTGGAATTATTGCGTTTTGGTCCGAATCATAGTATTTATTTCATTTTGCTTTGAACTGTATGAAAATATTGCGTTCTGATCTGAACTAGGGCTGGAATTTCTGCTTTTTGCTTTGAATAGATTTGTATTATATCATTTTGATTTAATTTTAATGGTGTTTTTTTGTTGCGGTTGGGTACATATGGGACTATCAAATGCGCTAGATGCAGATCTTGTTCAATTTTACCTTTGTTTTTGTAAAAATGCTCACGATTGAGTATAATTGAACGCTTATTAAACAGCTCACATTTCTCTTTGTGTTTGCAAGGTTTGTTAAAGGTCAAAGCCAACGGATCCTTATCAGCATACCTAGAAAAATCGTTTGTTTTAGATAAAAAAATAAAAAAAAATTTAAAACAATTACTTTTCATGACGGGTTTCTCGTCTTATATTCGTTCTCTGTAGAGGACCACGCTTTCTTTTCCCGACGTTTATACACCCTACTGTTGTTTCAGCCATAAATATGTTCAACTATTTTTTTTATTTGTAAATATTTAAATTTATAAATTACTTTATTCACAATTAACTAGGCTTGTGTCGTTCATGAATGAATTACTTCAACTAATTGATTCACATAAATGAAAGATTTTGTCCAATACATACTACAATTAACTTAACAAAAGCAAAATGTATTAACTAAACAAAAATTCCTTACGTCTTACAGTTATCTTAGAGTTACCACCAGAGCATAATTTATTTATAAAGTTGACTTTTTTAAAATTTCTTGTAGCGATTTGTTGCAAAGATGTGTAATTATTGCATTTTGCTCTGAACCATTATATTTGATATTGAATTGCAGTGTAGTTATTGAGTTTTGGAATGCTTTATAATAAAGGTAATATAGATTTCAATGTGTAAAATAGGATTCAATCAAAAAACTTGAAAAATGTAATTATTGCGTTTTGTTATGGACCTCCTCAAATATTCCTATCGTCATTCACCATTTTTGTTCCTTAAAATCGTCAAAATGACGATAAAACGTCAAATCTGGCAGCTATGCTTGGTACCACTTCTTTAGGAATCACTCATTTTTAAATAGACAATTTTTAGAGCAGGGGTGTCAGCGTCATGCACAATTGTGTCAGCAAAACTCACATGTACGCTTACGCTCTTTTATTTTGCGAGCGTAAAATATAATTTTTTACTGCAAAACACTCTCATTCAGCGGGAAATATCGAAATATCGCACGGCCTGTTTTGAGGCCTCTAAACAGAAATAATATATTTATTATTTATTATCTTTGTTTATGTTTTGTTTTATTTCTGTTTTTGACATTGTACAATGATTGACAAATAATATCTACATTGTTTTGCATTTAAGCTAACGATATGTGTTTTGTTTGTGAAAAAAATTCTTTGTTGCCTTTTAAAGGGTCCCTTTTTCTTTCGTTAAAAAGACGTACCTAAATGCAGAAATTATTAAGAAAAAAATAGCCACAAGAATTTGTTGGTATTTTGTGCTTGTGCTTTCTGTACCAATCGCGTCAATGGGTTTTTTTTTCCTTTGAAAACACTTTTCTCAAGTAAGTAAAAATATTTAAAAAAGTCTTGTTTTCCTACAATTTATGTGTAAACCTATACACATAAAAGCAAATGTTACAGCAGGTAAAATTTTTGGGTAAGAAGATGCGTATTATTAATGTATTAATGAAACTTTATTGTTTAACGTCCACAAACCTAAAAAATGTTTTGTTGTTTCGAAACTGCAATTTAAATTTAGAAGATATTATTAGTAAATAAAAGTATATTTTTATAGGTTAGTAAAATCTTCTCTTTTTATAATGGTGGTTAATAATTATAGAATATTTTTAAACTTAATGGAGTTATTATTTGCATAAGCATGTGCAAATGAATTTTCATTGTTGGCATTCGCAAAGATATGTTGAGCACCAAATTAAAAATTTTGGAAAGAATTGTATAAGGTTGTAAAAAGACTTCAAATATTGTCAAATGCTCAATTTTTCCAAAAAATAAGCAAAGTTTCTGCGAAATGCAGGTTCCAAATTAAATTTATTTAAATAATAACTGATTGTGTCTGTCCATAACTCAACATTTTTCGATAATTGTATTATTATTAATTGCTCTAAAGTCTTCATAGCAAAATATGTATGTTAATTAGGCCTCGTAATAGGCCTCACAACCGCAGACTCCTCCCGCTGGGAATGAGAGAGACAAGAGTATTCGTACCAACGCAATCATAATTGACACCACTGTTTTAGAGTAACTCTACTAAAAAAGAGAGGACTTTTATATTACTCTCTTCAAATTGAGTACTTTGCAGTGAATGCTAAAAAAGGACATTCTGAAATGTAGTAAAAATTATGATAGTATCAAAGTTATTTTATAGGTAACTAGCTTAACCCGGTGCGCTTCGCTACACTGACCCCGCACATTTTTATATTGAAATTTATAGTTTACTATAATAGTAGCTTTAACCACGTTTGAAGACTCTCCCTTTTATAGTTCTTCAGTTGAGCGATATTTAATGTATGCATCCTATGAGAGGTATTTCCCCCCCTGCGCCTACCCGCTTTATTTTTATTTTCAAAAGTGTAGTATACCATAAGAGTGACTTTTAGAAAGTTTGAACATTCTCACTATTACGGTTCTTAAGATATGCGATGTTAAACATTGGCGTCCTATGGGGTATTCCTATACCCCCGCTGCTATTTTATTTCAATTCAGCAAAATGCGTGCAGCGGCTCTTAAGATATGCGATAATTAATATTGGCATCCTATTGGGGGTACCAATTCCCCTGCCCCTATCGAAAAAATAAGTAGCCTATTTTATTTTTAGGGCTCACGTGATGTTACTGTAAAAATTTCAGGAAAATCGGTTCGATAATTAATATTGGCATCCCATGGGGGGTACCAATTCCCCTGCCCCTATCGAAAAAATTAGTAGCCTATTTTATTTTTAGGGCTCACGTGATGTTACTGTAAAAATTTCAGGAAAATCGGTTCGATAATTAATATTGGCATCCTATGGGGGGTACCAATTCCCCTGCCCCTATCGAAAAAATAAGTAGCCTATTTTATTTTTAGGGCTCACGTGATGTTACTGTAAAAATTTCAGGAAAATCGGTTCAGTATAATATTGGCATCCTATGGGGGGTACCAATTCCCCTGCCCCTATCGAAAAAATAAGTAGCCTATTTTATTTTTAGGGCTCACGTGATGTTACTTTAAAAATTTCAGGAAAATCGGTTCAGTATAATATTGGCATCCTATGGGGGGTACCAATTCCCCTGCCCCTATCGAAAAAATAAGTAGCCTATTTTATTTTTAGGGCTCACGTGATGTTACTGTAAAAATTTCAGGAAAATCGGTTCAGTATAATATTGGCATCCTATGGGGGGTACCAATTCCCCTGCCCCTATCGAAAAAATAAGTAGCCTATTTTATTTTTAGGGCTCACGTGATGTTACTGTAAAAAGCCAGAGTGATGGCGGTAAGTAGCAATTTTTAAAATACATTTGTTTTTGTTTAAATCATTTTTATTATAAATTACATTTGTATATATGTAGGCATCTTTCAATTGAGTCGATTCGGAAAAAGGCTGCTAAATAACAAACTTCCCATTCCATCGCCCAGAAACTTGCCAAACACGGACTTAAAAATGCCTCACTTTTTTGTTGGTGATGCTGCCTTCCCTTTAGGAAAAAATCTAATGCGCCCTTACCCCGGCGCGCTTTTGCCGAGCGACAAAGAAATTTTTAATAAAAGGCTATCAAGAGCTCATCGCACAATAGAAAACGCTTTCGGTATTTTAGTGTCTCGCTGGCGAGTACTCCTAAGAACCTTGCATTTATTTCCCAATAATGCAGAAAAAATCGTACTGTCATGTGTTGTTTTGCACAATTTCATAATGTTAAATGATATTGATGCATCATATGTTCCGAGCAATTACGTTGATTGGCAGGATGTGAATGGTGATTTTCAGGCTGGGTCGTGGTGAGGTGATGTTGGAAACAATATCAAGTCGATTTCACCGTCTTCAAATGTCCATCATTACGGTGGAAAAACGTCAACGGAAATTAGAAATAATTTATGCAGTTTTGTTAATAGTCCTTAAAATATTACTTTCACCTTAACAGTTATTCCTTTTTCTTAAAAATTAGATGGTAACAGTTATCTTTTGATTTTTATTTTTTAAATCAAAAATAACAGTTATTTTTTGATTTATGTATTTTAAATATACAATTATTATGGCATGTTCAACGATTTCGATTTGGGTTCAACTAATGGAGTTCTATACGAACGTTCGTACGAACGACATCTCGAAAGAAAACGTAAGTAATTTTATACAAAATGCGGTTCAACAGTTTCGAACGTATTGTCAACATTGCGAACGCAAATGTCAAAAACACGCACTTGATGTTTTGTTGTCGTTTAGAAAACGTACCAAAAGTTTAAATAAAAAAAGCAAATATAAAATATAAAATAAAAAAATGGAAAACAAGTGGTGAGAATGTGCAATATTGTATTTTGATATTAATTGTGTTAATAATTTATTTGTAGTTTAAAAAATCAAGAATGCAACAACTGCAAACGCTAGTAGATTATATGGAGGAGAATCCTGAGCTAGCCAGAGGTACGCCAGTGTTTGGTGCAAACAAATTTACGGTAGATGAGCAATGGAAAAACTTGTGCCAAAAAGTAAACGCCCTTGGTCCACCTACGCGTTCCATTGCAGAGTGGAAAAAGATAAACAATAATACAAACAAATATTTCAGAAGTGGACTTTATATAGTACATACTTATTTAAAATAAGTAGTGAACAAATGGTCATAAGACAATTACCACATTAGCATTATTTGTTACGATTTTAGACATACTAAACTCTTTTCCTGAGAACGGACGTTATATGGGGCCTATGGTTAATTATGGACCGAACGTCACGAAATTTGACAGTGTAAATTCTGGACCCATAAAACTGACATACAAAATTTTATTAGAATAGCATTATTCGTTTGGGTTTTAGGCATACTAAACTGTATTCTGAGAATGGACTTCATATGTATGGGGCCTATGGTAAATTATTGACCAATATTCGTAAAAAGTCACTCACAGTATACCCTCCTCACCAGACATGGGCAGATTTGAAATGTAGAACGAAAATAAAGATTGCAGAAAACAAAAAATGCTTGCAAGAAACTGGTGGTGGTCTATATAAATGCAACTAAGTAGTAGGGAAATGGGGAGGCAGCAAAAATTCTGCCTCCCCATTCTATATTCCACAGAGGGAGCATTTTGCTTTTTATTTAAAGCAGCAAAATTCTGCCTCCCCATTCCATATACCACAGAGGGAGCATTTTGCTTTTTATTTAAAGCAGCAAAAATTCTGCCTACCCATTCCATATACCACAGAGGGAGCATTTTGCTTTTTATTTAAAGCAGCAAAAATTCTGCCTACCCATTCCATATACCACAGAGGGAGCATTTTGCTTTTTATTTAAAGCAGCAAAAATTCTGCCTACCCATTAGTTTTTTTCCCATATACCACAGAGGGAGCATTTTTTTTTGCTTTTTATTTAAAGCAGCAAAAATTCTGCCTACCCATTAGTTTTTTTCCCCAATGTATTTTTCCATAAGGAGGAGTTTTGAATATAAATAAAATAAAGAATTTTTTGATATTATATTATATTATTATATTTTTTATTAAAAAATAATTTTACATTATAATATTAAGTTGATCATATTTATATTTTCTTCAATGAAGAGAAATTTAAAAAATTCTGTAATATGTTTAAATGTATTGTTTGAGTATTTTAAAAAAGAGAGAGTAATATGTAATATAGTTTAAATATTCAACATATGTAAGTATATAAATAAACTCAATTTGTACTCTAACCTTAGCAAGTATGCCATTAATATAAAAAGGCTTTCGGGAGTATATTCAACATCATTACCCTAATTGCCACTTTAAAGGAAACTTAATAAAAATGGTAAGAAATTCCTATATAAAAATCTTATATTTAATTATTTATTTTTATTATTTTTTTCTTGTTTGTTTTTAGATGTATAAAAAAATTGTAAATATTGCCCAAGGTATTAAGCCCGAGTATATTAGAATAGATGATATACCTTTACACCAATCTTTGAAAATTGTGAATTTTGAATGGAAAGAAACACAATATGGTCTTAAAGTCATTGCCAATTTAAATGACAATAAATATTTTTATCTTCCCCATAGAATGATGAAATTTTTAAACAAGGAGGATCCATACTTAACTCAGATGAATGATAAAGTTTGGACAATTATTTACAAGGGGCGTCAATTACCAAATGGTCCTGCAATATTTGATTTAAATTATGTCTAAACTCTGAAAAGAAATCCTTACAATAAAGATAAATATAATAAAACAAAAAACAAGATTTTTTTTTTTTTTTTTTTTTTTTTTATATTCGTTTTTATTATATATATATTATATTATATTATTATATTTTTTATTAAAAAATAATTTTACATTAAAAAATTTAAAATTTAAAGTCCTCCTCCTTTATTTCTGATAAAAATAAGTCATCCTCCTCCTCCATAAATTGTCTTATTAAATCGTCCTCCTCCTTTATTTCCGATAAAAATAAGTCATCCTCCCGCCTTTTTTCCTTGATAGCTGAAGCACTTTTATAAAATTTGGATTTCTTGGCACTGAAATTATGCAGGCGCATAAAGTGCCTTTTCTTATTAAATTTGTTTGCAAAAGTTATGTTCTCACAAAATTCACAAGTTAGTTTTACACTTTCCATTTTTAATTAAATAAAACAGTAAAAAAATCTTTTGAAAATACCTCGTAAAACATATATTTATGCACTTATGCACTTTTTTGTTTTTGTTTGGTACATATATTTAATGTTTATAAAAGCAAATTTTTAAAAACTGATCTATGATTATTGAACTTTTAAGAACATTCTCGTAAAAAGTAAATATACAATTGTTATTGTGGAAATTAAAAGTCAATAAACTTTTCGTTATGCTAAAAAGTGCAACCGTATGCATTTTTTTTTTTAAGTTAAAAAATTAACCTTGAATTTTTGTTTCGCATTAAATTATGAGTCAATAAACTTTTCATAAGTGAAAAATGGAATAGTGTGCATTTTTTTAAAGTTTAAAAATTAACCTTGAATGTTGGCTTCAAATTAAACTATGAATTAATGAACTTTTCGTTAGTGAATGCAATAGTGTACGTTTTTTTTTTTTTTTAAGTTGAAAAATTAATCTAGAATATCTAAGTTTAAATTAAAAACTTATGATTAAAAAACAAATCTTTTATTTGGCAACTATCTATTAGCAAAGCCACAATGGACAATCTACAAAATAACCAAAACAGAAGAGAAAGAGTTGATATAACGGAAGTCCTTATATTACCGCCGATAGATTTGCCGATATTCCTGGCGATGTATGACGGGCAGGACGACGTTTTCAGATCTATACCACCGATATGGCTACTGCATGACGACATGGATAAAATCCTCTTGGATACGATAAGGAATTGGGAAGAAAAACAATAACTATATTTTCTAATTTTTTTTTTTTTTTTTTTTATTTATTCTTAAAAATTCTTAAAAATATATTTAAATAAACTTAAAACTAAAATATCATTGTAATATAAATTAAAATAATTAAATAATTTTAAAATTAGTTTGAAACTTATGTTTTTACATCTCAAGTAAATAAAAACACAACAATAAACACCACATAAAATTGAAGTTTCACTCTGAATTCGAAGACTATTATAAGTAAAAGTTTTACAATTTTTATTTAAAAATAATCCAAAGTATTTATTTGGATATTGACCAGCAGAACAAAAGTACTCAGCAGGTTTGTTTTTAGGAAAATAAAAAGCAACCCAATGCTCTCCAGGCTTATGTGATGGATCAGTGTTAGCAACGTAAAATGACGGTTTTAAAACTGGGTGTGTTGGTAATTTATTACATGCAAATACACCTTTAAATTTATATTTTGTTAAATTATTGGAGTTCAGAGTATCTTTAATATTAATTGAATTCATAGTGTTTGAATAATATTACGCGATCTATCAATTTCTATAACACTATCAAATTCACAGTATACTAAGCACGTTATTGCTTCAATAATTGGTTTTCCAAAACGCCCTTCAATACGAATAGTCCCCTGGTTTATTAAGTTACCGCAATTGGAATTATTATTATGATCTGGTGTTAAATCGAAAGCTAGTAAAAAATAGCCGTTATCAAAAAGTTCTTTTGTTATTTGATGACCTTTGTCGAAATGATGAATTCCAGTTCCTTTAAATAGTGTTTGATAACCACGAGTACTTATTATTCCTCCGTTATTATAGTTAAGTTCAATTGGTTGCGCAGGAAATTGCACTCCATTTACAACCAAATTAAATCTTTGTAAGTTAAAATGTTGAAAGTTAAATGGATTTTCTTTTTTCTCTCCAGTATATGCTTTATTAGATACCATTCCAAAAATTAAAAAATTTGGTAATTGTCCTAGTATAACGTTATCTAAAGTTAAAGAATGATTTCCAGGGTGTATTGTAAACGTTTTTATTTCTACTCTCTTATAAGGATAAATGGCATTTCTTGATTGTAATACATTATGATGAGCCATTAAAATGTTATTATTAATAGTAAGATGATTTATATATAAATTAGCTTCATGTATTTTAATATAAGATTCATTTTTATCGCCACCTTCTAAAATGTAAAATTCCGGTTTTTCCAAATTTAATGTTACCTTTAGATCAACATTATTAAGCAAGTATTTTTGTTGGTTAAATACATCAACATGAAGTTTTCCAAAAAGCTCTACTTTCTTCCCATCCTTAAATAGTTTTTTTCTCTTGTCTAAACCAGGATTTTCTTTATCAACTAATGAATTTATTTTATTTGTATCAATAGCCCAGCCACATGATTCAAGATGTGTAGATCTGGCATCATTTCCATAATTTAACAATTTTTCAATATAAGCCCTATAGTGATAGTTATTGTCAGGTTGTGATACATTTTTATTGTTAAGGTGTACAATACAATTTCTAAACAAGGAGTGCAGTAAGTTATTAACTACTCCTCCGTTTCCTTTTAATTCAATGACAAGTCGAAGATAAATACTGTTCAGATCTCGATATGTTTCACCATTGCCTAGTGATACAAATTCAATTGTGCTCGAATTATCTAGTGAGGCAATTGGATTGTAGCATATTTCTTCGGTTTTAACAACGCTGGTTTGAATTGGAGGAGATTCAAATAAATCCAACTCACTCTTCATACATTCTATAAATCCTGACATTTCCAATTTCCAAAAATATCCTTAAAGTTCTTTCCTCTACAACGTTTTGATTTAATCTGTTGCTTTTGCTTTAAACGTTTAAGTTTTATACGTCGACCTTTACCTTTCTGCATTGTTTTCATTTTATCAATAGTAGCTTCTTTTATATTTTGTATGACCTTTTTTCCTTTGTTTAGTAAGATTTCTTTTATTGGCTTTGTTCCAATTTCTTCTAAAATTTCCTTTCCAATATCTAATGATTTATTCTTTAATATATTCATCCCCGTTTTAAATATGGGTTTTAGATGTGAAAATACAGCTGAAAATATGGATCCAATACCACGACCGTATTGTAAAATTCTTGGTGCGTGATATATTTCACCAATATTTTGTATATTTTCTCCAGACTGATTATTATAATAACTTGTATAAATCGCATCCATGGTTGTAATAAAAATGATTAATTTTGTTTTGTTACGCAACTATTTAATATACATTTTTTTTTTTTTAAAGTGTAGAGTACAATAAACGGGAACTAATTTATTAAAGTTTATCTCTTCTCCTTCATCATTTCGAATCATTATGGAAATATCATTTATATTATAGGCTTCAAGAGGAAAATATTCAATTCTATTGAAATGTATATAGTTTTTCAATGTTGTTACTGAAAACATTTTTAAACATTTAATTTTTTTACTACCAACATGTCGAGGTTTTATTATATCAGTATAAATAAATATGTTTTCATTTATATCAGAAGATTCAATTTTATTGATAAACTGATTTATGTTGTCAGAGAATTTGTTCAAAGATTTTTCGAATATATAATTTGTTGACGATAATATGGGATCTTTTTCATAAGTTGTTGTAGACTCTGGACTAGTAATTTGAACATTTTGTTCTATGTTTGAACTTTTTATATTTACATTACGAGTATCTTTTTCTTTTGTAGATATATTAGAAATGTTTAATGTATTTAAAAGTTTTGAAGTTTTATTAATATTTTTTAGTTTCAGCTCGTCAGATGTTTCCATTAGATCTTTAAATTTTGTTTTAATTTCATCATATTCGTTTTTAGAGTCAATTTGCATGTTTGATGTATTTAAATGTTTTGAAGTTTTATTAATATTTTTTAGTTTTAGCTCGTCGGATGCTTTCATTAGTTCTTTAAATTTTGTTTTAATTTCATCATATTCATTATTAGAGTCAATTTTCAATGTTTTTACAGATTGATTATTAAAATTTGAAATGTTGCGTTTTTTACGTTTAAGTATATTTTGATTCATATTTAGTTGTTTATTTGTTATCGAAAAGGATATATCTGATAATCCGACTTCCCACTGGTCACTCATGGTAAGAGATTGCTTTAATAAATTTGTGAAAGTACTAGAAGTGTTTTTATATAAATTTACTGAATCGTTACTTAATAAAGTAACATAAATACTATTATCCTCTGTGCTTGATGACATATTTATTAGAAATGTTAAATATTATAAGTTGTGTGTTATACATATATAAAAAATTTAGTTTATCAACTAAAATCTGTTTGATTAATCCATGAATTATATTCTTTTCCGAAACCCAACCATTTTACAAATAGTTTTTCACCTCTACGTTTTAAGACTTTTTCAACTAAAAAGATGTTAGGAACTTTAGTTTTTAATAACTCCTCTTGATAAAATCCGCCTTTAATTATATTTCCATTAAAATCTTTTAGCTGGTAGGTGACAGGGTTTGTTGCATTAATTTTATTTACTTTAAAAACTTCTGTAGACCAATTTGGTGTATATCCCTTTTCAAAAACATTTTTATATTTGCTTATGCGAACAAAATCGTTAATATTAAATTTTCCATTTTTAAAAACTTTTAAGTTATTATATACAGTTTTTAAAAGTTTTTTTTCATTTCGCTTGTTAACTAAATTAGGTTTCATCTTTATACTTCGATGATAAGATGAATTATATTCTTTCAACAGTTTATCTAATACATCTATCCAGTTATAGTTTCCTTGCATACTAAATTGTTTCCACATTTTATTTTTTAAAGTTCTATTAAATCGTTCAACTATTGACGCTTTTAAGTTTGAATATGTATGATAATGATTAATATTTAGCTCTTTCATAAGAGTTTTGAAATATTTGTTGTAAAATTCTTTTCCTTGATCTGAATGTAGGTTTTTAGGAGCTTTATTACTGTTTAACTTTATAATGCTTTTAAATGATTTTGAAACCTCAAATCCTGTTTTAGTTTTTAATGGCAGAGCGTAGGCATATTTTGAGAAAACATCTATTACCGTAAGCATATACTTGAAACCTTTATTAAATTTTGCATATGGTATCATCTCCACCAAGTCTATTTGCCAAGTATCTAAAATTCCCTTTTGAATAAACCTACGTCGCTTAAAGTTTTTTCTAGCTTGACTATGAATTTCGTCAATAAGATTTTTTTTACTCATATTAATTAAAATATTCTTCCTTTTTAATTTATTAACAAATGGTTTTTAAGAGCGCAAACATGTTTCATCAGTTTATATACCCATTTACAATGATGGTTTGTGGTCCCTCAGGCTGTGGAAAATCTACTTTTATTAAAAATTTAATTAAAAATCAAAACTTAATATCTAAAGATATAGACCGAATCATATGGTGTTATTCAGAAAAAAATTCACTTCCAAATATAGAAAATGTAGAGTTTGTTAAAGGAATTCCAGAGACTTTCAATACGAATGACGAAGAATCTACTTTAATTATATTGGATGATTTAATGCTTGAATCATCAAATAAGAAAGTTTGTGAACTATTTACAAAAGGATCTCATCATAGAAACTTAAGTGTAATTTTAGTTACACAAAATATTTTTCATAAAGGGACTTATTCGAGAGACATTTCATTAAACTCCAAATATATAGTTATGTTTAAAAATCCAAGAGATAAGACACTGAAAGACAATCAGGATTTCGGCCAAAGCATAGCTGTGTCACAACTCTGTTGAGCGTTTCTGAAGAGATAAGGCAACAAATTGATAGTGGAAAAGTGGTTCTCTTGGTATTACTCGATCACTCAAAAGCCTTTGATACGGTAGATCACTTTATTTTATGTGAAAAGCTGAAACACATGTTTAATTTCAGTAACACCTCGGCTAAACTTATGTATTCGTACCTATCGGATCGTTCACAATCAGTGTTTCTACATAACCGTATGTCTAACAGAGTCACTGTTTCAAGAGGTGTGCCTCAGGGTTCGATTTTAGGGCCTCTTTTATTCTCCTTATATGCTAATGACCTTCCAGTTAAACTTAAATATTGTAATATACATATGTACGCTGACGACGTCCAGATATATCTCAGTAGCACAGTCAAAATGCTAAATACAACAATATCCAAGCTTAATTATGATTTAAGTAATATACATAAATGGGCAGCTGCAAATGGGCTTTGCCTCAATCCAAAAAAATCAAAATGCATCGTAATTCATAAACGATTACTTAATCTTGATCGTGTTTTTGAGGTTAAGCTAAATAACAAACCAATCGAAGTTGTAACCTGTGTTAAAAACCTTGGAATTATATTCAATGACATCCTCTCCTGGACAAATCACGTCAACAGTGTTGTGGGAAAAACATATGGTATGTTGAGAACACTCTGGGCCACTCAATACTGTACTCCATTAAACATTAGAATGCTTCTTGCCAAGGCTTATTTAATACCATCTTTGCTCTATGGATGTGAAATTTTTTCAAATTGCGATGCTGTTAGCAAACGTAAACTTAATTCCATTTACAGAAATATTGTGAGATATGTCTTTGGTATTAGAAGATATGGCTCAGTCACCATGTTTAACAACAAACTTTTTGGAATCTCGTTTGAAAACCTCCTCAAATTACGAACTCTTTTGTGTTTGCACAAGATTGTTTATGAGAGAACACCAAAGTATCTACATGACTTACTTAGATTTGGGAGATCCAGTAGGGGTAAAAGAATTATCGCCATTAGGTATAGAACGCTTGTATCTGAGTGGCAATTTTTTATCAACGCCATACGACTTTGGAACGAACTGCCATATCACATCCAGCTACATAGTAACGCATCAAAATTTAAAATTGAAGTTCTGAAATTATTCGCTTAACTTTAATAATGATTTTGTTTAATGATTTTTGTTCATGATTTTAATTATTTTCTTTATTTTTTCCTGATTATCTTTTTGATAATATGTTTATTAAAATGTTTAATGTTTAAATTAGATATTATTTACATTATATGTACTTTCATATTTTATATTATATAATTTTATTTTGAATTTTATATGTAATTCTTACAAACAACAAATTAACCTGTTTAGCTTTATAAAATCCTATGCTGTAATTATAAGATTTAATCTTGTTGCATAGGACAGTCGATGAAATAAAAATAAATAAATAAATAAATTCCACCATTTAGCCCGTCAAGAGAAAACTCAAAATCTTTAGTAGATGTATATAATCATTGTACACAACAGGCTCATGGTTATTTAATAGTTGATCTTACTCAAGAAATACCTAACGCTTTAAGATTTAGATCAAATATTTTTGATACAGATTACTATATATATGCGAATATAAACAATGACTTCAAATCTGAAGTTACTGAAGGAGAACAAACATATTCTCTATGTTCTTAAAAAAGCGGATCACAAACTACGAAATGCAATTTTGAAAAATGTTGACAATGTAGTTATCAAAACTTTAAATGAAATTATTTTAAATATTATAAACAGAAATCATAAAATAAACAAAAATGTGTTTGAAAAACTTAGACCATATAAAAATACTTTGAGGAAAGTTTGCTCATCACAAACCTCTATGCGTCAAAAGAGGAAACATCTTATTCAAAAGGGAGGATTTTTACCCATTATTATTACGTCAATATTAAGTGGAGTCATTGGAAAAATTTTAGAAAATGTCAAATAAATTATCAAAACTTATAGTTCTTCATCCATCAACTTACGAAAAATTTAAAGTTAAATATACTGATTCAGATTTTTTACATCGGAAACTCTTACCAATATATGGTTCACATACACTAAAGGATATAAACAAATGGTATTACATTAAACAAGAACTTGCTAAATATTTAATTGGATCCCAACGATCATCTAATCAGAATAAACTATCAACAAAGTATAATTTGCGCGATAATGAAACTCAAACTAGAAAGGTGTATAAAAAGCATATTGAAACTCAAACAATTACACCTCAATCGAGTAGTATAGCACTGCAAACAGATTTGAATTTGCCTGAAGATATTTACACAAATAATGATGGCCAGAACGATATGGATACAACAATACAAAAATTAAATCCTTCTTCTGCATCTTCCGTAGCTAAGCGTCTTAAAAGCTTTTCGGAAAAAGGAACTCCAAAAATTAGAATATTATCCAAAACTGATAACTATTCAAATATGAAACAATCCACTTTACCTTATCAATACTCTCCTCGTGTAACAAGAAATCGAAAGAAATTAGATTACGATACTGAAAATGTAATATGGCAAAATGTTTAAAAATTTATTTTAGAAATAAAATTCCAAATTTTTTAATAAAAGTATATTTATTAACATATGTGTATTGTTTTATTTATTTTTTTATTTATATTTTTTAAATTCAAAAATTATTTTATATATGTATGTAATATAAATTTTGTACATTTATATGGTATCATAATTATTAAATATTAATTTAAATATCTATGTTCATTAAATATTCATCGTCAGATGAGTCATTTAAAAAATTGTCTATTTCTGTAAACAAGTTGTCAAAGTTAGACTGAAGTCTAAAATGCCCTCGTGCATAAGTATTTATTTGGTCCGAAGCGATAATTCTTTTGTCATCCGCATAACTCAAGACAATCTTGTGTAATTTTTGAGTATACAGCTGATGAAACTTAGATCTAAATGTATTCATTGTGTCAGAGAGTATTACTTTTTCAAACAATGATTTTTTATAGTCTGCCATTGAAAGGTTTTTTATGCACGACTTTTTAACACCTTTAGACTTTTTTATTTCATTCATACCAACTGTTTTAAATGAATACATTTTTGATCGAAGTCCAACAAACTCTTTCATAATTTTTCCACTATTTTCATCCTTCATCATACCTAAAACTTTTTTATTTAATAATGGCAGGTTAAAAATATTATTCGGATGATACTCAGATGTGTCAAACCTTGAAGCAATGTCATCATAAATATCAGCATAAAAATCCTCTGTTTTTATTGTGTAGATAAATGAATCTGTATCCATATAATTTAAGGCTAAATTGGATTGAAATTTTGGCTTCATGTACTGATAATGAAAATCGTACATTTTCCATTTAGAGAGTTCTAGCACAGCAAAGCCTAAATAAATTGGTTTGTTGTAAGTTATTTGCATAAGTTTTAATTGAATTGCAAACATATTGTTGGAAAATTGTGTAATACTCGAGAAATTTGGCTTAGAAATTAGTGCTCTAGCTCCTAAATGATTACGATTTGTAGTTTCCCAATCACTAACTATTTTAACATCTGTACGATTAAGAACGTTTTCCATGGTTTTCCCATAAACAGCATTGTTAAGAAGTTTGAAAAAATCTTTTTCAAACGAATTTTTTGCTAATGTTCTATGGTATGTGTTTAAATCTATATACTTTTTTAGCCATGGAGATTGTTTAAACTTTAACGCTCTATGAATTTTTTTTAATTTTAATCCATTTTTCAAACACTGTTTAAGAACCCTATAATGAATTTTATATTTTGTTTTTGATGTTAAGTCTGCAATTAGCTTTCTATATTTATATTCACCAACTATTTTATTTTCTGGACAAAATGGTAAATCATTATGTGTTTCATGTAAGTATTCGGGGTATTCTAAGTCTACCTCCAAGAAATAACCAATTTCAGACGTATCTGATATATTAGCAACATCCAACATATTTAAAATGTCTTCTTCATAATTCCATTCGAATTCTCCATACGGAAGATATTCTGACATTGCCCATCCATACAAGTTATTAGCATCGAGGTACATTAAATACTCTGAAGGCTTACTACTGTCAAAGTCTTCTAAATATTTGTTATTTGCTTTAGAATATCTCTTTGAGCATTGAACTAAGCCTCCCCTAATACCATCTTGTATAAAATTGTACATATTGACATCACTTAGCAGTTCTAACTCTATTTTAGTTGTTCTTAACATAGCATCCCATGATAGTCCTGGGGCAGTATAATATTGGCATGGGTCAAGTTTATAAATACTTTTACAAATGTGCCGAAAATTTTGAAAAATGTCAGTTAATAAAAGAACGTCTGTTTTTAAATATAATTTTGTGTAATCTAATAAGTTAGTACATTTAAAAGTTCTCCAAACAGCTTGAGCATGCTCATAGTCTTCATTAGTGCAGTTAGTATTATTTAAAATATTGTAAAATTTTTCTTTAGTGGGAAGATTTGTTTCATTAAAGCGTTCCATTGAATCAATGTAAGAGTAAGGAAATACTCCCTTCCTTCTTATTAAATTAAATTCATTTTTCTGTTGAAACACTTTATTGAGAATTTGAAAATCATTGTCATTTAAATTATTTGCAAGAGATTCTAAACTAGATGCCATAAATCGAAAAGAATCTAAAAACCGAATTTCAAAGCTATTATTATTTTGCATTGGTATAAATTTTGATAATGATATATATAATTCCTTGTTGAGAGGTATTACTTTTATATCACCCTCAAATTTTGATAATTCTTTTACAAATAAGTGGCAATCGTAGGAAGAAAAATTATGAAAGAATACTGGTATAAACTTACCAATTTGGTGTAGAAGATTACAAGAGTTATGCGCTGCTCCTCTGTATTTACCAGTCAAATGACAGTGATCCTTTACTTTGTCACTCCCTAAGCTTTTTTCACAAATATGACAATTTGTTGCGAGATTATGTGAAGTTATCTCAACATTAGAAAGTGCTGTCATGGTTTGATGTTTAGATAAGTAGTCCGTGAAAATTTCTTTACTGTCCTTAATTAAATTGTCAATAAATACGTTGGGAGCATCTTCACCAAAATAAATATTAAATTTGTCTAAATTATTATTAAAACTACACTTAATGTAATAACTAAAGGCACACGCTACGTGTTTTTGAATATTACCATGCTCATCACTGCCATCAATTTTCTCCAAGTAAGCCTCAAAATCTGCATATATGACGAATGGTACATCTAATTGTTTATGGTAGTTTTTAAACTGTAACACACATTCGTCCGCCTTCGGCATTTTTGAGACAACTTTCTTACAACCTTCTTCATGATCTTTCATAATTTTCTCATTTGAAGAGTATTGAAGACATGCGTTGCAAAGATATATCCGTCCCTTATGAGAAGTTAAGCTACTTCTTATTAGCCTAAAATGTGTATACAATAAACAAAATTAATATTTTGAATTAAAATTTTGTAATTTATATTTTTTACCTTGAAATATCCGTATTAATACATAATGGGACCATTCTTCATCCGTTAAAAGAAGTAGATTTATATGATGAGCTTTCATTTCACTGGTAAGGTAATATGGCCCCACAATTTGACTTCCCTCACAACCAAATACATTAATACTTATATTTGAGTTCATTTGCTCAAATATCTTAATATCCTTCAATTTTAGAGGGAACTCCAATGTTTGAAAATTGATCAGACTATCTTTTATTTGTATCTTCTCCTCTAATATATTTACTTCTTTCAGTAAATCTGGATTATTGCCTAAAAATGAAGCAATAATACTCCATTTAAAGCAGTAGTCATCATCATTTTGAAAATTAAAAACTCCCTGTTTTTTTTTTATCCACTGTGGTGTTGGAATATATTTGGCACCTCTCATAAACGATGATTTATTTATATTAATTTCCAAAATTTTTATTTTTAATAGAGACCACCCGCTATCCCTCTCCTGAAATTCGGACATTTTTGTACATATATTCAAAAATTGATTTTTGAGGGAGTCCTCCACGTCGTCGCTTAAAGTCAGGAATTGCATTTTAGATCTGTGCGTAATAGACCGAATGTAAATATCTTCATTTTTTATTTGTATATATTCGCATTCCAGCTCTAGATTGTACTTTAAGGTTACGTGTTTTTTTAGACTTCCATTGAGAATTTTTAAAAGATCCACAAGAATTCCGTTGAAAAACTCTTGTGGATGTAGAATCTCTTCCTTTTGATTTTCATAGAGGTATGTGACAATTCTATCCTTAAATGCCCTTTTCACACATTTAAGGTTTTTTAAATTGGACATTTCAATCACCTGTTCTCCACTATTACATCTCAGAGATGTAGTAGCATGCGACTTTTCATGCTCCCTTAGATGATTTATTTTGGAGAAAAATTTGAAGCATTCACGGCAGTGATGGTCTTCATGAGTGTCGAGCATATCCTTTTCCTCGAAAACCGATTTACAAAATTTGCAGTTGAACGATGCCATGTTATAGTATATAAGCTTAATTTTTTTTAATAAATGTTTACACGCTTTGAAAGTAGTCTATGGACTAATAAAATAAATATATTTAACAAATGTTCAAGGTTAATTTTTAAACTTTAAAAATGCATACTATTGCATTTTTTACCCTATTGAACGGAAGGTTCTAAAAAGTTCAATGACCATAGATCATTTTCAAAATATGCTTTGATTAAAATTAAATAAACAATACATTTATACATATTACATAATTTTTTAAATTTAACAATACATTTAAACATATTACAGAATTTTTTAAATGTTCAAGGTTAATTTAAGTGGCAATTAGGGTAATGATGTTGAATATACTCCCGAAAGCCTTTTTATATTAATGGCATACTTGCTAAGGTTAGAGTACAAATTGAGTTTATTTATATACTTACATATGTTGAATATTTAAACTATATTACATATTACTCTCTCTTTTTTAAAATACTCAAACAATACATTTAAACATATTACAGAATTTTTTAAATTTCTCTTCATTGAAGAAAATATAAATATGATCAACTTAATATTACTCCTTTTTATATTTAAAACTACTCAAAAAATTCTTTATTTTATTTATATTCAAAACTCCTCCTTATGGAAAAATACATTGGGGAAAAAAACTAATGGGTAGGCAGAATTTTTGCTGCTTTAAATAAAAAGCAAAAAAAAATGCTCCCTCTGTGGTATATGGGAAAAAAACTAATGGGTAGGCAGAATTTTTGCTGCTTTAAATAAAAAGCAAAATGCTCCCTCTGTGGTATATGGAATGGGTAGGCAGAATTTTTGCTGCTTTAAATAAAAAGCAAAATGCTCCCTCTGTGGTATATGGAATGGGGAGGCAGAATTTTGCTGCTTTAAATAAAAAGCAAAATGCTCCCTCTGTGGAATATAGAATGGGGAGGCAGAATTTTTGCTGCCTCCCCATTTCCCTACTACTCAACTACTTATCTGCGCTAGAGTTTTCAACTATTAGTTGAGTCGCCACCAAGAGTTGCCAAAGCAGTGGCGGTGATTACGCCCAACAAACTCAACAGTAAACAAACAAACAAACTCAACCGCAAAGAGAAAGAGAGTGAAGAGAATAATCCCTTGCAATCAGCTGACCGGGCACAGGCGTTGCAGCAAACTAACGGCCAACAAAACTTCTTCTAAGAGTGACCGTGCCCACCAGAGCGATAGCGACAATGAAAGGCCAGCTTGTTCTTCAGGGGAAACAAGGAAGACGGCTGTCGACGAACAGTTGGCTTTAATTCGTCGTCAACTGCGTGTGGCTGAAAAAAATGCGTCAACAGCCAGGGACCAAGCTGATGCGACAAAAAGATTGGCGGATGCTGCAGAAGTACAAGCAGAATCAGCAAAAAGAAAAGATGCAGCTACAGAAGTCCAAGCAAACTGCATAAAGCTCATAGCAGAAAGTATGCAGAGGTTGGAAAAAAATATTGAGTGCTTCATAATCAATTTTAAAAAATAAAAAAGGATTTGTTAAGTTTTTCCTAAAAATGTTTTCCTATAATTTTAATATCTTTACATATGTGATGAAAAGAAGACTCAACTATTTTATTTAATTTAATATATTTTATTTAATGAATTTCAATTTTGTTTTTTTTTTTGTTCTGTTAACTAATTTGAATTCTTTTAAGTTATTTTTTCTTTTTACTAGTGCTATTTTTTTTCAAGTTATTTTTTACATATTAATTTTATTCTTGTTTCTTTGACCATTTTTTTTTATAAAATTATATTTCTTCTTAAATAACTTTTCGAGCTCAAGGTCACTTCGGTTTTTATAAATAAAATATTAATTTATTGTTGATATTTCGATTTCCTATGGAAATATTTTTCAGGATTTTATTTCTTGAATTTGAAATCTAAAATTGTTTTCTGCTTTTCATTTTCGACAATTAATAGAACTTTTTGTACAAATATATCATTTACACTTTTCAAAACTTACCACTATTGCATTTATGCTATAATAACCTTTACGGTTATAATATAGATGTTTGACATTGTGGCCAGGAGACTTCATTCTTACGTGCGTCCCATCAACGCAACCAATAATTCCTGGAAATCCCGTAGAGTTGAAAAATGCTTGTTTTATATTATTTTCCTCTTCTGGGCGAACCATATTTATCCATTCCGTAAAAATTCCGCAGACAGAGGACTTGCAAGCGGATGAAAGAATTTCATTGCCCACAGATTGCTGATAGCAACCAGTAGCCAAAAAACGTAAAAATGTCGCCATTTTAATATCCCCACGTATGTAGGTACTTCTTAATGGTGGGGCTCTTTGTGCTTCAAATTTTTCGACAATGGTACGAAAAATGTCTTTCGATACTCGAAAATTTGCTATAAATCTAATAAAAACCAAAAAAAGGTTCAAAAAATTATATAATTTAATACTTACATACATATATGGGAAGTGCTTACATTTGTATGTATGTATGTGCGAGGTTAAAGTTGCCTTGGGCAATTGCATGCATTCACATCCGTGCACATACATACATACCTGTTATGTATGTCAATATAAACTTACTGGCAATTGGGCAGCTCCAGGACATTATACGCATCTCGTAATTGTCTACGAGTTAAACGTACACCATCGTCATCTTCCTCGTCATCAACCAGAAAATGTACAGCGACTGTTAACATATCCATTATAAAGTAGAGTTTTATTTCACTTCACTTGCTAAACTTTTGTTTATTTTTATTTTTTTAACAACACAATTTTTTATGTTTATTTTTATTTTTTAGAAACACAATTTTTTTATGTTTATTTTTACTTTTTTAACAACAAATTTTTTTTATGACATTTGTTTACAGCAGATAAATTTCAACACGGCTGTATTTATTAACAAGCAAATCAGTAGTATTTTTGATACTTTTAAAGAAAATCACCAAAAATAATAAAAATATTTTATGTGGCAATACATTTATCGAGAGACCGCAAACTAGAAATATTGACACACGTAAGTACAAGCGAACGAAAGCCGTCGATATGGTTGAACCCAAACTGATTCGAATTCGAGCGAGAAGCTTGCGTTCGCTTAGATTTTCTTTCGAAATCATTGAACAGGCTATTAATAATTTTATTTCTTTCCTTTTTATTTTATTATTTATTCCCTAAATTTAATTTATAACAAAATAAATAAAAGTTTTTTAAATGAATTAATTTCATTGGCGATTGTTTATTTTATAACAGTATTTATTTATAAAAGTAAATATATATTTACATAGTATATTAAAAAGTCTTTTAAGTTTAAATAAAATTTCTTCGTTGACTACTTAGAAACTATAGGTTTAACAAAAATTAATTCATATTATATTTACTTCAACAGCGTCATAACTCAAGAAATTATATATTGGAGTTACTGACGCAGAATTGTTCACTATGTTTTTCTTTATATTGTTTATAAAATTCATCTTTATATTAATTATACTTTCCCTGTTTGAGAAAATGAAAAACTTTAAACACGTTTATCTAGAAATGGATTTTTTTGAGATTTGACGATGTTGAAGTAAATGAGCGATATATATAAAAAGAAGACAAGTTAAAATATCACAAGTTGTCTTTATTGACACAATTTTATTTATTTATTTATTTTCATTTTAATAAAACTAACCAAGCCCTCTGGGCCATATATGGTTAGCAAGCAAACAATACTTAAACAACAAGTCTAACAATTCATTTTTATATGTATTAAATTTAATCTAAAAAGTTAATGTTAATGTTAATGGCCCCCCAGCCAAAAATATATATTTACCTTTTACCATTTACAAATATGATGAAGTCCAGTCAGCAAGAAATTCTAGCCTAAATGATTTAAAATTGACTTATTGTAAGCCTTGCAAGAAAGAGAAAACATTTTATACTCAAGAGACAATTTATTCCACACCCTTGATAATCTAACAATAAAGGAATGTTCATAAAAATTTGAAGAAATTCTGTTGATAATAAGTTGCTTATTGCGATCAGATCTAGAAAATATGAACTTTTTAACTAAGAATGTTGGAGTTTGTGTTACAATCGTTTTATAGAATAAAGATAATAGTTTATAAGTAACATAATTCTGAAAAGAACACCCTAAAAATTTTAATACGCTAGGAGAAATATGTTCCCTCCTTGGTTTATTATAAACAAATCTAACAACTCTATTAACAGAATATTCAATTCTCTTCAAATTACCAGAATTAGTGCCAGTATAGATCTGAATACCATAATTTATAACCGACATCAAAAGTGCATGTGCAATTCTATACTTTACATGTAAGGGCAAGAACAGATTAAGTGCATATAACCTTCTTAGGGTAAAACAAATTCTAGAATTGACCCTATTAATATGTGATTCAAACCTAAGTTGACCATCGATTATAATACCAAGCACTCTTAAGGAATCCACAAAATTAATTACCCGTCCATATAAGAAAATGTTCAACTCAGAAATATCATTTGAATGCGGACCAATTGAAAGTGCTTCAGTTTTTGTGGTGTTGATCAAAAAGCAGTTATCATTCATCCATCTTTCAATATTACGCAAAGTGAAATTAGAAGTAGCTTCTAAAACATCAATAAAATCACGATCACAACTGAAAACCAGCTGTATATCATCAGCAAACAAAAAAGGTTTGCAATAACTTGTATCAATAGTATCAACAAAGTCATTCAAGTATAAAATGAACAGTAACGGTCCCAAAACAGAGCCCTGAGGCACACCAGAACTCACAGCTCCAACAAATGAACTCTCCTTGTTTAGATTAACAAACTGAGTACGATCAGTCAAATATGATCCAATTAACATGCATGCAGTTCTAGAAAATTTAAAATAATCTCTTAATTTTTGAAGCAATCTAAAGTGATCAACCCGATCAAATGCCTTAGATAAATCTAAGGATACTAGGAAACATAATTCCTTTTTATTCAAACATTCTCTTACTGTATCAGTCAATCCCAAAAGTAGTGAGGTTGTGTTATGGCCACATCTATATGCATACTGGCAATCCCTAACAAGTGAAAAACAATTAATGCCAACAAGAACTCAGGTACATTTCTCACACTACACATATGTATGTTTCAAATGTACATGTCAAGTATCTACAAACAAAAACAATTTTACAAATTTATTTTTGTTTTGTCGTTATATTACAAGAGAATCATTCCTAGGAATTTCATATGCTCTAGAAAGTTGTTTATTAAGATCTTAGCTATATTTTTGTAGTTGATCGTTTTCTTGAATTTTGAACAGTTTTCTACCTATGGACCTAAACAGGGGGAAAAAGGAAAAAAAAATCTAATTTTTTAAAAGTTTTTTGCGATTTTGATCTGGAAGATGAAGTTTTTTAGATTTTATATGTTCATAACTTTTGTTCTTTATTGCAAGAGCTACAACTTTGTCTCAAAGTGTAAATCAAAATTCCGAACGGTTTGCAAGATATCAGCCTGAGAAAATGATCACTTTTTTACACAAATGACACCGAGGCCAAAAATCTTTAAGGGCCCATACAAAAAGTGCTGACTTTGGGCTTAACTGGGAGACACGGGTCTTTTTTTTTTTTTGGTCCTTTATGGTTATTTTTTGTCCGTATACCGTTATTTTTTTTCGTGTTGCACTGTGTTACTTGTAGATTTAAAATTTTTATAATTTTAGATTATTAAAGTAATACAGTTAATCATTATCTGGCTGTCCCTTTATATGCAAATAGTGGCTGTCTGTCCCTCGATTTCGAACTTCGATCACTGAACTTATGTAATTTTAAGACAAAAATAATTTTTGAAATTTTGTTTTTGTTTCAAATGTAAGTTTGTCGGGCGAAGTTTTCATTCGAAATCGAGGGACAGGCAGCAACTATTACAGATATAAGTATATGAAATTAATGAATATGTACATAAATGATGACATAAAAGATATAGGGTACGTTCGTTAATGCAGTTGTTGCGCATCACTTGCGCATCAGCAAAGTTGAATGTTCATAAAAGCATCACTTGTAAGAAACTTGGCATCACTCTCATAGGTCAAAAGTTTTTTTATGCAGTGATGCCGCAGCTCTGCAGCAAATTTTTGCAATTATTGCATCAGTTAATTTTCTGATGCAATAACTTTTGATATAAAAGAAATCGTTTTATTTTTCTTTTTTGATGCTTTTTCCTGTTATTTATAAGAAAACTGTCCCATTTTGTTTCAATATATTCAATTCAATTTGCCATTACTATTGTTGATAACATTTGTATTATTATTTTATGTTCGTTTACGAAACTTTTGAAATTTAGCTCGTACTCAAAAATTCAAACATTTCACAGCTGTTGTGCAGTAAAAAAGCATCAGCATCACAACTGCAACGGGTGAACACGCATCAGCAACAAAATTTTGCATCACTGCAGCAGTGATGCACAGTTTTTATGCATTTACGAACGTACCCATAATTAAAGGAAATAATTAAAAAAAATAAAATAAAACTTAAAATGAGTAAAAAATGTCTCCAGTGACTTAAAAAAATATCACAAAAAATGCTCACATATTTACATATATTTCTGCAAGTCGTGCGTAAGTTGTAAACCTCCTGCATGATACTCGCTTGAAAATCGTCTTTTATATTTACTGGCAGGTCTTTCATTAAACTTAGCAACGTTTTCGTGAACATCTCATCTGATGTCTCTGGCTCTTGCTCAATCGGTGCTGCTAAGCTCATTTCAATACTTTGTAAAGTCTCACCAAACTGTTTATATATACTATTCATAGTGGGTTTAGACTTTTTGGGAGGGGGTGGAGACGGCGTTTGAGGTTCCAGTAAACTGTGTCCACTTAATATGGACTGGTCAAAGACGGGCTCTGTTTCCTGTCCCTCAACGTTATCACGAGTTCTACAAAAAAATGCGTTTTGAAAATAAGAAACAAAATGTATGTAAGTAAGAATGTATGAACATACCGGCGCGGTGCGAGAGAATCTTTCAAAAACAACATTGGCTGCAGGAATCTCCATTCTTCTAGGTAGCACATCCCAATACCTGATGGAGCTTCCATCCTTTTGAGCTCTTTACAAAAACGTTCCCGAAGTAATTTCCATCTGTGTTTGCAGTCCGTTTCTTTTAGTTCATGAAAATATAAAAACCAATAAACGAACAAACAATTGCTATGTATTGCATATGTACGTACCACTTTTGCTGCAGATTACTCCTATTTCCTTCCAAGCCCTTTCCTTAACATTTCTGTTAAAGTAAAATGGATTTCTTTTATCATACAGGCACTGTTTTTTTTCCACATTTTCAATTAAATTCAAAATAAATGTTATTTCGTCTTCTTTGTCCATTTTAATTTATTTTATTTTTTTTATTGTTATACATACACAGCTGTTTTCGTACGGAATGTGCGTTCAGTTTGGCACTTTGCTTAAGCAAATGACATTTGACGAAACGCATCATTAAGTACATTGTAGCTTGTCATATATGTTTTATATGTATTCGCACAGCTACTTAAGTTGGCTTAGGCGACCTCATTCATGTTCTGGTTGGGCCTTTAAACGGCAAACCCCTCTGAAGAGATTGTGTGGTTACAATTGAAACTAGTCAGGGAAACCTGTCCGTGAAAACCTTGGTTTAATTTCCATTTCAGTCAAGAATGAAAAATTATCAATACATTTTAATTCATTTCATGTTGTAAAATTCATTTCTTTATAAAAATAATTTAATGAAAATTAAATTCAATGAACTTAAGCCTGATTTAGGGATGGGCAAATTGAAAAAATATATCGATATATATCGTATCGATATTTTTTAAGACTATCGATATTTTTTAATTAAAAACATCGATGTATCGAACGTATTAAGGTGAAATTATTACCAAATTTAAATACTTAATATACCTATGTATGTCAATACATATTTACATATGTACAAACATATTACATGTAATTCCATTCTAACTTTTTATTGTTTCTTTTCATTTCAAATATACTGCCTGCCCCTCGATTTCGAACGAAACTTTCATACGCTTAACTTTTATTTAAAACAAAAACCAATTTTAAAATTTAGTTTTTAAGGTAAGTTATGCAAACGAAGTTTTCGTTTGAAATCGAGGGACCGGCAGTTAATTCTACAATTAAAAAAAGTAAAGAATACAAAAAAAATTGTATTTTTCCCCATAAGAAATCTCAAATAAAAGAATTAATTGGGATTATATAATGCTGGATTATATACTGCCG
Source organism: Pollenia amentaria (assembly GCA_943735925.1). NCBI lineage: Eukaryota > Metazoa > Arthropoda > Insecta > Diptera > Polleniidae > Pollenia > Pollenia amentaria. Next base: position 104,346,899 of record OX031006.1, read on the forward strand.
GTAAACGAAACTTGTGACACATACTATACAAGTAAACTGTGCAATATTTTATTTTTAATATATAAGAACATACTCCAATAAAAAAAAAAATATTTTTTTTTATTATCATTCCAACTTTCATGAGGTTATTGCTGCTAATACGCTATAATTATTTATAAGTATATAAGTATTATAAGTATATAAGTATATATAAGTATTTTACATCAGCTTCTTGTACTTTGTACTCTTTAGAATAGAATAACGAATTTTTTATTAAATTCGTTTATTTTTGAATAAACGAAGGAACAAACACCACTTTCTATCTATTATATTAATTTGCTGTTTTGTTCAATCAGCTTCCTGTATTTTTTTTTTTTTTGCTAAGGATTCAAACAACTGTTCTGTTAAGTTCACTTTTATTTGAGAGGCTTTGTTATGAATTGACTCGGTTGAAGTATTTAAAAAAACTTCCATTTGGTTTTGTATATCAACATGTTTCTTTTTCCTTTTTAATGCCGTCAATTTGGTGTCAACATCACTTGAATCATCAATTGTGGTATCTAATGGTGAATCAGCTACATAACATACAAGGCTGGATTAAATAAAAACATAATAGTGAATTAAACGTCATAATTGTACATTTTGTATGTTTGTGTACCTTCTTTTGCTTTGGATATCGTCTATAAAACGTAGAGATTCAGCATATTTATATGGTTTGGAGAACACCGTCTCACTTCCGGATGGTTGGTCTTCTTTTTGCTTGTATCTTTTGTAATAGTCCCGGACCAACCTGTGATGCCGACAGCTTTTCCAATTTTTATACACAAATCTTGTTTTAAATAAAAGTTCTTGTACAATGGCGACTGCAAATTTTAAATGCAATCATGCTTTTGTACTGCTCAATTAATTTTTCCACAATATCAATAATTTTTTTAAATTTACAAAATTATTTGCTCAATTTCACTATTAAATGTTTCTTTTGATTTTCGTTTGGTCTTATTTTTCTTTGCGCCAAAGATTCAAAAACATATGGTTGGGTTTACAAAATGTATAAAATTTATTAAAAGTATGGTAATATTGTTCCGAACATTTGTGTTTTAAAATGAGAGAATAAGAAAAGTCGTTGTAAAAATAAAATTGATTTTTTTTCTCGACTCTGGCATAATTTTATGACAAACTGTATGGAAACCAAACTGTATGGAGAACATCGTTCAGCCCCAGTTCTGTTTCATCATTCTGACTTAAAATTAATTCTCGACATTGTTGGTACTTTGATAATTTGTAACATTTCTAACATAAATCTACGTTTATAATTATTTTCTGTGTTTAATACTACTGTATTCTTAAACACTGGATAATGATTTAGATTAGCACAATGAGTAGATAAAGCTGTTTTTAGTGATGAAATATTTCTATATTTTTGTCTGACTTATGTCCTGATATCCTAGTTTTTAGCTTATTTTTTGTTGTACCTACATATACTTTATTACACTGTCCACTATCATTACCATTACAAGGTATTTTTTAAACAATATTTGACATTTCTATCCTCTTTACATTGTCCTTCATTTTAGTAAATAGTTTACCTACTGTGTTAAAAGGTTTATGAGCTATTATGTATATTTTGCTATCATATATTTTTTAATCTTTCTGAAAATTTCGGTATATATGTTACCGATATATAAATTCTCTGTTCCATAATACTACTTTGTTTATTTATTCTTAAATTATTATATTTTACTAATAAATCGGTTATAAATTGTTTAGGAAAGCTATTATCAGTTAAAATATATGAAATCTTGCTTTTATTATCTCCCTGAAATTCTGAATCACTTATTCTTAGAACTCTTTCTATAAAATTTCTAGCTGTATTAATTACACTATGCTAGTTGAAAAAACATACAAGCCGGGCACATAGCGTTTAAACATAATTCGGGTACGCTGAATCCAGTGGTGCCCACGGTTTTTTAAGATTGGCTCTGATTTTTGAGATATACCGTTATTTCGAAAATGGAGGACGTTGCACAACATAAATTCGCGTAACTCAAAAACAGTTTAGTTTATTGAAATTACTAGATAAACCGAAAATTTAATTTAAGAAAAATAAAACTTTTTTTCTTATATGAGTAGTCGTTATTGAAACATAATTTTTTTTTTTGAAAATTTTTATCAAAATTTCGAAATTTTTGTAAAAAATGCAGCTAGGCTTCTAATTTTTTGCAGGAATATCACGAAGCTGCAAACAAAACAAGCCATAAATAATTAAAATCTGTTAGCAACTTTTGATTTTATTCACAAAAGTCGACAAATTTTAATTAATTTGAGAATTTCATAAAACGCAATATTTTCTATATTCAACTCTAGAGAGAATTAAATTTTTAGATGCTAGAAATTCAAATTTTAGTTATGAGTCTATTGCAGCAAAGGGCCGATATGGAGAATGTGCCAATGCAGAAAATTTATTTTCAATGACATTTTGACGTAAAATTTTTTAAATGCGGTTTTTGTGCCATTTACAATACAAAATAAAAGAACAAATATTCAAATTTATGCTATTCCAAAGAAATATGCATGCATTATTACATTTTCAGTTTGTGGTAGGAATTTTGGAAAATCCACAGTTACCGATTAAAAAATTCTAAGAATTAAGAAATAAAGTCATAAATGCTCCACATCAAACTTGGTATTGTAAAAAATTTTATAAAAGCATTGAGCCCAGATGGTGTAACTTTTACCGAATTGCGCCGAATTTTTCCACGATTAAGCGGCATGAAAGTAAAAGAAGGTATGAACTCTAACTAATTTATTAAATTTGATTTATATTTCATTACATAATGTTTTTATTTTACAGGAACTCTTAATGGACCGGACATTCGTCGTCTTATGAAGGACCATCAATTTGAGGTTGCATTGAATGATATCGAGCTATTGGCCTGGAATTGTGTGAAATCAGTAATATAAAATGTATTAGGAAATCATCGGTCTGAAAACTGACGAATTTTAATCAAAAATATGCTAGCCGCATTTAAAAACTTATAGCCTATTTCTAATTTAAGAAAGTAAGCTGAGGCGAACGAAAGCCACTCTGTCGAATTCGAATCAATTTGGATTTCTTATCGGCACTCACTTTCATTCGCATTATCTTACTTATGTCAATTTTAGTATTATACGTTGTAATAAACCGAAGGAATGCCATATTATAAATTTACATAATTCTATTATAAATATGTAAAAATACTACTTAATTATTCTACAGCTAACACAACTGTGTGCAAGTGTAATCAGCTGGATGAAAATGTCACTAAATAAAAAAAAAGTTACAAAGAAAAAAAGTATTTGTAAATGTTGTGTTTTCTAAGTCTTTTGTTTCGTTTCTAAAAAAAGTGTTAAAATAACCTAAAACCAATAAAAATAAGCCAAAATAAAGATTTTATAAATAAAATATTGTACTAAAATCAAGAAGGATTTATCGGTGGCTGTTTATTTCTTGAGTGAAACATATAACAATGAAACGGTTCAAATAAGCCGCAGAGAGCTACGAGATAGGTTCAATGTAGGTTCAAATCTGGAGCTGCCTACGAACCAGTAAGTACATGCATACATATGTATATATCTTATCATGTCAGTCAATTAATTGTAAACATTCTCTTTTAATAGATTTATTGCAAACTTTCGCGTGTCAAAAGATCTTTTCCGTTTTCTTTTTGAAAAACTGAAAAATCAAGATGTAAAGTCCTATAAAAGCACCAATATTAGGATGGACATAAAATTGGCAACATTTTTACGTTTCTTAGCCACTGGGAGCTATCAACAAACAGTCGGCAATGAAATGCTTTCGTCCACATCAACAGCAACGGTATGCCGAATCATTGCGGAATGCCTTAAGTTTTTTGAAAACTATATATGTGGCGATTGGGTTAAAATGGTTCGTCCCGAAGATGAAAGTGAAACTAAAAAGGGCTTTTTTGAAACCACGGGCTTTCCCGGCGTACTTGGCTGCGTCGATGGGACGCATGTCAGGATAAAGTCCCCGGGAGACCATCTCAAACACCTGTAATACAATAGGAAAGGGTATTATAGTATAAATGTCATGGCGGTAAGTTATAAAAAAATATGCTTACATACATACATACATATGAGTATCTTTTATCAGATATGTGACAACAAAACTTATATAACGTATGTTGATGCCAGACATCCTGGGGCCAATCACGACGCATTTGTATGGGAACAAAGTCTAATTGAACAAAAATTACGAAACGCATTTGAAAATGGGCAAAGAAATACATGGATTCTTGGTAAGATATTCACAATAATTTTATACAGTCATAATAGCATTACTTGTGTTTCGATAAAAAAGTACTCGTTTTGTTGTGCTTAATGGTATTTTCAGATTAATGTAGTTTTCTTTAATTTTTCTAGCTGATAGTGGTTACAAGCTCAAACCCTACCTCATGACGCCATTCAGAAATCCTGACAGCAGAGAAGAAAGGATTTACAACAAAAAACATGCAAGTGCACGCAATGTTGTTGAGCGTTGCTTTGGAGTCTTAAAAAACAGATTTCGCTCCATAATAGGTTCTCGAGGACCTCATTACTCTCCCAAGAAGGCAACAGAAATCATTAACGCGTGTTGTGCGTTACACAATATGTGTATAGCCTACAACTGTCCAGAGCCAACAATTGAAGTGGAAGAAGAAACAAGTACTGAAATCTTAGATGTAATGGCAGAAGAAGAAATAGGCGCAAAAGCCATAAGGAGAAATATTGCAGTAAACTTGTAAATGTTTAAGTGTTGGTTTTTAAAACCCTTTTTTTTGGAAAATAAACGAAATTGATTCACGTTTTAATACAATATTTGCCATTTGTTAATTTAAAAAGTAGAATAAATTGTATTATTTATATATGTACATACATAAGGACATAAAAAATTCGTTGTAGAGAAATTTAAATTTTATTTATTGTTAGTAATAAAACTTTCTAAAATATTTTCTATCCTTATTGTTGCTTTCATTATTTCATTTACACCTGATGCTGTTGTTTCAGCGGCGCTAGCCATTCTCTTTGCTGCTTCAGCTTGCACCTCAGCAGCATCAGCCATTCTTTTTAAGGAATTAGCTTGGTCTGTAGCTGTCGCTGCTCTTTTCTCCGCTACTCTTAGCTGTCGGCGGATTAGTGTAATTAGTTCGTCATCAACTTTAGCCTTTTTTGCCGAATGGTAAATTGGTTGATCATTGTCACTTAAGCAATTTTCGTTACGTTTTGTCGCAGTAGAATTTTTTTCTTGGTTTTTGGATATTTGCTGGGCATTTTGGGGACACACGCATTTATTGTTAAATTCTTTATTTTGCTAAAAAGTGTCCGGGTTTCTATTTGGTGTTACCACTGCAACAGCTGAAAAGTGTCCGGGTTTCTATTTGGTGTTACCACTGCAACAGCTTTACTGCACCTAGCTGGTGACTCCACCAATGCAACAAAACAATCATCAATTGATTGCTCTACACCAAACACTTTACCGCCGGGTGCTACAGCTGAGGATATAAAAAGCGTCTTGTCAATTATTACCTCCAATTCGGTTAAATTGGTATACCGGTATAAGCCGCCGTCTCTCTAAGGCTCTTTTGGTTTTCCCCAATTTTTTTTTGTCCGTGACTTTAAATCTGCCCAGGTCTATAGATAAAATATTCAATATGTTTCTTCTCTAGCATACAGACAAACGTACTTACCTTTTTCCATTCACCAATAGTACGGGTGGGAGGCCCAAGCGCATTTCAATTGCTGCATAGCTTTTTCCACTCCTCATCTACCGAAAACTTATTAGCACCAAAAACTGGAGCTCCTCTGGCTAACTCAGGATTATCTTCCATAAACTGGACCAGTGCTCGCAGTTGCTGCATTGTTGACTTCTTAAGACTGAAATAAGCCATTGCCAAGTATATGTATATAATTTGAATAGTTTATACTTACAATTTATTGTCCATTTGTAATATTTTTATTATTTATAAGTAACTAATTTATTAATTTTATTTATTCTTATCAAGACAAAAAATTTGTTACGAAAACAAAACTATAAGTGACTGATTTTGGCATTTCATTCTTATTGTTGACAATACATTCGTAGCACAGAAATCGGATTTTATATGAAAACATTTACGTTTTCATTCGAGTAGTATATCGAGTCACTGTTCACTAAGAAATAATGAAGAGAAAACGAAATCAATGTTATTTCTCATAGAATGCGAATGAAGGTGTTCTTTCTTAAATCAGAAATAGGCTATTAAACGGTAGAATGTCATTGAAAATACATTTTTTGCATTACCATACCTAAAAATTTAATGAAGAATCACCAGCCGAGTCTGATGAACATGGCGAGAGATTTCACCAAGTAACATCCAGGCTCGAATACTGGTATAGCGGCAAACAACTTGATTCGCTATTAGGGGATATTTGTTGGAATCTGCAGGAGGAAGAAGAATAAATTTCTAAATAAAAACTTTAACTAATTAACAACAAAAATAAATGTTTTGAAATTTTTAAGTTTGGTTATTATAAAAAATAAAAAAATTTCATCTTTTCTGAAAAAATCAAAAGTTGTAGACAGACTTTAATCACTTATAGCTTATTTTGTTTGAAACTTTGTTTTTTATACGCGTGGAACTCTAGCCTTAAATTTTGCACCTGCAGCGCCTGGGATACCGCTAGACGGGCCAAATGTATGACCAGCGCAACTTTATTTTTCATTCCCATCATTTGTGTCTAAGGCCTAGGATTCACTCCTAGGGGGATAAAATGTATGACCGACCTCCAATGTTTTTTGTGCTTAACATTTTGTTAAAACATAGTTGCCATATATCTCCACCCCTTAGGGGGCATACCAATATGGCCGTTTAATGAAATTCTTAAATTTGGCCCCTGCAGCGCCTAGTATGCCCCTAGATGGGTCAAATGTATGACCAACCCCACTTTATTTTTCATCTCAATCATTTATTTCTAACATACCCACCCGCTATCACCATTCCTTAAGGGGGCTTCCATACAAAATGTTCAATGCAGACTAGAAATATATTGAAGAAAAAGTCCCATAAATGCCCAGGAGTCGCCCCTAGAGGGAAAAAATGTATGAATGACCTCAATTAGTTTTTTGTTCTTAACATTTTCTCAAATTATACTTTCCGTTTATCATCATCCCTTAGGGGGGCGTTTTATGAAATTCTTAGATTAATTGAAATTTTTCGACTTTAGTGAATAAAATCAAAAGTTGCTAACAGATAGTAATCATTTATGGTTCCAAAAAAAATTATGTTTCTAAAACGACTGAGGATATTAGAAAGAAGTTTTACTTTTCTTAAAGGAAATTTTATTGCGGAATTGCGTTTTTTTGTTACGCGAACATATGTTGTGCAACCTCCTCCATTTTCGAAATAACGGTATATCTCGAAAACCAGAGCCAATCTCAAAAAACCGCTGGGTTCAGCGTACCCGAATTATTTTAAAACGTTAGGTGCCCAGCTTGTCACGAAAAAAAGCGTCAATTTCTTGCACAGTGTTATTATTCTCCTCGGTTGTTTTGAGAAATAATTAATAATTCTACTAGAAGATGTTGGTTTTTGGAAACAATCTATTGTTAGCCTATTACCTATTCTAATTCTTAGGGTGTCTAAATATGACAGTCTTTAATTAGACCCCTTTTCAATTGTAAATTTAATGTGAGAATGAAATGAGTTAAAATTATCTAACATTTGTTCTATTTCAGATTCAGCAATTATACAAAATAAACCGTCAACATATTTTGTCAAGAACTTTGGTTTTTTAATTTATTTTTCAACACAAATATCTTATAATTTCTCCATATGTAACTATATCAACCACAATTTGGAGAAGCTGGCGAACCCATAGGAAGTCCCTTCATTTGAATACATCGTACTGGGTCCTCTAAAGGGGGTTAACTCAAAATTTATAAATTTTCAGTAGAGACAAAAAACTGTTTTCTTTTTATATGTACTCTTATATCACAAAGGGGGACACAATTGCATTTTTTGACAACATACTCGAGAAAATAATGTAAGATTTTTACAATGGGTAGATATGACCACTGTTAATCGATTTCTTTCATAAAGTGAAAATTAAAAAATTCGGAGGTGACTCTCTTTAGAGAAACTAGTGCGATTATTTAATTGAACGTCTCTACTATCTATTATACAAAATTTAAGAATACGTAAGAATTAATCCTGTTCTATATTCGTAATTTCTCTTATTGTATTCCATTTTTCTTCTACTATATTTAAAGCTAAGTCTACTGGTATGCTTGGAAACAATGAAACTACGTCAAGAGAAATTAACTTCTCATTACTATCCAATTTAATATTCTTAGTTCTATCCTTAAATTAAAAAGAATCCTTAACATTGTATTTTGAATTTTCGGCAATTTTGTTAAGAATTCCTGTTATATATTTACAAAGTTCATGTGGTGGAGTATTTATCATTAAACATATTGGTCTCAATGGAAAATCCATTTTATGAATTTTTGGAATACCGTTTAACTTAGGTGCTAACGCTGTATTAGTTTTAAGTTTATTCCTTTCTGTAATTGTTATTATATCTTTATTAAAATGTTCTTGAATTAAATTATTATTTTTCTTTTCAAGTTTATTAGTTGGGTCCTTAACTGATCTCTTATAATTTTAATTGTCCTTTATAATATCATTAATTCTTAACTCATAATCAACTCTATTCGTTGCCACCGTTGTCTTTCCTTTATCTGCATTTAAGATAATAATGTCCCTATTAGATCTCAAAAATTTATCTGTTTCCTTCACTTTGTTTAATATAAACTTATCCCTATTAGTAACTCTCATTTTATTAACCCTGCATGTTTAATGTTAGTCGCTTCTTTTATAAATAAAATAAAAAACAAAACAAAATGTATTTTGTTTTTATATACAATAACGCATAGTATTTTACTTTTCCAGTATCTTTTATGGATTAGGAGCACTACCCCTTCCACAGAGTTCATATTTCGGGCATGTTAGTCGAATCGACCCACCACCTTGGATAACGATCTTGCAGCGATGTGGTGGCTGAGTCTAGGCTGTGGTTTGTATCTCGATTACAGGAAGGTGCTAGGCTCGATGTGGTGGTAGTTGGTGAGATACCACGGAGGCCTAGATCGATTGCCACCATCCCTGCCGAACCTGAGGAGATCTTGAAGATCATTCAGTGCTGCAACCCTCACACACCCTCACAGGACTGAAAAGTTGTGAAGGTTCGGCTGCTGAAGGGTCCTCAAGGACGGCGATTGTTGTGATCAACCAGCAATCCATGGAACCACTGAGGGAGAGGCAGGGCAAGACCTACTATGGTTTTAGTACGGTCTTGCTCCGTGTCTACCGAAGTGACAACAAGGGCAATCCGGCTCCTCCGGTCAGTGAGGCCAAGCAGCCTGAAGAAGGCATAGCTGGTGACGATGCCGAAGGCTCAAGCGACCAAGAGGACACCCAGTGTCTCCGGATTGGTGGGTGACTTCTTTGATAACTTGGGTGATATGGTTGATGAGGACGTGCTTCTGGAATCTGACCAGCAGGACGTCAACATCACGCCGGTCGCCAGTATGGATCATTGTGAAGGTCTTACAAGTTAACCTCCACCATTCTAAAGCAGCATCTGCTGCATTGCTCCTCCGGGTGGTAGAAAGAGGGGAAGAGCTCGTGATGGTCAAAGAACCCAGGATTCATAAGGATCGGGTGTGCGGACTTAATGTCAAGGGCTACAAGCTATTGTTTGCGAAAGGTACAGTTAACATAAGATCTTGTGTCTTAGCTAAAAATTCGTTTAATATCTTCATTCTTTCTGATTACAGTGATGAAGACACCACAACCATTGCTCTCGAGACACGGGACGGTATAGCCTGGATGGTCTCGGGATATATGGCGCATGACCACGGACAGAACCCAACCAATCGGCTCATCCGTAATGCAGTAAGGAGGGCAGCAGGCATAATCTGCGCCGATGCCAATACGCACCACACCATCTTGGGTAGCACGAAAACTAATGTAAGAGGTGAGTCACTATTCTCCTTTATTATTAATTATAATTTAGGAATAGTAAATAGGGGCCGTCAGCCTACTTTTGTTGTTGCAAATAGGTGTGAAGTTCTTGATGTTACGCTGATTAGCATTGACCACATTGATATGATCGAAAACTGGATGGTCTCTAATGATTGTTCACTTTCTGATCATAGATACGTGGAATTTAGTTTGGTGCTTAGGTCTATGGGATCGAGTGCTGTAATGTACAGGAAATGGACGAATTGGGGGATTCATTCCTCTTCTCTGGTTCGTACTCTATCTGATCCTCCCCGGGTCGACGATATCGGGGGGATCGATGCGGCAGTGGGTCTACTTACAAACTCACTGCAGCTAGCGACTTCCTTGGCGTGCAAGCCAATGGTGCATAGGGGTAGAGATCGTCCACCGTGGTGGGATCCTGACATTGCGCAGGCAAGAAGAGACTGTCATAGGTTGTTCAACATGGCTAAGCGTCATGGTAATTGGGCGGAGTACAAGTCTTCATTGAATAGATTCAGGAACTTGGTAAGATCGGCGAAAAGGAATTCTTGGAGGAATCCTTTGAGACAAACTGTTTACGTAGAATAATGGCTTTGAGCCCCGTTGTCGCGACCTATGTCCGAAAATCGGATGGTCGCTGGACTACGACTAGTCAGGAAACACTCGAGGTGATAATTGACACTCACTTTTCTGGAAACTCCCAAGTGAGCTTGCGGGATCAGGTTTGTGAATCGATGCCCGGTCCATCCCAATGGATGGACATAGGATTAAATGGGCTTTCGATAGTTTTGGCCCGTGCAAATCTTCTTCACGAGGAAGTATAGTACCGAGGTCATGAGACTCTCATAGCGCAAAGTATCTGGGCGTAATCTTGGACAGCAAACTGTCGTGGGGGCTGAACATCCGGACGAGGAAGGAAAGGGCCATTGTTGCTATTTATGCGTGCAGAGGTGCAATCGGCAGGAAATGGGGCATGGGCCCGAGGTGTGTCAATTGGATCATTGAGGCTGTAGTTAAGCCGACTCTGTATTACGATGTTGCTGTTTGGTGGGCTGCGCTGGACAAGATCAGGTACCGTGCGATGCTTGAGAAGGTACACAGACTGGTCGCATTGATGATAACTGGATCAATGCGCTCCACTCCCGCGCTGTTTACAATGCTAAACTGGCGGATATCACGGCCAGACATATGGCTCTATGCTCGGCGACACGGTTGAACGCGGTACACGGCTGGTCGAACCGTGGCTATGGCCACTCCAGGATAATTGAATGCTCGATTGGCCCTGAGGGAGTGGACTTCTGTACCCCGGAGCCTTTCTTTGGTGCGAGGTACGCGACACATATAGCACAACAAAGTGCACTGTCGGTCATGGATGCCTTCCATGGACCAGCCCTGACTGATGGTTCATGGAAGGGGGAAAAAGTTGGCGAAGGTTTCTACATAGAGGAACTGGGCGTAAAAGTCTCCTTTCGCCTGCCGGATGAATGTAGTGTCCTGCAGGCGGAAATCTCAGCTATAAAGCGGGTAGCCAACTGGCTGAAGTATTATCGTGTATCGGGAGATATACGTATATTTACTGATAGCAAGGCTGCCATTGCTTCTCTTGCGGGTGTCTACACGACATCTAGGTTAACTCTGGAATGCCGGATATCTTTGAATGAGATTGCTGAGCATTAATGGTTAACGCTCATATACCAGGGCACTCGGACTGCCCGGGAAACCAGATAGCAGATGAGCTGGCCAAGGAAAGTGGTCGCATGGATGACACATTCATTGATCATTTCATTGGCCTTCCAATGGCTCACTGTAAGTCACTCATTCTGCGCGAGCATTATAGAATTGCGCAAGAGGAATAGACCTGTGAGTCCACCTGCTCCATATCCAGGGCACTATGGCCTGGCTATGATGAACGGAGAACTAAATCTCTACTTAGGTTCAATAGGGACCATATCAGGACTGTGGTGTCGGTCATGACTGGACACTGGCCTGTTGTGACTCATGCTAGAAGAATGGGTCTGGAATTCAATGACTACTGCAGAAGTTGTCATGAGGAGACTGTGCCTCTTTTTCTCTGTCAATGCCCTGGGCTACGGGGCATAAGGGAAAAATACCTGGGAAAGCCAGGGTTTTTCTGCTTGGAGGATCTATCTAAAATAGAACTAAGATTGCTTCTTCTCTTCATAAGGAGGACGAATTGGGTCAACTCTGCAGTGACGCCATCCGCGTAACTGCTCTTTGGGATGGGCATTGGCGCTGGGTATCACAAAGGGAACGCTGAAGGACCCAAGTGAGCTGTCTCTCGATGGCTGCCCATGGAACCTAACCTAACCTAGTCGAATCGACTAACATAAGTCATAACGTACAAAAAATAAGCATGCAGGGTTAATATGGTTATGTATATTTGTAGTCAGTTTTGTCCTCACTATTTCCTGTTCCGCTTTTTTTCTAAGTGTCTGTACTAAATCCTCTTCTCAGTTTTAATTTTCAAAACTGGAAAATGTTTCCTTCCTATTGGTAGCATGTGTTTATGACCTAAAGAGAGAACCCATTGTTCTTCTATTGGTATGTTTATGTTAGATTTGGTAACAAACCATTTATTATTAAATTTTATACCTATTTCCCATTTTTGCAAATTAATGTTTGCACTTGTTCTTCTCACTAAAATTGTTCACTAATTTATCCCCATATTCCACCTCATCATAATAATTTTGTAGCTGTTGTTCTATTGTCCTACATTCTTTTTTTACCTGCAGCAGTTGTTTAGGCTTGTACCTTATTCTCATATTTAGAATATTTGTATTTCTTGAATATAATTTGATGTTTTATGTATGACGGCAAATTATAATTTTCATGAAAAAGACTAGAAACATTTTTAGAAGCATTCTTAATAAATTTTGGAATAATACCTGCATTGCGGCAACGTATCAAAAAAGTTATAGTTGCTTTTATTATTATTAATTTAATATACACAAGCGGAGTTCAGTGTTTGGTGCGAATGGGCTTGCAAAAGTGCAAATGCAAAATATCGTAGCTCTTTTATGAAAACTAACGGAAACTCAGTGCATTTTGTTGTTGGATTTAACAAAAGAGCTACGATATCTTGCATTTGCACTTTTGCAAGACCATTTGCACCAAACACTGAACTCCGCTACAGTCTTTCAAAAGTTTACATACGACATAAAAAGTTTATTTTTTTACTAAACATAATAACATTTTTCATATTTTCATACTTCAAACAAAAATATTATAAATGCTCTGAAAAAAATATTTAGTTGTTTTCCCTAAAATAACAACAAAAACCTTAAAATGCTTAAACCATCATATTTACATAAGTATACATACCCTGAAAAAAACTCAATGTACCGTTATGAGTACCGCTGCACATTTTCTTGATATTTGCTTCAAATCATCAGTAAAGCTTGTAATTTCATAAGAAGTGATCACAATTGAAATTCATTAATCATTTTGTGCGTTTCGCTAAGTAAAATGGGCAAAGGAAAGGAGATTCCCGAACCAATTCGAAAAACTGTAATTAAACTGAGGAATGAAGGAAATTCTCTATGGGAAATTGGAAGAAATTTAAATTTAAAAAAGCCGACAGTGCAAACAAAACTTTAAGGAAAGTGGAAATTATGAAAGTAAGCCACGTGCCAGCGCCCCCGAATTTTAGACGAACGAACGGATAGAGCAGTTGTTCGGTTAGTAAAAGAAAACCCCAAACAAAGTGCGGTTGAAACTAGTCGTAAAATAAAAGCAGATCTAGGAGTAAAAGTTTCTGATCAGACTATCCGCAGAACAATCAAAAAGAATGGTTACAACAACAGAGTTGCCAGAAGAAAACCACTTCTCAGACCTGTAAATATACAAAAACGTTTGGAATACGCTCAAAAGTATCAGAACATCCACGTAAGTGACCTGACGTTTTGGGAAAGAGTGATTCACCGATGAATGTAAATTCATGGTCTTTGGGAGTGATGGTCGTTCCAAAGTTTGGCGAAAACCTAATGCAGCCTAAGAACCCCAGAACATAAATCCAACGGTAAAACACGGAGGCGGTTCTGTCATGGTCTGGGGATGTATGGCCGCAAATGGTGTTGGCAAATTAAGGATTATCGATGGCATTATTGATAAGGCTATGTATATTGGCATTTTAAAGGATAGCTACCTTCCTAGTGTGGAAATGTTAGATTTGGGAGAAGTTGCCATATTTCTTCAGGACAACGATCAGAAACATTCCTCGAAGGTGGTTAAAGAATGGCTACTTTATAATGTCAAACATAAGCTGGAGCATCCCCACAATCTCCTGATCTAAATGTTATTGAACATTTATGGGATGTTTTGAAACGAAATTTAAGAAAACGCAAAATAACATCAATTGCTGGTCTGAAGGAAGCATTAATGGAGGAGTGGAGCAAAATTACACCTGAAATTACAAAAAAATTAGCATTATCCATGCCTTCTCGTCTGGCAGATGTAATAAAAGCCAAAAGAGGCCATACCAAATATTAAATTTGATTTTTAGTATGTAATTTACTTTTTAGTATGTAACTTATGTAAAAGTACCTAAAACTAAAAAGTGAAATATTTTCTGTTGTTGGATCTAAATTTTCGAATTTAAACTATTTTTAAGTTTATTTTTTAATATTTAATACTTAAAAAAAAAATAAAAATTATATGTATTTCTCATTTTAAAAATTTTTCGGTCGTATGTAAACTTTTGTAAGACTGTGTACATATTTAATATACAAAGTAATAATAATATCATTAATATATTATTATAATAATGATACACAGCGTTGGCCGCTCAGAAATAATTTTTGACTACATAACTATAAAAAAACATATAAAGCCTGTGATCGATCGATCTAGTTATGTTATAAATTTCATCAAAATTGGTAAGATAGTTTCTAAAATTACCCATCTCCCTTTTCATATTCCTTTCTTTGAAAAAATATAAACCCTGTGTATTTTGTTTACGCTGATCCATCTATGGTTAACATTTCATCAAAATTGGTTTATTGAGGGTGAACACGGGGGTCGAGGTTTACCTGGTGTGGGCTGGTTCGGAGAGTACGGGTATTTCGCGTGTTAGATATATGGTGGCCGCAGCGGTCGCCACAGATGAAACCAGTTGAGGTACGTCGGATTCTCGCTGAAGTCTAGGTGAAGAGCCGCAGAGCGATTGGCCAAACCACCCTTAAATTCTGGTCTTTTCCCTTCGGTTTCTTCTTGTTCTTCAATTAAAAGACCTTTAGTTTAACTTTACTTTCTTTATTTTTAGTTGTTTTAATTTTAAGTTTAGTTAAAGTTGATGTAATTTAATTCTTTTTTGTTAATTCCTTTGTCTTATTTAGTTTGTTGTATTTTATTTTTTTTTGTTTAAATGGCCAGCGTCTGGCTGGTGCGAAAGTTCACGCAAGAAAAAAATCATTATTAAAAAAAAACCAAAAGGTTGGCAAACTCACCACGCTACATGTGAAGGTGCCAGATGCCACAACAACATGTAGCGTGGCTCACACCGAACGGTGTTCCTCATCTTTCTATGTTTCTATGGGGCGGGATTTCCACGAGCCAGACGCCATCATACACCCCGCCTTGCGCCGGTGGAGCAAGATAACAGCAATTAATAAAAAAAAACTCAAGGTTTAAAATTGAACAAAGTAAATTAACAAATTAGCAAATATGAAATTCAGAAAAAATAAATAATAATACAAAAAAAAATCGAAAAGTAACAGAACAAAGGAGGGTTGATTAAGAAAAAAAATGAAAATATTTTACAACGCAAGTAATTCAAAAAAAACTTAACAATAGTGGGGATAAAAACATATAACAAACTGTTCGCATCAGAGGGCAACAACGTCAGTGTTTTTCACTGGCTCCATATCACTCCTTCCCCGAAATACGCCACCCCAAAGACGGTGTCCTGGACGTGCATGGTTCCTGGCCTTCCCTTCGCCGGCCCGATGTAGATGCGAGGGGCCACGTTGGCCCCGAGGACCAGGCAGTAGAGGCCGGGAAAATTCCACTGCGTGTTGGCTGTGTGAAGGTTACGGGGCGTAATTGTTCTTGGTTGTTTCGGTTTTCGATGGTTTACCGGCGCTAATCAACGCTACTGGTACTATGAAGTATTGGGCAGTTTGATATGCCCTGATTTTTTTTTATCGGCAGTTCAATATGCCACAAATAAAATTGCCAGGATTAAAGGCAGATCTTTTATGATCCTTTATTGAAATTAATTTTTCTTTTTATACAAAAATAACGATATCTATAAACTACATTTAGTACTAAAATAGTTGTTGCATGCAAACTACACTTCCATTACATTTCCAATATTCAATAATACATTAGGTGGTGTAGAATTGCATGAGGAACAAAAAAAATATATAAAATAAAGTAAATAGTTTCATTGTTTATTTGTTAGAAATTACATTACACTACACCCTAACCCTTAAGAAAAAATTTTACATTTAAAAAATAAAAGTTTATAAAATTAAAATTTTTTTTTTTTTTTTTTTTTTACAAATTTACATATATGTACATTATAGTGCATTTACACTTGTAATTTTCAAACTAGTTTATGATCGTAAACTACTTTCATAAACTATATCGTTTACATCAGCAGTTTTGACAGTTAACAGTTTAACAGCCGTGTCACAAAACAGCTGACTTCAGTAAAAAAAAACTTAAAAACGTTGGTGCACGTACATTTATACATACGATAAACATACCTTTTATTTTCGTTATCCATATTATATAAAACAATTTTCAATTAATTTTTTTAAACTTTTTCTTGATGTGTTCCTTTTTTTTACGCAAACTTTTTTATCTTAATTTTTTTTTTTATGAAATGTCAAACAGAGTTGCATTAACAAAAACTGGTTGTTTGCAACTAGTTTATCTCAAAAGCTAGTTACAAACGTGTTTATAATTTGTATGGATAAACAAGTTTATTAAACTAGTTTATCATCATAAACAACTTATAACGTGTTTATGGTGTAGGTGTAAATGGACTATTAGGGATATAACCATTTGCATTTTTTGCAAATATCAAAAAGGACCTATCAACGTGAGATAGTGCATAAAAAAATATGAAGAAATGTGCCTTCCTTTTTTCGCGAGCGTGCACCGATCGCGATGAAGTTTAAGCTTATAATTTTTTTCAGTTTTACAGGAAATCCATAATTCTAAAGTCGAAAGCCATGCTGGTCTTTGCATTTCGTGTTTTTTTTTATGAAATGGCGATTCCTTGCATTCAAAAAAAAAGAAACCACAAAAATGGTACAAGGGAAGGATACCCACCATAAAAATTTTTATTACAATTTATGCGACAAAAATATAACGTAAAAATACATATATTTTTATTTTTTTTATTTTTATTTGTGGAGCATGGTATGACGTTTGGTTTTCGGACCATTTTTATGATGAAAAAAACTTTGAAATTTTAAGTCAGTCATTGGAAACATTTAATAACGCTTACAACTGTTTTCTTCGACACTGGGTTAAGGAGCCATCAAGAATTTTTAAACAGCATCGCAGCAATATATGCGCTGAGCGGGCGGTGAAAGTTGTTCAAGACATTTTTCCGTTCTGTAAATCAACCAAACTCTCAATTTGAAGTTTATAATGTACAACAATAATGTATAAGTTATTTAATTAAGCTTGTTTAAATTTTTTTACTTTGTAATAAAAATTAAAAAAAAAAAAAAAATGTTTGGTGTTTTAGAAATTGCATTCGGTGCCGAAGGTTTTTGGACCGAAATGACCCCTGATATCGATTTTGAATATCAGTATAACATTGCCCATACCGTAATGATAGGTTCTTGTTTTGGTTATACCCTAATGTACATATTTTAATCTTGTGTTCAATATTTTTTAAACTGTTATTATGAAATTCTTTATTTGTATGTCCTAAATCTAGGACAGAGTATACTCCTTTCGTTTCAATTAAAATTTCGGACAAGAACCATATCACCTTTCTCTAATTTTAGAGGATTAATATCTACATTGATCTACTATTTTCTTTTTTGAGTTTTCCAAATATTGTTTTGCTTTATCTAAAGAGAATCGCAATCGCGCCTTAAGTTCTTGAGCATAATTGTCAGTATTGTAAACAGGCTTTGGATCAAAAACATTGTCATTGGGAAAGCTTGGCAATCTTCCAAATAACAGCTCGTATGGCGTATAAGTTGTATCTATATGAGGTGTTTTGTTATAAGCAAAACAGAAGTATGGTACCCATTGGTCCGATTCATCGTTCTTGCAAAAATTTAACATAAATTCGTTTAACACCCTGTGTTTTCTCTCTATCGAGCCGAGCGTTTCACGGTGATTAGGCGTGCTAAAAACTTGGTCAATCTTCAGTAAAATGCATATTTCAGACATTAAAGCGTTAAAAAACTCTGAACCCCTATCTGATTTAAGTATTTTAAAGTGGCCGTATACTAAAATTAGATTATTAACTATAGCCTTTGCAACCGTTTTGGCATCTTTGGACTCGAGAGGACATGCCATAATGTATTTGGTAAGGTCATCCTGCATAGTTAGGATGTATCTGAATTCGTTTGAATATCTAAGTGGGCCTACTGCGTCTATTGAAATTACCTCAAAACTATTTCCCGGTGTACCAGTGATAACTAACTTTTCCTTCGTGTGTTTGGTTTGTTTGTTGACTTTACATTCTTCGCACCTGGATACCTGCGCTTTAATCATTCTACTCATATTATTCCATATGTATCTCTATTTCAGTTTCAGAGTGGTTTTTCTCATACCCAAGTGACCGCCTATAGCTGAATCATGATACTCAGTTATTAACTCGTTGTCAGTTATGCGTATTGGTGCTCTGTATATCAAGATTTTTAAATTCTCACCTTCCTTTCTGTATATATTATTAAAAATGTTTTTAAATTCTTAAAAATAGCAAAAGTCGTGCTCAAAGCAAGTTCCTGTACATTTTGGTATAGCGTTATCGGTAAAAGTTTCTCCAGAGACAACTGAGTGTTCACGGGATTATCGCAGCACCTTATAACTACCCCCTCTTAATTCATTATCTATTTAAAATCTTAGCTTCATCATATTTTTTATATCTGAAATTGACGTGCATTCCCATACGAAAAGTTCACGAAGATTTTCACCAGAAATACATCCGCCATCTTTGTTAACTTGTTGGTTTAACTTACTTTTCATACTACGGGTTATAGCCAATATATTCTGTTTGCTGGGTTCTGTTCCAGTGGCGATCATAGCCTTTTATGTGTTGGTGTCTATAAAAATTTGGCATTGGTGTTCATTTTGCCCTTTTTGTACGATATTTCGAAATCATAATCACATAGATCAAGCCTAATCCTAGTCATCTTGGACGATGGATTCCTATGTGTAAACAATGACACTAACGGTCTGCGATCTGTAACCACGTAAAATGTTCTACCGTAAAGATATGGACGAAAGAAGTTAATCGACCAATGCATGTATCATGTTTCGACAACGACTTGCTTGCATATGATATGGGTAAATCTGAGCCAAACTCTCCCTGTGAGAGGACTGCCCCCTGTGAAAAATTATATGCGTCCGTGGTTAAAACAAAGGGCTTTTCAAAGTCTGGGTATTGTAGAATTGGAGGGTTTAACAGTTTTTATTTTAGCGTCTTAAACGATCTATGGCAATCTTCATCCCGTACAAAATAATTGATTTAAATTTCTCGCTATCTGCGCAAAGTCCTTAACAAAACGTCTGTAATAATTACAGAATTCAATGAATCGCCTGACCTCATCCGCATTCTTTGGTACTGGATAATTCCTTATCACACTGTCCTTATTTGGATCTGTACGTATTCCCTTATCGGTTATAAGGTGACCTATATAAACTACTTCGGTTTTAAAAAAACAACATTTGCTAGTGTTCAGTTTCAGGTTATACTGTTTCAAACGTTCAAAGACTTTTATTAAGTTATCATGTTGATGTTGTACACTACATCCGAACACGATTATGTCGTCGACATATACAAATGCTTCCGCGCTTAAGCCACTCAACGCTGTTGTTATCATGCGCTGGAAGCTGTTGGACGATATTTTAAGAGCAAAGGGTAATCGTGTGAACTAAAAGTGACCATTTCTTGTAGAAAAGGACGTTAAAGGTCTAGAATATTTGTCCAGATTGATCTGGTGGAACGAACTGCTCATTTCTAGCGTAGAAAAATATTTCGCTCTACCTAATTTATCAAGTACATCTTCTATTCTCGTCAAAGGGAACTTGTCGTTTACTATCTTCTCGTTAAGCTTACGAAAATCTGTAACCAGACGCCATTTGCGCCTGCCATCAGCTGATTTGTTCGGCACTTCTAACAGTGGTGAATTATGGGGGCTTATCGATTGTTCAACGATCCCATCTTTCAACATTCTGTCTACCTGATAATTTATCTCTTTTATCTGTGATTCTGGTATTCTGTATGGTTTAATGTAAACCGGCATATTATCTGTTGTTTGTATATGTTGTGTATAAAAATTATTAACAGTGAGTTTCTCACCCTCAATATGAAAAATTTCATTATACTCAGCGAATATATTCAATAACGATTGTTTCGCCACGGGCTCTATTGATCAGCTCTTCTGAGACCCTTTTTATTCTCTCATATTTTTAGTGGTATCATACTCTCCAGAGCCATATATTTGGTAATCATCTAACTCCCTCCTATCCAAATCTATGTTGCTTACGTGGACATCGTTATTAGCGTCCCTACTGCCGGTATAAGGCAACTTTAACACAAACCCCTGTAGTTATTTCCTTATTCAGAATTATGCTTTCCTTGTTCGTAAGTATGTTTATGGGTATAATTGATTCTGAACGTGCCAGTATACAAATGTTAGCATGGTAGACGCACTTGGGTGTAATTGGTATTATTAATTTCCTCATCTGATAAATTTAAAGTTGTTGTATAAGTTTCAAAGTCTATTTTGCATTTGAACTTTTCCAAAATAAATCTGCCAATGATTTCATCAGTTGGTATTGGTAAGTAATTAGGGACCATATAAAATCTATGCTTTATATGACGATTCTCAAAATGTAAATCTGAATCTGTAGTGCCAATGCTTTCGATCGTATCTAAAGTAATACCACTTAACGTTGAAATGTTCGATCTATTCGTTATGCTAATTTTCCCTTTTTTGCAGATGGATATGTCTGCCCCTGTATCTATCAAAAAGCTTAGGTTCCCCTTCATACCCTTACACGTTATGGTAAGCGGGTTATTATTACTAGCGCAAAAAGTGTACAATTTAGGCTTTGAATAACAGTTTCTGTTATCCAGCCCTATTAGTTTCCCTGTCTACATCTACTAGGATCTACATCCGTGTTAATAGCGACATCATTTCTATTGCGGTTGAAATTATCCCCACCTTCTCTATACCTATCATTTCGGTAATTGTTACTATTACTGTGGGTATTGTTGTTATTACTGATGTTGTGGAACCTACTACTGTTCTGGTTATAATTGCGCTGGTTGTTTTCTCAGCTATCGTGCGTGTGACTTCGGTTATTATTAATATAGTGACCCCGATAATTTTGGTAAGTTTTTCTTGTTTACCCTTCGATAGCCTCTGCTGATACTCTTCAATAGTAATTGGCTGTGGTCCTTTTTTAATATGTGCTGGCACGCTATGTATCTTAGGTACCTCTTTCTTTACCTCCGACTCAGAAATGTTAGGCAGGATCGCCATGTAAAGGTTACGGGGCGTAATTGTTTTTTGTTGTTTCGGTTTTCGATGGTTTACCGGCGCTAATCAACGCTACTGGTACTATGAAGTATGGGGCAGTTTGATATGCCCTGATTTTTTTTATCGGCAGTTCAATATGCCACAAATAAAATTGCCAGGATTAAAGGCAGATCTTTTATGATCCTTTATTGAAATTAATTTTTCTTTTTATACAAAAAGAACGATATCTATAAACTACATTTAGTACTAAAATAGTTGTTGCATGCAAACTACACTTCCATTACATTTCCAATATTCAATAATACATAAGGGGCTGTAGATTTGCATGAGTAACAAAAAAATATATAAAATAAAATAAATAATTACATTGCTTATTTATTAGAAATTACATTACACTACAGCTGGGGCCTCCCCCTGGAGCATCCCCCTCGCTCCTCGACCCCTTTTTAACCCTTGCCGCTGGGGTTCTGCCAAACGGCCGCTCCTCGACTGCTACTTCCACCTCAAGCTTGTTGCGATCGACGACACCGTGAAACACAGCAATTGTGGTGCGGCCCTGAACTACGCGACACCCCAAGCCCCTGGCTTCGTCCAGCATGATGGATGACCGGGCTACGTTTGGGTCAAGCAGTTCCGGCGACCAAAAGATTTCACCAACTGATCGGGCCCGGATTCGTACGGCGGCGGTCTTTCTCACGCACGCACAGAGGGCACCGGTAGTTGGGATTGAAGGCCATGAGTATCTTCCAGAAGTCTTATGTGTCGCATTTAGGCAGAGCGACTAATTTATGTATCGGCCGAGCGATGACGCCATTTTGCATTTTCAGATCAGTCACTCTAAACGCCACTCATTTGGACAGCCTGGTACGCTTTTTAGAATCACAAGATTGTCTTCTTTTAAGTCTATCGGAGGGTGCTGCCATTTATTGCGCTTGTTAAGCTCTTTCAAATACCCCTGCTTTCATCGACGACAGAATTCTTGTTGGAGGGCCTTCAAATAACGACACAGGTTGACAATACTGAGGGGTGATGACAGCTTTTCTGCCGTTGTCATAATATATGCAGCTTGGGCAACCACGCCGGGCGATGAAGTGGGCCAAGGCTGCTATAAAGTTAGGGGAAGACAAATCGCTAACAGCTTCAAGTTGAATCGCCTTCGTAGAGAAGCAAAGAAAGAGATACACTTAACCTTTTGAGATTCTGCAGTATCTGCCTGTGAAACTTTTAATCTCGAACGGGCCAGCAAAATCAACGACAGTATTCGTAAATGGTCGACAAAGGGTAGTTCTTTCTTTCGGCAAAGCCGCCATTATTTGATGTTTACGATTTTTTCTATGAAGAACACAGACTTTGCAATTACGAACCACAGTCCTGATTTCAGATTTTTCGGTCGAATAATCCAACACTCTTGCCGCACGACATTTAAGACTAGACGAGGGCATCCGTGAAGGGCTACGGTGTGCACGAATTCTACGTACAGCCGCGCTAATCTACTGCCAAACGCCAATATAATAGGATATTGCTCGTTGTAGGACAGACAAGTAGTAGAGCTTAGCCGACTATTCGATCGAATAATTTTGTCTTTGTCAACAAAAGGGGTAAGTGTCAACAGGGGGCTACGTGAATCGATTTTCTTATTCGACTTGAGGCAGCTGAACTCCCCTGCGAAGTGCATTTGGTGAGAGAGATAAAATAAACAATTCCTGACAAACTGTAATTCACCAGCCGAGATCTTCAGCGAACTATAAAAGACGTGTTTGCGGTTTCTCTTATTCGCCAGGGCAACAAATCGAAGCATATAAACGATTACGTGATATGCTCTAGATTAACTAGAAAACCTGTCTAGAATATCCTTTTTATCAGCAGATCTAGCAACAAAAACTTTAGCTCCTTTCGACTCTTCTGCCGTATCGAACTCCGCTGCTCCTACAGGCCACAAAGACTGCGTTAAGTTGAGCCTTTGACAAGTCTGCTTACGTATGAAATACCCCAGTTCGGTGTTCAGCCAGTAACACTTTATGCTGTTTGACATTTCTTTTCCTTCTCTCTGTATTCTCGTGCCTATCCTTTTTTTAGTTTATATCGAAGCTCTTTTTTTTCGACTATATGTGTTATTGTTTATACGAACCCCTACCCGAACGTAAGTGTTTTACGAAAAAATTAATAAACTCTAATTAAAAATCCCTAAAACCCAAATTTCTTTTTTTTCCGATTTCTATTTTTGAGGAAAATATATTAACACAATATTTTTTGGTCCATGCGAACCAGATTACCCATTCCCCAGTGAAATATTTTACTTTAAAAATATATTTATTTTCCAGTAAAATACCCGAAGGAAGAAGACGCCTAACTTGCCGGTGTAAAAAATTATTCTGATAAAAACGGCTAGTAATATTAATTTTACCCTCCCCTATTTCAACAAAAAAAAAAGGAAATTCATTTGTGATAATTAGCAAGTGATTAAAGTGTTTAAAATTAAAAGTGTTACAATATAAGAAAAAAAGTAAATAAAGATTAAACCTTTTATTTACTTTTATATCTGCATAAAAACAAAAGAAGAAAAAACCCCAGTGCAT
This sequence comes from Pollenia amentaria, assembly GCA_943735925.1. Classification (NCBI taxonomy): domain Eukaryota; kingdom Metazoa; phylum Arthropoda; class Insecta; order Diptera; family Polleniidae; genus Pollenia; species Pollenia amentaria. The sequence continues at coordinate 104,371,223 of OX031006.1, forward strand.
TTTTTACCAACAACATTTGCTAATTCAGTGTCTAACATAAAGCTCTGTTCTGTTGTTAACTAAGTGTTAAATGTTTTTTACCTCTTTTAATTTTTGTGATATAATGTTACCACATTTACCCTTTTTTACCCCATAACATTTGAATTTTTAAAAATTAAGTCTTGGTGTATCGATTTGGCAAGAGACCAACCTCCGTTCAGTTAGAAATTAAAGGTACCAGCTAAAGATCAAAAAAATACCCAAGACTATGCATGTTTAATTTAATGCTTCTAGGTCCAATATTAACGAAAATTTAAAAGGTACCAGTTGAAAAATAAAAAAGTACTAAAAAGTTCCCCCTTACAGATTTTCATCCGCTCAGGACCTAAGATACTTAAATTTAATGTTTCCTCACAGATAGAAAAACACTCGGGATAAATTAAGCTTTTTATACTTGCTTTAAGTACGAGTCGTATTCAAAAATTCAAGTACGAATAACACTCAAACGTACTCAAAACAATCCTAAATGGGGATACTTTCGAAAATAAATACCGGAATTTCTTAAAATAAGTATAAGGTTCTTAAACAAAGTATAAAAAGATTGAACTTTTCGTTGCTAGTGCGACTCTGAGAGTAAAATTATAAAGCGAGCGTTTTCACTTACTTATTAGTCTCATCTCTTACCATTACATTTTATATGCGTGCATACGCGTGTGTTTGTGAAAGTTTTTTCTAGAAAAAAAAAAAAAAAATCAACACCACACAAATTACACGATTTGCTTATTTTGTGTAGAAACAACAACAGAACAAGAAGAAAAACAAACGTAATGTTCATGTTTAAAAAGTAAAATAAAAAGCAAAAGTTCCCATTTAGTTTATATTTAGTTATATATATCCTGTCGGACATGATTCTAGTGTTTTATAATTGAAATTCTGTAAATAGAGGAATCAATACAACAAAAGTGAAATAAATAGGTTTAAAAAGGTGAAGTAAGTCAATCATAATAATATCCTTCTTCTATCTCTGGTTCTATGCGGTAAGCGTTTTTTATCAACTTTATAATACTTGAATCAAGCGTATTTTGAGATTGATTTAATCTTAGTTTTCCTTAAATCAATCTCATTTTCGTATTATTTCAAGAAAGAATTCGGGATAAGATATGGATAATTTTAGCATTCCGCGCTTGAATAATACGAACTTCAATCAATCTTTCTGTACTTGATTCAAGAAAATCCGTAGTCACCGTACTATTGATACCGCTTCGGATTGATTTGAAGTCAGATGGATTGATTTTTATTAACTGAAATGCAAAAAATGACCAGTAAAAGAACAAAAAACTACTAAAGACCCCGTTTACCTATTCTCATTCACTCAGGTTCTTGCATGTTAAATTTTATGTTTCTAGGTCCAGTACTAACGGAAATTCAACAAGTACCAGCTAAGAACAAAAAAGTACCAAAAAGTTCCCTCAGTACAACCAACCAAAAAGCCAAAGAATAAAATTTAATTTCCCGTTTTTGGTAATTCACGCTTACTCCATAAAAGGGCCGAGATTAAAAAGGTGGATGGCATGGAACATTCTTACGGACATAGGCTATATGAGTTTCCACTAAAGTGCTTAGGATATATATCTCCAAAACTAAAGGAGATAGAAACAAATGTAATACTTATTGTTGTTTTTACTGTCTGGTACTTTTTTGAATTTCGGCTCTTTAAGGGTGTAAACGGGTAAAACCTGTATTTTGGCACTTTTTGTCACCCAATTTATCTTTTAAACCAATTTACATAGAAATAAAGGTTATATCACATTCGAAACTTATCTTAAAAATACAAATACGAATTTGGTAATTTTTCGAAATTTGAACGTTTAAGGAATGAAAATCATAAAAATTGCTGGTCCTTTTATTGCAAAACAGTTTTCTCCATTCTTTGGCATATACGTGTTAAATTATGGGTTCCCACTACAATATTGGAATTGTTGATAATTCAATGGGGAGAAAAAAGTACCAAAAACGGTAAAAAAAGGGAAAATAAAATTTCTTTCTTTAGGTTTTTCGTTCTACAAGTACTACTTCTCTTAATTGCCGTTAATTTTGGACCTTAACACAAAAATTCAACATCCCTGCAGATAATATTGGACTACGTGGTCCATTGTGGATTAAATGGACTACTTACAACATGGTCCAATGTACTGTAGTATGGACCATATTATACAAATTAACATGCAATGCTGCCAACAACTGCATGATGTATAGGTATACTATACTATAGTTTACAGTTTTACACATTGGTAGCCCTGATGTTGTACATTATTAATTGTTTATTTAAAAGTGAAACAGGAAAGTTTTTTAAGATTTGTGAAAAAAAAAAATAAAAATAAATTAAAAATACCAAGTATATATATGGGGGATTTCATGTCAAGTGACCCAACTTTTGAAATCGATGTCTTCCGATTTAGATGAAATAGGCACCAAGGTTAGTCTTATTGGGTAGAAGTTTAGACACAAATTTTCAACAAGATCGGTCATAAAGTTTCTGAGTTAGAGGGGGTCAAAATTTGACAATTTGGCCAAACCGGTGTTCTTTCTCGTACATGTAACTTATTATCTATGGGTGTTAGCAAAATTTGTCCCAAACAAATTAGATAGCTATTTCTTCAAGCTATCGAAAAAAAATTTTTTTGTATTTTTTTTAAATATTTTAAAATTTTTTTTTTTTAATTTAAAACTTATTTTTAATTTTTTTTGGACCCGGTATTTTTTTTTTTTTTTTTTTTTTTGCTCAAAAGAAAGCTTATGTATTTTTCTTTTAGGTAGTTTTGGTCGCTTAGTGGGATGAGAGTGGGATATGTATAAAAAAAATAATTTCTAACTCAAGTCGAGGGTTTTTAAATTTTTAGCATATGCACTACTTTGAATTTTTTCCTTTTTATGTGTAAGTGTTTCTAAAATCTTAAAAATAAAACTTATGCTGAGATACTAGACAAATTAACCTTTCCGACGGTATATAACATACCGAACTAGCATTTCATTCCCTCGATACTGTAATACCCACAATTTGTTAATCCCAGGAATAAAATCATTTTTTCTATAGAGATGTTGACAAATTAAATCTGTTTATTTATTTGTAATAATAATTAAATTAATATAAAATAATTATAATAAAAACAAAAAGATAAATAATCTAAAAAACTTAATCTCAATCACATAAGTCCTTTAATATTTTTTTTTGTTTTTTTTAAATTTTTTCTTAAATTTAAAACTATTTTTGTATTTTTTTGGAAACGGGATTTTTTTTTTTTTTTTTTTTTTTTGCTCAAAAGAAAGATTAGGTCTTTTCCTTTAAGGTAGTTTTGGTCGCTTAGTGGGATGCGAGTGGGATATGTATAAAAAAAATAATTTCTAACTCAAGACGAGGATTTTTATTTTTTTTAGCATTTCACGTCTTGACTTACAAATTATTTTTTTTTTATACATATCCCACTCGCATCCCACTAAGCGACCAAAACTACCTTAAAAGAAAAGACCTAAGCTTTCTTTTGAAAAAAAAAAAAATGAAAAATAAATACCCTTTTCAAAAAAAAATACAATAATAATTTTAAATTTCAGAAAAAAAAAATTAAAAAACAAACAAAAAAAAAATTTTAAAGGACTTATGTGATTGAGATTAAGTTTTTTAGATTATTTATCTTTTTGTTTTTATTATTATTATTTTATATTAATTTAATTATTATTACAAATAAATAAAAAGATTTAATTTGTCAACATCTCTATAGAAAAAGTAATTTTATTCCTGGGATTAACAATGGACATCCCACTAAGCGACCAAAACTACCTAAAAGAAAAATACATAAGCTTTCTTTTGAGCAAAAAAAAAAAAAAAAAATACCGGGTCCGAAAAAAATAAAAAATAAGTTTTAAATTTAAAAAAAAAATTAAAAGGTTTTGTTTGTTGTGCTTAATTCCCTTTTTAAATAATTGATAAAAAGTACTGAAATTTATTGTTGGAGGATAAGCTGTTCCTATGCGCATTTCACTGGTTGCTTAGGCCAGATCATCAGGAAACGTTCTCCTAAATAATTTTAGAAAAGCCAAAGCTATCAGCAAACAAAACTACAGAGGGAATGAGAATTACCTACAAACACTCAAAAAGTCTTGTTTGCAACGATATCAAAGCTTAAACAAAATACCAAACAATAAATCAGTGTTGAGTTTTTATCTTTTTTACATTCCCCGCTACAATTAGTTAGAATTCTCCCAACATTAATTGTAGTTGTAAATGGGTAAAGAAAAAACATATTAAAAACAAAAACAAAGTGCTTTTATTGTTTTCGCAAGAAATCAAAATAAAAACAATTTGCCAGTTCAGTTTTTTATGCACGTGCACTTGCTAAAATTTATTATCAAAGTTGTTTGTGGGAATACTATTATTTATTAAAAGGTTTTGTTTGTTGTGCTTAATTCCCTTTTTAAATAATTGATAAAAAGTACTGAAATTTATTGTTGGAGGATAAGCTGTTCCTATGCGCATTTCACTGGTTGCTTAGGCCAGATCATCAGGAAACGTTCTCCTAAATAATTTTAGAAAAGCCAAAGCTATCAGCAAACAAAACTACAAACAACTTTGATAATAAATTTTAGACTTTTTGAGTGTTTGTAGGTAATTCTCATTCCCTCTGTAGTTTTGTTTGCTGATAGCTTTGGCTTTTCTAAAATTATTTAGGAGAACGTTTCCTGATGATCTGGCCTAAGCAACCAGTGAAATGCGCATAGGAACAGCTTATCCTCCAACAATAAATTTCAGTACTTTTTATCAATTATTTAAAAAGGGAATTAAGCACAACAAACAAAACCTTTTAATAAATAATAGTATTCCCACAAACAACTTTGATAATAAAAAAAAAATTTTTTAAAAAATTTAAAAATACAAAAAAAATTTTTTTTCGATAGCTTGAAGAAATAGCTATCTAATTTTGTTGGGACAAATTTTGCTAAGACCCATAGATAATAAGTTACATGGACGAGAAAGAACACAGGTTTGGCCAAAATGTCAAATTTTGACCCCCTCTAACTCAGAAACTTTTTGACCGATCTTGTTGAAAATTTGTGTCTAAACTACTATCCAATAAGACTTACCTTGGTGCAAATTTCATCCAAATCGGAAGACATCGATTTCAAAAGTTGAGTCACTTGACATGAAATCCCCCATATAATAATAGCAATAATGGATTCCAGTGCACGCCATAAAAGGCGATTAGTGAAAAAGTAGTAACATGGAGTACTTGTGAAACTAACCCACTTGAGTACTCCATGGAGTAGTTAAGGGACTACTTCGGTGGGTTATATGGTCCACTCCTAGGACATCGTAACGTTAAATAGACCACCTTTTTAACATATAATTGGAGTAGTTTTGGAGTACTCTTACTCCTTTATGGACTACTCTTTACACGCATGTATGGACTAGTCTCGATATCTGCAGGGATACAATGTCGTTAGTGATAAGACTCCATGGGGGAACTTTTTTGTACTTATTTGTTTTGCAACTGGTACTTTTTGAATTTCTGTTAATATTGGACCTAGAAGTATTAAATTAAACATGCAAGGTTCTGAGCGGAAGAGAAACTATACGAAGGAACATTTAGGCACTTTTTTCATTTTCAACTGGTACTTTTTGAATTTTCGTTAGTATTGGACCTAAAACCATTAAAAGTTAAACATGTAATGTCCCGAATGAATGAGAATCCATAAGGGGGAGTCTTTTTTTTTTTTTGTGCTTTTCTAATTTTCGGTAATATTGGACCTGAAAACGTAAAATGGAACATGCAATGTCCTGAGGATCTATAAGAGGGAACTTTTTTACACTTATTTGTTTTTCAACTGGTACTTTTTAAATTTTCGTTAGTATTGGACCTTGAAGTATTAAAGTAAACATGCAACGTCCTGAATGAATATGAATCTATAAGGGGAGCGTTTTGGTATTTTTTCGTTCTAAAAATTATAATTTTTTTAATTTTTGTTAATATTGGACCTAGAACCAAAAAATTAAATATGCAATATTCTGGGCGGATGAGAATCTATAAGAGGGAACATTTTGGTACTTTTTTGTTCTTTAGCTTGCACTTTTTGAATTTTATATTCTCTATTTTAGCTGGTATAGCATTTGACTTTTCTCATTACTGAAAACTTGTAAAATGGTTCTTTCTAGCTTGAAAACTCGTTAATTTGAATATATATTTAGATCATCAATATAAACTATTTTACTTTCTTCGGATATACACTTGTTCACAATATTTTAGGTTTATAAAACGAATTTTCATAAAATATTTTAACAAATTTAATTATTAAAAAAAGAGTATTTTTTAAGATTTCAGTATATTGATCAAAAGATTTCAGTATAGTGATCATAAACCGATCTGATATATTTATATACCGGCGTGTTTAAAAAGAAATTTACCATTTATATGGATTACAAATCTTGGACTCGGAAAAATCTATGGTTTCCGAAATATTTTATATTTTGGGCATACATCTTTTTCTGGAAATTTTTTTTGGATATTTTGATATATGTATAAATAACGTGTTCATAGGTTATACTAGATCCCTACAATTTATTTGATGTTTTCCAGACCATTTTTGAGTATTTTGGTCACAACTCGAATGTTTTTAACCGATTTGACAGATTCATATATCGACGTACACTTTAGCATTCACGCCCACATTTCTTCGGATGCTGTGTATTATTAACCAATATGCTTGTTCCCAGTGATGTTATATACTTTAAAGATTCGCTAAAATAGAAGCCCAAAAATTATTGTTAATAAATGAAAATAGATGTAAGTGCGAATAATTTATTTTTTCTTTGCGACAGCCTGATAACTTTTGTTTGGTTCAAAATAAAGTTTGTACAAATATTTAATCAATATCCATAATGGTTCTGCTTTTATCGGATATAAAATATATAATCAAAAACTATCAGCCATGTCACAGAGCACAATTCCGTTCGGAACTGAAGAAAACTCATTTTTTTATTGATAGAAAGTATATTTTTATAGTTTTTTGGGCTCTAAGATACAGAAAACTCCCATACCGTTCATGAAATCAAAAATGGTTTCATTCCGCAAAATTTTTTCGTAATTTTCTGAAGCACAAAAATACGGAATGAATTCCGTTTCCGAACGGAATTGTACTCTGTGACATGGCTGTATATAATACACGATTGAAATATGAGACGGAAAAAAATATATAATAATTGTAAAAACTATTATTAAATTACTCAAATAGGGATCGGCAAATTATAGCAAATGATGACATTATTCTTTGATGTGATTGGTCGGTAGGGTACAATTTTCTCACAACGAGAGTATCATTTATGATCGAAAAATTACGTCATATTCGGTTATTTTGTTCGAGAAGCTGATTCCAAAAATATTTCATTTTGATACTAAATGCTAGCTGGGTTATACATGCACACGTACATACATATACAAATATAAAGTCTTTTATGTATATAAACTATTAAATCAGTTCTTTTTATAAACTAAAAAGTAAACAACAAAACATAAAAAAGTGATATAAAAACACTTAAAATCACATTTATGTACTTTTTGGATTTTGTTTGGATACTATAAAAATTTATTGTTTGCCCGTATCAATTTTAAATGGTGATTTCCTATCGTACACAGGCACATATAAGGATATTTTTTTTAATAAGCTTCGGTACACAAAAAGGTATACTAATTTTTAATTACGTTTTGCGAAAAAGAACGGTAGAAGACCTCCATTCTTGTAAGAGATTTTTACAAATTTACGTAAAAGTCGAAGCTGAACTGACTGCAAGCGGTGACTCAAAGAAGTTTAGCAATTTGAAATGTTGCCGCATCAACAATATTATTAGGCGGCATGAAATAACCCCCCAAAATATAACCTGAAATAGCCCCCAAAAGTTTGTATAGAGAACCGCAACAACGATTTTTGGGAGGTATTTGATTTTGTTTGGGGTGTTATTTTATTTATTTTTAATTGTGGGATTATTTCAGTTTTAAATTTATAACGAACAAATTTGTGGGCGCAAGGATATGTTATAACAAACACCGGCTTTGCTAACTAAAGCTTCGCAGCATAGCCGGCCTACGGCAGGGTGCAAGAATTATCTCCTCTTTATTATACCAAACACCGGCTTCGCTGAGTAAAGTTGGTCTACATCTGCGCAAGGGTTTTCTTCTCAATGGTAGAACGAACATCGGCTTCTCTTACTAAAGCTTTTCTGCGCAGCCGGCCTTCGGTGGAGCACTAGGCTGATTTTAGGAGCTTTAGTTAGAGAGCCGGTGTTTGTTATACCATAGAGGAGAAAATCTTGCGCCCGACCGAAGGACGGCCATGCAGAGAAGCATATGTTAGCGAAGCCGGTGTTCGCTATAATATAGAGGGGAAAGTTTTTGCACCTTGAAGCTTGAGGTAGTTAGCGAAGGCAATGTTTGTTATACTAAGAGTGGAAAATCCTTGCGCCCGATCGAATTCCCAACCATGCATCTATCGCGCGATTCTTTAAACTAAGAGAATACAATTAATTGTATTAGCCATATTGAGGTGTTATTTCATCAGAAATTGCGGTCTTAATTCCAGGGTTTAAAATGCTATCGCCATATTATAAAAAGCAGCAAAATTTTGCCTTTTCATAGTTGAAATAAAAATCAAAACTAAAAAGCTGACAAGTGCCATTACTTAAATAGCCCACACTTTTCAAAATAAACACACTGCATTTGAAAAGTAACTTCTGGCTTCTGCCAACTTTTGCGTTTTTAACAATGGCAAACATTTCTGATTTGAGAAAACTCAAAAAGCAGCCGGGATCACTTTTATGTTGTAGGAAAAATATGTAGGAAAAACAATCAAACAAACAGCTTCTGCCTGTAAACCGCCAAATCAAAAACCAATGTAGGCTAGTAGCCGCACAATAGGAAGAAATAGCAGCACATGCTATCACATTACTCAAAAGTTTCCATATTTTATTGATTTCAAAAAGTTTGTCGCATGTTCCCTAAGGTAATTTTTTAGAAAAAAATTCCTACGAATAGGGATTTTTCCAATTAGTACAAGCAGTGATGCTTGTACTTCGGAAACTTCGGCTCTTTCCGTTCTCTAGATATACAGAAATCAATAATATTTTTGAACGGGAGGTGCCCCACCCATTTTTCAATCGCACCCATATTTTTAGGGAAGTTGTGTATTGAGTATTTGTTATATATATTTTTAAAATTATTTTAAAAAAAAGTAATTTTTGCCGGTATCTTCGGCGTTGTTCGGGGCACATTCTTCGATTATTTTCCTTAAAGTATTTGACTATAAAAAATTCCTTTTAAGATAAATTAAGATGGTAGTTATGAACCAATTAAGCAGCTTATGATTAGATTGATTCAGTTACTAAAAAATAAACACGTTACCTGGACTTGGTAATTTAAGTTTTATTTCGCCCCTTGGAACTACCGAGCTATTTTCATTTTCAGGCTTAACAATAGAGATAAAAAAAGATATCAAGTTTCCGAAGGAAGTTTATTGTGAAGATGCAGTCGTCAAGAGTTTCAGTAATCTCAGTAACACAATAAATTTACTTTTTACTATATTGACCAAGTTTAACTGGGCCGATTGTGCACCAATTAAAATATTCAACAATGATCTAGATTTAATTTATTTTATATGAAAGTAGCACAATTGTTAATGTTGTTTTGTATGTTGTATTTTAAATATTGTTAATTTTCAAATAAAAAATACTTACAGCCAATTTTCACGATGATTTAAAAGACATGTCTTTTTTGTATTTCTTTTTTAAAGAAACTTCCAAAAACTTGTTAAATTTTCACCATGTTTCTTTTCTTTGCAGTCAGAGCTGATTTTTTCTTAGTTTAATTAATTAAAATTTTTTATATTTCTATATTTTAATAAGCACATGTCATTTTGAAATAAGAATAAAACAGAAATTAAAAAACACAAATAAGTGCAAAGAGGAATGTCAAAAAAGAAACACAGAAATACGATTCATGTCTTTTTTTCTACCCTGCTTACTTCTCTACCCCGCTCACTATCAAACAAAAAAAGACATGATTTTAAAATAGGGGAAAAAATCATCGTGAAAATTGGGTGTTACAAAATAGAATCAATATAATACAAAAACACTAAAACACGTGCAGACTTTTCAGTTTGTAAGGTAGAGATGACAAACTTTGCGGGGATTATCTTATTAAATTCTTACATATTTTGCACTTTTTAGATATTGCAACTCACTTTTTTTATATAAAATTAAAGTTTATTCAATATGTTGTCCATTTACAAATGATTTTTGATTAAAATTTGGTATTATAAAAGTTTTATATTAAGAAATTAAAAAAAAAAAATTAAATTAATTTATTTGATTTCTGACGCTTGTTTGAATTTTTTTTTTTTTTTCTTTTGTTTGACATTAAATGGGTTTTAAAATTGAGAACAAACTTTCTAATGACTACATATACCTTGTATTATTCTACCATGGAAAAACCAAATTTATTGAAATTGATGTTTGAGTTTTCCTTCTTTTCATTTGTATTCAAATATTCAATTTGAAAATATAAATATTATTTAATTTTACATTTTTAATTTTTCTTTGTCTATGACAATACGGCTGTAACCGGCCGCCGCGGCGTATGAAATATAATTAGATCTATGTCGACGTACGACGTTAAAACGCTTTTACCTTTATCAAAGACTTTAGCAAAGCAAATAAAACTGCAGAATGAATAAGAATAAGCAACATTCATTAGTGAACAATGGGTTTATCTTTTCTTACATTCCCGACTACAATTGGTTGGCTATTCTCTCCGACCCGAAATGTAGTTGTAATGGCTAATAAGTCAGTGAGTGTTTAAACGCTGCTTTAGTTGAACTTAACTTAAATTTATATGAAGTTTAAACTCAACAGTTTTTTTCGTTTAAAGGTGGTTTATATGTTTACTGATTTACAGATATGTTGGTTAAAAGACATTTTAAACCAAAAACAGAGTTTAACTTGCTCTAATTTTTAAGGCCAAGTGAGCTAAGAAAAAAACCAAAAAGCAAATTGCAAATTTATAATTAAAATTAAAATTTATAAGTTGTTTTTGGACTTTCCATATGTCCTTTTTGAAATACTTTCTTAAACGCGGTATTTTCGTTTACGGTATCTACTGTTCTACAGTCCGTTATTTACTGAAGCTTTATTTTATATATACTTTATTTTATAGATCCCTAATAATATATGACTATGAAGCCTTTGTCTTTAGGTTCCAAGTCAAAACTTCCAACAAACTAACCTATGAAAAGTGTCATCAAAGTTAGACTATCCGTGTATAAACTGCAGATATGTCACCCTTTTGTATAGCCTCCACTGTGCATTGTTTTCTTTCAGAATATATATTCATATCACACACTAAATCATAAACAGTGGCAACTCAAAATTTACAAATTTTAAGGAGATGCAAAAAACGGGCTTTTAAACCATGATTGTAATTTTATAATCAAATTGAGATCCACAGTAAAGAAAGGGCTCTTATAAGAAGGCTTGCTAATATTTTTTTTAATTTTGTGCTGTAATTTTGGAAATAAGATATAATTTTAAGTTGCGATTCTTAAATCTTTAGGCACAACTCAAAATGGTGCATCCTAAAACTTAATACATTTTTCATCAATAGCCTCACAACTCGAAATAATACTATTTAGGTGAAAGAAAACTACTAACCCAACGGTAAGCTTTTGAAGGTCTGAAATGATAAGGCCTTCTGTAAGACCTTCCTAGCCCTTTTTTTAGATCCAGTACTCATGCTCGCTTGCCTTCTCAGGAAGGTCTTATGGAAGGCCTACTTACTCCCTTCTACATTGTAGCAGCGAAACCGAAAAACCGTTACCAAAAAAAAAAAAAAAAAAAATAAAAACATTCCAAAGACAGCAAACAATATAAGTAAATAAAAAAGTGAAAAGAAAAAAGAAGTACATAAATTTATATTAGTTTTTCTAAAATTGTTTGACGAAGCGGTGTTTACATTTTTTTCTCGTGGTAATAATTAAATTTTTATTAAACAATAATAAAATGAATAAAAGATCGCTAAGAAGCCTCTAATCAGGCCTGCTGAAGAAGGCCTCTAATCAGGCCTGCTGAGGAAGGGAACGCAGAAGGCCTTGGCTGGCTAGGACATCGCGTGTAAAAAATGTATGAGTATGGAATGGGGTAGTAAGGCCTTGTGTCTGCCAAATAAGGCCTTCTAGAAGGCCTGCTTACTACTTCCCCAGCGGTAAAAAGAAGTAAACACCGCTTCGTCAAACAATTTTAGAAAAACTAATATGAATTTATGTACTTCTTTTTTCTTTTCACTTTTTTATTTATATTGTTTGCTGTCTTTGGAATGTTTTTATTTTTTTTTTTTTTTTGGTAACGGTTTTTCGGTTTCGCTGCTACAATGTAGAAGGGAGTAAGTAGGCCTTCCATAAGACCTTCCTGAGAAGGCAAGCGAGCATGAGTACTGGATCTAAAAAAAGGGCTAGGAAGGTCTTACAGAAGGCCTTATCATTTCAGACCTTCAAAAGTTTACCGCTGGGTCTTTTTACCGCTGGGAAGTTACAATATAAGCGCACTACCACAACTAAAAATAATTCTAACAGACATAATGAACAAATACCTCATAGTAACGCAAGAGACATTTTCGTGGTCGTTATAAATATGATATGTTAACTGGCTTATGAAAAAAAAACGATTTTGATAAAGTTATGAGTTATGAGATATGTACACACTAGGGTGTTCAGTCGATTTATTGTTGTTCGATTAATCGAACAATTTTAGACGATTAATTGTTCGATAATTTTATATTGCTGATTTCGATTAAAGGATTAATCGAAGAATTTATGCCGATTTACCGAATAACAATATATATTGTTTATGGTTTTTCTGTCCAATGTATAATTTTTTAAAGTTTTAAGTCAGATAAACAAACCAAATGTATGTGTCCGTTGGAATTAAGAAAAGTCATGTTTAGTGAGTCATTCACACACATGGGCGTACTGCTTACTGAAAAAATTTTCAGTTACCAGTAAATTTTTACTGACTACTGAAATAATTATATAATTATGCATTAATGCAGTAATCCGGTAATTTTTACTTATATTTGAAACAAATGCAAAAAAAAATATTTTTAACCCCGGAGCCACACGTTCAACAAATCACTTTCAAGTTGTTCACAAAAACTGCTTGTCAAAACTTATTTGAATTGACAGCTGTGTCACAGGCTGCACTCAATTCGATAATCAGTTTCATTTTAAAAATGCCCCGACAAAGAAACAACTCAAAATAGTGGCATGCCTCAAAGTACTTTGCAAAAAAGAGCAAGAATTTTTTTAGAAAACAATTTTTTTTAATAAAGCACATTTATTTTTTAAGAAATATATTTTATACAAAGTTAATTTGTGGTCAGTTGTTAAATTGAACGTAAAATTGGCAAACAATTGGAAAGGTAAAACTGAGAGCAATTTCGTGCAGCGTTACCGATGTGATACTAAAGTATCAATTTGACCATTTTTTGACGGTCTTGATCCCATTTATGACTCTTTTTTCAATTACCCTTTCGCATCATTTTAAAAAAAGCACTCACATTAAGTTTATTACTAACACTGTTGAACAGTCGTGCTTCAGCTTAACAAGAGTTTTCGAAATAAGCATTGCTCAAAAATAAACCTTGGAATAGTCTCAAAGTAGAAACTTACAATTCCATGCCATCCCCTCTTAATTTTTTCGAAGCGGAAATGGAGGCATGGACTTCAAGTGAAGATTTTATAACAAAATATAGAACGAACATTCCTAAAAAGTTGTTTGTTTTCGGATGAATTTGTGTGAAAATATTTCTTACGACTATAATTTCCCTAATATCAAACATAACCCATATACATACATATTTGTTATTATATTTATTAAAACGTTATTGAATAATTTATCGTGTTTTCTTTTCTACAAAAAAAAACATGTAACATTTTATTAAAAAATTGCAATTTGGTGTTCGTTTCATAAAAGTGTTTATTCTCCAAACGGGTTTTATTTTAAAAAATTCACCCTGGCTAATGGCATAAGGCATTTAACTGCTCTATATAAATCGACAGATTTGATAGTGCCCTGTAAAATAGGTGACTTCGGTTTATATTTGGGGCTTTGTTTAAAATGCCGCCGATTGCCTCAAAGAGCAACAAAGCTACGCAATAATTAAAAAATTCGAAAAAAAAAATTATATATTTCAAACAAGCCATTAAATTGATTAAAAGGGCCTAAAACTAAATGAATGGCAAAAATTGGCTAAAATTGCTAAATTAGCGGAAAATTTTAAAACTTTGTCAACAGCAGTATGATAGCAAAGGCTAATTTTAATTAAAAATCATAAAAGCGTTTATGAATCAGAAAACTTATCAGAAAATCGCTTCTATCGCGAACATGTCTAAAATTCGCGAACAGTTGTGAAATTGGAAACAAACCCCAAAAATTTATTTGAAATCGCTAAATCGGTTAAAAACAAAATGTGGGAATATAACATATAAAGCGTTAAAAAAAACCAAATTTTTGTCAGGTGTTAATAACAGGAATGGGCATTCCATAAAAAAGTTAAGTTTCTTGTGAACTTCCTACCTGAAAAAATATTTTGTGGTTGTTTATAAAAAAAACTTGATCTTATTATTGTCTTTAAAATGGGAATAAAAATACTTCTTATAAAAAACTTGACCCTTTTTTAACTGAAATAACCTTTTTTGACCCCTTTTTCTGGAAAATCTCCTTTTTGTGACCCTTTTCGAAAATTTCCAACGGTTACCCTTATCTCGTGGTCAATTTAAAAAGTGTGAGTGCGTTAGTGCAAAAAGTGAGAGAGCATGGAAAACTAAAAGGAAAGACAAAACTTGATCGTGCGGCTTCCAATTAAAGAATAACATTTAAACAACATTTTATTTTTTAAAGATTATTAATTGTTTAATTGTTAGTATATATAAAATTATATAATTTCAATACATGTCTTGTTTTTTTATCGTTGTAAAGGTTTTATCAATTAGAATGAATGGTTGCGTTTGTTTTGTTTCTTTGTTAATAAGATATTAAATTACTTGCAATTAATAATGTTTATTTACTCAAGTACCAATTTTTTTTAAAATTATCGAAAAAAAATAATATCTTAACTTACATAATTTCTGAATTTTGAATTATTCGATAAATCGATTAATTTTACAATATTTTTCATTTAATCGAATAAGTCAAAAATGCAAAATATCGATTTATCTCTTAACCGAACAAAAAAATTCGATTAATTGAATACCCTAGTACACACACATTTCATTACAATTTGCGTAGACGATTCTTACAGAAATGATGTAATTTTTGCCAAGTAAACAGCGCATTGTGTATCCGTCGTCCAACAGATTTAGACAGCACGTTGTTGTTTTTTTAATTTTTTACGTCACACACTTTTGGGTGAACAAAAACTCACAATAGAGAAGAAAAAAATTAGTTTTTCTCTAAATGACTTCTTACAAAATAATGAACAGTGGTTTCGTGATGAATAAATTTGATTCGTTTTACATATGCTAATAAATGCTAATAAATAAATTTTATAAAAATTCTGTTACAATTCTGTTACTTGGTATAATTGGCCGTTAAATTCTATCACTATTATAATAGTTTTTTAAAATTTATTAATTCTGCTTCAAAAAATCCTTTAAGATGAAAAAAGTGACGTGTGAAAAAAGCCCAAATCAGTTGCGAAGGCAGCCTTCGAAGAAAAAGACAAAAAACGAAATGAGTAAAAACAGGCCGCTACAATCAACATTTGTTAGTTGTGTTGTTTTTATTTTTATTGATTTATTATTTATTTGTTGTGTAACTGTTGGTTTTGTGCAAGGCGAAATCATGTATACGGTGGTTAAATCATTAGCGACATATGTATGCTTAATTTTCTTTGGCGTAATACATGAGGCTTTTAAGCAATTGTCATAAATATCGCAGATGACCCGAATTGATTTTGTTCCGTATGCGTCCGCCTAAAATTGAGTCCTAAAAGCATCCATATTCATATATGAGTTTGTATGTAATTCATTGTCATCCCAGAGATTCGTTGCAGACAAAATCACTTTAGCTTCACTGTGAATTTTTCTTTTATATGTCGTCATAATAGAGATTATTAGAGCAATTTCTTACTAATGTTTCATAAATGAATTTTTCTACTATGGTTGGTCTTCCTAGAGAATCGTAACTGAAAAAAATCCCTGATGCGTTTTTTTCTGATTTCTTGTGCGTTATTTGAAATATTTATACTAATAGGTGCGTTTGAGTACTTTTACAGTAAAATGCAGTAAATGAGTTAACTGAAAAATTTTCTCTCACAAAAAAGTTTATTTTTCTAGGTTTTAACTTGTTTAAATGCTGGCATTTAATTCGCTACTTTGTCTGGTCCTTTTTTATGATCATGTTTGTGTGCCAAAGGTTATAGTTCTGCTACTAACATTTTTTATCTAATTGGATGATAATCACTCAGGACCTTGCTGCTTAATTTTGAGTCTCTTCAATATTATAACAATTTCAAAAAGTACCATACGCAGAACACAAAACTAAATGAAAGACATTTAATTTCTCCTATTTATACTTTTTGACACTTTTTTTTCCCCGTTGAACTATTAACAATTTCAGTATTGTAGTGGGAATGGAGAAAATTGTTTTTTTTTAAAAATTTCGAAAAAGTACCAAATTTGACTTTGCATTTTTTAGATAAGTTTCGAATGTGATATAACTTTCATTTCTATGTTTATTGGCTTAAAATATAAGTGGGATGACAAAAAATGTAGCAAAATAGTCCCTGAAAGAGGAGAATTTCAAAAAAGTACCAGACACTCGTCCACTTATTTTTTAAAGACAACGATAAGTATTACATTTCATTGTATCTCTCTAAGTTTTGGAAATATAAGGTTACCGAATTTACCCTTTTTACCCCCTAAACATTCGACTTTCCAAAAATACCGTTTTAGTGGATCTATTTGGGAAGAGTCCAGTCACCGGTACACATTTCAAGTTTTTAACTTCAGGCGTTTAGACTGTGCGATCATGAATCAATCAGTCAATAATGTTACAATTCTATATACATATATATATAGATACACAGACCTTTAATAATATTGTAAATAATTCAGGGTTCTTTCAGTAAAATATCCTTTTTATTTTCTATTTTTTTATTTATTTTTTTAAACGAATGCCTTTTACTTATCGTCTTATTTTGGCATTTGTGTTTATTTATTGCGAAGATGTTCATTTTATAAGAACCAAACCTATGTGGAAAAAATTAAAGCTTTTTCAGTCACTCACCTAAAATGTGTTTTAATTTTATGAAAACCTAAAACAGTTTTCGTTTGTTTTTTTTACGAACGAACAAATATTTTAATTTTCTAAAAACAGGCTGTTAACTTAAAAAAAAAAATTAAGTTACATTTTTATTTGAGAAATGAAAGGAAAATAAATAAAATACTTTGGGAAGAAATAAGATAGAAGAAACATGTTAGAGTGCTATATTCGGCTGTGCCGAACCTTTGAAGCCCTCCACCGACAGGAGTGGGCTCGTTATGTTAAATACATATATATTATTAACAAAATCAAACGTCAGCATTAAAATTGGTTGCGGTTTAAACCTGAATTAAATTATTGACCGACAATAAGAAACTGGCTTGAGTAAAATATCTTGATTCCTAACAGTTTTAGCCAAACTAAAATGATTTTTAGGAGGGTAATTTGTATTGGACCTATGGTAAATTATGGACCAATAATCCCAGAATTCTGAAGACTGATTTCTGGTATTACAAAAAATAAATTAGAATAAATTTCAATACAGCAGTGTAATTAGTTGTAGCGTTAACAGTGAATTTTACAAAATTACACGATATATGTTCTGGCCATATGAGTCTAAGTTGGAAGAAATTTTACCGCAATACCTATATCTGTGATGGTTTTAGGCGAATTTAATTATTTTCCCAAAGTGGGCTTTATTTGGTTTTAGGCGCAATAAACTGTTTTCCAAGAGTAGGGTTTATATGGGGCCTATAGTCAATTATGGACCGATCTTCACGAAATTTAACATGATTTGCAGTTGTATAGAGCGAATTCCTGTAAAATTTTATGTCATTCCGTGCATTATTCCACCATTTATGTAAGATTTTGTATCAAAATTATCAATTTTTTTAGGGTGGTGGTTCCACATTTTGATTCATAGTTCTGATCCTACTGAACCGATGTTGCTGGATTTCAATCCCAAACTGCTTAGGATAACTACAAGCAATTTGAGACCAAGTTTGTTCTTTTCTTTTGCGTTTTTCGAAAGTGAGCGTGGTTTTAACAGACGGGCAGACATACGGACATAGCTAAATCGACTAAGAATTACTCAAGGAGCCAGAATATATATACTTTATGGTCTTAGATGTGTTATAAAAAAGTTTCACACGGAATGACAAACTAAGTGTACCCTCATTCACCACAGTGGTGGTCGTGGGTATAAAAACGAAATGTTGCTAGCATTGTGTACGATGCTTTAATCAAAGAATATGTATTATGCGCCCCATACACGGTTCAATTCAGTTGTCAACTGAGTCTTTCAACTGAATTGATACTTGGCCACACATTTCTTCAACTGAATTGAAAGATTTTAATTCAACTGTCAAATTTAGATTTTTTTTACATAAATTTTGACAGCTGATCAAGAGACTTGAGCACACACAGTACAATCGAATTGAAAGACTTAGTAGTCAACTTTAAAAAATCAAAATCTTTTAATTTTTCTTCAACCAACTCGACAACCGTCAAACTAATCAACTGGCAAGGCCATGCTCGCTTTGATTTGGACAACAACCGATTCAGTTGACAATTGAATTGAATTGTGTATGGTCTGCTTTACATATTAAAAAATTATTCTTTGGTTCAAGAATTGTTGTTTGTTATGTTATTGGTTTTTTTACTAATAAACTCCAAATAATTAATTATTTATTAATTTTTGCATATTGAAATTACTTAATTTATAAAAAAACTTTATTAATCGCATAACCGATCAATTACAAAATCAACCGATTATTAACCGATTAGACAAAACCCTCGGTTAATTAATCGAGCGATTAACCGATTAAAGCAAAAGCCCGTGGTACTGATGTAAAACAATTTTGCACTTAACACAATAGTTTGATTTAAGAAATCAAACTAATACTTTTCCTCTCTCTCCTAAAAATTCAAGACTTGACGGCTTAAACTTAAAGAGTGTGAACCAGCACTAAGAAGTGATCTTAATCCTGTAGATCTGCGATCGGAAAAATCAGGGCGCCGCGTTTTCTCTTTTCTCTTTTATTCACTTTTGTTACGTACGTGTGCACACACATTGCAGATAGTTAAAAAACATTAACAACAACTTATGTAAAATGTATACAACGCATACAATCGCAAAATGTAATAGTATAGGTTGCCGATCGCAGATGTAGATATAGAGGAATTACAGGAGTCTCCACGGCCCTCTAAACGTTCACCACCATTACCTCCTCCTGTACAAAGAAAAGCCATAAATCATGTTTGTCTTGAAGAACTGAAAGAATTTTTAAAATCGAACAAACAAGAATCCAACAAATATTTAATAATCTGTGGTTTTTTTCCTTCAACCATTGACGGACGAATACTTGTAGCAGACAAATTTCAGTAGAGTTCAGCTTTATATCGAATTATTCAAGACAATGTCGATTATTTTCAACTCTCTTTTATACAGTGAATCTTTCATAAAAATGTCTGCAAAACTGTCTTTAGCAGTGTCGTTGTCGCGTTCTTTCATCGACATTTTGACATTTTCATAGAAATTGTGCCTTGAGATCAAGTGTATCAGCAGGAATCATAGATGAAAATATCAGTATGACAAAGTCGTTAAAAAAACACCACCGTGTTAAGCCAGCGATGGGCAACTTATACTATTAAATTTTGCAATTGTATGCGTTATGTGCATTCTATTGTTGTTGTTTACTACTCTACAATGTGTGCGCAGTGCACACGTACGTAATAAAAAAGAAAACAAAAATATTTTTTATTTCTTTTATATTTCTCATTCGTTTTAAGAAAAAAGGGTCCAAAATTCCAGCAGCACTATCGGCGTCTGCATTAATTAAAAACGAAACAATTATGAATAGTTAGAGTTTGTACGAAATAAGTTTGTCCTGCTTATTGACAAACACAAGACGGAAATATGCGTGTGTTCCCATACAATTTCTGTGGTCTATTTCGCGCTTATGAAAAGTTTAATGACTAATAATTTGTTTGATTTCTTTTTGCTTTATGACTGCTTTTTTTCATAAATTTTTAAAAATATTTAAATATTCGAGGTTGTTCATTTAGCTAGTAATAAACACTACATTTCTCATACCGCTTCCCGCCATACAGCTGCACAAATACGAGTAGATAGATGTGTAGATATTTTGTTGTTTCTTTTGAATTCCTTATTTCTACTCTGCCGAATTTTATTGTTTTTTGTTGTCCAAAGACTATAAACTTGATGTCATCACGTGTTGGAGCAACAACGTATATTTTACAGATTACATCAATTTGAATACATATTTATTTATTATTTTCTTCTGAGATAAATTTAGATTTTCTAAATATTCTAAATATGATATTGTTATACTTGTTTGCATTACATTGATTTTTTGATTAAACAATACTATAGCGGTGTTACTAAAAAAATCACTGCCATGTACTACTTATAATACGTCAAACAAATGTGCTCTTATAAAATAGAAAATTACAATTGGAATTTGTTCCCACTGTTCGTGAGTGGAAGTTGAAGCACACGGTGTTTTTGATCTACTAAATGTGTAAAATTGTGTGTTTAAACAAACATTCCCATACACAGACGCACATTTTTACGAAAATAAATATTTTCAATAAAAATTCAATATATTCTCATTGGACATGAGTATAATTCTAGTTCTTTTCTCACTAAACATATTGGCAGTAGGAAAATCAGTGCAAAACAGATGGCGAAAGAACGTGTGCTCTAATTAATTTAGTGTATATCGAGAAGCTTTGCGATCTAGGCACAACGGTCTATTTTAAAACGAAAGATTATTTTTTTATTTTGAAATTTTGTTTCCATTTATAAAACGAAAGTGTTTTTTTTTCTAATTTAGTACAATTATTAAATGACCGCAACAGAAACATCAAGAAATTTTGTACTTAGTGAAAATGACGCAAAGGTAAAATACGATATATCATGCGAATCAGAGGATAGTGAAAGCGAAATTCCTTATCACGCTAGAGAACATGCACAACCCTTTACATATGGTAATTTACCAAAAGGGTTTAAAAGAAGTGATCTTAATCATGTAGATATAGAGGAATTACAGGTGTCTCCTCGACCGTCAAAACGTTCACCACCTTTACCTCCTAGTCCTCCTGTGCAAAGAAAAGATATTAATCATGTCTGTGTTGAAGAATTGCCAGAATTTTCAAAATCAAACAAGACGGCAGCCATTTTACCTCCTAGTCCATCAATGTTGCGAAGAACTGGTCGGCCCAGTATTTCTCCATCAAGGCCAGTTTTGAAGAAAACACCGTCGCGTGAAGAATTTGAAGAAATGCTAAGAGAACGTAGGGAACAGTCAATGAGAGACCAAAACATTGCTCTCAAGGAAGCACAAAATGCTTCAATACAAAAGGATTTGGATGAACTTCAGGAGAAGTTAAACAAAAGATCACTTCAGTTAAAATCATTTAATTCACTAGATTGTTATAAGGAAAATCCTTGCAGGGAGATTGTCAGACACGTAGAGACAATAGATTTGCCAGATGAAGATCATCCCAACGACAGTAAAAATAAGATGTCAACATCCATAGTTGAGACTGGCACTAAATACGAACCCGCACTAATATTAGCGGAACTCAATAGACCAGAAACGCCAGCATTTCCAGTAGCAAACAAATCATTAACTGAAGATCGTTGTATTAGCCCCTACCCCATGGTAACACCTGGATCTCCTTCTCTGCAACGTATTCGAACAGTACCAATTTCTACAAATGAGCGAAATTCCCCTATTAAACTTCCTGCATTGATTTCTAATAAAAATAACGCGAAAGCAGGGAAAAAACATGCGCCCGAAGCACAACACGATGTGGCACCACATCTAGTAAAGTTCGCAAGGGATTCATCGGAATATTGGTACAAACCACATTTTACACGAGAAGAAGCTGTTGCTCTGCTGCGTCAAGCTCCTCCAGGAACATTTATTATACGAAACTCAACAACATACAAAAATGCATTTGGTTTGGTATTACGGGTTTCAGAAGCTCCTCAGGGTGTAACAATACCAGAAAATGATACAAACAATGATGTTCTTGTCCGACACTTTCTACTGGAACCAACAACTCGAGGTGTACGGCTCAAAGGTTGTTCAAACGAGCCCACGTTTACATCACTATCAGCTTTAGTGTATCAGCACTCTATTAATCAGTTAGCTTTGCCCTGCAAACTCATAATACCGACTCAAAACCTACTGCTATCTCCGGAAGATGCCGAGCTAAATCGTAGTCAGAAACAACTGCTTGAACAAGGGGCTGCTTGCAATGTGTTGTACTTATATAGTATGAATATGGAGTCATTGACTGGCGATGAAGCCATACGCAAAACCGTTAATGAAATGTATGCCCAATTAGCACATCCATATCAAATAGAGGTACACTTTAAAGTGTCACAGAACGGTATAACTTTAACAGACAACAAAAGACGTATGTTCTTTCGCCGCCATTACACCCCAAGTAACATTTCTCACATCGCAATGGATCCAGAAAGCCGCATCTTCACGATTTTGTCACATGAAAATGGCTTAGAGCGCGCAGTCAACAAATCTATATTTGCATTTGTTGGACGTCCTCCAACAGGGGACAGAGATAATCAGTGTCATATATTTTGTGACCTGGCTGCAACACAACCAGCCTCCGCTATCGTTTCCTTTGCCCACAAAGTGCTACATATCAATAAGAACAACCACCAGATGTTATAGATAAATTGTTATTTTTGTATTTTCTTTTTATTTTTGTACTGTTTATAATTGCAATAAAATATAAACAAACCAATTGCGCGTCCATAAACAATCTATTTTTGATCTCTCAGAATCATGGCGTAGCGAAGCATATTTTCTATGTCTGCGCCAATGGATGTCGTAGAAAGTAGGGTGTGTGTAGAATCCTTTTCAGAGAAAAACATTTCGCCATCATATTGGGCCCATTGGCTATTCTTTAGCTTTTTGTTGATCAATTTTAGTTGTTGGTTAATCTGCGAATAGATCTAAATTAGAATAATTGTAAAAATTATAACTTACTGTGTCACTGACTTTGGTAACAAGAAGGGGAGAGTTATTGCAATTGAAAAGAGCAGCTGAGAATTCCCAAATATTTTCCGGTTGTTTGTTGATCAGTTCGTGCAGAAAAACACGTACTATTGCTCTCAACTTAAAGAATATTCAGTTAAAATTCATACATACTATATTTTATTGCAGTTTTTATTATACATACATACATGTACATATGTATGTAAATATGTTTCTTACTTCTGGATGTCGGCATAGATAAGACGATTTTTCACGTTGCAGCTGTTTCTTAACATGTTCTAAAGATGTATAATTCTTAAGAGAGTCCCTATCCCAATTATCTTTACAATCTAATTTTCGAGGTGTATCCATTTTATCGTCAAATAAAAATTTTTTTTATTAAAATTGTGCATAAAAATTTTTTAATAAACGTTTTTTATATTCAACAATTTATTTATTTTTTTGAATTTATTCTATGAGTTAAATTTCAGTTATGTATTTTATAAATCTTTTTGTAATAGTTCTATTCCTTTAAATTTTTAGGAATGACTTTATACACTACCAGACTATTATATTGTATTTTCTTGTTACATTTTACCCAAGGCGAATTAATTACAGGTGATCCTAAAAGCCCTGCTGGTAACTTTTTTTCTTTAGCTTTATAATTGTTGGATGTCAAAATTTTGTTTATTATCTTTGTTTCTGTTTTGATTTGTTTTGGTTTTTGACATTGTACAATGATTTTACAAAAACAAATTGCTTGTGGTGTTTGTACGAGTTGTACTTGTTGTACTACCGAGATTACCTGGAATGAATTCGCCTTGATTTTACCTTAGCTTTCCGTTGGATAGCAATGAAGTATATTTATGTACAGAAAAATTTACAATTATTAGACACCAGCAGAATGTAATGCATTTTCTGGCCCGCTACGGCCTTCGTCAGCATTCTTTGTGTCACACTGGATAGTGATACTTTATAAATTAAATGTATTTAACTCAACTATTTTAACAAATAGATATTGGGAATTATTTCTTTTTCATAAGCAACTTATATTTATTATATTTATTATATTTCGGGATTTTTCGGGATCAATGTGTTTCTTTAAGATGCTACTTTTTTAATAAACAACACTTTTTGAATATTCAAAAGGTTTTATATACGTTACATAAGTTTTTGAAAATTAAAACAATAAAACAATTTATTTTATACATATGTTTATAACACTGGCCTCACCCATGATCAAACTGATCAGATTCTGAAAAAGCTTAAAAAAATATACGCATCTCTTAGTTTTTCTAGATCAATTCATTTCGGGGTTTTGACAATTTTTAATGAGAATTAAGTTTGTGCAAAATACAAAAATCCAGAAATAGTCGTCATATATCCAGCAAAAATTAAAAATTTTAAATACTGGCTGTGTGCCAAAAACAAAAAATCAAACTCAAAAATTGCAATAAAAAATGTAACTCAAATATAATTTTTAAAAATTTTTTTGTATATAGTATAAAAATTCAATAAAAACGAACAGTTTTGTACATAAAAGTTGATATGTTAAAAATACCGGGACTCATAAAAATAAATCCCGGGAATCGGGATTTATCAATCCCGAAAAATCCCGGGACCTCGGGGTTTCCCGTTTGGCATCTTTAATATGTACATATCGCACTTGTTCCTCGAAACAGAGTCAACTCAAAATTTATAAATTTTCAGTAGAGACTAAAAACTTTTTTTTTTTTATATGTATTCTTATATTTATTAGGTAGGGTAGATATGGCCACTGTTTATCGTTTTCTTGCAAAAAGTGAAAATTGAAAAATTTTGAGTTGACGCTGTTTAGAGGAACAAGTGCGATATGTATTTATGTATATCAGAGACCGTATTTGAATACTTTTAACCCGAACTTTTTTATATTTTTTTTTTTTCATATAAAAATTAAAAGTAAAAAGCCATTTTAAAAAACAAGCTTTTATTTAAATGCGCTAAAAAGGAAAAATAAATTTTTATTTTAAAGCTTCGTTCACAATAGGCAGCATCATTTTCACTGGTGTTCATAATAGAGCAACAACTTTTATCGTAACCAC
Source organism: Pollenia amentaria (assembly GCA_943735925.1). Classification (NCBI taxonomy): domain Eukaryota; kingdom Metazoa; phylum Arthropoda; class Insecta; order Diptera; family Polleniidae; genus Pollenia; species Pollenia amentaria. Next base: position 104,396,665 of record OX031006.1, read on the forward strand.
ACATATTTTCAGTTAAGAAACCGTTTGCAAATTTTTCCCGGAACAAAATTACGTACGGGTATTTATTATTATTTTTTAAAACATTTCGTTACAATTTTCATTCAAAACTAAATAAAATTTTTATAAACGTTATCAACAATTTCATATAAATTGTTGCTGAAGTAGAAGTAGACTCAACTTAAAAAAAAAAAAACTTTAGTTACATTTTTGTTCGAAAAATGAAAGGAAAATATTGAGGGTTATTATTCAAATAGTGCTATCTGCAATTTTTCGAAAATGTGTTTTTTAGAAACGAGTTCACCGATTGAAGGGGCATCTGCTATTTAAATTTGGAAAAAAAAATTTTCCCGAAAGGTTTTTTTCATAAATATTGTATTGTGCTATCTAACACACACGTTTTTTTTGTTTTTGGTAAAAAAGTGCTATCTACATAAAGTATATTACTGTATATTATAAAATGATAAAAAATTTGATTACAAAGTAGATATATTATACATCAAAAGTTTGGGAATTGTGTCTTCATATCAAAAACTAATATTATTTTAAAATTTGTTGAAGACATTTTGTAAAAAAACTGCAAACAATTTCTGGATAAGTTTTTGTCAAAAGTATAAATATTTATTTATATATTTACTAGCTGACCCGGCAAACGTTGTTTTGCCTAGAAAAGCGGAAATTGTTCATACCAACATAGAAACCTTTGCCGGCTCATGCTCAACAACTTTGCTAAAGATCATAGCATCGTCAAATGCAGAGTTTACGGTTTAATTCATACTGAATAATTTTCAATGGCGCCACCTATTTTAGATTTTTTTGCTATTCTTCTTACTTGGTCAGAGACCATTCCGAATTGGTACGAATCATCGAAATCGGTCAAGCCGTTCTTTAGTTATAAGTGTAGTAACTAACGCCACTTTCTTTTATATATATAGATTTATATTTATTATATTTATTTATGTCATATGCTTTCCATGTCCACATCGACGCTTATTTCATCTATTATACATTACTTAAAGATCCGTTGCTTGTCAGATACGTTACCAATTATAATATATTCCGATGGTTGTGGCTATCAAAATCGTAGCCCACTATTTATCGAATGCACTCTCCTTCTTTCATAGAAAATTATAAGAAAATTGAGCAGAAGTACATAGAGAAGGGGCACACTCAAATGGAGTGCAACAGTGCACACGCTAAGATTGACATGAAGCTGAAAACTCAGACAATTTATTTGCCCAACGATTATCTTAAATTAACAAAAGATGCCAGAAAGACAATCAAAATTGACAATAAATTTGTTAAAATGTCTTTTGATAGTCTATATCTGAATTATGATTTGTTTAAAGACTATACCAACAAAAAACTTATTCGTTTCACATCCATTAGAACTGGTCGACAAAAAAGTGATCCCACCGTATCACAAATAAAATCTCTCATCTATATACCAAGTGGTGACATACGTTATAAACTTAGTTTTGATGACGAATACAATAACCTTCTGACCACAATTAAAACATACAGCGGTTATATAGAAGCGAATCCCTTACAATCTGGCCCACGTCCTATTCAGCTTAGCAATGGAAGCACTTACAAGCATTGAAGCCTATTATTCCGCAAGAATATCATTCGTTTTATGATAATTTAAAACATGCGAATAAAAATTAATTTTTATTGCTTTCGAATATAGGTTAATGTAAAATTAATAAACATAATTTCGGATTATATTAATATGATTACGCGTTTCTTAATATTTTACTTTTTCATTAAATATTGTTTTGTTAAAAAAAACTAATTATTTTAATAAAAGTTCGTGTTACTTAAATTAAAGTCTCAAATAGTTAGTATTCATTACAGCTCATTTTATTTTATATTTAGTCAATTCACAAGGTATCCTAACATGTCATATTGTCAAAATGTCCTAATATTTCACAATGGTTTAAAAATATTGTTGTACGGCTCAGCCGCTCAGCGCTGGACTTTTCTGATTAATTACGACAGCACAATAAACACAGCAAGCAACGTTCTATTTATTAAAGACACTTTTTGTTAACAAACCAACAACAATATTTTTAAACCATTGTGAAATATTAGGACATTTTGACAATATGACATGTTAGGATACCTTGTGAATTGACTAATTATGTAAATAGTGCTATCAGATATATAAGCGCAATATCTTAAATTAAAAAAAAAAAAAGTTAATATATGTATGATTAAGACGTTTATTGTTAATAACATTGTAAAACAAAGTTTGGTTAATACTCTTATGGCTAATAAATCAGTGATTGTTTAAACGCTAGTTTAGTTGAACTAAACTTAAGTTTATATGTAGTTTAAACTCAACAGTTGTAAATCAGTGTCCCATGTATTATATGTAGTTTAAAAAGTAACATGTGGCAGCACTACGATAAATGTTGACAAATTCATATGGTTTGTATTGGTAGTTTAAACGCCCAATTTTATGCGTTTAAAGATGGTTTATATGTTTTCTGATTTATAGATTTGTTGGCTTAAACACATTTTAAACCAAAAAGAGAGTTTAACTTGCTAATAAATCAGTGAGTGTTTAAACGCTGGTTTAGTTGAACTAAACTTAAATTTATATGTAGTTTAAACTCAACAGTTGTAAATCAGTGTCCCATGTATTGTATGTAGTGTAAAAAGGAACATGTGGCAGCACTTCGATAAATGTTGACAAATTCATATGGTTTGTATTGGTAGTTTAAACGCCCAATTTTATGCGTTTAAAGATGGTTTATATGTTTTCTGATTTATAGATTTGTTGGCTTAAACACATTTTAAACCAAAAGGAGAGTTTAACTTGCTCTGATTTATTAGCCCTTAGAGTTATAGAAAAAATCAGTTTTTTCGCTCTCCTGTAAAATTGTGATTTTGCTGATAGGACTATTTGAATAATAACCCCCGATATGTGAAATACTTTTGAAAGATGCAACAAAACAATTTTTTTTTAAGTTATGTCTACTTCTACTTCAGCAACAATTTGTATGAAAATGTATATGACGTTTATAATAATTTTATTTAGTGTTTAATGAAAATTTCAACAAAATGTTTTTAAAAATAATAATAAATACGTAATTTTGTTGTGGGCAAAATTTGCAATCGGGGTTTTAACGGAAAATGTGTGTGGTTGTGAAAAAAATTGTTGCCAGTGAAAATGTAGCTGCCTATTGTGTACGAGGCTTAAAACTTTTACTATCCACTTATAACGTCATTACACAATTGATATGACATAAAAGCTTGTCGCGAGATTTAAGTACTCTTATTTAAAATTGTAATAGTTAAAATCTCGCGACAAGCTTTTATATCATATAAATTGTGTAATGACGTTATAAGTGGATAGTAAAAGTTTCAAAGTAAAAATTTATTTTTTCTTCTTAGCGCATTTTAATAAGAGCTTGTTTTTTAAAAAGGGGTTTCACTTTTAATTTATTATATTCTCTTTAGCACATTTAAATAAAAGCTTGTTTTTTAAAGAGGCTTTTACTTTTTATTTATTTAAAACTCGCATTAGTATTCTCAGTGAGTCCTTTCATCTAATACCTTTTTGTAGGCAAGTTCTAAAAACAAATTCCGTCACAGCAGAGATTAGTGACGTTACCTTTTTTTAACTTTTTCTCAGCCAGCCTTTTCGTTTGATACCATATTGTAGGAATGCAGTAAAATGATTATTCCGCCATTTTGTGTGTTTCATAACGTCACACAGGTTACCATGTACTAGCTAATAATAAAAATAAAACCACTTGTGATTAAAAAATGTTATTTATCAATCTGGATCTTTTTTTATTTGAAGCAAAATATTTATTTGTCTTTTGTTTTCGAAACAAAATTAAAGAAAAATCGTGTATGATATTTATCACAAAATTTAAAAATTATTTTAAACTGTTGTCATCGGATGAAAAAATTTAAATATAATCGCCCTTATTCCATTTAGCGTCATCAATACCAAACGATGTCGTTTCGTGTCGATTGTTGGAAATCGGTGCCCATTGTCAATATCAATTTTATCACGCAACGTTAACGTCTGCATCGATATAAATTGAGTCTGATTTTGGCGTCAGTCTCGTTGGTGTCGAAACAGTTTTATTCCTTTCTAATTTTTCAATAATAATAATGTGTAATTAAAAAAAAATTGAAAAAGAGCAACAAAGCTAAGGAAAATATGGCAAAAATAGCGAAAATTCGTGAAAATTTGTAATATTTCACACAAACATTAAAATTTATTAAAAGTCTATAAAATCATAAGGAATAACAAAAATTCCATCATAATGGCTAAATTAGAAGAAATTCGCTAAAATCTACTAATTGCGGTATGATAGCAATGTTTAATATTTATTAAAAATGGTAAAAGCTATAAAGAGTCACACGAAAATATCGCTTCAAGCTAAGCTTTTTGAGAGCACAACATTTTTAAGAAACGAGCATCAAATTGCATTTTTTTATTAAAAACTGAAAAAAAAAAAACAAACCAGCTGTCTAAATTATTAGAGATGTGCTTTAAAAAATGATAAACCATCGACATCGTCACATTACTGTTATAGAATACAAGTTTTGTATTAAATTGGTGGTGACGTCGATAAAAATTGATGTTTATATTAAATTGATGACGATGACGACGTCGACGACGTTAAATGGAATAAGGGTGAAAAAATTCGTTGTAAGAAAAAATCATATACATAGAAAAAATTATCAGTAGTTTTTTATGAATTAAAAAATTGTTTAAAGAGTATTTAAATTTATTTAAATAAAAATGCAAGTATTTTTCAAGTTCTTCAGGGGATTCGTCAATTATTATAACAACAAAACATCAACATTTAAAAATACAATTAATATGCATTTAACAAACTTACATTGAAAAAAACCAAATTTATATTACATTTATTTAGTTTAAATACTAAGAGCCAAAGCTAGTGGCGTCATCTACTGTTTTTAATAACAACTCTATAACAGGCGCTTTAATGGACAGTATCTGCTTTTATGTTCATTGTTATGTTTATTTTCTGTTGAGTTCTTTAGCTTTCTGTTGTATATATTTTCCTCTCATTATTTACCTTGTCTAGTATTCTTATGTTGTCATAATCGGGTTTGTGTTTTGTACATAATATATGTTGCGATAATGTGCTGTTTTACTTTATTTTACATTAACCTTAAGTGAGCGATAGGTTTATCCTGCGTTTTGCATTAATTCGTACAAGAATATTTAAAAAAACCCACCTTTCAAACAACAAGTTGTTTGTTTGTAATCAACGGTGCCATAGACACACATATTCAAGAGGATACAGCTAGAAAAGAGGAGATAACTTCTAATCGATTGAACCGATCTTCTTCAAACAAGGCTAACAACACACTCGATCGCCACCTTCCAAACAACTTAATAAAATCAAAATCTGTCCAGCCGTTTTGACACTAAAGCCTAGTACTCTGTTCAACATTTCACGTGAAATGCTGTCAAACCCATATGAAAAAAACTTGTGCGGAATTTCTATGAAAAAATGTTGATATAGTTGTACTCTGCTTAATTTGTGAAAAAGTTGCGAAATGTTTCTAGCAACATTTTTTTTACAACTGCGAAATAATATAAGCTGCACTTATTTCACGTGGAATTTTAAGCAAATGAAAAAAGTTTAAACTTAATATTAAAATGAGAACTGCAAAACATAAATAACACATCCGGTAACAGTTTTTCATCAATATTTACTTTAATTCTCACTTAATTTTTTATTTAAAAAAATACTTTTTAGTAAAATACATGTGGGTTTTGTTAACATATCCAAAACAATGTCGCATACTTTGAAAGATTAAAAACATCAAATTGTGCAAACTCTCGAGATAGGTAACATTGATACATGTCAAATTTTTCGCATGAAATAATAGATGTAGCTGAACATTTTTCACAAATTGGAACAGAGTACTAGGCTTAAGATGGAACGGACAGATACATACATAGACACACTTAAATATACACAGATGAACACTACAAACTTGTTATATCCCAAGTGTTTTAATTTTTTCATCATGATGGATATTTTAATATGAAAACAAATATCAATATCTTTTTTTTTTTCAGAATATAAATATCAGTTTTATTTTTTTCAGAAAATGTTAATCAACAAAGATATTTATATAATATATAAATACAAAATAAGAAGTTTTCAGGGCTCAGATTTATATGATAACCACCCAGTAAAAATGTGCTCCAAAAAGAGCAGGTGTTATGCAATTGTAGTTCGCCTCCTCGTGGTGCATCCTGGGTAACGCTAAATGAACTGCAGCGAATCGGAAGCCAAAGTTTATGTTTTTTCAACTTTACCAGATAAAACCTCCTGGCTGATCTAATACAGAGAGAAATAAGGAATTAATAAAGAAAGCTAAACCACACATATTTGCGTAGCTCCGATTCCTTGGAGGAACCAGCTATATAAAACTAAATAAATACAATATATACAAACGATAACGGCATAAACACCCATTAAAATTTAGAATACAAGACTAAAAGGAAAAAAAATAATAATAATTTCTACAGACATGGTGTGGCCCACAAAACCTGTAGGACCCCAGCTCCGCATATGCCAGTTGAACATAGAGGGCATTAGCAAAGCTAAGTCCGACTATCTGTCACGATTGTTGATAGATGAAAGAGTGGACGTAGTTCTTATACAGGAAACTCATACTTCCTCACTCGAAATTTTGAATAGAAGGGGTTATATATCCGGTTTTAAACTTCTAGCTGCAATTAATCACCCCAGATATGGCATTGTAACTTATATTCAGAACGATATCCAAGGTGCTGAAGTGCTTACCTGCGACGAAGCTGATGACATCTTCCTAATTACGGTAAATATTCAAGGCTTACATATAACGAATGTTTATAAACCCCCCGCTACAAAGTGGCCAGCACAGGTACTACCTTCATATCCTCACCCCGCTGTATATTGCGGTGACTTTAACAGCCATCATAGCACGTGGAGGTACGCAACTGATGATGAAAATGGCGAATCTCTTCTTCAATGGTCGGAAAACCATAGTTTGCATCTCCTGTTTGACGCCAAAGACCGCGGTAGTTTCCACTCCGCCAGATGGAGACGCGACTCAAACCCAGATCTCTGCTTCGTCTCAGGCGTTCATGACAGACCCATTGCAGCATCGAGATCAATACAATCAAATTTTCCGCAAAGCCAACACCGCCCATCTCTCATTAATATCGGCGTAACTATACAAGTCGTACGGACCACACATAAACCCAGATGGAACTTTAGAAAGGCCGACTGGCCGAAATACACCTCCAAACTCGACAACGACATCCGCTTTATCCCACCAACCGTAAGCAATTTTGAGCGTTTCGCAGGCCTAGTCATCGCCACGGCCAAGAAGTGAATTCCCAGGGGGTTTCGCGAAGAATACATCCCATGCTGGAATGAAGACAGCGATAGACTCTATGAAGAGTTCCGATCCAACCAAAACCCAGAAACCGCTGATGAGCTTATAGCTAGCCTGGATAAAGCAAGAAAATCTGAGTGGACCAACGCCGTATCCAAAATGGACTTTAAACACTCCAGTCGCAAAGCTTGGAGCCTGCTCAGAAAGTTGGGAGCAGCCAACCATCCCATCAACCCAAGACGTCAAATTGACCCCAACACCATCGCACGTCACATGATAAGTGTATCTAAGGCAGATCCTGACAAACCATTTACACGGAAGATCAACTCGGAACTTAAGGTCTTACGGGGCAACACATTTCCAAATGACTCTTACTCTTACCCATTCTCGGATACGGAAGTTTCCGAGGGGCTATCCAAAATTAAAAATGGTACAACCGCAGGAGTAGATTGCATCTACCCCGAGTTTATAAAACACAGTGGACCTCGCACGAAGATATGGCTTGCTAGATTCTACACAGATATATTACACTCCGGTAACCTTCCGGGCATGTTCAAGAAATCGAAAATCATAGCCCTGCTGAAGCCCGGCAAAAACCCAGAAGACCCATCCAGTTACCGCCCCATCGCCCTCCTTTCCGTGTGCTTTAAACTCTTTGAACGTTTAATATTACGACGCATAGAAGAGCACATTGAAAGAGTCATTCCACCTGAACAGGCCGGTTTTAGAAAGGGCCGTAGTTGTACTGACCAAATCCTAGCCCTAACGAATTTCATTGAAAATGGCTTTGACCAGTGTAAAAAAACAGCAGTTACATTTGTGGACCTAACAGCTGCCTATGACACCGTATGGAAAAAGGGCCTCATCTTTAAACTCATTAAAGTTATACCATGCAGTAGAATTTGCAACATTATCCTGGCCATGCTCAGCGATCGGCTTTTCAACGTATTCCTAAACGACAGCCATAGTACCACCCGTAAACTTAACAATGGTTTACCACAGGGTTCAGTTCTAGCCCCGGTACTCTTTAACCTCTACATCAGCGATCTTCCAAATTCAATATCCCGCAAATTCAACTATGCCGACGATATGGCTCTTGCTTATCAAGATGACAGCTTTGAACAACTAGAAAGAGTACTAGAAACTGACCTACTCAAAATAACATCATACTGCAGCAAATGGAGACTTAAGCCAAGTCCTACGAAGACCGAAGTATGCTGCTTTCACCTCACCCATAGACAAGCTGATAGGAAGCTGTCAATACGTTTTAATGGTACCACCCTCTCACACAATTTCCACCCGAAATATCTTGGTATAACCCTGGACAGAACACTATCGTATAGAAGTCACCTAGATAAAACCGCTCAGAAAATAAAGTCGAGAAATAACATCATACAAAAACTCGCAGGAACAAGATGGGGTGCTTCCGCTAACTGCCTACGAACTTCTGCAATAGCATTAGTTTACTCGACTGCCGAATACGGTGCTCCAATATGGTTGAACAGCCACCACGTGAAAAGAATCGACTCTCAGTTAAACACCACGATGCGAATAATAACTGGTACATTAAAGGCTACACCTGTCGAATGGCTGCCAATGCTGGCAAACCTCTATCCCCCTGATCTAAGACGAAGCCAAGCTCTCCTCCGGGAGTACATTAAGATCAGCACAAACCCGCACATCCCACTCAACGCTGACCTTTCCATCCAATACGATGCAAGACTAATATCTAGGAGTCCACCCATGCTCTTGGCTAAAAAACTACGAGATGATAACTTTGACTTACACTCTGCATGGACATTGCAGTGGAACGACTCGGGACGAAGCAGTCCCTTATTTAACCCAGACGATAGGTCCACCGATTTTGATCTCTCTCGGAAAACCTGGTGTAATTTAAACCGCTTACGCACATCTACTGCCAGAACTATGGACTCCCTAACCAAGTGGGGCCTTGCTAACGACGCCAGCTGTCCATGCGGCCATCCTTTACAAACGGTTGACCACATAATACATAACTGCCCAGTTTTGTCTTTCCCAGGAAACACTGAAGAAATTAAGAACCTAACACCGGAAGTCATATCCTGGCTAAATTCTTTAAATCTGTAGAACATACATATTTATTTTCGATAAAAAAAAAAAAAAAAAAAAAATTATATATATATACACATATACATACATATTCTCTCTGTATTTTTAAATCCATACGCTAAATAAATAAATAAAATAACATTGTAAAACAAAGTTTGGTTAATACTCTTATGGCTAATAAATCAGTGATTGTTTAAACGCTAGTTTAGTTGAACTAAACTTAAGTTTATATGTAGTTTAAACTCAACAGTTGTAAATCAGTGTCCCATGTATTATATGTAGTTTAAAAAGTAACATGTGGCAGCACTACGATAAATGTTGACAAATTCATATGGTTTGTATTGGTAGTTTAAACGCCCAATTTTATGCGTTTAAAGATGGTTTATATGTTTTCTGATTTATAGATTTGTTGGCTTAAACACATTTTAAACCAAAAAGAGAGTTTAACTTGCTAATAAATCAGTGAGTGTTTAAACGCTGGTTTAGTTGAACTAAACTTAAATTTATATGTAGTTTAAACTCAACAGTTGTAAATCAGTGTCCCATGTATTGTATGTAGTGTAAAAAGGAACATGTGGCAGCACTTCGATAAATGTTGACAAATTCATATGGTTTGTATTGGTAGTTTAAACGCCCAATTTTATGCGTTTAAAGATGGTTTATATGTTTTCTGATTTATAGATTTGTTGGCTTAAACACATTTTAAACCAAAAAGAGAGTTTAACTTGCTCTGATTTATTAGCCCTTAGAGTTATAGAAAAAATCAGTTTTTTCGCTCTCCTGTAAAATTGTGATTTTGCTGATAGGACTATTTGAATAATAACCCCCGATATGTGAAATACTTTTGAAAGATGCAACAAAACAATTTTTTTTTAAGTTATGTCTACTTCTACTTCAGCAACAATTTGTATGAAAATGTATATGACGTTTATAATAATTTTATTTAGTGTTTAATGAAAATTTCAACAAAATGTTTTTAAAAATAATAATAAATACGTAATTTTGTTGTGGGCAAAATTTGCAATCGGGGTTTTAACGGAAAATGTGTGTGGTTGTGAAAAAAATTGTTGCCAGTGAAAATGTAGCTGCCTATTGTGTACGAGGCTTAAAACTTTTACTATCCACTTATAACGTCATTACACAATTGATATGACATAAAAGCTTGTCGCGAGATTTAAGTACTCTTATTTAAAATTGTAATAGTTAAAATCTCGCGACAAGCTTTTATATCATATAAATTGTGTAATGACGTTATAAGTGGATAGTAAAAGTTTCAAAGTAAAAATTTATTTTTTCTTCTTAGCGCATTTTAATAAGAGCTTGTTTTTTAAAAAGGGGTTTCACTTTTAATTTATTATATTCTCTTTAGCACATTTAAATAAAAGCTTGTTTTTTAAAGAGGCTTTTACTTTTTATTTATTTAAAACTCGCATTAGTATTCTCAGTGAGTCCTTTCATCTAATACCTTTTTGTAGGCAAGTTCTAAAAACAAATTCCGTCACAGCAGAGATTAGTGACGTTACCTTTTTTTAACTTTTTCTCAGCCAGCCTTTTCGTTTGATACCATATTGTAGGAATGCAGTAAAATGATTATTCCGCCATTTTGTGTGTTTCATAACGTCACACAGGTTACCATGTACTAGCTAATAATAAAAATAAAACCACTTGTGATTAAAAAATGTTATTTATCAATCTGGATCTTTTTTTATTTGAAGCAAAATATTTATTTGTCTTTTGTTTTCGAAACAAAATTAAAGAAAAATCGTGTATGATATTTATCACAAAATTTAAAAATTATTTTAAACTGTTGTCATCGGATGAAAAAATTTAAATATAATCGCCCTTATTCCATTTAGCGTCATCAATACCAAACGATGTCGTTTCGTGTCGATTGTTGGAAATCGGTGCCCATTGTCAATATCAATTTTATCACGCAACGTTAACGTCTGCATCGATATAAATTGAGTCTGATTTTGGCGTCAGTCTCGTTGGTGTCGAAACAGTTTTATTCCTTTCTAATTTTTCAATAATAATAATGTGTAATTAAAAAAAAATTGAAAAAGAGCAACAAAGCTAAGGAAAATATGGCAAAAATAGCGAAAATTCGTGAAAATTTGTAATATTTCACACAAACATTAAAATTTATTAAAAGTCTATAAAATCATAAGGAATAACAAAAATTCCATCATAATGGCTAAATTAGAAGAAATTCGCTAAAATCTACTAATTGCGGTATGATAGCAATGTTTAATATTTATTAAAAATGGTAAAAGCTATAAAGAGTCACACGAAAATATCGCTTCAAGCTAAGCTTTTTGAGAGCACAACATTTTTAAGAAACGAGCATCAAATTGCATTTTTTTATTAAAAACTGAAAAAAAAAACAAACCAGCTGTCTAAATTATTAGAGATGTGCTTTAAAAAATGATAAACCATCGACATCGTCACATTACTGTTATAGAATACAAGTTTTGTATTAAATTGGTGGTGACGTCGATAAAAATTGATGTTTATATTAAATTGATGACGATGACGACGTCGACGACGTTAAATGGAATAAGGGTGAAAAAATTCGTTGTAAGAAAAAATCATATACATAGAAAAAATTATCAGTAGTTTTTTATGAATTAAAAAATTGTTTAAAGAGTATTTAAATTTATTTAAATAAAAATGCAAGTATTTTTCAAGTTCTTCAGGGGATTCGTCAATTATTATAACAACAAAACATCAACATTTAAAAATACAATTAATATGCATTTAACAAACTTACATTGAAAAAAACCAAATTTATATTACATTTATTTAGTTTAAATACTAAGAGCCAAAGCTAGTGGCGTCATCTACTGTTTTTAATAACAACTCTATAACAGGCGCTTTAATGGACAGTATCTGCTTTTATGTTCATTGTTATGTTTATTTTCTGTTGAGTTCTTTAGCTTTCTGTTGTATATATTTTCCTCTCATTATTTACCTTGTCTAGTATTCTTATGTTGTCATAATCGGGTTTGTGTTTTGTACATAATATATGTTGCGATAATGTGCTGTTTTACTTTATTTTACATTAACCTTAAGTGAGCGATAGGTTTATCCTGCGTTTTGCATTAATTCGTACAAGAATATTTAAAAAAACCCACCTTTCAAACAACAAGTTGTTTGTTTGTAATCAACGGTGCCATAGACACACATATTCAAGAGGATACAGCTAGAAAAGAGGAGATAACTTCTAATCGATTGAACCGATCTTCTTCAAACAAGGCTAACAACACACTCGATCGCCACCTTCCAAACAACTTAATAAAATCAAAATCTGTCCAGCCGTTTTGACACTAAAGCCTAGTACTCTGTTCAACATTTCACGTGAAATGCTGTCAAACCCATATGAAAAAAACTTGTGCGGAATTTCTATGAAAAAATGTTGATATAGTTGTACTCTGCTTAATTTGTGAAAAAGTTGCGAAATGTTTCTAGCAACATTTTTTTTACAACTGCGAAATAATATAAGCTGCACTTATTTCACGTGGAATTTTAAGCAAATGAAAAAAGTTTAAACTTAATATTAAAATGAGAACTGCAAAACATAAATAACACATCCGGTAACAGTTTTTCATCAATATTTACTTTAATTCTCACTTAATTTTTTATTTAAAAAAATACTTTTTAGTAAAATACATGTGGGTTTTGTTAACATATCCAAAACAATGTCGCATACTTTGAAAGATTAAAAACATCAAATTGTGCAAACTCTCGAGATAGGTAACATTGATACATGTCAAATTTTTCGCATGAAATAATAGATGTAGCTGAACATTTTTCACAAATTGGAACAGAGTACTAGGCTTAAGATGGAACGGACAGATACATACATAGACACACTTAAATATACACAGATGAACACTACAAACTTGTTATATCCCAAGTGTTTTAATTTTTTCATCATGATGGATATTTTAATATGAAAACAAATATCAATATCTTTTTTTTTTCAGAATATAAATATCAGTTTTATTTTTTTCAGAAAATGTTAATCAACAAAGATATTTATATAATATATAAATACAAAATAAGAAGTTTTCAGGGCTCAGATTTATATGATAACCACCCAGTAAAAATGTGCTCCAAAAAGAGCAGGTGTTATGTATGAATTAATTCCTCAGATCGCTTCAAACCTGCTGATGGGATGCCTGATTTTTGTATGGGGTGTTCCTGGTTTGGAGGACTATTTTCTGCTGACAATAAGCGCTTCTTTTAACATAACAAAACATGCAAATAAATCACTCCTAAAGTATTTTTTAAGGGCTAAATATATTAACATATTTATTAATGTTTTGCTTTTACTGGTTTAAATGCCTTTTTTCAAGCATTTTCGTAAACCATAATATATTTTTATTTTTTTCGCTTTAAAACCTTCTTCGTTGTCAGCATTAAAATAGCAGCTTTTTTGTATATTTTATTCGTTATCATTTACTGCTGTATAAGAGCTCTCCAATTGAAGCGCTCAATTATGCGCTCTTTCTCTTAATTGCTTCAAAAAACACAATTTTTTGTTTTATTTTCAAATACTTGTATGTAAAAAAAACACGTATTTTGTATTTTAAATATCTGTCTCTTGCTTATTTTGTATTTCAAATACTTTTAACATAATACATTTACTATCAATATAAGAAGAAAAATCAGGGACCGAAAATAACAGTTATTTTGAAATTTTAAAACAAAAAAAGCATATGGAAGTAAATGCTGGAAAACCGATTCAATATACATATATACCATATTGATCTTTATGAACTTTTCTATGATAAAATATTTTGATTTTTAAAGTTTTGATTTTTATTTTTTCGAACAAAAATTACAGTTTTTTTTTCTTTATTTATATTTTTTTGGACAAAAGTAACAGGTTTTTATTTTTTATTTTTATTTATATGAACAAAAATAACAGTTATTTTTTGATTTTTATTTTTTTGATCAAAAATACCAGTTATTTTTTGATTTTTATTTTTTCGATTAAAAATAACAGTTTATGATTTTTATTTTTAAATAACAATTATTTTTTATTTTTCGAGCAAAAATAAAAGTTATTCTCTAACGAAATGTACGTGTTATCATTATTAAGTTGTCTTAAAATATTTATTTAATTGTGTGATCAACATTGGGATTTGTTATGTGTATAAAGTAAATAGTAAAAGTCATATAAATAATTAAAACTCGTACATTTCTTTAAAGAATAACTTTTATTTTTGCTTGAAAAAATAAAAATCAAAAAATAATTGTTATTTTTGTTTTAATAAATAAAAATCAAAAAAATAACTGTTATTTTTGATCGAAAAAATATAAATAAAAAATAGCTGTTATTTTTGTTCAAAAAAATAAAAATAAAAAAATAACTGTTACTTTTGTTCAAAAAAAAATAAAAATAACTGTTATTTTTGTTCAAAAAAAAATAAAAATAAAAAATAACTGTTATCATCTGACTTTTATGAAAAAAGTAATAACAGTTACGGCCCTGATAAAAATAAATTGCCGCAAACATTTAGTTCTTTCACCACTACAGCCATGAATAATTTTGTAAAAATCCCGTACTAGAAAGATTCAGTTTGAAGCATTTGCTAAGGTAAGCCAGTTATAATGTATTGTTTCGAGCACAATTTATTCACACTTTTTCTATTTGGCGTCCACAATAACAACCGCAATTTAAAGGCAACAGGAATTTTAATGAAAGGCAACATCAATTCCATGTTAATTTGGTATTTTGTAAGAGTGTTACGATGCCGTTCACTGTTTATCGCTAATGTTTATAAAATACAGCACAGATCTCTAATATTAGCGTCAGCTGATTAATTTTGTTTACTGTTTTTAATAAAAAAAAGTTCTGTTGTGTTTGTGCATTAAAAGTTAATAAAATATTTGTTTGTGAAAAAAGTAAAGTTTTAATAAAAATGTTTTTTGAAAGCTATTTTCGGTTAAATAAACCTTCTTTAAACCTGTGTTGGAAATAAAAGAGCCTCAATTAAAAAAGGGACAAGATCAACGTTTGTTCCAAACACAATAAAATTGGCAGCAACATTGCGTTTTTTGGCCCAGGGATCGTACCAGCTCAGCGTTGGAAATGATTTCAACCATGGATAGTCACAGCCAGTAGTTTAAAAGATTATGGAGAGAGAAGTTTGTCCATAATGGATAAACTTCGATATAACGCATGCTGAAAAGAATGAGGATAAGTTGCATTTCCACATTGTTTAAACAAAAATATATTAAAAACACAACACAAACGTGGAATAATATCAAAACCGCTGAAGAAATCAAAATTTAAGCAGCACAGGACAACACTAAAAACGCCGACGACAAAATCAAAGGCAATTAAAAACAATAGCAACGCCGAATTGTCTTACAAAATTCCAAACATATGTTACCAGTCATCGAAATATGGCAATATTGCCAACGGAAATACGAAATTGTAACAAAACATAAAAAACGGTGATTATATCCATGTCCCACAAGGTTAAACTCCCTTTATGATACTCTACTATAGTTTATGGAACGTAGATGCAAATTAAATGAATTATTGAAAATCTTCCCATTCCAACATAACCTCAATCCTTATCACTTGATCTGCCTTCCGAATAAATTTCTCAAAAGTAGACATTTTATTTTAATTAAAAAAGGGAACTATCGAACGACAAAAAAAGCGAAACAGTTTCAAAAAAGGCAACAAAGAATTTCCAACGAGAAACAATGTTACAAATTTTGGTGCGATGGTAACACTTTTTAATAAGTCACAAACTTAAGGCCAAAGTTTATGGGGCAAAAAATACCAACGATCGGGCGAGTAAGTCATGGTTCAGATTTGCAATTTTGTTTGCAGTAATTCTTGAATTGATTGAGTACCCTTCCCAAATTTTCTCACCTCTCCCACCAATAAGTTGCTGCAACAAAAATTGGAAGTCTGAACCATGAGTAACGGATCGCAAAAAAAGATGACACTTTAAATTGTGAGGCTTAAAATTCGTAAAACCTAACCTCACTTTCACCGATATGATACACAAAAAATTCACAGTACGTAATTTTTTTATACACTTTACGGGCGAAAGACCAAAATATTTACCTTTGGGAGTTTTGCGTAGCTTGGATAAAGTCCCAGTTAGCTGAGAGTAACAGTTACGTTGCAAATCAGCTGCTTAATTTTGTTGTATGTAACGCAATTAGAACGGTTATAGCTAGCAATATGATGCAACTTAACCGTAAAGCTTCAATCTGTAGAAAATATAACTGTGGCTGAAGGCACTGGTTGACCGTCGAGCATTAAACAAAAAAAACAAGATAGTGCATTGCGCAGGTCCGTTAACTTTTTACTATCATTTTGACGTCATTTTTACGCAACTGTAGTAAAGAGAATTAAATGTAAACAAACATTCAGCATAGCACATACACGTGTTTGTGTGATCATGTTTGTGCTCATTTGCTACTATGACGTACATGCGCAGAAAAATAATGCTTTTTTTAATTTTAGTGCACTATCTTGTTTTCCGGAATCCTTCAACACTTGAAGTTATGAGGTTGCCAGATGGCACCACCACATGTAGCGTGGTTCACACCGAGGAACATAAGGACATTTGTCGATCAAATATAGTTCGGTAGTTACACGAGCCAGGCGCCGACAATATAAAAATGTGTGTTTAAAGGTGGCTCACACTCTTCAAGTCTTGAGTTTTAGAAGAGAGCGAAAATAAATTGCTTTCTCTTTTCCCTTCTCTCCTTAAAGCTGAAGACGTGCCGGCTAAGACTTGGAGAGTGTCAACCAGCACTTAATAGCAAGTGCAAGAGTCTAACAGCCTGTTTGTAGGACACGACAAAGCTACCTCGCGACCAGCCAATTGATAGATTTTAAGCTTAAAAGAACGGCAACCCTACGGGGCTGTCAGATATGACGATTTTACGCCAATCGTGGCGACTTTTTAGGCCATTTGGCGATGGAAATTTGCGTTTGCCGACTTTTTTGGTGATATTTAAAATGGTTGGCGATACTTTGGAAAAATTTGTGGGCCGTTGCTTAAGCCTTTATGACACAAAATTTTTTTATTCATTGAATTTATAGAAATAAGAAGTAAATTTGAGAAAGAGCAAACTATAAAAACATGTCAACAAAGTTTTGTAGTTTTTTTTTTCAATTGTTATGGTTTATTTTATTTTATTTAACTAAAATGTAATTTCCCTTAATTCCAACATTGATTTTGTTTATAATACCACATCTTACATAAAAAAATGTTTTGCTATGTCAAGCTGTATAATAAGTTTTATTTTGTTACATAAGGACTATGTGAAATCTCACTAACTATTAACAAAAGTAGTGGTCATGCCTTTTTAATAAGTGTGACCGTAGCTTAAATGTATATTCAAATATTAAAACATTTAAACAGACGGGCATGTTCTGCAAATCGCAAAACGCTTCACAGTTCCGATTTTAACTTGAACTCGATAATAGGTGCTCTGTAAATTGCAATAGAGAGACCAGACTATGATTACCGAAATTTTTAAACATATTCTGGTTAATTTAACCATATTATATTCACCGGCAACCATATTATGGTTAAATTAGTCATCCATCACGAAACCAAAACCATATTATGGTTGCCTCCAGACATGTTATGGTTAATTATAATAAAAATATTTTTTTCTCTCAGTATTTATTTATTGAATCTTCACATGTATATTAAATATGAACTTACAATAATTAATCAAATCTTATCCTTATATTTGCTTTATGTCCTGCCAGTGCCAGACAAAAAAATATTTCGTCATCACGGTTTCTGTTCACATATGTTAGTGTTTATCGCTCATCTGATTGGGTGAGTGCAGCAGTGTCTCTTCTTCTTAAGCGAGTGTGGCCGCCATAATTTAAAATATTTCGATTTAATGGATTTGGGTGCAGTTCCAGCCTTTTTAAATATTTTACTGCATATTTCGTTATCATAGTTTTTACTAATGGCACATTGAGATCCTTGTGGATATTTGAGTTTTTGACGTACCAGGGAGCGGCTGTGATTATTCGAAGAAGTTTATTTTGGCGCCTTTGAATTTTTTCGATGTTAGAAGCAGAGGCAGTGCCCCATAACTTAATACCGTAGCACCAAATTGGCTTTAATATAGTGTTGTAAAGTAGAAGTTTGCAATCGAGGCTAAGAACAGAATTTCTTCCAATAAGCCAATTAATTTGAATTGCTTTTAGTTTCATTTGAGTTAATTTAGCTTCTATATGCCATTTCCAAGTTAAACGCCTATCTAGATGTATACCGAGGTGTTTTACATGCGAGTGTTGGGGTATTATTTGATTATTGATTTTAATAGGGGGCATGTTTCCCGACGCAATGAATATGTGCGCATTTTTGCTCATTGATTTTTATTCTTTATTTTTTTAACCACCTTTCCAGTTCAAATATATGATCCTGTAAGTAACGAGATGCTTCTTGACAGTTTTCGTGTACGCTTAGAAAAGCTGTATCATCCGCAAATGTTGAGGTTTGGGTGTAGCTGTGTGTTGGCATGTCCGCAGTATAAAATAAGTTAATAGAGGGCCCAGGATGCTGCCTTGTGGGACTCCAGTGTTAATTGGCTGAGTAGAACTTAAAAAATCGCCTTCTTTGAAAATAAATTGATGACCGACTAAGTAGCATCCTAACAGCTTGTGTATGTTTGCTGGGAAGTTTTGCTGCAATTTTAGTAATACTCCTTCATGCCAGACTTTATCGAAAGCTTGGGACACATCGATGAAGCGTGCTGAGCAATATATTTTTTCTTCAAAGACCTTTCTTGTGACATTTACTATACGATGAGTTTGTTCAATTGTGCTATGCTTTTTTCTAAAACCGAATTGATGGTTTGGAAAACATCTATTTTGATTTAAAATCGGCGTTAATTTTGACACTAGTAGTTTCTCAAATAGCTTTGAGATATTGGATAATAAGCTAATAGGCATGTATGACTCAACTTTTGTGTGATCCTTTCCTGGCTTTGGTATCAAAACCTTCCATTCTTGAGGGTAGTGTTAAAGGCGTAAAATAGCATTCAAAATAATAAGAATAATTTTCTTTGCTATACTTGGTAGCTCCAAAAGCATTTTATTACTGATCTTATTAATACCGGGTGCCTTCTTGTTGTTTAAATCACAAATAGACTTTTAAATTTCTCTAAACTAGAATCTTAGGGGAATATCTGCTCTAACATTTACATGCGGTAACTCGACTGCTATATCGTGAGATATATTAAGGGTAAATACATTTTTCAGATGATGAACAAACAGATTTCCTTTTTCAATGTCATTTCGTGCCCAACTTCCATTCAAGTTTCTTAATGGTGGCTTAGATATAACTGGTATACTGAGACTTCTAGCTGCTCGCCATAATGAGTAGTCAGATTGTGGAGTTGCATCAAGTTCCTTAAGATATTTTTCCTGGGAAGCCGTTTTATGAGACTGCAGTACCTTTCTTAGCCTTTTTGTGCACTCTTTTAATAAAGTCTTAAGTTGGGGGATCTGTGCAATTGCCACTCTCTTCGAACTCTCCTTTTTTCAGTTAAGAGACGCCCGACATCTGTATAATATATTTTATTACTTTTGGTTTTTTTGAGGGTTATGCTGAAATGTTGAACAGCTAGTTTGATATAACTGTCAAAATTAACAATAGCGAGATCCACGTTCTCCGGTGTACCAAGCGAAATATTTTCTGTGCAATGGACACTAAGATATTTTTTATATTTTAACCAATTAATTTGTGTGGCTGACGTCGCTAAGTAATCAGACGTAGATACAATTCTATTTGGGTTCATTAAAGTAACAATTGTAGGTGTGCGATCGGAAGATAGTTCTAAGGAAGCTTCAACATGAATGGTTTCTGCGGGGATGTTTTTCTAACCACGCCAAAATGGATGACATCTGGAATGTTTTGCTGATCAGTAGGCCAATAAGTTGGTTGTCCGCTCGCTACCACATTTAAATCCATTTTAGAAATTGTATTGTACAAAACACGACCCTTTGGTGTTATGAGCCGTGACCCCCAGAAGGTATGTTTAGCGTTGTAATCGCCAGCGGCTAGGAAACAGAACCTCTACAAGCTATATCTCGAGGGTCCTTGGTATCATACAATATATAACCATTGATTTTAAAAGTATTTCTTGAGGTCAAATGAGTTTCTGAAACCATCATTACATCAATTTGTTTACTTTTAAGAAAGTATTCTAGTTCATTTTTATGTTGGCGAATGCCGTTTGCGTTCCAAAAACAAATTTTTAAACAATTCATGGCTTGCTAAGTACAGCTTGCAATAACATCGATTGCATTCTTAACATTTCCTGCATCATATTACCCATTGTGTTCGTAAATGTAGTTACTGTTTGCACTAGTGTTTCCATGGTTTTTCTAGACGAATTAAATTAGAAACTGGAGTCTTCATTATTTGGTAAATCACCTTGCATTGGCATATGGTTTGAGCGTAGAATGTTCTGTTATTACTAGGCTGCGGTACCTGAATGTCATTAGTGTTAACTTTATTTATTACCTGCATTTGAGGGGGATTAGGTTTCGGTCCAACCGAGCGCTTGACTATAGAGTGTACAGGTCATCCTCTATAGTTGGCAGTGTGATTACCACCACAGTTGCTGCATTTGTTTACATTGGGGTCGTTTTTAGACTTATCGCAGAGAGCTGTACCATGCAATTCTCCACATTCAACGCAAACAGGGTTAAATGGCAGTATGCCTTAGTGTGACCAAATTCTTGGCAGTTTAAACCATTCCTTTTGTGCGGCTCCTCTATCGTTATTTTCCTATTCAAGATATATTTCAGACTGAAGATGGGATGAGTTTCGTTTATTTTAAGCTTAACGTGGCCGTAACTCCAATCGAAATAGTGGCTGGGGATTTTTTTTCTCTATTTTTAATATTTACTACATTTTTTATTTTGAAGCCCTTCTCTTCTAAAAACGTTTTTATCTCACCTGGGTCTACGCATGAGTCAAATGCCCTTTATCACTACCTGAATACCTTTACTGCTCTTGGTATGTATACAAGTTTTTATTTAGTGCTTTTAATTTAGTTATTACTTTACGAAAATCATCTTCACGATTGACCTGTATTTTCGTTTCATTTATGCTTCCACGCTTTATTGCGGCTACATAAAAAGAATTTTTACCTATTACCGAGATCAAATTCTTTATTAATTGACTTGAGTTTTGCTCTCTAATATATATCTGGGGTGGCTTAGAAGATTTGATAACGTTTTGTGCCTCCGAGGATTCCTCTTCCAAAATTGCAAAACGATTTTGTGAACTTATTCTATCAGCTGTTCCCTCATTTAAAACTTTTAGGGACCAAAGCAACTGCAGAAGAGGTTGGGCTGCGACCCCGTTTAAGCACTGTTATGTACCTATCAATACCCACTTGTACTTGAGTCTTTTGACCACTTTTTACCTGTGATACTGAGTTTTCCAACATGCCTGATTTGGGGGTAATCTTTTCATCAGTTGTTAAAATCGTTTCTGCCACTGGGGCACCGCTTGCAGGATTAATATTTTTATCACTTATTAAAATTGTTTTTGCCGCTGAGGCATCGCTTGCAGGTTTAATATGTTTTATTGTATTCAAATTAAGCGTATTATTAGACACAGAAGGTGATACTGATTTTTCTATTATGCCCGATTTGGGGTTAATATTTTCATCACTTATTAAAATTGCTTTTGCCGTTGAGGCAACGATTGCAGGTTTTATATTTCTTAGTGTATCAACATTATTATTAAATACAGAGGGTGAGAGGGATCGCGTGCGAGTAATAGGTTTAGCCGTTAGGTATTTGCCATCATCGATTCTTTTTTTTATTTCTGCATTTGTTTCGTTAACATACACTATGATATATGCTTTTCGTTATCATTCTGTTTTATTGTTTTTGCATTATTTGCACTCATAAGCGTTTTTTTCTACTTTTCTGTTAACAGTTACAGTTTTCTGTTTACAGTTGTGCTCTTCTTATTATTTATTGTTTATCAACACCGAGAATAAAAACAAAAAATATTTTTGTACAAAATGTATATGTTTATGTATGTATGTACATGCATATATTGTTTTTTTTCTTTTTCTTATATTTTCTTTTTTTAAATTTATTATAAAAAATAAACCGTATGCCGAGCTTAGAGAACACGGTATCTTCAACGAGCGCGACCAACTTAATGAATAATAAAAATATGTTTAACAATTTAACCATATTATTGTCATCGACAACCATATTAGTGTTTAATTGATCCTCCATCAAGAAGCCACAACCATATTGTGGTTGTCTTTAAACATGTTTTGGTTAAATATAACAATAATTTGTTTTTAAATTAACAATACTATTTTTCTCTTTTCCAAGAGCAACATGCTATGGTGAAAAACCAACCATGATATTATAAGTGTTAAACATATTTTAGTCACTATTGACCAAAACATGTTTGGAGGCAACCATAATATGTTTGTCAGAGACAAAAGTATGATTATATTAAACATAATGTTTTTAAAATTTTCCTTTTAAAATAGTTTTGTTGGAGGTGACCATTTTTAAACATAATTTTTCTCTGGCTGTACTGCCATCGTTGGATAAACATATGTCTTAGAAACCATGTTTGCCATGATGGTCGCCTTACAATGTAATTTCTGTCTACAACCAAACGCACAACAACAAAAATTGTGGTAAATCAGAACATGAACATCAACACGTATTCGCCACATACAAGAACATGAACAAATAAGTACCGTTGCTCTGCCGGCGTTATGTTTATGCCTTGTTCAAATTGATAGCGCATGGAGACGTGGAGTAAATACGCGCCGATTTTTATCGGCCACTTGTGCGCCGATCACTCTCGACAATCAGCGCCGATACAAGGGACCGCAAGACAAAATTTTGAAACTGCACCAATTGGCAACTAAAATTTTACATTTTTGAGCTTAATTGTAGCAAAAAAGAATTTGTTTTATCTATTTTTCATAAATATTAAAACATTCAATGGTACATTTGTACTGTTGAACAAAATAAAACAAGTCGCTTCTATCTTAGCATTGTGGTTCTACCGATGTCGCAATCCCTGGCTCGTAAACATCTGTTTGCAAAACAACAATTATAAAAAAGAACACGCTACGAATTAAGTTTTAATAATTTTTTATTTTTTAAAATTTATATAGGGCTACAGCAGTTTTCTGTTTTTGATAGTAATACATTGTGAAAGTTCATTTCTCTGTCTGCCAGCAAATAAACAAACACTTATGATTTAATTGCCCAAATAGCACGGCATTGTAACCGCATTGTACCGATTATTCTCGCAATTGAGTTTGGGCCGATAGGAACCGAAAAAAATTGTCACCACACGCAGAGAAAAAACATGATTAATGAATGGTCACTACGACCACTTTTAATCATATTTGCCTAATATGTTCACCCTAATAAACTTATTACAATCCATATTTAACTTGAAGAAGTATTTTTTCTCCTTTGCATTTTTTAATTTACTATAATAATATTATATGGTGCTTCACACCTAAAAAGTTACCATGATCCAGCTAAACACATTAAATTATGTGCAATATTTGCTACTTTAATGTATATATTTTCAACTATACAATTAAAATCATAATATAAGCTGTACACAAAAGGTATGTTTGATACCATCATTTTTGTTCGCTTTAAGACACATTCTCTAAATTAGCAAAAATTTATTGTGTGTTTATAAAGCAAATAAAATCTTCCACGTCATTTGCCGTCTGCGAGAGTCAGTTAATCGGGAAACATGAATAACTATAAAATAATTAAAAGTTTTTCGGGAGAAAAGGCATGCATTATTGCAAAATTAAGGAAATAAATTATTGTACGTTTATTGAAACAGGTAAGTTATATATATATGTGACGGGCAAAATAGAAAGGGACCTAAGGGTAAAAACCGGGTTTGTTCAGGAGAGCAATTTTAAAGATTTAAATACGTGTATCTTTGGTGTACCATCACTGAGCGTGTTGGTATTGGTCTCATTTGAAAGCGACACATCTCATGAAGTCAGGAACGTGTTGGTCAACCTTGAAAACGCGCGTAGGTCGTCCCTACCTCTTGTTTTGTGTAGTTGGTTTTTACTGTTTCCTACCTAGCGCTGTTTCCATGAGTTTAATATCAATTTTGCTCGGGTTTTTTCGAATCCAGGTTTATTTTCTGAAATTATTATTTGTGAATTATATTAAATACTCATTTATAATTCTTTTTAATCGTGAATATCACTCTGTTAGTACAAATTTTTTTTCACATTACCTTATTATGTTATTCGCGAAAATAATTTAAAACTAATAACATTCTTACCGACTGTTTTAGCATGAAATGGTAAACGAATTCGAAGAAGTAGATTTACTTTATCGCTTCCCTGATGACGAGGATGATGACGAACACTTCTCAGAATTATCGGATAGTGACTCTGAAGATGATACCGATAATATGTACCTTGATAAATGTGATCTTGATTTACGCGAAGAAAAGGTAGTTACTCGACTGTTTGGTTCAAAAATACCTTCGTGCTGTTCAAATCAATGCAATGAAGTGATCCCTAAGAAGATGGCTGTGGATTTTCGTACGTCTTTCATGAATTTAGATAAGGAATCCCAAGGTTAAGTTATTCTCGCACATCTGGCAGTTCACCGTGGCGATGCAATTCTCAGGTCAAAAGTTGGTGATCGATCGCGAGCTATGAAGAAACGGTACAATCTGATATATTATTTTCGAAGTTTGCCGATATGACGTGATATGTACTTCTTCCTGTATACAATGGGAATTAAACGCTACAAAAATCTAATCGAACATTACGACAAAAATGGTGGTTATCCACGCGAACATGGCATGACGAATAAAATTAATCGTACAGATGCTTTAACTACGTTGGAAAAAAAGAAATTGTTTCATTTATCTGCCGTTTTGCTGAAACTGTTGCTATCACTTTACCTGGACGTCAACCAAATCATCGTGATCGTTTATTGAAACTTCCAACTACTGAAATTAAGACTTCTGTTTACACTAGATACACCAACAGCGTCGAACCGGGTGGTAAAATCGTAAAACTTCGCACTTTTCAAACGCTGTGGAAGAAATATTGTCCCTACATCGTCACTATGAAGCCGGCATACGATTTGTGCGAATTGTGCCGAAATCTTCCATAAGATGCTGTTAATACAGTAAACGTTACTGAAGTTGAAAAAGAAGCAACATTGAAGGTGTATTCTGATCATTTGCAATCTGCCAGCACTCAGCGAGAGTACTATAACGACTTGAGAACAATAGTCAAGCCTGATCCAAAAGCCATGTATCCAGGTATTCCAGAGGAGGATCATTTAGTAATATCTATGGGTTATGCTTAAACTGTTAGCTTTCCGTTGGGTCCACAGCAAATAGGAACTACATACTTTAAATCAGGTCGCAAAACAGCAATTTTCGGAATTACAAACGAACGTCAAAATGTTCAACACATCTTCTGTACTAACGAAAGCGATTCCATTGGAAAAGGTCCGAATTCAGTAATATCAATGCTTGATTACTACCTACGAGAAGTGTATTCAACTAAAAAATTAGTGATATTCGCTGATAACTGTGTTTCACAAAATAAAAACAATGCGATTATACGATATTTACAACACCTTGTCGATACTTCCAGATGTGAGTCAGTTGAATTGAACTTTTTGTTAAGCGGACATACAAAGTTTTCACCTGATCGTTTATTCGGAGTTTTCAAATCAAAATATGCCCAAACTACCCAGCGGGAAAACTCAGAAGACCTTCTTACTTCAGGCCTTCTTAAAAATTTTCTTTATTCAATTACTATTATTATCTAACTGCTAAAGAATGCCTCATAGAAGGCCTCGTATCTTTTGTTTTGTTTTTCCGCCAAAGCAAAAGCGAAAGAATTCAGATCCCGTCTAATACTAAATTTTCGTACTTCTTAAAAATTTCATCAATTATTTCCGTCGGGACTAAGTCTTCACTGGGAGAATTCATTAGTATCAAAAGTACAGAATGGGTAGGATTAACTAAAAACAACTCTCAACAACTAGGATCGAGAGGGCAGGATCGCCGTGTAAGGAAGGTTTTTAAATGTGTCGGTAAAGAAAGTGTCGATAAGTTAATCAGTATTGTAGAGGGAATAGGGGGTGGCTTATTATAAGGCGAGCATGCCGCTTGGGTATGGCTAACAAGCCGCAGTTATGTTGAGAATAAAAAACATATGATTTTTCTACAGCTAACCAGCCGTTTGTATCATCCCATTTATTCTGCCTTTCTAATTAAATTTTACAGCTATTTATATATGAATTCTTAATCTACACTTTTAACATAAATATTCTTATGACTTAATTTTAATTTCTATTTGTTGGCGTTCAGCGTAGAGTGTGGTAATTTATCCTTAATTCAGCAATTTTGCGTATTTTGTTAATTCTTACTCGTGTTGATAATTTGTGCAATGTAATTTAATTTCTCGCGCCGTTAGGTCATTGAAACTTATTGTTTATATTATTGGAAATTTCAAGCAATACAAATGTGACCGACATATAATAGTGATAAATGTGACCAACACACTACAACTTATTTTAAAATAAAACCGAAAAAATAAAATTTTCATCAGCAGATCTTTTGCTATTTGTATATTGTTTTAATATTCTTTTGATTGCTTAGAGTTCGTGCAATCACTGTTGTTTTCGTCTGGCTGGTGGGAACCGGGTTTCAAGTTTCCTAGTTTTTCCAGCGTGTGAAACCACACTGCATATGGTGGTGACAGCTGACAGCCCCATATGTAGTGTGGTGTGTTAGCGTGGCTGGGTTATTGCTTTTTTTCTGCTGTCACTGCTAATCAAAATCGGACACCAGCCAGACGCCGGCAATTGAAAAAAGATAGAAAAAATTAAAAGTGAAACATACATAAGATTTTGAAAACTAAAATTAACTAAGACTAACAAAAAAAGAAATTAACTAAAACAGAAAACAAAGTGTGAACTTCCCACAACGAGCAACAGGTGCCGTTTTCTCGTTTTATAGGTACCGAGCCACACGGACGTGCCTTTTTCCAGTGGTAACCATCGAGCCAGTGCCCACACCAGGTAACCCCATTATCACCCCAACATTTTGGTCCTTCTACCGGGAATTTGGAGTTAAAAAGGTGCGTAAAATTAAATCTTGTTATATTTTAAAGTGGTGCATATTGAGACTCGTGCTGATTTGTGGTTCGGCAAAGTAAATTTAATGTCACCTTGCAAAGATTAGAACGCGGTTTTTTATAAAGAGTGCCAAATTCAGACCGTTAGTCAAGTGTTTTTTTTTTGCTTTAATCTGACATTGAAAAATATTACATAGATCCCGTTGTTGTTATTGTAACATTTTGTAAGCGACTTGATTTGTTTCTTTTACACTTGACCCGTTGTTTGCGGCTAACTTTTTTTTTTTTTTTTAGAGAAAAAAAGTGTTCACATCGTGCGTAAGAAACTTTTTCGTTTTAAATTCGTGGCGCAATTTAAACTTAACGAGTGTGGTGGAAAAGTTTTCAAAGAATTTGGAAAAGTGCTAATTTTTTTCTCGTTGGAAATTTTTTTGTGGTATTTTCAAACTCTCGCTAATTTTTTGGTGTTCGGTAGTTCGCATTTTTAAAGCAAGATGTCTACCTTTGAAAAATTTATTCGGGCGGCAGATGAAATAGTAAACGTTGAGGTTATGTTGAAAAAAGAAGACTTTTCTACATATACCAGTGAGGCTTTTCAATTTGAAAAAAGCGAATTAGACAAAAGTTGGGAGAAATTTAAAAAAATTTTTGACGAGTGTACCGGGGACACTATAGAAGACAAAAAAGAATTAGTAGCGGTCAAGACAAAATTTCCACAGGTGCGAAAAGTATATGTGAGGTGCATAAATATTTTGGCTAATGCTAAACAGGTATTGGATGATGCAAATAAAAGGGATGAGAAATCAGTAGTTCCCAACCTATGTTCTATACCTGTACCCCCTTGCGATACTGGCGTTTTTCATGGAGATTACGTTTCGTGGCCCACCTTCAGGGACATGTTTACGGCAATCTACATAAATAATTCTAGACTTACCCCAGTTTTTGTTTTACTTATTTCAAAAGACAGATGATGAGGCCCGTGAGATAAACAGAAATATTGCCCTCACGGCAGAAAATTTTGAAATTGTGTGGGGTAATTTAAGATCCCAATATGAGAATAAACGGGTTTTAATTAATAGTCAGTTGAAAAATTTATTTAATTTGGCTCCTGCCAACGAGAAACGGCTTGCGAAATTAAAAGGCTCCAAAGGGAGATAAACAATTGTATTTCGGTGCTGAAATTATATAATGTAGATATTGCCTGGTGGGATCCAATTTTTGTTTTTCAATGTTCGTCTCGGCTCTCAGAAAATACTTTACATCTATGGGAGCAATCGGTAAAAAATAGAACAGAGGTTCCCAAATGGGAAGAATTAAATAATTTTCTGACTGATAGATTTCATGCCCTTGAAAGTGTTTCGGACATTTTAGTAACGAACAATGTAGCCGCCAGTAGTTCCCAATCAGGCCCCCCGCATAACAATAATTCTACAAAAGCTAAACAATTTAGGGCGCATCACACAAAAGTTGACTCTAGCACATGCAAATTGTGTAAGGAAAATCATAAGATTAGTCTTTGTAGTAAATTTTTGAGCACGGACCACAAGAACCGTGTTTCAACTTTGAAAAAATTTCATTTTTGTTTCAATTGTCTTACTATGGGGCATATGTATGGGGATTTCACGATTCCCAATAGTTGCTCGAAGTGTAAAAAGAAACACCATACGTTAAAACAGAAAGAAGTAGTAAGAAATAGAAATAGTCACCACAGCCAGTCAAACACTAATTCGCAAGGTCAAGATCAAAATAATCAAAGTCAAATACAGTCCACTAATGTTGCCGGCCCTTCTGGTGTAGTTCAATCTCATCATACCTCGGTTGCGAAAAAGGTTATGTTAGCCACAGCCTGGGTTAACATTATAAGTTTTGGTTCCTGTTACAAGGTTCGTGCTCTGATAGATCCATGTTCCGATGAAAGTGTTGATTCCGAAAAGATTCAAAAATTATTGAAGTTGCCAACTAACCCAGTTTCTGCAGAAGTCTCAGGTTTAGGCGGAGATATAATTAGCACATCTTCGAAAATTGCAGTTTTTACGATTGTTTCTCTATTCGATCAGACCATGTCTCTTAATATACAGGCCCTAGTTGTCCCTCGTGTAACTGGGAGCATTCCAACGCATACCTTTTTGCCCCAAAAAGAGATTGAGCTACCCGAGTTATTTTATGCTGATCCGAAGTTTTATGAAAGCAGTGAGATAGATTTGTTGTTAGGAGGTGATCTTTACCCCTCTATTCTTCGTGGCGGAGTGAGGCATGGTGTTTTTGAATCCTTAGTGGCTCAAGAAACCATTTTTGGTGGGATAGTTACAGGTCCAACGCCTACTAGAGTTTCCCCTCGAATAGTTAGTGTGTCTCACATGACAAAAGTAGCCATTGATGACCAATTGTCGAAGCTTTGGGAGTTAGAAGAAGTATCTCAAAAGCGAATTTTATCAGAAGAGGATAAAAAATGTGAGGAGATCTATAGTTATACTACCACTAGAAACTCTGAAGGGAGATACACAGTTAGTCTGCCCTTTAAAAATAGTTTGCTGTCGCTTGCAGGCATATTGCTGTTTGTCAATATTTGAGAAACGGAAAATCGTTAATGCGTAACGCTGAGCGTAAGGCCCAGTACTATGAGGTCCTAAAAGAATATTTAACCCTAGGGCATATGGAAAGGATAGAAAGTGCGGAAGGTAGCCCTGGTTATTATTTACCCCATCATGGCGTTTTTAAGCCAGAAAGTACAACTACGAAATTGCGAGTAATATTTAATGCCTCGAGTCCCTCTGCAAATGGCAGAAGTTTAAATGATTTGTTGTACACTGGCCCTATTCTGCAAGCTGAAATAGTTAATCTGATTTCGAGATGGCAATTTTTTCAGTTTGTCTTTAATGCGGACATTTCAAAAATGTACCGGAATATTTTGATAACTCCCAGACATAGGCCCTTCCAAAAAATTGTTTTCCGTAGTAGTGACAGTGCGGAAATTGGTGATTACCTGCTGAAAACGGTGACTTTTGGTGTAAATTGTGCCCCATACTTGGCACTTAGAACCATTTTGCAGTTGGCAAATGATGAAGAGCGACGTTTTCCGTTAGGTGCCAGAATCTTGCGAGAGAATATGTATGTAGACGATGCCCTAGTTGGTGCTCATTCAGTTGCTGATGCATTGGTGGCACGGGATGAGCTAATTGCTATTCTGGATAGGGGGGGGATTTGAGCTTATAAAATGGCCCTCCAATTCAGAACGGATTTTAAAAAACTTGCCCCCAGAGCACTTGTTAAATTCGTCATTTTTGTCGCCGACGAAAACGTTAGGAATTTGCTGGAATGCGGCAGAAGATGTGTTTTTCTTTGCATATGAAAAAATAGCACTTAAAAACTCATACACCAAGAGAGAGGTTCTTTCTACCATCGCTCGGCTGTTCGATACGGCAGGTTGGTTGGCTCCGGTGGTAATTATAGCAAAAATTGTGATGCAACAGATGTGGCTTGATAAAATCGAGTGGGACGATGCTATCAAACCAGTGGCTCTGCAGAAATTGCAGAGTTTTGTTGCTAATTATGCGGATATTGAGAAAATTAAGTTGCCACGTTGGGTTCAGTATTCGCCTGGCTGTAGTATTCAATTTCACGGATTCTGTGACTCGTCTGAATTGGCATATGCAGCTACAATATACATAAGGGTACAGCTAGGAGATAAAGTTTTGACAAGTCTGCTCACTTGTAAAACTAAAGTGGCCCCAATAAAGAAGCCATCTTTACCTCGTTTAGAGTTATGTGGAGCAGTACTTTTGGCAAATTTGGTTGACAGTGTGGTACCTACTTTTCGCGTAAACAAGTCCCCCCTGTATTTGTTGTTTGATTCCACGATTGTTTTAGCGTGGTTGAGAAGACCACCTTGCAGCTGGAAGACATTCGTGGCAAATAGAGTGGCTACAATATTAGAAAAAGTGGGGAATAAGAATTGGTGTCACGTGGCTTCTGGTGACAATCCTGCCGATCTAGCAACCCGGGTTGATCCCTGCGGACCTGATAGAAAATAGGCTCTGGTGGCACGGACCTGGGTGGCTCAATTTGGAACAATCTTCGTGGCCTGTAGGCGCCGCGGAGTTCGAGACGGCAGAAGAGTCGAAAGGAGCTCAAGTTTTTGTTGCTATATCGACTGATCAAGAAGATATACTAGACCTCTTTTCTAGTTTATCACGAGCGTATCACGTAATCGCTTATATGTTTCGATTTGTTGCCATTACCAGCAAGAAAAGGCGCGAAAATGTCGATTATGGTTAATTGAAGATCTCGGCTAGTGAGTAAAAGTTCGTAAGAAGTCGTCTATTTCTTTTCTCAACAAATTTACTTCTCAGGGGAGTTCCGCTGTCTTAAAGCGAATAAGAAAACCGAATCACGCAGCCCCCTGTTGACACTTACCCCTTTTGTTGATAAAGACAACATTATGCGATCTAATAGTCGGCTTAGCTCTAGTACTTGTCTGTCCTACAATGAAAGGCACCCTATCATCTTGGCGTATGGCAGTAGACTGGCGCGCCTGTGTGTTGAATTCATTCACACTTAAGTCCTTCACGGAGGCCCTCGGCTAGTTTTGAATGTAATCCGGCAGGAGTGCTGGATCATTCGAGCGAAAAATCTGATAAAAACAGTTGTGCGTAATTGCAAAGCCTGTGTCTTCTATCGGAAAAAGCTTCAAAGTCAAATAATGGCCGCTTTGCCCACAGAAAGAACTACATTTTGCCGTTTTTCGAATACTGGCGTCGATTTTGCTGGCCCGTTCGAGATTAAAAGTTTCACTGGCAGATACTGCCGTATCTCAAAAGGCTACGTGTGTCTCTTTGTCTGTTTCTCTACGAAGGCGATTCACCTTGAAGCTGTTAGCGATCTGTCTACCCCTGCCTTTCTAGCAGCTTTGGCTCGTTTCATCGCCCGGCGCGGTTGCCCAAGTTGCATGTATTCTAATAACGGCAGAAACTTCGTTGGCGCCGCTAGAGAAATCGATGAAGACTTCGCCAAACACGTGAAAGAGGTCCGTGACAGGGCTGTCGAGAATTATGGTCACCAGCACTTGTCGTGGCACTTTATCCCTGCTGCTGCGTCCCACATGGGAGGTTTATGGGAGGCAGGGGTAAAAAGCATGAAAATGCATCTCAAAAAGTCCGCTGGTCAACTCAAGTTTACGTTTGAGGAGTTCTCCACTATTCTGGCTAAAATAGAAGCGTGTCTCAATTCGCGTACCCTTGGCCCTATGTCAGAAAGCGCTGAAGATTTGTCCGCCCTTACTCCAGGTCACTTTCTGATAGGGACCTCTATGCTTACCCCTGCTGAGCCCGAAGAACTGTCTTCACCGCTAAGTATGGTAAATCGGTGGCGTAAACTGAAGGCTCTACAACACGAATTCTGTCGCCGATGGAAGCAGGAGTACCTAAAAGAGCTAAATAAGCGTACCAAATGGCGACACCCTCAGGTGGACCTGAAAGAAGGCGATCTTGTGGTTCTGAAAGGCGAACCAGGTGGTCCCACTGAGTGGCGTTTAGGGCGTACCGTTAGAATTTATCGGGGCAGTGATGGCAAGGTGCGAGTAGCCGACCTAAAAACGCAAAATGGCGTAATTACTCGGCCGATCCACAAACTAGTTATTTTACCTCACGAGCGCCAATAAAACCTTTATTTGAAGTCACCCTCAACCTTAATTTTAATGCTAATTTCGTTACAGATCGTTATGGCCGGCGTACTGTTTAATGACAAATATAAATGCCCGCTGGACCAGAAGTACCACGCCAACCGGCAATCCACCAAATTTGCCACCGTGCTACTAGAGCGGAAGCTCGGGATCGTTGCTTAACATGCTTTGTGCTACAATTGTTTGGCCCAGTCGCACTCAAGCAGCCAGTGCAGGAGTCTAGACCGCTGTAGGTATTGCAAGCAGGCCCACAATAGCTGGCTACACCCAATGACGGATGGCAAATTCTGGGTTCAAATGACAGCCCAAATCTTAGTGGTCTCTAAGCGGGGCCCATTAGAACACGAGCGCTAATAGACCCCTGGTCGTCAGGATCATCCCTCACTTTGCGCGAGGCGGAAGAGCTGCAGTGCGTGGTGTCAAAAGGGCGAACAAAGCTGAAGATACTCCACGAGCAGGGGCGACAATATTTCGAGGTCGAGCTAGCGGTAGAGGACAAGGCGTACAGTTGTAGCCCAATCGTAGACGTTCGGCGAGACTATCGCGCTGAGGCAAATGACAGGTCGGCCGACCGGCGCTGGCACAAAAGTCTCCCGTATTTTGTGATTTCGGGGGCGAATGTCATTGGTCGTATCCTTACGGGTCCAGCGGCAGGCAAGCCAGGGGGTCTGCTTGTGCAAGACACGGTTTTCGGCTTTGTTTATTTCGGCGAGGCCGATGAGGACGACTCCAACTAGCCGGCTTCGGCGATAGTGGTTTTGGCTCCTTATGAGCGTCTACATTTGGCTCACTAAGTCTCCACCCGTTTCTATTTTCTTTAGTTTAAGATATGAATTGATCTCATTTTCTTTTTTTTCATCTTGTTTAAACTTTTTTTTTCATATTTTTTAGTTTTTATATATCCTTTTCTATTTTATATATTATATGTACAAATATATTATATTCTGATGTGTGGATTTAATTTTAATTTTTTTTTCTTTTTTTTTTTTGAATTTTTAATATTTGAATTCTTTTGTTTTGTTTCCAAATACAATATAACATGTTTTAAATTAATTGAATTAGTTATTTGTTGCACCACCGTTGCAAGGCGGGCGGTATGTTTGCGTCTGGCTGGTGGGAACCGGGTTTCAAGTTTCCTAGTTTTTCCAGCGTGTGAAACCACACTGCATATGGTGGTGACAGCTGACAGCCCCATATGTAGTGTGGTGAGTTAGCGTGGCTGGGTTATTGCATTTTTTCTGCTGTCACTGCTAATCAAAATCGGACACCAGCCAGACGCCGGCAATTGAAAAAAGATAGAAAAAATTAAAAGTGAAACATATATAAGATTTTGAAAACTAAAATCAACTAAGACTAACAAAAAAAGAAAATAACTAAAACAAATTGTGAACTAACCCCAGTGAAAAATTAAAAAATAAAACATAAACCCAACCAAACAACAGTGTCTTTTTTATTACCCACAACGAGCAACAGGTGCCGTTTTTTCGTTTTATAGTTACCGAGCCACACGGACGTGCCTTTTTCCAGTGGTAACCATCGAGCCAGTGCCCACACCAACTCTTTTCACAAACTCTTTTGTTCTTAAAATACCACGTAAATTTGATATTTTTAATTTATTTCTTACATTATTTTTGTTTAAATTAATTTTTGAATAATTGCGCTCAGCATTTGCTATAGATTATACGTTCATATGTAGCAAACGACAAAATTATATAACCAAAATGTTTATATATATGGAAAAACTTCATACTTTTCTCAAAGTCCGGATTTTGGACGTATCGCAAAATATTATGTTGCTACAAATTAACATGCAAAATATACATGTATATTCAAAATGTAAGCAACTTTTGACCAATTTTAAGAATAAATGAAATAAACATCTGGATCCTTTCCCAGCCCCAAAGGGATGGACCTTGGATTAATCATTTACTTGTCAAAATGCATTAATTTTTTTAAGAAATGTGCTAAATGCTTTTTCAGAATAGTTTATTTAAAAAATTTATAATTTTTCAAGTTTAATTTCTTCCGATGCTACACATGCATAATTGTAACTTTATTTTTCATCGGTGTCATGCATAGAAACAAAGTAACAAATACAATAATATTCAATTTTTAAAATGAATTTCAAAAACATTATTGTAGAAGAAATTAAAAAAGAAATGTCTTTGAAATTGGTTAATTTTTAAATATATGGCAACGTTTTGTAAAACGGCGAAACTAGATGGTAGCACTTTTTAATTATTGTAATTAATATACGCTACTAAAATTGTAAATATTTTCCCAGAAAACGAAAGTTTGTTTTACAAATGTACATGAAAAACAAAGAAAAAGTTTTAAATTGTTAAAAAAGAAAATAATCTTTAAAAAAAAAAAAAAAAAAAAAAAAAAAGGATAAGTATAAGTATACAGTTTAATTAAAAAAAAACAAAAATTATTAAAATAATTTTTCTTTTCAGCGTTATTATTAAAACAATTTATATTAAAAAATTTTTAAATATATTAGTATATTAATTGTCCTAGACAACTTAATATATGTACATATATACCGGCAACATTTCGCTATTGAACGATCTATATTTAAAATAGTATTTGATTTGTGCGAAGTAAAAAAAAATATTTAAAAGTGATTATTAAAAAATTGATTATAAAAAAGTGTTAGTTAAAAAGTGTCAAAAAGTAAGTAGATAAAAATTTAATGGTGAATTTAAATTTATTACTTAATAAGAAGCAGCTTTGATATGTCGGGAAAGAGAAATTTAGTACCATATGGAATCATTTTATGGAAGATGGGGACCAAAGAGCAAAATGCAAATATTGCAAGGTCTCCTTGAGTACAACGGGCGGCTCCCTAGGTAATTTAAATCGGCATTTGAAGCTTAAACATCCGCTAACTCAAATCACTATCGAAAGGCAAGAATCAACGCCAATAACTACAATAGTGATGGAAGCACTAGCACTCGTATACCCCAACAGCAACAGACTATGACTCAGTTTTTGCGCAGGCCTCTACCCATAAAAAAAGTGGAAAAAATTGATACTTATCGAGGAAGTATCGCAGTGCCTAGGGTACACCTTGCCGACAAGAAAAACCATTTCGTATAACTTGCTGGCATCTACTCACATGGAAATTTTAGATGTAATTAAAGCGGAAGTGAGATCCGCTTTTGCAGTTTGTTTAACAACTGATGGATGGACCTCTAAAACAAATGCAAGTTATATGGCAGTTACAACTCATTTTAAAGACTTCAATACAAATTTTAAATCGCATTTGTTATCCTGCGAACAGTGTGGTGAAGGACATACTAGTGAAAATTTGTGCAATTTCTTAAAGAAAGTAATTTCAGATTTTGAATTAACAAACAAATGAATGCCATTGTAAGTGACAATGCAGCTAACATTACCGCAGCGATAAATCTTGGAGGATGGAGAGCAATTGTGTGTTTTTCCCACTCATTGAATTTAGTGGTTCAAACTTCATTAAAGAGTGTCAACGACGTTATAATAAAAGTAAAAAAGTTGTGGAATATTTTCACAAAAGCACACAGGGTTTGAAGAAACTACAAGAAGCCCAAAAGCAAATGGGACTTCCAAAATTAAAACTGAAGCAGGGTGTCGTCACACGCTGGACTTCGACTTTTGAAATGCTGGAGAGAATTTATAAAATCAAGGATGCCGTAATTTCAACCCTGTCCATCAATAGACCAGAGTTGACATTATCTTTAAGTGAGTGGGAGCATAAAAAAGACATTGTACCAATTTTAAAGCCGTTCTACGAAATAACAATTGAAATGTCTTCGGAGAAAAATGTAACGCTTTCTAAAGTTACATTGTTGTGCAATTTTTTGGAACGTTTTATTTCCAAATGCTGCTCCTCAAAGTCCACTGTATCGCAAATGATACAAACACTGAAAAAAGAGATGACACATCGTTTTGGCAACCTGGTGCGAAACAATTTGTATGCGGAAAGCACCATTCTTGATCCTCGTTTTAAAAGAAATGGCTTTAAAAATAAAACAACATACGAGGATTGCATAAAAATCTTGAGAGACAGAATAAGTCAAGTAAGACTGCCAAATGATGCTGAAGTGATTGAGGAAACTCCAAATGTACTCAGTTCTGCGGTTGAAGAAAATTCCAGTATATGAAATTATTATGATGCAGACTTTAAAACTATTGTTAGACCGGATAGCATTAAAGCGGCAACTATGAGGGAATTAGATAAGTACCTAAATGAGGAGTATGTACACTGTACATTGTACAGAGAAATGAAGGTCCCCTAAAGTGGTGGAAAGAACGAAAGTCATTGTACCCACATGTTTACATGTATGCAATGTGAAAGAATATTTTCTGCAACAAATTCCCGAAAAATGGCAGTTTCTGGAGCAATCAAAGTGGGTTACAAAAAAAGGGAGTATAATTCCATTTCATCTCATTTGAATAATAAAAGTTTTACCTTTTTTTTTTTTAGCAAGTATTTTTTTTAAGTCGGCTCCAAAAATAACGGATAAGTGGATTATACCTACCGGGGATACCACATAGGTGGTGTGGAAATGTGAACATATCAAGCGTTATATTCATGTGCACCATTTGAACATACATATACAGACTGAGAATTGGGATCCCACGGGATTCCATTGGTCCTTTTTGGTTCCCGTACTAAAACATTTTATACTTTTTGGTAAAGATTGGATGCCATTTACATGTTGTTGAGTAGTTCATTTATCCGCTGTTGAAGGTATCATAGGTTGTAAACAACTTAACCTAAAGATCTGTAAATTTTGGAAAACTTAGCCGTATAAAGACCATATTAAATTGAATTTAACAAATTACATAATTAAAAAAAACTAACCAAATTAATAAATTTGTATTATTTTTTATAGGTGAAGAAATGAGACTGACATTCCCAGTACGTGATGGCATTATACTTCCACCTTTCCGTTTGTTGCACAATCTTTCCGTTAGCAATCATGAATTTCAGCTTAGGCAAAATGTTTACAATACCCTCATGTGCCGGTAAGTATTATTCGATTCTATAACTTAAATATGCTCATTGTTTTCTCAACAACTTTTTTTAAAAAAAATTTAATTACAGATAGGATTTGGAACTACAATTCAAATGCTTCGATCAACATGATAGACAAATGAATACCTATTAATTGGCCACATACGGTTACTGTATCAGCTAATGCTACCCGAGAATACCGGCCAAGCTTTAAGGCCATTATATTTGAAATCTGTATGCCAACTAGTAATAATGGTTATGTGTAATAGTAATAATGGTGTACTAATAATAATAGTAATAACATGAATATAACGGCCATTAAGCAAGAAAACTTCAGCGATGACATGACAAAAGTAATGTCGCCCGGTTCAACGCAGCTGCCCACCTGGGATAATACACAAGCAATGAGTCCTAACAATTGCCATGACATGAATGCTATTGTCAGTGGTAATATGATGGGTAGTAGCAGTGGGAATCAAAGTGGCAATAATAGGTAAATTTTTTAATATTACAGTTTTTTGTGTGATTATTTATTTGTTTCGGCTTAAGGTCTTGTGACGATAAAATATAAATAATCAACTGTTTTTATTTGAAATACTAATAAAAAAAATGTGCTTAAAGTGTCGGTAATCGCAATAACTTCTATAATTTTAATTATTCACAAACTCCGGGTGATATGCAACAACAGCAGCAGCAACAACAACAAGATTCAGTCAAATAAAATAACTCTATAACACATTTAAACGAACATCTAGATCATTAATTAATGATGTGCTAATAATCCCAATTTTTCATTGAAAACACTGAAATTTATTGTTGTGGGAAAGCTAGTTTCTATGCGCATTTCGCTGGTTGCTTAGGCCAGCTCGTCAGGAAACTTTTTCCAAAAACCATTAACAGTTCAATAAAATAACCACAATACTAATTAATACTTTAGAAAAGCTAAAAATATTATACCAGTAAGACCATAAAGTGAATAAGAATTTTAAAACACTCAGGTCTTACATGTAACAATATCAAAGCTTCAACAAAGACACAACAATAAACCGTAAATTTTTCTTTCTTACATTCCCCTACAATTGGCTGGTTTTTTCCAACACGAATTGTAGTTGTAAGAGGATAGAAAGCAAAATTAAAAAAAAAAACAAGTTGCTTAAATAAAGCAGCTTGCCATTTCAGTTTTTTATTTGCCGGGCACATGGAAATTTTTATTATCAAAAATTATTTTCGGGAATGCCATGAAGAAATCCCTTAATGATTAGGTAGGTTTAAAAATTTAATACAACTGACATACAATATCTTTAAATTATAAGTCTTTATTTTATCATGTTTAGATGCCCCATACCCCGCATACACCACATACACCTGGTGGTGCCAGTCATCCCATGACACCCGGGGGCCCGCCCTCGGTTAGTTCCGCGCATAATGACCCCATGATGCCGCCACTGATTTGAATGTAAGTATTTTTAAAAGTTTTAAACTTATTGTAGATTTAGGTCCTAATCACCAATGTTTATCCATTGGAAATTTTGTCTTATTTAGATCCGCAGCCAGATTAAAAAACCCCACCCTCCAGCGGCTCTAGCAATAACACCAGATATTTTGGCATCCTTATTTGACTAAATGAATTAAGATACTCTAAAACAGAGGTAATCACAAAGAGAGGCGGGTGCACTGAAAGAAATTTCTAGATAAACATGTCGAAACCAATTTTGTGTGTATTAAACATATTTTTTGTTATATAAATGCAGTCATTTTTTTTATTATTTCTGATTGTATGCAAGGCATGCAGCTTTATTCAAAATATTAGATGAAAATTAAAACTTTTTCCCCACTATATTTTCCACATTTTAATAAACACATACAATAGTAGAAAAATATTCAAAGTGTACTGAAAATATTTGAAATTCTGAAAAAGAGAGCCAAAAAAAAGTACTCAGTTAAGATATTAACTATGTGTTTTGTTTTTAAATAACAAAAGAGACGGCGACCTGCTTGTTTCAAAGCTAGCATACAACTGCATGAAATTATAGTTTTTTACAATCTTTGAAATGAGTTTCGGTAACATTCGTGTTGTGTGTGTGAAAATCCCGAAAAGTGCTCGGCCCCTGGGGGCATAGCGTGATGATTGTTGCTCTAAAAAGAGTATATAAAACTTTCGCAGATGGTTACGAACAGCTATGGGAAATGCAAAATGAAAATGCAAAAAGAGCGAACGATGTGTACATACACAAAATTGATGAGCGAAGCAGAGAAACGAAATTATGATTAGTCTAGCTGAAAATTTCGAACGAAGCAGACGTGTGTCGGATGTCATTAAATGAGCAAAAAACAAAGCGTACACATGTACAAAAACCAACAAATGCAAACATAAACAAACCAATACAATGCCACACATGCAAAGCTTTCAATGTAGTGGTGCCCATAGCTGCCCTGTAGTCAGCCTAGAACCATATGTCTCTTTGTCACCACATTTTTCTCTAGCGACAATTGCACTAGTTAAAATGTCGCCAGCTTTCCTTTAAAGCGCGAGTAGAGATACGTTAGGGACAACCGTACTAGTGTATTTCTGGTGACATTGTCAACGAACGCATCAACAGTTAGTTTTTTTTATTATGCTCTGCACTCAATACGTAGAGATTATATATGATCACAGAATAATAAGAATTTCACTATTGACATTGACCGAGAAAAAATAAAATGTACTGGTAAATCCTTGGTTTAAATGTCGCCATGTGATCACAAAAAAACTACCTAGTCAGTAGTGCTACTGTCTCCTGTTGGATTTGCAATGACAAGCTAATGCTAAATGTCAATAGAAGATTACATTGGCTTGGGTACACTTGGTCAGTAGTACTACTGACAATGCCACTATATATTCACTACAGTTTTACTATTGGCATTTCCTGCGGGGTGGTTACGAATCAAATGAATATTGACAAATAACATTTGATTACATATTTATTGAAGTTAAATTAAATGGCAAATTTTTAACCAGAAAATTAAAGTAAGCCCACCTAATGTATGTAAATAGTTACATTTCCTTTAATAACAAAAGCTTACTTTATATCCAAATAACAACATTTATCTAAAATTTAAAAAAGAATTCAAAATATTTAGACAAATTTATGATAAAACCATACATTTGTAAATAGTTTAATAAATTAAAGAATTATTAAAAAAAAAAACGTGTGATGTTTAATTTTTAATATAACGAAACAAAAAAAAAAAAAATAATTGAAATTTTGTGGAAAGAAAACTGTTTAAAAGTTAAAAAAAATATATACATATACTATATGCTAAAACAAGAAAGAAAAAAAAAGGATAAAAAAATGTTTTAAAAAAACTAAGCTACCAAAAAACTTTAAAAAATAAACGATTTTGAAAACAATGAAATGTGATTTTAAAAATTAAAACTTAAAACATAATTAAATTTTTTTGTTTGATTTTTTGTGGAAGAAATATTCTTAGTATATATATGATGATATTTATATCAAAGTATATTTTTTTTTTTAGCAATTTGGCATGTCGATAGAGTACCGAACGGACGTGTTAACTAAAACTCTCGTAAAAAAAAGCAAACAACTGGTGTTCTGGTGTTAATTTTTTAAACGCAACCGTATAGAACCGTGGTTGAATCATGTGCCGTGTTACTTATTGTGCCGGTTTAGTGATGCTCGCGTTAATAAAGTTAAAAACTTTAAATATTTTTATTTCTTTTTTTATAAAAAAAATCCTTTTGTAGGGATTATAACACTTTATTTTCCATAATATAAAAACGTTGCTGATAGAGACAGTATTAAACACGCTTAACAAAGCATAATAAAAAACAAATCAAAACGTCAAAAACAAAAAATAATAAGAAAACAAAATAGAAAACAGCTGATTAAAAACAACAAAATCGCCACCTGGTGTCGAATAGTTGTATTAACACTCACACTCCTGGGCAATAATCTAGGTGCATATCGTTTTAATAACTTAAAAAAATAAAAAAAAAAAATAAAACATTCAATGGCTGAAAGTAATCAAATTTTGGATACTCCTTTACTGGAAAATGGTATCCTTAATACTCCCAATAAAAAAAGCTACCTAAACCAACAGGTTGATGAACTTAAATCAATAATTCAAAAAATGAACCTTGAAATAATAAATTTAAAAATGGAAAACTCTGAACTTAAAAACCAAATGCTAAATTTACAAACAGATGGAAATATAACCATCAATGAAACAATTGAACATTCCTATAGAACAGATGAGGAAGAACTAGAGAGGGAGACAAATTGGATCATGGTCAAATCAAAAAAACGCAAGGCCAAATCTCCACCTGTCCAAATACCCGAACCCAAAAATATTAACCCACCAAATCAAAGAAATCAAGACAATAAAGAACAGCAACAAACCCATCAATCAAAATCTCATCAAAAACCTCTTAATTTTGGTGATGAACAACTACAACAAAATAATGTACAACAATCCAATCAACAACGTCAAGATAAACCTCAAACAAGCATCGAAAGACAACCTCCGCCAATAAACATATCGGGTATCTTAACATATGCTGAACTAAAAAATTTATTGAATAAGGCAAACCTCACAAATTATAAGGTAATAGCTTTAAACAACAATATTTGGAAGATAAATACAGCTGATCCTGATGGTTACAGATCATTATCATCCACACTCAATGATGAAAAAATTCAATGGCACACCTATGAAAACAAAAACAATAGACCAAATAAAGTGATGGTAAGAGGATTGCACCACACTTATACTAAAGAAGACATTATGGTAGATTTGCAAGCTCAGGGATACCATCCAACTGATGCAGTCAACATAATCAAAAAAGAATCTGTCGAAACTGATAAAGGCATATTAACAAACCGCAGAGGGCTGCCACTTTTTATGATTACCTTTAGTTATGAAGATAATATTGATAAAATATATAAAATCAAAAATATTGCCAATATGCAAGTTAAAAAAGAAGCGATAAGAAGAACCACTGCCAGAATACCACAATGTAAAAAGTGTCAAGGCTTTAATCACACGAAAAAATATTGCTATAGAGAACCCAGGTGCGTTAAATGTGCCGGTAAACATCTAACATCGGAATGTTCTAAAACATCTCAAACGACACCTAAATGTGTAAATTGTCAAGGTAACCATCCTGCTAGCTATAGAGGATGCGAAATAGCCAAAGAATTACAAAAGATACGTAATAAAAATCGATCTAAAATGCCAGAGGTGCCAAACCCTGAAGCTCAGATTCAAACTCAATCACAACAAAGTCAACCACAACAACGTCAACAACAACAACGTCAACCACAACAACGTCAACAACAACAACGTCAACCACAACAACAACATCAACCACAACAACGTCAACCAAAACAACGTCAACCACAACAGCGTCATAACCAAATTACGTCATTCCAACCACAGCCACATGTATCCGATCTTCAAAATAGATCATATTCCCAAACATTACAAAACCAACATACGCAAAATTCATTTAACAATGGAATTCTTGACGAAATTTTAAAAAGTATAGAGAAAATCAACCAAAGGTTAGATCAAAAAAACAATATTAACGAAAAGTTTTTCAACAAAATTAATTCGATAGAGCTTAGATCTCAAAACAATCTTTAATTCATCAAAATGTATTCAACACTTCGTATAGCTATATGGAATTGTAACGGCTTGTTAAGCCGCTTACATGAAATTGAACTATTCTTAAATGAAGAAAAAATTGACGTACTTCTTATATCAGAAAGTCATTTAACAAAACAATCATATGCCTCCATCAAAGGCTATAAAATTTACAACTCAATCCATCCAGCGGAACGAGCAAGAGGTGGAGCTTCTGTGATAATAAATGAAAATATTCAACATAGCGAAGAGTCAAAAATTGAAACTGATACGTTTAAATTGGCTAGTATTTCAGTCAATCTTAAACACAAAAATGCATTTAAACTATGTGCAATTTATATTCCGCCAAAACATAATGTTCAATATCAACAATACTTAAATATGCTTCAATCCCTTGGAACCCATTTCATAGTTGGAGGTGATTACAATGCCAAAAACAAAATTTGGGGGTCCAGGCTCACATCACCAAAAGGTTGTGAATTATACAAAGCATGCTGCCATTTTAATTGTGAAATTTTCTCAGGAAATGAACCCACTTATTGGCCTTCAAATCCAAATTCAATCCCAGACTTAATAGATTTTTATATAACTAAAGGTATTTCAAAAAACTACATACATTTAGAAAACTACTGTGGTCTTTCATCCGATCATTCACCTGTCATTATGACAGTCAGCGATAATATCGTACAAAGACCTGTTTCACCAGCTTTAGTAAGCAATAAAACAAACTGGAGCTTATTTTCAGCATTGCTAAATGACAAAATTATCTTACAAACTCCTCTTAAATCAAAACACGATATCGAAGATGAGCTAGAAAACTTAATTGATGCTATCCAAACATCTGCGTGGGAAAGCACGCCAGATATACAAAATTCAACAAAAACCACTACATATCCCAAAGAAATACGGGAACTTGTAAGTAAAAAACGCAAAGCAAGAAAAAAGTGGCAACTTGAGCGCACTTCGGAAAACAAGTCTATT
Organism: Pollenia amentaria; assembly: GCA_943735925.1. NCBI lineage: Eukaryota > Metazoa > Arthropoda > Insecta > Diptera > Polleniidae > Pollenia > Pollenia amentaria. The sequence continues at coordinate 104,441,631 of OX031006.1, forward strand.
TTCAATAGATTATGTACTAAACTTAAACAATTAATAACTGAGTCAAAAAATAATACCATGTCTGCATATCTGAAAAACCTCTCTGCAAACAAAGATACCAACTATAGCTTATGGAGAGCCACAAAGCAATTTAATCAATCATCACCGCATATACCACCGATTCGGAATCCAACTGGCACATGGCTTAAGGAGGCCAAAGAAAAATCTGAAATGTTCGCAGATCACTTCGCTGAAATTTTCAAGCCTTTGCCAACACAAACAGCTGAAGAAAATATAATGAAGAATTTTAAATTAGATAATAAAAGCATAAAGCCAACCTCTATGAAGGAGCTTAAAAACGTTATACAAAAAGACCTTAGTCCAAAAAAAGCTCCAGGTTATGATCTAATAACCGGTAAAATTATAAAGAAACTGCCAGAAATAGCTTTAAAGAAACTCTTATACATTATTAACGCATGTTTTCGAATTCAATATGTTCCCTTGCAATGGAAAGTTGCAGAAGTTATCGTTATCCAAAAACCAGGAAAACCACCTAATGAAATAGCATCATACAGACCCATTTCATTACTTCCTGTAATGTCAAAAATTTTTGAAAAAATTTTTGTTAAAAGGTTTCAGTACATAATAGAACAACGTCAGTTGATCCCAAAGCATCAGTTTGGGTTCAGAGAGCGTCACTCTACAATAGAACAAGTCCATCGTATTATAGACTTTGCTGAAAAGTCGTTAGAAAATAAACAAATATGTTCAGCCGTATTTCTTGATGTAAGTCAAGCCTTTGATCGAGTTTGGCATCAAGGACTCTTATACAAATTGCACAAAGATCTACCAAAAGAATTTTACAAAATTTTAAAGTCATATCTAGCTGATCGCCATTTTCGAGTTAAATTGGAAAACGAATATTCAAACCTAAAAAATATAGAAGCCGGTGTACCGCAAGGTAGTGTCCTTGGACCTATTTTATACTTGCTATACACAAGAGATCTGCCCATACCCCAATCTGCAACAATAGCAACATTTGCAGATGACACTGCAATTCTAGCAACAGGCAAATATGAGAAAGAATCAACTAACAAAGTACAACATGCACTTTCAGACACCATAGTTTGGATCAGGAAGTGGCGGATGAAACTCAATGAAAGTAAATCTATTCATATGAACTTCACCAACAAAAAAATTAAATACCTACCATTATATATAAATAACATAAAGATACCATTCGCTAATACTGCCAAATACTTAGGCATGACTCTCGACACTAAAATAAAGTGGAAGGAACACATTAAAAAAAAAACTCAGGAAATTAAACTAAAATTCAGACAACTATACTGGTTACTTGGGAGTAATTCTGATGTATCTCTCACTAACAAACTCATGGTGTATAACCAAATAATAAAACCTATATGGACGTACGGAATACAGCTCTGGGGCTGTTCGAAGAAAACTAATGTACAAATTATTCAAAAAACACAAAACAAAATACTACGTACTATCGTCAATGCTCCATGGTTCATTCGTAACGACGACCTTCATAGAGATTTGGGGATAAACACCGTAACTGAGGAGATACAACTCCATGCACAAAAGCACGCTACAAAACTTCAGCTTCACACAAATGAAGATCTTAATGAAATCTTCTTCTCTCACAACCCATACAGAAGACTACAGAGGACCCTTCCAATGGATCTGGTCAACTAGATATATGTACACAAGTACATAAATTTATAACTTTTTTTTGAGGATAATTAATGAATTATCACTCGTCACACTATTTTACCTCCTATTGTAATATTACTAAATGAGTTTTACTCAGTCGTAATTATATTGAAATAAAAAAAAAAAAAAAAAAATAATTAAATTATTTATAAAAAAATGAATAATTATGATTTTGAATAAACTATTTTCTCTTAGTTTTTGTTATACTTTTTCAATTAAGTTTTTATCAAAAATATAAAATATATTTTATAAAGCAATCGCTTTTTAACATTTATTTTACTATACACTACATTTTTTATTCAAAATGTTTACTTTTCTTTTACAACTTGTACAAAGTATTAAAGTTTTTATAAAACATAAATGAAAAACATTACAAAAATAGTTAAATAATTTTAAATAACTAAAGTATGCATGTAATGGGTGATTTTTTAAGAGCTATAGGAAAGTTTAAAAAAAAAATACATAAAATTCAGAAAAATGCATGAAATCCTTATTTGAATCGATAGTACGGTCCATATAATTTAATGTTTGAAGATTATTTCATGCAAATGTTGACCGTGACTACGCCTCAAATGGTCCATCCGCTTAGTCCAATTTTGGCATACTCTTTCCAACATTTCGGCCGGTATCTCATGAATAAATGCTTCAATTTTGTCTTCCAATGCGTCAATTGAAGCGGGCATGTGTGTATAGACATGAGCTTTAACATAGCCCCACAAAAAAAAGTCTAAAAGCGTTAAATCGCACGATCTAGGCGGCCAATTGACCGGTCCCGAACGTGAAATAAAATGTTCACCGAACTCGCCCCTCAATAAGTCCATTGTTAAGCATGCTGTGTGGCATGTGGCATCGTCTTATTGAAACCACATGTCATGCAAGTCAAGCTCTTGCATTTTGGGCAAAAAAAAGTTGGATATCATCTCACGGTAGCGCTCACCATTCACAGTTACGTTACGATTCGCATCATCTTTGAAGAAGTACGGTCCAATGATACCACCAGCCCATAAACCGCACCAAACTGTGACTTTTTCTGGATGCATTGGTAGCTCTTGCAATGCTTCTGGCTGATCTTCACTCCAAAATCGACAATTCTGCTTATTAACGTACCCATTGAGCCAAAAATGTGGGTCGATTAAACTGACCATAAAATGGAAGAAGCGCGCGATGAACTTTCTTAACAGAGCACGCATTTTGATAATAAAATTCAATAATTGCAAGCGTTGTTCGTTTGTAAGACGATTCATGGTTAAATTATAGACCAAACTGAAGATGTTTGACAGTGAAACAAAACACGAAACGTGCGTCAGCTGTTTAAACCAGTGTTGTCAAAAAGATAATAGCTAAAAAATCACACATTATAATTAAACCATATTCTTAAAATAATATTAAAAAAAAAACCATTATGCTTAAAATTATAAAATATATAAAAAAAAAATTAGTTATACATATAAGTTGTAATTTGTAATCAATATTAAAATATGTAAGTATTTGTATAAAATTCTTTTTATTATTAAAGTCAACAGTTGTATACAAGCTTAAAAATTACTTGTTAAAATGAAAAGAATATAGAAAGATATTTCAACAAATAAAATCATATTTAAAACAATAAGAAATTTAAATGTTTTTTTTTATATTTACGTTATAACCAGGTGGGCTACTCTCTATTGCGATGCGAATACAATTTCGATGCGAAAGCTAAATGCCATTAAAATTGGAAAGCTTAAATAAATAATCTGAAGTACTTGCATCTTCCTCAATTGCGTTATAATTTTAAAAAAATAATTGTTTTGTTTAAATTATTTTCATTTATAGCGAATATAAATTTAGCTTACCTCTACTCTTTTGTAAGTCGATCGGCATACTAGGACCCATATTTTAGGGGTGTTATATCTATTTTAGTTAAATCCGTCCAGCGGCCGAAATAATTTACCAAACCCGTAGTCGATAACAAATCCAAAGTACTTAGACCACCAAAAATACACCAGAAATCTACAAGAAAAAATTAAAAACACTTTTTAATTACAAATAAATAAATATGTACATGTCTTTAATTAATTAAATATGTAATTAAAAATATATTACTAACACAAAAATTTTAATTGCCTTTAAATCTGAGGAAAAAACCATGAATACCAAAGCAAAATGCTAAAAAAGCAATATCTTCCTTCTTACTGTCAATTCTGTGTGTATTCTGTGCTACCAACTGACACAAAAGACCTGCTGACACAAAAGAAAAAGTGACCGAAAATGAACTATGAACTAAAAGAACAAACCAGTTCTTTTTTTTAAATGAACTGAAATTACCGGTCACCAAAATTAACTTTAAAGCCCAAGCTTAACTTGTCATCATGGATGTTACTTTTAAACTAAATCGAATTTTCAGTGTTTTTCGTACAACTTCATTTACTACATCTCCGATCACATTTGAATCGCGAAAATTTAACTATTCGCCTTACTTTAGTGCTTCTGCGCAGTATAGCCAACGACACATACAATTTTTCAAGAAAATGCCATTTATTTTGCTCCCTCTCCTAAAAACTTATGACAAAAAACCAAACTGCTAGTCTGCAGCCTAGTAATCACAGAACATCCTACGCTAACGTCCTAAAACCAAAACATATGCCAATGCAAGGTACTTTGCCAAATAATGATGAAACTCCAGTTTCCAATTTAAGTCGTCTAGAAAAAACCATGGAAACATTAGTGCAAACAGTAAAAAATTTCACGAACACAATGGGTAATATGATGCAGGAAATGCTAAGAATTCAATCGATGTTGTTGCAAGCTGTACTTAACAAGCCATGAATTGTTTAAAAATTAAAAATGAACTAGAATACTTTCTTAAAAGTAAACAAATTTATGTAATGATGGTTCCTGAAACTCAGTTGACCTCAAGAATTCAATGGTTATATATTATTTGATACCAAGGACCCTCGAGATAGAGCTTGTGGAGGTTCTGCTATTTTGATAAAAGCTCGAATCAAACACTACTTAATGTGTGATCATCGTGAAGATTATCTGCAAGCAACGAACATTTGTGTTGAAGAGCTAAATCGAAACAAAGTACTTTCATCTTTATAATATCCACCTAGATTTTCAATATCAGAAAGCCAATAATACAAATATTACAAATCATTAGGACCCTGTTACCTTGTGGAGGTCACGACTTATAACACCAAAGGATCGTATTTTGTTTAATGCAATCTCTAAAATGGATTTAAATGTGGCCGTGAGCGGACAGCCAACATACTGGCCTACTGATCATCAAAAAATTCTACATGTCATCGATTTTGGAGTGGGTTAAAATATCCCCAAATAATCGAATCATGTAGAAACACACACCTACAATTGCTACTATAATGAATTCAAATATAATTGTATCCCCGTCTGGTTACTTATCGACATCAGCCACACAAATAAATTGGTTAATATATAAGAAATATCTTAGTGCCCATTGCACAGAAAATATTTCGCTTAGTACACCGGAGTGTGAATTTCTCTATTGTTAATTTTGACAGTTATCATATGCAAGCTGTTCAGCATTCCAGCATAACCCTCAAAAAATCCAAAAACAGAGATAGAGTTAGAAGAGAACTTAAGACTTTATTTAAAGAGTACACAAAAAGGTTAAGAAGTTACTGTAGTCTCAGAAAACGGCTTCCCTGGAAAAATATCTTAATGAACTTGATGCAACTCCACAATCAGACTACTCATTATGGCGTGCAGCAAGAAATCTCAATAGACCAGTTATCTCTAAGCCACTACTAAGAAACTTGAATGGAAGTTGGGCAAGAAATGATATTGAAAAAGTAAATCAGTTTGCTAATCATCTGAAAAATGTATTTACCCTTAATATATCTCACGATATAGCAGTCGAGTTACCGCCTGTGAATGTTAGAGCAGATTTTCCCCTAGGATTCGAGTTAGGAGAAATCGAAAAGGCTATTTGTGATTTAAACATCAAGAAGGCACTCGGTATTGATAAGATCAGTAATAAATTGCTTTTGGAGCAATCTCGCATAGCAAAGAAAATTATACTTTTTACTTTTAATGCTATTTTATGCCTTAAATACTACCCTCAAGAATGGAAGGTTTCCTTAGTAACCATGATACCACAGCCAGGAAAGAATCGCACAAAAATTTAGTCAAACAGGCCTATTAACTAATTATCTAATATTTCACAGATATTCGAGAAACTACTAGTATCAAAATTAACGCTGATTTTAAATGAAAATAAATTTATTCCCGACCATCAATTCGGTTTTAGAAGAAAGCACAGCACAATTGAACAAACTCATCGAATAGAAAACAAATTTTGCTCAGCACTCTTCATCGATGTGTCTCAAGCTTTTCATAAAGTCTGGCATGAAGGAGTATTACTAAAATTGCAGCAAAACTTACCAGCAAACATACACAAGCTGTTAGGAAGCTACTTAGTCGGTCGTCAATTTATTATTAAAGAAGGCGAGTTCTATTTAGCCAATTAACACTGGAGTCCCACAAGGCAGCATACTGGGCCCTCTTTTAACTTATTTTATACTGCGGACATGCCAACACATAGATACACCCAAACCTCAACATTTGCGGACGATACAGCTTTCCTAAGCGTACATGAAAACTGTCAAGAAGCATCTCGTTACTTACAGGACCATATATTTGAACTGGAAAGGTGGTTAAAAAAATAAAGGATAAAGATCAATGAGCAAAAATGCGCACATATTACATTCACATTGCGTCGGGAAACATGCCCCCTATTAAAATCAATAATCAAATAATACCCCAACACTCGCATGTAAAACACCTCGGTATAGATCTAGATCGGCGTTTAACGTGGAAATGGCATATAGAAGCTAAATTATCTCAAATGAAACTAAAAGCAATTCAAATTAATTGGCTAATTGGTAGAAACTCTGTTCTTAGTCTCGATTGCAGGCTTCTACTTTACAACTCTATCTTAAATCCAATCTGGTGCTACGGTATTCAGTTATGGGGCACTGCCTCGGCTTCTAATATCGAAAATATTCCAGGGCGTAAAAATAAACTTTTTCGAATAATCACAGGCCCTCTTTTACAGTGGTTTTTCTGTTTTAATAGAAAAAATAGCAAACACGACAAGACTCAGCCTGAAAAACCAAATACCTGACACTCCTGCAAATACATATTAATGTCTAAATAAAAACAATAAATTCAATTATGCCAGATCCAGTCATACCTACAAGTTAAATGTAAAACGGTAGACAAACATGTAAAAGATTGATGTATTGGTTAAGTGATGTGAACTTTAATTTCTTTTTTCATATAGGGGTCAGACTTTACAAATAACACTAACCACAAAGTTCGCTTTTGCAATTGCAATAGTATGCAATTTATTAAGTTTTGTATCTGTTTAACAATTATTGAACATCATGTTAGAACCATTTGCATTATTTATGACGATATGTTCTTTACATACAATTTTCGATTAAATTGTAGTTCATTGAAAGTTTCTACATATTACTCTGGTTTTAGTTTCACTTGCATAAGCAACTCCGTAATTAAATTCATGGCTTTTGTTGGCTTGGTTTTGTGAAGTGTATTTATTAATTGTAGTAACAAACATTTTCCCAAAGGCATGAATGGGATCAGTTTCTTTTTGTTATGTTTTTTTTCCTTTAACTTACAAAATTGTTTAAAAGTTTCTACTGCTCTACAAACAATTTGTTAGTATCATCTAATTGCTTTTTGTTTTCCGCACCATTGGTGCTTCAGAAACTGTTTTCAGTTTACATACAGGTGTTGATGTGGTCAGCCATAACGAATCTTGAGATTCAAATTCTTGAATTTCTATATTCAAAGAACTTGTGTTTTGTATAGGCGACTCCGGCATCAAAGGTTAAAATATTTGCAAACTATTGTCACAGGATGTGAATTAATTTTCTTCAACAATATCTGTCGTTGAACGCACATTTGAATGTATTTTAACGTTTGTAAATATATGTATAAATGGATACAAAATAAATACATCGTTTTAAATAACAACTTACGGATGCGGAGTAATATGTGGTGTCAAAAACTCTAACTGGCTCATTAAATGCCAACGATTTTCAAATGTTGCGCCACTGCCGGATGCAGTCGTTCTTATTTTCTTTAGCGAACCTGTCTCTCAGTGAACTCCATCTCTTTATGCAATTATTCTCTAAAAACCTTATTTTATTTAATACAAAATAATCATAAATGTTTCGTTGAGGCTTACCTGGCAGAAATTCGTTTCCATACGGCCCGTATGGAAATTCTACTGGCAACCTGTAGAATTTATTGTATAAAATATCATTTTCTTCCACTAAAATGATAAGTTTTTCATCATCCATCTTTATTTTATTGGCAAAAATAAATCACTTTTTAATTTTGAATTAAAAAAAATTTTAAATTGTCATATATATTGATTAAAATTTCTAGATTTTACAAAGAATTTAAATAGTGACAAAGTTCATTCCTTAAGTTAAGGGCTGTTTGGGATGACGTGTTTGCGGTATGCAAATCATTTCTGTTTCACTACTCAAATTTGCACTGTCGCTTTCTTCAGTAAGATTTGAACTTATTATGCCAAATCTTATGAAATTGTGAAGCACTACTGTTGCTAATACGATCTAAAAAATAAAGTATTTTGTTTTATTTCATATTTCGATAACCTAATTATGAACGCCAATACCTTTTTTGCGTTTTCCGGTGAAAACTATATGCTCGTCATTAAGACTCTCCACCGAGAAGTGAGTATTCCTTAAAAAAAAGAGTTATTTTAATTATGCACTTGTATAGTAGAAGTTTTTCTTACCAAAAGCAATCTCAATGCGGATTCTAGAACTACAGATTCTTTTGTTGAAAACATCTTTAGTTACATCAGTAATTTTTGAGTAGGGCTTCATAATATTTTCCTTTAAAGGAAATGCTGCATCAGCTACAAAATAGTATGGAAAATGTACATTTGACCCAGGCAAATTTGTTGCTGCAGGTACATTTAAGGTTTTATATAAAATCCTTTTCCCAAAATGCGAATTTCGAAAAACTCCACCATCGCTCTGGCTACCATATGCACCTACGTCTACCAATGTAAACGTGTAATTACTGTCACATGCTGCAAGCAAAACCTTCAAAAACAAATATTTGAATTAATTTTTAATTTATGGATCTAATATACATAATTACTTAAGGGCATAATAAACCACACAAATTGCTTGGCAAACATGCAGTTTAATTTTGATTCTGTTTTCCAATAGACAACACAATCATATTTTGTACAAACATTAATTTTTCATTTTTGTTTTGTTTTCAATGAATGTAGACGACGATTGTGCTGCGGCAATTCTGCTCGCTATTTGTTTAAAACGGAGAAAAAATATAAAAGAAAGAAAAGGATTTAGAGCAAAGAGTGCTCTAAACAACGAGCTGTTTTGAGGGAAATAATTCTGCTAAAACAAATTGTAATTTACGGCTAAAAATTATTTTCTTCTTCTTCTACGTCTTTACTCTGCAAAGTTTTCGCTGAAATGATAACTTTTAGCACTAAACAGCACAAAAAGTTTGACAAATATCCAACATGTCTGCCAAATATTAACAATTTTTAATATTTATGCAAAAATTGCTTCAAATGTTTGTCCAAACAGCAAACACCCTAATTAACAACACAAAATATTTGTACAAACGTAAAATTTTGACATGTTTGCCAATCTCTTTGTGTGGTTTATTATGCCCTTTACGATGCTGTTAAATTTTTTATAATTAAAGAATTGTGCGCCAGAATTCGGTGGACATGTTATTCTTACATGTTTTCCATCTAATGCATCTAGGCAATGTGGTAAGTTTAAGTTCGATAAAAATCATCAGCAATTTTGACCCACTCTTCGGTATTAGGTGGACTTACGAATGTACTTCCCAATACACTCCACAAAACCTCGCACGTTTCTATAATAATACTTCTTTCTGTCTCCAGACCTATTCGGAACTTCATTGATAAAACATGGAGAGCGCTTCCGTGTGCTAAAAAACTGTTTTACATAAAACATTAAGTTCAAATTCAACAATAACACTGGTCGCCAAAAAATTCTAAGGCACTAAACTCATTTACCAAACTTCTTGCTCCCGGCTTCGTTTTGCTTTATTACGTACCAGTGTAATTAGGTTGATTATACTTACTGCAAGGTTATGTACAGCCTTTGCTCTGGTTCAATGGGTTTCCTATGCGAGCACTTCCTAAGCCAAGGATCAACTAAATTTAAGAGAACTTTAAACTGTTCATGATGTATCCTCGTTGATTTAAAAAAAAGGTCTGGGTTCTTTTCAATTAAAATGTTTACTCCCGTAGAATAAAATCCGTATGATGGACGACTTTTAAACAGCTCCCGATTTCCTTGGCGTCTATTTGCCATCATCCTTAAAACCAATAAGTTTTCTAGGTCCTCTAATTCGTCCATATAACTCATTTTTTAAACTATAATTTTTGGCTTTTTTATATTAAATTAAATAAAAGCACCACCAATCACAAACAATAATATTTTACTTTTTTTGTTTCAAAAGTCAGGGTTGTTATAATTGTTTTTAGCTAGCCCTGTTTTTATGTTAATAAATAATGGCAATTTAGCTATTTTTTGTCAATCTAGCGGGTTTTTCTCTTTTTATTTCTATTATGTGGGTTCTATTAAACAAGAAAGTTTACACTACTGTTCGTGACACAACGTTGACGCTTTTGTTTAGGTATGGCATATCAGCGTAAAAGCTAAGCGGAAGAAAACGTTCCGCCTTCCGCTCTTGTTTAGGTATGGCTGTTAGGTTCACGGAGATTTATTATATACATATTTCAGGGATGTTAAAGTTGGTACAATTGTATTTTTTTTTTGGTACATTTTGACCTTCTAAAGTACCGTGGTACTACCGTGACTCATTTGGTACAATTTAAAAATTTGTCATAGTTCCTCCTTTTTGAATTTTTAGTATAGCAAACAAATTATTGAGTCCTTTTCATTGAATTATTTTTTTTCATTATTATTTCTTTCATCAGGATTTAAAAAGCCTTCTTTTAAATTGCAATTTTTATTTTGTGCAATATGCACATAAAATTATTAACATGGTTAATTTAGAAATGCAATCAGAAGATGCTAGAATGCATGTATTTTTACAAAGGCTAACTTTTTTGTTCCACTAAATAGCGCGTAATTTATAAACAAAAATTTTACGTAATTTCATGAATAATAATATTTTGGATGAATGTGATATCTCTATCGTAGACCTTTACAAAAATCACACGCCCTTTGAAGAATATTGATATTGTTAAAGAAATGAAAGAAAATGCAAAACAATTTTATACAAAATTTTGCGATGTTTTGAGAACCATACATTTACCCTTGAAAATGTTATTTCAGATAAAACAAGTTGTATTGTACCTCTTCTAGTAAAAATCTTTCCGAATGAAATTGCAAATTTTGATTCAATCAATTGAGAGCTTTAGCTGATGTCGAGCAACTGCAGTCGTTAACAACTGAATTCGTTTGCAGTTTTTGGTCGGCAGAAGCTAATTTACAAAATTACCTGAATGTCCATATGTTTCCTGACATTTCTAGAGTCGTTGCTGGAATTGTATCCATTCCACATTTGCCTGCAAAGAGTTTTTCTTTTCAAAATATAATAAAAACTAAGGAAAGACACAGACTACATGTGCCAACATAAGCTGCGTTCGAGAACACAAAAGATTTTACTGAACTTTACTGCATTTTACTAAATTGCGTTCGCGTACACAAACTACAGTAAATGAGAACACAAATTGAGAGCGTAAAGTGACAGTTCTTGACTGAGTACTTACAAATTTTTACTGCAGAAATTTTTGCAGTAAAATTTAGTAAAAGATTTTGTTTGTTGTGCTTAATTCCCTTTTTTAATAATTGATAAAAATACTGAAATTTATTGTTGGAGGATAAGCTGTTCCTATGCGCATTTCACTGGTTGCTTAGGCCAGATCTTCAGGAAACGTTCTCCTAAATAATTTTAGAAAAGCCAAAGCTATCAGCAAACAAAACTACAGAAGGAATGAGAATTACCTACAATACCCTCAAAAAGTTTTGTGCAATTAAAATTTTTCCATTCCACATTCAAACGCTTTTACAGAACAGTTAAATGTTTTCAAAGTAGAGAAAAGAGCGACCAGGCTCTTTATAGATAAAACGTACAAAGTTTTTATAAATTGTATATAATATATTGTCCACCTTATGCAAAAAAAGTCAACAAAAGTGAATGGGTTTTTATGTGTTTGTTAACTAATGTGAACTTTAACTTTTTTTGCATAAGGGGGTGTGTCTTTACATATGTATATACATATATTATTTAAAAAAATCTATAGTATCTTATCGTCATAAAAACTATTGTGCGTTTTGCTATAATTGCAATTGTGTGGCTTAAAGCAAAGGGGTGCAAGTGCCAAATATAAAAAATTGAGTTACATGCAAGAATCAACACTTTGGTGCCTATTATGAACTTAATTCGATTTTCAACAGCAGTCGAATTAGTTGATCGAACGAATTTTCATTTGGTATTATGGCACACATTCGATAAAAAAGTACTATTGTGATTTAGTTTATTCACAGTAGTACATTTTCTAGCCAGCGAAAATCGTTTATCGAATGTAACTCATAATAGGGGCCTTAAACCAATAGCTCAAAAGAAGGTATGTTCGAGAAACCAAAAACATTATGTACGAAATTATTAATTCATTTACCTATTAATGACCCAATTTTTAATTTTTTGAAAAACACTGAAATTTATTGTTGAGGGAAAGATTATTTCTATGCGCATTTCGCTGGTTGCTTATGCCAGCTCGTCAGGAAACTTTTTCCAAAGACTTTAGAAATGCTAAAAATATTATACAAATAAGACCATAAGGTGAATCAGAATTTTAAACACTGGTCTTACTTGTAACAATATCAAAGCTTCAACAAAGCCACAACAATAAACAGTATATTTAATTTTCTTACATTCCCAAACAATTGGCTATTTTTTCCCAACTCGAATTTCAGTTTTAAAAGGAAAAATGAAAAAAAAAAAACAAATTAAAAAAAAAACAAATTCCTTAAAGCAATATTCACTTTCCAGAAAATTTAAATTATATTTTTTTTTATTAAAGAGTTCTTAGTGAAATTAGCTAGAAGAGCCCTTATGAAGATGAAACGATAAACTCAAAACAGCAAAATATTGGCGACATCTTTGTAGAATTCTAAACCGAGTAGCTAACAAGAAATTTAAAATCGAATTTTTAACAAATAAAAAATTACACTATGTATCTACACAATATATTGTTGTCGTACAAAAAATATTGTTATTTTTATTTAATACAACAATATCATAGTTACTGTAAACATGTCAATGTTTATCGCAATTATAAATTTAAGTATGGTTCACTGAAAAATAATAATTTTTTTAACAACTAAATAATGATAACTTTAAAAACATAGTATATTCCTCACAAACATTTGATGATATTTAGTAGCCATAACATGATAACTTTCTATACATCTACTCATAATATGTTTAAGATGCAAACAAAATATCTTTACTCTAATAATTTTTTGTTATCACCATTTGTAAAATAATTTTGCATCAGTTGTGTCGTTGGTTTTACATATGCCTATCGAATTATTTGTTATTTAGTGGTTAAACAATTTAAAGAAGTACCTATTAAAAAAACCAAGTTTAAAGAAATTGCAGGTAAATTAAAAAAAAATTTTTAAAGTGTCCGTGTTACAAAATAAAATATCAATGCTAAAAAAATTTTAATATTGTTTGAAAATGGTGTTAAAATATTGACCATTCATTTGTGTTATTTTAAAGAAAAAGAATGAAAATTCTATAAAATAATATATAAATAATTGCGACCTACGACAAAAATAGGTTAAACGTATTATGTTTAAAGTTGCATCATATTAAGATGTGAAAAATCTGTAACAGCTTTACGTTAAGGTTGCCATTAAGAAAATAAGCATAAATATATATTAAAAATATTTTTCGGTTTCAGATTTAATCTACATATTTTAATGATTAACATGATAATAATATGATTACATCTTAACTTATTATGACTAATATGATAATAATATGATTATATTAAATTATAATATTATGTAATAACACGTAAGAGTGCTATATTCGGCTATGCCGAATCTTATATACCCTTCACCATGGTGCGATAAGAACAAAAGGATATTTATATAAATATACATACATATGTAATATATCTGTGGCATTTGAAAATTGCACTTTTAATATCAAAGTGATTCTTAAGTAACAGCTTTTAATTGGGACATTTCCGATAATCCAAAAATTATTAGGCCTACAAGTTTCATTATATTTTTACCTCCAATATTTTTTTTTAAATAGCCATAATATTCCATCCACTGATGTTTCATCTTTTCTCCACTTCTCACCCAATCAAAATGTTTAATTTTTGTAAATACTGCAGCCCATTGATTAAAATCGTCCATACAGAATACTATATGCCCACTTAGTATGCCAAAATGATTTTAATAACCAATGGTTAGAATACATCTTTTTTGCAATTCATTTTAATTAAGAGTTCTTTAAAGTAAGAGCAGCCACAGGCATTGGAATGTGTTGTAACTCTAGAGTCTAGACGACAAATATATTTATGGAATAGAAAAGGTTGGCTAATTGCCAAAAGTAACCACAATTCATCACATGGATCCTCAAAATAATTTTTGGAATATCATCGGGCACCTTTGTTGGGAGAGAAAATATTCTTTGAAATTTTGTTGTTTTGGGAAAAAAAAAACTTATAGTTTTTGAGTTTAAAGAAAAAATAAAGTCATAATCAAACCAAAGGTCAATTCACTCAAAAAGGACAATCTACTATCCTCTTTTTTGAAAAAAAAAAAAACCCAAAGGACATTGTATAAAAAAGGACTATCCTCTTAAAAAAAGGACGAAAAAGGCCAAATCGTGTTGTAATAGCCTTCTTGGGGATGTCGTGTGGGTGTACAGGAACTTGGTGAAACGCCTTTTGAAAGTCGACTTTTAAAAATATGGTCTTTCCATTGTTGTTAAATCTTGGAGATATGGTACAGAATACCGATCTGGAACGGTAATACCATTTAGAGCTCTATAGTCCCCGCATGGTCGCCAGGTACCATTCGGCTTCCTCACCATGTACAGGGGACTAGACCAGCAACAACTTGAGGGTATGCATATCCCCAATTTAATAAGTTTTTTGAACTCGGAACGAGCCGCCGCTGACTTTTCGGGTGATAAGCGTCCCAGGCGTGATCAAACAGGAAATCCTGCCATCTCAATTCGATGGAATACCGAAGACTTAACTGGTGTTCTCAGTTGAACAAGCCGAATAACATTCGGGTAATTTTTAAGTATTTCTACAAAAGCGGTTGAAGACTGTTAAATCTTTATTGACGCATTCATGCTTTGCGTGAGAATGCCAACGGTGTTTATTTGGATGAGTAAATGAAAGTGACAAAAAATCAAACCAATAATGTGAGAACTTACATCAGCTGTCACGAAGGTCCATAAAAAATCGCGCCTAAGACCCAGATTAACAATAACGGTCGCTTCGCCGTAATCCCGGATTGATGATCCGTTGGCAGCGAAAAGTTGCATTTCGGTTGCCTGAAAGTTGGCGGACTGAAAAGAGTTCGGTATTACTGATACATCGGGACCAGAATCAATAAGATAGCGAATGTGTGAGTGTTTGTCGGCAATTTGGAGGCGAAAGGATTTGACAGCATCATTGATCTCGGCAAACTCCGGTGCTTGGCTGACGGCTAGTCATTGTTTACTGTTGTTATTACTTGAATAAGCACACGGTTTCCTACAGGTACGGGCTTTTTCGCCATAGATACGATGATTGTGTGACTGCTTCCCCTAGTGTTGTCGATTGCTTGACTTCGAGTCGTGAACGAGATGTAGAGCGATTTTTATTACGGCTTGGTTCATAGGGCATGAACTTTTTCATTAGATGTGTCATTTGGATCAGTTGTTGTTGTATTGCATTAAACTCGTTGGATTCATGCGATGACGTTGCAGATTTTGAGGTAATGTTGCACTTGTTTACGGAATTTATATTGTGTAAGCCAAGTGAGTCAACAATTGCATCGGCAATAGCTGTTTTTTCGGCGATGTCAACTTTCGCTGCTATTTCTGTGGCGTGAGCTTTTCACTTAACGAATTTCCTGCAACGCGTCTCATTTCATATACCAATTGAGACGGTCTCATGTCGCCCAAGGGCATCTCTGACACAACTCGCTGTAACCGCCGTTGTTGACTGTCTGCAAAATAATCCATCAGCTGGCATTTTATGCACTCGTATTTGTTTTGCTGAGGTGAAGCATCAATTATTGATCGCAGCTCGCCTAATGTGGTGACACCTGTGCCATTGTACTTAAGTTGATCACGCCTTATACAAGAAGCAGTAAACCAAAACTCTGACGACATAAAATACGACTAGATATTTGTTGCGGTCATATATGGTGGGGTTAAACGAACAGCTGTGAATGCGTCCAAGCTAACGTTTGCAGCTTGCTGTTGGGCGTTTTCTAGCTGGTTGTTAGCAACGTTATTTTCATCACCGCCCGGCATTTTTGGTAGCAACTTCTTGTAAATTGAATTGATTACTTCGGGGTAGAGCTTTTTTATTCCCGCACTTTTTGGATTCCCGGGAAAGCGGGAAATAAAAATCAAATTCTCGGGACTCCCGCCCCAATTTTTTTATTTATTTACTTATTTCTCCAATGAAACTAATATTTCTTATTGGCTATTACGCTTAAAATAATTAAATCTAGTATCTTTTACACAGCAAAAATGTAAAAATTTAAGATTCAAATTATTTTGAGACACTTAAAGCGGTTATTTTTATATAATAGGATAATAGAAATCAATATACGTATGTATATATATTGTCAAAGTCAGAGTTCATTTGCATAATTCGAATGAAAGTATTTGTCTTCAAAAATTCCCGGGAAAGCGGGACTTAAAAACCGTCCCGCGAATTTCCGGAAACAAACTCTACTTCGGGGTCACCAATTTCGATTTTTGCTTGCTATTTTTTAGTTAAAATTTAAGCGCTGTTTTTGACAATACAATTACTTAGAAATTTATTCTAATATGTACAACAAAAACTAAGATTCCTTTGTAAATTTATGGAAAAACATGTTTTCTAATTCGAAGCTATGAGAATAATAATATGTGTCATCGCACGAGTTAAGTGATGCCAGAAAAGATTTTTTATCAGACATAGGGTAGAGTTGCCACATATATATTGTTTAAAAAAGTCTAAACATTCAGTAAAAACACCGCAGACGTGATTGTGTGGTTACAACCGAGACTAGCTATATCAACCTGTCCGTGAAAGCCTGGGTTCAATTCTCAGCGCAGTCAAAAATGAAAAATTATCAAAAAAATTTAATTGATTTCATGTTGTAAAATTCCTGTCTTCATAAAAATAATTTAATGAAAATTAAATTCAATGAACTTAAGCCCAATTAAAAATATCGAAATATATAAAAATTATTGATAATTGGAATTTTAAGTCTTTACTTTCATGTTATAAGAAATTTTATTATTAATTATTCATAATATCAAAGTTTTATGTAGCACATTTGTTATAATAAAACAAAAAAATGCCGTTATGCGGACGAGTTAGAGGGTTAATATGTTCTACAAAAATATTTGTAATTACATGCCGAACATACACTACATCTCAGTTGTAAATAAAACATAGTTTTATATACCAATATTCTGCAAGAACAGGCCAAGGCTGGGTAACATTAACCGTCTTTTACTTCTAAAATAGACAATCTTGAATTTGACTGGTTTTTGGGATTTGTGTTAAGTTTTGGGCTGTGGCGTGTTGAGGTATATGTAATAAAATTTGATGGCCAACATTTTTGTAGAACATTTCATCCCCGACCTCCTCCTTTTCCAGTGTGTTTTAGGGGAGTTAGAGGGTTGATATGCCCCACAATAATATTTGCCATAACATTTTTTACAAAGTCCCAATTTACATTATACGATTTTTGTCGTTGCGATTCTTACCTTATTGGCGAGAGGGGAGAGAGGAATTAAAAGGGGTACACAAGCGAGTGTACTCTACGATTCGTTTTGTTCATTCATTCGTAGTGTCAAATTATACATATGTTTACACAAGAAGTTGTAACGACAAAAATCGTACAATGTAAACATAAGACCGACTTCAAAGAAGAAACGACAATAATCGCAACGACAAAAATCGTATAATGTAAATTGGGATAAAGTTGCTGAACATACCCTTCACCTCAGATGTAAAAAAAACATAGTTTTATGTACCGATATGCTTTAGGAACAGCCCAAAAGGGTGAAATTTAAACCCGTCCTAATAAAATTCCGATGTTATCTTTTAAAACGCCGACAAACGTATATTTTTTTTGGTCTCCTTTACCAGAATCAACCGTAGAAACGTCGCCGTGTTGAGCCGTGTTATCAAATAGCTATGAATTTTGCATTGTCAACTTAACCAAAGAGGTTATTTACAATTGATAGAAAATATTTACAACTGCATAAAGTTGCAATCTCAAATGCACAAGAAATTAAATAGGGCTAATACATAGTTACATTTTAAAATCAAAACCCATCCATCAGAGTCAAAATCGTCAACTAAAGAAAAAACTCAGCGATTTCAACAGATGATACGACAACAGTGTAGTTTTAGGACCGCCTGCTAAACCTCAGCCAAATTAGAAGGTACCTTATTAACCACGGCAAATAATAGTCATCATCTTCAGTAGTGCTCATTGGCAAAGGAATAGTGAAAATCAAAATAGCGTCGTCAGGAATTGAATGCAGCGTATGGCTTGACTCAGGATCAGAGAATTGGTTTACTGGGCGTATGATGAATCGACTTGGTATTCCAATGCGGCCCTCTTTGGCAAACATTAATGGAAATGGAAGCACACACACTAAAAAATTCAATATCGAATAAAGTAGCACTACATTCTCTTCTTAAAGGATTTATAACCCACCACGAGTGCTTCGGGACTTTGAAAACATTAATTTTAAAAGAATTGTTTATGGTTTTATTTATATAATCGATATTTACAAGGTCTTATAAACAGTTAATTAGAATATATGTTAAATAATAAAGGGCTGCATGAATAACTTCATTCATAAACATTCTGAAATATTTATCCAATAAACAAACTCTTGTTTTATTCATGCTACTAAAGCACCCCACACATGTTTCAATTCAATTGTCAATTGAGTGTTTCAATTGAATTGATTCTTGGCCACATACTTCATAAACTGAATTGAAAAATGTTCATTATTTTAAAATTCAATTGGGGGATTCACAAGGTAGTCATAAAGTTGTAAAGTCATATGTCATAAAATAATTACAAGAAATATGTATGACTGCTGTGGGCAACCGCTTGTAATTAAATTTCTACTGTACAGTTATGACGAATCAATTAACACAGCATAACAATTTTTATTTGGTTTGGAACACAATATTTTGTTAAACACTTGTAATATATTTTTTAGGACATTATGACTATATAACTTGATAGAACACCTTGTGAATCCCCCACATGAAATTAAAAGCAATTTTTAATATACTTTTTTAAACTTTTTTTTGCAAAAGAAAACTACAAACATTATTTTGAGAGCTGCTCAAGAGACTGGAACACACACAGCACAATCGAATTGAAATCTTTTGATTTTTCTTCAACCAACACGACAACTGCCAAACTAACCAATTGACAGACATACACGCCTTGATTTAGACAACAACCGACTAAGTTGCCAATTGGATTGAAACGTGTATGGGGTGCTCAACAAACACATTTTGTTTAATATAGCAAACCAAAAGACGTTGTGCAGTGAAACCGTTTTTTTGACAGTTTTTATTCTCTCTAATTTTTTTATAAATACTTAAATCAGCAATGTTGCCACTTTAGTAAATTCATGTTATTTTTTTCTCTTTTGTTACCTTTACAATAATATATGTAATTTGTAAAACATTTCGAATTTTTTGGCTAACTACTTTTTTGTACTTCCACTACTTTTTTTACTTCCAAGTGAAACATATTGCTGAAAAATGTTTTTGAAGTTAGCGAATGTTTTTGAAAATGAAATAAAATTTTTTTGAAATTTTAAAATTACCTTGAAAACAAAGTAAAAATTTTTTGTTATTTTAATATTAATGTTCTTCATAATCTTGTTGCTTTCTTCAGGGTTATTTTTGCTTGTATTTTTCTTATCTTTACTAATGCTTTTCTTTTCCCTTAATACTGGTTTTTAAATCAATGTGTTTTTCCATTAACTTATTCCACATTTATTCAGAGGTTGTTTTGCTTCAGAGTTGTTAGTGTTCATATTCTCTTGCATAAGTAAACAAATTAACTTCATCTCACTCGTCTCATAAATATCGGGTATTTGTTGCTTTCGTTTCATAGTTATTCATCTTACTGAATACAACCGAAGCGAACAGAGCTGCCGTTTTTGGTTATTCTAACCAAAATTGGTATTTTTTTCTCAATGTGGAGATGTGAATATTTTTTTCATTTTGGTTACTTTTTTGTGAAATAATAATACGTATGAATATGTTTTTCTTGATACACTTGCAATTTAGATAGGTAGGAAGTTAGTTACGACTTCAAGTAATGTGTTCTTTGCTACAATGTTCTCATTATTTGTTTCAAATGAACGGAAGTTGTTTATACTTTATCGAAAACAAAAAATACATTTCAAAACAGTTACCAGATATATTTTTGTTAACAAAAAAATGTTCTTAAATTGAAATAAAATAAAGAACTTTTGTAATTTTACTTTTTATAAACTGTCGGTATGTATATTTATTTAATGTTTTTTAGATAATAATTAGGCAATATTTTTATTTTTTTTAAAAACTTTGAATCTCAGTCATATGCTTTTTTCCCAGTGAATGTTCTGATATATGAATTTGCTTATATTCGCAATAATCTTATACAATGCTTTACAAAATATTTCAAATAGAACAATTTTTAAACAGTAATAATTACAATTATAAATATAAAATACAATTTACAAATAAGAGAAACAGTTATACCATTTTTATAATATTTAAGATTTATCTGAATTAGAAAATATTCACAAAAAATGCCTTTCGCATATTGTCAACAGTTTCCCAAACGTCAAAACAATCGCCATGTCGCCAAACGCAAATTTCAGCATATTTGACAGTTAAAAAGGGAAAAAAAAATTTAATTTTTCCTTTTTTGTTATTTATAAATGTAAAGATTTCGTTTATTTTAGGGACATATTCAAAAAAAAACTTAATCTATTAACTTTCAATATACAGAATTTTGTATGGAAATTTGATCGGTCTAACTCTTATAAAATAAAAATATTTTTTATGAAAAAGGTCTTCAATAAATAAGAAATTTTAATTTAAGTTTCTCGTTATTTTTTTAATATGTGCAAGAAATACATTTTTTGTTTTGCTTTCTTAATTTGTCATTAACATTTTCCTATTAAGTGGAAATAACCTTTGTTTTACCATGTAACTTAAAATAAATTTAAATGTTTCAATTAACAAAAGGCATTTCTAATTTGGTTAAATTTTTTCGCATTTGGTAACATTTTCAAAAATTTTGGTTGTTAAATATTATTAGTCATGGAAGCCCTGGAAGCGAATACAAAATTATAATGAAGGTTTCATGAACATCATTATTAAGTTTCAGGCAGGTGTTTATTAAATAAAAAATCCCATTATATGTGGTACCCTTAAAATCAATACTTACATATTTACAATAACAAAGACATAAACACATACAACTTACATATATATATATTAAACCGACTCAAAATAATGTGATTGTGTAACACCCCTTAAAATAAAAATAATTTGGGGTCCAGTGCGTGTTTTCTTCCAAAATGCTTATCATTTACAATGACTTCCTACGCCTACGCATCCAACGCCATACTGATTTTAAACTTCACTGTCAACTCAAAACATATTTTATTTACACAGGGTTTATCGATAAAATATTTTATTCAAGACATAATCAATATGGGTATCAAAATTATTTTATTGACTAGAACATTGACGCTTTTCTAGAAATAAAAACAAAATATACCTGTTAAGGGCGTCTTAATTAATCTTATGCCTCTTTTCGATATTTACAAAAAACGCTTTGTTTTGGTAAAGAAGAGGTGGTCACATGAAGATGTCGATTGATGCGTTTATTGTTTGATTTTACTCCTATCGTTTTTTGGAACATATAATTATAATGTCTCACATATAATGTTTTTACTATACCCTATATATTATTTTTGCTCGCTTTAATTTTTTTATGCATCGACCAGGTTTCAAACTAAAATTTGATAAATTAAGTACAAATAATAACAAAACATAATTGATCAATAGATTGTTTTTTAAATATAATTCAAATTTTTTTGAAAAATACCCAGAACAAATCATACTTTTTTAAAAACAGCTCAGATCATGAAGGAACAGCACAAGACCCAAACTATTTTGGAAATCATATTTAGGGGAGGTAACATGCAGTGGTGGCCACTTAACTAGAAACGACTTTGCAGCATATATTTATATAAATACAGTATAACCCACGCAATTAACCGACGTTTAAATGCCTTTTCGGCTTATTTACCTTGTGTTTCAAATCGCGGTTTTTTCTTGCATTTTTTAAACAAAAATCCACGTTTAATTGCCATACGCTTAATTTTTTTTTGGTAAGGACTAGCACTCAGGGGATGACCCATACAAATGCAATGCATTGTGTTAGAACTAGGAAAAAGGTTATGAGAAGGAGGAGGGAATAGTGTTTGTCAACGTTCGACTTGAACTTATTCATGTTGAAAGTGAAAGGGAAGACTTCAGCAGGAAGGTTGTTCTTCGCCATTTAGAAAAATAAGAAATAGAGTAGAAGAAAGAACGGAGCCTTGCGGCACACGTGAATAAATCTTGAACTCGTTTGATGAAAGCCCATCTATAATAACTCGTATAGTGCGATCTCTGAGAAAGCTCGATATAAATCGAGAGAAATTATCAACAACACCAAATGACAAGAGTGAACCATGCCAAACTCTGTCAAACGCCTTTGAAATATCTAAAGCAATTACCTTACTTTCGTCAAAATGGTGAATGGAACGTCACCATTTTTTTGATAACAGGGCCAATAAGTCACCAGTAGAGCGACCTATATGAAAGCCATACTTGCGGTCGCTTTGTAGGTAATTTGACTGTAAAAATTTGACAAGATGGTGATTGATCATACACTCCATAACTTTGGACAGTGCCGAACGAATCGCAATTGGGCGGTAATAATTACCCAATTCGGGTAATTGCCTTAAAAATTAAACTCCTAAAACAAAATGTCGCCTAAATTTCACTCAGTACTTTTTGACAATAACACAACAAGTAATGCAACCATGTTAATAATAAGCAGGCAAAATCGAAACATGATCTAAGAAAGTGCACTAAAAAAATGCACTAAAAGCTGGAAAATATGCACTAAAATGTAAGAGTTATTTGTGCCGTGTATAATACAGATGCACCAAAAGTATGAGATATTTGTCTTAAAGGTATAAAAGGGAGTCTCACCAAATTATGTGTTAGTTTTAACATTTAAAAGGATAAAGCAGTTAAATATTTTCGACTTTAATATTTGAATGGAACCTGTATTTTTAAGTCTGAACCGAATAAATTTTTGATTTATTTGAAATTTGATTTACAGTAAAATAATTTGGGCAAAGTTTAATCTTAATACGAACATGACTAAATGTTATATGGACATACATAAAAAAAGAAATTTTAATGGGGACTATGAGATATAAAAGACCAATTCTCACAACTTCCATAGGTTTCGTTCTTATGAAAGTTAAAACGTAGTTACAAAATGTTGTCATATTACATGAAGTTTGGAATAAGATTTGTCTTCAACGAAAACTTCCCTTGGCTGATGAAATGTAGATGGCGAAATTAAAGCAATAGAAAATTAATCTGTTAACCAGAGCTGAAACAATTTTTTTATTCGCTAAACATTTATTACAATATCCTTCGAAAAATGAAATATTCGCTTCAAATTTTAAAAATGTTTGTAACAAAAAAAGTGTGCAACGAAAATACAGCAATTGCTAAAATATGAAAATTATTTAATAGAAAATCGATGCCAAAATTCATAAAAGCTCCAAAACAGATAAATATATTGTTTCTTCCTTCATTGGTCGGACAAGAAAAAACACGAATTCCACACTGATAGTAAAAGCGTCATAACGCTGATTTATTTTGCCATCAGTAATACGAAAAGTGTCTTCGTTTTTGACCCCATAACACTTTACATCTTTGTGATGTCAATCTTAACATCAGAGTCATAAATTTATATAACACCATCAATGGGCTGACACATCGGCCTCACAGAAATTACGAAACGGAGTCAGTTAAATAAAACATGTCATCAGTGCGATGACTCAGTAACATCGAAGAAACGACTCATTAGGCTCAGTTTAATGACAGTTTGTGATTGTCATTGGCTTAAGTCAAAGTGAGAGAAAATTATTATTTACTCACCCGTTACACATGTTTGTTTTACTTTTGTTGTATTCCGGCCTTTGTTTACAAAAGAACTCTCCATTATAAGAACCCAGCAGCATGCCCGATGTAGGTTTAGTAGTCATTCTACTTTGAAAATGTTATTTATGTATTTAACTAAATAATTTAACAAAATGGATTATGGGAATTTTCGATTTTAATTTTCTTTTTAAACAAGAAAATAATGTTAATAATATACAATATGTGGCATCGAATTGATGTCAATGTAGGCATAGAAAAGATGACGCATAAAATATGACAAAATTTTATGATGACGTTCGTCATTGGATTGATGAAATAAGTTAAACTTGAATTCGTCGCATCAGAAAACTCTATTTCAGTATCGTGGATATTTTCTAAGCACTTTCTATGCAAACCTCAACCGCTTCTTTATATTTTTTTTTGGGACGTGCAGTTTTTTTTTGTGCAATGCACCCATGAAGTCCCGACTCATTTAGTCACCTTTTTATAGTTCGTGAAGATTTTTAAGCATTTATTTGATGTCTAATTTTAATCTTTATTTTATGCGAAGATAAAAAGGAATTTTTTTACGGAACCTACAAATAATTCTTTCTTCTGTTGAAGTGGGCTTTCGTGCCCTAGGCGTTCTGGCTGGGGAGTCGACCTCCGTTGTCTTCTTATGCAAGTAAATTGCACTAAATGCCATTGTTTTGAGCAAGCAAACTTTTGTGCAATAGCCGGCAGTGACAGTTTTAGATATTGATAACAGTACACAATCAACTCTCCCTCCGATTTGTGGAGTAAATTATTTCTTTTTACCCATTTTATAGTCTAAAACGTGTTAAAATTAGTGCAAGCTACTCTATTGTTTTCTAAATTACACTCACTTTGTCAATTATTAAAAGGCTAATTTAGGAAATTAAACCAAAAACTACACGGTTCTAATTGTGTGGACAGCCAAAAACCACTAAATTTGTATCTCAAAAGAAACTTTAAGCTTCTCATGGTTTGCATTAACAACTATGCAAATTATTTACTCTTCGAATATTGGCTCTTAAAAGTTAAAGTAAATTTCTTCATAGATGTTACACTGCGACAGTTTTTCCTTACAACGTTGTTTCGAATTATGCGGCCACCACTGTAGTTAAACCATTTTTCGCCAACCGGTGATTATAACCACCAGCACTCGCACTGTTTTTTTTTTTTTGTTGCAAGGTTTTTTTTCTGTCAGTTACTTAAAATCGTATTGCGTTATTATATTGTCAGTTTACTTGGTGCGGCGAAAAATGGGTTAAATTTTTCTCTGCATACAAAGTAGGTCGGTCTTACATATGTTAATAATTAATAATTTAAAAATATTTAAGCCAGTATCAAACATAAGTGTTCAAACAGAATTGAGTCTTCAACTTCAGGAAAAAATCCTAAAGCCCATTATTAGAACATCGACAGGAACTTAAAATTCTTTCTGATTTTTTTTTTTAATTTTTTATTTGCTTTTGATTTTAATTTTCTGTTTACAAAATGTATGAAATTGAATGAAAGTATGGTAATGCTACCTAAAGAAAATAAATGTCTTTGTGTGAGAGAATATGAAAAAAAAGTTCTCAAAATAAAATAGATTTTATTTTACGACGGCTTTCTACGACAAATTTGTATTTAAAATTGTATGAAAAATGTGGTCTCGACCCAGTTCTGTTTGAACACTTACAATTAAATTCAATAAAACAATTACAATTAAATATGAATAAAAAACAAGGTGCTTAAGTTAAATATTAATTTTTTTGCCCCGTTAGTCCTCCAAGTACTTGCTTAACAAAACTTTGCAACTCCAAGGGGTCCTCATTGTTAAAGTCATCGAAAACCATTTGCATTTGATCTTTAAGACCATCTGATATCGATGTGGTGATGCGATCTTTGAACAGGTTTGTAATCGGACTTAAAATTACGCCGGTTAAGTGTCTAATAAATTGTGTTTGATCTAATTGAACTTGAATATTTCTGAAATTAAAATAAATTTATAGGAATTATACAGGTAGACATATTAACACTTTTTAAAAGTTTTTTTAACCAATCAAACAGATTCTTATGTTTTTTTTTTTGGCATGCTGAAGCCGAATATGAACTCAATTTTCTCCCATCACATCACATTTATCAGATAAAGGTTCATTTGTGTTTTTCGCTCTATAATTCTCTTTCAGCCGCTATCCAGGTTCAAGTGCTGGTTCAATTGAAGTTATTTATTTATAGGATTTTTAGTTTTTATCCGATTTCGGTTTATTATGGCCTAAAATGTTTTAAATCAAAAGGACTATATAATAAAGTTATAAAACTACAAATTTTGTTGAAAAACGTTTACATTTTCATAAAATCTTTGATTTGATCCACAATAACTCAGGTATTCTTTATTTTTATTTTTATTCCATCAAAGACAAGTAACCACTATTCGACGCATAATTTAGTATTTCAGCAACTCTGCAGGGCTGCTGAAACAGAAGTATAGAGCGAAGAATACAAATGGACCATTTTCTCATAAATGTGACATGATGGGAGAAAACTGAGTTCATATTCGACTTCAGCATGCACAGAAACAATTATTAGTAGGATTTTATCAATTAAAAAAGTTGTTTAAAAAGTATTTTAACTTAATTAATGTGATAATTGAATCAATTATTTTTTAGTTGAAAGAAGTTTAAAAATTCAAAATTTTTTATATTTCGAACTTTCCGTTATGTATTCTATAAAGCTTTTTTTTTTTGTAACATGACTTTATACACTACCAGACTATTATCTTGTATGTTCTTGTTACATTTTACCTTAGCTTTCCGTTGGATAGCAATAAAGTATATTGTATGTACAAAAAAATTTACAATTATTAGAGACCAGCATAATGTAATGCATTTTCTGGCCCGCCTCGGCCTTCGTCAGCATTCTTTGTGTCACACTGGATAGTGATACTTTATAAATTGAATGTATTTAACTCAACTATTTTAACAAATATAATCTGGGAATAAAGTAACTTATGAAAAGGAAATAATTCCCAGATTCTATTTGTGAAAATTAAAAATTTAATTTTGATTTCATTAAGATTTTAGTTGTTTTGAAATAAATTATTAATTAAATTATTGATTAAATAACAAAAAAACTTATTTGAATTTTTCGCTTCAAATAAAATAATTTAAACTTGTAGAAAAAACAAAACCTTAGCTTTATTTAATTAAGCCAATTAACACATTGTTTAAAAGTTTTTTGATAATTTCTTTAATTAAAATTAAAAATATCATATATTGAAAAAAAAAATTTTTTTTCTTCTAAGTTATATTTTTATTCGACCTTTAAAAGTCAATATTAAATGAAAATAGTTCAGCTCGAGGTCTGTTGCATGTAAAATTTCTTTATTTGTTTCCAATATTTCGATATTCTTTGATTATCATCATCAGGGAATGGTTAATTAAAATTTACATAAACCACAATAAACGAGTAATAGCTCTTCACGTTTCAGCATCAAAAAATACACTCAAATATTGGAAACAAATAAAAGAATTTTACATGCAACAGACCTCGACCTGAAAATACTCAATTTTCATTTAATATTAAAAAAAAATATATTTACAATTTTCAATTTGTAGTAATCAATATAATAATTTTGGTAAAAAGTTCGAAATCCCACGTTTTGATTTTGCTTGGTTCTATGAATTTGATCTGAATTTCGTGTTTAGAGACAATTTTTAAATTTTTCGGTGTGCTACAAACATAAGATTCAGTTGGAATGGTTAAAAAAAAACTATTTCAATGTAAAATTCGAAATATGTATATAATAAAAATTATTTGACAAATTATACGTGTAAATAGTTACAAAATATAATTGCGAACACAGATATAACAAGTAGACTCCGATGAACGTTTCCATTGATGTTCGGCTTTCTGTAAATGTTCCCCGAACACCGAACTTTTCAAGCAAAGTACGGTTTACTTTACTTATAATTTTTTCTCAATATTCTCAGCAAAAACTTTACTTACAATCCTTATTTTAATGACTTAATGAATTCATTACTTTGTAGCTTTATTCGCCAATTTTTGCATTATTAGTTACATATTAAATAATAACTCTATTATTATACAGTGCCAGCTCGCTAATCCGAATTAATGATTGCAGACCCTGATTCTGATTAACGAGCTATTCGGAGTACTGGATGTGCTGCAATTATGTATTAGAATTCACTTTGTTCGAAAATAAAACACAAGCCAGGATTCCAAATCAAATTTATTTTATATTTATTAATCAAGAATGACAAAATAAAAGTTTTTTTAAATATTATTAAAAATAAACCCATCCATACTCAAATCAATCCGAAGCGGTATCAATAGCACAGTGAGTACGGAGTTTCTTGAATCAAGTACAGAAATATGGATTTAAGTACGATTATTCAATCGCGAAACACCTTACTTATTAAAATACTTAGCTTATCAAACAAATTTTGTACAAATTCTTAGATACACTTTGATTTATTTGATTGGCAGTAATTTTCTTATCTTAGCTGATCATCATATAAAATACGATTTTTTTTAGCACAAGGAATATTTTTAAGAGTTATGTTTGATCAGTTAGTACTATTTTATTTCATCCATTTTACAGTCTTTAGTCTGGCTTTACACTATGAAAGTTTTCTTTCAGAAAGTCTGAGTTAATTGCAACAGGCGGACGGACAGCCGGATTTGAGCTTTCCTTCTCAGAAGGAGCCAGAATATATATACTTTATAGGGTCTTAGATCAATTTTGTAGAAATTACAAACGGAATTATACCCTTTGCCGAAGGGTATAAAAAGCAGAAAAATAAAAATTCGGTTAAGCGAGCTTGCAATCAATGCGGACTATAGAGTATGTAATACGTAATAAATTCAATTCGAATTACTGGATAAATCGGATTAACCACCTTCGGAATAGCGAGCTGGCCCTGTATCTGAAATAAGTCATCATTTTACATTACAAAAACATATGATTATATGATTTTAAATAATTATATGGGGGATTTCATGTCAAGTGACCCAACTTTTGAAATCGATGTCTTCCGATTTGGATGAAATTTGCACCAAGGTTAGTCTTATTGGATAGTAGTTTAGACACAAATTTTCCACAAGATCGGTCAAAAAGTAAACTACTATCCAATAAGACTAACTTTGGTGCAAATTTCATCCAAATCGGAAGACATCGATTTCAAAAGTTTGGGTCACTTGACATGAAATCCCCCATATATATATGTATGTAAATCATTTGGAATATATTCCATTGATATTTGTTAGAAATCCGGTAATATTATAAAATTTTAAGAATAATTTCGCTGTGAAATATGGAAAATCCAAAAATAAATAAAATGTATGTATATACCTAAATACGGGAAAAAAATTTTGTAGTTGATTTTTAAGTATCTGTGTGTAAAGTAATTTGTGTGTAGATATGCATAACAGGTATGTTAAATGGGGTTTTAAATTTGGTACCAACTTCCAAAAAAAAATTTACTTTTTGGACCTTCACGGTACCATTTTTTTTTAAATTTATAAAACAAAAAAAAAAGTATATAAAAATTCAATTGTACACAAAAAAACAAAACTTAACATTAACATACATTATATGTATGAATAAAATAAGGTACATAAAAGTCTTATAAATATATAAGATCAAAATCACGCTTTTATTTGTTTAGTTAATAAACTATTTGGAATTGTTACATCATAGCAGCATGCATTTGTCGATCTTCACCAAACCTTTGTTTATATGAGACTTGATAATGGTGGCACATGTAGTCTGTTTCTTTCCTTAGTTTTATCATATTTCGAAAAGAAAACATTTCCAGCAGTAAATTTATGGAACCACATTAAAACTTCGTTATTTAAGTTGACTTTGGATCTCAAAACTTCGCAACATTTTATATAAAATTTTTTTGCATTTTCTCTCATTTCTTTAACAATATTAATATTGATATTATCTGTAGAAATATATAAATCCACTTCTGTTCCGCAATAAATTTCATAAAAGGGAATGTGATTTTAATAAAAGTCTAGGATAGATATATTTTTATTCATGAAATTACGTTCTATTTGGCGGAACAAAAAAGTTAGCCTTTGTAAAAATACATGCATTCGAGCATCTTCTGACTGTATTTCTAAATTAACCATGTTAATAATTTTAAGTGCATATTGCATAAAAAAATGCAATTTAAAAGAAGGATTTTTTAAAATCGTGATGAAAAAAATAATAATTAAAAAAATAAATTCAATGAAAAGGACTCAATAATTTGTTTGCTATACTAAAAATTCAAAAAGGAGGAACTATGGCAAATTTTTAAATTGTACCAAATGATTCACGGTACTACCGCGGTACTTTAGAAAATCGAAATGTACCAAAAAAAGTACAATTGTACCAACTTTAACATCCCTGATGCACAATATAAATTTCGTTTCTAAATTTTTAGAATTAAACTTGCGATCGGCAACTTATACTATTACATTTTGCGTTGTATGTATTTTACATATGTTGTTGTTAATGTTGTTTAATTCTCTACAATGTGTGTGCACACCAGCGTTGCCAAATGTGCAGATTTATCTGCATTTTGCAGTTTTTCTAAGCATTGGGCAGTTTTGAAGTTTTTTGTTAAAAAAGTAAGTTGTTTTGTAAATTGTGCAGATTTTGCAGTTTTTGCATTAACATTTTTTAATATAAATTTTGTTATATTAATTTTATTTCTGAGGCCCTTATCTTACCTAATTTGCTTAACACATTCTCGTATAACAGAAGAGTCAAACAAAAAACACAATCCGCTTGGGAAACACGTACTTTTTGTAAACAAATAAACTATCCAAACCTACTTAATAATTTTTCAATAAATTCTAATTGTACTGGCGTGTGGGTTGACACCAGTTCTAAATAATCTTCTTCCAGATAGAGGAAAAAAGGGGGGCCGCTGAGACTTAAACGGTGGGCTATGGAAAAGAAGATTATTACTATAATTGCTCCAGCGGAGTAATTATAGTAGATTTATTTAAGGGTAGAAAGTGAAAAAAGAAGTTTTAGTAATTTTTTTCCAAATATGGGGTTTATTACAATTCAAATTTCACTTAACTTATGTACATACGGTTGGGTACAAAAAAAGAATTTAATTTCCAGAGAATCGCAAGGTTGACGTAAGTTATCCGCACTGCTGGGTAGTGGTTGATGTTATTCGCTCTGATGCAAAAAAAGGAATAGCAAAATGACTGGTTACAAACCCGAAGGCAAGTTGCGCCAGCGTAAAGTTAACGAAAGTTCGCTACAATTGACAATTGGAAAAATTGCGACGAGTATTACAATTGCAGTGCGGCCAATTTACGTCAAATTTACGATATTATTCGTGGTGATTATAATTCATGAAAAACTTAAATTTTAACGGACACTAGTAATATTAAAGTACTTCAAGCACTCATTTATAATAATAATAAAGAAATTTTACGTTGATTTTAAATGTACAAATGTAGGTTGTACACTAATAAAATACTTTTATTCTTTTAAATTTGTATGATGCGTCGTTTCCTACTTGACTGCAAAATTTTCACTTAAATTACTAAATTTAGCACTAGGTAGCGCAAACAATTTGGAAAATATACAACATTTCGATTTTTTTACAAACATGATTGAATCGTTTGTCAAATACCCGAAATTACAACACATGAGTCTGGTACAAACATACAATTTTAAAATATACAAAATCTTGAAGAAATAGCTATCTAATTTGTTTGGGACACATTTTGCTAACACCAATAGATAATAAGTTACATGGAAGAGAAAAAACACCGGTTTGGCCAAAATGTCAAATTTTGACCCCCCTCTAAATCAGAAACTTTTTGACCGATCTTGTTGAAAATTTGTGTCTATCCAATAAGACTAACCTTGGTGCAAATTTCATCCAAATCGGAAGACATCGATTTCAAAAGTTGGGTCACTTGACATGAAATCCCCCATACATATATATTTTTTGTTGCTATTTTTATGTGCAGTTTTTTTTAAGTAAAATTCAGTTTTGTTTTTCTTAAGACGCAGTTATTTTCAAAAAAATATGGCAACGCTGGTGCACACGTACGTAACAAAAGAGCATAAAAGAGAAAAGAGAAAACGCGGCGCCCTGATTTTGCCGAGTACGTTAATTTTGTTTTCATTAAAATAATAAATCACAAAAGTTAAAATTGTTTCTATTAAAAAAAGGTTCAGTTTCGGTTAAAGTTTGGCATTTGGCTTTAAGATCTACCAAATGTCTGCATCTGGTTATAGCTCTAAAAAAGTGCGTTCGGGTTGACACTAATAATAACTATAGTATTAAGTGTTTCCCCTTATTATTTTTACTTATGCAATAATACAAACCTAAACTGAATAACACGGAAGTCGTATAATTTCATCTTAAATGTTAAAATCTCAATTGCTAACTCAGCATAGATGACAGCGTCCTCGAGAGTCCCAATAACTTTACCAAATCCTTCCAAGGCCATGAGTTTTAATAAAAAATTGTACTCAAACTGAAAGAGAAAAGAAAACAATAAATTTTTTATAACCTAAAAACTTTTATTAAATGTAAAAGTTTTAACTCTTTATGGCGACACTACACAGAAAAAATTGTCGCAAATTTTTCACCAATTACAGCAACCATCAAAAATAAAATCAGTTTAAATTAAACATTTGATCAAGCGATTTTAGCGTTTAATCAAGTTAATTAAAAGTTTAATCAAGTTAATTAAAGGTTTAATTGCTACTATTAATTTGTTTACTGGTTCCAATTTAATTAATTTTTTAATTAATATTACAAATTTTTTAATTGAAATCATTTTTTATTTTTTTCTTTGTAGAGGATCCTAAAGTCAGACAATTTCAAGTAAGAATTGGCAAACAACAACTTGAGTTTTACATACTTAAGGGATACATTTTGTAAAACTGAGATTGAAATTAATAGTAGTTATATATGTATATTAAAAACTAACTGTAAAAATTATTAAGTTAATTATTTTACTATCAGGTGTGTTCTACGTTTCAACTCGTATTGAAAACGCAAAACTTTTGGAATCCGCATAACTCATAAATTGGTGTTTTTAAAGCCGTAAGTTGAAATTTTTAAATAAGTAAAAAAAAATTTTTTTTATTAATATTTGTGTGAAAAAATATATTTTTCTGATTTAATTGAATAAAGATTATTTCAAACTAAAAACCAAAATTTTGTTTTTGCTAAAAATATAAGAATAAAATTCGATTAGTTTTACTTTTACCAATCCCTTACTATAATTGAAAACGAATAAAAACATGTGGTTGTGAATTGCAGAACACCAAAAATACTGAACTGATCAACTTTCGAGTGAATTCGGATTCGGTATAAGTATATTATTATTGGTTTGAAAAATACTTATTATTCACCTAATCTCTAAAAAAATTTTAACTCTGGTGGCATAGAGTGATTTCGGGTGTTGTGGAGTTGGTGGGTATTGTGGAACTCACTCTATTTCTTGTTGTTTAGTACCGGTTACTGTAAGTTACCATAGCGTACAGAAAAATATAAACTTTATGGCTTCGGCTATGTAAATGGTTGAACTGCTACTTTTCAGTTCATGTGTAAGTGAAAATAAGTCACAGTTTTATAAGGCTACTTCAAAATTTCGTAGATTGGTCCATAATTTACCCTAGACCGCATATAAATGTACTCTCGGAAAACCCTTTAGTATGTTATTTGGTACTTCAAGAATCTATTTACTTACGCTCGATCTTCAGCGCTTCTTCTCCAGTTTGTGACACCAAGTTTCGATATGTCTTCTGACCTCTTCACCGGAGTTTATGTCTTCCCATTCTGCGTGAGCCGCCAGTAGGTTCGTATTCAAATGACCTTTTAGCTGGAGCATCTTCGTTAATTCTCACAAAATGACCCAGCCAACGTAATCGCTGCAATTCGATATGCCTAGCTATGTCGATGTCGACATATAGCTCGTACAGCTCTTGGTTCATACGACACCGATATTTTCCGTCAAGACAGATTAGTCCGTAGATTTTACGAAGAATTTTCGCAAGTACCCATGCTTCAGAACCATATAATAGAACCATATAGTATCAGTGTTTTGTAGAGGGTGATTTTTGTGTGTCGAGAGGTGGCTTTGTTCATAAACTGCTTGCTTAGTCCGAAGTTGCATCTTTTAGCCAGGATTGTTCTTCCGTTTTATCTCAAAACTGATGTTGTTTGTTTTGTGTATGGTCGTGCCGTGGTAGGTAAAATCACTGACAATTTCAAAGTTGTAGTTTTTAACTGTCACTGTTCGCCCGAGTCTGCTGGAAGTCTTGGTGGTAGATACCATCACCTTGGTTTTATCTCCGTTTACTGCCAGACCCACTTTAGCAAATTCCTTTTCGACTTTCTCAAAGGTTGCAGTTACTGCTCGCAATGGTCGACCAATGATGTCGATATCGTCGGCATGAGCGAGCAGCATGTGTTGCTTTGTGTATAGTGTGCCATTCCTATTCACATCTGCGTCTCGTATCACCTTCTCCAGCAGGATGTTAAAAAGGTCACACGAGAGACTATCTCCTTGTCTGAAACCTCGTTTGGTACTGAATGGCTTGGTGAGGTTCTTTCCTATTTGAACTGAGAATCTTGTATCAGTTAAGGTCATCCTGCAAATCCGTATTATCTTAGCAGGGATGCCAAACTCAGACATGGCTTTAAATACCTTTGAACGTATGGGGCTGTCGAAAGCGGCCTTGTAGTCGACAAATAGATGGTAGGTGTCGATCTGTTTTTCTTTGGTCTTTTCAAGGATTTGGCGTAGTGTGAATATCTGGTCCGCGGTGGATTTGCCAAAGCCGCATTGATATGGCCCAATTATCTCACCGACTTTGGATTTTAATCTCTCACACACTACGGTCGACAGTATTTTGTATGCGACGGGAAGGAGACTTATTCCTCTGCAATTGACACATTCTGTCTTGTCTCCTTTTTTGTGCACGGGACATTATGAGCTGGGGTTCCAATCATCAGATATGCGTTCTTCTAGCCAGATTCTACAAAAAAGCTGAGCTTCAAGAATTTATAGGACTATCACACTATAAAATTTCGTGACGCTCGGTCCATAATTTGCCTTATAATTTTGAAAATTTTTTATGCCGAAAAACATTTTGGAGTCGGAGTCGCGAGTTTTCGTGGGTACTACGAGAAAGTTAAATTAATTATTTGTTTTATTGAACTTGGTGAAATTGTACGTAAAATTTTTAACTAAAATAAATAATTTAAAAAAATCAAAGTCCGACTGCAAAAAATAGTTTTTAATTCACTTAAAGGACCATAACCAGATTAAGGAAACAAATTAAAAATAAACTATAACTAAAGGGAACACTACTTCTGTTTAAGAGACTATAAAATTAATTGTAACCGAAAGTTTAAAACATGCATTAGGTTTAGTAGCAGGCGGGATCCATTAGTTTTATTTCGGGGTATAATTTGTAATTGTGGCTCTCCGCTCATATTTTTTCAATTACTTCTCAATTTTTTATTTTATTTTAGTTACGAAAAACTTTTCACACCCTTTTATTATTCGTAATTAAAATTAACCAATTCATTATTCCTGAAAATCAAGCCAAATTTTAATCGATGGAGATTCTCAATTAACTTTTTTTTACCACCGTGCAGTGCAGTTTTTCTGATTTCAAGAGAAGTTCTGGTAAAGATAAGAACTCAAAGTATGAAATCATATAAAACTGACCTTTTTATATACTTTTTAAGCAATATCGTATAGCAATATAATATATAAAAACGTTTGTTCCGGGTACGTTTTACTTAAATTTCAGAACCGATTGACACCAAAATTGGACAATAAATTAGTTTAGTCTAAAGCTTAATCCTGAAAGGTGACGTCGTTGTCGTGATATATTTTTTTTTATATAATTTAAATTTATTTACGATTTGACTGGAATTCACAAAATATATTTAGAAAAAAAAGAGTTTCCTGATGAAATTTTGAACCGGTGGATAGTGCGGTCAAGTTATTAATAAAATTCTAAAGAATTTACATATTACTGGAAAAATCCTGGGCAGCGCCGGGACATAACGACTAGTATAAATATCTTTTTATTTTTCGTAATCTCCTTTTATTTTTCTTTATTTTAAAGCTCTGCATTTGGTTAATTTGTTTTTTTTAATGTGTTACTATCTCGTGCCAAAAATCCGCGATTTTGTTTACAAATACCTGTCTCAGAGCACTTTGGTTCATCCATTTGGATGATATGATTTAATAAAGAAATTGACGATTTTCCGATATATCGGTATGAGCGATATTTTACTGTCGATACGACGACACCTGCTGAGTTTTAGAGTGCGATGTTAGGCTTTAATTTACGCTATAAAACGTAAAATTCGACTGATAGGAACAAAAGTTATGGGGAGTTCAAAATGCATTTTAATTTTTTTGTTGAGTTTCGGTGTATAAGTTGAATATTTCATATATATATTTTTTTTTTATTATTTATCATTATTGCTCTTGTATTTTACAACTGATACTTATTTTTTTAATCTCGAACATAGATCCTGTCAGAAAATGCCAACATTTGGCCCCTGTAAATTTTTTAGTCATAATATTCACAGTGGCCAAAGGTTGGAATTTTTGGGACGAAACGAGTAGTTAAAGGGATAAAATTGAAAAGGAACATTTTGAAAAATACCCAAATAGTATTCTTGGCAATCGATAAAATTTTAAGTTATTCACCTTTATTTTTGGTTGGATATGTATATGCATTTTATTTTTATATATTAATACAAATATATAATTAAATCAAAACAAATTATATTCTATAAACTATTTTAAATTAAACAATATAATTACAAATTTCTTTTAAATAGCTTTGGGTTTCATTGTCCAGAAGTTGTTTAGCTTCTTCCTCTAATTCGATTAAGGTTGATTTCCAGTTTTGTCGAATACTGGACATACATATATGGATCTGATGTGCACAACAAAATAGTAATAAGATCTTCATTAGTACAACATCTGGACATTTTTCTTGTATTATGCTCGCGGAAGAATCTGAAGTCTTTGTTCCTTTTTTCTGGCACTTCTTCGGAGAGATCTCCAAGCATATTGTGTTGAACTATTTGTTCCATCCCAGCAAAAAATTGGTATTGACTTGCAATTACTGAACAGCTTACTTTTCAATAACAACTTCATACCATCTGCATTACATAGAAGTAGTTTAGTAATGGCTGACATATAATCTGATACATAAGAACATGTTAATTAGCTGGTTAACGAAATTTTTAATTTATTCATATCAAAATGCATTTAAGATTTTATTTATTCAAATCTAATGCAAATTGATTTACAATACATATCTGTTCTTATAGTTTGTTTTTTTTTTTATTTCTTATAAATGAAGAACTATTTATAATAGATTTGAATGTGAATAATTTAAATACTTAATTGATATCCTTAGTGCAGGGTAGTCAAATTAGAGAGTAAATTAAATTAAAAACAATTTGGTTGATAAATTCAGTTCTGATACCAATGTAAAGTACCTATTTTTAAGCGAACGTGGTAATGACTTATTTAACTCCCTATTTGTAAGCGAGGGTGATAAGTAGTTGCCTCCAATGACATCACCATGTTAAAATAATGAGTTAAAATGCCAATGTATAAGTAGTGAATAGTAGTAATATTAACCTTTTAGCTCATTACTTTTCAATGTAAGTTTTTGCTGGGATGGTACAAAATTTTATGAACTGTGTGGAAATTTCCGGGAAATTTTGACATAAAAAAAATAAATAGCTCTACCGGCCGCAGAATTAAATGCTTTAAACCACGTAATAAGATAAACTAATATACAAAACTTATTCTGTCAAATCTTGGAAAACAAAAAAGTTATGAGCATTTCAACTTCAAAAATTGACTCAGAAATTCAAAAATATTACCAAATACTGAGAAAGTCCATTTGGGACCACCCTGTTCTCAATGAAATAGTTGAAATAGGGTGGACATTTTTGGATCTCAAGGTTTACTAGTATTTACTTTCACACGAATAAAAAAATTTTAAAATCGGAGAACATAAAAAAAAAGTTTTATCCGCCTTCTCAAAATATGAACCAGTGTGCAACGTTTCACTTTGCTTGCCATAATTCATACCGCTCATATTTTTGTGGAAATTTTATATGAAATTTTTTACATATAATGAAAAAAATTCTATGTATATTACTATCGTTCAAATTTTTTCCAAGCCACTAGTGATGTCAATACTTGTTTTCAAACCGTAATAGTGTGCAGAAACCGCTCAAATAGCTTTAAAAACCGCTAATGAAGTACATTAACAATAAAAGTGTAATAGTTGTAAATAAAAGCAGCTAATTTTGTTCTATTGAAGTTGCACACAATGTAACAACGAGTGAATTTAGGTTACATTAAAAAGTGTTACATGAAAGTATATACTGTAAAATTTTTTTCTCAGAAAAGAAATTGCCATAAGAGAACACATTTAAAAGCAGAGCATTATAAAATCAAAACTGAATAATAAAATTATATTGTTTTAATTCTCAGCCGTTTTGCTTTGCACTATAATACGAGTACAAGGCGTATGTAGGAAATTTCGGTCAAAACCT
Organism: Pollenia amentaria; assembly: GCA_943735925.1. Lineage (NCBI taxonomy): Eukaryota > Metazoa > Arthropoda > Insecta > Diptera > Polleniidae > Pollenia > Pollenia amentaria. The sequence goes on from OX031006.1 coordinate 104,480,538, forward strand.
TGAAAAAATTTTTTTTTTACTTTTAAAAAAATATTGACGCAATATCAGAGCTAACACTTCACAATTAGATCAGAATGTACTGCCTACTTTGACTGTATGAGTGCAGGAAATTTAGCATATTTCGTTATTAGTTTTTAATATGTACAATTATTTGCTTTTTTACAACAAAATCGAAGTAGCCTTTTTTTTAATATTTTACACTTTGAAAACTGACACTCTTTAAATAGAACCACATTATTTTTGAATTTTATTTATATAAAATTTCAGTAAATAAAATTTTCTAAAAAAAAAAAATAAAACTATAAAAAGGACAATGTTTGATAAACTGCGGATTTTTAGATGTTGAAAGACTTTAACACAGAGTAGTATTAAGGCTCACAAGTAAGTGCTATGAGTTTCACAACCAAGTTAGGCCAAGTTTTTTAATTACCTTTTTCCAAAATCTGCTTATTACAAATTTAAAACATTTCAATGTGTGGAAAGCACATACAAATAAAAAAATTTATGAAATAGAAAACAACATCGATCAAATCTCAAAAAAAAATTTTACGTTAATATAGCGCCCTTCAGCTACTTCCCCAAGTTCTGTTTTATTGCTTTACGAAAAGAAATAACAAAGTTATAGATTTTTTGCTGAAATCTCCCACTGTGCATAGTAATGAAATGTTCTCCCATTGCTAAGTCTTGTAGGGTTTGCACGTTTTAAGATTTTCCTGCATTTTTCATTAATTTCAACTTAAGAAGAATTGAGAAATACCTTAGATCTCGTTACACTTCTAGAGTCGACAATTCGCTTGTTTACGGGCGCCATGGCATGTTATACCCAAACTGGAAGAAAGTGTCGCAGAAAGATTTAAGTTTTCAAATGAGTACTGACGCATCTGAGAGAATATTTTCCACTGCAGGTCTGGTTCAAACGCTTTTGTAAAATCTACTTTTTCTGCAAAAAATCTTATATAAGTTTGTCATTTAATTTTTAACAATTAGAATCTTAGTATACATACACACATGTATATTCTCGTTCCTTATGAGAAGTGGAGTAAATTTAACGATGCCCGCTTTTTAGTCCTTCAGTTTGTTTGTCGAAACGGATTTTCCTAAGGCTCCAGATATGATTCGTTGTTAAATATTTATATCACATATAGTCCGCAATAGTTTGCCAGATCGGTCCACAAATGCCTGATATGGGTATTTCCTGGGGTCACGAACGTACGTTCGTACGCTTTTGATTTACAAATAATATAGAAAACAAAACTTTTCCTAGCATTTTTTTTTGCGATTCGATAGCATTTTGGTAGCTCTATATTCAGTGTAAAAGATGGATTTAATCGAGTTTAAGTTTTAATAATGATAGTTAAAAACATGTGGTCAAATGCGTACGCAAAATAGAAGTAAATTTTGGCTGACAGTAGTGAAATATAAGAACCTGCGAAATGGAACGGAATATTCAAACGTGATTTATTAATTTTTAAAGTATTTTAATGTAGGTCTCTAACCAGTATTTACACAATAAAATAAATCTATTGGTTTCTGTTTAATTGGCTTAAGTACCGGTCGCGAACTTACGGTTCGCGAACGTACGATGTTTCCATATGTTTTAACCGTTAATCGAATTCCAATTTCCAGCCCAATTTCCTCAAGTAAAACAGCTGAGTTATCATAGCATATTGTTACGAAAGTAACTTTAGTTAAGAATAAGTTTAATTTTATTAGTTTAAATTGTATTAGTTACGCATATTTCTAATGTAAAACCACTGTACAGAATTTTCTACTACAAATGTAATGTTATGATTGTTATACATAATTGTATAACATAATAGTGTTAAGATTATTTTTAGCCCATAAAGTATGCTTTAGTTTATTGATGTATAAATCAATTTAAATTCAGCCACAGTGTTAACACATATTGATATAAGCTGTAAGATAATAAAAGCTCGAATGGCCCAGAAATGTCGAAAATGTTACAGACATTTCGAAAACGTCGAATGTTCTAGAAACACCTAGATGTCAGCAAACAGAGTATAAATACTCGCGAAGTTGGGCATCGATAATCAGTATTAGTACGATTATTTAAGAGTGTACATCGCAGTTATAAGTGGTATAATTGACTAAGTTCTAAATAAAGTGGCATGAATAGTTTATAGTACAGCTATAAAGAATAGTGTTTAAAGTGCTGTTTCTTATTTATTTGATTAAAGTTGTTATAAAAGAACTCAAGAGGTTTATTATAAAGGAAATAAACCAAAAACGTTATTGAAAAGGCAGTAACGTAACAATATCATATATACCATTCTATTATGAAAACATAAAACTTTTTTTATAATTATAAACAATAAAACACGATGATTACACTGTGAGACAAATGGTAGGGGTCAGTGATCGGAAAGGGTTCAAACTACCGGGGAAAGTTATATCGGTAAAAAAGAAGTTATACGTGTCCCGGAGTTTCGCTGGGTCACGTCTAGGAATCGAGATATATCGATTTTAAGTTAGTAGCTATCATATAGGGGAAATTGTCACACTGTCGCATAGTGTTATCAACATTTTATTTTTCCATCCTGGTTGACCATTCGGAGAAAATGCCCATACATTAAAAACACCCACGACGGCCCCCCAATTTTAAACATAAACTTTAACTGGTTTAAGTCTTCTTATAATCTATAAAATTTCCCGATATAATGGTTTTGGTACAATAGCGGCAAAAGTATATAAGCTAAGAGAACCAAATTTTGCTCGGATATTTCTTGTATATAAGGAGCATTAAATATAAAGAATGGGCCAAATCGGTCCATTATTTCAGCTGGCGACACTAGTATGAGGCTTCCCTATATAAGATTTGGGATTTTTAATACTATGGTGAAGGGTATGTATGATTCGGCACAGCCGAAAAAAGCACTTTTACTTGTTTAAATCTTTTAATATCAATTTAAAATATTAATATCTTACGCTGTTTATTCTTCCATTGTTTACTTATTAGAATTCCTATGCTTACTAAGGCGTCGCAATGGACCATATTGGTCTCTGGGTGAAAATGTGAAGTTGACTTTACTCCATCCTCTCTATCTAACCTAACCTAACCTAACCTACATTGTTTTTCATTATAAAAGCATTTCTCTACTTGAGTTTTGTTAATTTTAACTTGAATTAAAATTCAATGTGCGTATCGGTATCGGTAAAGACGATATTTCTTTTTTAATATCGGTATCGTATCGGCAAAATAGCGTATCCTTACGTTCCTAATTACAAATATATAAGAATATACATATGCCGTATTCACAAAACACTTTGTATCGGTTGTATGTTGTATAAAAAAAATTTATTTTAAAACAACATACAATCGATGCAACCATCCAAGGGGTTTTGTGAATACGGCAATTAACTTAATTGGTTTTTAAACATTTTCTTTAAGCCTCTAATGAAGTTGCTACTTACACGATTATATACAGACTTAAGCAAAAAAAAAAAAAAAAAAAATACTTGAATAAAACTTCAACAAGACCGAAGATATCTCGAAACTAAAATATTCGTTCCCACAACAATCGGTTCTACGCACCGGAACGACTCGGAATTCAACGAACACCGACCAAGCATTGTCAACTCAACAAAAACCTGTTCTTCAGGTCTGGCTGCTACAACAAGAACAACATAAGCGACTTTTCCATATTGGCAAAGATATACATAAATACTTATTTGTACCAACCTGTACATTTTTAATATTCAAATAGAAACGTATTAAAAATGATTTATCTTCATAAGTCATGTAGGCCGGTCCATAACGTTGTATACCTGCTAAGTTATATACGATACCGTTTGTCAGGTATAATCCAGCTTCGTATGTTACAAACAGGGGCTTCTGGAACAGATAGTGTGAAAAATCTAGCTCTAAGTTTCGTGGACGCTGTCCCTTTTTAATGTGGTACTTACCAAAGTAAGGTTTTCCTTTATGTCTGGTAACTGTAAATGTTCTATTTGTAATTTTTGCAAATGTCCCAACATCAAAGGTATAACAGTATCGACTTCTTCATTTATTATAGACCATCCAACTTCAGCCTCGTCATCACCATCCCTACGAGATCTACTTTTTATATTTATTTCGGAATCTGTTACTTGATTTGCTTCATTTTTCGGTAAACTTACGAGCTGTCTATCACTGAAAAAAATATTTGAATTTAATTGTTCACTTTTATTAATAAATAACTTTTAATAAACATTTATTATTTTTTAAATTTATTCTATGAGAACTAAAATTTAAGTTATAAAATACGTAACTGAAATTTAGCTCATAGAATAAATTCAAAAAATAAAAATGTTGATTATAATAAAGTAGCTTATGAAAAGAAATAATTCCCAGATTCCATGGTACAACTACACAAGGTAAACTCGTTGCTACAACAAGACAAAAACAACAGGCCAAATTGTTTTTGTATTTGAACCAAACCGTCAAAAAAAAGCAGCACTGTGCCTTCAAAATAAAAACACGAATTGAAAAAAAAACAACACGTGCAGTTGGAAATAATAAGTTGTTCCCCGAAGTATTTCTGAATATTTTGTTCATCAATGGAATAGAAGTTCAAATCCAGATGCTGGTAAATATCCTGACTATCAAGTACATAATGCTGGAGTTGTACATATGGATTATACAATACGCTTATCAACCAAAATGTGGGAAAATAAATGCTTCAAAACAACATTTTGTTCCTTATAATCGAAAATATTTTGATTTAGAATCTGAATTTATTCGTAGCCGTTCCAATAATTTACAATTTTGGGAAAATTCAGAAAAAAACCACCATATTTAATAAATTCAGCTGATGAATCTTATTATAGACAATTAGAAAATTACGGAACATTTTCTCCTAAAGATGGTGTTACAAGTTTTCATGCACAACCACAAGTACATGTTGGTATATAAGCAACGCCTCAATTAAATCCAGCAAATGAAGATTAAAACTTTTTAAATTCATGTGCTTATTGGAAAGTTGATTGTGGATGTACTATTTCGTCGGCTTTTACAAAACATACACCAATTTCTTGGCAAAGAGAAGTTAGTTTCGTAGAATCTGGAACACCTGGATATACAGATGGAAGAACATTATTTGGAAATACAGATGCAAGGAATGGTAATATCAAGCAAACTTTAGCAGATATTATAGATGACGAATTTGTTTTACTTGAAGCTCAACAAAGAAAACGTATGAAAAAATAAAAATATTATATTATATGTTATAACATTTTTATTTATTTAAAATATACTTATTAAATAAATGGTAAATAGATAAAGGATGTGGTTTTAATTGATATTTTTTTAGGAAATTAGCAGGTCTCCAATTAAATTTAAACATTCGAGACCTAAATGTTCATCTTTAGGAAAGATGTCATTATTACTTTAAAAAATAACAGGAGTTCTGCAAATTACAGCATCACCATAACTTTACATTTGGAATCTTGGTTATTTTTGTGGCTGCTTCCGATATTAATTTCTGCAGTAAGATTGCCTTCGGATCGACAGGCGAATCGATTAGAAAAGTTGATCGAATCTCTGCCTCTTTCCACCAATTTTTCTTCGACACATTTGAGATTTTGAAGAAGTTGTATACATCCAGCTTCACCACCTTAAATATTAAAAACAATTAAAATTATAAGTAATTTGTTTTTAAAAAAAAAGTTACCTGGTATCCAGTTTCTCCGGGCGATGTCCAAGTACATAAAGCTTCTCCCCTCCTTCTGCAGATAGACTGCGAGATTACTCCAGTGGGCGATTGTAAATTCCCAACTGGGAGTAACGTGTCGAGAGTATCTTCTACCAATTGCGGAGTTGGATTTGAGGATGCCAATGATGGCACATCTACAGGTGTAGTTATTATATCCGCAATCGTGGATGACGTGGTAGTGGTCTTCCGTTTAGGAGGTTTTTTTTGAAAACCTCGAATGAACAACTGTTTTAGTTTATTCTGAGGATCTTCATCTTCTTTAAGATGGAAACGGTTGCGGTGATAATCAAATAAATTACCTTCTTCCACGCAAGAGACCTCTTCTTGATACACACTCGTTCGACGTCTTTTAGCGTAGGTAATATTGTTTGAAGAAATCGAGCTTTTCACAATAGCTCGAACAGTTCCAATGAACTTATTGTCACAGTCTTCTGATCTATTACTTCAACTTCCATAACTACTGGTTGCAATCCAATTTCGGGTTCTATTTTCTTGGGATTTTCGGAATTCATGGCCATCCCCAATTCCTGAAAAATATCTTGCGTGTCCGGTACCGCAATCGGAATCGCGTGAGCATATGGAATTTCTTCCGCTGAAGACACCGAATCTTGACTGGATTCGTCTGTCTTTGTTAATCGCATGTTTGTTCTGCTGAATTTCTTCGGTTTGATTTTGTGGAATAGTTGTAACTACACGACGAGGACGTACCATTGTTATCTAATACATTTTCACTTTCAACGGAATAGCTGTATGAACATTGACTGTTGATCGACATATGAATAATTTTAAATTATGCGCTTGATTAAATAATATTTATAATTGTTTACATTTGTTATCAGTTAACAAACGGTAAATAACTGTAGCACACTACACTCACCCCCACACCGCGTTTGTGTGTGTGTACGCAAACTCAAATGTATTAATCATGTCATAAGCATGGGGCTTCTCCCCGCTGCCGGTACAATAATTTTCAATTTAATTAAAATTTTTCGAAAATCAAATGTTTTTCACAATTTTTTAATTCAACTGAGTATGTAAAAAAACATAAACAACTTTTGACTTTTAGATTCTAACTGCGGTAAACAGCTGACAAACATCTGGGCCAACGAGTCTACCTTGTGTACTTGTACCATGCCAGATTCTAAATAATTTCTATTTCATAAATTATATGTCTTCATCAAAGACAGCAAACACAAAACCTGCCTTTTAATTTTTTTTTTTATAAAAGCCACATTTCACGTGAAATGATGTCAAAAGTCATATGAAAAAAACTTGTGTGGAATTTCTATGAAATTATGTTGATAGATTGTACTCTGCTCAATTTGTTGCGAAATGTTTCCGGCAACATTTTTTTACTACTTCGAAATAATATTCGGATAAGCTGCATTTATTTCACGTGGAATTTTAAGCAAATGGAAAGGTTTTATTTAGTATTAAATGAGAAAGGAAAAACATAACTAACACAACCGGTAACAGTTTTTCATCAATATTTACTTTAATTTTTTTATTAATAAAAAAGACTTTTAAGTTAAATACATGTGGGTTTTGTTCACATACGCAAAACAATGTTGCATACTTTGAATGATTAAAAACGTCAATTTGTGCAAACTCGCGAGATAGGTAACATTGATACATTGATTTCGTATGAAATAATAGATGCTGCTGAAAATTTTTTACAAATTGGAACAGAGTACTAGGCTTAATACGAGATATTAATCTGGGGCTAAATAATATAAATAATAACGCCCTTCGATATCTATCGAAATTTACCAACAATATAAATGTCGTGATTTGGCCGATGTTTCATAGCACAACGGAACAAAAACAATTTTGCAAAGTCCTTAATAGTCCACTCCATTTTTTGTCACCGGTAACCATATTATGATTAAATTTATCTTCCATCAAGAAGCCAGAGCCATATTATGGTTGCCTCCGGACATGTTATGGTTAATTATAAAAAAAATATGTTTAACACATAAAATACTATGGTTGTTTTACAACCATAGAATGTTGCTCTTGGTTTTTCTTTTTTTCATTGGCTTAGAATCGTTTTAAATTTATCCAGTACCTCGTTTCCGTAATTATTAGTGAGAAGTTTACACATCGAAAAGCGTGTTACAAAAATTCCACCGTTTTATAAAAAGAGGAAATTGGAACGAGTTAAGCTAAAAACTAATTATTGTAATATTTAACTATAACATGTTAAGGGGAAACCATAATACTGTTGTGGCTTAGTGATGCACAACTAATTTAACCATAATATGGTTGCCGGTGACAATAATATGGTTAAATTAACCATAATATGCTTAAACATTTTCGTAAAACATAGTTTTGTTAGAGGTAACCCTATTGAAAAATATTTTTTCTCTGCGTGAGGTTTACATTATATTTTTTGTGGCTAAACGAATAAAGATTTAACATTAATGTATTTTGTGATAAAAATTCTTTTGAAATTAAAAAAGCGATTTTTGGTTCACTTTTTTTGTAAAAAAAAAAATAAAAGGTTCTTTAAAGCAAAGGTAGTCGCAAAAATCAGTTCAAATGTTGGTGTTGAAGCAAGCTTATCTACTATTCAACGATTGATGAAAATGATCCACACTTAAAAATACTAAAACTACAGAAAAATCCTCCTCTCCACCGGCAACGCAAATAAATGCGCCCTCTTACTACTTTTGTATGCCGCTTTCAGTGCTGCCAATTTAGCATTTTTCATGCTAGATCTAGCATTTTTTCAAGTCATTTGGCATGAAAAAAACTGATCGAGCATGTAGCATATTTTCCAAAAATTTCAAGCATTTTTTAGTTCTTAAAACCTATTTACAAAAGTTTCGCAAAGATTGGCTCAAGCATCTAAAATTAAAAGAGTGGGTGCGATTTTCAAAAATGCTTTTGCATATATGCAAATGCGATATCCCCAGCAAAAACTTGGTAATCACTTGCAATTACTGAACAACTTACTTTTCAATGACAACTTCATACCATCTGCATTACATAGAAGTAGTTAAGTAATGGCCGACATATAATCTGATACGTAAGCACTTGCTTATTAGCTGATTAACGAAATTTATAATTAATTCATAATAAAATGCATTTGAGGGTTTATTTAATCAAATTTAATACAAATTGATTTAAAATAAATATTTGTTCTTACAGTTTTTTTATTTCTTATAAATTAAAAACTATTTGCGATAGATTTGAATTCATTCCAAATTCAAATCAAGCAAAAAATTTGTTGATTTTGCACCTATTACCAAAATGATTATGTCGATTGCTTAAAATTGTAAAAATGGAAAATTGTGAATATTTTTTTTCAATAAATGATATTTTAAATTTTAATTAAAAAAATGATCAAAAAACTTTGCCATTTCAAGCAATATGTTAATTTATTTAATTAAATATTGACAATTCCCAACAACAATTCTACATGTTTAAATTATTTTATTTTAAACGAAAAAGGTCAATACATATTTTTTGATATTTAATTAATATTTTAATTAAAAATTTATTTCAAAATAACTTAAATATTAATTAAATCAAAAGTTTATTATTAATTTTCTTTCAACTAAAAAAGTAATTGATTCAATTATCATATTAATTAAATTTAAATACTTTTTGAACCACTTTCTAAAGTGATAAAAACTTTTTTCTGTGTATGAAAAATTTAAATAATTAATTGATGTCCTTAATGCAGGGTAGTAAAATTTTGCATTAGAAAGTAAATTAAATTAAAAACACAATTTGTGTGACAAATTCAGTTTTGTTGATACCAATGTGAAGTACCTATTTGTAAGCGAACGTGTTAATGTCTTATTTAACTCCCTATTTGTAAGCGAATGTGGTAATGACTTATTTAACTCCCTATTTGTAAGCGAGGGTGGTAACTACTTGCCTCCAATGACATCACCGTGTTAAAATAATGAGTTAAAATGCCAATGTAGAAGTAGTAAAGAGTAGTTATAACAGCTTTTTAACTCATTACTTTTCAATGTAAGTTTTTGCTGGGTCGTTTCCAAATTAAGTAGCCTAGAGCAACACGCAGAAACAAGAAAGCACAAAAATACTATGGGCATAAGTAAAAACAATAAAATCCCTTTTAAAAGATTTTGTTATAAAGTTCAGCAGCAGGAGGCGGCATTAAGTATATTTATGGCTGTGTACAGTTTTGTAAAAGTTTGTAAAAGCCAATTTGACTGCTCGTCACTGAAGCTGCATAGATCAAAATCCAGCAGTATTATAAAAAATGTGCTTGTCCCTCACTTTAATGAAGATCTTCCTAAAGATATTAGTGTTTGGTGTAGTATTTTAATAGATGAGTCAACTGAAAAAACTAAAAAAGTGTTAAATAGTATAATATTTTACGGCTTTTTGTTTTAGGGTTGGTAATAATTTACTTTAGCCAGGCCAAAAATAAAATTATTTCTACATTTCTACGCATTGTAGAGCTAGAAAGTGAGTCGGCTGAAAGCATATTGCTTTGCGTGAAAAGGGCTTTAGCAAAATTTAATTTGGACTTAAAAAATCTAGCTGGAATTGGCACCGACAACGCAAATGTAATGATTGGAAAGAACAAAAGCGTTTATGTGGCGCTCATAAGAGAAGTTCCTTATTAAATTTTAGTAAAAGGCGTTTGCCATTCATTACAGCTTGCTGTAAATCAGTCACTTAAAGACTTTATGCCAGAAGTTTTAGAATTTGTTGCTTATGAAACGTACAATTGGTTTTCTAAAAGCTCCAACCGTCAAATTCTGTATAAAAGTTTATATCAGAAGCTAAATGGAGAGGTTTGTATTGGTTTACATACATAAAAACTTTAATTATAATTAATAAAGTTTGTTTTTCCATTTTAAAGGTACTTACCATTAAAAATTACCAAAACATCCGATACGAGATGGCTGTCTGTGGAAACTTCAGTTTCAAGGATATTGCATCAGTGGCTTGAGTTGAAATTGCATTTACAAATGGCGAAAAGGAATGAAAAATGTCACAAGGCAAAAGTTGTATATAACCTGTATGACGACGAAACAGTTCATTTATATTTAATTTTCCTGAAACCAATTTTACGGGAAGTCCAAACTGTCAACAAAGTTTTTGAAAGTAACGAAAACGATCCAACCCGTCTTTTAGCAGATATTATTCTACTTATTAAGTTTCTCAAAAATAAGATAATAGACGACGAAACATTAGATCCATTGTTTGACGATTTCGATAATGCTATTTCCCTTAACTGTAGCCTTGGTCATGAATTTGAATCTCATATTGAAAAGTAAAAAAAAAATTGGAAAAGCTAAATAAAACCATTGAAATTGAAATTAGACATAATTGTTGCAACTTCGTTGTTGGATTACTAAATCAACTTAAGCAAAGGTGAGTTATATACATACAAAGATAAAAATATATGTACGCATATAACACTTTTATTTCTCATAGGTTGCCGGACAATATTAAAACTTTTCAAAACGTTGAGTTTTTTCTGCTCGAAATATATCGCGATCTCACAAAGAGGATATTGTGCCAATTTTAAATGTTTTCAATATAGAAGAAGACGAAATAGAGAAAATCCAAGAGTTATATTCTAATATCCAATATATTAGATGGATAAACACTGACAAAACATTATATTTTTGGGCTGAAGTAAATGCATACAGAGATGCCGGTGGGAATAATCGGTTTAATGAAAGCACCCAGTTTGTTCATAAGCTGCTCTGCTTGCCATGGTAAAATGCTGATGTTGAACGTGTTTTCAGCCAAATAAATCTGGTAAAAACAAACCAACGAAACCGAATCCATTTACAAACAGGTAATTCTGTTTTGGCTATAAGGTTAGTACATATTTGTTGTTTTAGAAACAGTAATATTTGAAAAATTTAACTTCATAAAACTAAATTTTAGATTTAGATCGAACGAAAGCTATCTTAAAATAGCAACAATGAAGTTAACATTGAAGACTTAGATGACTGGGTAATATGACTTTGTTTCTTTGTTTTTATGATCAATCAATTACACTGTGCAAGAAATTGACACTTTTTCGTGACAAGCTGGGCACCTAGCGTTTTAACATAATTCGGGTACGCTGAATCCAGTGGTGCACGCGATTTTTTAAGATTGGCTCTGGTTTTCGAGATATACCGTTATTTCGAAAATGGAGGAGGTTGCACAACATATGTTCGCTTAACTCAAAAACGCTTTAGCTCATTGAAAAAACTTAAGAAACCGAAATTCCGCAATAATTTCCTTTTTTTTTCCTTTAAGAAAAGTAAAACCTCTTTCTAATATCCGCAGTCGTTTTAGAAACATAAGCATAAACATGGAAAAAAAATAATTTTTTTAACAAAATTTCAAAATTTTTGTTTTTTAATAATTCATAAAAAATTGGAAAATGCTGCTATGCTTTTTGCAGTCGTATATAAAACGAAATTCCAAACAAAACAAGCCATAAATTAATAAAATCTGTTTGCAACTTTTGATTTTATTCACAAAAGCCGACAAATTTTAATTAATTTAAGAATTTCATAAAACGCAATATTTGTATGGGATCCCCCCTAAGGGATGGTGATAAAGGGAAAGTATAATTTGAGAAAATGTTAAGAATAAAAAACTAATGGAGGTCACTCATACATTTTATCCCCCTAGGGGCAACTCCTGGCCATTTATGGGACTTTTTCTTCAATATATTTCTAGTCTGCATTTAACGTTTTGTATGGAAGCCCCCTTAAGGAATTGAGATAGCGGGTGGGTATGTTAGAAATAAATGATTGAGATGAAAATTAAAGTGGGGTTGGTCATACATTTGACCCATCTAGGGGTATCTCAGGCGCTGCAGGTGCAAAATTTAAGGCTAGGGTTCTACGCGTATAAAAAACAAAGTTCCAAACAAAATAAGATGATACAAAAACTAGCCTTAATGGTGGAATAATGCACGGACTAAAATTAAATTTTGCACGAATTCGCTTTATATGACTGCATTTCGTGAAGATCGGTATATAATTAACCGTAGACCCCATATAAACCCTACTCCAGAAAAACAGCTTAGTACGCCTCAAACCTAAAAAGCCCAATTTGGGAAAATAATTCAATTCGCCTAAAACCGTAACAGATATAGATATTGCGGTAGAATTTCTTCGAACTTAGATTCATTTGGCAAGCAAAAAAATAATGCAATTTTGTGATATTCGGTCCATAATTTACCTTAGATGCCATATTAAGCAGCCTTCTGAAATTCACTGTAAACGCTAAAAATGTATTTCAATATTCAATTTATTCTAATTTATTTTTTGTAAAACCAGAAATCAGTCTTCAGAATGTTGGGATGATTGGTCCATAATTTACCATAGGTCCAATACAAATTACCCTCCTTTTTAGTTTGGCTAAAACTGCTACGAATCATGATATTTTACTCAAGCCAGTTCAATGTTCTGACAAGAAACGCATAAAACTTTCTTATTGTCGGTCAATACAGGTCTAAACCGCAAACAATTTTTTAGTTAATAATATATATGTATTTATCATATAGAGCCCACTCCTGTCGGTGGAGGGTATCAGAGATTCAGCACAGCCGAATATAGCACACTAACTTGTTTTTTTTATATTTTTGGGAACTGAAATAAATATTTTTTAAAATTCTACAGAGCTTTCCCTTTTTATTTGGTACGGAGTTTGCTAACAAATATTAGATACTTTTGTATATTAAAAAAATATTATTTAATATATGTATTCTTAAAAAAGGTTAAGTCCTTTAAAAAGGACAAAAGATGCGGAAATGAAAATCAAACACGCAGTTTGACTTAGTTTTGGAACTAGATTAAAGAATATATAGTGGCGTTTCTGCCAAAAAGAAACAATTTGAATTTGTCACAGTGTTTTTTTCAATCGAGTTTTTATATGTGTGAGTATAGCATTGTACATATTTATTTTGGCTTTTTTCTTGTTGTTAATAAATACTTTTATAATAAATGTTTTAATTGTAATATTTACGAAATGTTAACAGAGTATGTATTTATTTTCCTGAAGCTAAAAATAATAAATTTGTAAGGTAGCGAGTAGTGTAGGCATATTTTTTTTGGTTGCAGGGGAAGAGGGAATTTATTTTAGTCACGTAGGGAATTTTTTGAAATTTCTATTGGTATCACTGACCCAGACTGACAGGTCCTAGAGGTAATCAGCTATATAACACCGTCACTGCAAATAATCCTGATGACGAGTGGAGTTCGTACCTTTTGGCCCACCGACTTAAACATGCTACCAGAACTTATTGGCTTTGCCGTAATTAAAAACATCAAGTACGATCAATAATTAATCATTCACCTCGATCATTCACCTTCAATCCTCATTCTAAAACGTTGAAATTTAAATTGTATGTGAGCTCTCCTCTATCCCAGAGCATTCCCCGAAATAATTCATCTGACATGCAAAGAGCTGTCCGCCGATTTACAGATGTCTTGAATTCTGCGGCAAGAAATGCAACCCCAATTAAACGGACAATTAAGCGATCTCTGCACAACACATCGGTGGATATAGAGACCCTTGTCAGGAAAAAAGGAAGTTGAGAAGACAATGGCAAAATATCATTCCCAAACCATCAAGGCCCAATTGCGGCTATGGCAGAACACTACTCTGCGACAGAAGGCTATTTAAACAGCCTAGATGCCACAAAATAATCTAATTACAGCTTATGAAAGGCTATAAGACATATGCAATACCCTATAACCCACGAATCTCCACTGAGACTGGAAAACACAAATTAAAATATAAATGCCTTTGCAAGCAACTTGGAGAAAGTTTTCACGCCACATTATACACAGTAAATGATCCAATTAAATTTCAATTTCCTCAAGTAAAATTAGCAGTAGAAAATGCCAACATTAAAAAATCTCCAGGACCTGACCGCATCAAGGCTCAATGATAAGAAACTTACATACGTCTGCTTCAATAATCTTGCTAATCATCTTTAATGCGATTTTAAGAGTTACCTAGTACATAGAATTGTTACCCAAATTAGATCGGTGTTTCAGACAAATGAATATTACTCAGCATTGTTTATAGCCATTTCCCAACCATTCGACAAAGTTTGGCACGAATGCTTCCTCAAAACACACACAAAAACCTGGAGAGCTGTCTAACATGCAGAAAATTCATGGTAAGATAAAAAAATATATGTTGGTGTCCCACAAGACAGCATACTAGGACCCAAAAGTTGCATCGATGCATATACAGTCCCACATCAACGAACTAGCAAAAAAAAAGAATAGTAAAGGTTAACCTGGCTAAATGTGCTCAGCTTACTTAACTTTCACGTTCAGAAGACAAGCGTGCCAAGCTGTAAAAATAAATAACCCCACTTTCTGGTATAAGATCATGTAAAGTACTTGGGAATTCATTAGGGTAAACGTTTGACATGGTCTCGTCAGATTGAAGCGAAAATAAAGGCTATAAAACTTAATGCAGCTCAACTACATTGGCTCCTCAGTCGAAACTCAAATTTGGCCTTAGACAACAAAGTTCTCTTTTACAGGTCTATCATAAAACGAATATGGACAAATGGCAGTCTATGATATTAGGACATCTCGTCTGCGCTCCATGATATATACGTAATGACATTATTCTCAGAGATCTTAATGTCCCACCGTAGCGCCTTTTCCTTAAGCCCGTGGCAAAAATACAAAATTTGATGACAAAATTTTGTGAAATGATGAATACATCGTATAAAGAGCTACTTCCTGATCAAAATTCAAAAATGTTTTCCTTTATTCGATACAAATTATAGGTGGTAGAGTTGCTCAAACTCGACAATTTTTTTAGAAATCGAAAAAGGTGATATGGAAAAAATGCTCTTTGTTGGTAAATTTTTAAAGGTGTATTTATTTTTTATTTAAATAAGTAACAACATGTTTATCAGAACTCCCTACCCCTCTGGCAGTAGCCGTTTTTCAGATACCCTATATTAAGGTAATTTTTACAAATAAAATAGAGCATATCTAAAAAGGGCCTAAAATGGTCTCGCCCATATTTTCTGAGCATATTTGACACACAATACTTTAAATAATTTAACTAAGCTTAGCTACAACAAGTTGCAGCTTTAGGTGAAATAAGAAAACTGTTACAATATCATAGCGAAAACGAGAATTATTTTTTTCCTATTTTCAAAGTATATAACAAAGATGTGTTCAAAATGTCAAAATAAATTAAAAATGCTCTCAAAATTTTTTTCATTGCAGCAATCTTAGTGAAAAATAAAGTAACTTGTTACATTTTTTATTGCTTCTCGTTTACCCACAAAGTATAGCATAGAAGACTATCAAGGGGACTATCAAGGGCAAAATATTCTATTTTGCGAAGCTCTTTAAGGAATCATAATGTGAATATTCTTCCTGGATACAAAAAGGTTACATCTGCAAAAAAAAAATAGAAGCAGTGTCATCTAATGTGAAGGTAACTGAAGTATCAGTAAAGGTTAAAATGCAAGACTTGATGGATCGTACAGCTTAACGCCTTATTCAATGTTTGCCTGAAGAAGAAGCAGTATCACATCCAGATAGGCTTACATTGATAAATAAGTGGGGATGTGATGGATCATCCGGTCAAAGTGCTAACAAAAAAACAAATTACACAACTATTCCAGATGCAAATATGTTTATGGCTTCTGTAGCTCCTTTTCGACTGAAAAGTGAAATCTCTGAGCATTGGAAAAATCCTCGCCCAACACCAGTTCCTGTTTGCCGTTCGATGTTATTTCAATATGCAAATGAGTCTTTAGAAATAATCAAATCTGCAGTACACGATATAAAAAAAGCAAATTTCTGAACTAAAACCTTTTGTTCTTGAAATAAAGAATGGAAAAACTGTTTGGATTGATTATGAATTTTTTCTTACAATGATTGATGGTAAAGTCTTAAATGTAATTACGGATACCTCGTCAACTTTTAAGTGTTCAATTTGCAAAAAGTCACAGAAAGATTTTCAAAATGTTGATGATTCAAGTGATGAGCAAAACTATGAATATGGAATTTCCGTTACATGCAAGAATTACTAGCGTTACAATTCTGACAGAAGGATAATGTTTTGATAAGAACGCAGCACCAAAAAAAAACTATCTGCTAAAAATTGTAAGCACCACTGGATTCAGCGTACCCGAATTAGGTTTAAGCGCCAGGTGGCCGGTTTGTCGGTTATTTAACCATCATTGTTGGGTTGATCACGAAAGGCGGATTATCAGGTTATATGGTTATGTAGTTAAATTAACAACAACAAAATATATATCAGTTGAATAATAGACGACAGCAGTAATTTTAAAGTCGGTGTTTAATATAAATAATTTTTACAAGCCCAGATGATGATAATCAAAGAGTATCGAAATATCGGCAAGAATAAAATAAAATTTATTTTCAATACTGACCTCTAGCTCAAAATAAAAGAATTATTATTTCAAACATAATATATTTAAAAAAATTTAAATAAACGTATTTTCGATCTACCAATTTGGTTAAAAGATTGATGTTTGGCTATCGACTGCCAGCCGCCTTCGATGGCGGTGAGTGTTAAGGAAATTGTGTGGTTACAATCGAAACATGTCAGCGCAACATGTCCATGAAAACCTGGGTTCAATTCCCAGCTCAGTCAAGAACAAAAAATTTTCAATCAATTTTATTTAATTTCATGCTGTAAAATTCCTTTCTTCATAAAAAAAAATTTAATGAAAATTAAATTTAATGAACTTTAGACTGAATAATACATTACAAATTTGGATTGAAAATAAATATATATTATTAATTAATCTTTATAGAAATGGACGTTTGCGGTTTACAACTATATCAAACTGTTAACCGACAATCGGAAAGTTTTATGCTTTTATTTTTAAAAATTTGAACTTGCTTGAGTAAAATATAATGATTCGTAACAGCTTCAGCCGAACTAAAATGATTTTTAGGAGGGTAATTTGTATTGGACCTATGGTAAATTATGGACCAATCATCCCAAAATTCTAAAGACTGATTTCTGGTATTTAAACACATAAATTAGAATAAAATTTAATACATCAGTGAAATTAGTTTAAGCGTTTACAGTGAATTTCAGAAGGCAGCCTAATATGGGATCTAAGTTAAGCTATAGACCGTATATCACAAAGTTGCATGACAATTTTTATGGCTATATGAATCTAGGTTAAAACAAATGTTACCGCAATATCTATATCTGCTACGGTTTTAGGCGTACTTAGTTAATTTCACAGAGTGTGCTTTGTATTGGGCCTATGTTAAATTATGGACCGATGATCATGAAGTTTATAAGTATAATTTCTAGTCCTATAAAACTGTGACGTACTAAATTTTATTGCGATAGCATTATTTATTACCGTTTTAGGCGTACTAAACTCTTCCCCTAGAGCAGGGTTTATATGGGGCCCATAGTAAGTTACGGACTGATCTTCACGAAATTTGACAGAGTGATTTCTAGAAATTGTAACGTACCAATTTTTATTACTATTGCATTATTAATGACGATTTTGGGCGTACTAAACTGTTTTCTGGGAGCAGGGTTTATATGGGGCCTTGGGTAAATTATGGACCGATCTTTATGTAATTTGGCACTGGTATTACTTGGCCTATAAAACTGTGAATTATTAAGTTTTCTTTTGATATCGTTGTTTATTACGGTTTTAGGCGTACTTAACTGTTTTCCGGGAGCAGGGTTAGGGACCGATCGTCATGAAATTTGACGGTGTGATTTCTTGTCCTATAAAACTATGAAGTATTAAGTTTTATTACGAGAGTAGTCTTTATGTGGGGCCTATGGCAACTTATAAGCCGATCTTCACGAACTTTATTCTGATTGCTAGTCTTATAAAACTGTTGCATACCAAAATGTATTATGATGGCATTATTTATAACGGTTTTTTCCGGTAGCATGGTTTATATGGGGCCCAGGGAAAGTTATAAAATTTAACACTATGATTTCCAGTCATATAAAACGAATTTGTGCAACATTTTTAGTTTTAGTAAAAAAAAAGTTATACATTTTTTAGGGTGGCTCCACATTTTAATTCATAGCTCTGATACTTCTGAACCGATTTTGCTGGATTTCAATCCCAAACTGCTTAGGGTAACTACAAGCACCACTACAAGGTGTAAATGCGGAAAATTTTAAAAGAATATTTAAGGTAAGAACGTTGAAATAAGCAAAGATAACTGTTAGGTACGAAGATGAGACCAGATATATTTTTGTAGAAATTATGGGCATTAGAATTACTCAAGGTGCCAGAATATATATACTTTATGGGGTCTTATGGCCAATTTTCAGGATTAATATTAAAACACATTTATGTTTAAAAACGTTTTAAATACTCTTTTAAATACTCTTCTTCACTAAACACTTAAAGGAAATTTAATTCACCGATGTGGTACATTTAAATTCTTCTTAAGTTTCCATTTTAATATCTTAGCAATGAGGCCTTATTATCACAACAAGAACAGGCAAAGCAATAACAGCCAGCTGTTTTTTGAGACCACCTTGTAAATAAATAAACTTCGTATGATTTTTTTTTTGTTATTATTGGTGCTACCATACTTTGATCTTAATTTAATCACCCCTATCTTGAAAAACAATTGAAATTTTTGATCTCATGAAATTTTTCTTCCCCTCGAAGGGAAAAATGCTATCGTGAAACTCCCGTGAACAATTTTTCACGCTATAAGTTCTCAGTGAATGTAAAATGGAAGAAATATTAAAAAACATTAAAAAAATTTTGTTCAAAAATATACACGTATATTTTACAGAAAAGTTAAAAAAAACAAAGTAAAATATATTGTATTGGAGTGATAGCTTGATTGCAACATGAGATTATTGAACTTTTGAAAAAGTGAACAAATTACGAAGGAAAACATTTTTCACGATAAGCGGAATTTTTCGTTATTATTATTTTACTATGAATTAATTTTTTTCATGAGAGTTTTTCATGATCGCAAATACGTGTAAAGTGAAAAAATTACGAGGGAAAAATTATTCACGATAGGGGTGAATAAGACTTCACAAATAAAACTCAAAAAATCAATCAGTATTTAAATACTATTTAAGTTTATATGGAAATTAATTAATTAGATTTAAACACTATCCTGAATATTTACTCCTTTTTGTCTGTCCATTTTGTATTTTCCACTAATTTGCACTTTTTTATTTTGTAAGTCTACGATTACTTAAGTTGTAAATTTGACAAGATATGTATGTATATATGTAGTTTATTCTATGTACGATATTAATAATGACAAAAGGGCGTTATCTATTTGACAGCCAGGGTGTTGTCAATTTGCCGACAATAGTTGTAATCTATGACAATGGGTTCTTTGATTCTAAATTGACAAAAAAAAATTAAAATTTGACAACAGCTTTTGACGAAATCTTGAGAGCACTTTGTTGTCGTATTAGGTGTGTTCCACAAGATCTCGGGCAAGTTCGGACTAATGAGAGTAAAATGAAAATGACTCTCTAAATTTGCCAAAACTACCCAAAATTGCTGAAACGCAAAAAAACCAGTTTTGCACTTCTTCAAATATTAAACAGCATTTTCAAATTTAGATCTATTTAAGTGATTTTAGACGCTTGTAAGACACAACATTACAAAACCAAAACATTTTCATCATTGTCATTTTTATATTTTGGTCTTTTTTATATTACAGATTAAGAGAAACATGTATTAAACATTTTATTTTTTTCGATTTTATTCTATGAAATTTAGCTCATAGAAAAAATTCGAATAATAAACAATGTTGAATATAATAAAGTAACTTATGAAGAAGAAATAATTCTCAGATTCTATTTGAGAAACATGTATGCAATAATGTATTAACCACCTAAATTTTTTTATTAAAACCCTAAATTTTGCTTTTTATTATATTTTTTTTAATATAAACTAAACTTTTGTGCTGTTTTTCCAACACAGGTGATTGAACGTTTAGTAAAATTTATATTTGAGTGTTTTTCATATAAATTTTACTTCACGTTCAATCACTTGTGTTGTGAAAACAGCACATTTTTCTTTTGCTTGTAACTTTTCTGATTAATTTATCAGTTTCATATGTAAACAAAAACAGCTGATTGTTTATTCCTGTCCGAACTTACCCAAAGAAAAAGTTCGTGCCAATTTGTACAGGAAATGAAAAAAGTTACTTTCTCAAATACTCTCTTAATTGCACGAAAATTGTTTTGTGGAACGCTTTTGGGTAACTTTGTGCAAGTTCGGACTATTTCGAGCTATTATTTCATTGGTTAATAATTTTTGACGTCTTTTTTGCTCTGTGTAGAGGTTTAAATATATTTATGTAACGGATATAAGCAGTGTCGCCAATTTAGCCATTAAGGGTGGGTTTTTAACATGTAGATCAGAGATTTAGTCATCTTTAATCTGTGGTTTTGGTTTTTAAGATGAGGATTAATTACTTTTATTTGCCAGTTTAAACGGCTAATATTGGTGGTTTAAACTTAATCAACAAATGTCAACACATCGTCGGTTAATAATTTAAATGTCGTATGTGGATTTTTTGCGGTTTTGAGTTAAGATCGATTCCTTAGGTTTTCCGACCTAATCTTTCATTTGGCCTTATCAGTTTTTCGATACCTCATACGGTTTTGAGATAAGGAGTGTTGAGTTTGTCGTTTGTGTTATTTGCTGAAGCAATTTTCAAATTAAATGTGTTCAAACTCAATTTACTCAAAACTATCGGAATCCACATACGACAATTAAATTATCAGCCGACGACATACACATGTATAACAAAAGCAGCTGTTTAAATAAAAAGAAACAATACATATACACAAACAAAAACTGGATTATTCTAGTGAAGATGAAGACTTTAGTGATTCTGAAACATATGAAAACGTTAATTAAACAATTATAAGAAGTAAATTTATTTTTATAAGAATTAAAAGGGCCGAATTTCCTCTTCTTCTGTATGAAATGCAAAGTGCATTGATAAAAAGTTGCCAATTTTTGTTATTCAGTATGGCAATGCTGCGAGTTTTAAGCTTCAACTTAAAAACGGCAAACCAAATTAGTTCTCAATTAAATTTATTCTAAGATTAATTATTTATTGTTTGCTGCTAACATTAACCTCGATGTTTTTAAGATTTGGATTAATTACTTTTATTTGCCAGTTTAAGCGGCCAATGTTGGTGGTTTAAACTTAATCAACAAATGTCAACACATACACATGTTTGTATGTATAAAAAAGCAGCTGCTTAAATATAAGCACAGAAAAAAAATATACATACATAAAAGAAAATATTTTTTTTGAAAACAAAGAAATGGTTCATTCTAGTGAATATGAAGACTAATGATTCTGAAACATATGAAAACTTAAATAAAACAGTTATATGAAGAAGTTTTCTTTTTATAAGTACTAAAATGGTGGATTGTCTTCTTCTTCTGTATAAAATGCAAAGGGATCTGGTAAAAAGTTGACA
This sequence comes from Pollenia amentaria, assembly GCA_943735925.1. Classification (NCBI taxonomy): domain Eukaryota; kingdom Metazoa; phylum Arthropoda; class Insecta; order Diptera; family Polleniidae; genus Pollenia; species Pollenia amentaria. The sequence continues at coordinate 104,502,692 of OX031006.1, forward strand.
TCTTAAAATATGTTTGTTGCCATTTTTGTTATTAAGTATGACAATTCTGCGAGGTTTAAGCTTCCACTTAAAAACGGCAAACAAAATAATTAAATTTTTTCTCAGATTAATTAACTATAGTTTGCTGCTAAGATTAACCTAGATGTTAAAAACCCACCCTAAGTGGCTAGATTTAGCGATTTTTCATATCGTTTAGCCATTAAAAAAATCAATTTATGCAATTTTATTTTAGTTTTTAAAATTTTTAGACCAGCAGATGTTATAAATGCTGCACTAGTTGTGTTCTAACGTTGGACTTTTCTAAATTAGTTGACGCAAATCACTTTTACAATAAAAAAATAATTTTATTGATAATGTACAAAGATTTATTCAGATTATGTTTAGTTTATTGTTACTTACAGCCCTTTTCACAATATAAAATAAAATTAATTTAACAAGAAAATTAACAAACTGTCGGTTAGGTTAACATACACTTTTTAGCCAACGGTTAAGGGTTTCTGTTTCACCATCTTTCGGTTACATAACAAAAACTTTAGATTGAAAGTATGGCAATACCATCTCCGTTTGTTTGCGAAAAATCGTGTAATGCAAAACAAAAAATTGATTTTCAATTGTAAATATTTTTTATAAATTAAAAAATCATAAAAAAAGTATTTGTTTTCAGATAAAGGAGCTTTACTCTACACAATAAAAGCGAACATATGAACATATTTGATCAAAAGATATGTATGTATACATATGTATGTGTATGTATTGTACGTCTGTGAAAAAAAATCGATAGCACCTTATACTTATAATATTTCATTACAAGGACCTTAAATTCTTAATTATTATAAGAAGTAAAGATTTTTGGATCAATGGTCATATTTGTCATAATGGAAGTGTGTTTTTTGAAACGAACCATGTACGAAATAAAATTTACATATTGGCAACAAATATTTGGGTTAAACATACAATAATTTATCAAGCTTTTAACATTTTTCAAGATATACCGATAAAAAAAGAGGGTTCCAATTTTTAAGAACATTTTTAATTCTCGATTTTACACTACTTAAAATAATGTTGTTTGAATGAAAATTTATATTGCTATTTTCTCCATTTTCTTTAGATTTTTATTTTAACAAAAACTTAACCGGGATATTTTCTTCGGTTATATTTAACAACAACTTTTTCGTTAAATAGTTTCGGTTACGTGTTAATCGTAGATTGTGAAAAGCAAATTTTGCTAATTTACGGTTAATGTGTCAATTAACATTTAATCATAGATTGTGAAAATGTGTAAATACAAACTAAATAATGTCTTATGTGAAACTTTATAGTAGTAAATACATTAGGTAAGGTTTTTTTAATATTGATGTATTTCTTGTAATAAAATATTGTTAAGCCAATTTTTAGCCACTATTTAGCCTTTTTTACAAAAAATTAAGCCGTTTGTAGTGAAGAGTTGGCATCACTGGATATAAGAAGATCATACAGTTTCACAAAAATGTTTTTTATAAGAGTGTATTTTGATATTTTGCATTAAGACATTTTTTATATAAAATTTTCGGAATTTTCCAAATTTGTAGATAAAAATTTTTCAAGTGAGTTGAAGAGTTCTAGAAAGCAAACCTCCTTGTTAGCAAAAAGTTTTTGAAAAAAAATTTATTTAATACTTATTTTCAATTTCGGTGCATTGTTTTTTCTTATAAGCGTTATCGTATTCAGAATACTTTATATATTGAACGATATTAAGAAAAGACATATGTTGTTCCTGGCATTTCTTATAAGCGGTTTTTTCTTATATACGATGTTAATATATCTGATGTCTACTGTATTTCTGATGTCTACTGTATTTCTGAATTAACTTCAAATTTTCGGCGGCAGAAAAATTGTGTTGCCTTGTGTAATTTACAAAATCTTAATAAAAATTTAATATAAAACAAACACAATACTGACCTTTGCTATTTAAAAATACTTTCATTAATCCGATTGCAAGCCGCTTACTACATAATATTAGTCTGAATGATAATTAATAATTTTTTTTTTTTAAAACTGAATATTAAGTTATTTATTTTGAAATAACTATTTTCTATGTGAATAGAATGAATAATTACTAAATGTTATATTCTCGATATGTACAATGGTGACGAATATAAAATTTTACGACAAATTTAATTTTATTTTCGACCGTCAGTCTTTTGTACTACCAGAACACAGTGGAACAGAAAGAACTGTAGGAATGTTATATTTACGAAAAAACATTGATTTCCCCATGTGTGATAGTTGTGATATAAAAGCAGTGATGCAAAATTTTCCAAAAATACATGAATGGTTTCACATATAGCAATTGAATCATTTATTTCAAGCACCAGTCAAGCGAACAATTTTAAATTTTGAGTAATTTAACGAACAATTCCGAGCAATCTTAAAATTTCTTTTACAAAACTGGTATTTTTCCTATGAAATTTGTCCATTTCTGAACAGTTTGATAAACATTAAAATTTTTATTATTGACATTTCGGAAAAAAAATAAAAACTATCTTCAATTAAATAACTTGTGATATTAATTAAACAAATTATTAAATTTGCACCAGTAAACCAATTAATAGTATCAATAAAATATTTTTTGATATTTACAACATTTTTAATTAATACCGATATTATTTTTAAATAATGGCTTAATTGAAAAAAAATGGCGAGAATTTTTTCTGCGTATATTTAAAAATTAATATAAAGTTTGCATTTGACTGGTTTCTGAAACAAACAACCATCACTACTGTAAATTTCGTACGAAATTTTTTAATTTTTTTTTAGAAAAATCAACTCTCTAAAGAGATTAATATTGTTGTCAGGGATATATATTTGTTTTGGATTAAGTATTCGTCACCATACACTCGTTCTACAGTGCATTCTGTTTCCGTTGCCGGCCATTGAAAATTTTTCTCATCAAACTCTTAAATTCCAAATAAGTGGGGTTCGAGAGCTTCTTCATATTTTATTTTTTTCACATTTGTTGGGACCTACAACTAAAACATTCACGAAAAAAATTCGATTAGGACAGATCCGCCGTTTTTGGTTATTGCTAACCAAAATTAGTATTTTTTTTCAATGTGATTTTTTTTTAATTTGCGTTACGTTTTCCTCTAAAATAATAATGCGTATGAATATTTTTTTATTTTTCTAGAAAAACTTTTAAATCACGATTTTAAACTTGGGCGATTTCAATATCACTTGGAATCGATTTGAGAACATGGCTGGAAAAGTACATTAAATGAATTTTAATGTTTCTAATAACTAGAGTTGTGTCGTTCCGGAACGACTTAGTTCCAATGAACGTTTTCCTAATAGGAACGGTGCGGACATTTTCAATCAGCCCAATTATGCATAAACATTCTTCGGGAGTTTTGCCCTTTTCTCATTTTTTAAAATTGAATTTAAATAGGAATAATGCGAGAAGGGAAACAACGAGAAGATTAAAGGCCTAACTATAATGTGCTTAATGAACCTTAAGCAAATGTGCGAATACACACAATCTAATGTATACAACTATAATGTACTTAAGACACTTTTCGTTAAGTGCCATTTGCTTAAGGAAAGTGCGGTCAATTTCGCTCTTTCTTAAGCAAATGACACATAATAGATACATATAATTGTTTACAATTAAAAGATGCAACCGCAGTTGCTTTTTTTAGTACTTTTTTATTTTAGTTTTCGTTTACTTTAAAAATTAATAAAAGATAAACATAGATTTACTTGTTTATGGTAATATATTTATAACTTTTACAAATGCAATGACATTTCGTCAAAAATATTACATTTTAAAAGAAATAAAAACGAAAATAGTTTTCCAAAAGTACAAATGTTTGCAACTAAGTGTAGAAAGTCTTTAAGCTCAATAAGTACAATATAGCCACCTAAAAGTCTTCAGTAATTTACTTAAGCATTTGACATGCTTCTCGTTGAATTTTGACACTAGCTTAAGTTTGGTTAAGCATATTTTAGTTGGGCCTTAAAACAGATACATATTTATGAAATTCTTAAAACTTATTTATAATCTTTTGAAAAAGTTATTATTTCTTAAAAACATTTTTAAAAACACATAATTCTTCTTTAGTGGTTTCTTGTGGTCTAACAAAAAATGAAGACAAGCAGTAGCATTTATTTGTTGATGACAATTGTTTTTACGAACGAGAGAGCAGTTTTCTCGTTCCTCATTGTTCAAAGTAAAAAACGGGAACGATGAGCAACAGGAACGACTTAGTTCCATTAATCTTTCGGATCGGTCGGAACGATTCAACAAAAAGTAACGATTATGCACAACTCTACGAATAACCTTAATATGTTCTTAGATAATTATTTGGCAACATTTTTAATTTATAATAAAAAAAAAAAAAAACGTTGAACTGTCAGTCAAGTACTTCTTCCCCGATGAAGAATGTTCGTTCCGAAATGTTAATTTATTTATGTTTGCCATAGCATTACGAACAATTTTCAAATAGAAATAATAACAATTATAAATTAAAAGTAAAATTTACAAACAAAAGAAAACATTTATACAAGTTTTTATAAAATGTTAGATTTATGTTAATTAAAATATATTTATAAAACATTTTACATATCGCTAACCATTTCCAATTTTACCAAAAAAGAACAAATCGCCATACTGCCAACCTAAATTTCCACCGCCAAAAGGATTACAAAATCACCATGTTTTACTAGAAATCGCAACCTTTGACAGCCCTTTCACTGACAGTTTAATAGTGTAAGACAATTAAATTTTTTCTTTTTGGTTATATATTAAAAAAAATATAACAATAAAACATTATTGAAAACTTGAAATTAGTAGAGACCCGCAGAAGGTTTCAATTTTTTTTTCGGAATAGCGTAATCTTCTATTCTATTATTCTTGGTATTACACCAGTCAAGCGCAGTCACTTGACTTCTTCCTGCACTAAACAAGGTTTCCTCGGTTTTTCTGCACCATCACATTGGGACATTTTTGGATTTTTTTGCATTAAATAATCTTTTCACCTTTACAAAACAGAAGTCGCCCATTAACCCAATTTTGGTTTTTTTTTTGTTGCTTGGCTAATTTTTGTAATAAGCGATTCAATTTAGCCTTGATTCTCCATAGATTATAAAACTTCTTGAAATTTTCCTTGGCCAATTCGCTTGTGTTAAATAACAGGAATCCTATAATTTTATTTCCGACCGGCAGTATTTTTTACTACCAGTACACAGTGGAACAAATATTCGAAATAAGTCGAAGAATGTTTTGTTCATGAAATAAGATTTATATCACGTTTGTGATGATTGTGCTACAAAAGCACTGATACAAAAGTTTAAAAAAATTTCTGCAGGTGTTGTTGATACAACCCAATTATGAATAAAAATTCCCCGGGAGTTTTCTCCCATATTTACAATTGAATTCAAATAGGAACAAGTAAGAAAGTATAATCGGTCAAGCCCGACCATATGATACACCATACCACAGAATTTAGAGACATTTTGGAACCCATGGGCAAATTATGGTGTGAGGCTAAGATTCATGTAAAAGTTCTTTGTGTCGAATATTATTTAGATATCTTCATCAATATGTTAATTTTGGTCTTTAAGTTATTTTAGGGAGGTGGTTTATGTAGGATCTATGTTCGATTCTGGACCGACCAACACAAAATGTTGGCATGACCTAGAAGTTATTTCTAAACATAAATAAGTTATGGCATTAAAAGTAATTTTTGGGAGTAGTATTTGTATGGGAGCTATGGTGAAATATATACCGATTTCAATAAGATTTGGTAAGATGACTAACATTGTAATAACATACGAGTAGTTTGCACCAAATTTAATTTATATACCAAACGATTAAAAAAGGGATCGGTATACTTAAAGGTTGAGGTGTTAAAAACATCTGCACAAACGCATCTCCACTATTGTGGTGTGAAAAAGGGAGAAATTTCCCGGGGAATATTTATTGATAATTGTGTAGAATTAATAACAATTTAAATCAATATCGTAGGAAACACAAACCGAAAGTCAAACTTCTAAAATTACATTCATATCTGCATATGGATGTAAAAATGATCATAGAGAAGTGTACCCATATGTAGATATAATTAAGCACCCATATACGAGAATTTAAAATAATCATTATTTAGTTATCAGACTACTAAAAATTCATGTGAAATAATTTGAAATTTTATTTATCTTAAGTCCACAATTATAATATCTGCACCACTGTGCAATGTTCAGTGTTATGACAATTTTATTCTACAGATTTATCGTACTTACCCGTATTCATCTTTCGCCTCAAGCACATTAAACAATGTAAGAACCGGCAAAGCAATTAACAAATTGTTTACATACATTTTCACTTGTAGTTATTTTTATAGACAGAAATAAAATGATAAATGACAATTCGAAAGCAAACGAAATAATTAAAGCAAGCACAACACAGTCCGCTTTAAATTAAATTCTAATGTCAGCCGGGATCACTCTAGAACATTTGAGACTTTTAATAACTTGATGATTTCACAGCGAAGTGAACACGTATGTACATTCACGTTACGGCAGCAATCGCATGTACGCTCAGCCCAGAATGATGTTCAGCTGAGTTTATAATTTCAACTGAAATATTAAAATAGAAAGAGACATTGAATGAATTAAAATAATATAAGTAAAAGTACTAAGAACCTGAACAAATAGACACAATTTAATATCCAAGTTGCGAATTTGTAATAATCATAATATTTATAAGTGCAAGGTAAGCATGAAATGAATCGCTATTTCTAAATTTACCTTAATTAAGTGCAATTAAACCATTTTAATTTAATTCTATACATGTATGTGTATGTATGTATGTATGTTCTATATGAAAAAAAAACAAGTAAACAAATTTAAATCTAAATCATAATGTTTCAGCTTTCTCAATTATACTTACGACTATTATCTTAATTAAAATCTTTAACGATTTTGATGGAAGAGTAAATAATAACACGGCGCAAAGCCGGCCTTAGTGACTGAGAAATTAAGTTAATTGACCAAAAGTCAAATTTTTTGTTACGCACCGACTTATAAAATTTTAATGCCAGTCAATAGTTGACATATGAAAACTAAGGTAGCCAAATTAGGTCAAAATTTTGTAGTTATGGGCGTGACATGCTGTTAAAAACAAATGTTTTGTTATGTTTTCACATTTACACAACTTCGTCGATTACCTTTTTGTGATAAAGTGAAAACTAGTGCCAAGATATTTTCAGATGAAAAAATAATTTACTAGACAATTTGTTTGTGAAAAAGAATGAAAAATTACTATGAGGAAAGTGAGCCGGAATTCATAATAAACTCTTTAGAAGTGAATGTGGACAATAAAAATTAACGCTACTAATCACCTATTTATAGAGTTGTTACTGCAGATGGTGACAAATTTAGAGATGGCAAGTGAAAAGAGTTGCCTTGGTAAGAGCAGGGAAAATATTACTCCCATATAAAATTAACTCTTATTTTCATTTATTTAGAAGCAATTTAACTTCCTAAGTTTCAATTAGGCATTAATAAGCAGAAGTTGCTTTTCTTGGTGGGATACAATGGAAAAAGTATTGCATTAATTTAAGGTTGATATGTTCCGGTTGGTTCAGTACATTCTACCTGTTTACTTTTGTACTTGATTTGAATTTGAATTCGTTAGTTTTTTTAATTTAGTTGCCTTTGGTTTTAGAAACTATTTTGCATCGATATATTGTTTAAATATTTTTTTTATTTAAAATTGCAGGTTTTTCTTGTTGATGTTTTTTTATTTGGTATTTAATTTAGGTAACAGAGTGGACGAAAGTGCATTGGTCTCTTCATGTTTTTATCTGTAAAAACTCCAAAAATTTAAAAAATTACTGCTGGTTATGGATTCCTATTGTTGATAAGATCCGTAACCACATGAGGCCAATTATAAACATATTTAGCCAACTTAATTTTTAAAAATTACAAAATTCAGAATGGTCATGTTTTTTAAGAACGACCCAAATACGTTTATCAAATGATTAAAAAATTGATTTCCTTTTTCTGTATCATTTCTTGCCCAACTTCCATTAAAGATTTTTAAATGTGGCTTAGAGATTACTGGCCTTTTGAGATTTCTAGCTGCACGCCATAATGAGTAGTCTGATTGTGAAGTTGCATCCAGTTCATTAAGATATTTTTTCAAGGATGCCGTTTTCTGAGACTGCAGTAACTTTTTAAACTTTTCGTGCATTCTTTTAATAATTTCTTAAGTTGAAGAGATCTGTGCAATTGCCACTCTCTTCGAACTCTTTTTTTTCGGTCAAGAGTCGCTCGACATCTGTATAATATATTTTATTTTTTTTTGTATTATTTTGATGGTTTTGCTGGAATGTTTAACATCTAGTTTAAGATAACTGCCAAACTTTACAATAGAGATTTCCACATTCTCCGGTCTATCATGCGGAATATTTTCTGTCTGTGCAATGAGCGCTGAGATATTTTTTATATTTTAACCAATTTATTTGTGTGGTTGCCGTCGCTAAGTAACCAGACGGAGATACAATTCTATTGGGTTTCATTATAGTAACAATTGTAGGTGTGTCATCTGAAGATAAATCTAAAGAAACTTTAACATGAATCGTTTCTGTGGGGATGTTTTTAACCACGCCAAAATCGATGACATCTGGAATTTTTTGATGATCAGTAGGCCAATATGTTGGTTGTCCGCTCGTGACCACATCTAAATACATTTCAGAGATTGTATTAAACAAGACACGACCCTTTGGTGTTACAAGTCGTGACCTCGAGAAGGTATGCATAGCGTTATAGTCGCCGGTGGCCAGGAAGCATGGCTCTAATGATTTATAATATTGGCTTTCTGATATAGAATATCTAGGTGGAGAGTATAAAGATGAAATTACTTTTTTTCGATTTAGTTCTTCAACACAAATATTCGCCAATTGCAAATAATCTTTACAATTGTCACACATTAGGTATTGTTTGATTCGGGCTTTTATCAAAATGGCAAAACACCACAAGCTCTATCTCGAGGGTCCTTGGTACCATAAAATATATAACCATTTATTTTAAATCTATTTCTTGAGATCAAATGCGTTTCAGAAACCATCATAATATTAATTTGTTTATTTGTAAGAAAGTACTCTAGTTCATTTTTGTGTTGGCGGATGTCGTTTGCGTTTCAAAAACAAATTTTCAGACAGTTCATGGCTGAATTCTTAACATTTCCTGCGTCATATTACCCATTGTGTTCGTAAAAATATTTACAGTTTGCACTAATGTTTCCATAGTTTTTTCTAGTCGACTTAAACTATAAACGGCAGTTTGATCATTATTGGGTAAATCAACTTGCATTGGCATATGGTTTGATTTTAGGACGTTATCGTAGGAAATTCTTTTAGTACCAGGCTGCAGTACCTGAATGGCATTAATGTTTTCCTGGTTGGCTACCTGAATTTGAGTGGGATTAGGCTTCGGTCCCACCGAACGATTTACGATGGAGTATACTGGACATCCTCTAAAGTTGGCAGTGTGATTACCGCCACAGTAGCTACATTTTTTTACGTTGGGATTGTTTTTAGACTTATCGCAATTAACTGTGTCATGTAATTCTCCACATACGACGCAAACAGAGGGTCAATTGCAGTATGCTTTAGTATGACCAAATTCTTGGCAGCTTAAACATTGAACGGGACCATTTCTTTTGTGCGGCTCCTCTATCGTGATTTGTCTGTACAGAATGTATTTTAAATTGTTAATGGGATGTGTTTCCTTTTTTTAAGCTTTATATCGCCCGGTTCTAATTCTACTCGAAATAGTGGTTGGAGATTTTCCTCCTTGTTTTTAATATTTATCACATTTTTTATTTTGAAACCCTTTTCTTCTAGAAACGTTTTTAATTCATCTGGTTCCACGCAAGAGTCAATGCCCTTTATCGCTACCTGAAGGCCTTTACTGCTCTTCAGTTAGTATGTATAAAAGTTTTTTTAAGTACTTAAAATTTATTAATTATTTTACGAAAATCATTTTCATGATTAACCTGTATTTTGGTCTCGTTTATACTGCCGCGCTTATTTGCAGCCACGTAAAACAAATTTTCACCTATCACCGAGATCAAACTCTTTATTAACTCATTTGAGTTTTGCTCTCTAAGATATATCGGGGTGGCTTAGGCGATTTTATGACGTTAGGTGCATCAGACGTTTAATCCTCCAGAATTGCAGAACGATTTTGAGATTTTATTCTTTTAAAAGATGGAACTTTTGAGGCCGAAGCAACAGCTGAAGAGGTAGGGCTGCGACCCCGTTTTAGCACTGTTATATACCTATCCATACCAACTTGTACTTAAGACTTTTCACTTGTGAGTTATCCATTGCGTCAGTGTTTGAGTTCATGGTATCATTTCCCACTAAGATTGGTTTTGCCAACATTGTTAACTTCTACTGTCACATAAATATCTCTTTCATTTAGTCTTACCGCTGTTTCACTGTTTTTATTCATACAAATAGTTGTTTGTGTTTTTCACTGTTTGTTGTGCTCTTAATGTCTATATTATATATTACAATAACACTGTATGTATACATATGTATGTATTTTCATTCATATATGTATATGTTTTTCTTTCTTGATAATTGTTCACTTTGATGTGTAATAATTTAAATATAAATGTTTTATTTATTACCTTCATTCGCTTCTATAGGGAATTATATTTTATATTATATTTATATTGCAAAATCAAATTTATTAAATTAATAATTCAAGTCGTATGAAGAAACACGTCTACTCGTCTATTCACAACAGAGCACACTTTGAAACATTTGAAAATTAATTTCAATGCATCGGTCATCAAACTTAAATTTTGTTGAAGTTCTTTTATTTGATCTTTTAATTTTTGAACTTCTCCAGTTATGACATCATTAGTTTCCTTTTCGTAAATAAACTTTATTTGTCAGCAAAACATTGTTGAGGAAGGAATTTAATTTTTCCATACATCCATTTCTGTAGCTCTAGAGGTTGATGGCCCTAAGCCAATATAAGTTTTTCTTAAACGAAATAGAACGAAAGATTAGCATCAGGTTTTACATTGCTAATGTTGTTTCTTACCAGAGCTTTCATCACATCCCCATTTGTAAATTAAAGTGATGCTGCAATTTTTTTTAGTTATTTTTAAGCTGTCGGCATTAAGTGTTTTTAATAATAGTTCTTCAGTGTGTTCGAGAAGACTCTGCAATATTACTTCTTCTGAACTTGAAATCCTACTAGTAGCAGTTTGTTAAAGTAAGCACTCTTTTTTTGACAAAAACTATGGTCCTTATTATGAGTTGAATTAGACAAACGCTTTTCGCTGGCTATCGAACATCGACTATCAAATGTACATTTTGTATATGAGTTGGCAGCACTGTCGAAAATTTTGTTGTGCATCGAATTTTTCAACAAAAACAAATTTGCTTTCAACAGTGCAAATAAATTTAAAAAACAAGTTGAAAATGTTAATATTCTTGTGTTTGTTTACCAAATACCACATTATTTTATGCAAATCTCAGGTCGTAAACAGCTATTGGGAATGCTCGTTTTTCTTAAGGTTTTTTTTTTGTTTTGCAAAAAGGAGTTGTATAAAAGTGTATCATGTTAAAAAGTGGAATAAAACCCGTGGTCATGTTTAACTTAAATTTGCAAACAAAAATTTTTATTTTAAGAGGCATCTAATAGAGTATGCACTACTGTGAATAAATTAAAGCTGAGTACTCTGTTCGAACTTGCGAAAAATGTTGAGCAACATTGATTATTTCACACGAAAATTTTGACATGTAACAATATTATCTATCTTGCGATTTTTCAAAACTTATCATTTCATTAGTTGCAAGTATACAACATTGTCCTGCGAAGGTAAAAATATCATGTTTTTTAATTGTCATTAAAAAAGTAAAACGATGTTATTTTTATAATTTTCCAAATCAAAAAAATTTAATTTTTTATTAACTTTATTACATTTCTATATTTTTCTTTGTGAAACGCTTGTTATAAAAACCACTTTACAAAAACAATATAAAAAATTATAAGTTATTGCTTATAATTCCGTGCGAAACAGGTCGAGCTCATATTATTTCGCAAGGAATTTTAAGCAACATGATGATCCAAATTAAGGTAATGTAAGAAAATGGTCCTCCAACAGTGCCCGCAAAATTTTTTTTAAATATTTGGTAACTTGTTTTGTCAATTATCGATTAAATTGAAAAAAAATGGCATAGTGCTTTTTTACGCTTTTTTGCTTGAAGTAGTGCTTTTTAGTGCTTTTGTTTACATTTTAAAGTGCTTTTATCTCCAAAAAAGTTGGCATCACTGATAGCAAATTGCTTAACTCTGGCAAGTGAGTTGCCAAATATCTGCTAATAATAATAATAAATAAAATATATCAAACATTTTAGTGCGGGAAAATAAAAAAATGGGAACTTAAGACGCTTCAGATTGTTTAGACTATTTTACAGTGCGTAATCGGGCAAAACAAATTATAAAAAAAGAAAAGATCCATTTTTGGACTGACTAAAAAACTGATTTTCAAAAGAAAGCTGTAGAAAATTTATAAGGCTAGTGGAAGCTGACCTTAAAGGAAATGGTACAAGAAAAGGCCTCCACACATACAACTGCTAGCGGCTTTAAAGTGCTGCGGCCGCTACAATGTGCAGGATGACTCTGCTGTAGGCTGTTTCTGTATTTCTCGCATCGTTAAATTTTCTGCATGAAACGAGTGAATTAGAGCAAAAACAGTTTAAAATGAAACAAAAAATAGTTTTTCTCACATAGGTGTTTTTGTACTTTGCGAGAATTATATCCAGCGATTATTGGAACGATGCGAGAAAAAATGTTTCTTTAACAATATTTTGCGAAAAGTTTCTCACAAGAACTGTCAAACTAAGTCACATTTCAAATCGGTGCGCGAAAAACAAATTTATAAAAAACATATTTATTTTAAGTTTAAAATGTGTTTGTAAACTATTTTTTTAATTTTAATAAAAAAAAAATAGTAATTTAAATGATGATTTAATAATAAAAATTATGAAAATAAATAAAACTCAAATGTTGCATTTTGTATTTTAAAGGCCGCTTAAGTCAATGAGGCCGCTCAAGTCAACCTAAGCAACTGTGCGAATACATATAAAACGTATGTGGCCAACTATAATGTACTTTATGAAACTTTTCGTTAAGTTTCGTCAAATATAATTTGCTTAAGCAAAGTGCCAAACTGAACGCACATTCCGTACGGAATGAGCTGTTTGCGCTTTGCTTAAAAAAAAAATAAAATAAATTGAAATGGATAAAGAAAAATAAGAAAAAAAAGAAGAGGAATTTTACATATTTTAATTTTGTATCCATTTTTTATTAATAAGTATGTACAACAAACACCAATTTTTTTTAAGCGTTGGTTGCAAATTAAATACAACATAAAATAAACAAATACAGGGCTTTAATTTTTGGTACTTTTTAATTTGAAGTACTCGCAAGAAAACCAAATATTGCACATATATGCAACATGGATCTTTAGTTAATGTAAGTACATTATGGCCACGTAAAAGTCTTCTTTAATTTGCTTATGCATTTGACAGACTTTTCGTTAATTTTTGACAGTACCTTTAGCCTTTCGTTCTTTTGGTTGTATACAGGGTTGCCGTTCGTTGTCTTTTCCGACCAACTTTGTTCGGGTATTTTTTTTTTGTCGGTTTGAAAAATATACTGTATTTATTTTATAAAATTTAGAACACTGATCGCAAAGCAGATAAGCATGTGCAAATCTAATATTTTTTTACAAAACAAAAATTTTCTGTGATTGGTGAAAAAACAACGGATGTGGCAATGACGAAATGTGGGTACCTATATTACTTTAGTAGCACGTTAGTATTCTTTATAAAACTCACACCGTCAATAGTTTCGTCACCTTATTTGAGCTTACCAGACAGATGCCGTTTGCATTTTTCTTCTAACAAAAACCTTTTTATCACCAAACAATATTAATATATTAGTATTGTGGTTATTTTATTGAACTGTTAATGGTTTTTAATCCAAATTTAGATATTTTAATTAGGCTTAAGTTCATTGAATTTAATTTTCATTAAATTATTTTTATGAAGACAGGAATTTTACAACATGAAATTAACTAAAATTAAATTCAATGAACTTAAGCCTTATTAAAATATCTAAATTTGGACCAAACAATATTCCTTTAAAATTTTTTATCGGATTAGCAATGTTGGAAAGCTGTTTATATAATTTATTTCTATTGTTGACGTTTATCTTGCATTTGACACTTAATTACTGTAAATATTCCAGTAAAAACAAACATCCAATTTTCACGATGATTTTTTCCCCTATTTTAAAATCATGTCTTTTTTTGTTTGATAGCGAGCGGGGTAGAGAAGTTAGCAGGGCAGGAAAAAAAACATGACTCGTATTTTTGAGTTTCTTTTTTGACATTCCTCTTTGCACTTATTTGTGTTATTTAATTTATATTTTATTCTTATTTCAAAATGACATGTGCTTATTAAAATATAGAAAAATAAAAAATTTTTATTAAAAAAAAACCAATATTGTTACGAATAAGAAACTAAGGAAATCAGAAAAAATCAACTCTGACTGAAAAAAAGAAACATGGTGAAAATTTAACAGGTTTTTGGAAGTTTCTTTAGAACAGAAATACAAAACAGACATGTCTCTTAAATCATCGAAAAAATCAGTGTTGTCTGCTTTCGCATTCTAATACAGAAACACTTTTCTGACAAATCAAGAAAAGAAGGAATTTTTAGTTTCGCACTTAATGTGAGAAATTTTACGATGCGAGAAATAAAAAAAGAGCTGCTGATTAACATGGTTTGTGTAAAGGTTGCTTATGCATTTGCGAGAAAAACAAGCATATTATCAAAACGCAACATTATTGAAAAATCAAATTGTGGAAATAGAAAAATTTTCGAACATTGCTGGATTTAAAAATGTTACAGCAGCTTTTGGCTGAACCCACATTCGCATGAAAGCTGAAGGCGGCGACGATGCCCAGTTATTTGTAAATCGAAAAGGAAACTTTTCCCTAAACAAACAGGAATATGTTTACATGGGTAAAGTGACAAACGATATACAGTCAGCGTCAAAAGAAAGTGTACAGCGATCAGTTCAACATTTATAAGTTTAATGGCTAATAAATTAGTGAGTGTTTAAACGCTAGTTTAGTTGAACTAAACTTAAATTTATATGTAGTTTAAACTCAACAGTTGTAAATCAGTGTCCCATGTATTATATGTAGTTTAAAAAGTAACATGTGGCAGCACTACGATAAATGTAGACAAATTCATATGGTTTGTGTTGGTAGTTTAAACGACCAATTTTATGCGTTTAAAGATGGTTTATATGTTTTCTGATTTATAGATTTGTTGGCTTAACACATTTTAAACCAAAAAGAGAGTTTAACTTGCTCTGATTTATTAGCCCTAAGGATGTTAAAAGAGGGAGAGTACAAATTAACTGTTTTAATTTTTTTCAAGTGTATTCAGTAAAAATATCAGAGGAACGGACAATAACACTAGAAGCAAGGGTACGCGCCAGTTCTGTTCGCCAAGCACTACATGAAGATGGGCTTTATGGTAGAGTTTCCAGAAAAAAGCCACTTATATCTGTGAAAAATCAAAAAAATCGTATGGAATGTGCGAAAAAGCATCTAATCAAAGATAAAGAAAATATTTTTATCCCAAAAAAAATTGTGTTTGTTTTGATGCTTTTTCGCACATTCCATACGATTTTTTTGATTTTTCACAGATATAAGTGGCTTTTTTCTGGAAACTCTACCATAAAGCCCATCTTCATGTAGTGCTTGGCGAACAGAACTGGCGCGTACCCTTGCTTCTAGTGTTTTTGCTGTTGGTGATTTCAACTTGCCCTCAATATCATGGATGCATACGTCTGATACGCCTTATTTAATCCCTTTCAAAAATAAATATTGTCATGAAGACTTCTTAAATGAAATTCTTGGCTTATCTCTTTACCAAATGAATGATGTATACAATGACTTTGGTAAACTGCTTGACTTGGTGTTTGTGAATAATGTTGATGATTGCATTATTACCCGTTCTGATCCTATAACGTTGCCTGAAGATCGATATCATCCTACTATTGAAGTCAGTTTTTCGATTCCATCTGAAGTGAAATTAAAGCCCTTAAATGTTGATAAAGTTTTTATTTTCAAACGGACTAATTATGTCTTATTAAACCAATTAATAAGAAATACTTGCTGGAGAAGCGTCTTACCTGTTCCTTTAAACAGCTTGGATATTGATGTAATGATTTCTACATTTTATAATAAAATTTACTCATTTTTTGATATTTGTGTACCTAAAAAAACTGTTTATACTCCAGTTGGTCCACCATGGAACTCTAAACAGCTGACTAGGCTAAAGAATCTAAAGAATAAAAATTATAAGAAATTCAAAAAGTCTGGATCATTTATTGATTATGGAAAATATTCCGTCAGTCGTTCTGAATATAATCTGCTGAATCATGCTTTATATAATCAATACATAAATAAGGTGAAAAAAAATTTCGTTCGTGATCCAAAATCGTTTTTTGCATTTGTAAATTCTAAAAGAAAATCTAATGGATACCCATCCGTTATGAAATTTCGTTGCCAAGAATCTGGAGATGCTGATGTCATTTGTGATATGTTTGCCGATTTTTTTGCAACAACTTATTCTGATGCTGTATACGATGATAGTAATGGTTATCCATATCTGCTCTCATCAAACCAGGCAATATCTTTCCCTTCATTTAATAGCAATGATATTTTGGTTAAATTAAAAAGGTTAAAGATGTCTTTTAATCATGGTCCTGATCTTGTTCCAACATGTATTTTAAATCAATGTGCTGAATCATTAGTTACGCCATTAACTTTAATGTTTAATGCTTCGATTGTATGTGGTTATTTTCCTGTATTATGGAAAGACTCTTATATAAAACCCTTATTTAAATCTGGTAATAGATCGGATATAACAAACTATAGAGGGATTGCCAAATTAAGTGCTATTCCAAAACTATTTGAAAAACTTGTTGCTGATTTCCTATGCCATCACACATCGTCATTGCTGGCAGCATGCCAGCATGGTTTTCGGAAAGGCTGTTCAACTACAACCAATATACTTCATTTAACAACTTTGATCAACTCTGCATTTACACAAAGGAAACAAACTGATGCTGTTTATACTGACTTCAGTAAAGCATTTGATAAAGTTAACCATCAACTTCTTCTTACTAAGTTGGATTTGTTAGGTTTATCCCGTAGAAGTTTAAGCTGGTTAAGTTCTTATTTAATTGGCAGAAAGCAAAAAGTACAATTCAATAAATGTATATCCAAGTACATATATGTTTCGTCCGGTGTTCCTCAGGGCAGTCATCTTGGCCCACTTTTATTTACGCTGTTTATTAATGATCTGCCCAATGTTATCAACTTCGCCAATATATTGATGTATGCTGATGATGTAAAAATTTTCCATTCTTTTAATTGCTTTGTTGATCATTTTTATCTTCAATCGGATCTTAATAACTTTTTGTTATGGTGTAATCATAATATGTTGGAGTTGAATCTATTGAAATGCAAATGCATGCGTTTTTATAGAAATAACTGTATTGCTGTTAACTATGCTTTGGGTGGTCATCAATTGGAGTTGGTTGATTCATTTCTTGATCTCGGAGTCCTACTGGATCATAAATTAAACTTTGTTTCACATATAAAGTTAACTGTAAATAAAGCTAGAGGTATTCTTGGCTTTATAAAACGCTGGGCTAAAGAGTTCACCGATCCATACATAACGAAGCAACTTTACGTGTCACTCGTTAGACCTATCTTAGAATACGGGTCAATCATTTGGGATCCATATTACAACATTCATAATTCTCATATTGAATCTGTCCAAAAACAATTTTTGTTGTTCTGTTTACGTGGTCTTCAATGGAGTCACTCGACAAGATTTCCTTCCTATTCTAGCAGACTGGCTTTAATAAAACTACCATCGCTCAAAAGTCGTCGTACAATGTTAAATGTATCTTTTATGGTTAATCTTATTAATGGTAATATTTGTTGTGAATTTCTGTTAAATTCTGTTAAATTTAATATACCTTGTCGCAATACTCGTCATTATAATCTGCTTTTTGTAAAGTTTTGTAGAGTAAATTACGCTATTGCTGATCCTTTTTCAAGGTTATGTCGACAATTTAATTCTTTGTCTCAATTTGTTGATTTTTCTTTAAATTTAAATGTTATAAAGCATAAAATAATTGTTTATCTTAACTAGTAATTTTTTATGTACATTTTTAAATCCCTCATGCAATTCTTTAATTTTAAGTCAATCTTGTTATTAGTCAGTAAGGATAATGTCCATTGATTAAATATATTTAAATAAATAAATAAATAAATAAATTGTCCGGTCCTCTGATATTTTTACTGAATACACTTGAAAAAAATTAAAACAGTTTATTTGTACTCTCCCCCTTTTAACATACTTAGACTTATAAATGTTGAACTGATAGCTGTACACTTTCTTTTGACGCTGACTGTATGTATGTATGTATTTATAAATGTTTGTAGGTTGTTTGTGACGCTTCATTAAAAACAACCGAAGAGGAAGTACTCATTACTCAAGAAAATTCAACGAGAGTAAAATAAAAGAGAGATTCGAGGAGCGAGCATTAATAGCTCGTTTAATAGGTGGTGGTGGCTATAAGTGCACAAACTATTTAGTTACACCTGTGTAGAATCCAAAAGATATAAAAAAGAGCTTGACAACAAAATGCATATACAGTAGTTTTGACTTAACTGCCTTTTGTTTAAGTGCACATTTGACTTAACTGCACAAAATTAATATTTTTTGTCATTATTCTTTCAAATCCCATACAAATTCCTTTTTTAGTTGCGCTTTCTATACCTGCACATTTAAGATAAATGCACAAAATTTTTGGGATTTTAAAATTATTTTCATACAAAAAATCAAAGATAGCTGCACTTTGACTTAACTGCCCAAAATACATATTTTCTGTAATTATTCTTCAAAATCCTTGTTTACGTGCATTTTGCTTACGTGCACATTTATCATATTTTTGAGCAGCTTTAAAATATTTTCATATAAAATATCGAAGTTAGCTGCACACATGAAAAAAATAAAGTGGCCACTTTTTCACATAAATATCAAATTTAAGCTGTTTTATAAACATAAATCGCAAACAAGCCTGGTTGGCATCATTATAATTCATTTATTTTGTTTGCATGTACATTAGGGGTATAACCAAAAAAAAATACCCATCACGACGGGGTGGCCACTGATGTATATATCAAGAAAACAGTTTTTTGAGATCAATTTGGATAAAAAACCTCCCCCCCAAACCGTTTTTTCTAAAAGCTTCCAAAAAAATAATAATATTTGAATTTTTATTTTTTAAATACTTTACTTACAGTCATGTACTATATATTAACTTCAGATACTAAAAATTATCTTTGTTCAAAGTGTGTGTTGTTCTGCAATGTTGAAAAATATTTTGCACAAAGAAACAAAATAAAAACAAAACAAATGAAAATAAAAGTAAACAATTGGGATTGTGAGGTTGGTTCCATTTTGTTCATAAAAAGAGTTTCCGTGTTATTTTAACATACTTTTAACTGTTTGGATGTAGTATAATTGGTGGTATAAGTCTTATTTGCGAAATAGCATAAAAATATAAATGAATGGTTTGTGTTTTTACAATAAGGATATTGTATTTTTAATAAACAAAAAAAATCCAAATACTAAACTTCAAAGTGATGAAAAAGGGGGGAACTTTTTTAACGCCCGCGAAAAAGTGACCCCACTTTTCATCATAGATTTTCATGGTCTATATGGCATGGATAGGTATTTTTTGATAATTTAAAAAATTGTTCGAAAGTTATACCCCTAATGTACATATGTACCTACATTCCTGCAGCAACATTACCACGATTATATGAAAGGAATAGAATAAATTTTTATTTTTGTGAATTCTCATTGTTTTTGTTAATGTTCATATACATAAAAACATATGTTTATAAAATGATTTTATTTGAAATAAAATTTTACTAAACCATTATTTTTTAACAAATTTTTTAATAAAAACGTTTGTTATTTTTCTCTTAAACACTTTACTTTAGCTGCACTTTTATGCAGGTAACCACAATTTTATACCTGCACATTAAGGCAGGTAAATACATTTGAGATAACTGCATTTTTGATTTAGCTGCACAAAAAATCGTGCAAAGGAGATTGTGCAGCTAAGTCAAAATTACTGTAACAACAAGAAATGTTATCGAACGTATTTTCGGTGTTTGCAAAAGCCGATTTAGAATCCTTTTGGATAAAATGAGAGTTTTTAGAAGCATAGGGAAAACTTTAATTGTGACTCTTGCCGTTCTCCACAATTTATCCATTATGTATCTATAACGAGGAAAACTTTGGTAAGACTAAAATTACTTTAAGCAATTTTAAAATATCTGTGTGTATGTAAAAATTTTTTATAGATGAAAACGACGTTCAACGAAGATGAAAATATGACTCTCAGTATTTATATAAACTAAAATTTCACCTAAAGCTGTACATTGCGAATGTTTTTCTTCAATATTTAACAAACACATATTTTGTTTTCTTTAATGTTTTGTAACAACAAATACAATACTGTGTTAAACACTTCAGTCCTATTCCTAAAACGGTTTCATTTTTCAAAAATAAAATCTATTACATACCAAACTGTGAGAACGACAATACGAATCATTATTCCTCAAATTTTAAAATGTATTTAAACGCTTTAATAAATTATTACGTATATGCTAACAATAAAGTGTAGTTGGAGACAAAATTAACAATGAGTTCATTTAGTTCACAAGAAAATCATACATATTTATTATTTTAATCACATTTGTTCATTTAATTTTGTATGGACTTGCGTTTTGTACAAATGTGTATACATTATATGTGTAGTTAATATCGTCACCTTAACCCATTAACCGCCAAAATGAAACTAGATATCATAATTTAAAAAAAAGTTTATTTTTCTATTCATTGCAAACAAAAGTAACATATATGTATGTATGTAGGTATGACAAAATTTTTAATGCGCGCAGGGGAACCTGCTAATAAAGTATGCGCAAATTTCTTGAATAAAGTCGTCGTTTAAGATCGCAGAAGTCTAAAAATTTTCGTGGGCATGAAGTTGGATAAAACGACCCTTAATCGATTAAGCACACGATTTCGAATTTGTGTTTGGTTACGTCCGTTTGAATTTAAGATGACGATATTAATGTATGTATGCATGTACTGTTGTTTGTATAATAAGTTAGTATAAATACTTAAAAATTAATTCTGGTATTTACATTATACACATCAGAATTAAATAACTTTGAACTTGCTAAAGCAAAAAAAAAAAAAATAATTTTTATTCAAATTAAATAAATGTTTAAATTACGCACAATAAAAGTGCTTTAAAACAGAATTCAAATTGCATGCATATACTCGTATCTCAAAATCATTATAAATAAGCATAATTATTCATATTTTTTGTACTCAGCCTGTATTAAATACAAATGTACGTACATAATTAGTCAACGTCCAGACTTGCAATTTTTGTTGCTGCAATTTTTAAAAATTCTGCTTTTAAATTGCGTAAGTGTCCAGTAGGGATGCCAAACGGGAAATATCGATTTCCGGGGTTTATTTGCACGACTCCCAAGATTTTTAATATATCAACTTTTATTAACAAAAAACTATATTTGAGTTATATTTTTTATGGCAAATAGTTCTTATTTTTGAGTTTATTTTGGCACACAGAAAACGTACGTTTAGTAAAATAATTCTTACTAAATAAACACTATCCGCCGTATACATAAAAAATTTGTTTAAACTTGGAATTTGTTTTAAGAAACATTTGTATCAAAATTTTTTTTTAAATAAATTTCAAACGTACTTAAATTATTGATTATGAATCTTGAAATAAATGTATACATATCAGTACCCTGGAGGTGTCGACATAGTGTAACAATTTTTAACTCAGCTATCGAGATCGATGAGGAAGTACAATTTACAGTTATTTATCTCGTCACAACTTAAGGTAGCAGCACATCTCGGAGGTATCAATATTTAAGCTAAGGTTGGATAATTGTATATGTGATATATAATCCATGATTTACAAACAAAAACATACTTAAGGCACAACCATAATATGCATGAAGCCGCTTAAGTCAACTTAAGCTACTGTGCGAATACATGTAAAACATATGTGGCCAACTATAATGTACTTAATGCAACTTTTCGTTAAGTTTTTTCAAATGTCATTTGTTTAAGCAAAGTGCACTGAACGCACAATCCGTACGGAATCATCTGCTTGTGTGTTGTTGCAAAAAATAAAATAAATTGAAATGGATAAAGAAAAACAGTAATATAGAAAAAGAGGCATTTTACATATTTTAATTTTGGATAAATTTTATTTTTAAAAGTATGTAAAACAATCGCCAATTTGTTACTTTTTATAACTTTGGTGGCAAATTAAATAAAACATAAAATAAACAAATATAGGGCTGTAATTTTTGGTACTTCTTAATTTAAAGTACTCGCAAGAAAACCAAATATTGCACATTGTATATGCAACATGGATCTTAAGTTTATGTAAGTACATTATGGCCACCTTAAAGTCTCTTTTAATATTCTAATGCATTTGACAGACTTTTCGTTAATTTTTGACAGTACTTTAAGCTAACTTATGCATATTATGGTTGGGCCTTTAGATTGGAATCAGTAGATACAATTTTTGAACATTAGTTAGCAATAAAAAATTTTAAACAAAAATATGATTCATCAATTTTAAATTTATATGAATAATATTTTTACATTTTGTTAACTTATTAGGTACACTGTGCGACACGATTTTTCACCCATGATCAAACTGACCAGAATCTGAATATATAGTTAAAAAGATATACGTATCTCTCTTTCTCTCTCAGTTTTTCTAGATTAATTCATTTCAGTTTTTCCGTCTGTCACTTGGGGAAGTTGCGCTTACACCCACAGAGTTTACCGAGATTTTTTGCTAAAAAATTAACATAATCGGTCCACGGGTTTAAAGCTTATGGCGATATTTCTTAAATTTTGATACAATTTCGTATGTTTTTCAGCATGTGGCAAAAGAGAGCAGCAATATATGAAATTGTATTAAATTTTAAGAAATGTCATCATAATCGTTACACCCGTGGACCCATTTTGCTCATTGTTGTTAATATATTATACCGTTTAAATATTCATAAACATATGAAAAAGATTGGCTTATTTACATTTTAATATAATGCTGAAAAAAGCTAAAAACATTCTCTAAAAATGCTAAATAAAATGCCAAGTGCTAAATTAAATTTTTGCAGCTAAATAAAAGTTTTTAATGCTGAATGACCCCAATGTGGAAAAAAGTAACAACTGTGGTGGTAATCACACTGCCAACTATGGAGGATGTACTGTATACTCTATCGTCAAGCGTTCGGCTGAGCCGAAACCTAATCTCCCTCAAACGCAGGTAACAATTCAAGTAAACAGTAATGACATTCAGGTACCGCACCCTAGTATTAACAGAACCTCCTACGCTAACGTCCTAAAATCAAACCATATGCCAATGCAAGGTGAGTGGCCAAATAATGATGAAACTCCAGTTTCTTATTTAAGTCGTCTAGAGAAAACCATGGAAACATTAGTGCAAACAGTAAATAATTTCACGAACACAATGGGTAATATGATGCAGGAAATGCTAAGAATTCAATCGATGTTGTTGCAAGCGGTTCTTAACAAGCCATAAACTATTTAAAAATTTGTTTTGGAACGCAAACGGCATCCGCCAACATAAAAATTAACTATAATACTTTTTTAAAAAGTAAGCAAATTGATGTAATGATGGTTTTTGAAACTCATTTGACCTCAAGAAATACGTTTAAAATCAATGGTTATATATTATATGATACCAAGGACCCTCAAGATAGAGCTTGTGGAGGTTCCGCTATTTTGATAAAAGCCCGAGCAAACACTACTAAATGTGGCATCATTGTGAAGATTATCTGCAACCAACGAACATTTGTGTTGAAGAGCTAAATCAATTCCATCGTTATACTCTCCACCTAGATCGTCAATATCAGACAGCCAATATAATAAATCATTAGGACCTTGTTTCCTAGCTGCTGGCGATTACAACGCTAAACACACGACTTATAACACCAAAGGGTCGTGTTTTGTATAATACAATCTCTAAAATAGATTTAAATGTGGTCGCGAGCGGACAACCAACATATTGGCCTACTGATCAGCAAAAAATTCCAGATGTCATCGACTTTGGCGTGGTTAAAAACATCCCCACAGAAACGATTCATGTTAAAGTTTCTTTAGCATTATCTTCAGATCACATACCTACAATTGTTACTATAATGAAACCCAATAGAATTGTATCTCCGTCTGGTTACTTAGCGACGACAACCACACAAATAAATTGGTTAAAATATAAAAAATATCTTAGTGCCCATTGCATAGAATATATTCCGCTTAGTACACCGGAGAATGTGGATATTTCTATTGTAAATTTTGACAGTTATCTGAAACTAGCTGTTCAACATTCTAGTATAACCCTCAAAACCATCAAAATAATAAAACATATTCTACAGATGTCGAGCGCCTCTTTACTGAAAAAATGAGAGTTCGAAGAGAGTGAAAATTGCACAGAATTTATTAAATAAATTGGAAAATATCTTAAGGAACTTGACCGATGTGTGTCTGCATATGACACACTTGCGTCACTTTCTTCAGAGGACGATACTTTTTCCGAAACTATCACTTTAGGCATTTTAGCTTTTGAACCGTGATTTCTTCCAGCACCACCGCTGTTTTTGTGTGTACAGGCACTCATTTGTGCGATTTCTTGCTTTGAAGCCATTAGAATTTTTTAACCTTTTTCATTAACTGAGAATTTATTCCAGATTGTTTATCTTCTATCTTTTTCCTCGATTGAACTTGGCAAGGTTAGAGAATTTGAAGATTTAGTGGTCCTTCTAGAAGCATTTACACAAGAAACTGGTCAAATTTGTTCTGGTGTGACGCTGGAAGGCAATGGAGCACTAGGTGCACAAGGATTATTATCTGGTTCGGCTGCATTGACTATCCATTGTTCATCTGCAGCAAATTCCACTTCATTAAAGTTTTGAGAGTTGAATGGATAAATTCTGGTCGATGAAAAGGCACTAAATGCCCTGACTGAAAAAAGGAAAGTTCGAAGAGAGTGGCAATTGCACAGATCCCCTTAACTTAAAAATTTATTAAAAGAGTGCTCAAAAAGGCTAAGAAAGTTACTGCAGGCTCAAAAAACGGCTTCCCTGGAAAATATCTTAAGGAACTTAATGCAACTCCGCAATCATTATGGCGTGCAGCTAGAAAACTCAGTAGACCAGTTATCTCTAAGCCACCATTAAGAAACTTGAATGGAAGTTGGGCAAGAAATGATATTGAAAAGGAAATCTGTTTGTAAATCATCTGAAAAATGTATTTACCCTTAATATATCTCACGATATAGCAGTCGAGTTGTCGCC
The DNA here is from genome assembly GCA_943735925.1 of Pollenia amentaria. NCBI lineage: Eukaryota > Metazoa > Arthropoda > Insecta > Diptera > Polleniidae > Pollenia > Pollenia amentaria. The sequence goes on from OX031006.1 coordinate 104,528,313, forward strand.
TGTGAATGTTAGAGCAGATATTCCCCTAGGATTCGAGTTAGGAGAAATCGAAAAGGCTATTTGTGATTTAAACAACAAGAATGCATCCAGTATTGATGCGAGGTAGCTCCAAAAGCATTTGGAAAGAAAATTATTCTTTTAATTTAAAATGCTATTTTACGCCTTGAATACTACCTTCACGACTGGAAGGTTTTCTTAGTAACCATGATATCAAAGCCAGGAAAAGATCGCACAAAGGTTGAGTCATATATTTGAGAACCAACTAGTATCAAAATTAACACCGATTTTAAATGAAAAAAGATGTGTTCCAGCGCAATTGAACAAACTCATTAAATAGTAAATGTCATAAGAAAAGCCTTTCAAGAAAAAATTATTGCTCTGCACTCTTCATCGATGTCTCGCAAGCTTTTGATATAGTCTGCCAAGAAGGCTTATTACATAAATTGAAGCAAAACTTACCAGTCGGTCGTAAATTTATTATGAGAGAAGGCAATGCTGTATGTTCTCCTCAGCCACAAGGCAGCATCCAACATACAACAACACCCAAACTTCAACATTTGCGGACGATACAGCTTTTTTAAGAGTACACGAAAACTGTCATGAAGCCACTCGTTACTTACAGGATCATATATTTGAACTGGAAAAGTGGTTAAAACAATGGAGGATAAAGGTCAAAGTGCAAAAATGCGTACATATAACATTCACATTACGTCGGGAAACATGCCCCCTAATTAAATCAATAATGAAATAATACCCCAACACTGGCATGATAAATACTTCGGTATTTATCGGCGTCAAAAGTAGAAATTATATCTGTTCTTAGTCTCGATTGCAAACTTCTACTCTATCACAACTCTATCTTAAAGGCAATCTGGTACTACGGTATTTAGTTATGGGGCACTGCCTCAGGTTCTAATATCGAAAAAATTAAAATGCGTAAAAATAAACTTCTTCGAATAATCTCCGCTCCCTGGTATGTCAAAAACTCAAATATCCACAAGGATCTCAATGTGCCATTAGTGGAAACTATGATGACGAAATATGCAGTAAAATATTTTAAAAGGCTGGAATTACACCCAAATCCACTAGCTCGAAATATTCCAAATTATGGCGGCCACACTCGCTTAAGGAGAAGATACACTGCAGCACTCACCCAATCAGAAGGGCGATAAACACCTTCATGTGTGAACAGAAACCGTGATGACGAAATTTTTTGTCTGGCACTGGAAGGACATAAAGTAACTATTAGGTTAGTTCGTATTTAATATATGAATTTTAAATAAATAAATACTAAAAAAAAAATGTTTAATTAAATAAAAAGTTGGGGGAAAAAATACTGACCATAATGTAATAATATTTGGCTAAATATTTATTTATTTCATCAAGCTTAGTACCACAATTTTTTTTTTTTTTTTGGTAAACATAATTTTGACGTATTCGGAGAAACATTTCCATTTTTGTTGTAATGTTGTATTTAAAGCCCTAGTGCTGCCACCTGTATTATTTCATCATTTCTTTGACCTTATAGCCTTTTCACACTTGTAAACAAGAATAATAGAAATAAAGATTACGCCTTGCGCATGTGATGACGTAGTAGTTCCCTTATAAAGGTTACCAAGGCTTTCTTATATGTGAAATTCATCATTTCTTGGAAAAAATGTATGTGTTACGTGAAAGTTAACTACCCTACAATAAATTTACTCAGAGAGTTTTCAAAAAAATTTTATATTAATTGTCAAACAAACTTATAATTTGAATAAATATTTTATATTAAAAATATTATTAAAATAATAAATTTATATTAAAAACATTAAAACTCGTGTGTTTAAAGCTGTATAGCAAAAGAATCAAAATTTTAAAACTTGAAGAGAGTAAAAAAAAGAGTGAAAATATGAAGTGTGCAGTGGGAAAATGCAAATAAAGTAACAGAAAAAAAAACAAGTGAGAAATTGTGTAAAACATAACGTTTAGCGTTAACATTTTTGACTATGCAGCCCAAACTAAGCTACGGGTAATATTTTGCAAGCGAGTGAAATCAGTAGTTTTGAATAAAGAACAAATTTGTGCTATACATTTCACACAAGATTTTGAAAAAAACTCAAAATTTTAAATGGGTAAGTTAACTAAAATAAAATTTTTGCAGTTCATTACTAGATTATTTTAAATAAGATTTAGCAATCGTCGTGCACCAAAAAAAAGATAGCCTAAATTATTCATAGGTTGAGATCATGTGATGCTATCTTCTTGCAATTAAATAGGAAGCATTGTTGCTTAAAAGCAATATATTTGCAAAATCATTTGTTAGAAGGAAAGGAAATTGAAGTAAGTTAAGGCATGAAAAATTTTTTTAGATGTAGGAAGTATTTTCGAATGAGGTTACTAAATGCCGAGATTGCTTAAAATTCAAATAAGCGAAAGAGAGAAATAAATAAAATTAGCAACTAAAATTCTTGATATAAAAGTATTTTCCCTTTTTCGTCTGCTTTAATTTATGTAGTAAAGATAGAGCTAATGTACATTATGTATGTATACATTTATGTAATAAATAAAACTATGAAAAAGTAAGTTTAAAAAAATTCTTTTATTTTGACCCACTGTTCTGTTTACACATAAATATATCAGTTTGAGAGCTAACAAATTTTAGCCAATGAGAACACAGGTTGTGTGACGTCAGAGTTACTACATGCGCAGTAAAATAATTTTATGCCTGCCTGATGTCGTAATCTTTTATTTCTATCATTCTTGCTTGTAAACATGTAACACCAACCATCAATTTGCGAATATGTTGAAATTTTACCATAAGAAATGTACAAAGCTTAAAATCAGCATCTTTCTACAGCTTCGCAAGACATTCCTATCTTATTTTACTCTCTTTTATATCTTTCGAATTTTTAGTATAATAAGTTCTAACCATATTGTGGCATCACTGACGAAATTAAATAAAATGTTATTTTTGGGAATATAAAATTTATTATTAATAAGATTTCTCTCTATGACGTGCTTAATTCCCAGTTTTTATTTTTGATAAATACACTGAAATTTATTGTTGAAGGAAAGCTAGATTCTATGCGCATTTTACTGGTTACTTAGCAATGTGGCCATTTTGGCATTTTTGAAGCTAAATTTAGCATTAAAAATTGTTATTTATCTCAAAATTTTCATTTAGCACTAAGTATTTAAATAAAATATTTTTTAATTTTTTTGCATTATTTTAAACATTTTGATAAATAGTTTTATGAATATTACTTTAACTTTTTTTATAAATTTTGACTAAAAATAGTTGTACCCAAAATGAAGTTTTGTATGAAAGTGGATAATTCTTATGTTAAGAAACATCATACATGTCTTGTTAAAAAAAATAGAATATTCGCTGATTATTAGAAGTGTACTCATCATGTTCATTGTAAATATTATTTGTCCTTTGATATTACGATATAAAAGTAAAAAAGAAATTTCACTTTGTATTTAGATAAAAATTATATAGTGAAAATCATGGTGAAATTACCAGAAGGTGGCAGCACTACGAAATCTATTATTTTTTGCTTATCCATTGTGAAAGATTTATTGTGTCAAAATTATTTGTTTATTCATAGAAAGTGTCAAAATATTGATTGCTAACGTCAATTTTATTCAAAAAATAATTTGTGAGATAAAAAAAAATAATTCGTTCGGTATTGTATTTAAAACAAATAGTTAAAAGCAATTGAAATAAAAAAAACTTAAAAAAGAACGTATTGTATAATAAAAAAAACTTGTGAGTTGTATTAAAACTAATCGTTTGTAATAGTTACATTCTGTTGTGAAAGTTTTGCAAATAGTTTGAAATATAACTTAAATAAAATACGTATTGTATTATAAAAGTGCTTCTTATTTAATTCGAAAAGCAACTAGTGCTTTAAATTACAAATTAAAGCCAATCGTTTATAAGGTAGCTTTTTGCATCGTGGTGGAGGACCAACAAAAAAACTCATTTACAAAAGAAAACTTTTATTTAAATAAAAATCAAACCTTTTTTATTTTTGAAGCCTTTGTGCGTGCTTTTTAAAAATGCGTAAATGTTTATTATGCGGTAAGGCAACGGTACGTTTTTTAAACCTCCAAAAATCGGTACAGTGAGTCAAAAGTGGTGTAAGTTGTGCAGGAAGGAATATAATTCAGCCACAAGAATTTGTATTACTAAGTAAATGTTTATATGGCTTTTATTTTGTAAGGAATTGACGTTTCAATAAGAATAATATTTTGGTGTGGTGAAAATCCATATTTTTGACACACTAAACTTTTTTACACAAACAAATTTGCCTGTTTTTGTTGTATTGTTATACAACAAATCCTAGTGCTCCCACCTTGTAGTAATTTCACCATGGTGAAAATTATTGAAAACAATTTTACTTTAACTTTTCTTAAGAAATAAAATGATCTAAAAAATTTTGTAAAGAATATAAATAAAATCGTTCAAACTTTGCATGGGTTTGCGGACCCCCTAATTTTAAAATGTTCATATTTATATGTATCAGATGCTTTACCAAAATCTACCCACACTTGTTTAAATATAACCATTTATTTCAATTTCATTAAAAAACAAGTCACTAAAATGTATTTAGTTTCGAATAAAATTTCATACTGGTAATAAATTTTTAACAAAAATATTTAAAAAATTTAAGCATTATTTGTAGCATTTTTTAAAATAATTTGTAGCAATTTTTGGCCCTGTCTCGTCAGGAAACTTTTTCAAGGACTTTAGAAAAGCTAAGAATATTATACAAAAAAAACTGTAAAGTGAATAAGAATTTTTAACACTCAGGTCAGCACATCATAGAGAAATCTTATTAATAATAAATTTTGTATTCCCAAAAATAACTTTTGATAATAAATTTGCCCGTGCAAAAAAAAACTGAACTGGCAAGTTGCAAGTTTGGTTTCTTACACAAACAATAAAATGAAGGATTTTTTTTTTTAATTTTCTTTTTACCCACTTACAACTACAATTCGAGTCGGAAAAGGCCAGTCAATTGTAGGGGAATGTGTGTGTGACCTTATTGTTTATAATTCTTATTCGCTTTACAGTCTTATTTGTATAATATTTTTAAAGTCTTTGGAAAAAGGTTTCCTGACGAGCTGGCCTAAGAAACCCATAAAATGAGCATAGAAACTAGCTTTCCCTCAACAATAAATTTCAGTGTATTTATCAGAAATAAAAATTAGGAATTTAGCACGTCATAGAGAAATCTTATAAATTATCAAACATGTTTTTGGGAATACAATTATTTATTAAAAGATTTTATTTGTTGTGCTTAATTTCCTATTTGTATTCTTAATAAAACAACTGAAAATTTATTGTTGGAGGATAATCTGTTTCTATGCGCATTTCACTGGTTGCTTTCAGTTATTTTATCAAGAATATAAATAGAGAATTAAGCACAACAAACAAAATCTTTTAATAAATAATAGTATTCCCACAAACAACTTTGATAATAAATTTTAGCAAGTGCACGTGCATAAAAAACTGAACTGGCAAATTGTTTTTATTTTGATTTCTTGCGAAAACAATAAAAGCAATTTGTTTTTGTTTGTAATTTGCTTTTTCTTAGCCCACTTACAACTACAATTAATGTTGGGAGAATTCCAACTAATTGTAGTTGGGCATGTAAGAAAAGATAAACATACTGTTTTATTGTTGGAATTTTGTTTAAGCTTTGATATCGTTGCAAATAAGACTGTTTGCGTGTTTGTAATTCTCATTCACTCTGTAGTCTTATTTGCTGATATTTTTGGCATTTCTAAAATTTTTTGGAAAAAAGATTCCTGACGATCTGGCCTAAGAAGCCCGTAAAATGCGCATGGGAACAGCTTATCCTCCAACAAAAAATTTTCAGTTATCAAGAACAAAAATATGAAATTAAGCACAACAAATAGAATTTTTTAAGAAATCTTATTAATAAAAAATTATTCAATTAGTGCATCCATTCGGTTGTAAATTGATATAAAAACAAATTTATATAAAAAAAATCGTATGTAGATTTAAGAAAACACGCCTGTTATCAACAAGACAAATATGACCAGAAATAAAAGCATAAAACTTTCTGATGGTTGACCAAAAATTTAACATAAGTTGAAACCCCAAGCAATTATAATACTGACGTTAGATTTTATAAGGATTGGTTAATAATTTATAAATTCCATAAAAAGCCGACTCCTGAAATATTCTTACTGTCGGTGGAGGGTATCAAAGATTCGGCACAGCCGAACAAAGTTCTCTATTTTGTTATTTCTGAAAAAGGTAACATCTTTTGATTTTGAGAAAAAACATGAATTCTTAATAAAATGTTTATATTAATACCACGCAAAAAGTAAACCGAATATTAAGTAGAGTCACTGTATATCTTTTGTTTAAAATTATGTCTTAGAATTTTTAACAGAATCTGAATATGCCCAAATAAAATAATTCAACTTTTTTAAACACTTCTCACATTTTTGCAAAATTTGTAGACCTAAACGCAATTTTTGTTGCATTTTATCTTAGAATTTCGTGAATCAAAAATTACTACACTCTTTCGTTCAATTAATCCAAAATGAAGTATTATTGAGCCTTTGGCAAATAGTTAAAAATAATCGAAAAAAGTCTTACGAGTATTTTGATAATCTCAAGTTATCTATGCACACTACTTATTACCATTCAACGATTTTATGAATTCCAATATCTTGACCTTAGGACACCAAGGTTCTATCAGACATATTTTCTAAAAATGAGTTATATATCAACGGCCTTTCGATTGGCGATCTCAGGTCTTGACTATCTCTTACAGCTTCTGAAATATTTTTTATAACTAGGTTCTAACTACACGTTTTTGGTTAGAGATTCAGTTTACAAGGTTCTAACTGACGGCTAAAACCTTGTTAACTTGAGAGCCTTTATGTGGAGGCTTTAATTGTAAGTATAACCATGCTGCTCAGGTTTATAATTTTATATTGCACTAATAGAACCAACTGTATTGAAACTTTTTCAAAAACGGTTGCCTTTCCTACACTCAAAAGAAAAATCAATCCATCCGTACTCAAATCAATCCGAAGCGGTATCAAAAGAACGGTGAGAACGGATTTTCTTGAATCAAGTTCAGAAAGATTAATTCAAGTACGGATTATTCAATCACGAAACACTCAACTTAAACATATTCAATACCGAATTCGTACTTGAAATAATCGGGAAATGAGATTGATTTAAGTAAAACTGAGATTGAATCAATCTCAAAATGCGCTTGATTATGGAATTATAAAGTTGATCTAATGCCGAATTCTAAATTAAAAAAAACCCAAAAGTAAAATTAGAAGGAGAATATTATTATGATTGATTTACTTACCCGTTTTACACCTAAAAGAATTCCAATTATAAAACACCAGCATCATGCCCAGTGTTGCCAGAACTTTAAGAGGTAAAATAAGCAAAAACCCATAATTTTTTAAAAAAAATCTGCAAAATATGCGCCAAAATTTTATGTAGCTTATTTAGAAAAAGATATAACAATTTATTTCAAAATATGCGGCCATGTTTAGGAATTTGGAATCGAAGGAAATTTTAAATTATTTTTTTTTTAAATGTAGCTCTGGGTAATTATGGGTAGTTCTGGGTAAATATGAAGTATAAAAAAGGAAATATTTTTTGAACTTTCAATATAAAAAATTTTCAAAATATGTTAAATTTTAATTTGACTCGAATGCGATTTTCAGAACATGGCTGATATTTTTTTTTTCATATTTTAACATTTAAAATATCTATCCAAATTTAATTACTCAGGTTGATCATGGATTATTCATATCTTTTGAATTTTAAACATCAAATATAATTTTAATTGCTTGCCTAGTTATTTAAACTATCAAAAGTCTTATTGAGAATTTCCAAGATATCAAGTATTGCAATTATTATCGATATTTTTACATAATTACATATGAATAAATACGTACATATGTATATTTTTTCGTGTAAAACCAGATTACACAAGTCCGGCAATATTAATTTGTCAAGAAATTCGAATTTTTAAACTATTATTGTGAAATAAACTTTTATCGCGTGATGTGTAAAAAGTGGAAATACTACAAACATAAGTGGCAATGTAAAGAAGTTTTCACCGAGCTAAAAAATCAGCATTTTTAAGCCAAAAATCGACAATTTTGGGGTATGAAATCTGCAAAATGCAGATAAATCTGCACTTCTGGCATCACTGATCATGCCCGATATAATTTTTACTTTAAAAATTTAATGTACATATTTAACTAATAATATAAACTAAATGAGAACTCTTGCTTTCAATTTTACTTCTTAAATATGAAAATAATGTGCTTTCTTCTTGTTATGTTGTTTGTTGTTTCTGCACACAACAAGCAAATCGTTTTTAACTGCTTGTGTGGTGTTGTTGTAGTGGCTACAACAAATTTTGATAAGTTATATGAGAATAAAACGCTCACTTTGTAATTTTACTGTCAGAGTGGCACTACCAACGAAAAGTTCAATCTTTTTTGTTCTTGGTTTAAGAATTTTATACTGAATTTAAGAAATTCCGGGATTGATTTTCGAAAATTATCCCATTTATGAATTGTTTTTAGTACGTTTTAGTGTTATTCGTACTTGCACTTTTGAGTACGACTCGTACTTAAAGTAAACGGGTGTCCGCCGGGAAGGTATACTACTTTAACATTAAGGTATACTACGTAAACATTAGTCTTGACAGTTCATATTTGGCAGTCGTGAAGTAGACACGTGGCAAATTTATTATGGAAAAATATTCGATAAACCAACTCATACAGCCAGGATTACAATGGGATAACAGCGAGACATTTTTCCACAAGTTATTTCAAGAAATGGTGAAGTTGATTGGCCTCTGCGGTCGCCTCATTTGACTGCTCCGGACTTCTTTTTGTGGGGATATCTGAAAAGCAAGATTTATGCAAACAAACCAGAAACGCTTGAGCAACTCAAACAAAATATTCGTGATGAAATTAATGAAATACCGGGATAAATGTGTGAGAATGTAATGAAAAATGTTCTCAAAACGGCTCGCATTCGTGAGGCTAACAGAGGCGGACATTTATCTGATATTGTATTTCATACAACAGTTATCAATATAAGATCCATTCTCTTTTATTAAGTCAAAAATTATAACACAGTAGTATACCTTCCCGGCGGACACCTTGTACATAAAGCTTAATTTATCGCGAGTGTTTTTCTTTCAGTGGTATTTTCAGTAGTGGTCGATATTGTACGTTCTTTCAAAGACTTACATAAGTATCTTATTACTCAACTATAACTTTCAGGAAATCTTCTTAAGGTTTTAAAAATAGCTTTAATCAGCTTATCATCTTTTATATTGTTAAATAGTTTTACCACGATTTTAATCGCCAAACGAACCATCCCTTGCGAGTACAACCCAAAAACCGCTTTATTCAACGCATAAAAAACTGGCGTAGGTAACTATCAGCTTTACACACTGAATTTTTTGTTGTTACAGTTATTCTTTTAATATTTTCCCTTAAAAACCTGCTTCGTAGTAAGATAATGCTGTGGCGCTTTAAATGTCATATTTTTGTTATTATAAAATTTGTAAAGATTTCGTTCACTTAACTTCCTTTGTCTTATTCCGCGGCGTATAAATGTGCACTTACATTTTAAATGGTACCGTGAGTGCTTCGCGAAATAAAAAAATTTTTCATTGGGAGTTATCGAGGAAATGCATGTAAGTTATTTGGTAACCAATGAAAACTATGTGGCTTATGGTCCGCTTTTGTAGGAACCAAAACATTAGACAAAGAACACAGCAGGCAGGGTAAAGTTTGACAAGCTCTGAATTAACAAAATTACTTTACGAGCTGAAAATATAACTATCAAAAAGTTGTTACGCAAAACGAACGTTAGGAATTCTTAATGGAATTTTTACTTGTTAGATCAAAAAGAAAATTCAAATTATGTTTTGAAATCAACTTAGAGATTTTAGAGTGTTCGCAAAGGAAAAATTGAGAAATTCGCGACGAAACTTCTTTTTTAGCTACTTTGCAGAATTGTCTGGAAATATGATTCGCGTTTGTAAGCCATTTCTGCTTGGAACTTTTGAAATTTTCCAAAAATTAGTGTCCAACCCACACGAAAATAAAAATAATGTAACTGGCGTAGCTAAAAGATGTAAAAAGGGGTTGAAATTCGAAAAATTAACTTCTGAAGACGAGGTTCCAGAACTTAAAACATATATTGCATCATTACCAGGAATAGAGGCCTAAACAAAATGTGCATAACGTGGCTTAAGCAACTGTGTGAATTAAGCGTATGTGTCAAACCATATTGAACTTAAGGAAAATTTTTATTAACAGCCATAACTTAACAAGAACGGAATGCGGAACATTTACTTTCGCGTAGGTTTTACGCTGATATGCCATACCTAAACAAGAGCATCAGCGTTGTGTCACAAACACTAGGCTGTCTATAAGTCTTTTCCATATCTCTCTTATCAAAGCAGTTTCACTTAGTTCACTTATGTATATTACTAAATTGTCTTCGTTGGTTTTCTTGTAGCGAATTTATGTATTTCATTTAGTGTGGAATGTCTCCAAATTATTTTTGGCTGGCCTCTCCTGCTTCGCTGCATGTTATATTTAAGTGCTTGTCCTACATTTAACCCGACAAACATATATCGCTCATTTCGTGCAAGACCGTCACAACTCAAAATTTGGCATTTTCGAGTTAGTAATGCAGAAATGTTCTTCTCTTAAATCTCTACAAATTGATCAAAGAACGTAGAGAATTATCGAAAAAATAACGGTAATACAGATGCTTGTGCCGCTATGACCTCTCGTAACAAACTTGAGCAATTAACATCAACAAGGTCACATTTCAGTTTGTGTTTGGCATTCCTCTTGTACATGTGGTTTTCTTTGTAGCAAAAAAGAAACATTTGATTTTATAACTGTATTTTAGTGAAAGAGAAGGTAAGAAATAATAGGTTGGAATCTTAAAAAGGCTCTCCTGTAAAGTTTAAAATTTTGAGCTTGACGGTCTTGCACGAAATGAGCGATATGTATATGTATACCCTTTTTTCTTCGGTGAAGGGTATAATTATTAGTTTGTGTTATTCGCGTGCATAGTTTTTTTATTTGCATTAATATTTTAAATATTTTTGTACATAAAGGGTCCGCCAAATAATTTTTTTTTTTTAAATTCTATAAAAAAACTACTGAATATTTTCTCAAATTTCTTTTTTTATTTGAAAGTACAATCCTTCCGGTTAATAATGGAAAATAATTTAATTCAATTGGCTGCCTCGGCTGGCCATGCAATAGCCTACACGATCGGTCCAATTTTTAAGCACATTATCGATTGTGTGCAGCTGTATTTCACCAATGGCTTCACGAATATTGTCCTTTAAAGCGTCAATTGTCTCTGGCTTGTCGGCGTAACATTTATCTTTGACGGCACCCCACAAATAATAGTCCAACGGTGTCAAATCGCAGCTCCGAGGTGGCCAAACGACATCAGCTCTGCGGCTGATAAAGCGATCTTCAAAAACAGGGCGCAAAACATCGAGTGTAGCTTCGGCTGTGTGGCACGTAGCGCCGTCCTGTTGAAACCAAATGTTGCCAATATCCTCCTCTTTAATTTTTGTGAACAAAAATTCGTTCAACATGGCCCGATAACGATCGCCATTGACTGTAACGGCCACTCCTGGCTCATTTTCGACCAAAATGAGCTTCATCTGAAAAGATGATTTTTTTTGGCAAAATCGGCATCTTCTGTTAGTCGATCGCAGGCCCACTTAGCGAAGCGAAAACGCATTGGATGTTCAGTTGGCTTCAACTCCTGAACAAATTGGACAGTGTGTGGCGTCATACCAAGGTCTTTATGCAAAATTCGTCTCAATGATGTCTCCGAAATGTTCAATTGTTGAGAACGACGGTGAATTGATGTTTATGGCGCTTCACGAGCACTTTCTGCCACAGCAACAATATTCTCGGGTGGACGCACTGTTTTTGGCTTTTCACGCTTTGGTTTATCGATGAGGATGCCAGTTTCTTTCACTTTTTTCACAAGATAACGAACATACGGAGCTGATGGTGCTTCTCTTCTTCCAAAATCCGTACGCAATTTTCGCAAACATTCTCCAACATTACGATGATTTTCAAAGTAATGTCGCAATATTTCCCAGCGTTGTTCAATCGTATACACAACCATATTCGTTCAGCGGAAGGATAAAACTAATTATCTGTCAAATCAGACATGAGCTAAGTGTTACCATTTACGAAATAAGCACTAGTTGAAAAAAAAACGTTAGATGGCGGACTCTTTATTTAAACTTGCCCCGGTTATTATATTTCAAGAGACAATGCCTACTAAAGTTGCTTATAAAATGTAATTAAAAAAGTTTTGAACGAAACTTTAAATATATATACATAAATATATGTATAATACCACCCACCTAGCATTTTGTATCATAATCGAATCTTTTAGGAATCACCCTCAAGAGCAAATTAATCGCATATGAGCTAATTTTACGATAATAAATTACTCTCGTTGTGAGAAAATTTTACCCTACCGATGAATCACCTCAAAGAATCATTTGTATAACAATTCCCTGATTCATTTTTGATCATATTAATGAATCATACATATGTGAATCCTTTTTCAATCGCCCAAGTGATAAATTAGTTCGTAATCATCAAAAGTGATCTGAAAAGATTTATTTAGGTGATTTTACAAAAACTGATAACCCAAATGCTTGCTGGGCAATAGATAGTAATCTTAAAAGTTTTCTATTTATGTATAAGCATTTTTAACACTATTTTCACAGAAAAAAGTTTTTTATCAATTAAAAAATGATTTAAAAAGTATTTAAATTTAACTAATGTGATAATTGAATCCATTACTTTTTTAGTTGAAAGAAAATTAAAAATATAACTTTGATTTAATTAGTATTGAAGTTGTTTTGAAATAAATTTTTAATTAACATTTTAATTAAATATTAATTGATATTTTCGTTTAAAATAAAATAATTCAGGCGTTAATCGCGTTAAATGCACCGCAACGCCAAATAATGACATTGAAAGCACAAAAAATATCATAAATATTCTGTAATTTTGTTGTTGCTTTCTACAGAAATGCATGTACTGTTTTAAAATTTCCAACGCCACAAGCTATGCAGCGTTTGAAATTTTAAAACGCAATGCTAATTTGTGTAGAAAGCAATGACAAAATATTTATGACATTGTTTGTGCTTTCTTTGGCGTTGCATTGCGTTTTACATGATAAGGGCCTTAAACTTTTAGAATTGTTGTTGGGAATTGTCAATATTTAATTAAATAAATTAACACATTGTTTTGAATGGCAAAGTTGTTTGATAATTTTAGTGGGGAATGTAAGAAACTGTTTTATTGTTGGTATTTTGTTTAAGCTTTGATATCGTCGAAAACAAGACGTTTTGAGTGTTTGTAGGTAATTCCCATTCCCTCTGTAGTCTTGTTTGCTGATAGCTTTGGCTTTTCTAAAATTATTTGGGAGAACGTTTCCTGATGATCTGGCCTAAGCAACCAGTGAAATGCGCATCGGAACAGCTTATTCACCAACAATAAATTTCAGTATTTTTTTATCAATTATAAAAAAGGGAATTAAGCACAATAAGTAAAATCTTGTAATGAAAAAAATTATGTATTCCCAAAAACAACTTTTTTGATAATAAATTTTTTGAATTCAAATTAAAAATATCATTTATTGAAAAAAACTATTCACAATTCTACAATTTCTAGTAATCAATATAATCATTTCAGTAATAGGTGCAAAATCAACAACTTGTGTGCTTGATATGATGAAGTTGGTATAAATTTAGCGATTAGAGACAATTTTTAATTTAAAATAAAACATAAATTTGCCTATTTTTTTTAACATAAGTACCTTTTTTTGGTTTTATTTATGTTGAAATTTTTATTTATATGAAAATGTTATACAATTTAAAGGTGTTTGAAGTTGAAGCAATTGTAATAAACACTTAAGTACACAATATCATTTAACAATTTAGTGACAATTTTTATATGTATTTGTTTAACCAAGAACCGTTAATTAATTTATTTTAATATTGATATTCTTGTATGTAAATATTTAATAACGAAGTATTCGTTTGTAGTAATAAATAAAAATAATTTTTAAAAAAGTATCTAGTAGTTATATGAACGTGGTATTTATGATTTTATTCGGTATTTGTGTTTTATTTGCGAACGCGATTTATTTGTTGTCTATTTGTTTAAACAATATTTTGACTACTGAATGTACCGGAACGTGTGAAAGCGTTCGGAGCAACCGATTTATTTCTTTAGAATACGTGTGTTTTGTTGATGTTTGTCTGTTTAAATCAGTGTTACCACCAGCAAAATTCAAGACTACACTTGAGATGACGCAAAATTAGCCAATTTAAATGAAATTACACCTGATATCAAATTAACGTTTTATTATAAAAAAAAACTTTTGTAAAAAAGAACAAATTAGAAAGTACATAGTCGGTCCATTCCGAACATTTTAAACCCTACGTCACTGTATTTACAGACAAATTTTTTAGAGTGTTCCTTTGTTAGGTCCCATATGCAATTATGGACCTATTAAAATAAAATTATCGATTCTCAAAATTCTCAAAAATCGTATGAACCAAATTTCATTAAATTATTTTAAAAATTACGCCATGTACTTTGCGCAGAAGGCCTACATGGACAGACAATTAGCCAGCAGTCCTGACGACTCAGATTCTGATTCTAAGTCGATCGATATACTACAACAAATATTTGTATGGGTTTCATTTATCAGCACAAACTCACAATACCCTATTTATTTAATTAAGATCAATAATAGTCATATTGTTACGCTTCATATAGTAATTTAAAAAAATTTAACAAGCAATAACATCTAAAACCTCACGCAGAGAAAAAACATGATTAATGAATTGTCACTGCGACCATTTTTATTCATATTTGCCTAATATGTTTACCGTAATAAACTTATTGTAATCCTTATTTAACTTGAAAAAATATTTTTTCCCCTTAACATTTTTAAATTCACTATAATAATATTATATGGTGTTTTACACCTAAAAAGTTACCATGATCTAGCTAAACATATTAAATTAGATGAAATATTTGCTACTATAATGTATATATTTTCAGCTATACAACTATAAAATCATAATATTAGCTGTACACAAAAGATATGTTTGATACTATAATTTTTGTTCGCTTTAAAACACATTCTCTAAATGAGCAAACATTTATTGTCAAAACAAACAGTGTCTTTTTAAAAAGCAAATAAAATCTTCTTCCACATCATTTTCAGTCTGCGAGAGTCAGTTAATCGGGAAACATGAATGACTACAAAATAATTAAAAGTTTTTCGGGAGAAAAAGGGGTTGCATGATTGCAAAATTAATTATCATACGTTTATTGAAACAGGTAAAGCTATTAGTATATATACATATATATATAAATGTACATATGTATTGCATTTTTTTTAGTATTATATGTTTAGCTGTATATATATGTATGTTGTAATTTTATTAAAACATGAAATTTTTGAAATTGATTTTTTTATTGGTTTTATTGTTCAAATAGACATTTTGCATGGTATTGGGAAAAATAAATACATGGTTAGGAAGATCATTTGTGTTTTTCTTCTAAACATAATAATATTTTTAAGACAATAATAAGCTATAAACATGTCTGAACATATATTGTTACTGAAGACGTGTTTGACACAATCATAGCCACAAACATTAATGATAGTTTGCGATTGTGATTGTATCAACCATGTTTTTTCTTTGCGTGCTCGAATAAATTAAATAAAAACTTAAAATAATAAGTCTTACTTCCATATATCTAGGGAAGGTTCTAAATGTTCATTTCTTTGTTTACTGTATTTTCTTTCTTTGTTTACTGTATTTATTAAATAAAATTCCTATAATGGTTTCAGATGACAGTCTGTTTCTTAAATCAATTTAACAAATCTTTGGGCGGTAAATATTTCTCAACTAAAGCATTTTAAATGTTACAGAAAACATAAAATTTATTACTTTTTGTAATTATGGCAACATATCTTTTTCAGGGGTTTTTCGTATAAAGACCTTCTTTTTCCACTAAACTTCGGGTTTTAAATCACTATGAAGTTCATATTTATCGAAATCTAATTGTCCATCTGGCGCCAATCACTATGAATCTTTTGCTTCATAAATTTTATCACTAAAATCAAATCCTTATGTTATTTGGTTTAAAATGAAAAATTTAAAATTACACCCGATCTACACCCCAAAGAAATTACCCACGCTCTACCCACGAGTGTAAAAATTGCACCAAATTAGGGTAATTACACACAAAGTGACAACACTGGTTTAAAGTCGCTTTGTGAATGTTCGTAGCCCGAGTGGTTAAATATTTGTAGTATATAGAGCGATTGCCGTTGTATGTCTGCCAACGAACTAACATACAAAAAGTATGAATATGTTGTTCACCAGCCTTGATCTTGTTAAGCTTTTGAGTTTGGAAGCAACCAATTTACGTTTATTATTGTTTGTTCAATTACATATATGTTTATACACTGTCGGTTAGAATGATTTCAACTAATTTAACAGCAAACGCTGTTCAGTATCGTTTATTGAAACTTCCAACTACTGAAAGTAAGACTTCTGTTTACACTAGATACACCAACAGCGTCGAACCGGGTGGTAAAATCGTAAAACTTCGCACTTTCCAAACGCTGTGCAAGAAATATTGTCCCTACATCGTCACTATGAAGCCGGCATACGATTTGTGTCGAAATCTTCCAAAAGATGCTGTTAATAAAGTAAACGTTACTGAAGTTGAAAAAGAAGCAGCATTGAAGGTGTATTCTGATCATTTGCAATCTGCCAGCACTCAGCGAGAGTATTATAACGACTTGAGAACAATAGTCAAGCCTGATCCAAAGGCCATGTATCCAGGTATTCCAGAGGAGGATCATCTAGTAATATCTATGGATTATGCTCAAAATATTAGCTTTCCGTTGGGTCCACAGCAAATAGGAACTACATACTTTAAATCAGGTCGCAAAACAGCAATTGTCGGAATTACAAACGAACGTCAAAATGTTCAACACATCTTCTGTATTAACGAAAGCGATTCCATTGGAAAAGGTCCGAATTCAGTAATATTAATGCTTGATTACTACCTACGAGAAGTGCATTCAACTAAAAAATTAGTGATATTCGCTGATAACTGTGTTACACAAAATAAAAACAATGCGATTATACGATATTTACAACACCTTGTCGATACTTCCAGATTTGAGTCAGTTGAATTGAACTTTTTGTTAAGCGGACATACAAAGTTTTCACCTGATCGTTTATTCGGAGTTTTCAAATCAAAATATGCCCAAACTACCCAGCGGGAAAACTCAGAAGACCTTCTTACTTCAGGCCTTTTTAAAGGCCTTCTTAAAATTTTTTTTTATTCAATTACTATTATTATCTAACTGCTAGAGCATGCCTCATAGAAGGCCTTGGATCTTTGGTACAAAAGATAAGATACACCTTCCACACTCGCTTCTATGAGAAGCGAAGGAGTAACAATTTTTGTTGTTTTTTGACAAGCAAAAAAATTTTAGTTGAAGTTGAAAAGAGAAAGAGTAACATTTTTTGTTTTGTTTTTTGGCGAAAAAAAGTTACATACATACATATTAAAATACCAAATGAAAACCATAGTATACAACTAGTATGCCGACTCTTTGACAGGTACATAACTCAATTGTCAGTGGTACATATTTTATGTTTGTATTAGTAAGATTTTTTTCAAATGTATTGGTGTATAAAACTATTTCCACCGCTAAACATAGTTGCACAAAATCGTATAGAATGTGGCAGCAATTTTTTTTCCAAAATAAAATTTTCTTAGTTCAATAAATTTTCAATTTATTGAATGCTGGCTGCATTTATAAACTTTTAAAAGCCATGTTTGCTAAATTTTTATTCTGGCTTTAATAATATTAACAACAGAAAAAATTTAGTGTCAAAAAAAATTATTTAAAAATTTTTAGTTTGTGAAAAATAAAAACATTTTGCAACAGCAAATTATCTGTTAGTTTTAAGAATCTGGTGATATTTTCATTACATATGAATAAGTTTTTCTTTTTCAAATTCTTTTTAAATTGCAACAGAATTAAAGTATGTATGTTATAAATTTTTTTTATTTATTTCAAGTTGCAAGCATTAAATTATTTCTAATTTGTTGCGCAGACTCTTCTATGCTTGTTTCTGTAGGTTCTCCAACTTCTACTTCTGTGTCTAATGGAAAAGGCATTTCTTCATTAAATTCTGTTTTAAAGTGTTTGCTTAAACTGTGCTCCAAGGGGTTGGAACTATCCCGAATTCTCTTCCGTATACGACCCATATGTGTTTTCTTCCCCCTATCATCGTCATCATCAAAAAATAATTCAGCGTTAATATCCATTATTTTACTTTTAATTAAAACAAAATTGCACGTATACAAATACTCTGAAATTTTTTTTTTCAAACTTGGCAGTTTTTCATACGCAGGGATGTAAATTTACGGATATTAAGCACTTAAATTAAATGCAACCCTGTGACATACAAAACACCTAGATGTTGTAAACTACAATCGATAACAAATTAGGTGTTGTGTTGTAGCTAAAACAACACAACATTTAAGTGTTGTAAACGATAATCGGGGCTTTAATTTTATATTTTTAGTTTATATAGTAATTATAGTATGTGTAATTCTGTTAATAAATATATACATACATATGCATACAAAACTAAACTTATAAAACACTAAACTTGTATACTTTTTTGAAATTTATTCATATATTATATTTTATATTTATTAAAAACCCTGCAATATGACCTTTAATCAAAGGCATTTTTACAAGGATATTCTGATAGGCCTTTTAAGAGCCATTAATTGAAAGGCCTTTTACCAAACTTTTCTTAGAAACCCTTCAAGATAACCTTTATTCTAAGGCCTTTTGACAGTCATTCTCTGGAAAGCCTTCTAAAAGCCATTTATTTGAATGCCTTTCAAAGGGCCTGCAAAAGAAAGGAAAGCGGAAGGCCTTCCCCGCAATGACAACGTGTGTAAAAAAGATATGAGTATGGAATAGAGCGAGCAGGCCTTGTGCAACCAAAAGATGGGGTACAGAGGCCTCCGTACTCCTTCTTTTCCCCGCTGGGTAATGTCAACCGCTTCATGGATGTAGTTGATTGTGTTAGAAAATCATCTCGTAATGGATTTAATGTTCCTGTACCTATTCGACTTCCAAACTCAAGTGAGCCTGTTGTTGAGTGGAGAAAATGGGACGAATACTTATCCACTAAATATAAAACTTTAATTGGAATATCGAAGTATCATCACTTTGTATTTATTGCTCAGTCACCAGTGCAATGTGAAAACATACATCTGAGTAACAATACCAGTTTCGATGACAAACCAATTATAATTCTGTCACCAAGGTTATCGATGAAGCGTCAATGGTACTTGTATAAAGAGATCCGGGGTTTATGTTTGTACGATTCAAAAAAAGATTCGGTTGCTCCTCTTCCTTTGGTCTCTGGAAATGGAAACGAAGAGGAAGATTCGGTGGAAGTGGACAATCCTCAAGAAGTGGAGGCAGCAGACGTTAAGAAGAAATCGAAAAAAAATAAAGGACCGGTACCGTCAAGTTCTAAGGAACCAATTCGCAAGAACCGTCGATTAAAATGATTTTTCTTTTTTTTTAAATTGTTCATAAGGAAAGAAAATAAATAAATTTTACCGTTAGGTCCCTTTCTATTTGCGCTTAGAATCGTCGACTTCAATTTCATAAAACGCGCAAATCTCTGGGAGGGAACACTTTTGGGGCATGGGATCGGTCTCATTCGATGCTCAGATGTTGTCCACATCAAAAAAAAAAGTAAAAATTGATTTTTGTTACCCTTAGGTCCCTTTCTCTATGCGCTGTCATATACATATCTGTGGACTTTTGACAAAACAACCTCTTTCAAAAACTACAATTTTACAGGAGAGCGAAAAAACTCTTAAAATGTCTAACAACTTTGATTTTGAAATATTTGGTGAAAAGGTGAAAGTGTAGTATTAAATTTAAATACTAAATTGAAGTGAAGATATCAATAATTCTATTCTAATGCCAACAGATGTTCAGAAAAATTAAGAATAAAAAGATAGGATGTTTTGTCGAAATTGTTTTCAACAAAAAAAATTAACTTACATTACACAAGTCGTTTAGTCAAAATTAATTTTCTCTATAAACCATTTAAAAATTTATCTTGTCTCAAGCAAGTTACATATTTTCTAAATTTTAGTTTTGATAAAACAACTTCTTTGAAGAGAAGTTGTTTTGTTAAAACAAAATGTATATATCCAAAAAAATATTAAATACAATTTAGATGTTTTGTCAAAAGGATATAACAATGTTATTTCTTGCATTTTAAAAAATTTTTAAACTCTTTCAGATAAGATATTTTATCAAATATTTTTCCCAAATATAAGGAAAGAAGTTGATTTGCCAAGAACTGTAGATTTTGAACCAAATGGCGTAGAACTGCAAGGATTACACCAAAAGAACCGTCTTAAGAATTTATATTTAATATAAAAATCTTGCAAAAATGTCTTATTTCGAGAGAAGTTGTTTTATCAAAAGTCCACAGATATGTATATGTGCTTTTTCCTTAATTTTTGATTATATATATATTTATACAATTTGAATGTTTAAAATAACATTTATATTTAATGCCAACCTGCTTTGGCTTACAATTTTAGAATAAAAATTAAATGTAGATGGCAAAAGTGAAGAAACTCGTTGGTTATACAGATAGATATTTAAAACAGAAAACCAGAGTTTTGAAAAAAAAAATTTTTTTTTGCTGCGAAACATTGTAAACATTTTAAAAAATGTAACATGCCAAAATATTTGCTATATTTAAAAAAATGCAGTACAAATGCTCCTTTAACTAGATTATGCAAAAAATGCTGTAAAGGGTAAAATATGCATAAATATGCACTAAGAAAATGATGCCAAAATTTATAAAAAGCTCTAATAAGAATAAATATATTGTTTCTGCCTTCATTGGTCGCATAAGGAAAAACATGTAATTGCGTATTTATGGTTACCTTGCTAATTACATACCAGTACCGCAGCCTAGTAATAGCAGTTGCTCTTATGCTTACGTATTAAATCCGAATTTTACGCCAGTGAAAGGTTTTTTGCCAAAGAATGTCTCGAATCCAATTTTAAACTCTGAGCATTGGGATAACACTTTAGTTCACTAGTGCTAGAAGCAACTATTGAAACATAACTTCAAAAGGGTAAAAATTTTAAGTTCAAATTAGACGTGACGTAGCCATAGTCATACAAACAAGCTGTTTTAACCAACTTCATGGGAAACACTTTATTTGATTATATTTGACTTACCATAACGTCATAAGCATAGCCATACAAATCAATTGAATTTTGGTATCTATGGCCATCGTTATGGACATGACATTATGTTTATAGCGCCTCTAATTGGACCTTGCAATTTAACATGATGCAGGAAATTTTGAAAATGCAATTAATTCTATTGCAAGCTGTGAACTGGGTGAAAATTTACTTTTGGAACACAAACGCCAACCGACAACATAAAAATTAACTAGAAAGAATACTTTCCTAAAATCCTTATGACCCTACATTATTAATGCATTGTTCCCGGTTTGGTGAACAGTGCAAATATAATGTAATAGAAAAATGACCAAGTGCAAAAAGTTCAGTTGTATTAAAATAAATAGCAAACTGTCACAAATTTTAATAAAAAATTAAGTTATGTCAAAAATTACTTTTATTACTTTGCTCTTTCTAACATTCACTGTTTCTTTCCATCAATTCTATATAAATTCCATGAATAAAACATGTAGTGTCATTAGGGTTAACCCATATCGTCTCAGAGATTTTTATCCATAGTTGGATAAAAGATAAAGCAAAAAGGGTTTGAGTTGACTTAAACTAAATTCGAGTTAATGAAAATACAAATGGGCAAAGTTGTAATAATTTTGTACTATTTTTTTTAGGAAGTTATCACAAAATCACTATTTGTAATGTGCAAAAACTTAAGCTTGCTTCCGATCTGTGACATTAGGTATATTTAGGAATAAAAACTTAAAAAAACTGTAAGAAGTTAAAATTGCTCTTCTGCTTAACCAAAAAATTTAAATAAGCACTTTTTCCTTTTTGCCACAGATATACATATGTATTATTTTCCTTTATGAATGCCATAAAACTACTCGCATGTGTATGAAGCGCAGCATTGCATTTTTTGCATAAAAATTAGCTTGGGCTATGTCTTACTTACATCTCCATTTCTTATTGTGCTCTATTTTAACTATAAGTTGCTAACGTTTTCCTTTATGAAGACTATTTATTTAAATACTTTGGTTTTAATAATGACGCCGGATCCATCCAGGTTTCCAAGCACTTACCAACGAAATATGTATAGAAGAGAGCCATAAAAGCCAATACCTCGAACTGCAACACTATAATTTTGTACATCATTGTCATGTAAATCCCTTCATCCCCTTCCCTGGTTTTAGTTTTTAAATAGTTGAGTTTGATTATAATTGACAAAGCGACTGTGTTCTGTTATGCTGCCGTTAAAATAATTTTTTTGCTTTTCATCTTTTCGCTGGCACAGTGGGATAGAACTGATCAAAATTAGAGGCCACTGCATCCTCTTTATTGTCAGTACAGTAAGTGGCAAATAAAAATTTAATTTTAATCTATTTTGCCCCTTTCAGATCAACAAATTAATTTAACTGCTCATTAAATTTTTCAATGCAAATTTAACGTAATAGTTTGATTCCGAACAATGTTGTGTGTGTAAAGGTTGTTGTGTATTGATAACCAAGATGCTTGTACCTAATTTGAAAATGTTGGGTCTTGTCGTTCTCCAGGTACACATAAATCTACAATGGCTTTATATGGGAGATGCCACGTCCACCATTCCAATCCCGCCAATTTTTGGGGAGGTTGTGTATTGATAACCCAGCTATGCGTACAAAATTTGGAAAATGTTTCTCTTGCCGCTCTTTAGATATAAATAAATCTATGCCAGATGTTGTGTATTGATAATTAAAATTCTTGGACCAAAATTGGAAACCATTCCATTCTCCAGATATACAGAAACTTATATTGTTTTTTTATGTATTTTATAAAGCTTTTTGTAATAGTTCTATTCCTTATATTTTTAGAAATGACTTTATACACTACCAGAATGTAATGCATTACATTCTGCTGGTGTCTAATAATTGTAAAATTTTTCTGTATATACAATATACTTCATTGCTTTCCAACGGAAAGCTAAGGTAAAATGTAACAAGAAGATACAATATAATAGTCTGGTAGTGTATAAAGTAATTTCTAAAAATTTAAGGAATAGAACTATTACAAAAAGCTTTATAAAATACATAACTGAAATTTAACTCATAGAATAAATTCGAAAAATAAAAAAATGTTGAATAAAATAAAGTTGCTTATAAGAAGAAATAATTCCCAATATCTATATAATCTCTTTGTATAGGAGGCGCCAATCCCAACCACACGTTGCCGGATATTGCGCATTGAAAATTAAGTTTTTCCCCAATTTGTTTCGTTTTTCAGATATACAGAAATCTATAATGTCTTTATATGGGAGGTGCCACGCCCACTTCTCCAGTCCCGTAAATTTTTTGGAGAGCTTGTGTATTGATAACCAAGCTATATGACCACATTTGGACAATTTTTCTCCGACTGTTATCCAGATATCAATAAATCCATATTGTGCCAGTTGTCCAAGCCCTCTTACATTTTGGCGGATGTTGTGTTTTGATGACCAAGATGCTTGTACCTATTTTGGAAACTTTTACTCCTGCCGTTTTCCAGATAGAAAGAAATCTATAATGTCTTTGTATGGGAGGTGCCACGACCACTTGTCGAGTCCCGTCTGTTTTTCTAGAGAGGCTGTGTATTGAAACCCCAGCTACGTGTACCAAATTTGGACAATTTTACTCTAACCGCTTTTTAAATATCCATAAATCTATTTAGTGTTACGCCCACTTATCCTATCCTGCCCAAATTTGTCAGATGTTGTGTAAATAAAACTATGAAACTTGTACCAAATTTGGAAACTTTGGGCATTTTCGTTCTCCAAATATACAGAAATATATATTACCTTTGTATTGGAGATGCCACGCCCATTCTAAATTTCAAAAAACATATAGAGCTTAAAGATACTTCCAGACCATCAGTAAAATGCTGTAAAAGTTTCATAAAGATCGACTCAGCGGTTAAGGCGGCCATAAGGTACAAACAAATAAATATACACACATTCATTTTTATTTATATAGATTGGTAGATAGATAAATAGATAGATATATAGATAAAAATGGAAATTTGAAGTTTTGTTACCGTTTGAAGCTTCTTACATTTTGTAAATAGTTGTTAGTATCTACTTTTTCTACCAGAATGAAATTTAAAAAGAAATATGAAGCTAGGTTTTATGTTTGTTTCAATAAATATTGAATTATTTCTAAGATATGCATCGACTTTTATTCAAATTTACTGTAGCGCGTTGAAAATAACGCGTTTTGGTTATAAATACTTTTCAACGCTGTGATTTGGCGCGTTTAAGCGCGTGCACTATGGTTCCAAGTCGATTTTTTTGCATAAATTAAAATAATCATATTAATTAGTTCATTTATTAATGATGTGCTGGTAATCCCAATTTTTGAATGAAAACACTGAAATTTATTGTTGTGGGAAAGCTAGTTTCTATGCGCATTACGCTGGTTGCTTAGGCCAGCTCGTCAGGAAACTTTTTCCAAATACTTTAGAAAAGCTAAAAATATTATACAAGTAAGACCATAAAGTGAATAAGAATTTTAAAACACTCAGGTCTTACTTGTAACAATATCAAAGCTTCAACAAAGCCACAACAATAAACAGTGAATTTATCTTTCTTATACTCCCCTACAATTGGCTGGGTTTTTTCCAACACGAATTGTAGTTGTAAGAGGATAGAAAGAAAAAAACAAAATTAAAAAAAAACAAGTTGCTTAAATAAAGCAGCTTGCCATTTAAGTTTTCATGCCAGAGCATTTAATTTCTGCACATATAATGGCAATGGTATAAATAAAGAAAAATAGCCACTTGGACCACGTCCACACCATACGCCCACTAAAAGGGAAGGTATCCCAATTTTAATTAATGATTGCTTTGCAATTTACACAGATGACAGAGAAAATTAAATTAAATAAAAAATAGTCAATTGGAACACACCCTTCCGCCCACTAAAAGGGGAGAGATCCCAACTGAATTAGTTTTAAAATTTACAAAGATGATAGAGAAAATAATATAAGATCCATTTTTAAGGGTTAAACTTGGGGTCAAAAATTACCCACTTTTGAATCTGGTTTTTCTGTTGAAACACCTTCCCTGTTAAATATAAATAAATATATAAAATATATTTGAATGAACTTTAAGAAATAATTTGTCGTTTATTATCTAAAACTTATAAATAATAATATTAAATATTTCAAAAACTAATATTCTTCAACATCTGATCTACACCAAAATAATTTTCATAAGTATCGAAATCAGACACAGTTTCCTCGTCATCCATAGACAAGGGATTCGGCCTTGTTGTGTGAGGCATTGTCGTTAATGCGTGAAACGTTTATCGTAACAGATTAGAGTAACACACCCAAGTGGGACCTCCCAAGAACAAAAAGAAGAAGAAATTTAAATAATTGGAAAACCCGTAATTGCAAACTCTAAAAGTGTAAAAAGAATATTAAAAAGGTTACCCACTCCAAATGAAGATACAAAATTTATTGCAGAGAAAGCACTGGCCCTATTTTTGGATTTAAAATTTACAGCACACCAGTACATGGAACTGCGCAAACGCACAAATCAGAAAAATTGTGCAATTTACCCAGGATACAAGGAAATTATTTCAATTAAAAAGGACTGCTTATCACCACAAGAATCGGTTTACGTAACGCAAAATTCTGCGAAGGTTAAGTTACAAATTATATGAATCACACTGCAGAAAGACTATTAAAAACATTAAATGAAATTAACATTAAAACCCTTGGAAATTGCTGTCTTACAATAATTTCAAAATGGAGATGCGATGGATTTTCCGGACAAAAGCTATATAAACAACGTAATGTGGAAAACTCATCAGATTCTATCCTTTTTATGATTTCTTTCGTTCAATTGAGGTTAAAAAAAAAATGTTTTGTATTTTGAACGAAGTACTTTCTTCAACCAAATTGTGCACACTTTTAAAAGTGAAACAACAGATTTGATAATAAAAA
This sequence comes from Pollenia amentaria, assembly GCA_943735925.1. Classification (NCBI taxonomy): domain Eukaryota; kingdom Metazoa; phylum Arthropoda; class Insecta; order Diptera; family Polleniidae; genus Pollenia; species Pollenia amentaria. The sequence continues at coordinate 104,554,686 of OX031006.1, forward strand.
TGTTTTTGAAAATAGAGAACAAATTAATCTACTTGAGCCAATAACATTTGATTTTGATCGTAAAAAATCGAAATAAATTATAAAATGCTTCTTACTATAATTAATGGAAAGGTTGCACAGGCACTCACAAAAACTAAGTCTTCCTTGAGTTGCATTATATGCCAAAAAAAAAAAAAAAACTTCAAGTCAGCTAAACCAAACTCCATCTCCGCTTCACACAAGAATTCGCTTTATGGAGTGTATACTTAAATTGGGCTATTATCTTGATTTTGGTCTGAATGGAGAAACTGTTCGCAAAAATTCTGACAACCAAGCTAAAAGGAATCAAAAGAAAAAGTTAATACAACAAAAATACTTAAAACTTGGCCTAATAATCGACAAGCCAAAGCAAGGTGTAGAAAACAGCAATGACGGCAATACCACCGAAAGATTTTTCAAATCTAGAAACTGCCTTATACATTACTTGAGTACATTTTGTATTAATCAACAGACTTAGAAATTATAGCACAAGTTCTGTCGTGCAATAGAAAAATTAGTCCCAAACAATTTGGTATTTATGCCAGTGCAACAGCAACATTTTATAACGAAAAATATGGAAAGAGGCACATGCCTTCAACACTTCAAGGCGAATTCATACAGCTGACATTTTTGAGTCATCTGTTTATTGCTTAATTTTTTGTGTGTATACTGAATGACAAGCTTTGTTTATATTTTGTGAAAAAAAATAGTTAAATTTTAAAATCCAATTAAAATCTCAATACTTGAAAAAAAAACTTATTTAAATTTTATTAAACAAAAAAAGTGAAAAAAATTAAATTAGGGAATTAAAAGTGCGTTAAGAATAAGTGGAGCCACAATAAATTTGCATTGTTTGCAATTGTGTATATTTTATTAACAAAAAATTCCCTTGTTTATATTTTCAACAAATAATTTTGACATTCACTCTAACTTTTTACAAAAACAAAATACATAGATAGTATTTTTTTAAAAAAAGGGATAGCTAGCATAACTCTATCTCATGATGCGGTCACCTGTATGAATTCGCCTTGCAACACTTCATACGGTCTTATATCATAATAAAAAAATCATTGAACGCAATATACTACCCATTGAAAATTTGTCGGAAGAAGCTCAAGAGAAACGAAACAAGAACTACAGATACATCCGTGAGCACAACATAAGAAAAATGTCCAGGTGCCATATAAATTTTGCTTTGCACTTCAGATCCACATATATCCAGCATTCGTCATAAGTGGAAATCAATCCAAATCGAACTAGACAGGAAGCCATACAACTTCTTGAAGTTGAAAATCTAGAATATTTAGACGATGTTTTCACTTTGAATAAAAATAATAATTAATGTTACTTATTTTAAGACTAATTATTTAAAAGGAAAAAGAAACACCTGGTTTCATCGCATGTAATCAAAATATTTTTAGATATGTATCGGTTTTTATTACCCACCCTGATTGTGTAAGGTGTATTACGACAGCGAAATCTTTGCACACTAGAGAAAATTTGTCAATGATATCTTAATTCTGGTACAAAAATGTCGTTGTCTTATGACAACAATGATTAACATAGTCAGGGGGAAAATATTATTATCATTATTATATACATACTATCATTATTATTAACAATTACACTATGCAACAAATGAACACTTTTTGAAAAATTTACAAACTAAACAGAAAATATTTTTATGCATAAAATGTTAACAAGATTTGTAAATTAAAAATAATTGTTCTTTGCAGGTGATGGTGATTACAACCTGCAGCCGAATAAAATGAAGCCATATAGAAATCAAACAGCACCTCATGAAAAAAATTTAATGATAAGCACTGTCAGATTCGGATTGTAGTTGAACGCTGTTTTGGTGTTTTAAGAAATCGTTTTAGGTGCTTGATTGGTTCTAGAGGGCTTCATTATCCTCCTGCAAAAGTAACCATAATCGTTAAATAATTGGCCACAACTTGTCTACACATCAACAAGCGAGTCTACGAAGAAGCAGACGAAGCTTCACATGAGAATTTTATGGTCGCCAACTCAATAAGGGATCGAATCGCTCATTGCTTATAAATGAACTTTATTTAAATAAATTATGATTACTATTTCTATCAGTATTACTATTATTACTTTATTTTCAATTTTAATTAAAGTAAAATATAATTATAATATGTATGTATGTATGTATGTATGTTTCAATGCATAAACACCCCTAAAGTGAATACTTTTTCCCTCGTAATTTTTTCCCTTTTCACGTATTTGCGATCAGGAAAAACTCCCATGAAAAAATTAATAAATTGGAGAATAATAACGTGAAAAAAATTCCCCTTATCGTGAAAAATTTTTTCCCTCGTAATACGTTCACTTTCAACAAAATGCAGAAAAACAGGTCGATTGACTGAGGAGTTATGAAGCTTTTCAAAGACGTGGTGGCAGAATTTTAGAAATTATTTTACTAAATAAAAGTGCAATTAGCTAATGTTACAATCAAACTATCCCTCCAATACATTATATTTTATCTTTTCTTTAAAATAAACGTTTATATTTTTGAACAAACATTTTTTTTTTGTTTTTTAATGTTTTTTAATAATACTTCTTTTTTACATTCACTGAGAACTGATAACGCGAAAAATTGTTCACGGGAGTTTCCCCTTCGAGGGGAATAAAAAGTTCATGGGAACAAAAATTCCACTTGTTTTTCACGATAGGGGTGATTATGTATTCAAAACCCCATTCAGCTTCAACAAAGGCTCGAAAATATTACTTGATATCAAGGGCCAAAATAATTATTTTTTTTTTTCAGAAAAGTCAGATGATAACAATTATTTTTTGATTGTTATTTTTTCGAGCAAAAATAAAAGTAATTTTATTTATTTTTTTTAAAGAAATGTACTTGTTAAAAATTTTTAGTTGAGTTTTAATATATATTTTAATGTTTGATCATCATGGGAATTTCTTATGCACGTTAAAATGAGATTAACACTCAACTAAATTATTATAACTATTATTTGTGCCTAAAAGTAAAAATCCAAAAATAAGTTTATGTTATTCTTGCTTGAAAAAATTAAATCAAAATTTATCATAGACTAGTGCAAAGAGATCAATGTGGCATGTATACTTAAATCAGTTTTCCGACTTTATATTCTATATGCATTTTTTTATTTTAAATTTCAAAATTCCTGTTGTTATCTGCTTGATATCATATGTCGTGCAACTGTGTGATAAAAACAAGTAAAAACTGTTAAAGATTTCCTTTTTTGTATTAAAAAACATAATAAATATTAATTCTTTATTAATAAGTAACGAAACTTTAATTCAATTTAATTGGACAACAACAAAAGGTAATATAAAAAACTAATGCATTTCATAAAACGAACTATATACATATGTAGGGAAGAATCAAAATACTTTGGGAATATTTTGATCCTCTTGTTATGATATTCTATACAGGTAGAGCAGATGATTTTTCAAGTTTTAGTTTGGACACCTAAAGTAATTAGAGCGAAATCCTCCTGAGCAATTTGGGGGATCCTCTTCCAAAATTAAACCTCCAGAATCCTCTGCATTACCGGATGGAATATCATAACAAGAGAAATAGCCGTTTATAAACGGTTCATTTATTTTCAAAATATTTTGTTCTTCCTACTGTGAAAACTATATGAAACAAAAAAACAGTAAAAATTCAACGTTTAAAAGAGAAAACAAATAAAAATACCACAGTAGTGTCTATGTCAAGGCGAATTCATACAGGTGACCGCATGATGAGATAGAGTTATGCTAGCTATCCCTTTTTTAAAAAATACTTTGAATTTGGTTTTTGTAAAAAGAGTGAATGTCAAAATTATTTGTTAAAAACACAAACAAGAGATTTTTTTTTATAAAATATACACAATTGGCTTAGAAGGTAAATCTTTTTCCTGTGTTTATTTTGACTCCACTTATTCGTTACACACTTTTTATTCCTTGATTTCATATATTATATTCACTTTTTTGTTTTATAAAATTTTAATAAGCTTTTTTCAAGTATTTATATTGTTATTGAATTTTAAATTTTAACTAATTTTTTCACAAAATGTAAACAAATCTTGACATTCAGTGTACACACAAATAATAAAAAAAATAAGCAGATGACTCGAAAATGTCACCTGTATGAATTCGCCTTGGTCTATGCTATTTTGGCTGATTTTTTATTTCACTTGTCACAAACGTGCCATAGAATATCAACTATAGATTTTGTCATCAAGTTCATTGAATTGCTTGGGCTTTTATGGCTAGCGTACATTATATTACTGTTGCTGCGAGTTCTTTTGAAGTGTCAGCCTGCATCTTAATTGCATCTAGGGCAGGGATGTCAGCGTCATACACAATTGTGTAACAGCCATACCTAAACAAGAGCGGAACGTTTTCTTCCGCTTAGCTTTTACGCTGATATGCCATACCTAAACAAAAGCGTCAACGTTGTGTCACGAACAGTAGTGTTAACTTTCTTGTTTAATAGAACCCACATAATAGAAATAAAAGAAGAGAAAAACCCGCTAGATTGACAAAAAATAGCTGAATTGCCATTATTTATTAACATAAAAACAGGGCTAGCTAAAAACAATTATAACAACCCTGACTTTTGAAACAAAAAAAGTAAAATATTGTAGTTTGTGATTTGTGGTGCGTTTATTTAATTTAATATAAAAAAGCCAAAAATTATAGTTTAAAAAATGAGTTATATGGACGAATTAGAGGACCTAGAAAACTTATTGGTCGTCCATCATACGGATTTTATTCTACGGGAGTAAACATTTTAATTGAAAAGAACCCAGACCTTTTTTTAAATCAACGAGGATACATTATGAACAGTTTAAAGTTCTCTTAAATTTAGTTGATCCTTGGCTTAGGAAGTGCTCGCATAGGAAACCCATTGAACCAGAGCAAAGGCTGTACATAACCTTGCAGTAAGTATAATCAACCTAATTACACTGGTACGTAATAAAGCAAAACGAAGCCGGGAGCAAGAAGTTTGGTAAATGAGTTTAGTGCCTTAGAATTTTTTGGCGACCAGTGTTATTGTTGAATTTGAACTTAATGTTTTATGTAAAACAGTTTTTTAGCACACGGAAGCGCTCTTCATGTTTTATCAATGAAGTTCCGAATAGGTCTGGAGACAGCAAGAAGTATTATTATAGAAACGTGCGAGGTTTTGTGGAGTGTATTGGGAAGTACATTCGTAAGTCCACCTAATACCGAAGAGTGGGTCAAAACTGCTGATGATTTTTATCGAACTTAAACTTACCACATTGCCTAGGTGCATTAGATGGAAAACATGTAAGAATAACATGTCCACCGAATTCTGGCTCACAATTCTTTAATTATAAAAAATTTAACAGCATCGTAAGTAATTATATTAGATCCATAAATTAAAAATTAATTCAAATATTTGTTTTTGAAGGTTTTGCTTGCAGCATGTGACAGTAATTACACGTTTAAATTGGTAGACGTAGGTGCATATGGTAGCCAGAGCGATGGCGGAGTTTTTCCAAATTCGCATTTTGGGAAAAGGATTTTAAATAAAACCTTAAATGTACCTGCAGCAACAAATTTGCGTGGGTCAAATGTACATTTCCCATACTATTTTGTAGCACAAAAAATAAAACAGGTATATAAAAGCTTTCATACAAAAACTGTTTCATGCCCTTTTATAAACCTGTATTATTTTTTGTGAATACGCCAGAATATATTTAGAGCTTTTCATATACATACATTTTAGTACATGTTTGTTTTAGAAAAAATTCAGTTTTCAATATTTTACAATTTAATTATTTTTACATTATATTCATATATAAAATTTGGAAAATTTGGTTTTTTAATGTGCGTTAAACGATCGTCATCAAACTAGCTACATATTTAAAAATACACATATATAAATATATATTCACATATACATACATATTTAAAATAAAACAAATTGAAACAAAAAGAAAACATATTTATTGTATTCATGTTGTTCATAACTAAAATATACATATGTACATATGAGAAAATAACTTAATAATAATTTAATTAACAAAAAAGAAAAAAATGCAATGAATTCAGGTACAGAAAAATATTTAAGTTATAAAAAAATAAAACAGGTTTATTAAAGGTTTATGAAACGGATTTTCTATGAAAATTTATTTTATAATCCCTTAATGAACCTGTTTCTTACAAACCTGTAACTTACAAATCTTCAAATTTATTGACCTTGATTTAAATTATATATTTGTTTTTTTTTGTAGGCAACAAACACAATTTTATAAAGTTGTAATTTAAAAACAAGGTAAATCAATTTATAGGTTTGTAAGTTATAGTTTATACTTTTTATAAACAATGTTTTCGTTTACTAATTTTAAAATTTCCACTTCAACACAATCCACTTCACTTTCTTCCAATTTGTCCAGCTTTTCTTTAAGAATTTCAAAAAAGCTTTTGTACTTATCTTAAGTGGATTGTGTTACTGGCTGCTCGTATTTATTTTTCATGCCCATTAGCACTTCCGTAAAGAGATCATCATTTCTTCTCTTTTTGTTAAGTTGGGAATTAAAACTCGTTGTTTGGCTGCTGCTATCATCGAATAACCACTCCACACTTGTGTCCAATTCATCCGAAATATTACCGATTGTACTGAAATTAACAACGACATTTCATTACTATTTTCGATTTTAAAATTATTATGTAACTGTTTTTACCTTGCAGGCTCCATAGATTCTGCCAGAAAACTTAAGCTCTGCATGTGCTTCCACGGAGTTCCAAGTTTTTGTGAAGAGCCAGAAGGAAGATCTTTGGCAATTTTTTGCTTCCTATACCTATCGCGTAGGCTTTTCCACTTCACTTTGCAATCTTTCACTAAAAAATTTTAGATAGAACAAATATGTAAATTGTTTTCAAGACAACAAATGTTGACTTTTACTACCTGTCCAAAATTAGAAAATCACACGGAAAAAGTCTAGGAAACGGCTATGCAGCCGGCACATTTGTAATACCATCGAGCAGGAAATCTTACGTCCCGCCTGAGGCCTGCTATCCATAGAATATTAATCAATGAAATAGTTGTTTGTTTTAATAAATTTTACAATTAATTATAAATAAATAAACTAAAATTTTGTTTAAACTGTATTGGGAACAATTTTTAAATAAATTTTGTATATCCAGAATCATCTATTTTCTTTACAATATGTTACTCTTTTTTTTCTTTTTTTGTTTGGATTTACGCCTTTTCAATTTAAAAGATGTACTTACCTCCATTTTCTTAAAACAAATTTATTTTATTTTTATTAATTTCTTATTCTTTATTTCTTTACTTTTGTTATCTTTTGCAACTAACTTCACTATTAAACGCGCTGTCAAAATTGGATTTTCCAATTGCAAAGCGCTTCCGTTGCGTTGCCGCCGCGTTGTTTCGGTATGCTACATACAAATTGTATGGGCATGAGGATTTTTGACAGCTAGAAAACGCTTTCCGCTCTTGTTTAGGTATGGCTGTAAGCCAGGGATGTCAGCGTCATACACAATTGTGTCAGCAAAACTCACATGTACGCTTACGCTCTTTTATTTTGCGAGCGTAAAATATAATTGTTTACTGCAAAACACTCTCATTCAGCGGGAAATATCGCACGATCGCACGGCCTGTTTTGAGGCCTCTAAACAGAAATAATATATTTATTATTTATTATCTTTGTTTCTGTTTTGTTTTATTTCTGTTTTTAACATTGTACAATGATTTTAAAAAAACAAATTGCTTGTGGTTTTTGTACGAGGTGTAGTGTACTTGTTGTAGTATCAAGAATAACTGTGATGAATTCGCCTTGATGTTGTGTTTATTGATTGAGCTTCTGTAAACTTCAAATTTGAATTTTATTAATTAGTCTTGTAGACAGCGATAACGAGCATACAAGCGGATGAGTTTATTAAAAATTTAATCATCCAGATAGGGAAAATATTATTGAGTTCTGGAAAAATTTAGACGGGGCACTATATCCTGTATTAAACAAAAATTCCTTCAAATGTTTGTCGCTTTTTTTCCTCAATATATCTTTGCGAACAAATATTTTCCGATTTGAAATACATTTGCTCAAAACAACGCAATAAATTAACGTCCGCAAACCTAAAAAATGTTATGTTGTTTCGAAACTGCAATATAAATTTAGAAGATATTATTTGTAAATAAAAGTATATTTTTATAGGCTAGTAAAATCTTCTCTTTTTATAATGGTGGTTAATAATTATAGAATATTTTTAAACTTAATGGGGTTATTATTTGCATTAGTATGTGCAAATGAATTTTCATTGTTGGCATTCGCAAAGATATGTTGAACACCAAATTAAAAATTTTGGAAAGAATTGTATAAGGTTGTAAAAAGACTTCAAATATTGTCAAATGCTCAATTTTTCCAAAAAAATAAGCAAAGTTTCTGCGAAATGCAGGTTCCAAATTAAATTTATTTAAATAATCAGGGGTGTTCTGGAAATCGAAAACGCAAAACGCAAGAATTTTGAAGTTCTTTTTAATACACTCGTAATCCAATTTTTTATAATTTTTCTATAGAATTCTGTTCAATAGAGAAATATATGTATTGTATTGTATTTGCATTTCTTAAACTACAAAAATCTTATTGCAAAAACGAATTTTAAATTCTTGCGTTTTGCGTTTTCGATTTCCAGAACACCCCTGAATAACTGATTGTGTCTGTCCATAACTCAACATTTTTCGATAATTGTATTATTATTAATTGCTCTAAAGTCTTCATAGCAAAATATGTATGTTAATTAGGCCTCGTTATAGGCCTAGCAACCGCAGATTTCTCCCGCTGGGAATGTAAGAGACAAGAGTAATCGCACCAACACAATCATATTTGACACCACTGATCTAGGGCAGAAGAGGGCACAACTAAAACTGTGCTCATATGTGTTGTTATGTTTTGTGCAATTATAATAGAGTTACCAGACATACTAAATGGCCTTAAATGTTAGGATTATGCATAATATGGCATGCTTATGGCAGGTTGCATCAGAAAAAGTCGTTACAAATATTGCATTATTAATGTTAAAATAAGGTGAAATTCGAGAGAAATATCTTATATTAAAGTAAAAAAATAAAAAAAATATTATAAAAAAAAAATGTCGAAAAGAAAGTTTAGTGAAATTTGGTTGCATTTTGAGGACGATGATGGTCAAAAAGCCAAATGTAAATACTGGAAAACTCTTTACAGTTTTTCTGGGGGAAGTCACGGCAATTTAAGACGCCATTTGAAAACAAAGCACCCTCTTACACCTTTGAGTTTCGGAAGGCAGGTGTCCACACCTATAGAAATAAACGTAGATGAACATTTCGATGAGCAACCTTCAATCAGTACTCAAGTACGAGCTATAAACCAGCAACACCAAATAACTAAATTTTTCAATAGACCACCTCCAATTCGCAAACAACAGCATATAGACAATTTAGTTTTAAAGATGATTGCAAAAGGACACCCACCCATTTCGAATTGTGGAAGAGCCAAATTTTAAAAGACTAATTCAAGAAGTACCTACTAGTCCGGGATATACTCTACCGTCGAGGAAGACGTTGTCAAACAATTTACTTCTTAGTACTTATATGGCAATTTTAGAGGATGTAAAAATAAAAGTCAAATCTGCCACAGCTGTATGCCTTACTACTGATGGATGGACGTCTAGAGCAAATATTAGTTACGTAGCTGTAACCGCTCATTTTATAAATACCGATATACAACTAACTTCGTATTTGTTATCGTTATTTCTGACTTTGAAATAACTAATAAAGTATCCGCAATTGTAAGCGACAACGTGCCTAACGTAGTTGCTACAATCCGTCAGGGAGAATGGCGTGCAATAGGTTGCTTTGCGCACAGTTTGAACTTGATTGTTCAAACTGCAACCGCCGAAATTGCTGATACAATAAATATAGTAAAAAAAATTATCGAATATTTTCATAAAAGCTCTCAGGCGTCAAGGAAATTACTTACCACACAAAAACAAATGAATTTACCCGAGCTAAAATTAAAGCAGGATGTTCCTAACAGGTTGTGATAAGTATTCACGATTTACTTTATTTTATATCGACAAACTACTTTGTTCATTTGAAAATAACGGCTAGATGTTAATTTCATAATTAAGTAGATGCATAGTGCAGTATTATAATAACGTACATATGTTAGATTACTGACGTAACCCAGCACAGAACCGAAGTATGTACTAAAGAAGAATATGAAAAATTGGAGAGTACGCGACTTTTATTTGTTCTTAACTCATTTTTTGCATAGGCTAGCGGTAAACCGTTCTTTTATTGAAAAGCACATTTTAATAAAAGTTGTCTTTCTGACCACACATAATCGGAATATTACTTAAAAATAAAACTGGTGTTAGTTAACAAATTTGTTTTCAGTATATGTGCAAGATTAAAATATTTGCTTTATAATATACAATTGTGCCCTACCAGGGAATACGATAAGTATTTTAATATCATCTAGCCTAAAAACGGTCCTAAGCCCATAAGTAGGTTCATTCCTCAAGGGGTAGAGAACCTGGTTTCTTTGTGTACCCACACCCGAATACTCTGTTGGACCCGGTGAGTTAATAAATCAGTAAAGTTAAGGCAATACAATTGTAACACCCACAATTTCTACTACAACTGTAGGAAAATTTCTGCGCCGGTGTCATTTAAATATCTCGTTCGTGCCCCGGAGTGATTCACCATAACCTTACCAGGGGCCACGTTGCATAATACAATTGAATCCGCATTAATTAAAACGTTACCCAACAACTACTAGCCTGAAAAGTTCTACTAAAACCTCAACCTATACATGAAAATATACCTCTATGCTTACAACTAATAGCTAATTTAAAACCCCTTATGCTGATCCAATTGAAACCGAAGTGTCGTGAAACTGGAAAAAACCCCTTTTAACACACTTGATTGTTAGAATCACTAATTAATAATAGACTATTTTTTTTACTAAACACAATTAATAAACTAATCACATAAGAACCAAATTTACTAATGTATGTATATAAAGTGAAAAATAAGAATTTAATTATTAAATAATGCACCCTTTAATTTAATGTTATTACCTTTTTTTATTATACTAACTTGCAACTATTTGTCGTTATTAATACATTTAATATACTCTTATTCTAATTGAAAAAAAAAAAAAAAAATCGCAAAGAAGAAAATATTTATACATACGTATACTAAAAATTTAACTAACACAATTCTTAAAAAACCTAATCCTAACAATACCATCGGCAAAAAGTTGTTCTTACTGAACACCCTAATTACAACAATTAAAACAACTTCATAATGCGTATTATATCCACCAAATCAACAGGCCTGCTGACGTCGATGGATGCAAATACTACGTAAGTTCACAAAATTACAACTTTATTTTAATTTTTTTTATTTGAACACTTTATTTAATTGTTGTTGTAGAGAAAGAATACATATTAATAACTGAAGTATTGATAGTTATAAAAAAAAGAGAGAATAAAATGTATGAATGAAAATGAAATAATGAATGAAAATATGATCCACTAAACCTTCCAGTTAATAATATGTACTCTTTATTTACTCTTTCCAAAAATTTTTGCTTTTTGTTTTGATTACATTAAAAATATCAACTAGTGATCCACTTTATTTCCAATTTTTTTTATTAAATTTTTTTTGCCTAATTAATCTACTTAGATACCTATGTACATCCAGTTGTCATTGAATGATATTTATTTTGTTAAATTTAAAGGGATGTAACCCTAGACAATAAATTGAAATCCCCATAATACCCGAAATTTTGTATATTTACTTTGTGTTTCGAACATAATGTTTGCCAATAAAGTTAGTTATGCAATTTACTAGAAATTAAAATGCATTGGTAAAATCATTTAAAAGGGTTGATGAAATGTAGTGATTTTTAAATAGTAGTTAATACAATGGGCTGATAGGAAATTATGATAGTCAGCATGGTAGGGAGGGAAACTGACCAAGGGGGCAAACCTACACCATTCGATCCCCGTTTTAGCAGCAAAATTTAGAAAATAGTTCACCTCTTCTTTGGTACATCTGTTCTAATTTTTTTTTATTTTTGTAAATACTGCACACATAAAAATTTTTAATTAAGGTAACGTTACCCTTTTATGTTATTATCGCCACCTACGCCCATTTTCCCTGAGCTAAGACCGAAGCATAGCTAGGTGTGCAGACGCGTGATAATAAAAAGGAATAAGTTGTTCGTTGCAGAAATTAAATGGCGCCCAACGTGGGGCTCACAAATACCAGTTTATTAACACCTTTAACTTTAAATAGTTAGTTAAAACAAAGCTCCAATTTGAAAAATATTTTTATGACAACAAATCAGTTATTGGCGTGTAAAGTCTTTTGGATTTGATATATGACTATCTTTGTCAGTACTTTCACCGATCGACAAGACACTTCCAATTTTTTATTTTCACTAAAATAGGAAATTTGAAAATAGTAATAATAAGGTAGTTGGATTTTCAAGAAAGGACAAAGTTGCCTTGGAATTACCACTTCAGTATATACTAGCATTTTTTTTGACAAATTTCTGCCTGTAAAAGTTTTGGTACTTGTGGATGTTTTTGTTAAATGTTTCATGCGTTTACATACCATTAGTACGTTAAACTTTTAACATCAATTTTTCAAAACTTTTAACTCAGTTAATTAATAAACATTCCATTAGGTTTTTTTTGTTGTTTCTAAATTATGCTGCTTTGCTTACATAGGTAAACCTGTGTATGCTTGCCGAACTACTATATTATCTCTACAAAGTAGTCAACCGAATTCTAAATTAAAACATATTTATTTTATTTACATATACATAAAAAAAAAAAAAAAAAAGAAAAAAAAAAAAAATATAATATACAAATAAATTTTGCTTGATTTGCGACTGTTACATACCACAAGAATGCCTGTCAATCATAGTCCCGAAGCTCAAGGTGCTGAGGGGGTTGAAAAGCCTGAACGTTCTATATGTACAATTTGTAGTGACAATCTGGAATCGTATGATAGAACTGTTACTGCATGTAACCATTCATTTCATAACATGTGCCTAACCAGATGGTTAGAGACTAATCAAACTTGTCCCGTATGTAGACAAAATTGTAGTCCGGTAGAAACCAATTCTCAACCGTCCCTTTCTTTGGGAACTGGGCCATCCACATCTCGCAATAGGGGGGCGATCCCACGAGATAGACCAAATACCAGATCCTATGCCCAACAAAACCAAAGAAGGTTAGGATTCTTTGATAATGTTCCATCACCTGCAAATAGGCGACGGACAACAAATTTTTCGAACAATCATATGTCCGAACAAAAAGTTCAACAGATAATAACAGAATCCTTGAATACCTTTAGAACCGAATTTTCTGCCTCAATAACGGATGAGTTGAGGTCAATGTTTCAGAATTTAAACGTGCGGACCGGTCTCCAGAATATGCCTAACCCAGAGGGACACTTAACCAATCGTTCGGGGGTACGTAACTCTGGTAATATTGACTCTGCAAATTTACGTAATTTGTCTTCAGAACCACCTATTGATTGGCCAGAGGATAATCCCTTTGGGGGCAATCAACCGCTTAGACATACAGCCGCCAATAGAAGAAGTGGTCCCATACAATTGTCCGGTAACCCTGGTAATGTGGCCTTGGACCCACATAAAATTTCCAATTTAATTTTCAATTGGCACGTTAGGTATACCGGATCGGATGATAGTATTTCAGTGGACGAATTTATATACAGAATAAACACTCTTACTTCCATTCACCTAAATGGCAATTTCGAATTGCTTTGTGAGCATGTACATTCCTTATTTGAGGGTAAAGCCTTAAAATGGTTTTGGAGGTACCATCGGCAAATTGATTCAAGCTTAGTGTGGTTTGACATCTGTGAGGCTCTCCGTAGGCAATATAAAGATACCACCACTGATTATGACATAAAAGACGATATGAGGCGTCGAAAACAACGAGGTAATGAGAGTTTTGATTCGTTTGTAGAATCTATGATGTATTTAAGTGATAGACTTAGGGTACCTATAGGGGAACCAGAATTAGTCGAAATTATAATTCGAAACTTGAAAACTGATTTACGTCATGAATTGCTTCATTTGAATATAAGCGACTTATCTACCCTGAGAAAAGAGGCTAGAAAGCACGAGAAGTTTTTTGAAGATTTAGTTGCTAATTCTTCAAATAGACAAAAATTTCCACGTTTTCAGGTATCAGAACTTATTCCTGAGGATTTAATAGAGACTCCGGGAACACAAGGTGAGGAAAATATAAATGTAGTAAATGAGATACATGAACCATTTGCAAGATGTTGGAATTGCGATGGTATTGGCCACCGTTACCAAGACTGTGTCGCTCCAAGACGTATTTTTTGCTATGGATGTGGAGCCATAGATAATTATCGACCAACATGTTCCAATTGCAAAAGAAAGTCGGAAAACTCTGTTCAGGATGTTCGTCTGAAAATGGGCGGACATCCACAAAACCGGATCAAAAATTAACTAATACCTCTTTTATTAAGACCCCAGACGTTGTAATATCCACAAAAGTTCCTAATGATAATATTGTAAATGTACAACAACCACTTAAATTTATGCCATATCATGAACGATTAGAGAACTACTTAAAAATACGTAATAGAATATTTTTAGAAACACCTACCTCAAGAAAACGACTACGGTCGAAGTTACGGATAAGAGATTTTTGGCAACGCAGAAAACAACTTAGAAGCGTTATAGTTTCAAGTATTGTAAAGAATGGGATAGATTCTAGACCATACGTTAATGTACTTATTTTAAACCGGACAATATTGGCACTTTTGGATAGTGGGGCAAATAGATCATGTATAGGGGGAGAATTGGCAGGGGAAATATTATCGAACGGAAATTTGGGTTATAATAAATTTAGGGGAAATGTAAAGACTGCAGATGGGCATAATCAACAGGTCGTGGGTTCGATTTTCGTAGATCTTAACTACAATAACATATCTAGAAGGATAGAACTATTAATAGTCCCAAATCTGAAGCAGAATTTAATATGCGGTATCGACTTTTGGAAAAGTTTTGGTATTGAAATTTGGTACCCTAATATAAATGAGATTATACTCGAAGAGGATGATCCAGATGTTTTAAAGCTGAATTCACAAGAAATCCGCAAGCTTAACGCAGCAATTGCTTCTTTTCCCTAATTTGAGAAAGAAGGTTTGGGCAAAACTACCCTTATTGAGCACGTTATTGACACCGGAACGGCAGCGTCTATAAAACAGCGCTACTACCCCATATCGCCAGCTAGGGAAAAAGTTTTATGTGAGGAGATTGATCGAATGCTTCAGATGGGGGTAATAGAAGTAGCCGAAAACTCATCCTGGTCTTCACCAGGTGTCTTATTGATAAAACCAGGGAAAGTCAGATTTTGTCTGGACTCTCGGAAGCTCAATGAGGTAACCGTTAAAGACGCCTACCCAATCCCAAATATCGACGGTTTAATATCACGATTGCCTCTGGTGAATGTTATATCAAAAGTAGATTTAAAGGACGCCTTTTGGCAGATAGAACTGTCAAAAGAGTCCCGTCCAAAAACAGCCTTCACTGTCCCCAACCGACCATTGTATCAGTTTGTGCGGATGCCTTTTGGGCTCTGCAATGCCCCACAAACAATGTGTCGGTTAATGGACAAAGTGATACCGTATGATTTGAAAAGCCACGTATTTGTTTATTTGGACGATCTACTTGTGGTATCGCATTCACTGGACGAGCATATTGTGCACCTTCTTCAAGTTGCCTCCCTACTAAGAAAAGCAGGACTCACAATTAATATCAACAAGAGTAAATTTGGCTTAAAAAGGGTAAGATATTTGGGATATATAGTGGGAAATGGAACTCTAATGGTGGATCCAGACAAGGTTAGGGCAATAACTGAATAACCCATTCCGAAAACGATAAAACAAATGCGCCAATTCTTAGGCCTGGCTGGTTGGTATAGGCGGTTTGTATCCGATTTTGCTTCTATAACTTTCCCCCTAACTGAACTTTTATCTAAAAGGAAAAACTTTGTTTGGAACGCTGAGGCCCAACAGGCTTTTGATACTCTAAAAAAGCGCCTGACGACGGCTCCGTTTTTGTCGCACCCAAACTACAACAAACCCTTTATTGTCCAGTGCGATGCTAGTCAAGTAGGAGGGGTTCTGGCTCAGTGCGATGATAGTGGTGGGGAACGCCCAATAGCGTTCATGTCCCATAAACTAAATAGGGCACAGAGGAACTACTCAGTAACGGAGCAGGAATGCTTAGCGGTGGTTTTAGCCATTAAGAAATTCCGTGCTTATATTGAGGGACACCAATTTAGGGTAGTGACAGACCATGCTAGCCTGAAATGGCTCATGGGCCAAAAGGATTTGAGTGGTAGGTTAGCAAGGTGGGCGCT
Source organism: Pollenia amentaria (assembly GCA_943735925.1). Taxonomy (NCBI): domain Eukaryota; kingdom Metazoa; phylum Arthropoda; class Insecta; order Diptera; family Polleniidae; genus Pollenia; species Pollenia amentaria. The sequence continues at coordinate 104,571,171 of OX031006.1, forward strand.
CAAATTGCAAGGGTACAATTTTTCGATAGAGCACCGAAAGGGAGGTGAGAATGTGGTGGCGGACGCGTTATCTCGCGCACATGAAGGGAAAGATATGGCCGTGGAGACGGTTGAATTGGAATCTTTGCCGATAATCGATTTGGCGTCCAATGAATTTGATTCTACGGAATACGTTGAATTAAGAAAGGAGTTGGCAAAAGGGGAATTGCCTCATTTTAAAATTATGGGAAAATTTATTTACCATAAGACAGAGTTTGAAAGGGGAAACGATAATGATATGTTTATATGGAAATTATTGGTCCCAAATGGGCTAAGAGCTGATGTTCTTATTGCCTCCCATAATCAACCTTCAGCTTCCCATGGAGGTATATCAAAAACTTTGGACAGAATCAGACGGTATTTTTATTGGCCAGGTATGGTTTCTGATGTCAGGAGGTATGTTACCAATTGTGAGTTGTGTACAACATCGAAATCACCTACACATACTTTACGACCTCCAATGGGCCAAATGTCTGAATCCGATAGACCATTCCAAAGGCTGTATGTGGACTTGATAGGTCCCTATCCCCGAAGTCGAAGTGGTAATATTGGCGTTTTTATAGTCCTGGACCATTTTAGCAAATTCTCGTTCTTAAAGCCAGTAAAAAAGTTTAATACTAAAGTCATTATCTCATACCTGAGGGAAAATATTTTTGACTGCTTTGGGGTGCCCGAAACGATCGTATCAGACAATGGCATTCAATTTAAGAGTAAGGAGTTTGAATCATTTTTAGGAAAACTTGGCATAAAGCACGTATGTACCGCTGTGTATTCTCCACAGGCGAATGCTAGCGAAAGAGTGAATAGGTCGGTGAATGAAGCTCTACGCTCATATATTCGTGAGGACCAGCGTAATTGGGATTTATTTTTAAGTAGCATTAATTGCTCGCTTCGCAATAGCCTTCACCAAAGCTTAGGATATTCACCTTATTTCGTTGTATTCGGGCAACATATGATTACCCATGGTAGGGACTATCAAACCCTCCGAAATTTAGAAATGTTGTCTGAGCCAGAGGCAAAATTATCTCAGGTGGATAAGTTTCAAATTATAAGGGAAAGAATTAAACATAATATGAAAGCTTCCTACGAAAAGAATTCCCATGCATATAACTTAAGGTCTAAGTCCCGTAATTTCGAAATTGGTCAAATTGTTACGAGGAGGAACTTTGCCCAAAGCAATCTTTTCAAACATTTTAACGCAAAATTGGCTCCAGTGGGCATTAAAAGTCGAGTTGTCGAGAAAAAGGGAAACGCGTACTACGTCTTGCAAGATTTAAATAGCAATAACAAGTCCACCTATCATTTAAAAGATATTTGGTAATACTTTTTTTCAGTTATTTTTCATCGGTAGACCTCGATAAACACCTGCTTTGTGATAAGTATTCACGATTTACTTTATTTTATATCGGCAAACTACTTTGTTCATTTGAAAATAACGGCTAGATTTTAATTTCATAATTAAGTAGATGCATAGTGCAGTATTATAATAACGTACATATGTTAGATTACTGACGTAACCCAGCACAGAACCGAAGTATGTACTAAAGAAGAATATGAAAAATTGGAGAGTACGCGACTTTTATTTGTTCTTAACTCATTTTTTGCATAGGCTAGCGGTAAACCGTTCTTTTATTGAAAAGCACATTTTAATAAAAGTTGTCTTTCTGACCACACATAATCGGAATATTACTTAAAAATAAAACTGGTGTTAGTTAACAAATTTGTTTTCAGTATATGTGCAAGATTAAAATATTTGCTTTATAATATACAATTGTGCCCTACCAGGGAATACGATAAGTATTTTAATATCATCTAGCCTAAAAACGCTCCTAAGCCCATAAGTAGGTTCATTCCTCAAGGGGTAGAGAACCTGGTTTCTTTGTGTACCCACACCCGAATACTCTGTTGGACCCGGTGAGTTAATAAATCAGTAAAGTTAAGGCAATACAATTGTAACACCCACAATTTCTACTACAACTGTAGGAAAATTTCTGCGCCGGTGTCATTTAAATATCTCGTTCGTGCCCCGGAGTGATTCACCATAACCTTACCAGGGGCCACGTTGCATAATACAATTGAATCCGCATTAATTAAAACGTTACCCAACAACTACTAGCCTGAAAAGTTCTACTAAAACCTCAACCTATACATGAAAATATACCTCTATGCTTACAACTAATAGCTAATTTAAAACCCCTTATGCTGATCCAATTGAAACCGAAGTGTCGTGAAACTGGAAAAAACCCCTTTTAACACACTTGATTGTTAGAATCACTAATTAATAATAGACTATTTTTTTTACTAAACACAATTAATAAACTAATCACATAAGAACCAAATTTACTAATGTATGTATATAAAGTGAAAAATAAGAATTTAATTATTAAATAATGCACCCTTTAATTTAATGTTATTACCTTTTTTTATTATACTAACTTGCAACTATTTGTCGTTATTAATACATTTAATATACTCTTATTCTAATTGAAAAAAAAAAAAAAAAAATCGCAAAGAAGAAAATATTTATACATACGTATACTAAAAATTTAACTAACACAATTCTTAAAAAACCTAATCCTAACTGTACGAGATTAAATCAAACTCGAATTTTTTTTTTCTTAAAAAATTTGAAATTCTTTATTAGGCAGCAGGGCTGTTAAATTTCTCTTACGCAGCTGGGCAGAAATATATGTATTATGTTATACGTTCTATCGACAAGTGAACTTTATTAAAAAAAAGTATTACTTTTAAATCAAAGTCTTGCTTAGCTAAAGTAAGAACAGGTTTTGTTTCTTTTTTGGTAGGTTTACATAAACAGTTAAAAATAATATGCAATACGAAAAGAAATAAAAAAAGAATAAAATAAAATAATTCAGTGAGATAATGAGAGTAACAGAAAATAATTACGATATATGTAGTAATATAATAATCTGTTAGCTTAATAAAATTAACATATTGAGAAAATAACTACATTTATTTAGAGCTGCTGTTAAATGCGATGTAATTTTAAATGAAATGTAAATGGTGAAACAAAAATAGAAGTTTTTTAAATTACAATAAGAATTTTCAACATTTTCCGCCACCAAGAACAACTGTTCTTTATTATTGCTGGTGTAGCTTATTAAAGTCTTCATCTGAAGGTAAAAATGCAATCTTTGCTACTGGTCGTTTAAAAATCTTTTCACGAGATTGTAGTGTTACAACTCGAACAATACCATCTGTACCAGGGTGTACTTCTTTAATTCGTGCTAACGGCCACATTCCAGGTGGACAACGTTCATCAAAGATGAGGACCAGGTCACCAGGTTTTGCATTTTTTGTGGGCTTTAACCATTTGGGTCTAGATTGTAACCGACATAACCACTCGTTCCTCCAACGATGCCAAAATTGTTGCTTTAAATTTTCAATTGCCTTCCATCTCGTCAATCGATTAATATTACAGTTCATTAAGTCTTCCTCAGGCAAACAGTTTGTGGCTTCTCCTATGAGGAAATGTGATGGCGTTAAAGCGGTAACATCTGATGGGTCATTACTTAACGGACATAATGGCCTAGAGTTCAGGCAACCTTCAATTTGTGCTAGAAGGGTACTTAGCTCTTCATAAGTTACCACTTTGGTGTCCAATAATCGCTTAAGATGGTATTTGGTTGACTTTACCCCAGCCTCCCAAAGGCCGCCAAAATTTGGAGTAGCTGGTGGTATAAAATGCCATTGCGTTCCGTCAGTGGCTAATCTTCCCAAAAGTTCTTCAGGTAACGATGATCTGTTACGGTTATAAAGTATTTGTAGTTCTTTACTTGCGCCAATGAAATTTGTACCGCAATCGGAATACAAATCTGTACACATTCCACGACGTGAAATAAATCTTTTAAAAGCTGCCATAAATGATTCGGTTGAAAGGCTTGTAACAGCTTCTAGATGTAAAGCTTTTGTTACCATACAAATGAATAGGCATATGTAACCTTTAGTTGTAATTGAATTTCTCGCAGTTGACTGTTTTATAGATATCGGCCCCGCGTAGTCGACGCCACTATGTTTGAATGGACGCGTAGGCGTTAAACGTACACTTGGTAGGTTACCCATCATTTGCTGAGATGCTTTGGCGTTGTATTTAAAACACTTGATGCAACACCGCAAGACTTGCTTTGCAATGTTTCGGCCATAGATTATCCAATACTTTCTTGCAACATAAGATTGCATCTGCAGAAGAGATCCGTGTAAAGTTTTTATGTGTGCATCTGAAAATATAAGGGTAGACAAAGGATTCTGTTTTTTAAGTAAGATAGGATGTTTTGACGAGTAGGCCAAAGTAGAGTTTTGTAGTCGCCCACCGACTCTTAATATATTACTAGAATCAATAAATGGGCATAATCGTGCTAGATGATTATTAACTGACAGTTTTCCATATATTTGTAATTCGTTTATTTCGTCATTGAAATCGACAATTTGGGATATAATAATGAGCCTTTGAAGAGAGTTCCTAAGTTCGTTTGTTGTGAGAAAACCAGTCATCTTACATTTATTTTTTGCTTGATTTTGTTTGCTTTGTTTCTGTACTAAAACGTTATTTCTGTATCTAAGGATGTAAGCTGTTATTCTTATTAGTTTTTCTAAAGATGAAAAAAGTTGAAATATGTAAGAATATTGATTGTCGCCAGTTTTATTAGTCGTAGTATTAATTGATAGGTAAGATTTAGACAATTCCTCCTCTGTATCGAATTTTAATAAGGGTTGCTTTGGCCAGTACATGATATTTTGAGGAAGCCATTTAGGACCGGTCCACCATATTTCGTGGTGTGCTAGTTCATTAGCGGTAATGCCTCTAGAGGCACAATCGGCGGGATTATCGTCTGATGCTATATATTTCCACTGATTAGTATTTGAAAATCGCTGAATTTCAGCCACACGGTTACCAACGTATACAGTCCATTTTGAAGATTGGCCTCGAATCCAGCTTAGCACCGTGGTGTTATCAGTCCAGTAAGTAACATTTTCAATTTTATGATCGAATGTTGGTTGTATTTTATTTACCAATTTTACTAAAAGCGTTGCCCCACATAATTCCAGCCTTGGTATTGATAACCTTTTTAGTGGGCTAACTTTAGTTTTAGCTTGTAGAAGGTGAACCGTAGAATTTCCACTATCATCAGTTACTTTGGCATAAACCACTGCAGCAAATGCCGCCATAGAGGAGTCGCTAAACCCATGTAACTCAAGTCTAGAAGTTTTAGTTAATCCGATCCATCTTGGTATCTGTATAATTTCAAGATCTTTTAAGTTTTTCATATATTCTAACCATTCCGTTACTAAATGTTGAGACAGTGTATCGTTCCAGTCTACTCCTAGTAACCAAAGCCTCTGAAACATTATTTTTGCTTTTATTGTTGACGGTGATAGCCACCCTAATGGATCGTACAGTTTTGAGGCGTCAGAAAGTATAGTCCTTTTTGATACTTCTCTGTTGTTAACGAAATTAATTTTAAAAGAGAATGCATCTGAATTTACGTCCCACTCTAGGCCTAGGGCCTTAACGCTTTCATTTTTATCTATTTCGTAGACATTATTTTTTTCTCTGAACTCAATAGGTATAGAATTTATTAGTTCTTTGTTATTCGATATCCACTTTCGAAGTGTGAAACCACCCTTGCTTAACATTTTACATAGTTGTTGTTGTAGTTCCATTGCCTCATTGTAATTATCAGCACCAGAGATTATGTCGTCAACGTACGTATCTGATATAAGAACTTTGCTTGCTCTTGGGAACTCTTTATTTTCATCTTTTGCTAACTGGTGTAATACTCGTATAGAAAGAAAGGGGGCGCATGTCGTCCCATACGTGACTGTTGTTAATTTGTAAATGGCTATGTCATTATTAGTACTATTACGCCATAATATTTGTTGATATTTTTGATGGTCATTTGTAACATTGATTTGGCGAAACATTTTCTCCAAATCCGATCTAAAACCGACCTTAAAACGCCTCCACCGTGTAATCGTAGTAGGTAAGTCATTTTGCAAAGCTGGTCCAGCTGCCAGTTCATCATTTAATGAAGCTTGTGAGCGATTTTTACTACTACCATCAAAAACTACCCTTAATTTTGTTGTAGAGCTACTTTCCCTCCAAACCCCATGGTGGGGTAGAAAATAACAATTTTTTTCTAAATCTTGAGGGTATACACCAATTGTTTTCATATGTTTTAAGTTTTCATACTCAATCATAAAGTTGTAGTATGCTTTGCCAAATTCATTATCTCGTTTGCACTTCGACTCTATGTGTTTTAGTCTTGACAGTGCACTATAATCTGTCATACAAAAGGTCGGCATTAATTCCCCTTTAATTATATTCTTGAAAGGTAAAGCAACTGTGTAACGACCATCTTTGTCACGAGTTGTAGTTGCTGTAAAAAATATTTCACAAAGTTCTTCTTCCTTCGTCAATAATCTTTTTTCGAACAATTCTTCCTGTACCCAGAAGGCCTTTAGTTGTTCATCTAACGAGCAAATATTCACATTGATTATATTACTATAATTAAATTCTGAAGTAGGACCAGACACGATCCACCCAAAATGAGTATATTGTAAAAAAATGCTTTTTTCAAATTTCTTTTGTTCGGGTAAAATAACATCACCGTAGATATCGGCACCCAGTAATAAATCTATATCTCCATAATTTAAAAACTCTGGGTCAGCTAGTTTATAGTTATCAAGATTTGGTAATCTACATTCTTTAGTACGTATTGGCTGATAATTTGTTATAGATGGTACAACAAGGGCACTACAATTCAATTCAAAATTAGGTTCTATTCTTGATTGAAGTAATAAATTTACATATTTACGAGTAGTAATAGCCTTATTTTTGCCTACTCCATTAATTTGTGCAAATGTTTTAAAGTATTGTAATTTTAAAGTTTGTGCAGCATTTTCAGTAATAAGTGAAGCTTGGGCGCAATGATCTAAAATTGCTCTAAGAGAAAAGTTCCCAAAATAGGTTTTAATGTTAACGCGCATGGTGGCTAATAAGACCTGAGGCTTAGCAAGTGTACTGCATTGTACTGCAATATTACTAGAGCGTTCTGGCATATCTGTTGTATTTAACGAAGTTTGAATGCTAGTTTCTGAAATGGTGAACTCATTATGAACTGTAGTGTGATGTTTTTGTTGACATCTCTGACAGCGAGATTTTGAACTACATTCCCGACTAAAATGACCAACATTGAGGCAATTATGACAAATTCCTTTTGTTTTTATTAGTTCACGCTTCTCACTTGAGGGCATTGATATAAATTTGAAACATTTATATAAAAGGTGACGTTTACTACAGCATGGACAATTATCATCACTATTGAATGTGGATACATTAATATTTCTTCGAAAGTTATTTCTTGGTTTTGGCTGAGACCTTACATGTGCAATTGAATGGGAAGGCTCAGCAAGGCATTCAAGAGTTCTAAACGAAGTTTCCAGAAAACTAAAAAGTTCATTTAATTTTGGAATCTCAATTGAGGCTTTTAGGGATTGTTCCCACTCCTTTCTGGTTTGTATGTCAAGACGACTAACCGTTAAATGTATTATAATGGCATCATACGTTTCCCTTGTAACGCCTAAGGCATTTAGCAAAGCTAAACAATTACGTGTGGTATCCAAAATATTTTGTATGCTTTCGGCACTACCATTTGAATTGGGGATTGCTAAGAGTTTTGATAACAGTGTGCTTACAATTTTCCTAGGGTTATGATAACGTTTATGGAGTGCGTCCCATGCTAGTTCGTAGTTCTCTTCGGAAGCAGGATATTCATTAACAATATCAAGTGGTGTACCAGAGCATGATCCCTTAAGGAAATAATATTTTTGAATTTTTGATAAGGATAAATTGTTGTGTACTAATGACACAAACATATCTCTATACGAGATCCATGATAAATAATCACCAGAGAAATTAGGTATATCAATTTTTGGCAATCGTGCCTCAGCAGGTATCGTAGTATTCTGTCTGGATGACGACGCATGAAAAGTACTCGAGTGAAAAATCGGTGAGTTAGGCTGTTGCGATTCAGCTATTATATCCAGCAGCCTGCCTTTAAAAATTTGAAAACTATCTTGAAATTCTTCAAAAACTTCTTCACTGAAATATGGGACCTCGTCAGACCTAATAGATTTGTCCCTAATGATATTAACGAGTTGGTAATGTATGTCCGTAAATTGCTGGCACACACCCTCTATGCTTTCTAAAACGCTTTGAGCATAACCGCGTGTTTTTTGCTCCCTACTTTTACCATCAAATCTATTTTTTGTTTTAAGTAAATTATTTAACAATGTGCGTTGGTTGTCAATTATGGGTGAAATGTCCTCCATACTAAAATAAAACTTTTTATTTATACATACAGCTTACTGTGGAAATTGGTATTTTAAATCCAATCTGTTTATTTAGTTGATTTCGAATACAAGCAGTATAAATGTAAAGCTGGGGTTTATCGGTAATTCTCGTAATATTGATCCAAGCAACAACTTCGATAAAGGCCAACAAATCCAGAACTTGAATTGTGAAATGGCAGTAATTTTGACCAATTAGGTATTTTCCCGGGTTTCGGCACCAATTTTAATGTACGAGATTAAATCAAACTCGAATTTTTTTTTTCTTAAAAAATTTGAAATTCTTTATTAGGCAGCAGGGCTGTTAAATTTCTCTTACGCAGCTGGGCAGAAATATATGTATTATGTTATACGTTCTATCGACAAGTGAACTTTATTAAAAAAAAGTATTACTTTTAAATCAAAGTCTTGCTTAGCTAAAGTAAGAACAGGTTTTGTTTCTTTTTTGGTAGGTTTACATAAACAGTTAAAAATAATATGCAATACGAAAAGAAATAAAAAAAAGAATAAAATAAAATAATTCAGTGAGATAATGAGAGTAACAGAAAATAATTACGATATATGTAGTAATATAATAATCTGTTAGCTTAATAAAATTAACATATTGAGAAAATAACTACATTTATTTAGAGCTGCTGTTAAATGCGATGTAATTTTAAATGAAATGTAAATGGTGAAACAAAAATAGAAGTTTTTTAAATTACAATAAGAATTTTCAACATTTTCCGCCACCAAGAACAACTGTTCTTTATTATTGCTGGTGTAGCTTATTAAAGTCTTCATCTGAAGGTAAAAATGCAATCTTTGCTACTGGTCGTTTAAAAATCTTTTCACGAGATTGTAGTGTTACAACTCGAACAATACCATCTGTACCAGGGTGTACTTCTTTAATTCGTGCTAACGGCCACATTCCAGGTGGACAACGTTCATCAAAGATGAGGACCAGGTCACCAGGTTTTGCATTTTTTGTGGGCTTTAACCATTTGGGTCTAGATTGTAACCGACATAACCACTCGTTCCTCCAACGATGCCAAAATTGTTGCTTTAAATTTTCAATTGCCTTCCATCTCGTCAATCGATTAATATTACAGTTCATTAAGTCTTCCTCAGGCAAACAGTTTGTGGCTTCTCCTATGAGGAAATGTGATGGCGTTAAAGCGGTAACATCTGATGGGTCATTACTTAACGGACATAATGGCCTAGAGTTCAGGCAACCTTCAATTTGTGCTAGAAGGGTACTTAGCTCTTCATAAGTTACCACTTTGGTGTCCAATAATCGCTTAAGATGGTATTTGGTTGACTTTACCCCAGCCTCCCAAAGGCCGCCAAAATTTGGAGTAGCTGGTGGTATAAAATGCCATTGCGTTCCGTCAGTGGCTAATCTTCCCAAAAGTTCTTCAGGTAACGATGATCTGTTACGGTTATAAAGTATTTGTAGTTCTTTACTTGCGCCAATGAAATTTGTACCGCAATCGGAATACAAATCTGTACACATTCCACGACGTGAAATAAATCTTTTAAAAGCTGCCATAAATGATTCGGTTGAAAGGCTTGTAACAGCTTCTAGATGTAAAGCTTTTGTTACCATACAAATGAATAGGCATATGTAACCTTTAGTTGTAATTGAATTTCTCGCAGTTGACTGTTTTATAGATATCGGCCCCGCGTAGTCGACGCCACTATGTTTGAATGGACGCGTAGGCGTTAAACGTACACTTGGTAGGTTACCCATCATTTGCTGAGATGCTTTGGCGTTGTATTTAAAACACTTGATGCAACACCGCAAGACTTGCTTTGCAATGTTTCGGCCATAGATTATCCAATACTTTCTTGCAACATAAGATTGCATCTGCAGAAGAGATCCGTGTAAAGTTTTTATGTGTGCATCTGAAAATATAAGGGTAGACAAAGGATTCTGTTTTTTAAGTAAGATAGGATGTTTTGACGAGTAGGCCAAAGTAGAGTTTTGTAGTCGCCCACCGACTCTTAATATATTACTAGAATCAATAAATGGGCATAATCGTGCTAGATGATTATTAACTGACAGTTTTCCATATATTTGTAATTCGTTTATTTCGTCATTGAAATCGACAATTTGGGATATAATAATGAGCCTTTGAAGAGAGTTCCTAAGTTCGTTTGTTGTGAGAAAACCAGTCATCTTACATTTATTTTTTGCTTGATTTTGTTTGCTTTGTTTCTGTACTAAAACGTTATTTCTGTATCTAAGGATGTAAGCTGTTATTCTTATTAGTTTTTCTAAAGATGAAAAAAGTTGAAATATGTAAGAATATTGATTGTCGCCAGTTTTATTAGTCGTAGTATTAATTGATAGGTAAGATTTAGACAATTCCTCCTCTGTATCGAATTTTAATAAGGGTTGCTTTGGCCAGTACATGATATTTTGAGGAAGCCATTTAGGACCGGTCCACCATATTTCGTGGTGTGCTAGTTCATTAGCGGTAATGCCTCTAGAGGCACAATCGGCGGGATTATCGTCTGATGCTATATATTTCCACTGATTAGTATTTGAAAATCGCTGAATTTCAGCCACACGGTTACCAACGTATACAGTCCATTTTGAAGATTGGCCTCGAATCCAGCTTAGCACCGTGGTGTTATCAGTCCAGTAAGTAACATTTTCAATTTTATGATCGAATGTTGGTTGTATTTTATTTACCAATTTTACTAAAAGCGTTGCCCCACATAATTCCAGCCTTGGTATTGATAACCTTTTTAGTGGGCTAACTTTAGTTTTAGCTTGTAGAAGGTGAACCGTAGAATTTCCACTATCATCAGTTACTTTGGCATAAACCACTGCAGCAAATGCCGCCATAGAGGAGTCGCTAAACCCATGTAACTCAAGTCTAGAAGTTTTAGTTAATCCGATCCATCTTGGTATCTGTATAATTTCAAGATCTTTTAAGTTTTTCATATATTCTAACCATTCCGTTACTAAATGTTGAGACAGTGTATCGTTCCAGTCTACTCCTAGTAACCAAAGCCTCTGAAACATTATTTTTGCTTTTATTGTTGACGGTGATAGCCACCCTAATGGATCGTACAGTTTTGAGGCGTCAGAAAGTATAGTCCTTTTTGATACTTCTCTGTTGTTAACGAAATTAATTTTAAAAGAGAATGCATCTGAATTTACGTCCCACTCTAGGCCTAGGGCCTTAACGCTTTCATTTTTATCTATTTCGTAGACATTATTTTTTTCTCTGAACTCAATAGGTATAGAATTTATTAGTTCTTTGTTATTCGATATCCACTTTCGAAGTGTGAAACCACCCTTGCTTAACATTTTACATAGTTGTTGTTGTAGTTCCATTGCCTCATTGTAATTATCAGCACCAGAGATTATGTCGTCAACGTACGTATCTGATATAAGAACTTTGCTTGCTCTTGGGAACTCTTTATTTTCATCTTTTGCTAACTGGTGTAATACTCGTATAGAAAGAAAGGGGGCGCATGTCGTCCCATACGTGACTGTTGTTAATTTGTAAATGGCTATGTCATTATTAGTACTATTACGCCATAATATTTGTTGATATTTTTGATGGTCATTTGTAACATTGATTTGGCGAAACATTTTCTCCAAATCCGATCTAAAACCGACCTTAAAACGCCTCCACCGTGTAATCGTAGTAGGTAAGTCATTTTGCAAAGCTGGTCCAGCTGCCAGTTCATCATTTAATGAAGCTTGTGAGCGATTTTTACTACTACCATCAAAAACTACCCTTAATTTTGTTGTAGAGCTACTTTCCCTCCAAACCCCATGGTGGGGTAGAAAATAACAATTTTTTTCTAAATCTTGAGGGTATACACCAATTGTTTTCATATGTTTTAAGTTTTCATACTCAATCATAAAGTTGTAGTATGCTTTGCCAAATTCATTATCTCGTTTGCACTTCGACTCTATGTGTTTTAGTCTTGACAGTGCACTATAATCTGTCATACAAAAGGTCGGCATTAATTCCCCTTTAATTATATTCTTGAAAGGTAAAGCAACTGTGTAACGACCATCTTTGTCACGAGTTGTAGTTGCTGTAAAAAATATTTCACAAAGTTCTTCTTCCTTCGTCAATAATCTTTTTTCGAACAATTCTTCCTGTACCCAGAAGGCCTTTAGTTGTTCATCTAACGAGCAAATATTCACATTGATTATATTACTATAATTAAATTCTGAAGTAGGACCAGACACGATCCACCCAAAATGAGTATATTGTAAAAAAATGCTTTTTTCAAATTTCTTTTGTTCGGGTAAAATAACATCACCGTAGATATCGGCACCCAGTAATAAATCTATATCTCCATAATTTAAAAACTCTGGGTCAGCTAGTTTATAGTTATCAAGATTTGGTAATCTACATTCTTTAGTACGTATTGGCTGATAATTTGTTATAGATGGTACAACAAGGGCACTACAATTCAATTCAAAATTAGGTTCTATTCTTGATTGAAGTAATAAATTTACATATTTACGAGTAGTAATAGCCTTATTTTTGCCTACTCCATTAATTTGTGCAAATGTTTTAAAGTATTGTAATTTTAAAGTTTGTGCAGCATTTTCAGTAATAAGTGAAGCTTGGGCGCAATGATCTAAAATTGCTCTAAGAGAAAAGTTCCCAAAATAGGTTTTAATGTTAACGCGCATGGTGGCTAATAAGACCTGAGGCTTAGCAAGTGTACTGCATTGTACTGCAATATTACTAGAGCGTTCTGGCATATCTGTTGTATTTAACGAAGTTTGAATGCTAGTTTCTGAAATGGTGAACTCATTATGAACTGTAGTGTGATGTTTTTGTTGACATCTCTGACAGCGAGATTTTGAACTACATTCCCGACTAAAATGACCAACATTGAGGCAATTATGACAAATTCCTTTTGTTTTTATTAGTTCACGCTTCTCACTTGAGGGCATTGATATAAATTTGAAACATTTATATAAAAGGTGACGTTTACTACAGCATGGACAATTATCATCACTATTGAATGTGGATACATTAATATTTCTTCGAAAGTTATTTCTTGGTTTTGGCTGAGACCTTACATGTGCAATTGAATGGGAAGGCTCAGCAAGGCATTCAAGAGTTCTAAACGAAGTTTCCAGAAAACTAAAAAGTTCATTTAATTTTGGAATCTCAATTGAGGCTTTTAGGGATTGTTCCCACTCCTTTCTGGTTTGTATGTCAAGACGACTAACCGTTAAATGTATTATAATGGCATCATACGTTTCCCTTGTAACGCCTAAGGCATTTAGCAAAGCTAAACAATTACGTGTGGTATCCAAAATATTTTGTATGCTTTCGGCACTACCATTTGAATTGGGGATTGCTAAGAGTTTTGATAACAGTGTGCTTACAATTTTCCTAGGGTTATGATAACGTTTATGGAGTGCGTCCCATGCTAGTTCGTAGTTCTCTTCGGAAGCAGGATATTCATTAACAATATCAAGTGGTGTACCAGAGCATGATCCCTTAAGGAAATAATATTTTTGAATTTTTGATAAGGATAAATTGTTGTGTACTAATGACACAAACATATCTCTATACGAGATCCATGATAAATAATCACCAGAGAAATTAGGTATATCAATTTTTGGCAATCGTGCCTCAGCAGGTATCGTAGTATTCTGTCTGGATGACGACGCATGAAAAGTACTCGAGTGAAAAATCGGTGAGTTAGGCTGTTGCGATTCAGCTATTATATCCAGCAGCCTGCCTTTAAAAATTTGAAAACTATCTTGAAATTCTTCAAAAACTTCTTCACTGAAATATGGGACCTCGTCAGACCTAATAGATTTGTCCCTAATGATATTAACGAGTTGGTAATGTATGTCCGTAAATTGCTGGCACACACCCTCTATGCTTTCTAAAACGCTTTGAGCATAACCGCGTGTTTTTTGCTCCCTACTTTTACCATCAAATCTATTTTTTGTTTTAAGTAAATTATTTAACAATGTGCGTTGGTTGTCAATTATGGGTGAAATGTCCTCCATACTAAAATAAAACTTTTTATTTATACATACAGCTTACTGTGGAAATTGGTATTTTAAATCCAATCTGTTTATTTAGTTGATTTCGAATACAAGCAGTATAAATGTAAAGCTGGGGTTTATCGGTAATTCTCGTAATATTGATCCAAGCAACAACTTCGATAAAGGCCAACAAATCCAGAACTTGAATTGTGAAATGGCAGTAATTTTGACCAATTAGGTATTTTCCCGGGTTTCGGCACCAATTTTAATGTACGAGATTAAATCAAACTCGAATTTTTTTTTTCTTAAAAAATTTGAAATTCTTTATTAGGCAGCAGGGCTGTTAAATTTCTCTTACGCAGCTGGGCAGAAATATATGTATTATGTTATACGTTCTATCGACAAGTGAACTTTATTAAAAAAAAGTATTACTTTTAAATCAAAGTCTTGCTTAGCTAAAGTAAGAACAGGTTTTGTTTCTTTTTTGGTAGGTTTACATAAACAGTTAAAAATAATATGCAATACGAAAAGAAATAAAAAAAAGAATAAAATAAAATAATTCAGTGAGATAATGAGAGTAACAGAAAATAATTACGATATATGTAGTAATATAATAATCTGTTAGCTTAATAAAATTAACATATTGAGAAAATAACTACATTTATTTAGAGCTGCTGTTAAATGCGATGTAATTTTAAATGAAATGTAAATGGTGAAACAAAAATAGAAGTTTTTTAAATTACAATAAGAATTTTCAACACTAACAATACCATCGGCAAAAAGTTGTTCTTACTGAACACCCTAATTACAACAATTAAAACAACTTCATAATGCGTATTATATCCACCAAATCAACAGGCCTGCTGACGTCGATGGATGCAAATACTACGTAAGTTCACAAAATTACAACTTTATTTTAATTTTTTTTATTTGAACACTTTATTTAATTGTTGTTGTAGAGAAAGAATACATATTAATAACTGAAGTATTGATAGTTATAAAAAAAAGAGAGAATAAAATGTATGAATGAAAATGAAATAATGAATGAAAATATGATGATGTTAATAATATGTACTCTTTATTTACTCTTTCCAAAAATTTTTGCTTTTTGTTTTGATTACATTAAAAATATCAACTAGTGATCCACTTTATTTCCAATTTTTTTTATTAAATTTTTTTTGCCTAATTAATCTACTTAGATACCTATGTACATCCAGTTGTCATTGAATGATATTTATTTTGTTAAATTTAAAGGGATGTAACCCTAGACAATAAATTGAAATCCCCATAATACCCGAAATTTTGTATATTTACTTTGTGTTTCGAACATAATGTTTGCCAATAAAGTTAGTTATGCAATTTACTAGAAATTAAAATGCATTGGTAAAATCATTTAAAAGGGTTGATGAAATGTAGTGATTTTTAAATAGTAGTTAATACAATGGGCTGATAGGAAATTATGATAGTCAGCATGGTAGGGAGGGAAACTGACCAAGGGGGCAAACCTACACCATTCGATCCCCGTTTTAGCAGCAAAATTTAGAAAATAGTTCACCTCTTCTTTGGTACATCTGTTCTAATTTTTTTTTATTTTTGTAAATACTGCACACATAAAAATTTTTAATTAAGGTAACGTTACCCTTTTATGTTATTATCGCCACCTACGCCCATTTTCCCTGAGCTAAGACCGAAGCATAGCTAGGTGTGCAGACGCGTGATAATAAAAAGGAATAAGTTGTTCGTTACAAGGTGGAATTCAACATATGAAATGTTGCAGAGAATTTTGCAATTAAAAATGACGTGCATTCAACACTCTCTGTAAATCGTCCAGAACTGGTGCTGTCTATTGAAGACTGGGAAATTGTTGATGCAGCAATACCAATTTTATTGCCTTTTTATGAAATAACAATGGAGGTCTCAGGAGAAAAAGAGTGTTACTCTGTCAAAAGTTACCGTGCTATGTAATCTTTTGGAAGGTTGTATTCTCACATGCCAGCACTCAAACGAAAAGGTAAAAGATATGATAACCCACCTTCAAATACGAATATCTGCACGATTTGGAGGATTGGAAAAAAAAATTTTTGTATGCAGAAAGCACCATTTTAGACCTACGCTTTAAACGAAAAGGCTGACGCATATGAAAACACTCTAAGAGTCTTAAGAAGCAAAATTTTTACTGTCAGAGTTCAAAATATTGAAGAGCCAACTATTATACCAACCACATTAAGCGAACATGGGTCAGCTATGTGGAAGTCATATTTTTTTTTTCAGTATTTATTTATTGAATCTTCATATATTAAATATGAACAAACAATAATTAATCAAATCTTATCCTAATATTTGCTTTATGTCCTGCCAGTGCCAAACAAAAAAGATTTCGTCATCACGGTATCTGTTCACATATGTAGGTGTTTATCGCTCATCTGATTGGGTGAGTGCTGCAGTGTCTCTTGTTCTGAAGCGAGTGTGGCCGCCATAATTTAAAATATTTCTAGCTAATGGATTTGGGTGCAGTTCCAGCCTTTTAAAATATTTTACTGCATATTTCGTTATCATAGTTTTTACTAATGGCACATTGAGATCCTTGTGGATATTTGAGTTTTTGACGTACCAGGGGGCGGCTGTGATTATTCGAAGAAGTTTGTTTTGGCGCCTTTGAATTTTTTCGATGTTAGAAGCCGAGGCAGTGCCCCATAACTGAATACCGTAGCACCAAATTGGCTTTAAGATAGAGTTGTAGAGTAGAAGTTTGCAATCGAGACTAAGAACAGAATTTCTTCCAATAAGCCAATTAATTTGGATTGCTTTTAGTTTCATTTGAGTTAATTTAGCTTCTATATGCCATTTCCACGTTAAACGCCGATCTAGATGTATACCGAGGTATTTTACATGCGAGTGTTGGGGTATTATTTGATTATTTATTTTAATAGGGGGGGCATGTTTCCCGACGCAATGTGAATGTTATATGTGCGCATTTTTGCTCATTGATCTTTATCCTCCATTTTTTTAACCACCTTTCTAAATCAAATATATGATCCTGTAGGTAACGAGATGCTTCATGACAGTTTGCGTGTACGCTTAGAAAAGCTGTGTCGTCCGCAAATGTTGAGGTATGGGTGTAGCTGTTTGTTGGCAAGTCCGAAGTATAAATTAAGTATAATAGAGGGCCCAGGATGCTGCCTTGTGGGACTCCAGCGTTAACTGGCTGTGGAGAACTTAAAAATTCGCATTCTTTAATAATAAATTGACGACCGACTAAGTAGCTTTCTAACAGCTTGTGTATATTTGCTGGTAAGTTTTGCTGCAATTTCAGTAGTAAACCTTCATGCCAGACTTTATCAAAAGCTTGAGACACATCGATGAAGAGTGCTGAGCAATATTTTTTTTCTTCAAAGGCTTTTCTTATGACATTTACTATTCGATGAGTTTGTTCAATTGTGCTGTGTTTCCTTCTAAAACCGAATTGATGATTGGGAATACATCTGTTATCATTTAAAATCGGCGTTAATTTAGACACTAGAAGTTTCTCAAAAAGCTTTGATATAGTAGACAATAAGCTTATAGGTCTATATGACTCAACTTTTGTGGGATCCTTTCCTGGTTTAGGTATCATGGTAACTAAGGATACTTTCCACTCTTGTGGGTAGTATTCAAGGCGTAAAATAGCATTAAAAATTAGTAGAATAATTTTCTTTGCTATGCTGGGTAGCTCCAAAAGCATTTTGTTACTGATCTTATCAAAACCAGGGGCTTTCTTGGGGTTTAAATCATGAATAGCCTTCTCGATTTCTCTTACTTCAAATCTTAGTGGAACAGCTGATCTAACAGCAACAGGTGGTAACTCGACCGCAGTATCGAAAGATGTATGAGGGGTAAATACGGTTTTCAAATGATTAACGAAAATATTTCCTTTTTCTATGTCATTTCGTGCCCAACTTCCATTTAAGTTTCTTAATGGCGGTTTAGTGATAACTGGTCTTTTAAGATTTCTAGCTGCACGCCATAATGAGTAATCAGATTGAGGAGTTGCATCAAGTTCCTTAAGATATTTTTCCAGGGAAGCCGTTTTTTGAGACTGCAGTTAGTTTCTTAGCCTTTTTGTGCACTCTTTTAGTAAATTTTTAAGTTGAGGGGATCTGTGCAATTGCCACTCTCTTCGAACTCTCCTTTTTTCAGTCAAGAGACGCTCGACATCAGTAGAATATATTTTACTATTTTTGATATTTTTGCGGGCTATGCTAGAATGTTGAACAGCTAGTTTGAGAAAATTGTCAAAATTTACAAAAGAAAGATTCACATTCTCCGGTGTTCTAAGCGGAATATTTTCAGTGCAGTGGGTACTGAGATATTTTTTATATTTTAACCAATTTATTTGTGTGGCTGAC
Source organism: Pollenia amentaria (assembly GCA_943735925.1). Taxonomy (NCBI): domain Eukaryota; kingdom Metazoa; phylum Arthropoda; class Insecta; order Diptera; family Polleniidae; genus Pollenia; species Pollenia amentaria. The sequence goes on from OX031006.1 coordinate 104,589,945, forward strand.
GTCACTAAGTAACCAGACGGAGATACAATTCTATAAGGGTTTGATATGGTAAGAATTGTAGGTGTGTGATCAGAAGATAATTCTAAAGAAGCTTCAACGTGAATCGTTTCTGCGGGGATGTTTTTAACCACGCCAAAATCGATGACATCTGGAATTTTTTGCTGATCAGTAGGCCAATAAGTTGGTTGTCCACTCGCGACCACATTTAAATCCATTTTAGACATTGTATTATACAAAACACGACCCTTTGGTGTAATGAGCCGTGACCCCCAGAAGGTATGTTTAGCGTTGTAATCGCCAGCGGCTAGGAAACAGGATCCTAATGATTTAAAATATTTGTAATATTGGCTTTCTGATATTGAAAATCTAGGTGGAGAGTATAAAGATGAAAGTACAAAGTTTCGATTTAGCTCTTCAACACAAATGTTCGTTGCTTGCAGATAATCTTCACGATGATCACACATTAAGTAGTGTTTGACTCGGGTTTTTATTAAAATAGCAGAACCTCCACAAGCTCTATCTCGAGGGTCCTTGGTATCATATAATATATAACCATTAATTTTAAACGTATTTCTTGAGGTCAAATGAGTTTCAGAAACCATTATTACATCAATTTGTTTACTTTTAAGAAAATATTCTAGTTCATTTTTATGTTGGCGAATGCCGTTTGCGTTCCAAAAACAAATTTTTAAACAATTCATGGCTTGTTAAGTACAGCTTGCAATAACATCGATTGCATTCTTAACATTTCCTGCATCATATTACCCATTGTATTCGTAAAGTTTGTTACTGTTTGTACTAGTGTTTCCATGGTTTTTTCTAGACGACTTAAATTAGAAACTGGGGTCTCATCATTATTTGGCAAATCACCTTGCATTGGCATATGGTTTGATTTTAGGACGTTAGCGTAGGATGTTCTGTTATTACTAGGCTGCGGTACCTGAATGTTATTAGTAGTATCTTGATGTGTTTCCTGAATTTGAGGTGGATTAGGTTTCGGTCCAACCGAGCGCTTGACGATAGAGTATACAGGGCATCCTCTATAGTTGGCAGTGTGATTACCACCACGGTTGCTGCATTTTTTTACATTGGGGTCGTTTTTAGACTTATCGCAGAGCTGTACCATGCAATTCTCCACATACAACGCAAACAGGGGTTAAATGGCAGTATGCCTTAGTGTGACCAAATTCTTGGCAGTTTAAACATTGCACGGGACCGTTCCTTTTATGTGGCTCTTCTATCGTTATTTTCCTATACAGGATATATTTCAGACTGTAAATGGGATGAGTTTCGTTTTTTTTAAGCTTAACGTCGCCGGGTTCTAACTCCACTCGAAATAGTGGCTGGGGATTTTTTTCTCTATTTTTAATATTAACTACATTTTTAATTTTAAAGCCCTTCTCTTCTAAAAACGTTTTTATCTCACCACCTGCCCTTTATCACTACCTGAAGACCTTTACTGCTCTTCAGTTGGTATGTATAAAAGTTTTTTTTTAGTGCTTCTAATTTAGTTATTACTTTACGAAAATCATCTTCACGATTAACTTGTATTTTTGTTTCATTTATACTACCACGTTTTATTGCAGCTACATAAAAAGAATTTTCACCTATTACCGAGATCAAATTCTTTATTAAATCACTTGAGTTTTGCTCTCTAAGATATATCGGGGGTGGCTTAGAAGATTTTGTAACGATTTGTGCTTCCGAGGATTCCTCTTCCAAAATCGCAAACCGATTTTGAGAACTTATTCTCTCAGCTGTACCCTCTTTTAAAACTTTTGGGACAGAAGCAACTGCAGAAGAGGTTGGGCTGCGACCCCGTTTTAGCACTGTTATGTACCTATCCATTCCAACTTGTACTTGAGGCTTTTGACCGCTTTTCACCTGTGATACTGAGTTTTCCATCATGCCTGATTTGGGGGTAATCTTTTCATCACTTGTTAAAATCGTGAGGCACCGCTTGCAGGTTTTATATTTTTTATTGTATTAGAATCAACCGTATTATTAGACACCGAAGGTGATACAGAGTTTTCTATTGTGCCTGATTGGGGGTTAATATTTTTATCACTTATTAAAATTGTTTTTGCCGCTGAGGGATCGCTTGCAGGTTTTATATTTTTTATTGCATTAAAATCAACCGTATTATTGGACACCGAAGGTGATACTGAGTTTTCTATTGTGCCTGATTGAGGGTTAATATTTTTATCACTTATTAAAATTGTTTTTGTCGTTGAGGCAATGCTTGAAGGTTTTATATTTGTTAGTGTATCAACCGTATTATTAAAAACAGAAGGTGAGAGAGATCGCGTACGAGTAATAGGTTTAGCCGTTAGGTATTTGCTATCATCGACTCTTTTTTTTATTTCTGCATTTGTTTCGTTAACACTCACTGTGATATATGCATTTCTATCATTATGCTTAATTGTTTTTGCACTGTTTGCACTCATAAGAGTTTTTTTTTTTTTTACTGTTTACAGTTGTGCTCTTCTTATTTGTTATTGTTTATCAACACCGAGAATAAAAAATGTGTATGTTTATGTATGTATGTACCTACATGTATTTTTTTCTTTTCTTTTATTTACTTTTTTTTTGTATAATTTATTTGTTCACGTTTTTATAAAAAAAAAAAATAAACCGTATGCCGAGCTTAGAAAACACGTCTATCTTCAACGAGCGCGACAGACAGAATGAGTGGAAGTCATATGATTTGGATTTTAATAGAACTGTTAGACCAGACAGCAATGTGGAAGTCATATGATTTGGATTTTAATAGAACTGTTAGACCAGACAGCAATGTAGCCGCTTGCACCCGTGAACTCGGTAAGTACCTGAATGAGGAATATTTAGAGCGAACACAGGATCCACTACTATGGTGGAAAAAAATAAAAAATGTTTATCCAAGACATCTGTTTCTTGCGAAAGAATATTTTCGGCACCGGGTCAAATTATTAATGAGAGGCGTACACTTTTAAAACCCAAAAAGGTTGAAGAGTTGGTCTTTTTTACATAGCAATATGTAATTTATTAATTTTTTATTTTTTTATGTTTAAATTTTCAACATACATATGTATGTACATTAGAGCGACTCAAAAGAAAAGTGATTTTGCTACCCCTCTGAAAATGAAGGTTGATATGTTTTATGATCATTACCAAAATATTTTGGTTCTAACGTTGACCATACGTGAGCAGGACCATTTTTAAAAAAGTTTTTTTTTCAGTTTTTCGAATTTTTTAGTACTTTGCTTTAAGACGATATAAATAAAATTTGGTATCATCGAAAAGAGTTTTTGGAGCAGTATCCAATAGTATATAACACTTGACCACTTGCAACCTACTAATTGAGATATTTAGCTGAATACATATTTTCGTTTCGGATTTTCATACAAATTCTACGTTTTTACAATTTAAGTGTTTGGTCTAACTTGTTCGTAATGCTTTTTCTCTTTTGTTAGTCTTAAGTATGTACATTAGGGTGGGTCACTGATGTATGAGAAAAAATAAAACTTCTCGAATCATATCTAATAGCAATATTTTGTTGTCTTACGTTAAAACAAATAAAAAATGCTAAAAAAGAATGGTTAAAAAAGTCACATTATGAGCCCGCGCCGGAGCTCCTAAGAATTAAGATATTAAAAAAAGCCATTTGTTAAATTTTAATATTTTATTTACTATAAATTATTTATTATTAATTAAAACTGAACACAGTTTTAATTACACATAAAAAAACAAAACTTTGGTTCCTATACAACATAAAACAATAAAAACACGAAATTTTATTAGTTATTTTTTGGTCACAAAAGCTGTCAAATCTGGGCATTTCAAAAAATTAGATTGTCACTTCTTGACACTCAACCGCCGCATTTATTTCTTCAGTAGTGATGTTCCGAAGAATTGGATAGAAGGGGCCTCAAAGACGCGAGGTTGCTTTCGGGTATGGGGTGAGCTTCGTGCTTCATGAACACGTCTGGCTGCCAGTTCTCTCACTGTTTCACCCCACAACATCGACAGAAGCAAGTTTTTCGCAGTTTTCTAATAAGTTGCCAATAGGACCAGCATGCGAATATGGTCCGTTGGTAACACCATATAGCTTGTTAAATAGATGTTTTAATGGCAATTCGTTCAAATGTAAATAATCCATTGCAGTGGGCGCTGAAGTCTTTTTGCCAATACTCTTATTACTCCGTTAAATTTCCCAGTGTTAGTGACTGTACTATTACAACCAATTGCCATCAAATTTTCTTTATTAATTTTTTGAGACGAAGGAAGGGCAATAATTGACATTTCAATATTTTTACAAGTACTTCGATCTGGTGTTGCATACCCAACATAAACTGAATCTGTCTCCTTAGCAGATACATGTTCCTAAATCAGTATTTGTCTATATTTCCTAGCTCCCTTTTAAATAATATTAAGCGTCTTATCTTTGCGGACGTCAAGGTATAAAGCTAGTAGGTCTAGCTGCTTCTGGTCTTGAATACATTTATTACGTACTTTTTTTCTTTCCCGTCTTATTGTTGATCAATTGGTTCACTGCTAGAAGAGATATCTTGCAATACAGTAGAAGCAATAGCAGCCGCTGCGCTATCGGAAATACTGTGACGGTTACAAGTTTTTGACAATATAGACAAACTAAAATCTTTTTTCTTTCTGGCTTTGACGTGGAAGGTAAATTAAAAGAGTCGTCACAAAAAGCACTGGAATTACTAACAGATAACTCTTGCTGTTTTAAGTTAATTTTGTCATGACTTTTATTTACGTTTTTTCTGCATTTGGTGCTTGGGCTGCTCTTTTTCGCAATTAAGTTGGAAGATCTCGAACTACTCCTCCAATACGCATTTTTCTCGCCCTCGGGTCTCACTCAAACACTCCTGTTCTTCTTTGGGTACCGTTTATTGCCTTGGACATCAAAAAAGCTCAATTTGTTTACATCTACAGGAACAAATATGAAACAAAACTCTGCTACGTCGGAGAAAATTTTCTTTCTAATAAACGGACTTTTATTCATCGACTTTATGAGATTTTTGTAATTTATATGATAACCGTTTATAACTTGTATGACTATTATGTTTGACACTGCAGGAAAGGACGATTTTCTCCAACCGCATTCTATGCTTTGAGCTACAGGTTTTGCAATATCTAAGAACGATGGTTCTTTGGTAGTATTCCTTGTTATTTTTAGTTGCTCCCTATTCCAATCATAGTATTTCGTAACATATTCGTAGGTTGGTAAAAATTATCATTAATATCATCTACATTTTCGAATCTCATGCAGAAATAATCTTGGCTTCTGGTTTCCATAATAACGGTTAGAAGTTAAAACAGTTCAAATAAAAAAATAAACACACAACTTCACTGTCCGCGTAGTCAACCCAAACTGATATTTTTATTGTGCATTACTTTATATGTATTCTATCAAAAATATTTCCTGAAGGAATACATACTTTTCAATGAATGAATTGCTCTGAATCCTCGAGAACTTAAGAATCGTTAGGATACAGTAATATGCTTATTTGCAATACAATGCTATTGATGTTATATAACAAATTTAACAAAATGAAGATCAAAGCGCGGACTCTTACACTAAAAAAATAATAATATTTTACAGGGGTCTAATGCAGACAAATATACGCTATTAGAAGTCGTTACGAGAAAAAAAAATTTTTGGACACAACCTAATGTACATGTATTGAAATAAAAATTTTTATTTGCTTTTTTGTTGGATATCAATTTTAAAAACCAATTTGAACTTTTACATACATATCGTTACATAAAACGAAAACCTAACATTTTGAATATTTCACAGGAGAAGCAAAAACTATTTAAAATGATAAATTGCCGTAAACTATTTATAAGTTATTTTCCTTGTAAAACCTACCAGTTGTTTTGACAATGTTGCATATTATGCTATTAGTTAGGTCTTTTATCATTTATCATATAATCTTTGTAGATGGGCCGTTTGTTTTTTGTTTATAAAATCGCTTCTTTTTGTCGAAAGATTTTATAATTTGTTGTAGTAGACGTTTGTGTTGATGCAATATATCAGAAAAAGTCGATTTTTTTTTGTTAGTTAGGGCTTTTTGCGTTTTAGGTAACGATATGTTCATACTAAATGCATGAATTATTTAACTTTCTAAAACAACTCCTTAAATTAAAAAAAAAAAATCTATAATTAATTTATTACAAAAAATCGTTTTTGTTTTTTAAATAACAATTTAAACATTCATTTAAAGAAATAGACATGTCATTCTGAAAGCTGCGTGTCTTTCAGAAAGGTGAAAGAAAAGAATGAATTAATTCACTTAACCTTTCTGAAAGAGAATGAAAGATTCACATAAATGAAAGATTTTGCCCAATACTAGTAAGCATCCGCTTTATGTGCATTTGACCCGTCTCATCGAAAACTAAATTAAAGAGGCTAAGAATACGTGTGAAATCTCAGCACAATTGTGCCACCCTTGATCTAGGGTCTGAGAATGCATCTTAATGATGAAACAGAATTGAGTCTTCAACTTCAGGCAAAAATTCTTAAGCCCATAATTGAAACTTCGACCGTAACTGCAATTGTCTCTCATTTCTTTCGTTTTCTTTTGTTCTTTTTTTCTTTGTTTACAAAATGTATGAAATTGAACGAAAGTATGGTAGCATTGTTGGGAGAATAATTGTCTCTATGTGAGAGCATGAGAAAAAACGTCTTCTAAATAAAATTGATTTTATTTCTCGACCGCATTCTCTGGCATAATTTTATGTAAAACTGTATGGAAAACAACGTTCAACCCCAGTTCTGTTTCATCATTTACTCTGTTGACACAAAAGTTTTAGGTGTTTTGCCATTCCGAACCAGCAGCATTATCGCAATGCTTCCTCTTCCTCTGTGATAAAACTTTTGGTTTCGGGGTAGAAGGGGCCATACGGTAAGGTTTTGCTTTATTTGAAGTTGTTGGCAGGCTGTCAGACATTTCAGTACCGGTTATCCATTGCCGTGGAAAGGTCTCATTTTCGTCATTTGCTTTTGTGGCCATAGAAGATGACGTTGGAGTAATAACCGCTACGTTTTGGTTTCTTCTGGGTGGAGTTAGATCATTCACTTTTTGTTTATCAGGAGTTGGCTCAGCAGTAGTTTTTGGGGAAAGCAAAAAACGTTTCCCCTTGAGGCTGCTGCAGCCGAAATATAGCATATTCTATATATGTCCAACTCCAGCTCAGACAAATTGCTAACACGGAATGGACCACCAGCAGTTTCTTGCAGACTTTTGTTGTTGTCTGCGATTTTCTTTTTTAATCTGCCTTTTAGGTCTATCCAGACCTGAAATGAAGTAAATTCAAAGATATAAGCATGTGCATACATAGTACATACATATGTTTTTATGTTTGCAGTTAAATAAAATATTTAAGACTACATACTTTCTTCCACTCGCTGCCAATTCTTAATGGAGGGCCGTAAGTATTACTTTGCTTGCCATGTGTAATCAATATCGGATTTACTGCCACCAAAACGGGGAGTTGCCGTCGCTAAGTGTGGAAACTCCTCCATGCAAGCCACCAATTGGCTAAACTGCAGACCTGTTGTCAAAAAATTTAAGAAATCAAAACAATAACATTTTCTTATATTTGTAATATTCAAATATAAAAGTTACTTACCAAGGCGAATTTACTATAGGTGGGAGCGAGACTACAACAAGTCAACAACACAAAAAACAACAAGGTGTTTTATTGTTGCATTAGTTGGTCGGCTTGTCAATAAACGTAAACAAGGCGAATTCAATTGTAAATAACTTGTGACATTTCTCTACATAAGTTTAAAAAAATTGTCTGCAGCACATGTTAAAAAATGTGGAGCAGTAATAAATTAATTTATCTCATAGTGTGTATTAAAAATTGCAAGTTTATTTAAAACTTATTTAATACTGGTATGTTTTGATACTTCACTATTTATCAAAGGTGTCTCATTGGGCTGTCGCTTATTTGTGCTACAAAGTAGCATCCCCAGACATTATGCAGTCACTTTAGGTAAGCTTCTTATTACATGAAGCCAATGGTTTCCTTATAATTTGTATATATTTCAGATTTTAATAAGGTCCTTGGTTCAAAAGGGCCACATCAATGCAATACTCATTAAAGAGGAATTGTTTCGCATGCACTAAGAGCAAAAAGCCCATAGAGCTGCTATTACGGCAGAAAAAGAAAAACAACAGCAGAACTAGAATATATAATTTTGTGATTTACAACGCAAATTAAAATCGAACACAGCAAAAAATAAGTTGTGTTAGAAAAGAAATAAGTTTTGTGTAATCGTAATATAAAAAAGTTTTTTCAACATGGAGCCAAGAAATATTTACAAACACATCATCTTTTTCCCTTAAGCAATATAAACGCGATGTTACAAACAGAATGTACTGCATAAGTTTTGAAATTTTAAAGCATGGAGATGGTTGTCTACAACTTGAAAGTTTTTACTATTTCTTCCTTTAAAAATCATCTTCATTAAGCTGTGTAGATAATGAATATTTTTAATTATATATATTATATATACATATATATATATGGTTATTCATTATCGAAAACTTTAGTTTTTTTATATTTTGTAAAACAATTAGTTTTTGATATAGTTTTAATAAATGCAATAAATACAACAATAAAGATAAAACGTTATATGAACTGAAAGAATTTAATGAATTAGTTTCTTCTGGGGCCACGAACAAGTAAGTCAAGGCCTTCAATATTTTAGATACATTGATAGAATAATAATATGTTGATATCAACATTTATATTTGAGCAGCGTTGTCCGATTTGATTTGCTATCGTAGTTTATCCATTGTGCATTGCAACAGTGCAATCGACTACAAAATGTTAGATACTTATACCTTTTTTTCTTAATTAAAAAACTTAAACTACTTTATTTAGTTGGAAAAAATTTATTATTAAAAGGAATTCAACTTTTAAATGCAGAAATTTGTAAGCCACAACTATATAACGATTTCAATATATTTTTTGATATTAAAAATATTTTCTGCAGCAATGTTGTTGATGTAAGTAAGTTAACGTTAAATTAAGTGAAACTTTTTTGCGCTGAGAGTTGCCCGTCCCTAAAAAACTAATTGTAATTTTGATTATAAACAAGAAGATTACTTCTAAAGATTAATTTTAATCATCTTTTTAAACCCCATTTTCTTCTGCTTGAGTTTTTGATCTTTTAATCGTTTATTTAAGTGCCTTATACGGAAGTGAATCCGACACTTGAAAAAGAAAGCTTTTATTTTTCCGAAAATATCGATAAATTCGCTTTCCTTAAGAAGTCGTTCATTAAGGTATTTTGAGTGGGAAATTTCTAACCCATTTATTTTATAAAAAATTCCCTCAAGTGCTTTAATTTTTTCCACAAATGACCAAGCAGGTTTTTTTAAATAGCCTTTCGATATCTGATCGACATATGTATACAACTTTTCTTTACATTTGTACACTTCAAGGTGAAGCTTTCTGATGATGTACCCTGATATGTACTCCAATGCCACCATCTTGAAGAGCTCCTACGTCTGGAAAATTTTCTACATCTAGGTCCTGTAGTCTATCGGGTTCTGTCTCACTCTCGTCATCTTCAAGCAGTTCCGGCAGACGAAACGGCAGCGAAACGGCTGTTGTTTAATTTCTCGTTGCTATTGTTAAGCCACTCAGTTGTGTCATAACCAACGTTGCCAGTTCCGCTAAGGTGTTCTGTGTTTCATGCTGAAAATAAATTAGTAAATTATTAAGAAGATAATGAAACGCAAAGTTTTTATAACATACCTAATATATATTTCCGTAGCCGATACTTAAAATCTTTCGGTGATGGGTGGTCATTTAAGCCCCCTTTGCTACGTATTGCACCAAAGAAATTTTCAAGTATATCGTGATTTAACCGCCTTGTGCATATATACTGCATTTTAAATTTGTCTGAAACGTAGCTAAGAAGCATTTCCAAGGAATTATTGGAAGTTATAATACCCTTTTGGAAAAACTTTAACGTTTTTTTGCTAGGTATTAAAGGAGAACTCATTGTATCCGTCATACGTTTTAAACTTTTTTGCTGACTTTCCATCGCAATTCCAAATGATTCCTTAAAGGAGATCTTTAATTATACTTTTGCAAGAAACAAATTTTCTAAATGTACCTTTCCAGGATAATTAAAAGTTTCCAGCGTTGAGTTGTGCACATCAAACCAGTCGTTTACTAATTGCACAAATTCAGCGGTAATAACTGGATTGCACATTTCCATGTCTAAAGAATAGCACCGGAGAATGGCGTTTGCTGATGTATTAGAAAATAGCTGTGTCGAAAGCTTTACTTTCTGTCTACCTAGAAATATGATAAAAAAAAAAATTGTATTGCGTGATAATTTATAATGTATTTTATAACTGATTACCTACCTGGACCTTTAACATCAAGGTGCTCGTTACTTATTATTAAAAGTGCGTGACGTAATAACATTATTACCATAAACTAAACCAGTGTCCAGAAAATGATTTCTTATCAATTTCACAAGGTGTGGTGCATCAGCAAATACAAACATTTTATCCGACTTATTCATAGGATACGGAGGTCATGGTTTTTCTAAGAAGCATTCGGATATTAAAGAAAAAACAATATTAGCACAATTTTTAACATTAAATTTTGTAGCAAAAGCAAAACTTAACTATATGTTAGAAATTAATTATTTAATTAAAATTTATTTTGGGATTTCAAAAGAATTTAAAATGAAAATTAACGGTTAACCTGATAATCTATATAACAATTAATTAGATTAATGTTTAGCGTGGACCTTAATTACGGCTTAAATATCAATCGAAATTAAATGTATCGTAAAAGTTATTATCTATAAAAAAATTAATTAAATTTTAATTTACCGTTAAACTTAATAACGTCCTTAACATTATTTAAAATTAAATTTATCATAAAACTTAATTCATATCCATAATAAAATTACTTAAATTTATTATGGAACTTAAATATTTATTTGAAATGTTTAATACCACCGATTTTTTATTTACCGTTTGTGCACTCGAATGATGATAACAGAACGCGAAGAAAATCTAACCAATATTATAATCATGTATCTTCGGCGAAGAAATAGATGCAAGATGTTTAAAAATGTAATTTCAATATGAACGTTTGGTTATTTGTATAAAACTTACCTGGCGAAATATTTAACTTCCTCCATAACTTGCGATTAGTATGCCCCATGTCGCATACCATTGCAACAACAAGAAACCCCACCTTATGAAGCTCAGCCGTTATATTTTCTATGAGTTCGACAGTCATTTGGCAGTCAAAACTATAAAAAACCGACTGCTTCCACGATTTACGAAGGTCCCGAACCATAACCACTGGAACATAATTCACTGGCGTTGTTACTTCGTCAGCAACTTCATCATACTCAAAGGTTTTCACCACCTTCATCTCGTCAAAAACAAGCACACAAATTTTATCCTCGGGGTCAAGGTTGGTGATTTCACGCATAATATCTATGGCTGTTGTGAGAATGCCTTCCCTGAGTTTGACTTTACGACTCCAACGCTGCAACGTCGAAACGTAAGGTAGTGGAAACCCTTGCAGCATGCAGACAAATTGCGCTGGAAATATCTGGCCATCTCCAGTTAATATTGCCAGGAAACATAATTTCATGGATCTGTCTATCCGTAAATATTTTGCGCATTGCGTCAACGACTGCATTTGCCTTCGCTAAGAAACATTTTAGCTCTTTGACAACTGTCTCTAAGCTTCGAATTTTTTTGCAAAAATTTTCTATGTAACTTGGAGCTCTTGGTTTATAAAAGAAATTTAATAACTGTGCCAATAAGGAAAACGTGCTTGCTTAAGTTTTTTTTTAGTTTTTCATGAGAAAATTTTTATCTTTATTTTTGCTATATCTTCCTAAAAAATCGTACATAATAATTGAAACTTTGCCAATGTGTACTTTTGATTGTTAAGATGTTAAAGGCGTCATTTTTCCTTTTTGTCACAGATTTATAAAAATACAATAGTTTTTATAAAAATTTTTTTAAATACAAGATTTTGTTTGTTGTGCTTAATTCCCTTTTTTATTAATTGATAAAAAAAATACTTGTTTGCGACTCACTGCACTTTTGGGGTTGATCTGTCCGTCTGTTGCCGATTTCTGCGCCGGTCAATAAAACGCCACTTTATTTGTTTATTTTCCTTTTATTTTTAGTTTAGGTAAGTTGGGTTTTCTTTTTGGTTTAGCTTATAACAAGGTTTTCTTTTAGTTTTTCACTTAATTTTTATTTTACTTTATTTTTTACCACAATGGCTTCCGACCGAGTTAATAGAGAAAAAACAAGTGTCGGCTCGTCACAAAACCAGTGAGTATATCAGCTCTAAGCTATTACATGCGCAACCTATACCCTTGCTGATATCTATGTATGCGCAGTGACATATACAGCTGCTGGTGCGCGCAACAACTCCCATGCTAATCAACCGCAGGTGGTACTAATAATAACCACAGTGGGGCCTCAACATACCGCCCACCTTGCGGCGTTTGCGCAGCATAGCCAGAGAACCAACAACAATTAAACAATATTTTACAAAGGTACAAATCAATCGTTAAAAATTAAGCAAAAAAACTAAAAGATAGATTTAATTCTAAGATAATTTACATATTTCAGGTATACAGAATTTCAAAATTTAAAATTATTTCATGATAAGATAAAAATATGATGAGAGAAAAAAAAAAGAAAAGAAATGTAAAAACTTATGAATAAAGGTAACAAAATAATTCATGAGGTAGGTATGTAATATTGGCACAGCAGACATGTTCCTTATGTTTTGGCCCCAGGCTTCTTACTGCTTGCATTTGCTGCCTTCGCCGAAAAAGGCCTCTCCAAACAGGGTCTTCTGGGCGTATATTTTCCCCGGCCTTCCCTCAGCAGGTCCTTCCAACAACTTGGCGGTAACATCGGCCCCCAGAATCACATAAGCTGGTGCTGATCGAAACCAGTCCGGGTCAGCAAGTACCACGCCCCGTTTTGTACGGTTTACCCACTCCTGGTCCAGATCGACCGACGGGGTAGTATAAAAAACGTAGTCTTCGACTGCACATTGTACCACAATCTTTCTGTGGCTATACAAACGGTGAGCCACTGTTATCCAAGCTCGGTCTTGGATAATGCTACAGCCTGCAGAGATTGCGAACGGCCTGTGGATTGAGGTACGAGCTGCATTCGGATTTATTCTAGCGCGAGCTTCCACATACCGGGAAGACCCCTGGTGCGGGTACAACTTCACCTCGACCGTCATCGGGAAACACACGTTGTCAGGGTCTACCGGGTGCAGCAGGGTATTGTGTTGCCGGTGGCACCTTTTGCAGCGATCGAGGCTGTTACAATGGCGCAGCTGGTGCGACTGGGCCAAGCAGCTTTTACAGAGATCGTAACTAGTAACCGTGCGGCGTTTTAGTTCCACTCTCATCGTGAGGAACTTTGAACACTGCCGGATAGCATGGAGGCGATTGCACAGCGGGCAACCGTAATCCGTGTTGAACCAAGAGTCCGTCATGTTACACTGGAAGAAACGAGAGAATACAATCAAGTAAGACTAAAGACGAATGTGGACCAAAGGAAGGTGAATGCGTGTATCACATAGTTGCTCTTGTTTTACTGCTCAGTGGGGTTGGGTAAAAGAACTAACTTATGAATGGGCCTATTAATAACGCCATTTTGCGTTTTTATGTCAACTACCCTTACTTTCCCGTCTTTACCGGGGTAAATTTTAGTTATACGACCTAAACGCCATTCCGTAGGACAAAGGGGCTCGTTTCTGAGGACCACGAGGTCGTGTTCTTTAAGATTCGGCTGCGCCGTTTTCCACTTATAACGTTTATACAATTCAGTCAAATACTCTGCTTTCCAGCGGCGACATATTTCATGTTGCATAGCCTTGACTTTTCTCCACCGGTTTATTATGCTTATCGCTGAGCTGAGTTCTTCCGGTTCAGCCGGAGTTAACATCGCGGAGCCAATTAGAAAATGGCTAGGCGTCAGCGCAGTCAGATCTTCAATGCTGTCTCACAAAGGTCCTAAAGGCCTGGAGTTGAGGCATGCTTCTATGGTCGCCAAAAGCGTAGAAAACTTTTCAAAGGTATACTTTAACTGCCCCGCCATTTTTTTAAAATGCATATTAAAACTTTTTACCCCTGCCTCCCACAAGCCTCCCATGTGAGGAGCTGCAGCGGGAATGAAGTGCCATTTTAAATGTTGGTGTCCGTATTTTTCTAGCGCGGCACCACGTATGTCAGTCAGGTGCTTGTCGAAATTAGCAGCGATTTCTTTAGCCGCGCCGACGAAATTGCGACCATTGTCTGAATATACGCAGTCCGGGCAACCTCGGCGAGCAATAAATCGGGCCAAAGCAGCCAAGAAGCCGGCAGTTGTTAAGTCGCTAACGGCTTCAAGATGTATTGCCTTGGTGGCGAAGCAAACAAAGAGACACACATACCCCTTCGTAATTCGACAGTATCGACCGGTAAAGCTTTTAATCTCAAAGGGCCCCGCAAAATCTACTCCCGTATTCGTAAAAGGCCTATTCAAAGTGGTTCTTTCTATGGGCAACGCTGCCATAATTTGTCCTTGTCGTACTTTTCGGTGCAAGACGCATTCTTTGCAGTTGTTGATACAAGCTTTTATTAGATTCTTGGCCTTAAGTATCCAACACTCATGTCGTATCACGCTGTGAACTAACCTTAAGCCTCCATGGTGGGCCATTTTATGTATAAAGACGACATACAAACGAGCTAATCTACTATTATACGCTAATATTATCGGGTGGCGCTCATTATAAGACAAATTCATGGAAGAGCTGAGACGGCCGTTAGCACGAATAATTTTATGCTCATCCAGGAAAGGCGTAAGAGTCAATAAAGGGCTACTTTTTTCAACTTGTCCCTTGGTAAGCAGATTATGATAATCATTAGCAAAATATATTTCCTGGGAGAGCAAAAACCGGCGATTTCTAACAAAAGTTAACTCTTCAGCCGCTAGGAGTAAAGAGGTAAATCGGGCCTTTTTCGGGGAATCAGACTTAACCGCGAAAAAAAAACGAAAGATGTAAGCAACAACGTGTATGGCCCTGGGCAAACTTGAAAATCGTTCAAAAACATCTTCCTTTACAGCAGATCTAGCAACATGTACCTGAACGTTTTTTATTTCTTCAGTTGTTTCAAATTCTGCAGGTACTGAAGGCCATAAACTTTTCTCCAACGTGAGCCAATGTGGACCATTCCACCAAAGTCTGCTGCTCTTTAACTCCACAGGAGTCAGCCCCCGGGTTGCTAGATCTGCAGGATTTTCTTGGGACACTACATTCCAGTTTTTATTACCCACCTTTTCTAAAATGGTTGCCACCCTGTTGGCCACGAAAGTTTTCCAGCTGCATGGAGGTTTTTTTTAACCAAATGGTCGAATCGAACCACAAATACAACGCATAATTTTTTATTGAAAATTGGGGCGCAACACTATTGACTAACTTTGCTAATAATACTGCTCCACATAACTCTAACCGTGGTATTGAAGGTTTTTTAACTGGGGCCACTTTCGATTTTGCCACTAATAAGTTCGAATATATATTTTAACCAGTTTTAACTCTCACATACAAAGCCGCTGCATAAGCTAACTCGGACGAATCGCAAAAGCCATGAAATTCTATAATTGAGCCAGGCGTGTACATAACCCACCGTGGAACCGTGATTTCATTGATATCGTTATATCTACTAATAAACGTTTGCCAACTTTGCAAAGCTACTGACTTAATATTGTCATCCCAATCGATCTTATCGAGCCACATTTGCTGCATTAAGATCTTCGCTATGATTATTATAGGAGCAAGCCAACCCGCTGGATCAAAGAGCCTAGCAATCACGGATAACACTTCCCTCTTGGTATAAGCAGATTTAAGTGGAATTTTTTCCGTCGTAAAATAAAAATAATCAGCTGAAGCATTCCATCGAACACCTAGAGTCTTTGCATTACTTTTATCGTCAAAACGTAAAAAATCCTGATTTATTAAATATTCAGAGGGCAGCCCCTCTAATACTTCTTTATTATTCGAGGTCCACTTTCTTAGCTCAAACCCACCCGACTTTAAAATTTCTATTAATTGGTTTCGGGCCTCTAAAATATCGGGAAGACTGTGTGCACCCACCAGAGCGTCATCTACATACATAAAGTTCCGCAATATTTCTGCCCCTAATGGGTAATAACGTTCCTCGTCACTTGCCAGATGTAACAGCGTTCTAAGTGCCAAATATGGTGCGCAATTGATGCCAAAGGTAACAGTTTTTAATCTGTAATCTACTATCTCTTCATCTGGAGAACCACGATGAACTATTTGTTGAAAACGAGCATGATCAGGGTTAACTAGGATCTGCCTGTACATTTTTGTTATATCTGCGTTAAATACCAGCTTATAAAACCTCCATTTAAGAATCAAATAAACTAAATCATTCTGAAGTACAGGGCCAACGTGCAAAATATCGTTCAGACTTTTGCCACTAGTTGTAACACTGGAGGCATTAAACACTACTCTCAACTTTGTTGTAGTGCTTTCTGGCTTAAAAACGCCATGATGAGGTAAGTAATAGCTTGGGCCAATTTCAGGATATTCAACTTTTTCCATATGCCCCAATGTCAAATATTCTTTAATGACCTCATCATATAAAACCTTGTTTTGAGGTCTACGCAATAATGAATTTTCATTTCTCAAAAATTGACTCAGAGCCATGTTTCTATTTGGACCAAGAGCTGAGAAATCTGACTTAAATGGCAAATTAACTATGTATCTTCCCTCAGAATTTCTCCTAATTGTTGATCTAAATATTTCCTCACATAACTTGTCTCCTTCTGAGACTACTGGTTTTTGAGAAATCTCCTCAAGCTCCCAAAATTTTGCCAATTGCTCATCAATTGAAGCTTTGGTTAAATAAGACCTTCTAACTGTACGCTGTGGATTCGTTGGACCTATTACCACCCAACCAAATATGGTTTCTTGAGCCACCAGGGAATCAAAAATACCATGTTTCACCCCACTTCGTAGTATTGAGGGATAAACATCACCCCCTAACAATATATCTACAGAGCCACTTTTATAAAACGCTGGATCTGCAAACTCTAACCCTGGCAGACTAATATTTTTATCAGGGCTAAAGGAATGTGTTGGAATATCTCCAGTTACCTGGGACACTACTAAAGCTGTAACTTTCAGTGATAAGTTCGGATTGATCAACGAAGTTACAATAAAAGAAGCCATTTTATCAACATGATTTATGATTTCACCGCCCAAACCTGCTACTTCAGCTGATGTCGGTAATGTAGCCAGCTTTAACAATTTACAAATTTTCTCAGAAATGAAACTCTCATCTGAGCACGGGTCAATTAAAGCTCTTACTTTATAACTAGAGCCATTATTTTCTATGTTAATCCATGCAGTAGCTAATAAAACCCTTTTTGAAGCCGAGTGATGATGATTCTGAACTACATTAGAAGATGAAGCAACTTGGACAGACTGCGTAGTCGTTTGCTCCCTATTTTGAGCCTCAATATTCGTGCTATTTCCCGTAGCTGGTTTCTGAACAAAATCCCTATGTAAAAGATTGTGATGTTTTCTTTTACATTATTATTAGGACAATCGCCAAACACATGTCCTACTTTAAGACAGTTAAAACAGTATCTAAATTTTCTTAAAGTGGAAACACGACTCTTATAGTCCATGTTCAAAAATTTACCACATTGACTTATTTCGTGTGGTTGCTTGCATAACTTGCATTGGGCCGTATTAGCTTTAGTGTGATGTGTTTTAAATTGTTTAGGCTTATTTTGGCTTTGGGTATTATTGAATATAGTTTGAGAACCACTGGCCCGAATATTGGAAACGCTTTCTAGCGCCCGAAATCTATCGGTCAAAAAATCATTAATTTCTTTTCACTTTGGAATTTCTGATTTATTTTTTACTGATTGTTCCCATAAATTTAATGTTTGCTCAGGTAATCTAATTGAACAATGAAAAACAAAAAGTGGTTCCCAAGCCTCCACATCAACTTTGTAAAGTTTTAAAGTCGATATGCAATTATTTATCTCCCTCTGGAGCCTTTTAATTTCAGCGGACGATTCCCCTTGACACGGAGCCAAATTGTACAGCAAATTCATTTGACTATTAAATAATACCCTTTTATTCTCGTAGGTTGCTTTTAAGTTTTCCCAGGCAATCTCAAAATTATCAGCAGTTACGGTTATATTTCTATTTACTTCCCTTGCGTCCCCTTCTGTTTTTTGAAAAAGGTAACACAATTTTTCAACAGGGCCTAAACGATCATTATTTATATAAATTGTGGTAAATAGGTCTCTAAATGTGGGCCATGACGCATAATCGCCACGAAAAACTTCTACATCACATGCCTGAATTGGTATAGAAATACCCTGTTTGGGAACCACTGATTTAGATGAGGATGTATCTTCCTTAAGTAACCTACGTTTTGCTCTAGCCAATACGTTAATACATTTCACATGAGTCTTGTGGGTTTGGCTATACCTTGCGTGAATGGGTATAAGCTCTTTCTTTCTCTCTCCTAACTCTCCTACGCAAGTTTCATAACAACTTTTGAATTTTCCCCACAATTCATTAAGCTCAGCCCTTTCAAATTCCAAAGCCTCACTTGTATAGACAGAGAAATCTTCTTCCTTGAGCCTTGCTTCAAATCTTACAATTTCTTCTATTACCTCATTAAATTTATCCAAAGAAGCCATTTTTACCACAAATTAAATTTTTGATTACTTAATGAAATTGTAAATTTTTCGAGCCAAAAAGGATTTTTCCCAATAATGTACGAAATAATAAATATTTTGAGCCAAAAGGGAAAATTGCCACAATCAAAAAATATTTACAAAAAGTTAGGTTAATTTTTGTACACCAAATCAAAAATTAATTAAAAAAGATGGCTTCAAATAAAATAAAGATGTCCGCGACCATAAAAAAATACACAAAAAGGGCGCTTTTGCCGGCAGCGGCGCAGCAGAGGACCAGAAAAAAGGAGCCAAAAAATTATAACGGGCAATCGAAAATGGCGACAACGAGCAATAAAACAAATCTTTTAAATTCTTTTGAGACACACTTGTTCACTTTATAAGGTAGAATCCACTTTATGTAATATTTCAAATGTGTACATACCTCGAACTGCCAAAATTGTGTAAAAATTCATCGAAATTGGCGATGCAATATTTTTCAGATCAATATGAATAAGTAGATTTTAATTTATTTTATGAGAAATAGTTGATTCAAGTACTTTACTATTTAAGTATATTTTGTATACGTGCGGGAAAAAGTCTAAATTACATTAGCAAAACTTATACTCAGTTATTGATCTAGTTGAAAAAAGATGTGTGATTTTTTAAATAATTTACTCATGCTAAAAAATGTTAATGACAGGAATTGCCAATAATTTTAATATCAGAATTTTTTAACAATCAACGCTGAAATATTTTCAACATTGTACAGAATAAGTGTTGCTATAGCGCATAAATACTAGTATGTATTAGAAAAATTGTGACGTAAAATTATTTCTCTTTTGTGTAGAATCATCTTTATCGGCCTGCCTTTAATTCCTACCATAACCCTCATGTTTTTCTTATGCACATTACGCGGGGATTCCCATAATTCGTTTAATAAAGATGTTTCTACACAAAAGAGAAATAATTTTACGTCTCATTCATTTCGCATCACGGTTAGAGTAGGAGTCGGAGTCGTGAGTCGGAGTCTTGAGTCGGAGTCGCACTTAAAAAATTTCAGCGTTTGGAGTCGGAGTCGGAGTTAGTACTTTTTTCGGACGACTCCACAGCCCTGCTTTTGGGGTTGATCTTTCCGTCTGTTGCCGATTTCTGCGCCGGTCAATAAAACGCCACTTTATTTGTTTATTTTCCTTTTATTTTTAGTTTAGGTAAGTTGGGTTTTCTTTTTGGTTTAGCTTATAACAAGGTTTTCTTTTAGTTTTTCACTTAATTTTTATTTTACTTTGTTTTTTACCACAATGGCTTCCGACCGAGTTAATAGAGAAAAAACAAGTGTCGGCTCGTCACAAAACCAGCGAGTATATCAGCTCTAAGCTATTACATGCGCAACCTATACCCTTGCTGATATCTATGTATGCGCAGTGACATATACAGCTGCTGGTGCGCGCAACAACTCCCATGCTAATCAACCGCAGGTGCAAGGCGAATTTACTTTCAGGTGGTGTTGAAAACACAGCTGTGCTACTTTTTTCTTGCATAATTGTGTATAGAAATGTCAAAAGTTGTTTACATTTTTTTTTCATAATTATGTAGAGAAATGTCAAAAGATGTTTATGTGTACATTGTAAGTAGACGTTTTTCGAAATACAATTTCAAAAAAGCTTCAAAGTGAAAAATTAATTATTGCAAATAATAAAAGTGTAAAGTGAATAAAAAATTAAAAAGTGTTAAGTGCAGTTAACTAATTAACTAAACAAACAAACAAACATAAAAAGTGATTATTATGTTTGCATGTGGTGGACGTTTTTTAAAACACAATTTTAAAAAAGGCTTCAAAGTGAAAAATTAATTATTGCAAATAATAAAAGTCAAAAGTGAATAAAATATTAAAAAGTGTTAAGTGCAGTTAACTAACTAAATAAACAAACAAACATAAAAAGTGTTTATTAAGAAGAAAAAAAGTTAAAATATACATATAATATAAAACATGAAAAGTTGTTGTATATGCAAAAAGAAGCAAAAACCTGGAAGTGGTAGCTTTTTCAGTGTGCCCAATGATAACCGTAGGCTCAAGTGGAGCAAAATTTGTAGTCTGGACTTCTCCCGACATGCAGTTGTTTGCGCTGACTATTTTGCGCCAACAAACATTATTAGGTTACAAAAAAGTGCCTCATTGTTGCCGGATGCTGTGCCAATGTGAGTAAATGTTTTTATAAATTACATTTTTAATAGATTTTTATAAATATATATTGGGTATTATTATTATAAATATAGAATACCCGACCAAAAAAACATCGCTTTGTTGCCGGATGCTGTACCAGAGTAAGTAAATGTTTTAAAAATTAGAATTTATATGGCTTTATAAAATATGTTTTGTGCATTATTATAATAATTATAGATTGCCCGAATTACAAAACTTTGCATATCCGTTATTTTACAATCCTGTGACAAACATAACCCCCATGCCAGTGTGCAACAATCCAGTTGCATTCTGTGAAGAGCGTGCAATGGATCAGTCCTTCGTAGTGTTTGCTACTAATAGAAAATTACAAGAAAATATGTTCTCTGATAAAGAAACACAAACTATGTAAAATTCTTATAGAATTCTAAAATATGATATCCTAACAAATTTAAAATTTTTTTATATATCTGTGACAAAAAGTAAAAAATTCTTATCTTGACTTAAGCCAAATTGAGTAAAGTACACATTGGCAAAGTTTTAATTATTATGTACGATTTTTTTTTTTTTTTTTAGTTATAGCAACATTACTTTTTGGTTGCCTTCTTTCAAAGTACAATAACTTTTGCACATGATGACTATTTAGAAATAAAGGCTTAAAAAACTAACCGCAGAAAAGTGTCGATCATTACCGTTAAAGTTAAAAAAACTAAAAAAAATGACCACCCATCACCGAAAGATTTAAAATATCGGTTACGGAAATATATATTAGGTACGTTATTTATAAAAACTTTGTGTTTCGTTATCTTCTTATTAATTCTGTTATTTATTTTCAGCAAGAAACACAGAACACCTTAGCGGCACTGGCAACGTTGGTTATGACACACCTGAGTGGCTTAACAATACCAATGAAAAATTAAACAACAACCGTTTTTCCCAATACAAACCATCGAAAAGTCTGCCGGACCTACCTGAAGACGACGAGAGTGAAGCAGAACCCGATACACTGGACGACCTTGATGTAACCAATTTTCCAGATATAGGTGCTCTTCAAGAGGATGCGTTAGAGTACATATCAGGGTACATCATCCGAAAGCTTCACCTTGAAGAGCACCTATGTCATGAAAATTCGTATACATATGTCGATCAGCTGTCGAAAGGCTATTTAAAAAAACCTGCTTGGTCATTTGTAAAACAAATTAAAGCTCTTGAGGGCATTTTTTATAAAATAAATGGGCTTGGAAAAATAAAAGCTTTTTTTTTCATATATATATATATATATATATATATATGTATATATATAAATATTACAAAAATTAGTTTTGAACACATAGGTACTAGTCAATAAAACAATTATAAAAAACACCTAAGTTTAACTTTTTTAATATTATTTTTTTAAATAAAATGAAAACACTGAACGAAATATGAATTGAAACGATTTTATTTACCTAGCTTCTTTTGGGCCACAAACAAGTAAGTTAAAACCTTCAATACAGTAGAGAGATTAATACAAACATAATTTGTTGGTACATTTATATTTGAGCAGCATCGTCCGCTTTAATTTGCTACCGTAATTCATTAATTGTGTATTGTCACAGTGCAATCGACTGCAAAATGTTAATATACATACATACTTATATCCTTAGGCTGATAGTAAATTTAAAAATACCTTTAAAATTATATGTATGTATATGTTTCATTGAAATTGGTGGAATATAAAATACTTAAAAATCAACATCAATTTTAGAAATTGTTCCTGTTTTTATATATTGTTACCTAAAACGCAAAAAGCCCTACCTAACATTTTGAAAATGTTACAGGAGAAGCAAAAAACTATTTAAAATGATAAATTGATAAATCACTTTAAACTCTTTATAATTTATTTTTCTTCTATTATTCTTGTAAAACCTACCAGTAGTTTCGACAATTGATATTATAACAGATTAATATATGCTTTATAGAACACGAGAGCAAAATTCGTCCGTTTAAATTACATTGAAAACAAAATTTCCAAATTTGTTTTTGTTTCAAATTTAAGTTTAACGGACGAGTTTCTCGGTCGTATTCTATAAGCCACACACAAGATTTTCTTTATTTGTTTTAAAGTCGGCAAACTCTTACAGATCATAATAAAAACTACACACTAGTGCCTAATCGTGATTTAAAACAAAAATGTTAATTATAAAATGGATTATAAGTAATCTCTTGCTTGTCCTTGTTCACTTTTGAGCGAGATAAACAATGATTGGAACAAATCTAGTTTACCGACGCAGCTCCAAATAAAAAGAAAAGTACCCAGGGTGATAGAAAATGGAAAAATAAAAAGAAAAAATTAAATAAGAAAGTTGGCGCAAACGCTTAGTTTTTGAGTTATGTACGTTTAAAGTTTTCATATAAATTAGCGATTTTCCACTACAATTCTAAACGTATATGGCCAATATTGGTATAATTTTAAAACTCTTGAACAGATTTTTCTGAATATAAATAATTTATTTTAAACTCTTTGCCTCACATTACAGTTTACCTCACATTTTTCATTTACGTCGAAATGTTACGGAAGTGCACTAGGAAAGAATGCAGTTTATTTAAAAAAAAGTGTAATACAAATTTTATAAAATAACAAACGCTAGCATCGCAAAAAAAATCTTTGCATAGCCAGCCTTTGGTCGGATGCAAGCATCTTCTTCTCTATGGTATAACAAACACCAGTTTCGCTTACTAAAGCTTCCTTGCATAGCCGGCCTTCGGCCGGGCGCAAAGATTTTCTATCCTATGGTATAACTAATACCGGCTTCGCTAACTAAAGATTCTCTGCATAGCTGGCCTTCGGCCGGGCGCAATGATTTTCTCCTCAATGGTATAAAGCTGCTCTGCATAGACGGCCTTTACCCATGGGCAAGGATTCTCTCCTCATTAGTATAACATAAACATAAAGAAGGTTTTACTTTTATTTTAATTAAAATTCTTAAAAAAAATAGTATGTACAATATACATACATAAACAATTAGAAAAAAAAATTAAAAAATTTGGTTTTATGCTTACTAAAAACTTTTGTAAATAATTGGTATTGTGGTTATTTTATTGAACTGTTAAAAATATTGAAATAAATTCTATATGTCCAGGAAGATCTAGTGGAAAGCTTTGCAATGATACCAATATTAGCCATATACATTAGAAAATGTAGTGCAAAATCACATATTTATATGAAAACTTTAAACGTCCATAACTCGAAAACTAAGCATTTGCGCCAACTTTCTTATTTTATTTTTTCTTCTTATGATTCCATTTTCTATCACCCTTGGTACTTTTTTTTATTTGGAGCTGCGTCGGTAAACAAGATTTAAGCCCAATGATTTATAAACATCACTGGCATTTGGATCTTTGGCCACACTATAATCAGTTTCTAAACGTTTCAACTCAGGATCCTCTAAAACGCCAGAAGTAGCACCTAAACGATTTGCATTGGCCACAATTATTGTTTTTGATGATTTTAATGAACACGCCCGTTTCAATGAATTCTCATTATGTTTTGTGCTGATTTACGGATTTTGACACAGCCGACAGGTGCCGGAAGAACTGCCTTTAATTTCCTTTAAAGTTCTTTCAGGCATAAACATTCCAAAAGCCACGTTAGATTCAGTTGTACAGCCTCAGGCAGTCGTTCGATGACATTTTGTTTGGAATAGTCGTTCGATGACATTTTGTTTGGAATACAAACATCCCAGTCCGCATAGAACAATCGGTTCCTGCAAGCGTTGTTGGGTAAAGCACACGTTCAGCATCTTTATATTTCTAAAATTTTAAAATAAATTAGTAATATATTGTCTTTTTTAAAACAAAATAAACTATTACCTGTTTTTTGCACATGTGCTACAGACTACTTTTTTTAAACTTATATAGAGAAATGTCAAAAGTTGCTTACAATTGAATTCGCCTTGTTTATGTTTTTTGACACACGGACCAACTCAAGCAACAATAAAACACACTGTTGTTATTCGTGTTGTTGACTTGTTGTAGTATCGACGCCACCTGAAGTAAATTCGCCTTGCGCAGGTGGTACTAATAATAACCACAGTGGGGCCTCAACAATACTGAAATTTATTGTTGGACGATAAGCTGTTCCTATGCGCATTTCACTGGTAATTCTCATTCCCTCTGTAGTCTTGTTTGCTGATAGCTTTGGCTTTTCTAAAATTATTTAGGAGAACGTTTCCTGATAATCTGGCCTAAGCAACCAGTGAAATGCGCATAGGAACAGCTTATCCTCCAACAATAAATTTCAGTATTTTTTTATCAATTAATAAAAAAGGGAATCAACCACAACAAACAAAATCTTTTAATAAATAATAGTATTCCCAAAAACAACTTTGCTAATAACATTTTTGCAAGTGCACGTGCATAAAAAACTGAACTGTCAAATTGTTTTTATTTTGATTTCTTGCGAAAAAAATAAAAGCACTTTGTTTTTGTTGTTAATATGTTTTTTCTTTACCCACTTACAACTACAATTAATGTTGGGAGAATTCCAAATAATTGTAGTGGGAAATGTAAGAAAAGATAAAAAACTTATCACTGATTTATTGCTTGGTATTTTGTTTAAGCTTTGATATCGTTGCAAAAAAGACTTTTTGAGTGTTTGTAGGTAATTCTCGTTCCCTCTGTAGTCTTGTTTGCGGATAGCTTTGGCTTTTTTAAAATTATTTAGGAGAACGTTTTCTGATGATCTGACCTAAGCAACCAGTGAAATGCGCATAGGAACAGCTTATCCTCCAACAATAAATTTCAGTATTTTTAATCAATTAATAAAAAAAGGGAATTAAGTACAACAAACAAAATCTTTTAATAAATAATAGTATTCCCAAAAACAACTTTGATAATAAATTTTTTTAAATTTGTTAATAAATCATATTTTAGAATTCTATAAGATACTTATGTACCTAGTTTGTGTTTCTTGATCAGAGAACGACTTTTTTTTTAAATTTTTTTTCTATCAATCATTACTTGGCACTGAGGCAAGGACTGATCCATTGCATGCTCTTCAGAGAATGCAACAGGATTATTGTTCGCTGGCATGGGGGCTATGCGTGACACAGGATTGAATAATGAAAAGTTTTATATTTCTTGTATGCTACATATATTATTATAGTCCACAAAACATATTTGTAACAAGCTATATAAACTCTAATTTTTAAAAACATTTACTTACACTGGTACAGCAACCGGCAACAATGCAATGTTTTTTTTTTTGTCGGGTATTCTATATTTATAATAATAGTTTAAAATATATATTTACAATAAGCTATTTTAACTATAATTTACAAAAACATTTACGCCCAGTACAGATGGTGAAACGCAATTACAACAAAATCCTTTGGTGATTTTTGGTTTGACACCGGTTTCTATAATTTTCCACATACCTTGCAACCTAAATTTTTCCACAATGTGATCCAAATATCACAATCATTTCGGTTTTCTTTGAGAACTGATGAAACGGAAACACGAGCTTCCAGCACGCCGGTTTCAATGCAACTGATATCCAACGGACTCAGACCGGTTTCAAAATGGTCGATTAATTTCAAAGGAGTCAATGGCATAAACTCAAATGAAACTCAAAAATAACAACTTTTAGTTTCGTTTCACTGTCTGTTCTGGGCCTTACTTACATTGGCACTGCATCCGGCAACAATGCAGCACTTTTTTGTAGCCGAATTATGTTTGTAGGCGCAAAATGGTCAGCGCAAACTACAGCGTGTCGGGAGAAGTCCAGACTGCAAATTTTTGTCCACTTCAGCCTTAGGTCATCATTGGGCACACTGAAGAAGCTACCATTTCCAAGCTTTAGCTTCTTTTTGCAAATGCAACAACTTTTCATTTTAATTTTTTTACCTTTGTAACACTTTTTTTAGCAATCACTTTTTATTATTTTTTATAAATAAATAAACAATTTACACAATATGTACACATAAAATATTCCTTTTATTTTTTTATTTATAATAATAAATTTTTCACTATGACAGTTATTTTTTTGAGTTTTCAAAAACTTCCGTTTTATAAACAACTTTTGACATTTCTCTACATAAATATGGGGAAAAATGTAAACAAATTTTGACATTTCTTTACCCAATTATGCAAGAGAAAAGTAGAACAACTGTGTTTTCAACGCCACCTAAAAATGAATTCGCCTTGTTACTTACCCTTTTTTTGCTGGAAGTTTAATTTTTAATTGTTTTGCTAACTTGTATTAATTTTTTTGAATAACGACTTTATAAAAGACCTCAAGTTTAAACAATTAGTATGAGCGAGTATTATTTCTCATTCGTCCAACTTTGACATTTCTGACGAGGCAAATCGTGATATACAACCCAAAATAAATGACAGCTGTTACGTTATTAAATAAAAATCGTCAACAGTCGCGATCTAAAACCCAAAAAATTAAACACGCTTATATATTAGCGCTTATTTTCAGCTAGTGGCGTTCATCAAACAGGTTATAAGACTATTCAAGTATGAAATCTTTATAAATTGTAATTTGACTTAGAATGCACATTCGAATTAATTTGAATATTCATAATTTTTTTTATAATAGACTAGTTCATAAGGATCAATATGGTATACACTGAGCCATGTTTCCGACATTAACTTCTATATGCTTTTTGCTTTAAAATTTCAAAATAACTGTTCTTTTCGGTCCCTTTTTCAAAACATTCGTATATACGAGTATAATGGCCAATTTCATTTATTAATTTAAATAAAACATGCAGTTAATATTAATTCATATTTAAATATAGGGATGGGCAATAAATATCGATATATCAAAATATCGATATTAAAAAAAATTATAATCGATATATATCGCCGATATTAAAAATACCCATATATCGATACATCGATATTTATCTACGACTCTCGAATTCGATATTTTTAAGATCTCTTTATAATAAAATTCAACATTTTAACCGTTGTTCAACTGTTCTTATAAATTAAAAATAAAATATTGCACAGTTTACTTTTATAGTATGTGCCACAAGTTTCGTTTACCGGCAGTATATAATCCGGCATTATAAAATCCCAATAATTTTTGTTTTTTTTAGATTTCATATGGCGAATAAATAAAAATTTTTTTATATTCTTTACTTTTTTTTTAAATTTTTTTTTTGTTGTAGAATTAACTGCCGGTCCCTCGATTTCAAACGAAAACTTCGTTCCCATAACTTACCTTAAAAACTGCATTTATAAATTTGTTTTTGTTTTAAATAAAAGTTAAGCGAATGAAAGTTTCGTTCTAAATCGAGGGACAGGCAGTAAATTTGAAAATAAAAGAAACAATACAAAGTAAGAATGGAATTACATGTAATATGTTTGTACATATATAAATATGTATTGGCATAAGTATATTTTGTTTTTAAATTTGGTAATAATTTCAGCTTAATACGTTCGATACATCGATATATCGATATTTTTAATTAATAAATATCGATACTATTAAAAACATCGATACGATATATATCGATATATTTTTTCAATTTGCCCATCCCTATTTAAATATAGTTTTTCATATCATTTTATTTTACATGAAAAACAAATTTTAAAGATAAATTTATATATAAATAGAATTGGTGAAAATGGGTGTTTACCTTGAGGGCTGCTGTTAGGTACCAGGTACCAAAGGCACGGAGAAAACTCACGGTGTGTAGCGTCAACTGGTGGATGCTTGAGGCAGGTCAGGTTTTCTGACACCCGGGTTGCAGCAAAGCAATGGAAAAAAACCAACCCTTATTTCGATTAGCGTACTGGCACTTTTTGTTTGTGGCTCTTTACACCTTAATTAAAAAAAACCCTTTTTCTTTTTTTTATCTAAATTTATTTAATTTTAAAGAGCCTGTTTTTTCACTTTTTGGTTTACAAATTTTCTACGTTGCACTAAAGAAATTGGTGAGCGGTATCACATGAGGTACAAAAGCAATTGAATTGTTTTATTTAAGCAAAATATAATAACAAAAATTGGCCGTTTTTATACCTTTACACTAAAGTGCTACCATGCTCCTTGCCACTTTGTGCGCGAACATCCCGCCCACCTTGCCACAATAGTGCAACAAAGAAAAACTAAAAAATAAAGTAGCCAATACGATAAAGGTGCAAATGGAAGTTCAGTAATTCATTTAAATGCATTTAATACATGTTTGGTAAAAGAAGGAAAAATTAAACGTTAAATAAAGAAAAAAAATTGAGATCAATTAATTCACGATTCATTCTCCCCAAATTGAAGAGCATTATAACACAAATATAAGAAAAAAAAAATTTAAGCTAAATTCGTGGCCGAACAAACTAGGCGCTCATAAGGAGCCATAAAACCAATAATGCCGAAGTCGACTAGTTGGAATCGTCCTCATCTGCCTCCCCGAAATACGTAAAACTGGACACCGTGTCTTGAACCAATCGACCACCTGGTTTGCCTGCTGCTGGACCAACAAGTATGCGGCCGATGACATCTGACCCCAAGACCACAAAATACGGGAGACTTTTGTTCCAACGCCGGTCAGCCGACCCATCATCTGCCTCAGCGCGATAGTATCGTCGAACGTTCACTGTTGGACTACAACCATACGACCTCCTGTCTTCCACCGCTAACTCAACCTCAAAATATTTTCGTTCCAGCCCATGGAGTATATTCAGCTTCGTTCGCTCTCCTGAAATTATGCACTGCAGCTCTTCCGCTTCGCGCAAAGTGATGGATGAATCTAGGGTGGCCATTCGTACTGTTTTTATCAGTACATGTACTGTTTTTTGTTTAAAGTACTGATTTATGCATTACAAGCAAATCAGTACCCAAATGTACTGATTTTTTCATTAATGTACTGTTTTTGTACTGTTTTTATATATTAATTTTTTCCGTATATGGTTTGTCATATTGTCAAATTGTTTGCCATACAAATATTAATATAGATGTTTTTATCGTTGAGTTATTAACAAAATTTTTGCCGAGTCAGTACGAAAAAAGAAGACAGTAGAAGAAAAATGGAAAGTGTTTCTACACGGTAGTGCGTTTACGAATTTGAGGAAATGTGGAATTTTATTTCTTCCATTCTACATTCAAACGCTTTTACAGAACGAGTCTGTAGTTTTAATGTGGAGAAAAGAGAGAAACAGGCTCCTAATATAAAACCTAAAAAGTGACTTGCAGATAAAGACAAACTTTGGTTATAGTTGTAATGAGTTTTACAATTTCTTGAAGACTGAAGACAGGAAAGAAATTGTGGACAATGTACAAAAAGGCCATACAAATTTTTAACTTGTAACATTGTAAATATTTATGTCCATACATAGTAAATATATTATTTATAAAAATCAATAGTGCAAGATCGTCTGAAAAACGATTGTGCCTTTTACAATAATTACAATTATTAAAAGTAATTAGTTGTAAATCACTTTTAAATTATTTTGAAGATAAATATATAACAAGCTTCGTTAATGCAATTGGTTAATTTGTTTTTTAACATTGTTGTCCTTATATCTGTAGCTTGGTGCTAAAAAGGCCAATGCCAAATAATTCACTTTTGAGAAAATTTAAATTATAGTTTTTTATATAAGAGGTCTGCTTTCGGTTAAATTGGACATTGGCTGTATCCGCAAAATAAAAGATATTCAGCATGCCCTTTTAATTGCAAAATGAAAATGAGATATAGCAAAAAAACTACTTTTATTTAATTTTATGCTTCCCTTTATTCAATATAATGTAATGTAAATATAAAAGAATAAAGGAAATAAAATTTTAGTTCATATGTTGGTCACGTTTTTTTCGTCAAATATTTGCTAGGTGTGACCGTAGGTTAAGAAAAGACCTAATGCAACAATTAAGTCAAAACAGCAAAATATTGACATTGATCCTTTTAGACCAAGCTTTAGACGTAATGAACTCAAATTTAGCTAAACTAACAAGAAATTAAGAAGCGAATTTTTAACAACTTGTTGTGTTTTAGATTTTTTGTTGTTTACTTTATATTTCCGCTAAATGTATATAAGGAATTTAATTATTAAAACTTCAGTTTTATTAATTAAATTTTGTCACTGTTCAAATTACCGCATTAATTCAAGTTTTGTTTTAAAAAAAATTTAAGCTTTTTATGTTATTAATATGCAATTTTTTATTAAAAAAGTATATGAACTGTTTTTTATACAATTGTACTGAATTTTTTCTCTTATGGTCTGATTTCTCTGATTTCAAAACTGGCAACCCTAGATGAACCTGAAGCCCAGAGGTCTATCAGCGCCCGCGTTTTTATGGGCTCCTGGCCTCGCTTTGCGACCACTAGGAGTTGGGCCGTCATCTTAACCCAAACTTTTCCATCTGGCATACACCCAATGCCAGCTATCGTGGGCATGCTTGCAATGCCTTCAGCGGTCTAGACTCCTGCACTGGCTGCTTGAGTGCGACTGGGCCAAACAATTATAGCACAAAGCATATTGGGCAACGATCCGAAGCTTTCTTTCTACCGGCACGGTTACAAACTTGGTACATTGTCGAATCGCGTGGAACTTGTGATCCAGTGGGCACTTATAATTGTCATTGAACAACACTCCGGCCATGACGACCTGGAACCAAATAAAGATTAAAATTAAGGGTAAATGTGCTTTAGGGAATAGAATTTAACAAATTTTTGTTATTGGCGCTCGCTACGCACGTTTTGCGTTTTTAAATCAGCTACTCGCACCTTGCCATTATTGCCACGATACACCTTTATAATATGTCCTAAACGCCACTCAGCCTGACAGCCTGGTTCACTTTTAAGAGCCACTAAATCGCCTTCTTTTAAGTCTATCTGAGGGTGTTGCCATTTGTTGCGCTTGTTTAGCTCTTTTTAATACTCTTGCTTCAATCGGCGACAAAACTCTTGCTGTAGGGCCTTCAATTTGCACCACCGATTTACAATACTAAGGGGTGAAGACAGCTCTTCGGGCTCAGCAGGGGTAAGCATAGAGGTCTCTATCAGAAAGTGACCTGCAGTAAGGGCAGACAAATCTTCAGCGCTTTCTGTCATAGGGCCAAGGGGGCGTGAATTGAGACACGCTTCTATTTTGGCCAGAACGGTTGAGAACTCCTCAAACGTAAATTTCAGTTGACCAGCGGACTTTTTCAAGTGCATTTTCATACTTTTTACCCCTGCTTCCCATAGTCCTCCCATGTGAGGTGCTGCAGCAGGGATAAAGTGCCACGACAAGTGATAGTGACCATAATTTTTGACAGCCGTATCACGAAGCTCTTTCACGTGTTTGGCGAAGTCTGCGTAGATCCTCCAGCGGCGCCCACAAAGTTTCTGCCATTGTCAGAATACATGCATCTTGGGAAACTGAAATAATTTGACTTCTAGTACATATTAATTTCTTTTAAATAATTTAGTAAAACACCTTTTGTTTATAGTTTTATCTTTTATATGTATTTATTTTTGGAACAGCTGCTTGTGCGACTGTTCAGTTGTCGAGTTATTTTATAATTGTTTTTCTAAAATAATTCTTAAGTCTAAAGCCTCTAGTACACGGCATGTAAAAAGCCACATGCGCATGTGGTTCTGACGTAATTTTGACGTCATCACACAACACACAATGCTTATTGTGGCTTTGCATTGACGTCAAAATTACGTCAGAACCACATGCGCATGTGGCTGTTTACATTCCGTGTACTAGAGGCTTAAGTACTTAAAAATACACTAACACTAATGCATATAAAAATGCAACCTAAACAATAAATTTTAAGTAATCGCTGAGAATGTGCTGACTCACATATTCTCAGCGATGGGATTGGCTAATATGGACTTTTTAGCTTCAACAAAGTGTGAAGCTCGTGTTACATACAGAAGGTATGGTAACAACGACTAGTCAAACATACTACAAAACCATGACGGGCGATGAAACGGGCCAAGGCTGCTAGAAAGGCAGGGGTAGACAAATCGCCAACAGCTTCAAGGTGAATCGCCCTCGTAAAGAAACAAACGAAGAGACACACGTAGCCTTTTGAGATTCGGCAGTATCGCCGGCAGAACTTTAAACTTCGAACGGGCCCGCAAAATCAACGCCAGTATTAGTAAAGGGGACGACAAAGGGTAGTTCTTTCTTCCGGCAAAGCCACCATTATTTTATTTTGAAGCTTCTTTCTATAAAGAACGCAGACTTTGCAATTACGCACCACTGTCTTTATTAGATTTTTTGCGCGAATGATCCAGCACTCTTGCCGGACGACATTTAAGACTAGGCAAGGGCCACCGTGAAGGACTAAGGTGTGCACGAATTCTACATACAGCCGAGCCAATCTACTGCCATACGCTAATATAATAGGGTGCCGCTCGTTGTAGGACAGAGAAGTAGTAGATCTTAGGCGGCTATTAGATTGAATAATGTTGTCTTTGTCAACAACGATTTCTTATGAACTTCAGCTCACTAGCCGCCATTTTTAACGAACTGTAAAGGACCTTTTCGCGTCTTTTCTTACTCGTCAGGGCAACAAATCGAAACATATAAGCGATTACGTGATATGCTCGAGATAAACTAGAAAACCTGTCTAGAATATCTTCTTTATCAGCAGATCTAGCAACAAAAACTTGAGCTCCTTTCGACTCTTCTGCTGTCTCGAACTCCGCTGCTCCTACAGGCCACGAAGACTGCGTTAAGTTGAGCTACTCAGGTCCGTGCCACCAGAGCCTATTTTCTCTTAAATCCGCAGGGATCAGCCCCCGGGTTGCTAGATCGGCAGGATTGTCACCTGACGCCACGTGACTCCAGTTTTTATTCTCAACTTTTTCTAACATTGTAGCCACTCTATTTGCTACAAACGTTTTCCAGCTACAAGGGGGTTTTCTCAACCACGCTAAAACAATCGTGGAATCGGACCACAAATAAAGGGGGGACTTGTTCACGTTAAAGGTAGGTACTACACTGTCAACCAAATTTGCCAAAAAAAACTTTTCCACATAACTCCAAACGAGGCAAAGATGGCTTTTTTATTGGGGCCACTTTCGTTTTACATGTGAGCAGACTTGTCAAAACTTTATTTTTGAGCTGTAACCTTATATAAATTGAAGCCGCATATGCCACATCAGACGAGTCACAGAACCCGTGAAATTGTATAGTACAGCCAGGCGAATATTGAACCCAACGTGGAAGCTTACTTTTTTCAATATACGTATAATTAGCAACAAAATTCTGCCATATCTGCAGAGCCACTGGTTTGATAGCCTCGTCCAACTCGATCTCATCAAGCCACATTTGCTGCATTATAATTTTTGCTGCAATTACCACCAGAGCCAACCAGCCTGCAGGATCGTACAGCCGTGCAATGGTAGAAAGAACCTCTCGTTTCGTATAAGAGCTTTTAAGTGCAATTTTTTCATATGCAAAGAAAAACATATCTTCTGCCGCATTCCAGCGAATCCCTAGCGTTTTCGTAGTGCTTTTTTCATCGAGCGACAAAAGTGAAGAATTTAGTAGGTGAGCATGGGGCAATTTTTTTAAAATTTCTTCAGAATTCGAGGTCCATTTTCTGAGCTCAGTTCCCCCCATATCTAAAATACCAATTAATTGCTCCCATGCCACCAAAGTATCAGCCACTGAATGGGCACCAACTAGAGCATCACGGAAAACGTCTAACGGAAAACGTCGCTCTTCATCATTCGCCAACTGAAGAATGGTTTAATTAACGCCAAAAGTCACCGTTTTCAGTTAGTAATCAGAAATTTCCCTGCTATCATCGCTACGAAAAACAACTTTTTGGAAGAGCCTATGTGTGGGAGTTACAAAAATCTGCCGGTACATTTTTGAAATGTCCGCTTTAAAGACAAACTACTAACTATTTCAGCTTGCAAAATAGGGCCAGTGAACAACAAATCTTTCAAACTTCTGCCATTTGCAGAGGGACTCGAGGCATTCAATACTACTTGCAATTAAGTAGTTGTACTCCCTGGCTTAAAAACGCCATGATGGGGTAAATAATAACCCGGTTCACCTTTAGCACTTTCTGCTTTTTCCATGTGCCCTAGAGCTAAATATTCTTTTAGAACCTCATTGTACTGGGCCTTACGCTCAGCATTGCGCATTAAAGATTTTTCATTTCTCAGATATTGACAAACAGCTATATGCCTATTGGTACTAAGCGACAGCAAACTATTTTTAAAGAGCATACAAACAGTGTATCTCCCTTCAGAGTTTCTAGTGGTAGTAGAACTGTAGATCTCCTCACATTTTTTATCTTCTTCTGATAAAGCACGCCAATGAGAAACTTCTTCTAACTCCCAAAACTTCGATAGTTGGTCATCAATTGCAACTTTTGTCATATGAGACACTCTTAGTATTCGAGGGGAAACTCTAGTAAGCGTTGGACCTGTAACTATCCAACCAAAAATGGTTTCTTGAGCCACTAGCGATTCAAAAACACCTCCTAACAATAAATGAACCTCAATGCTTTCATAAAACTTCGGATCAGCATAACACAGCTTCGGCCGCTCAATCTCTTTTTGGGGCCAAAAGGAATGCGTTGGAATACTACCAGTTACACGAGGGACAACTAGAGACTGTATATTTAGAGACACGTTCCGATGGAAAAGAGAAACAATGGTAAAAACTGCCATTTTTGAAGACGTACTAATTATCTCTCCGCATAAACCTGAGACTTCTGCAGAAACTGGATTAGTTGGCAGCCTCAATAATTTTTGTATCTTTTCGGAAACAAAACTTTCATCGGCACTTGGATCTATCAGGGCACGAACCTTGTAACAGAAACCAAAACTTATAATGTTAGCCCAGGTTGTGGCTAACATAACCTTTTACGCAACAGAGGTATGATGCGATTGAACTACACCAGAAGGGCCGGCAACATTAGTGGACTGTATTAAAGTTTGATTGTTTTGACTTTGACCCTGCGAATTAGTGTTTGACAGGCTTTGATTACCATTTCTATTTCTTAATACTTCTTTATGTATTAACGTATGGTGTTTATTTTTAATTTCGACCAACTATTGGTACTCGTGCAATCCCCATACAAATGCCCCATAGTCAGACAATTGAAACAAAAATGAAATCTTTTTAAAGTTGACACACGGTCCCTGTGGTCCATGCTCAAAAATTTGTTACAAACACTAATCTTATGACTTTCTTTACACAATTTGCATGTGCTCTTTTGCATAGCTTTTATAGAAATTGAGTTATTATGTGAAGTTATTATGTTATTTGGGTAGCATGATTACCGCTGATGGAGGTACTGAGATTGACGTGGAGGCAAAAATCAGTAGAGCTAGAGCAGCATTTGGAATTCTAGCACCAATATGGCAAAACAACAACATTAGTCTTCGAACAAAACTGCGAATTTTTGAATCCAATGTTAAATCAGTTCTTTTGTACGGATGCACAACATGGAAGGTGACCAGTATAATTACAAGCCGTTTGCAAACATTCGTCAATCGCTGCCTCAGACGAATACTTCGAATCTTTTGGCCAAATGTTATATCAAATATTGAGCTACTTCGTAAATCAAATCAGATAGATGTGGCAACTGAGATTCGAAAACGAAAATGGCAATGGATTGGTCACACACTTCGACGTCCAGATGAAAATATCGCCAAGCATGCGTTACGTTGGAACCCGTTTCATCAAGCAGGACGAAGAGTTGGAAGGCCTAGAATAACTTGGAGACGTTCCACCGAAGCCGAAATGAGATCTGTGGGTTTAACATGGAACGAAGCTAGAAATGTAGCCCAAAACCGAGTACGGTGGAGAACGTTTATTGTTGGCGCCCTATGCTCCAGTGGGAGTTAAAGGAACATATATATATATATATATATGTGAAGGGCCTGATTGGGAACCAGTGGCATCTACATTGTCGCTCCTATAATGTCAGAAACACTTTCAAGGGCTTGAAATCTATCGGTCAGAAAACTATGTAATTCTTCCCATTTGGGAACCTCTGTTTTATTTTTCACCACAGATGTAAATTATTTCCTGAGAGCCGAGACGAACATTGAAACACAAAAATTGGGTCCCATGAGGCAGTATCTACTAGAGGTCTGCACAAATGTATTTGCTAGCCAAATGATTGTTGTGTGTGCATTGATATCCAAATCAAATGTGTAAAAAAATGAGAGCTAGTCATTCACGCTCAATCATTTTAACTGAGAGATCAACACAGCCACATACACTAACACTAATTGTGTGTGTGTCCCTATTATTGTTTATTGTTTGATGAACTCAAATTCATACATCTTACAATAAAAAAACCTGAGTTAAGTTAAAAATCACACTAATCATTCGTGTGTTTGTTGTCTTTCTTGTTGTCTTGTTTATTTTACTAAAATTATCGATTAAAAATTAAATAATGTCAAAAAAATGTAAAATTGTTCAACTTAAAACTTAAAAAAATTATCAAAGCTAAGAAAGAAAGCTCGTTATAAAATAAAAATAATCTATTAACGTTTAAAAATAAGTTATAAGTTCTCTTGATTTAAAAAAAATTAAAACAAAAAATTAACAAAAATTTCATTTGTTTAAAAATATATTTAAAACTACTTTTTGCTTCTAAAAAGTTGGTATCACTTTTAATGCAATATATTTTTACTAATATTTTGTTTTCGATACGATAAAAAAATTTGAAAAACACAAAACACATGTTGTGTTGATAAAACACAATATGTATGTACATCGCCACACAAGTGTATTTACTCGTGTAAAAGAGCATATTTGTTATTTATACCTGTATCAAATATTTTTCTCACAACACTCACATAAATAATTGAACGCTTTGCACACATAGGTTATTTCTTACACACAATAAATTGTGTATGATTCTAAAATCACAAACAACACACTACTGGCCAGTCTGGTATGTGAATTCATGTGTCGTTTAATCGCACAAATGCAGATCTCTAGTATCTACATTGTATAATTTCAAGACAGAAATACAATTGTTTATCTCCCTCTGGAGCCGTTTAATTTCTGACGCTGTTTCCCGTTGGCATGGAGCCAAATTAAATAAAGCCTTCAACTGACTATTAACTAAAACCCTTTAATTTTCATATTGGGATTTTAAATTGTTCCACGCTATCTCAAAATTCTCAGCCGTCAATGAAATATATCTATTTATATCCCGGGCCGCACTATCTGTCTTTTGAAATAAAAAAAAACCAATTTTCTACTGGGCTAAGTCTAGAATTATTTATGTAGATTGCCGTAAACATGTCCCTGAAGGTGCGCTACGAAACGTAATCTCCATGAAAAGCGCCAGTATCGCAAGGGGATACAGGTATAGAACATAGGTTGGGTAGTACAGATTTTTCATACCTTTGATTTTCTTCATCCAATACCTGTTTAGCATTAGCCAAAATATTTATGCACCTCAAATATACCCTTCGTACCTGTGGAAATTTTGTCTTGACTACTACAAATTCTTTTTTGTCTTCTATGGTGTCCCCGGTACACTCGTCAAATTTTTTTTTAAGCTTCTCGCAACTTTTGTCTAATTCGCATTTTTAAATTGAAAAGCCTCACTGGTATATGCAGAAAAATCTTCTTTTTCAACATAACCTCAACGTTTACTATTTCATCTGCCGCCCGAATAAATTTTTCAAAAGTAGACATATTGCTTTAAAAATGCGAACTACCGAACAACAAAAAAAAATTAGCGAGAGTTTAAAAAAACCACAAACCAGTTTTCAACGAGAAAAAAATTAGCCCTTTTTTAATATTAGCCTTTCAATAAATTCTTAGAAAACTTTTCCACCAAACTAGTTAAGTTTAAATTGCGCCACGAATTTAAAACGAAAAAGTTTCTTATGCACGATGTGAAACACAAACAAAACTTCTTTCTAAAAAAAAAAAAAAAAAATTAGCCGCAAACAATGGGTCAAGTGTAAAAAAAGAAACAAGTCAAGTCGCTTACAAAATGTTACAATAACAAACGGGATCTATGTAATATTTTTCAATGTCAAACTAATGCAACAAGAACACTTGACTAACGGTCTGAATATGGCACTCTTTATAAAAAACCGCGTTCTAACCTTTTCAAGGTGACGATAAATTTACTTTGCTAAAATATAATAAAATTGATTTCTACGCACCTTTTTAACTCCAACTTCTCGGTAGAAGGACCAAATGTTTAACTTGAGGGCTGCTGGCAGGTACCAAAGGCACGAAGGAAACTCACGGTGTGTTGCGTCAACTGGTGGATGCTTGAGGCAGGTCAGGTTTTCCGACACCCGGGTTGCAGCAAAACAATGAAAAAAAAACCAACCCTTATTTCGATCAGCGTACTGGCACTTTTTGTTTGTGGCTCTTTACACCTTAATTAAAAAAAAAACACTTTTTCTTTTTTTTTATTTAAATTTATTTAATTTTAAAGAGCCTGTTTTTTCACTTTTTGGTTTACAAATTTTCTACGTTGCACAAAAGAAATTGGTGAGCGGTATCACATGAGGTACAAAAGCAATTGAATTGTTTCATTTAAGCAAAATATAATAACAAAAATTGGCCGTTTCGACACCTCTACACTAAAGTGTTACCATGCTCCTTAGTGCAGAGATGTATACACTGCTGTGCATGGAGGTTACAAGGTTTGCCACTTTGTGCGCGAACAATGGCCATAAGCATGGAATAATAACAACCAGGTATGTTCATTAGGGAGAGTTGTCATTATTTACCCATGTAATAACAAATTAATTTATTTGATTTTTGACATTTGCTTTAGTTTCTTCCCTTATTTTCTTTTGCTTGACGTTATATGGGCTTAAAAATTCAGAACAAAATGTTTAATAAATATACCTTGTATTATTCTACCATGGAGATAAGTATACAATGTAGAACACGTATTTACTTAGAACCACAT
The DNA here is from genome assembly GCA_943735925.1 of Pollenia amentaria. Classification (NCBI taxonomy): domain Eukaryota; kingdom Metazoa; phylum Arthropoda; class Insecta; order Diptera; family Polleniidae; genus Pollenia; species Pollenia amentaria. The sequence goes on from OX031006.1 coordinate 104,629,738, forward strand.
AACCTTGAATTAACTGTGGTTTTCATTGGCTCTAATCATATGAAAGTATTGACCGATACAAAAAAGTACCGATGCTTTTTATTCGGTACCGAGTAGGTATCGATACTTTACTGCCGATCGAGTACAAGTATCGCGTACAAGTATCGATACACAGTGGTATCGTATCATCCCTACTTACAGCCATACCTAAACAAAAGCGGAAGGGGGAACGTTTTCTTTCGCTTAGCTTTTACGCTGATATGCCATACCTAAACATGAGCATCAACGTTGTGTCACGAACAGTAGTTATAATTTTCTAGTTTAATAGAAATACAAAATAGAGAAAAACCGATAGATTAGCAAAAAAATAGTAAAATTGCCCTTAATTTTTTTGCCAGTAGCGGTTGTTGCAAAGCGGTGACGCTGCGCTATTTAGGGATGCTGCATACGCATTACAAATTTTGACAACTAGAAAACGAGTGCCGCTTTTGTTTACTTAAGGCTGTATCAGAATTACTATCATTGTAGCAATGATATTTTAACCGTCATAACTAAAACAAACTTTTAGAAATGTGTAAAAAACAATTTTCATAATTTTAAAGGAATCATATATTTTAAATGAGATAAAGAATAACAGATATAAAATATACATTTTACTAGAATTAAGAAATGAAAACAATGTGCATATAATTGAAAATTATTGAACTAAAGGAGGCACAAGCTCCTATTTTACAGTCTAATACTACGAATTTTTGCCAGTAAAACGTTCATTTACTTTTTTGAGTAATAGAATGACACATTTTTTAAATTATACTTTTACTCTCCACACAGAAAAACAAAATTGATTTCAATTAAAAAATTTTGTGATATTAATTAAAAACTTAATACAATTTGCACTAGTAACCAAAATCATAGTATCACTTGATTAAACGTTTAATTTACTTTATTAACAGTTTATTTCACTTGATTAAATTTTTAATTAAAACTGATTTTATATTGGATTAATGCTTTAATTGGTGAAAAATTTGCTAGAAAAAATTGTATTTGATGTAATTTTTTTACAATTATTATTATTTTTAAACTAAGGCGAAGTAAATTTTAACATTTTCGATAAGTCAGATGCAAAAACAACTGCCAGTTATTTTTAAATTGTCGTTTTTGTTGTAGTTATGCTTTTACCAGGTCAAATTTGCCGGTGAAAAGAAAAAGAAAAATTATATTGCATTTTTGTATGATGACCTGTATGACAAAATCGAAAACAAAATTTTTTTGTTAAAATTTTTCAATACCATTTATTAATAATTTATATTTATGTATGTAAATTTGTATATGAGTGAGTTTTCAAGCTTAATTTATACAAATTAGATCGAGCGAATCTATATATTAATTAACAAATTAAATTCATTTAGAGTTTTGTTGGCTTACTATCGTGAATGTATTCTTCAAAATTCTTGTCATCTTTCACAGCGGGATCGAAGTCATTAATAAGTTGCGGCAGTATTGTGTTGTCCAACATGGTAGTGTGGTTGCCTTCTATTACTTTTATTATTACTTTTCCACTAGTAATACCGCTGAGGCAATAGTCATCATCAATGTCCTGCAGAGCAACTATAGTTGGACGAACAAGGGTAATTGGTGTCTTTATTTCTTCAATATTTTCGAAATCATAAAAAGCTGCCATTTTTACACGTCTAAACATGGCATGAAGCATGGTAACAGCGTACTCTTTACTGTAACGTTCTTGCTTGGCAACATATTCCAAATATTTTTCGATCTTTCCTTCGATTGTTGAAATCTTATGGAATACCAAGCCGCTTGACTCTTTGGATTCCTCTGGCAAGAAAATATTTGCCATGATTGAAAGCAACAGATCATACAAATCATTATCATCAAAGTCTTTAATCAACTGAAGTCGAGTTAGCTTTGTAATGAATTGAGGAGCGCCATCGATAAGTAGCAATTGCCCACGATAACCAGCCTTTTCTAGAAGAGCAACTAGTTGTAGAGCAATATACGAACCAAATGAATAGGCTACAATGTAAAAAGGTTCTGTAACACTTAAAATGGTTTTTATATGTTCAAATGAAGCTTCGGCGATATCCTTAACAGTTGTCATCTCAGAAAAATTATGCAATTGTAAAACACAAGCTTTACTTAATATCTGACTACCGATATCGTACCAAGCCTGGCCAGCCGTACCTTCCAAGCCCGGAATAATGATTGTTGGAGGCATATTAGTCTTTGTGCTGTCAGCAGCGGTAGTTAATGGCAATAATATTTCATTGCAAAAAGCTTCATCTCCGAGATTACGCAGAAGCAAATCCATACCTTGGGCTTCGTTTTCAGAAGCAAATATCATTTTAACAAGATCGGAACTATCGCGTTCACGAGCATCGGAAAACTCTTGCAATTTCTGGAAAGTTAATGAACGCAAATCTTGTGGCGTAAGAACAAGTTCAAAGTCACGCTCTAAGGTCTGCTTAATTTCCACTGCCATCAACGAGTCCATACCCATTTCAGATAATGTTGTTCCCAATGAAACAGATTTTAGATCTCGAATTCCCATAATGTTCATTACAGTTTCAACAATGTTTTCGCCACCTGCACGTCCTACCCGCTTTTCAGCCACTACCATACTTGCCACAATAGCATCTGGAGCTGACATGAGATTGTCTAACTCTTGCAAACATGAAGATATACGCTGCTGTAAAGTTCCGCCGATTTCCATGTCAATTTTGTCCTCAGCCATATCAGCAACTAGACCAACTTCTCCCACAGCACCCCATTGTATGGCTTTACCGGGATAACCATGTGCAACACGATCTTCCACTATTCTTTCCATTATAGAATTGGCCATACCGTAATTAGTCTGGCCGGCATTTCCACGCCCACAGGAAACACTTGAGAACACAACAAAGTGCTCAAGCGTGGGACAATTTTTACGAGACAATTCATCCAAATATCTTGTAGCAACAGCTTTTGGACCAAAACTCTCTAAAAATGTATCTTTTGTCAAATTTGTAAAAATGCCATCACGCAAAACAACAGCCAAATTAAAAATGCCCCCAACCGGAGCCATTTCAGCAGCTTCTTCCAATAGTTTTTTACAACCTTCATATGTTGTTATATCACTAGTGGTGACTTTTACTGAGCACCCGTACGTCTTCCACAACCTATACAATTTGAATTTAAAAAGTATTTTGTTTTGTTCATATTATTAAACGCAAACTTACGCAATGCGATACGATTGATAGTCTTTAGTAATACCTCTACTAGAACTAAGCACAATATTTTTGGCACCACGTATTGCCAGCCAATCCGCCAACTCTAAGCCGAAACCCCCCAAACCTCCGGGAATTATATAACTCATCTTGGCATCGAAATATACTTGTTTCAAAGCGTTGACGGGAGTCGTATATAAGGATTCGGAGTCTTCGCGAACTTGAATGACAACTTTTCCTATATGCTTGCCAGCTGCCAAATAGCGGAAAGCTTGTTCAATTTGAGGAGCTTCAAAAACTGTTACAGGCAAAGGCTGTATAGTGCCATTTGCTATGTCTACATTCATAATATGCAATAAATGCTAAAAATATACACATGTACAAAGTAAGCCATTAACTATGTTAAACATTTAATACTAAAATTTACTTACATCGATTTCTTCTTCAGAAGCAATTAGTAAACGATCCGCCAGCACGGCATGGAAAGTAAGCTCCTTCAGGAAACATGCCATGCCGAGCTTGCTGTCATTGGCCATATCAAACTTTCCTATCTCTAGAAAATGACCAGAAATACCAAGACAGCGTACTGATGCCAACAACTTATCTTCCGAAAGTGAATTTAACACAAAATCTACTCCCTTTCCATTGGTTTCCTGATGAATCATCAGTTCAAAAGAAGTGTCTCTGGAATTTCCAATGTGAGATTCTAAATATGAAAAAAAAAGGTTTAGTAACAATTCAGGAAAGCATTAATTTAAAGAGTTAGATAACCTTTCAATTGTGGGAAGGTTTCAAGGAGGTATTTCTTTTTCTGTGGTGTACTACAGGTTGTAAATACTTCGAGGTTGTATTCTAATGCTGTGCGTATTGCAGCCAAGCCAACTCCACCAGTACCAGAATGTATGAGAATCGATTTTCCTTTTCGTATATCAGCGCACATAAAGAAGGCGTAGTATACAGTAATGTAGACTACAGGAACAGTAGCGGCCTCTTTCATTGTCCAATTTTTTGGAACTTCCCAAATCAATTTCGTTGGTTTTTCCACATATGAAGCCACGCCACCTTGAGTTACCATACTCATGATACGTCGTCCGGTTCTGGTCTCAATTCCTGAGTACTCAAGGCCCAACACGCAACTTTGATCAAATCTGCTGGAGCCATACAAATCAACTGCTAATCGACCCGTGGCTAACATCACATCACGAAAATTAACGGATGAATATATCACCTTGATCTCACAGTCCTTAGTATCCAAGGGGCCTTCAAACCAGCGGAAGGATGACAAGTCTCCTCGTTGTAACACATTACCATATACATGGTCTGCTCTGGCAATTGGGGTTTCTTCAAATTTAAGTTGAAGATGACGGTAAGTACCCCATTTTCCCTGTAATTAATAAAATGCTACCTGATGAAGGATATCGAAAGGAACTGTGTTATGCAAACTTACCTGTTTATAAACGTTTATTGCTAGATTTAATGCATACTGATTGCAATAGAATGGATCTTTAAGGCTAAATGCAGGAGCATTCGAATCGTCAATAAAGAAAGAAGTCACTAAGTTGCCATCAGGTTCTTTACGCAAGCAATTAACAAGTCCGATAAGGCCATTATATTTTTCATTAAAGGCATAGACAACCACAGGTGTTTTATTTGCAATGGCCTGTTGCACTTGAGTCAACCATAGGAATTCCACATCAGTCTCACTAACCTCTACTATCAGTGGTTCGATGCTCAAATTTTTCTTTGTTTTTTGCAAAAGTAATATAACCTCCTCGTTGCTGTCAAGAGGTATAACCGCCAGCATTTTGAAGTGCTCTGGAATGACTAAGTTCTCAATGTTTGATGCAGTGCGTTCACGTACAACCAGATATCCATTATCTGTTAAGGCTTTGCTGCTTACTTGAATTGTTTCCTCATTCATTTGACCTCCTAGTCCGCCAACGATAATAAAGTGGCAGTTAGACTGTGTTGAGAGTTTGCCATTTTCAATGTGTATTGCGGCAGGCATATCAGTGGGTGTCTGACTGGATAAGAACATATAATCTCCAGTTATGACTGGCAAATCTTCTACGGAGTCCAAAAAGTTCGATACGATAGGTGATCTACCATCTGTGTCGACTTCAACAATCTTCATTTTCAGAGTTGGACTATTTTCAAGAGCCAGTTGAACACAAATACGTGCTGCATCGGCCACATTTACTATAGGTGAGGGGAAGTGTGGCAAAAAGTTATACTTTTCTAAAACTGGGACACCTGGAGGTTTTCGGCGGTGAACTGCACTGGCACGTAGACCTATTAATTCGATTCCTCCACCTACAATTCTTTCCATGGTATGATCAACATATACATCGAAGGCACGATTCTCTGCATCCATTGTGGTCGAAAGATGCATGTGGTGAAGACCATTAATTCGCAGCTTACGAATTTTGGTAGGCAAGTGAAGACTTCGAGAATCAGTGCCTAATATATGTATTTGCAGCATGGCATCAATAAATGTGACCCAGTTGTATTTCCATTCAACTTTTCCATATAATCCATCGCTTCTTGCCTGTTGGACTGCCTGAAAACTGCCATTGTAGTGATAACCACGCAATTTTAATTCTTTATAAAAGTCCTTCTTAGAAACCATTGGAAACTCGGACGTTTCTTCAAAGCTGTATACCTGAGGAATTGTTGGATTTTCAATTTCTGTAATCCTACCTGTTACAACCAACGCTCCTGCTTCAGTTATCTAAAAAATTATTGTATTTTTAAAAAAAAATTTATTGCAGCGAAATTATCTTACCTCAAAGTTACCCGTGCCATAGTGAATCATTACTGTCAAATCTACGCTATTCTTGCCAGTTACGTTAGTGGCTCTTATGAATCTGATATCTTCAAATTCAACTGGAACATCCATAAAACTGGGACCGTGATACATAAGGGAAAATGTTTCCCACACGTATTGTAAGTAGCAAGTAGCTGGCACCAGTATTTTGCCATCAATAACATGACCAGACAGAAATTCCTCATCATCACTACCCAAGTTAACAGAAAAAACCCGTTCTCCACTTGATTTAGTTTTCATGTTCTCGTATTTTGTAACAAACCAATCCTCTTTATGCTCCCAGCGAATCAGAGAGCTTATACCGGGTGTTCCGCGAGAGACTGGGAATTCTACATTCGGATAAAGATTTTGCACGGGGAAGTTAATACCACTCATAAAGAGCCTACAAGATATAAAAGTTAATCAATTCTACTAATAGCTATTGCCACTTAAATGATCTTACTTTCCAAGAGCTGTCAAGAAAAACTCTCCATTGTTTTTATTTCCACGCTGTGTAAGTGGAATGTGAACGCCACCAGGCATAGATCGTTTTAAAATTGCTTGCAAGAGACCATGGGGAGCAATTTCAATAGTCAGAGAATTATTGGGCAATAATGCGAATGTCTCTTCAAAAAGTACACTGCTTAGTAAATTATTCGTATGATATTCTGCAGAGCATTCATTGCGTCCAGGTTGGTCCCACTCACTTTTAGGTACACTGGAGCTAAGCCATTTCGATGATCTTGGTTTGGGATTAGGTATAGTTTGCTTCAAATATTTCAAAAGTTGTGGTCCCATATGAGCTATATAACGTGAATGATATGCAATATTAGAGCAAGGAACCTCCTTGGCAAAAATGTCCTTGGCCTTTAGTTCAGCCACAAACTTGGTTACATCATCAGCAGGTCCAGAAATTGTACAGGAATCAGCACCATTATGGCAAGCAACTTCAATTGCTTCTGGCAACAAATTCACAATGTTTTTGTAGCCAATACCAATAGCAGCCATAGAACCTTTAATTTTTTCAATTTCTAAGCTGACCTTGCCACGGTAATATGACGCAAGAATCATTTGCTCAGGTGTAAAACCGCCATCAGCATAACCACAACCAAGTTCCCCTACGGAGTGCCCAATAATATAATCTGGTTTCAAGTCAAGAGCTCTTAAGACATCTACTAAACCAATTTGAATAGCCGCAATGCCAACAAACGAATGTAAAATATTTTCAAAAACTGTGCAGTCATCCGAAGTCAAAATGTTGATAAGATCAAGGCCCTTCGGTATTAGCGCAGCATGACAGCGTTCAATTGATTGTCGAAATTGTGGAATAACCATTAATGAAGCTCCCATTTGCGACCATTGAGAACCCATGCCACTGAACACCCACACAATGGGTCGTTTAATGCCCGTATAATGCTGTACATCTCTAACCGATATTAAAGCTGGGTCAAACCCATTTTTGGTACAAATGCAAAAGCCACGAAAAACTAGACCAGATACTTCATCGTTCTGTATATTGTGCAAAAGAGCTATAAATTCGGAATCCAAAGGACGCTTTTGAATAGAGTCTAAAACAGTGTTTACTGACTCCTCATTCCTACCCGCCCAAGTAACTAAACGTGGAATATCATCATCGGGTACACCATGATTTACTTTCTGTTTATCGCAGGCTTTTAACAAGGCGTGAGCATTAGCACCGCCAAAACCAAATGAATTTATGCCGATATATGGTTTTTTTAAGTCCGTAGCATCTTCCACTACTACCAAACGTCCTTCGGCCAAAGCAGAAATTTCTGGTTTTATTTCTTTAAAATTAATGTTTGGTGCAATTTTTCCACTTTCAAAGGCAAAGCATGCCTTTATTAATGAATTGATACCCGAAGCAGCCTCAGAGTGGCCAACGTTCGACTTAACGGAACCTACCAGCAATGGCGAAGTACGTTGACGACAAAGCACATTATCGATGGCACGGCATTCCTCTGGATCTCCCACTATAGTACCAGTACTATGTGCTTCCAAATAACCTAAATCATTTGGAGATATGTCTACTTCTTGGTAGAATTCACTTAACAACTGTTCCTGTAATTTTCCGGAAGGATAAGTTATACCCTCAGTCTTAAAGCCATCACAGTTCGTTTTAGAGTATACAACAGTTGCATATACTCGTTTCGCATCACGCCTGCGCTGCAGAAACATGCAATTGATTGCCTCCGAACGAGTATAGCCGGATGCATCCTTATCGAATGGACGACAGAAACCATCCGCCGCTAGGACACCAAGTCTGTTAGAAATAATATTGAGTCAAATCCATATAATGTAAAAACTATTATTCAACAAACCTGGCAAATTGCAATGTAACAAAGGGATGCAATGATAAATTAGAACCACCTATTATAGCAGCATCGATTTCGCCATTCCTCATAGCAGTGAATGCATTGTCAAGGGCATACATTGAACTTGAACATGCAGTATCCACGAGAAAAGAAGGTCCTTGTAGTCCAAGGGCATAAGAAACTCGATTAGGTAACATAGCACGACTGCATCCTGTTATACCAAAACCACCTGAAGACACCTTTTCGTAGAACCATGTCTTTTCAGACTCTGAAATGCACGAACCAACATAGACACCTGTTTTGGTTCCACGCAAAATCTTTGGATTAATGCCTGCATCTATAACTGCCTCGTAAGCCACTTCCATTAATATACGCGTTTGGGGATCCATAGTATGAGCTTGCTTAAAGTGTACACCAAAAAAAGTAGCATCAAATTTTTCAAGTTCGTAAATTTTTCCAGAACGCTTTGGAATTTCCGGATTAAAATGACGCCACCTTCTTTCATCGTCATCAACCATATCGACCTAAGAAAATTTAAAATAAGAAATTCATATAAATAAGGCTCTTACAAGGAATATAAATCATGTAAAACGCAGCGCAACGCCAAAGAATAACATTGAAAGCACCAACAATGTCATTAATATTTTGTAATTGTTTTGTTGCTTTTAAAAGAAATTCATGTACCGTTTTAAAATTTTCAACGACACAAGTTATGCAGCGTTTGAAATTTTAAAACGCAATTTGAATTTCTGTGGAAAGCAACAACAAAATGACAAACTATTCATGACATCGTTTGTGCTTTTACAGCCTGTTTTTGTAAAACACAAGTGTTCTCACTTGAAATTTTCGTATTAATACGAAAACGTTTTAAATATGGTTTTTAAAAAAAATTTAAAAGCTTTCGTCTATTCACGTTTGACATAAATAGAGCTTTTTTCTATCGTTAAATAACGTTATTGCCAATGCGCTTATTTTCGTACCTTTTTATGCTTTTTACATATAAGGATTTTGTGTTCAAGGTTAACCCTGGCTTTTGTTTACAAAAATAAATTATAAATTTATAAAACAAAAACTTCTATAAAAAAATGTTAGTAAATGTTAAAACTAAAACTTTGAATTAAAATGTTTACAAAAATTGCAATAAATAAACGCAATATATGAAGACGATTTTTTGCTACACATCAACATATAGAAATGGTGAAGGTATTTGCGTGATAGCACTAATTTTTTTAAACATATGGAAGAACTTACATACACACATACATACATACTTATGTACATACATGTTTCTAGAATTTTTTGAACCTGTAAATACATATTTATGTATGTAATTAGTAGCATTTAACCCGCTACTTTATTAACGTCTCCTCTTCTTTCGCAAGCATATTTTTATGCCAATGTTTATTTTTCTAGGTTTTAACTTGTTTAAGCGCTAGCATTTAATTCGCTGCTTTGTCCGGGTTTTTTTTATGATCATTTTTGTGTGATTAAGGTTATAGTTATGCTACTAACATTTTTTATCTTATGGGATGATTATCACTCAGGACCTTGTAGCTTAATTTTGAGTCTCTTCAAAGTACCAAAAAAGAAATTACCAATTTCGCCCCTTAAACGTTTGAATTTCGAAAAAGTGCCAAATTTGGCTTTGCATTTTTTAGATAAGTTTCGAATGTGATATAAATTTTATTTCTATGTTTATTGGCTTAAAAGATAGGGGAATGACAAAAAAGTACCAAAATACTTCCTGAAAGAGCAAAATTTCAAAAAAGTACCAGACTCTCGTCCACTTATTTTTTTAAAGACAACGATATATATTACATTTCATTGTATCTCTCTAAGTTTTGGAAATATAAGGTTACCGAATTTACCCTTTTTACCCCCTAAACGTTCGACTTTCCAAAAATACCGTTTTAGTGGATCTATTTGGGAAGATTTCAAGTTTTTAGCTTCAGGCGTTTAGGCTGTGCGATCATGAATCAATCAGTCAATAATGTTACAATTCTATATACATATATATACATAGATACACAAACCTTTAATAATATAGTAAATAATTTAGGGTTCTTTCAGTAAAATATCCTTTTTATTTTCTATTTAATTTATTTATTTTTTTAAACGTCTTATTTTGGCATTTGTGTTCATTTATTACGAAGATGTTCATTTTATAAGAACCAAACGTGTGTGGAAAAAATTAAAGCTTTTTCAGTCACTCACCTAAAATGTGTTTTAATTTTATGAAAACCTAAATAAGTTTTCGTTCGTTTTTTTTACGAACGAACAAATATTTTCATTTTCTAAAAACAGGCTGTTAATGTTATTCTTTTCCGTTGCGCTGCGTTTTATATGATTAGGGCGTATCTTTAGCGAAAAAGTGCGTTATACAACAACAACGTACACATTTTAAGAAAACAACAAAATGCACTCTTTTCACCCATGTGTATGTGTGTCCGTTTGCAAGTACAAAAAAAAAACGAAAACATTTCAGAACAGCAAAAAGCATTGGGGTTTTCAACGACCGTTAATACATGTGTGTACGTGTGTTTGCAAAGTAAATTAAAATGCTTTTAAGCACTTTAATTCTAAAAATTTAGAAAAGAAATTTATATTTTCTAAGAAAATTTGTTTCTATGAAAATTTGTTCAATAAACCTTTTATTAATCAAAAATATAATTTTTATGAGTATGGGGGGTAAAAAAAATTATTCCCGTATTTATATACAAGATACCTATATACATATTTATATTTCTATATAAAAATTAATCGTTTCTTAAAGCTTGAAAAGGACTTAACCAAATTAGATACTTCTTGGAAAAGAAAATCGATAAAACTGGGTATATTTCGTACTTTTGGAATCTTTTGTAAACATTTTTTTTTTTCAAAATAAATTTGCCTATAATTAAAATCTATATTATTTACGATAAAGGCACACACATAAATAAGTACACATTTTGAATTTTGATGAAAATTTATGAAACTGTGCATATATAAGTACAATTTCAAAAAACAGGAAAAACAAAAAATGTACTTTGGACTTCAAGAAGAATTCTTGACAAAAGTACGAAAAAACAGAAGTAAGGAAAAACATGTGAGATCAATTAAAAATGGATAATCCTTCAAAAAAGCAAATTTCGATCTACCAAAGGTTAAAATACAATTTGGTTTAAGGATTGATGTTTGACTACTGACGTCAGCAGTCATCGATGGCTGCGAGTGTAAGACGGCAAATCCCTTTGAGAAGACCTAGTGGTTGAGGTCGAAACATGTCAGGGTAACCAGCCGCCTGGGTTCGAATCACACGCCAGACAGCCTGGCTTCGAATCCCAGGTCAGTCAAGAATGAAAATTATCAATAACAATTTTAATTAATCTTCCATGTTGTAAAAATTCCTTTCTTCATAAAAATAATTTAATGCAAATTAAATTCAATGAACTTAAGCCTAATTAAAATATCTAAATTTGGATTAAAAACCATTAACAGTTCAATAAAATAACCACAATACTAATTATTATTTTGTGAATCATTGTATAATAAGATTACAAGAATGTATCAATTTATTTTTGAAAAATCTCTTAAATTCCTATGTGTATTTCAATATATTAAAATTTACTACTGCAAATCAGTGTGGCCAGGTTTAAAAAACTTTACAGCTAAATCAGGCATTAGACATGGGCAAAAAATGCTAAAAACTATTTAAAAAATGCTAAAATTTTTAAAAGATTTTTGTTAAAAATTTATTACCAATATAAAATTTTATTCGAAACTAACAGCCTGTTCATCGATTTGGAACGTCAACGTTCACATAGAAAGTTATATTTAAAACAAGAACAAAATTCTAAAAATTAAACAGGAAGTAAATATTTTTTAGTGACTAGTTTTGTACCGAAATTAAAATAAAATTAAGCAAGTGGCTAGATTTTGCTAAAGCTAGACTTTTGGTAAAGCATACATATAAATATGTAGCACAGGTAGTTAAGATAAAATTTTTTTTGTTAGGAGCAGCACTCAGGGGATGACCCCTACTAATGCAATGCATTGTGTTGGAACTAGGAAAATAGGTTATGGGAAGGAGGAAAGAGGGAGTAGTGCTTGTGAACATTCGACTTGAACTTATTCATGTTGTAAGTGAGAGGGAAGACTTCAGCAGGAAGGTTATTCCACATACGAACAGTCCGGCCAAAAAACGAATTTTCCACTGTAATGCGTTCTACGATTCACCGGCCAATCGACCACAAAAGGATGGGCTCTTGAGGAAAAACGTGTATTACGAACACAGCTATGGGTTTCGGGAACCAAATCCCTAATTTCATCAGAACACATCCCGTTGTAGTAACGATAAAATAGGCAAGTACAACCCACATTGCGACGGTGCTCAAGGGAGTCAATAGAATTGGATACCCTACTGTCGCCAATGAGAATTATTTTTTCAGCAGTTTAGAGCAAATAATTTTTTCAAACATTTACACCATTGAATTTTTATCTAAATACAAAGTGAAATTTCCTTGTACTTTTATATCTTAATATCAAAGGGCAAATATTATTTACAATCGACATGATAAGGGTACTTCTAATATTCCCTGAATATTCTATTTTTTAAACAAGACATGTTTCTTAACATAAGAATTTTCCATTTTCATACGAAATTTGATTTTGGGTTGAACTATTTCTAGTCAAAATTTATTACAATTTATAAAAAAAAATTTTGTAAAATCAATAAAACTATTCGTCCAAATATTTTAAATAATGCTAAAAAAAAAGCTAAAAACATTTTTCAAAAATGCTAAATAAAATGCCAAGTGCTAAATGAATATTTCTTAGCTAACGCAAAATTTAGCTGCAAAAATGGCCACACAGCTGGAAATAATTTAAATTTAGAACATTTTACTTCAATTAAAGTTTTTAGAAACACTAAAACTAAGGAAAATTAAAAAAAAAAATAATGGAAAATCTCCATCCTTTAAAACTTAATTTGATTCCAATTTTAGAACATGGCCGTTTCTAATATAAAAATCACATTTGGCAATTTTCTTAACAAAAATCCTAAAAAAAATATCTGGTAGCGGTTTTGGAAGGGATTTTTTGATAAAAAACTTCCATTCATTTGAAATAAATCATAGGGCAAAGTACACATTATTTGAAGTCGTAAATAATTTTCTTCGAATCGAAATACACAACAGACCCCCCCCCCCCTGTAAATTAAAACGTTACAAATTTAGAAAGCGTAAGTTTCCAGTTATCAAGAAAAACATATTCATTCGTATTATTGTTTTACAAAAAAAGTAACCAACTAAAAATTATTTACATCTCCGCATTGACAAAAAAATTGCCAATTTTGGTTAGAAATAACCAAAAACGGCAGCTCTGCGTGTAACTCATATCAAAATGCATTGGCTTTTTTGTTCAGTATCGTTTGGCAAGTCATCATGGAAAGACTCACACAAAAACAGCGTCTTCAAATTGTCCTTCTCTATTACAATGAAAATCCGTTATTTTATCGTGAAATTTTGTTTAGTGATGAAGCACATTTCTGCCTCAATAAATACGCTAATAAACAAAATTGCCGTATTTGGGCTGATGAGCAACCCGAAGAGTACCCAGCCAGCTATGATTGACGCTTTGGAAGCCAACATTACTCGTGTTATTCGAGAGAAACCAGTCGCTATGCTCGAACGAGTCGCCTAAAATTCGACCTTCCGAATGGACCACCTCATATAATTTGCAAACAGTGAACGCCATAAATTGTTTTTTAACCGATAATAAAAATTTTAAGTTCACTTTAAAAGTTATGTGTTTAATTTTACATTATAAATAAAACCTCACAAAAAATTACCCAATGCGTATGTTATATATTAAAAATATTTGTTTGTTATTTGAAATGGATCAAAATTTTATTTTATCATACGTAGTCCACATAGAATATTCTCCAGGAATACACATACATTCATATATAAGAATCATACCCATTACTACACTGTTAAAGGCTCTATAAGTTCCTTTTGCAGTATTGCTCTTTAAATTTTTTTGGTAGTTATTCAACACTTAAATATATTTAGTTTTTTTTTTCACTAATAAGATTTCTGTATGTCGTGCAAAATTCCAAATTTTTATTTTTGATAAATACATTTAACTTAATTGTTGGGGAATAAGCTAGATCCTATGCATATTTCCTGGTTACTTAGGCCAGATCATCAGGAAACCTTTAGAAAAGCTAAGGATACTTTAAAAATAAGACTATAAATCGAGTGAGAATTGCAAACACTCAAGTCTTACTGGCAACGGTATCAAAGCGTAGGGAAACACCAACAATAAACAGTGAGTTTAATTTTTCTTACACTTCCCTGAAATTGGTTGGCTTTTTTCCGACTCGAAATGTAGTTGTAAGTGGGTATAACAATAAATTGCAGTGTATTTATCAAAAATGAAAAATTGGGAATTTAGCACGTCATAGAGAAATCTTATTAATGAATAAACTAATTTATATATCAGATTATTTTTTTTTTGTATTTTTTTTTTTTGTATGATTGAATTATTTATTTTTTACTTTTATGCTTTTAATATTTTGTTTTGAAAATGTTTGTTTATAATAATTACACTTTATGCACACACCCACCTTATTATATAGATTGAATTCATATTCTTCTACATTATGGCAGTTCGGAAATTTGCCAGAGATTCCCGAAATGACAATATCATCTCCATCCGTTTCCGGGAATATTCTTGAATATTTTTTGTATTTTTTTTCACTAGCAGTTGTCGAAGGAACCTGCTCTTGGTTTTCGTTAACATCCGACATGATTGACTTCGTTTATATTACTGGAGTGTTATTTTTTTTTTAATATTGTTTGCGAACTCGAAGATTTTTGTGATACGCGTAATCCAAATAAGGCGAAATAAATATATCCAGCACAATTAAACGAATTGCCAATCCGATTGCAATTGTTTCATTTTGAAGTTATTTCTACTTTTATAATATGATTCTTTCTCATTTAAAATTCCAAAAAGTATCAGCCTTTCAACAAATTTTAATTAAAATTTAACAATTCCAAACTGTAAAAAAAAAAAGAAATTCAGTGTTTAATTAGGAAACAATTCGATAATTTATGTACGAAAAACATTGTTGCACAGTGGTTTTTTACATAAAATAAATTGGGTTTTTAAGTCTACGTATGTGTATGCGTCAATGAAATATGTATCACAATTTATTTTCATTTGTATGAAAAAATAAATGGCAGATTTTTATTTTAATAAAAAATTTTAAAATTATTGTTTGATTTTCAATTTAAACAAAATTTTGAGTTTTAAAAATTAAAATTTTACGAAAATGAAATAAAACCTCAAAAATGTTTAAGTTTTAAATTTGGTGAAATTTTATTATTATATTAAAAAAAATAACCAAACTTAACAGGAGTTTTATATTTTAAAAAACATTTTTTAAGCTTTATTTACTCTTCTTAAAATTCTTTATTTTCCCAAAAGTATGCCACAATAGTGGAGAGGTTATTATGCATTTGTGCTGATGCTTGTAACACCTTAAAATATAGGCCCTAGTATACCTTAAGTAAACCGATTGGAGCGGAGTCAATTTTTGACTCGAACTAGCGATGTCCGTCCGTCTGGCTGGCTGTCCATGTAAACTTTGTGCGCATTGTACAGAACGCAATTTTAGAGAACATTTCATGAAGCTTGGTTTTATTAGGTTCATAGGTTCTAATTGGCACAAGGACCAAGCCATTTACAAATGGGGTGAATCGCTCCATAATTTCACATAGCCCCCATACAAACTTTTTTTGGAATAGGGTCTTTGTGCCCATAAGCCATATTATTATGTTGGTATTTATATTCAATTTGGTCCAAGCTTATTTTTTTGCAATCAAAATCATTTTACCAAATTTTATTGGAATTGGGCCATATTTAAATGGAACCCAAAATTTTACGTAATTTTCAAAATTGGAATTGTTTTTACATTAGCATTGTTTAAACATTTTTAAAGAAATTGGAGATTTTGAGTTAATTTTTTGGAAAATTATTTTTTAAGTAACAGCTGAATCACGTATTTCATATAGTGCTGGTGTCGGCTTATAATTTTCCAAAGCCCATTTTATGCATATTTTTATCGATATTTTACAATCGTACAATTTAATTTTGTTTTCTTCATGACCACTATCGTATAAATTTTCCGATTCCGTATCTGATAATTCCATTTGTTCCTCATTACTTTCCACATAAAATTCTTTTTGAATCCAGTTGTTAATGTCAGCATTCGTAAAAAGATGTTCCGTACCAATTTAAGCCACAACATCACCAATAGTTGAAAATCTTCGTTTTCCTTCTGAATTTAATTTTGTAAAATATTGAAGGGCATGGTATCCTCTTCCCTTCAATCACTACCGTATTCGAGCAAGGCGTTCCAGGATTTTCGGATATTGGAGACTGATATTTTATCCCAGGACGTAGCTAAAATCTGAATTGCATTTTTGAGATTTGAGATTTAGTTTGAGCTCCAAGTTTTTTCCCTTCTAGCCAAGCAAGTGGAGGAGCAGTGGTTTTTTATAAGTTAATTTGCAGAAGTTGATAACGGTTTGATCTAACGGTTGAATAGGCGCAGTGCAATTCATTGCTTTAATTACACCGTCATCACTTTTTAGTACCTCAAGTGGGTTACACGTCGCGTTATCTAGAAGCAAAACTTATTTTTGCGGCAGACATTTGAAGTCAAAAATTCTCGGACCTAAAAAATTTTTACTTATGAACAACTTAGTTTTACTAATTAGTGAAATTTAACTTATGCAAATTCAAATGTTACCAGCTCTTGAATATAAATGGTATAATCCAGGCGTTATTACTTGAGTTGTTATTACTGGATTATTGAAAAGGCATTTAAAAGCGCGTAGGTTTTTCGATTTTCCAACAACCAAAAATTTCAGTTTGTCTGTGGCATTCGCAATTGAACAGGTTAAAAAGTTATTCGATCTTTACATATTTTTTTACCGGGAGCCGTTTTCTCATTACATGTGACAAGAGTGTGATTCGGAAGCAGCCTATAATATAAAATTGATTCGTCGGCATAGTAGATTTGGTGAAGAGTCAACCCATGCTCATTAACATAATCCATAAACCTTTTCACAAATGGATCAATAAGATGAGGTTTCGAAGACAATTTCTCGCCCGTAATTTTTGAAAATCTAATTCCATGTCAATGCTTTAACGTCTTCAACCATCCTTCACTGGCATTAGGGATGGGCAAATTGAAAAAATATATCGATATATATCGTATCGATATTTTTTAAGACTATCGATATTTATTAATTAAAAATATCGATATATCGATGTATCGAACGTATTAAGGTGAAATTATTATCAAATTTAAATACTTAATATACCTATGTATGTCAATACATATTTACATATGTACAAACATATTACATGTAATTCCATTCTAACTTTTTATTGTTTCTTTTCATTTCAAATATACTGCCTGTCCCTCGATTTCAAACGAAACTTTCATATGCTTAACTTTTATTTAAAACAAAAACCAATTTTAAAATTTAGTTTTTAAGGTAAGTTATGCGAACGAAGTTTTCGTTTGAAATCGAGGGACCGGCAGTTAATTCTACAATTAAAAAAAGTAAAGAAAAGTAAAAGGTGATTCTTTGCATAAGCCTAGGAACCCTTTCCAAAATATTTTTTCCGCATATGATGCAATTCTTAAAAAAAAAACAACAGTATTGTAAGCAGTTGAGCAACGGTTAAAATGTTGAATTTTATTATAAAGAGATCTTAAAAATATCGAATTCGATAGTCGTAGATTAATATCGATGTATAGATATATGGGTATTTTTAATATCGGTGATATATATCGATTATAATTTTTTTAAATTTCGATATTTTGATATATCGATATTTATAGCCCATCCCTAACTGGCATTGAAACCTGAATTGGTTTGAGAAATTTTGGAATACACAAACTGGCTTTTGATCGCAAAAGCGCGGCTGATATTGCAACATGTTTCTCCTTTATTTTACAAACCACTTAAAAAGCATTTTTCCCATTCTTGGCTACTCAGCTTTCTTTAAGGTGCAACGTTTGCCAGGGACACTTTCATTTGTACGCACGAACTTTTTTAATGGATTTTCTGGCTTTATAATGCGGTTAACCGATGACTTTTGCAAATTGTAATTCACGCAAATTAAATTTATGGAATCTCCACTTCAATTTTTTGAAAAGCTCTAATTGTTGAGAAATCATTGGATTTTAAATATGTTGAATTTTTCCCATAATATACCAAAAGACGGGGATTTCCTTTTCTTGGTTTTAGACATTGTAATTAAATTAAAAAAAAAAAACGGATAAAATTCGCGAAAATAAAATCCGTTTTTCGTAAACTGTCGCGATTGCAAAACCGGCAGTTTTCAAAATTATGCCGTCGCGATAACCGCGCCGTCGCTATAATGGGTAGTCGCGAATACCGAGGTTGCACTGTACCAACATTATTAGATTAGTTATAGGCACAAATACTTTTCCGGAATTAAATTTGTATGGGGGCTTTGTGAAACTATGGACCAATTTTCACCATTTTCAATAGGCTTCTTTTATCCTTGCGACAATTAATACCAAGGTACCCAAGTTCATCAAATTATCTCTAGTATTTTGAGTCGATGGGTGTATTAAAGGGTAAGTATGTTTTAGGTGTAACACACACCAACACAAACGCATAATACATTCTCCACTTTTGTGGTAGGTCGGAAATTGACAAAAGGTCCCATAAACCCTAACATCACTTTAAGACGAACAAATTTCATATTTGTATGCAGATGTATTTGTCTATGAATATAATATTTAACACAAAGAACTCTTACGCGTGATATAGTGAGCGTGATTACCCCATAAGATCGTGTGTGATTTAAATATTAAAATCACGCATGATTTTTCAGGAGCTCATGAAGACTCATGACGCTTGAAACTCATGAGTATGTGCATAAATATTTTTAAATAATTGTCTTAATATTAAAATGTTTTGTTAAAAATATTTATACGAATTAAAATAAATTAATGCTTCAGGTATCATTTAAATAGTACTTTTTTATTATATGGTATAGTATTTAAGTAAGCGTTGTGGTGAGACTTTCGAAATAATTTGTGAGTGAGCGTATTTAATACTTTCATATTTAAATTTTCCTTGAGTGCGTGCGTGATCGTCAAAAACCACTCCCGCGCACAGCTTTTATTATTTCTTCCCTTAACATTCATCCAAAGAGTATCGATTTTCCGAACATTTTACGAGGATACACAGTGTTGAAGTATGCCAACCTATCTGGAAAAAAGTTGGCCTATCATGAAATTTTAGAGTTTTGTATTTCTTGTGGAAAGCAATCTTTGTGTCAAAAATTTTCATAGAATTCTTTTAAACATTTTTTATTATAAAAAATCAATGGATTTATACATTAGGTGTGTTCCACAAGATCTCAGGCAAGTTCGGACTAATGAGATAAAATTGAAAATTACTCTCTGAATTTGCCAAAACTACCCAAAATTGCTGGAAAGCAAAAAACCATTTTTACACTTCTTCAAATACTAATGATGCTTACTTTTCAAATATAGATCTATTTTAATGATTTCAGACGCTTAAAAGTCATAACATTATAAAACCAAAACATTTGCATCATTGTCATTTTTTATATTTTGTTTTCTTTTATGTTAAAGATTAAGGGAAATATGTACGCAATAATGCATTTACCACTTATTTTTTCATTAAAATTTTACATTTTGCTTTCTAATATATTTTTTAATAAAAATTATACTTTTTCTTTTGCTTGTAAATTTCCTGATTCATTTTTCAGTTTCAAATAAAAAAACAGCTGCTTGTTTATTCTTGTCCGAACTTACCCAAATAAAAAGTTCGTGCAAATGTGTACAAGCTTCCTTAGAATTATCTTCTGATCACACACCTACAATTCTTACTATATTAAATCCTAATAGAATTGTATCTCCGTCTGATAACTTAGTGACGTCAGCCACTCAAATTAATTGGTTAAAATATAAAAAATATCTCAGTTCCCACTGCACTGACAATATTCCGCTTAGTACACCGGAGAATGTGGATATTTCTATTGTAAATTTTTACAGTTATCTGAAACTAGCTGTTCGACATTCTAATATAACCCTCAAAAAATACCAAAAATAGTAAAATATATTCTGCAGATGTCGAGCGTCTCTTGACTGAAAAAAGGAGAGCTCGAAGAGAATGGCAATTGCATAGATCCCCTCAACTTAAGAATTTACTAAAAGAGTGCACAAAAAGTCTAATAAAGTTACTGCAGTCTCAGAAAACGGCTTCCCTGGAAAAATATCTTAAGGAACTTGACGCAACTTCTCAATCAGACTACTCTTTATGGCGTGCAGTTAGAAATCTTAATAGACCAGTTATCACTAAACCACCATTAAGAAACTTAAATGGAAGTTGGGCACGAAATGATGAAGAAAAAGGAAATCTTTTTGTTAATCATTTGAAAAACGTATTTACCCCGCATACATCTCCCGATATTGCAGCCGAGTTGCCACCTGTTGCTGTTAGAGCTGCTGTTCCACTAAGATTTGAGATAAAAGAAATCGAAAAGGCTATTCATGATTTAAACCCCAAGAAAGCCCCTGGGTTTGATAAGATCAGCAACAAAATGCTTTTAGAGCTACCCAGCATAGCAAAGAAAATTATTCTCTTGATTTTTAATGCTATTTTACGCATTGAATACTACCCACAAGAATGGAAAGTATCCTTAGTTACAATGATACCTAAGCCAGGGAAGGATCCTACAAAAGTTGAGTCATATAGACCTATAAGCTTATTGTCTAATATATCAAAGCTGTTTGAAAAGCTGTTAGTGTCAAAATTAGCCCCAATTTTAAATGTAAATAGATGTATTCCTAACCATCAATTCGGCTTTAAAAGAGAACATAGCACAATTGAACAAACCCATCGTATAGTAAACGCCATAAGAAAAGCCTTTGAAGAAAAAAAATATTGTTCCGTCCTCTTCATCGATGTTTCTCAAGCTTTTGATAAAGTCTGGCATGAAGGGTTATTACATAAATTGAAGTTAAACTTACCAGTAAACACACACAAACGGTTAGAAAGCTACTTAGTCGGTCGTCAATTTATTACTAAAGAAGGCGATTTTTTAAGTTCTCCTCAGCCAAATAACGCTGGAGTCCCACAAGGCAGCATCCTGGGCCCTTAATTATACTTAATTTATACTTCGGACATGCCAACAAACAGCTACACCCAAACCTTAACATTTGCGGACGATACAGCTTTTCTAAGTGTACACGCAAATTATCAAGAGCATCTCGCTACTTACAGGATCATATATTTGAACTGGAAAGGTGGTTAAAACAATGGAGGATAAAGATCAATGCGCAAACATGCGTACATATAACATTCACCTTGCGTCGGGAGTCATGTCCCCCTATTAAAATCAATAATCAATTAGTGCCCCAACACTCGCATGTAAAATACCTCGGTATACATCTAGATCGGCGTTTAACGTGGAAATGGCATATAGAATATAAATTAACTCAAATGAAACTAAAAGCAATTCAAATTAATTGGCTTATTGGAAGAAATTCTGTTCTTAGTCTCGATTGCAAACTTCTACTTTACAACTCGATCTTAAAGCCAATTTGGTGCTATGGTATTCAGTTATGGGGCACTGCCTCAGCTTCTAATATCGAAAAAATTCAAAGGCGCCAAAATAAACTCCTTCGAATAATCACAGTCGCTCCCTGGTATGTTAAAAACTCTAATATTCACAAGGATCTCAATGTGCCATTAGTAAAAACTATTATTACGAAGTACGCAGCAAAATATTTAAAAAGGCTTGAGTCGCGCCCAAATCCACTAGCTCGAAATATTTTAAATGACAGCGGCCACTCTAGATTAAGGAGAAGAGATACTGCAGGACTCATCCGACGAGAAGACCGCTAAAAATCTACATATGTGAATAGAAACCGTGAAGAGAAAAATTTTCGTCTAGCATTGGCAGGACAAAAATAAAGTATTAGTATAAGATTTGATTAATTATTGTTAGTTCATATTTAATATATCGTTACCTTAATATAAAAAGGCCCCAACTCATTATTTTTGGAAATCCGTTTTTTTATTGATTATTGTAGAATGGTTGCTAATACACATTCTATTAAAATTTCAAGCAAATTAGATTAAAAATAAAGAAGTTATAAGCAGAATACAAAAAGCCCTAACTCATACACACAATTTTTCTAAAGAAAAAAAGGCCTAACTCATACACACAATTTTTCGAAAGAAATACATATTATGTATTTCAATCTGAATTCCTCGTTTAATTTTAATAAAGATGTTTTTTGACAATGGTTGTGTAGCTATATTATTTCAGCTTTTATTAAGTTTTTTCCTTCTCCTGTAAAAAGTGTTTTTGATGAGTTGGGGCCTTTTTATATTAAGGTAACGATATGAAGATTCAATAAATAAATAATGAAAAAAAAAAAAAAAAAAATGTGTACAGGAAATTAAAAAAATTCTCTCTCAATTACTCTCTTAATTGCACAAAAATTGTTATGTGGAACGCTTTTGGGTAACTTTGTGCAAGTTCGGGCTGTTTCGTTATGCATCTGGAACAGAGCTATTAAGAGCTTTCCTGAACCCATTTGCATAATTGTTTGAGTGATGTCTGTATGTGTGCATGAACTAAATCGGACAAGAGATTTGAGAACCACATATTAATATGTATATTTGAATATATTTTATTCAGATTTAGCCAGATAATCCTTTTATTGAAGTAAGGAGAACTCGTACCGCTAGGACTACTGTATTTGCCAATTTATCGGCATTTTGCTGATTTGTATACCCTCCACCACCACTAAGTGTGTCAAAGAACAAGCTTGTCGTCAAATTGCTGGTAGTTGCCCTAAGCAGTTTGGAATTGAAATCAAGCATTATCGGGTCAGTAGGATCAGAGCTATGAATCAAAATTGGGAACCACCACCCTTAAAAATTCATTATTTTGTTACAAAAAGTTACATAAATGGAGGAATAATGCACGAATTGTACACGAAATATACAATTTTGCCCAATTCATGATGTTTCCATATAAACCCGGCTCCTGGGAAACAGTTTAGTATGCCTTAAGTCGTAATAAATAATACAATGGTAGTGAAAATTGGTATTTCATAATCTCATACAACTAGAAATCACACTGTCAAATTTCGTGAAGATCAGCCCACAATTTACTATAGGCCCATTAAAACCCTTCTCACGGAAAACAGTTAAGTACGCCTAAAATCGTAATTAATAATACAATTGTAGTAAAATTTCATACTTCACAATTTCATAGAACTAGAAATCAGACTCCCAAATTTCGTGAAGATCAGGCCAAAATTTACCATATGCCCCATTTAGTACGCCTAAAACCGTAATAAATAATGCCATCATAAATAAAACTTAGTACGTCACGGTTTTATAGGCCCCATTTAAGCCCTTCTCTCGGAAAAGAGTTTAGTACGCATAAAATCGTAATAAATAAATAAATACAGTTTTATAGGACTTGGAATCACACTTCCAAATATCGTGAAGATCGGTCCATAAATTACGAAAGGCTCAATATAAAACCTACTCTCGGCATAAAGATAAGTACGTCTAAAACCGTAATAAATAGCGGTCAAATTTCATGAAGATCGGTTTATAATTTACCATAGGCCCAATATAATGCTTACTCTTTGAAAACAGTTTAGTACGCCTAAAACATAACATAATAACATTTAATACTTCACAGTTTTATAGGACTAGATATCATACTAATAAGCTTCGTGATAATCGGTCCGTAATTTACCTTATGCCCCAAACCGTAGCAAATATATTTATTGCGGTAAAATGTGTTCCAACTAAGCTTCATAGGGCCATAAAAAATGTCATGAAATTTTGAAATGTACGGTCCATAACTTACCTTAAATTCCATATGTAGCAGTCTTCTGAATTTTACTGTAAACGCTAAAACTAAATTCACTGCTGTATTGAAATTTATGTTTTTTTAATACCAGAAATCACTCTACAGAATTTTGGGATGACTGATCCATAAATTCCTCTCCTGAAAATCATTTTAATTCGGCTAAAGCCTTCGGCGAATCATAACTAAATATTATTCTATACTTAATGTAATAATATATCATATTTAAAAATTTGTTTAAATTTATATCCATATTAATTGGGTTTCCGGTTAAGAATGGGTTAAATGAAATAAAATTAATATTTTGTCTTTCCTTGAATATTGTTTATAAAATTTATTGTTTTTAATCTACTTGCATTGTTCTCTATTTCCTTTATTTGCAATTAAAAACAATTGAGGTATTAATTGTTTTAATCATTTGGGGTATTCACAAGTTGTGCTATCATGGTTTATTGTCATAATGTTCTAACATTTTACAATGGTTTAAAAATATTGTTGTTGGTTTGTAAACAAAAAGTGTCTTAAATTAATAGAACGTTGCTTGCTATGTTTATTGTGCTGTCGTAATTAATAGCACATTAAATTATGAGGGGTTGCTCACAACAGTCGTATTTTTCATGTTATTATTTTAAGACATATGACTTTATGACACCTTGTGAATCCCCCAATTGTTTTTTATTTTACTCATGATCACACAGGTGGTCTTTTTATTTTATTTTACTTGCAGTGAAAAGACCAAATTATCACAATCAATGTTATTAACGAAATAATTGGTAAATAATATTTATATATATAAAAACTTATCAAAGATTTTTTTTCTATAATGTACTACCGTCGTTTGTATTTAATAATTTGGGGAATATTTTTAAACATTTCAAATTGTATTTAAGTTATTTATCGGAATACAAAATATTTTTATTTATTTGATGATTTTCTAACACAACAAGATACAATTAAAGTATTAGAATCAGCAAAAAATGAGTCACGAAACAATCACGCAGAATTCCTACTCATGCACTCCCACTCAAGTTAAGAAATCCGTTTTTTTATTGATTATTGTAGAATGGTTGCTAATACACATTCTATTAAAATTTCAAGCAAATTAGATTAAAAATAAAGAAGTTATAAGCAGAATACAAAAAGCCCTAACTCATACACACAATTTTTCTAAAGAAAAAAAGGCCTAACTCATACACACAATTTTTCGAAAGAAATACATATTATGTATTTCAATCTGAATTCCTCGTTTAATTTTAATAAAGATGTTTTTTGACAATGGTTGTGTAGCTATATTATTTCAGCTTTTATTAAGTTTTTTCCTTCTCCTGTAAAAAGTGTTTTTGATGAGTTGGGGCCTTTTTATATTAAGGTAACGATATGAAGATTCAATAAATAAATAATGAAAAAAAAAAAAAAAAAAATGTGTACAGGAAATTAAAAAAATTCTCTCTCAATTACTCTCTTAATTGCACAAAAATTGTTATGTGGAACGCTTTTGGGTAACTTTGTGCAAGTTCGGGCTGTTTCGTTATGCATCTGGAACAGAGCTATTAAGAGCTTTCCTGAACCCATTTGCATAATTGTTTGAGTGATGTCTGTATGTGTGCATGAACTAAATCGGACAAGAGATTTGAGAACCACATATTAATATGTATATTTGAATATATTTTATTCAGATTTAGCCAGATAATCCTTTTATTGAAGTAAGGAGAACTCGTACCGCTAGGACTACTGTATTTGCCAATTTATCGGCATTTTGCTGATTTGTATACCCTCCACCACCACTAAGTGTGTCAAAGAACAAGCTTGTCGTCAAATTGCTGGTAGTTGCCCTAAGCAGTTTGGAATTGAAATCAAGCATTATCGGGTCAGTAGGATCAGAGCTATGAATCAAAATTGGGAACCACCACCCTTAAAAATTCATTATTTTGTTACAAAAAGTTACATAAATGGAGGAATAATGCACGAATTGTACACGAAATATACAATT
This sequence comes from Pollenia amentaria, assembly GCA_943735925.1. Lineage (NCBI taxonomy): Eukaryota > Metazoa > Arthropoda > Insecta > Diptera > Polleniidae > Pollenia > Pollenia amentaria. Next base: position 104,656,036 of record OX031006.1, read on the forward strand.
TTGCCCAATTCATGATGTTTCCATATAAACCCGGCTCCTGGGAAACAGTTTAGTATGCCTTAAGTCGTAATAAATAATACAATGGTAGTGAAAATTGGTATTTCATAATCTCATACAACTAGAAATCACACTGTCAAATTTCGTGAAGATCAGCCCACAATTTACTATAGGCCCATTAAAACCCTTCTCACGGAAAACAGTTAAGTACGCCTAAAATCGTAATTAATAATACAATTGTAGTAAAATTTCATACTTCACAATTTCATAGAACTAGAAATCAGACTCCCAAATTTCGTGAAGATCAGGCCAAAATTTACCATATGCCCCATTTAGTACGCCTAAAACCGTAATAAATAATGCCATCATAAATAAAACTTAGTACGTCACGGTTTTATAGGCCCCATTTAAGCCCTTCTCTCGGAAAAGAGTTTAGTACGCATAAAATCGTAATAAATAAATAAATACAGTTTTATAGGACTTGGAATCACACTTCCAAATATCGTGAAGATCGGTCCATAAATTACGAAAGGCTCAATATAAAACCTACTCTCGGCATAAAGATAAGTACGTCTAAAACCGTAATAAATAGCGGTCAAATTTCATGAAGATCGGTTTATAATTTACCATAGGCCCAATATAATGCTTACTCTTTGAAAACAGTTTAGTACGCCTAAAACATAACATAATAACATTTAATACTTCACAGTTTTATAGGACTAGATATCATACTAATAAGCTTCGTGATAATCGGTCCGTAATTTACCTTATGCCCCAAACCGTAGCAAATATATTTATTGCGGTAAAATGTGTTCCAACTAAGCTTCATAGGGCCATAAAAAATGTCATGAAATTTTGAAATGTACGGTCCATAACTTACCTTAAATTCCATATGTAGCAGTCTTCTGAATTTTACTGTAAACGCTAAAACTAAATTCACTGCTGTATTGAAATTTATGTTTTTTTAATACCAGAAATCACTCTACAGAATTTTGGGATGACTGATCCATAAATTCCTCTCCTGAAAATCATTTTAATTCGGCTAAAGCCTTCGGCGAATCATAACTAAATATTATTCTATACTTAATGTAATAATATATCATATTTAAAAATTTGTTTAAATTTATATCCATATTAATTGGGTTTCCGGTTAAGAATGGGTTAAATGAAATAAAATTAATATTTTGTCTTTCCTTGAATATTGTTTATAAAATTTATTGTTTTTAATCTACTTGCATTGTTCTCTATTTCCTTTATTTGCAATTAAAAACAATTGAGGTATTAATTGTTTTAATCATTTGGGGTATTCACAAGTTGTGCTATCATGGTTTATTGTCATAATGTTCTAACATTTTACAATGGTTTAAAAATATTGTTGTTGGTTTGTAAACAAAAAGTGTCTTAAATTAATAGAACGTTGCTTGCTATGTTTATTGTGCTGTCGTAATTAATAGCACATTAAATTATGAGGGGTTGCTCACAACAGTCGTATTTTTCATGTTATTATTTTAAGACATATGACTTTATGACACCTTGTGAATCCCCCAATTGTTTTTTATTTTACTCATGATCACACAGGTGGTCTTTTTATTTTATTTTACTTGCAGTGAAAAGACCAAATTATCACAATCAATGTTATTAACGAAATAATTGGTAAATAATATTTATATATATAAAAACTTATCAAAGATTTTTTTTCTATAATGTACTACCGTCGTTTGTATTTAATAATTTGGGGAATATTTTTAAACATTTCAAATTGCATTTAAGTTATTTATCGGAATACAAAATATTTTTATTTATTTGATGATTTTCTAACACAACAAGATACAATTAAAGTATTAGAATCAGCAAAAAATGAGTCACGAAACAATCACGCAGAATTCCTACTCATGCACTCCCACTCAAGTTAGCTGTGCTCATCACTAAAGTTTGAAAATTCCAATTCTAAAACGGTATTTAAAAACGAAGGTAAGAGAAAAAGTCTTCAATCAAAATTTAATGTAATATATATTGAAATGTATTTGATTTTGCCATTTCAAATACGAGAGCGTAGTTATTTTAAGAATTTTTTCTGTGATATTGTAAAAATATATAATCATTAGTGTCCGCCCGATTAATCTACTTCGGTATCGGCCAATAATCGGTGTTCGGAATTTGGCTATAAAAATTTTAATTGTTGTTTTTATTGCTAAAATGTTTTATAAATGAATTGTCTTTTTTTTTTTTTTTTTTTTTTTTGTTTAATAAAAAAATAAATGATCTCAAAAATGTATATTTTATAAACAAAAAAATTTCTTGCTTATGTTTTCAACAAATAGTTTTGACATTCACTCTAACTTTTTACAAAAACAAAATACAAAGTATTTTTCAAAAAATAGGGAAAGCTAGCAAACTCTATATCATTATGCGGTCACCTGTATGAATTCGCCTTGTTTTGATGTGAATTTGTATAATTAAAGTTGATCTTGGATTCGATTCGGTGACTTCTTTTGATAATTTCGATAACTTCTTACTATTCCTTTATCTATTTTCCTTCAGTTGTTTTAAATTACGTGCTTTAACTAATGTTGCTTATGTTTTTATTAATAAATAAATATATGTATTAATATTTATCGATTATGAACACATTTAACAGGTTATCAATTCTTCCAAAAAACTAAATTTTATTGCAACTTAATACACAATTGTTGAAAGTAATCAAAAATAATCATTGAAAGTCATCGGATTATTTGTGATTACTTTTGATTCTTTTTGATTATTTTGTAGTTATCGCCAGTAATTCTGATTACTTGTAATAGTTACAATTAGCAACCAGAAACTTTTTCTTTTAGAATTACATAATTATTACGATTATTTTTAAAAAGTAATCTAATGGATTACCAATCGTAATTGATATTTAACAGGTATGCTAATAATATAAACGAATTTAGAACTTATTTTGTATTTTATAGCACATCTATTTCATACCAATTTGAACACTTTAAATTCAAATGTAGAAAATAAACGTAGCTATTACCTTATGAAAGCAGCATTTATGTTTTGATGGACATTTTCCAAGGAATAAAAATGTTATACTCAGGCAATACACTAATTTTTTATTGATCTACACTTAAATATGCAAAACGTAGCATAAATAAATTTGTTACAAGTAAATATTTCCTTTGAAGTGCAGTAGAAATCGATTTTGGAAGACGCACTCTTGTAGCAGCAGAACCAGAAAATGAACCGTAAGCACAATATGACAGTCCTGGAGCCTCCGCCGTTGTTGGAAGGTGTTTTACTTACCAGTGTAACCACGAATATAACGCTTAACCAGAAAGTCATATATGTTCTGTACTAATCTTGTCTGTAATGATCAGAGAAGACAAAAAAAAGCAAAAAACAAAGTGTTTACAGCAAAAAAAAATATATAAAAAAGCACAAAAATTTAGAAAAAAGCAGCAAAAAAAGCATTTTTATTTTTTTAATATATACATTTAAATATAAAAAATTACAGTTATTCTATTTCTTCAGATTCGTGAAAACAGTTACAATAACCAATCATGTGGGCTTTTATATTTGTAAACGTGAATAGCTAACCCAACTGTTTGTAGCTTTTTTTTTATAGAAGACACAATAATTGAAAAATTGTTTTTGATAAACGCCATCGAATCTGAGTCTTCACTTTTCAGTTAAGAAATAACAGCCTTTACTTTATCAAGGTATTCTGCATAATGCATTGTGGCTTCTATCCAAGTACCCCAACGTGTAGGGCATGGGAACGGTGGAAGAGCCAAATTGGGATTCATTTGTAAAAATAACTGCTTTCTACGAGGAGCCTATGGAAATTAAAATTTTAGTTTGTATGTGTGTAATACGAGTTATTGAAAAATTTACTTAACAAAAACGGATTTGGTACAAGATATTAATTTATTTACATGCTGAAACTCTAAGCGTATGAAGTCAGCAACACGATGAAGTCCATGAGCAAAACATGTCAAATGTATCATTTTAGGATACATTATCCTAAGGGACAAAATTCCACTTAACATGTATGCCGCTGCATCAGTTACCATTAGCAATATTTTGTCGTATTGAATGCCTAGATTAAAAAAACATAAAAATATAAAAAAAAATTATGAATCAAATATTCACTTACCATCAGGCCATAAAATTTGTAATGAATCGTTGAAGAAAGTTGCAATAGAAGCCCCATTTGCATTTTCGAGAACACCCATGTTCAATAAAAAAGGTTTATTTCCAACATCGTCATTTAAAATACCAAATATAAAGTTGGCCACATATCTTTGTTCACTGTCTGTTGTTTCATCAACAAAAATCCATATACATATATTTACCTTTAGCCTTTTTCACGCATTTTTCCCAAAGCTTCCGTATACATTTGAGGTATGTATTTACCTCGAATAGAACTTTCGCTTGGAACTGACAAATTGGCGTACTTTTGAAAGATGTTTTTGAAACTGGGATGGCTTACTTTTTTTAGTGGTATATTGGTCTCCAACAAAAATTTACATATATCTTCGTGAAATGTATTAGCAGTAATAGTAATAGGAAATTCCGTTATAAGTTTTTGTGGACGATTTTCTTGGCAAGCAGCTAATTTGTGTTTTTTGTACTAAAATGTTGCTCCACATTGCACTTCTTTTCGCTATTAATTTTACTCGAACACACATTACAAAAAAGCCAATCTTTTTCAACTTTAAAAACTTCAGGATACAATTTTACCATTTTTAGAAAAAATAACATATTTGGCTTTTCTTTCGGCATTTTTTTTTACTATTTTTTCGTTCACAACGGCCGGTTTACTTATTTTGTTTTAAACTCAAATAAGTTACATGGCTGTTTTTTTTTTGGGATGGTAAGTTTATTAATTTTAGTTGTAATAAAGCGTATTGAATTTGGCCCAAAAACGTTGAGTCCACAACTAACATATTTTTGTTTTAACCCAGAAAAAAGTTGTCAATTATTTTCTTTTCTCATGTTTTCTCAAAAAAATATTTTTTACGTAAAAATTATGTTAAAAAATCTATTTTACAGCAAAAACATAGGAAAAAGCAAAATAAGCACCTTAATAACAAAAACTGCAAAAAAAGCAAAAATGGGCAAAAACAGCAAAAAAGAAGCAAAACAGCAAAAAAAGCAAATTGGTCTTCTCTGGTAATGATCTAAAAGATACAACATGTGCTTCATGCAAAAAATTTCAGTAAACATATTTTGAATTTTTATTTTTTCATATTTGCACATTGTTTGCTACTTCTTAAATTAAAAAATCTTCATTGTCAAATGGTTTTATTCTGTTTTCTTGGGTTCTCTTAACCCTTAAGAGGCTACAATTTTACCAATATAGCCTCTTAAGGGTTTTAAATTAACTAGGCACTATTGCTTGGGGAACCCCTCACGAAATTTTTAAAAAATTTAAAGAAATGTACTATGTATTATAAGTGTGGAGATGTAACATAATTTCAGGCATCTGATGATAAGGGAAAAGAAGTTATATAATTTCAAAAATGAAAAAATTACAATTGTACCCTTTCCGCTTGACGAGGGTTAATAAAACGAGGGTCAATGAAATAAATTTAAATATAAAAATTATTCCTTTAAGATTTTAAAGCACTTGCGGATGATAATGCAAGGAAGTTTTGGGCAAAAAATTTCCGATTTAAAACGTGTATTTCCTACAATATTTGGTCCTTACGCATTATTCCGCAAATTTGATAAACCAAAATGTGGAAAAATAATTTTTGCAGGAAATTCCTTTTTAAAGATAATCTAAAATTTAATAATTCAAACTGTTGATCGATGATGCTAATATTAACAAAAAAGTTATTGAAAATGTCAAACCCAAATATGCATCTACAGAATAATCTGTAATATAAAAAGGTTAACTTTTTTTTTAATCAACTACATATTTTTGTAATTATTTTGATTGATTTAAATGTTATTTAATATTTTATAACACTAGCTAATGCTGAATTTTTCTGTTTTGTAATTTTTTGTTAATAAGAATAGCTTTTATTGTATTATAAATAGATACCTTTCATTTGCCGATATTTTTAATTGAAATGCCGTTATTGCCGATTTTTTTTGCAAATATGCCGACACACTTGATGTTAATAATGATAACGTTTGCCTATTCCTTGCTTTCCATCTCAATAATCAGCTCATTATAAAGCTCTCTCTGAGTTATAAGTATGTTACCTTTGTTAGTTTTTAAATAGCGGCAGCAGTGGGTATTGTACAGATAAGGAGATGACCATTCATTTCATGGGAATGCGAGGGAATTCGATTTGAATGTTACTCAAAATCTGTGACTCTGCAAAATATTTACTACACATGACACATAATTTCCATAATCTTTATTTTATACCAGAGGCGGGGCCTGGTATAAAATCGTGTTTTTTTCAAAGCTAATACAAATGCAAAAAATTTCTCTACTAAGGTATTCCTTAAAATCCCCAAAACATAACATAGACTTATATATTTTATTATACTATTTTTTAACTTAAAAGAAGAAGGTTTAAAATAGAAAAAATAATTAAAACACATTTTTCTATCAGTCAAAACAAAAAGAAAAATTAACCGTATACCATATAAACGTGTTTGTGTGATGGTACTTTCGCTCATTTAGTACTGCCCATAAACAGAACATCTTTAATGCACCAAAGAGAGAAAAACATACAATTTGATTCAGTACTACATTTCCCCCTTGCAAACTCACCTTTCTTAACACACTTTAAGCTTTACTTATCCAATTATTATAACCCAGCAAGCTTAATAGTAAGGCGCCTGTCAGATGTCTGAGAATAACGTCGACAAAAAGTCAGAATGCGAATTCTGTCAAAAATGATGTTCAGTTCACACAAAAAGACTTCGGAAGTATTTCTTTTTTACGATTAAAAGTAGTATATTCCATTAAATGTAGAAGTAAGAAAGTGGAGTCGGTCGAATCCGACTGTAATCGCGATTTAATTACGCGATTGCATAAAAAGTGCTTTTTCCTAGAAAGTTAAAAAAAAATCCGTTAAAAAATTGCTGAGTCAAGCTGGAGGTCCACAACACGCGTAGATTGCATATACGCACCGAAAGCATGAAGTAGAATTAAGCCTATAGTACACGGCATGTATAAAGCCACATGCGCATGTAGTTCTGACGTAATTTTGACGTCAATGCAAAGCCACAATAAACATTGCGTGTTGTGTGATGACGTCAAAATTACGTCAGAACCACATGCGCATGTGGCTTTTTACATGCCGTGTACTATAGGCTTTAGTTTCTACTTTTGCATGCTTCGCATGTCTCTTGAAAAATGGTCATATATATCAAACTGGTTATAAACTTTACGATACCAAGGACTCCCAAGATAGAGCTTACACAAATACTTTTTATGCTGCACACGTTGCTATGTTTCTAAGCCGAATGAATGATGGTAGCAAAGTAAAATGCGGCGGAGGAAATGGGTATATCTTCATTACAAAATCTTGCGACGTTTATAATTTACCATTTAATTCATTTTCAAAAAATATTAAAGTATCAGAAATTACGTATAATTAAAGTACGAAAACAAAATAATTTGCTTAAATTTGTATATCAATAAACCACTGTGTATTGATTTTTCATGATATAGGCTTAATTTATGCCCAATTCTTATTTTCAAAAGTTAAAACTTTTGATTTGTTTTCATTAAAAGTACAACGGACTTTGTAATTTTCCAAAAAAAATAATTAAGAAATAAAAGTTCATACAAAATTTAAACATACTTTGTAGACTCGATTTTATTTTAAATTTTTTAGTTCTCTTATTTCTTTTTATACCCACCATCAAAACGATTGTTGAACATCGAAATTAACAGCCGTATTCATAACGAAAATTTGGCATGAAGTTAGCACAAAGTTCATTCATAACTTACCAAACTCTGGCTAACGATTTGCTAAACTCTTGTTATCAAGCTGCCAAACGTATGCCAACTTGTGATAAACAGCCGTTTAATGTTGAATAATTTTTTTAGCGACTATAAAAAACAAGTAAGAAATCATAGTCAAACAAGCCCGACCATTTGATACTTTACACCACATCTGCAACGCTAATAAGCTCTTCAAATTTCATTGTAATCTTGCAAATTCCTTGCACAGTACGTTGATTATGACAACCATAATCAACCTGTATGGCACGAAATGTGGCTACGTTTTAACCCCCTCTTTTTGCTGTAAGTTTTAACTATTTTTACGTGTTCTTCAGTTGTTAACGATCCAAACCTTTTTCGAAATAAATGACACTCCAGATGACAGATATTTAAATGCTGCAGCTTTAAAACCACTAAACAGATAACCCTGTACTATTGAAAAGCTTCAATTTTAAAATAACTTAACAAATATGTGCATATGTCGCTAGCTGGTGATGATTTAGTTGAAGAAAAATATTCCATTAATGAATTAGAATCATTTATTTCTTGTTGGAAGGTCTTTTTCAACGAACAAAATTTTCCTAGTCCAAATGTTATTTTTACATGTAAATAAATACGAATAATGTGCTGTTTTCGTAACACAAGTGATTGAACGTTTCTATATGAAAAACACTCAAAAAACTGAGTGTTTTTAGTATAAATTTTACTACACGTTCAATCACTCTTTGAAGTTACAAAAAGGTCTTAAGTCAAAAACTGTAGTTTTTCGTAATGTTAAATTTAAAATTATTTAACTGCTTTATTTAGTTGATTTCTCTCCTGAAGAGCAAATGATAACGATTAGAAGTATTTGTGGTAGATTAGCTGCCCGTCTTTTTTCAAAATAAAATCAAAATGTTCGCTTAGGAATTTGTTTTAGGGCAACAATAAAAAAACTTAAATTTGTTTTTGCTTTCAATATGAATTCCTAAACGAAAATGTTTATTTTATTTTGAAAAACAGGCAGTCAATTTATGGATACCAAACGAAATTGAGTTAAGTCTAATAAAAAACTCAAAATGATTTTTTGTTGTCTTAACACCATTTTGTCTAAAGTCAAAGAATTTTAAATTTCTATTGAGGTACATATAAAGGGTGATTCATCATGAGGTTTGATTTTTAATATGCTTTTCTATAGTTTACGCTTGATTCATATCAAACGGCTTTGTCATTTTTGTTCAGTATCGTTTGGCAAGCATTAAAAGACTCACACCACAACAGCATCTCCAAACTGTTCAGCCGTGATGAAGCACATTTCTGGATCAAAATTGCTGTATTTGGGCTGATGAGCAACACGAAGAGTTCCAATAGCTATCATTACAACAGCGGCATGGCGTGGTTTATGAGCTGGTGGAATCATTTCTCCACATTTCTTCAAAAATTAGGAAAATCAGAATGTTGCCGTCAATGGTAACTTTTATCGCACTATGTTAACGGACTATGTGCTTCCTGAAATTCAAGCGCATATCCTCGGTGAGTTCTGGTTTCAGCCAGACGGCGCTACGAGCATTACAGCGCGTGAAGCAATGACCTTGTTGAGAAATCATTTTGGTGAGCACTTAATTTTACCTTTTGCTACGGTAAATTGGCCACCTATATCGTGCGATATCACACCTTAGGACTATTTTCTCTGGGGTAATGTAAAGTCTGAGGTCTTCATACATTAGCCAGCTACGATTGACGCTTTTAAAGCCCACATTACTCGTGTTATTCGCTAATTACCAGTCGCTATGCTCGAACGAGTCCCCTAAAATTCGACCTTCCGAATGGACCACTTCAGACGTAGTCATGGCCAACATTTAAATGATACAATTTTTAAACAGTAAATTCCATAACTTGTTCTTTTATCCGATAAGAAAAGTTTTAAGTTCCCTTTCAAATTTATGTGTTTAATTCTACATTATAAATTAAACCTCACGATGATTCACCCGATACATATTTTATTTTTAAATTCCGTACCTTCATATTTATTTTTTTCTAATGATACTGAATGAAAATGTAATGTTTTTGTTTTAATAAAAATTCTTAAAAGAAGTGCATATTTAATTGTGTTTGGTGCATATTTCGGGGTTTAAATGCCATATTTTAGTTGCCTAAGTACCTTTTTTGAGTGCATAAAGTCCTTGTTCCTGGTCATAACGTATAAAAATAACCCTAAGCATGCACGGTTAAACTCACTGTACGAATATTTTAACAATTCATTATATTTTTATCTAGAATATTCTCTACAGTGTTTTAACACTGAATTACGCATAACTAAAACAATAACAATTTAAACCAGTGAGATAACTTATAAATACAAAATAACTATTAAATACAACAGCCCCCACTTATTCCTTTAAGAGTCAAAATTAAATAACAGCTTTAATTGTTACGTACTACCTTTCAACAACGTTTTTGGTTTACATATATCCTTTAGACTAAACCTCTTGAGTTATTTTAATTGCAAAAAAATAATGTAAAAACAATCAAAATTTGTCCCGGTCACAATCTTTATATAAAACCAAGGCTCTAATCATGTAAAACGCAACGCAACGCCAACGTTGCTTTCTACAGAAATTCACATTTCGTTTTAAAATTTCAAACGCTGCATTGCTTGTGGCGTTGAAAGTTTTAAAACAGTACATGAATTTCTGAAGAAAGCAACAACAAAATTACAAAATATTTATGACATTGTTATTGCTATCGACGTAATTCTTTGGCGTTGAGTTGCGTTTTACATGATTAGAGCCTTAGCCACTTTTACAGCTTTTATTTTCAGCTTTTATTCACATTTTTTCATTAATTTTAGACAATCAAACTATTATTTTCAAACATTAAGTGTTTGTCATTTTTTCAGTCCATCCCAGCCAAAATTGTTTTTTACACCCTGACTTTTTTCACTTTCCATCTCGACGAGCAATACTCTACTGTCAAATTGTATCTGACTTCATAAACGCAGTATTGCAATGCAACACTAATGGCTAACAAATCAGTGAGTGTTTAAACGCTGGTTTAGTTGAGCAAAACTTAAATTTATATGTAGCTTAACCTCAAAAGTTGTAAATACGTGTCCCATGTATTATGTATATGTATTCTAAAAAGTAACATGTGGCAGCACTTACGATAAATGTATTCAAATTCATATCGCTCATTTCGTGCAAGACCGTCACAACTCAAAATTTGGCATTTTCGAGTTAGTAATGCAGAAATGTTCTCCTCTTAAATCTCTACAAATTGATCTAAGAACGGAGAGAATTATCGAAAAAATAACGGTAATACATATGCTTTTGACGCTATGACCTCTTGTAACAAACTTGAGCAATTAACATCAACAAGGTCACATTTCAGTTTTTTTGTTGGCATTCCTCTTGTACATGTGGTTTTCTTTGTAGCAAAAAAGAAACATTTGATTTTATAACTGTATATAAAATAAATAATAAAATAAATAATAATAGGTTGAAATCTTAAAAAGGCTCTCCTGTAAAGTTTCAAATTTTGAGTTGTGACGGTCTTGCACGAAATGAGCGATATGGTCTGTATTGGTAGTTTAAACGCCAATTTTATTCGTTTAAAGATGGGGTATATATTTACTGATTTATAGATTTATTTCGTTTAAACACATTTTAAACCAAAAAGAAAGTTTTACTTGCCCTGATTATCAGCCCTAAAAGGAATAGCTTTATAAACTCCAAAACTGTTCTGTAGACAAGGCATCGAGTTCATTATTGCATGGTAGCGGTATTTACTGCAAAATGGTTTCAAAATTTGTGCATTTTTTTTATTTGTGATTCCTTGTCAACGCATTTGTTTTTAGTGATGTTTTGCAATACTGCGTTTTTACAATCAGCATGTATTTTTAAGTCTGGGTTTAAACTATGAAAGATTTCTTTCAGAAAGTCTGAGCTGATTGTTGAGAGGGGAGAGATTTCTTTTAATTTCTTTGACATTTGCTTTTGCGCTTTACAATAAAAAAAAGTGCGGGCATTCTTAAAATTTCAAAATTTAAAAATTTTTTAATATATTTGAACTAAAAATTGCGCAACATAATTTTTTTATTTTGCGGAACTTATTCAATATTGGGGAGTAAAACGACAATATTATAGATATTAAGTACTCAAATATATTATGCAGTCGATAAGTACTTTTAGTCAATAAGTTTGTTTGTATCAAACAGAACCACTCACAGCGAATTTTTAAAATGTATTAAGGAAGTAACGATACGCCTCTTTGCCGATACGATACCGATACTTAAGAAAAAATATCGCCGATACGAATATTAAATTTAAATTCAAGGTAAAATTAACAAAACTCAAGTAGAGTTCTTTCTTTATTATACAAAATTACAGTGTAAGAGATTATTAATATTTAAAATTGATTTTAATAAGGTTTTAAAAACAACGAAATTAATTTAAATTCTTGCTTAATTAATTTACTTTTTAGACAAGAAAAAAACAGTAAGGGTTTTCGAGATATCGCTTAAAAGGCTCGTAATCTGTGAAACTGTGCAAATGAACCGCAAAAATTGTATGAGAATTATTTTACACAAACTTCGTAAATTTGCCCAACAATTTTGACTCGCAAACTTGCGCTGTTCAATTGGGCATTTATATAAAAAGATTTTTTTAATGCTTACCGTCGTTTTCAATAGAAAATGCAAGTATTTATAAATCACAACCAATAAATTCTTCCAATAATTTGAACAAATAAGTCTTTTGGCTTTCCTTATGCATTTTTAAAAATAAATTTTACATTTTAATCACAAATTTCAACTTTTATTTTTATATTTAAAATTTTTTTTTTTTTTTTTGCATTGACGTTTTTTAGTCTGCGTTCATACGGCTCATGTTTTACTGACATGATTGCTACTTTATGGATGAGAGCTTCGAAGGGAAAAAAACGAGTACACACATGCATGTACTGTCAGTATGCTTTGCTTTCGCATTCGCTATTTTTTTCTTCCTTATTCATATTTAAAGACAAAAAAAAAAACATGTCGTCACCATGACATGAATCATTTGAACACCAATTCATGTTCAAAGAAGAAGAAGGAAGAATCATGTCAATAAGACATGAGCCGTATGAACGCAGACTTAGAAACTGATATTAATTGTTTAAAATATCTTAAAAATTAAAAAGGGTCTTCATGAAACGAGTCTCGCAAGTTTTCCCATTTGCGCAAATGACAATTTTAAGCGATATCATGAAAACCTTTAGTGTATGCGATTATTTATATTCCAAATCATATATGTATGTATATTATTTCTAAAGCACTTTTTTTGTCGGTTGCAAATATCTCCCATACCACCGCATCAAATTTAATGAATATCTCCATTTAAAGCTTATTTCTAACACTAATGACGAAAAATAATAAGAAATTGAAAAATTAATATTTTCATTGATAAAAATTATATTTTATATAGAACTGCATGATAATACTGTTGTCATTATGATTATATGTTTTTGTTCAAGTGTGGTAATACAGGGTCGCTTAATAGTAATGCAGTTCTAATAGAACTGCATGATAATACTGTTGTCATTATGATTATATGTTTTTGTTCAAGTGTGGTAATACAGGGTCGCTTAATAGTAATGCAGTTCTAATAGAACTGCATGATAATACTGTTGTCATTATGATTATATGTTTTGTTCAAGTGTGGTAATACAGGGTCGCTTAATAGTAATGCAGTTCTAATAGAACTGCATGATAATACTGTTGTCATTATGATTATATGTTTTTGTTCAAGTGTGGTAATACAGGGTCGCTTAATAATAATGCAGTTCTAATAGAACTGCATGATAATACTGTTGTCATTATGATTATATGTTTTTGTTCAAGTGTGGTAATACAGGGTCGCTTAATAGTAATGCAGTTCTAATAGAACTGCATGATAATACTGTTGTCATTATGATTATATGTTTTTGTTCAAGTGTGGTAATACAGGGTCGCTTAATAGTAATGCAGTTCTAATAGAACTGCATGATAATACTGTTGTCATTATGATTATATGTTTTTGTTCAAGTGTGGTAATACAGGGTCGCTTAATAGTAATGCAGTTCTAATAGAACTGCATGATAATACTGTTGTCATTATGATTATATGTTTTTGTTCAAGTGTGGTAATACAGGGTCGCTTAATAGTAATGCAGTTCTAATAGAACTTCATGATAATACTGTTGTCATTATGATTATATGTTTTGTTCAAGTGTGGTAATACAGGGTCGCTTAATAGTAATGCAGTTCTAATAGAACTGCATGATAATACTGTTGTCATTATGATTATATGTTTTTGTTCAAGTGTGGTAATACAGGGTCGCTTAATAGTAATGCAGTTCTACATAATATAGTATGTATTAAAATCCATTCTGGCAATACCGCTATTTACCATAATGCCGTTTATTACTAAGTCAGTTATATATAATTGCGTACGTTTAAAGTTATTTTTGTTTGTATTAAGGATTCGTACGGGCAAAAACTTAACGATGATCATGTCATTACCTCTAACATTGTATTCAAAGAAGTATTATAAAAGCATTTAAGCATATGTATGTATGTAAATATGTATGATATATATTATGATTTCTAATATTTTTATACTTTTAAAAAAATGTATTGAAGTTACGAAAATTTCTATTAATTATTTTCATTTTATGTTACAAAAATGACAACTAACGGTGAGAAATATTCGCACGGGTCATCTAGTTAATATTAATAAGATTTTTGTATAAAAAAAATTGGAGATAATTTCACAGCTTGAAGCAGACCGGCAGTAAAAAATCGTCTCTCAAAAGTGAATGAACCCATTTGACAACTTAAGTATTTCTGCGCCATGTTCTTAATTTTGAGTATAATATTTAATGCGCCAGTAAACAAACGGATCTGCGCTTTAGAAAAATTAGAAGATCAAAGATATATCTAGACTTATTATTTAGCTGAACCACTGCGAAGGATGGACAAAGGATCATTCTTCTCCAAATTTTCTTTTAAGATTTTCACAAACGCTCCAAAGGTCAGTTCTTGTCAGCGTTACCACCAGCAAAATTCAAAACTACAATTGAGATGAAGCAAAATTATCCAATTTAAATAAAATTACACCTGATATCAAAGTAACGTTTAATTTTAAAAAAAAAATACAAAAAGAACAAATAAGACAGTATTTCCAGACAAATTTTTAAGAGTGTTCCGTTGTTAGGTCCCTATTAAACAAAATTATGTAATGAGGTTAAGAGTAATAATATAAGAATTCTTAATTCTTAATTATCTAGGTAACTACCTCTATTTGATATTTTTTCGTCTTAAAGTGATTTAATGAAGGGAATTTATATATGGCCTACGTTCCGAAACCTACCAGCACAAAATTTTGCCATAACATAGTAGCTTTTTTTTATCAACACATACCAATATTTATAAGGCAGTTATGGCATTATAAGTTGATTTCGTGAGTGGTATTTGTATGGGAGTCATGGTTAAATATGGACTGATGTCATAATTAATTTTGTAAGATAATTTAGGTTGAAATAAAATATATTTAGGCAAAATACCGACATAATAAGATGCTTAATGGGCACAGGAAAAAGTTCTTATGGGGTCCATGTGAAATTATTGGCCAATTCATAAAATTTTAAAAAAACAGGCTCACAATTGTGACCTGTTGCTTGTACAGAAGGTTTTCATGCACAGACAACCAGCCATCAGGGCAGACGACTCAGATACTGATTCTAAGCCGATCGGTATTCTACAACAAATATTTATATGTGTTTCACACATCAGTATAAACTCATAATATCCTTTTCACTGAAATAAGATCAATATTAGTCATTCTATTAAGATTCATACAATAACTCAAAATAATTTAACAAAAATAATATTTAAAACCTCAAATAAATAACCAAAGTAAATAAAAACTTAAAATAATAAGTTATACTTCCATTTATATAGTAGTTTATTTAGTAAATAAAATTCCTGTAAAGCTGTTAAAGCAAACACAAAATGTATTACTTTTAATAATATGAGAAACATATCTTTCTTGGGGATATTTTTTTAGTAAACATACATATTTTCGTTTTCCAATAAACTTCGGGTTCTAAATGATATATGAAGCTAATATTTATCGAAATCTAATTTTCCATCAGGCGTCAATCACTATCAATATTTTGGTTGATATGGAAATTTTTTTTGTTAAATAAACATAAGTTTTGTTGAATATACAGCAAATTTTTTTGATTAACAATATCAAAATTGGTATAATTTTATCTCTAAAATCAAATTCTTATTATATTTATTTTAAAATTAAAGAATTTCAAATTACACCTGATCTAAACCTCAAAGAAATTACCCATGCTCTATCCACGAGAGTAAAAACTACACCGAATTCGGGTAATTACCCACAAAGTGGCAACACTGTACTGTACACCAATATACGTATGTAGTTGAATATACATACTATTATGCGTGTGTGCTGCTGATTGATACATTTGAATCGATTTAACTATGTACGTCCGGCTGTTTGGATGGTTGGTTGTTGATACACTTTTCTGAATGTGGTACTTTCATTTTAATTGTCATACTTGTAAGAATCGGTGCGGAATAGGGTCTTTGTGGCAAATAAGATTATAATTTTGTTGGTAAAAATATTTTATTGCTACCTAATTTATGTAACCAAGTATGTGGTCAAAAATGGACAATAGATCCATATATGACCATAGTTCCTATTAAATTACCACATCCGAAAATATTGTATCAAATTTGGCTATTGGTATTGATATCAAATTTGGCTACCATATCTTTTATAATTGCTAATATATTATGGTATTGAACATATGCCCCACATAAACACGGTCTCCAAGATCAATTAAAGACAAACAAATTTGATATACATAGATTTTTAAGTTTTTTTTTATCAAATCATGTTATTAACATTTTTTTTGTAAGTAATGTTATATTATTACTTTCAAGACAGTCCTATTTATAAGTACTCAGTTATTGTTTTTGTAAAAATCATTAAATAAGAATTATATGCAACAGTTAATTAACGTTTACTTGCAAACAAGATGTGCATTTTCACTATATATAGAGAACATATATCACATTTGTTCTTTAATAGAGTATTAACTCGAAATTTGTTTTGGAAAAAATAACTTTGATAATTGCACGATATTTTTAAGCAAATAAATATGTATTACGTGTCGATTTTTGCCAAAAAGTGAAAAAATGAAAATTTTTAGTTAATACAATATTGTTGAACAAGTGCGATTATATTATATATTTTTAGTATATTTTTATATACGTACATATATTTCAATGAAAATAACTTAATAAATATGTTTGTTTTGAAAGTTACCCCTTTTTTTCTTAGAATTGGCCTTTTTGTGCCACTTCTATTATGAAAATCCCCTTATTGTGTCCCTTTTTGAAAATTTTGAACGGTAATCAGCATCAGCATCTTTTGCCTTAAGCCCACTACATTTTATATATGTAACTATTTCCTAAGGACAATAACAGAACACCATACAGTCATCATCGGATATGTAATAATTCTTATTTATACAGTCCATATCATAGCTTGGGAATAATGATTAGAAATCCTAATGATTAGCAATTGGATTAGAAATTTTAATTGTGTTGAAAAATTGATTAATTATGATTAGTTAGCCATTTTAGACGATTACTAATTGATTAGATTAGAAATAATCAAAAATCTAATCACAATTAGTGACGATTAGCATTTCTAATCAAATCTAATCAAAACTAATCCAAAAAATAATTGATTAGATTTCTTGATTTTTTTTGATTAGATTTGATTAGATCAACTATTTTTAACTATTTTTGTGAAAAGAAAATATTTATTTATCACATTTGTTGCTATATTTTCATAATGTAACAGTTTTTGAATATTGCATAAAATTGCATACGGTGCACCATGTTCTTAAACTAAACACTTGACACAGCTGGTTCACTTTGTTGTTGTGTTATTATTAATGTTAATTTTCAATATTCAATATTCAAAAACTGTTACATTGTGTAAATATAGCAACAAATGTGATAAATAAATATTTTCTTTTCACAAAAATAGTTAAAAATAGTTGATCTAATCAAATCTAATCAAAAATAATCAAGAAATCTAATCAATTATTTGGATTAGTTTTGATTAGATTTGATTAGAAATGCTAATCGTCACTAATTGTGATTAGATTTTTGATTATATCTAATCAAATCAATTAGTAATCTGAAATTTTAATCAAAATTCAATTCTAATGATTAGATTATTTTATTTCTCTAATCGTAATGATTTCTAATTCTAATCGAAATTCCCCAGCTATGGTCCATATCAGCGTTGCCAGAAAATTTGGAAGGAAAGTCTTCATTTGGAGAAAAAAAATCTCATTTTGAAAAGAAAAATCTTCAAATTTTTTATAACAAAGGCCAAAAAGGAAAAAATTATGAATTTTTTTTATAAAAACATACATTTCAATTCAAATCTATACATACATAAATACATAACTGTTGTATTTATACAAAATTAAATTGTAGGCTTAAATTGTGTTTTACGTTATATGTTCCATAAAAATATTTCTAAAAATACATTTTAAATCCATTTAATTTCTAATAAATAAGAACGTAAAAAAGTCCATCTAAATAAATAACTTTCATTGAAAGTAATTAAATTCTAAAACTAGAGATATTAAAATTTTGGGCAAGAAGACTTTAGTTTGGGAGCTAAAAAGGTCATAAATCATATAAAATCTTAAGGGTTCTCAATTTAATATTACGAGTATATTTTTTGATACCGTTGTTATATCGAATGCATTTTGAGAAAATTCATTTAAAAAATAAACTCATTGAAAATATATGGATTTCACTTAAATATATTTCTAATGGAATAGTTATTAAAATAATGTTGGTACGCCTTTTAAAAGATATTCTTAAGCACTTATATATATATTGTTTAAAAATTATCATAAACATGGAATTTGGAACTTTCAAACTAAAACCTTCTTAAGTTGCATTAATGTTACCTTTTGGTGCTGAATACATGAACTTTTTTGTTCTTTAATATGACACTATATAAATACGTTTTTCTTTTCACAAATAATTTTTTCATCAATATTCTCAAAATGAACAACCTCTAATCTAAGATACTTTTTTAATATTTTGTATGCCCAGAAGTAATGATGCCTTCTTATGTTTGCTAGACACTGGCTACAAAAGTGCAAAGCCAATAAACAACAAGCTGATACAAAACCTCATTGCTTTAAAAATTTATTTTTAAAAAAACGGTAAACAAATTACGTAAAAACTTAAAGTTAAAAGTCATAATTTCTGCAAATAAACATTCTTCATTTGAGAAAAAAATCTTCAAAACATATTTTGGTAAAAAAAAAAATAAGAAAAAAATCTTCATTCTGGCAATGCTGGTCCATATCAAAATTTATTAAAGACGCTCTTCACTCGTATGTTCAAACAGGAAATAGAATGTATGGCGGCGTTATTGCACTTAGTTAGTTCAACAACCACTTATTATATTAAAAGACTATTGGCAATGCCAAGAAATAACTAACAGTGTTGCGTATTATTCAGTAAAATGAAGTAATAAAATGTGAGTATTATTTCTTTTTAAAAGCAATTTTTATTTTATTAACCATTTTGATTTTTCGAATGTGTTCAATTAACCAAATTTCAGTTTATCAAGCTCTCTTGCAATAGTCCTTTTCCTTCAATATTCCACATACTTTGTGCTTATGCCAACCTTTGGTTAACATTAGGTGCGTTTGAGTACTTTTACAGTAAAATGCAGTAAATGAGTAAACTTAAAAATTTGCTCTCACAAAAAGCTGTTGTCCAAAAAAGTACGCGAACGCAAAATTTGTAAAAATTCGTAAAATAAAGGCAACAGCTGATGGCAAATAATTGAAGTGTTGAAAAATGTTTACACTTTTGACTACTTAATTCGTTTTCTTATCGGTACTCGATTAAATACTTTTTATAACACGAATATTTTTGGAAAATACAAACAAATTATTTTATGTAATCTTTCATATTTGTTTGTTTTTTATTTTATTTGAATTTGCTAAATTGTGTCCGGCAAAATTTGATCAATAGCACACGAATACTTTTTTTTTACTATTGATAACTTTAAAAACAAGGGCTGTTCTAAGTACCCGAGTACTTGACACTTTTACAACTTCAAAAAATTAACATAACAAAACAAAGTTTCAAAAGTTGGTATTTAGCCATATAAATTCTTCACAAGCAAGTTTAATTAATTAATATTTATTCATTTTTTGTTTTTATTTTAGTTTTATTTCAACTTTTCTTTTTTTAAACAATTTTTTCACAATTTGTATGCCTTTTGCTTGCTACTTTTGTTTGTTTGCCTTTTGAAACATTTGTTTTTTTGTTTTACTAAATTTTACTGCAAAAATTTCTGCAGTAAAAATTTGTAAGTACTCAGTCAAGAACTGTCACTTTACGCTCTCAATTTGTGTTCTCATTTACTGTCTTTTGTGTACGCGAACGCAATTTAGTAAAATGCAGTAAAGTTCAGTAAAAAATAGTAAAAACTTTTGTGTTCTCGAACGCAGCTAATAATAGCCAATGCCACGATGCCACACGTTGACGCTCGCATAGAAAATTATATTGAAAACGAAAACAAATTATAAAAATTGCTATAGATATGTACATATAGTTAGGAATGATTCTATACACTACCAGAATATCTTGTATCTTCATGTTACATGTTTTACTTTAGCTATTTTTTGGTTAGCAATGAAGTCAATTTTGTATGTACAGAATATAATTATAAGACACCAGCGGAGTATAATGCATTTTCTGACGAAGGCCCATCTCCAAACAAAACGAATATACATAGAATAGAGAGCCAGGTATAAACCTCTAATGACCCTCACATTACAAATATGACCCCTAACAACAGCATCCCTTTTCACACTTACCACTTAAACAACCCACGTTCAATAAATTTAAGCACACATAATTTTTCTTATATTTAATAAATAAACTAACTATTCAAATCGCTATTATAAACAAATTAAATACTATTTTTACAAAAATACGACATATAAATAAATTTATTAGTCTCTTCATTAATTTAATTTCTTATTTTTTTCTGTTTGCATTTCGGCCGTTACATCTCTATTTATCTAATATATTCTAAAGTAATTTTTATTTTCTATTATTATTTCTTTTTTTTTTTCTTTTAATATATGTGTATCTATTTTCCCTAAACTTATTTTTTCTTTATTTCTAATTTTCTATGTTAGAACTCAAATTAGTATGATTTATCCATACCACACGACGCACAGTGGCGCCATTTGAGTTTTTACATTGCAAAAATCATATCTTTTGAACCGAATAAGATAATTGAACAGTTTAAACAGCATATGATAGATAACTGTTCAGCCTATGAAATGAGCGTTTGGAAAGGGTGCTACGCTTTGTAGGGGCCTACTTATGGGTTATCAAAGTTAAAATTAGTAGAAAAATCAATTTTATGGTAACTAAAAAAAATTATTTTTACATTTTTAGATTGTTTTTATTTTTTTTCTTAAGGGTTTTATGTTTTAAATTATTACCCAACAAATTAAAAAAAAAAAATTATTTATTTTTTTAAATTTATTTTTTCAATTTTCTGTAAAATATTCATCACAATTCGTAAGAGAAGGTATATCTAAAAGACTAACAATTTCTAAACTATAATTATTTTGTAACTCTATTCGTGACTTCACATGCCGCAGGGAAGAAATAAGTGGATCGGAAGATGCTGCCAACATGTTGAAGAGGTCCTTATTTTGCCTTACCCTTGATGCTTTGAATGTGTTCTGCAATCTATATTTTTTATAAAATTTGTTAAGAGACTCCTGTGCTTCTTCAGAAAGCTCTCCAATTGGCAAAGGCTGGTACTCAATTATATCTTTGCCATGCGCCAATATTTTATGGACGGTCGGGGTCAACTTCTTCTGTGGATACATTTCTGCTAAAAGAGATGCAGTTTTCGACGCATATTCTCCATATTTTGTAGAATTGACATTTTCTTTGCAGTTTAAAACATCCAAGATCGTTCCCAATCTTTTCACGATTTGATTGTCAATTCCAATGATTCTAGTTACTGCCTCATCATTTTCAAAAAATCTCCTAGAAGTGTTTCCATCGTTAGAGTTACCGTATCCGTGCTTGGGACAGTCTACTTTTAGTCCAACTTGTTTCAAAAAAACCATCCTGTATTTGCTTCTTTCTGATCTTTTCCTTATCCTTTATTGATGTATTTTCATCGAAGTTTTCCTCCTCTTGTGGTAGGGTATATGCCAGTTTTAGCAAGAATTCCATACACCTTATCCTTGCGTGCAATGGTGACATTCCATATTTGTAATTCTCCTCATTTGTAGAATCGTTTAAATTACCAAAGTTCTTCTGACAAATAATAATATAAAATCGATAAAAAAAATATAAAAATAATACGAAAAAAGGGGTTTAGATAGGTTTTTGCTAAATTTTTACCTCCAATATAATTCTGTCTATGAAAACTAATTGAAATATATTATAATTAAGCAGAAAAAGATACTAATCTTAAACTCTTTACAACTAATTATATAAAATTGAGATGTAACATATTATATATGAAATAAATTGAATTGAATTGAAAAAAGTTCTTCTGACTCTTTTTGCAAATCGGGCATGACATTGTTGAGGTTGTTCCTGTCAGTTCGTTTACGACTTTTCCGTCAACCATGGTCAGGTGGAACTCGTAATTGCATTCAATATATTTTCCTTCTCCAATTTGCAGCTTTGTAGGCTTAATCTTGCTTATTTGTTCTTCAATGTCCTTCACCGTAGTCCTTATGAGTTCTGCCGATTCCCTTGCAAACTGAAACATTATTGGTCGGCAATAATGCACTGATGACGGACGTGGATTTTTCCAGTGTAGGGAATCATCCGATTTTAGCCGCAAAGGAACAACAGATGCCATAAACATATTTCCGTCCGATATTGTAGCGTCATCGAAAGATATCCTTTGCTTATAAACGCTTTGTCCGGATGATCCATCGCAGCCCCATTTGCTGATCAATGTCAACTTCTCAGGAAGAATTTTCACTTCCGTGAAAAACTTTGGTGTGATTGACTTTCTAAACAGTTCAAATAATTTTAAATTGTTCAACGCCATGTTTTCAGTACTTAAATTGTTTAATGGTTTCAGTAATTGTTGCGCCAACTTTCAGGCGTAGACTAATCCAGGCATTATGCTTATTTTGCAATATATAGGCTTATGCTACCATGCCTAAAAATTTACCTGTTCCCTGCATACATATGGATTTAGGCTGAATAATGCAATTTTGATATTATGCACGTGTCCAAATAAGATTTGTGCCTACCTGTAGGGACCATAAGTCAATATTGTTCCTGACCATTTGTACGCCAAAGTATTGTTTATGTGAGGTACGTACCTTCTAATTTCAATGAGTAGTTTTTTTCAAACTATTAGATCAAACTACTGTCAGTCAAAACATATAAGGGATGGACGCCATACAATTTCTGCAACCATGTCTTTTTAAACTTTTTTACCTCTAGAAGCCAAACGGGCACGTACGGGCAGATAAAACCTTTTGAATTATGTAAAGAAATAATCAAAGAACAGGTTTTGCAAATATGGCAAATATAGAAAAATATAGTTTTTTTTTATTTTCCGTCAAAGTTGAAAAATAGTGAAAAAACGGATAGTTTTTAAATAGTGATTTACCAGGAGAAACACAAAGCAAACAGTTAATTTTTTTTATCATTATACATTTAATAAATACATCAATCAATACAAACAAAAAATAAGGCGATTCGTTACATATTTTTCGTGATATTACACCTGAAATCGCAACAAATTGACTAAAAATTGTGTGTTTTTTTGAAAACCGAAAGTCGGTCAACTTTGAACTGTTATATCTTCTAAACTAAAAATGTGATATTATTAAGAGTGGCATATTTGAAATCGTTGAAAAGTTTCCTATAACATGGGTTTATTCAAAACTTCGTCGGCACTCATGAAAATTTTGATTTTTGCAACCTCGCTTGCTCTACGGGCGCCACTGTGCGACGTTCGCAGTACCTTCCTTTTTCTTAACCTATGCTAAAAAGAGCTTCCTGAAGTGGCGATTCCAAGCGCAATAGTCTCTAAATCATTCTTCTCAATATTCGCGCGTTATTTGAGCGCTTAGTATGTATTTCTATCGACCCTGTTTTGTAAACCGAATCGTTTTTAAAAACGAGAAATTTCTAAAACCGAATAAATCGCTTGTTGGTGTTCTGCAAATTACTCACATTGATAAGATTCGAATTTTTAGTTAAACGTCAAAGTCAGCTGTTGATTAAAAAAAATCACAATTTGTAAATAAAAAGGGAAATATAAAAATGCCCGGAGCGTTTGTGTTAAGCTACAGTTCCATAAAAAAAGTAAAATACGCCAATTAAACATACAAAGAAGACAATTAAGGGATGATTCCAATCAAATGAGTGTAACGGATGATAGGTAGGCAAAAGCAAAATTTGTTGAGATGATTTAATAAAAAAAACTTGATTACAGATTTATTGAACTTTACCGCGTCAATAAGGAAGCTTTTTCAATGAATATGGACAGTTTTGCTATTTTAATACAAAGACGATCTATTCCGGAAAAAGTTAAGCTGGCAGCCACACTTCGCTTTTTAGCAGTGGGATCATTTCAAGGCGCACTGGCAAATGAGACTTATGTTAGTGTTGGACGTAGTACCATTTCAAAGGTATTATGGGAAACAATAAATGCTTAGAAAACATTTTATGTCCATTATGGATTTCTTTAAATCTCACAAGAGAAGAAATAAAAGAATCTAAAGTGCATTTCTTCAAAATTTAGATTGCCGGGCGTAATAGATTGCATCGATGGAACTCATGTGAGGCTTATTAAACCAACAATTAACGAATCGTTGTTTTATAACCGAAAAGGCTATTTTAGCATAAACGTAATGATTGTAAGTATACTTATGTATGTATCTCTGAAGATTTGCGATTTTAAAATGAGGATTCGTGCGGTTGATGTACTTAGACCAGGATCTACACATGACTCCTTTATTTGGCGAATGTCCGATGCAAGGAACTATATTAGAGAAAAGTATGAAACAGGCGAAAAAAACTCATGGCTTCTAGGAGATTCGGGTTGTCCTGCTAAACCATTTCTTTTTACCCCATATAGAAATCCACATAATGGCTCTAAAGAACATATTTTTAACAAAAAACATTGCTCGGCTAGAAATATCGTTGAAAGAACCATCCGTAATCTTGAAAGTCGGTTCCGAAGTCTTCAATGTACAACCCTTCACTATACGCCACAAAAAATTGTAAAAATTGTAAATGTTTGTTCATCAATTCACAACATTTGCAAAAGCTTTAACATCGGAATAGATGATTGTTTCATAGAATGTGATAACGATAATGGCAAATACAGTGGAGATGTTGTTAATGCAAAAGATCAATATTCCATGAGCAGGGGTATACGTATAAGAAATGTCATTGCGGACTCTCTTGTTTAATAAAAAAATAAGCAAATTTATTTGAAAAGTTTCACAAATCAATGTCTGTATTTAATCATATTTATTTCAGAATTTTAATAATAAACATACATATGTATGTATATAAAAAAAGGAAATATTTTAAAGCAAAATAAAGCTATTTAAATAACAATGTCTAAAAATAATTAAAAGAAAATTGTAATTCTGTGTCTTTGGCCACACAGAATTCCTAACCAATCTTCAACTTTAGAGTACAGAATTGCCGGGTACTGGAGCGGGGGGAGGATCTGTGGATGAAGATTGGAATTATAACCACTCATGTGAGTGATTATAATTGTGGGGTGCGGGTAAAAGAAATAAGTAGAGATAAAAGATTAGTTATTTCTTTTAGCCAAAGTAAACGTAGTGTGGGCAATTGAATATAGTCACCTTTTGTATGGGGTTTCCTTCCAGCGAAGATACGCTAAACACCATTAACTTAGGTATGGTTTGGTAGGTAGAATTTTTATTCACTTTTTGTAAGTATTTAGCAGGTATAATTTTTATTCAAAAAAAAATGGTAAGTATATGTATTTAAAATTTAAATTAAATTAAATTTAGATTTAGGTTGAATTACACAATAGAAAAATGCAACCTGTTGGCTCTGTTGCTAAGGGCTAAGTGCTTGACTAAAATTTTAAATTTTTCTTCAAAACCATCTTCGGATTATAAACTAGCCGAAACGGTTTGGAATAATTCCGTAAGTACTAAAGGTTTTTTTTCCTTTATTACAACAAATTTATGTTTCTTCAATTCAGTACATTTTAAACTATAAACGAAATTAATAATATTTAGGGTGACACTGTATAAATTCATATTCGACATTTAATTTTGGTTTTCTGTTACGTTTACATTATATTTTACAGATTTTCTCAATTCAATATTTAAATACAGGAATTCATTAAAAAAAATATTTCATTTGATTTCTTTTTGTTTTTAATATTGTTTAAATGCAAGTTTAAACAAAAATAATGCACTTACTTCATTTAACAAAAAAAAAAAAAAAAAAAAAACAGCCTCAAATTTTTCTCGCTTTAGCTCAAGGGTTTTTAGTAGAGATGAGCGATATTTCTGTACCTGTGATTTAATCACTGTTACTGAAAAATCACGAATCACAGTTGTGACCAAATTTGTCAAGTAACAGGTACTTTCTAAGTCGTTCTTTTTGTCTTTTGTTACATATACAAATTTATGATATTTCACTGGTTGTGTGGGTAATAGCGTTTTTTGAATAAAATGTCGAATGATATTGCTGTTCCTTTCATTCTGTCTTCTATCTTATTAGAATTTTTTTATGCCAAAATTTATTTGTTCAAGTATGTATGTATATGAAAGTACACAGAGTTGAAAGCTCTTACAATTTGTTGTTGTTTCTTTGTAAAGTGCTTACAAAAGCTCTGGCAAAAGCTCGCGTATTGTACATATAGCTTGGCCGCAATTGCTATAAAAGAACAGAAAACTGATAAACCGTGATCACAATCACAGTTTAAAGGAGCAGTGATTTTTAAATCACATTCACTAATCACGATGATCTTTAAAAATCACGGGATCGCTCATCTCTAGTTTTTAGTTTTACTTCAATCTTTCGAGCTTTGTCTTTCCTTATTGCAATGTTGTGTTTTCCTAGTTCTCTCTAATGGCGCTTTACTTATTGTCTCTGTTTTTTAAATTCTTTTAATTTCTGTTTTTTAGATTTAAAACTTCTTTATGGTAGTCAACTAGTTTATCCGGTTTCTCATTGATATTATGTACCGCTTCTCCTATAATATCTTTTGTATTATTCAGCTTTGTAATCACTTTCCCAATTTCTTCTAAACAGACATTTTCTTTTTCCATCAAATCATTTAAAGATAATATTCTTTTTTATTCCGCTTAAAGTTAAATTTGGAAACGCTGGTGATGATCGCAATGATGATGTTGAAGGTGTTGTTGAACGAGGCGTTTACACAATTGGGATTTCCGCATTTGCTTTATTTTTATTAACACTGTAGGTTTTAGAGTTTTCAAGCCCCTGCACAAAAGCAACATCCTGGTCAGCTGGAGTCAATACGAATTGGTTAAATTGTCCGCTTCCTGTTGCCCTGACATTGTTTTTATTGTGGCTAAGTTTTTTCTTTATGTTTGCCTTCTAATCAATCCAGAACTAAATTAGTTAAAGTTCTTAAATTGTCCTTTATACAAACATACATATGTTCATATTGATTTGAACATAGTACATACTTACGCATTTCGTATGTACACATTACCTTTTCCAGGACGCTACATCCGTAATTGGAGGTAGTTTACGATACACACATATTCAATATTATTAGGTAAATTTTCCATTGAACCATTTCTTTCTTTGCAGATGTAAATTTATGAATTAGGAAAGTTATTAGTAAACTGATAAGGACACACATGTTAGTTGTAAGTAATTGTAATTGTAAGAGAAAACCCCATCATAGTAATTTAGACACCAACATGTTTACTTAAGAATTTGTGTCCTTTATGTTTAATTATGAAAATTGAGATTAATATATTTATTAAGAAAATAGAAATTAAGTAAACAACCATAGCCATAAACATGATATCAATGTTTACCGATTTGCAGGTAACGATAACCTAAGTTTGGTTCGAACAACGAACACTGTAGTATTTAAGAAAAGAAAATACATTTTGTAAGATCAGTTTTTAAAAATTAAATAAAGAAAAAGGTACTCATTAAAGTGAAAACTTTAACTGGCGATCCTGCCAGGAGCAGCATACATTTTGTTGTTCCAGAGAGCGGACCAATAAAGAAATAAAAACACATAGTGTAAATGTAAAAAAAAGTGTGAATAGTGTAGTGAAAATTAATGATGAGAAATTCACGAAAATGTAAAGCTTACATTTTTGACGAGCAAAGAATTATAGATATTCAGGAAGAGATGGACCCAACCACTATGAATGCCATGATTCAACAAATGGCAAGCTTACAGATAATGGTACAAAATATTCAGGCAGAAAATGCGTTATTTACAGCTAGATTGGATCAAATCCCTGCCAACCCTGCGGTGATTCCACCAAATATTGAAAGGCTGGAACCAGCTAATATTTCATATACAAATTCCAACGATATTAACCTTGATGTTTTTAAAGCACTACCCATATTTGATGGCAACATCGCCAAATATCGCATATGGAGGGAAGATGTGTCACGACTGATGGACGGAATTAAGACCCACCAAAATTCCAACAGATACGTAGAAGCCTTAGCAACTGTAAAAACAAAAATTTAAGGTGCTGCAGCAGATGTCATAACAAAAACACAATACGATATTCAATTTCGACGCAATCAGAAATAGATTGGACTACACATATTCCGATCAGCGGCCCTTATACGTACTCCAGGATGAAATGAAAAGGCTCACACAAGGCAGGCATAACCTGTCTGAATTTCACGATAGTGTAAACAAAGCTTTAACACTGATCACATTAAAAATAGCAATGTCCGGGCTTAGCCATGAAGTAATCAGGGTAATGACGCAAGAAGCAACTCAAGAAGCTGTACGAGTTTTTAAGGATGGCATCAATAACTCCTACATCCATTCTACTTTATATGGTAACCCAATAAAAGATTTGGAACACGCATTTGCAGTGGCGCGCACAATAGAGCACGATGACGAACATCGCAAGCTACGTCTAACATACTCGCATGGCGAACAAAGACAACAAAGTGCACCTCCACCCCCAAAATTCAATAATAAATACTACAGTGAAAGACAACAACAGCCGAACCAATGGACACAACTTCTGGGAATACAACATACAGTCGTCCGACCCAATACCAAAATAATATATCTCTTGATAATAGCGGTCAGTTCAGCAATAGATATGCAAAACACATGCGGAATAACCATCTAGAAGACAAAGAAGACAACTTAAGTACAACAGTAGAATCTATGAAATAGATTCCATAAATGATTTTGAATTAATTCTAGGCTGGAGTGGAATAGAAAAATTAAATGCCGTAATAAATATAGGAAAGATGACATTCGAGGTATTGATAGGAACAAAAATTAATGAGGAAAAAAGTAATATAAATTATATTATAGGAAAGGACACATTTAGAACAGATATTGACAATTTGATAAGGGATAATAATGTCATAGGACCATTACCCGTTACTACCACAATTGAAGCTAGCATAAGAACAAATACTGAGGATCCTATATGGACTTAACAATATGCTTGTTATTTGAACGATGTAGACTTTGTAAACAAGGAAATTGATAAATTATTAAAGGACGGAATAATAAAGAAAAGTTTTAGTCCTTATAACTAACCCATGTTAACAGTTCATAAAAAAGGAATTGATGAGAACGGGAAACCAAAACGTAGGATGGTGATAGATTTTGGAAAATTTAATGATCATACAATTTCTGGTAGATACATAATACCAGATATAAGTACGACCTTGCAAAATTTAGGAAAAGCTAGGTATTTTTCCACACTCGACTTGGAATCAGGATTCCACCAAATTAGGATAAAGGAAAAAGACAGAGAGAAAACTTCTTTTTGCGTAAACGGCGGAAAATACGAATTTGTACGTATGCCTTTCGGCTTAAAAAACGCGCCTTCCACTTTTCAAAGATGTGTGGATGATATTTTGCGAGAGTTTATAGGAAAATTTGCTCACGCGTATATATAGACGACGTAATTATATATTCTTCCTCGCCTGAAGAGCATAATGCCTTAAATAAAGCAAACCTAAAAATGTCCAACGAGAAATCAAAATTCTTCATGGAAGAAGTAGAATACCTCGGACATATTGTAAAATATAACACAATAACTACAGAGCCTGAAAAAATAAAAGCGATTTAAAACTTTCCAATACCAGAAACACTAAAAGATCTTAGCGGATTTTTGGGACAAACGGGTTATTATAGAAGATTTGTGAAAAATTATGCCCGAATATCAAAACCTTTAACCCTGCATTTAAAAGGAGAAAATGCTCACATTGGGAAAAATAAAAGTAAAAATACAAAAATTAGGTTGGATCAACCAGCAATAGAAGCTGTAAACAAGTTAAAAAATATTCTAAAAGAACAAGTAGAATTGTACCAACCTAACTATGATAAACCGTTCGAACTTACTACAGATGCTTTCAACATACAGTGGCACCATTTGAGTTTTTCGTTGCAAAAATCATATCTTTTGAACCGAATAAGATAATTGAACAGTTTAAACAGCATATGATAGATAACTGTTCAGCCTCTGAAATGAGCGTTTGGAAAGGGTGCTACGCTTTGTAGGGGCCTACTTATGGGTTATCAAAGTTAAAATTAGTAGAAAAATCAATTTTATGGTAACTAAAAAAATTATTTTTACGTTTTTAGATTGTTTTTATTTTTTTTTCTTTAGGGTTTTCTGTTTTAAATTATTACCCAACAAATTAAAAAAAAAAAATTATTTTTTCAATTTTCTGGAAAATATTTATCACAATTCGTAAGAGAAGGTATATCTGAAAGACTAACCATTTCTAAACTATAATTATTTTGTAACTCTATTCGTGACTTCACATGCCGCAGTGAAGAAATAAGTGGATCGGAAGATGCTGCCAACATGTTGAAGAGGTCCTCATTTTGCTTTACCCTTGATGCTTTGAATGTGTTCTGCAATTTATAGTTTTTATAAAATTTGTTAAGAGACTCCTGTGCTTCTTCAGAAAGCTCTCCAATTGGCAAAGACTGGTACTCAATTATATCTTTGCCTTGCGCCAATATTTTATGGACGGTCGGGGCCAACTTCTTCTGTGGATACATTTCTGCTAAAAGAGATGCAGTTTTCGACGCATATTCTCCATATTTTGTAGAATTGACATTTTCTTTGCAGTTTAAAACATCCAAGATCGTTCCCAATCATTTCACGATTTGATTGTCAATTCCAGTGATTCTAGTTACTGCCTCATCATTTTCAAAAAATCTCCTAGAAGTGTTTCCATCGTTTGAGTTACCGTATCCGTGCTTGGAACAGTCTACTTTTAGTCCAAGTTGTTTAAAAAAGGCATCCTGTATTTGCTTCTTTCTGATCTTTTTCTTATCCTTTATTGATGTATTTTCATCGAAGTTTTCCTCCTCATGTGGTAGGGTATACGGCAGTTTTAGCAAGAATTCCATACACCTTATCCTTGCGTGCAATGGTGACATTCCATATTCGTAATTCTCTTCATTTGTAGAATCGTTTAAATTACCAAAGTTCTTCTGACTCGTTTTGCAAATCGGGCATGACATTGTTGAGGTTTATTTTTTTTTTATTTATTTATTTATTCTTTATTTGGTATTCAATGTAATTTCTTAACAATTTTCATAAAGAGTTTAGGATTTCTAATTTCCTTTTCTACTTAAATATAAATAACAAATTTTTATAATGCTTTTGGTTTCAGCTAATATAAGATAAAAGGTAAAAATTTTCAAAAAACCTTTAAGAACATTTAAATTAAAATAAAAGTTTAAGTTGAGCCTAGCTCATTGATATGAACAAATTCCGAATTGAGACATCTAGTATTAAAGTTTAATGTAAGCCTTTGGATTTTGTTATTTACTAGTTCAACGTTTGCTAGAGTGTGAAGTCGTCGAGTTTAATAGTTTGTTTTGCGTTATCTGCAGATTCTTTGTATGACACTGAGCTGATGTGGACCAAACTGGAGCAGCGTAAAACATTATGGCATGAAAAACAGCTTTCAATATTAGGCTCTTGTTTTCAATATTAAGTTTAGAATTTCGGTTTATTAATGGATATAGCAATCTTGTTACCTTATGAATTTTGTCGATTATATAGGGAATATGGTCTTTAAATTTGAGTTTAGGATCCAATATGACCCCTAAATATTTGACCTTATTCTCCCAGTTTATAAGTCTCTGGTTGAAAGTTATAGGTTGTTGAGGAAGAAAACATTGTTTACGTCTACGGGAAAAGTACATTGCTTGAGTTTTTTCTGGATTTACTAAAATTTTCCATTTTGTAAAATAGGAATGAACATCGATAAGTGCAGTTTATAAATTACATACTACATCTGTCGCAATTACACCCGAACTAAGCAACGCGGTGTCGTCGGCGAAAATAGAGGTGACACAACCATGAAGAGTTGGAAAATCTGCTGTGTAAATATTATATAATATTGGTGAGAGGCAGGAACCCTGGGGACAACCAGCAGTTATTTCTTTTTGAGTGGAGTAGCTGGATCCAATATAAACATTAAAAAATCGTTCTGAAAGAAAGCTGTGTATTATTTTTATAATATGTACTGGGAAATTTAATTTTATCATTTTGTAAATGAGACCATTATGCCACACAGAATCAAAAGCTGCTTTTATGTCCAATAAAATCATACCAGTGGATTTCCCGGTATTAAAGTTTGATGTCACTAAGTTTCTTATTCTAACTAATGGTTGAACTGTATTATGTTCCTTTCGGAACCCAAATTGTTGAGACGGTAATATTTTTTCAGCATCAATAAAATTTAAGATTTTTTCCTTAATTACTTTCTCAAGTATCTTGCTTAACGATGACAGAAGACTTATGGGTCTATAAGAAAGAGGGCAGTCAGGTGGTTTACTTGGCTTCCGTATTGGAACGATTTTTGAGTGCTTCCATGTTTTGGGAAAATATTGTAGCTTTAAACAATAATTAATAATTTGTGTTAAATATTTTATTCCTTTTTTAGGTAGAGCTTTTAAACATTTGTTTGTGATTCCATCTGTACCAGGTGATTTTCTAGGTTTAAGATTCTTCAAAATCGATGATATTTTATCTGTTGATATACATATGTCACTATGAGCAACATCGCTGGTGGAAAAGAGATTACTAAGAGCGTTATTTACATCTGTGATAGTTATCTGATCACTAAGATTTTCAGAAATTGTGTGATTTAGACGAAATGTTTGAGATAGTATTTCGCACTTCTCTTGCTGTGTGTTGTATCTTGTATTTTAAAATTGGAATGTTTGAAGATTTCTTTTTTAGAATTTTTGATATGTTTCAGAATGGTGTTGAGCCTTTGTCTAGTGTAGATAATTTTTTATTCCAAGAAATATTTTTAAATTTTTGAATTTCTTCCGAAATGCGAAAATTAAACATTTTCATTTGAAAATGATCATCTATGTCTCTAAACCGTTTCCAGTTTCTTCTATACACATTCCTTATTTGTATTAAATGTTTAATGTACATTGGAAGTGGTTGAGTTTTGGCTGTAAACATTTTCTTTGGGACACTATAGTTAACAGCGTTTGATATTGTGTTACTAAGGGTTTCTATCATAGAATCGACTTGCTCATGATCGTAGTAGTCGCTTTCATCTGAAACTGTTAAATTTCTTTTGATAAATGAAGCGTATCGTGACCAATTTGCTTTCTTAAAGTCATAAAATGTTTTTTGTACAGATCTGAATTCACTATTAAGGGAAACATGAATAGGAAGGTGGTCGGAACCGAGATCATTGATGACGGAAACTGGCGTAAGACTGTTTGCTAAATCGGTTAAAAAGAAGTCCAGGGTAGATGGTTGTCTTCTTGGGTCTGATGGAATATATGTATGATCACTTGGGTAAATTATTTGAAAGCATTCAGCATCTAATTTTTCGTACAATAGATTTCCCCAACAATTTGCTCGTTGACATCCCCATAGACTATGTCTGCAGTTAAAATCGCCACCAAAATTATCATGATTATTGTAAAGTTTTCGGAGATCAGCCTTAAACTGCACTTTTTTTACGTTGTCTCTTCCAGGGGATCCACCAGGAAAATAGCAGGAAAATATATTTATGTAGGATCCATTTGAAGTTCGTATTTTGACGCCAATATTTTCAATGAAAAAAGTGTTTAAAGGAGGTATGAATGTGTGTTCAACATTTTTTCTGACCAAAATAGCCACTCCTCCGCCTCTGCCTTGTTCCCTATAATTTCTGTAACAATAAAACTCTGTGTGTTTTATTGAAATATTTTTATTTAACATTGTTTCGGAAATGAGACAAATATGGATATTTCTACTTAGTAGAAAATTAAAAAGTTCGTCTTTCTTGCTTCGAATGCCTCTAGCATTCCATGATATTATATTTATGGCTCTACTCATATACAAATTTACAAGCGAGTGATGTAATCACTTCAAATTGATCGGCCTTACACTTACAATTTTTCAATTTGGAAATAAGCTCAAAAGTAAGGTTTTTTATTTCTTCTACAGAAAATAAATTATTGGGGTTATTGTTACCATTGTTGCTGTTGGCGTTATTGTTGCTAGTTTGGTGGTTCCATCCGGGGTTTGTATTTGCAGTAGCTTGATTCAGACTATTTGGAAAATCATTGGTATAATTTGTACTGTAGCGACTGTTATTTTGAAAATTATTTTGTTGTTGCCTTGGTCTATAAACCCTAGGCTGAGATCGTTGCCTTATTTGTTGGTATTGTTGCCTGCTTGGACAATCTAAAGAAAACGATTTGTGTGGACCCTGACAGTTTGCACACTTGATAATTTCAGAGTTACACTCAGCAGTTTTGTGATTACCAGCACACTTTGCACAGAAAGTTTTTACTTTGCAACGGCTTGAACCATGACCTAGCATTTGATAATTATGGCATTGGGTTAAGTTTGATGTTCTTTTTCTCTGAAAATCCCATTTAACTTTAACATAGTCGATCACGGAGTAGTTTTGTCTTAATTCTTTAATAGTAATAGACTTTTTTTTAAAGTACACAATGTATATAGCCTGTTCATTATTAGGGCCGTTTGATTTGGTTACCAGTTTTACATCTAAACATGACAATTTCATATCAGTTAGTTTCTTTTTGATTATGAGTGGATCAAATTTATCGAACCCGAGCATAACTGCTTTGTATGGCTTTTCATTTTTAGTTCCATATGTAAAATATTCAAATTTAGATTCTAAATTTTGGCGCACCAGATCGAAATCTTCAATACTATCACAAAATAGTTTGAGACCAATTGATATTTTTCTGATAGCAAATTTATTTATTTTTAAAGTTTTACAAATATCCTCTATTTGAATAGTTTTACACTTTAGTATTGTTATTGGTGGAACATGTATTTTAATTTGTTTATTAACTATCATTTCAGTTTCTTCATCATTATCATCATCAACCGTTTGCAGTGGTTGAAAAAAGTTGTTATTGTCTACTGTAGTAGCAACATTCTTTTTTTGTTTGTATTTTTTACTCATTATGTTATGCCTATTGAAAGCATTAGCATCTTCACTACGTACACGTTTAATTTTTACTGTTTTTTTATTGTTTTTTTTTTTATTTTTTATTTTTTTATTAAGAAGAATAGGGATTAACTAATCCCCCAATAATTATTTTTGGGTTTTTTTTTATTTTAAATTGTTATAACTTCTTTTTACAGAAATTTTTGCACAACACGTCTGTTAATGATCACGAGCAATCTAAGACTGACATTGTTGAGGTTGTTCCTGTCAGTTCGTTTACGACTTTTCCGTCAACCATGGTCAGGTGGAACTCGTAAATGCATTCAATATATTTTCCTTCTCCAATTTGCAGCTTTGTAGGCTTAATATTGCTTATTTGTTCTTCAATGTCCTTCACCGTGGTCCTTATGAGTTCTGCCGATTTCCTTGCAAACTGAAACATTATTGGTCGGCAATAATGCACTGATGACGGACGTGGATTTTTTCAGTGTAGGGAAACATCAGATTTTAGCCGCAAAGGAACAACAGATGCCATAAACATATTTCCGTCCGATATTGTAGCGTCATCGGAAGATATCCTTGGCTTATAAACGCTTTGTCCGGATGATCCATCGCAGCCCCATTTGCTGATCAATGTCAACTTCTCAGGAAGAATTTTCACCTCATTTTCAGTAAGACTCTCCAGCAACCGTTTTGCTGTATGGCCCATGAGAT
Source organism: Pollenia amentaria (assembly GCA_943735925.1). NCBI lineage: Eukaryota > Metazoa > Arthropoda > Insecta > Diptera > Polleniidae > Pollenia > Pollenia amentaria. Next base: position 104,692,424 of record OX031006.1, read on the forward strand.
CCTGCAGATTGGCTTTCGCAGAGACTTCCTTAAACTCCGTATGCAGTGGTCGTGAATTTATTTTGGCTTGCGTAATATGCTTGTATCCGGGTAAAACGTCAGCGCCGTGTCGCGTTAAGGATGCCCGCAGTTTCTCATATTTCTCTTTGGAAAGTTCTAAGTCCATAAACAAGGCCAAGGCTTCTTCGGAACCATACTTTTTAATGTGTGCGTTTGTGGGCGTGGGAATGCTTTCCTTAATCCTTTTTAGTCGCAGTGGGCTTGCATCAGCAACAGATTTGGTTATCTGCGACCTAACTCTTTCACTATCCTTTGTATATTTAATAGACAGCGCGTCCGATAAATGCTTCGTGGTCAAGTCATTGGTGGCATCGGCAAGTTTCCTCTTTCTTGTGAAAATTGAACACTCCTCCATACTTTTTTTGGCCTTCCATTTGCTCCTCTGGTTGATGTGGTGGGTTTATCTACTGCCAATATATCCAGGATGGTGTCTTCATTAAGCCAGTCCTCGTATTTGGAGTTGAAGTTCTGAATGGTTCGATTAGATTTCACCCATTTTGCCTTAATATTTGTATATATCAGATAAAAATTATTTTTTAAAATTTCGATTCTCTTAATATTTCCGTATAAGCTATCAAGTTCTTCTAAAGCAGCTTCCGTGAAAAACATTGGTGTGGTTGACTTTCTAAACAGTTCAAATATTTTTAAATTGTTCAACGCCATCTTTTCAGTACTTAAATTGTTTAATGGTTTCAGTAATTGTTGCGCCAACTTTCAGTCGTAGACTAATCCAGGCATTATGCTTATTTTGCATTATATAGGCTTATGCTACCATGCCTAAAAATTTACCTGTTCCCTGCATACATATGGATTTAGGCTGAATAATGCAATTTTGATATTATGCACGTGTCCAAATAAGATTTGTGCCTACCTGTAGGGACCATAAGTCAATATTGTTCTTGACCATTTGTACGCCAAAGTATTGTTTAAGTGAGGTTCGTACCTGATAATTTCAATGAGTAGTTTTTTCAAACTACTGTCAGTCAAAACATATAAGGGATGGACGCCATACAATCTCTGCAACCATGTCTTTTTTAACCTTTTTTACCTCTAGAAGCCAAACGGGCACGTACGGGCAGATAAAACCTTTTGAATTATGTAAAGAAATAATCAAAGAATAGGTTTTGCAAATATAGCAAATATAGAAAAATATAGATTTTTTTTATTTTCCGTCAAAGTTGAAAAATAGTGAAAAAACGGATAGTTTTTAAATAGTGATTTACCAGGAGAAACACAAAGCAAACAATTAATTTTTTTTTTATCATTATACATTTAATAAATACATCAATCAATACAAACAAAAAATTTGGCGATTCGTTACCTATTTTTCGTGATATTACACCTGAAATCGCAACAAATTGACTAAAAATTGTGTGTTTGTTTGAAAACCGAAAGTTGGTCAACTTTGAACGGTTTTATCTTCTAAACTAAAAATGTGATATTATTAAGAGTGGCATATTTGAAATTGTTGAAAAAGACAAGGGTTTATTCAAAACTTCGTTGGCGCTTATGAAAATTTTGATTTTTGCAACCTCGTTTGCTCTACGGGCGCCACTGTGCGCCGCTAAGTCTACCCCAGCAGTTCAGCGGACACGTGTCGTTACATGGCGCCCGAGCAGGGACCTTCGGTCCAACAACAACAACGACCTGAGGTCCAACAACAACAACCACCTTAGTTCCAACAGCAACAACAACAACCTTAGGACCAACAACAACAACAACCTCAGCAACAACAACCTCAACAACAACAACCCCAGCAACAACAACAATCGCAGCAGCGACAACAACAACGTCTGTACGAGGTTAACCGAAGTGTCAGCAGGATAAGGTCGCGCAACAAGCACCACCGCCAAAGGAGCGATCAAGGCACTCAGGGAGCCCATCCTGGCTCGATATGACGTACCGAAAGTCCTTATCCTGGACAACAGCGCACAGTCCACGGGCAAGGTGTTCAAGAATGCCGTAGTAGACCTAGGAATCGACCAGAAATTCACCGCCCCGTACACCTCTCAGGAGAACCCTACCGAGAGAGCCAACAGGACCATCCAACCTCTGATGGCACAGTTCTCGGGTCAAGGCCATACTACCTGGGAAGAACTCCTACCGGACATCAGGCTGGCCAGAAATACGAGCCAGTGGGAATCAAAAGGGTTTACCCCCGCCTATCTTACCCAAGGACCTGCCTGATGCGGTCACTGTCGGTACAGGTGGCAGACATCGACGGAACGAGCGAATGAGCTACAAGCCGTGTGCAGTGTCGTGCGGGAAAACCTGTGCGGGTTTATAAGTCCTCAGTAGTAGTAGACAGTAGTAAAGTAGACAGTAGTGATGTGAGCAAGGCCCACCTCAGTTCATGACAACGATGGGTACGAGGGTCCGAGGTTGGATGCCGCATTGATCGAGGAACTGCAGCGAGCATTGTTCGGCCATGGCGATTCCAGGATCACCATTCGGCCCAACTCCCCTCCGTCACCCGCCTTCACCTCTTCCTCCCTAGACTGGCAGAGTGAGAATTTTTGACCGCCCACCCCACCACGCAGATACGGCGTGGGGTCCTTCGATATTGAGGAGCGTCAATTTCGTCATTGGGGTATGAGATGTTTTGAGAAGACCTGGCGAATGAGGGTGTTAATCCCAGAAGCCCGTCCGCAACGAGAGCTCGAGTACGCGCCTCCGGAGAACGGAGAGCCGTACTCCGGAGGCGCGTACTCCAAACCACCCCGCTAACCCCAGGTCACGGCTGGGACCCTACCCGATACCTACATCCCTTAGGGTCCCCGGCATCACCAGTACCGGCTTCATCATCGACCACGTCAGCATCATCCACCACCACGTCAGCATCATCCACCACAACGTCAGCATCATCCACCACCACGTCAGCATCAGCCAACACCACGGCGCAGACGGCAGAGATGAGCCGACACGTGAAGAGTTGCGCGTGGCTAACCGAGAATGCCCACCCAGGGTCGGACGTAGGAGACCTACCTCCGACGGAAGAGAATTTGGTGTCCCCTAGTAGCACGCTACCCCTACCAACCAGCCCCAGAAGAATCACGTTCGCGCAGTTACCGACGACCGTGCAGCGGCAGTTTCACGACGGCGCAGGTACAGCCGGGCGAAGGCGTGTGCTACTACTTCACCAGGGGCAGCGGTATCGAATTCGGGAAGACCCAGATGGCACCGTGCAGGTCCTGTGGCTGATACCCTAACCTGCCGGAGAGAGGAGAGGTAGTGTGACGAGCAAAGTCACCGGGGTTCGTTTTGCCCACACGGAAACTATTGTTTGTACATATTATTGTAAATGTAATATCACAACTGTTAGCTTTAAGGCTTGAATTATATTTAATTTATCTGTACTACATTTGAATTATTATTTTTAGTTACTTTATACCTAAGGCAGGGAAATGAATGTTAACTTTATTTGAATTTGTAATTTGAATTTAACGGTTGGAAACAGCGCCCTCTGGTTGTGATTATACCGTCTCCATACACAACACTGCAACCCTGGGCAATCACAGTAGTTGTGGTTCATATGATGGTATGTTTGTGTGTGTATGCCTGTGTATCAACACAAACGGTTTAAAAGGGCGAGCATCCACTGGTATGAGTTAAGGCCTAACTATAATGTGCTTAATGAACCTTAAGCAAATGTGCGAATTAGAGATGTGCGCGAGTCGTGTTTTTTTCGTGACACGAAACACGCACGATCAACACGACGTGTTCGTGTTGAAAAAATAGATTTCTTTCGTGTTCGTGTCGTGTCGTGTTGAGCACGAAACACGAAATGATAGTAGGTGTAAAATATGTATTCAGTAAAAAATTCCATTTTTTGTGTCATTGTATACGCAAAAAATATCAGCAAAACACTTTATTGAAATCTTTTATCATAACATCTCAACAAAATTTTGTCTCGTCTAGATGGATGGAGTTTAATGTTCTGTGTAAAAACTGATCAGCTGTTGACCATGCAATGTTTGCAGCATTGTTTGAAAAGCTGTTGGCAAAAAAAAGTTATCAAGCAATACAAATAAACGTGTGAGCAAAATGAAGGATAAAATTCAAGAAGCTATTCGTCGAAATGATGAGAATTATAAATTAATAGTGAACCAACAAGCCAGAAGCAGTGTTTGGGAAAATTTTTATCTGATAGAACATGATGGCAATCGTATAAATTACGTTTGTTGTAAGAAATGCAAGTTAGTTTTTTCTTATACGGCCAAGACTGGCTGGGACTGGAATACTGGAATACTGGAATACTGGAATACTAAATCGCCATAAATGTGATTGGCAATCAGGGAAAAAACAGCCCACATTAACCTCATTTTTACCAAGAAAGGTACCTGAACGTGTTTTAAATGATCTCACACTCAAGCAGCTATATTTTATTGCTAAAGACTTACAGCCACTGAGCGTTACAGAAGGTGAGTTGCGTATGTATGTATGTATGTCTAAAAACAATTTTAACATTGTAAAATTATAACGCAGGTGAAGGGTTTCGTATGTACGCACAAGCCCTAATAAATACAGGTGCCACATATGGAATGCAAAATTATGAAGACCTTTCCGTATCTAGAAAAACAATTACCACAAAAGTTATGACAACAGAATACAACAGGATCAAGGAGGAACTAAAGGGAAAACTTGGAAGTCAACAATTATCGTTTACAACGGACATGTGGACAGACACATACACACAGAAAAGTTTCTTGAGCCTTACTGCACATTATATATGTGACGAATATAATTTAAATGTTGCCATATTAGGTGTCAAAGAATTTATGGATGAAAGGAAAACAGGATCAAATATTTTACAAGGAGTAGTATGTATTCTTGATGATTATGAATTAAGGGAAAAGCTTCTGAATGGTGTAATGGTAACAGACAATGGAGCTAATGTTGTATCTGCTTTTAGCCACTATAAAAGATTGTCTTGTGCGTGCCATAATATAAATTTGGTTATGGACGATGTTTTTGAGAAAAATCCTATACCAGAAATATGCGAACTTATAGAAGCGTCAAAAAAACTAGTTAAATACTTTAAGCATTCAGAATTAAACAAAAAATTGACTAAATCCTTAAAACAACACATAAAGACGCAATGGAACTCCATTTACATAATGCTTCAAAGTATATTTGATGTCCAAAATGAAGTCAAGACTTTATTATTAAACAAAAATGAATTGAATCGAATTTCTAAAATAGATTTTGACTTGCTAAGTCAGCTTCTCGATTTTTTGAAGCTTTTTAAAGAATGTTCTTAAAAATTTAGCTCTGAAAAAACGCCAAACATACATATTTATGTCTTATGGTACGACAAGCTAAAAAATAATTGTAAACAAAAAATGTTAGACTCCATCATCATATTACAATTGAAAACAAAAACACTACAGTCTATTGAGAGAAGGCTTAGCCCAACAGACATTCATTATGTGGGCCTTTTTTTAAACCCCCCATTTAAAAAACTTAATTTTTTAAGCTCACAACAAAAAGAACATATCCTGTCAACCGTTAAGGCCATAATAGAAGATTATTGCATGGACAATATGGAAACAAATAATAACAGTAATGATACACCAAACGAAAACCAAGAATTCGCTGAGTACAGAGATGAATACAATTCAAAAAAAATAAAATCACAAAAAAGCATTATTGATATTGAAATTGAAAATTACTATAATAGCTCAACACAATGGGAAAACGATATATTAACATTTTGGAAGTATGCAAACAATTTAAAGATTTTACAGAAGCTTGCCAAACAGGTGTTAAATATACCTATAAGTTCCGCGACTAGTGAAAGAGCAAAGCCACAATAAACATTGCGTGTTGTGTGATGACGTCAAAATTACGTCAGAACCACATGCGCATGTGTATTTTTACATGCCGTGTACTATAGGCTTTAACAATAAAAGTATTTATGTATAAGGCAAAACAAAATATTTAATTTAACAATCTATGTATAACCTATGTATATAGGTATATAAAATTTCAACGTTACGGGCTGACTGACAGATTCATCTTCGCACAGCCTTAACGCCGTGAGGTTGAAATTTGAACCGGATGCTGGTCTCTCACTAAATCGATACACTAAAAATCGAAGAAATTGCCTAATAGTAGTACGAAAATTGTGTGTGTGTTAGTGAACAAATTTAGTGCATTGCGACTCGCAAGAAACTACTTTCATGTGTAAATGCTAGGTAAGATGGAATTTTGGGAAATTCGAATGTTTAGGGGATAAATAGCGTAAAAACGAGTAAATTCGCTAACCTCATAACTCCTAAACTAACCGTGGATTCATCCATGCGTTCCGAATAATATTTTTGTCCGAAGAATAATTTTTTTACTGAGAGTGTTCTTCAGAACGTTTCACCTATTTCGGAAAATCAAAGCTACCATATGGTTTACAGATGTAAACAATTATATAAACTGGCAGCACAACTAGCAAACTACTTATATTGAATTGTTTTCTAAAAGTGTGTTAAGAAAATGGACGAAAAAGGAAATTGATTTTATTATTTTTAATTATATATATTTTTTTTACTTAATTATTCAGCAAAAAACAATTGTTGCACTATAGCACTATATTATGTGGCAGCTCAATTCAACTTTTATGTACAAATAGAATAAAAGTGGCAACGCAGTTCATTTTGTTCTGAACAAGAATTAAAATTAAACCATTAAGTTTTCAATTAAAGCCAATAAACATAGAAATAAAAACTGTTTTACATTCGTAATTTAATGATGAAACAGAATTGAGTCTTCAACTTCAGGCAAAAATGTTTAAGCCCATAATTAAAACGTCGATCGTAACTGCAATTTTCTCTCATTTCTTTCGTTTTCTTTTGTTCTTTTATTTCTTTGTTTACAAAATGTATGAAATTGAACGAAAGTATGGTAGCATTGTTGGGAGAATAATTGTCTCTATGTGAGAGCATGAGAAAAAACGTTTTCAAAATAAAATTGATTTTATTTCTCGACCGCATTCTCTGGCTTAATTTTATGTCAAACTGTATGGAAAACATCGTTCAGCCCCAGTTCTGTTTCATCATTTATCCAAAAAATATAAATTTGTTTCTTTTTCGAAATTCAAACACTTAAGGGGTGAAAATTGTACCTATTTTTGGTACTTTCTTAACAAAACATTTTTCTCCATTCTTTCCATTATACGTTCTCAATTATGGGCTTCCACTACTATAATGAATTTTTTTTATTTCAAGGGTGAGACAAAATATAAAAAATGGTGAAATACGGGAAATTAAATGTATTTGCTTTACTTTTTCGTTCTACAAGTGGTACCTTTTTAATTTGCTATAATAGTCATAAAATTATAGGTGCAGGGTCCTAAGTGAATGAGAACCTATGACGTTCGTAATTTTTTTTAAAACTTAGAAACATAAACTTTGGCATTTAAATATGACCACGAAAGAAAAGTAACGAGGTAGCGGGTTAAATTATTGTTAATTATAAAATAATTTTAGATATTCTCATTATCTACTTAATGGCCGTTTTATTTGGTCCAAATGCATTTGTTTGGTGTTTGTTTCATAATTAACAAGGCGGCCATAAAGTAAACAATGATAATATCTCATATAATTTTATTATTAATAAGAATCTTTAATATTGTAAATAATTTAAATTCCAAACAAATTTTTTAGTTAATGGGGTATTATACTGCAATAGTGTTAAGTATCGGGTATCTAGGTAACCACTATACTCACAGTACTAATAACAACACCAGATCGGTTAAAAGCAAAACAAAATACATAAGGGATTTTTTAACAAGTTCGTTATTTTATTTAGCAATAAAAATGTCGAAATATCTGTCATAAGTTAAACAAAAGATAAGAAATATCGCATAAATATTTTTTATAATTTTAAAAGTCAACATTAACTAATAAATTTTGCAATATATCCTTATATAAAACTTCTTTTGGAAAATTTTGTTTTGCAAACAAAAACATGAAACAGCTGTTTAAAAGTAAAAATTTTACCAGAAAAAATTTGGAAGTATTTTTTTGTCTCTCAATTTTTTTCTCTCTTTTGACGCCCTCAACTTGCAAAGTTTTTGGGTTAGTGAACACTTTCCAGTAACAATTGTTGCAAACTCGTAAATGAACACAGCTATTTACATTTTCAACAAGTTTCATAAATTTATTTGCACGATTGAAAGTAAATTTGTATGCACAACGCAATTTTCGACAGTGCTGCCAACTCATAATACAAAATGTTCATTCGATGTTCGATAGCTAGTGAAAACCATTTGTCAAATGTAACTTATAACACCCAATTTACATGATGAATTTTATGACGTCCAATTTTCTTAATACCCTTTTGAAGTTGCTACCAAAAACTACTCAAATTCATACGATGGTTTTTTTTGGACGTCTAATTTTTTTCATTTTCATTCAATCCAGTTGATGACAATATAAAAATAAAACGTAACAGAAAGAACAGAAAAAAGTGTAAAGCGAAGTGTCAAAAAAAACCATGAAAACAGAAATCAAGTCTATTTTTCTACCCTTCTTTCTTCTCTACACCGCTTGCTACCAAACAAAAAATGACGTCCAAAATTGGACGTCATAAAATTCATCATGTAAATTGAGTGTAATATGGACATTGTAGGTTTCATTTAAAATCTTTTTCAAAATCTAGTGCACACAAAACACAGCACCATCGAACAAGTGCATAGAACTACGAATTTAATTCGTGAAACATTTGAAAGTAAACAGTACTGCTCTGCACTATTTATTGACATATCACAAGCGTTCGACAAAGTCTGGCACGAAGAACTTATATATAAAATTTCAACATTGCTTCCCGAAAACGTCCACAAGCTGCTTAAGAGCTATCTGGCGAATAGGTCCTTTGTAGTAAGATAAAAAAATACGTATTCATCGATCAAACGAATTTCAGCTGGTGTCCCTTAGGGGAGTATACTTGGGCCAATCCTATACCTATTGTATACCGCAGATTTGCCTACAAGCCCACTCACGCACACATCCACATTTGCTGATGATACAGCGTTTTTAAGTATTCCAAATATCCGGAAGTGGCATCCCAACAACTTCAAACTCACATTGCTGATCTGGAGAAATGCCTGCACAAATGGAAAATAAAATGGAAATGGAAAATGCATCGAAAAGCGTTCACATAACTTTTACATTAAGACAGAAAAGTTGTCCACCCATTTCATTATATGGAGTAAAAATCCCAGAGCAGAGCCAAGTTAGATACTTGGGAATACATATCGACCGGCGTCTCACGTGGGCCCACTATATAGCAGCCAAAATCTCACAGCTGAAAATTAAAACTACTCAACTATTCTGGCTAATTGGGTCGCACTCTTCATTGAATTTGGACCTCAAAGTGCTACTGTGCAAGGCAGCTTTGAAACCAATATGGTATTATAGTATCCAGTTATGGGGCTCCGCCAAACGTTGAAAAGCTACAAAGAAGACAGTCAAAGATTTTCAGAATGATTACATGCGCTCCTTGGTACATACGAAATAATAACATCTACAAGGACCTCAATATTTCTACCATCCGAGAAGAGATTAAAAAATCGTGCACGAGCTACGTTGCAAAGGTTTCTGATCATCCAAATGCATTTGCGAGGGAGCTGCTTTTATTTGGAGGCCATAGGCGTCTTAAACGGGTGCAAACTTTTGATTTGGCAAGATAAATTTTTCCTTTTTTTTCGAACTAAAAGCTGAGTGCTGCAGTGGCAGTATCAACTCAAAAATTATTTTCTAGGTTAAGATTTTAATACTTATTGTGAATGTCGTAAAGACAGATTCAATAATAAAAAAGAAATTATAAAAAACAAGTTAGAGTGCTATATTCGGCTCTGCCGAATCTTTGATACCCTCCACCGACAGGAGTGGGCTCTATATGATAAATACATATATATTATTAATTAAGCTTCACAAAAACGAACGTCAGCATAAAAATTGGTTGCGGTTTAGACCTGAATTAAATTATTGACCGACAATAAGAAAATGTTATTCGTTTCTTGTAAGAACTTTGAACTGGCTTGAGTAAAATATCATTATTCGTAACAGTTTAAGCCGGACTAAAATGATTTTTAGGAGCGTTATTTGTATTGGACCTATCCCAAAATTCTGAAGACTGATTTCTGGTATTACAAAAAATAAATTAGAATAAATTTAAATACAGCAGTGTAATTAGTTTTAGCGTTAACAGTAAATTTCACAAACTTGCATGATAGTTTTTCTTGCCATATGAATTAAAGTAAAGAATTTCACCGCAATATCTATAAATCCCAAAGTGGGCTTTATTTGGTTTTAGGCGCAATAAACTATTTTCCGAGAGAAGGGTTTATATGGGGCCTATGGTAAATTATGGACAAATCTCCAAAAAATTTTACAGTGTGATTTGTGGTCCTATGAAACTGTGACGTACCAAATTTAAGTATGCTAGCATTATTTATTGCGGTTTTAGGCGTAATAAACTGTTTTCTGGGAGTAGGGTTTATATGGGGCCTATTGTAAATTGTAGACCGATCTTCAAAAAATTTTACAGTGTGATTTCTGGTCCTATAAAACTGTGACGTACCAAATTTTAATATGATAGCGTTATTTTTTACGGTTTTAGGCGTACTAAACTGTTTTCCGGGAGTAGGGTTTATATGGGACCTAGTGTAAATTATGGACCGATCTTCAAAAAATTTTACAGTGTGATTTGACGTATTATAAAACTGTGACGTACCAAATTTAAGTATGCTAGCGTTATTAATTGCGGTTTTAGGCGTACTAAACTGTTTTCCGCGAGAAGGGTTTATATGGGGCCTATGGTAAATTATGGACCGATCTTCACGAAACTTAACAGTATGATTTGCAGTCGTATAAAGCGAATTCGTGCAAAATTTTATGTCATGCCGTGCATTATTCCACCATTTATGTTAGTTTTTGTATCAAAATTATCGACTTTTTTTGGGTAGTGGTTCCACATTTTGATTCATAGTTCTGATCCTACTAAACCGATGTTGCTGGATTTCAATCCCAAACTGGTTAGGATAACTACAAGCAATTTGAGACCTAGTTTGTTCTTTTCTTTTGCGTTTTTCGAAAGTGAGCGTGTTTTCAACAGACGGACATGGCTAAATCGACTTAGAATTACTCAAGGACCCAGAATATATATACTTTATGGGGTCTTAGATGTATAATAAAAAAGTTTCACACGGAATGACAAACTTAGTATACCCTCATTCACCACAGTGGTGGTGGAGGGTATAAAAATTCTAGTGCGTTTCCATTGCAATTTCTTGATTCTCTTGATTTTGTTTTCATGACCAAATCAGCTGAATAAAGGTTTTTTGTGTAATATATGTACACACGAGTACATACCTACATACATATAGAAAATAGTCATTTAAAAATTTTTATCAATATTATTTATCTTCTCCATTTTATTACTATTTCTTTAATATTTTTGAATTTTGCTTAACAGTTTGAACAAGACGCCATTTTTTTTTCTTTTTATACCCTCCACCACCACTGTGGTGAATGAGGGTATACTAAGTTTGTCATTCCGTATGAAACTTTTTTATTATACATCTAAGACCCCATAAAGTATATATATTCTGGCTCCTTGAGTAATTCTAAGTCGATTTAGCCATGTCCGTTCGTCTGTCCGTCTGTTGAAAACACGCTCGAAAGACTCAAAAGAAAAGAACAAACTTAGTGTCAAATTGCTTGTAGTTGCCCTAAGCCGTTTGGTATTGAATTCCAGCAAAATCGGTTCAGTAGGATCGGAGCTATGAATCAAAATGTGTAACCACCACACTAAAAAATGTATAATTTTATTACAAAAACTAACATAAATGGTTGAATAATGCACGGAATGATATAAAATTTTGCAGAAATTCGTTTTGTATGACTGGAAATCATAATGTTAAATTTCATGAAGATCTGTCCATAATTTACCCTGGGCCATATATAAACCCTGCTCCCTAAAAACACCTAAAACCGTAATAAATAATTCTATCATAATAAAATTTAGAACGTCAGTTTTATAGGACCAGTAATGACGCTGGTAAATTTCGTGAAGATCGGTCCATAATATACCAAAGGTTCCATATAAAGCATACTATCGGAAAAGAGCTCTAATTTCACTGCTGTATGGAAATGTATTCTTATTTATGTTTTTTTTTTCAAACCGAAAATCACTAGAGAATTTTGGGATAATTGGCCCATAATTTACCATGGGTATAATATAAATTCCTCTCCTAAAAACCATTTCAGTTCGGCTAAAACTGTTACGAATCATGATATGTTACTCAAGCTAGTTCAAATTGCTAAAAAGAAAAGGATAAAAGTCGGTCAATAATTTAATTCATGTCTAAAACGCAACTAATTTTAATGCTGACGCTCGTTTTTGTGAAGCTTAGTATTTATCATATAGAGTTCACTCCTGTCGGTGGAGGGTATCAAAGATTCAGCACAGCCGAATATAGGACTCTAACTTGTTTATATACAAATTGTTCTTTTATAGAAGATATGTGTATAAAGAGATGGTATTGCCTGCGGGATAGGTTTTTCCAAAAAAATAAGGCAAGAAAATGTGCCATCTGAAAGTGGCAGTAAGAACAAGTCTACATGGCCTCTCATGCAGACCATGGAATTTATTGCGCCACACATAGTGCCGAGAGCGTTAAATTAAATTTATATATTTGAAATTTTATAGAGGTGAAATTCTTATTTTTGCAGAATGCGATTTTCCTACAACATAAATGAAGAGGTAATAGCTTTGGATGTATCACACCCATCACCAACCTCTTTAGATTCGCCACGATCGATACCATCTCCACCGCCTGAAACTTCACCGACACAAACTTCTTTTACACCGATATTGTCATCCCCAATTACTACCGCAAAGCCCAAAAGAAGACGTGTCGAAGAGAACGATGAGGATAGTGGCTTTTCAGAAGCACTTGGTGCATTTAAGGCACTTTGTGAAAGCAAAGTTCAGAAAGAGAAAGAAGTGGATAATGACCCCCTACATGGTTTCGGGAAAATGATAGTGGCGACTATTGCTAGCATGACTCAAGAAAAGCTAATAAAAGCAATACAAAAAGTCACATCATTGGTAATGAAAATGAAACTAGCGCCCGATGCATAAATAGTACAATACAATCAGTGTTTAAAATTATTTTCAACTTTTGCTTTTGTTCAGTGAATGCTTTTAAATATAACTACTTGAAGAAACATTTGCTTGCACTAAAAGAAACAAATAAAACAAATGGAATCTTAAACTCAACAGGAAATAAGACAACTATGTATAAAATACTTGGCATACATCCCTTGAAAAGGTAACAATTTTATAAAAATAAGCATTTAACTTAATAAAGACTGTGTTTAGTTACAGATTTGATCATGAACATCAATTTCAACTTTCGCATGTGGTAAAGCAATCACATAATTGGTAATAAGGTGCCAACAATTATAAAAATAAAACAGTGCTACCTTTTTATGGATGTATGCAAAGTATTTAATAGCTGTCAAATTTCCTGTTGCGTTTTAGTTTCCATTTGTTTTATTTGTTTCTTCTCGTTCAAGCAAATGTTTCTTCAAGTAGTTATGTTTAAAAACAAATTTTATCTCAATTATTACTTACATATATTTATGATTAGTTATTATATTTTATCCTTTTAACCGTTTTTGTGGTAATATTTGAATAATTTTTTTTTTTCTTTAATTTTTAGATTTAATTTGTAATTTTTAAATCTTCAATAAGTATTTTAATCTCAATTATTTTTAAACATGTATGGATTCTTTCTGTTTTGTTCCTTTTTTATTTTATTTGTATTTCAAAATTATACGAATGTAGTTCAAAGTTTCACTAATGTATATCAAAATTTTTAAAATGTACATATTTTAGAACTATCCAAATGTATTTTAAAATTGTCCGAATGTTTTCTAGTACACAAAATTTTTTAAAATATATTTGGAAAATTTTAAAATACAATTGAACAATCTAAAAATACATTTAAATAATTTTAAAATACATTTGGAAAATTTTAAAATTCAATTGAAAATGATAATTTTAATAATAATCAAATATAGATAAAAATAAGATTGTTATGTTTTTTACGTTTTTTTATTACATGATCTTTATGAATTGTGATCAATTAATAATTTAAGTTTGTTTTCATTATAAATTTACAAATAAATAATATACTTATGTTCATGATAATTAAGAGTGGAAAATAAAGTTGTTTTTAATACAGTTTAAAAAGGTTTTATATATTGGGTACAAGTAAAAAAATAATAATAAAATAACGTTTTCTTTCTTTAAAAAAAAAAATAAGTTTAAAAGAAACTAAATACTTATTTCAAAATAAAAACATAAAATTAAATTCATATTAGCAAAAAACTTGAAAAAATGACAAAATGACAAATATCAGCGCTGATACTAAATCATCTGATATTGGTAAGGAATTGCACCTTCGTTTACAAAATACTCTGCCAACCTGTTCCGTAAGTCTATAGATGTTTGAGTATATCTTCTTATATTTGTTGAGAACGATCGCATGGGCATTCTTTCACCGATTCTGGACTGGTTTCTCCATTCTCCTTCTTGAACGGATCCATCTTCAGCTTCCCGATCTACATAATTTACTGGACAATACCATCTTTTGTGGTCGTTCAGCATTACAAAATTATGAAGTACTGTGCACGCCAGTACAACAACATCTACATTGTCTGGTGCCATTTCAATTGTTGTAAATAAAACTCTCCAACGTGCACAAAGTATCCCGAAACAATTTTCTATGACTCGTCGGGCTCGATATTGGATTTAAGGGCTTGCATGGTGACACAGGTACTTTGCCTGACATCACCGATTCTCCAAATGGTAATAAACGAAATATTTTACAACCATTTACAAATATGTATAATTCTAAATAAACATTTTTATACTCACCTCCATCACTTTGGCTACCATAGCTTCCCACACTGACAGATGTGAAAGTGTATGCATACTCCCATGAGCACCGCGCTAAAATATTTTTTGTAGTTGTGGTACATGGAACCAGAATTTGCCGGACATTTGAAAGCTACGTGCTTCCCATCTATTGCACCCACACAATTGGGAATATTCCACATGCAAGAAAAATCTTTTTCAATATCCTGGTATTGATGTGTGTTTGGCTCACTTAAATATAATGGTGACAATAACGACCACATAAATTCACAAGTTTCAAGCACTATTTTACGGATTGTTGATTTTCCTAGCTTGTGGCTCCAAGCTATTGACTGCAACGAACATCCATGACCCAAATAGCTGAATATAGTAAAATTATCTTTAAATTTTTTTTTTGTCTGATTAATTAACATTTTTTACATACAGAAGGGTTATCGCCAGTCTTTCTTCTGCACCAATTCTCTGCCTTGGTTTTGTTAACTTATCACGGACTATAGCCAACAATAGGTCAAAAACCTCTCCACTCATTCTTGTGTGAACAAAAAATTGTTCATCATCGTTTTTCTTCATATTTATGAAAACCTTTTTATTATAACCACCTATTTTGTAGTCCCTGTTTATGGGCCGAACACTCCATCTTCTATTGCGGCGTCTTCTTTGAGTTGTTTTGTACTTCTTGTACAAATATAAAAAATTCAAGCCAAGAAATAAATCATCTATATCCATTGTTCTTTAAATCAGCAACTAGACACAAACTTGTTTGAAAAATATTTTTTATTTGTTTTATGTTTGTTATGGTTACGTATGTCAAAAACATTTGGCACGTTTTTAAATGTTCTATAAGTGCAACAACGTGCTTACAGTACGTTACATTACGTTACGGTACATTACGGGTACAGCAACGTTCGCATAACTGAGCCTTAATTTATACAGATTGAGACGTTCCGTTACGTGACATTTAAATTTCGTAAGCATTTACATTGTAAGCAAATAACAAAACGGACCAGACGTTTCGTTAGGAAACGTGGACGTTCAGCTAACTGTACCTTAACATAATGAGCATCAGCGTTGCCAGAACAATGATCTTATATTATCATATTTTTGATGATTTTGTAACAAAAATATAATTTTTCGGAAATTTTATAATATATCATTTGGGAAAAACTTACTGGTTTTTTCAAAATAAAATAAAAATTTTCGCTTAGGAATTTATATTAAATATTATAAATTTATATTAACAATAAAAACTTAAATGTGTTTTTGTTTTGAATATAAATTCTTAAATAAAATCTTTTTTCTTTCTGATTTTATTTAGAATCTCACTTGGATGGTTCTTGGCTTATTGGCTTACACCTTACCCTTAAGGTAACCCCACAGAAAAAATGGGTAACAGTTAAATCGGTCGAACGCGAACTTTCCTAAATCTTTGGGATCTTCATGTTCAAAAGTACCCAAGGAAAAAGTTTCAGTTATTTTGTACGATTTTTTAAGGAAGTTATAGCAGAATTACTTTCATATAAATTTTATTTTATTCAACCTTTACTTTACTTTTTCGAACGTAAACGTTCGCACTAATATTCCTAATTGCTTTGTTATTCTGTACAGATCGCGACTTCTGTGGGACTCGGAAGCTGCTTGAGCTTCTTTTATCAAAATATTGGATACCTAATAAAATACATTTTGAAAGTTATATGTATATTATATAATTTTAATCCAAATGTTCATACTTTTTTACAATACAAATTATTGTTTTTTATATATAAAAGTAAAAACCTTAAGCTCAATAAGTTATACAATTAAATAAAATTACTTTCAACTTATCTTTTTCATTGTACAATAATATTTCAATTAAAAACTTAAGTTTTGTTCTGATCTGTGACTTTACGAATATTTAGTAATAAAAACTTTAAAAAGCTTTAAAAAACAATAAACTAAAAGAAGTGATAATTTTATTAGAATAGGAATACATTTTCAAAAATCATTTTTATAGTTTAAATGCTAGAAAACTTAAAAAAAAACTTAAGAACTATGCAGGGAAACTTAAGTGCACAAAGCCGATGTTTGTTATTTAGTTAAATTTTTATTCCACTTTTATTTAACAAACCTACATATTTTTCTAATGCACTTCCGTAACATTTTTATGTAAAATTGTGTTCAAACTGTATTGAGAGCTAAATAGCTTGATTTTATTGTAATATATTTTGTATATCCATAGAGATCTACGAAAAATCTTTCAAATGATAGTAATATTGGCCGCATACGCACAGAAGTGTAATGGTAAATTGCATATATATCTGAAAGCTTTAAAAGGTTACTTACTCAAAAACTATGCACAGAAAATAGTTTTTTGCTAAAATTATTTCAAACAAAGGTCTTGGTTGAAATTTTATAAAATTTCTACACATTTTTTTTTTATTAATATAGTTGGTATTTTAGCCACAAAAATTTTGCCAACTATAAAACAATATATACGAGCTGTAAGTTTAAAGTTTAAATAATATGTGTATGACATAGTAATCGCATGTGGTCTTTTGCAAATTTGTATTGTTAGCAACACTACTTTATTTGAAAAAGCATATAAGCAACAAAAAAAAAAAAAAACATGCACAGTCTATTTTTGTATGCATCAAAAAAGTACAACAATAAGTAAGGAGAAAAATATTTTGAAAAAAATTTAATTTTTAAAATAAAAAATTTTACATAAGTATTTTACCCTGCGGCCACACGATCAACTTTTTGTTGATAGTCTTTTACATATACTGTTTGTCAAAATTTACATAAATTGAAAGCTGTGACGTAGGCTGTACGCAATTTTTAAGCAATTTACTTTCAAGATGTCATCAAGAAAACAATTTATACTGAGAATCGAAAAATTTGCTCACTAAACTTCTAATCAGCGGTTAAATTGTACGTAAAATTGCCAAGCAAATGGATAGTTAAAATTGAGAGCAATCTGGTGATCAATTTAAAAAGTGTGAGTGTGTTAGTGAAAAAAATGAGAGTGAGAGCAAATTGAAAGGAATTGAAAGACAATAATTGATCGTGTGGCCTCCGAGTTAGGTCTCAAATAGGCTAATAAACCAGCACGTATATATCTGGCAATGCGCGGAAAATGTAAAAACTCTTAAGTTACCCACAGTCGAGGCAACATTTGTCGAAACATGGGCATGTTTCACTAAATGTTGCTACGTGTTAGGGGATGTTTCAATATCAAATAAAATATCAAAATTTTTTGATATGATAATTTATGTTTCCAAACACAATGTTTCATCGTGTGTGGCGATGTTGACTGTTTTTTCTTTCTCATTTTGTTGAGAGCAGTTGCTGTGTGAGGTGCTTTTGCAACTCTCGAAGAAAAAAATATGAAGAAAGAATTCGGAAAATGGGAACAATTGCAAATTGTAAGAATTCGAAAACCAATTGTAATTGAATATAAAATTTTTCCAAATTTATGGGACATAAAATATGATAGGTATGCAAAGCAAATAAATAAATTTTTTTATTGCGTTTTGTAGTAGTATATTCAAAAAACACGCAATACTGATGTTTCGTTTTTAGTGTAATCGTCTGTGGTAAAAACGGAAACATAAATAGTAACACGTGTTTTGACAAATGTTGCATCGTCTGTGGGTACCATAAGACATTTATTATATTGTAATATAAAAATCTGGCATCTTTTTGATCATTGTTCAAAAAATACAAAATATATGGCTCGATTAATATTAAAATAAAAAATAGCGTTACTTTTAGGAAAACGCATGCAAAATTTAGTTGTCGTTGTACAAGCTAATTTAAACCATAGACCTTAAACCTCGAATTGTCAAAATGGTAAGTAAGGTTTAAAATTTTTTTAAGATATTTTTTTATGTATAGACATTCATATTTATGAACTTATGTATGTTTTTTGTATTTTCAGAACGCTCAATGTAAATGCCCAATTTGCGGTTGCCCTTTAAAGGCATTTATTAAAATAAAAAAGAGTCAGACTGTACGACCACCTTCGCCAAATTTAAACCAACAATATTTTATAGCACCCTTCCCGGTAGACCATAACCAACATTATGCGCCACAACCTCAATATTTCCAAACTCCAGGAAGATACCAGCAACAGCCGCAATTTGGTAATCAGGCACAGCCTTCTCCACAACCACCTTTGCCAAATTTAGTAACAGCTCAACCACCAATTCCATCTCCGCAACCACCTACACACAATTTGCCACCAACCCAATAACGACAACACAATATTGATTGCAATTAACTTTTTATTTTTTTTTTATGAAATTTTATTTTTTTTAATACACATATGGATATAATTATCTAATATTTGTGTATTTATTTGAATACAATTTTAAGTTATTTTATAAATCCTTTTAATTTATTTTGACAAATCACTATAAAGGCATTTCCATAAGTATATCATGAGTACAGATCGAGCCATTAGCGCAAAAAAGCTCAAGAGACAATAACAAAATTTTACAGGAGAAGGTTTTTTTTATTATCGGGTTGTTCTGACAAACGCACGATTTGAAATCGCAAAACTATTTGCAAAACGCCAGATTTATTTTAAGGTGTTCTGAAACTCGCGCGTTTTACTTGCGTTCTTCCATTTTTCGATGTTGTTTTCGAAAAACTAAAACATATGTTTCTAAAATTCACCGAACATAGTCAGAAGTCCTAAATTTGAAAACTTTGTTCCACAAAAAACTAGCGCCCAAAATGAAATATATATTAAATTGTAGCTAAGGTGGACTGCTAAAACACCCAATTCACCGAACTTAGTCAGAAGTTCTAAATTTGTTGATAATTTTGATCCAAAAATTAACATAAATGGTTTATTAATGCACGGAATGACATAAAATTTTGTTCGAATTTGGTTTGTACGACTGCAAATCATACTGGTAAATTTCGTGACGATCGGTCCATAATTTGCCATAGGCCCCATATAAACCCATCTCCAGGAAACAGTTTAGTACGCCTAAAGCCGCAGTTTTATAGGACCAGAAATCACACTGTTAAATTTTTTGAAGATCGGTCCATAATCCCATATAAACCCTACTCCCGGAAAACAGTTTAGTACGCTTAAAACCGTAATAAATGACGCTATCATACTAAAATTTGGTACGTCACAGTTTTATAGGACCAGAAATCACACTGTAAAATTTCGTGAAGGTTGGTCCATAATTTACCCTAGGCCACATATAAACCCTACTCTCGGAAAACAGTTTATTGCGCCTAAAACCAAATAAAGCTCACTTTGGGAATATAATAAAATTCGCCTTAAACCATCACAGATATAGATATTGCGGTAAAATGTCTTACTTAAATTCATATGGCCTGAAAAAATATCATGCAAATTTGTGAAATTTTCTGTTAACGCTAAAACTAATTACACTGCTGTATTGAAATTTATTCTAATTTATTTTTTGTAATACTAGAAATAAGTCTTCAGAATTTTCGGATGATTGGGCCATAATTTACCATAGGTCCAATACAAATTACCCTCCTAAAAATTATTTTAGTTCGGCTAAAACTTTTACGAATCATGATATTTTACTCAAGCATGTTCAGAGTCCTAACAAGAAACGCATAAAATTTTCTTATTGTCGGTCGATAATTTAATTCATGTCTAAACCGCAACTAATTTTAATGCTGACGCTCGTTTTTGTGAAGCTTAGTTAATAATATATATGTATTTATCATATAGAGTTCAATCCTGTCGGTGGAGGGTATCAAAGATTCGGCACAGCCGAATATAGCACTCTAACTTGTTTTTTTTTTTTTTTTTTTTTTTTGTTCAAAAGTCACTTTTCTTGTACAAAAAAAGTTGTCTCTTGATTTTTATTTCTCAGCAAAATAAAATTATTAAAATGTTAGTTACTTTTTGTATTTTATTGCTTACAAAAACAAACTAATATTCTGCGCTAAAATTCATATTTACCGATTTAATGGCAATTTTATCCCCAGAGTCTGCAAAAATTCGTATTTGTTATATTAGTTTAATTTTTTTACATTTTATTCAATTTAAAAATTAATTTTTTCTGCCTATTGATTTGAATAAACCGGCTGATCGTTTGCTGCACAGGCTACAATATTTCTACAAACTTTCCTTTCATCAAACTTCCGATGCACTTCAATGCTTCTTTCGACACCTTAAGTACATATATATTCTTTCCATCCAATATCACATTGTATCCTCATGCCCAGAACATCAAGAAATTCTGATCTCAACATCGGATACGCTTGGTCTATAATCAAATGAATACCAATGCAAAGGTTGCTGTCATCTGCAAAAGAATAGATAGGGTTGGAAGTTTGACATAGGAGGTCATTTAGAAAAATAAGAATTAGAGTAGGAGAAAGAACGGAGCCGTCGGTGATAATTTCTCTCGATATAAATCGAAATAAATTATCACCGACATTGACCATGTTATTGTTAATTCTGACCATAATATGGCTACTTTTGTTCAAATTCTGAAAAATGTTGACGTATTATGGTTAATTTTGAAAATAATATGGTTAATTTTAACCATTATTATGGTTAATATTGACCAAAATATGGTTAATTTAAAACAAATTATGGTTAATTTTGACCATATTATGGTTGATTTCGGGAATATCTGTTTGTTAATTTTAACCATATTATGTTCATATTGAACAATAATATGGTAACCTGCAAACATAAACATTGTTAAAATCCAACCATAGTATGTTGCTCTTAGAATATGGTTCCCTCCAGGCATATTTTTTTCTACGGGTGCTTAAAGCGCCTTCTGTGTCAAAAATTTTTGCTTCAAAGTGGGAACTCACCATATAAAATTAATGTCTCCCGTAAGTAATATGGTAAGCGAAACATTTACGTTTCTCCCTTACAAACCTGATTCGGTGGAAGTTCCATTTTTTTGATTTTTTTAAATGCACAAATTACTCTGATATGAATCTTTACCTCATAATATAAATTGTTCTGGTTGGTCTATTAGTGCCCATGGGTGCTAATGAGTAACACTAAAAAAAATTTCTGTAGATACTGTGAAGTTAGGCTTGACCGACTATACTTGTTTATTATATTAAAATATTATAAAATTATATTATTTAGTGTATACTTCAAGTTTCTTTGACAATAATCAAACTCAGGTTGAACTTAATTATTATTTAACTAGCTGTCCCGGTCGGCGTTGCTGGCCCTAAGCAAACATTAGTGTTGTATTAGCAGACGATTTAAATTGATCTTTAAACGAAATTTACGGCCTTTAAATAAAAATCCATGAAATAACTATCATAAAGTTTTTTTTTACAGAATAACTTACATATGGTGTAGATATGGGTTCAATGAAAAAAGAAACACATGTATTTAAAGCAAATTGGAAATTATATTTATGGATTACTTCATCTTAAGGCTAGCGGATAGACAATGTTTTTTGTTTTTTTACTTGGTGTAAAAACGTATAAATTTTTTGGGGTGCCAACTCGGGAGCAAGCCACATACAACTGGCCGTGTGAAAAACATGAATTTTCCAAAACATGTCAAACTGCATGTAAAACATCGTTCATCACCAGTTCTGTTTCATCATTATAATATTATAAATTAAAATGTTGTTCATATACATATGTTTGATTTACATTTGATTTGAAAATAAATATGGTTGTATGTATGTATATATATGCTGAGAATCTTACGAAAAAAGTGAGCGTAAAAGTGGGCGGGGCAACATTTTCTTTCCGCAAAACCTAAGTTAGACCATGGCGATCATTTTAAAGAAAAAATCGTTCAAATCGGTCAAGCCGTTCTCAAGTTATGGATTTTGCCACGCCCCTCCACCCCCATCAGAAATCAGACTTTACAGTGTCACCCGCCTGAATATTCTGAAGATTCCCTGAAAATTTCATCAAAATCGGCCCAGCCGTTTTGGAGTCCATTCGTTACATACACACATACATACATACACACATCCTATTTTATATATGTATATAGAAGATTCTACTTTTTCTTGTAAAATACCAAAAAATAAATGTGAATCTAAAAAGGGCCAAAATAGAGCGAGTGCCAAAAATTTCCCAATTGTGCCATAAATCCCATCACTGTACTCAACTATGAAAGGGCTGCTCACAGCAGTAATATACACACATACATATGCCCATACATATAGTCGGATGATTTTATTTTAAACATATGATTCCATGACTATGTACCTCAGTGATGGAAAATTCAATACTATGGTACTTTTTTCCGTACTTTTTTGTTTCAAAAATACCACGGTAGCCCCACGTCAGTTTTAGTACTCTTTTCTTGTTATGCTTCTTTGTTGACGAATTAAGCGTTTCTATTTTTTTTTTACATTGACAACATTGCCTACCCAAAATGTATTGTTCTTTTTTTTTTTTGTTCATGTTAAGCCAAATTAAGAACGAAATGGACGAACTTATGTTTCCTGATAAGTCACGTATTGCTATTGGAATTCTGTCAATACCCCATTTATCAGCAGCCGTTGAGCGCACGTTTTCAGTGCAAGATGCTATAAAAACGAAAAAAAAAAGAAATCGTTTGCAATTACAAACTCTTTCAAATTGAATTAAAACTAAAGATCTATTAATGTCAAATGATGCTTGTTGTTACAATTATAATATTACTAATGATATCATTAAGTAAAATAAACAAATTGCCTAACAGCGTTAGACATTTAAACGTGTGTACCTTATATTAAATCACAAGCAAATACACATGTATGCAATAAAAAATATGTTTGAAAAAAGTGCCAAAATGTTGAAAAAACTACTCTTTGTGTTTGATGGTTAGTACCATCTCAATTTTTAAGTTTTCCATCATTGAAGTACATACCTTGTAAACCCCTATATGTGTAATAAGAACTAGTGCTGACGAATTCTACTAATTTTCATTACTGAATAATACTCAATATATTTCTTTTGGGTACTCAATATTTTCAATGTTTTTTTTTTAACTTTCAAGTATCGATTCGAAGTTAAACGCTGCTTTTTTATACATTTTAAAATCTTTTGTATTAAATTTTTTTATAAACAGTATAATTCTTTGAAAATGTTCTTTATTGTTAGCTTGTTTTTAACTGTTGAACTCTGTTAAAAAATAAAACTCTGCAAGTATTGAGTAACTAATTTTGAGTATTGGATACCTATAAGAAAGTGAAATGCTCGATATTCGGTACCCAATACTTCGCCAGCACTACAAAGACCACAAGAGCTTGAACTGCTTAAGTCTATAACAAGGCGAATTAATTTTTCAGGTGGCGTTGAAAGAACAGCTGTGCTACTTTTTTTCTTACTTAGAGGGAGAGAAATGTCAAAAGTTGCTTGTGTTTTTGACATCTCGACAAACGAAAGCAACAAAAAAAATACATTGTTGAATTTTTGGTGTTGTTACTTGTTGTAGTATTGACACCACCGTATACATGAATCGCCTTGGTCTAGAATATACAAGTGTGTACGACTACTTACATGTATTTTACGTAATTTTATAATGTATGTGGTAACAAGAACCCAGCGGGAAAACTCGGAAGACCTTCTTACTTCAGGCCTTTTTAAAGGCCTTCTTAAAAAAATGTTTGATTCAATTACTATTATTTTCTAACTGCTAAAGAACGCCTTATAGAAGGCCTTGGATCTTTGGTATAAAAGATAAGTTACACCTTCCACACTCGCTTCTATGAGAAGTGAGAAGAGAAGGAGTAAAATTTTTTGTTTTGTTTTTGCACAAGCAAAATAATTCAGATCCCTTTACAAACACAAAGTTAGATACATACATATTAAAATACCAAATGAAAACAATAATGAAAATTATTTTAGTTGAGTTTTGTTCATTAAATAATATAAATACTTATGCTAAATAATAAAAATGTTATGTAGTATGTATTAATTATGTATATTTTTATTATTTTTTATTTAATTTTATATTTTTTGTTTATATAGTAATTATAGTATGTGTAATTCTGTTAATAAATATACTTATACATATGTATACTAAACTAAACTTTTATACTTTTTTGAAATTTATTCAAATATTATATTTTATATTTATTTAAAACCCTTCAATATGACCTTTAATCAAATGCATTTTTACATACCTTTCTCAAAAACCCTGCAAGATAATCTTTATTCTAAGGCCTTTTGACAGTCATTCTCTGGAAAGGCTTCTAAGAGCAATTTATTTGAATGCCTTTTAAAAGCTCTGGCGAAAAAAAGGAAAGCGGAAGGCCTTCCCCGCAATGACAACGTGTGTAAAAAAGATATGAGTATGGAAAAGAGCGAGCAGGCCTTGTACATCCAAAAGATGAGGGTACAGAGGCCTTCTAGAAGGCCTCCGTACTCCTTCTTTTTCCCGCTGAGAAGTGCACATTTTTAATATTTTAATTTATACAGTATGATCGTTTAGACATATTCAATTTATTGAACGTTTTAAATTTCATTCAAGGTTGATAAAAAACACATGATCGTATATACTTGTGTTACAAAAAATTTTCCTATCACCACGTGACAGGCAATACCTAATTAATAATAAAAATCGTGTTCGCGGGTCATATAAACCTCGCTCAACAAATGCAATTTTCAAAAACTGAAAAAAATATTATGTGTGCCAAATATTTGACACTGGTCAATATAAAAAAGTGATACTGGTATTCCGATGCTATTGCATATGAAAATGTCTTTGCTATTGCAGTATACTATAGTGTATAGTGTATTTATCTAAAATAATACAACAAATTTAAAAAAAAAAGTTTTTTTAAAACTTTCTGTAAAAAGTGCCAAATATTTGCAACTGCTCAATGTACGGAGTATGGTAAATCCTTCCTTTGCTATTGCAGATTACTACGGTATACACTCTGAAGAAAAAGTCTGCGTACAAGCCTGTGTGTTTCAAGTGTATATTTTTCAGAACTAAAAATGTAAAACATTTTGTGTAAATCTATAAAAAAAATTAATTTTATTTGTTTATTAGGATTAGTTCTAGTTTATAAATAAGCCATACGAATTCTGGCAAAAGGTTTTATTTACAGTTGAGAGCAAGTTTTGCATATTTCGTATAAGGAGTAACCAGCTTGTGTGGAGAAACAAGGAAAACCGCTTGATCCTAAGGATTTAAGTGACTCTGTTAAACATCCTTGGCAAAAGCAATTCCCTTCTGACGATTTACAACTGACACTTGAGGCTTTTTACGTGCCAAGGGGTTGGAAATTTGGATATGTTTACTTCTAAAATGGATACTAAAGTATATCTTGATTTATCAATAAAAAATTTCTAGCCCAGCGTAGACAAATTGAACCAGGGTAACGTTTGCATGTCATAATACGAAGCTTTGGCTACTCTACAATGTCCCACAACAGCTTAAACAACACCGCAGTCTCCATACATAAGTCCCATAGAACATTAATAGAATTTATTGAGTCCTCGTATTTGACAGCACAAAATTTATTCCAAACAAACATTACAAATTCGAAATTTGAAAAATGGAACAAAATTTCCGTTCAAGAGACGTCAAGGTAGTCGATTCCATACCAAAACGTTTAGCGGAGGTTCTCTAACGAAAAGAAATTTCAACTTGATATTAATTTATTTTTAATTAAAAATTTGAAACAAAAAACATTAGAACAAATGTTTGTACGCAGACTTTAGCATATGCCTTTTTGAATAGGCTGATAGTTTTCTTTGTAGTTAAGAACTATCGTTCTTATTTTTGTTAAAAATAAGTACATACAAATGTTTTCAGAACTTATCCTAACAAACAGATAAACTTAATTTTTTTTTTATAGGTTTACACAAAATGTTTTTACTTTTTTAGTTCTGAAAAACATATCAATGACTTGTACGCAGACATTTGCTGCTGAATGTATGTATGTAGCTATTATGTAAGCTGAACCCATGTTCTGTAACTTTGGTGAGAAATTCTCGCATCAAAAAGATGATAAACAAAATATTCCATCGTTTCCCGAAAAGTGAGAAAAAAGTGTGTCTGTAACTCATATCGGAAACTATAAAAAGAGATTACGTCTTTACGTTATAAATGTTAAAATATTCCACTCGAAGCCGATATGAAATTGCAGACGATGAGAACGCCAGTCAAACATGTCGTTGACGGCGACCAAAATTTACTTGAATTGAAAAATTTCCAACGACGGCGGCCAAATAATGTAAAGTGTGACTTTAATGTTTGTTGATTAAAAAATGGCTTTGGCAACATTCGTGTCTTTTTCAAAAATGTTAAGAGCAAAATTTCAAATATATTTTTTTAGTAGTAAAATTTTTTCTCATCCCGTTTTTATTCTTGAGTTTATTTGACAGTTCAAAGCGAGAACTTTCTCACAAGAATTTTACAGACACACTTTTTTTGGCGAGTAATTTCCCTTCGTGACAGTAATTACTCGTCAAAAATTTTACAGACGCAGTTAAGTGAGGAAAACAGTTGTTATTTTCGTTTTATGGCATTTTTGTTTAATTTCACACATTTTAATCGAAAAGTTGCTGGGCGCGGGAGTTACAGAACATGAGCACTGATCCAAGCAAATAAAATTAAAAATTACAAAATAATGTTGCTTAACATCGAACCTGATCAGGATTGCTATAGTTTTTAGCTTTTCATCTTAAATGGCCAGACGAAATTAAAATCCAAATTTCAAAATATCCTGGTTTATTCCTGTGCTATTCAAGTTAAATAAGGACCAGTCTCATAAACATTTAGCATCAAGGTTAGAGTAGGAGTCGGAATCGTGAGTCGGAGTCGCACTTAAACAATTTTAGCGTTTGTAGTCGGAGTTATTACTTTTTTCTGACGACTCCACAGCCCTGGGAACATCTTGTAAAAATGTTGATTTACAGCTCTATGTATTACTTATAGGAAAATTTCAACATCTCCACAAATTAATGGTAGGAGTTGGCAAGTGTGAAAAGGCTTTTAGTTTCTTTATCGCGCTTACACTACAACGAAATCTAGTACTTACTTCATTTAGAGCCAAATCAAGCTCTTTTTGGCTAGATTTTCCATACAAAACAAAATCTACTTCGTGACGAGATTTTGATAAAAGTAAAATTTTGACACTGTTGAGGTGAATAAAATTTCACTAGCCCAGGGGGCTAGTAATTATAAATTTTGACATTAGCGTAGAAATTTTTGACAACCACACAATTATCAGACACACTCCCAGTTCATGCAGCTCAAAGTCGCCTCTAAGCCGCCGCACACTGGTTCATATTTTGAGAAGGTGGCAAACCCTATTTTTTTATGTTCTCCGATTTTGAAATTTTTTTATTCATGTGAAAGTAAATACTAGTGAACCAAAAAATTTCAACCCTATTTCAACTATTTCATTGAGAACAGGGTGGTCCCAAATGGACTTTCTCAGTATTTGGTTATAGTTTTGAATTTCTGAGTAAACTTTTGAAGTTGAAATGCTCATAACTTTTTTGTTTTTCAAGATTTTTTGACAGAATAAGTTTTGTGTATTAGTTTATCTTATTAGACCTGTAGAACTATTTAATTTTCTTTTTTTTTAATGTCAAAATATCCCGGAAATTTCCTATTTTATAGAACATAAGTCCTGCCCGTCAAAACGCGTCAAAAAAATCTATACTCTCTTGTATTCCAGAATCTAACCTACATTTCTATACCCCATTGTACACACATCTGGATACGGTCTTGCGAACTACAGCAATTTCTGTGACCCAAGGTAAGATATTCGGTTAAAAAAATTAGTCCTGCAAGGAAACATTACTGAAATTAAAGAAGGTGACTCTTAAAGAATTTTCGACAAATAAAGCAGTAGCACGTCAGGTTATCAATTAATTTGGAGAAGGTAAAGGTATTGCCATTGTTATGAACTTATTGTGGGTGAACGGATGCTGCAAAACGAATAGGCGACAAAAATGGACTAATTTCTGAGTAAGTTAAAGGGTTAAACATTAGTAAATAGCCGCAACATAAACAACATAGTTTAATTACCTGAAAATTGCACTTTAAATTAAAAAAAATGGAAGAGCAGTTATATTTTACGTGAAAATTACCTACATGTTACCTGTTAATTTATTGCCAGTATGTTATCCTTTTAAAAAGTGTGAAAACAGGGGTTTTTTATGTTTCAAAGAAATGGTAATAAAAGATTAAATTTGTATTTAAAAAAGGGTTTTTATGTTTCCAAGAAGAAAGATCATTTAAAAAAACTTCTATCAAGAGTATAAAAGTGCATGCATTCATAATTTTACCTTCATTATTGTTTAAACAATGGCTAAGTTCAGTTATAAAGTTCTTGCAGATATATATTTTCAACAGAAAGATGAAAAAGATTTTGTGTTACACATAATGAATAATCCATTCTTTAAATTATGCAACGAACAAGAAATCCAAATTCATAAGATAAAAATTTTTCATTTACATTAAGAAAACTGTACCTTAAATGTTCTAGAAACAAGAAAACGTTTTACTTACGCAACGAAAAATGGCTAACAAATGATCTGATTTTTAAGAAGCTGTCAATAACCGCTAAGGAAACTGGACAAGTGGGTCGGCCCGCAAAACAAATTGACCAGTATGCAAATGAAACAGCAATTCTTTATAACAAAAAATACTCTTGGAGACATATGCCAACCACAGTTCATAAAATTTTATACCATGGGGAACAAATAGTTCAACACAATATCCTACCAATTGGAGATCTATCCGAAGAAGCGCAAGAAAAAAGGAACAAAGACTACAGATTCTTCCGCGAGCATAATACAAGAAAAATGTCCAGATGTTGTACTAATGAAGATCTTATTACTATTTTGTTGTGCACATCAGATCCATATATGTCCAGTATTCGACAAAAATGGAAATCAACCTCAATCGAATTAGAGGAAGAAGCTAAACAAATTCTGGAAAATGAAACCCAAAGCAATTTAGAAGAAATTTTTACTAATATTGTTTAATTTAGAATTGGTTATAGATTATAATT
This sequence comes from Pollenia amentaria, assembly GCA_943735925.1. Taxonomy (NCBI): domain Eukaryota; kingdom Metazoa; phylum Arthropoda; class Insecta; order Diptera; family Polleniidae; genus Pollenia; species Pollenia amentaria. The sequence continues at coordinate 104,722,372 of OX031006.1, forward strand.
TTCTTTTGATTAAAGTATATATTTGTATTAATATATAAAAATAAAATACACATACATCTCAAACCAAAAATAAAAGTTGAATAACCTAAAATGTTATCATTAGCCAAGAATGCTATTTGGGCATTTTTCAAAATATTCCTTTTCAGTTTTATCCTTATAACAACTCGTCTCGTCCCAAAAAAGCCAACCTTTGGCCCCTGTGAATATTGGGACTAAAAAATTTACAGGGGCCAAATATTGGCATTTTCTGACAGGATCTAAGTTCGACAATAAAAAATAAGTATCAGTTGAAAAATACAAGAGAAATAATGATAAATTATAAAAAAATTCATATTTGAAATATTCAACTTTTACACCGAAACTCAACAAAAAATGAAAATGCATTTTGAACTCCCCATAACTTTTGCTCCTATTAGTCGAATTTTACGTTTTATAGCGCAAATTAAAGCCTAAAATCGCAACTATCGAGCAAAAAAATCGCATAAAAAAATACCGATCCAGTCAAAAGTTATGGAATTTTGACCGCCTTCTCGTAAAATTTCCCACTGTGCGCCGACAAATTTAAATTTTTTTAGTCAAACTTTTCTTTTTAGCCTTGTTGCATATTTATATAAGCTTTTATAAGATCAAAAATAGTTATGTACATATTTCATTTTTTTATTAATAACGTATTTGTAATTTTAATTTGTGCATGTTGACATCAGTGTCTCATATAAGTAAAATGTTTTTTTTTTAAAGAAATTTAAATTTAGTAGTATATTCCAGAAAGCTAATTACATTTACAATTCAAGCATTTTGTTATATTGCTAAGGCAAAAGAAATCTTATGTAAGGGCAATTGGAAGAACCCACTCACAATAATATGGAAATATTATCACTCACAATAATATGTAAATAAAAAACAGGATAAATAAGGTTCGTTTAATCATTTATCCCATAATCAGCTTATTAGGATTTGGGTTACCTAAAACGCGAAATTCGCGAAGGTTAAAAAAATATAATAAAAATAAGAAATTTCCTAAAATTTAAAACACGCATTAAATATCTGTTTATGGGCTCCAACCAGTGGAGAATAAGAAAATCGCAGGAAAACGTCAAAAAATAAAACAAAAAATAAAAAATTTGAAAAAGCGAAATGTGCAATCTCCCAAAAATCCCTCAAAATTTTTTCACAGTTGCAACCTGCTAGCAAATCATATTAAAAGTAAGCGCGAATTCTGAAAATTGGTTTATAAATTATGGAGAAGCTCAAAAATAAAATTACCGGACAGACAAATTGTCTGTCTGATTTCCAAAATTTTTTGTAAGCAGAATCTGTTGACACGCCCTATTAAAATTCAAAAAAAAATCGGTTCACAAATGACGGAGTTATGCGGTTACAAACATTAAAAAAAGCAACTTACAATGGAATTGAAACCCTCCTTCTTTTTTTAAGTCGGGTTAACATACATATCTTCACATTAAATCAAAAAGGGCGTAAGCGATAAAGAATTCAAAATAAACTTTTCGATTAATTATGATGTAATAAAATAATATGTGTACATCATAATCAATCAAAAAGTCGATTTTGAATTTTTTATTTGCTTACGGCCTCTTGGACTTTTGGTGACGATATGTAGCTTTCATTAATGAATTTGCCTGCAATATCACATGTTATTTCATTATTCGGAATTTGTCTGCCTTTTTTTTGAATTGGCAGCTTAGATGCAGAATTATGTGGGTATTCTATTTTGATTTTTGGTTATACAAAAGTAAAAAGAAATATTAAGTATATCTTCTAGGTTTCACCCAAAGTTGTTGTTGTGAAAATTTTAATTTATCCTTAACACCAATCCATATATGTACTTTGCAAGTAAGTCATCTTAGATGCTTGCAATTTCGTTGCAGCAATTTTCAAAAATTCTGTTTGGAAATTGCATTTTTGTCCATTTTAGAAATTCTAGTCTTGTAATTTTTGTATTTTTATATTGTCTTTCCTCTTCCCCTTTTTATATATTATATGTATATAAATACAAATACACCTACACCCAATATCAATTTGAAAAGTGCGAAGGCCGCTTTAGCCGACCGTAAAGGTAATGAAATGCAATGTAACGCACCGTAACGTACTGTAAGCTCGATTGTTCACGTATAGAACATGTAAGAACGTGTCATCTCCCTGCCGTCAAATGAGTAGCTAACTACAAAACAAAAACAACCTTAAGTTAACTTAAAGCTAACCATTACGCAATGCAAAATTTACATTAACTAAAGTGCATACAAACACTGTGTAGTATATTTTAAGTAGAATAAGCCAAGTCGATTGGCAAACAAACGGCTCTAAGACCAACAAAAGATTTAATTTATTAAGGGCTATTATTACAATATACGGAGTAGAAATTGGTAATCGGTTATGGCCAGGTTATAGTATAATTTAATTATTTTAATTAATTAAATTTTTGAGTCTTTTGATTATATTGCTCACCAAATTTATTTTATTTTTTATGTGCCTTAAATTTTTTTAAATAATAAACTATTTTATTTCTCAAAAAAAAAACATAATTTTAAGAAATTTTTAAATAATTTTTGTTTGCTTTTACAATATAAATTTTTAAAAACTGTTTTATTTCGAATAATTAATAAGATAGCTGAGTTACAAATATTGAGTTTTAAGCCAACGTGTAAACAACTAACTTTTCGTTGCATGAAATTTAACTTATAGTTAAATTAAAAAAACCAACTTAAAGCTAACTTAAAGTAGTAAGTTTATAGGTTACTACAAGAAGTTAGCTTTAAGTTAACGCCTAGGTAACTAGCTTTAAAGTTAATTGAAAGTAGTGCAGAGTCGGACAATTGACTACTTCCTAGGACATCGCAATGTTAAAATAGTTAGTTAATTCCATATAAAAGTAATGCAAGTGTCAACCAACACTACTTGAGAAATAGTTAGCTTTCAGTTAATTTAAAGTTAACTGAATTTCCGACAGGGCTGTTTTTCAAAAACATAAACACAAAAGAATTTGTATACATACAACAACACACACCGCTTTGCAGGAAAAGTACCAAGTGATTTAAATGGTATTAAAAATGTATTTCTTGTATTTATAAATACATAAATAATTTAATATTTGTTATTTATATTATAGACTACCTGACATGTGTTTCTTTTTTGATTGAACCCATATCTACACCATATGTAAGTTATTCTGTAAAAAAACTTTATGATAGGTATTTCATGGATTTTTATTTAAAGGCCGTAAATTTCGTTTAAAGATCAATTTAAATCGTCTGGTAATACAACACTAATGTTTGCTTAGGGCCAGCAACGCGGACCGGGTCAGCTAGTAATATTATAAATTAAAATGTTGTTCATATACATATGTTTGATTTACATTTGATTTGAAAATACATATGGTTGTATGTATGTATATATATGCTGTGAATCTTACGAAAAAAGTGAGCGTAAAAGTGGGCGGGGCAACATTTTCTTTCCGCAAAACCTAAGTTAGACCATGGCGATCATTTTAAAGAAAAAAAATCGTCCAAATCGGTCAAGCCGTTCTCCAGTTATGGATTTTGCCACGCCCCTCCGCCCCCAGACCGAAAATCAGAAATCAGACTTCACAGTGTCACCCGCCTGAATATTCCCTGAAAATTTCATCAAAATCGGCCCAGCCGTTTTGGGGTCCATACGTTACATACACAAATACATACATACACACATCCTATTTTATATATATGTATACATATCAGTTGTAAGATATAACAATTAGAGATTATAAAACATGTACACATTTAAAATATTTAACTTTTACACTGAAAATCAACAAAAAAGTTATAATGCATTTTTAACAACCCATAACTTTTGTTCCTATCAGTCGAATTTTAGGCCTTGTCGCCCAAATTAAAGCTTAAGATCCCACCTATCGAGCAAAAAACAATTGCATAAAAAATGCCGATGCAGTCAAAAGTTAGGGAATTTTGGCCGCCTTCTCGTGAAATTACCCACTATGCGTCGGCGAAAATAACATCCATTCAGTATTGCAGGGGCTTATTCACTTGCTTTTTTCTCTTAGAAATGTGTGGCTCTTTCCTAGCTGATCGTGCATGAAAATCATGTTTCTTTAAAACATTTCTTATTGTTTGAGGAGTAATTGATACCCCTAAGTACTTCTCCGTGTTTTTAGCTAAATTACTAGCATTAATTTTGGGATCTTTTTTAACTTCACGCATGATTCGCCGATCAGCTGCTTCTGTAAGCTTGCGAGGACGTCCACTTCGTACCTTATTTATGAGGGTATAAGTCGGAGTTATACCTTAATATAATCTAACGACAGTATTTATTTTTTTATATCCAACTCTAGACCAAAATGTTAAAATTTTAAAGCGTAAAAAAATGTTTAAATTCTAGTTACATGTCATTGGATAACTTCAGTACTTTTGCAATGCTAATAGTACTGAAAAAAGTACAATTGTACGGACTTTATCATCTCTGCTTTCTATATTCTTACTAAAAATAGGCTCAACGAAGAGGCAATTGTAGCATTATATTTATAATATCATCCTCTAAACACAAAAAAAAAAACCCCCCCAAATTAACGGCTCATCTAATAATAATGGATTTTTATTTCATTTCATTTAGAAATAATAAATTTATTTTCCGTTCTGTTGGTTGTTAAAATAGATTTAAATAAAAAAAATATATATACAGGTGTATGGCAAGAATATTAACTTTATGTCCAAAATATATGCACACCTATGCACATATTTGTTATGCGAAGTGGTTCTGGATTTTAAAATAAACAAATAGAACGCACTATTTAGTTTATATTTACAAATTAAAATAATCGCATATATTAAAATTGCACTAGAATTTCCAAATTGTCAACGAAACGGTATTTTATTAATGTAATTTTTGTTGGGTTTATTAGTACTCATACGTATTTATAATTACACTGTACAAAATTTATTTTTGTAAAATAACAAGGGCACATTCCCCATAACGAATCGGCATATAAAATAATGTTACCCTAAGTTTTAGGTACAACATGTTTTTAAAAGATTGATGTAAATTCTACGGTTAAGTTACTTTTTCACAATTGAAGCTAAAATGTCGAACAAAAAAAAAAAAAAAACGATTTTATAAGTCACCACCAATGGTGTAGCAAAATGTGTTAGGTAGGAGGGGGTGGCAATTTTTAAAGTTGGTTTTACACGAAAATCAGTCTTGCCACCTTGTGGGCAATTACCCGAATTTGGTGTAATTTTAACAGTCGTGGGTTGAGCATGGGTAATTTCTTTGAGGTGTAGATCGGGTGCAATTGGAAAGTTTTTTAGTGTAAAACAAATAATTGAATGATTTGCTTTCAGAGGCAAAGTTTTTACTATTTAAGACAAGGATGAAGATATGTCTTTATTATTAATAAAAATTAGTATTTTTTAATGCTTTAGTTGAGAGAATATAAGCCCCCTTAAAAATTGTTGTTTTATTAAAAAAAAAAAATCTTAAACTCTTTAAAATGTATATAAATTAAGTGAAATGTAAATATTATAAAAATCAAATAAATTGAATTGAATTGAAAACATTTGTAAAACTGATTTGCTAATCAGACTGTCGTCTGAAACTTTTGAAGGAATTTTATTTAGGTTAGGTTAGAAAGGCTGGTGTGAAGCAAACTTCACACCTTCATCCAGAGACCAATATGGTCCAGTGTGACGACAAAGGAATTTTATTTACTAAGTTGCTTTATTGGCGAGAGAGACGAGGGGAAAAGAAACGAGTTCTCAGCTTGATCTACTCATCATATACGTTTTGCTTTCTCATTCGTAATGTAAAAAACGTGTGTACTTCATACATGAAAAGGTAATATTTCAGCAATAATAATTGTGTGAACGCCGAAGCTAATTCAAAGAAGAAAATGTGATAAGTTTGTAAAACTTGCAACGTATTAATTGGGATATAAATGAAGTATACAAAGGAATGGCAGTGAACAATTTAAACCTTCCCTAGATATATTCAACCAAATGTGAAAGTAGAACTCATTATTTTGGATTAATGTTTTTAATGTTATTTATTTAACATATAATATAAAATATATATTATGTATATAAAAATCTAAATAGTTTGAGTAAATTTCCATATCAATCTAATGGTGTTTTCTTTTCTACAAAAAAAATGTCACCTTGTTAAAAGGTGCATGTATAAAATGTCTTGCCAACTCTGTAATAATGCTATTTCTTATTTGACGAGAACTAAACACAAGTTATCAAGAAGCGGAATGCCCTGTTTTAACATCTGACAAAAAGTTTGTTCTTCTAAATTAAAAAAAAAATAATTTAAAATTTGTTTATTGCATCAACAACAAAATAATGACAAAATTCCAGTTTGCTCGAAAAAAGTTAATGTAGTGGTGTTTTCATTTCTGCAAAAAAGGTAACATTTTATTTAAAAAATTAAATTTGGTGTTTGTTTCTTCAAAATGTTTTGCTCTCTTAAAGGGTCGCATGTTTTATTCTAAAAAATCAGTTTTAATACCGAACTAAGGAATTGCATTACTTTCTTCTTCCCAGGAGAAGGGACTTTGTTCAGTGTTCCTAAAAACATAACGAAGGAAGTGAAGTGAGATTTGTGGCAAACTTTACTGCTCCAGCTTAACTTCTAGCGTTATTTCTTCTAGCCTTATTTATAATGCAGAACCAGTGTTAAAGATAAGAGGCGATAATATAAACGAAGTCAACGAAGCTTATACCTTAAAGTAAGAAAATGTTATAATACATGTTTATGCTCACACCACAATAGTGGAGATGGTATAATGCATTTGTGCCGATGTTTGTTACTCTAAAAAATATTGACCCTAGACCCACCTTTAAGTATACCGATCGGCTCGGAAACACTTTCTGGGTCGATCTAGAGGTCCAACTATAATGTGCATGACTTAGCTTAAGTCAACTTAAGCAACTGTGCGAATACATATTAAATATTTGTGGCCAACTATAATGTACTTAATGAAACATTACGTTAAGTTTCGTCAAATGTCATTTGCTTAAGCAAAGTGCCAAACAGAACGCACATTCCGTACAGAATCAGCTGTTTGTGCATTATTAAAAAATAAATAAAATAAATTTAAATGAATAAAGAAAAATAAGAAAAAAGAAAAAGAGGAAGTTCACGTATTTTAATTTTGTATCCATTTTTTTATTAATAAGTATGCACAACAAACACCAATTTTTTTTGTTTAAAATTTTGCATGCAAATTAAATCTTCTTAATATATAAAAAATCCGTGTCACTGTGTATGTTTCGAATAAACTCAAAAACGAGTCAACTGATATTCATGAAAATTGGCATATATATGTAATTTGGTCCAACTTAGATGATAGGATAGTTATTATTTAAATTAATGGCCTGGGGGCGGAGGGGCGTGGCAAAATCTTGAGAACGGCTTGACCGATTTGAACGATTTTTTCTTTGAAATTATCGCCATGGTCCAACTTAGGTTTTTACGGAAAGAAAATTTTGCCCCGCCCACTTTTACGCCCACTTTTTTCGATTTACCTTAAATCAGAAAACGGCTCCATCGAGTTGACTTATTTTTCTTTCAAAATTCGTATTAATCAACTTTAAGTTTTCATCGAAAGAAAAATTTACCACGCCTACATTTACGCCCACTTTTTCTATTAAGCGCATAACTGGAGAACGGCTTGAACGATTTGGACGATTTTTTCTTTAAAATGATCGCCATGGTCCAACTTAGGTTTTTTTTATAGGTATTTCATGGGTTTTTATTTGAAGGCCATAAATTTCGTTTAAAGATCAATTTAAGTCGTCTGGTAATACAACACTAATGTTTGCTTAGGGCCAGCAACGCGGACCGGGTCAGCTAGTAGAATATAAAATAAACAAATACAGGGCTGTATCTTTTTGTACTTTTTAATCTGAAGTAATCGCAAGAAAACAAAATATTGCACAAATATGCTAGATGGATCTTAGGTTTATGTAAGTACATTAGTCTTCTTTAATTTGCTTATGCATTTGACAGACTTTTTGTTAATTTTTGACAGTCCCTTAAGCTAACTTATGCATATTATGGTTGGGCCTTAACGATGCCCGTCCGGTTGGGTGTCGATGAAAACGATATGCGCAAAGTTCAGGTCGCAATTTTGCAAATAATTTGATGAAATTTGGTACAAAGATTTTCATTGGCAAAGGGCCAAGCCTATTGAAAATGGGACAAATCGGTCCATAATTTCACATATCCCCCATACAAGCTTCTTTTTGGAAAAAGCTGTGCTCATTAAAGATCTTATTATATTGGAAATTAGATAAAACTTGGTCCAAACTTATTTGATTACAATCTAAACCATTTTGCGAAATTTTACTGGAATCGGTCCATAGTCGACCATAGCCACAACTACTACTCCTGAAAAAAGCTTTTGATGGCATAACTTCTTTATAATTGTAACATAGAAATTGGCGATAATAACTTTTACGATAGATACTATGCCATGACAATATGTTGTACTGGTGGGTCCCAAATTAATTATGTAGTTAATTTTATATTAATCAATGCTCATGCAAATCAGCTTCGCATCAGCTTGTTAGCGTATCCCTTTCTTTCGTGAACACATTTAAATGCCAAAGTTTATGTTTCTAGTTTTTAACAAAAAGGCACCAACATTTCTCATCTTATAGGTTTTCAATTACTTAGGGTATTCATTTAATCGGGCTTTTGCTTTAATCGGTTTATCGCTCGATTAATTAACCGAGGTTTTGGTTTAATCGCTTAATTTTGTTATTGATTGGTTAACCGATAAATTAAGTTTTTTTTTATAAATTAAGTAATTTCAATAAATAAAAATACATAATTTATTTATTATTTGCAGTTTATTACACCCAATTTTCACAATGATTTTTTGTCCTATTTTTAAATCATGTCTTTTTTCGTTTGATAGCGAGCGGGGTAGAGAGGCCAAGCTGCCTTAACTTTACATTTCAAAATATTTATGTATTTATGTAAACAAAATTTTTTCTTATTGTTCTTAATTCATTTTATATGTTGGTTCAAATATCTAGCTAACATGAATATTTATCCTTTATCCTTTGGGCTCTCTTTATATTTTTGTGCTTTACTGGAATTTAACTTCTACTTTTCTGTTTTATGCACCTTATTTTCCTTTATTAGACTGAATTTTTACGTTTTTATGTTATTTTTGTTTTTCTTCTTGTTATATTAATTTTTTTTCTTCATTAATTTGAAGTGCATATTTTTCACATTTTAAGCGCATGTTTTTATATTTTTAATGCATGTTTTATGCGCATAAAACGGTTAATTGTTTAATCGACTGAAATTTACCGGCTTAATCTTTAATCGAAAATAGCCCATTTTAAATTAACCGATCAGTTAATCGGAATGTACTTAATCGGTTAACCGATTAATTGTTAATCGAATACCCTACTTAGTACCCAGCACCTATAATTTTATGTTTCTAAGTTCAATATTTTAGAAAATACAAAATTGCCACATCTGTTCGCTTATTTTTTAATAAACAAATATGTGGGGAATTTCATGTCAAGTGACCCAACTTTTGAAATCGATGTCTTCTGATTTGGATCAGGATTGGTCGAAAAGTTTCTGAGTTAGAGGGGTCAAAATTTGACGTTTTGGCCAAACAGGTGTTCTTTCTCATCGATGTAACTTATTACCTATTGGTGTTAGCGAAATTTGTCCCAAACAAATTAGACAGCTATTTCTTCAATCTTTTTAAAAAAAAATTTTGTTTTTTTTAAATTTTTGTAAATTTATAATTTTTTTTAAGCGGGTACTTTTTTTTCTCAGTAACTTTTTGACCGATCTTGTTGAAAATTTGTGCCTAAGCTACTATCAAATAGGACTAACTTTGGTGCATATAAATCGGCAGATATCGATTTCAAGAGTTGGGTCACTTGACATGAAATCCATAAATATATAAATATATTTACATATATATATATATATATATATATATATATATATTAGCTTCTTTGGACTCAACTTCTTCGACACAATGTTGGTATATGATAGCCTTAAGGTATATTTAGACCTAACAAATATTTGACGAAAAAACCAAAAAAAGTATGACCAGTAAATTGTTCAAATATTAGCCTAGTTTTTAAATTTTTTTTATTAATTTACCAAACTTTATTTGTAAGAAGCTAATTGTACAATGTCATTTAGAAACTGTTTAATGGTGTCTGATCCAGCAAACGCTTTGTAAAAGTAAACAATTGCTTTTAATAAACTTGTGGTTACGTGTAGAAGGCCAAATATTTGATAGGTGTGAAAATACATAGTTTTAGTTTTTGAGACATTTATTTTAAGGCCATATTTTTCCATTTGTATACCCTCCATCCTCTACCATCTAAACCCATAATAAATAACGCTATCATAGTAAGTATGGTATGTCAGAGTTTTATAGGACTACTAGTCACACTATGAAATTTCGAAAAGATCGGTCCATAAATTACCCTCGGCTCCATATAAACCCTACTCTGGCAAAACAGTTTAGTACGCCTCAAATCGTTATAAACAATGCATTCATAATAACATTTAATACTTCACAGTTTTATAGAAATTGCACTAATAAATTTCTTGATGGTCGGTCCATAATTTACCATAGACCCTATATAAAGCCCACTTTGAGAAAATAATTAAGTTCGCCTAAAACCGTAGCATATATAGATATTGCGGTAAAATTTGTCCAAATAAGTTTTTATGGCCATAAAAAATCTCATACCATTTTGTAATATACGGTCCATAATTTACCTTAGATCCGATATCAGGAAGCTTTCTGGAATTCGCTGTAAACGCTAAAGCTTTTTCACTGCAGTATTGAAATTTATTCCAATTTATGTTTTTCAATATCAGAAATCACTCTACAGAATTTTGTGATTAATGGTCCATAATTTACCAAGGGTCCAATACAAATTATCCTCCTAAATATCATTTAAGTTCGCCTAAAACTGTTACGAGTCATGATATTTTACTCAAGCCAGTTCAAAGCTCTAACAAGAAACGCATAAAACTTTCTTATTTTAGGTCAATAATTTATTATAGGTCTAAACTGCAACCAATTTGATTTCTGACGTTCGTTTTTATGAAGATTAGTTAATAATATTTATGGAGATGTTCGACACAGCTGAACATAGAACTCGTAATTGTTTTTCTTTAAATCTTCCAGCTTCCGTTGCTTTTTCCATTTTATTTGCAAGATTTTGTACAGAATTATTTGGGTCCTATCTGCCGTGGTGCTTTGTGGTAACCACCGGATTTTGTAGCTGGAGTGGTAACACGATGCCAGTATTGCTCTATTTAATTCAGGTGATATCTTAAAGAACTGCTGAATCTTTTTCTTATACTGTGTTCACACTTGGGTTTTTAAACGCGTTTAAGCAAAATGTTGATTAAGTTAATCAAAGCCGTTCACATTACATTTGATATGATTAAGATGACAGTTCATTAATAAATAAAACACAATAAACAAATTTTCATTTTTTCAAAGTATTACAAATTAATAAAAATGCTTAAAGATATCAGAGGAATATTTTAAACATATTAATGATGAAATTGTAAAAATTTATTATTTATTATTTAAATAACATTAAGAAGAAATCCTGGTCGGTTGTACACGTGCGAGGTGGCCGATGCTACATCATACTCGGGTTGAGGTGTGTTCAGAGGATACTATGTGATTAATGAAATGATTTAGTTGTAATTATGTCAATTTGAAGTGATTAAAAAATCACTTCAATGTATGTTTAATCATCTTGATTTTGACGTGATTAGAGCTTAAGACCATGTCAGACAAAACTTTTGCTTCGCGTTGCGTTACAGATTCGCTTTGACATCTAAGATGAAATATACCTACTTAAACGAAACATGTCACATAAAGTACTTTTAAAGCAGAGCGAAGCGAAAAGTTAGGCAACTCTCATCTTTTTGCGCGCTTTGGCAATCAGCTATTATAATTTTCTTTTATTTAATATTTTTTTTTTGCAAAATTAAATTCCAATAAATCTTCTAATAAAATGTTTAACTTTTATTTTTGTAACAAATAACTCAATGTGTAATTTACCAACCCCTTTTAAAGTTAAACAAGCAATGCCTGAGTGTTGTCAAAGTTTTTATTGTGTCATACACCTTTTGCTTTACGCTTTTTTTTTCAAAGTTAGAAACGTCACGCAACGCGACGAAGTTGTATCTGACACGGCCTTTAATCACGTTCGAGGTGCTTTAACGCGTTTAAAAACACAAGTGTGAACATAGTAGTAAGCTCTCTTTCATTATTAATGCAACCAGTGTTGCCAATGAAAAATTCGGAAATTACACATGACTGTGTCCCAAATTATACATTTAAAGCAAATTAATACACACAAAACCAAAATGTATTGCCCACTCGATAGCCTTAAAATAAACTGCACAAATATTTATTTTTTAATAAAACATAAGGAACACATGTTAAAGAAATGACAATAAAATTGGACAGTTTATGTTAACATAACATAACATAAATATTTTTGTGTCTACATATGGGGATATGGTTTTGGCAATGAAATTTGACCGGTTAGTTCATAAATATTTCTAAGTTTATGGCTCGTGAATGTAACCCCATGTCACATTTTATTATAGATTGGTGTTGGAAAGTAAAATAAAATGAAACAAGTCAGGGTTTCAAAAAACAACTTTGATTGTGCAGGAGATTGCAAAAATTACAAAAATTCAATTTTTGAAAAGAAAAACATGACTGTAAAAAATTAATGAAAAAATAGAACTCAAAATAAAATTACACGCAGACTACACATGTAACTAATTACACATGACCTACATATGCAAGTAGAAATTGCACACAATATGTGTAATTACACACGGATTGGCAACACTGAATGCAACTCAAGTAATTTAATTTAAAGTCTGCGAAAAAAGTAGTTTCTTTAGGGCTATGTAAAGCAAAAATCGATAGGAACACCTGATCTACAATATACAAACAAAATTTTATTTACTTACATACATAATACGAATTTTGTTTTTTAATATTAAAAATTATTTTATTTTTTTATTTAAATCCAAGCACTAAATGTTATGATTATGTGATCACAGAATATTTTAACCCAGTGCCTTAATAAATCGAAACCCTATTATCTACATACTAAATACAATACTTTAATATGCATATTAGGGCGATAACATTTTTTTTAACAACCAAATGTTCGCAAGAACTAAGCAAAAAAAATAAAAAAACCTTAAATAGCTGATGTAGTAAATAGTTTGTATCTATTGACAGAGATTTTTAAAATTTAAGGGTTAAAAGAAATATTGGCGAAGCAAAGTTAAGAGCTTTAGTTCTAGATAGTTTATATAAGGTCATTCATTTAATGTAAAATGAAAACAAATATTTATTTTATTTTCAACAAATCCGACGTGTCCTTTCCAACTTCTTCAGGGATTGAGTTTTTATTATTATCTGCCAATATTGAAAAAATAGCAGAGAAAAATATAAGACAAAAAAACAATAATTATAATCCATATTTTTACTAAATTTACTTACAATAATTTGTTTGGTTATCACCCTAATAAACGTTCGTAATTAATATACCCTCCACTACGAGTTGAAATTAAGCGTATACTAAGCTTGTCATTCCGTGTGAAACTTTTTTTAGTTTGGATTACCCTCTCCCATTTAAACATTGCTTCATTATCGTCCTTAAGAAAGGTTCGAGTTCTTTTGCGTTTTGTGCTTAAGTCCTTGTCATCCACATTTTTAGAATTACTATCTTTGATTTTTAAATATTTGACAAAGGGCTGGAAAATGAAACGCTTAATTACAAAAAAAAGAAATTTTTTTTGTTAACTTGTTCAAAATATAATTGAAATGTTATTTGCTGTACATGCCAAAACGCATGGTTGCATTTATTCTATAAGCTAAGAGCAGTTGGTGCTGCACTAGTTATGAATTGTCACTAACTTGGAAGCCACACGATCAAGTTTTGCCTTCCAACCAGGGGTGAAGAAAATTTTGATAAAAAATCGGCATATTTTCAAAAAAAATTTCGGCAAAAAATTGGCAAATTAAAAATATCCCTTATAAGAACAATAAAACATATTTTTTTAACACAAAAAATAACAAAACAGAATAAAAAATATAAGCCATATAAAACATAAAAAATAATGAAAAAGAATATTTTTATAAATCAATTGTACATTAAGTAAAAATTGTTTTTATAGTTGAAAAATTTTTTCAACATTTTATTTTAACAAATATTTTATAGATACATATGTATTTATATCGCCGCTGTTTTAACTAACTGACCTAACTAACATTTAACAAATTTTACAGGAGAGCACTTTTAATAGTCTTTGTCTTAAATGCAGTCATTTCCTAGCCAAAATAGGAATGGAATTGGGTTTATGCATTATTTGTTATGTAGTATAGCATCTTTTGTTATGTGTTAAATAAAGAAAAAGACAAATATTTTTAATTTTTGTAGTTAACTCAATTTTCAAAAAAAAAAAAAGAAAAATCAGTTAGGTCAGTTAGTAAAAACAGCGACGATATGAGTTTAGCAGTTTAATTTAATATCAACATCAAAAAAGTTTGCATTATTAAATTTTAACTAATCTTTAGAAAAAAATTTCTTGAAAAGATAGATTTTCCAGGAAACATCAAAATTTGGTTTTATTAGGTCGACTTGTCTAATAATTCTTTCCACATTTGTGGAAGAATGTGGAAGAACTTTAATTTGTTGTACAAACTTTGACAGCACTGAAAATGCATCCGTAGAATCCCCACGTTTTAAGTGTGATATTTTTTGCCAAAAGGTTTGCAAATTTACTTCAATTCCTTCTAAATCTTCCTAAAAGTTTAAACATTTTAACTCTCTAAAATTAATTGTTTTTTTCAGAAATAAAGCTGGGTAACTCTTTCAGAATTTGCATAAAAGTAATATTTCCCTTTTTCATAAGATTTTTGTTCAAAATCCAAACTTTTTTTTTTTTTGAAAATTCTGTATACAAATTTCACTTTTGTTGAGTTTTGATTTTGATAGTAACTCATTAGCGAATAAGCCCAAATGCTCCTCATCAAAGTTAAAAAAATTCTCTGTGTTGATAAATTAAAAAAAAGTTACCCAAAATTAATAAATTACACGTAAACAAGCAAAGTTACCGTGGTTTAAGTTTGTATCAAAAAATCGGCATTTTGAAGCAAAAATCGGCAAATCGGCACTTTGCTAATTTTAAGGCAAAAAATCGGCAAATATGGCAGGCCTGCTTTCAACTCCTTTCAATTTTATCTCACTCTCATATTTTTACTAACAGACTCTCACTTTTTAAATTGACCACGAGATTGATCTCAAATTTTTCGTTTGTCTTTATTAATCGTTTTCTTGAGGATAGCTTGAAAATAAATTACGTGCAGCCTACGTCACAGCTTTCAATTTATGCAAATTTTGACAAACAGTATATGTAAAAGACTAAAGATCAAATCGTGTGGCCGAAGGGTAACCCGAGGTTTACACATGCAAGTGCAAGTTCGAAAAACTCAATACACTCACACATTTTTACTAACACCATCACATTTTTCGTACTTGCGTCCCAACTTGCAAGACACTTGCAGCAAGTAAAATGACAAATAAAGAAACACTGTTACCGTGAATGCCTTTGTTATTAGTTTACTAGTACTTAGGAATATAAAAATTATGTTTATAGCTGATTTTCTGTGTATTTAAAAAAATAAAAAACAAAACAAAAACAGTATTATACAGTAACACATCTTAATGGTATTTTAAACATAAATCGGAAGCATTTTGAAAAAAAAAAAATTGTTAATCAAAATAAATATATTCTCAGTAATTTTATGATATCGGTAACTACGGCAATACTGGATTCACATATGTATTTTAAAACTAAACATAATTTTTTCATCAAGACGGAACAAAAATAAGATAAGGGAGAAATTATTAAATTAATTTCGTGATATCATTAACATGATAATGTTTTTGAATCCCAAAAATTAAGCTTTTTTCGTAAGATGTTTTCGCTTCAAGAACATTTGAAAAATAAACTTACAACTGGCTGTGTAGACAGCCAAGCTACTTGCAAGTCTCTTGGCTATTTCTTCGACATTTTCGTTGATAATACATATACACTACTTGCAAGAAATTTCTTGCATGTGTAAAGGCAGGGTAAATATATGCCAGGTAAAGCTTTTGCTTCGCGTTGAGTTACAGATTCGCTTTGACATCTAAGTTGACTAAAACAATCAGTTAGTATAATTTTCTTTTATTTAATTTTTTTTTTTGCAAAATTTAATTCCAATAAATCGTCCAATAAAATATAAAATTTACCAACCGCTTTTATAGGTAAACAGATAATGCGTGAGTGTTGTCGAGGTTATTATTGTGTCATTTACCTTTACGCTTTTCTGTCAAGTTGTATTTGATACGGTCTTTAGACCCAATTTACTATGTAGATATTCTTGCCAGACGGACGAAGTTTGTGGGTAATCTTATTCTTATACGTTAATTTATGCCCTGCCGGTGCCGGACGACAAAGTTTCCCTTCACGGTTTCTGTTCACATTTATAGATATTTAGCGCTCTTCTAATCGGTTGAGTCCTGCAGTATCTCTTCTCCTAAAGCGAGTGTAGCAGCCATCATTAAAAATATTTCGAGATAGTGGATTCGGATGCAATTCTAGCCTTTTTAAAAATTTTTCGGCGTATTTCGTGATCATAGTTTTAACAAATGGCATATTGAGATCCTTATGAATATTTGAGTTTTGAACACTGCAGGGGCAGCTGTGATTATTTGAAGAAGTTTATTTTGGCGCCTATGAATTTTTTCGATATTAAAGGCCGAGGCAGTGCCCCATAATTGAATACCGTAGCACCAGACTGGCTTTAAGATCGAGTTGTTAAGTAGAAGTTTGCAATCGAGACTAAGAACAGAATTTCTTCCAATAAGCCAATTAATTTGAATTGCTTTTAGTTTCATTTGAGTTAATTTTGCTTCTATGTGCCATTTCCACGCTAAGCGCCGATCTAGATGTATGCCGAGGTATTTTACATACGAGTGTTGAGGTATTATTTGATTATTGATTTTAATAAGGGGGGGGGGGGGGGGGGGGCATGTTTCCCGACGCAATGTGAATGTTATATGTGCGCATTTTTGCTCGTCAATCTTTATGTTCGATTGTTTTAACCACTTTTCCAGTTCAAATATTTGATCCTGTAAGTGACGAGATGCTTCATGGCAGTTTTCGTGTACGCTTAAAAAAGCTGTATCGTCCGCAAATGTTGAAGTTTGGGTGTAGTTATTTGTTGGCATGTTCGAAGTATAAATTAAGTATAATAGAAGGCCCAGGATGCTGCCTTGTGGGACTCCAGCGTCAATTGGCTGAGGGGAACTTGTAAAATCATCTTCTTTAATAGTAAATGTACGACCGACTAAGTAGCTTTTTAGCAACTTGTGTATGTTTGCTGGTAAGTTCTGCTGCAATTTATGTAATAAGCCTTCATGCCAACCTTATTCAAAATTGTGAGACACATCGATGAAGAAGTGCTGAGCAATACTTTTCTTATGACATTTTTAAGGCATAAAATAGCATTAAAATAAAAAAAAGGAATTTTCTTTGGTATGCGAGGTCGCTCCAAAAGTATTTTGTTACTGATATTTTCAATATTATTGCAAAAATCCTTTTCGATTTCTCTTTTCTCAAAACTTAGGGGAATGGCTGCTATAATATTAACAGGCGGTAACTTGACGGCTATATCTTGAGATATATTTTCAAATGATTAACAAACAGGTGTCCTTTTCCAATATCGTTTCTTGCCCAACTTCCATTCAAGTTTCTTAATGGGGATTTAAAGATAACTGGTCTATTGAGTAGTTTGATTGCGGTGTTGCATCAAGTTTTTTTAAAATATTTTTCCAGGGAGCAGTTTTCTGAGACTGCAGTAAATTTTTTAGACTTTTTTGCATTCTTTTAGTAATTTCTTAAGTTAAGGGGATCTGTGCAGTTGCCACTGTATTCAAACTCTCTTTCTCAGTCAAGAGCCGCTCGACATCTTGAGAATATATTTTATTAGTTTTGATTTTTTTGGGGGCTATGCTGGAATGTTGAACACATAGTTTAAAATAACTTTCAAAATTAAAAATGTAGAGGTCCACATTCTCCAGTGTACTATAACTATCTTTGAATTATTTTCTGTTTTATTAATTTCGACTTTGGTTATTATTTTGGAATATGCGGCATTGTTTTTTAAGAGATATGCTACTTCGGCATTTTTGTTCACTGAATATGGACGACGGACGTCTGTTAATATTGTTAGTGGCAGGCAGTGTTGTCAGTGAAATTTCGAGAAAGATACATTTTAGTTTTAAAAATATACACTTTTTTCCAAAAAGATACATTTTGAAAAAATATTTGAAAATCCATTTTTAACGTTTAACATTTATTAACATAAAATTTTTATTTCATATTTCATGAATATTGTAAAGAAAATGATATCATATAAATTCATTTTATATTTATTTAAGTCATACATATTAGGTAAGAAATTTTTAAAAACACAGTAAGCAAACTTTAAAATTAATTATATGTTACTATCTTTGGATGTTATCAAAACAAATTAATTTTTGAAAAATTAATAAATGACTTAAGGCGTTTATACTAAAGCGATTATATCAATAAGTTCATATAAATTTTTTCTCTTAAATTTCATCTTAACACACATGCACAAGAATAAGCAGACGACTGAAGAACTTAGAAACCCTAACAACAAAATACATGTTATTTTTGCCATTGTTTGTTGTCATTGTTTTTTTTAATATTCATAACGAAATGATAACTTTAAAAAACTTTATCAGAGATGCAAAAAATGTATCTTTCGTATCCTAATGGAATCACTGGTGACAGGTCTACTTTGTTCCTGATTTTCTTCTTATGGGTATCCTCTTATTATATTTTACTTTTTTCTCTCTTCGCAGTGTTGTTAGTATGCGCAATAATAATTCAAAGTTTGGAGACAGAAATGCGTTGGAGTAAAATTTTTATTTGCAAAGTTTTTTTATTGTAAAGCAAAATTCACGATATGGGGATCAAAATGTACTAAAATTTTAAGAAAATAGCTGTGTTTTTAAAATCTATTCATAAAAGAGAAAGCTTTGTTGTAAAAATTCACTTTTTATACCGTGAAGATTTTTTTGTTCCGCCAACTGCAGTGGACGCTACATCACTAAAGTCCTTGATATAATGTATAAATGCGTAAAAAATAATAATAAAAAACTAATATAAAATTATGTGAGGATTGCACCGATGTTTATTAATTTTGGCAGAATTTTGACTAGAATTATATGACCAACTTTCATGATTATCGGTCCATAATTTAGCATAGGTGCCATATGAAACTTACCCGCGAAAACCCAAAAACCAATTTAAAGCGTTAACAAATTTACTACTGTAATGCAATTTAGTGCAATTTAGTTTTAAAAGACTAGAAGTTACACTACCGAAATTTGTATGGCAAAGGTGTCATATAAATTCCCTTCCTGAATATTTCTTTAATGTTTTTAAAACCGAAACGAACCGAATATGGTGAAATTAAGTCAAATTAAATATCATATGATTTGTGATGATTGGCATATTATTAAACCTTAAAAAGCGTACTCTCGGAATACTCGTACACGGCGTAAAGCCGTAACTCTGAGGTAAGATTGGACGAAACGTCTTATAACCCCGGTTTCGGTTGACAAAATTGCTTAGCGCTCTTTTGCTTCGATAGGTACTGCAATATCTCTTTTTCTTAAGAGCACTCATACAATTATTACAGTAACTGATTGTGGGCTATTAAATTCGTTTTCCATACTGTTAAAATTTAATGAAAATATAGTTATTTTACGAATCAATTTATTTTTTAACATTTATGTTTGTTATTCAAAAAACAGTCTACCAAAAAAAAAAATACTGTTTTTCCGTACTGCTTTTGTTATGTAGTTTGATTTTTTATCGGTTAAATTATATATTTTTAAATAACTGTTCAATAAAAAATAAATTTAAAAATGTATGTAAAATTCATTTATTTTGAATGAAATGTAAATTATCCGTTTTTAAATAAATTTTTAGTTGCTTAAAATGTGTTTTCTGTGGAATTTACCTACATAATATTTTGAGTGCGGGTGTGGGGGCCATCATATAAAATATTTAGAGCTAAAGGATTTGGCTAACTTTTATATGTATACACTTTGAGTGCGGGTGTGGGGGCCATCATATAAAATATTTAGAGCTAAAGGATTTGGCTAACTTTTATATGTATACACTTTAAAAAAGCCCACTAATGAAAAATTCTAATTGGGTATAGAGGGTATCAAAGATTCGGTATTACCGAGTAAAGCATTGTTACTTGTCTTTTAACCGAGTGTACTGCACTACTCTTACCATGGCACCTATTGTAATTTCGATTATTTAAAATTCAAAATACATTAATTAATAATAATCATACTTACTTGTGGTATAAAAGAAGACTTATTTGAGGTCTTGTTTCAGTTTGTTCACAAACATTCGCAAAATATTAATTCTTCGTTATCAAACCTAAATTACGATCGAAATGTCGGATAAAGTTGAAATGCTGGACAACAGTAATGATATTGTAATTACTGGAGTGTCTGGTCAATTCCCAAATTGTAAAAATGTGAAGGAATTCGAATATAATTTGTACAACAAGGTGTGAGAAAAAATAAATATATTAGTGTATAGAACTAAATACAAATTAGAATATAAATATATAATTTTTTTATATATTTAAAATCTAAGATAAATAACAATATAAAATGAAAAAATACTCAATAGTGTTGTGTATTACAATTGGTAGAAGGATCTATTTTACAAAAGTGATTTTACGACGTACATACCAAATATGAAAATAGTTTAAAAACAATCCTATGAATGGAATATTGTATAAATAAGTATTTTAATGCGGTCAGGCCTGACGAAAAAAAAATTAATATATACCTACCTGTAAATAATTTTAATTGAAATATACGGCATTACATGTGTAAAAGGCCTTTAGTAATTTAAATTTAATTGTTTTTTTCGTGGTAAATTAAAATTCTAAAAAATAAGAGTTTTTCTCTACGCACATTGAACATCAAGATTAAACAAAAACGACAGTGGTGCTTCTGCCAAAAGGCAAAAAATTTAATTTTTCACACAGTGTTATTTTTAAAATTAAATTTTTATATGTGTGTGAATAACACGTATTTTGCCTTTTTCGGTATGAATTCAAATTAAATGTGTTTAGGTCAAAAAAAAAACCAAGTGACGAATATATCCAAAGTATATAAGTATGTAGGTATATATTTATATTTACATATATTTACATATATATATATATATAAATATATATATATAAATATATATTTATACATATATACGTTTATTAATATACAGCATTCGACGCCAAATCGGACAGTTTAAAAAAAAATTTTTTTTTGCTTTCCAAAATTGATGATATTTTTAGTAGACCCCAAAGTTGTATTCCTGATAAAGAGATTTTCAAAATACATTTTTTCAGATTTTTGTTCGTAACTTTCTTAATAATAGTCCAAATTGGAATTTTAATAGTTAAATCGTGTTTTTGAAAATTAGTGTCTGCTTCGATTTTTTTGAAAATTATGTAATTTTAAACTTCTACCCATCCAACGCTTCTGAAGGGTTAATGTTCGCCAAAGGGTTAAAAATATACGATTTGGCTTTGGTTCAATTTTCCCTTTAAATTGCATAATACTTTCGACGTAATAAACTTCGCACAGAAAAATAGTCATTTGAACTAAAGTGCACAGAATAAAAAAATTTTTTTTTTTCACAAAGTTAAGTAACATACATTTGTAGTACTAATGGATTGCAGTTATCTTTAAAAATGTTTTTACAATAGAAATAAACAAACAAAAAGTTTGTAAAAAAAAGGTAAGAGTGCTATATTTCTTTCACAATGGTTCGATATGAACATATAGTTATACGGTGACCGTCTGTCCTGTATTATACAGATCAGTACTGTATTTCAGACATCTGTTTTGGGTGAATTATAGTATTGTACTTTCTTTAATGTTCTCTATTTGAACTGGAATAGCATTTTAAATCTTTTTTACTTATCTCATTACTGGAAACTTCTAAAATTGTTCTTTCTAGCTTGAAAACTCACTAATTTGCGTATACAGTAAGAGCATCAACAAAAACCAGCCTTTAAAAAACTGCAGTCAAAGTTGAAAAACTGCCCTTCTACTTCTTCTAAACCCGGAAACTATTTTACTTTCTTCGGATTCAAGCCAGTGATGCCAGTAGGAATTTAAAAAATTCCTACTCTTACGTGTCTACAAAAAATCCCTTTTTTCCTACAACAACAAAAATTTTCCCTACACTTAAAAATTTATTGTTTTTAGTAACATGCGAACACAGACATATTATGTTAATATATTGTTAAAATAATTAAAGCATTTATGAACATTTATTTTTAAAGCTTTTATTAACCCGAAAAAGGCAAAATAAGTATGTACATGCTATTCACACACATGTAAAAATTTAATTTTAAAAATAACACTGTGTGAAAAATTTAATTGTTTTCTTTTTGGCAAAAGTGCCACTATCGTTTTTCGTTAAATCTTGAGACAAAACATAGTCAAAGTGTGTGCTTGATTTTTCATTTCCTTATATTTTGTCCTTTTAAAAGGACTTCTTATTTTTTTATTTTAAAAGGACTTCTTATTTTTAAATAATTTTTTTTTAAT
The DNA here is from genome assembly GCA_943735925.1 of Pollenia amentaria. Lineage (NCBI taxonomy): Eukaryota > Metazoa > Arthropoda > Insecta > Diptera > Polleniidae > Pollenia > Pollenia amentaria. The sequence continues at coordinate 104,745,162 of OX031006.1, forward strand.
ATATGTTTATAATTGTTTTAGCAAACTCGGTACCAAATAAAAGGGAAGGCTCTGTAGAATTTTAGAAAAATATTTACTTCAGTTCCCCTGTACAAAAATATAAAAAAAAAATATATTCATTCAAAAGTTTTGAATAATTAAAAAATTCTTAGTTGAAATGATGTGATGGATTTTTTCACAGTATAAAATTAATTTCTATGTAGAATTTTTATTTATTGTATATTCGTTTTTAATATTTGCATACATTTTAGCGAATGTGAGTGCGAATGCAAATTGCAAAAATAAGCGAACAGTTCACAAATGTGAACTCGAATTTTCTAGGCCCCCTAATATATACGTTCATGGTTTTGACACTTGTTGAAAATTATTTGGACTCATTATATAAGGTCTCTGTTAAAAATACTACATATTTACTAAACTGCTATTGTAAAGGGTGGTCCAACCAAAACGCACGATGTTTATTATAAATAAAACAAAAAGTTTTCAGAGAATTATCTTAATATTTTTTTTATAATAGAAGGATCTATTATTTATGTGTGAAACAAAATATCGACCAAATGCTCGCCACGGCTTCGGTAGCATACCTCTATCCGATGGTCCATATTTTCAATAACTCTGAGACATAATAGAGGTTCAATGTCGTTAATGTACCGATTTATCTCATCCATTAGCTCTTGAATTTTTCTTGGCTTATTAACGTATACTTTTTCTTTTAAATATCCCAACGCACAGTGGGTTAGAATAGCATGTTTTCTTGTATCAAATCGGGGAAGCTATGTTCGGATAATTTTTCTTTATTTTTCAGTTAATACCATTAAAATAAGTAAAAAAAAATGTTTTCTAAGTATATTTAAGTATAATTTTGTTAAATAATGCCAAATATCAGTGTAGGTATATAGTGCAAGGAGTACAGTATGAGAACTTAAAGATTACATTTTATACATCTTAAAGTTAATCATCAACATCATCCTCATCATCATCCTCATCGTTATCATCATCATCATTATCAGCATCAGCAACTTCAACATCACTGAAATAGTTCTTGTTCGGAGCTGCAGGTACAATTAAATCAATTGCCTCCTCTGGCAAGCTTTGAACCTTCTTTGTAGGCAAATTTCGCATGCTTGAAATAATTAGGTCAGAGGTTATCAAAAACATTTTTAAAATATCTTGGTTGATTTTTCGCGACTGCACTTTCGTGAATGAAACTCCCTATATTTTTTAAAATCTTTATTTCGAGCTTCTTGCGCTTCCTCTGATAACTGCCCAATAGGTAAAATGGCATTTGACACAATTTCGGGTCCGTGAATAAAATACTTGTGCAAAGTGGGAGACATATTGTACCAAGGATACTTTTCAACAAAAAGTCGTCCTGTATTGTGTGCATATATTTTAAATTTTTCATTATTAACTTCATTATTAAAATTTTCAACGGGAAAGTTTTCACTTTTTTCAGCCTTTTTTGCACAAAAATTTCTATAAAGTTTGTATTTGAAGCTTTACTATAAAAACATCAGAGCACTTTTGAAATTTATTTTAACGACAAGTGTGTAGAATTTTATATACTCTAACCGGGTACAAAAAATTTTGACGATACTTAAAATTTTTTTTTTTAATAAATCCAAGAAAACAGGCTATTCTAACCCTCTGTGCGACGTGAGATAGCACGGTCTTTGAATTTCTCGCGCAAAGTGCCATTGTTTCGTTTGCTGGGTGGCAATTGACATCATCCTGTTGCAACCACGTATCGTCCAAGTTCATATCCTCAATTTCTGGCCACAAGAAGTCTGTTATCATCTTGCGATAGCGAACACCATTCACGGTAACTGCTTGGCCGACTTAATTTTTAAAGAAGTACAGCCCGATGACACCGCCTTGAATTTTTTGAATACCTAAAATATTTTTTTATGAATAATCACCTTACCAAATCTTTTTGGAATCGGTCCATATTTGAACATAGCTCCCAAATAAATACCACTACCGAAACTGCTTTTAATGCCATTCACAGGGTCTCCACTGGGATAAGATTTTTATTCTATATAAGCGTCAAATTCAATCGCAGAGGTTATTATGTTACGTGTGGACTCTCAAATAGTGTTAGTATTAATATCATAATAAGTGTTGGGGACAGAGAAATCTCGTAACAACTATATTTCAAGAGGAGCTGTTAAAAATACACACACATTCCAACATATAAAACAATAATAAGATGCTATCATTAAAATTTTAATTTTTTTAGTGCATATAGTGCAAATCTTGTGAAAAATTTTTATAAAAACAATATTTTGCACTTATAACAAAGGAAAAACTAAAAAAAATAATAAATCAGTAAATTATGAAATCTTATACGATAAGATACTTGTTCCCCTTGTTTAAGAGTAACATGAAGAAATGTGTTCTCTCATTCTGTCGACGTTCTCTCACATAATATTTTGTCATATATTATCTCAGGTGGAGACTTTTATAACAGCTACTAATTTTGTACTGCCACGTCCAGATTGAACCATTGGACCCATATACACCTCCTCCCTTAAATCCCACATCAAAGAAGTTGGACAGGGTGTTATGCGTTTGTGCTGAATAAAAACTTATGAATGGGACAATAATTTCACATAGCCCTTATACAAAATTCTTTCCGGAATAAAGTTGTTGTTAAATTCGGCACACTTATTTTGTATTGCATTGCTTGTAAGAAATTAATTTGATATCTCAATACAAAATTGCTGTTTTTCAAAATAAAATAAAAATTTTCGCTTAGGAAAATATATTTAAACAACAATAAAAATAATATGAACGAACATTTTTATTTTACATATTTTCAAAACCAGGCAGTATATTTTACTTTTTACTAAAATGTAAAATAATATTTATACATGTATGTGCATGTGTTTAAACCGCTTGTTAAGCACTTTGATCCTAAAAATTTATATTGTGCATGTCTACACAAAAATACGATATATGTAGGTTTCATTTAAATCGGTGGACGATAAGATACTTAAAAATCAACTACAAAAATATTCGCGCATTTACCCAGCGGTAAAAAGAATGAGTAAAGAGGCCTAATAGAAGGCCTTATTTAGCAGACACAAGCCCTCCTCGCCGCATTCCATACTTATTTCTTTTTTACGCAGGCCGTCATTTGGGAGCAATCCCTTTTACATTCCTTTAATAACAAATTAGTTTCCTTCCAAAAGAAGGGTGTAATGAAGGTCACTAAAAAAACTGATCAACTTCCTTTCTGCCTTCTTAAAAAAGTGAGTAGCTAAAAGGTACTGTATATTTTGGAAGGTCTTTCTAAAAGAAATATAAACCTGCTAGAAGGCATACTTCTGAAGGCAGGATATCATACGAAGAGAATCTTTTAAAATAGAGTATAGAGGTCTTCAAAAAGGCTGGCCACTTGCATACGTATATATAAGATTAAATTGTGATGCATACGTTCATGTATATATATGTACATAGTACATATTTTAACAAACTTAATTATATTATGCTTGTACCTCATTTGGAAGTTTTGGGTCTTGCTGTTCTCCAGATATTAAAAAAATAAATAAATAAAAAACAACAATAACAACAAGGGATTTATGGGTACAATTAGAGGCAGTGGTGTTTTTTTATGAACCGATCTGGCTGAATTTGAACCTTCGGTGAAGGGTATAATAATCGTTTTGCTTCTAAAGCCAGCGATGCACTATCCTATTCAGTTATACGATTTGTCAAACAAGTGAACAAGTATTTTCCAATAAAGGGGTCGTAAGGTAGCGCTTAAAAAACAAAACTTTAATCATCTATATAATAAAAGGGTAATGTTACGTTTGTTTGTAGGAGGTAATCTCCGTAACCGCTGAATCAGGGTTACCGTTGAAAATTTTCGAATAGGGTCACCAAAAGGGTATTTTCCAGAAAAAGGGGTCATAAAAATGGTATTTCAACTAAAAAGGGTCAAGTTTTTTATAAGCAGTATTTCCCATTTTAAAGACAATAATAAGACCAAGTTCATAATAGCTAATTTTTACATTTTAACACTTTTTAATTCCGCAAAAATTATAATGTTTTCGGTTTTAGCAGGTCTTAATTACCTAGAACGTACAAATAAATCATATGCTGCAGATTTTGTATAGGCCCGTGTTATTGTTGCGTTGTTCATACTGCACAGTGTAAAATTTTGATAATCTAGCTGTACAAAAGTAATTTTTTTTTAAATTCTAAGAAAATATGACGAAAACATCGTCCCGAACAAGAAAACGGAAAAATTTTCTAAAATTTGTTCACATTGAAAAACACACATGCTTTGAACATTAATGTTTTTAAAAATTTCTAAAAGAAAACTACTTGAAATTTTTCAATTTTTAAAGCGTGTGAATTTTAATTGCAATTGGTTTTTTTAATAATTATTTTTGTGACTTAAAGATTAGCTCTCGTTCTGTAGAAACCGGTTTTGCAATTTTGGCTTTTTTTTGACTAAACAAAGTTTTTCTTTAACTTATACAATCTCTTTATTAAAAAAAATATTAATTTCATTTATTGTGAATTAAGACAGAATAGTGCAAGTGATAACTTCACAGAAAACTTGGTCTTAAATTATACTCATATCATCTGCGGAAATTTTTGGATTTAGCTGACAATCAACAATATGTGACTTATCTTAAGACAAGAAATATTTGATATCTGATAAAAACACAAAAAATTAAACAATTTAGCGTTCTGTGGACTACATACGAGTATGTACAGTAATTAACAAATAAATGCGTTCATGAAAAATGCATAAAACCAAAGGCTTTTAAGCGAGAAACGCATTTAAAAGAATCTTGGTTAATTGCGTTACTAACGCATTCAACAGAATTCTCTCTTAATTGCGTTCACGAAGCAATTAATAAAAATGTAGCTTAAATGCTTAAATTGATCTTTTGCTGCAACAACGTCATAAGTCAATGGTGTTTACTTATTATCACTAATGTATAGTAAATCAGGTGTTTTATGAAGTAGTAAATATTTCATGTTAACGTATTGTTAACTCTTATGAGAAAAATATATTTTTCTTTTTCCATTATGTTGTGTGAACATTTCAGACTTTTAAGTCCTTATGACGATGTAGCAGCAAACGAGTGATATGTGCTTTTTATTTGCTGGAAGGGAACAGAAATAAACAACGTAATTGCGTCGGTAAAAAGGAGATAGTCCTTTTTTCAATTCGATTTAGTATTAATATTGTTTGACTAACAATAATACTCGAAAATAGTTGGCCCATTCTCAAAGTGTTTTATAGTGCTTAGTACTAAATAGCACTGTTGTGAACAGCCGGTTGTATTATGATATGACTTATTAGTCATACATTATGACTAATTAGTCATAAAACATTAAAATTAAATTACAAAAAATATAAAATCAAATTTTTTTTCACTACGTGAACAAAGAAACAAATGACTTAGATATGTAAACATAGCCCAGCTGAAAAAATATGTTATCTTATCTTTTTCAAGTTTTTTTTATTTAATATTTTATGTTTACGGATAAATCCTTACAGCCTAATACAATGAATTATTTAACTAAAGTATAATATTACGTTAAACAATGTTTTCCTCGTTTAATTGAAATGATCTTCGATTATCACACAAAAAATCAAGTCGATGTAACGCAAACTTTAATAATATTAGTTCACATTGGGATGGTGTATTAATATTCATCGGTTTCGGTTTAAAAATTTTTTTTTGTTTTTTAACTTGCTCAGCTGTTTGAATACCCATTTTCGATTACAATTTTCGTTAAGATTTTTTCTATATATTTTGAACTTTTTACGCCTTCTATGACGGATAAACATTCGTCTAGCACACAAGACCGAACAGAACCTTAAAGTCTTAAAATTCCTGGCTTATCTCTCGCCATACGAGCACTAAAGTCTATTTTAGTTTCTTTTGGCATTTGTTTATAAATCACTATTAAACGAAACATCCAAACCCGTTCGGTAACCGGTTATTTTAGAAAAACTAAACCCGATAATGTTGGTGCAGCAGAGAGATCTAAGGAGCAGGTATTGCTGAGTTGGCAGTCCTTGGTCGTTGTTCGCTGAAGTCCGGTGCGTATAACTGGTTATCGTGGGAACCCAATGAAATTTCTTTTAGTTCTTGTTAAAAATTTCGATACAGAAAAATGCCAACGAAAGAAAAGAATAAATAAAGTTTTTTTGTAATTACAATAGATTGACTCAAAAGCAATTCATTTTTAAAAACTCAAGAGATATTTAGAAGCATATTTTTCATGCAAATACATATTTTTCGTTTAGCTGCACCTTCAAGTTTGCACGAAAATTCGTGCAGTTACCTACATATATAAATGTGCTCTTATGTAAAATTTTTTTTTCTTATTTCAAAAATGGATTTAGGCTGCAAATTCCTTTAATCATTAATTTCAACAAATCTTTGAATACACTTTTTAATTTAATATAAATGTATGTATCTAAAACACAAACAATTAATTTAAAAAACAATTTAGAACGCTACATGTAATCTATAAATTATTAATTAATCTTTATAAAAAAGGACGTCAGTATTAAACTTCGTCGCGGTTTAGACCTACAAATGCTAAATTATTGACCGACAATCAGGAAGTTTTATGCTCTTATTTTCTTCTCATATAAAATTTAATTTGAACAAATTTGAGTAAAATAACATAATTCGTAACAGTTTTAGTCGAACTAAAATTATTTTCTAGAGGGAAATTTATATTGGACACATGGTACACTATGGACAAGTCACCAAAAAATTCTGAACAGTGTTTTCTAGTATTAAGAAACCCTAATTACAACAAATTTCGATATAGTAGTGCAATTTGTTGTAGCGTTTTAAAGTGGTTTCGAGAAGGCTGCCTTATATGGGACCAAAGTGAAGTTATGGACAGATTATCACAAAATTCCATGGTATTATTTCTTATTCCAGGTGTCGCTAAATTGAACCAAATTTTACCACAATATCTATATCGTCTACGGTTTTTGGCGTATTTCAATAATTTCCCGCCATATCAGCCTATGGAAAATTATGAACCGATCTTCACGAAATTTAAAAGTGTGATTTAAGTCATATAAGATTGTGGTGTACCAAATTGTTTTACAGTAGCGTCATTTGTTACGGTTTTAGGCGTACTAAGCTGTTTTCCAAGAGTAGACTTTATATGGGGTCTATAGTAAATTATGAATATATAACACAACGATTTCTAGTCACATAGAACGAATTTGTGCGAAATCGTATATCAATCTTTGCATTATACCACCATTTATCTTGGTTTTTGTAACAATATTATCAATTTTTTAGGGTTGTGATTCCATATTTGGATTCAGAACTGCTATCTTACTCAACCGATCTTGCTTGGTTTCAATCCCAAACTGCTTAGGATAACCAGAAGCAATTTGACACCAACATTGTTCTTTTCTTCTGAGTTTATCGAAAGTGATCGTGTTTTCAACAGACAAACAAACAGAAGGACATGGGTAAATCGACTTAGAATTACTCAAGGAACCAGAATATATATACTTTATGGGGTACACACATTTACAGTTGCCAGATCAAACGAATTTTCAATGCAGTGATTTGTGTTGGCACATTAGCCAAGTAAAATGTTTGCTTTTTTTAAAACAAAAAAAAGCGATTGATGCAATCATGATTTTTTATTTTAATGAGGCACCTAAAAATAAAATTTTGTGTTAGAAATAAACGTTGTTGACCAAAAATCGAACGCTGTTATCCACAAAATTAAGCCTTTACACACATTACTTTGTATTTTATGCAAATATACAATAAATGCAGTTAAGCGAAATGCAGCTAAACGAAAAATGCTGTAGCATAAAAAACTTGCCCTGGTCAAAATACATTTTATATTATTTTGACGGTCGTGGAGTTATAGCAAATACAACCAAGATGACACAATAGAACACCTTGTGAATTGCCTAATTATTTTGAAACAGAAAAAAATTGTTTTCAAGTTATAAACAAAACACAATCAAACTTCAAGAAATTCGTTCGTGTAATTAACTGTAAAATTTTGTTTCATTTGTTATTTATTTTTACGAAATATATGACCCATTTGTGAGTGTAACGCGTGAAACTTATTAAAACGTGATGCGCTTATCCGTGAAGTACTGTATTACATATGTATCTATGTAAATTTTTAATGGTTGGGTAACAAATTTTGGCGCTATGAAAAGCCGACTATGTAGAGCAGCTTTAATTAGCGAAACCGATGTTGTTATACCATAGAGGAGGAAATACTTGCGCTTACTTTAGGTTCTATGCATAGCCGGCTTTCGGTCGGGCATAAGCATTTTCTCCTATATGGTATAAAAACACTGGCTTCGCTATCTAAAGTTTCTATGTTTCATTATTAAATGCAAGTCCTCATCAGTGTGAAAAAGGTTTTCAATAATGGTAGCACCAGTACATTTTTGTTTTGAGGGTTATTTCATATTTTAACGAATTTCTTTCAATTTCAAAATTGGGGTTTTAATTCATAATGAACTTATTCCCTAATTTTAAGGACTAAGTTCATTTTGGGCTTGGAGACTTAGTTCGTAGCTTTTTATCGCCATATTAAAATATATATATTAGATATTATATACCATATTATGGTAAATGGTAAAAAAGATTCGGCACTACCGAATAAATTATAGCCTTTACTTGATTTTTATTAACAACAATAACGAACATTAAAAAATATATTAAATTTTAATGAAAAGAAAAATTGTGTTTTCTTTTGAACGTTCTAATGCATTGTTCAAACCCTGGTTCCCCTAAAGGGAGTCCACTCAAAATTTATAAATTTTCATTAGAGATAAAAAAACTGTTTTCTTTTTATATGTACTCTTATATCCTGGGCTGTGGAGTCGTCAGAAAAAAGTACTAACTCCGACTCCGACTCCAAGAGCTGAAAATTGTTAAGTCTGACTCCGACTCCCGACTCCAACTCCTACTCTAACCTTGATGCTAAATGTGTATGAGACTGGTCCTTCTTTGACTTTAAACTCTTATTGTACCCTCCACCACTAGGGGTGAATGAGGGTATACAAAGTTTGTCATTCCGTGTGAAACTTTTTTTTATTATGCATCTAAGTCCCCATAAAGTATATTCTGGTTTCTTGAGTAATTTTAAGTCGATTTAGCCATGTCCGTCTGTCTTGCAGTCTGTTGAAAACACGCTCACTTCCGAAAATCTCAAAAGATAAGAACAAGGTTGGTGTCAAATTGCTTTGAGTTATCCCAAGCAGCTTGACTAGAAATCATACTGTACGTCTTAAGCCGTAATAAATATTGCTATCATACTAAAATGTGCTGCATCATAGTTTTAAAGCTTACTCCCGGAAAATAGTTTAGTACGCCTAAAACCCGTAACAAATAATTTTTTTTTTTTTTTTTTTTCATTATTTATTTATTGAATCTTCATATATTAAATATGAACTAACAATAATTAATCAAATCTTATACTAATACTTTATTTTTGTCCTGCCAATGCTAGACGAAAATTTTTCTCCTCACTGTTTCTGTTCACATATGTAGATGTTTAGCGGTCTTCCCTTCGGATGAGTCCTGCGGTATCTCTTCTCCTTAATCTAGAGTGTCCACTGTCATTTAAAATATTTCGAGCAAGTGGATTTGGGTGCGACTCAAGCCTTTTTAAATATTTTGCTGCGTACTTCGTTATAATAGTTTTTACTAATGGCACATTGAGATCCTTGTGAATATTAGAGTTTTTAACATACCAGGGAGCGGCTGTGATTATTCGAAGAAGTTTATTTTGGCGCCTTTGAATTTTTTCGATATTTGAGGCCGAGGCAGTGCCCCATAGCTGAATACCGTAGCACCAGATTGGCTTCAATATAGAGTTATAAAGTAGAAGTTTGCAGTCGAGGCTAAGAACAGAATTTCTTCCAATAAGCCAATATATTTGAATTGCTTTTAGTTTCATTTGTGTTAGTTTTGCTTCTATATGGCATTTCCATGTCAAACGCCGATCTAGATGAATACCGAGATATTTTACATGCGATTGCTGGGGCACTAATTGATTATTGATTTTAATAGGGGGACATGACTCCCGACGCAAGGTGAATGTTATATGTACGCATTTTTGCTCATTGACCTTTATCCTCCATTGTTTTAACCACTTTTCCAGTTCAAATATATGATCCTGCAAGTAACGGGATGCTTCATGACAGTTTTCGTGTACGCTTATAAAAGCTGTATCATCAGCAAATGTTGAAGTTAGGGTGTGGTTGTTTGTTGGCATGTCTGAGGTATATATAAGGTATAAGAGTGGGCCCATGATGCTTCCCTGAGGGACTCCAGCGTCAATTGGCTGAGGAGAACTTATAAAGTCACATTCTTTAATAATAAACTTTCGGCCGACTAAGTAGCTTTCTAACAGCTTGTGTGTGTTTACTGGTAAGTTTAGCTTCAATTTATGTAATAACCCTTCATGCCAGACTTTATCAAAAGCTTGGGAAACATCGATGAAGAGGGCGGAACAATATTTTTTTTCTTCAAAGGCTTTTCTTATGGCGTTTACTATACGATGGGTTTGTTCGATTGTGCTATGTTCTCTTCTAAAGCCGAATTGATGGTTAGGAATACATCTATTTACATTTAAAATTGGGGCTAATTTTGACACTAACAGCTTCTCAAACAGCTTTGATATATTAGACAATAAACTTATAGGTCTATATGACTCAACTTTTGTAGGATCCTTTCCTGGCTTAGGTATCATTGTAACTAAGGATACTTTCCATTCTTGTAAGTAGTATTCAAGGCGTAAAATGGCATTAAAAATTAAAAGAATAATTTTCTTTGTTATGCTGGGTAGCTCTAATAGCATTTTGTTGCTGATCTTATCAAAACCAGGGGCTTTCTTGGGGTTTAAATTATGAATAGCCTTTTCGATTTCTTTTATCTCAAATCTAAGTGGAACAGCAGCTCTAACAGCAACTGGTGGCAACTCGACTACAATATCGGGAGATGTATGCGGGGTAAATACGTTTTTCAAATGATTAACAAAAAGATTTCCTTTTTCTTCATCATTTCGTGCCCAACTTCCATTTAAGTTTCTTAATGGTGGTTTAGTGATAACTGGTCTTTTAAGATTTCTAGCTGCACGCCATAATGAGTAGTCTGATTGAGTAGTTGCATCAAGTTCCTTAAGATATTTTTCCAGGGAAGCCGTTTTCTGAGACTGCAGTAACTTTCTTAGTCTTTTTGTGCACTCTTTTAGTAAATTCTTAAGTTGAGGGGATCTATGCAATTGCCATTCTCTTCGAGCTCTCCTTTTTTCAGTCAAGAGACGCTCAACATCTGCAGAATATATTTTACTATTTTTGGTTTTTTTGAGGGTTATACTAGAATGTTGAACAGCTAGTTTCAGATAACTGTCAAAATTTACAATAGAAATATCCACATTCTCCGGTGTACTAAGCGGAATATTTTCAGTGCAGTGGGTACTGAGATATTTTTTATATTTTAACCAATTTATTTGAGTGGCTGACGTCACTAAGTTATCAGACGGAGATACAATTCGATTAGGATTTGTTATTGTAAGAATTGTAGGTGTGTGATCAGAAGATAGTTCTAAGGAAGCTTCAACATAAATCGTTTCTGCGGGGATGTTTTTAACCACTCCAAAATCGATAACATCTGGAACTTTTTGCTGATCAGTAGGCCAATATGTTGGTTGTCCGCTCGCGACCACATTTAGATCCATTTTACAAATTGTGTTAAACAAAATACGACCCTTAGGTGTAATAAGTCGTGAACCCCAGAAAGTGTGTTTAGCGTTATAATCGCCAGCAGCCAGGAAGCAAGGTCCTAATGATTTGAAATAATTATGATATTGGCTTTCTGATATAGAAAATCTAGGTGGGGAGTATAATGATGAAATTACTATGTTTCGATTTAATTCCTCAACGCAAATGTTCGTTGCTTGGAGAAAGTCTTCACGATGATCACTCATTAAGTAGTGTTTTACTCGGTTCTTTATCAAAATGGCAGAACCGCCACAAGCTCTGTCTCGAGGGTCCTTGGTATCATATAATATATAACCATTGATTTTAAACGTATTTCTTGAGGTCAGATGAGTTTCAGAAACCATCATAACATCAATTTGTTTATTTTTAAGGAAGTATTCTAGTTCATTTTTGTGTTGGCGGATGCCGTTTGCGTTCCAAAAGCAAATTTTTAAACAGTTCATGGCTTGTTTAGTACAGCTTGCAATAACATCGATTGCATTCTTAACATTTCTTGCATCATGTTACCCATTGTGTTAGTAAAATTGTTAACTGTTTGCACTAATGTTTCCATAGTTTTTTCTAGCCGAGTTAAATTAGAAATGGGAATTTCGTCGTTATTTGGTACATCACCTTGCAGTTGCATAGGATTAGATTTTAATACATTAGCGTATGAGGTTCTGTTATTATTTGGCTGAGGCATCTGGACGCCGTACGTGTTTGCATGATTAGTTGCCTGCGTTTGAGGGGGATTAAGTTTTTGTCCAACAGAACGCTTGACAATCGAATATACCGGGCATCCTCTATAGTTGGCAGTGTGGTTACCACCACAGTTGCTACATTTTTTTACATTAGGGTCATTTTTGGACTTATCGCACCGGACGGTACCATGTAATTCTCCACATACGACGCAAACAGGGGGTAAATGGCAGTATGCCCTAGTATGACCAAATTCTTGGCAGTTTAAACACTGAACAACAAATAATGATATCATAATAAAATTGGGTACGTCACAGTTTTATAAGGCTAGAAGTCATATCTTAAAATTTCGTGAAGATCGGTCCATAATTTACCCTAGGCCGCATATAAAACCTACTCTCGAAAAAGTATGTTAAAAAACGTAATAAATAATGCTATTGTAAGACAATTTGGTACGTCAAAAATTTATATGACAAAAAATCACACCATTCTGATTATCGGTCCACATTTATCTTAGATCTCATATTAAGCAGCCTTCTGAAAAGCACTTTAAACACTTAGACAAATTTCACTATGTATTGAAATTTGTTCCATTTAGATTTTTAATAACAGAAATCACTCTACAGGATTTCGTGATGATAAGTACTTAAATTACCATGGGTCTAATATAAATTCCTCTCTTGAAAATAATTTTGGTTCGGCATAAACTGTTACGAATCATTATATTTTATTCAAGTTAGTTCAAATTGCTAGAAATAAAATCATAACACGGTGTTATTGTCGTCCTATTGGTTTAAACCGGAACCAATTTTTGTACTGACGTTCGTTTTAATAAAGATTAATTAATAATTTATAACTCTCATATATTCCAACTGTCGGTGGAGAGTATCAAAGATTCGGCACAGCCGAATATAGCACTTTAACTTGTTTTTAATGCAGTACTTTTTAAATGGTTAAATATAGCACGAAAATGATTCTGTAAAAATTGCAAATGGATATTTGAAATATTGCATCGCCAATTTCGAAGAATTTTTGTTTTGAAAAATTATTAGAAATTTTTTTTTAAATTTTTTATGCCGAAAAATTTTGGAGTAGGAGTCGCAAGTTTTTGTGGGTACTATGACTCCGACTCCGGTACAAAAACCTCAACTCCGACTCCACAACCCTGCTTATTTCACAAAGGGGAATACAATTGCATTTTGTTTGATAAAATACTAGAGAAAATTATGTAAGATTTTAACAGTGGGTAGATATGACCACTGTACATCGATTGTAATTTGAAATTGGAAAATATTGAGTTGACTCCCTTTAGAGAAACCAGTGCGATATGTAAAACTTATTTGCGTTTTTAAATACAATATATATTGATGTAAGCGGTTTAATTATATAACGGAAAGTTGCGCGTTGGACTACCTATGCGCTGTATGAAAATCCAAAACTCTAGTTCAATTACTTACCGAAATATAAATTTTGTCTAGCCAGATTGACTAAGCCTTACACTGTAACGGTACGTCTAATAACTACGAAAATAAATTTGAATTTGATTAATTAAAGAACGATATTTATAAAGTCTGCACAAGTTATTGTATTTATTTACTTTACATCTAATAAATAACTTTATTTTTTTAATGTTTTTTTCTTAGATTGATATGGTTGACGAACGTGAGACACGTTGGAAACATAAATATGCAAGTGTGCCAAGAGCTTTAGGAAAAGTCCCATATCTCACTAAGTTTGATGCCACTTTCTTTGGTATTCATCAAATACAAGCGGACCATATGGATTTTCAGATGCGTATTGTTATTGAAGAAGCGTACAAAGCTGTCATGGATGCAGGTGTTAATCCTTCTAGTTTACGAAATTCTAATACAGGAGTATATATAGCAGCTTGTTCGTCAGAATCTGATAGTTTTCTCATGTATAGCGAGGAGTCACCTCATGGATTCGGATTATTAGGGTATGTTTCTTCTATTCAAGCGAAAACTCTTCTTACTAATTAACGTAGTAATATTTCTTAAAATTTCTTTTTAAGTGAATTAACTCATTATTAACGCATTTTTACTTCGATTTTTAAAGAAAAATATTTGCAAGCAAAACCATCGGCTGAGCTAAGCCGAATTCAACTTCAGGTGGGGTCGAAACGCTATCTGATTTTGACAGTTCGAAACAATTTGTTTTGATATGTAACTATTTTTTTTCGGAATTGTTGACATTTCGAACCGTAAGCACTAACAATGCAATGCAAAATACTCAATGTTGTTTCTGTTGCTTTTGGATTGTTGTAGTATCGACACCGCCTGTAGTTAAATTCGCCTTGAGCTGAGCTAAGATTCGAACACAGTACACTAACACCATTAATAAAAATTATTCTGGCGTAAAATAGCGCGGTCAAGGAAATGGTATTTCGGTGGCATTAAGTTTCAACCGGCTTCAAACCTGCACAAGCAGCACAAAATCAGTTAAGACATTTCGCTTAAAGTCACATGCTTTAGCTGCAGACAAATCGTGGTCTAAATCGCTGATGTAACTATAAGCCTAATTCACGTATATGCCACTATGAGGCATAAAACCGAATTCGAATATAATCAAGTGCATATGTATATAGAAAATATAAAGTTCATATTAATTACACCGACAGTGATTTTGGTTTTGCATTCTGTTTAAAAAAATAGTTAAAATAATAATCATATACTTCATCCCTGATACGACCGGCAACAATTTATTATGTTCGAGTAGAGTGGGTGACAATAATTCAGGGTTCAGAAATATTTATGTGCGAATACTAAAATTCCAACATTCATGATGAATTACCATGAATAATTCTTGCAAAAATTTTTAATTTATTCTCGCACTGTAAAATTAATAGCCTAGAATTTTTTATTTTTAAGCATATGAATACAGTTGCTTTTTTCTAGTATGTAAATATGCGCGTATGTGGATTTTTTAATCTTTGCTATGTTTTGCTTTATTCGTGATTAAGAACACAAAAAATCTCTTGCTGTATTTGTCCTTGTTTAAGGGGGTCTGTACACGGTCAATCATTTCTCATCAGGCATTGCTGGAAGGAAAATTAAGAAATTTAGATATGACGGCGAATATTACGTCCAGCACACGTACACGAGTGATTTTGCCTGCATGACAAGCATTTTGACCGTGTACAGATCCCTTAAAAGTATTTGTAGCAGAGTATCCAGATTAGGGGGCTCCCCCCAGATTTAGGGAGTTTTATTTCATTTAGAGGCAAATTTAATGGGTATAAATTCTTAGGGGGATAAATTTATATTTAGTGGGGTTTCACTATTTGCTTTTCTGTACATAACAATAACTAAGTAATACTAGATATATTTTACAGCTTGTTTTTGGTTGAGCAAATATAGTTTTTGAAAAGATTCAAAAATAAAAAAGCGTTTTAAGGGTGAAGTATTCATTGAAAAATATGTGTCACAACTTTATTCAAACACCTGAAATGCTCAAACTTTTTAATTCCGATAAGATGTACAAAATTATCGAAAATGATTTGGCAACACTCAATATTTTTGAAAAAACTTTCCTTCAATATTTAAAAAATAGCTAATTTTTACTAACTCTTTTTTGATCAGATACATATATAGTTTATATATGATTGTACATATGTTACAGTCTTTTTTTAAACTGTTTATAAATTGTTTTTTAATATATTTTATTAAATGAAAATATTCAAGAAACTATAAAAAAAATATTTTTGGGGGAATTTCCGTAAAATGTAAAAAATTTTGCGATTTTTGCTTTATTTAGGTATTTATATTAGCACGTACCTTAAAACTCATTCAAGAAAAATTAATTGAAATGCAGTAATTATCTAAACTTTTATATTTTCAAAATAAGTTAAATTTGGGAGGTTTTTAAATTTTGTTGGGGGGAAGAAAAAAATTACCTGGCAGCACTGATATGTATCCTTGATTTGTACATGATAAAATTTGTTTTTTTAAGCGTCGTTTATTCAAAGTGCATTCATACATAAAAGAAATAAAAACACTTGCAACTTTGTTGTGAACAATTGTATATATGACAACAGAGCAAATATCTTGACATAAGAAAATCCATATGAAAGAAAAGGACCGATATACATATTTTTATTTTGTAATTGGCAAAGATTTAATCCAAAACTATTCTTTTGATAAAAAAGGCTTCCAATCTGCGTAATATGCAAATTTACGCAGAGCATATATTTCTCAAAAACTTGAAATATATGCAAATGCATATTATTCATGCAAAATACAAAAAAAACTTGCCCTGATAACTGTTTTATTTAATACAAATTTAATTTCTTTAAATTACTTGACCCAGTGGTCACTTATTTGGCCAAAAACAAAACAAAGGCCTTACTGGAATTGACACGAAACCGTGTTGAACATTTCAGCTCGTCAGCTCTTAAAGTTCCCGTGATCATGACTTTTTAACAAGCTCACAAAAGATTTTATATATATAGATATAAGATATGCAATTAATTTAAATAAGAGAAGAAGAACTCTCAATTATAAGACACCAACAGCATGCCCTATATGGTTTTCGTAATCACTGTACTTTGATAATTTGATGTATTTAACCAAACAATAAAAAAAAATATGATATAGGAATTTACGCTGCTTATTTTACTTTTTAAACATGAAAATAATGTTAATAATACATAAAATGTGACATCGAATTGATGTCACTGTAGTCATAGCATAGATGACTCATAAAATACAACAACATTTTATGATGTCGTTTGTACACTCAAAAGAAAAATCAATCCATCCGTACTTAAATCAATCCGAAGCGGTATCAATAGTACGGTCAGTAAGGATTTTCTTGAATCAAGTACAGAAAGATTGATTCAAGTACGGATTATTCAATCGCGAAATACTCAAGTTATCCATATTCAATCCCGGATTCGTACTTAAAATAATCCGAAAATGAGATTGATTTAAGTAAAAGTGAGATTGAATCAATCTCAAAATGCGCTTGATTCAAGAATTATAAAATTGATTTAATCCCGAATTCGTACTTACAATAATAGTGAGGTTGAATCAATCTCAAAATGTACTTAAGTCAAGTGTTATAAAGTCGATTTAATCCCAAATTCGTACTTTAAATAAATCAAAACTAAAATTAGAAGAAGAATATTATTATAAGTTCCAATTATTAAACACGACCATCATGCCAGATATGATTTTTACTTTAAAAATTTAATGTACATATTTAGCTAAGAATATAAACTAAATGAGAAGTGAGAAATTGAAGGCAAGACAATTTTGCTTTTTAAAGTTTAAAAAGTAGAATTGATTAAGATTTAAAAATAAAAATAATGTGGTATTCGTACTTGAATTTTAGAGTACGACTCGTACTCAAAGTAAGTATAAAAAGCTTAATTTATCCCGAGTGTTTTTCTTTCTGTGTAATTAGATTGATGTCACTTGTTGCCACATTGATGCCCTTTGTAATAACATTGATGTCACAATTCTGATGTTAGGGCACCATCAATATGAAGGTGCATTTTTCTATGAGTGAACAATAAATTTTTTAAAAATGGAATAAAAAGTTTTTAAAAAATTATAGTTTACATTTTGCGTAAAATTTCATTTGGATGTCAATGAACGATTTGGCACAAGACTTATAATTGTAGTATAACCAAAACTAAATGCCTCAAATTATTTCTCTGAAGCAGATGAAATCTGGTGCCTACTGACATTAAGGTGGGCAGAAGTTTTTCATAATAAACATTCCTGCCCTGAATGTAATTTAATGCTAGAAACCCAAAAATGTGCGAAAAACTTAACCTTTCCTTCAATAGACCAGTTATCTCTAAGCCACCATTGAGAAACTTGAATGGAAGTTGGGCAAGAAATGATATTGGAAAAGGAAATCAGTTTGCTAATCATCTGAAAAATGTATTTACCCATAATATATCTCACGATATAGCAGTCGAGTTACCGCCTGTAAATGTTAGAGCAGCTACTCCCCTACGATTCGAGTTTAGAGAAATCGAAAAGGCTATTTGTGATTTAAATACCAAGAAGGCACCCGATATAGATAAGATCAGTAATAAAATGCTTTTGGAGCTACCAAGTATAGCGAAGAAAATTATTCTTTTTTATTTTAAATGCTATTTTACGCCTTCAATACTACAATCAAGAATGGAAGGTTTCCTTAGTTACCATGATACCAAAGACAGGAAAGGATCACACAAAAGTTGAGTCATACATGCCTATTAGCTTATTATCTAATATTTCAAAGCTATTTGAGAAACTACTAGTGTCACAATTAACGCCGATTTTAAATAAAACAAGTTAGAGTGCTATATTCGGCACAGCCCACTCCACCGACAGGAGTGGGCTCTATTTGATAAATACATATATATTATTAACTAAGCTTCACAAAAACGAACGTCAGCATTTAAATTGGTTGCGGTTTAGACCTGAATTTAATTATTGACCGACAATAAGAAAATTGTATGCGTTTCTTGTTAGAACTTTGAACTGGCTTGAGTAAAATATCATGATTCGTAAAAGTTTTAGCCGAACTAAAATAATTTTTAGGAGCGTTATTTGTATTGTACCTATGGTAAATTATGGACCAATCATCCCAAAATTTTGAAGACTGATTGCTGGTATTACTAAAAATTAATTAGAATACATTTCAATACAGCAGTGTTATTAGTTTTAGCGTTAACAGTAAATTTCACAAATTTGCATGAAATTTTTAGTGTAAATTATAGACCGATCTTAAAAAAATCTTACAGTGTGATTTGCGGTATTATAAAACTGTGACGTACAAAATTTAAGTATGCTAGCGTTATTTATTGCGGTTTTAGGCGTACTAAACTGTTTTCCGCGAGAAGGGTTTATATGGGGCCTATGGTAAATTATGGACCGATCTTCACGAAATTTAACAGTATGCAAAATTTTATGTCATTCCGTGCATTATTCCACCATTTATGTTAGTTTTTGTGTCAAAATTATCAATTTTTTTTTGGGTAGTGGTTCCACATTTTAATTCATAGTTGTGATCCTACTGAACCGATGTTGCTGGATTTCAATCCCAAACTGCTTAGGATAACTACAAGCAATTTGAGACCAAGTTTGTTTTTTTCTTTTGCGTTTTTGGAAAGTGAGCGTGTTTTCAACAGATGGACAGGCGGACAGACAGATGGACATGGATAAAAAATATATATATACTTTATTGGGTCTTAGATGTATTATAAAAAAGTTTCACACGGAATGACAAACTTAGTATACCCTCATTCACCACAGTGGTGGTGGAGGGTATAAAAAGATGTATTCCTAATCATCAATTTGGTTTTGGAAGAAAGCACATCACAATTGAACAAACTCATCGAATAGTAAATGTAATAAGAAAAGCCTTTGAAGAAAAAAAATATTGCTCAGCACTCTTCATCGATGTGTCTCAAGCTTTTGATAAAGTCTGGCATGAAAGATTATTACTGAAATTGCAGCAAAACTTACCAGCAAACATACACAAACTGTTAGGAAGCTACTTAGTCGGTCGTCAATTTATTACTAAAGAAGGCGATTTTTTAAGTTCTCCTCAGCCAAATAACAAGGCAGCATCCTGGGCCCTTAATTATACTTAATTTATACTTCGGACATGCCAACAAACAGCTACACCCAAACCTTAACATTTGCGGACGATACAGCTTTTCTAAGTGTACACGCAAACTATCAAGAGCATCTCGCTACTTACAGGATCATATATTTGAACTGGAAAAGTGGTCAAAACAATGGAGGATAAAGACCAATGCGCAAACATGCGCACATATAATTAAAATCAATAACCAAATAATACCCCAACACTCGCATGTAAAATATCTCGGTATACATCTAGATCGGCGTTTAATGTGGAAATGGCACATAGAAGCAAAATTAACACAAATGAAACTAAAAGCAATTCAAATTAATTGGCTCATTGGAAGAAATTCTGTTCTGAGTCTCGATTGCAAACTTCTACTTTACAACTCTATCTTAAAGCCAATTTGGTGCTACGGTATTCAGTTATGGGGCACTGCCTCTGCTTCTAATATTGAAAAAATTCAAAGGCGCCAAAATAAACTTCTTCGAATAATCACAGCCGCTCCGTGGTATGTCAAAAACTCAAATATCCACAAGGATCTCAATGTGCCATTGGTAAAAACTATGATATCGAAATATGCAGTAAAATATTTGAAAAGGCTGGAACTGCACCCAAATCCATTAGCTCGATATATTTTAAACTATGGCGGCCACACTCGATTAAGGAGAAGAGACACTGCAGCACTCACCCAATCAGATGAGCGATAATCACCTGCATTTGTGAACAGAAACCGTGATGACTAAATCTTTTTGTCTGGCACTGGCAGGACATAAAGTAAATATTAGGATAAGATTTGATTAATTATTGTTAGTTCATATTTAATATTGAAGATTCAATAAATAAATACTGAAAAAAAAATTGTAAGTACGACTCGTACTTAAAGGAAGTATAAAAAACTTAATTTATCTCGAGCGTTTTTCTTTAATATTCCGCCTCCTATTGTATGAAAAATTATGTCTCCCAAAAATGTTTTCCTGATCGTGTTTACTACGTATGTATAAAACATTTTATTATTGTGATAAAATTCGGAAAAAAAAACTTTTGTGTTTAGAGCACTCCTACACGTTCAATATATATTGTGTGTAATATTTGGATAGCGATCCATTTTAATGGATTGATGGATTACATAAAATTAGGCTATTCTACGAAATGGATCCATCAATTTTGCTCTCTACATTAGGCCGTACCACAAAAAAGTTTCGCCCTAACCCCTCTAATATAAAGTATTTTTGCCAGGAGGTTTGTATTTAGGTTGATACACGTATTATTTAATGAATATTTCACACTTAAAACGCTTTATTATTATCTTTTCAAAAAGCTTTACTTAGTTATTATATTCCACGATGGTAATTTAGCTATTTTCCCACAAAATCTAGCTTTTGCTCAACTAAGGACAAGCTGTGAAATGTAGTATTACTAAGTTATTGTTATGTACAGACGAGCAAATAGTGTAACCCCCCTAAAAACCCCCTTAATGTAAATGTATGCCCCCAAATTTTTCTCAACGAATTTGTACCACATAAATTTGCCCCTAAATTAATTAAAACCGCTTAATTCTGGTCGGAAACCCCCTATCCTGGCCACTCTGATGCATACTATCATTTACACCACATTTTTTTTATCAAATGCGGTTAATTTTAAATAGTATTGGTTCGTATTTCAGTAATATCAGCATCATCATCATTATTTATATTAATTGGCAAGTTGATTTATTTTGCTCCCTTTTACAACTACACTATACATTAGTTTTTAACAAATGATATATCATTCGAAAGATATTGTTTGGGTGACTATGGCAATATTAATTTTAATAAGATCGTTTTAGTATTTTAGGAGTTATAGGTGTTAGTAAGTGTTATTAATACTCGCATACGTGTGAGCAACAAAAAACAGAAAACCGGTGTGCTTTATTTTGTGTTCACAGAATAAATAGAACAACAACATAAATAGTTCTCTCCTATGGCTTAAATTGGAGAACAGTAGAAAATAAGAAATAAAAAAAGAGACAGGCAATTTTTTTTTTTGGATTTTGCTTAAAAATAAAAGTTTTTGGCTAACTACGATATTTTAATTATAATGCCAGGGTATCACACAAATTTTGGGAGCCTCAGCCGCAAGTCCTCGTTCGACCTTAACCTTCCAGAGTACTTTTGGTCTTCACCAGTAAAAGTTTGAGTTTTATATAGTCCTCCACCAGTCACGGTGAATTACTTTTGGTATTCCACTATGCAAACACTTCAAAACATTGAGGTTAAAAAGATTGCATTAGTTAATGTTGAACAACCGCAAAAACTGTAACGCGGTACAGTTATATGACGCCAAGCCATTAGCCAATGCGAGGTGACAACGCAAGACGCACGAAAAATAGACAAACAAGAACGACCTGATTCTTCTTAAAAAATGATTACAACGAGCGCGAGCTGCCTCTCCTCTCAGAGCAGCTTTACGAGTAACAGGTAGTTTAAAATATTTTGCTCTCTTCTTTTAAAAAATTTAATGTTTTTTTTTGATTTCTTATTTTTTTTTTTTTTTTTTTTGAATATGAGCCATTATTTGTGAAGCGGACGGACATTCCTTTATGTTTGGCATAACTATAGTTCTAGTAGATATGAAGTGTGCGAAATATTTTTTTCTATGATGTTTATTTGTCGAGTTACGGCGTGGTAGTATTGCTGTTTTAAAAAAAAAAAATTTTAAACTAATTTTTTCGAATTAAAAACTTATCAAACAAAAAAAATTTAAGTGATAGAAAATCGATTGAAAAATTTCTATCTGCAAAAGCGGAAATGACCAATTTAACGCAAAATGTTTCTAACTTGTAATATTTTTTTTTTTAACAGAAATTAGCCTATAGTGTCCGTATTATATTGTAAAAGCTTTATTACGATTCATCTATTAGTTTAAAAGTTATGTAAATTTCTTTACACTTGTGCTGACTAGCTTAAATTGAAAATTTTCTAACTATATGCAAATAAATTTATTTGCTTATGAAGATCAGATAAAATTTCGAAATTTTTGTTTTTAAAAATATATAAAAAATTGAAAAATGCAGTAAATCTTCTATTTTTCCAGACATAAAAAACGAAGTTGCAAACGAAACAAGCAATAAATAATTAAAATCTGTTTATAAATTTTGATTTTATTCACAAAAGCTGAAAAATCTTAAATAAATTTAAGAATATCTTAAAACGCAATATTTTTATGGGAGCCCCCCTAGGAAGTGGAGAAAAAACTAATGGAGATCGGTCATACATTTTATCCCACTAAGGGCGACTCCTGGGCGGTTATGGGACTCTTTATTCAATATATGTATTTATAGTCTGTATTGAAAATTTTGTATATTAGCTACAAAAACGCATATTATCGAAAAAGCTTTTGAAAAGTTTAATTACTTGATTATCAAACCCAATTGTGTAAATCTTGAAAAGAATTGCATTATGAATTGCTCTATCAAAAGCTTTTTCTACATCAAGTAAAACTGCAACTGTACAGAAGCGCTGTCTCAAATTACAAATAACATCATCTGAAATATTAATAAAGCGTCAACCGTAGAATGCCCTTTTTTGAAACCAAATTGTAAATTTGAAATATAATTATAGCTTAAATTTAGATTCATTTTTTACGAATGACTTTTTCAAATAATTTTCCCAAATTTGACAATAAATAAATGGGTCTCAGATTATTGATATATGTTGTGCTAGGATTCTTTTTAATTGCATAAATTTTGGAAATTTTCCAACTATTTGGAAAAACGCATTATTTATAGGTACAGTTGTTGAAAACTATAAATAAAAATTCAAAAAACTTTAATCGAAAATTTTTTAATTACAAAATTGGAAATGTTAATTGATATAACATTTCCAATTTCTGTGAATTTCTTACTCTTTAGTTCTTTATTAAGAGAAAGTATATTATCAAAATTTATAAATCGAACATAATATTTATTATTTAAAGCAGGAAAATTATCATTAAATTAAATAAGCTATTCTTACCTAAAGTAGATAAAAAGTTATCTATATCAGAAGAACCTCTGTCTAAAGAATTCCCAGAATAGACCTCTGAAAAATTATAGTTCAATATATTTGATTTATTGGTACGAGTATCATTTTCAATAATTACGGCATTAACTGACAGATCTACAATTTTCGTTTTTCTTTGTATCCCAAAAAATTATAAATTTGTTTATCTGCTCTAGGACCCGGCTTTATTTTTTCCAGAATTTCATTACAATTTTTAATAGTCTCCTTACTAACTTGTTCCTTTATCAATATGTTCAAAAGCTGAATTTGCCTAGAAATAAGTTTGTAATTATTATTATGTCTATTTAATGTTCTGTTATTTCTGTTATTATTATATTTTGTTTTAAATTATTTTTTAACGAAATCAGAAGGAACAACTTTCTTAAAATCAAGGTAAATTTATTAATATAAAATTCAATTTCAGAATCCATTAAGATTAAAGTAGTCAAATCATGCTTAAAACTTTTTTTTTATTTTTTTTTTATTATTCCTACACTAAACCCCGCGAAGCTTTTTGCTTGTCTGCAGGAGACCAGAGTTTCTGGCGGGAATCGAACCCGCAACCCCGGTATAATCACTATTAGTATATTTATATGCTGAATATAAAACCAGAGAAATCAACATAAACTCAGAAGCAAAAAATTTCAAATTCAAATTTAGATAATATGTATAGAAATACGTACCTCAATGAAAATATGGGGCAAACTTAAGTTAGAGATTTCTACTCTGGAGACTTAATATTTTTATTCCGTGTGAAACTTTTTTATAATACATCTAAGACCCCATAAAGTATATATATTCTGGCTCCTTGAGTAATTCTAAGTCGATTTAGCCATGTCCGTCTGTCTGTCCGTCTGTTGAAAACACGCTCACTTTCGAAAAACGCAAAAGAAGAGAACACACTTGGTCTCAAATAGCTTGTAGTTATCCTAAGCAGTTTGGGATTAAAATCCAGCACCATCGGTTTAGTAGAATCAGAACTATGAATCAAAATGTGCAACCACTACCCAAAAAAAAAAAATGATAATTTTGATACAAAAACTAACATAAATGGTGGAATAATGCACGGAATGACATAAAATTTTGCATACTGTTAAATTTCGTGAAGATCGGTCCATAATTTACCATAGGCCCCATATAAACCCTTCTCGCGGAAAACAGTTTAGTACGCCTTAAACCGTAATAAATAACGCTATCATATTAAAATTTGGTACGTCACAGTTTTATAGGACCAGAAATCACACTGTAAAATTTTTTTAAGTTCGGTCCACAATTTACACTAGGTCCCATATAAACCCTACACTGGAAAACCGTTTAGTACGCCTAAAACCGTAATAAATAATGCTATCAAATTGAAATTCGGTACGTCCCAGTTTTATAGGACGAGAAATCACACTGCCAAATTTCGTAAAGATTTGTCCATAATTTAGCATAGGCCCCATATAAACCCTACTCTCGGAAAACAGTTTATTGCGCCTAAAACGAAATAAATCCCACTTTGAGATTTATAGATATTGCGGTGAAAGTTTTTACTTAAATTCATATGGCAAGAAAAAATATCATGCAAATTTGTGAAATTTACTGTTAACGCTAAAACTAATTACACTGCTGTATTGAAATGTATTCTAATATATTTTTTGTAATACCAGAAATCAGTCTTCAGAATTTTGGGATGATTGGTCCATAATTTACCATAGGTCCAATACAAATAACGCTCCTAAAAATTATTTTGGTTCGGCTACAACACGAAACTGATAAAATTTTCTTAGTGTCGGTCAATAATTAAATTCAGGTCTAAACCGCAACCAATTTTAATGCTGACGTTCGTTTTTGTGAAGCTTAGTTATTAATATATATGTATTTATCATATAGAGCCCACTCCTGTCGGTGGAGGGTATCAAAGATTCGGCACAGCCGAATATAGCACTCTAACTTGATTTTAATGGCAATGCTAACACCTTGTTAAGTAAATTCTCTAACAAAGAAGTAGTTATCTAAAAAAACTTTATTTCTTGAATAAAAGCAACATCAATGTTATTTGAATTGAGAATATTTGCTAAGTCTTATCTTCTACTAGTCTCCACAAGAAACATATCTAACATTAAATATAAGCATTTTGAATGCATTACGGACCATTAATTGAAATAACTTCTTTAAAAAGACTTTTACATTCTGATATTTCCTAAGATTTCGCCAAAAATTTAAAAATTTTCATAAAATTCATAATTCTAATTTTCAAAGAATCAGGTTCACATAAAACCTTAGCTTATTTTCCAAAAAATTTATTAAAAATTTTATGTTTTTTTGAAGTTTGATTGCTGAAAGGACTTGCAAAAGAATGATTAGAATCAACAATGTTTGAATTATAAGCCATAGAAACATTTTTGTATGCCCGATCTTTCTTGTCTTTAGTTTTATCAGAAATGTTCTTAATCTTTTCTAAATACTTTTTAAATGAAGGACAACCACGCCAACTAGCTGGATGGCCATAAGATTGACAATTAAAACAAAATGGTTTACTGATATCACCAGAATTAAAGGTACACTTACCAGTACCCGTGTTCTATAATTTTGGTGAGAACTTCTCTCATCGAAAAACACAAAATATTCTATTGTTTCTCGAAAAGTGAAAAAAAAAGTGTGTTTTATGTCAAAATATTCAACTCG
Source organism: Pollenia amentaria (assembly GCA_943735925.1). Lineage (NCBI taxonomy): Eukaryota > Metazoa > Arthropoda > Insecta > Diptera > Polleniidae > Pollenia > Pollenia amentaria. Next base: position 104,771,907 of record OX031006.1, read on the forward strand.
AAGCCGATATAATATTGCAGTTGTTGAGAACGCCAGTTAAACATATCGTTGACGGCAACCATAATTTACTAAAATTGAAAAGTTTTCAACGACGCACAGTGGCGCCATTTGAGTTTTTTCGTTGCAAAAATCATATCTTTTGAACAGAATAAGATAATTGAACAGTTTAAACAGCATATGATAGATAACTGTTCAGCCTATGAAATGAGCGTTTGGAAAGGGTGCTACGCTTTGTAGGGGTCTACTTATGGGTTATCAAAGTTAAAATTAGTAGAAAAATCAATTTTATGGTAACTAAAAAAAATTATTTTTACATTTTTAGATTGTTTTTATTTTTTTTCTTAAGGGTTTTATGTTTTAAATTATTACCCAACAAATTAAAAAAAAAATTATTTTTTTTTTAAATTTATTTTTTAAATTTTCTGTAAAATATTCATCACAATTCGTAAGAGAAGGTATATCTAAAAGATTAACCATTTCTGAACTATAATTATTTTGTAACTCTATTCGTGACTTCACATGCCGCAGGGAAGAAATAAGTGGATCGGAAGATGCTGCCAACATGTTGAAGAGGTCCTCATTTTGCCTTACCCTTGATGCTTTGAATGTGTTCTGCAATTTATATTTTTTATAAAATTTGTTAAGAGACTCCTGTGCTTCTTCAGAAAGCTCTCCAATTGGCAAAGACTGGTACTCAATTATATCTTTGCCATGCGCCAATATTTTATGGACGGTCGGGGTCAACTTCTTCTGTGGATACATTTCTGCTAAAAGAGATGCAGTTTTCGACGCATATTCTCCATATTTTGTAGAATTGACATTTTCTTTGCAGTTTAAAACATCCAAGATCGTTCCCAATCTTTTCACGATTTGATTGTCAATTCCAATGATTCTAGTTACTGCCTCATCATTTTCAAAAAATCTCCTAGAAGTGTTTCCATCGTTTGAGTTACCGTATCCGTGCTTGGAACAGTCTACTTTTAGTCCAAGTTGTTTAAAAAAAGCCTCCTGTATTTGCTTCTTTCTGATCTTCTCCTTATCCTTTATTGATGTATTTTCGTCGAAGTTTTCCTCCTCTTGTGGTAGGGTATATGCCAGTTTTAGCAAGAATTCCATACACCTTATCCTTGCGTGCATTGGTGACATTCCATATTCGTAATTCTCCTCATTTGTAGAATCGTTTAAATTACCAAAGTTCTTCTGACAAATAATAGTAAAAAATCGATAAAAAAAAATATAAAAATAAAACGAAAAAAGGGGTTTAAATAGGTTTTTGCTAAATTTTTACCTCCAATATAATTCTGTCTATATATATGTATATGATAACTAATTGAAATATGTTATAATTAAGCAGAAAAAGATACTAATCTTAAACTCTTTACAACTAATTATATAAAATTGAGATGTAACATATTATATATGAAATAAATTGAATTGAATTGAAAAAAGTTCTTCTGACTCTTTTTGCAAATCGGGCATGACATTGTTGAGGTTGTTCCTGTCAGTTCGTTTACGACTTTTTCGTCAACCATGGTCAGGTGGAACTCGTAATTGCATTCAATATATTTTCCTTCTCCAATTTGCAGCTTTGTAGGCTTAATCTTGCTTATTTGTTCTTCAATGTCCTTCACCGTAGTCCTTATGAGTTCTGTCGATTCCCTTGCAAACTGAAACATTATTGGTCGGCAATAATGCACTGATGACGGTCGTGGATTTTTCCAGTGTAGGGAATCATCCGATTTTAGCCGCAAAGGAACAACAGATGCCATAAACATATTTCCATCCGATATTGTAGCGTCATCGGAAGATATCCTTTGCTTATAAACGCTTTGTCCGGATGATCCATCGCAGCCCCATTTGCTGATCAATGTCAACTTCTCAGGAAGAATTTTCACTTCCGTGAAAAACTTTGGTGTGGTTGACTTTCTAAACAGTTCAAATAATTTTAAATTGTTCAACGCCATGTTTTCAGTACTTAAATTGTTTAATGGTTTCAGTAATTGTTGCGCCAACTTTCAGGCGTAGACTAATCCAGGCATTATGCTTATTTTGCAATATATAGGCTTATGCTACCATGCCTAAAAATTTATCTGTTCCCTGCATACATATGGATTTAGGCTGAATAATGCAATTTTGATATTATGCACGTGTCCAAATAAGATTTGTGCCTACCTGTAGGGACCATAAGTCAATATTGTTCCTGACCATTTGTACGCCAAAGTATTGTTTATGTGAGGTACATACCTGCTAATTTCAATGAGTAGTTTTTTTCAAACTATTAGATCAAACTACTGTCAGTCAAAACATATAAGGGATGGACGCCATACAATTTCTGCAACCATGTCTTTTTAAACTTTTTTACCTCTAGAAGCCAAACGGGCACGTACGGGCAGATAAAAATTTTGAATTATGTAAAGAACTAATCAAAGAACAGGTTTTTCAAATATGGCAAATATAGAAAAATATAGTTTTTTTTTATTTTCCGTCAAAGTTGAAAAATAGTGAAAAAACGGATAGTTTTTAAATAGTGATTTACCAGGAGAAACACAGAGCAAACAGTTAATTTTTTTTTATCATTATACATTTAATAAATACATCAATCAATACAAACAAAAAATAAGGCGATTCGTTACCTATTTTTCGTGATATTACACCTGAAATCGCAACAAATTGACTAAAAATTGTGTGTTTTTTTGAAAACCGAAAGTCGGTCAACTTTGAACGGTTATATCTTCTAAACTAAAAATGTGATATTATTAAGAGTGGCATATTTGAAATCGTTGAAAAGTTTCCTATAACATGGGTTTATTCAAAACTTCGTCGGCACTCATGAAAATTTTGATTTTTGCAACCTCGCTTGCTCTACGGGCGCCACTGTGCGACGGCGGCGAAAATGCAGCCGTCGCACAGTGTGACTTTTGTTACTTTTAGGATGCCAAAAGAAAAAAAAAAATGTTCTCCGATTTTAATAATTTTATGCTATGTAATAGTAAACTGTACATATATTACGAATATGTTCTCAAAACAAATCAAAAAAACAACAATTAACATGATAACAGTTATCAAACTTGTGTCATTGTTACAAGTGTAGTAAATCTGTTTATAGTTTTCATTTTTTGTTGAACTTTGCGGTGGCATTTCTTTTGTTTGGCAAAATATTTTTACAAAAGTCTTTTTACTTTAGTTAAGTTGGAACCTTTTCTATAAAGACTGGTAAGTCTCTGAAGCTTTAACGTTATTATTTTAATTTTTAATCAATGAAAATATGCAATCACTAAAAATTGAATGATTTCCAAAAATGTTTGTTTTTCGATAGAGAAAAACTTGCATGACTCTGTAGAATTCTGTTAAGTGATTATATGGAGATTGAAGGTTTATATATCTAGTTTCAGATTCAACAATAAGTTTTTGCTCCTTTCTGCAATATTTTGAAAAACATCTAGAATTGAAAGCAAATTGGATTTGTTGCACAGATTACTCATATCGTCAGACCCCTTTATATGCAGCTTGCGGAAAGCGACTAAGACAAAGCGACGAACATTGCCAAAAGAAGTTATTGGTTTATTATCCGTACCAGAATATGGAAATGATATTGACTCGGAGTAATTATTTTTATTTCTAGATTGCTTTTTTTAATATGAAATTTCAATTTGTTTTCAAAAATATATATTAATCATCTCAAAACAACTACTAATTGAAGGCATTTGTGTGTTTCTAAAAATTTAGTGAAATTAAAATTATTTTTATTTCTTTTCGCCATAATTAAATATTAAATAAGAAATTATGGTATTTTGAAAATACACCTTATATGGGGGGTGGCCAAATGTCCAATGTTATATCGATCTCATCATTATTATTGCTAAATTTCATTGCAATATCTATTTTAATTTGACTGTTACGACTTTTGGCATCCTAAAAGTAACAAAAGTCACACTGTGCTTCGGCTATATCAAATATGTAATGTAAAGTGCGACTTTAATGTTTGTTGTTTGCAAAATTGATTTGAAAACCTTCGTATGTTTTTCAAAAATGTTAAACGCAAAATAATTAAACAACGAACAAATCTGCCAAGAACAAAATACTTACCTCTTCCGCGTTATTATCCATTGCATTTTGCATTTTTAGTCTTGAAATTTTTTCTCATCCCGTTTTTATGCGTGATATTATTTAAGACTAGTTTACTTTGTAATAATACATGTCAAAAACTCAAGTATGTAATATGTAAAAGTATTACGAAAAAAGATTTGACATCCCATAGGACTTCATCGTTTTTTGAAATTTTTTTAAACGCTAATACTTTTCATTGGATTAGGGTTGCATTTTAACAAAAGAATGTTCATGTGTGATAGTGTGACTACAAACTGTAAAGTTACATTAGATTTTTTGACAGTAGAAACAAAACTCATTAGATTTCTATCTCACAAAGTATTGTGGAATACGTAAGAAATGTGTGATAGTGTAAACTAGCCTTTAACAGTTCAAAACGGGAACTATCTCATAAAAATTTTAAAGACACACTTTTTCAAAAAAAAAAAGTTAAAAGTTTTTTTTTTAAATTGTCGAGTAATTTCCTTACGTGACCGCTATTACTCGCCAAAAATTTTACAGACGCAGTTAAGTGAGAAAAACAATTGTGTGTTTCAATTTATGGTATTTTTGTTTAATTTCTAATATTTCAATCGAAAAGTTTCTCGATGCGGGAGTTAGAGAACATGGGCACAGGTTCATTGTCTGAAGAGCATTTAACATAAACATATATATCCTATAGGATCTGTTGCAATTTTTAGCCATGTGACCCCAATTTTGGCAACGATAACATTCTACTACTTTCTGATTTTTTCTTTGATTTTTCCCAAGACACCACCTGATTCAAAACGAATACTAGTTAAATCATTTAAGCACTTACCTTATATAAGAGTTATTAAGAAAAGATCAGTTTCTAATTTTTTTTCTTTTTTTTTGGAAAAAGGTGTTTTAAATTTTGAGATAGAATGAATTGTATCAGGATGAAGTTTATTTAAATCAGATTTAATATCCAAAATATTGGAATCAAAATAAAGACCTCGTAACTCTACAGATTGTCGTCTCAATTCTATAAGTGTAAATAAAGAGGAATCAATATTTTTTCCCTTAAGAATCTGCATCATCTCTCTTTTTTGCTTTTAAAATTACTTTAATTTACTATTTTAAAATCAAGACCTGTTACTCTTAGTTGTTCAACAAGAGATTAAGGCCCTAATCATGTAAAACAATGTCATAAATATTTTGTAATTTTGTTGTTGCTTTCTACAGAAATTCAAGTACCGTTTTAAAAATGATTTGAAATCTCACATAGTAGCTGTTATAAAAGTTATCGTTGCCAAATTTTATATTAATACCAACATTTTTAAGGAAGTTATAGCATTAGGAGCTATGAAATATGGCCGGATTCCAATTTAATTTAGTAAGATGTTTAGGGTTGCAATACAATATTTTTGAGTCAAATTTAATGTAAATATCAATATAATAAGATGTTAAATGGGAAAAAAATCATATTCCGGAAAGATTTTTGTATGAGCGTTATGTGAAATTATAGATCGATTCTTACAATTTATAATAAGCACCATTTTTGTTGAGCACAAACGCATAATATCCTCTCCACCTTTGGTTTGGTGGGTTGAAAAATAAATCTTAAAAAAAAAAATTTTAAATTTACACTTTTTAAAATCTTTTTGTGTTGATACGCACGCTATAATAGGGGGAGAGGATATTATGCGATTTTACTGATGTATGTAACAGAAAAAAATATTAGTTCTGGACCTTTTAGTGTACCAATCGATTAAGTCCGTTTGGCTGGCTGGCATACACAAAACAAAGTCTTTATTTCTAGATTGCAATCGATTGTGTCGACTGCTGGCTAATTTTATAAATGAGCCAAAAACTCAACTCGCAGAAAAAAAACATTTTTCAATATGGTCACCTCCAACAAAATTATTTTTAACGAAACATTTTAAACATATTATTGTTAAATTTAACAACATTATTGTCAGCGTCAACCATATTATGGTTATTTTAGACCTCCATCAAAAAGCGACAACCTTAATATGGTTGCCTCTAAGCATATTATGGTTAAATATGATAATAATTTACTCTTGAATTAAAAATAATATATTTCTCTTTTCTTAGAGCAACATGCTATAGTTAAAAAACAACCATGCTATTATCAGTGTTTAACATATTTTCGTTATTATTTATCATAACATGTTCGGAGGCAACTATAATATGGTTGTGGCTTCTTAATGGAGAACTAATTCACCCATAATATGGTTGCCGATGACAGTAATATGGTTGAATTCACCATAATATGTTTAAAAATTTTCGTTAAAAAAGTTTTGTTGGAGGTGACCATATTAAAAAATGTTTTTTCTATGGCCGTATAAAGTAAAAATCTAATCTAAACTACAAGCAATGAAGTAAAAAATTTACATACAATTTTAATTCGATTATAAATAAATTGTTTGAACGAGTTTAAATCTCATACTGCACCAGAATATTAGTTGGAGTGTCTAGTTAAAAAAATGGAAATTTAATTTAAATTCGTTTAAATTCCGAAGATAAAAACTAAAAAATAAAACGTTTGTAAATAGCGACATATTTGTATTCACAATTTAACTTGTATAAATTTACTTCAATTTCAAAGATTCTGAAAAAACCTATTAATAAGCATAACTTTTTTCACAGATCCAGTAAGGCGCTAATGCCCAATCGTATTTCTTTTATAATGGGTCTCAACGGACCATCGATGATTTGCGACACTGCCTGTTCTAGTTCAATGTACGCACTGCAGCTTGCATATGAACATATGGTGAATGGATCTATAGATGCAGCCATTGTTGGCGGAGGAAATGGCTTAACATGTCCGTTCGTAACTGCAAAATTTGCCAAGCTTGGAGTTCTATCTATGTCAGGGAATTGCCGACCATTCGATGATGATGCTAATGGTTATGTTCGATCTGAAGCTATGTGTTGCATTTTTCTTCAGCGAAGACGAAACGCAAAACGCATATATGCTTCTCTCGTACATTCAGCTACCAACTGTGATGGTTTTAAGTCTGAAGGACTAACATATCCTTCTGGAAATATGCAGATGAAATTGCTTGAAAAATTCTATAATGATATCAATATTGATTTAAATGAGCTGGGTTACATGGAGGCCCATAGTACGGGTACAGTTGCTGGAGACCCCGAAGAATGCAAAGCTATTGATATGTCTATATGTAAGAGAAGAAACCGACCACTGCTTATTGGTTCAGTAAAATCAAACTGCGGACACACAGAATCCACCTCAGGTGTAGTGTCTGTTGCAAAGGTCTTACTGACTTTAAACAACAATTGCATACCACCCAATATAAACTTTTCGAAGCCTCGCAAAGCTATTGATGGAATACATGAAGGAAGACTTGTGGTAGTAACTGAAAGAACCGTATTAAAGAACCCATATGTGTGTATAAATTCATTTGGATTCGGAGGGGCGAATGCACATTGCCTTCTGAAGCAATACGTAACTGAACATTCGGTACCCTCTTATGGAAACCCCAATGACTTACCATATCTTTTTACTTGGTCAGGTCGTACCGAAAGTAGTTTGAATAATGTATTCGATTATATAGAATCCAGACCTCTTAATTTAGAGCATTTGGCTTTAATGCGTTCGTGTCAAGAGGGTGGTATTAAAGGCATGGTGTATAGAGGCTACAATGTCTTGACACCCACAAATAGTAAACCAGTATCAAAGTCAATATCTATGTCAAGATTAGTGCAATACAATGAAGGTAGCAAATGTCCAATTATATGGGTATTTTCTGGTATGGGCTCGCAGTGGGTTGGAATGGGCAAAGACCTTATGAAAATCAAAGTTTGTGCAGAATCAATTTTAAAAAGTCATGCAACATTAAAAAAGAAAGGTCTGGATTTAATCAATATATTAACATCAGACAATCCAGACATATTTAAAAACATCCTTCACTGCTTTGTGGGCTTAACTGCCATTCAAATTGCCTTGGTCGACCTCCTTAGGACGCTCAACATTAAACCAGACTTTATTATTGGCCATTCTGCTGGTGAAGTAGGGTGCGCTTATGGCGATAACTGTCTGACTGCCGAACAATCTATTCTATGTTCATATTATCGAGGAAAAGTAAGCATTGACTTGGAAAAAATTCGAGGTTCTATGGCAGCTATTGGTTTAGGTTTCCAGGACATTCGAAAAATAGTGCCACCTAGCATTGATGTAGCCTGCCACAATAGCAGTGATTCCTGTACAATTTCGGGGCCACAGGATGATGTCTCTAGCTTTGTTGAGAATCTGAAAGCTAAAAATATATTCGCCAAAGAAGTGCCTTGTTCAAATATTGCATACCACAGCAGATACATTCAGCATTTTGGCCCTGAACTAAAAAAATACTTAAAGGATCTTATACCTAATCCAAAACCACGTTCCCAACGATGGATAAGTACTAGTGTTCCATTCGATAAGTGGCAACTGGAAGGCAGTAAATTCTGTTCAGCCGATTATCAAATTAACAATCTCCTAAACAATGTTCTTTTCGAGGAGGGTGCAACATATCTGCCTAAAAACTCATTAACTATTGAAATAGCACCGCATGCTCTGCTGCAAAGTATTTTGAAAAGTTGCAATCCTGATGGCAGTCATATAGGCTTGACCAGACGCAATTCACCAGACAGCGTTCTTCATTTGCTCGAATCGCTGGGAAAGTATGTTAATGTTATTTAACTAAACACAATGCAAGAATCCACTTCAGGGTCAGAAGTAAATATTATGTTCAGTTTGCTTGCCAATAACTTATAGAAAACTGCAAAAAAATTTAGAAAAACTTTTCGTATTCGATGTTTAAAGACATCATAAATTTATTTGATATTTTCTAACTTTTTGTGCTGCTACCCAGAAGTGGTTTCGTAAAAATGTGAAAGTTCTGGTTATTGAATTCAAGTAAAGACTAAATTGAATGAATGTTTTTGTCAAAAGTTGCTAAAGTAGTTCGCGGTTTCAGAATAAAACTAATTCATTTTATCAAATTTAAAACCGGAACTATTTGCCAAAATCTACTCTAGTTTGATTTTACTCAAATTTTATTTCCAGAACTTTTAGTAAAATAATAAATTACCTAAATAATTTAAATAACCTTTGTCTTCACTTAGATTATACGTCAATGGATGTGAGATGAGCATAGACAACCTCTATCCACAAGTTCAGTGGCCTGTATCTAGAGGAACTCCAACAATTAGTGACCTCATTGAGTTGGACCATTCCCAGGACCACGCTATATACCTATATGAGGACCAATGTATTAAGACGGGAAATAAAATAATTAGTATTGCACCAAACTTTGAACACAAATATTTGTTTGGCCATGAAATTGATGGAAGACCTTTAGTGCCAGCAACATTTTACATTGAAAGTGTTTGGAAATCTTTTGCCATAATGCAGGGCACTCTCGATTTTGAATCTGTTGATGTTGAGTTTGAGAATGTGCGATTTCTTCGTGCCACAACACTTTCAGCTAAAGATAAAATTCTCCTTCAGGTATCAATACAACGGGGAACAGGTATATTTGAGGTTAGTATTGTTAAAGGAATACATAAAATCTTCTAAATGTTCTACTTCACTACATCAAAGCGCTGAACATATGGATATTTGGATAATCTACGCGCCCAAAATTATTTTATATTATATGCATTACTATTATGAAGGATACAATTTTATGAAAAAAAAAAAACATTTATTAAGAGACGTGATGGTATACGCAGGTAAAAATTCCGATTCGTAGGGGGGTTTTCATTAAAAAAATGGCCGTAGGGAAAAAGGACAGAAGGGACTTCTCTAAAATGTGGCAAAACTGCATATATTTGGCAATTTTTTCGATTTGTGACAAAATACTAATAAGGCGCCGCTTGTAACGTTGTCTGTAATCAAGTTACAAACCACACCACATCGCTGCAAGATCGCTAACCAAGGTCGTGGTAATATTTTTGATACGGCAACATTACAAATTGTAACATTTCTTTGAATGATCGCTTGCCCCGATTTCAACTTTGATTTTTAGGTAAATTCTTTTACAAGAATTTAATTTTTCAGATCAATAAATAGATAATTTGTTTAAGATGGGCATAAAAAGATTTTGGAGTAAAGTCACCAAAACTAAAAATATAATTGAAAATTAAATTATCCCCCTTTATTCGAAGTCTTTGATAAATCACTGCCCCATAATAATACAGATAGCGAAACGGGTTTATGCACATATTAAATATTTAACGTCCTACACGTAACCCCTATTTTTATTCAAAAAATATTTGCTTTTGCAAAACTTTTGGCTAGATCAAACATCATTCAACAGTTTCTAAATGACATTGTACAATTATTTTCATACGAATAGAGTTTAGTGAATCAATAGAATTTCTTAAAAATAAAGCAAAAATATTATCAATTTAGTGGTCACGCATTTCTTGGATTTTTTCGTTCGTCAAATATTTGTTAGGTCTGAACTAGAGACCTGCACAGAAAAAATTATTAAATTTCTTCAATCACCAAATTTATTCCAAATTCATAATATCAAGCAAACAAGTTTTTGATTTTGCACCCATTACCAAAATGATTATATTGATTACTAAAAATTTTAAAATTTTGAAAAAATATTTTCAATAAATGATATTTTTAATATTAATTAAAAAAGTGATCAAAAAACTTTGCTATTTCAAACAATGTGTTAATTTATATAAATAAATATTGACAATTTCCAACAACAATTCTACATGTTTAAATTATTTTATTTTAAACGAAAAAAGTCAATTAAGAATTTTTGTTATTTAATTAAAATTTTAATTGAAAATTTATTTCAAAACAACTATAATGTTAATTAAATCGAAATTAAATTTTCAATTTTCTTTCAACTAAAAAAATAATTGATTCAATTATCACATTAATTAAATTTAAACACTTTTCAAACCATTTTTTTTAATTGATAAAACTTTTTTTTCTGTATGCCTGAATGCCGTTAAAAGAGAAAAGTGTGCATTATGATCTATGTTTTAAGCTCGTTAAGAATAAGGCAGATATCTTTTACACAGTGGGTGCTATATGTTGTCAGATAAGAACTCTTTTGATGATCAAAATCTTAAGGCGACAACTGTCTCAGTTTTCTGTTTTATTTCCTTAAATATGTTTTCATTGCTAATGCCAAGCATGGGAGAGCTTGGAAAAAAATTTTCTAGTTTGTTTCACAACGTGACCTATTTAGTCACTTACGTTATTTATTTAGACACTTAGTACGGCTTAAGGAAGACCATCAATGTGTTTATTAGATGTCTTTGATTATATATAAAAGATCCTTCATAGTAAATTCGTGAGCCGTTTTTTTTTGTGTAAAAATCGCTATAATTTATGAAGTCGTAATCGCTTGACTGCATTGCTTGCTCTAAAAATATTTTAGTGGAGAAAGATACAGTTTTTATTAATTTAGCACCATGAATTAAGATTTAATGTAGGCTTAATTGTTTCACAGCCGCGAATAACGTTGTAAAAACGGATTTTTTGCAGATTACCACTAACATTACTCTCTTATACTGTTTAGACATCAAATCACCTAAAATTATGCACCTTAACGCCTTAAAAATGCGATACAAAGAGTCAGCCAGTGGAAGAACGTTGTAAGTTACTAACAAAATTATACAAACGAAATAGTTTTCCAACGTGAAATAGCGTTTTAAAAACCGCTTGCGTGGTGGGAAAACGTTTTAAGTGACATCGCGATTGTGAATATGAAACGTTTTTCCACTAAAAAAATTTGTATGTAATTTAAAATTCAAATTTCTAAATTATTTGCATAAAAGTTTTTATAATAATTTTTTTTTTTTTTTTGAAAATCTGAAAAAAATAAAAAATAAATACTCCTGCCAGTTAAAAACGTTTTTTTTTTATTAGCCGAATGTACATGCATACGTGCTAGTATATTTAAGTGCTAGTGTTTTCATTTTTTATTATGTGATTTTTAGTTGCCAAATGTTTTACCCGATTTTTATGCGTAAGACCTTCCTCGAAGGGCTTGTAAAATTATCTTGTTAAGCGCAAGATGGCGCTTATCCAGCATTTGCTAAAAAGCGAAACCAATTTGCCATTATTTGAAACTTTTCGACAAGTAATAAAGAAACGACCGTTTTAAAAAAATTGTAGAACATTGTCAAGTCATATTTTGAGGTTTTGAGGACTAATTGGCGATTTTCTTCAACAACAGAAACATAACGGTACATTTTCAGATAGGCCAATTATGAAAAATACGTAGAACAACTATTATTTTCGAGGCCCCAAGGAAAAATTTTTAACAATAAAAAAGTTATTTTTCGTTAAAAGACGATTTTGATATATTTCTATCTTTATATGGATGATATATACTATAGTAAATAGAAGCACATTTTTTTAAAAAAAATTATGGGCCAACAATTTTAACTTGATTCTATATCTTACAATATTTATATAATTTTTTAATACTGAATCGGTAATATCGGTATTATAGGAAACGGTATGTGTACGTACACCGGTATTTATACAAAAAATAGTTTCGGTATCGGTATCAATATCGGTATTTAATTTAAAACGGCATTTAAGCGGCATCGGAATTATAACGGTATCGGTTGCCAGATTTGAACTTTATGCACATATATTTGCAATGAATTGCAAACATCCCCTTATTTTTTTTAAGAAAGCTTCCAGTTCTAATAAAGGCTTTAACGAATATTTAAGCTTAGCGAACACCAGTATTGTAATGATATATAATTATGATGGGCTTTAATATGCATATGTAGTACAATTTATTTTAATCTTTACTTTTTTAACTCTGAAGTTCTTTAAACCAAGTAAATAGAATTTTGAATATTTTGTGAGGCTTTTACTGGTTAGGAGCCAATGAATAAGGGAAGTGTTGATTATTTTCTACAAATCCAAAATATACTTTTCTGAATACCTGAATATTGGTAAGATTATTTAATTTATATAAGAATCTTTTTAAGACATCTTATACTATTAATACGTTAAATTAATTAGAAATTTCCTATTAAATAACTTTAGATTACGGAATCAAAAACTATAGTTGCAAGTGGTGTAATTCATAAGTTATCCGATAAGTCGCAACCGTCTGAAATAATTCCGACTGTCTATACCGGAAATGTTCACTTATCGAAAAAAGATTTCTACAAGGAATTGAAACTGCGTGGCTACCACTATAATGGAGCTTTCCAATCTGTCGAATTGGCTTATGGAGATGGATCGTATGGTAAAATAAAATGGTTTAATAACTGGGTTTCTTTTATTGATTGTATGCTGCAACTAAGTATTGTACGCAATGATTCGCGTAATTTAGCATTGCCCGTAAAATTGCGTTCATTGCGCATCTTCTCCACTTATCACAAAAAACATTTTGAAAATAACAGTGAGATTGAGATATATGCGAACAGCAATCGCGTAGTTGGGGGAGGAATCGAAATCATTGATTTGAAAGCCAGTCACGTTCAAAGACGTAAGCCACCAGGTGAACCAGTTTTGGAGAAGTATCAGTTCATAGCAAACTTCCAAGCACCTATCCTTGCGGCTAATGATATATCAAGGTGTTGTAGCCAATTGTATTTGGAAAATTTCCCAACTTCAAAATGTTCAATAGCACAAGCACTTTCATCGCCTCAAGATGATTTAGTTTTCCTTAAAGGATTAATGCAAGCAATTGACGATTTGCCCAACATTCATGGCAACTACATTTGTGTAGATTTGACTGAAAATAAAAACTTAAATTCTCCAGATCCGAATGAAACTACAAATATTAAATACGTTGACTCTGTTGATGAATTAGAAAGCAACATTGACATCCTGTTAATCGATGAAGTGAGTTTTTATTCAAACATATCGAAGTTTGCACCAAGACTGTCGGCAAATTCCATGGTGTTGATCAAAACAAAGAATGAAAGCGCTGTTGAAAAAATTAGTTCACAAAAGGAATACACGTTAATCGGATTTTTCTCTTGCTCTGACAGCCCATTTTCAATTTTGACTCTTTTTAAGAAGCCAACTGAAGAACATTTAGCTAATGCAAAGGGAGAAATATTCATAAAAATTTCCCAATATGATGATCAATTTCAATGGATAGATGCGCTAAAAGGTGCAATAGGAAAACACGTTGTGTTGGTTGCGGAAAATGAAACTCATAATGGTGTTCTTGGTTTGGTGAATTGCCTAAGAAAGGAACCTGAAACATCAAATATTCGATGTGTTATAATAGATGATATGCGTGCTCCAGATTTTGATCCCAATTTACCATTTTACAGTAACCAACTTATACAAGGTCTTGCAATTAACGTATATCGTCAGGTAACTTAAATACATTTTAAATCTTATAAAATTTTAATTGTCTTTATCTATTACGACAGGGTCAATGGGGCAGCTATCGGCATTTAGAGCTAAAGCCTAACTATCCAGTAATTAAACAAACGGACCATATATGTGGTGCAATTGGAAATATTGGAGACTTTTCCACACTGCATTGGCAAAAAGGTCGAATGAGCAAAGAAGATGTCAAAATTCGCATTTCTTATTCAGCACTTAACTTTCGTGACGTAATGCATGCTTCGGGTCGTCTGTCAGCAGAGGATATTGGTCTAACCCGACTTGAACAATCATATATTTTTGGTTTGGAGTACAGTGGCATTGACGAGAGAACTGGCAAGGCTGTTATGGGTATGGCATTGCATTCGGCAGTAGCTTCCCATATGGAACCGAGTTCAATGATTTCATGGGAGGTACCAAGTAATTGGTCATTACAGGAAGCTGCCACAGTTCCAGTTGTCTATACAACTGTATATTATGCCTTTTTTTACACAGTTGACATTAGAAGCGGAAAAGACATTCTTATACATTCTGGTAGTGGCGGTGTAGGAATTGCAGCTATTAGAACTGCCATTGCGTATGGATTGGAGGTATATACTACTGTTAGTACAGCTGAAAAGAAACAATTTTTGCTGCAGACTTTTCCACAACTTAAAGGTTTGTAATTGAATCATTATAGTATATTTTACAAAAACGAGGGGTAAGTTTGTTTATTTATTCGCTTGCTCTCCAATCAGGCTTAACGTCTAACTCGATTTTGATAAAGGTTGGTACGCCTATTGTTTTTAAGCGAAATTTCTTTACCAGAAATATATGAAATGGTTAAAACTAACGCTTGTTTTATGACTAAGTCTCAGACAAGTACTTTTTATAAATCTTGGGAGGTACTTTTAGAATGGAAATGCAAATACCTATATTTACTGTCAAGGGCTAAATAAACCACACAAATCGCTTGGCAATATTTCCTGTTTGGACAAATATTTGTAGATTGTAGAAATATTAAAAATTTTTAATATTTGATGGACATATTGAATATTTGTCAAACTTTTTGTGATATCTAGTGCTTAATGTAATTATGCTTAATGAAATGTAAAAATGTTTTCAGAATAAAGAAATAGAACAAAAACATTTAAATCAATCCGTAAATTCTAACCCCTGTACAGCGGTAACGTTGAATATTATCAAAGAGTACCAAAAAAGGGGATATTTACAAAAAAAAAAAAAAAAAGAGCAACAAAAAGGTGATTGTAGAAATTAGGAGGCGACTCTTTTAAAATCAGAATAAGTACACCAAATTATGTTTCTCCACGTATTTTGATCAATTTAATAAGGACCAGTCTCATATACATTTAGCATCAAGGTTAGAGTAGGAGTTGGAGTAGGAGTCGGGGTTGGAGTCGCACTTAAAAAATTTCATCGATTGGAGTCGGAGTTAGTACTTTTTTCTAGTTAGTAAATTTTTTACAGCAAAATGAATGCTATTATTTTCAAAAATTCATACAAAAAAATTATAAAAAATCTGACCCTGATTTATACAGATATTAGTATACGCCAAGTCACTTGGCAAGTGCCACCTATTCGTTGTTTCTTCGTCGGGGTCATTTTTAAAATTAAATTGACTATCAAATTGTATGGAGCCAGTGCCACGCTTGTCAGTTCAAACGAGTTTTGCCAAGCAGCGTGTTTGAACAACTTTAAAGTGATTTATTGAACGTGTGGCTGCAGGGTGAGCTAAATACGCATTACAAGAAAAAAGATTTCATAAAAGCTTGCATACATTTATAATCAAAGAGTATAACTAGCACTTAAGCTGGGAGCTTTAATAAAGCAAAGTATCTCTTCAATAGAAAAAAGTTTGAAATAAGTGGCAAGAATTGCAAAAAGTATCACATTTGGGTGCATTTTGTAAAAGTAGCAAGAAAGTATCAAATTGCTACTTTAGTAGCACCAACGGCAACGCTGACTTCAACCGTGTAGAAAGCAACATAACGACATATTAAAAGAGAATAATAAAAAGCACTTGTTCTCTTCCTTTGACCGTTTATACATGTGTATTTGCAAGTAAAAAACAAAAACGAAATAGAAAGTAGATGCCAGAATGTACTTATTTATTACACATTGTTTTCCTGCCACATTGTTTTTGCCAAACGGGGCACCTGGCATTTTAATTTAATTCGGGTACGCTAAATCCAATGGTTCTAACCGTTTTTTAGGTTAGTTCTTGTTTTTGAGACATACCGTTATTTCGAAAATGGAGGAGGTTGCACAATATATATTCCTTGAATTAACGAATTTAGGTAGATGTTGTTGCAAACTCCAGCAGTAGTATGCCATAATATGTGAGCCCGACCATTTATGATAACGTTCTTTCATTGTCCGAAGGTTCTGATTAAATCTTTCTCCCTGCTCCTCACTAAACTCGCCCAGATTTTATGGAAATCGGTCTAAATGCGAGTGCAGGAAGTGGATTTGTATGCTCATGTTGCACCCTAGCACTTGTAAATTCAATAGCATGCACCCCACAAAATTAGGCAAAATTAGGATCTTTCACAAGTTGCCTAATCGCGGCCCGTTAAAAATACCAACTTTTATTTTTTCTGTACTTAATTGTGAAAACTTTCTGGAAAGAAAATTATAACATTTGCCACTTTTGTCAAGCGCCTTCACTAACTGATTCATTATGCCAAGTTTAATGTGAAGTGGTGGAAGTATGATGCGGTCCCGACTAACTATAGGAACGCTTATACAATTTTTTGTACCAACTGTTAGCTTTTTCCGTACTGGCCAAGCTTTTTCTGACCAATGGTGTTGTTTGCCACGCTTATACTATAGAGACATTAAACAAGGTAACTTTGTGTACAAGGGGGTAAAGAAAGTTTATTACTTTCAGATCAATACAAATTACACAGTTGTGGTCTTGATATTAATTTTTTCCATAACCTTTGAAACATTTGCGCATTTTTCTTTTAATGTCGTCGAATGTGCAATAGGTATGGATCCCTACTTGTTGGCGTTATGAAGCAAAACACAATTTGAACATATTTTGCTGCTGTCTATGAAAAGACGCCAATCACTAGGTTGGTACTTTTTTAATCCCATATGTTGCAAAATAACACCAACATCAAAATGGCAAAGTTTTTAGTTCACTTTTTTAATTAAAAATATCATTTATTGAAAATATTTTTTCAAAATTTTTAAACTTTTAGTAGTCAATATAATCATTTTGGTAATAGGAGCAAAATCAACAACTTGTTTGCTTGATATTATGAATTTGGAATAAATTTGGCAATTGGAGAAATTTAATAATTTTTTCTGGGTAGGATAACTTTTAATTTACTTTTAGCCTTAGAATTATTTATTTAATTGTAAATATTTGTATGTACCTAAAAATGAATATTTTAACATAATTGGTAGGAATAATTAAATAAATTCTATTTTTGCAGAAGAACACATTGGAAACTCCCGCGATTGTTCATTTGAGGAAATGATTAGGATTCAAACAAAGGGAAGGGGTGTGGACTTTATTTTAAACTCATTGTCTGAAGATAAACTAAAGGCATCGCTTCGTTGTTTGGCACCAAATGGGCATTTCCTGGAAATTGGCAAATTTGATATGGCTAACGACAGCTCTGTTGGCTTAGGCGTGTTTTTCCAGGGTCAAAGTTTTCATGCGATATTAGCTGATAAGCTTGAGCAATATTCACCACATTTACTAGATGTAAGATATGTAGTCAGGAGATTTAATTTGACATAAAAACTTTTTTCTCTTATAATAGAAAATTAAAAGACATATTGAAGACGACATTGCTAATGGTATAATTCAGCCTCTACCATCCACTTTATTCAAACCATCTGAACTGGAACAGGCATTCCGTTATCTCATGACCGCTAAACATATTGGCAAGGTTTTAATTGAAGTTCGGCCTGATGTAAACTCACTTGCTACTCATCCCATCTCGGCAAACCCAAAGGTGTATTTTAACAAAGACCTCGTTTATGTTGTACCGGGAGGTTTAGGTGGTTTTGGATTGGAACTTGTTGATTGGATGGTATTGAGAGGAGCACGAAAGATTGTGTTGAATTCTAGACGGGGCTTATCGGATGGTTATCAAAAGCATAGAATTTCGTAAGTACACAAATTCATCCTCGCTTTTCTTTTAATTATTCTTAAAATTTATTAAAGCTTATGGAAAATCTATAACTGTCAAATATGCGTAAATACATCAGATATTACAACAGAAAATGGTTGCTTAGAACTTCTGACAGAGTCCATGAAACTCGGAAGTGTTGGCGGTATTTTAAATTTAGCAGTTTTGCTTAAAGATGGTATATTTTCGAATCAGACAGTTGAAAACTTCAAAGAATCTTTGGCTCCTAAGGCGTTTGCTACCAAATATTTGGATAAGTTATCTCGAAAACTTTGTCCAAAATTACATTGTTTTGTAATTTTTTCTAGTGTTTCATGTGGTCGAGGCAATGCTGGCCAAACAAATTATGGTATGGCCAATTCCATTATGGAGCGCATCGTAGAAGAACGAGTATCGCACGGATATTCTGGAAAAGCTATACAATGGGGTGCCGTCGGAGAAGTCGGCCTTGTAGCAGTTATGGCGGAGGGAAAAATAGATGTTAATATCGGTGGCACTCTTCAGCAACGTATAAGTTCATGTCTTGAAGTATTGGATGTCCTCATAACATCTCCAGACCCAATTGTCTCTAGTATGGTAGTGGCTGAAAAAAAAATTTTGGCAGAGGGTCAAACTGCTCTTCAATTTGTTATGAACACTTTGTCGATAACACAACTGAAATCTATTTCTGTAAATTCTACATTATCTGAACTCGGCATGGATTCTCTAATGGGAGTGGAAATCAAACAAACACTCGAGAGAAATTTCGACATCGCTTTAACACCGGCCGAATTGCGTGCTCTTACTATTGAACGTTTGAAAGAGTTATCGGAAATGCATAAGAAAAATACGGCCGACACTAAAACTGAAAGCGATGATCGTTTCTTCCTTCACTTTGTGGAAAGTTTATATTTTAATGTATCACTGAAAAACATCAAGCACGACTTCGTTCTCCCTCTTGATAATATCGACTCAGATGAAGTACCCATTATAATGTTTCCCGGCATTGAAGGTATTTGTACCCAAGGTTGGCAAGAAATTGGCTTAAATTTAAATGCACCGGCGTATGTTATACAAGTTTTATCCAAATATGGAACCGAAAATTTAAAAAGTTTGGTCGAAACGATTGTAAAAGTAAGTAAATAAACTAAAAATTAATTTATGGATAATAAATCAGTGAATGTTTAAACTCTGGTTTGTTGAACAAAACTTTAATTTATTTATATATTATGTAGTTCAAAAAATTATTTTGTAGCAACACTGCCATAAATATTGTCAAATTCATATGGCCTTTTTTCGTTAAACGCCCAATTTGATTCGTTTAGAGATGATTTACAGTACCCTTCGCTTATAGTCACAGTCTTTAGTTGCAGCCAATACCGCTAATGTGACAATAAGCCTAATTGACATATATGCCAATATGAGGTGCATAGCCGAATTCGTATATACTCAGTTTATGTCAATTTAGAAGATAAAATATTCATATTTATTACACCGACAGCAGGCTTATGGTTTTGCAACAAAGTTGTATAATATATAAAAAAAATAGTTAAAATTGTAATAAAATATTTCATCGCTGATAACCAGACAAAAACTATTATTTTTACGAGTGGAAAGTTAATGAACAAACTAAGCGATTAATATATTAGTTCTTTTATATAATTTGTGGATTCGAAAACTAAAATTAGCTTTACTTTTGCCTTTGCTAGCCGCTGATAGATGGAATATATGGCAAATGTGCTTATATCGCTAAATGGATTATATCATAAATACTTTCTATTAAATTTACTTATAGCGGCCGAAAATAAAGATAAAACGGACTATATCACTAATATAACTAAAAACGGTAGTGACTTTAAACGAAAAGTACTGTACATGTTTACTGATTTATAGATTTGCTGCTTTAAACGCATCTTAAACCAAACGGTGAATTTAGCTTGCACTGATTTATTTGCCCTTAGTTTTTTAAATTTTTCCAAACTCTCTCTCTCAATTAAAGAATTGTGTTAAGGTGTATCTGGTGTTGCAAATTAAGCGATTTTTCAAGAAATTAATTTTTTTCGACATTTTTTTAGTCAACTCCACTAAAGTTACTTTAATTACTATCCAAAGATAGATCTAGTTTTCACAATAGGTATTTCCAATTCCAATTTTCTTTTAACTCTTCGCCAAAATTGTAAAGGGTATACATTAATGTTAACAAATAAAGTAAATCGTAAAATAACTATATTTTAATTCAATTTTAACAGTTGTCTTCTGGTGGTTTTCGCAAAGTGTGACCTATCCAGGACCATTTTCGCTTGCGGATTTCATTTTGAATCGGCTGTTGGTTGGTTTCTGACCACAGTCGAGTGTTGGAAATTGTTGAGGGCCAGTATACCCGCAGAATCTTGCGTAGACATTTATTTATAAAAACTTGTATTTCTTGTATGTCTCGAGTTGCTGCATTCCACGTCTCGCATCCAAATAACAAGGTGGATTTTACATTTGAATTAAACAGGCTTAGCTTTGTACGACGTGACATGTATGACGAGTTCCACACAGGATTTAGTTGCCCAAATGATTGACGAGCTTTATTTATTCGGCTGGAGATATCTGCGCCAGAGCCACCACTCCTGTCGAATATGCTACCAAGGTAGCAGAAAGATTCCACGTCATCAAGTTGATGGGATTGTATAGTAAACCTTTGCTCGTTGTTAACATTCATGCGCATTGTTTTTGTTTTACCCATGTTTATCTTTAGGCCTACGGATAGTGCGGTTTCATAGATAATTGTTAACTTTGACTGCATATCAGAAAATGAATGTGTCAGCAAACAGATGTCATCTGCGTAATCCAGATCCTCTAAGCGACCTTGCAGACCCCACGTTATGCCTCGTCTATGACTTGTAGCCTTTTTCATTACTACATCGAGGACACAATTAAAAAGCAGTGGTGATAAAACGCAGCCTTGGCGAACTCCATTTTCTACAGAATTTTTTTTACTTAGTTGTCTCTCATGTAGGTTGCGACAGGTGGCATTGGCGTATAGGCCCTTGATGAGATCTACTAGTTTATTGGGATCTCCTTTACACGCTAGTGCTTTCCATATAGAAGTGTGATTTATGGTGTCGAATGCCTTTTCAAAATCTATAAATGTTAGGTATAGTGGTGACCTCCATTCTACTGACTGTTCCACAATAATCCTTAAGCTATTTACATGGTCTATGCATGATTTGTGCGCACGGAAGCCGGCTTGTTCTTTTCTGAGCTCAGGGAGAACAGTTGTAGATAGTCTTTTGCTTATTATGGTTGCAATAACTTTATTGACCATATTCAGAAGTGTTATGCCTCTCCAATTTTTGCGGGCGGTTAGGTCCCCTTTTTTAGGAAGATTAATAATCACGCCTTCCGCGAGCTCCTCTGGAAGAGTTTCAGTCAGCCAGAAGTTTGTTATAACGGGAGCCAGTAGCTGAGCACTAGTTATTGGGTCAATTGAAAGCAGCTCTGGGGAAATATTATCTGAGCCTGGAGATTTATTGTTTTTTAATAGTTTTATGGCCTCGGATATTTCTGTGATACCAGGGCTGTCGATGGTGATATTTGGGTTCGGAGTATGTGTGGCGCAGTTGCATATCGTACTGTGCGAGGTTTGAAGCGTGGGTTGGGGCGTGGAAAGCATATTGGAATAAAATGTTTCCCAAAGATTCAGTTGTTGTTCCTTGGATGTAACAAGTTGACCAGAGTCGTCTTTTAAGGGTTTACCGATGGAAAATGTATTTTTGGTTAATTTCCTTGCAGCGCGATATAGGTCCCTAGCCCGATTTGTTTCAGCGGCCGCTTGTGCTTCTTTAGCTATGTTGTTGGCCCAATTCCGTTTATCTCGTCGTGCGCTTCGTTTTACTTTGCGATTAAGGTCGCTGTGCAGTTGTTGACATCTTGATTTTTCAGATCGTGTTCTGCTGGAATTTATAGCTGCTTTTGCTTCTTTTCTTTCTAATACGAGTTTCCAGGTTTCCTCGCTAATCCACTCTTTACGGACATTATTTTTATAACCGACATGATGTTCTGCAGCTTTAATGAATACTTTTTTGGTTTCCGCCCAACTTCGGTTTTCATTTCTATAAGTAAGTGATGTTTTAAGTGCCTCGGTAAAACAGTTTGAGACTTCTTGACTTTTAAGTTTCTTTACATTAAATT
The DNA here is from genome assembly GCA_943735925.1 of Pollenia amentaria. NCBI lineage: Eukaryota > Metazoa > Arthropoda > Insecta > Diptera > Polleniidae > Pollenia > Pollenia amentaria. The sequence continues at coordinate 104,794,635 of OX031006.1, forward strand.
TCCTTCCTGGGGCTAGGTTGTTGTTCTTAGTAGCCGCAATTTTTAAACGGAGAGTTGCCAGGACCAGGTGATGATCGCTTGCGATGTCAGCCCCTCTTTTGTTGCGCACATCCAGTAGTGAGCCACGCCATTTTTTGCTGATGGCGATGTGATCAATTTGGTTTTCGGTTTTATTATCTGGGGATACCCAAGTGACTTTGTGTATCCTTGGATGGGGGAATAGTGTGCCACCAATGACAAGGTTGTTCGTCCTACATGTATCCAACAGCATCTCTCCATTCTCTGTCAGACGACCTAGCCCATGTGTACCCATTGTGTTTTCGACATTCGTATTGTTGTCACCCATTTGGGCATTAAAATCTCCCATCATTATTATGATATCGCCACGATGAACAGTTGCCAAAACACTATCTCGGAGATTGTAAAATTCTACCTTTTTTTCTATTTCGGATGTTTCCGTTGGAGCGCAGCATTGTATGATTGTAAGATAACGGGCTCTGGTTCGCAGTCTTGCAATAATAATTCCAATCGATTAGGGCTTTCTTGGCTTCTTTTGATAATAGTATTCCAACACCACGGCTAAGATATGAGCAAAATTCAACAACTGCCTTTAATTTTTTTTTTTTTCATAAATTCCCATGCTGTTTTTTATATGGAAAGAGCAAAAGTTTCCAAATTAGGTATCCGACATAATGTAGGCGGTTTTTGAAAAGCGAGTGTTGCACAAAATAGATTTATTTATATCTAAAGAATGGGGTTTACATAACATTTTATTCTTGTTGCACCATGGTGAAGGGTATATGAGATTCGACATAGCCGAATATAGCACTCTTACTTGTTTTTATATAATATTTTTTATCACTTTTTTAAGCATATTTTAGCACTTTTTCACAAAAATCTAGCATTTTTCCTTTACTAAGTTTTGGAAACACTGCTAGTAGTTCTGGTTACTAATATCATATAGTTGGAATAACTGTGATACTACTTATCATTTTTACTTCATTTTAAAGTGTCCTTGTCTATGAATAATTTAGTCACCGTAATAATAACTCTTGTTTGTCTTTACAGGATATTTTAAAATTGTTAGGTGCTCGTCGTACAAAAACCTTTAGAATTGTGGCACACTCATTTGGTACTCTTATAGCGCATCTTGTAGCTAAATATTTAGAAAATTTGGGATACTCTGGATCAATGGTATTTATTGATGGCTCGCCTATTTGGTTAGAACACATAAGCAAGGAGTTGAATACAGCCAGTATATTAGAAGTTAAAAAACGAATACTGCTTATTACACTTCAATCTCTCATCAGTGAAGACCAGATGGACAATTTCAATAAAATTATTTCCGAAAGTCAAAATCTTGAGGTTATTTACTGGAACATAAAACAGAATTTGGGTTTAAAAGATGTAGATGAATGCATGTATTATTTAAATGCAGTAATGGCAGCTACTGAATTAATCTTCGACTCTAACACATACAAAGTTGTTGAGATTATTGATACAAAAATGTTAATCATTAAACCCATGACGACACTACTATTAAACATGGATGAGTTGTATGGTCTAAAGCCGGTTACAAGAAGTGCAATAGATGTTGCAACTCTTGAAGGTGACCATCAGACGATATTATTCAACAAAGAAGTACCTAAATTGTTAAGTCAATTTTTTGCCAAAGAGTAATTAATGATTATGTTTTTATTATTTACATACCTAAAGAAAATATTCCTCTTTCTGTATTTTATATAAATTTTTACTTTAATAAATACAGCATATGTATGTGTTACGGGGTCAAATGCTGAAAATATCTGGTAAAATGTTTTTGATTTGTTATTTCGTGCTACAGACAAACTAAAGTCAGAACCACTTCGTAAGCAATTGTGGCTCTGAAATAAGGCCATAAAGCAATGCAGTAAAGTAAGTAAATAAATTGTAAGCAAATAATGCCATATTCAGCGTTACCGTTATGCGACTTAAGCCGCATTTTTGTCCTTTTTTGGCCGCCTTACCCTTTTTTTAAATCCCCTTTTGTATTTTGTGTGTCCCTTTTTGAACAAAATTTTTCAATCAATGAACGCAGATGTGCCTACTAGCTTTTTAGTGTATCCGCTTAGCAGATTTTTTCTAAATTAGCATTATTAAAAAATTATTTGTCAAATTGATTGAAAGTAGATTGTGAGGCTTGACGCAACTTGATATCTTATAGAAAGATAATTAAAATATAGTTAGCCAGGAAATTTCTTTACTTAAAACATTGATTTTTTTTCATTAATAGAAGATATATAAAAATATAAGTAAGAACTAATTTTGTGGGGGAAAAAATAAAATAATTTGTAGCTGGTATTTGGGGAAAAGTTATTGAGGAATTCAAACCAAGCTCATAAGTTACTTTATATTATTATAAGAGTATCAGAATTCTTTAAAGGCAAGATATCCTGATGCAGATAAAATAAGCCATTAAACACTTTATTTTGTTTGTTAATCATTAAAAGGCCTTGTTGATACAAGTTTGTTTTATGTTGTACCACAACCTTCCGGGGGACCATTGGCAAATATTTAAAAGTTAATTTCAATAACTTCAAGATCTCCGACAGGGAATAATAAAATAAAGCAAAGGTTGGCTCTGAGCTTAGAATATACCTGATTTTATTATTAAACAAGACAAACAAACAGAACATTTAATTGTGGCAAATCGTTCCAAATGCATATTTTTTTTATAACAACAATATTTGTAGTTACAATATCTAACTTTTATCATCCATTGTTTCCGTAACTTTTTTTTTATAATGTCACATACATACATATATAGAGATACACAAATTAATTTTTGATTGCAAAGTAAAAACAAAAAATAATACTTAACTAAAACCATAAAAACTTCTTCGAAGATCAGGCCTGTCGTCGTTTGAGTAAAAGTAAAAGTTATGGTAAGTCATATTTAAACATAAAAACAAAATGAAATACATAATTATAAAAAAAACACTCAATTTAAAAAAAAAAAAAAACCAACCCTTAAAATATATTTTCAATTATCGCCGTGAACAAAACAAAGTAGATAACAACCTATTTTTATTTTTTTTTTTTTTTTTTTACTCAATTTAGAGAGAGTAAAAAAATCCTCTCTCACCTATAAAAACAAAGTAAAATAAATGAGTGTTTTTCATTTAACATGGGTGCTACCAAGTTTCCATGTTTTTGGAACAACTGGAAATGGCGATTTTTAGAACACAGTGAAGATAACAGAGTATATTTATCAATCTAAATTAATTTTATAAACAAAAATTAAAACCAAGACATTTAAATTTTAAATGAATAAACATATGTATATACTGTGTTTTTAAAATTTTAACAAACAATTCATTGTTTAAAAATATAAAGTTAATTGCAATCAATATTGTGTTGTCGGTATTAGGCTGGTGGCAAATTGGGTGTAGGTGGTTGCGGAGACGGAATTGGTGGTTGAGCTGTTACTAAATTTGGCAAAGGTGGTTGTGGAGAAGGCTGTGCCTGATAACCAAATTGCGGCTGTTGCTGGTATCTTCCTGGAGTTTGGAAATATTGAGGTTGTGGCGCATAATGTTGGTTATGGTCTACCGGGAAGGGTGCTATAAAATATTGTTGGTTTAAATTTGGCGAAGGTGGTCGTACAGTCTGACTCTTTTTTATTTTAATAAATGCCTTTAAAGGGCAACCGAAAATTGGGCATTTACATTGAGCGTTCTGAAAATACAAAAAACATACATAAGTTCATAAATATGAATGTATATACATAAAAAAATATCTTAAAAAAATTTAAAACCTTACTTACCATTTTGACAATTCGAGGTTTAAGGTCTATGGTTTAAATTAGCTTGTACAACGACAACTAAATTTTGCTTGCGTTTTCCTAAAAGTAACGCAATTTTTTATTTTAATATTAATCGAGCCATATATTTTGTATTTTTTGAACAATGATCAAAAAGATGCCAGATTTTTATATTACAATATAATAAATGTCTTATGGTACCCACAGACGATGCAACATTTGTCAAAACACGTGTTACTATTTATGTTTCCGTTTTTACCACAGACGATTACACTAAAAACGAAACATCAGTATTGCGTGTTTTTTGAATATACTACTACAAAACACAATAAAAAAATTTGTTTATTTTCTTTGCATACCTATCATATTTTATGTCCCATAAATTTGGAAAAAAAATTATATTCAATTATAATTGGTTTTCGAATTCTTACAATTTGCAATTGTTCCCATTTTCCGAATTCTTTCTTCATATTTTTTTCTTCGAGAGTTGCAAAAGCACCTCACACAGCAACTGCTCTCAATAAAATGAGAATGAAAAAACAGTCAACATCGCTACACACGATGAAAAATTGTGTTTGGAAACATAAATTATCAAAAAAGTTTGATATTTTATTTGATATTGAAACATCCCCTAAAACGTAGCAACATTTAGTAAAACATGCCCATGTTTCGACAAATGTTGCCTCGTCTGTGGGTAACTTAAGAGTTTTTACATTTTTCGCGCATTGCCAGACATATGTATACGTGCTGGTGTATTAGCCTATTTGAGACCTAACTCGGAGGCCACACGATCAATACTTGTCTTTCAATTCCTTTCAATTTAATCTCACTCTCATTTTTTTTCTCTAACACACTTACACTTTTTAAATTGATCACCAGATTGCTCTCAATTTTAACTATCCATTTGCTTGGCAATTTTACGTTCAATTTAACAGCTGATTAGAAGTTTAGTGTGCAAATCTTTCGTTTCTCAGTATAAATTGTTTTCTTGATGACATCTTGAAAGTAAATTGCTTAAAAATTGCGTGCAGCCTACGTCACAGCTTTCAATTTATTTAAATTTTGACAAACAGTATATGTAAAAGACTATCAACAAAAAGTTGATCGTGTGGCCGCACGGTAAAATACTTATGTAAAATTTTTTATTTTAAAAATTCAATATTTTTCACCTTATAGGTCATTTACATCGAAATCTAATAGATTTAATTTGAAATCTTCCTCCAAATCTATTTCGTTTACATTATACTTGTTTGACATTAGCGAGATTTGGATTTCACAACAAAAACCGCCGACTGAAAGTTTTTTGTGTAACACATACTTACATATAAAAGAATAGGCATTTAAAAATTTGCATTACATTTACTTTATAATCAACCTCATTTATTTTATCAATATTATTTGTCATTTGCATTTTTTTTACTATTTTACAAAATTTTTGAATTTTTTTAAACAATTTTAACAAGCAGCTTTTATTGTTTTTGTTTTGTTTTTTGTTAAAATGTAATTTTTTTCTTGTGCAGGGAAGTAGTTTTTAGTGCTTTATGGGAAAAAACATAGTTGCATCAATAAGTACTACTAGATTTCGAATAGATTTCGTCAAAATCTAGTTACGGAGTAGATTTTGTTTTGTACGGGAAATCTAGCCAAAAACAACTAGATTTGGCTCGAAATCTCGAAAGTACTAGATTTCGTTGTAGTGTAAATTGGCTATTACTTATTGTTGTACTTTTTTGATGCATACAAAAATGGACTGTGCATCAGTGATGCATTTTGAGTTTTTAATATTTGGGCCAAAATTACGATTTAAAAGGGCCAAAATACCTTTGACAGGGCCAAAAATTTTTCCCAGAAATATCCTGCTTATATTGTGGCCAAATAGAATCAGTGATGCTGACTTGTGGTAAAAAACAAATCAAAACTAGTGCAATAAAATAAAACGTCGAAAATGGCGATGGATTGTCCATATATTAGAAGAACCATCAAATATATTGCTCAATTTTGCGCTTACTTGGAACCCTATAGGTAGAGGACGCTCCGTCGCGCCCTTGAAGAAACCCTGTAGGAGAGCTATTGATGAGGAGCAGCGTCCTGCAAATCACAATAAAGCGAATAAAATATTGAAATACAGTTGCACGGTTGAGGTCCTATGGTCGAATAGGAGAAAAGAACGACTGAAGATAATGGACAGTCTACTACAGTGATATTTGGTATTAACTTGATATACATACATACATACTACAAAAAAGAATTTTTATTTAAGACAAGATAGGTTTGCCAATAAAATTATGAATTTTTTTAATAAACAAAACAAAAATATTGTAAATAAAATTCATGTTTGAAACAGTGAGAAAATTACATTGGAAAATGTACTGAACGGTAAATACTAGTTAGTTGAATTTTGAGCTGAAAGGGCCAAAATAGTTTAGAAAGTACCACAGGGCCATCAAACATTCAAGAGTGCCACAAATGGCCCAATTGTGCCACATTTTGCATCACTGCTGTGCATGTTTTTTTTTTTTTTTTTTTTTGTTGTTCATATGCTTTTTCAAATAAAGTTTTGTTGCTAACAATAAAAATTTGCAAAGGACCACATGCGATTACTAAGTCATGCACATATTATTTAAACTTACAGCTCGTATATATTCTTTTATAGTTGTCAAAGTTTTTGTGGCTAAAATACCAACTATATTAATAAAAAAAAATGTGTAGAAGTTTTATAAAATTTCAACCAAGACCTTTGTTTGAAATAATTTTAGCAAAAAACTATTTTCTGTGCATAGTTTTTGAGTTAGTAACCTTTTGAAGCTTTCAGATATATATGCAATTTACCATTACACTTCTGTGCGTATGCGGCCAATATTACTATCATTTGAAAGATTTTTCGTAGATCTCTATGGATATACAAAATATATTACAATAAAATCAAGCTATTTAGCTCTCAATACAGTTTGAACACAATTTTACATAAAATGTTACGGAAGTGCATTAGAAAAATATGTAGTTTTGTTAAATAAAAGTGGAATAAAAATTTAACTAAATAACAAACATCGGCTTTGTGCACTTAAGTTTCCCTGCATAGTTCTTAAGTTTTTTTTTTAAGTTTGCTAGTAGAGCAATTTAAACTATAAAAATGATTTTTGAAAATGTATTCCTATTCTAATAAAATTATCACTTCTTTTAGTTTATTGTTTTTTAAAGCTTTTTAAAGTTTTTATTACTTAATATTCGTAAAGTCACAAATCAGAACAAAACTTAAGTTTTTAATTGAAATATTATTGTACAATGAAAAAGATAAGTTGAAAGTAATTTTATTTAATTGTATAACTTATTGAGCTTAAGGTTTTTACTATTATATTTAAAAACAATAATTTGTGTTGTAAAATAGTATGAACATTTGTATTAAAAATATATAATATATATCTTTCAAAATGTATTTTATTAGGTATCCAATATTTTGATAAAAGAAGCTCAAGCAGCTTCCGAGTCCCACAGAAGTCGCGATCTGTACAGAATAACAAAGCAATTAGGAAAATTAGTGCGAACGTTTACGTTCGAAAAAGTAAAGTAAAGGTTGAATAAAATAAAATTTATATGAAAGTAATTCTGCTATAACTTCCTTAAAAAATCGTACAAAATAACTGAAACTTTTTCCTTGGGTACTTTTGAACATGAAGATCCCAAAGATTTAGAAAAGTTCGCGTTCGACCGATTTAACTGTTGCCCATTTTTTCTATGGGGTTACCTTAAGGGTAAAGTGTAAGCCAATAAGACAAGAACCATCCAAGTGAGATTCTAAATAAAATCAGAATGAAAAAAGATTTTATTTAAGAATTTATATTCAAAACAAAAACACATTTAAGTTTTTATTGTTGTTTTAATATAAATTCCTAAGCGAAAATTTTTATTTTATTTTGAAAAAACCAGTAAGTTTTTCCCAAATGATATATTATAAAATTTCCGAAAAATTATATTTTTGTTACAAAATCATCAAAAATATGATAATATAAGATCATTGTTCTGGCAACGCTGATGCTCATTATGTTAAGAACTAAGAATAATTTAACTTGGTACCATAGCTGCCAGATAAAATTGGTCGAAAATCGTCAACTTTTAAGGAAAAAATAGTCAAAATCGTCAAATTGACTAAGCTTAATCGTCACAAAAATCGTCATTGTATGAAACCACTAACTTGGAGAATTAATTGTTATTTTTGGTTTTCGTTGCCTGTTTTTGAAATTAAATACAAATTTTCGTTTAGAAACTTCCCAGTTGGCTATATCGCAATGTTAATTCCTGCACGACACGTAAGGGACAACTAATGCCAATCGTCGATGACATATTTAAGCAAGTGTCTCGCAAATCGTGCACGACACAAAGAAAGACAATGTCGCTCAGCCTGTCGTTGATGACCACATGCACGACATTTGCGTCCATATTGTCGTTGCTGACCACATGAAGGACATTGTCGTGCACATTGTCTTTGATGACAATATAAACGACAATGGATTCTACTTTGTCGCCAACGACTGCGTATAAGAAAATGTCGATAAGGTTACAGGAGTTAGCGTTTACATGCCGATGTCGCATATAAACCTAAATAAAAAAATAAAATTATTCTTTATTCTTTCACTTCTTACACTTGACTGACTGATTTACTTCACTTTGCTTTGATTTTTTTAATTATAACGTTATTTTACAGTTAATTATGTTTTTTATTGGGAACAAATTATTTTCGTTTGTTTAGAAGACAGTGTCGCTCATATTGTGGTGTTTATAGATTTTGATAAGGGACATCTTGCAAGACACTGTCTCTCATAATGACATGTATAGTTGTTGATAGAGGATACTTTACAAGACAATGTTGGCCATGCTGTCTTTGATACACTTTGATAAAGTACAGCATACAAGACAATGTCGCTCATTTTGTCCTGTATAGTTGTTTATATAAGACACCTAAAAAGACAATGACGGTCATGCTTTCGTAGATAGGCCTTGAAAAAAGACAATGTCGGTCATGTTGTCGCTTATAAACTTCTTTCGAAAACAGTGCACTAGACAATGTTATCAAAGTTGTCTTCCAGAAATCCTCAGTGATAGAGGACATGTCGTGCATAAATCGTTAACGACAATGTCGTCGATGCCAGTTTTGCCAACTGGATTAATTATTGAAGTAACACAACCAAACATTTTTAAAAGTATTCATAGTCTGCGTTCATACGGCTCATGTTTTAATGACATGATTCTTCCTTTTTCTTCTTTGAACATGAATTGTTGTTCAAATGATTCATGTCATGTTGACGACATGTTTTTTTTTTTTGTGTAGTCGAATGAGCAAGCAAAGCGTACGGACAGTACATGCATGTGTGTACTCGTTTCTTTTCCCCTCGTCTCTCTCACCAATAAAGTAGCAATCATGTCATTAAAACATGAGCCATATGAACGCAGACTAAGAAAAGTAATAAAATAAACTAAGACCAAGAAATATCAAACACCTATTTTTCACGTCGAAAATCTTCCTTAATAACTAGAGTCTGGCAAACAACAATAAAAACAGACTTTCTAAAAGAAAATTCTCATAATGTGAACCCAGACTAAAAAGAGTGGTTGTAAAATGCCTGTAATAAAGCAGTACTAAGTGATTAAAAAGAACTCTTAAAAATATGCATCGTGCTAAAAAAAATCGTATTTTATATTATGAACAGTTAAGACATAAAAATTTTTGCTTATCAAATAAATCAAATGATATAAGAAGCTAAAATAAAATATGGAATTATATTAAAGGAATTTGTAAATTTGAACAAAATTTGTCATTTGAAAAATCGTCAAATTTGGGGTATAAATCGTCCTATCGTCATTCACCATTTTTGTTCCTTAAAATCGTCAAAATGACGATAAATCGTCAAATCTGGCAGCTATGCTTGGTACCACTTCTTTAGAAATCACTCCTTTTTAAATAGACAATTTTTCTAGTAAATGATGAAACAGAACTGGGGCTGAACGTTGTTTTCCATACAGTTCGACATAAAATTATGCCAGAGAATGCGGTCGAGAAATAAAATCAATTTTATTTTGAAGACTTTTTTCTCATGCTCTCACATAGAGACAATTATTCTCCCAACAATGCTACCATACTTTCGTTCAATTTCATACATTTTGTAAACAAAGAAAAAAAAGAACAAAAGAAAACGAAAGAAATGAAAGAAAATTGCAGTTACGGTCGACGTTTTAATTATGGGCTTGAGAATTTTTGCCTGAAGTTGAAGACTCAATTCTGTTTCATCATTACCCAGCGGTAAATGGAACTAAGTACCTAGATTATAATCGATGACATTAGTATAACATTCTAAGCGAGCGATTTAATGACTTATAATGTTATATATGTGTAATCTAATAAATATCACCTACTAATTATAACTTCGATTACAATATAAGCGGAGTGTTAGTTAGTGTGTTTATGTTAAAAAAATTTATGAATTATATTTCTACTAATTAAAACTCCGATTAGAATGTAAGTGACGAGTTATGCACATAAATGCAAAGACACAAAAAATTCCGTTATAGCGGCTTTAGAAAAAAAAAACAAGAAATGTGTATCACTATACAGATGTTACCTTAAAGTTGATAGTGTAACAGAAAGGTGGAGGAAATGGAACGGATAAATAATCTTATTTGCCAAGATCCTGATTCATATGTAAGCTTGGAAAAAATTAATTTATTAATCTGTTAACTTAATAATATACCTATGTATATGTACTACATTCCTTTAGATCGCAAAAATAAAAAACATGTTGAGACCAGGAGGCCTGGAAAAAAATTTCGACCGCATATTGGTCACAGAAGTTTACGTGGCCCTAAATTATGATGCCGTTAATGGATAAAGAGGGTTCAAGGAATTTAAATCGCCTCATGATGCAGTTTTGGTAAGATTGTTTAGACTTTTTATATTTTATTTATACTAATAAATTTCACTTGGTTTATTTCCAGATGCTGTCAAGGAAGAGGGCTCAACAATTGAGAAATTTAAAAAAAAATATGCAGCATTACTTTAAGACTTACAAAAACAGACATTTTGCAAAAAATTGCAGAGATTAAAAAAAAAATAATTTATAATTTATAATATAAAATCAAATTTAAATCAAAATAAAAATTTAGATTGTAATACTTAGGTTAAGTTTTTTATGTGCCTAAATCCCTAAAGTGATTTGTTTTTATTATTTTTTTTTTTGAAAATAAAGCATTTTTTTAAATAAACTTGCATTAGACTTTCAATTATAAAATCATCAGGATTAGTGGTACCACCTCATATTCTTGCCTTACAATTGCAAATCGGACTGCAAACGACATACATTACAGTTTAATTTGCCTGAATTTATTGACGTGCCATCGAGCTCGCTTATAACACCACTTATAACGTAAGTGAAATAGCACTTACTGACATCGCGGCTTACATTTTAAGCGAGAGCACACTAATTAAACAGCCTATGACACTCGTGTGTAAATGTAAACAGAAATATAAGCGACAGCATCAGTACTGATTGCTACTAAATATTACTGACATCAGCGATTAAGTAATGGGTATTTTTACCGCTGGGTAACTCTACTAAAAAAGAGAAGACTTTTATATTACTCTCTTTAAATTGAGTACTTTGCAGTGATGCCGTTAGGATACGAAAGATACATTTTTCTTATCTTTTGAATCTGTACGCCAAATGTACAAAAGTTTTTGAAAGTTATCATTTCGTTATGAATACGAAAAAAAAACAGTGACAACTAAATAAGCTTCGTACAGGCGGTGATCAGTTCTTACAATATTGATAAACAGCGTTGGTTAAATTGCATTAAAATTGACTAAAAATGTCTTGCTACTGTGTGAACATTGTAAGCTATTTGTATTTGGCAGACGTGTAAAATTAAAGCATCTGACAATGACACCATTGTCAGGGAAATTTTTCTATTGGCAACGCCTGCTTACAATATTGTATGATCTGACCACCGTCTGTACGAAGCTATACAAAAATAACAAGTATTTTGATGTTAGGTTTTCTAAGTTTTTCTGTCGTCTGCTTATTCTTGTGTATGTGTGTTAAGATGAAATTTTAGAAGAAAAATTTATGTGCACCTTTTCATGTTATCGCCTTAGCATTAACGCCTGAAATCGTATATTGTTTTTTCCAAAAATGAATTTGTTTTAATAACATCCAAAGATAGTTACATACATATAATTAATTTTAAAGTTTTTTACGCTTTCATTTTAATAAGTTAATAACGTTAATAAAATGTTATTGTAATTAATTATTATGCTTTATTGAGTTATTTATCTTGTTCATGAAAGGTTAAGGTTGTACACTAGGTAGTACATTTCGGGCTATTTATTTTAAAAATGACCGGATATCTAACAAATATTAATGGAATAAAAATTATTTTAAATCATATAATAATAACTTATTTAAATCATTATATTAAAGTATTTTTTGTAATGTATAGTTATGACTTATTTAAGATATAATTATAAAGTTATTATTTAATATATCGCTCATCGGCTGCAATAATGGCACAATTCAAAACAGGTTTTAGAAGTTAACCAGCGCATAGTAATTATAAGTCACTACTGTACATGTTAGCAATGATGGCACAACCAAATAATTAATAATACTTGAGAAGTATATCAAATATAGTTATATTATAACTAAAATGCAAAAAGCGCGGAATAATGCTACAACGTAGTTCTTGTATACTGTGGTGTAGGGTATAATATTGTTTGAACTTATTTTTATAAAATTTGAAAGTTGCTAATTTTTTTAACCAGATAGAATAATAAAAGATTAGCATTACATAAAAGGACTGAGCTAGTGATTAAACATTTGACTGATTTTTTTTTTTTTTTTTTAATTATTCCTACACTAAATCCCGCGAAGCTTTTTGCTTGTCTGCAGGAGACCAGAGTCTATGGCGGGAATCGAACCCGCAACCCCAGTACTGATAGACTAGTTCACTACCAGCTAGCCTACCGGGGCACCCGTAATACGCAAAATTTTAATCTATTCAATTTTGTATTGATAAACCAAAAGAATATTTTAAGTTTAGATTCACTAACTTTAAACGAACCGACAATCGTAATTTTTGTCGACATATATGTATGTATATATATTCGTTTGCAGTAACGATTAGGGATGCCAATCGGGACTGATTTTTGGAAATCCCGGGATTCTGGATTTTGGAAATCCCGATCCCAAAATCCCGGGATTTTCGGGATCCCGGGATTTCGGGATTTTTCGGGATCAATGTGTTTCTTTAAGATGCTACTTTTTTTAATAAACAATACTTTTTGGTTATTCAAAAGGTTTTATATACATAACATACATTTTTAAAAAAGAAAACATAACAAAATTTATTTTATACAAACATATGTATAATATACATTGTATATAACACTGGCCTCACCCATGATCAGACTGATCAGATTCTGGAAAAAGCTTAAAAAAATATACGTATCTCTTAGTTTTTCTAGATCAATTCATTTCGGTTTTTTGACAGCAATTCAATTTTTAATGTGAATTAAGCTGTAACGACATTAATACACGGCAAAGTGTAGTCCCTCATCGAGATCGATGGCTGAGTTAAAAACTGTAACACTATGTCGACTGCAGTGCAGTACACCTCCAGGGTGAGGGCGAGATTCATAATCAATAATTTAAGTACGTTTGAAATTTATTTTAAAACAAAATGTTTATACAAATGTTTCTTAAAATAGATTTCAAGTTTAAATAATTTATTTATAAATACGTCAAATAGTGTTTACTTATAAAAAGATTATTTTATTTACCATATGTTTTTTAAGCAAATTTTTTATTATTATTGGATTATATGAGCTATTTCATCAATATTACGACTTAATTGTTATAATTATATCAACTTTTATTCTTTAGTTTCTGAATAAAACTTAAATTGGATCGTGAATAATTTTTATTTTTTGCTTGATATATAACAATTATTTCTTGATTTCTATATTTTGCATAAAAATAATCATTTTTATTTTGGTATTATGTCTTAAGCCAAAGCTGAACTTGCTAAACGTAATTGTAAAAAAGGCTTGAGATGTGAATCCGCAAGTTTCGTTTTTACTTAAAATAATGGTTTTTATTAAGCAAAATACAAAAATCCAGAAATAGACGTCATATAACAAGCAAAAAATGAAAATTTTATATACTCGCTGTGTTCCAAAAACAAAAATTAAACTCAAAAATAAGAATTATTTGCAATAAAAAATAAACTTAAATATAATTTTAAAAAACTATTTTTGTATAGAGTATAAAAATTAAAAAAAAACCAAAATTTTTGTACATAAAAGTTGATATGTTAAAAATCCCGGGACTCATAAAAATAAATCCCGGGGTTCGGGATTTTCCGTTTGGCATCCCTAGTAACGATAGTGTGATTCTCTAATTTCTTTTTAACGATTGTAAACAGCTGTAGTTTTTGTAACATCTCTGTCTACAAAATGTTAAAATAAACGAAAATCAAAAAAAGGAAAAAACAAATGAAATTGTGCTTAATTTACTGTTTTTATATTTGTTTTATAAATTTCACATTTAGAATTTTGTTTTTGGTTGTAATTTGAACTTAGAATTTTGTTTTTGTTCATACATATACATAAGTATGTATGTATGTAGTTTGTATGTAAGAAGTCG